>JAWIIS010000061.1:259774-5059774 GCA_033682625.1 Helicoverpa zea x Helicoverpa armigera | reverse complement strand
AGTAAGGCGTTTTTTTGACATAACCAAAAAATTACTAAAAGTCAGATTGCCGACTTTGAAACTAGTCGACTCATATGTGGGATCTGAAATTTGAAACACTAATGTCTTTTGGAACCGCTGAGCTGGTCTGCTGTTAGGGCACGAAGGTAGGAGACGTAACCCTGAACTGCCTTTTAGTAAACCCATTGAGTTTGGGCTCGTTGAATTTGTCTTGACAAGTTCTCTTCATGTTTCTGATTGACGAGAACCTGATGCTGGAAATGGGATGTGGCGGATGAAACCCTGAAATGCCGGAATGAAACGGATAAACCGATTTATATTTTTGCTAAAAATCTAGAATGTCCAAATGTTTCTCAATCTGTGCAATTCTCCCAGAGCCAGTTTGTCATGAGGATTGTTAAACAGCTTCCTTTGGCCGAGATCGCATATAGCGACCCCATCTTAAGATAAAATAAATTAAATGAAAGAAGGAAAAATTAAGGAGCTCCTTTAAAAAGCATGAAATAAAATTAAATTATAAATTTAAAAAAACCCCCGACCCAAAAAGGTACGCAATAATTATGACAAAAGGTTAAAAACGCTAAACCCTATAAAAAGCAAAAAATAACTTTTAACACTACGTAAACTAAATTTTGACGTGTCGGGGGACCGCTTTTTACCTTCATAAATACTTAAATCAATCAAATGATACCAACCTAATTACAACATTCGTTAAAAAAAAAACACGTATCTAAAGTAATGAATTAGAGCGGTCCCCCGACACGAAAAAATTTAGTTTACGTAGTGTTAAAAGTTATTTTTTGCTTTTTATAGGGTTTAGCGTTTTTAACCTTTTGTCATAATTATTGCGTACCTTTTTGGGTCGGGGGTTTTTTTACTACGTTGTTTATGAAAAACTTTCAAATCTTCCAAATGTCATAGTGTATCTAAAATTATCTTTCTCTTCATAAAATTCTTCGTACGTTAATAGCGCAACAATTTTTCTTACATACAAACAAAGTCGTGTTAATTACACTACTTAAAGTTCACCACATCTGCTTATAGTCAGAAGACTGATCGCATGATTGCCATAGAAAAATTACACTACTTGACCGCCTAAAACGACTGAACCGATTTGACAGAAAGTTAGTGGGTAATTTTTTATTATTATCTGGGTATAAGAACTAGTTCCCTTGAAACTGTGCACAACAATAGAAGAAGCTAAATGTTAATAGTATAAACATATTATTCTTGAGATCAAGCTATTTTACATTATAATTTTATATAATTATAGACAAGATGAGCTGAAAGACGGCAAGCTGGTGGGAGAAGATAAATACGGCAACAAATACTATGAGAACCCTCGGTTCTTCTACGGCAGGAACCGCTGGGTGGAGTACAGCGATAAAGTTAACATGAACTATGATGGTAGCCAGGTGAGAACATATGTTTTATTCTTGTTATTAAAATAAAAGGTCAAATTCGAGAGTATATTCTATTTGGTAAGGTGTTAAACTAAAGGTAATCATACTTAAATAAACTACTAAGTACATAAAATAGTGGTTAAATTGATTAAGTAATTGTATTAACATTGATTTTTAGTCACATTATAAGTAAAATATCACATCAAGATTACTTATCTTTAGTTACATATTAAATAGTGAAACTTAATACAAGAGACCTAAAAATGGCCCTAGAGTTTATTTATTGATATGTGATGCCAACAATAATTATATTATGTATAGAAAAAATTGATACATGCAAAAGAGTTACAAGTTAAATGCATAACCAATTACAGGCAAACACCACATGTAAGTTTGTAAAGAGTCTGCATGAAAACCACTTTGTACCTACCCTGAAAGCTCAAAGAGCCTTTGAATTAAGTTTCATCCAAACTATTTAGCTATTTTACTAAGTTTAGCTATTTTACTGGCAGACAAATAAACAAATTGGCAAACTAATAAAGTCACTAGGGGACAACTCTTTTGCACATTTTTTTTATAATGTTTGTGAAGAAAATGGGTCAAATTAATTTAATTAAATCATTGTACTAATTTTATTTTGAATAATGTTTCAGGTCCCCGCTGAATGGTTTGGCTGGCTGCATTACAAAACTGATCTTCCTCCACACCAGGTAAGCTTGGCAGCAAGTTGCAATCTACTGTATATTTTGAAAATTCTTGGATTAATAGAAATCCATGTTTTTGTTAGTGTCATCATCAGCTACGTTTCACAATCACCCTCGTTCCCTGAACGAGGGTGATTGTGTGGGAAACTGCTAGTTATAGTAAAAATGTAACCTTAGGAAACACTGGGTCTATTTGATAAACTGAGTTTAAAGCAGGCAGGAAGGCTGGTTTGTATAATTATGTTCTTTGGAAAAATTTCATATCTTCAAACTGCTAAGGATGGTTGCTCGATTTAACTAAAGCTGTGGTTATGGTGTGGTTATCTTTATAGTTAAATTGTGCAACTTAGCTTTATTATAGTGTTACCTCCAACCCCATAACGCTACCAATTTTCCCCTCAGGACCCCAGCAGACCCAAATACAAGTGGATGGCAGACTTCACAGAGAACCTATCAGGCACCACTGGCCAGTACGTGCCATACAGTACCACCAGGCCCAAGGTGGAGCCCTGGGACCCCAAGAGCAAGAGCGCTTAAGTGTACAGGACTTGAGAATCATATGAACATCTTTGGAAATATATTTATGATTTAGTTGTAAGTAGAAAATGGAATAAATCATATTTTGAGTTGCTACTGGTTTTTTATTTTAGTAAAGTTTACATTGAAGAGCTTGTGGCTGAGTAACAGCTGTACAGATGTAATATAAATGAAAGTCTTGGTTCTTGGTTTACTTGAGTTTTATTGCACAGCACATAGACACAACCAGTTCACTGCACCACAGTTACAAAGCCAATGTCCAGGATATAGACGATGACAGATTACGACAGAAGCTATAGTGACGTACTAATTAGTGATGTTACATACAACAGATGATAAGTTTAAGAAACGCTTGGCGTGGTCGATCCTTGGGTAACCATCTTGTCACGGATCTTGTCATGACGAGGTTCCTCCGTGTTTCGGAAGGCATGTTATATTGGTGTCCCAGCTGTCATTTGACCATGTCGTTACGGGTAGTCAGAAGCTAAAAGGTTTGACAACCAGTCTTACCAAGGCTTAATGCGTGGTATTTGCACTTAGGGAGAAGGAGAAGGACCTTCTCCGTGTGAGAGGAGGCCTGTCCCCAGCAGTGGGACGATAAAAGGCTGTAACAGTAATTTGCACTTAGATAAAACACATGCATTTTTGTATTTGAATTTCCCGCTAACAGAAAATGACATAAGGGGGATTTTTTGCCACATACCTACCTAACTATAAATTCTGGCATTTACGTCAACATTCAATTAGTTAACTAATTTCTTGGGATAATTTACATAAAAGATATGGAGTACTAAGATTGGTGCATGTTATTCGTAGGTGTTGCAAAGTTAATAAGTAACTTAGCGACAATAACTTTAAGTTAATACATAACAATAGCTCATTACACGACAACCGGTTGCCACCTCATCGTGCAGCCGTCTTTCCAGTTCAACTGAAAATGTAATTAGCACATTGAGACAAGTTTTTGTTATTTCACTAATTGGGTAGATTCGCAAGCAACGCCTTATGTGTTTGAGGTAGTTTTTTTATAACACACTAGCTTTTTCCCGTGGTTCCACCCGCGGTCTAGAGTGAGTAACTTAATGTACCTGGATAAAAAGTAGTCTAGGCACCTATGTACGTTTTTTCAGGCTCTAAACGAATATGTTAAGTAGTTTCGGAAGTTTTCGTTTTAAAGAGGTTGTGGCTACGTCAAAGCTAGGATCGATCGATCATAAGGTTAAGCAACGCTTAGTGCAGTCTGTTCGTGGATGAGTGACCATCTTATCATGACGAGTTATTCCGTGTAAGTCATGATAAATTGGTGGGTCCCGGCTGTCATTTAAACATCTTTGGCAGTTGTTACGGGTTGTCAGAAGTCAGAAAATCTGATACCAATGTAAAGGGGTAGCGTGTGGCCCTATAAACTGGTAGAGTAGGTAAGTGAGGTGCTCAGACAGGCAGCCGCCCCATGTGGCACTGGTGCTCATCAGGTTAGACTGGAAGCCGACCCCAACATAGTTAAGAAGGGAAGGCAAATGATGAGTCTTACAACATAAAATATAAACATAGATTAGCTCGACGATGAGTTTCAGAAGTCTTTAGGGTGACTAAAAGCAAAAACACAATTATTGAACTTCATCATCAGCTAAGATTACCTCCTAACTAAATGCGATATTCGCGATTACCTAGCCAGCTGACGTTTTACCCATGATCACCCCTCAGTAGATAGCATAGCATTGGGAACGGTTTAATTCGTATCACGCTGCCAGTTATTATTTCTACTTAAAACCTGTTTGCTCTGCCACGGGTCCTGGCGGGAGGTTCTCAAAGTTTCTTAGTCTGTGTGAAGAAATAAGGTGCTGTTGGGCCGATTTCGCAAAAAAAGGAGGTTTTTAATGCGATCGGGTTTTTCTGTGGTTGTAATTTCGTTGTTTATTAAACGATTTTGATAAGTCAAAGTCAAATCATTTATTTCATTTAGGCCTTTACAAGCACTTATGAACGTCAAAATTAGAACTAAGTTTGATTCTAGTTGCCCATAAGCAGTTAGTTAACTAGATATAGGATCAACATTCTTTCATTTTCAATATGTATCCCATGATTCTACGTGTTTGCAGATTTTACATATAGGCATTGTGTCCTATTGATATCAATAGGTAAGGCTGAAGGCTGAAGAATTTGTTTCTTTGGTTTTAACCTGAGGAACTACAGCTGCGATTATTTGAAAAATAATTAGTCCATGTAGAGAAAGGCTAAAGATGCTTCCAAAGATGTGAGATAAGAAAAATATCGGTATACCTAGGTATCTAGTGGTATCAACAACCAACTCATATTACACGTCAAATAGACTATTCCTGGCTAAAATTGTAAATAGGTACAAACGCCATTAATATCTACCACAGCGGGAGATCTGTCCCATATAACACGACATAGATTGATGGCTTCTGCTATTTTTAACACAAAACTGCGGATGTTCGGCAATCCTTTGTTACTATTATTATAAAAAGAAATACAATGAAATCTTTATTTTTATTTATTTATCTGTACATTAGGTACGTAAGTATAAGCGTAGTGATCGTTTCATGCCTTCTCAGTGTGAGTGGAGGCTTTTGTCCCGTTGTGGGAAAGTGTATGTCGGTAATAATAGTAGTTTTCTTAAAGGAACAGGTAGACGTATTTTAATACATAAGGATGCAAAGTAGGTAATGTAGGTAGGTAGGTACCTACTAATAAATAAGTATGTAAATAGGCGTACCTACCTATACACATTTATTTAAGTACCTAGTAAGTAATTATGCTGTCAATAATTAGTGGTATTTAGGTAGGTAGGTAATAGTATGTTTTTTGTGATTTAAGTTAGGTACCTATTACTTAACGCAACGCACTTGATCATTTAGATATTGCTAACTTTTTCATAGCAATTTGTCTTCAATCTGATGTTAAATAAACTAACTCTAACGATTTTCCTAAATAGGAAGGTACCTTCTTCAACTTTTTAACTATTAACTTAATCAAAGCGTACAACTTTTCAAAACTAAAAAAAACCCTGACTATCTCTCCTAATGACATGATTGGAACTATTGTCCGTCCGAAGTTAATGAAATAATTAAATTTCAAGATGGCCGTAAAAAACTTTTAGAAACTTAGTTACGAACCAACTGCCCACCATATATCTACAAGCATACGATTCAAGACGAAGCTTTTGGAATTAAAGCCAAGCAAAAATCAACTTTAATATTACGAAATACGATTGAAATTCGAGTGTTGAATTCTACAACTATGGTCACACTAACGCAATTTATTACCCGCAAGTGAAAGTAGATTGTAAGTTGTACCAGTAAGGTTGAATGTTGCTTGTGTAAATCAATTAAGCTCCGCGTACGAACAAAACTTTTTTTGCCATCACAGGTAAAAATATCTTTAACTCGAGTCAAATCCAGTGAAAATGCGACGCGGCGCGGTCCGTACGCGTCTTAATAAATACTTTTATACAGTTTTGTAACTTAAATAGTAAGTTTTCAATGAAAAATGCACAAATAAATGTTTATCTTTGTGAAATAAGTCAGTGAGTGTACGATCGTGGCCCGTTTGACATGTGTTCTCGATAAAAATCTGTTTCGAAATTCAAAATTGTTGTGTGCAGTGCAAAAGGTGTGTTGAGAACAGGATTTTGTGATTTCAAAACTTTTATGGTAAGTTTTGAGTTAAAAATTTGTTTGTAAAACATCGTTTTTGAAGCTGGGCGTGTGATTTTGTATGACCGGTGAAGAACAAAGAACAACGTAAACTAGTTTTGAAAGTAAGCGGCATAAAATTTCGTTAGTTGTTAGGCGGACCGGTAACGAGGATGTTAAGTGTTCGGATCTTTGCCTCATTTTTTTTTGTAGAAAAAAAAATCGAGTGGGCGCTAAAATGCCATGCATTTTTTTACTCAATGAAATTTCTTGTTGATTTAACTTCGTAATTTACTTTGAATTTACGTTTTTCATAAATAAAACTATTCTTAACAGTTAAATTAACTTAATTCATTAAAGTAGAAGTTAGCTAACGGACGGAATGTCAACAGAACAACGGTTTATTCTGAATTAACAATTGACCTTTGCGAGATAACCATTGCCCTCTCGTGTTAAGTCTTAGGCACCCTTTATGCTTGCTTGCAATTTAGACCGCTACTCGTCTGTCGTTGCTATAAATTTAGTCTTAAATAGACGTTAGGGGACTGACTGGTTTTATTTATTAGGATGAACTGTCGTGTTTTTTTTTTCATATTGCTGGAAGTTGGTAGGTGTAATGTTTAGAGAATGTTACTTTTGGAGCTTTTAGGAAACTTTGAAAGGGAAGGTTTTTTAGAAGAGATCAACGCTAGGGAATGCAAGCCACGAGACCACCTGACTTTTTTTAGGACTTGAATAACTTTTTTTTTTCGTGGTTGAAGAAAAAGCCTCTCAAGACGGAGTGTGCGGGATCGATTCTAGATCAATTACAAATGCAACTTTTCCAAGTTATAAATATGCACCTACCTATGTACCTACTTTGTTAGTTTATTCTGGACACTAACGACTGAGTAAAAGTGAAGGAAAATACCTAGGAACTTTGAAAGTCAGAAATCGCCAATCCGCCTCGAGTAGTTAAGCGTGGCGATTAAGGCGCAATCCTTCTCAGTATGAGAAGACGCCTATGCTCTGTAGTGGAACAATTAAAAAATACAGATGATGAAATATTAAATGCGTTGTATGGATATAATGCTTTTCTAAAAATGATTGCTACAATAAAACAAATCGTATTCAAAAATCTATAAACACCATGAAACGATAATGGCTACAAACAAGCTTTTTCTAGAAAGCCGTGAAGAATTATGTCTATAAAGTATTAAAACGGAGAAGTTTCTAATGGCTCCTGTTAATTTGTTATATTGATCGATATATTTATTTATTGTAGGTACACTTTTTCTTCTTCCTGGTATCAGTCCTCTATCGTGACGGGGCTAACAGTAATATCAGTCCGCTTTCAGTATCTTCTTCGTCCATAATTCGTATTGTTAAGTTATGTTTCCAAAAAAACTGCCTGGTTGCATATTTTCAGAAATCTCGCTGATTTCCAAAGATTTGATGCTTTATATTATTTAAATCTTATTCCTTCACTGTATGAGAAGGGGCCTGTGTTCTACAGTGAGACAGTAATAAGGTTGATCAAGAGAAAATAAATAAACTAGGTCCATACATAGTTCCTTGAGGTATCCCGGACTGTTACAGAAGCAGTCGTTAAGACTCCACGTTAGAAATCGTCAAATGGATTGAAAGTCTATGTCGGAGGATGTCATGCTTGAATTTGGGAAAACCCTGAAATTCAAGCTTGTACGGTTAGGTTACCTTGCAGCCTGCAGTTAACTCGTTAAAAGTAGCTTACAAAACAAAACATACTCATTTTTAATTTTAGGCCCCCAAAAATTTTATACTATGTTCCGGAAAATTGGACAGAAGTTCCGGCGATTAGCGTGTGTCTAGCAAATAAAAACATTTCACTATTAGTATACATTCTTCAACTTAAGTACCTTCTGTAGATGTAATAGTTCTCTTTTTCTGCCGCATAAACCCAGCTGCTAAGCCCATATTGACCATAGTACAATCCTTCAACAACCCGTTTGTTAACTATAAGGTTTTTATAAACAATTCTGTATAATTTTATAAGAACTCCCGGAATGTATCATCTGTCAAGCAAGCTGCAACCCGCATTGGTGCACGCATGCCGAAGATATGTGGTGCAGGTATGAACGTCGATCCCGATAATCGATCTATCTTCAGTTTGCTTGCTAGAGAGATATGTGGTGCAGGTATGAATGCTGTTTCCAATATGCTATCTAGGTATGTGTTGTTTTGTTTGATGGAGATAGGAATTTAAAATTGTATGGGGTTAGTGACAAAATTTTATCTTTGGTAAGCGAAGTGAAAAGATTGATAGAATTTGGGGATGGATTTTCGTTAGGTTGCATTGCCAGCTATCCAATGAAATATGCAGGTCTATCTCTTACACGGAATGATGTAATTTTGGGTTTCATGTGGTGCTTGTACCTACTGTTAGCATTTTTATGTTGATGATGTTTTATTGTCGAATGATTGAGCATCACGTCTCATTCAGGACCTTATCCTGATTAGGATTTTATGTTGATTCAACGCAAGATACAAGGCATACCTACATGACACATATAATAGCATATGTAGGGATGATACATATAATAGCGCACTACCTACATGACTTGCAGACGATGGGTCCAAGTTACTTGAAGTTTTACCTTAAAGTTAGTTGAACTTTGAAATGGCCAAATCGCCTTGAGAAAATGTCATTTGGTGATCAAAGCGTACGCTCTCATTGTATTTTCTTTCTATACGCTTCGTTCACATTAGTTGTCGAAATAACAGACTTACCTTTACTACCTACACTTGAAAATTCTTACATTATATTCCCAATTTCATTTCATTTAAATGTATCATCCCTACTTTGAATGGACCAAACCATCCCTTACTTCATCAGGTAACAATTTTTTTCCAAAAAGGTCTCATAATTCCATGGGATGCTGGTCGAATTCCTATTAACTTTTTTTTAAAGAGATACTTATGTTGTGGGCGATTTTTTTTTCTAGTCGTATGAATTTTAGAATGGGCCCTTGTCGAGATATTGTTATTTTTATACAATTTGCAGTTTTGTGTAAATCGTCATGGTTTAATTATTGTTACAGTTGATTTTGATGTAAAAGAATTGAGTGTGCTTCTGTATTTTTGCGTCCAAAAACTGTTAGGTATCTTCTTTGTTATACTTATTAGTTATGCTGTTTTGTCAGATTATTTTTCATTATTTAGTTAATGAATAATGGTCTTCCTGCCTTTCTTTTTGTTATTTTCATAGTGTGCATAATTGATGTAAGTGCCCTTTAAATGTTGTTCATTCATTTTCTTTTGCACAAATCGACAATTTTAAGCTTCATTAATTCTTTACAGAGTATAATACAGAGGAATCATTTTTTTGAGCACTGACTACCTTCAGAGCCGATTTGAAAAATTCTTACACTGAATTTACAAACCTTATTGATAAATTCGAACACATTATTTCCGATTAACATATAGGCAATATTTTATCCCGGTACGGACAAGGTCCACCGGGACGCGGGCGAAACCATTAGTAGATAGTAAAAAGAGACTTAAAATCAAGTTACTCAGCTGTTATTTGCCAAATATATGTATAACACAACGCACACGAAAACTATAAACTTAATAATGCATTTATGTCTAAATAATGTGGGAGCTCATTCACGACACATTTTCCCATGCGCTCCAAAGCACACGATATTACCTAAAGTACCTTTGATATTAATGTAAGTAGCAATGGACAGATATTTTCTCAGAACATTTTGGAGCCCATGGGAATAAGACTTTGGTATTTTATGCGGTAGTTGTAATGAGATGAAAGAGAAAGGGTTTTAAATGAATATTGCAGGGTTTATTAATAAAGGTACAAAAAGTTCTTACCAAGTAAACGTTGGCTGGAATGAGAGGCGCTTAGTGCTTATACAAAATTTTAATAAGATACTCAGTGGAGTGTCCTTTTCAAGAAAATAATATTTCGCAAGAATTTCATGCTTTTTTTCTTAGATATTTTTGGTTCTTTTGTTTGTACCCCAAAGGCTCCTCTGGTAAACCGATTTGAAAAATTATTTCACTAATGGAAAGCTACACTCTTCCCGAGTAACATAGGCTATATTTTATCCCAGTACGAGCAGTAGTTCCCACGGGACGAGGGTAAAACCACGGGAAAACGGCTAGTAGGCTATATAATAGGCAATATAACCTACACAATATCAAAATCATATGACATTGCAATTCCCTTGCCAACCCGCCTAGAACACTCCCCACGCATTCCATTATTGTAAGCAACAGAAGCCAACGGCCTATGGCGGCGTTCGTAACCCAACACTTTACTTTGATGATTGTGAGAACGCGACCGTAAACGATGTCAATTGAAATGGCGATGACAGGGCCGCCATTGTTTTTTTGTTTTTGAGTAATAGAATATGGAGATTGTTTTTGTAATTAATTTGAGATCTTTTTCGACTTTTGTAGGATCCTGTAACCTTAATAAATGTTTTTTTGGAACTACGTCCACCCACCCATCCAAAAGTAACCTAACTATGTGTATGCATATCTATCGACTCCTCATCTCAAGCTGTGGCGTAAAAGTGTAGTTAATAAACCAACTCATTTTCGTAATTTTAGTAAGGATTTATTTATCCTTTGATAAGAATTACATAACCCAACCCAAGACTGGTTAGCGTCCTCTCATTGTACCTTCCCAAAATTGTGGGCCAATCCATCTTCAAATAAACAATTATTTTGATCTAAATATTCACATGTCTTAATTAGGTCAGTTTGTCTGTCAGACAGTCATCGTATGTAATGTACTGAGAAATAAATTAAATACAAAGAAAGATGATTCAACTGACCCATATTACAAGTATTACAACTGACATGCGTTCTGATGCGTTTGAATCACCATCACCTATATTTTTAGTGAGATAAGACTTCTGTGTAAAAATGGTGTAAGAACCGTTAATTTTTTTTCCTCTCACTGGCTATATAGTTATCGGCACGAATCTTGAGCTCTGACCTTCACCTGCGCAGAAGTGATTTATTATATCGTGATAGATCATGTCGTGATATAGAGGAAAAGGTAACGTGAACATGAATGGTACAAATTAACCCAGTACGTTATTTAAAAATCCCAAAATATGTATTGATACTTTAAAAGGGGACTTTACTTTAAAATTGATACTTTAACTTTATATTGATACTTCAAGGATATTGAACGATAACATTCCCTAACGGTTCTCATGAAATCGATATGCCTACAGACAAGAATTTAGCGGATATTTTCCCACAAATTCATTTTGTTTTGTTGAAAACTGTAAGGAAACTTGATATTGTTTGTAACAATAGAATCTAGGCGCTATAGTTCTACTATATCAATTTTATTTCTATTTGATACTTGCCGACAAAAAAATACGACCTTACGCACACTACAAACTTCCTGCGAACTTAATTCTATAATCTATCTATATTCCGTAGTTTAGCGATTAGAGATTGAGACACAATTTAAATGGATCTAATCTAATTTAATGTCCAAATTCAATCTCCAATCGCAGATCATTAGATAGGTTATAGAAATCCATAGTTAGTCGCCCATCCATAGTTTGATGTGGGACAATAATACGGCTGATGATGATGTTGATATAAATAAATAAAAAGCTGTTATGTTTTCCTTTCATACCATTTAGTCTACCCCATTTCACATAAGATTAAAACGTTTGCAATTTACCAGTAAATGGACAAGGTACCCTGTGTGCTTTACAAAGCTCGATTGTTAAGCGATATTTGATCTGAGAGGCCGTTCATGACGTCGTAATATTATAATATCAAATTGAATTTGGTTTGTTGCGAGGTCTTTAATATGAAGTATTACTAATTTTATATACTTTTAATATTATGAAGATGAAAAGTTGGCTTGGACGCGCTATGCCAGGAACTACTGGACCGATTTGCAGAAATCTTTCAGTGTTAGATAGCCCATTTTATCGAGGAAGGCTATACGCTACTTATTATCTGGGTGCGTGGAGTAACTCCCATGGGATTTGTTGGTAAAAATACATATCGATTGGTCAAAAAGACTTTTGTGGTTTTCAAGTTATAGACTGTAAAATGTTGGAGTTTTATTGAAAATCGTTTTCTTATTTAACTTGGCACCATCCCTATGCTACTTTATAACCGACTTCGTTTGAGCAAACATGGCGATTTTTACCCTTTTGCAACATCAAACAATAGAGTTACAAAATATTTAAGTAACTTCACCATTTTGGAAGAACTAAATCGTCCATTGTTTGTACAAAACTATGTGCCCGTTAGAGCTAGTTTATTTAGCCTAACTTTTTATCGCAAAGATATACTGTATAGTCTTCTATATGTATAGAAGATTTAAGTTTAAAGTAATTCATTCAATATAGCCTAAAAATCAGCTCTGTTCGAAGCTAGATACAAAAGTCAGTCCCCAAAACGCCCACCCGTTGCCACTTCTTATGTGTTTTACTAGGAAGAATATAGAAATTAAAAGATTTGTAAGCACCTATGTATTGTAAAACAACTTCGCAAGCTTTCGTAATACATAAAATCCAAACAGTCTTATGACAAAACCTGGCTAAATAACCTGCAAAGTCTGTATATACCTACCATACCATACCATACCATACCATATACCTACCATACCTACTCAAAGTCCCGATTTTCTGACCAAAACTATTCCGTTTTATATTATTTGCCACTGGAAAGTGACAGTTGTTAATAAGAGTGACATAATTTTGCCAATTGTCTCGCCCGCGTTATTTGACCCGCGCTGCAGGCTACTGGCCTCTCACAACTCCCCTCAACTCTATGGTCTTTATTAAAGACTCCTTGGTGGCAAACTATAGACAATTTGCTGTGGACATGTATTTGTTTGAATATGCTGGTTGTAATAGACCAAACGGGATTTCTGTTTAGCTTTGATTACATGTTGACTTTTTAAGATAACCAAAAAATGGGAGCTGAGGTTAAAGTTAAAGGTAAGGGTAAAAGTTAGGGGACTTACCTTCAAACGGATCTCTTCAATTTATAAAAATTACAATGCTAATGTTATGAGAAATGTTTCGTGCATTTGGATGATAAATACATCTAAGTACTCTCTGTTATATGTATGTACTTTAAGTTAAAATTGCTTTAATTTTTCTAACACGAAAGAGGCAGACAGTCAGAATAATTTTCGCAATAACAATCACGTTATAATTTTTCTATTTTAGTTTGCTAAAATGCCCTTTCATGTTACAAATAGTTTCATTGTTTCAAAAGTTAATAACTTAAATATTAACTTCCCCAGTGAAAGTATAAGTTATAAGTTTGTCTGTATGTTATTAACTCTGAAATTGCAGAGCCACAATGGCGGTTTAGTTCGCATGTCAGGGGTCAGAGAAAGTGGAGCTTATAGTGTATGACTTGGACGCCATCTTGTTTATTTTAAGTTTGTTGTGGGATTGAGATGTTATAGTTTCATTTTAAGATGGGTTTGAAAGGGTATCAGGTTGCCTAGGTAACTGGGTTGAGGATCTCAGATATGCAGTCGCTCCTTGTAAAACACTGGTACTCAGCTGCATTCGGTTAGATTAGAAGTCGAGCCCAACATAGTTAGGAAAGGGCTCGGGAGATGATGATGAATCTTCAAATCTAACACACAGACATGTGTTGGAGGAGTTTGTTGCGCCACTTTTTCCCAGCAAAAGCACATAGGAAGTGGTGTAAGACTTGGGCTGTCTCATGTCATTTTGACGTTCTTCTGTTTTTCAGCCTATTTTGAATAAATACTTTTTAGATTGTGAAGATATCTTTGCTGTTTTCGAACTCAAACTTGAAAAATCTTCTTCAAAACCTAACTTCCACCACAAGACGCGAAAGTGTGATCCTATTACCATCCAGTTACACAATAATGATAATTTAACAACTTCCTGAGCAATTCCTGACCACATTGCGGTTGTCGTGATGGTTGTAAATAAATTATTGAGATGTAGTTAGATTATACTGAGTACCTACCAGTAAATTGGCGTGGTTTTCTCAGGCCTGGGAAAAATACTTTTTTCGACTAGTTACTTGTTCATGATTTAGGTATATGATGACGTTAAGATTGTTGGCAATCATCATCATCATCATCTCAGCCATAGGACGTCCACTGCTGAACATAGGCCACCCCTTAGATCTCCACAGATACCTGTTGGAGGCGACCTGCATCCAGCGTTGACGGCGACCTTTATAAGGTCGTCTGTCCACCTTGTTGGTGGACCTCCTACGCTGCGCTTGCTAGCAATGTTCGAAGGACCACTAAGTTTCGGCTCTTAGCAGACACTTAAACTAGCTATATCTATTTTCTAAATATCAAAATAGATATAAGTAAGTATAACTTAAGTAAGCGTCTGTTAAATCACTAGGTTTCAAAAAGTTTCCTGCCCCTTTGGCCACAGTGGTCTCGACAAGCATTTCGTCGTTTCTTGAGTTGCGCCGAAATCGCTTTGTAGGTTTTAGAAACCTAAATGAAATAGCCCAGTCAATCTAGAAGTTGGGGTTGATATAATTCCCCGTTAAATGCCGTCAGGTGGATTTGAGAAATCTCTGACACCAGGGCTTTTTTTTAAGGACGCCAATAATAATTCTTCTTGTTCCGTCGTAGGCCTTTCATGTACCTACCAGGGCCGCGGTAACTCTTGGGCTTGCCGGGTGATTAAACCTGCAGCTCACTCGATAAGCAGAAGAATAGTCTAAGACTCTATTATCTAACAAAAAAAGGTTTCCACCTTATATTTGAGGAAGAATAAAAACAGGTCGTTGCCTCTAACAAGGTAATAAAAAAAAAACTAAACCAAAGATTACCTGCTCAAACAATTATTTTTTTATAAACGGTCCTTTTGCGATTAATCTCAGCCTTTTGCGGCGTTTCTTCACAGTTAGTTATTGTTATTATTATGAATAGCGGCATAGTTAAAAAGGTTTAAAAATTACTATAGGATACACTGGATATTGTTGGTAACTTTGCAATTTTTAATGCCGTATTTTTAAAAGGAGCGTCTTTTCACAAGTATTGCTTTTTCATTTGTAAGTAAGTTATCGTCAGATCAGAGGAAACCATGATTTTTTAGGGTTCCGGACCTTATTGTTTTTTTATCGTGTCGTGTGAAAATGTATCAAATAATATACCTGTAAACTTTAGCAATATCTAAAATTATGTCATGATAGTTCCTGCCCTTATAATTGGTATTGTTAAATAAACTCTTTTGCAAAAAAAGCGGGCACCTATGCGAAATCTTGGTTTTAAGGACTTTACGTGTATTTCAAAGAGTTTTAATGACTGTAGGATGTTACTAGCATCAAATGGGTTAGACAAGCATGCGTGAGAGTGTATTCTAAATTTGAATTTTGGAGAAATGTTAAGAAAATTGTTAAACCTTGCTTTGGACTAGTTCCTGGTAGAAAGTTCGTCGGCGTTTTGAAAAGATTTTGACGTGATTTTCAGAAAACTGATAATGCAGTTTTATTTAATGATTAATGGACTTTTCTATTACGTCAAAACATTTTTTAAGAACTATGCGTTTTTGATAAAATTTTCACCTGCTCTAATAGATCTATAGTGATGATCGGTGGCAATGTTAAGAGTTTCGGTATTTTTGTATAAAGTGTTATATTGTTTAGATATTGTACCCACGCGGTTTTAAATATCCCTTTCTCACAAATAAACACAATTTAGAGGAGTCTCAGTACTTTGGGCTGCGACAAAACCAATTAAAAGTTAGCAGTGCCGATCACAACTCATCTCCTATCAGACTTTGACATTTTGAAAAATCTTGAAATTCTACAAAATACAGAAAATATCGGATAGACTGTAAGGTTAAGGTCTTAAGGTCTCGTAATTACGGATTTTTAAACAACCTCGCATCTGGGGAAACCCCGTAGACCTCTGAAGATCTATGAATCTGAGCGTTCAAATAACGTGTTTTCATCAAGTGGACATTTTGTTAAATAAACTTGCCTGCGCCGAGGTTTTCGTATATCTACAGTACTTTCCTGCTTAAATCATAACAATAATAAGCTATCTGCTCATTTCTTAAGAAACATACCTTTGGCCAATCATTTTGAATTCATGACTCCCTTTCAGCTAAATCATCGTTTAGTAACACGACACCTATGGAGTTATCCAGAGCTTCAACGAGCCAATAATTTGACTGTTTGGATAGCTTTAGCCCTCCTCATCATTTTTCATATGGTTAATTTCATATTTATCACAAAATTCGGTATTTTTTAAATGTCAAAGTCTGATAGGAGACGAGTTGTGATCGGCACTGCTAACTTTAAATTGGTTTTGTCGCAGCCCAAAGTACTGGGACTACTCTAACTTGTGTTTTTTTGTGAGAAAGGGATATTTAAAACCGCGTGGGTACAATATCTAAACAATATAACACTTTATACAAAAATACCGAAACTCTTAACATTGCCACCGATCATCACTATAGATCATTTAGAGCAGGTGAAAATTTTATCAAAAACGAATAGTTCTTAAAAAATGTTTTGATGTAATAGAAAAGTCCATTAACCATTAATTAAAACTGCATTATCAGTTTTCTGAAAATCACGTCAAAAACTTTTCAAAACGCCGACGAATTTTCTACCAGGAACTAGTCCAAAGCAAGGTTTAACCATTTTCTTAACATTTCTCAAAAATTCAAATTTAGAATACACTCTCACGCATGCTTGTCTAACCCTTTTGATACTAGTAACATCCTACAGTCATTAAAACCCTTTGAGATATACGTAAAGTCCTTAAAACCAAGATTTCGCATAGGTGCCCGTTTTTTTTGCAAAAGAGTGTATATGGACCAAATTAACGTTTCTCAATTTAACGAAGAAAACGTTCATCACCATAAAATCTTTGTAAGCAGCATTCTATTTATAATCAAACCTTATTTCACCAACACACGCCGTTCACAGAAGCCATAAAATATCCAAAAGAGGAATACAACTTGTAATGACACCTGTCAACTTGTCAATTATATAATGGGACGACTGTACTTACACTACCTTTCACCGGAGATTGACAACTGTAAAACTGTTTATTGAAAATTGCAATTTTAACGCAAATAAATGAAAAGTTTTCCTTGAAAACTGCATAATGGTCGAAGATTATTGAAATCCGCAGTTAATGGTAGTTCGTTTAGATTTGTTTGTACATGAGTGTACGTACTTATTTGACCAGTTTTAAGTAAATGCTAAAATGATTATCTAAAACATTATAATCTAGGTTATACTCAGCCAAAAATCTTACTTTTATAACAACCGAATAAACTAGGCATAATCGTAACTTCCCACGCGTAAAACAACAGAAAAAAGACCCACAAATTGTTGACAAACCACTCCGGCCCAGGTCAGTGACCGCGCGTAATCGTTCAATCATTCATTCAGTCATCACTGAATGATCTGTCGATGGTCGTTCGAGGCGCTTTGATTCGCTCGTTTTGAGATTTTGCGAATTAATTTCTGTTTTTAAATCGTTATTTAGACTTTATATTGTTTTTGACGATCGTTATTTTGTTACGATGAAATTTAGAAAAGGAAGGCATACTTTATTTATTAATAACTAGTTTCTGTCAGCGGTTTCACCGTGGGCACTAAATCGCGAACTCGGATAAAATGTAGCTGTAGCCTGCCTCGATTAGTGGGCTATCTAACACTGACAGATTTTATCAAATCAGTCCAGTATGTCCTCAGATTATTGCGTTCTTGTAGTTCTGAGGTGAGTAAAAAAGGTCCAGGCTATCATTAGTACACGATTGGGTAGGATTGGATGCACTAAGCGAAGTAGCAGTTAGGATCAAAGTTCAATGCACTAATCGTTCAAGTCGTAACTTGTCTACTGACCGTAAACAAGAGCTGCTGTATGCTATAACAATTTGCAATGTATGAACTATAATACATGCATACATTATACTATACACATATCATTATGTAGATACATATCTGCTTAGTACCTTATAGCCTTCAAATCGGATCAGTAGTTCATGATATTAGCGCGTTAAAATATATGTTTAATATCTTGGGCGTGTCCAAACAAACAAACGGACTCTTCAACTTTATAGATAGGTACATACATTTTGCAACTGACCCGAATTGAATGCCCTCAACTCTCAAGTGTAAGAGAGAGCTGCAATAAAGGGCGACCTTCACCGTAGCTATATGTACGTACTTACGTACAAATACTCAATGACATTTACTCTGTATGGCAGGACAATGAGTTTACTAGATCGACGATAGCTTGACCCCATTTAAATTGAGGTTTAAATACCATCTAAGATTGTCTTCGAGAATTTAGCTAACCGGACACGACACTGCCATGCCTTCTCATCTGCGTAAGGTGTCGGAGCGATGGTCATATTCATAAGTAATCTAATAAATTATCAACCAATTTAATTTATATCTAATAACTTATCTTACAGATAATCAAATACAATAAGGTCGAAATTTAGTATGCGTTAAAACAAGGTAGTCTTTAATTTTTGGACTGTTTCAAACCTTTTTTGTCAGAGTGGATAAGGCCCACATAGAGTGTACATGATGTGTGCGTACATCGAAGATGCAGCAATAAAAAAATGATTGACCAGAGTCACAGAAATTCCAAATGAAAGCAATATTTTTATCAATACCCGTAGAGAACCTCCTCTCTTTTGGGACGTTGGTATAAATTTAAACCAATCGTGCTTACCCAAATGCCCACTGAACTCTAAATAACGAATTCCATTTATTTTTACTCACCATTCATTAAAATACAGCTGTAAACACAATTCTCTGTCGTCAACGGGTCCAATGCAACAGCTGTTCGCGACGGATGTGACCATAGAGACCGGATGTAGATGGATTAACAGTTGTTTTTGCCGCCATAGCGCGCCATTACGAGTTTTTGCGCGCCATTCTCGTTGATACGGCGAAGGTATTTATGGTAGAAGTAGGGGTATTATGGTCATTTGATCGCGGTATTTGTTTTTGTTGTGAGGGTTTTTAATTTTATTGTTATTTAAGTGGATTTTATTATCACAATTAACATTGCAATACTTTTTAATTTGAAGCAATAGTGGCATTGTCATTTATAGGTACATATGTACACATGGTGCATAATAGATAAGAATGAATCTAGCAGACAGATGCTAAAATGTTTTATTTTATATTTCACGCGTTGTTTCATTGTCATGATCCCAAAATCTTTAACTAGCCTTCAAAGCTCACTAAAACATTATTTGCCGTTAAGGTACAGTTGCCTGCAGGTGACAATCGGGGCTAGGGGCAACTGTACTCTCTGAAGATGTATCAGACACTTACCTACTGCCAGACTCCGGCCTACTTTGTATTCTTAAAAGCTGAGCTCGGTATTCGAACCCTAACCGTAGCTCCTGTACAACTCCTAGATATTGTTTCAACTGTGTGTATCTCTTTCCAGCATCAGAGGAGCGAGCGATGTCGCTGGGAGACGTGACGTCAGCGCGCAGCTCTCCGGCGCCAGAAGCGTGTCCCGAGTGCGACACCAGCGCTTCTGTCACTTCTGATCTGCATAAGGTACAAAAGAGTTCAGTTTTTATAGGTGTTTCGCGACATACCCATTACAAACCTTTGAAATACTGATTGGGGTGCTAGGTATCCCATTGACTGTGTTATCCCTTGGAGCAATCATTGTTATCTATGTTAAAGAGAAACTAGACATACCACTTTTAAGTTTCCTCAGGAACATAAGTAGTTCTAAGCTTTTATCAGTTATAAGAATACGAAGAATACCAATCATTCTGAGTAGTACTTGTGGGGAGGCAATCATACCATTCATGCCCCAAACACATTAGCCATATAGTTGCTAGGACAATAAGCAGGATTTTTTTTTCTTTTTTTTTAACGACGCCAAAAATAATCATATGACCCCTCCCGCTGTGGGTTAGCAGCGGTGAGGGAATGTCAGACTCTTACGGACTAAAAACCGTCGTGTTCCGTCGTAGGCCTTTTATGTACCAGGGCCGCGGAAACTCTTTCGAACAACCCGCAGCGGATTTTCCCTTACCTTACCTTTTACTAAAGTAACCATCTGTTATAGCCTTTTTATCGTCCCACTGCTGGGTACAGGCCTCCTCTCATACGTAGAAAGACACGGTAAGTAACCATACTCACACACTCTCTTCTCAATTCCAGTACCAAGTAGCATGCACGTGCAAACCAGCATCAGCTCAGTACGCATGCGCAGACGACCCCGGGCCCCCTCCCCCCGCGAAGACCGACACACCCCCCGCGCTGCCCCCTCGTCCGCCGACCAGCGTGCTTGCTGCTACTAATAGGAGGAATAATGGTAAGATTCTGAGTGATCTTCAAAGGGTCTGATAGACGGATGGACCTGGTTTTTTAAAACAACTGTGTGCTATGAATTTTTGCTTTCAATTTTTGAAGTAAACAGTTCTTCTTCAGTCTTTTATGAAAAACTGATGTTTTTGTTTTTCGTGAAAATGGGCTTTTCAGGATACCTCAAGATGTTTTTATGATACACGAAGCCGTCCGGTATATTTACGTAAATTGCGGCGACAACTTTTAAGTTAGACATAAGGTGCGATTTGAAAGCTAACTGTCGACTGCAACTGCCGACCGCACTTGCGGCAACTAGTAGGTACCTTTTTCTTACAAATTCATTAATTTCCATTTCGTCCTAAAGACTATTCAATAAAATTTCTAACAAAGTTGCTCAGAAAGCTGTGAAAAATCAACAACGAATTTGTAAGTATCTACTTTTAGAAATCGACATACAATTTTTTTATTTATGCTGCCATTTCTATATCTGGCAAAAGATACCAGATTTCTTTTCAATTCTATTCATAATTTAAGTAGGTACCTTATACCTGTAGCAATAAAGAGTAACATATAGCCATTGAACCATATCCTACCTGTAAACGAGAAATGTCACAAATTAAAAAAAAAAACCCTCGCTATTTGAAGAGCGTTGCAGAAGTTACGGCCAGAAATCAATTGTTATCTCGAAATTTATGTTTTCCAGACATCAATCTGAAGTTTTTGCTGTCCAATAAATAATGGTGTAAACCTTATTGTTGAATAAAAGCAAGAAACCATAAAATGTGTAGGTGAAATCGTTTCCCACCAAAATCAAGTCAAACTGTCATTCATTCATGTCAAACGAGAAAAAAGTTTACATGCTTACATGCAACCTTTTTGCACAAAACTACCTGTTCTACTTTTGAAAAATATACCTATCAATGTAATGCTGTAGGTGTACAGTGTACACAAAATCCATAAGTCACATTCCCATACATTCAATTTAAGACCTTTCTACCTGAGCCACATAAAGAACCCATTGCTTCTGCGCGAAACGGCCATTGTCAAATCACATAACCTTACAACGTAAACTCAATAATGCAACGAGAAAGTGTTTATTGTGAAAATAAACTGAAATAATATATTAAAACTTACATTTTTGGATCAAAAACCTGTAAACACATATAAAGTAAACATCGTTTGTGTTATTAAAGTGACAAAAACATCAGAAACGAGGGAAAAAAATAAGACACAGAAAAACGGAATTAAAATTGAAGGAATTGAAACTCTTTAAATTATTAGTGAAAAGTGTCGAAATAAAACCAGCCAGTGCTAGTAAATACGATTGTTTTTATACGCAAAGAGGTCATTGTTCTTTACGCACGGTTGGCGTGGGGTGTAAATATCGATTTTATAGAAAAGGCGCGAGATTTGAAAGTTCACGGTGGAATTGTATAAAAAAAATAAAAGTGTCATGGCGGGAGTTAGAAGGATTTGAATTTTTAGTGAAAAGTTTTGTTTTTAGTGAATTATTGCTAGTTAAAAGTGTGTTTTTGTAGTAAAAATGTGTGAATGTTTAGTTTGTTTGTGATGCAAGCGTGTGGTGTTATGCAAGTGGTACAATACCAGGTGTCGACGCCGAGGTCCGCGATAGCAGCTGAGGTGCCACAACATTATGTACCCCCGCCACCGTATTTTGGTAATTTTTCGGTTTTTTTTCACGCGTCAAATGTAAATCTGTAGGGATTACACGTCAGAAACTGTAAATATAATATTTTTTTTAAATACCTACATATCTTTATATTATTAGAACAGCGCAAATAGTCATAAGGAAAAATAAATAGGTACACGCAGCCAAATTGAGAAGTACCTTCTCTTTTTTAAATTGGTAAAGAATAACCAATAAATTAGTAAAGAATTACAATTTGTTTTGGTAACTATAATTAAGTACCTACCTATTTAATTATTTTCGTGATTTGGCTTGGTTATAAACAAAAAAACAACTTCAAGAAAGTCTTACAAAGTGTAAACTGTCGTTTCGAAATCTATAAGAATAAGAATAAGAATAAGAATAAGAATAAGAATCTTTATTTGCAGAGACACGGTATTAGGTACAGGTGTTTTGGTAAATTACATAACGTACATGCATATCTCACCGCTCAATCGGTATGCAAATTTCGAGTAGACACTGGTACATACTACATTGACATAAAATGAAAAATAAATATTACAGTGTCATACACATACAGAAGTGTTGTTTCAGACAATCCAATAAAATTAATTATTCAATCATTAAAAATTAAAATTACAACAATCGAGATAATACAAATAAAATCTATTTAATTACACATAACACAAAATATTAAATTAAACATTATTAAATTATAATATTTTTAACATTACTTACAAACAATCATCATATCGTGTTAGACACTACTTACGCATTGTATCATGCGTTTTTGTGTTTAATAAATTCAGAAACCGTATAAAAACATTTGTCTAGTAACCACTTTTTAAGTTTGATTTGATCGTGATCAAAATCCAAAAAGTTCAAAGGACAAAGGTTTTTTTTATATAAACTAACGTCAGTTAACAAAAAGTTTTGCTTCGGATCACGGAAGACGCTACTTTTTATTAGAAAAAATAAAAAAAAACTAGGTATAAGTTCGTGCTTGAAACATCATGTCGTGACCGATAGTTCGATAGTGAAATTTTCAAACTACTGTGTCATGGCAAGTTAACTATTACAAAAACCGGCCAAGTGCGAGTCGGACTCGCAATCGAAGGGTTCCGTACCGAATATAAACTAGTTTATTTTATGGGGACCCCCTAAAATTATTGTTTCTGTTCTACATTCTTTACAGTATTTGTTGTTATAGCGGCAATAGAAAATCACCTTCTATGAAAATGTCTGACTATCACTGTTCATGAGATACCTGGGTGATAGACGGACAGCGAATTCTTTGTAATAGTGTGTTTTACTCTTTGGTAGGGGACCCTAAAAATCGAGTCATAGAACTATTTGTAGCTATGAAAAGATTAAACATGTAAACGAATGATGGTTTACGATGTGAGATGATCGATTTTGTAGATTTTATTACTCGATCGTTTAATTTTTAAAATACCATGACGTCTGAGTTTACTGATATGAGAAACTGGGCCTTTCCTATTAAAAAATACTTACTTGGCAACATGTATTTATCGTAGGTATATGAAAATTGTTTTACACACCAACTCTTTATTTACTCACTAGCTAGATAATCGCGTCCGGATTACATTTAGCCTGTCTTCATATCGTGCACATAATCTAAAATGTCATCTCTATGTGCTTAGTCGTTGTAACAAACGAATAAATTGACTCTTGCATTAGAAAAAAAACACTCTTGTAGTCCGTCTTTTGTCTCCCTGGGAGCTTACTTAACTTTTATCCTGGTTAATAAAAGTGCTTCCCAAGGGTAACATACTTCGTTATGATTCCGTAGATCAGAAATAGATGATGACGTAGATGTCAAAAAACCCACCATTAAATACCAATACTTTTAACCTTCCTCTTACCTTCCAGCATCAGTGGGCTGCAACGGCAACGATGGGACCTGCCGCCGCCGCAAGTACGCGTGGTGGTGCGTCGGCTGCGGGGCCCTGGCTGCGGCCCTGGGCGGCTTGTTGGCGGCCCAGCATATACTGCTGCGAGCTTACACTGCGTCCCCACAGCACTTGGAGACGGTGCCTGCTGCTGTGCCGGCGGCTATGGTTAGTTTTTTGCATATAGTATGTAGGATCCAAAGTTTTTTGTTATATAGTACAGCGATATAGCTGCATAGCTTAGCCTTCTGCCAGCTGGATTTAGCTAACCAAGTTACAGTAGATATAAAGCATGTTTTTAACAAACATCTTTAATACCCTTACCATTAACGAAGTAACCCCTTTTGAAAGAGGAAATTCATCAGACGACCCTTGCTAATGTGGGTGCAGCGTGACGGTGTCAGACTCCTACTGACTAAAACTCTGTATGTTTCTTCTGGATCCCTTTTGTAAAAGGGCCGTGATAACTCTTTCGAATAACCCATAACCTCTTTAGTTAGCTGAACAGCCTAACCCTTCTCCAACTATTGGAGTTTCCAGTCTGACCGAAGGCATCAGTATACCAGTGTTTTACATAGAGCGACTGCCTATTTATTACTGCCTGACCTTCTCAACAAAGTTATCCTGTAACCCGAAATCCCTCGGTTAGACTGGTTATCAAATCTGCCCGCAACGACTTCCTTTATCAAATTCGTATACCTAATCCAATAAAACAATTAGACCCAAGATAGCCTTTATGTATTATCCCCGAAAAGAAAGTGTAAAGTTCTTAAATAAAGTATCATTGTTCCAGTTGGTGCTAACAGGCGTCTGCATCATGAGCCTGGCGCGGCGCCGCAACCGTTACAGCTATATGGTAAGAAAAGTATGTTCCATCCTCCATCATTATATCGCACGCTTGCTATGAGACTTGCATGTTTTGGTTTGAACTGCATGAAGTTTTGTTATGGGTTTCAAAGTCAAAGGTTTCTATTTCATACGGACCTACAGGTGCTTAAAAAACACCAATAGTTCGGTATGCACCTAGCCTAGGTTTCAGTTTTCTAATATCTATCGTAGGGATGCTGTATTGTATTTATTTGACACTAGCTTCGGTCAGCAGTTTCACTCGTGTCCAAAGGAACGAGATAAATTGTCCTTCGTCGATTAATGGGCTATGATATTACTTATTACTATGTCATATTCAAGGAAATAAGCAAAAGCTACAGCTTTATAATATAAATTCATATGATGATTTATTTAACCGATATTTTAACTTATCAAATATTGTCCCTGACAGCATGTTTTTTCGTATACCATCTCCTCCCCCCTCTATACCATAAATGTCTCATGAATAGTAAAATTAACTTGATTGAGTCATAACTATAACTTATAAGCTTATGTAAAGGTTGCGTGATCGCTGCACATTATTGAATCAATCGCTTTATTTCATTCATTCATTTTATGTTTACGTTGGAATTTAGTTACGATGTTGATTTTGCATGATTTTATGTCTTGCTTGGAAGTTTGTTTGTTTTTCAATGAAGGTTTTAAATATTACTCATATTAATTTCTTCTCATTAATTGCACGCAAACGGCTAAACAGTAGTTCTTTCTCTGGCTTTAGACTACCTGTGTACCAAATTTCATTTAAATCGGTTCAGTAAGTTTTGGCGAGAATGTCGGATCAACAGATAGTCGCATTAGGCCCGAGAGTTCACCGGAAGCGTTAATCAGCTGTACACTATTTACACGTTCAATTTTCAATATTTTTTAAAGAAAAAACTGACATTCTTATTATCGGTGAACTGGGTCCTAAGTAAGTCGCCGAATACCTTTTTTTAAAGACTTACAAGTATAGCAATTTATGAACAGCAGTAAATTTACCTAGTAATATTACTAATATTACCTAGTAATTTTTATTTTATCACACATTGTTATTTCCAGTGTAGGATATATTACAATGAATGTCTCCCCTGAACAGATAAAAGTGGTGGGCGCGTGCTGCCTGGTGTGCGCTCTCACGTGTGTGCTCGTCACCATCACCACCACCGTCATACATATGAACAAGTAAGTACATAAGTATTTTAACATTTATTGCAAACGTGAGGGCTTATTGTCTATTGTTGTTATAAGATACCGTGTTGTTCTGCAATAGAAGATTTAACCGCTTGTATGCCGCTAAATATAGAACAATAGAAAATCAATTGTGTCTCGCGTATTTTTGCGCACAACGGGTTAACTGGCATCAGACACCAGTCTCTATGTTTGATGCAATTTGTAACCACTAAATTCATGTATTTAATTATGAGAATAAAAGTCGCCTGGCAGCCTGGCTATAGACTTCTCGATCAATGGGCTATCTAACACTGAAAGAATTGGATAAGTCATTCCTGACATGCAAATAATCAAATATGGTAAATGTATTAAATGGTAAATGTATATGGTAAATGTATTAAAAAGCTTGAATAACACGTTGTTTTAGTGTCGCTAGTAAAATAGAAAACATTTTTTGTGACTAGTAAAATAAATGTTCTCATTATCAAATAAAATTCGTCACATTAGTGCCTACGCGCATTCCCATAACCCTTCTTCACCACCGTCACCCGCTGATATCCAAAAATGTTTACCACGCAACGACCCGCGCAATTTCTCCATAACTACAAAAATATTTTCCGTGAACTATACCTATAACTTTTTCTTTCAGACTGCAAACGTTAAAGTTCTGTGAATACACGAAGCTGACGCGCACTTGTACGTGCTTCTCCATGCCGCCTGACACTCAACACAGCGCTGCTGATGATGAAGGTAGGTTAGAAGTTAGAAGTATACTTAGTTCTTGGTTCTTGCATAAGGAAATGCTCATACCACTACTTTTATGGAGCCCTGATTGGTAGCTTGAACCATGTCCTCGATACTAATGGGACATTGGGATACTATTTTCACTACAAATAATTCGCTTATAACAGAGCAGTCTTCCCAAGGGGCACCGGGTTGCCCAGGTAACTGGGATAAGAAGGCATACTGGTACTCATCTGCATTTGGTGAGACTGGAAGCTGAACCTAAATCGTAGGCTAGATGACTAGAGACAGATGATGACCCGCTTTTAAATGACGATCTTCGATTGGTCAACGGACCTGGACGCCCCGTTCGGACGCACGGTCAAGCAAAAACTAGAAACGTGCACGTTACACGCGACGCTGCACGCCAAACCATTCCAAATTAGCTGCCTTAGACTGAAAGCCGTTGGGGTCTTCTTAATAAGACAAAGTTGGGAAAAGACTAAGTAGATAATGATGATGTCATCTTCCAAGCCCTTTCCCAGCAGTTTTTCCCCCGCCTTTTTTGCAGATGATGATGAAGAACTTATATTTCTCCCTTGTATCGCAGGTGTCCGCTGCGTGTTCGAGGGCGTGTCGGAGTGCGGCGTGGTGCACGGCGCGCTGTACTGGTGCCTGCGCGGCGTGTTCGCGCTCTCCGTCAGCGCCGTGCTCGTCTGCATCTTCAGCTGCATGCTGGCCTATCAGCTGCTCAGGTGACTCACTGGCTTGTAGTCCGCCGCGTTCGAGAATTTAGCGTAGTGTTCGATATAGCATATAATTGTTACAATGTCGATTACGTTCAATAATCATTTTTGTGTTATGAAACGACACACAACGCGCTAAACGCGCATGAAAGGCACTAGGCCACCTGCCTGTGCGTTCGCGGCCTTATTAGTATATTAGTCTATGATATAGATAAGGACGAAGGGTCCATGTAAGACGTTTTGTCTACCAGTTCATATTGCTTGCAAAGCTTGAAAAGGTTGCCGCTAGCAACCGCAGGCGGAAATATCAACAATACGCGCGAGGCGCGCGGCCGCTGCTGGTCGCTACCATTCCGGTGTGACTCGGGCCTAAAGTCTATCAGTATACTAACTATCTTCATACTTAAATCTACCTGATGGCCTTTGATGAACTAAATTCTTCACGTAAGTAATTATGGGCCATAACCTAGGTTGTCCATGCCTCTCCCTCATTGCAGCGAGTCGTTTAGCGTTCCATGTCCATAAAAACTACTAAAGTTACAAATAAAAACCAGATACAATATTCAAACAAATATTTAATCGGGGATTATTAATAACATTACAAAAATAAACCTTTAAATTATTAAAAATTATAATTCAACAATACTCACGTTACAAGATAAATAATTCCATTATGATTTATTTAGTTAAAAAATCATAAAAAAATAATTAATAATTGCAATATATTAACTAAGAACTTGATTAAATAATTATCTAATAATTGGAATAAATAAAATATCTAGCAACATGCAATTATACCACCTACCTTTTTTAAACATTTCATACTTTTTTCGAGAGAAAACTAAGTTCAGATTTACTTTTCTCAAAGTGTAAATTCTTTTGATTTTACATGGCTAAACCTAGAACCGATCCAATCTTAATAGGTAGCTATATACTTTTATACGTTTAAATCTCAGTATAATGAGCATTTTTATATTTTTAAAGTAAATTGTTTCATTAATCATAATCAAGACTGGATCGGAACTCAGTTTAGACACAAAAAAATATACCATTTATTACACCTGTTTCATTTCCAAAGTCTTCTCCCTAATCAAGCATTGCTTTTGTACTATTCCTTTTTATAACTCGTCTCGCTTTTAGCAGCTATATCACTCTTAGCAGCAATCGTACTCATAGTCTGCAATTTCCTATTTATAGATGTCAAAGCTATCTGTTGTATATGCTTTCTATTGTCCAACATTTTTATCGCATGCTTCAAGTCTGTCACCACCCATTTGACTTTAACATAATCCATGACATTCGGCACTTGATATTTCATTCTAACTTTCCGTATCTCATTCAGTCTTTGAGCTAGAATGTCCGCTTGTATTTGTATTAAATCTCTTTCGTTGTCCAACTCTACTGTCTGGTCTTCCTTATTCTTGATTGTCGACTGTACTTTTGCTAAATAAGAGTTCTGTTCCATCATTGCCTTTTTGTGTATAGTTAGGTTCAAATTAGCATCACCCGTCATTTTCTTCAACTCTCCCAGCTGTTGTAACTTGTGATCTATCAGTTTCAAACACTGACTGTTCTCTATTTTCAGTTTCTCAAAGTCCACTGGTCTAAGACTCTCACTTAACTCTGCTTTCACTTTGATCTGGCCTTTGAGTTTGCTGTACTGTGTGTTTAGAGTACTGGTCCTCAGTCGTAGCTTCCCTATTTGGCTGTCAGAGATCTTCACCCATTCCGTCATGAATCTGATCCATATTTCTGCTGGGATCCTTTGAGCTATCTTATCCCAGCCTTCAACTAACACCTCTTGATGAAACATCTTGTTAGCCTTTTCGATGTCTGACACTCTCATACCGATTTCTTCTAATTGAGCTTTGAGCAGAGCATGTTGCTTCGCCCCTTTGTTCCTGATTTTATTCAAATTAGCGACGACCACATCCATTTCTACAGAGACTAACTCAGCTCTCTCTAGAACGTTGATCCTTGGCCCGGACCCGAAAACTACGGTACCACCAAGTTTAGGAGCAGAGTCAACTCTCTTGGTGGAAACTCTAGAAGGACTCGTTAGCATTCTAGAAGGGCTTATAAACGTGTCTATCAAACCGAATTTGGACGCTTGATTTTTGATAAAACTGCCCACTTGCAAAGATGTATTAGAACTCATCTTCGTTGCGTATTCAAATGCTTGATACACACCATGCATTAACGAAGGCTCCAGTCTCATTATTGTCTTCTCTAATATCTCGTTCTCAATGCCTAGGATATTAATTTGTTCTTTGAGATCGTTCACCAACTTCACAAGCTCAGCATCAGTCAGTATATCGAGTTCTGGTCCACCGAAACCGCTTATAGACCGAGAATTTTGACTCATTATACTGCTCCTAACATTTGTATGTATCAGTCCCGACATTTTACTCAGAAATTAAAATATTACAACAAATATAAAATAGCTCAAAAGCTTCGTTTGATTCCTGTCTGTGTTTTGGCGGATTGTCATCTGCCATATGTGTCGAATATTTATTCATATGTGGTATCTTAGCAACGGTTGCTATGGTTACGTGTTTGGAATCACCTATCACTTTCAAGCTGTTTATTTTTGGCATGTTACAAACTATTCGACCTTGTAAAAAGGTTTTATTTACAGTAAACACGAAAAGTGATAGTTTTGGTTCGTTTCGTGACTGAAATTGATGTTTCTCTACACTTTATTGGGTTTATTGGGTTCGTTTCATGGTTTTGTTGTCTCGTCGTTTCGAATAAAGGTATTTTATTGTAAATAGGTTCCCATGCATTGTTATGGGCGAAGGTTGTGACCTACTTTAGGTAGTTCTTTGTTCTGCAAAATTGTTTTTATGTTTATGTATTTCTATTCATGATTCCATTGATTAATGATTGTCATTGCTATTTAGTGCTGGTTGTTAGCATTTTTTCGCATGTTAAGGTAGTGTGGCTGAATTTTTATTCAGAGCTTTAAAGTATGTGGTCTTATGTAGTATGAGAGGAAGATAAATGAAACGGAAAGAAACACTTAAATTCACATTTATTCCTTCCATTGAATAAAAACTAATTTCTCATTAATTAAACAGTTAAACGTAAATTAAGATAAATAACACAAACTTAAGGATAAAACACCCTTATAAAGTACATGTTGAAACAATAAACTAATTGCACTTCCAATTAGACTAACATAATTAATGGTAATTAATAATAATTATTGAACTAAAACAGAAAACGTAAAAATAAAATAAAGACTAAAGAAACTAACATAAAATTCGTTTGTAGAGGAAAATAGTATTGCAACCATAATTGTAGGAGATCAAGTCAAGCAAAAAAGAATAAAAAAACCTTTTACGAACAAAACCAAACCGACTTCAATAAAAACCTAAAACCTTTTCCTAACTCTGACAAATCATATGCTGAAAACCGCATCAAAATTGATTCAGCCAAACGTAAGATAATCACGCAAAGAAAAACATACATGACCAACTGAGAATCACATATTTTTTAAGTAGGTTAATGACACTAAAATATCTTTTAGCTTGTAAATACATGATTATTTTCAATCAGTAAATGCATAATAAATATTTACAAACGATAAAAAGCGTGTGCTAAGTATGAATGTGGATGGATGGAGAGGAAGAGGAAGACCTTAGAAAAGATTGGATGGATTGCCTGAAAGATGACATGAATAGGAAGGGAGTGAGTGTCAGTATGACGAGTGACAGGGGAAAATAGAAGAGAATGACAAATTGCGCCGACCCCAAATAAAATTGGGAACAGGGCAGAAGGAAGAAGAAGAAACGACAAAAACAATCAGCGTGATGATGATGATATTTGTGCGAAAGGAGAATGCTCTACAATTCTGAACTTTCATCAAATTTCGCTGTTTTCGATGACTTACCATCTTTCTCATCAGTTAAATTTTCCTCTATTGAACTATCAAAACTTTTCTTACTGTATAACACCCTCAACTGCTGACTAGCTGCATGGGCTGCAGTCTTCTTAATATGAAGTTTTGTTTCCAACCTTTTGATAGCATAGTTCAGCTCGGCTGTTTTTTCTTTCACGTCGACATAGTCACTCGTGTTAGGAATATGGTACGCCATTCTCATTTTCCTTATCTCTTTCAGTTTCTGCTTCAAAATCTTCGCTTGTATCTGTATAAGATCTGTCTCCTTTTCCAACTGCACTGTTTGCTGTTCCCTCCGAGCCTTAAGTTTCTCCACTTTACCTAAATAAGTATTCATAAATTGCATTATCTTCTTATGTATCGTTAAGTTCAAATTAGCGTCCCCTGTCATTGTTTTTAACTCGTCCAGTTGCAAGTTTTTGTTTTCTAGTATTTTCATGCATTCTTCGTTCTCGATTTTTATCTTGTCAAAGTCTACTGGAGTTAAATTTTGGCTCAAATCTCTCTTAGTTTCGGCTTCTTCTTTAAACTTTCTGTATTGTATATTTAGTGTGCTTGTTCTTAAACGTAGTCTCCCGATCTGTTTGTCAGCTGCCTTCTGCCAGTCTGCCATGAATTTAAGCCAAGCTTCAGCCGGGATCCGCAGCGTGATCGGGTCCCAGCTGTCCTTCACAACTACCTTATTGAAGTCTACGGTAGATGCTTCTATATCAACTGTTCTAAGTTGTGTTTCTTCCAACTGAGCTTTCAAATAAGCATGTTTTCTCGCAGCGTTCCGCTTACATTTCTCTAAATCATTTTTGGTACATTCTATAGTAATAGCCAGTAGTTCGAGTCTTTCGTTGATGTTGATGCGAGGTCCGCCACCGCTCATGACAGAGCCACAGATCTTCCCAGATGAGTCTACTCTACGGAACAGTCTGGATTGGCTGGCGAACATTCTAGAAGGACCTGATAGCATGGACTCGATGAGGCCGAACTTTGACTGCGTAGGGGTTTTAACGAAGCTGCCTAAAGAATTTGTGGTAAAATCTCCACCGTGCTGTTGCCATTTTGTTGCAAAGTCTAAGGCCTGGTACACACCGTTCATTAAGGCTGGGTCTAGTCTTATAATACTCTTCTCAAGTACTTCATTTTCCAGTTTTAGTATTCGTATTTCCTTTCGAAGAGTTTCCACTAGTCTTACCAATTCATCGTTTTCTAACACTTCAACGGCAAAACCGCTGAGCGAATTGGAATCGTTGCTTAGCCCCATTTTTGTTTCTTTAATACTTATTTACTCTAGTGAAAATTAAAATTATAGAATTTTTATTTTCATAAAACTCTTGACGTTTTCTTGACGTCAGAAAAATTCAGAAAAATTCTTCAAGTTGAAAACTTTTTATTTTTATTTGAAAGAAGTTTCTATTTACTTTCTATGACCAGTTTTTGGGTACAAAACAGTACAAAACAAATGTGTTTTAGTTTCGTTTCATGTTTTTTAAAGCTTTACGCTCAAAGTTCCTACTGAATTATATTAATATTACTAGCTATTTTCCCGCAGTTTTCTTCCCGTACCTGAAAAAATATAGCTAGTGTTGGTTCCCAATGGAAGAATTTTCAATTCAGTAGTTTCGGAGTCTATTCGATTCAAACAAAGAAACAATCTAATATTTCCTTTTTATTTGTTAGTATTAGTATAGATTATAATTATATATTTCATTTCAGCCATGAACGCAAGAAGATGTACTGGGAACAGCTGGAACTTCGCTGCAGGTCTCTGTATCGACCCTCCGCCGGTCAGGCCGCGCCCACTGCTGGCAGACAAGTACAGGTGAAGTAGCTAGTTCAGTCTATTGATATGAAGATGTGCTGGAACAGCTGGAACTTCGCTGCAGGTCTCTGTATCGACCCTCCGCCGGTCAGGCCGCGCCCACTGCTGGCAGACAAGTACAGGTGAAGTAGCTAGTTCAGTTTATTGATATGAAGATGTGCTGGGAACAGCTGGAACTTCGCTGCAGGTCTCTGTATCGTATCTGTTGCAATTTCGCGTACATTTTAGAAATGTTTGCATGCCATTTTTTACTGTTTGCTGAAGCGAGAAGATCAGAAAAAAAATATTAGATCTTATATTTTGAGCATCTCAATACCAGTGGCATCTCGTCTAATACAGACATCCAAGTTGAGAACGTCCTCTCTTTTTTGGCTAATTTTTAAAATAACGTGTTTTTTGCAGAGTAACTGCAGCTGTTGTGCGCAGTGCCACCCCACACAGCCTGCTTGGGACATCAGTCTGCAGCACAGATTCTGGGCACCAGGTAATTAACCATTTAATAATATTTTTTGACAAAACCATCTCCAACAGAGTTGGAAAGACGTTAGGTTAGGTTAGACGGAAGTCATGAACACCACACCTATTGTATAGTGATTATAGTGGCCAGCTCAACTGACCTTCATTTACAGTGCGTCCTAAGTAATCGATCTGAATGAGAAAACAAAGCGTCTCTCAGCGCGTCACGAAAATTAATAAGTTAAACAGTCTATTTCTTTCGAAGTTTCTTGCCCGTTCTTCTCCATAGGTACTTTTGGAATGTCAACTAGAATCAAACTTTTTTTATATTTTTGATGTGTTTGTAACTTTGAATATGAAATTATCCTATGTGACGTGGGGTTACGATAAAGCACAGAGTCCATATTTGAATTCGCTCCGATCGCTCCGTATGTCGCGACGCACCCTTACTAACTAAATACTTGATGTTGTATTGTTTCCAGGTCGTATAGGCAACCTATACTCTCCTAACCCCGGCACCGGGCGAAAGACATCAGCTTGGAGCTGGTTCCCCTGGCCCAGGAGTAACAGTCAGAAGTAAGTTGTTATCAGACTTTAACACTATAGGGCGTAGGTCTTTTTTTATAGAGAAGGTATGAGCGATAATTATCATGTCCGCTCAAGGTGATTGAAGGGAGACTGGTCATCCATTGGTTAATAGGTTTTTTTTTTTTTTCAAATTCATCTTGAAAAGTTGAAAGTGCCTTATAGATGAGTTTTTGAGCATAATGGAACACCAACCAAATGATTTCTTTTAATGCTTTCTAAGTGAGTAACGACTCAGTACAGAAAAACAGTTTGAAATTCTCTTAACGTCCTCCACGTTCAGAGAGTTCAGTCTAAAACATTCATTCATACTTAAGCAAGCGACCAATGATCATGCTTTCTCTGTACAAAAAAGGCTTGTGTGCAATAAGTTTGTAAAAGCCGAGGTGTTTTTTTTAAAAGAAATGGCAGCATTTTCTAAGACTTTGTAGGTATATGTTTAATGTAATTATAGATTTATATTGTAACTTTTACTACAGGTTTTATAATTCTAAAAAACTATTTCCTTTCCCCCAAGTTCCCGCTGCCGTCCCCCAGCTCCCCAGTCCGGTGACAGTGCATACGGGTTCTGCGACAGCGACGTGCCGGCGGCGGCGTACGACGAGCGCTACCCGCACACGCAGGCCCCCTTCAGTCGGGCGCAGGGGAGTAACTTCGCGCAGGGGAGTGGGAGCTTTGCGCAGGGGAGCGGACACTTTGCGCAGGGGAGTGGGAGTTTTGTGCAGGTGAGATTGTTTTCTTTAAATAGAAAATAGTGTGTGTAACAGAATTACGGATTTTTAAATCTCTGTGACAAAATCATGAATGTAATGTAGGTACTTAACTGGATTAATATTATTAAATGCCCTACCTATACACATTTCTATTAAAATCCAAATATTTTTGCGCAGATCTAAAGATGTTATGTGCAAATCCAGATATGCTTCGCCCAGATGTATAATTCATATCTACTAATACATACTCTATATTTCCACAAATTAAATACTTCACGCCTTTAAATAAATATTGGTGCCGAGTTCTATTTTTCTACTGATTTTTAGAGACTTAGTTCTCTGAGAAAAAGTGAAGAGAAGTTGAAGAATAGCGTTGACTGTATTTAATAGCGTTGACTGTATTTTAAATTAATTTAATCCACCATTTTCATCACATTCACTTTTCCCTCCCCCGCAGGGTCAAGGCAGCTTCCCCCAGGGTAACTTCACAACGGAAGGGTTCGTGGAATCCCGCGGCACTGTGGACGTCGCCACCGGAGTGTGGGGGCCGCCCCCGCCTTACAGCCCTCAGGGACGGAGCACTACTAGGTATGTATTATATGAAAATACAATAGAATATATAACAAATATAATACAAAAGTAGAATACACAATAATAAAAATATAATATATGGTTGTATAAAACTCGAAAGAAACTTGGAGAAATTATTGATATTTATTTGCAAAAAAATATGTAACAAGTATCCAAATTCCAAAAAAATTCGGCCATTTTAATCTACCGAATTTTTATTGTATATGTACCAATTCCCTTTAGCATTTAATAGTAAACATATGAATGCATTCTTATAGGATATGGATTTTATATATGTTTATACTGATTGTTATATCTGACTTGTAACTCAAGATACAAGCTGGCCTAGTTTGAGGGTCACTGTCAAAAAATCGTTGTTATTTTTCTTTTTGTCGAATAAATAATATTTATTTTTATACTAACTCTCTCTCTATTTCTTTTCAGACACCATCTTCACCACCAAGACCCAGCCGCCGCCACACTCTTACACCATCACCACATAGAACACCGCACCACCATCCACGAACCCACCCCCATTCACACCACCCAACCCCACTCCCACACCTGCAGAAACAGCTACCTCATACAAAACCCAGACATACGACACAACGACAGAATCAACCCTGACTTAACGCGTATAAACCCGGAATTAACGCGCATAAACCCGGAATTACAACGCATAAACCCAGAATTGGCGCGTATAAACCCGGAATTGGCAAGAATGAACCCAGAATTGACCAGAGTGAATCCGGATTTAGCGGAATTCGCGCGTTTAAACCCGGAATTGGCGCGTTTAAACCCGGAATTGGCACATATGGGTTTATACCCTACGGATGTGGCGGAAATGGCGCGTTTACAAGCGGAATTGGCGCATATGCCGCCGGAAGCAAGGTTTAACACGTTAAGGGGACATTTAGTTCCGTATAGATGTCAGAGATTGGGTATGAGTGCGAGTAACTTGCATCGAGATTGTAGGATCGACGATAATGTCACTATTGAGTGTTTGCATCAGAAAACTGGCAGTAAAGGTTGGTATTACTTCTGTCATTTTTTTTAGTTAAAAATCTTACTGCGGATTTCAATAATTGATTTATTCGTAGTTTTAGATTGAATTTTGTCATAAACTTTACATAAATTAAGTCAAACAATCTCTAATCGAAAAACAACTGATGGGTCACTTATTGAAATCCGCCTCTAAGTAGTTGATTGAGAAAACTTTTGACTCTGTTATTGCTATTTCTTTTTAAAAAAATATGTTTCAAATACATAAGTATAATAATATATTCTTTTTTAATATTGTAGTTACCACTTACATTTCTTTAATGATTACATTGAACAGTTTCAGATCAAAGTTCGGATTCTTGTCAGAAGCAAGGGAAAGAGAACTTGGGCTTCCAGAATGACAAGCATTCTCCTATCAGGTATGTAGTTTTTTTTCTATCTCAGTGGCTTTTTGTATATAAGCAGACTAGCTGTTTTCCCGCGATTTCACCCTTGTCCCGTGGTAACTGCTACCGCGTACCGGGATAAAATATAGCCTATGTTACTCGCAGATAATATAGCTTTCCAACGGCGAAAGAATTTTTAAATGGTTCAGTAATTTAGAAGTTTTTAGGGTACAAACAAAATATTGATTCCACTTTTTATAGTAAGTATAGATATCACACTGAGGGAGGCTATAAGCAATTTTTTACTTAAGTTAGGGATATATTTTAAATTAAATACTAGCTGTTGGCGATGAGTCAAACAATCTGTAAACTTATTAACTTAATGTATTGTTAATATTTCAGATCGTCAATGCAAGATTGTCGCGCGGCCAATCAGAACGCGGAGTCTGAAGTGTACTTCGCAGACGTTTCTAGCTGTTGCAATGTGTCTGTCAAGGTATGTCACTTATATTGGTTGTATAAAATATAAATAAATAAAAATATTTTTATAAATTAGCAAATGAATAAAAAATCTTACGTCATGTCCATCACTCAGTGAGGTCAAGAACCTAATTAATTTACTGAAATATAATGTTTTTGGAGTAAAATAGAATGCCTCAAATGTATGTTTGACTTTTAGTATTTTTTTTACGTTTGTTAAACCTACTGTATAAACTAAACTAGCTTCCCCATGAACATCCAATTAAAAATTATCATCACTGTCAATTTCTTAAATTATTCTGTCGTCATTCACAGGCGGACTGCTGCATGAACGCGAACGTATCAGCTCTAGTGGGCACCATAGAGAATCATCCCGAATCCACTTCCGAGTCCGACACCGGCTCCTTCACTCTTACGCGACAGCAACGGCCGCAGCCGCAAGTCGGCTCCAAACGTCGGCCGAGACAAACAGACAAACACGCCAAAAACCAAGACAAAATACGGCAAGTATTAAATAACTCTATACGCCTAACAGAACATCAGATCGAACAGCTCAATAATTCCATGAGAATGAACGAAAGAATGGAACGAGAACGAATGAGTGAACGAATGGATTCGAGAGACAGGTTGAATGATAGGATGGAGCGGATGAATGATGTTAGAATCAGTGATAGGATGAATGAGACGAGGTTGAGTGAGAGAATGAATGATTCGAGGGATCGGTTGAATGAAGGGAGGGAACGGATGGAGAGGTTGAATGATTCCCGTATCAGTGATAGAATGAATGAGACTAGAATGAGTGAGCGGATGAATGATTCTAGAGACAGATTGAATGATTCTAGGAGTTGTGAGGTAATGGACCCGAGGATAGAACGAATGAATGATTCCAGAATCAGTGACAGAAAGAACGAGACTAGACTAAGTGAACGTTTGAACGACTCTCGCGTTTGCGAGCGTATGACAGAAGCTAGAATAGAAAGAATGAACGATTCCAAACTCAGTGACAGGAGCGACACTCGTCACAGTGACCGAATGAACGACACACGTCACAGCGACCGAATGAACGATTCCCGTCTTGAACGACTAAACGATTCGCGCCTTGAACGAATGAGTGAACTCAACTCAAGCATTCGTATCGACGGCAGTCCCAAAATGCGAGCACATATGAGTCCATTGCGCATCGCTAGATCTAGCCCTAAGAATCTACCTAAAGACCATCCCAGACAGTCAAGTTCTGACTCGAACAAGGCAGATTTTAGGCAAATTTCGCCTTTATCTCCTAATACTGAAGAATCATTATTATCTGATGATGAAAGACCTCAGGATCAGGTATATTCTAATGACCCTGAGACCTCCAAATGTTTAGGACCTGACTCTCAGTATGAACCAGTAAGAGATGGTAAGGAAGAGATTTTGAAGACCAATCATCATCATTGTTATAGTGATACTAATACTATGGATTCCGGATGGCAGAGTGGGTCTGAGAAACAGGTTACAGACTAACTTGGTCAGAAGTCTGACTTTTTATTGCAGAAAAGTTTTAAGTCAAATTTTCTGACTGGTTAGAAGATGATGCGAAATGATGTGTAAAAGTGTTCTGGTGTCCGTATGTCCGTATTATGTGAGAGGTAATAATATATGGAATTGCTAAACCTATGGAAAACGTTCTTGCAGCTGTGGATTTTGTGGTTTTACGTGAATATAAAACTACTCACTATATAAGACGCACAATTTACCAATGAAAATCTGTTTAGTAGTATTTTTGTAAAATCAGACAAAAATACGGTAAAACGGATTTTTCTTAAATATATTTAGTAGTATGACTATGAAAACTAAATATTGAATTGTACGCACAACCAATCACAACAAAGTTTTTGAAAATGTGAACACTCAAATTACAAAAAATCAAAATTTAAATAACTTATCTAGTACTCTCGGTCATGTGTTCTATGTGCTGTGCTAAAAACTATGGAGTTTTTGTAAATGATAGACGTATTACTAGATGTTAAAATTATTCCTAATATCTTGTACTTTGTCGTATAATTTTGTTGATTATAAATTAGTTTCTTAAAAATATTCCTTAGCTATCTAATTTATTGATTGTGCATTTAAATGACATTAAACGTTCATTCATTTTCATTATCATTCATTTGTTCACCATTCATTCACCCTAATTTTTATTGAACATCCATTCATTAACCGCTCATTCATTCATTCACAATCCATTATTCATTCGTTCAATCAATGGATTAGTTTGTAAAGGAATATACAAAGAGAATTGATAAATACATGGTGTTGTAATTTTGCTTTTATAAAAACTTGCCGTTTCTCGAATTTAAAATTGTAAAATTATTTTAATCATAAATAAAATGTAGCTATATTAACTATGTAAAAATTGTAAGTGTGTTAATAACGCTCTCTTAAAGTAAAATATAATATTGAGATTATTATCGTTTTGTATTTAAAAACACTCGAATTTTTAGGTCGCGTAGTAAAAGTTTCTAAAATATGTATTTTTATTTCAATATTAGATGTTATTAACTTCTCCTGAATAAAAATTTTCGGAAAACGTAAAGGAAAATAAATTCTGACTAGATTTGTAGCTAAATATTTAGTAAAAAACTGAGAAAAAAGAAAAGATTTGTCAAAATTATGGCCAAAAACAGATTATTTTTTATCGTTAACAATAACGTTTCCGCCATTTTTTCGTCTTCTTGCCAAAATAAGTCATTTATTGTCTTTAAATGGTTCAAGTTAAAGTTTTTTTATTCAGATTTGTTTGTAACTATTTCTAATATTTTATTTTAAGCATAAGACTTTTGTATACCTACGTGCAAGTGAGATGCATTTTTCGTATTTTCAATAAGAAAATACTTCATAAAACTCGTGCCAAGTAGAATAAAGGATGAATTCTGAATATTAAGCAAATATTTTGTTTTGAAGCTAGTTTTTAAAAGGAAAAAATGTAGTAAAGAAATTAGAAGATCCATTTGATGAACTCTTATAAAGTACTAACAGTCAAAACACCATGCTAGTTAGGAAACTAGTTTCAAATGACCAAACTTAGATAACTATGATTGTCATTTTTACCCAACTGTCCAAGATGGTTAAAGATTCTAACTATCTGTGAGGTACCAATGATTCTGTTGAGAAATGGATTACCTTCTAAAAACATACCATGGTATATTTTGTAGAAGTGGCTCATTTCAATCTTTATTTTATTGTTAATTTCTTTTTGCATTTTTTGTATTCATCCGTCCACTCATTATTTTATTTCCTTATCACTCTTACATTCACACTTTCAATCATTCATTCATATTTTAATAAAAAACAATAAAAAATCAAGTACCTCATAATAAAATAGCCCGAAGGCTATTTCCCTAACAGCCTATTTTAAACATCAGTTTACAAAAAAGGTTATTTTTTATTGAACAAAATAAGTGTTGCCATAATGGTTTTTTTCTTCCATTTAAATTAAAGCAATAAGTTGTACATATTTTATAATAATTATAATTATGTGTAGTGTAATTTTTTGTCTATTATTGTGAATTATGCAGTAATATTTTAGTAAATTACTATTCAATTACCTATTTTCCAAATAATTTTTATGAAAAAAGTAAAAAATACATTTTTCTTTTCTTTACTATAATATTACTGCATTTAAACTTCGTAGAAGCTAGAAGATTTGTCACTGTAATGCCAATATGGAATTGTTTTTTTTTATTATTACGTATACAGGGGGTGAAAACGAGTTTCTACCAAAATTGTATGTACTAAAGCCAGCCTTCCATGAAGTGATTTCATACAAATAATGCTGATACTAATTAAATAAATAATGAAAAAACGGTTTTTAACGATTCTCGTTTTTAATCACCCTGTATACATGTTGTCTACAATTGAACATTTTGTGTATATTCGTCATACTCGTATTCTAGTGTGTTAGCGTAAACATAAGTTTTTAATGTTAATCCATTTGTTTACCTTGTTCCAACTTTTATGAAAAAAAAAACAACTTTTTTCAACTTTTCTGAAAATGATATAAAAAATCCAACTTATTTCCAAATTAAAATTGAGTCCTCAATTTTATTACGATTATTAACTATTTTTAATAACTCGACGAATTATGATAAAAAAATAATAATTATTAAAAATATTGTATTGTATTGATTATAATAGTTGTGATTTTTCATTTACTATTAGATTTTAATGTTAAGGTTATTTTACTTGCTGTGTACCTTTGTTAGATCGATTTATTGATAACGGTTCTATTAAAAGACTGAAATCTTAGTTATTTTCTTTTATTACTAATTTAATTCCTATTTTGACACCAATTATAAATATATATATATAAATATAATAGCAATAATACGAGCAGGTTGATGATTTTTAATAAAACAACAAAAATAATTTCGAAAATATTCTTTATTTATTTAATTTTTATTCCTAATCATTTCCTAATATTACAGTTAGGCGTAGGACCCTTTTTACAAATTTTAACGCGATGTTATAATGAAAAAACCCTGTCCACCTGAATGAATCAATGGATTTTATAAAACCCCAAAACCATGATAATGTATGAAAATGATAAAATTCCTATAAATATTCACATTTGGCTTGGTGACTTCTAGTTTCTTCCTAAACCATCATCCTCCGAGCCCTTTTCCCGACTATGTTGGGGTCGGCTTCCAGTCTAACCGGATGTAGCTGAGTACCAGTGCTTTACAAGGAGCGACTGCCCTATCTGACCCCCTCAACCCAGTTACCCGGGCAACCCAATACCCCTTGGTTAGACTGGTGTCAGACTTACAGTTCTTCCTAAACCCTGATCATTAATATAGGTAACGAAATGAATTTACCCCTAATAGGCAACTCCAAAAAGTACTTAAAATCCAAAAAAACATACATTTATAAAAGTACTTATCGAAGTAAAACCAAAATATACAATTTGTAAAAAGGGTCCAAAAAGCTAATTCGAAATTGGAATCACGAAAAGTGTCAGTATTGCAAGCACCAAAATATTAAATTATTTAGTAGAAAAATATGGCCGAGTACAGAAATTTTTAAAATCTTTTTATGAATTCTTTTTGTGATGTATCGTTATCATATTTTGTGATTTACGTAACTTATTTGACGGTAAGTATTTTACTTATTTTCAAACACTATAAAAGTAAAAAGAAATCATTTTTACAAAGCAATTTCAACATCTGGTTTTTGGTAGATGTTGCCAGTAATTTTTTTTTTCTTTTTATTATTATAACTTATTCGTTTGTGGAATTGTTCGATGTTTTATGAAGATAAAAAATATTAAGCTTTTACAAAAACTGTAGAGTTCTTACATTAAGTAAGTGCTATGTTAAAATATTCACAACTATTGGACGGAGGCTATCTATGGAACAGTTATCATAAGACTAGTGGGCTTAATGCGGCTGCATTACGATTTAGATGAACGCACATTATTTACAAAACTATATGGTAGAATCTAAGTATTCGAAGATATATCTATATGTATTTATGACGAAGGTTTGCTCAACCAAAAAAAAAAAAATTGGTTATTTTAAGGCCATTTTCACCGACAATATAGACGACCTTTTTTCTTAAAACTACTGTTTTTCGTAACAACCGTTCACTCTGAAAATTTTAAGTAAAAATTCATAATAAATAGTTGTTTTAAAAGTATCCCGAATTTTGAGTGCTAAAACCATTTTGCGTCTATTTTAAGTAAAAAAATAATAATGTGCGCTCACCTTTACACTGGTATTAAAATCATTAAAATCTAAACTAAATTAATTAGAATTACCTTGCTATCGTTAAATCACTTTATTTTATTCTAAGTTCAATGTTAAGTGTCTACGGAATGGTTCAGAGCAATTATTATAATAAAACAATTAATTCATTAATATGTACTTGATTTTATTAGTTTTTGGGCAAAAATATTAAGTTTTTATGTACTTCAAGACAACAGTTTTATGAATTTGTAAATAAACTATAAAAAATCAATTTATAAATCTGATAAAATTGTAGTTAGTTCCAAAATCCGCCGCAACCAGTGGCGCTAGCATCGACTGTCAATCTTTAACTTTTAAAAAAGAATTGCCAGTTGAAAAATTTCGTAACTTTTAGGTATTTATTTTGCCATGTTTTTACAGGTATTTTACTTGAACAAAAGAAGCAAACTAACTAAGATTACTAGACTGCTAGTTAGGTAACTAGCTTTGCTTTCAGTGAATGTTTCTTGTTCGTAAATGAGAACGTTTTTGGAAGTCTGCTCGGCTACCGTCGCTGGGGTGCCGTCCATGTCTCCTAGGCGCTGGTTCGCTACTTTCAGGTTCTTCAAAAGAGCTAGTACGTCTTCTGTAAAAGATATAAGAAATGCAATTAGTAAATGTCTAACTTAACAAATATAATGCCACGTCCTCTTATTAAAGTACTGATTAAAGTAGGTATATACCAACGAAAATAAAAGAGATGTAACAGTACATTTTCAACGGTTTAAAGTTAGATTAACTTTACTCTGTGTTTATTTATAAGAGCCTTTCACTGTTAAGGTTTCATCGGCCGATAGTTCGATATGGCTTATGAATCAGTGAAAAAGAAAGATTGATTACTTTCAAAATAAACTGCCAGCCTTAAGAATCAGCTCATTCCTTCTCTGTATGAGAAGAGGCCTGTGGCCTTTTTTGTGGGTTAGCAGCAATGAGGGAGTGTCAGACTCTTACTGGCTAAAAACCGTCGTGTTCCGTCGTAGGCCTTTTATGTTCCAGCGCCGCGGTAACTCGCGCGAACAATTCCGCAGCAGAGGCCTGTGGCCTACAGTGGGACTTAAAAAAATGACAAGTAGAATATAATAAGCTAAATGACCATTATGCTAATTGAACGACCTATTTTTATTTATCAAACAAATAAATGCAAATGCTGAGAGACTTTTAAAAGCCATCCATTTTAATTTAAAGCGAATAATTTTGTGGTCTACTGTAATAAATTTTAATCTACGTAGATAAGAGCTTTAAGTCATATATCATGTGAGCTTTTTGCGGTCTTGCTTTTATTTGTGACATACTAGCGAATTTAAATATGAATAAATAATTTGTTTATCTGTCTGGTGGAAACAAATTAAGTAAACTGTACCACATGATTGAAAATATGTTTTTGTGTACCTATTTTCTTGCATAAAAGTAGTCAATTTAATCATGTATTACCATGCATTCCCTGACGAACCTCACCACCAGACTTTATGCATTATTACGAAGATCTCAATGTGCCCGAATTATTTAAGATGCCAGTATGCCCAATGACGAGTAAGCCGAGTGCTCAATGCGTGTCAATCACCAACTTCCAGATTCCGGGTTGCTATGTGAAAGGATTTTCAGGTCTAATAGTATCGAGGAGGTTAATTCAAAGAAACTATGGGTAGGTTACTAACCTGCTTCCCTCTGTCCGTCTTCAAAGTCCACTTTAATGAAGGTAGTGAGCGAGACCTCGTACACCTTGTTGCTGTCTGCGCCCGCGCTGATGGAGCGGCGTCTGCGCCCGTACGCTATCTGACCGTTACTGCATTGTACCTGGGGATAACATCACACATTATTATAATTATACAAAAAATCAAATTCTATAATCATTTAATTTTGTCATAATATACAATTTAATGGTAGATTAGTGGTGTAAATAAATAAATAATTTTATCACCATCATGATAAAATTATAGAAGTGAAAGTTTGAATTTCTTCAAATTCAAACATTCCAGCTGAAACTTGTGTGATATAGCTTTTCGGAATATAGGCTTCTATTCACCCTATTGCGGTAAGTAGTTCTCTTAGGAGACGTCTAGCGTTGAATAAACACAAACACGTTGTCTTTACATTGAATAATTCTTCTATCTGGGGCCTGGGGAGATGTCAATGGTTATACATGGTTTCACCCATCAACTTTCTATCTGGGGAGATATTATGCATAGGTTTCACCCACCAACCATTTTTTGAGATGGACTTAAAAATCATGAAATGGTAGACAAGTAAAACAATGTGCCTGGAAATCATGCTGCGTAAGGAAATGTCAGTCTTACAGAAGAAACCCCCCATCCATATATCTTCTCAGATTTATATACTATAAGGCTCCAGTAATTCTATCAAATAATACCAAACTACTCACCCCTTGACACTTATCGAGGCACACAGTCACAGTACCCTTGAACTGCACGTACGTGGTGTCGGGGAACTTGAACGCCTTGAACTTGGCCGTCAGCGTGTCACCGTCAGCCGTCACGAAGTTCTCGAACAGGTATGTGTCTACGGAGCAGCTGGGGATAGAAGAAAATAATTTTTGAGGCTTGGAAAATACTTTTTTATTTATTTAACAGTTTATGTACACACAAACACAGCCAAGAATAAATAATAGAATACACATCTTATCTCACAAGAAATTTCTTCCAGCATGGTTATGGGAGAGTTAGAACAGAAAAGAGATACAGATTAGACTGTGTAAAAAGAAAGAAGATATAACATAAACTACTTAAATACATATGAAAATACAATAAATACTAATAAGTAAGTAATAATAAGTTAGAACAATGACTCTCACTCAAACTCATCCTCTTTCTAAAACTGAGTGTCGGTATCTCACTCGCTCACTCTTTGTCTCTCTTAATCACTCTTTCTCACTCTTACTCTCACTCACTCGATCTGTCAACCTCATTCTCTCTTTCGCACTATTTTTCCCTAAAACTCAGTTTGTGTCTAACTAGCTTGACTTATTACAAGAACCTGTTAAGTTATAAGTTAATATACAAAGTTTTATAACTTTTTTTTATTTGTTAGGAATAACAAAATTTGGTATATTTCACAGCAGGCGCACAATATAGAGCATATAATAAAGTAACAAATAAACTACTTTGCCTTTTTTTTTAATCACGTCAAAAATCATCAAATGACCCTTCCCGCAGTGGGTTAGCAGCGGTGAGGGAGTGTCAGACTCTTACTGACTAAAAACCGTCGTGTTCCGTCGTAGGTCTTTTATGTACCAGGACCGCGGTAACTCTTTCGAACAATCCCGCAGCCCCGGCAGATCTTCGAAACGACTTACCCGTTCAATATGATAGTCTCCTGTTGTTTCCCAGTATCAGTGACGTGCATGTAGTTCACCAGTAGACCGTAGATCGGCGCTGACTTGTCGTTCAGGAATATTTCCATCGTCAGCGGAGTGCCTGGGGTCACTGAGATCTCGCCTGATACTCTGGAAAATACAGTTTTTCAAATAAACATGAACAATACAAAATTCGGAATTGATAACCTCCTCCAATTGGCAAGTCGGTTAGTAAAATCTTGAATCGATTTATATTTATGGAACAGAATTTAAAGTTTAATGTGACAATAACACAAGAATTTTTGCAAAAAATCAAAATTTGTTGTTCCGGCGGTTCCAAACGTGTCCCTAGGAAACTACTCCCCACTCCAGGATAAAGTAGCCTTTGTCTTTGTCTCTTTTTATCCGTCACCAAACGCTTAAGTCGATTTCGTAGTTTTGGCACAGACAGACAAAATTACTTCCACAATCATAATTTAAAGTAAAGAGGAAGATAAAAAGTCATTTCAATCATAACAAAATTGAAAGATATGGAAATATGTATTAAGAAAGAACCAACAAATTATATACAAAGGCTCAACTACTCACTGTTTGCCGTTCTGCTTGACGATGGCTCCAAGAACTGGTTCAGGTGCCTTTCCTTCTTCGTACCTCGTGATGTTCAACACACTGAAAACGTAAAACATGGTTTTAGTCCAATTTTGTATATTAATTGCAGCATGGCTCTAAGAATATCTTAGACACCAATGACTGTGTTTCGGAGGGCACGTTCAACTGTAGGTCCCGGCTGTCATTGAACATCCTTGGCAGTCCTTACGGGTAGTCAGAAGCCAGTAAGTCTGACAACCAGTCTTATCATTGCAATTGGGTTGCCCGGGTAACTGGGTTGAGGAGGTCAGATAGGCAGTCGCTCCTTGTGGCACACTGGTACTCAGCTGCATCCGGTTAGACTGGAATCCGACCCCAACATAGTTGGGAAAAGGCTCGGGAGATGAGATGACCCTTCAAACATGACATAGCGGTTTGTCGTGATAATTAATGGCAACGCAGATAATTGAAGTAGGTATTGTATCGCGAAAGTAGGTTAATGCATCCTTTAGTGGTAAAGACACTATCATCATCTGCATCTAATTACGACTGGAAACCGACTCCAACATAGTTGGGAAAACGCTCGGGAGATGATGACGGGCTGTACTCACTCAGGCTCATTGAAGTCGAGCGGGAAGGGCGGCACGTCGCGCTTGCTGAGCGCGCGCAGGCGTCCCTCCAGCACGCAGCGCGCGCGCACCGTCTCCACTTCACCCACAGAGTTCTCTATCACGATCGTGCTGTAGAAACTGCGCTTGCCCTGGAAATAAGAAAGAAGATTCATAAACCTACTTTGATAATAAACGAGGGATCTGCCCCGGCTTATATAGTAATTCCCTACTATATAATGTATGTTATTGTATTTGTAAACCGTCCTCTTAAATCACTCTATTTATTAACAAAAACCGCATCAAAATCCGTTGGGCAGTTTTGAAGATTCAAGCGCACATAGGGATATAGGGACAGACAAAGCGACTTTGTTTTATACTATGTAGTGAAAATTAATCATAGCATATTATGCTTATATCTGCTAGATTGCTTACACAACTAAATATACATAATAATAACATATCTGGCATATCTAAATTTAGATAGGTATTGCTAAGACAGCGGAAATACATTAGGGCTTACGTTACGGTTTATAAGTTTTGCAATGTTCGCAAAATTATGACCAAGCAAATAATGACTGGGCAGGTTGGGTTTTGCTGAGTTTCTCTACGGAAATACTTAGTGTAGAATAATATTTTACATTTTATTTATAAACGATAAAGCCTACCAAAGATTAGCAAGCTGAAGTAGCAATGGGCAGGCCATATTGCTCGCAGAACAGACGACCGATGGGGTCGAAAAGTGCTAAAGTGGAGACCACGGACTAGGCTGGTAGGACGTCCACCAACAAGATGGACTGACAACCGCCAATAAAAGTCGCCGGAAAACGCTGGATGCAGGTCGCCTCAAACAGGTATCTGAGGAGATCTAAGGGGGAGGCCTATGTTCAGCAGTGGACGTCCTATGGCTGAGATGATGAGATGGGGAATACTCACAGTGTTGGTCTCCAGCACTCTCATGACGGCGCAGCGGTGAGGATCCTGCAGGTCCAGCACGAACATGGCTGTGTTGCCGTCCATCTCAGGCTGACATGGCTTGTAATCTGGAAGAACAAGGAAATATATAAGGTCTTTATTTTCGTTATTTACACAAACTGTGCATTATTTGAAAGTGAACTAACCTAATCTATTGGGTACGCTGCCGGGTATGAGGGAAAATTTTATGACGACCCTTATTAGATTTTTTTAATATAAAAATATAAGGTATTATGAAAGAAAGAAGCTCTGAAGGAAAACGGGTTTTTGAATAGGCAGACATCATCATCGTCTCCCGAGCCTTTCCCAACTATGTTGGGTCAGCTTCCAGTCTTACTGGATGCAGCTGAGTTCCAGTGTTTTACTAGAGCGACTGCCTATCTGACCTCCTCAACCCAGTTACCCGGGCAACCAGATACCCCTTGGTAAGACTGGTATCAGACTAACTGGCTTCGGACTACCCGTAATGACTGCCAAAAATGTTCAATGACAGCTGCTTAGATAGAGAAAATAATTTAATATATACCTTCTATTCCACTCCCTATTTTAGATAAATTTAATCAAAAACCAAGTTACATAGCCTTAAAATACAATATGTTATATAAACTCTGTATTCCACGACACTATTGCGATTCTCATCACGTCCTGTTATAATTGAGTCGGGTCCTGGCGCACGAACTCACTAGGGTGTACATACTAATCAAGACATTGTTAGTAGGACCTATGCTGATTGTCTCGTGTGTATAGGCCTTTATATAGCTGTGATGGGAAAGTCCCGAAGGATTTTTGTGTCTAATTATGAGGATTAAAGAAACAACTATCTTAAGGAAGTAGACCCTTGGGGAAGGCCGTTGTACAGCAATGGACGTCTTACAGCTGTGATGATGACTTTATTAAGTATAGACAGTATTTCTTAACCCCCGTCGAAAAAAGGGGTGTTATATGTTTGACCGCTATTTGTGTCTGTCTGTCAGTCTGTTATATAACCAAATTGGTAACTCTTTAGTGCTGTTCGCTTTACTGAGAGACTTTCTGAATTCCCACGTTGTCTCAATAGGAATACCTTATTTCCTACTAACTTTCCCGAAGTCATCAATCGAAACAATTCAATATATTGAGTGTCTATCAAAATTCAGCCATATTGATTTATCTGCTGTCTGTGCAATCCTATTGAGATGTCTACGAACGTCCGAAATGGCTGAGCATAGGCTGATTTCACAACGATTTGGAAAATAAGGTCTTAAGTTTCAAGTATCCCATATAACCATTTTTGCGAACATAACGTAACCGTTTCGACACTTAGCGTCGACACTGATCTATCTCGAAACATAATCTCGTCGACGTTCCGTGTTAGCGCCGTCGCTGCAACTAAAAATGGGGAAGATCTCGACACAATAAACAAGTAACATTTGGTTTCTAATTTACGTCGCCGTGTCGTAACATTGTTACCATATTTTAACCAGAGTTCGCACTAATCATTCAATCATTCATTCGTTCGATCAATTTCGTTGGCTCCTGCGTGAGTGACACGACGAAATAATACAAAATACAAGAAATCCCATAATGATGGTTTACTTACCTTGAGTTGATGAACTCAAAGTAAGTAAACAAAGTTTTAGTTTTCATTACCTAATTAATATGGTTTATAATGCTCAAATCTTATTGGGAAAAAAAGTTTACCTACTGTGTAATTTCTTTGAATATGTTGATATTTCCAACGCGCCACTGTAATATCATGTTTTAATAATTCTGGCGAAAGAAAAACTTTTGTTAAATAAAATAAAAATGTAAAATGATGCACATCGAGTGCTCAAAAGCTTCCATTTCAATACAATATCAAATATTTTAATCCTAATACAAATTATTTTAGCAAGATTTACTCATAAAATTGATAAACAATGAACTATGAAAAAACATTTTTGATGTTTGTTATGAAAAATATGCTCGTCGCAACTAGTCACAAAGTTACGATAATGTGTCGACACGTGTCGACATGTTACGGTAAATTGTTACAAAATTACTAGATTTTTAAGATGGTTTCTCTTAATATTTGGTTACAGTGTTTTCCAAAGTTTTTATCAAGTCAAGATGCCTTCTTGCATTGTTCATCAGAATTAATATCGCTTGTGCCGAGTTCTTGGGTTAAAGACGAAGACGTCTTGTTTTGGCCGAGAAAAAGAAAAAACTGCGATTTGGAGCTCGAAAGTTGAAACTTTGGCACTAGGGACGATACCACTAAGCTCATCGGTACGAAATTCCGTACTGTTTTCCTGTAAATGGCCTAGAAAATAATAAGTTTTAAGTTCAATAAAATGGGTATCCGTCAATTTGCCCTACCAACAATGCAACATCATGAAAAAAATATTATTAGGTATAAGAAAAAAAAACTTGTGTACGAGTACAATTAGGTACTCGTACTTGAGATATTTTGGGACGTACTTATTTCTTTAACTCTTCTGTAAAAAGTTGAAGTCCATCGGAATTTACGTAAGGTTTTTGGTTGTTTACTCATTTTAAATGGTTGATAACGGCAGAAAACATAGACAGTTTGAGAATAACTGGCTCTCGTCATGTTTTTATATATGCAAGTTAGTGTTAAAGTGTTCTGGAACATCGACTACACCATGTTACTACCCAGTTACAACACAATTGTGTCAACATTGCACACTGGTTACAAACCAAACGCAAAGTTTCTAAAATGTGTGGTTACAAATTAAGTTGTAAAGTATCGAAACAGCGACCACACAAAGTTACTGAATCTAGTTTCCGTCACATTTTTACTGAACCGTTTCAACACATAAAAGCTAATCCCTACACAGTCACGTTGTGTCGTACCTGTTACGAAACTGTTGCGACTTGTTACATCTTTATCATATCTGCGACCAAAAATGGCTGTATGGGATATTTCACTAATCTGGCTAGAGAGAAAAGAAAATCTTGATACATAAAAATAAATTAAAATTTGGGTTCATTTTTTAATAATACCAATAGCCCCCGAGAACTACTCCGCGAACCCGGACAAATCAATAATTGGGCTTACTAACACTGAAAGTATTTTTCATTATATTTCAAATGAAAAGTTCCTGAGATTAGCACCTTCAAGCAAATAAACTTTTTAGCTTTATAATATTACGTACGAGATGTACAAGAAGTTTTTCGAACTATGACATTTTATTTTTCAGAGAATCTCGTTTTCGGGTCACAAAATATCGAAACTTTAGGTACCTATTCAGAGTGAAATAAGCTACTGCAAAGTACAAGAAACAAGCGAATTCGCGGAAACAGCCAGTATAGCTACAATATGTAAATGTTTGACACGAAAATTATTACCCCATTGTCCTAACAAGAAGAGCTCTCATATTTTCACAAAACTTCACACAATTTCTACTTCAGAAAACAATATGGCCGACAATGCTAATTAGAATGCGAAAGAGCTGCTTTCACTCTCCCGAGTGGGTATTACACACGGCAAACTTTTAGTCGGCCGATAGTTTGTTTGAGCTCATAAATCAGTATGATGATGAATGGTAGTACGCACATTAGAAAGATCAGGTATTTAGCCGGTATCAGACCGACTGAAAACTTTGATTGGATTCCAGATTTTCTTCAAAAATATATTTGCCAACCATTGGATAGACTGTCGACCTACTGTTTTGTCTGCAGTGTAGGTATTTTTACGTTATATATGAACAAAGGATTAAGTGTAAGACTAGTTGAAGTATTTGGTTTTACTTGATGAATTTATAAGTATAATAGGAACTTTGAAAGTGGTTAAGGAGTGTGAAAATTCAGTTGTAATAAAAATATCTTCGGGGCGAGTCAATTTTAAGTAGAGTAGACCAGAAGACACATATGTGTGCGTGAGAGGGCCGCACATCGATGGCTTCTCGTTCATGAAGTTTTTTAAAAAATACAGAGAAACGGAAAAGTAACTCTTATATAAACTAAGGTATATACCCCTGGCAGTCGTTACGGGTAATCAGAAGCCAGTAAGTCTGACACCAGTCTAACCTAAGGAGTATTGGGTTGCTCGAGTAACTGGGTTGAGGAGGTCAGGTAGGCAGTTCTTGTAAAACACTGGTACTTAATTGCGGTTTGACTGGAAGTCCCAACATAGTTGAGAAAAGGCTCAGCAGATGATGATGATGGTTTAAACTCGGGTATAAATGTGCAAGAAGTACTCCTATATAATTGTGATATCGTTAAAACTTACCTTTAAGTTGTTCCAAGTATGTGATGCTCCTGTCTCCATCCATTGGAATGGTGACCTTCATCACTTCAGGAGTACATTCCACCTTCGATCTGGACCCTGAAACAAAAGACAAGCTTTTTAATTTTAATGCTTCTCTCGATTGTTTCATCATTAATTTAATATTGTAAATACGAATGTAATGTTGGTACACAGAAAGCCTAGAGTTTTAGAAAGGACATAGGCAATTTTTTCCGCAGGCTGCATTTGGTTGATCCCCTTTTATGCTGGTGGAACCGCTATGATCCGATGATGATAGCCTTATGGGTGATGCCTAATTAAGTTTCTCGAGTTATTTTTAAATTCACAAACCAGTAACTTTTCTCTGCAAAAACCATTAAGTATACTTTTTGCTATTTATCTATCAACGTGATAGGTGCATTATGTAAGCAGAAGACCGAATGCCTAGTTACGTCATGTGTGTGCAGACGCACATGCAATCCGCAAATATACAGTATTACTCGCTTTCGCTGGGTCCCATGGGATTTCGCGTACCCATTTCATAAATGGGTTATCTAAATCTGAAGAATATTTTAAATCGGTCCAGTAGTTCAAAAGATTGATACGTTCAAGCAAACAAACTTATTATACCATGAAAGTAGGTAATATAGATTAGATAGATTCTCACAGCAGAGCTGAAAGAAGCCTGAATTGTATCGATAACTTAAAACTTAGCAAGCAGACACTCTTCATAGTTTTAAAAAACAGTCAAAATATCACATAGAACCAGGTTCCAGTTACAGCATTCCACAAAACAGATAAAAATTCTCCCAAATTACAATTCGATTCAAAACACTCGTATTTAGGAAAGTCCAAAAATGTTGACCAGAGACCGGTTTCGCTGGCGACTGGTTATTTGTTTCTGAGGTCATTTCAATGCAAGTATTATGTCATGCATTGTACAAGGTGAAGTTTTAGTGACGAAGTATTTGTCGTTAAATAAATACGTAATTTTGCAGTGTTTGTTGGCGTCTGTTTATGAATATTATGATGATGTTGATGTCTTTTAGCCGATTATCGACTGGTTGTCCTGTAAGGAGATTAGCCAGCTGCGCAGGACATATTATAGTGCACGAGCATTTGCGCAGACACAAGTGCACTCACTATTACTTCGCTCTCATAGCCCGATGGGACGGCAATCCGACACGACCGGAAAGAGATTAGGCGCAGGACCGACATTTACGAGCTCTCCGATTCAAGGGTATGAATCACCAATTTCCAGGCTGCTTTGTGAAAGTTCCTAAAACCCACAAAGTAATTTCGGCTCGACTCGGGAGTGGAACCCGAGACCTCGAGCTCAGCTGCCGTGCTTACGACAGCTAGACCAAGGAGGCAGCAGATATAAATATTATAAGATGAAGACTGTGTGTGTATTGATTTTGGTATTGATGATATTACTCTCTTAGATATTAGGTTTTTAACAGACGACGCAAAAACGTTTTTAGCATTTCATCAGTTTGACCTCTACGCTAGAGTGTGTGTGTGTCTATCTGTCTGGGTCATGCATAATGAATGTTTCAAAGTCTTTTGCTGGCAGAACACCGTAGTTATTAAACGACTGAAAAGATATTTTGGTTAGGAGATAAGTGGGTTTTCCAACTCTCTTTACAGGCTACTTTTTCAGGGTTCCTGACTTACTTAATGAACATAAATAAGCATTCTACCAATCAACTTGCAACCCAAGCCATTGCTAAACCACAAGCCGTGAACCTAATCCCACAAGGTGTGCGCAAGGGCAGCTAAACGCCATTATTTAGATAATATAAAGCGAGTTCACACGCGAGGCGCGCCGGCCGGAACGAGCGACGAACTGGCATCGCGATGGACCGTGTGGAGTGACCATTCGTTTTGGGTTTTTAGGGATCTGATTAAATTTGGAAAGAGTAAGTAGGCCTGTCGACTACACTAAAATTACTACTCAACATCTGCCTAGCCTTTTGCAAACGATGTTGGGGTCGGCTTTCAGTCTAACTGGTGTTGAGAGAGCTGAGTATCAGTGCTTTACATGGAAAAATTGCTTATTTTATCTTCTCACCCTAGTTATCTAGGCTACCCGATATCCCTTGGTAAGACTGGTTATCAGACTTTCTGGCTTCTTACCGTTACAACTGCCAAAACTCTTCAAATGACACCCGGGACCCAGCAATTAACGGAACACAGCCAAGCGTTGCTTTAACCTTATAATTGATTACTTAGCCACGAGATCTTTTTAAAATAAACAAATCATATTAAAAACCTATCAAAGAACAATCCTCTCAACCCCTAACCCATGGTCACCCGACATAATCCAAAGAATGTAGCGATTCGACAAGCGATTCATTGCAAATCATTTAGGCTTCCGCGCTCATGTCCGACTTAATATAATATAGTGTGACCAGTTTTTGTGTTACCAGACCCCTGCTGAGGGTAACTTAGCTTTTATAATTGTTTTTTTTACTCTGGCAATAAGTTGGAGTACCCACACACTGTAAACTTTTCGTCGGCCGATAGTTCGTAAGGGATTATTATTTCGGGGCTGCGGGTTGTTCGAAAGAGTTACCGCGGCCCTGGTACATAAAAGGTTTACGACGGAACACGACGGTTTTTAGTCAGTAAGAGTCTGACACTCCCTCACCGCTGCTAACCCACAGCGGGAGGGGTAATTTGATGATTTTTGACTTCGTTAAAAAGAAGGGCTTATTATTTGACCTCTCTCCGATCGTGTCGGATTGTCGTCCCATCGGGTTATGAGAGAGAAGGGATAGTGAGTGCACCAGGGTCAGCGTAAATGCTTGTGCACTATAATATGTCCTGCGCAGCTGGCTGATCTCCTTATATGAGAACAGCCGCCGTGGCTGAAATCGGCCTTGGACGCCATTAGGGCTTATGAGTATGAAGATGAACGGTAGTACGCACACTACAAAGATCAGGTATTTAGCCGGTATCAAACCGACTGAAAAGATTGGGATAAAGATTTTCTTTTGTTTTTTGCCAACTGTGAACTGTCGGCCGACTGTTTAGTATGTAGTTTGTACTCTTGTAAGAAATGACTGAAGCGTAAAGCCCTAGGTGTAGGTTACTAAACATTTTTTTCATAGCTAGGTGTAGGTTACAACCTACACCTAGCTATGAAAAAAATGTTTTATTTTTTGTTAAAGTTTTTTATGTAAGATTTATGGGAATCTAGTGCTGTGGGTGTGAAGAGAAATTCTTTTGTTTTATTTCTTTAGTGTAATTACTTTATTGGTTGTGTAGAAGTACTTAAAATTATGTATTTTTCTGATCATTTTTCCACCTACGCTAAGGAACGTTAACTCTGTCTGTAAATATTTCAAGTTAGGCTGAGAACAATTTGGCGAATGTCAATAGGGAATAGAGCACATAGATTATTATTATCTGGGTTCTTTCTGTGAATTCGTGAGTAGAACCGCGAGAAACAGCTATCTAATTACGTACGCAAATTATTTACCTCCACATATTTTCCTTCACACCGTTTTCACAACAAAAATGTGAAGGCAACAAAAATATTTTTAACAAAGTCCGCGGAAATTCCTAACCCATGGTCACAGCAATCTAACCAAAGAATTCTAACTCCATAGTTAGACATAACATTAATGTTTAATTGGAAATCATTAAATTTCAAATTCTATGCTTCCGTGTGTAGCTCACTATTTATAGAATGGGTTTTGTGCCTGGATTTTGCTGTATTCTGGAACTGTGTCTATTTATATTTTTGAGGAATCGTGATTCAGATCTTATAGTCTGCCTTGTCTTTTTTCGACTATGTTGGGGTCAGCTTCCAGTGTAAATGGATGTAGCCGAGTATGTATGCCACATGGAGTGGCTGCCTGTCTGACCTCCTCAACCCAGTTATCCGGGTAAAATACGTCTAGTTAAGATGGTCGTCGGACTTTCTGGCTACTGACTACTTGATAGGACCCCCAAAGATGTACAAATGACAGCCGGGATCCACCAATTTTATGTGCCCTTAGAAACATTGAGGAACTCGTTATGACAAGATGGTCACCCATCCACGGACCGTCACTCCATTTTGCCCGATAGCATTTTAAATGCTATCCAAAAGTTGGATCATCTTAGAAAAAATATTATCCAGTCTTCCCTCAGTAAATATTGCAAGATTAATCACCCCATTAAATACTCTTAATGACGCTATATTTCAAAACTCCTTTTTAGGGTTCCGTACCCAAAGGGTAAAACGGGACCCTATTGTGTTCGCTCCTCTGTCCGTCCGTCCGTCTGTCACCAGGCCGTATCTCATGAATTGTGATAGTTAGAGTGCTGAAATTTTCACAGATGATGTATTTTGGTTGCCGCTATAACAACAAATACCCACTGAAAACTAGAATAAACTATTTTGAGGGCTCCCATACATACAACAAACGTGATTTTTTTGTCCGTTTCATAAATAATGGTACGGAACCCTTCGTGCGCAAGGCCGACTCGCACTTGGCCGGTTTTTTCATTTGACGTTTGCTACTTCGGCTTAAAACGGTTACTTTTACAAGTAAACCCGAGGGAGTTAACTAGTTTATTGGAACTATAAATTATTCACACATTGCGCTTTTGTGAACGTGTAAAAACTTTTTGAAATTGGTCCTTTTTTCGATCTAATATGGCGGATATCGTCAGGGCTCATAAATGTTGGTAAACGATCCCTGACGGATAATCGTGCTATTTTTCCCCTATTAAAGAAGAATTTATGCGATAAGGCCTCGCATAAATTCTTCTTTCGGTTTTAACCTCGTATGAGGCGTTCGCGAAACTTTCAGAAGATTTTTAGTCACCCCTAATGAGAAAATGAGAAGGGGTTTTGTAAGTTTGACGTAAGTATGTCGCTTGGAAAGCTGTCTCTATACGGATGAATCGATATGAAAGTTAGTGTAATAGAGATAGTTCTTAGAAGTGATTGATAAAAATCCTTTAGGTCAACAATCCTTCTAATAATATATGGATATATGACTGGATTCAAGAAACCAATCTTCAAAAAATCTTCTTTTAATCCAAAACTATTTGATGACATATATTTGATAAAACTTAACTTACATATGGGCTACTTTACATCATTGTGCGGAAAGTAAGTGGTTCCCTCGATTTATTGAGTCGGCTGCAGGTTTAAACATCACCTAACAAGCCCTAGTGTCAGTTTTCTCAAAATCCACCTAACGGCCTCTGACGTGACTGGCAATAATATACCTACTTCTATCAGAAAAACTTAGTAACTTACAAAAAACATAGCAATGATAGTAAGATAGTGAAACTTATGTGTACGGAAGTGTACTAGACGTTGCGGTTCACGTAACACGAAGCGCTTTACATGCTAAAGTAATACGGAAAACATTCTGCTGATGTAAGCATTATTTATATTTTAAGCTGTTTTTCTAACCAAGCAATGTTATTTTCTAAATAACGACTTCCTAATATTCCCCGTAGACTCGCATACTACTTTGTCCAGATAAAAAGTAGTCCCAGATGAATTTAATTTAAATCAGTAGTTTGTAGTTCAGTAGTTTTGGTCCGACAGACCAACATACTGACAGCGTTATTTTCGCATTTGTACCAAATATATGAGACGTAAATGACTGTTAACTGGTAAAACATCGCGATGAAAAGTGGACTTAAAAAGTCTGAAATCGGCACTGAGCATGTGAATGTAGTTGCAGATCACGATCAAGTTTTGCGACAACTGTACCTCTGTCTTTTTCTTTCTGTCTATGTGCATCTTGATATTTTACACCTTTTTTCAGTTATTTCGCGTCAAAAATCCCACAGAACCTGTCCCGATGGCCTTGTTGATACGTCCTCCATGTCGCAGCTATCAGCCGAATCCAGCCGGTTATCAGCCGAATCCAGACAGTTATCAGCCGAATCCGGCTGGTTATCAGCCACGGTAGACCGTCAGGTTTTACCCATTCTGGGTAGCCGCGGTCAGTAGTATTGTTTCCGCGTTGTATGGTAAGGGGCATAAGCGGTAGCGGGCGAAGGATTTAGAGTTGTGAACAATTTAAAAGATGGTGGGTTTTAAATGGGTTGCGTATTTTACATTGACCAGCAAATTGAAAAAGCAGTAGAAACTAAGAGTGAACATAGGAGAACTATGTATTTTTGCCATGTTGTTTTGGGACATTCTCCGAAGCATAGCTGGTAGACATTTCTAGCTGAGGATTATTATTTATTTATCTTTTATTATTTTAACCCCTGATTGCTCGCGAGGGCAGGGTTTAGGAAGTCAGAGTCACTCCATGTAAAATGGACGTACACAGTTGCACCAGGTTAAACACTGGAAACTTACACCAATACAGTTTGGAAAGGTTATTGCTTTTATCATCGTTTCAACTTGTTTGCATCAGTACGTTTTTCTTTTGTTCCAACATAGTTCGGAAAATCCTTTTCAGATGAGTATGTTTTGTTTGTTCCAATTTAATTTCTTTAAAAAAACCGCCACCGCTCACACTTTACGCCGCACCCACAGTTAACATTTAACCCGTCGGACGCACAGATAAGGCGCGTCTCCGTATTTATGTGAGACTCAGGCTACGGCCGTAAATCCTCTGCGACCCTTATGTGGCCGAATAAATTACTACTTATTCTTCCACTATTATATTATTACCTATTTCTTCAAAAACTTAAATGGTGTTTGTGTGTTTATATTATATGGCTTTATTGAAAGGAATAGGTTTAAACCATGGCTTGGTCATGTGAAGTATGTTGGGTCTATTTGTGGAATTTTCAGTTTATGGTGATTTTGGTGACCTTTTTCTAAGTTACATAAAGTTTTCAGTTTTGACGTATTTATTTTGAAATATTTAATAGATAAGCAAATAATATATAAATTATAAGCAAAATAAGTACACAACTTGATTAAAACAATCTACTTAATTTGCATTTTCATACAAATTAAAATAGAAAATATAGGGGCAACTGGACGATGAATTTTTTATGCACTTGCTATGTGTAAATGTTCAAGCGAAAATAGCATGTTTTGTACTGACTGACAGATTTATCAACTGCATCAAAACACGGTCATACCACGATCGCTTTTGCCAGACCAATAAAAGTATTCAATTTGACTAATATTATCAACTACCGTACCGTATTTAAATATTTACCATTCATTAAGTGTTAACTAACACAAAATTCGTGTCGGTTACATCAAAGCCCCATGACGTCACGGCCAGACGACGGTAATGTAATTCTACGCACGTAAGATGTCGCTTTTGCGCACCGCCGGATGCGCGCGCGCACCCACCGACTCCATTATAGAGCGCCGACCTATTTTATTGACTTTTTCTGTTTTAATTTATGACAAGGGCTGTATTCGATTCTTTTTGTAGATTATTATACTTTACAAGCTGTTTGTCATCCGGACAAAATATAGTTTAGTCTATATATTCGGGTATTCTAGTCTAGTTCTCCAGCAGTGAAATAATTTTTAAAATCGGTTAAGAAGTTTCGAGCTTTTAGGGAGCAGAATAATCGGGATTGTTTGCGCGGCGCTGGTACATACATGGATGGCCTAAGGATGGATCATGGTGGGTCACTTCCTCAAGCTGCACCCACAGCGGGAAGGGTCAAAATCTCTTTATAACATTAGGATAGCGTTGCTTTCACTAGCAAGCCTATTATGTTCATTTGTTACTATTGCATACTTATATACTTAGGTAATTGTTGCATACTTAATATGACTATCATTTTATTATTTTTTACAGGTGATTTAGAATCTGATCTACCTGTGGTCCACTTGTGACCGATCGAACCACGCGACGAGCTCTTCCTTAAACCTCGATCTTCTAAACTAGATCGCATAGAATTCCGCAAAACCCACTTTCTAGCTCAAGTTACAGAAAACTATGTCAAAAAACCATAGCTTCCCGGACGAGTGTCGACTAGAGTACGAAGGGTTCCGTACCATTATCTATAAAGCGCTCAAAGAATTTTATGTTGTATGAAAAAAAAAATATTTTATGGGTAAACAATAATACATCATCAGTCAATTTTCAAATAATAATTAAGTGTTAATTAAATTATGATGGTCAAAACGATTAGTTATAAGTGAACCTACAAGGCGTTCGAATTCTTTGAGACAATCTGTCAACAATTTTTGGCACTACAAAAAATGGTCGGGTCAAAAGAAGGCGTATAAGGGCGAAGACAGTAACGTTCCTCGTCCCCTGAACACCCGCATTTTGGCGCGCTACTTTCTTAGGCGATTTTTCGTTATTGCCACTCCGCTAGTTATTTCCTTAGTTGCTGAGTAGTTTGTTCCACCACTTCTTCCCAGCAAAAACATATAGAAAGTGGTGAAGGGCGGGCGTTTTAGGGGCTGTCTTATGTAAATTTAACCTTGTGTGCTAATTTTCAACCTACTTTGAATAAAGTCACTTTTTATCTTTTGTTCGCCATGCATTTTACCCTTTGGTTACGGAACCCTAAACCATAGGTTCCCGGACGAGCGTCATCTAGCACATGTATGCAGGTGACCAGTGCATGACACAAACTGGTCTGACTCCTACTGGGCTAATTGGAAATGCAGTTTTTTGCATCCATTTTTTTAATGGCGTTCATTTGCATAGATATTGGATTGGTATACTTTGTATGGAGAGATAAAATATTTATTTTGTTTGTGTTGGTTTTAGTTTGTTTGTTTGTGGATTTGTTAGCATGTGTGGTGTTTTTTTTTTGTGTGGCTGTATAAATAAACTGTTTCAATGTGAGACGAAGTAATTTATACTGTGTTCAATTAATTGTTTTTGTTTCAGTTTTGTTTAATTTATCTGTGTAAATATGTCAGAGATTATCAGATTACATAAATTATACAATTTACAATTGCATTCAGAATACCTTTTATGGTTTCTTTTATTTTTGTATCCTAAAATGGTTCCGAGACTATTGAACTGACATGGACATTCTTCACTATCAGGAAACTACACTACCTATTCCCAATAACAGATTATATTTTATCCGGGTCCGAGAAGTAGTGTCCACGATACGCGGTTAAAACCGCGAGACACAAGCTACTACAATACTAGATACTAGAATAAGTAAACTTGGTATACATAATATGATTATCATAAAGCCTGAGTAAAATAGTGTAAATTACAATATTTGGTATATAGAACGACAGTTTATGGCAAAGAAAAAGGCTCAGCCGTAACAGCACTTTGGGGGTAAGTGATGTGGAAATTATCGATAGTTTTATGTGTCGATAAATTGAAGTTTTAAGATATACAATTAATATTTTGGATTTTATAAAATGCCCCTCATGAAGTCTGAAGGTTCAGTATTGGATGGTATTTTTGGTGTAAATTAATGGATACAGACATACCTCATTTTTATCGAAGGTAAAGGGTTGACAACGGGTTAAAATATGTATGAACTTTTTTTTATTAAGATTTATAACAGTTAGTTAAATTATAAACTCATCATTAATAAAAGATTTGTCAATAAGTTTTCATAAAATTGTAACATAAAAAAACACGCGCCATTTTCAAAAAGTGACAGCTTAAAATATGTTGCCACAAACAAAAAAGAATAACAGTACCACCGAGGCCGTATACCTTACGTATAAGGGAGTCCCGGGTCATAAAAATGTTCATGACTCAGGTGTAGGCTGCTATTAAAAAGAATAAATTAATTATACAGTATGCAGTTTATAATTAAAGTAATCTATACAGGTGGTTGGTTTATAGGTATGTAGGTTATGGGAACTCGTTGCTCTATGGAGTGACCACAGACTAGTAACTGGTTATTTTTATAAGCAAGGAGATCGCACCTGTATATTTTGCTTAGAGTAAAGGAGTTTTATATATGTATTACGTTATATATGTGTGTATGTAAGCAAAAATAATTTTTATTTATGTAATTATTAGGTTGACAATATAGGCGCAAGACGGCTGGCAGGAGCTGGTTGCGAGAACCGAAAATCGATCTCAGTGGCGTGCACTTGGAGAGGCCTATGTCCAGCAGTGGACTGCGATAGGCTGATGATGATGATGATGATAAATTATTAGGTTTAGGTAATTTTGTTTTTATTAGGTCGATTTGTATGTAACTATGTAATGGAATCTAAGGCATGTAATTGAATATAACCATCAACAAAATACGTAATAAAGCCAGAATTATTTTAAGACCACGTTTTATAATAAAGTGGTGTATGTTTAATTCAAGACACTTAGCTAGGTCTTACCAGCAACACTAAATAGGTGAAAGCTACCCAGCTTAACATGATTATTAACCTAACAGGTATATCTGAGACAGCTGTGGCTAATAGCCAGCATTATAACCTGCGAGCAATGAAACTGGGACAGCTATAAATGTGTTAATACCTTTGGTTAATCATGTAGTTGGTACCTAGTTGTAAATATGAAATATATAGAGGTACACTATCCTACTAATACACTCATTACTAATAATAACTTATATTACTAATCTATTCTATAACTAGCTTCCGCCCGCGGCTTTGCCCGCGTAGAGTTCGATTATATCGCGTTTCCAAGAGAATTCTTCAAAAGTCCGGGATAAAAACTATCCTTTGTTCTTTCTCAAGGTCAACTCTATCTCTGTACCTGTTTAAATCAGTTCTGTGGTTTAGACGTAAAAGCGTAACAGACAGACAGACAGAGTTACTTTCGAATTTATAATATTAGTAGGGAGTATGGCTATAACATAGAGGAATTCGTTGTAAGGTATCCGAAACTACTGAACTGATTTGAAAAATCAGGTAATATTTAGTCCAGACTTTCTAACAGTGAAATAATTTTTCAAATCGGTTCCGTAGTTTCGGAACCTTTAGGATATAAACAAGCAAAATGTTTCCTCGTTTTATATTAAAATGGATATAAAGAGTCAATTATCCTATTACATACTAGAGGTCGTCTAGCCGGATTCAAGAAAAAAGACACCACTTAAAAAATCTATAGGTAAATAGAGAAAAATAAGGACTAAAAATAGCTTCTTAAGGATAAATAAACTAACACCGTTGTAATCGTAAAACTTCCAACAATTAACGAACGGACAAAACAAATCATACTAAAATACCACATCAAAATTCCATATTCTATAGATATTGGTGTCAATGGCAAGTAATTACGGAGTAAGGAAAGCTGCCGAAAAGTGCTGGAGTGGAGACCACGGACTAGCAAGCGCAGCGTAGGACATCCACCAACAAGGTGGACAGACGACCTTACAAAGGTCGCCGGAAGACGCTGGATGCAGGTCGCCTCCAACAGGTATCTGTGGAGATCTAAGGGGGAGGCCTATGTTCAGCAGTGGACGTCCTATGGCTGAGATGATGATGATGATGAGCGGAGATGCCATAATCCAGGTAGGTCAGGCGCCTTCTTCTAGCTCAAATACGTACAGTGGACATAACCAAAACACCCGCATGTTGTCGCGCTACTTTCTTAGGAGATTTTCGGTTATGGCACCTCTGGTAGTCATTTTGTTCTTAAAGGAAGTAATCAACACTAAAATCGATATTAAATTCTAAAGGTTCACATCACTAGTGTCGATAGTAAAACGAATCGTGGCACATCACTATGATTATAAAGGTTAGTTATGATGTCAGGAATCCAGTCTCAATTATTATCGATTGCTCATCAGTTTTATCGATAGTAAAATGATTCCAAATACAGCAGTTTAATTAGTATATAGAATCCAATTGGATGTATGTGAATCCACGCTTGTGTAAGGCTCGATTAGAACGTCATTAATATCGATAGTAAAACAAATTGTGGTGCATCACTATACCTATGTGGTAACTAAGGCCCAAGTTCCCCAACCATACAAACGTCAATTTTCTATAAATTTTTATGTTCGATTTTCATACTTAATACCTAGTTGTTGTAAGAAAAAAAAATGGACTTTTATGTTGTCGCTAAAAATGGGCTTAAGCATGTTGGCTCAACGAGCACATCACTACTATCGATAATATAACAAATCGTGGTACATCACTATAATTACAGTGCGTACTAAGTATGTTAGCCTGGGTGCCTGGAATCCAGGCTAGTAAGGTCCATTAAGTTCAACTGACCTCTATGAAATAAACTCATACCTACAATATATGTGTATGGTATTTCTCGGGTTACTAGGTACATTGAAAGTTTCTATAATTTTATTGGAACCTAGCTTTCGCTTAGAGTTCTCTAGGGAACGAATCACTCACGGACATGGATAAAAAGCGGACTACCTATATGTTTTTTTGCTACACCTATTTATAAGCGAGGAGCAGTAAGAAACTCTTTCACGCCCAAAAATATGAATGAATTTGATGAAAATTGCCATTAATGTAGCCTAAATTGCTTCAAAATAACAGAGGCTACTTTTTATACAAGTGCGACAAGTAGTTACTTCGGGCCGCGAGTGAAATCGCGGTCTGAAACTAGTTTGAAATAATTATAAGTACTTAGACTTATTATATCAGCATTGTTTGTTAGACTGCAACCTGGAGAAATATCAAAAATAATTTAATTCCTGAAAGTCTTATAAAATATTTATTCCCCTCAAAACACAGACAAAACCATATCCACAGCTAGTACATTTAACAACACAATTATAGAAGGTTTGTCTCTAATTTTCATTCCCATGTAGAAATTCGTAACTAGTACCATAGTGCGGGTATGTCTGCGTTATGGTTTCAAATTAGGCCCTCGGGCCAGTCGTGGTGGACTAATATTGTTGATAAGGCTTGTTATACGCGGTCGACTGGCGGTTTTGGTTGTGTGGGAATTGGGATGATTTTGGAGTTAGAATATGAAGACATTTTTAAAGTTATTACTTGGTTCAAAGGAAAGCTAGAGTAAGTAAAACCCAAACTAACCTAAACTAGAACGACAAGTGTATCTACGATTAAAATTATAAATAACAATTTCATCAGACACATTGAAATATAAACATTAATAATTTGCTTGTTGTTTTGGTTTTGTGGGGCATCAATTAATTACATTAAAATAAATCATAATTATGTAAAGGAATCTAATAATTATTAACATTTAATCCTCCAAATTATCAATAAGATGAAAAATTCGATAAATTAAACACGTTCAGAAGAACTGTTGACATAACATACGCTCACTAGTTCCAGTTCACTTCTAACAGATGACCTATATAACTATAAATATGCACAAAAAAACTACCAAAAATAAATACTACATATACACCACCAAAACACCATTTATTTTACCAAACCAACCAACCTTGAAAGACTTGCCACAACCGGCCAGTCGCAACTACACGACCACTTGAAAAATCCATTTAGAAAGTCGTCGGTATGCAGGCGACCTAACCTAGCCCTATGACCTAGGGTCTTTCTAGTACACTGCCCAGTGATTGCACATGTCGGCTGTGTGTGATTGATGACCTAGTGCCATGGTTAACCTAGGTTTTAGATCTAGGCTTTGAAGAGAAAGGGCTTTTGAAATTGTTGCAAAGGTCTTTTGAGTCTGTTGTTTGTTATGAATTAATTATGAATTAATTACATATGTGATGTAAAGGGAAAGAGGCATAACGCTTCAAAATGCCGTCTATGTTAGGGTCGGCTCCCAGTCTAACCGATTCGAATGCAGCTGAGTACCAGTGTTTACGAGAAGCGACTGCCTATCTGACCTCCTCAACCCAGTTACCCGGGCAACGCAATACCCCTTGGTGAGACTGGTTGTCAGACTTTCTTCCGACTAGGTACTCTTAACGACTGTCAAAGATGTCCAAATGACAGCCGGGACGTACAGTTTAATGTGCCATCCGAAATACGGTCATTGGTGTCCAAGATTTTGGCATATATAGTTCATCCCACACTCATACTTGAGAGGTTGGTTCTTTACCAAGCTACCATGAGTTACCTTCCTCATAACATGATTCCCATAAAAAAGCACATAAGTATACTTAACATGAAAATCTAAGCCACCATCTAAGTGTAACTAATTGTCACCTTTACAACTTACTATTATCTTGATAATATCTTCAGAAAGCATGTTCCCATACAAATAACTTCACACAATTATTAAGATGAACCCTAGAGATAATATCATGAAACTAGATTAGATTTTAATACTGTAATTTTAAAAATACAGTCTCACGTTTGTTGTTGTATCGAAAGAGGTTGTGTTATTTTAGTTAATATGAGATAAACAAAGGAAAAAAAGTTTGGTTCCTTGTTTTGATTTTCCACGAAAATCTCTCCGTTTGAGTTCTAAAATAAAATGAGATGACATCGGTACAAATAAAATAAACCAAAAATGGTAATTTTATTACATGAGCAGAATACATAACAATACTCATAAATAATTATAAGTACATATTTTTAAAACGAAAAAAGGCTTTGTTCAAAACACTGAAAGGAAAATCTTTACTACTAATATTACAAACTTGAACAGTTTATTTGGTCAAGCTATTCTTTCTACTGGTATTATACTGGTCTGATTTTTTAAAAAAATTCAGCGTTCGATAGATAGGCCATTCGTCGAGGAAGCCTAAAGGTTTTTTTATATTTATTGAATTGGAATATAATAAATGTCGTTTAAAAAAAAAAAGTGGCATTACATTATCTCACAATCATTCTATAACTTAACTTTGTTATAATGATATTATTAACTCAAATAAATAAACTCCAGTTGGGCGCCAAAACTGACAGCTATATTGTCAGTGAAAACGTAATTTCCGGTTCTAATAATATAGTTACTTTTTGCAATATATTCTTACAGTTTAACCTATTTTACTCGAACTTTACATACGCCGTATTCCCTTTTGTATGTAACACATATTTTTAGGGTTCCGTACCCAAGGGGTAAAACGGGACCCTATTGTTTTCGCTCCTCTGTCCGTCCGTCCGTCCGTCTGTCACCAGGCTGTATCTCCTGAACCGTGATAGTTAGAGAGCTGAAATCACAGATGATGTATTTTTGTTGCTGCTATAACAACAAATACTGTCACGTAAATTGTAAGACCGCTTTACTCAAAAAGAGCTTTTTTGGTTTGGCTCCAAGAATTTACAATAAAATTCCCACCTTAATCCGAGATCTACCTCTTAGTAAATTCAAAAGGGCTCTTCAGGCAGTATTAACCGAAAAATGTTACTACTCTTTGGATGAATATTTGAATGATGTGTCTCTGTACTGAACACTAGAATTAAATAAATATTTTGGGAGGCTCCCATACAACGAACGTGATTTTTTCGCTCATTTTATAAATAACGGTACAGAACCCTTCGTGCGCGAATCCGACGCGCACTTCGCCGGTTTTTATTTATGTTAATACGACAAATGATCTCTTGACTCCTGAATACATTTGAAAATAACACAAAGAAATAAGAACGGAAGTTTTATATTTTTATGTATGTATTTTTCTTCGTCTTGATTTATTACCGATTCTCTTTGATATATTATGATCGACTGATATAATTATGATCTAATAGAATGACAGGATACTACATATTGCAGCGACTTTTTTTGTATGATTTACTTGCTGTTTCCCCGCGGTTTCACCCGCTTCCCGTTAAAACTACTGCCCGTACCGGGATAAAATATAGCCTATGATACTCGGGAAGAGTGTAGCTTTCCAGCAGTGGAATTTTTCAAATCAGTTCAGTAGTTTCGGAGCCTTGGTACAAACAAATCATTTTTCCGCTTTATTATGTAGAAGTCAATAGAAGATTTTTTCTTTGGCTTGATTTATTACTGTATCTCTTTGATATATTATTATGATCAATCGACATTATTATGGAAATGCCTAATCATCGCATAGAATAGCAGGATCCCACCTATTACTATGACTTTTTCTATTTTATGGCTTATAGCAGTAATTTTAAAAAGAAATAATTATGATTATTACACAAAGTCTTTATTAAGTTGACAGCTCAAGCGGTAAGTCAGGCAAGTAGGCATAGACAACTGTTGTCTATGACCGTTTCTTTAGCGGTCAAACTGTACAGTGACCATTAAAATGATCCTGATATCAAAGTGGAAACATAAAAATGTTTATACCTGTAAAATTTTACCTTTTTTGAAATATTGAAATTTGATTTATTTTATAATATTAAGTCGATTTTTAATCGCCATAAGTTTTACCTACCTATCTCATGAATATAATTATGTTTGAACTTACAACAGCTTTTGTATAGAAAATACATATTATATCAAAAAATCCTCAGGTAAAATCTAACTGATAATTGAAAAATCGGGCGTTAGGATAAAAAACTTAATTTTCCATACCAATTTTTCTTACGGAACTGTCATTCCCGTAACTAAACATAACCTTTACAATTTATTATTATTGCAAAATAATTACAAAAATACTATACCAACAAAATTTTCTCACCCATAAAACATCGATAAAGTACGAAAGAAAGCTATAATATATAGATTTAAAGGAAAAAAAGACACATAAAACTGTAATTATAAGTTGACAGCCCGCCATAAAAGGCACAGATAATAAACCGTGACTATAGATTGATATCGTTTTCACACGATCTGCTTACGACCTGCTTGGATGGCATAGAACCTCTTTTAACTATATTAATTAAGAACATGAGAAAGTTATTAACAATGACTGATGTAAAAGGTGATTTATTAAAATAAGACTAGTTGGTAGAGGCGTGGGGCTGATTGCTTGTTTTTTTTCTTTATTTATGAAGACGTGTAGTTGGTAATGATGTTTGTAGAGAATGACTAGCTATTTCTAATCTTTCTTCAAGTAATTAGGTACACCTTGTACCTCAAATCGATAGAATCAAATGTCTATTAAGCATTTTTTTAATAGTTGCCTTATTTTTTTATAGAACATGTTTTCGCTAGTAGTTTCATACGCCTACACAGGAAGAAACTATTTCCCGCCACCTAAGTAGCCTCTATCTTACCTTGATAAACGGCCTATTAGTGCGTTCAAACAAATAAAATCTACAGCATTATTATTTGTTGAAAAACCTCTTTTTATCTATAGTTTGAGAGTTAAAGCCGCATCAATTTCGCAAGCAAACTCAATAAATAAACCAAGTCCATAACATCACACCTACACATCTAAAAACCAGTTAAAATGTTTAGAAAATAAATGCACAGGATATGCAAACAGAGAATCTGATAAATCAACAGCTTCCATTAAATTCCCATACATTTCAACGACAAACAAAAAAAGAAACGCATCTAAAAATGGCGCCCACAGGTGCAAAAACGAGTTCTGTAAAAAGGCCAGCTTTCAAACGTAAACTTGCGAATTTAAGGTCCACTATTAAAGAAATAAAACTCAAAAGTCCCGCCATACTTGTAATAAGTCAGGGAACAAATTGCTGTGATGCTTTCATGATGTGCAAAGACACTGAACATTAAACCTTTTTTTAAAAGTAACAATGTAAAAAGACTTGGCTCCGGAGAAAATATTAATGTCGTTTTAAAAAACAACAACAATGGCGGCGGGAACGCGTTCTATTTTTAAACCGGTGTCAATTTTACTTTTTTCCCGCGCTGCCGTGCGGGTTTGCTAGTTTTAGGGTCATAATGTTACAACGCCTTGAGTAGCAGCTATTGTATTCCTAAGAAATGTTTGATGCCTAAGTTTTTTATTTTTAGTTTCATTGACTCACTTGGCAAGCGTTTGTAAAATAAAATGGCTAAGGTCTTTATAAATATTATACATTTCAAAAATAAATTGTGCACAAAAAAATTATTTCTACTTAATGAATTTATGCCCATCAAACTGTACAAACAGAAAACCCTTGTCATGTCATATCATAAAATGAAACAGCTAACGTTTGTTTTTAATTCACGCTTAATTAATTGCACATAAAATATTAAAAATGTCATTCTTATTCGTGCTGTTTTCTAAGGCCATTTTATTTAATTACTTTATAAGAGTAGTCACGCGATGCTTCCATAGATTTTGTTTGACATTGGCGAGCCGAATTTATTCTTATTAAGATTAATTTATCCATAGACTACTTACTAATTAAATTAGTCTTTTTACTAATTAAATAAAGTATTTTTCTAAGTTGAAACAAGTAGTAAATTGCTAAAAAATGCCTAATTTACCTACAAAAAAAATGCTTATAAGTACTTTGACGTTTCAGAAACGTCAGCTGTCAAACTGACAGTAATTTAGGCGCCAAGATTCTTTTTCTAAACAATTGTGTTGTCAGTTGTCTGTCAAAACTACAGTTAGGAGTTAACGTTATTAGTTGAGACAGTTTTCATACGGCGATTGTGCATAAATAATGAATGGTTGTTAGTCTATGCAGATGGAACGACGTAATAACATAATGTAGCAAGTCAACCATCTTATGTTGAGAACATTTTTTTGCGTAAACTAGTGGTACCACATGGCATCTTTCGCTTTTTTCACGTTAGAAAGAAAAGAGTACAGCTTTCAAATAAATATAAAAAATGGAAACGTAGTTCCTGATGATTGTCCTCTAAATAAATATAAAATTATGATCTTTATCTATGATTGCATAAGTAAACTTTATACACCAAAAAAACAAACCTTCTACCTATACTGAGAACCTTTTAAAACTGACAAATACTATGCTGAAAACCGCATTAATATGTGTTCAGCAAAACGTGCGATAATCGAGCACAAACTTATACATACAGGTAAAATCGAGAACCACATTTTTTAAACCTTTTTGCTGAAATACGCATAAATTATTTGGCAACACCACTCGCTAGGGAAGCGAAACAGCAGTAAATCGATTCTCATATCGATACGGTTCCTGTCGATAGGTTCATATCGATATTATTGGTTGTTATCGCATACCTTATTCAAGTTAGTGGTGTTGTAGAATAATATTTCAGAGCCATATAGAGAAATGTTATTATTTCAAAAGATATTCTTCGATGTACTATTTCATATTTTTTTTTGTGAAGTAGACTAGCCACTTTCTCATGGTTCCACCAGTGTTCCTTTTGAACTTTTATTCACACCCGGACAAAGTGTAGCTTATATTGCTCGGGCAGAGTGTAGCTTTCCAACAGTGATGGAATTTTTCAAATCAGTTCAGTTGTTACGGAGCCTTTAGGGTACAATACAAACAATCAATTTTTTTCTCTACGTTATCCCCCTTACTTATAAAATCTCTAATCGCCTTCTAAGCAACACTTTAACTAATCACTAGTTTAAGTATTAGTTAAGACATGCTTAAGCAACGTTTATAAGTAAGACGAATTAAACAGCCCTTAAGTATTACTTATATTCAATTCACGTTTATAAGTAAGGCTCAATATTATATAAGTATAGACAGTATAAACAGGATAAAGTTATTAATCAACAAAGTAAGTACATAATATTACAATCTTGTGCAGTTTGCATATGGTCGGAATGTAACAGAAATAACTGAGATAAAATAAAAGTTATTAACTCAAGTAGGTCGGTGGGATATAACGATATATTATTAAGTACAGGATGATTTTTCTATTTTTATATGTTCAAGGATTTCCAATTAATTGTGATTGGGTATTCTCTTATTTTTTATTTAATTATATACAGAATAAATAAAACTACTTTTACGGATTTTATCTCGGTTATATTAATATTATTTTATCCCGACGTTTCGGATCCTTCACGGCATCAGAAATAGAGCAGTGAGAGCAGTGTCAGAAATCAATACATACAGACTAGTTTTTTAATAACGTAAGAAAATTAATTAAACAAGCCATGAATTTAAACGGTTTATAATGAAAAATACCAAAGTTACTGCAGAAAAATAAAAACTCCATAACCAAACACCCTGTACTCAGATACGATCACAGATACAAGCCTGATCAAGTTATACAGACTTAACTAGCCAGTAAGTAAATAGGTTACTGAGGTACCAACGTTCAGTCACTTTTATCTAGTTATTTACGACCGCTTTGAAGGTGCCGACTCTTACATTTTGTACCTACGCGAGTTGGTCAAAATGACACACTACGAACTTTTAGTCGGCCGATAGTTGGTTTGGGCTCATAAATCAGCACGAAGATGAATGGAAGTAAACACGTAACAATGATCCGGCATTTTTCCGGTATCAGACCGACTAAAAAGTTAGTCGTGTGTTGCATTGTTTACCTAGTGGGTAAAGAACCAATGGACCAATGGGTTCGATTCCGAGGTCAGGCAAGTACCAATGTAACTTTTCGAAGTTTGTATGTACTTTCTAAGTATATCTTGGGCACCAATTACTGTGTTTCGTAGGTAGGGCTGCCATCTCGAATTTCGCCAAATCCGGACAAACATTTAAAAAACCCGGACATTTGGCGTAAATCGCATTTTTCCCCCGAACCTAATTTGTAATCCCTTTACTATTAACATATACTTAAATTCAATGAGGGGCTTCCTTACATGAAAAGTGTCCGGGTTTTCCCCGGACACTTCTTGAAACCCCGCCCGGACGGCCCCCGGACGGCCTCCAAACGAGGACAAATCCGGGGAAACCCGGACGGATGGCAGCCCTATTCGTAGGGCACGTTAAACTGTAGGTCCCGGCTATCATTGAACATCCTTGACAGTCGTTACGGTAGTCAGCAGCCAGTGAGTCTGACACTAGTCTAACCGAAGGAATGGGTACTGGGTTGAGGAGGTCAGATAGGCAGTCGCTCCTTGTAAAACACTGGTACTCAGCTGCATCCGGTTAGACTGGAAGCCGACCCCAACATAGTTGGGAAAAAGGCTCGGAAAATGATGAGAATGACTAAAAACTATGCTTGAATTCACGATTTTCAAAAAGAAGCAACCACCGGGTAAACAGTCGGCCGACTAAAAGTTTGTAGTTTGCGGTCTTAGTGTTTATAGGTAGCCCTTATTTGGTAGGTTACGCTGTCTAATCTGAGGTACAATCTTTCTTTTTAGATGTTACTGGATAGAAATTGTAAGCCTTTGTGTTTTGCAAGGTAAAAAGATTTCACGATAGAGAGATTTTTGCAATTGTAATTATTATGTAATTTTGTCAATTACATTCCTATTTTGTCAATTATATTGGGGTCGGCTTCCAGTCTAATTGGATGCATGTTAGACTGGAAGCCGACCCCAAAATTCAGTGTTAGTATCAGTGTTTTACATTATAATATGATATGGACATTTTTTTACGAGATTGATAACAAAATATATAAGAGCTAAGATTAAAGATATTTTAATATTATTTTACATGCAAATAAATTAAGTCTTTTCCGAGCATCATCTTTCCTACATATTTCTCAAATACTTTATAGGTTACTAAATAATAAAATAATCTATTTGTATTTTCGCGCCAAAAAAGAATTTGCGTATACTTTACATGTCAGTTTGTATTGGAAAAGTTTGTGAAAAAAACCTCTCTCGGGAAATTCACAGTTTACCCGATAGATAAAATAATATTATATTTTTTCATTCGTGCAGATATAATACCTATACTTCGTATAAAATATAAGTATTCATGTTAGTATTGATAGAAAGCCTCGTCTATTCCATACCTACTTAAGCTATAATACATATTACTTATAATATTTTAAAGCTGAAGAGCTTAGTAAAACGCATCAATATCATAAACTGTTGGATCGATTTGAAGGAATCTTTCAGTGTAAAAACATATTGTCACTAAGGAAGGCTAAAGGCTACATTTTATCCGAGTGCGAGGAATAGATTCCACGAGATGCGGCGGAAGCTAGAGTAGGTACTTATGTAATATGATATAAATTACATTACAAATGATGCGACAAACAAAAAAAAAATAACATTATATCAGTACTTCAAAACGAAAGGTTACAAAAAAAAATTTAAACAGAAGCAAAACAAGCGCGAAACGCCGCCATATTAAATCACAGACTAAAAATAAAAAACAGCTTTTTTTCAGTCGCCGCGTTCCTTTTAACGTCATTAGGGCATATTTTGCGCATACTGGACGGCTAGCAACTATAATTATGCCCTAACAAACAATGTACCTTCTCAGAAATACAAGCGTAGCCGCGTGTAAATACATGTATGTGAACAAGACTTCTATTTTTAGAAAAAAGCCGTTCTTTTTGGAAAGACGAAAAGAAGAAAAAATGGCGGACGTCTTGTGAATATTTAAATAGTGTAATTCATATTCATGTTGTAGTGTTGCGGAGGATAAACTAAACGGATTTTGTGTTCAGATGCGTGATTTAATTTTGCTTATAGTCAGCGGGTTTTTTTTGTGTGTCGTAGAAATTGGATTTATTTTGTTATAAGTATGTTTTGTATTTTTTTTTGGAAAATTTTATAAAATATGCGGCATTTATACAGTCATGCAATTATTAAACTTAAAAAATAAATGACTAAAACTAGCGTCATATGGGAGCTTTTCGACAAACCCGAATTAAAAGTAGCCTTTCTCGATAAATAAGAAATCTAACACTGAAAGAACTTTTCAAATCGGACCCGAATTTTTTTGTAACACTTATTTGGATTAATCATTATCATCCTCATCATCATCATCATCTCAGCCATAGGACGTCCACTGCTGAACATAGGCCTCCCCCTTAGATCTCCACAGATACCTGTTGGAGGCGACCTGCATCCAGCGTCGACGGCGACCTTTTGTTTAATATTGATGACCATTTTCAGACTATAGTTGCTTATTTACCTATATCCTAGACCAAAAACATTAGCGTCAACCAACACCTTGTTTTGAAGTTACAAGTTTTAAAACCTTTCATATACATATAATCACAGATTATATATTATAATGTTACAAGCAAAGAGCTTTACACATCTGTCGGTCATCGAATATCAATAGTAACCAACCATTTTAACCTGACCTCTGTCACTCTATTACTTTCATACAAGAAAGGGTCAACTTATACTGGTATTTCACGTCCCGGCTGTCTTCATAGTATTTGAAATTGTAATGGCTGAACGTTTAAATCATACTTTTTAATTGATTCGTGACTTATCGTAATGTGAGAGCTACTTAAGTCAGAGGTAACATGTGTTCTTGACGTGTGGTAATGTTTCCTGTGACTTTGCTTGCGTTTTGAGGGAAATTAGACCATAACCACAATCTATGCTAATATAATAAATAAATATCTCTAATTATGAAATAATGAATATCTATGCTAATATAATGAAAAGGATTTTTTTTGTTTGTACTTATCCTAAACTGCTGAACTGATTTAAAAAATTCTCTCACTATTGTATAGCTAGACTATCCTCGAGAAACATAGGCTATATTTTATCCTGGTACGGGCAGTAGATCCCACTGGAACCGGGTGAAACTTCGGGTAAACAGCTAGTATTTGATATATCGAATTCCGCAGTTTAGCTGTTATTCAATATATTGAATCTACATTTAAAAGATTAGGTTCTTTCATTTTTACATAATTATAATACGGAAATTGTAATTATTTTTATTTTAATACAAGGTAACTATCATAAATCATACGTAAAACAATAAAAAAAACGCACACACATTTTTGTACAAACTAGAAACAAACTCGTAAAGATTAAAATTCCTCACCAACCAGTTTAAGTATAAAAATAAAAAGTAACCAAGTATAAAGCATTTCAGTTTTAAATTAATTTCTTTAGGTGGTCATTTTGTAAGCAATTAGTGCACGAGCACACATTACGAGTGGACGGTGCGTTTTTAATTAAAACATTGTTGCGACTGTGGGGATAGTGCTGTATCCTTTACTTGCAGGCCGAAAATTTTCTGCCGAATAGTCAGAATGGCCGAACACACTAAGGTAAGTCAAACTACTGATTTCATTGTAATAAATAACACTGGACCAAGTTCATATAACAATTCTGTGATTGATATTTGGATTGTCGTTGTATGTAAGACGTATATGTTGTGATCCTTTCTTTAAATGTGAAATTATAACCACAAATAGCATTTAGCTTGATCGCAAATACTACCAATAATTGGGTCCCTATTATTACTCTACATTACACTACTAATTATTTAATGGTACATATATGTTTTATCGATATAACCACGATATTAATAACTATCTCGCTAAATGATAACCAAAGAAAAACAAGTCGGCCATGAAGCAAGTTTCCCCAGTATTCGGCATTCGGCCTTAAAAATTTTACTATTCGGCCTTCCCACACCCCTAGCCGAGCTATCCACATCACTACAAACAAGACTTTATTACGAGCTTAATATTAAAATTATAGTGACACCGACACTCGGGCAATTTGCTTAATTACCGATATAAATCCTTTTACTAAGTATATCAGGTTTAAGAGAATTATACTCTTTTATGTAGCTGACATTACAGTGGGCTGGACATGGACCCTTGGAGAGCAATTTTGAAACTGTTTAACAGTTGTTTTTTGTAATTTTGGAACCAAGTGGGTGGTATATGAATTGTTTTGTGTGAAAATGTGAATTTTGAGTTTTCTTACAAAAAAAAAAAAACTGGTTTGTCTAAAACCTTTGTGAGTTTTTAGTATATTAAGGGTTTATTTTTTTGAAAGCACAACTTAATTGCGGATTACTTTGTTTTGTTTTTTTTTTGTTTTCTTTTTTAACCTACTTCTTTCAATTTTAATTCAATCAGTGCGACACATCCATAAACTTATGTATTTAAATCATAATAGTTGAAATGCAAAGGCCAGCATTTCCCGAGAATAAGACACCGACCTACATACTTGCTAAATATTATAATGCCCATAACGGTGTTAGGTAACGATTCCTGGTACAAAGGGTAACTCCATACCCTATTATCTATCGGAAAAACTAAACTATAAGTTTCAATGGGTTATTTCCGGACAACGATTGCCCGGGTAAACTGGGTTGAGGAGGTCAGATAGACAGTCGCTCCTTGTAAAACACTGGTACTCAGCTGCGTCCGGTTAGACTGAAAGCCGACCCCAACATAGTTGGGAAAAGGCTCGGGAGATGATGATTTCCGGACAATGCTTTATTTCCGAATTATAAGGTTTCTTGAATTAGTCATAAGTAAGAGTAGTGTTTTTCAACCCTTGCATGAACATGAATGAATCAACCCCTTTTATACGAAGATATATTTTGCAACCTTTCACGTTATTTTTCTGAGTAGGAAAATGTGTGTCTTATGTCACTGGTAAAATTAAGAGAAATAGATATAGCAGAGATCTCATTAGTTATTTTTATGATACAAATGCCTATGTCTTTCGGTGACCACACATGTTATTGTTACAGCCTTTTTTATCGTCCCACAGCTGGGCTGCGGCCTCCTCTCACACGGAGAAGGATTGAGCGTTAATCACCACGCTTGCCCAATGCGGATTGGTTGGTGATTTCAGACTATATAGTCCGGGTTTCCTCAAGATGTTGTCCATACCATGGTGACCATACATATATTTTATTTTTAACCTTTTTTTGATGATGTAGTTTTTCCAGTAGATAGGGTGAAATTGAGTAGTCTAGATCTATTGGTTCCAAAAAGTACAAGTTATCAAAAAACCTATTACAACACAAGCCTCTATTATTTAAAGCAGACTAAATTTTAGCTCATTTATCGCAAAAATCTCTACAAAGAGTCAACCATACTCAATAAAAAATATACTAATTTCAAAATTAATTTAAAGCATCGTCTACATTAGCGGAACTGTCGAAAATGACATACAGTTAACCCGAATACCGTATCAGTTCCGGTCACACTTATATGGTTGACGAAACGTGTGCAATAACTCTTATACGGTTACATTAACCAATTTTAGTGTGATAGTGGTTGAATGTGTCATTTCAATGTGATAGTGGAGTGGCGAATCGCTACTAATATTATAAATGCGAAAGTAACTCTGTCTGTCTGTCACATCTAAACCACTGAGCCGATTTCAATAAAATTTGGTACAGAGATAGAGTTGAAATTGAGAAAGAACATAGGATTGTTTTAATCCCGGATTTTTTAAGAATTCTCTTGGAAACGCGATATATCCGAACTATACGCGGGCGAAGCTGCGGGCGAAAGCTAGTAATGATTATATGTGCTGGATACCATTTCAAAGGTTTATGATAATGGTACCAGACCTGTTATCCGCCACAGAGTCTCATAAAAACCAGCCTTTGGATCACGGAAAGTGTCAACAAGTCGCTTTGAAATATTTTTGAAAAAGAGGTGTGCACTAGGAACCTATGACTTGAGAGTTTCATTCCCAAACGGCTCAAAAATATTCTTGACGATAAGGCTATTACCTATATTTGCGCCGCTCGAGATTCAATGCTTCTGCAGCAACGGAGCCAGCATGATGTTAATTCATTAAAACCATCGTTAAACCACCTTATTATTGTCACACAGGCCTCTTCATACAGAGAAAGATTGAGCGTTAATCGCCATGTTTTCTGAAGGCATTGGGGATTTCAAAACACTAAGCTGAAGTCAAGGTTTCCTCAAGATGTGTTCATTCAGTCATTGTTGTCTATTTATACTCATAAAGTAAATAATTATAACTTAGAAAACCTGGAATTGAACCCCCACGCTCGTACATGAGAAACTACTGCTTTAACCAATACACCACCACGATAGTAACCCCATTTATTTAACTTTACCAAAATCACATTAACTTTAGTTCAAATAACCGACATTGTTCACGACTCCCACTACTAAGAAACGGCCTTCCCACCCAAAAAAGGTCACATGTGTCAATACCTCTATGTGTTCAAAATTGAACCTTAATACAAGGGAATAAGGACTATGTTTGAACGGCCTTCCCACCGAAAAAAGTAGTATACTTCAATAGTCAATGTAGTGCAAAAATGAACCTTATGTTGAGGGAATAAGGACTATGTATTGTGTGCGGCCTTCCCACCGAAAAAGGTAGTATGTGTCAATAGCACCACGGAGTTCAAAATTGAACCTTATATCAAGGAAATAAGGACTATGTTAGTTTTGTGTAGTTGTGACGGCCTACACAGGACCTCGCGACCTACTTGATGACGTCATAGGTTTAAATCCTTTGGTTTATAGCTTAGATTCTGTTTCTTACTTAGATTTGTTTGATAGTAGCTTTTTGGATAAGTTTTACCCGGTTTTTGGGGGAACTGCTGCTAGCATAATAGTTTAAATGATCTCATGTTTTGGAATAGTTTTTAATTTAATTCCCGAGGACAGTGACGCGGAGGGATACTTCGACGCCTGATCGGTGTTCTTTTATATATGTTTTATGTTTATATATATTTTGTATATAATATTTTATTTTTAGATTTGTATAAAGATAAGTAATTTAAGTTTGTATATATAGTGTGTACATTACATAAAATAAATAAAAATTTAACGCCATACCAAGTTTTATGTAAATCGGTTCAGCCATTTTTCTAATATGCTAGGTTTTCTCCTATTTTCAATTTCAGTTTTAACCGGAAGAAATTACTTAACAAATAAAATTATTCCACTTGAATCTTTCCTCACATTTCCTCTAATATCAAAACTAAATTCAGTCCAAATTCGTTCACCTGATTTACCATGAACGACACACAAATACCTATGTAGGTCGAATAAATAAGGGTGACTTAATATACCAACAAACATCTTTAAACGTCTAGAAAACTATAGAAAAGTCTAGAAGTGTTTCAGACTGGTGTTAACTTGACAAAAGGAGGGATCGGTCAAAGAAAGTCTTTGTACCAAAACACACCGCAGGGTGCTAAATGTTTAAAAAGGTTGTGAATGTTATAGGGTTGGCTGGCACACATATCAAAAGGATTTTTTTTTCATTAAGTTGTGGTTACCTTGTGGATAAAGCATGTAAAACACTGGTACTCAGCCGCATACGGTTAGAATGGAAGCCAACTCTAGCATAGTTGGGAAAAAGGGTTGGGAACAGATGTAAAACTTTTTATTAACCTAAACTTAGAATTTATATTACTGCGTTCCACTAAGAGCAAGTGTGGCGACTAACGCTCATTTCTTCTCTACGTAAGAAGAGGCCGCTGCCCAGCAGTATAAGGATAATGATGATACCTCAACTGGATGTTGTCTGAATCATGATAAGGCTGAAAATATATAAATTTATTCTGAGAAGTTTAAAAGAAGATGATATTCTGAACCGATCCCACGTAAAAATAGGTCATGTAGATGGCAACTTAGGAATAGGACCTATGATTTTGTAGGTACCTAGTGATCCTTCATACAACCAACGTTATGTGGCAGTCCAAAAAAGAATTAAAGAATTTTAAGCTTTGCCTCTTTATAATATTCTTTTTTCCTGTCGTTTTAGGGTTACGTACCCAAAGGGTAAAACGCTATTGTTTTGCTCCTCTGTCCGTCCGTCCGTCTGTCACCAGGCTGTATCTCATGAACCGTGATAGTTAGAGAGTTGAAATTTTCACAGATGATGTATTTCTGTTGCCACTATAAGAAAAAACTAGAATAAAACAATTATTTTGGGGGGCTCCCATACAGCAAACATGATTTTTTTGCTCTGGTACGGAACCCTTTGTGCGCGAGTTCGAGTCGCACTTGGCCAGCTTCGTGTGTGTACAAAAATTCTCAAAATAAACTAATATAATAAGTATTACATATTTGTGCCAACCCTAACACTTATACATTTGATCCCCAGTGCTCAAACGTACCAAGAGTCGTGGACAAAAAAACTTTTGTCCGCACCAAGTGGACCGCGAAGGGAGTTGCGTAGAACTGTCAAAATAAGTTCCTTTTGTGACCAATTAAGATCACAGTGGACACAAATGCGAACAAAAACTGTGCAAAAAAGGTGATGGATTAAGTAGAGAGTTTTTGATATAATTGCTGTTTTGTTTTTTTGGGGTAAATTGGGTGTTTATTCTTGTGTCGTTGCTTGCTTGAAGAAGGCTGGTGTCGGCACTACGTAAAATATATAAATACTGCTTTCACACGTGTTTTCTTGTAATTCCTTTGTCATACATCGTTGCTCGCCTGTGGAAGGCTGGTGACAGTCAAGTTTAAAATATAGCGTTCGGATGGTCTTAATTCTTTAGTTGAAAAAGCCTAAAGTTTTATGGTTAGGAATCTGCATCTAATGTAGAGATGTAAAGAATGTGAGTTTATAGGACACAAATGATTGATTTTGAAAATTATTTTAATTATAGCAAGCCACGTTATTTTTGAGTCATACATAGCCTATGTATTATATCGGTATGGAAAATACTTTCCTCGACTGAAACAACTCGCATCTAGCAACGAATATTTTTGAAGATGAAGTATTAAAAATCATGTATGAATCAGGCGTTGCTTTGTAGAATAAAAACATAAAATAACATGAAGTTTAAACAAATAATTAAGGTATTGTTCTAAATATCTACATGGACGTCCACAAAATTAACCCAAAGTCCTAATTCTAGACCCTAAACTAGGCATTCAGCAGTTTTCATTAGCATTCCCTTCAATAAACATTGTCTTTCGCGTTAATTACAATTTAATTACCACCCAAGAAGACAATACGCCGTCAGAATACGTAAATAATATTTTACTAATTGATTTTACAATGAAAAGGGTTTTGTGAATCTATTGTTAGGATTTCAATGTGGAACCTGAAAATATGAAGCAAATTAATATTTTTGGGTTAGATAAATAGACAACTGTGAAAATGTTTTATTTTTTAGGAGAAAAGTTGGAACCGATCGAAATATTTGTAAGTATTATTGAAGTATGCATGAAACTGCCACAGTACAAGATTTGAATATTTAGTTTTTACTAGTTTCTAAATAAAAACATATATAGGAAGTTTTCAATTGCTGGGTATTGTGTGAAATAGATCTCAGTGGCGTGCACTTGGAGAGGCCTATGTCCAGCAGTGGACTGCGATAGGCTGATGATGATGATGATGTGTGAAATTTTGTAAATTTTAACATTCAAAAGAGCTGTTTTGCAGTCAATACTGATGAATTGATTTTTTGCCCGAGTTTAAAAGCATGACTCTAGAAAACGCTCGATAGTATGGTTGTAAGTTCATAGAATACTTCGGACAGTGGAAAAATACATTTTTGGTTTAGGACATTCTAATAACACTAATTAATCTCGCAAAAACATTATTTTCCATTAAAACGCCATACCACTATCCAATCATAATTACTAAAAAGCATCTCCTAAAAGCCTTGATGACGTCACATCAGACTGCCCACTGCTACCAAACCATGTTATTTACCGGACAAAATCCGCCACGTCATTTTCCGTTTAGCACTGTGTGCCAAACCAGTTAGCGATGTGGACAAAAAACTTCGTGTTATGTGTACCTATTTGATTTGCAGTGCAATAACCTTCGTTTTAGAAAAAATCTAACGTTTATTTTGATTCTATTGGTCTGAAGTAGTGGTATACCGTTATAACTAATAGGTGGAATAGAATTGATCAGAAAATAGTGTATGTAAAAAGTTAAGCAGGACTTATGAAGTCGGTTTAACATAATGAGCTGTTTATTCAAGGGTTAAGCATTGGGTAAGTATTCATACGAATATGTTAATCTATATCTTAACAGTTAAGTTCGAGTCCGATGCAAGTAAGCAACAGTAAGGCAACGCGAATGAAAATGTATTATTCAAATTAAGCTCGGTAAAAAGTGTATCCAAGCTACTCCCTTATCGCCCGTTTATTTTACTGACATATTATATATCTTATAATATCAGTATGTATGATAGTGTCGTAAGTTATTTTTTACTAGACACTGTAAAAAAAAAAACTATCAATTTTTTGCCGAAATGCTTATGTACAAAAACATCAACTCAAAAATGGTCACAAAAACAAAATATCTTCTCACTCTCAGCAATATTTGAACCAATTAAAACATTTTGTCCAACTAATTAATAACTTAGTATATAAAGCACTTAATTAGACCCTAATCAAAGCAAACTTATGGCAATAACTCGGGAACAGAAACTTTTGGGACACTCGGAACTTATAATTAATGAAATTAGGAAACACGAAAAAGTTTCGTGGCACAAAAAGTTTTTATTTCGTTACCATCACAGACAGACGCTTCGGAAAAATGTATAAAAATAACTCGAAGTGGTGTAGCTTTATACCGAGTATTTTGAAAACAGGCTTATTAATCTATTCTTTATTATGGCTCCACCAGACCACGGGACTATGGAGTCCTGATTTTTGGGAGGCGAACGTGGGGCCGAAGCCAACACGCTGAAGACAACTTTAATGATAGGAAAGGTGATAAAGCTGTTTTGTGTCTGTGCTGTATTAGATATTTTATTTGTTTGTTTTCAATTGTTATCTGTGAAACTATTTTAAAAAAAATATTAGTGTTAGATAGCCCAACTCGGGCTTTTGAGTTCGAAATTCAGCTGTTTTCGCGTTAAGGAAGAAATATATATATATATAAATACATTTTCCATATCCATTTTTACAAACTTTCGAGCTTCCAATATACATATGTACGTAGGGTGAAGACATAAAGAGAATTGAATAAATAAAATAGATAATTAAATAATAAACCCAGTTTGAACATTTCAAAAAACATTTCTATAACTTTTCCAGCGTTTATTCACAAAGGCACTTTAATACTATAACACAAAATACGTTTGATATTTTGTCTTAAAGCTCGGTGGCATTTACCCCACGTTCGATTTGAATATTTTAATATAAAAAAGAGAACTTGTTTTTTCTGCGCCCACGTTCGTTCGACCCACTGTGCAGTGTTAATCTTCTTAATAACTATTTCTACTCAATTGATTGACGTTTTTTGTTGGTTGTGTAAGTATAAGAGTTTAGTGACTTTAAAAGAGTACTTCGAAATACTTACTTGAAGACTTACTTAAGTCTTTCTGTCACGGGCTGTGTTGTTCGCGCGAGTTACCACGGCCCTGGTACGTAAAGGGCTTAAGAAGGAATATGGTGGGTTTTGGTCAGTAAGAGTCTGACACTCCCTCTCGCTGCACCCACTGCATGAGTGGCATGTGATGACTACCACCAAACCACAGTTTGACAGTGATAGAACTAAGTTTAAGTTATGGAAATTGAGCATTTTAGTATTTGACAGCAACACACTGTAATTGGGGACTAATTAGTATAATTGCCACAGCAATTTTAACTTAACAAAATCACCCTTTTTGACAATAATGCTATGTATAATAATCTGCAACTTTTTAACGATTATTAAGTGTAATTTCTTAGGGTGCACCACATAACTATAATCAAATCATAACCAGCTTTGAAAGCACCGATTTGACCAATTAGCGGTAATTTGGTGTCTGTTATCTTTATAGCTTCGTGGTGCAAACCATTATTGATGATAATTAATTGTTATTTATTTAAATGGTTATGGACTAAGCAATTTTTCTTAAAGCATCTCGAATATTAGTAGTTTTTCAAAGTATACTCACATTTATATTGGGAAAACCTGGTAAGCTAGGGCCGCAGAAAATCACAATAATTCGGCCCGTCGTCATCTACTCGGCTTTTACGTAAATGCGGTTTCTTGTGTAAATAAATGGTTTTTCTTGCTTTCTTCCTTCCTTCTTTCTAAATCTCAAGAATCAAGTTTGAAAAGCGAAACAAAAGAAAAGCAGAAATATGAATATTAGGGGTTAAAGTATGAAATTGCCGTTTTATTCTAGTAGGTTTTTGAATTGCCATAGAGTCTTCATGGTTTGAGGTTTTCGAATGGAACTTTTTTCACATGGTTTCTGTGATGTTCTTCTTTTAAAAAATGTGAAACATTTGATTATCGATGTTCAATTGTTTTTGTTATTCAACTTAAACAAGAAAGATGGATACTGCGAAAATTTGAGTAATTTTTGAATATGAGTTCCGACGCGGGATTGAACGGCAGAAACAGCCCGCAATATCAATGCTGCATTTGAAGAGGTGTCTGCTAAAGAACGCGCCGTGCGATTTTGGATTAAACGCTTTCGTGGTGGAAACTTCGACTTGAAGAACGAGCCATGAGAAAGACCGCCTGACAGGTGATTAACGAGAAATTAAGAGAGACGGTGAACGCCGATCCTAGTCAAACTACCCAGATACCCAGCCGAACACCGAATAATGTTGAAAAAATTAGCAGTAAAACAGCCACGACTCATGAATCGACCTTCACCGCTATTGCTCCATGACAACGCGAGGCCTCATACAGCAAAATAAACCGTTTTAACTCTTCAGGAACTGCAGTTGGAAACTATTCGTCTTCCTCCATATTCGCCAGACCTTGCTCTAACGGACGACCATTTTTTTTTGTGATTTGGACAATTATCTACGTCACAAGAAGTTTCTTCCCAGGAGGCAGAACAAAATTCTTTCACACTGTTTGTGCAGTCTAGATCCTCAGAGTTCTATCGTAAAGGCATAAATGACCTTCTTATTAGATGACCGCAATGTATAGATAATAATGGCAACTATTTTGATTAAATAAGTTTGTTAAAAATTTAAAAAAAATACAATTTAGGTTTTCAGTACAAATCGGCAATTTCATACTTTAACCCCTATTATTTTACCCCTAACGTACAGTCAGCTTCAGGTCAGTGGTAACAGTTTTATAGGAAAATCGTACTTATTACTATTGAGTTAAGGTGCATGACAAATACCACTGATGTGCGGTCTACCGTGCTTATACACTCTTTGTCGAACAAAAGTTACTATCTATTAAAACAAGGAAGTTTACAAAGACCTTTTTAATTACGAAAAAAAGAAATGCTGACTGAATGGTTGAAGTTAGAGTACTTAACTAACTGGACTCGCCTTAGGCAGCTTGTATGTGAGAAAAACCCTACTAAGGAGATCATTCAAGTCTCGAACAATTTGTACCCAAAAATGAAAGTGCCGGCCAAAAGAAAAAAATAGTAGATTCTTGTAGAGAATAATGCCCTGAAGATTTTTTACTATTACAAGAATCGTCTACAATTAACCCCCCGGCTGCTATTTGACTTTGAAAATACCAAAAAATCTCACAATGTTTGGAGCATTACATAACGGCCCCAAACTGGAGAAGGCAGCCGCTGCCTTCAAAGGACTCCTGCCCAACCTGGGAAGTCATCAAATGACTTGGGCTGTGGGGAAGTCAGACACTTACTGATTAAAACCCATCATGGGGAAACCAGGGTCGCGGTAATACTTTCGAACAATCCCGCAGCCCCAATAGGCTTTGTCCCCGCTAAAAATATCGTACGATTCTTGTCGAGGATGTCCTGAAGATATTTTACTAATATAAGAAACATCTTCGGTTAACCCCCCGACTGCTATTTGAGTTTAAAATGTGAGCAGGAGGGAGAGGGGGGGGGGGTATATCGTAGACGTTTGATTAGTTAAACAAAAACTGTGGACGTTATTTGCCGTAACATTCAAGTATAGATTTTTTATTCACGGTTCTCACACTTTAAACTCAAATAGCAGTCGGGGGGTTAACCGAAGATGTTTCTTAGGTATATTAGTAAAATATCTTCAGGACATCCTCGACAAGAATCGTACGATATTTTTAGCGGGGACAAAGCCTATTGGGGCTGCGGGATTGTTCGAAAGAATTAATAATAAATAATGGCGTCCACGGCCAATTTTGGCCACGGCGCTGTTCTCATTTTAAGGAGATCAGCCAGCTGCGCAGGACATATTATAGTGCACGAGCATTTGCGCAGACACAGGTGCGCTCCCTATTTCTTCACTCTCATAACCCGATGGGACGGCAATCCGACACGACCGGAGAGAGATCAGGTGCAGGATCGACATTTACGTGCTCTCCGATGCACGGGTGAATCAATCACCAACTTCCAGACTGGCTGGGGCTGCTTTGTGAAAGTTTAAGAAAACCCACTAAGCGATTTCGGCCCGACCCAGGAATCGAACCCGAGACCTCGAGCACAGCAGCCGCGCTTGCGCGCTTGCACTAGACCAACGAGGCAGTCTAAAGAATCGAATGAGTCGAAAGAATTACCGCGACTCTGGCTACCCCATGATGGGTTTTAGTCAGTAGGAGTCTGACTTCCCCACAGCGAGAGGGGAGTCATTTGATGACTTCCCAGGTTGGGCAGGAGTCCTTTGAAGGCAGCGGCTGCCTTCTCCAGTTTGGGGCCGTAATGCAATGCTCCAAACATTGTGGGATTTTTTGGTATTTTCAAAGTCAAATAGCAGCCGGGGGGTTAATTGTAGACGATTCTTGTAATAGTAAAAAATGTTCAGGGCATTATTCTCTAGAAGAATATATATTTTTTTTTCTCTGGCCGGCACTTTCAGTTTTGGGTACGAAATGGATGATCTCCTTTATGCGTTTGGCAAAGTACCTATTACATAAAGATTGATAGCTCTCACATTTACATACGTACTCATACGATAATACCCATGTGTCATTCTATGAAGAAAACCACCATCGTTTAGTTAGGAAAACAAATTGTATTACAAAAAAACTAAAATTCTCATAAGAAAAATAATGCCATCTACTTAATCCAATAAGTTTAAATAGTTAAAAAGAGAGAATTAAAAGATATTTAACAGATTTTAGTAGGCAATTTGATGAGTATGACCAGTAGTCTCAAATCTCTGGTAAAAGGCAGGCATGGGCACAACTTATCCAGTTGGTTCAATAATCTAAGGACAGCAGACATGAGTAACTGACGAACCAAAAAGTCCCGTTCTAAAACCTTATATCTATATTGGTTGCAAAAAGTTTCGATACAATAATTAGGTAGTTTGTTTTATAATGTGGGCGATATAACTTTATGGTATGTAGTATTCCCACGCAGTTGTTTATAAGTTCAAAGGCATAGATAGTTGGAACTACAGTTTCTGAGTTGTCTTAAAATATAGAAATATAAATTTTGCAAAAACGGCAGAATCTTTTGTTTTGTTTAACTTGTCTGCTATGAAACATTTTTTTCAATTCTTTAATAGCATATTGGTGCGGTCAGTCCCTGGAAGGATGACCACTGGCCATCTTGTCATGAAGTGTTCCTCCACATTTTGGAAGACACGTTAAACACACACAGGTTAGACAGGTCCCGGCTGTCATTAAAACATCTTTGGCCGTCGTTCCTGGTAGTCAGCACCCAAAAATTGGCAAACAGCCTATCCCATGATGACTACAGTATATTAAAAGGAAGGTTAAATAAAGATGAAAATATAATATAATTTCACCTATTTAATTCTTTATTAATGTCGACAGCACTAAGATAGTTCTGGTTTTTGTCTGTCATAAAACTTTAGAAAACAAATTTTGAAGTAAAAGTAAGTAAAAATTAAATACTGCATTATTTATTTGATTTACATCAAATAGTACACTTACTACCAGCCGCGCAATACAAGGAAATACCCCGACGTCTGTCGACACGACACCTTCGTATCATTCATATCATTCACTCATTCCGGTCACGTTCATTCGTTGAACAATTACTTACCTCTGCTATAACGAGAACGCGATTGATATGAAAAATGGATCCGGGATGTATGTCGCGAAAATTATTATTTTTTCTGAGAATTGTCTAATAGAGTTCCATATCCTACTAATATTTTTAAACGCGGGAGTTTTTATGTATATACCTGTATCAGAATAAGATGAGCTACGTATTATTCAGGTGTGGGAAGTAATACTACTTTCAGTTGTTCTTCCAGCTTCTACAAAATTGTACACAAATAAATATAACTTTATGTCAAAGTTAAACGACTAAGTTTGTGCAAAATAAGCCACATCATATTTTTAAATCTATAACTATTATATTACACACACGGACCACACACGAAACTAATTTATGATCAAACAATAAAACATTAATTCAATTACCAAGTAATAATCATAAAGCATCACTGTCTACAATTAAAAACAGTTATAACTATCCAAACTGTATAAATTAATACTTAACGTAACTTCGTCTTCTCATCAGATCTAAACATTTCATACAATACTAAATTAATATTAATAAAATAAATGTTCACACCACGGAGGAAGGAAATATAGTGGAGATGCCATAAGGAAGGTAGGTCAGGCCTTCTTGTAGGTCAAGCAACGTGCGGTAGGCGTGATCAGTTACTAGAACTAACGAGACATTCGCGTCCATTGTCAAATTAAAACCAATCTGTCAAAGATTGGTCTTAAGTGATTGGTGAATTTATTTTGAAAATAATGGGCAGGTTCTAGTAATAGGCAGTCGCTTTTTGTAAAACACTCAGCTGAATCCGGTAAGACTGAAAGCCGACCCCAACATAGTTGCTAAAATGCTCGGGAGTTGATGACAAGTAGGTTCTATAAAAAGCGTGTAAGGAGCTAGTAACGTTCCTCGTCCCCCGAACACCCGCGATTTGGCGCGCTACTTGCTTAGGAGATTTTGCGTTATGACATCTCCGCTAGTCATTTAGTTTTCCGTGTTTCACACTCATCATCATCATCCTCCGAGCCTTTTTCCCAACTATGTTGGGGTCGGCTTCCAGTCTAACCGGATTCAGCTGAGTACCAGTGCTTTACAAGAAGCGACTGCCTATCTGACCTCCTCAACAAAGTTACCCGGGCAACCCGATACCCCTTGGTTAGATTGGTGTCAGACTTACTGGCTTCTGACTACCCGTAACGACCTGCCAAGGATGTTCAATGACAGCCGGGACCTACAGTTTAATGTGCCATCCGTGTTTCACACTAAAATCACGTAAAACACAAGTGTACCGTAAGCCGTAAGATTTTTACGGTAAAATGTTTGAAAACAATTATATTACACGGCTTAATTTTTTGGCCGCGATACACACTGGCCGAGTGAAGAGATTGTAATGGTGAACATTTGGAGCACGGTGGACCTAAATGGATTTGGTCACGGAAAAAAATGTGTATCAGTATGTTGTGTTTATGTCTTTTTTTGCTTGAATTAGTAGCCAATTTCAGAATAAAAAAAAGCAATGTAAGGACGTTAAAAAGCTTGGGTAAAGACTTCTCGTAGATACGTCGGTAAATATTTTTACGAGCATTGAATTTTGTTTTAAGTCGGTCGTTTTCTCGGAATATGAAAAGCTCATGTATTTTTTCTTTGGTCGTATTCTCAGAATATTGAAGGCTCGTATATTTTTCAACTCAAATTGTTTTATACACTTAGAAATATATCGAACAGTTCACATTTCATAACTGAAAATTAGGGTTAAATGGAACAGTACACGTACAATCGCTTTTACGATAAAATATCATGTCGATAGACAAATGTAAATACAGATTTTTTGCAATTTATAGTTTGATTTTGTCCCACGAATAACTTACGCTCTTACCTTTAGCCAGAGCTGCTTGCACGAAGCACAGACAGATTAAAAACTTAAAAGCTGCCATTTTGTTTATTTTCTAGAAGTTTTCCGTTTACGAACACTGTGCACTTTTCACTGTATTTACCTGGAAAAAAGAAAATGAAATTGTTATTTAAAATTATCAAGAACCTCCTCTTTTTTGGGAAGTCGGCTAAAAACGCCTAAATTAATTTACATGGAATCCCTATTAAATGTTCATGTTATTCTCCAAATCCTTTCCTAGCTTGCTGATGTTAAATTCTGGAGACCTCAGTTTAGCAGTTCTCAAAGATGACCTTACTAACGAACAAAGCCTATTTATTACATCTATACTAATATTATAAAGAGGAAAACTTTGTTTGTTTGGTTGTAATGGATAAACTCAAAAACTACTGGACCGATTTTAGATATTCTTTCACCATTAGAAAGCTATATTATCTGCGAGTAACATAGGCTATATTTTATCCCGGCGCGGGCATAGCTCCCACGGAACGCGGGTGAAACCGCGGGAAAACGGCTAGTTTATATATAAAATCAAAGAATTATTTGTAGTTGTGATACTCGACAATTTTTTTGTAATTTTACAGAGCCTCTAGCGGTCACTTACGGAACTAAAATTGGCTATACAAAAAATCCCGTAGTCGGTATCAAATATAGACAAATCCTATTGTTTTAAACTCACGCTAAAGCTACTATACAACTATACAACACTATACATACGTATGTCCGTCTGTACAGTTTATCTGGTACCGTAAAACGTACTTCAAACGCATCGCTGGTCACCACCAGAGCGTGGCGGGTTCGATTCCCGGGCAGTGATTGATAATTAAAATAACTATTACCTTTGTGAACGAGGTTGTTAGTAAGATGTATGTGTGGTGTAGTTGTGAAATGATCGGTCAGTGAGTTCTGGGTCGGGGGAAGTTGCTATAGTTTTTATTTTAGGGTTCCGTACCCATAGGGTAAAGCGGGACCCTATTGTTTTCGCTCCTCTGTCCGTCTGTCACCAGGCTGTATCTCATTAACCGTGATAGTTAGAGAGTTGAAATTTTCAAAGATGATGTATTTCTGTTGCCTGAATACTGAAAACTAGGATAAAATACAACAAACGTGATTTTTTTTGCTCATTTTTGATCTGGTACGGAACCCTTCGTGCGCGAGTCCGACTCGCACTTGGCCAGTTTTTTGGTCAATGTAAGGAATAGTTCTTTATGTTTTGTGTCTTAGAAGACCCTTTTGTGAGGCGTTGAAAACAATGGTTTTATTAATATATGTTTAAATCAAATAATTCTTGCTAATTCACAGGGTTCCTCTAACTTGACTCTTGTTTGAAGGGGCCATTGTGCAGACTGGTCAGATAGAAAGATGTGGAGGCTTGTGATTTGGGCACTTTCCTCTAATTAGTTGAGGTTTGGGGGTTCTATACCAAGTCCTTGGGACTCGACCTTCCTCGCTACATGATACCATGTTGCTTCTTATGTACAAAGTGGATGGATAGAGAGGAATGGGACGACCAAAGAAACGATGGATGGATTGTGTGAAAGTAGATATGGTAAGAAAGAATGTTACTTGTGAGATGACGGCAGATAGAAGAGTTTGGAAGAAGAAGACATACTGCGCTGCCAAATAAAAACTAGGATAGGGGCAGGAGAATGATAATATTTTTGCTCTTTTAGGAATGCTTGCCAAAGTAAATTCCATAGGACACAACTGAACCTGCTTTATCGATACAAAAAAGACATCGAATTTTATGAGCATCGCTGCGGGGCATAGCTTGTTAATCAGCCTTGTTGTCATACAATTGCAATTAATAATATATTTTATCTATTTTTTGCTGTACTTGGCATATAATTATAATGAATCATGTTAATTTTTAATGCGAATTCTGCTGTTTTATTTGAAGACTATGTTTAGTGTTGAAGTATTTGATTGTTTTGTTTTTTATCTTTTGTTTATGTACACACGACCAGTTCATTCAATTTATTGTACCTATATGGATGGATATGTCACCGTAAGATTACAAACATCGTTAGATTACAATCTATCTCGAGAGATTGTAAACTGTCGAATTATTGTGAACCGTAACATCTGATTGCAATTTAACGCATTATTTTTCGCTATATTATAATCTATCGACGAGAAATTGTCAAATTGTCAACTGTCCGAAAGCTCTCCCTGATTGGTCAGTCTTTATGTAAGATCGACCAATAATCCGTTCTGTTCCCATGGAGTTCCCGTAGAGTTAGGAATGAAATAGAGGTGTCAGTTAAATAAAATAAATGCTCTTCAAAAATTCTTCAAGGATTTATTATTTAGCACGAGTATGTAATTAATATTCCTGACATATGGAGAGAACAAATATTTATTCTTCAAACACAAATTGAAATTGGAAACATATTGATTTCTGGCACTTACGCGAATATTAGACATTGAAATAAAACTACTTTTACGGATTTTATCGCGGTTATATTATATTATTTAATCCCGACGTTTAAAACCAACCGCGATAAAATCCGTAAAAGTAGTTTTATTTAAATGAAACTGGAAAATTATAAGAAACTTTTATAAAAAAAAAAAAAAACAAAACAATTAGGTAGTTTGTCTTCAAACACAAATTCATTCCTAACTCTAAGGGAACTCCATGGCAACAGAACGGCTGATCGTGATTGGTCGATCTTACAAAAAGACTGACCAATCAGGGAGAGCTTTCGGACAGTTGACAATTTGACAATTTCTCATCGATAGATTATAATATAACGAAAAATAATGCGTTAAATTGCAATCAGATGTTACGGTTCACAATAATTCGACAGTTTACAATCTCTCGAGATAGATTGTAATCTAACGATGTTTGTAATCTTACGGTGACAGATATTCTTTTCATATGAAATGAATATATGTATGTGTTACCGGCCGAACCCGATTTTAGGACAAACCAGTTTTGCCTAGGCTCAACTAGTTCTTCCTATACGCGTTAGGATTAACTAGTATAGCCTAGTCCAAACTAATTTGTCCTAAGCCCGATAGGACGGACCAGTTTAGGGTAGGCAAAACTAGTTGATCCTAATATCAATACGCACACTCTAGGATAAACTCTTTCTAGATCATTAATGATATTTTAAAGTAACTAATATGTTTTTTTTTAGATCAGAATTCGGCATTTGTAGTCAAAATTTTTTAGAGGTAGCAAATGTAAAGCAAGACTCTGAAATATCGTTGAGAACTGCAGCTACGAAACATTCTGTTGGATCAGGCCAAGGTTTTGTGAGATGCAGTTGCAACAAGAACTGTTCCACAAACAGATGCCAGTGCAAGAAGGCAATGATACTCTGCAATTCTAAGTGCCACCAAAGCAAACCGTGTAAAAATAAATAACAATTTTAATAATTAACATAATACTCGTGTGATTATTGCTTCTTAAAAAAAACAGTATTATTTGTTATAGTGTGATTGTTTGTATTACCAATTATTATCCATAACTTTTAACGACAACAATTTTAATTTGAGATTTTAGGATCAACTAGTTTTGCCTACCCTAAACTGGTCCGTCCTATCGGGCTTAGGACAAATTAGTTTGGACTAGGCTATACTAGTTAATCCTAACGCGTATAGGAAGAACTAGTTGAGCCTAGGCAAAACTGGTTTGTCCTAAAATCGGGTTCGGCCGGTAACATATGCACTAATTTTCTACTATAGACTATATTACACAAATACATACTGCAAACGGCTAATTTTAGCCAGCGGATAGTTTTATTGAGCTCAAAATTAGGAAGAAGAATGGTAGTGCACACTTACAGTTAGTAAGTACAATAGATATATTTGATTTTATTTTTTATAGAGCTACTTAAGTACAGCAAAAATATTAAAGAGTCATCTTCATATACACAAAAGTTATTATTTTACAAATAGATAACTACAGTTTCCGCTTCTGTAGACAAATAAAAAATCTAAGAATCTTAGTTGCTTCTTACTTCAAAGGTCATTTTTTATGTCACATACAGTTTCGCTGTAAATTATTGCAGAATTGGACTTAACGATACTTGATACTTCTACATTATATGTATGACTTGTTTGCGTTAGGGGTTTCACCCACATCCCGTAGGAACTATTCCGTGCCCTCGGATAAAAGGTGCCTTCAGTAGGTATTTTTCGATATGACCGTGTTTTGAGGGCACGATAAAGTGAAGGTCCCGGTTGTCAGTGAACATCATTGGTTCATGTAAAACACTGGAAGCTGACTCCAACACAGTGAGAAAAAAGCTAGGCAGATAATGAGTATTTCTTGATAAATGAGCTGTACGAAAAAACTGTAATAATACATCAATACGTCCGCCTTTTTCACAAAGGCTAGATTTTAGCTTCTTAAGTTTATCCCACTAGGAAATATTGAGAATATAGTGAACTACTCTCAACTAGGCCAAGGATTTCAACTTATGATGCGGCCGAATAATAATTTTCACTAGCCGTTTTCTCACGGTTTCACCCGCGTCCCGTGGGGACTACTGGCCGTAGTGGTATAAAATATACCCTATGTTACTCGGGAAGAGTGTAGCTTTCCAACAGTGAAAGAATTTTTAAATCAGTCCAATAGTTTTTGAGTTTATCCATTACAAACATGTCTTATTTATCTAATAAATATCTACTATGTATTCGGACGCCAATGGCTGATAAAAAGGTGAAAGAAAACATCTTGAGGAAACCTGGACTATATAGTCTGAAATCACCAACCCGCATTGAGCAAGCGTGGTGATTAATGCTTAATCCTTCTCCGTGTGAGAGGAGGCCGCAGCCCAGCAGTGGGACAGTAAAAAGGCTGTAGCTTTATAATATTATTAGTAAGTATATAGATATTATATGGATATAGATCAGTTCAGTTGACCCAATATTTCCTAGGTTACATCTCACAACTGGGTCAAGGATATTCAATATAAGCTAACGAGATACGGCTGAATAATATCTTACATGAAACGATGCCTCGACCTCGAATAACTATACATAAGGAAATAGCTATTTACATACTTGTGTACTTCGTGTAATTTGTGTGGAAGATTATGTATTTTATGATCACTGTGGTTATACACGTAAATTGATATAAATAATGTTATTTTCTTAGTAAAAGAAGAGGAGCTTGTGGATAAGTAAAATGACGCACTAATCGATCTTATTTTTAAGCAACGTTTGGCGAATCGTTTTGTAACTGAGTTTAAAAAGGATGTTCTCAGTTTGAGCTATACGTATGTGCGCGATTATCTCACTTTGGGCGCAACCGATTATGATGCAGTTTTCAGCATAGTGTTTGTCACTTGTCACTTAGGAGAAGATTTTACTTTGTGATATCATCATCTCAGCTTGTGATATGGTTTACAAGAAATCTTAAATTAAACCTACTTTAACTTAATACTTTATAGGATCCATACTATCTACTATCTATACTGATATTGTAAAACTGAAGAGTTAGTTTGCTTGAACGCGCTAATCTCAAGATCTACTCAATCTCAAGAAAAAAGTTTTCGGTGTTTTACAACCCCATTATTCGAATTAAGCTTTAGGTTGTTTTTTATCCAGATGCTTGGAGTTATTATCCTGCGTTACGCGCGTGAAACCGCAGGTAAAAGCCAGTATTATAATAAGTTAATAGTTAAAATAATTGCAGTAACTAAGCATAACATAAAGTTTATTGCTGTAATCCTAGGTTTAATGATTCACACTCGAGTATTTAATTTTATGATAACTTCAACTGTATTTAATAATTTTATGAGCTTTAAGACCTTTCACACGGTACACTACTGTAATGTGCGTTAGGAAAATATTGTTAGTGTATACTACTACGGTTAAAAAAAGTGCCAACATTTATATTTTCTTCAGTATCCTGAAAATCTAGCCATGCTTCTTGCACTGACAATTAATTTCATAGTGAATTTTTACATTTCAAATTTTGAGTTGTGAGAGATTTATATTATAGTTGTTGAGTCCGGTAGTAAAACATGCTAACCGTAGAGCAAAATTGGTTTATGCTTTGTACTAAAGCGTGTACTTAGTGCGAGTTACAGTCAGCTCAGTGAATTTTACTCCTGTCTCGTGCCAAATGAAATATATCTTCATTCTTGGCTGTATGGTAGCTAGGACTTCGGGTAAGACAAATAGCAAGGACTACACTTTAATAAACACGTATGTAGGAAAATAATATAAGTGACGTAAGTTTACGCAGTTTATCGCTGCGATTTCCCATAGTTCGTCTGACAGACCCCTAGTGTTAAAACTAAAAAGGATTATAACTTAACATCGATTTGCTAATGGTTGATTATTGCAGTGTTAAGTGTCATATTGACCTCACACGTTCGTACAGAGGAGGTTTATTTGCTTATAGCCATGTGAATTGGTTAAACTGCATCAAATGCGGTTAAACTTTTTCACACGACTGAAACTTACAATAAAGTATTACAAATGTCAAAGTAACTCGGTCTGTCTATCGCGCTTTCACGTCAAAACTGAATCGATATACCTAAACGAATTTTGGTACATATGTATGTAGATAAGAGCTTGACGAAGGACATATTCTAGTTTTTACCCGGGTGTGTGGCGTAGCTCTTCACAGGATGCGAAACGAACCACGGTAAACAGTGAGTATTCTATGCAAAGGCAGTTTTCGTGACGTCTCTATATACATCTTTTGAGTACTCAAGCTATTGGTCTTTGGTCCCTCCTCCAATTGGATTACGAAAGTGAGGGAATAGAGAGTGCACCTTTTTCTGCGAACATACCAGACCTCTGGAATCTGTTATCTTCATTGTGTTTACCAGTATAATTATAGATTTGGAGTCCAACAGATTTAAATATAGGCATATCTTCTACCTTTCTCAGAAATATCAAAGATGAAAATAGATTTGAGCTGAACTTGAGATGAGATCATTGTCCAATGATTAGTCACCGCCATTTTCTTATAACCGGTTTTGTTTTAATTATTTATTTGCAGATGCATAATTAGGCATCTTGTGTGTCAATGTCATGACTTGTTTTCTACCTTCGACCTTGTTAACTTGGACCATTATCTACCTAATTCAACTGCTTCTTGAGGTAAAATCTTCATCTTATGTATATCTTTCTGAGTGCATAAAATTTTCATTATTGTAAGAATCAACAAGCTAGCTTATTATTTCAAGGGTCTTTTTTGGGAGACAAAAGTTTGTATTGTTGAACTTAGTAATGTTATAGTGACGTAACTGTAGTGCAGTTTTAATAACATACGGGTTGGTTGCACCATGTAACTAATCAAATCATAACCAGCTGTCAAGTTGTTGATTTTTACCCAATGGCTGCAATTGGATGGCTGATTATGGTTTATCATTCGTTACGTGTATCGTTTAAGGTTTATAGGTGCAATTCACTCTAAATATCCACTCTTTGTTTTTGGCAATCATCAAAGGACCCTTTACTGGTCTTAGGCCCTCAGTTCCTTCTAGAGCCCTTCGTGTACCAGGGCCACGGTAATCCATTCGATCAATCCCCTAGCCTGACTATCCAGTTACCAGTTACAGTCATATGCTTATCAAACCCAGAAGTTAGACCATCAAAGGTGTTCAAAAACTGCTCACTCTTTTGTCACTAATCTCTGATTACGCATAAAGAAGGTGTAATGAACTGGTTTGCTTAATGTTCTGAACTCCTTATACGATTGACATGTGGGTGGCTAACTGCAATATGTCTGACTCATTTGCCTTGAGATCTTATGACAAACAAAGGTAGATAGATACCTGTTGAGGTAACGTCAAGGTTTTTCTAGCCATAGAGAGTTGCTGGGGAGTATGTTACAACACTTTTTGGTTTAAGAAAGCACATGGGTTGTGGCCTGGACGTTAAAGCACCAAACTTATAGTATAAGTATTAAGTAGGTATGTGGGTTTGATCACTGGACATTGAAGTATACCAATGTAACTTTTCTGATTAATATGTAGGTATTTTGTAAGTGCATATTAGACACCCCTTACTGAGTAAGGGTGTAGGCAGACCTTGAGGAAACCTATACTTAAAAGTTTGAAATCGCCAAACCGCCTTGAGCAAGAGTGATGATCATTCCTTCTCCGTATGAGAAGAGGCCCAGAAGTGGGACAATGATGATAGCTCATTATTGTCTGGTCCCCATTGTTAAATTCCTGGGTGATTACATGCTCTACTCGGTCTATAACTGCTCCTTCTTGTTTTGGGCATAAACACTCTTGGAAATGGTCACCCATCTGGTAACTGACCGCCATAAATACAGCTTAACATGGCTGCTCTAGAGATATCTATTTGACAACTTGCTTCGTAGGCAAGTTTTTTGACAACGAAATATATTAAGTAGTCTTATAAGAAAAGCTCTATTTTTTCATTTAATCCCCGTTATTAGTACCACACTACCACTGTCCTTTTCACTCTCACTTTATCTATCACCCCTCTCTTTCCCTCCTATGTTAACAATTGCACAAAGTTCCTGGAACGAATCTTTGACAGTTCCTTTTCTAAAAAACTTATAACCAAAGCAGACAGGATATATTAGTAAATTCGATAAAACTCAATTAAATTTCAAACTTAATTACTCCATTGAAAACTTTCTCTAAATCTCTTCAAAAACTTACAAGACTTTATCTAAGTAAAATCTTAAGAAAACACATTTAAGTTCGTTCTAAGTTTACGTCATTCCAACTTTGAGTGTTAAGCAACTCCATCTAACTTAAGCACTAAAGTTAGCCTTAAAATACTTCGGCACACGTAATAAACAGGTAAAACTACCACAGACACGAAAAACAGAGAAAAAAGGTTATAATACTCACAAAATCGGACACATTCACATCACTGCACTACACAAAAAAGTTTGGTACATAAATAACCTCAAAATTTTGACAGCTGTTTAAACAGATTCGAATTGGGAATACGGGTTTTATAGTTCTAAATTCAAATGCATGTTAGAGTGTGTTTTTGTTATGGTTTTGCGGGCGTGTGTTTGAACGCCGGGAGCTGACGTGTGGCCCGCGCGGCGGTTGGCTAGCGACTGGCAGTTTCGCCTTGAATGGTTGATCGCGTTAAGATGCGTTTACGCAGGTGTTTGTGCAGAATGAGTTGAGAATAAGGTTTTAAGGCTTGTTTGGTGCGGTTTGTTTTGTTAGGGATTTTAATTAATAGGTTGGGTTGTTGATTGAAAAGGTGATACATATTTTTATGTACAAAAATATTAATGAAAAAGGCATAGGTATAATTTTTAAGGAATAATTCAAATAAAGTTAAACAGAAAATATGCAAACATTTTTGAAGAAAAGGAAATATGGAAAATAACATTTCATGGTATTCAGGTAAATAAAGAAAAACCGATGATAATCTTTTTTTTTATATAATCTTTTTTTTTCCATCATCATCATCGTCATTGAAAAGACTTCAACGAGTTTTAGTTTTATAGGTACCTCTATATTTTTTTTGAAGTTACTAAAACTGAATCTCTTCTAGTTAAATCTACAGCTGACATGTATGCAACTAACGTAAAATTTTCAAAATGTACCTACTTCAATAATTATTTATTTTATTAATTACCACTATATAACTCCATTCTTCAGTACCGTACGTAAAATAAAAAGAAAATAGGTATGGTAAAGAATTAGGAAACTACAAATAATAAAACCCATGAATGATCACCAAAACAAATCAATAAACCGAACATTATGTAATCACCTTTATTTAACACAATTGCGAAGTGAGCCTTCCAAGTCTGAGCTTTTTCTCATTTCCAAAACAGCCTTACTTAACTTCACTAGCAAACTAATCTCCACCTTATCTTCTGAGCGTGAAAACCCATTTTCCTTTGCACTAATTTCGTGATTACAAGACAGGGGATTTTAGACTTTAGGTAGGAAAATATAAGGTTGTGTTTTGTTTAGCCATGTGCTAGCGAAAAGTTTTGTTAGCAACCACACTATTACAAGACTCCTTTGGTTTACCGACTTTACAAAGAGTGGTAATGAGTGTTTCTTTTCTATTTTTATTATGGTCTTGTTGAAGGCTGTTCGTTGTATGCAGATGTGGGAATTTATCTTTGTTTAGTGTAGATCAGAAATCTATAACTTTTTCTTTCCCAGCATAAACACATAGGAAGCGGTGAAGGGTGGGCGTTTTGGGGGCTGTGTTTCGTTTTTAACGTTCGAAAAGTGCTGATTTATCAGCTTAATTTGAATTAATGTGTTTGAGTCTATTTTGCTTATTGATGGAATAGGATGATAGGTGTTAAAAGTTTGATTTTTTGCTGTACCTATAAGAATCTCACGTATCATATGTGCGGAGATCATTATCTGCCTAGCCTTTTCCTAAACTATGTTGGTGTCTTCCAGTCTTAACCAGATGCAGCTGAGTACCAGTGTTGATGAAGCGACTGCCTGTCTGACCTCAACCCAGTTACCCAGGCAACCCCATACTTGTTAATTAGCATACCCTTGCTTAAGTATAACTACCCGTTAGAACTGTCAACGACGTTCAAATAAAATCTAGGATTCCTCCATTTAACGCGCATTCAGAAACACGGAGGAACTTGTCACAAGATGGTCACCCATCCTTGGACCGACCGCTTCAAGCGTTGCTTAACTTAATCTATCAACACGTTTAGCTGTTACTTAGCTATAGTCTCCTCTCATATGACTTTATCCTCCATTAGTATATTTTTCGATACCTATACAGTTTAAATATATTCAAGATGAGATCGTTTCTGTAATCCCCAAAACCAGTTGGGAGCGATGACCTCCAAACTTGTTGCGGTCGTAATTAAGTCGGGCTCAGGGAGTCATTAGCTTTGTAGGAGGTCCTGGGTACAATTCCCGGGTCGTGTAAAGTTTTATTTGAAAATTTTTGGGTTGGTTGTCAGTGTTTCTAAAAAAATAAGAAATATTGGTACAAAAAATTGGAAATAAAGAAATTGGTACTAAAAATTGACGACCGTTGTAGTTTAGAATCTACTTCCTTTTTGGAAAGTCGGTTCATTAAACATGGTTAGTTTAACTTAATATCAAATATGGGATCTCATATTAAGTGGAAGCGCTAGCCTATTTCTGTTCTTTAGTGACCTTTACGAAAATTTTCACTCAGAAACCTTCTCTGAGAGTAAGTACAATATATCTCTCTAATAAACCTCATCTTAGATTGTCCAGACGTGTCATACCGAAAACTTGAATACGGACTAATATCAGAAAAATGCATCAATATTTCGATTATTACAACAGGACAAGTAACAGGAAAAAACAGAAATTAAAAACACGATCGCGCAAAGGAAATATAAACATTACTTCATACTTGAAAAACCAACTTAATATAACACGTGGTCAAAATAGGAACTAACTCAAAATGTACTGCATTTGACAGCTGTTGTATGACAGTGGCGCCCTCATTCAATAACTTTGTAAATTGACCATAGTTTTTGCTCGCTTGCAATACCGGTTGCTATCAATATTGTGATATTTAAAGGTACGTTTTAAATGCGAACTGACGACCGCACATGCCGCGAATGCATGAAGTCGGCTGGGGCTGCGGGATTATTTGAAAGAGTTACGTGGCCCTGGTACATAAAGGGCTTCAGAAAGAACATGATGGGTTTTAGTCAGTAAGAGTCTAACACTCCCTCTGCTGCTAACCCACAGCCGGAGGAGTAATTTGATGATTTCTCGTACAAAAAAAAAATTGCACTACTGATTTGTATGTATTTACATGAAACCGTTTTGCATCGAAGTGGCAGCAGTTTGCCTTAGATATAGATTTCAAAACGTACCTTTAAGCTTTATTTTTATTTTGTCTGCGTTTTTAATCATGTTGTCTTGAGTCTCAATCGATGAGCTTGTCTTAATGGATAAGCAATTTTGTGCGAGGTGTAAAATGACTGTCGTGGTTGGTTCTTCGTTTCATTTATATTCTGGGAACATTTGAACAGGTTCACCAGGCTCCCAGTAATAACACATAAGAAGTGGTGAACGGTGGGCGTTTTTGGGTTGTCTTTGTATTGTTAATTTTCAGCCTAGTTTGATTGCTCAAAAGATGTTTCAGAGTTTGTGTCAGTTAAAGTTACAGTAGGACGTCCACCAACGAGGTGGGCAGACGACCTTATAAAGGTCGCCGTCGACGCTGGATGCAGGTCGCCTCCAACAGGTATCTGTGGAGATATAAGGGGGAGGCCTATGTTCAGCAGTGGACGTCCTATGGCTGAGATGATGATGACGAGGATGAAAGTTACAAGTTATATTAAAATTCAAGTGTTATAATTAAACCATAGTTTTATTTCAGTGCCTACGTTTATTACGTAACTTATTGAAACAACTTTTAATTGTGTAGGTACTAGTTTCCATTCGATTTTTGGACCACTACATTTGGGCTTTTAAACGCTAAAAATCAGGATTTTTTCAGTATTTGTACCTACAGCGGCAACTGAAGTAGGTGCATAATCAGCCATCATTAAATACAGCCTAATGACAGACGGGAGGATAGACGGACGTAAATGTAGTGGCATGGTTATAGATAGAACCCAAAAAAAATTATTACAAAATTATATACAGGAATGAATTTTAAGCAGTGCGCAAAAAAAAACTGGTGGTCCAGAATCATTAACAGAACATATCTGCATCATCAGTAAAAAAAAATTTCATTCTTTTGTCCGGCCTAAAATCAGCAAAATATGGATAAACCGGTTTCGCGTTGCCGCCGTGCATACTATGACGACTGTGACACAATAAACATCTTTCGATATCAATAACTTTTCTTTTTTGTACTAAAACACTACAAAATAAAAATATACGTATCTATAAAACTTATTTAACTTTAAGTTGACAAAGTTTGCGCACTGGATTAAATTCATTCCTGTATTTTTCCAACAAGTTAATTTATAATTTTAAAACCCACTGAACAAAAATTCTTGCTTTTATGGCACAAAACAAAATGTTCTAGTTAGTTAAAACAGTTTTACTGAACCACTTATAAGATTCTCGGAAAACAGCCACATTTGCATTTGAATTTGAAATGCTACTCGCCCCGGGGGTAGTAAGTTTCAACCCCAGACAATTTCATTATGCATTGTACATAAAACTGATTGTTTTAACCAGTAACTTAACTTGGTTTTACATGGACACAAATTATGTGACTGAAAAGTCATGAAAATCTTTCTATGTATTTGGAAAACCGTGTGAAAATCCGTCTAGTAATTTTTGAGTTTATCACAAACGGGATGTTGCTTGCGGTTTCGCCTATTTTGAGGGACTAAGTAGGTCATTAGTCAACTTCTATCACTTAGGTATTAATTGAGGTTTAATAAATATATTTTCTATACAAAAGCTGTTAAAACAACATATAAAGGCTGTATTGATTCTTCAGATATAAATTATCTGGCTATGAACAATCGGCTCTGAATGGCGCTTACACTGAAATATTTTTTCAAATCTATGCAATTGTTTATGAAATTAACTTGTATAACTAAAAAAACTCTTCAGCTTTATAAAATTACCTAGTGTTTGAAAAAACAAGAAGCTTAAAGCGCCTACTATAAATTGTGTAGCAAAATATCGTAGCGACGTAGTTCGCCTTGCTTATGCATAAGTTGTAGGCACTTTAATTAAAATTTTCGTTTCTTAGAATAATTTGATCTGTTTAGTCTGTCCTGGGTGGGCTGTGAATACTGAAGGATCTTATTTTCTTAAGATATTTTGGAACTTGACACTTGACTTTTATCAAGGTTAATATAATTATTACTTCATGTGGGTTCGACGTTCTTCGGAGTATTTCGAAAAGTTCTCGTTTCCGAAAGCACTGGCTGTCATTTGAACATCATTGGCAGTCGTTACGGATTGTCAGAAGCCAGAAAATCTGTCGACCAATTTTACCGATGGACATTGGGTTGAGGTAGAGGTCAGATAGGCAGTCGCTCCTTGTAAAACAATGGTACTCAGCTACATCCGACTACTCTGGAAGCCAATACTAACGTAGTTGAGAAATGGCAGATGATCATTTAGGTTCATTGTTAAATCTACGATGATAAATTGAACAAGAAGCTGCCTAGATCCACGTATTCTCATTTTTCGTCAGCATCTCTGCTGGGCTAAAGGCTCCCGATGCAGTGGGATTGCACAAAAGGGTTACGACTGCCCTTGTACCTACATAATGGGTTCGAAAAGAAACCAGCGGTTAGCTAAAGTTAAAGCGCTAGAAGTCATCTGATGATTTTCCATCTCCAAAGAGAAAAGATGTATGCAGTTAGATTTGCATTTTCACAAGGCATCATATTTCCCTCTTTGTATAACATCTAAAATAATGAAATCCTAACATAATATATCTCAGCAGCAACAATGTCTACCTAACAAGTAAACATTGGAAGCAGTTAACTGAATTTAGTTACATGAAACTACAAGCGGAACGCAATGTAATTTTCATTAAAACCCGTGCGCATATTTCATAGCAAATACCAACTTCGCGTACATTGTAAACAATTAATTTGATATCCCACCCTATCCCCTCCTATCCCCCCCTATCCCCCCTATCCCACCCTGTACCCATCCCCCTGTTGTCTCCTAGTATCCCTGGGATAGCAGGCTGCATTGATTGCACTGGCGCATTGCAGATGCGCTGTAACGGGCTAGTGTTGGGACGTGGTGTAGGCGTGGTTATCGATGTCGATAGTTTTTTATTTTTGTTAAATACTTTTGGTCTAGTTTTGGTACCTCGTTGGTCTAACTATAGCAAGCGCAGCTGCTGAGTACGAGGTCTCGGTTTCAATTTCTCGCTCGGGTTGAAATCGTTTGGGATTTATAAACTTTCGCGAAGCAGCTCGGAGCCTGGAAGTTGGTGATTGATATACCCGTGCATCGAAGAGCACTAAAATGTCGGTCCAGCGCCTGGTCTCTTCTGGAGTGAAGGAATAGTGAGTGCACCTGTGTCTGCGCAAATGCTTGTAAACTATGATATATCCAAAGCAATTGGCTAATCAGTAATCACCTAGAAGGACATAAATTTTTTGAGATGGTACAACGGCGGACAATCTAAATAACGAATCTACGGTCTATCAATCTAAGGTTGGGACAAAGCAGTGATAGATGCAACGATTTTTATGTAATTTTGCTAGTTGTATAATTGAGTATTTATTTCTAGCAAGGGAATTCGGCGACACAAATTAAAAACTTTTTCTGGGCTTGTCTTTCAAGTTCTTTAAGAACCCATTCTAACTTTCATTACTCTACCAACTTTATCTTTAGTTTCATAAGTCTTTGGTCCCAAAACAGTCATTCAAATATAAATGTGTTTTCAAAAGCCAGTAAAAATACCTTTTGTCGTCTCTTGTTATGCTACCCTATTACTAGCAGGTAAAACTTTTGGACTATTTACTTTTATATACCTACTTATGCATGTGAAACCTACGAGAGTAAGAAATTATGTAACAACTGTTTTAAGAAATGTCTGTCTTCATTCATATTTATAAGAATAGTTGTCAGTACCTGTGATGAATTTGTATTTTTACAGGGTGTGTCGTTTACAATCACATTAAATCCTATCGCATATAATGTACTTCATGACATTCTACGGCGAATTGTAAAAAATATAACCTAATCCATTCAGTGGTTTGTGTTTGTAGTGTTGGAAAGCTAAAAATAACTCATATTATCGTTACGTAATAATTCCATATCGATACTTTTTCAGTCACATCACTACATGTCCTGTTTACGTCATCACAGTTCCTGACCCCGTGGCATCTAACGGTGAATCTAACTACAACACTAACAACTACAAACTAGATTTTATTGCTTCGACTACAAAGTTCAAATTCCCTTGACAATCGTTTACAAGAACAGCCATTAATGTGAATTGGACTTTAGAGGGTAATAAATACAGTGCGTTTTTGTATGCACTTAATATACCTAATGGATGTACATGTAAATTGGGCTTTAGGGCGTAATAAATAGAGTACGTTTTTGTATGCATTTAATATATCTAAGTGGGTTGGGGAGATAACTTAGTGCTACAAACTAGCTCGGTTTTCCAGGAATAGAAAATAGTTTTCTTTATTAAAATATCAGACGGTGTTTTTCAGCATGTTTTTATAAGGCTTCCTTGATATTTTATCTTCCTTTCAGAATTTTAAATGTAGCTCGTTAAAGATTGCAATTTTATAACGCCTGTTGTTTTTGTGATAGCAATGATGGGTTGAAGTGAAAAGATTTTAATATAGGTGCACCTGAAGGAGGAAAGGTCGTCATCTGCCTAGCCTTATCCCAACTATTCTGAAGTTGGCTTCAAGGCTACCCAGATGCAGCTGAGTACCAATGTGCCACATGGAGTGACTGTCTATCTGACCTCCACAACCCAGCTGCCCGGGCCGATACCACTTGGTAAGACTTACAGATTTACTGGCTTTTGACTACACGTAACGACTGCCAAAGATGTTGAAATGACAGCTGGCACCCACTAATTTAGGGTGCCTTCCGAAAAATGGAAGAACTCATCATGACAAGATGGTCTCATCCACGGACTGACCTCGCCAAGCGTTACGGCCACGGGCTCATCATAGTAGGCTTCTTCTTCTTGGCGAGTCGATGGCAACCTAAATTTTGGAGGCCCAATATTTCGCTACGCATACGGCATTGTCAGTAGCGTTGTAAAGGTCCTCCACTATGCAGCTGTCGGGGCATAGTGGACAGCATAGAAGGTGCCGCATGGTTTGTGGTATGCTGTGGTATAGTAGGCTGCAAATCTATGAAGAAAATGCTAATTTAAAAGTGGTTTCTTTCCAATCCGTTTTTTTTTGTTCAAAGACTCTAAAACCACTGCTCCGTTTTGAAAAATATTTTCTTATTAGGAAGCTACATTATCCTCGAGTAACGTAGGTTATATTTTACCCGGGTGCAGGCAGTAGTTGTCATGGGAGACGGGTGAGACCGCGGGAGAAAAGCTAGTCTATGTTAATAAGAGTTTGCGTCTGCTTGAACGCATTTACCTCATTATTAACTGGTCCGACGTGAAAAAATATTTCAGTGTTAGATAGCTTATTTATCAAGAAAGGCTATAGGCTCCTTATTACCTGGGTAAGTGTAAGTAGTTCAAACGGAACACGGGTGAAACCTCTGTCGGAATCCGATCTAGTAAAAGTTTATTTAACCTAATCAAAAGAAAATGACGTTAATGTAAATTCAAAATACCATGAAATACATACCTATTTAATCAAGACAACATACTGTTTAGATTGGCTGGCTCTTACAGTTTCGCCTATTTTAAAAAACAAATTCATTATGCTATCTGTACTGATAATTATAACCAGGAAACATTTCTTTGTTTGTTAGTATCTCCATGGTAAATACCAATTTGAAAAATTCTTTCATTAGCCCCGGGTGACATGGGCTATATTTTATCCGAGTACCGAAAGTAGATACAACGGGATGTAGGTGATAATACAGGAACTAAATCATATAACGAATTCTAGGTTTTCTAGTTTACCTCAATACATACCATTTCTCTCGCAGATACGAAATATAGAAAATGTTCACATAGGTTGTAGTCTATACTAGACAGGTACCTACATGTACCTCTATATCCTTGAACATATTTAAAAGAAAGTCGTTTTAGTTATACTATAGGTAGGTACTTATAATTCAAGAACTGCTGAATCGATTTTGCAGAAAATTGGTAATATATTCTTATCAATCATCAGGACTAATATAAATGCCGGGGCAGCGGGGTTGTTCGCGCGAGTTACCGCGGCCCTGGTGATGCCACATGATGGGTTTTAGTTAGTAAGAGTCTGACACTCCCTCACGTTACACCCACAGCGGCAGTGATCATTTGATGATTTCCCATAAAGAAAAACAAAATAGTATAAATGCTAAAGTTTGTGAGAAGGCATGTGGGTATGTGTTTATATATGTTTGTAACTCTATCAGTCAACAACTACTGAATGGATTTTGATAAAACTTGGCAGTAGTAAACTTTATACCACCAAAAGTTATAACCTACTTTTTATGTTTTGGAGCTTGTAAAATATATTTTCGAGCATAATTTCAACACATGTCTGGTACTGAGTAAAACTCCACTCAGCTGCATCCAGTTAGACTGAAAACTGACCTCAACATAGTTTGGAAAGGGCTCGGGAGATGCTGTCTGACAGTGAGTAAGGATAAAAAGGAATGTTGAAATAACAACGACATTGCTGACATAATTTATATAATGTTAACACATATTAATACACAAGGTACATATAATGTAGTCTTATTTATGGTATCTATAACAACAGTACTAGAAACATTTAGGCCTGAACGCAAAACATTTCAGAAGATATTTTATATCTTTAACTCATCATGTAGGGCGAAAAAATATCTCGACGTATCTTTTATATAGTTTCAGAAAATAGGTACACATCACAGTATTTAGGCTATAATATTTTTTTAATAATATTCAATATATTTTATTTCTGATAAACATCAACGGATTTTGAAAAACAGTGAATATACGTTAAAAATGTGATATAACAATTAGATTTTTTTTAATAAAAAAAAAACTTTTTTTTTCATTGATATGTATCTCCTAGGCACCTAGCATAGTTTGAGAGTTTCACTAAAATTTAAGCGAGAAATTAAAAAATATATCTTAGGATAACCTTATCTTAGGACTAGCGTACATGATATGTTTAGAAATAGTTTTTTTTTTCATTAAGTTTAACATCGATCACTAATTTAAATGCCTCAGCCAGTAAGATATGTATTTGTTTCATTGAAGACTTAATAATTAACTTTATGTTTAAATCTAATCATAATATTTAGAGATTAAACACTTTAAAATTGTTTTTTAATAATAAGACGCGACAATTGTCACCGTAAACACTAATTTTTAAGTAACATTCATAAGTATTTTAATTTTGAAACATTAATTTCTCCATATTCTAAGTCTACACGATTAAAATTAAAAACTAAAAAAAATGATATGTCTCAGCTTTGCCTATCAATTGTTTTTTCATATTTTTTCAAAGCATCTTTTATACAAATAAAATGTAGCATATCGTTTGACCGTTTTTCGAAGCGAAATTTCATATTTTTTTATATCTCCATTTATCGTTTTGTAATTACGCTCACTAAAACAAAATAAAAACAAACAATCGATTTACTCAGTGAAAAACAATTGACGAAAGATAAAATTAAATAAAAAACTGATTTATTTTTACGACCGTAATCACAAAATGTGTTGTTTTCAATGAGAGAATGACATAAAAATTCACGAGAGCTAGATGGTCACAATGGAGAGCCTCGTAAAAGTTTTTCAATCTTTTTTACTAATAAAAACCTGAAAACCAAATTAGGGAAAACCTAAACTTCAATTTGCAAATCATAGAGTTTCTGTATTAATAACCTTTTATTAGTAAAAATGATTTTTTATTTATCTTACGTAGCGTAAAATGGTATACGTTTTAACCTTTCATTTATCCATAAAAATATATTCTAAAAAGCTATTAAAGTAAAATATATTAATCTCCAGCCATCACAAAGCAAACGCGTACAAAATAACTCAGTTTGCTCGAAATTACGCGTAATATCGTATACCATTGTACGCGACGCGTAACGCCGAGAAATTAGTGGAGTCTGTACACGCCGATGCGTTTCTCTCCGGCGGTGTGTTGGACAAACTCACGGATTTGGTCTGTGGCTACTGGACCGATGCATACCAGGGGCTCCTTGAAGTATCCACAGCTCTGTAGACAAAAATAGCTTTTAAGTCAATGAAAAGCTCATTTTACGGGATCCTATTAATAAGAATTTGCAGTCCTTCTATCACTTGGCTATATCTTATGAACCGTGATAGTAAGACAGTCGAAAGTTTCACAAAGTTTCACAGATGATGTTTTGTTGCCGCTATAACAACCAAAATGATACTGAAAACTAGAACAAAAAAAGTAGGGGTTTCAATTCTATACACGTGTTTTTTGCTCGTTTATAGATGATGCCGCTTTGTGCGAGTCCAACTCGTCTATATTTCTGAGTGACAGAAGAAAAATCGATATTCAATGTATACATAAGTAACATCATAGATATTTTCACGACTCTTTTGTTGAATAAAATATTTCCGTTTACAATATTTCTTATTCATAAAATTCGACTTCGAGTAACTTCCGAGAAAATTAAAATAAGAGTACTAGCACACAGCAAACTTTTAGTCGGCCGATAGTTTGTTTGGGCTCATAAATCAGTATGAAGATGAATGGTAGTACTCACATTACAAAAATCAGGAGCTGGATTCTGCTAATTTTACTTAAGCGACGTACGATTGATGTCCAACTGAGATCCAATCACGACTCAATTAAGATTAAAGCGTATGTGGCATTCCGCTATTTTTTTTAAATAAACATTATCTGCAAATGATTTACGATTGCAATATGATTGTAGACTACTCTATAGACCAATATCAAACTAATGAAATTTTATTGGAAAACGATCGGTCTTTATTAGTAGCAGAATGCCCGCTAAGATAACTGCTATCGAGATTCAATTTTTATCCAATTGTCATGTTAATAACTTAGCAGAATCAGGCCCCTGGTATTTAGCCGATATCAGACCGACTGAAAACTATGATTGGAATCACGATTTCCTTAAAAAAAATGTTGGCCAACCATCGCGTGAACTGTCGGCCGACTGTTTAGTATGTAGTCTGTAGATACTCTTACTTCCGAGAAAATGAATTTTAATAAACAGAAAGTAATTTCTGTCTGGATGAGTTTTGAACAAACTTATTGAACGTTGAAGGGTATTTTGATGAATTTCCACTGGATCTCAGTATTTATTACGAATTTTATTGTCAATGAAATTAAATAATCAGCTCTTGGAATGATTTTGATATAATATTTGTGAAACAATTGAATGTAGATTTATTTATAGAATGAAAACTATTCATTTATATTCTATATTATAACGCTGATTAAAGACAGGAGTCTATACTAATATTTTGAAGAAACGTAGTAAATATGACAAAGAAAAAAATACGTAGTTTTCGATCGCACTAATTTCTGAAACTATATATTTGAAAAAATCTTTCAGTTTAACAAAGCCCATTTATCGAGGAAGGTATTTTTTATCCAAGTGCGAAAAGAAGTTGCCTCTAGACAGCGGTAAAATCTTGTTAAACTGATATTCTATTCACATATTAAGCACAAGTGTAATAATCAATAGTAACACCACATTAAAACATGACTCAATTGTGCTGTACCGACATGCCTGCAAGGTTCAATCACCTTTACAAATACTATCTGTATGTACGGAGAGAGGCTGCAACCCGGGCGGATCAATACTGCAGTGCACTTCGTATCTACTACGCATGATTTTACGTACATTCAGACACGCCCTAGGTCTTTGTTATGTATGGAAAGCTTTGTTATGAAATTCTCTATCTAGAGGTAGTGAAGAAAATACGGTTAGTTGGTGGAAACCACATTTAAATCTGTTGAGTATCTTTAGTGTTTACCCTGACTAGACAAAAAGGCCAACTTCATATAAGCCTGACGCCTGTCGTTATGGGCTCTGAAATAATTTTACATTATGAAATTACCTCTATGCAAATTACTTAGCGCGATCAAACAAATAAACTCTTCAGATTTATACATAATATTAGTTTAACTATATAGAATTGAACATTTAATAAACATACTATACAAGACTCAATGATCCATATTTTGACTACATTGAAAAAACTCATTTCAAATTCAACTCGCGGCCGAAAAAATACACCCCACTCGCGAATAAAACTGTTCAAATCTAAATGAAAAGGGGCACAGTCGTCGTTCTTTTTAAATAAAAAAGCAAGAAAAATACTTCGTTTTCCTCTATAAAATCCAGTTTCATTTAAAAAGTAGTCTGAAATATGTACATTCAGTAGTCTGCTCGGCTTTAATAAAAATATTAAGAGACGGAAAAATTCGAGTGCTATTAACTTAAAAGGGATGTAATGAGATTATTTTATGTTTTACACCGACGACTCTGTTTGATAAAATTGCGTTTTTAGTGTGCAGTACATAAGTGTTTTAATGCATAGAAGTAATTGCTGGCACAAGAACGTAATCGGTTCGTAATGTTATCTTGATCGCTATAATTCTATTACATATATCACAACGTTCGCATTTTATATTATGCCTGTAGCACACCTCCGCTGCGAAACCCAAAGGGCGAAACCGCCATAGTTTCGCTGTGAGTTGTGAGTTGTTGGGCGGCGAAACAATAGCGAAATTCCCTGCTCTAACGTACAAAACTGACTATGACATTGTCTCTTTCTAACATGATTTCGCTCATTTGCTTAGGCGTCGTCTACATCTCCGCCCGTTGTCCGCCAGTTGTCCGCCAGGGCTCCAGGTTTCGCCCTTTGGGTTTCGCAGCGGAGGTGTGCTACAGGCATTATATTGCCAGCTGTAGGAAGTCCACTGCTGCAGAAAGACCTCCCAAAGTTGCGGAGATTGGCTTATTCATATCAAATATTTCATTTTCAGTCGTTACGGGTAGTCAGAAGCCAGGAATTCCGACAGCCAGTCTTACCCAGGGGAACTGGGTTGCTCCGGTAGCTGACCGAGGAGCTTAGATTGGAAGCTTAGACTCCAACATAACTTGGCTATATTTTATCCACGAACGGGTAACTGCCCCGAAGGTTGCCGGGAGCAGCTGCTACCTAATGACCCTGGACATCTTACCTTCCTAGGCTTCTGGCGGTGGCGGCGCTGCATGATGCAGCAGAGGCCCCTGGTGACGTCACACTCGCTTGAGGAGTTGCAGTCCTCGTGCTGCTCCGGTACCTAATGACCGTGGACATCTTACCTTCCTAGGCTTCTGGCGGTGGCGGCGCTGCATGATGCAGCAGAGGCCCCTGGTGACGTCACACTCGCTTGAGGAGTTGCAGTCCTCGTGCTGCTCCGGTACCTAATGACCCTGGACATCTTACCTTCCTAGGCTTCTGGCGGTGGCGGCGCTGCATGATGCAGCAGAGGCCCCTGGTGACGTCACACTCGCTTGAGGAGTTGCAGTCCTCGTGCTGCTCCGGTACCTAATGACCCTGGACATCTTACCTTCCTAGGCTTCTGGCGGTGGCGGCGCTGCATGATGCAGCAGAGGCCCCTGGTGACGTCACACTCGCTTGAGGAGTTGCAGTCCTCGTGCTGCTCCGGTACCTAATGACCCTGGACATCTTACCTTCCTAGGCTTCTGGCGGTGGCGGCGCTGCATGATGCAGCAGAGGCCCCTGGTGACGTCACACTCGCTTGAGGAGTTGCAGTCCTCGTGCTGCTCCGGTACCTAATGACCCTGGACATCTTACCTTCCTAGGCTTCTGGCGGTGGCGGCGCTGCATGATGCAGCAGAGGCCCCTGGTGACGTCACACTCGCTTGAGGAGTTGCAGTCCTCGTGCTGCTCCGGTACCTAATGACCCTGGACATCTTACCTTCCTAGGCTTCTGGCGGTGGCGGCGCTGCATGATGCAGCAGAGGCCCCTGGTCACGTCACACTCGCTTGAGGAGTTGCAGTCCTCGTGCTGCTCCGGTACCTAATGACCCTGGACATCTTACCTTCCTAGGCTTCTGGCGGTGGCGGCGCTGCATGATGCAGCAGAGGCCCCTGGTGACGTCACACTCGCTTGAGGAGTTGCAGTCCTCGTTGTATTGCTTGCGGCCGGCGGACGGGGGGCGGCACACGTGCATCTCACCTGGTGGGGGAAGATCATTGAGTATATGATGGAAGATTTAGAAGAAGTCCGTCGAAGTATGGATCAAGTGGGACAGGGAGCAGGGTGATTTGCCAAGTTTTCGATTTCAGTATGAGTTTTTCACAAAACTAACACACCTTGAAAAAAAAAATTATATTATGGAAAGTAATTGGTTGCATTTATGGACTACATAATAAAATACATTAATATGTACCTAGGAGTAAGTATATAATTTTCCTTCCCATCAAAATAAGAGTTAACTACGGCATGGCATTCAATACACTTCACCCCAGTTGAATAAGAAGGGCAATTTTTTATCTTTACTTTTCTTTGACCTACCAGGCACAACCTCTTCGCAGACCAGTCCAGCATCACATTGGTTCTCTCGGTTGCAGATCTCGCCCAGCTTCCTGCCGGCGAAGGCGGGCAGGCAACGCCCTCCATCCTCTGTGAACAAATAAGCTACGTTAGTATTTTTATCCTCATATTTTAGATTTTGGCTCAACATAATCACACTTCACGCCGATATTACCAAAGGTGGAAGTGAGTTTGTGCGTGCGTAACTATGCATGTTTGTTACTTTTTCGCGCATTAACCTCTGAACGGATTATGATGAATCTTGTAATAATACTTAATACATTATACATCAGAATGATATATAGGAGTTTTCTTATTTCTTTACGGAAAGTAGCTTCCCGAGAAAACCGGTAAAACCATCATTAAGTATACGCTATACTTTCACGTCGGAATACGAAATCAAGTCTAGTAAAAATCTTAATACCTGAATACTGAAGCGATACCCCGGACACTAGCAAAAAAACCAAACACTTTTCTAAAACATTTCCCAAATCCAAAGCTTCCTTGTATAATATTCCCATCAACAAATAATCTCGAAATCATCTCCCAATCTTCGCAATCTCCTACATTTGTAAAGAAAGTCATTTCCTCAATATTGGCGAAGCTATGTGCGCGGAATTTCAAATATAATCTAGAGCCTCTGCTTAAAAGGAATATCCGTTCTATTAAGGTTGTAGGAAGAAAGTATTTGAAGGTTGTTTCGTTTCCTGAGGGAACAACTTTCTGCACTTGGATTAAAAGGAACCTTAATAAATGCTATTTTGATATACGTACATAGTAGCTATTTTTTCTTGGGAATTTATTCGCTTTCCGAAGGTAAGTACTTTCTGTGCCTGGATAAAAAGCCATACAAAATGATGAGTTACTTTAACGTGTAAGCTAAGTTACTGACAAAATATATTCAGTAGTTTTTACATAAAAGAGTATTGCATGTGATCATTAATATTCGTTAATAAAGTATTGTATAGAGCTATAATGCTCTGTATTATATATGTATGTAGTGTATATCTGTATTCTGTATGTTTCAGCCTTGATATAGCACAAAATTGTAAACACCACTAACAGAAGTTATAGAAAACATAACTAACATCATCAAAAACATATTTAAATACATACATTTACCTTTTCAATTTAACCCTGAACCCTAAATTACGAAAAATTACAACCCGTTTTCCACACGTAATAAATTTTTAAATCCCTCGTGGTTTTGGCAAAACGTTCATAATTGCTTACCTTACCTTATTTTAGGAACCTTCTCAGTAATTTAATATTTAAGCCATTTGCGAGTACAAAAAGGTCTGATACTGGCTGAATTGTTTATCAAAAAGGATGAACCGTTGCTTACTATTTCAAAGATTGGAAAGATACTAGCTTGCTAATAATACTAGCCTACAATTTTTTTGTGTTTGTTGAAATTTCATTAGGAATCCTCTGAAATCACTAGGGCTCGGAGAGGAGTGAAGCAGAGATAAATTTTAGATATAGGTAAGATCATTAGATAATCATGTTTAACGGTATTAAAATAAAGCGCATTTATGTGTGAATGAACAAATCATAAGCAAATTGCTGCTTAACCAAGCTTCGTCATCGTCATGATAAGATAGTCACTTATCCACCGGCCAACCATGTCAAAAGTTACTAAACCTAAAAACTGATCAACCTTCTGCAGTAGGTTAGCCACGACCTATATTATTATTAATTAAAGTCATTCGCCGTGCCTCTTTTTAATTTAAAGGTTTTTCATACGGTTCTCACTGAAAAACAGAGAAATTCGTCTCGACAATTTTAGGGAGACACATTCTAATTACATAGTGCTAATTAGTTAAAGACCCGCAAAATATAATTAGTGTTATTACAAACGTGTTAAACATTCTGGGCCTTACTACAAAAACTTTAAACCCTGTTTTACACTTGTCTAATATAATTTTGGCTGCAAAATGAACCATATGTCAACGTCATAATCTGACATTTTTTTAGACAAAGCATAAACTGACGTTTAAAAGTTTTTGTGGTAAGACGGTCTAGATTTAATTAATTAAGTTTTCTCGCTTTGAATACATTATCTTTGTTTTCACTAAATTATTTTGATGAAGTAATGAGGGAAAATTATCCTCACTAACATAATAATGTATTTTAAATGCGAAAGTAAATTTGTCTAATTGTCACATTTTCACGGGACTAAAACTACTGAATTTATGTCAAAAGTTTTTATACTCAAACTCGTTACTCAAAAACGTTTATTCAAATAAGGCTGATAAATCAGCACTTTTCGAACGTCAAAAACAAAAGACAGCCCCCAAAACGCCCACCCTTCACCACTTCCTATGTATTTTTGCTGGGAAGAAGAAGTGGCGCAACAAACTCCCCAGCAACACAATGCATATTGCTTAGATAGGCCTTTGCGGGCTTTTCTGAAAAGGCTGTCATTGAACATCTTTAGCAGTCGTTACGGGGAGTCAGAAGCCAGTAAGTCTGACACCAGTCTTATTAAGTTGCCCGGGTAACTGGGTTGAGGAGGTTAGATAGGCAGTCGCTCCATGTGTCACACTGGTACTCAGCTGCATGCGGTTAGACTGGAAGCCGACCCCAACATAGTTGGGAAAAGGCTCGGCAAAAGAATGTTGATATAATCTTACTTTATATTTTTCTATGGACAGAAATATATATTCTACAGACAGACAGACAATTTCATTTGTTTTAGTTGGTTGTACGTTATTTTATTTTATTATGTTGTTAGTTTGTACATGTTCCTCGTTAAGGAAAACTAGATAATATTTTCTATTATATTGTTACAGTTACAAATGTTATTTCTTTATTATATTTTGTTCGGATAAAAATGTCTGATGATATTTATTTTGTACATTACTTTATTCTATTTTTCCTTAATTGTGTTGTAAAATATAGCTTTGTGGATACGTAGATTATTTTTGTTTTATTATTTTGTTATTTTTTTCGAAAAAAGTTAGCTACACGCGTGGAAAGTTTGCCCCCAAAACACCCCATCAAATCACTCTTTCACTCTTAGGTTGGCTGTAAGAGAACCTAACACTGGGTTAAGCTCGCCGTTGTGCATAATCTCTGTTCTCTGTTCAGTGTGTCAAAATGTATTTATGTGTGCAATAAAGAATAATAATAAAGTTTGGATTTGAAAAAATTGAAAAAAGTCTTCGAAAAACCGGTTAAAAATACTGAAAACTGAAACTAACATAAATAAAATACCAATTCCATACCAACAGCCTTAAAAAAACATTTTGAACATACCGTTCAATTTACATTCACACAACAAAGTTAAAAAAAAACAACCAGCTTTTAAAACTCTACCTATTTACAAAGGCTTGTATTCTCAAACAACAATGTGAAAAACACATTTCCTTTTAAATGGGAAACGACATAAAGACTGGTGTAAAAATAAACATTTTATTCCGTACTTTTTAGGGTTCCGTACCCAAAGGGTAAAACGGGACCCTATTGTTTTCGCTCTGTCCGTCCGTCCGTCTGTCACCAGGCTGTATCACTCATGAACCGTAATAGTTAGAGAGTTGAAATTTTCACAGATAATGTATTTTTGTTGCCGCTATAACAACAAATACTGAAAACTAGAATTAAATAAATATATTGTCGGGCTCCCATACAACAAACGTGATTTTTTTGTCCGGAACCCTTCGTGCGCGAGTCCGACTCGCACTTGGCCGGTTTTTACTTTTATTTGCACTTAATGGTTATTTAATGGGTTTTCTACATGTCTTCGTGTGCAAAAGTAGTTTTTATGTAGTGGAAAAAGGCGTAATGGTTGGTAGTAAAAAGGTTGCGTTGCAAAGTTTTTTTTTGCAAGAAAAGAAAATTCTGCGCTTTTTATAATGTGTATATATTAATATTTTAAAGCCATGTATTCACTGAGAAACAATTGTTTATAAACACTGTTTCAGAAACAAAATCTACGTGTTTCTGAAACAAATAATTTTGTTTCAGAACCCCACCCGTGGCGGGGAGCATAGAAACAAATCAGTTGCGCAACATGTGCATACAAGTGTGGACGCGTGTTTCATTTGTTTATAAACGCCAAATAAACATATTGTAAACATCTGACGGTGTGGACGGCAGTTTCCGAAACATTGTTGCTGTAAACATCTACGTGATGTTTCAGAAACTGTGTATCTGAAACATTGTTTCCCAGTGAATACGTGGCTTTATGCAAGTTTCTTATTCATGTTGAGTAACTGTTTTTTACTATTATCGGGCAATGTTCTCTTTTATAGAAAGTATGGCATCCAACAAAAATACTTTTCTGTAATTAGATGAAAAGAGGTTGAAAAGGGATAAAAAAGAGGTTTTAATATGGTTTTAAACTTTTTCTTAAGTGTAACGTGTGACAGAAATAAATATATTTATAAGAAAGCAGAAAATTGTATTTAATGCTGCCTATTATTAATTCTGACATGTCGTATGTGTAAATCATGCGAATACTTTTAAAAAGAAAGAAAATTATTTGTTATAGTTGGCTCTAGAAATAGCGCAGCGTTGATATTTTATGAGATGTAAAAAAACTGTACGTTACTTAAGTTGCACAGCCAGCAAATTATTAAAATAAAATAAAGAGATTTCACTCATCGAAAACCTTTCAAAATCAACTGATTTTTGAAAGAAAACGGAATTTATTAATAAGAAAACATTATGTACACTATTTTTGTCAGAAAGGTGAAATAATTAAGACACAATTTGGTATAGAAATAGTAGGTATCATGACACTGAAAGGCTATATTTAAAGAATATTTTAAGTTTCATTGAGACTCGGTTAAAATTGCGGAGAACGCTTTGTGACATTTAAACAAAGAAGTTCAGCTTTTTAAACCTAGAAAACTAGCAGCAAATAGTTATTTTCGCTACTAGACCGCCATTTGATCCACAGTTAAGTGACCCGCTACTAACTCGTATTTCGCTACATTAGCTTGTTTACTTAACTAAAGGTTACTCAAAGTTCAAGGGAGTGGCGTATATTTAGTTCAGAATAACAACCACCCACATTGTTTGTGAAATATTTGTTTTATTTCATGAAATATGTAAGTCAGTTGTATGTTTTCATGTTTCAGTTTCAACCGACTTCCCAAAAAGGAGACTAGACCGCGTATCATTATTTTGTCTATCTAGCCTTTTCTCAACTATGTTGGGGTCGGTTTCTAGTCTAACCGGATGCAGCTGAGTACCAGTGATTTACAAGGAGTAACTGCCCTATCTGACCTCCTCAACACAGTTACCCGGGCAACCCAATACCCCTTGGTAAGATTATTCGTCAGAGTTACTGGTTTCTGGTCACCTGAAATAACTGCCAAAGCATTTGAGAGTTTGTAAAGTAGTTCTTTTAATAGTTTAACTGAAATCTGGGCACGGTTAAACGCTTTTCTTATTTCAGAAAGTTCAAAATATCTAACGAAAAGATTATTGTATAAGTATTCCTATTTATAATTGTCAGACACCTACCTACGTATTTATATATGTAAATGTATATTTTTTAAATACGTTTACTATAGTGAAGAATGAAGAAGTGTTTTACAAAAAATCTTTAAAACAGTGTATCTTACAATTTATACAAAAAAATAGGTACTTTTCTTAAAATAACAATCAACAATATTTAATCAATGTTAACACAGTAATAACAATAACTCAATCAATTAAATGGTTTTTTTAAGAAGTATATTTTTGTATTATATGTATTTGTGTAAAAAGTCATATATCTCAAAAAATTTTGACATTATACTAAATGTTTTCCCATGGCGTCCCATGTGTCATATATTTTATCCAGGTACGGACATAGTTTCTGTAAGTCGCATGTAATCCTGCGAGAAAGCCACTAGTTATAACTCCAGGATTGTTCGAAAGAGTTACCGCGGTGCTGGTACATAAAGGGCTTAAGAAGGAACATGATGGGTTTTACAGCCAGTTTCTTCATAAAAAGTAAAAGCCAAAGTAATGTCATAAAGTAAAAGTAAAGGTCAAATTAGTTTTTTCAAGGCTAAAGTAACAGCAAAACTAATAGGTAAAATCATGAAAAAACGAATTTGACCGTTACTTTTACTTTATGACATTACTTTGGCTTTTACTTTGATGAAGAAACTGACAGTTAGTCTGTAAGAGTCTGACACTCCCTCACGCTGCACCCACAGCGGGAGCCGTCATTTGATGATTTCACATAAAAAGGCCTAGAAGTATAGATTATCTTCTCTTCTTCATTCTTCTTTCTTCTGAAGTCTGGTGTTATTGCCCAAATAACTACTCCTTTAGTAATTTGCGTTCGTGCAAATTGCTAAAGAAGTAGCTACTTGAGCGTTTTACGAAGAAATTACCATGCTAAAAAAGCTGAAAAATAAGTATATAGGGTAATTTCGACTGCAACTACCGACCGTACGTGCCGCAGCTGCACTAATGGTTTGTAAGTACCTACATATTTACATGAAATCGTTTTGCATCGAAGCGGCATGAGCGCGAGATATCGACCGATTTTATGAAGTCGACAGTTGCAGTCGGCAGCTAATTTTCACATACACATGATAGATAATTAAAACATAACATATTTAAAAGTGAATATGAGATAAAAACATTAAATATAATAACATCTGTTATTACATACATACATACGTAAAGTCGTGCCTTTCAAATACAAGTGTGTCTGATTATGTTATACATATGTAAGTTGGTATGTACTTTTTAATTACTAACTGAGCAAAAAAAATTACATGACACATAACCCTCAAGAGCCTTGTTGTACTTTTGTTCTGCCTAACAGCGCTTTCAAACTAGCGGATTTTTCAAATTGCCCTTTAACATCTCTTTTGAAACCACAAGCTAGTTGCACGGTTCCAAAGAGTGGCTCTTATGAAGAAGAACCGGCAAGAAACTCCATTGACACTCGTATAACAAAACATGAATTTTTAACAATAGTTTTTAAGCTATCATGTCGCACGTAAAAACGTACGATACATTTCTAAGAGGTAAAAATCTATCATACGACTCACACCGATAGTTGTCAATTGTTTGTCGCCCGTATCCACGGGAAAACGCCCATAGAAACTGCGAGTAGTCGCTTGGAAAAACCGAATGGAATATCCGCTTCATCGTCGCTCGGAGAAACCCGCTAGTCTGAAAGCGCTGTAACCCTTTGGAAGGGTGAATTAAAAAAAAAAAAACAAAAAATAATAACACCCCAGAGCCTTGAGCTTCATTATTCAAATATTAGCATACAAAGCGTATGTTTACCACTAATTTACATTGCAAATGTTTTTAATTTGAAAGTCCGACTTACGTACTCTACTCACGGAAGTCACTCATGATTGTATTACGATAGGGGTAGTACGTAGCTTTAAAAGAGTAGCGTAGAAAAATTGCTGTAGGTAGGTACCTACGTTATTATAACTTTTACTGAAAGTAACTAATACAGTTAACTTTTAGTCGGCCGACTGCGAAAATTAGTCAGGCTATAAGTAAGTAAGGCGATATCAGACCGACTGAAAACTTTGAATGGATTCAAGATTTTTAAGCCGTTAAAAACAAATTGCCAGCTATTGAGTTAACCGTCGTCCGGCTGTTTAGTCTGAAGTTAGCATGAGTACTAAGTCGTAGTGGCATAGTGCTTAACAGTGCTTTCACATAAGGAGATTTTCCGTTCAGCTTTTTTAGGTGCAGCACATTTCGAGCGGTATAAAACCTGTCTTTTACTTGCAAAGTTTTCACTTGTTTACGCGTAACACTGCCCGTATGAACTGTGCGGTAATATATAGAACCGAAAAAGTATGTCGAAAATCCGCTCGTGTGAAAACACAGTCAAGTGGGATACCAAATTACAAAATATGAAGAACACAGCATTAGGAAAATATGTTTTAGAATTGTTGTTCCCACGAAGCCGAAGTCTCGATGACTGCAGAGCCTTGAACGCCAATAAAATTCCATTTTTTTTGGACATGGACTTTTATTGGGGTCCACGACTCTGACCGAAGATAGCTTCTTCTCTTGATTTCTTCATAAAACATAACCTATTTGCTTTTAAACATGAAATATTAAATTGAATTGAATACATTAAACTTATTTATATGAATTGTAAACTGTGACATAAATGAATGAAAAGTTACATATTTACACTTCCATTGAATCTTCTCCATTCTTCACTAAGTAAGTATTTGCATGAATACTTTTAACGTTATTAATAAAGATAGCAAAACTTGGTGGATTCTGCTGCATACCAGACTTAGCAGACATTTTACCGCAACGTTTAAGTTATATCATTTCTTTAATAATTAAGGACAACTACCTTATAATATAAATGCAAAAGTAAACAAGTGGTTGTACGTATATTTCACGTTTAGAAAATTTCATCTTCCTAAGGGAATACGAATAGATAAAACGTTTAGAAAAACCGGCTATCAGATTTTTTTCACTGTGAGCTGGTTCATCTATCACGTCATCTATTAAGTCATCTAACACTAACTTACCGGTATCCAAGCACAGCAGGCCACGGCAACAGTCCCCGTTGGTAGTGCAAGGAGCGCTGTAGCAGTGAGCCGGGTCATCTATTACGTCATCTATCACCATCATCTATCACCATCGTCTATCAAGTCATCTAACACTAACTTACCGGTATCCAAGCACAGCAGGCCACGGCAACAGTCCCCGTTGGTAGTGCAAGGAGCGCTGTAGCAGTGAGCCGGGTCATCTATTACGTCATCTATCACCATCATCTATCACCATCGTCTATCAAGTCATCTAACACTAACTTACAGATATCCAAGCACAGCAGTCCACGGCAGCAATCCCCGTTGGTAGTGCAAGGAGCGCTGTAGCAGAGAGCCGGTTCATCTATTACGTCATCTATCACCGTCATCTATCACCATCGTCTATCACGTCATCTATTATGTCATCTAACACTAACTTACCGGTGTCCAAGCACAGCAGGCCACGGCAACAATCTCCGTTGGTAGTGCAAGGAGCGCTGTAGCAGTGAGCCGGTTCATCTATTACGTCATCTATCAGTCATCTAACACTAACTTACCGGTGTCCAAGCACAGCAAGCCACGGCAACAATCACCGTTGGTAGTGCAAGGTGCGCTGTAGCAGTGAGCCGGTTCATCTATCACGTCGTCTATCTATTAAGTCATCTAACACTAACTTACCGGTATCCAAGCACAGCAATCCACGGCAACAATCCCCGTTGGTAGTGCAGGGAGCGCTGTAGCAGTGAGCCGGTTCATCTATTACGTCATCTATCACCATCGTCTATCACGTCATCTAACACTAACTTACCGGTATCCAGACACAGCAGTCCACGGCAACAATCCCCGTTGGTAATGCAAGGAGCGCTGTAGCAGTGAGCCGGTTCATCTATCACATCATCTATCACCGTCTTCTATCACCATCATCCATCACCGTCATCTAACACTAACTTACCGGTGTCCAAGCACAGCAGGCCACGGCAACAATCACCGTTGGTAGTGCAAGGAGCGCTGTAGCAGTGAGCCGGTTCATCTATCACGTCATCTATCACCGTCATCTATCACCGTCATCTATCACGTCATCTATCACCGTCATCTATCACCATCGTCTATCACGTCATCTATCATTAACTTACCAGTATCCAAGCACAGCAGGCCACGGCAACAGTCCCCGTTGGTAGTGCAAGGAGCGCTGTAGCAGTGAGCCGGTTCATCTATTACGTCATCTATGCGGTTCCCTTCCAAAGCTTCAGCGTATATCTCTTCGGGTTCCTGGTGAAGAGAAGAAGGTTTTAGAGAAGTGTAGCTTTTCAGTGGAGCCAGACGGCCGAAGCTTGTCGGGGCTGCGGGATTGTTCAAAATTTACCGCGGCTCTGGTACATAAAGGGCTTCAGAAGGGACATGGTGGGTTTTAGTCAGTAAGTCTGACATTCAATCACGCTGCACCTACTGCGGGAACTTTTGTTAAATTCACAAAATAATTACTAATCATTATTACCCATATATCTAAAGATGAAAAGTTTTATTTGCTTTTTAACTAATCTCAGAAACCGCTGGTCCGATTTGAAAAGTTATTGCATTTACAGCCATTTATCAAGTGAAGCTACTTCCTGGTACGTAAAGCAGTTCTTTAGACTGTGAAACCGCGGAAGTTAGTTCAATTATTTATCCCAAAACCGTCCAATAAACTTCCTGAAATCCACGTGACATTAATAAAGACATAACACCTACACAATTAATCCTCCTTACTTAACCAATGAATCAAGATTTATCACCAGTTAAACCCATGACACTATAAATACCAATTAAGATGGATACCTTTTCACCTAAAATAATGGGGACCAAAATACCTGAGCTTAACGTGTCAAATGACAGAGGGTATTTCTTGTCACAGGCTTATTTATAATATAAGTTTAGAATAGATCATGTGCGGTCAAGGGTTCTTTTCTTCGCACACAATAGAAATATTTCCGGGTCTTTACCTACGTAACTATTTCAACAATCGTCACCTAACTTATCCCACTATGAACCCCTTTCTTAAGCCTACACGACTCCCGAAGTTCCTTAGCGGACTCGGGAAAGTTGATCGGAGCCAATGAGGAAAGAGTATAGCGAGGTAAAGAGTCCGAAATGCCCCTCTTTATACACTCCTAATGAGTGCTGGCCCGTATTAGTCTTACCTTTTTTTTGGGAGGGGGAAATCCTCATGGACTTCTTCCGTCTGGGGAGAGGCGGAGGGGCTAAAACTGCTCTGTGTCGTCCTTGCACGTGGACGGGGGCCGCAAGGAGGACACAGAGGGGGTTTAGCCGGCTCGGCCAACTTCACGAGTAGTATGGAGACTGCTTAAGGCACGTTTTGAAAGCTTTCTGCTGACTGCAACTATCGACTATACAAATATCTCTCAGATATCGACCCATTTCACGCAGTTGCTTCAAGTGTTTTCGGCTGCTATAACGACCTCGGTGGCGCAATGGTCACCATGCCGGACTGCCGAACCTGATCCCCTGATGATGGATTGGACGGTCGACATTTGTGTGATGAGCATGCTTGTTGGCCGTGGTATGGGTGTTACAATATGTAGCTATATGCAGTTTATCAGTTATGTTAGCACCCATAACACAAATCAATTAATAACTTGTGACCGTGTGTGACAGTTGTCCTGACATTATAGGTATTATTATTATATAACGCACCTTCAAAAAATTACTAGTCAAGCGTCAAAAGCTTCACTCACCTGTCCATAAGGGTAGTGGCGGTACGGAGAGCGACCGTACCCCAGGTTGGCGAGCATGTCGGAGCTGAACCGGTTGAACAGCCCGCCCCACGCGTGAGCGGCGCCCGCCACACATAACACCAGCACCGCTGTCACTGCCATTGTGCTGTGGGGAGAAGACTTGGTTAATCAAGTGTTCAATAGGTTCGGAATCATACCAAATAGAGTTGGTCTAAGTTGGAATGACGTGCCCCAAAATAAACAAAGGAGTTTTTATGTGCGTTCATATTGTTTTGATTGACAAATTAGATAATTAGCTGATAGTAGAAGGGCGCGTTATACAGAGCTAAGACAAGCTCTATCAACAAACTCTTCAATTTAAAAAAAACTTAAATACAGGCAGACTAGGATCTTTATTTGCTCGTACATTCATATTCGCTGGTTCCGCACCAGTAAATGTAGTGTACCTACGCGAGAGGATAATCCGCCATTTTGAAAGCGCTCAAAGGCTTTGTCATAAATGATGTAAGATTTTTTTTCCGGCTTTCCAGTTGACTAAATTCAGAAGCCCTAAATCGTCCCTAATTAAGATTTCGTCAGTCATAAACGACATTTCTTTCAATTTAGAATTCTTGTTAGAATCACAACTTCCTGAATGTTATTTACCTTGAAATATTAGTTACCAATTCATTTATAATGTCTAAAATTCCAGTTAAATAAGGCGTTTATGAGAACTTCTATTTACTCAACATTGCTCAAGAATCTTCCGGAAAATCTATTTATTTCATAATTACATTGAACCTTTACAGTTCAGCCCACACTCAATTATTTCCTACCCTCAGGCCTTTTCAGCCCCTTTACCGAAATCGACTTCTTAAACGTTTTCACTTCATGCCTTGAGGCAAGAAGAATTAAGAGTTGCAGACTGCAAACTTTTAGTCGGCCAATAGTTTGTTTGGGCTCATAAATCAGTTATGAAGATGAATGGTACTGATGTCGTCCCAGCCGATTTTCGGCTACGATGGCTGTTCTCATGTAAGGAGATTAGCCTACTGCGCATTACATATTATAGTGCACAAGCATTTGCGCAGACACAGGTGCACTCACTATTCCTTCACTCTCATAGCTCGATGGGACGGCGATCCGAAACGACCGGAGAAAGATCAGGCCCAGGATCGACATTTACTTGCTGGATGATGAATGGTAGTTGGCACATTATAAGGATTAGGTATTTAGCCGGTTTAAGTCTGAGTGAAAACTTTGATTAGAGTCAAGATTTTATAAAAAAAAGTTGCCGTGAAGGCAACTGTCGGCCGACTGTTTAGTCTTCAGTGTGAGGGTACTCTTAGTGGGAAGCTGCTATTTATTTGGTAAATGTTTCTTTAGGGCAAAAGGAAATTGGTAATTTGATAATTAAATTAACGGGAAGACGATGAAATATTAAGAGTTTTCCGTATTTACTGAAAATATTTTTTTAAATAGCTTGAGTTATAATGAGTAAATGAATAATGGATACGGTAAGTATTTTTTTATGTGAAAGTAATTTTATTGGCTACTATTGTTGCCATGGATGGACCCTCAAAAAGGTATCTTCAGTGATATATTAGATAACTGGTTCTAGAATAAGCTAAATATACAAGAACTCAAATCTCTCTACCTGTCCGAATCAACAAATTAATAAAATTATGTGAGTATGTAAATAATAAAATACAAACTAAATACCAACTCCAGAAAATGTTTTTTAACCAACATCCCAAAAAGGACGAGGTTTTCGAATGTTTGTATTTTTTGTAGGTAATATTGATTCTAAAATGTTAAATTATTAATCTTCAATAATTCCAACTCCTCTTTATTAAAAAGGTTCCAAATAAAATATTCCCTCTATAACAAATTCATATTCCAATTTTAATTTCGCAGCGAAAAGTTTCAACTCGTTATCCGCCATCTTGAATTCGTAAAAGCCTTCCATATTGGATTGAATGCGTTCACGGTTCTCATAACACGAAAGTTATGTGCCGTTTGCGTAGCGAGATTAAAAGAAAAATATTTGTTTTTTACATTGAAATAAGGATCAACAGGTGAAGTTTCCAGTTATGTGTATTTGGTACAATAATAATATTGTTGTAGGTCCCTCAACTTTTGTATGTTTTTTGATTAAGAAAATACGTTATGAATTTGTCATTGTTATGTTACTAAAAAGTACTCGCAGGTATCAACTTCCAGATTCCCGGCTGCTTTGTAAAAGTATCTAAAACTGACAAAGGAATTTCGGCCCAACCAAGGAATCGAACCTCCGTGCAACTACTACGACAGTCATTAACATATCCAATATGTCAGCTAACATTAGTTTATAATTATTAATCAAAATCGAAATTAAATCAACTCATAATTACTTCAATCAATAAAATGAAATAACTTACAATTAATTCCTGTTTCCCGTTCATAATGACACGACTATTCAGCAATTTAAATCTAATTTTAAATTCAAATCTCAGAACTCTTAATGTTACTAAGACTTTGTTACTCATTACACTCAAATAGTTTAACAAAGAGAAGTACTTTAGTCTATTAAATGTTACTAACACTACCAGTGACTACGGAAGTCGCGGTAATAATGACGGATGGGCGAACTATCTAGGGCGTACTCGGTGCAATATTCATGCGTACTAGATTGGACTCGCCCGTTGCAATATTGATCGGCCCGGGCACAGCCTCCGAGGTAGGTACTGAGCTGTATTTACTAGAATATGTACCTGTAGATTTTATCTGCCTACATGGTGAACGCCCATCTATCAGAATCAACGATATCAAATGACATAAGTATATCTGTGTGATTCTACCATATTCGAACGATTAGACCACAACTGTGCGAGATTTCATACGATATTGTAATTATAATAAAGACATGGTACACATAGTCAGAAGTTTCTCTCTATGGAGCCCTGACCGCCGGTACCTCGGACCATGTTCCCTAAGCCGGTGGGACACTACTTTCATATTTTTAATGTTTATTTTTATAATTGTAACGGATATAGTGGAAGAGGAAGACCAAAGAAATGGTGGATGGATTGTGTGAAAGTAGATATGGTAAGAAAGAATGTTACTTGTGAGATGACGGCAGATAGAAGAGTATGGAAGGAGAAAACATGCTGCGCCAACCCCAAATAAAATTGGGATAAGGGCAGGAGGATGATGATGATATTTAAAATTGTAATTATACATATGTTCATTAAATGAATGTCCAAAACAATTCTACTTTCAAATTCTTTAAGTCCTCTGTTGACTCCTCACGTGACCTTAAGATAGATTTTTCCTTTGCCCAACGATCGCCATTCAAGATGGTAATTCTCAACCGGCAGCAATAAGGACCAATGATTATTTGAAGGCCTTTGTTACTTAGTTTTGATGTAGTAGTTTATTGACCTATTAAACTATCATGTTGCTCTGTGTGAGTAAAATCATGCGTATTAAGGCCCGTTGCAGTATCGACCGGCCCGGGCCACAGCCTTTTTACTACATAGCCGATATTACTAGTACATACACAGATATTATCTACCTAAAAATATATAGGTGGTAGTAGTCGTAGCCTAGTAGATAAAGCACCAACCTCTCATGTGTGCTAGTTCGATTCCAAATCAGACAAGTACCAATGCTACTTTACTAAGTTCGGATGTACTTTCTAAGTATAGCTAAAACACGATTTGACTGATTAAAACTGAAGGAAAAGACAGTCTGAAACCATCAACCCGCATTGAGCAAGCGTGGTGATTAACGCTCAATACTTCTTTGTTAGACTGGAAGTCGACCCCGACATACAGTCTTGGCCAAAAGTATTGAGCACTTTACAAATTTCGCTCGATCACGGTAATTATGGGAGGAATATTTTAAAGCGCCTTGTTGACACTTCTCTTGATCCAAAAGCTAAGAGGCAATGGTGCCAGCCTTTCCGGTGCCCTAGGACCATTTTTTTCGGAAATGTACTGCTTATACTTATAGTTTTAGCTAAAATATTACAATGACCTATAAAATTATCATGTTGCCCTGTGTGAGTAAAATCATGCGTGGTAAGGCTCATTGCAGTATCGACCGGCCCGGGCCACAGCCTCTTTACTACATAGCTGATATTACTAGTACATATACAGATGTAATCTACCTATATGTACTATCTGCATGTCTGATTCTTCTTAAGCAAGTTTTCGTAGAGACAATCAAATATGCAGAAACTCGACATGCATTATTATGAAGAAACTTTGGCCTTTCAAACGATTTTTAGATAAAGTTTTTAGCTTTATAGTTTTAGGTTTTTTAAAAAGAACAGTTTTAAATGAAAATTTTAATATGATTAAATGAATAGATCAGTAAAGAAATTAGATAAAGTGAATTACAATGTCATCGGTTGATAGTAATTGACAGACTTCTCAAATGTAATAGACATGAATTAACACACTACACTACCGGGTGACAACGATGAGGACCAATTTTTTTAAGTACTTTATTAGTTTTAGGTTTAGTCTTTTTAAATATGAATATAGGAAATAATAGGTTTCGTTTTAGTTATAAAATAATAACCTGGAAAACTATGAGTAAAATCATGCGTGGTAGCTATGACGCCGCCTACCGCTCTTTACTACATAGCTGATATTACTAGTACATATACAGATTTCATATAGGTATATGTGTGAGTAGTAGATATATATTGTATGTGTGTGAGTAAAATCATGCGTAATAGCGCTGGTTGCACTATTGATCCGCCCGGGTAAAGGTAAATGACCTACGTCCAATGGGTAAGTACCTAAGCACGAATATTTCGGTAAAACTGTTTTCTCATTGAACTTTGTCTAAATAAGCTTGATTTACTTTCAAATGCAATTTATTTTCTTTCAAATAAATAAAGATACAAAGTCATTTATTCAAAGTAGGTTGAAAATTAGCGCATTTTGAATGTCTTTATAAAAAACAGCCCCCAAAACGCCGGCCCTTCACCACTTCCTATGTGTTTCTGATGGGAAGAAGAAATGGTGGAACCAACGCCCCAGGAACTATACTACATGACTTGTTGCATGGCAATTAAGCGATTGGACACTTAATAACTTCTTTATTTGTTTAATTGTTAATCCAACCTAGAGTTTTTCCAACTATGTTGGGGTCGGCTTCCAGTCTAACCTGATGCAGCTGAGTATTAGTGTTTTACATAGAGCGACTGTCTATCTGACCTCCTCAAATCGGGCCGGGAACCTGATAGACTGGTACTACTGTAAAACTGATTTTCAGCTATTTTTCAGACCAACTAACATAGATAACTGATAAGTCGATACGCGAGACGAGTAGAGATTCGGAAAAATCGACACTCCACTGCACAGAGAAATTGAATTTGCAGAAGTCCCTGAGATTTGATATTTTGAACATGTCATAATGTATAGATGTTTTATTTCATGAAAGGGGGTGAGCTATACATTTGTAAGTAAATGTAGGTACGTGCATATTGTCTTTATATGCATAAGCTCGGGAGCTCTCAGTAGTCACCGAGGCATATAAAGATAATAATTATGTATGTACATTTATACAGAAAGGCATCTTGTGTGAGTTAAAAACATCGTTATGTGGTAAATTGAATGTTTTGTAAACATAGATGATACAGGATCTTTTTTTTTAACATAGCGGCGAGGAAATTTGATTAAGATAATAGCTGTTTCCACCATCCCTGGAAAACTTCTTCCCGCACCCGAATAAAATTTAGCCTATGTTACTCGGGAGTACTGTAGCTTTACAACAGTGATATAATTTTTAAATCGACTTAGTAATTTCAGAGGGCCCAAATAAACAAAAATAAGTTTCCTCTGTATTATTTAAAGAACAGATTTCTAAAATCGAAGACCCATTAAATTCTGAGAAAGTATTTTTTAGATTACAGTGTTCCAAAGACCGGTTTACTTTAATCCATGTTTATTAATGAGTCCACTAAAAGCTTTACCCAAATGACTCATTGTTTCTTAGAATAGCCTCAACGAAATATTCTAGGAAAACTAAATTCAGGCTGTTAATAGCGTGCTGAAGTTTCACCGCACTGCTGATTGAGAGCGCGATACCATTTTGTCGTGATGACAACCGGTCGTGTATTTTAAAATATAGCTTTTAGCATAGACAAGGTTTAACTAAATGGCAACTTATTCTTTTTCCAAAAACATCTTTTGAACGCAACGCCGAATAGCGTTCATCCTCCGAGCCTTTTTCCCAACTATGTTTGCGGTCGGCTTCCAGTCTAACCAGTGCTTTACAAGGAGCGACTGGGCTATCTGACCTCCTCAACCCAGTTACCCGGGCAACCCAATACCCCTTGGCTGGCGTCAGACTTACTGTCTTCCTGTAACGACTGCCAAGTTGCCATGTTCAACTCTATAGTTGAAACGTATAACATCTGCCTAACTAACGAGCAGACGTTGCTTCAATAAACATAAAAAACATAGCTTCCTATTTCTAATTATCATCATTTCTGATAGTTCTCATTTTTCCCTGCCAGCTATACTTCTTTTACCAAATAAATGGGCATTAAACTAAGTGACGGGTGAAGGGTGGGCGTTTTGTGTGCTGGTCTTTTTTTATCTTAAAATGTCCGTACGAACGGCGCGGAAAAGCAAGCATAGTGCTGTAACAGTGCGTTCACCCTAGATGGATTTTCCGCACCCTGTTTTTCCTACCGGGTCGTACGGTCGGGAAAACAATTGACAATCACCGAAGTGCCAATACCGAGGTTTGCAATTTAAGTTTCTTGATACGTAGGTAAAGTCACATACAATTTAATTACGTAGCATTTACTTATTTATGTACTTCATCATCAGCTTAGTCTTTCCCAACTACGTTGGTGTCAGCTTTCAGTCTAAATGGATGCAGCTGAGTACCAGTGTTTTACAAGGAGCGACTGCCTATCTGACCTCTTCAACACCTAGTTTCCCAGACAAACCAATACCCTTAGGTAACATTGGTTTTCAGACTTACTTACTTCTGACTACCCGTAACGACTGCCAAAGAGTTCAAATGACGGCCGCGTCATTTACTAGAATATAAACGTCATCATCCGATCAGAATGAATGAAATGTAAATATTCAAATTTTGTAATATAACATACGACTATTTATATCAGCCGAGCTATGGTTACATTTCGAGAACATTATCTAACAAAACTAGAAATCAGCGCTCGATTCAAACGACAAATTGTCGTGCGGAAAATACACGAGTATGAAAGCGCTATAAGATGTTCCCCATTCGACGAGTGAAAACGTGACCTAAGACAACCTTCAAGAAGGGGAAGGTTGCTATGATAAGGTTCTAATGCACACGGTCAACCCAATGTTTGTGAACCGTGTTCGTACCTTATTGTCTTTGTAATAAAGACTATATTCGCGTACTTTTTGCCTATATTTTTGTGTGTTGGATAGGTAAGGGATGCAAAGTCGACTTTAGTTGGATTTTTACGCGCCATTTTGTCATGATGGCGAGGAATTAATGGTGTTTTTTTTCGTAGATTGTATTGAAAAAAAAAAGAAAAAGTTTTTTTCAGCAAAGCTGTGATCCAGCAATGATAAATATGTTTCATGTGAATTGCAGCATAATCATGATTAGGGCTGATTTTTCAATCATCAGTTAACTTCTATCTGGGGAATGAAAATTGAGGTTTGACATATTTTCTATATAAGTATAAAAGCTTTCGAAACGGCAAACGTATTCTTTCGATAAAAATAATCTGGTGATTGATAAATCAGCCCTTAAATTGAAAGATTGAAACTCTGTAAATATCTTAATTTTCCTTTTTTTTGCGCAAAAAACAGGTTATATAAAAGATCAACGCGTCTTTCAAAGTCTCATTTTAAAAACCGATAAAATCACGAAAATACCGTAAGTACATAATATACAATCAATAATAAATATTAAAGACAAAAATCGAACACGCAAAAATAACCTTCACAAAATAATCCAAAACCGAAAACTTTCCTAATTAAGAAAAAAAAGAACGCAAACTTTTCTATACTCCATTCAAAATAACATTAGAAATTTAAGTAAACCTTTTTTACTGTTTGTTCAACCGATTTTGGCTTCTATTCCGTACACAAAAGAACGGAATTGAAAGGAAAATAGTGGTTACAATACCAAGTATTTACTGCAGCCGCCATTAATCATACTACTAACGCAATAGAAGTCAAAATCGTTTGAACAAACAGTAAAATAGGTTTACTTAAATTTCTAATGTTATTTTGAATGAAGTATAACACCTTCGAAATTCAAATTCACAAAAATGGAACACCACAAAACAAAAAAAAGAAAATAAAAGCGTAAACCATCCCATTCGTTACTAAAGCTCCCCATTAAAGGTGTGACAAAATAAATTGAAAAAAGAAATTGTATGAGAAATATAAAGGTTTTCAGTACTTACCGGTGCATGACTGTTTCTCTCAGGGTCCCGTTCAGAACTGACGATCTATACCAGGGTCTTCACTGCGCATGGTTGGTAGGGAGCGGCCAGGTGGGCGGGTAGAAGGGTGCGATTGATCAAGTACTGTTTGAAATGGGTGCGATTTTTTTGTCGTGTGTTCTGTTTTTAAGTGGTGGTCAAGTTGGGTTTTTTTAGGATATAGACAGGAAAAATAAATGGTCTTTTGGCCTTATATGATAGTCCGTTGTATTAAATGTTGCATGAAATATATTCTCAATATTATATATTTTCAATGGTACTAACTTTCTACCCATTGCTATAGGTATAGGTTTTCAGTCGAGAAATTATAAAAGTTCTTCAGGTTTCTTTTCATGTCATGGATGTGCTTTTCCTAGTCGAGTTCGGGTGAGAATTACAAAACTCCGGGACTTTTAGTATACATAGTTTATCATTACTTACACTAAATAAGTAATTTTTTGCAGTCTTTGTATATTGCGGAATCAAATAGCACATAAATTTTATGAAATATATTGAGGCACAAAAACACTAGAAGGCAGTGTGAGAGTATTTGACAAGGTAGTGGATGTGGATCGGTAATTAAGTCAGATGTGAAAGGCTTCTCTATTCAACTTCTATAATTTATTTATTACCATTTGTTTATTTATACTAAACTGATACTTCTACATACCTCGGAATTTGTGTTAACCCTGTGCTTTCAGCTATTGTTTGTAACATTTTCACTGCTTAAGGGTTGAAAAGGACCTACAAAGTGTGACAGCTTGTCTTTGTCTGTATGCATCCCCTATTGACTTACGTAGGTCAGAGAGGCAGTCATTGTAAACTGATAATAAATTAGTTACACTAGCATCGACAAGTCTGGTTGTTACCAAAAGATATACATACGTAAAAAAAACTATCCTAATTTTCATTACCATCCCCAAACCCCAACGCAACTTTCAGTCGCAAAATCGCAAAGAAAACTCATGCCCTATGAACCCACCCTTATTTATCAGTAATGGCAGCTCAAAAATATACCTGACGTCAGCATCTATATGAGTGAGTGTATGTATGAGTGATAACGTATGTTGTTACCTTAATGCCGTCCCAATAATCGATCCATCTATTGTTTTAAGTACTAGAGATAGGAATTTGACATATGGGGCTAATCTTCTTCTTATTTCGTGTCGATGACATGTCTTATAGTGAGACTACACTTTGTCAGCCCAGTATGCCGCCACAGCGAGAGCACGGCCGGATGCGCTCATTAGGTCCTCCCGCGAGCAAGTTTCAGGGCACAGTGGATATGGGGCTTATGTCAAAAGCCTATCTTTAGTAAGGAAATCAAGAGATAGAGATAGGATATGGGAACGGCCGATAATGCTTAGAGGGTAAGTTGAGACGTTGGTTTTTGTTCTAGAAAGTTCTGATGTGTAGAAGATTTTTTTTGAATGAAAAAGAAAGAGTTGTGTCAGAAAAAAATGGTTCGATTTGAAAAATTGATTTAGTGCTAGATAGCTGTTATATTGAGAGTTCAACTTAATTTTTAGAAACGTTTTTTTATTCTTGAACAAGTAAAATAAAGAAAACTATATTTGGCAAACTAATCTTAATACTTCTTTATTTAATATCATAAAGAGGAAACGAAACTATAGAACCAATGTTTAAAAATCATTCATTTGGAAAGAGTTTGTACTTGCATGTAGATGATTTTATTGGTAAAGTTTTTGAGAGCCAAAACTAAAAGAAAAAATGGAAACTTTATTTTAATTTTCTGTGACAGTTTCATGATCAAGTCGATATATTTTTGCCTGAAAACGTATTTACCACTTTATTAAACCTAAATACCTAATGACCCGTACCTTTTCAGTCTAATTACATTATGATACGAAGAGTTTTAGGTTCATTTAACACTGTCACATTTTGCACCGCCATTTATAGGCTATGACGTCACAGATATTTCAGGCTTTCAGTCCCCTGCCTGCGCTGACGTGGGAATATCAAATATTTATTTATATATGGCAGGTGAAAAGGTCTTCGCAATGATATTAGAGGTCATGTGAGGTTAAGCAAGGCTGGCGAGGATGGTAAGTGGATGGGTGTCTACATATTGTAGACATATAAGACCAATAATTTAAAATTATGAATGCCAGGTTCAGTTTTTAGGTATCTAATTAATCATCTGCCTAGCCTTTTCCCAACTATGTTGGAATCTGCGTTCAGTCTTACCGGATGCAGGTGAGTACCAGTGTTTTACATTTAGCGACTGATCCGATTTCGTATCTAATCAAAATTACTTCAAAACATCTTTTGGTTTTAGACAAGCTTTGATAAGATTGATACATTTAATAATTTACGACTATAACAATAAAAATAAAAACACCAAAAAATCACTCAACAACACCCTTTATTACACAATGTGACTGTCGTCAGCTGGCCCTAATTATTATCAAATAATATTAATTTAGTTTACAAGGCGCCACGATGACGGGCCTCTTAAGAACACATTAACTTTCTATTTTATGGGTAGCGATATTTGCCGGCTGACATGGAGTGCACAAAAAACTTAACAAAATATTTTAAGGGTCTAAAAGTTTCCCACAGCAAAGCAATCAAACATGTGCTAAGCAGAACTTACAAGCCGATGCCGACCGTTAGGGCAATTAGGACCTTGAGACAAAGGATGCAATATTGAATAGAAGTGCACATGTGCCAAATCCCAAACGGACCCCGACAACGATACTTAGAACAATTGAGAATGTGTACAAAAAGACCAATAAATCTATCTCGTAACAAACAAACGAATACGCGAAACAGGACCTTAAGAATAGGGTGGAGTCAGCGCTGGAGGTGGGACTTGCGAGGATGTAGGAAGGGATAGCAGGCCACAAGGGTTGGCAGGGAACTGAAGGAGACACAGTTGGTCTTAGGTCGGACAGGGGGCTTCTGATCGCGAGGACGGACGGTGGTCGTGGGATTCAGAGAGAGTTGGGCGTGCGCCAGGGTGTGTGTATACAGTGTCCAAGGCGAGGCCGGAGGTGGAGCGACGACGGTTCACCAGCGAGCGAGGCGACTAACCCAGCCGGGTGACTACAGGGGTCACGTGAGTAAACAAACGAGGTCCGGCGGTTGCATCTAGACTACTCGGTGAGTGTTGACCATTCTTCTATAGATTTAGTGAAGTTTATGTTGGCCTTATGACCGTTAAGATGCAGTGTTGTAGTGGGGGGACTTAGGCATCGCGTGGTACCGTGAATCACCTAGTTTGGGCGCGCTCAGGACGGTGGTAGGCTACCCTAGGCTGTAACGACAATTCGTACTGGCATTATACATTTGCATCCGCCGCTTGTGCGTAAGACTAAGCATGGCTTCTAGTGTAACGAAACCAAGTACCACAAGGTACTAGGGTGTAGCACAAGGATACTGCGCCTCGCTGCACGTGACGCGCTTCTATATATGTATCTGACTGGTATATTTCCTCTTGACTACATTGGGGTATCTCAAACCTGCGTTTGGTTATAGGGAGGCGGAGAAGGCCTTCTACCACACTTGCATTAATAATACACCTACACACCCACAACATTGCCGTGGACTAGGGCATGAATACTATCATATCGTATACACATTTAGAAGGTAGAACCGCATAGACAGACCGCAAACCATTGACTATACTGCACTAGCCGTACGCCATGTGCCATTCAAAACTATACTTAACTCTGTACCGGGATTCAAATGAACCAAACGCTAGTTAGAGCTACTTCTCATGGACTGACAAACCGGCAGCTGGCCTTATCTCGCACTTGTTGTACACACTCTTCCTGGGAGCGGGGGTAGGCTTCCCCAAGCACCTTAGAACTGAACGATAGACCCGTCCCAAAGGACGCTAGGGTGTGTCGCGTCAGCTGCCACCATACCTTAGGGCCCAGCTTGGATATAAGGTGGTAGATGACAAGGCACACATACGGGACAGGCTAGGTTTGGGGGAACGCCGATGCCTGTCAAGAACTGGGCAGATTAAAGGAAGAGGAAGTGACGAAATACCGCTTCGGTGTATACCAATTGCGCGCCTAAGGAAAGCACCACCGACCGACGATACACTGCGCTTGCGTTGGATTTGTATACTCCAGTAAAGGGGGAATAGTCTCGTGATGGGGTTTTACATGTGCACGCGTCCAGCAAGGCTGGAGACTGTCTTGCCCAATGGCAGTTGTACTTCGTAGTACTCCGCCTTAGGATTGGGTAAGACATTTAGAAAGGGAACGTGACCGCTAGAATCTTCTGTGTTAGCCCTGGCGGTACACGTACGACATGCCAACTGCCCAGTGGTAGCCCATGTCACTAATCGGGGATTGTAGTTTTAAAGTATAGATCAGACCATACATAGTTGTACGCAAGCGCTATGTATATTTTATGTTAGGTTAGGGTTGCTACTCCTCTCACTCTCCATTAGTGTTATAATTCAACTTGTGTCCTGCATGTTAAATCTTATTCAATTTTGCACACGTCCCGTCTACCCCTGTCCCTAGTTTTTATTAGGCGGGACTAATAGTAAAGTTAATGCATGGTCCTCTAAGGTGGAAGAGCGTCCAGTAAGGTGACGAGCTCTACAGGGTTGCGCGGATGGCGGGGCGCAACCTCTTCCCCTCCGGGGGAAGCCTGCGGTATTTATATATGTTAGGAAAAACGAAAAATTTTACAGCCTAGGGTTGTCTTGGAACAGTTACAACAACAACTTACAGCAACAAACTCAACAACGCCTCAACAACCATGACAACCAACTTCAACAACCCAGGCAACAGACTACCACCGATACCTGTCAAAACGTCATCTGTCAAATCTGTCACTGACGAAATGAGTGTTGTTAACAAGCCTTGAAGGTTGACAACATTCGCGGGCGGCGTATTAGGATTAGCTCCTACCGCGTACTCGGGCAAAGAACGTAAGAAATTCACTATAGCTAAGGCTTGAGAATATAGTTTGAGTAAAGAAGTTTCTAAAGCTCCAAGGTCTACGATCACCGAACCATTTTCGTTTTTTAAATCAGTAATCGGTAGTTTTGTTATCCTTATAATTAAATGGTGTAACCTTCCATTGAAAAACATTCTGACTTCCAATAAAGATTAAGGAGGTAGCAGCAATATTGACAGTTTACAGTGAAGCAAATATAGAAAAATAAAACACCAAAAATCACTCAACAACATCCTTTATTACACACAACAACTTACAGCAACAAGCTCAACAACGCCTCAACAACCATGACAACCAACTTCAACAACCCCGGCAACAGACTACCACCGATGCCTGTCAAAACGTCATCTGTCAAATCTGTCACCGACGAAATAAGTGTTGTCAATAATCCTTGTAGGTTGACAACATTCGCGGGCGGCGTGTTAGGATTCGCTCCGACCGCGTACTCAGGCAAAGAACGTAAAAAGTTCACTATAGCTAAGGCTTGAGAATAAAGTTTCAGTAAAGAAGTTTCTAAAGCTCCAAGGTCTACAGGTATCATGCAGCTGATGTTGGCTGGAAGGGTGTCGAAGATTGAGAGAAGAGATAGAAGGAGGTTGTATACGTTGTTTAGAAGAGGTAGTAAGATGTTGACTAATGGGTAGACGGCTGGTAATTGGACGCTTGTCGCTGATACTGGTTGCTGAAAAAGAAGAAAGAAAGATTAATTTGTGAATTGGTTTTCTGAAGGTTTTCATTTAATGTATTTTATAATGGATAATATATTATGTACGTGTGTATTTTAAAGTATATTTTAGAGACTTTCAGCCTTATACATTATTCTGGTCAATTATCTTTGCATTTCCGACGGCAGTCATTTGACTTCTTACGCATGCGTCGTAGTGTTTTGTTCATACATTTTCACTACCGTGAAATTAGTAGCCAACTTTGGAGTGGTAAAGATATGTGACAACATCGACAGATTAATATTTTCATTAGTTATATGTATGAGATATCAAGTGTAATAGGTATTTAAATGACTTTTTAGATATTTTCCTTACCGTAACAAAAACAGCGGCCACACAAATTAAAATTAAAGAAAACTTAGACATGATTGAACACAAAATGTTTCACCTCCCCTAAAAATATATTTACAATGTTTATTTTCAAGTAAAAAATACTTTTATATACTTAAAAGTTACTTAATTTTCCTGTGTACAAACGATAGCCGTAATAATTATTATCTTTTAGTAATTTCATATAGTTGTTACTACATTATATAATCAAGGAATTTTGCGTAACAATTGCTTAGTTTACTATTTCTGCATACATAGATAGATATAGAAGTATTATTTATGTCATATAGATAAGATTGAAGTGTTTCGGAAAACCAACAAATTGTAGATCCCGGCTGAGATCTTTGGTAGTCATTAGGGGTAGTCAGAAGCCACTAAGTCCGACAACCAGTCTTACCAAGAGGTATAGGGTTGCTCGGTTAACTGGGTTGAGGAGGTCAAATAGGCAGTCGCTCCTTGTAAAACACTGGCACTCAGATATATTCCGTTAAACTGAAAGTCGTACCCAAGATAGCTGGGAAAAGGCTAGGCAGATGATGAAAATATTTTTTCAGGAAATATGACTCTGTGAAAATAAATACGTTAATATACTTGACATTTTAATTTGCAATATGGGCGTATTCAAAGTTTTGTTTAGTCATGAAATAGAAATGTAACTTGATGATGATGATAGCAATAAAGTAAATAAATACGTTTTTGATGATACGTCATTTCACCGACAAATCCATTTCATTCCTTCAAGGTAGGGCGCGGTCAACCCTTTTATATGTATAAAACAGTAACTGTAAGTAATTGAGAATACAAAAATTATTAATACACACGTTAGGAGAGACTAATATAAAGCTAATTATGATGAGAATTATAAAACTAAAGGGCTATTCAAACAAATTGATTCGTTTAATAAAAATATTGCAAACAACAATATACAAGCTGTTGATTTGCATCCGTGCCATAGTCAAGGACGTAATTATGCTAATGATTCTCGACCCAAATCAACAAAAAAATTGGTAGGTATTTTTTTTTTTCCGAATTCCGTCTATGTCATCTAGCCGTATTTAAACTTGGCGCGTGTGTTACTGGCTTTAAAACCGTGCTGCGCCCTCACACAAACGCAAACACAAAGAATACGCAACGATCATTCATAAATTTCATTCATGAAATTGAATTACAATGACAAAAAAAGCAGTGCATACTAGCTATTTCCCAACTACTGTAATTTCAATCGATTATTTACGTACTTTATGTCCTCCTCCTGAACTATGGCACAAATGCAAATCAACACCTTGTATATATGCCGTCGAGTTTCAAATTTGAGTTTTATATAATAGCTATCCTAACTCTTTCCAAAAAAATATATATTACATAACATGAATTATTAATTATCGATAAACGATGATAAAATTGCTTTATAAAGCGGTTTTAAATGACCTTAAACTTGTATCGTATTCAAAAACGCTGTAACTGCAAAAATATTTTCACCTTACTAAGTACATTTTGTACTCACTTACAGCTGTTAAATACATGCATGTTGTTTGATGTGTGAGCATTTTTATAAATTGCAATATTTACATGAACGTCGCTTTTAATGTTGATGCAAATTTCGTAATTATAATTTTGAATTTTGTAATAAGCCTTCGTAGTTGGTGAGAATTTGTGAGATATGAATAATTAATTTAAGCAAAATCATACTTAGTTTGTGGCTCACTCCTGTATAATGCAAAGCGCGCCTTCTGATATGTAATTTTTTATTTAATTTTTTTTTTGGTTTTAAATTAGGTACTACATAACTGTTTACTTTATTTTTCATTTTTGATTTTTACCTAGAGACCAATAATTGGAGTAGAATTTATTATTCATCCTAGGATAAACAGGGCGAATAATAAAATGAAAAACTACACAGCCAAGCCTGATCGTGAGATAAGCATAACCTAAAATTCCCATTACAAGATATTTTTGGGTCCCATTACCCCTTTACATACACAGGCGTGATAAGAAACTATGTTATAACTATAATTTATGTAATCTAAAGCGAACAAATAAATTACTTAACAGCTTTTGAAAGAATATTGCACATTCCTTACTATATGATAACAAATGTATTTATAAAGACAAAATACTGAAATCAATAGACAAACTTAATATTATATAGAATAAGTATTGACGTACAAAATGCGTCCCTTTGTTCTTGTCTTTGGTCTGTCTCTGGCTGTGCTGGTTAGTATTTTGTATTTTTAACCGACTTCCAAAAAGGAGGAGATTTTTATGTTTGTATTTTTTTGATCGGATTGCTGACTGAATTTCGGTTACGGCGAGAAAATGGGGTGAAATGATGAGCGTGTCTTGACTGACAGCTGTCATTTAGAAAGCTTTTAATATTGATATTATTGGCTGTTCCACTTTCAAAGTTTTGATGGTCGAAGATTAATCATATCTTGGATTAAACAGAGCATATTTTTCATATGTTTAAATATGAAGTATACTAGTAATACATGCATACAATTTTAGAATTATAAACTTGTGTATCATCCCTGAAAATTAAGAGAAAGTAGACCACTTTCCGTCAGTTATAATATTTTTGGTTGCGGTCAAAATATGTGCAAAAATACGATTTCTAGTATACCACTGAGAAAAGATTTATATATTTATTCGATTACCGATCTTCATCTTCATCTTTATTTCAGTATTAACCTGTTTTTTCTCCTTTCAGATCGGTCAAAGCGAAGCCATGATTCCCGCATACTCAGTCTCCGCTCTCCGCCTAGCCTTCGACGAGATCTCCACCGTGTTACCCATAGCCAACCAACTCGCCTGTCTCCTGATCCCCTTTCTCATCAACTTGATCAACAACCTCAACAACTTGTCTAACATTGTTCAGAACTTAACCCCTGCGTTGTTGCCATACTTCGGCTGTACTTTACCTCTTTTATATGCGACGTTGACAGACTTAGCTTCTGTCTTATTCTTATACATCAGTGTGTTGATATCTCTCTTCAGATCTAACGTGTTGGCAGCGCCAGGCTTGTTGTTGGGCTTGGTGTCTCAGATTCTGAACTTGGTGTTGAATTTGTTGAGTGGTCTGACTGATGGCAGTGGGTTGTTGAGCAGTCTGATCAAGTTGATTACTAGTATCGTTGTTGAGTTGGAAAAGTTGTTGGTTTAAGTTGTTGTTGGGTTTGGAATTAAAATTGTTTTTGAAATTTATTTTTGTTTTCTTGTTTATCATTGTAATTAAATAAGCTACATGTGATATACTTGTTCATATAATTAAGCTTTCCGTAACACAATTAAAGGTCTCGAAGGAACTACGTTCCGCACTTGATGTCAAAAATCATCTCTAGATTTTTCTTTTTTGAAGTGGATTAAAACTTTACATAAACCATTTACTAAATGACCCAAACAAAGCCTAAACATTTGGTTTGGATAAGCAAGACCGTTCTTGAGTTACTAAATTACCACTGGCGTTTTTTGTTTTTAATGAAATAAATAAATAAAATTCACGTAAATTATCTCTACAGTTTAACAGCTGAAAGCTTTCATTAAACATACAAGAAACATAAAAGCGTTAAGTCTTACACTTTATCCTGAAAGAGCTAAGTGCTAAGACTGAATTGATTATTTTTTCATGAGAACTGTCGGCACGAAGCGTAAATAACAAAGCAATTTGAAAGAGCCGCTTAAGAACTTCAGTTTGAAAGAATTTTACGAGTTTAATCTCAGTTTATAGCTGAGTTATTTAAGTGCAGATATATTTAGTTTGATATTGAAATTGTTTTTTTTTCATATTTCAAACTTATTTGTTATTTATAATTGTTAAAATGGTGTTCAAACAACCAATTATCAGCCACTACGGCTATTCTCTGTAAGGAGATCAGCCTGCTGCGCAGGACCTTTTATAGTGCACGAGCATTTGCGCAGACACAGGTACACTCCCTGTTCCTTCACTCTCATAGCCCGATGGGATGGCAATCCGACACGACCGGGGAGAGATCACAAGCAGAACCGACATTAACTTGCTCTCCGTGGCACAGGTGTATCAATCACCAATTTCCAAACTCCGGGCTACTTTATGAATGCTAATTAAGTTCCATAAAACGATTTGACACAAATCAATTCAAGCACAGTTCCATCCTCCGAGCCTTTTTCCCAACTATGCTGGGGTCGGCTTCTAGTCTAACCGGATTCAGCTGAGTACCAGTGCTTTACAAGAAGCGATTGCCTGTCTGACATCCTCAACCCGTTACCCGGGCACTTCAAGCACAGTATTTAGCTTTGTCTTTTGGGCTTAATATTTTCTCTTTGTCTAGGAGTCCTACCTGTCCCTAGGAGGGCACGGTAAGCCGGCGTAACCGAATAGTATTAGAAGCAGTCGTGAAAATGCCACGTCAGAGGCCGTCAGGCGGATTTGAGATAATCCGACATTACAAGTCTGGCTTTATGAGCCTGTAGTTCACTCGATAAAATACTACTCTAATATAAATAAATAATGTAACACTTTTTCACACACAGTCGGTTAGCCCCATGGTAAGTTATTAATTAACTTGGGTTATGGGTACTAACACAATTGATAAACTACATATAGCTACCTACTTATTTATAAATAATATAACACCCAGACCACGGCCAAGAAGCATGCTCATCACACAAATGTCGATTGAACCGGGAATCGAACCCGGGACCTCAGGTTCGGCAGTCCGGCATGGTGACCATTGCGCCATCGAGGACGTCAATATGACTAGCGTGTGTGTTCCTTTATTATTCAGTTTACTGGCCAGTGGTTATGACATCATGAATCCGACGCTATATACTGTATCTACTGGTGATTGTACTGTGGTACTGGTGAGGCAATAAATGTGACGTATTTAAGTGTGACGCACTATTCTCAATATGACGTCAATGCACTGACCAGTACGGTAGACTGCACATCAATGGTAACTGTCATGCACCTTAACTCAATAGTAATAAGTACGATTTTCCTTAACTGCTTTTTTCAGGTGTTAGCTACTGTCATGATGATTAATTACAAAAACAAACATCTGTAAACGTTAGGAAAAAAAGGTAAAATAGAAAAAACAATGTTGAAATGAAAATTACGGAAAAAAATTAAAATAATTCTAGCTCCTAAAGTACAAAAAATTCGCTGAACATACATGGGGGTGATTCGGATACCCCACAGCCTAGAGCTTCTAAATTTTTCTTTTGGACGCCTGTGGATGGGCCACCCTGTATTTTCAAGGATAGAAAAGGCTGGCTATTACCTCGGACAAAGGATCAGCATGGCCATCCAACGAAGTAATGCTGCCAGCCTCTTGGGTACGCTCCCAGTTGATAGCGATGGGGATGAATTTTTTGACGCTTTTTAGATATAGTGTTTTTTTTTATTTATTGTTTTACTAGGATAGTTTTTTTGTGTTTTAAATATCTATGTAAATAATTTAAGAAATCGAGAACAATCGAATAGAGACAATTCAGGATAGAATAGGTAGTCGCTCCTTGAAATATATTGGTACTCAGCTGCACCCAGTTAGATTGAAAGCTGAGCCCAACATAGTTGGGAAAAGGATTGTCAGGTGAGACAATAGGGCTAGGCTATAACTATTTAGACATAATACTGATTTTCAAAACGTAACATTAGCACAGAATAACCAGAATAAAGTAATGATAACAGCCGATTCGTGCCTAATCGAGACAACTTATCGATTTTAAAATCGATTACATTATCATTAGATTTTATATAAAAGCAATATTATCTTACGTGCACGTATTTGAATGTAAAGATTTGTTAGGGATTGTGATAATTTTTTATTATTATTTTTCTGAGTAAAAGTGGTTTTAATATTTTATTTTAATGAGTTGTGAATAATGATTTGTAGGAAAGATGATTTTAAATATATTTTTGTTTCTTTTTTACACAGTTTTGGTAAGTACTCTTTTACATGACAAGTTCTTAGCCATTTCCCGCGATTTCCCCACACTCTACCTAACTTCACTCATTGCTTAAAAAACTAAAATCGTTTCAGCGGTTATTGAACGTATTCAAAAATAAGCAAAATATTTTATTTCTAATTCTATTCTCATTCCTGGGGTTGATTTAAGGACATGGTATTTTGTTATACAGCATTATCCATATTTCAAGTCTCGTTAAGCTAGGCTTGGAACTCTTATTAGAATCACAACACTATTTTTTATGTTGTAATAATGTTTGTTAGCGTGTTCAACACGCTTATCTATAAAAAAAACATAAATTAGTTATCAGCGTATTTGTATCCCTATTTTTATTTCTATTTATATTTAAGCCTCAAGCATCTCTTTTTCATACAAATTCAATAGAATAAAATGAAGTGTCCAATTCTCCAAGCAATATTAATGGTTGTTACCTTTTTTCACAATACAAACGTTGTGATCAATCATCTTTACATTTTCAGGTATCCTCTAACAACGGACTCAACGGATCTCCGGTAATTCCGGCCCAAACATATCCGTTTTACCAACAAAATGGCTACCCTAACCTGCCAAGCGATTCTACACCTTATTTGCAAAGCGCCATGGTTCAAAATCAAGCACCATCATCAAACTTATCTCCTTCTAACATACGGCAAATGTTAATAAATAAACTTTTGTCGAACCAGCCTTTGCAAACGAATTTCAACCCTAATGCTGGGGGTTACGGCTCCAATTTGGCTGGGTATGCTACTAATCCGATAGCTGCTAATACCGGTAATGCTTACTATGGAGGTCCATTAGTTGAAAATTATCAAATGCCAAGTACGAATAAAGATGTAACACCGACAGAGCCTAACCCAGAAGGAAAACGCAAGAAACATAAAAGAAGAAGATCGAAATCTAGAAGGAAACCTGATGAATCTAATAATAATGATGATTCTATTGAAAAAGTGGATGACACAGAAGATAATAATACAGAATTACCTAAAAAGACAAAGAAGCGTTCGCGCAAACGCAACAATGATTCTTCCACTCAGGAAACCTCAACAATACAAACAGAGAACGAAACCAGAACACATTCTAGAACTAAAAAGAGGAAGAATAAGGAAAATGAAGAAGGCAGTGTTCCTGATGAAGAAACGAAGGTAGAAAATCCTAGGCCTAGAAGACGTCGTAAAAAGAAACCAAAATCAGAAAGCAATGATGTAGAAAAAGTGCCTTCTGAAAATATAGTACCCAAAAATTCTACGCCCTCTAAATCATCAAAGGTAAAACAAGAAGATTTAAATATAGAAAAAGAAGGAATTGCAGAAGAGAACAGAGTTGTCAGAAATTCAAAACCAGAAGCAAATGAATTATCAAAATTAATACCAAATCTGCCAGAAGGATTTGCAACCGCTTTCAATTTCAACGGAATGCCACAATTTCAAAATAATCCTGCTATGAGTAGTTTCTTAGCTAATTATGAAAATATCTATCAATCTATGATGCCTAAAAATCAGGAGCCAGTCGTTAAGAAAAATAACAAAGTACCAGCTAATAAGCCTAGACCACAGCAAAGAAGAAAACCGGTAGTAAAAAGTAAAAATGCAACAATAACTGTTGATACACCAAAATCAGCAAACTCTAGTACTCCACTAGAGTTTACTGCAGTAACTCCTAAAATAAATGTAGTCGCTAAAAATAAAACGATATATATCGATGGAATCAAGCGACCAAATACCAACCCAATGCCAAAGAATGAGAGTTCAAAATTGAATGACGAACCACCCAAAGTAGAAGCAGTTACTAATGAAGGTGTGAAAAACGATGAAACAGTTGATGGAAATGAAGAAGTCATTATTGAAAATGACAATACTGATGAAGATGGTGATAATATTGATTTTGAAGTGCCTCCTGATCCTGATTACAGTAAAGGATACATATCTGACTATTACCCACAATTTGCAGACAGTGTGGTTAACACGGCAAATAATAAGGAGGTTTACATAAAAAACTTAGGTGACACCAAATATTATTACGCTGTAGATAAAGGAAACGGTGACATAGGCCGAATGCGATTCGAAAGTTTCACACTTCCTGAGAGAGTACCAAAAGACTATGAGAAGAATAAAAAATATGAAGAAATAGAACTGGCAAGCGTTAAAAATGCAACTAAACCATCTATTAAAGAAAACAAAGAAGAAATACTAGAATTTCGTAGTCCACCACTTTTAGAAACCGTTGATTTTGAAACTAGAAAAGTAGAAAGACATAACACGAATACTGATCAATACTATAATTTTAGTGATAGTCAAAATGATGATTTTAATCATAGATATGCAGGAGAAAAATCTTCGATCTATTCTGAAGTTAAAGCATATCATACTGGTCCTAACGAGAATGCAATTAAAAATAATAATGATAAACAAAAGAAAGACGTGGAAACAGTATTTGCTAAGTCCAAAGTTGTAAAATACGGTCCAGGTTATAATACAGATGATCAAGCTAAAAGTAGCTCTAATACTGAAGGAATAACGTATATTTTGGCTTACCCTGTGGATGAACCTGAATTTTATTGGTAGAAAAATCTAGGACCAAGAAAAATTGGAGATGTTGAAATTATTAAAATAAATGGAGTGTTGTTCAAAATTAGCGTGTACTTGACTGATTTGTTGTTCTAATAATTTATTTTTGTGTGTAAGTATTAAATTATTTTATTTATTTTCTATAGTTTTTGTTTATTACAATATTTTTTCTAACAGTTTAACTTGAAATGACATTTTAATAAAGTTAAATATCTTTAAAGTCATATTCGGTTTATACAGTGCTAAATGAACCTATGTTTTTGTTTTCACTATTTGCTCTATCAATTTGTAGGATGACTGTCCTACCAAGTGGTCTACCAATTTTGACGAATCTTTCTGATTGACTTTGAAATGAACTTAACCAAACATTATATTTTTGATGACCTTCAATCAATTACTTACTCAAGTTGACACTTCAAGTGACCCATAGTGGGCAGCAATGAGGACGATTTTTTTGATATCATTTTGTAATTATTATTATCTCGTTTATTTAATTACTTATTTATTTGCTGTCTGTCTGACAAACATTCAGTTCGTAAATAGCTACTTTCTAATAACAAATAAAAATCAATAGATACATTTTCTAATAAACCTTATAACAAGCTCTAACGAGCCCTCCTTTCATATCATGTCACCTCTATGACAAGTTTCAATAAGGTCTAGTTGCGGTCACTAACGCACAACAATATATTATTTTCTTTATCAATATTTTCTGAGAAATCTGTCTGCCCTTCACTTATGAGAGACTAGCTGTGATTTGCGGGTTTACTTGCTTCGTTATATAGGTACTTGGAGTGCTAGGATAAATGTTATCGTTGAAGTTTTACCTTAATCAAGAGGGAACGATCTTTCGTGCCCGCGAAAAGTAGCCCATTTAGGCTAGGACGCTAGTTAATATATAAGCTACCTATCATTATAGTTTCATCAAAATGGATTCTTCAGTGCGTGAAAGAGTTACTTATTGTCTCACAGATTTTCATTTTTATAATAGTCTGTTGAGACTTGTATTTCAAATAGATTTACTTGCGTTTAGAGGTAAATTAGCCCATAACTAACTCTAGGGCCCCTCTCTATACCAAAGTTCAGACCAATCTGTTCAGGAATTGTTACCGTAACAGCATAACAAACAGACTCACATACTGACTATGTATATGTAGTAAGGATAAACTTATTTCTGACCTTTCTCCTTTCTCTCATAAGCTTGATGTTTATTATTTATTTAATAGTTATTTACTTTTCGTTATTTACCTACGTAGAAGGGTCCAGTCTAGATATATTTACTCCCTTGATTGAAGCTAGTTTTAATTAAATTATTTTCACAAATCTAATCTCAATGTTTAGATTTTCATTATGAAGTTTTGGGTCTATTAATATAGCGAGGGTATTTTAGTACTAAATTAGTCTGATAAGTTCTTCTGAGCAGAGTAATGTCATTTGTTTTTATATCGAGTTGGTCTTGTTTCCCATGAATAGGCTGAGAAGGTTAGATAGGCAGTCAACCTATGTAGAACATCCAAGGAAAAGGCTAGGCAGATGATAATTTTCAGTTGTTGGGATCACGTAAGGAAATAGATCAGATAGGTAAATAGAGCCAATTAAATAAAACAACATAAATAATGTTAACATACTAGTTTTATTTGCAGGTTTTATGTAGGTAAAATATTAAGATCTTATAGATAAGTCCACTCGTCTTCTTAAAAAGACATATAAAGACATTTATGCCATTGAAAACACACTCTTAACTCAAAGACAATAAAGTTAAAAATGCATCAAGGTCATCCCAATCAAAACTATCATCATCATTCAATATTTCTGCTATCAACATCGTTTCTAAAATCCCATCATCAGAATCCCTTTTACTTGACTTTGTCTTTGACTTATCAGGAGTGTCTTTATAAAAGGATGATGGGGGCAAAGCAGGTGATGGCAAATATGAAGGGTTAAGGGATGGTGATGAAATATCTTTGAAAGGTGATAACTTAGTCACTGTTGAAGTTGGTGATGAAGAAACAGGCGATAGATCTGAAGAAGCCATTTCTAAAACCGGTGAATTTATTGAAGTAAAAGTGGAGAAGTCTATAGCTGGAGTTTTTGAAGAATATATTGGTGAATATAAATTAGGTAGTGCTGAATTTGTTTGCACTGGGTTTACTCGTGGTAATGCTTGAGGTTCTAATCCAGAATATGCGTAAGGATTGACAGCAGAATAAATTGATGCCTTAACATTTTGAGTTATTGATTTCAAATATGATTTGCATGAACATAAGAGTTGTTCAGTAAAGTTTGATACCATTTCGCTAAAATTAGGTGCCATGTAAGACATAGATTGGGCTATAGAAGTAGACATTAACGGTGTGCTAGAAGTGGAAGAAAAGGATGGAGTTGGATAGTAAGAAGTAGGTATAGATTCAACAGGAATCGTAGGTGGTGAAAACAAAAATGTATTTGATACATAATCTTCAGTAACTGGGGATGAATATGGAGTAACTTCAGGTATTATTATGTAAGGATTTATGACATTTTCAACATAATATCTATTGACGTTAGGGCTCAATGATACTCTATTGTTAAGCCAAGTATCAGCAGCGGGGTCACTGTAAGGTTTGTTTCTTGAAAATGATTTTAAATTCTCAATGGTTTTCGTACAATTTCGTAACACGTCGAATTCAAAAGGAGTTGAGTATACTTTTAAAGATTGAAATGGAAATAATGGGTTTTCTTGCCTTATTTTTGGTGGAAGAATTGGTGACGTTGTATCTGATAATTTATTAGCTGCTGTAGAAGGTATTTGATTTGGAGACTCTGGCAAATTAGGCCTAAAAGACACTGAAGACATACAAGACTCAAGTCCAGGTGTTGTTCTGGATGGAAGTCCAGATGAAAAAGGAATATTGTTAGGTATTTTGGGTGCCTGAAACATTGTAGGCTTAGGAGTATCCGATATCTTAACTGAATTTAAACTTACCGGTGAAGGTAATTTATTTATTTCGGAAACTGAATTTAATGTATCAATAGTGTTTATTGGACTTTGAACATTAAAATTCAGACTTTCTGTATACGATAATCTTTCACCACAAAAAGGAAATGACTCAGGTGTTCTTACTCCTGGTAAATGTCTACATTTATAAAACAATGGATATGGTAATGAATTAGCTGAACAAAATGGTACATTATGAGGAGCTAAGATATCGGGTGTAGATATGGCCTTTGAAATCGGTGGTACAACCACATCATTAGTTTTTAAATATGAACTTAAATCATATCTTTTAAAAGGTTCTAAAGGAACAGGAGGCAATGATTGTAATCTTGATACTGAAGATAATCTATTTGGTACAGGAGAATTAATATCTGATGAAGTCAAAGCTGAAGATACCGGCAATTTCGTAGGAGATGACCAGAGTGGACTTTTACATGGTAAAGATACTTTTGGTGGAAGACTATAAGGAGTAATATTTCTACTACAATCATTAGGTAACAACCTTTTACCCAATCTCTCAGGTATTTTCACATCTTTTAAAGACGATTGATCAATCTTAGGCACAGGCAAAGCTTTAGATGATGAAGTAAAAGTGATTGGTGATGAGAATTGTCTGACCACCCATCCTGGTGCTGCTGGTGAGAACAGCTTCGACATTAGATCTTCACCGTCCCATATTAGTGGTGATTTGGTGATCGGTGATGCTTCGGCGGAGAAAGAAGACAGAGGTTTTGGCTGGATTGGAGTCACTATGCCTACTGTGTCTGATAGTGGTAGAGTAAATCCTTTTAATGCTGTGATGATCGTCTGTGAAGAAAGAAAAACTTATGATTAATATATTGTATTATAAATAGAAGATACAGTTACTTATAGTATTGCCTAGACCTTAAGCCAGTTGTCAGGACGAGGTGCGGAAAATGAAAATCATCTGACCAGCCTTTTCCCAACTATGTTGGGGTCTGCTTCCAGTCTAACAGGATGCGGCTGAATACCAGCGTGCCACATAGAGCGACTGGCTCCATGACAGCAGAAAATATAAAATGATTTTTTGAAATTTTACTTACGTACATAATATAAAATACGACATTATTAGGTGTGGCCCTATGTAATAATAAGCCTCAAAGTAATTTTTGATGGCTTTGCTTATCTCCTTACACGGGATCCAAACCGTGCCATATTTGAATATAATGGGCGTTACATATCGCTGTAAACACCCGTAATAACCATATAACACAACGATTTTCCCCTTAATAAAGATTCTAAAATTAAAACATTAATGACCTTTGGTCCAAGTCCACTGACAATATAAACGTTAGTTTTACTTAAAACCACAGTTTACTAAGAAACACGTTCAATTTTAAAAGTAAATAGTTGTCATCATCTCATCTCCCGAGCCTTTTCCCAACTATGCTGGGGTCGGCTTTCAGTCTAACTGGATGCAGCTGGGTACCAGTGTTTTACAAGGAGCGATGAGTTCCACAACCCAGTTACCCGGGCAACCCAGTACCCCTTGGTACGACTGGTGTCAGACTTACTGGCTTCTGACTACTCATAACGACTGCCAAGGATGTTCAATGACAGCCGGGACCTATGTACAGTTTAACCTATGTACAGTAAATCCGAAACACAGTCATTGGTGTCAAAGCTATATTAGAAAGTACATACAAGGTACATAATAAAAAATGTTGAAAACGTTTGCTTATAATGTCAGTGAACTTGGCTTTTGTAATTTGTTCACGTTCATTTGTTTTACTGCTCTCCAGTGTAAAATCAGGTTGACAAAATGCTAACCTACGTTACGCGAACCTTAGATAAAAAACGTAGGTAATAAAAACTTTTTCCACACGGCCTTTATTTTATGAAATGAGATTCGTTGGCTCGTATTTGCGTAAATATTTGATTGGTTGTTTCGACAGAAATGAACGTAAAAAGTTATTTGTATTTGATTTTAATGTATTTATTTTTGAAATTATTGTTTTAAAGTTGTTGTTTGTTAACTTTTACTTATATAATAAATAGGAAACATCGTTTTGATTGTATCATAAAGGCTCCGAAACTACTGAAACGATTTGAAAAATATTTCACTGTTGGAAAGCTACATTTTACTCAAGTAACATATAGACTACATTTTACGTTAAACTGTAGGTCCCGGCTGTCATTGAACATCCTTGGCAGTTGTTACGGGTAGACAGAAGCGAGTAAGTCTGACGCCAGTATAACCAAGGGGTATCGTGCTGCCCAGGTAACTGGGTTCAGGAGGTCAGATAGGCAGTCGCTTCTTCTAAAGCACTATTCAGCTGAATCCGGTTAGATTGGTTGGCGACCCCAACATTGGGAAAAGACTCGGGAGATGATGAAGACATAGGTTACATTTTATACCGGTGAGGGCAGGAGTTTCTACGAAAAGAGGGTGAAACCATGGGATAACGCTTACTCTAGTAGGTATGTTGAATGTCTTTCGTTTTTATAGTTAAAACTTACCTGACATATCACAAAAGCAAGCAACAGTTTCGCCCCCATACTGCCTACTTAGAAATGAAATGTCACATTAACATGAATTTATAAGTTACCGTTAAGTAATTAAAACAATCAATTCTAGGAAAATTAATGTGTAACGAAGTTACTTAAACATTAAAATTATGTGTGGGTTTCATGTTTTACAATGTTTGTATAAGTCTGTAGAAGCCGAAAATCGATCTCAGTGGCGTGCACTTGGAGAGGCCTATGTCCAGCAGTGGACTGCGATAGGCTGATGACGATGATGAATGTTTGTATATTGTTACTATGTTATGTATTTTAGAACATATTAGGACCATGTAAAATCAAATGTAAATCCACTGTATTCCATGTTTTATGAAAATAAACGAATCTTGTATAATTTTTGAAGGCGTAGGCAGAAAAGATATCACCAGTTGCTTTTTCCCAACTACGTTGGAGTCGGCTTCCAGTCTAACTGAATGTAGCTGAGTAACAGTGTCTTACATGGAGTGACTGCCTATCTGACCTCTATACCCCTATACCTCTTTATCGTAGGTAAGACTGGTTGTCAGACCTTTCTGGCTTCTGATACCCGTAACAACTGCCAATGATGATGAATGATGTTGACTGCGAGTGATAGAATGGAGACCATATTTTCTTGTACTCGTTTAAATTAAAGAAGAAAGAATTTATCAAGCCTACTTTCCAGAAACGCCTGTTAGATAAGTTACCTATCACCATTTAATTATTTTCCTTTATACGATAAAAAACGGGAACAAATATAATGACCACCATAAAATGCTTTGATACCCTTAGTTTTGCAACCAGAAAAATCTACTGAACACCAGAAAAATAAAGTCTAAAAATGTAATAGTACCAGCTATTATAGTCACGACTTCACTTTAAATTGTATTCGACCACCAAATTTAGTAAATGATCACCAACTCTTGACGACCAAATTAATGTATTATTTTTGCCTAAATAAGTCACTGTGATTGCCATAAAATGTAGGCTTATTATCAAATAAAGTATTATGATGCCATATTAAGTTATGTGCCCGGCTTGCAATGCATGCGTGAGTGTCAGTATGACGAGTGACAGGGGAAAATGGAAGAAAATGACATATTGCGCCGACCCCAAGTAAAATTGGGAACAGGGCAGGAGAAAGAAGAAGAAGAATGTGTTTCTCAATACACTCCCTCGAAAACACACTCTTATCGCACTGTTTAGAGGCATGCAATAGACAATTTTCCACCCTAGTGCAGGAAAAGGGTCCCCATAATGTAATTACATTTATTGTATCAGGCCGAACTTATTTTTTTGGAGTCAGTTTACTTAAACAGGATAGCAAGATGTAAAAACTTTGATTATCATTTTATATTAAAACGCTGGTATAATTTTGATGATCATTCACTACTTTTGGTGATCATTTACTACTTTTGGGATAACAATGATTTATTTGGACTCATTTTGCTTAAATAGGATAGCAGAATGTAAAAACTTTGGTTATCATTTTACTTTAAAATGGTGGTTTAATTTTGGTGATCATTTACTATTTTTGGCTTGCGCATGATTTATTTTGGAGTAATTTCACTTAAATGGGATAGCAAAGTGTTAAAACTTTGGTTATCATTTTACATTAAAATGCGAGTTTCATTTTGGTGATCATTTACTATTTTTGTCTGCTATTTGTTACTATTTCTGGTGATCAGTTAAACATAAGCCATAAAAAACCAAAGCAAAATACGAATTATATTGCACTTAATGTTTCTACTAGAGCAACGTGACAATACTATGACTACAATAGATAACATTAAATAAACTATGTACTTACCTATTTCAAAACGTTGAAATAATAATCTTCAAGTATTATTACGTATTCAAAAAAAGAATAATAGATATTACAATATTGTACAAAGCTACGTGACTTTCTTACGAATTGATAACAAGTAAGAAATAATATCAGAATTGTTTTATCAAATGTAAGATGTTGGGAAATTGAATAAGTAAGTAAAAATGTTCCTTTTATTGTTGCGAAAAAAAAGTTTAACAAATTGGAATTGCTGAAACGTAAATGGAATACGAATTTCATGATTAACTATTGATCTAAAATTCGTAGTGTCTTATTGTGGCTCTACACGATACCGTACAAACTGGCAGAATTTTGTCTGCACAACAAATCGGGCTTTCAAAGTCTGTATAAAGTAGCAGCCAATGATAAGCCTACACAAATATCTTGTCATCATATCTTCACTCAGACTTATACCTACACAGATTTTTACCCAGACTTTACGTCCGTACAAATATTTGGACTAACTTAAAGTCTATATCGTGAGGACCCACTACAAGTAACTAACAGATCAATATAGAGTGAAAAATTGTGACGCAGAGCGAGAAGAAGCGAGGGTTTGAAACGGGTCTGATCAGGACGGACAGAAAAAAAAGGTTTCTATATCCTCTGATTTTACTTTTATTGTTTCTCCCTCAGTTTTTTCAACATAACTGATATAATCAGCATGCTTTATTACTAGAAGTTTTCGAGGGCGTGTCAGCCGAAAGACGTCCTCTGCTGGATAAAGGCCTGCCCCAAGCTTCGCCACTTTGCTTGAACTGCTTTCTGGCGACCTTGGCCAGTGAGCTACCCAGAAGAAAATTTGGAATTCGAAATTCGTATTTCGAGGGACCACCCGAGGTATCCAGGTACGATTTAGTACAAGGCTGCAAGCAGAAGTAGTACGTGTTAAGCTGAAAACGTTAAGTCGAATGCTTATGGTACTTTGGACTTTCCACTTTATTAGTAAGTGGGAAGTGGATGGCTGACAGTTTATTTTGAAGGTATTGTGAAAGCAATTAAACTGTTGGGTCGTCTGATCCTGGCCGGATATCTGGTCGTTGTTTTGACCATTTATATTTCCATAGTTTTATGAAAGAACCCGATCAAACTGTCGTCCACCAATTTTTTGGCAGTTTGCGATGGGTTAAAATTTCCTACAAGTGAAGTTATTTCGGTCGTCGGAAGATGCTGGATGCAGGTCACCTCCAACAGGTATCTGTGGAGATCTAAGGGGGAGGCCTGTGTTCAGCAGTGGACGTCCTATGGCTGAGATGATGATGATGACGTTGTTTCTCTAGTTATTTTAAGTAAGTAATTACTAATCAGTTGTCAGATCTGTTTCTGGTTTTTGAGAGACGAAATAGTTCCTAAAGGTTGTAATGTTTTACTCAAGTGTATTGCTGCATTCATTTCCATTGCTTGTAACAGAAACCATTCTTCAAATGTTTTATTTCATCTTGTTATGCTTAGTAAACCGTCTGTCAACTAATTAGATAACCCCTAGCTTACTAGAATGGCATTATGATCTTAAAGCTTATAAATAAGTGATTTTAGTAGTTACGGGTAGTCAAAAACCAGTAAGTCTGACAACCATTTTTACTTCCAGTAACTGAAAAAAGGTTGGTTTGAGGTGGTCAGATAGGCAGTCGCTCTTTGTAAAACACTGGACAGCTGCATTCGGCTAGATTGGAAGCCGACACCAACATAGTTGGGGAAAGGCAGGTGATTTTAGAACGAAATGATAAACAAGCACAAATAGCGTCAAGTGGTAGTGTCTTATGAAAATAATATTGACGCGTTTTGGTATAGCTTAAGGGATTTTCAGGACCAGTTCTTTTTATTAAACTTACTTGCAGACTTTTTACACACTAAGGTTAAAAACAAACACAACAAATAATCACATCCACACATTTATTAAAATTAACCAAATAAATAACTTAAAAGACCCTAATAAATGTAGTTATAAGGTCCAAAACCGCAAGAATTGATCGGCGAAACAACAGGACTGATTGGACCAATCACAGGATTGATAGGAGACAAACCATATTCTAACGGCGAACCAAAACCTGGAACTATAATTTCTGGTGCAGACGTAGGTAAAGTATTGCTTAATAAGTTACTGACAACCAACAGTTGTAAAGCATTTGCCAAGTTATTAGCGACCGTACTGTCTTGTATTATGGTCGTAGATGGCAAAGCAGGGTTGGTGATGACAGTTTCCAGGCTGTATGGTGCTCCTAGGATTGGGGGAGCGTAGTTCGGTCCGATGATCATCTGGTTCGGTAGGATGGTTTCGCTTACCGGCAGAGGGAGGATGTTTGGACCACAGTTTGGTAGGATGCGGTTTAGGCATTGGGCGTTGAGGGTCTGAAAAGAAAGATTTTTTGTTAGATGGTTGTTTTGTTAGAGACTGACGTTGGGATAGGTTATGGTGAATTTTGATTTGACGAATAAATGCTATGCTGCGGTTTTATTGACAGAAAAAAGTAAGTTTTTCAATTTCATTTTCTGCAAGTTGCGATCACGTTGTGGTTTCAGATAATCTTTTGTAATGAACTAGCTACATCCAGCGGTTTCACCCGCATCCCGTGGAAACTACTTTACGCACCTGGATAAAATGTAGCCGATAGACTTCCTTAATAAATGGGCTAATCTGACATTAAAAACCGTTTTCAAATCAGACTAACAGAACCTACTTCACATTTGAGTTGTCAAACAAACACACAAATTCTTCAGATTTAGTAAATAGAGTACTTAGCGAATATTAAAATTAATATCTAATTTCTTACTTACATTTATTATTGCAAATTGAATGCAAACGATTGCAATGAATTTGGCAGCCATCTTGAAATTCGAACTTCTAAATTAATTAAATTGTAAATAATGGTTTGTTATATTAACTCGACTTTATATACTAAAATATTATCTAAAACTTTGCCGTTTTATCGACAAGTTGCTACTATTATCTGCAGTTGGGTAAATTGTTGGGTAATGTCAGATAATGCATAACAAAAAAGAAATTACTATCTTGTTAAGAAGATTTAGGTTTGAGTTACAGAAACCTAAACATACAAAAAGTAATTGGAATTAGGTATCATCAGTACAAAATCATGGTGGGTTCTGTTTTCAGGAAAGGCATTTTGTGTCGCAACTTATGTATGTAGGTAGATAGATGCAGGATTTTATCGAGAAAATCATCATCACCAAAAAAATAGTACTCTCTAGTTTTTTATTACTTACCAGCCGTTTCCCCGCAGATTCATCCGCGTCCCGTGAGAACTACTGCCCGTGCTGAGATAATATAGCCTCTGTAACTCGGGAAGAGCGCAGTTTTCTAACAGTGATTTTTGTTTTCAAATTGGTTCAATAGTTTCTGAGCCTTTAGGTACAAAAGAAACCAAAAATCTTTCCTCTTTGTTATATTAATTTAGATTACAGAAACCAGCATTTAGATACCGCTAGCGACATCTTTTGAGAATTTTCCGAGTTACTCTGGTTGCTATAGTTACCAAGGTTCTAGATTTCAAAACGCCATCTAGATTTCTAAATTAAAGCGTCTACTTCAAACAATAGTTTTCAGATAGCTCATGTTTTCCCCACAGTTTAATTGTAGTGTTCCTCGAACCTCGAAGAGATGTCAGCATGACATTGCATATTATATACAAAACTGCTCTATGGTGCCTCCCAAGATTTTTTTCAGTTGATAGCGTATAGTTTCAAGGGATGACAGCATTTTTTTGTACTGACTGATAGAACTGTCAACTGCACTACAACTGCAAAGTCAACTGCACTTAAAAACGTAGCATAAAACGGTCAAACCATAAACAAGTATAATAATCTATGCTATAAACTCTGATTTTGTAAATTATGAAAACAAAAAATGACTCCTGTGGCCAAACCCCCGAATGGATAAGGTTATTATTTTTACAATTCGCCATAGAATATCATAGAGTATATGTGATAGGATTTAATGTGATTAGGTACGACACGCCCGATATAGGGCCACAGTATCATGTTGAGCGAGAGCACTTTACGTGGGTGTGACGCATATTTCCTCCTATCTTTTCTCTTCTATAAACACTTTTTTGTTAATTGTTCTTGTTTTCTGTGTGTGCTTTAAATTTTGTGTTGTCTATACCTAATACAGACTCGACACGCCATTTTCTCATGAACCTAAATAAAGAATGAATATAAAATCCAAACAACAAGTTTTAGTTTAACATAATTCATCCTCCGAGCCTTATCCCAACTACATATGTTGGGGTCGGCTTCCAGTCTAACTGGATTCAGCTGAGTACCAGTGCTTTTTAACATCATGCTAGTTTAACATAATAATTTCGTGATTCAAAATCGAAAAGAAAACGCCCAATACTTCGACCAGCCATGGCCGTTTCCTAGAGAGTTCCAGTTCATATCATACATACAGCTGAAAATTTTCGTGACGCTACGATCCGTGGAGCATAGTTGTAAACGTTACCTTATTTAGATTCCATTACCTACATAGTTTCGTAGCAGCAGTAAATAAAGCGGATTTTGATGTACGACTCTTATAAACCTTTGAAAATTCTTTGCGCAATTTATGCATACAGATCTTGTCAAGAAGCGATTGTAAAATGTATCAACAATGCTCTACAGTCTACTGAGTTAGTCGTCAAATATCTTCAGAAATCCAAAGCTATTTGGCCCGATCTGTGTAATAAGTATGAGCCCTTATAAATCGGGTATAAACGGGTTCACTGAGGGTATGGATATAACACACCTTTGTTTGCTCTAATGCTTGTGCATTATAATTAAGTACATTAGAATTATTATGTACACTATAATTATTCTAAATAATAAAAAGTCTTAAAGTATATAACAATAATTTATTTCTATTTAAATAGTTTTTACAATAAATAAGCTTACAACAAAAATGTTCATGCTGACAATAATTTACACAGAATTTCAAAAATAATGACTGTTGTACGCTACAGACAAGTTCAGATAGCAAACTGAACAGGCAATAAAATAACAAAATGAGCTATTAGAATTTTGAAAAAATCGGATCACTCATAGTTTTCATAACAACAAACAAAACAACAGTCAATCAAAACAAATCACCCACAGAAAACAGATCATTATCACCCATCATTGAATAAGGTGATTGAAAATCTTGCCTCGAACTTATAGAAGCGTATGGAGATAAAACAGACTCAGAATAAGTTGTACTTGGACCCAAAGCTTCATACGGAGACATTAATGCCATACTGTTTCTTGTAGGAGCATAAGTACCTATCACATTAGGCTCAGCAAAGCTCGAAGTTCCAACGAATTTAGAATTTGGCATAGCTGGAGGATAGAAAGGAATTTGAGCTTGCTCTGTGTAAGAAACAGTTTCCTTAACTTTAGGCTTAGACAGTTCAGGAGGTGGAGAATTTAAGATATTACTAACAACTAATAATTGTAAAGCTATAGCTAAATTATTGAGCACACTAGAGTCTATACTTGACGGTTTCACATCGACTTTAGTTGGCTGTTTCGGTACCAGGTTAGGCTGGCCTGTTGGTGGAAGTTGGGGCAGAGATGACGGAGCTCTTGGTAAACTGGCTGCTGTATTCAAAGGTGGGGATTGAATAGATGGCAATTGCTGTAAACTGGATACAAGATTAGGAAGAGCTAAAGCTGAGAATGATGGTAAACCAGTAGATGGTCTTGCCGGTGTTGCCAAATTAGGTGGTAATGTCTGGGAGGCGGGTATGGTGATCGTGTGAGCTGAATGTGGCAACCCTGTTAGATGTAGGTATTGTTGTAACGTTGGCTGGGCGTATGGTGTTGTGAGTACCTGTAAATTAAAAAACATATTTTATTTTACTTTTTACCTAAAAGGACTTTAGGACATGTTTGCTGGTAAAAGCTAGGGATTTAGACATGTTTTATATAATCATGTTAGTAATATTTTTGTCAAACTCAATCTATGGGTTGTAATGACAATATATTTTACCATACATAGTTACAATTACATGTCAAATAAGGCTGGCTTGATACAGGACACTGATCAAGAACTTAAATGCTAAGATAATCAAAATAAATGGTTAAGTTTCAAAAGGAACTCAAAATCTCAAGAATAAACAATTAATTATATTATTACAAACCTTAATAACAAAACTTTGTATCAAAAACAAGAAGATCACTTCCCGCGCCATGACGACCACAGATAAAATACAACAACTCTCAGATTGATATACAAACTCATTGATATAGACGCTTTTATCTCACTACTTAGAATTACGTAATCATAATCAGATGTAGTATGTTTAGATAAAATAGTGTGTGATTTATCTCTACTGATTACAGATTGTTTTCTAAGAATTTGCAGATGCTTTAAATTGTGGAGCACGGTTCAATAGATAATGTCTTTACCTACTTAGGTTGGCCATGAATTAGTAGTTGAATAAGAATGAACTGGTGGTTTTTTGGACCTGTATTTTCTATCGATTTCTGTACAATGTGGAATGTTAAATGTGCAAAACCTTAAAAAACACAAATGATATTTAATTTAATTTAATTATAAAGGTAATTTTAAAATGAAAATAAACACGCTTGTCATGTATTGTCATCAGAACTCAGAGCGTGTGCTAAATTTCATCCTAATCGAAGACCAGGAAGTGGGTCAAGTTCCAACCAAAGTTTTCAGTCGGTTCGATGTCGGCTAAATACCTGCTCTTTGTAATGTACATACCATTCATCTTCATACTGATTTACGAGCCCAAACAAACTATCGGCCGACTAAAAGTTTGCAGCGAACTTAATATGTCACGTTATATTAATAAATGAATTTGTTATTTAAAATTGGTCGAATTGCCACTTTTAACATTCATATCAATGCAATAAATTATGAAAAACCGGACAGTCGAATCTCACAAATTATTGATACAAATGACAATCGGAAATCAAACATAAATTATTGCGGAAACGGAATCGAATAAATGCGCTGAATTGCAGATTATTTCAATGAATCATATATGATGTCACTTTTAAAATGGTTGACATAAATGCTCACACGTTTTTGACCTCGTTATTTTATTTAAATGAAAGCGATTTTAGTTTATTTGCCTTGCTGTTTTTCGTCCTATTTCTGAAACATTATGCCTAGGCTTTACTCAACTTTGTTGGGGTCGGCTTTCAGTCTAACCGGATACTGCTGAGTACCAATGTTTTACAAGGAGCGACTGCCTATCTGACCTCCTCAACCCAGTTACCCGGGCAACCTAATACCCCTTGGTTAGACTGGCGTCTGACTAACTGGCTTCTGACTACCCGTAACGACTGCCAAGGATGTTCAATGACAGCCGGGACCTACAGTTTAACGTGCCATCCGAAACACTGTCATAGGTGTCTAAGATCTTCTTAGAAATCTTATATTTTTACTTATGTATGTATACCTACATGTTTTGTATGTACTTACATAGGTTTTTATCGTGAACTTTTCATTACATTTCTTTTAATGTTACAAGACAAAGATAAGCATTTGATATTATTTACCTAATTGCTTTCATTATGTTTAAATACATTATTTGTTATCTTTTACGAAATTAATTTGATATGTCAATGTGTTACTAATACTTTTTTTTGTAATAATTTTTGTAGTGTGGTATAAAAGAGGTTGGAAGCAATTTTATTTATGTTTTTCAAGATGGCCGCTTTTGTATTATTTGTTTGTGCTGTATTGGCTTGCCAGGTAAGCAAATAATATAAATATATTTAGTAAAAACTTATGTATTCAGTTTTATTTATACATAGTTTGCTAGAAATAGAGACAGATGATTAATTTCATTTTTGTTTGTTTTCAGAGTGAAGCCCAATTTCTGCCAAGATTACCACTCAACACACCAGTGCCACCATGTAACCCACCATCGCTAGTCTATAACCCACCTCCCTGTAATCCCATACCTCCCTGTAACCCCATACCTCCTTGTAACCCAATACCTCCCTGTAACCCCGTGCCTCCCTGTAATCCCATACCTCCCTGTAACCCCGTGCCTCCCTGTAACCCTATACCTCCCTGTAACCTTCTAGCTCAAAATAACCTTGTACCTTCCTGTAACCTTCTACCTCAAAGTAATATTGTACTCCCTTGTGACCCAACACCTCCCTGTAACCCCCCACAAGTTGTAACCACTATCATAGATAACTCAGTATCGAATTCTCTTGCCAATGCTCTCCAATTGCTAATAGTTAGCAATCTGCTTGAGAACACCATGAAAGCGCAATGCGAGTATACGTCACCTGTTGTATGTGACCCTATACCGGTTAAGGCAACCGTTTTGTCACCCACTCTAGACTGTTTAGCTCCTCAAATTAATTATTTACAACCTTACTCTCCCTGTGAACCAATCATAACTCCTTGCGACCCAATTGTACCAAATGTTTGTTATCCAGAAGTGATACCAATACCCAATGTTGGTTGTGGATGTGATACACCATACGTCGTTCCCAATTATGGGTGCGGCTGTGACGGCTTTGGCCCAAATTATGGACCAAACATTGGTTATGGTTGTGACACATGTGGATTGAAATATGGACTTCCAAATCCGGGATGTGGTTGTGGATTTGATAATTGCGGTCCTAGAATTTTACCTGCAGTTTGTGGGTGTGATAACTGTGCACCAATCATTGGTGTCCCAAATGTTGGCTGTGGGTGTGGGTGCGATTCCTGTGGAGTTACCTATGGTGTGCCCAACGTTGGTTGTGGCTGTGGATGTGATAATTGTGGACCTATAATTGTATCACCAAACAACAACTGTGGATGTGGTTGTGACTCTTGCGGATTAAATTATGGTTTGCCAAATAATGGTTGTGGATGCGGCTGTGATTCCTGTGGATTGCCAAATATTGCTTGCGGTTGTGACAACTTTGGACCAAATGGTTTTAATAACCCTGGTTGTGGGTGTGGATGTGATAATTTTGGACCATCCTGTGGTTTGCCCAATATTGGCTGTGGCTGTGATTCCTTTAGTTCCTTTGGTTTGCCCAACATTGGTTGTGGGTGTAACTCCTGTGGATCCAAGTTTGGTATCCAGGATCTGTTGGCCAATATGTTAGGGCCAAGATGTGGATGTTTCTTTTAGTCATTAGTTTAAATTAGTCGGTAAATAATTTACGTGTATATTTTTGGTTTTAAGAAAAAATAAAACATTTGAATTTAAATATAATTTTGTTTTTATTCCCTAATCCTTTTTGGTCATAAGTAGTTAATTTGTTACTGATCACAGACAATGGAAATAAGTGGATATTTCTGAAAACACTACTTATTTACCTTTCAGGAAAATATTCCAGTAGTTTTCCAAAGTATTTGAGATTTCACAGGTTTGCGATTACGACAAAGTTATGAAAATACCATATTTCTTCAATGCTTACAAAGCAGCTGACTGTATCATCTGACATAGGTGATTTCTATTTACACGATTATTAGTACACGCTACAGCAATTTCTATTACTTTTACATTTACAAGACATTCAAATAAAGATCTCCTTTCGGGAGTTGAATAAAAAAACACATAATGTAATACATAAAAAAAACTCATCAAATTAAATCCAAAAAACATTTATTTCTATCACATAAAAAATATCAAAAATTAAATTACTTATAACTTATTTGCTAAACTTATACCTAAAACACTAGCCTTGTATATTGCCTAGCATACCCATAATAGTATTAAGTAAACCATTCACATTAGCTTGATTTATTTGAGGAGAATTAGAGCAAGGAGCAGAAGAAATAACTCTAGGAGGCAATGACACTATATTACTAGGTGAAACAACATTAGGCGTAGGAACTGATAGAGGATTGCCTGGACTAGGCAAATAGATATTAGGATTGACTATATTAGGGGGGATATAGTTGGTAGAAATGACATTAGGAGCTCCTATGTTAGGAGCAACGAAGCTAGGCGAAACGACTGTAGGAGACAACGGATTATTGCAACCACAAGACAGAACTGGTGAATTCATAACTTCATTCAACAGCGGAGAAGCTAATTGCAAAGCTAAATCAGAACTCTTACTATTCTGCAACAAATTGCAGACTATCATAAGTTGGATAGTGTTAGCTAAGTTCTGACATACTGTAGGTGAACAGTCTGTGATGATAGTCGTGCTAGGCGTAGGCGTGTTAGGAATAGGAATTACATTGTTGCAAGGAGGTTCGGATATCACTGTGGGTGCTGGCTGGTTTATGAAGTTGCTAGTATCGAGGATTTTTTCTCCGATGGGTCTGAAGTTGTATGGTGGTCGAAGTAGTTGCGGTGTGACGGACTGAAAAAAAGATAGAAAATATTATAATAAAAAGAAAAATTCACTATGAGAAACTGTTTTTATTAAAGAAGCTTATTAACTTTGTATTATATGTGTGAATAAAAACAGAGGTTACAGCTAATGGAAAAACATACATTGTGGGCTTCAAGAGCCAAGAAATAGGTACAAGTTTCATAAAAAAATTAAATTAGTTGTCATATAAGAAAAAATAAATAGAAAAGTTAATAGCATAAAATTACAAAGATAATACTGTTAATATGTCAATACGATACATAAATCTGTAGGTAGGTATATGTGGGTGTACAAATATGTAGTTTTAATAAAAATAACCAACCTTACTGAATAAAATCACCAGCGTAATCAATAAGAAATACTTCATTTTGAAAATTATATTTTAACCATAAAGTTTAAAGCCAAAGAATTTTAACTAATTAAATCTTTTCACATTTTTCTTTCGTATTTATCTTGTTTTTATCTGAGATTCGTGTCCTATCGTTGGTGTGTGGTAATTGATGTAAGAAGTTAACTTTTCCCTACGGATGCGATTGTGTAGGTAATGATATAAATGATAAAGTCATTCATTGATTCCTAACATTCAATACATATGAAAGTAGGTACCTTTCTATGTCATATATCTAGTGAGTTTCGTAATTATTGTGCTGAAAAAAGCCCAGCCCAGTTTTGCGTTTTATGAAAGGTAAGAAGTTTAAAAAATAAGGTAGATACGAACTGGTTCTGCAATTTTTAGTAAATTCTTACACTTTCTATTGCAAAATAATTTATAATAATTCCACTGTCGTAATCCCATAATATCTAACGTCATCTACAAATAACAGTCTTTCCAGCCATAAACCTAATCGTCTTTCAAAAAATCCGTCCATTGTTATTTCGTCCTCTTCCTCTATATCTATCCACATTCATGTTCAACTCCTTCCTCACAATGTGGTATTTTTTTCTGACGTGCGGTGGGTGAGGGAGTCTAGTACCTAAATACTATTGTAGCTGGAGAAAGTGTGGAGTGAGTAGAAAATAAAACAACAAAATGCCAAAGCTAAAATTTTATTTAGGTATTTATTTCACTCACAAAATAATAGGCTTAACCAAAGGCGCGATATCAGGGCACACAGGGGCTGCCAAAGTCAGACAATCACAGGGCGATGCCACTGGAATATAAGCTCCCGTGGTCAAGAAATCCAACCCTGGGGCAAAGCTTTGTGCCACGAAGGGCAATGCTGACTCAAAATACCCCAAACCGTATGGCAATTCAACTGTCGTTGGTGGCAGAATTAGCTGCTTGTTGCAATTTTGAAAAACTGGAGGAATGACGTAGTCTATGGTGTCGCAAGGTGTTGCTAGTTGAGAAAAATACATGTTTTGGCGGGGACATTGGCAGGGGTTGCGGCGCATGATGTATCTTGCTGTTGTCATCTGTAAAAATGTATTATTTTGGTGTAAAAATAATTATTTTCGCGTTTCATTCTGTTTCACAAGTTAGATAAGTATTAGGTACTTTAAAATAATCTGGATATAGCTGACAGTTCTACACATATGACTCGGTACTTGAACTTAGCTATTTCTCGATAATATGCAATTCATTTCCATAGAAACTTTTTCAAACACCCGGTTTTAAAAGACTCAAAATCGCGTATAGGGTCACGCTTAGCATTCACATTTGTAACGCACATTGAGCTAAGAAGCCTGAATTATTGCACTTACACTGATTGCGACAACAAAACTCAACAGAAACAACAGCCGTTGGACCTCCATAGTGAATAGTCCACAACACAAACAAAGAAATATGTATTTCAGTTGCTTATATCCTTTTTACAAAATCGTAGATGTCCTAATAAACGTTAGCTATCGACTTTTTCTGTAACAATTTTGTAATTCTAGATTGGTAACCTATTTATTTCATAGAAATATTGAGTAGGTATAGGTACTGATGTAAGCGATGAAAATTTCCAGTGACATAGTCTTAACTCTCTCACTAAAAAAAATCTTGATCTTAACATCCGTAATCTGGAATTGACTAAATGATAAACTGGTTCAGACTCTTTTTTCAGGATTTTCACCTTCCGACCATCTTTTGACAAATAACTTAAAAGAAGAGGCGTGATAGCCATTAAGACTTTGACAGTTTTCCACAGCAGCAGCAAGAAAAATTTAAAAATACACTAGTTCTAGATATTTTTGCTTCCAACCAAATAAACTAACTCTCCATCATTGTAATAGCCTATTCAGCTAGCTCAGTTAATTATGAGCTCATTAAGCATCTTTAGGTATTATAGAATTTCGTCAGTTGTTTGGTATTTTGAATAGAACCATCTGAAATCAGAAAAATAAATGAATTATCTGATGATTCGTTTAGGCAGACACGTACGCAGAAAATAGATAGGCTAGCTAAACTTAATATAAATTAACAAAAGCTTTTCGCAAGAATTAAAAAGATAACGAAGTTAATTTGAAATACTACAAATCAATTACAAATAAAGATATTTCAATTTTTATTGCATTTGTTTATAAAAAGATAAGTGTAGGTTTCTCAATACTTGAATAAATATGCCTGAACAATATTATTCTTTTGTTTTAATCAAAACTTGACAAGAACATGACGAAGAGTGCACTGCTGTTTCTTTTAAGTTTTTATTTAATTTTAAAGGTACGTAAATAAATAAAATTCAAAGAAATTAATTAGATTTCAGGCTTAAATGATAATTGAAAAATGTTTTTTGGTCTAAACATACTTAGATGAAACTCAATATTTGTTTGTATTTTACGCAAAAAAAATGATGAATGATGCAAGAAAAATGATTTATCATATTGCATAATCATTATCAATTTCGTTCCTTAAGATCACTGATTTCATGTACTTCTTCATCTTCACAGATAAGTCACGCCCAATCCATCAATCGAGATTGGCGCAACATACCACCAACACTTAACTCCAAGCTACCAACACCAACGCCAAAGCCAACGCCAACAAATGCACCAACTTTTGACAGAACAACCCCAACATTTGACAGGACAGCACCAACATTTGACAGAACAACGCCAAAATGTTACCCTGAAACTGCTGTAGCGTATTTCTTACCTGCCCCACCGACAGCACCTAAAGTAACAGTTTTAAATACTAACATCAAAGATAAAACTCCTAACTGTAAACCAACTGCAAAAGAAAACTTGTTAAATGTTATAAAAGAAGTACCCCAAAGTACGAGTTTCCCGCCAAGAAATGAAATGTCAAAACGAGTTGCTTTCCCGCCTCCGCCGCCGTGTACGACTGGGTTGCCAGATTTAATGGATGAAATTCCGTCTATGGTGCAGGATAGATTCAGCAGATTGGCAGAAACGGAAGAGAAGACTCCAGTATGTGAATCGTGTGCCGCTTTGATAAAGAAATTACCTATTTTTAATTTTGATCAGGAACTGTTAGACGGATTTTTGTCTGGTATTGGAATATAATTTTGCTTAATAGATCCAGAAGACTGTTTATGTTAATAAAATGTTGATTCAAACTCTCAAGTGACTTTTTTATTTCACTAAGCAAATCTTCCTAAGTGTTATTATGCATGCACCCAGTTATTTGTTCATTTGATATCACCTAGAGCTATCAGACATAGCTTTTAGCATTTAGCTGCACGCCAGCGCTCGTAAAACGCTATCATCATCTTGTCACCATCATCATTCTCATGTACTTTTCCTAATTTTCTTTGGGGGCGGCCTAAATTGCAAGCTATTCTTAAAAGATAGGTGTCCATGTAGAAACTCCAATGAGACAAAAATACGAAAATAAACGTCAATGTCAAATAATCAAATTGACAATATTCAGCCAAAAAAGTTTGGTTATGCGATTGTCATTTAGTTCGGAATTCTTTAATTCTGAAAAATTACAAAATTAACCAATATTCCTGAATTAAAAGCATCAAAATGGTTGAAGCCCAAAGGTTTAGGATTGAGCAGGAGATGACGAACCTTGTCAATGAGTTGGACAAGAGTCATTTGAGAAAAATGCAGGTTAGTGAGGTTACTTTACCGAAACCATGCAAGGCTTATGCAATACCTCTTTAAATAAGTTTCTTATAAGTTTAAGCCTTGTAAACAATTACTATTACCTTTTTTATACTACAAGAAATATATAAACAAAACATGGCTGTCAGTTTTGGCAATAAAAATGGATGATGCAACCCAAGGATTTTGTGTTATTGAATATAATCAATTTAGTGATTTTATCTTCCCTATTTGCTTACATAACTGTACAAAGTTAAGCCATGACATAGCTCATGGTTTGGGAAACCCAGTACATGATATGAAAGTGCAGCGTCTTAATAGGACAGGTTCTCTAAAGAAATTGGCCTGTTGTTTGCTCTATTTATTATATTTATGTGTTATTGCATATGAAATATCTATCAATTCATATTCAGAACTGTTTTTTTTTTTCAATTATGCTGAAAAGGAAAGATTATTCTTGATATATTAGGTTCTATCGCAATATTTTTTGTCTATTTACTCTATTGATACATTGTAGTCAGTACATAAGTGTGTATGTCACACTTATCTACTGGGTTATATAAAAAAATCTTAAGTGGATGTTTCATGTTATTTCCAGGGTGACATGCACAGGTGTGCCGCCAAATGCTGTGATGATCCTCAAACCTCTCTAGAGAGAGTGCACAGTTGCATTGACAACTGCACTGCACCACTCAATCAGGCTAATAATTATGTTCAGGTAACTTGCTCACTGCTCAGACTATAGGAGCCATACAATAATTAAGTCACAAAAAAAGAAAAGAAAACATTGGAGTGAAACCTTAAAAAATGAAAGAAAAATTAAGAAGAGAGAATAAAAGACAAGTGGAGATATAACATAAAATCTCCTAAGAAAGTAGTGTTGCAAATATTGACTATATTTGACTTAGAAGATGGCCTGACTTACCTGTAATATTATTATTTATTTATTAAAGGGTTTACCAACAGCTTCTGTGTAGCTAAAACATAGTGTACAATTTCTGTTAATACTAGGACTATTATGGCATCTCCTTTCATTTTTCCTGCCTCAGTGTATCTGGGGTAATGTGCATTGAAATAAATTCATTATATTGATTATGTTGTGTTATATTTACAGGGTGAGATCAATCACCTACAGAACAGACTACAGAGGTGTGTGATGGACTGCAATGATTACGCCAGAGACAGATTGGGCTCTGATCCAAGTCAGGAAACGGTAAGACTATTACATTTTAACACCATCACTAGCTAGCGCAGCATAGGATGTGCACCGACAAGGTGGACAGACAACCTTATAAAGGTCGCCGGAAGACGCTGGATGCAGGTCGCCTCCAACAGGTATCTGTGGAAATCTAAGGGGGAGGCCTATATGTTCAGCAGTGGAGACGTCCTATGGCTGAGATGATGATAACCATCACAAGGATTTATTTGTCAACTTAGTTTATAATGTGAATCACTGGAGGATCTTTTTCCTGGTGGGAAATCATCAAATGACCCCACCTGCTGGCAGAAAATCAAAAACAAATGATTCTTGCTGCTAATGCTTCAACCTCTATAATATTCATTACAGCTTAACTTTCAAAATGATGATTGATTCTTTAATTTTCATTGTCTTTCAGTGGCTGTAATGGTTTCCAAGACAGAAATAAAGTTCTTTTTTTTCTCCTCTGCAGGTTGACAAATGCACAATAGAATTCGAGAAGTGTGCAGTAAAATGTGTAGACAAGCACATTGGTATCATTCCTAACATGATGAAGACGATGAAATCCGTCCTGGCCAGCGGGAAGCCTCCCCCAGCTAGGAGCGAATGAGGAACCACTTAGATGTTATTGGGTCATGGTTATATTAATACTGAGGCTTGGTTTCTGAAAGATCAAAGTCAGAGTCTAATTTTGTTTTCTTTCTCTTTCTGGACTTCATTTTTACGGTCTATGCTGTGTTTAGCTTGTTTTATGGGTGCTAAAATAACTGATACCTCATAATATATACTTTTACCATGTTACCACAAAAACTTAACGCCAGTTTAAGACTTGTCTAAAAAAAATTCAAATTATGACGTTGACATATATGGTTTATTTTGCAGCCACAATTTTTTTAGACAAGTGTAAAACAGACGTTTATGTTTTTGTAGTAAGGCCATTAATGTTAATATGAATAACTAGCTGTTTTGCCGCGGTTTCACTCGCGTCCCGTGAGAACTACTGCCTGTACCGGGATAAAATATAGCCTATGTTACTCGGGAAGAGTGATAGCTTTCTAAAAGTGAAAGAATTTTTCATATCGCTTCACTAGTTTCGGAGCTTAAGGGTACAAAGAAAGAAATAAAAATGTTTCCTCTTTATTATATTTGTAGACTAGTGACTTGAAATAATCTTTCAGAAACCAAAACTCAGTAAAAATGTTAGTGTTGGCATTTAAGTAGTGATTAGAAAATATGATTATGTATGTATTTGTTTATTATTGTCGTCACAAGTCAGTGGCTGATTAGGGCACTTTCACAATCCTCAGAAATGGTTACAAAATTAAAGTGCAATAATTTGAGCAAAATGAGTGCTGAGACTATATCTACTTTTAATGTTTTCAGTTTTGTATTGATACGAAAAGTGAAAATGCTAACTTGGTGGACTCAATCGTGCTCTTAAAATAAAAACAGCAGGATAGTAATAAAATTAAATAAATGATATATCTTAAAAATACAGTCTTCAGAACATAATAAACTATCAATGTTGCCAGTTCAAAACATTTAAATATGTATTTTTGTTAGAAGACTTTCTAATTATTTTTATTTATTAAAACTACTTACAAAATACACCTATAATGTACCTATTCTTGTAATATACATACCTACCTATATACTTATATTTTATTTTGTTTACAAGTACATTACTTGTATTCAAATTACTGAAATAACTATTTTCTACCACGAATGTTGCCATTGTAGAAATTGTTTAGTAGAATATTATTTGTGTACAGTTTAGAATATAATAAACTAAATGTTGAATCAAAGTTATGTTTTTCATTTATTTTGTTAATATGTGTACATATTTTTTGAATATGGGCTTTGCCTACCCAGGCCTAAAAACGTGCTGAATTCGATGATAATTGGCTTTAGTTAGAATTAGTTCACCGACAAACGAGGTGGGAAGTCACGTTAAACTGTTGTGTTTATTATGCACATATTGTGTATTTTGGCAGTTGTTAGGTACAGGTACTTAGTCAGAAGCCAAAAATTCTGTCAATCATTCTTACCAAGGGCGTTACCCGGGTTACTGGGTTGATGAGGTCAGATGGGCATTCGCTCCTTGCTTGTAAAACACCGGTGCTCAGCTAGCACTCAGCTAGCACACATTCAGCAAGACTGGAAGCCGACATAGTTGGAAAAAGGCTAGGTAGATGACCTACGGACAGCACCGGGGCGTTAGATTTCGTAAACAAAATATTACAGTAAGTTATTGAAGCAATTATATAATATTTATGTAACAACCTTTTATCAATTATATTATGTGAACAACAGATTAGGAAATTATTAACTTAAAACTCGATTATAATCTAGGTATTACCGAATATTTATTATGAAAACATCGATAAGTTTATATTTTAACGAAACTTTTATAACTTATCAAAAATATTGACAAATTAATTTGTATAAAAGCAAACGTTATTTTGGAATTAACATCATATTCTTCAGTTATTTATTTTTAATAAGTAATTACTTTATTAATTTAATTGAAAATTAAATAATTAATTTAAAATGAATTTCTGGAAGACTTCGATTATCCTGCTAATTGTTTCATGTGCTATTGTAAGTATAAAACTCTAAATATATTAATCACTAATACTAGCTCTCTCCTGTGGTTTTAGCCGCGTCCCGGGGATACTGCCCCTATCATCAGGATAAACAGTAGCCTATGTTTGTATCCAGAGCAACACTCACTATCCGTGTTCCAAATTTCATCTCAATTCAATTTCATTGGTTCAGTCGCAGCTTATATCCTGTTTCATGCTCTAAGCTTTTGTTGTAACTATGTATTTACCAAATATTTAAATCCGTTTAGAAGTTTTGGCGTGAAATCCAGACAGTACATAATATTGTAGCTTACCTATAAGGACTAGCACGATATAATTAAAGCTAATAAAGATATAACCTATTTTTTCTCTTTCCAGATCAATGCTCAGAAACGAAAACTAGCCAAATCGAAGACTAAAATCAAGAAATCTGGTCTTCAGAACCTCGGTCTAACTGGATGTGGATGTCAGAATCCTCTCATAGACATCCTGAACTGTGGATGTCGGGGACCTGTCATTGAACCTGTTTACGCACCTGTGGTCTTACCTGCCCCTGGACCTGTAATTGACGTACCTAAGTACAGGTACGCGGAACCTGTGGAGCTAAATCCACTGGGATGCCTGTTCCCGACTCTCGAAGTACCTGTTTCGGTACCTGCTATTGAATTCGTTACGTTAGACCTTCCCTGTGGCTGTTCGGGTACCTGTGGATGTCCAAGCCCCTGTGGTTGTATTGAACCTAAATGTGGTTGTAGAGCACCTGCTGTCAAACTTCCAGCTTGCTCCTGTGGAGCACCTGTAATTGACAAATGTGGCTGCCAAAACCTTCAAGTTCCATTATCTTATGGCATTAGCTCGCTTATCGAAATACCTTCTTACGCCCCGATACCTGCATGTGGATGTCAGGGATCTTGTGGCTGTTCAGGTATCCAGCTGTCGTCTTGCGGATGTTCAGGCCCCTGTGGCTGCGTACAGTTATCCGCCTGTGATTGCCTGGGACCCTGTGGATGCTCTAACATCGCATTGTCTACCTGTGACTGCATGGGTCCCTGCTCATGTGGCTTAATACCAGTTTCATCATGTGGTTGTGCTGGCCCCTGCGGTTGTTCAGGGCTATCTGCTTGTGGATGTTCCGGTCCCTGTAGCTGTCCTGCACTGCCAATGTCATGCGGTTGCTCCGGAACCTGTGGATGCGGAGTTCCTGTGTCATCATGTGGATGTGTGGGCCCCTGTGGATGTCCCGGTATTCAGATGCCTTCATGTGGATGTCAGTTGCCCACGGTAGAGGTACCTGCATGTGGTTGTGGATGCGGGGGGTCTGGTTGCGGATGTGGTGGATGCAACCCGAAGTACCTGCGTCAGGTTACTCTGCAACCACCCTTCTTGTGATATGTTTGTAATGTAGTCTTTAGTGTGTAAGTGTAAATTAATAAATTGAGAATTTTTAAATTACTATTTTTGGTTTTATTTCCATACTAGCTGGTGCCCGCGACTTCGTCTGCGCAGGTTTAGTATTTCGAACAATATGTTTACAAATTGTAGCCTATGTGTTATTCTGATGTATAAGCTATATTATTGTAAAGTTTCATTAAAATCCATTCAGTAGTTTTTGCGTGAAAGAGTAACAAACATCCATACATCCATACATACAAACTTTCGCGTTTATAATAATTAGTAGGATATTATTTTGAAAGGCACCATATATTTTTTAGTTTTCCGTATGCTAACCATTGCCAGCCTTTTTATCGTCCTGCAATGCATTGGCTTCTTCTCAAACGGTGTAAATCACCACGTTTGCTCAATGCGGGTTAGTGATTACAGACCAAGTCCAGGCTTGCTCAAGATTTTTTCTTTCAACTTTTTTCAGACATAGTATTTGAGATATATATACCTACTTAGAAAGTACATATAAATTAAAAAGTTACATTGGTAATTGCTTGACCAGGAATCGAACCCGCATATCCGTCCCTGAGAGGATTTAACTACTACACTATCACGACTACTCGTGGGCAATTTCATAGTCTTTGCGTCAACAGCCTATCTATAGGATAGTTACAGGACCACAGTTATTCTTACATAATAAAGTTAAAGTTATATTATACATAGTTACACAAGAAAATGCAAAGATAAATCACGATTATAATCGATAAAAAACAACTCGATTCAGTAACAACACTATCAAAATCGATTGCTGTAAGACTGCAGATAAATAAACTTGAAGATTTTTATATAAACAGTTCAATTTGACAGGTACAGTATAATCATTTGTTTTGAATTCGCAAGGTAAGATCTTTTGAGTACTTTAACATAACTGACTTAAATTTTAGCTCATCATCTGTCTAGCCTTTATTGACTCTGATGGTCAGGTTAACAGTCTTACTAGATGCAGCTGAGCACCAGTATTTTATATGGAGCGACTGCCTGTCTGTCCTTCTTAACCCAGTTACTACAACTACAACCGGATTCCCCTTGGTAAGACTGGTTGAACGACTGCCAAAGATGTTCCAATTTACCAATTTATCCAGTTTCACCAATGAGGTTTAAGGAATGGCCAGGACTCACCAATTTACCGTGTGCCACTTATATAATTTATTAAGAAGACTGCTTCTATCAAATGAACTGTCTCATAAACAGTGTACAACGAAAACCGTAACATTTTAAAATTTCATTTGATTTCAGGCAAAAATGCAGCTACAACACATCGCAGTACTTCTATCAATCACTCTTACACCAGCCCTAAGCGTAAGATTGACAGCTAATTCTCTAAACTCATTATTCCAAGGCATAATGTCCCCACAAAGTACCGAACAGACCTTACAGGCTCTCACTTTAGGTACCAACAAGAGAGTCGAACCAGCTGTCACTAGAAGATTTGCCATCATCAACAAAGTGCCAAAGGAACCTCGAAAAATAATCGCTCTAGTCACAAATCCAAAAGAAATTGGCCTCAAAAATGTATTACAGAACCCAAATAATGTTATAGTACAAAAGAAACCTAAAACGGTACTAATACAACGTAAAATGGATACAGTGACTCCAAAAAATGTGGTAGGTGAAACGCAAATTTTGAGAAATCTACTTTTGAAGAACGATGAAGTAGCAAAGAGAGTGATTGTCCAAAAGAGAGGGCCACAAGTGAAAAAGGAGGTCCAACAAAAAGTATTGATAGCTCAGCCTAAAAGTACTGAATATGTGAAGGTTCCACAAAAGAAGGTTGGAGTTCAGAATGGCAATCCATACCTTCCAGCCGCTTCACCGGTTTCACCATTAACTGCGTCGCTTTCAAGCGCTTTGAAGATGCCACAATCTCGCGGGCAATTTTTGAAAAAAATACCGATTCCTCCACCTACTATGTAATTTAGACTTAAAATTATGTATAATAAGTAATATTTATTTTAACTTTTTTAACAAACTATTATTTATTGGTTTGCTAATTCATTTTATGAAATAAATTGAGTGTGCTTTGAATTATTTGGTTTTCTTTGCTGATTTTCCTGACTGCAGCTCTGGCTAAACTGCTGAAGTTGTCAAAAGTAACTGCGCAGCTGCTATTGCGCATGCAGAGGGCTGAATGCAGAGACAAATAATTTACGATAACTGTTCTAGTTCTATTTTATAAACGATAGAGTAGAATAGTTTATTTCTTCAGAACAACTTTTTACACTTTTTCTCCCATTACAAAAAGTTAGTAAATAAATATGTAGTATTTATTTATATCTACTATATTATAACACTACTATACTATATTACTATATTAGTACTATAGGTATTATAACAAAATTCAGTTACGTTCGTACTAGTATAAACAGAGCTACAATCGCCAAGGCCTTCCACACTAAATTGTCACCAAGAAAAAAGTATCTACCATGGTTGGATTGTGTGAAAGTCGCCATGACTAGAAATAATGTTACTTGCGAGATGACGGCAGACAGAAGAGTATGGAAGGAGAAAACATGCTGCGCCGACTCTAAATAGATGTTGTGAGGACAAATGAGGATATTTACCGTTTTATTTCGTATACATTTATGTATTTTCTATTTCTTTACTTTATTCTTTATTTTTTTTCTCTTCAATTACAGTGTTAAGCACATTACAATACAAGTTGCATTTTTAAGAGAATGGTGTCTGTCTGCTTAAGGGGTAACCTGTGTTACAGAGCACCATTTATCCTTTTGAATTTTAAACAACTGTTGTTTAAAATTAGTTAATAAAGTTAAACAACACATTTACTACAACTTTTTAAGTTGACACCCGCAATTCCTCCTACGTCCAGTTAGAAACCAGCGTCAGGCACTTGTTGTCCAGCATAACGCTAAACTATTTGGCACACACGTTTCTTTTTTTAAGGGTTCCGTACCCAAAGGGTAAAACGGGACCCTATTTCCAAAGCCTTATTTCCAATCACATAAGGCGATCGTGTTTCAGGAGCCACGTTAAATAAATGGGTCCCGGCTGTCATTTGAGCATAGCTTTGGCAGTTGTTACGGGTAGTTAGAACCCAGAATGTCTGACAACCAGTCTTACCAAAGGTCTTTACGTTGCGCCTAACCTAACTGTGTTGGGAAGATCAGACAGGCAGTCCCTCCATGTAAAACACAGGACTGCATCCGGTGACACTGGAGGCCGACCCCAATATATAGGTAATTGAGAAAAGGCTAGGCAGATAAGGCAACAAAAACAAATACAGTTACCTTAACAAAATAATTTATTTTTATTTAACAAATAATTTAAATGCAAGGAGGTGGTATAGGTATCTTTTTTAAATACTGGCATCTACTGCAAGTATTGGCAGGAGGCAGCAGTGGAGAAAATGGCGCCAAAGCTGACACGGGTGAAGCCGCTGGTAGGAACGGATTTGCCAATGGCAAGCCTACTGGCAAGCCAACAGGCAGTGACGTCTCAGCAATCGTGCCATATGACGTCACAGTGGGTTCTAGACACCCAATGGGTGCCTTAGCCACTCTGGGCACGGCGGCGGGGACTGTCATAGGCACTTCGTAGGGAACTTTCATGACTGGCAATGTGGCTTGCTTGCCACATGGGCAGCTTGGCATGACTGCTGGCACTGTCCTGGGGTATGGCGCGAAGATTTGACATTGTGCCTGAAAATAAATAAGAAACAAATTTAAAAAATAAGCAATATACACATAGGTAGTTAAAGAGTCCGATTAATTTTAATAAAATGAGGCCCAAGTTCACCTACAACATTTTCGACAGTTTTCTTAAAACCACTTTTTACTATGAATTTTCAAAATAAACAGTTGTTTTATTATAAATGGTCGCTTGTGTAGTCGGTGAAAATGTGTCTTAAAATAAATAAGTTTATTAGAATACTTACAGAAACAAAAATGGTGGAAACAACAAATATAATACAATTCATGTTGTGTGCGTTAAACAATTGAATTAACTGTGTTTTTTATATTAAAACATGACGTTTAAATACCAAAGCTACTAATTTCTTTTGTAATATAAATGCATAAGTGTTTGCATCATTTTGATTTAGATAAAGTTAACGTTATTTATTACAAATCTTTATATCTATTAGATAATAATTATTAATGTTTTACATAATAATATGATAATAGATTATATTTTCTGATAAGGGTTCATACTTAAGTGGCAACTTAGGCGGTTATTTTAAGTTAAAGTTTATACAGTTCGTGGTAGTTGGAGTATCTTCCTATTATAATAAATAACGAAAATAGTAAAACAAAACAACAATAGTTTTTCTAAAGTTTTCGTTCTGATACTTATTTTATAATCTATTCTAACGTAAAAATTAAAATGTCTACTATTACGACACTGTTCTGTGTTTTTGCGTTGCAAGCTTTATTTTTGAGTGTAAGTATTTTTAATTTGATATAGTTTCCATTTACAAGTTATCATATTCAGAATTCTTGTCAAATAACTTTTCTTCTCCTCAAGAAAGCCATTTGAAGCACTGCGCGTGCTCAGTAGTTTTCTACTGATACTTTCTGATTAACGCAAAATCTTGTCTAGTACCTACCGGATTCGGGACGGCAAAGTTATATTATTATATAACTTAGATATAACTTTATTGTACATTTTTTCGAAAATATTACATACTTACTTACTATATTCATATTTTTTAAATTATACTATGTCCTACAATAATTCATTCATTGTATTTTTTACAGAACGCCTCCGCACAGATCCTAATGAACCGGCCACGAACACCACAGATTCAAAACCTCCAACCAACGTACGCTCAACCACGATCACCATTAATAACCTCCTTGCTAACTACGAACGCGCCATTCGAAGAAAAAATAAATACCATCATGTCTGTCATTCAGACAATGCCTAAAAAATGTCCTGGACGAGTAAATAAGAAAATTTATATGGCTGAAGCGTTAAAAAAGTCCGCTTTAGAGAGTTTAATGTTCGCAGCCAATGCTTGTAAATGTTCTCAAAAGGCTGAAAGCAGAATACCTTTGGCTGCACCTCAAGTGACAGTTGGTAATGACGTTTTAGGTAAAAGGGCGGGAATTGTCAGATATTATTGATTTTGAGGTCAGAATGAAAATCTTGATTTTTTTATATTAAGTATTTATTTGTTGTAATTAAATTATTTCTTTGAGTTATTTTTTTTTTGTTTTGTCACCGTACATGAAAAATACCTATTTAGTTCTTTTCCTTTAAATAATCTTATGAAAATGGGATTTCCTTGAACTTTCTACCAGGGCAAAAAATATAATGAAATTATTCAGAAGATACCAACACTAAACCTTGAAATCCGTCCTTCACTCAAGGTCAAACCTTGACAAGAAGGTCACAGCCCCGAACGTGACCTTAAGACCAAGGATATTGTAGCGACCTTCGATCAAGGACGCGACCTTTATTGTCTTGGTTAGATATTGTTATAGCTTGGCTTTGTTTCGGGAGCTTTTAGGATAATGTGGAATTATTAAGATATTGTCTTTATAAATACCCACCATAGTGAAATGTTTATCTAGGAATTTACCTAATACATACATATGAAAAGGCAAAAGCTTATTCGCTATTTCTCAATACGTAAGGAACTATCTAATTTATTTACAAAACATACTTTGCTTAATATCCAGCCTCGTGAATGGGTTTCAGGCAGTTTTATCTATGAAAAAAAGGCACAAGCACTTTGTGCCTATTTGTATAAAAAACTGTACTTCGGAGACATTTTTTGATGATTCGTACTGAAAATAATGTTTAATTTCCTTTCTATTCTTTCCATCTTAAATGAATTAAACAGGGAAAAATATTTTAATTCATGAGTTTAATAGCAATCCCAACAACTAAAATAAAACAGTAAAAAGAAAGAAGTTTTTTATTGCCACCTTTTTGTTTATGATGACAACAGAAAAATGCTGGCATATTTTGCTCAAAAAATTGTGATGCCATAATATATTTATTTTTAATTATACTTTTTCTAAATATTAAATGGCTTTTGTAGATTTTTTTCACGCAATACGGCCTGACTTAAATTGTAATTACTAAGGATGTCAACCTGTTTGTTTCCGATCTCCTTGCTTCGCACTTTTATGCCTTACAAAAATGTGACGTTTCATAAGAGCCTGTAAAGGCCTATCCATATTTCTATACTAATATAATTTATACTGATTTAATAAAGAGAAATATTTTTTTAGATATTTACAGAATTTTTTTTTTGGCTCTGAAACTATTGACCCGATTTGAAAAAAAATCACTGTTCTAAAAGCCACCTTTTTCCGAGTAACATAGACTATATTTTATTTCGGTGGTTGCAATAGTTCCCACATGACGCGAGTGAGACCACGAGAAAGTAGTACTATGAAAATATTCTGAAAAAGGAATTTTTAGAGGTATATTTAGCAATATGACCGTAGGTAAGTGATATGATAATATAATAAAATTATTATACCTATGATATGATCACGTTCCCATCGATAGAAAGATGATTATTAAGAAGCATCTGTTAGATATTATAAATATATAAGATAAAACACGTCAATGATTGTTTTGATATAAAAATTATATAAAGTTAAATTTATCTCGGTTAATTTTAGTTTGATACGGACAGTAATGCGAGATAAAACAAAAAAATGATTGTAAAAGTGTTTGGTGTTCTGCAAATTATTTTTGTTCAGGTAATTTTCAGTAATTTTCTTGCTTTTTTATGGTGGTCCATGTAATGATAATTATTTATTTAGATAATTTTATGAAGAAGATATTTTATTTGTCAAGTAACCAGAACTTGTGTAAAAGAACATTTAAATAACTTAATAAAAATGAAAAAGTTATCAATTTTCACATTTATGATGTTTGAATAATTTGCAAGATACTCAATGTAATACGTAATACATATCTCACCTAATATTTCAATTTTATTTTGATTTACAGATTATCTCTGCTCACCTCTTAACTCGAGATGGACCCAGCCAGAATATACTAAATAATTTAGCAAATATACCATCAGATACAATCATCAGAACAACAAGACAAATAAATGATATACCAGGTAATGCCAACTTGCCACTAAACGGCATCACCAATGGCTTGCCATTCAGATATGGCATGCCTTTTGGCAATTTGCCACGTGGCAATAATGTGCCAAACAATTTCGCGAATGGCATACCAAAGAACTTTGGTTTGAACAACGGAATGGCATTACCGAATAATTCACCAATGAATTTGCCATTTTTAAACAGGAATATTCTGCCACAGAACAGATTGTTGCCGAATGTAAATGGCATGAGTAATAATGGACTATTTAATAATGTGCCAAATGGAGTACCCAACGGATTGCCAAATGGATTACCAAATATTAATAATCCAGTCACAAATAGTTTGCAGTATTTAATTAATGCGCCTGCTGGCCATAATAATATTTTGCCAAATAATATGCAAATACCAAACGGTTTACCAAATTTTAATAATTTGCCATGTCGCAATATTCTACCACCAATGGCACAAAACAACGGATTACCACAAAACATTTTGCCAACTGGCAATCTACTGCCATCAATCAACAGTCAACTGCCACTTAATAATTTTCAAATAACTGGCTTTGAACTCGTAAATGGATTATCAGATATCACTAGACTTCCCCGCAATAATCCGCCAGTTGACAGTGTGAATGTAAATGCCAATAATTTGCAAAACTTCAATGGCATATGCGACAATGATATGCCACAAGGTGTCAATGGATTTTCAAACATAAATAATGCTCAAACTGTCAACAGTTTTATCAATACACCAAATGCATTGGGAACTTACGTGCCAGATGCCATACATGCCAGCAACGTCATGTCAAACAACGTGCCATATAGCAATGGTTTGCCAGTCACCAGCAATAATTTTCAAAACAACAACAATATAATTACTGTAGATAGTCAGCAATTCGTTGCTAATAATCCTGTGAACCACAACTTAGGAATTCCAAATAATTTTGCAACAGCTGCAACACATGCCAATAATTTGCCAACCATTGGCATAACCAATAATGGACAATATATTGCAAGTGGTAATCCAGAAGTATACTCACAAAATGGGATTGGCAACAGTGTTTTAAGCAGCAACCTACAATACAGTAATGTAGATGTGCCATTCAACAATCAACAATATGACTTTGTAAATGCCAACGTGCCAGTTAACCAAAACAATCTGGCCGACGTAGTGGCATCGCTTTCTAATTTGTCAAATGATTGCCAGCCCACATTAACATCAAATAATTTCAATTTGGCACAGGAATTGGTAAAAAACCTGCAAATTGAAGGTATAGAGAATATACCATTTCTAAATGGCTTGCCAGTTGCTGGCATTACGGAAACTGTGACTATTTTGAATAATCCTTGCAGTTGACATTTCTTAGGGTAATATTTTTTGTAAATAAAGCATTTAGGTATTTATTGTGCCTGTGATGCTTATTTTTGTAAAATAATTGTTGATTAGTCCTTTTTTTACGATGTGTGCTTAAATAAAATGAAACAATATTTTTACACTCGTATTTTATTTCAATTTTACCTACTTTTTGATTGACGCAGATCTGGCCATTGCCTGGGTTTTTATGAGCCTACAGAGGTCATACTTATTCCTGAAGAAGCCGTTGGGAAAGCTATTAGTACGGTAGACTAAACATCAAAGATAACTATCATGCACCTTAACTCAATAGTAATAAGTACGATTTTCCTATAAAACTGTTACCACTGACCTGAAGTTGACTGTACATACACTTCAACTTGTTTGTAGCTCTTCATCCATTGTCCCACCGTGCACAGTAATGTAGTAAATTATATTCTTACGCATCATATTATGACGTATGGCTCACAAGAATAATACTTTGCCAATTAACAAAGGATATAAATGCATTTTATATTTCGAAATAACTACTGATGGGAATGAACACTTATGGCTCCTGACACGTTTTAATTTTTAATAAGTTAGTGTCAATTCTATGACATTGCTTGTCCATAAATTATAGTAGGTATGGTATGACCATTTTTTTAACGACGTCAAAAATCATCAAATGACCCCTCCCGCTGTGGGTTAGCAGCGGTGAGGGAGTGTCAGACTCTTACTGACTAAAAACCGTCGTGTTCCGTCGTAGGCCTTTTATGTACCAGGGCCGCGGTATCTCTTTCGAACAACCCGCAGCCCCGGAGGCCATGGTATGACCATTTGTTTATGCAGTTTACAATACCTAATTGCTGTCAGACAGTATAAAGAATGCTATCATCCAAGATAATAAAGTGGAAGTGGTTCAATCATTTCTTGAAAACTGACAGCTGTCAACTGTATAAAGATACGATGGCACATACTTCAAGCATGAACGTAGATGGATAGAGAGGGAGACAGAATGAAGAGAAGATGCATAGATTAACTGAAAGATGATATGGATAAGTAGGGAGTGGATGTTAGTAAAGTCTGGCAAAGAGAACTGAAAGCGAAAAACATATTGCGCCGACCCCAAATACATTGAGAAGAAGACTGGATGTAGGAGAAAGACTCCGATGAAAATTTATAAGTTCTTTTGAATGTTTCAATGAACATTCACCATTATTTATTTATACAAGTATATTGAAAAATTGCAGATAATATGGTATGTTCAATATAAAAGTAGGTCACGTAACAAATAATTGTTTTGTGTAAATAAGTTTCGTAACACGCAAAATGTGCTTAGCGTTCATTTTATTTGTTGTACACGTAAGTAATTTTGCTTTGTCTTGTCTATATCAATTAATATATTACAGACTAGCTGTATGCCGCGGTTCCACAAGCTTCTTGGGGGAACTTCTTCCCTAACCCGGACAAAGAACTGCCTTTGTTACTCAGGAAGTCAGGAACTCAGTTTAGCTTTTAGTTCAGGGAATAGTTAGCTTTAACAACAGTTTTTTTTTTCAAATCGCTTCAATAGTTTCGTAGCCTTATTGGTGCATTTAAACAAACAAATAATATTTCTTCTTTAACACATTAGTATAGCCTATGTAGCTGTTTTCCCACGATTTTATTCACATCCTGGGGGAACTTTTTATGTTACTCGGGGATAGTGTGGCTTCTCAACAGTGAGTGGGTTTTTCTAAAGTAGTTTCAAGAAAAACAAATCAGGCTACCTCTTTGTAACATAATAGTATAGATTAGTTGTTAATATGCTTAATTCTTTTTCAGTGTGTTACTGCCTACCCCACTGACTACTTAATAGTTTACATACCAATTGAAGAATTGTCATTTTTATCATCGATGGTAAGAGTTTATAGGAATTTTCATGTTTCAGTTTTTTATCCCCTTAAAAAAATCAGTGTTTATTATTGTGCTCTGAGTCATAAGACAAGATTGTACGAATATACAAAATGGCTGTATTTGCTTTATACATCCAATGAACATTATGTAGCCTGCTATGAATATGCCCAAGATATGGTTTGCCCAGTTTTTGAACAATCATGATCTTCATTTTCTTAAAACTTTTTGAATAATGCACAATTTAATTTTAAATAAACATATGAAATTCTTCATCTTCATTATAAACCTCTATTTCTAGAATCTAGAAGCAATACCTGTACCTTACAACAACCCTGCCTCATTTAATCCTTGGTATATCCCCAACAAGATGGAGTATCCCTGGTCTCCTTACTTGAGGACCGCTGGTCCTGTCACATTTGGAGGCCAGGTTAGAGGTAGAGGAACTGTCAGTGTGGCTGGAAGATTTGGAAACGATGGTTATAATCGTAAGTTAATCAATATTATCAGCTTCATCTTTGTAGGAACTATTGCTATCACATAAGTATATAGCCTCCCTCGATAAATCAGCTCTCTAACAGTAAAAGAATCATTCATACCTGTCCAGTAGTTCCTGAGGTTAGTGTTCAAACAAATAAATAAGCAAGCTCGTCAGCTTTCAAATATTTATAAGCATAGAATTGCTTTTAGAAAAACTTCATTGTTAATGTCTTACATATATGAGTTTAAACTTAAAATCATTAAAATTGTTTCAAGTCGCTATATTTTTGTTAGCATCGTTTTGAAAATTCCGAGCAATAAAACCCTTAAGAGTGCCCAATTCCAATAAATAAGTTGTAATTAAATATTTTTTACAGATATCACATCATACTCAGAACCACCTACACCAATTTCCGTGACTCAATCACCAACATTATTAACCCACACAACATTGCCAGCCATCACAAAACTACCAGCAGTCATATTGCCAACGACTTTCAACGTGCCAGCAACAAACAACATGCCATCTTTTTTATCAGTGCCAGAAACGCCAATGCCATTTATTATGGCAACTGCAACAGTACCGTATTCGTTAGAGAGTAATAGTGTCGAGTCTGTTTTGCCACTTCCAAATGCCGTGAAGTTTAGTGGCAAAGTGCCAGCATCTGGTAGAGTTAGGATATGCAAACATTTTTGTTAATTTTGGAAAAAATATGTTAAGCGTAAGACATTAAGTAGCATAAATAGCAATTAGCTATAAATAGAAGAACGATTTAATGAGTATTTAGTTTCTTTAGTACTAGATATTCCCCGCGGTCACGGTGGCGGTATCAGGAGAACCACTTCCCGCAACCGGGTAAAAGTAAGTAAAAAAGTAGCCTATATCTCAGGCTTCCTGTGTAATTTTTGGTTAAATCAGTTCAGTAGTTTTGGTTTGAACACATGACAGACAGAGTTATTTTCGCATTTAGAATAGTAGTAAGGTTTTTACCAAACCTCATGAAAACTTGCTTAACATATGTTTTGCTTAATTTTGCAATCAATCGATTCTCAGACATGTCCTATCATTCAACGAAAATCGATATCGGTTTGTTTAACTTAATAAGAATAAAATTAACAAACTTTGATATTATGATAAAAATTTAAGATTTTGATCACGTTTACATTCTTATCTTTTTACTGACTTGCTTTTAATTACAGTCTTGGTTCATATAATTTTAATTTAGTCGTTTCAAAATGATTGGTTGGAGGTGTCTACTATTATCAGTTGTCTTACAGGTAATTATAATTCGTTATTAATTTTGTTATTTTTAATCTACCTACTTAAAATTATATTCTCTGAAATTATTTCAAAACGTATTAAAAATCAATTATTAAACAAAATGAATGAAATTTATGAATAGTGTGTTCTCTAATTCGATTTATTTAATTGATAAGTGTTAATATCAAACTTCAGAATTATATTACCATAATTTTGACAAACGTATTCTCGCGTTCCAATAATAACCTTTAAAACTCCTAAAACCAATGAAATTAATTTAAATCTTCATTTTTTTTTGTTTATGTTTTCAGTTAACATCAGCACAGACTATACCATATGGCGTGCCGAACAGATCCATTGGCAGCACTAGAATACCAAATGGCATGCCAATAGGCAGAAGTTTGCCAAATGGCATGGCCAACAACGCAATTAGAAGAAGTTTGCCAAATGGCATAGCCAACAACGCAATCGGAAGAAGTTTGCCAATATCTGCCAACAATATGGGCAAAGGAATATTCCTGAACCGCCAGAGCTATGCTAATGCTCATTATGCAAATAATTATTTGCCCAATAAAGCCAATAACAATATGGTTAAAGCAAACTTGGCAAATATAAGACCTAATATTGTAGAACCTACTTTTGCCACACCTGTGATGCCAGAAATTAAAGCAGTAGAAAACTTGGCAAATGCTAATTTGGTGCCAAGTATTGGCATAACTGGCATGCCAAAAGTGGCAAACTTAAACTTTGGTAGCAATCCTATTCCTGTGACTGTTACAAGTGGTAACCATGGCAACTTACCTGTTGGTTTAAACATTCTGGCAGATAACTTAGAAGTGCGCGGCTCAGTGGCCGTGACTGGCAGAATGCCAATTTATGGCACTGTGACTTTAAATGGCAGCGTGCCAAATGATGGCAAAGCGTCTGTAAATTATAGCTGTGGTACTCCAGCAATATAATAGTTTAGTGTGTGTAATTTAATAATTTATTTTTGTAATAAAGTTTTTTATTTATTCTACTTTGTATCTTGTTTATTTCACTAGAACCTTTTCATGAAGTCAGGAAATCTCTCTTCAGGCTGAATACTATTAACTATCACAAGTATCGTACTTTATGCATAAGTTCAAAATAAGCGAATGAAACTTCTGTAGGATGTATGTAGTTAATTTTAGCAGTTTATGTAGGCACACAGTTACACACATAGTTCACAGACAAGAAGATAAATAGAATAATTAAGTACAAAGGCACAGCTTATTCCTTAAGAAATCTCTTCCAGCAGGCCCGTTACGGAAGAGTTAGAATAAATACCTGTACTTGTTCTTAAGCATTTTAGTTAACGCCTGGAAACTATAGCAACAGGTACTCGCATAGATTACAATACAGTGAAGCATGTTATGTTAACATTACTAACTAGATTTCGTCCAAAACTTCTCTTGGGTAACACCTACTTGTATCCCCATCTTCATTAGTTCAGCCATAACGAAATTACGAAACTCATTTCACACACTTCTTAACTTAACTTCACATACTTAAGTACTTAAGCTGGATTAAGCTCGCCGTTGTGCATAAACTCTCTGTTTATCCGTGTGCCAAAATGTATTTGTGTACAATAAAGAATAATCTGATCTATAAATAATAATCTAAGATTTATAAATAACTAGCTTTCGCTAGCGGTTTCACCATCAGCCTGGAGGAACTTCTGCGTACCTACGGATAAAATTCTGGCAGCCTTGGCTCATTTAGGGCTACCTAAAACTGAAGAAAACAAAGATCTATTCAAATATCGATCAAGAGCGTCATATTACACTAATGACATACATATCTATTTGTATGTGCTTGGGGATTAATATGTACAATCACGGACAAGTCCGGTGATACACTTTTCTTAAAAAATCCTTTAAACGACTCTCTCACGCACACAAGCATAATACGTTCCATATTTGTTATTCAAATAACGACCCTTAAGTAGTACAAATAGAGTTCTAAATAGCGTGTACCTACGCGTTGGATCCATGCTTTGCAAACGATACGTTTCGTAAGGGCTTTACTCTCTATACTTATCATTGAAATAATAACCCTTATGGATACTAGTATAGAGTTCTAAATAGCGTATAACCGCTAAATAGTTTACCGGAACTTTAAAAGAGTAAAAGAAAAAAGGTGTTTGTTTAATTAGTTGCAATTTGCATTTCGCCCGTGCCTATTGTCAACGCGTTTGTTTTTTTTAGTATCCTATTTACGTTGACCTGTGCTGTGATTGTGGACTGTTTATTGCTGAATCGAATTGACCCTTGCTTTGTTTTTGGACTGCTGATTGCCTACTTGATGACCCATGCTGTGTTTTTGGACTGTAGATTTCCTTCTCGTCGACTTGTGCTGTGTTTTTTGGACTTATATACAAAATATTGACTCCCTTTATGATTCATCTGTTACAAAGAATTTAAGGATGCCTCGAAATTTATCCAGGGAAGAGAGGAACCAAATATTGGTTCTTCATAATCTAGGACGAAACATTTTGCAAATATCGCAGGAATTAAACGTTACGGTAAGTTTGCAACCAACAAAATTTTTTTGACTAAATTATGTAATTAACTTAGAGAAAAACATTAAGTGACACTATTAATTTCAACAAAACTACATATTACCTCTATAAAAAATCTTAATAATTTTCGGTAGGTAGACAATTTTTACCGCCTCATATGCCTAATACCTAAGTGTTCAATGACTAGAGTTTTAATGTAGTTTTATTAGGTATGAAAAATGTTGCGATATCGAATACTGAAATTGTTAATATATTCGATACTTTTCATTATTAAATAAAAAACAGAACTCATACTTACAATAATAACATGATAATAATTAATAGTATTCGTAGTTATTTCAGAGATCTTTGTATACCTTCACTATTCATTGTTTGTTGTTTTTTTTTGACACTATTAACAATAGCGAACTACCAAATCAAAAAAAATAAGTGTAGATATAATATCATCACATTTTATTACAGAGGGCTACAGTGCGACGGTGGATACACCGAGATTCAGAAGAGGGATCCGTGGAGGACAGACCGCGTGCTCCACCTCCACGGGTAAATAACACCTGATCGTGTGGCTCATATGATAGACGTCTACAACTCAGAGCCGTTTACAAAGACCTCACAATTCGCGTTGGAGTACGAATGTAGCATGAAAACTGTGAGACGTGCGCTCCATCAGGCCGGTATACATCATAGGCGTCCCGCAAAAAAGATAATCTTAAGCGAAGAATTAAAGCAAGCCAGGGTTCGATTTGCTCGAGACTACAGAGACTTTGACTTTTCACATGCCATATTTTCCGACGAAAAATCTTTTAAATCTAGCCAATTAGGACGTCGGAATTTATGGTGTGTGAATAACACTAGATACGAGCCGAAAAATGTGAGTCCCAACAATGAATCGGGGCGAATTATAGTAAATATGTGGGGGTGGATGAGTGCTGGTGGTCCGGGTGAACTGGCTTTCATTGACTCGAGAGCAACTGGACAGTCACATGCTGAGCTGCTGGAAGAAGTTATGTTGCCTACAGTGCGCACGGTGTATCCTAGGGAGGAAGTTCCCTCATTTTACTTCTTCCAAGATAATTGTCCAATACACCGTGCGCGTGTCGTTCAAAATTGGCTCCAGCAGCATCCTGAAGTAAGAACTGTCCCTTGGCCGTCTCGGTCCCCAGACCTAAATCCCATAGAAAATTTATGGGCCATAATGGTCCAAAGATGGGATTTTAGAAACGAAAGAAGTAAATTAGCACTCGTCACTCATTGCAACGAAATATGGGACGCACTTCGCGGCTCGGATTTATGTCAAATACTCGTGTAAGCTTAATTTAAGAGATTCTGATATTTTGACTAGGCTATCTATGATGGCAAATACACAAAATTTTGAATTGAAATTGAAAAAGCGTTTAACAAACAAGATTGTTATGAGATTCAGATTGAGCTTATAACGAAGGCAATTCAATCGTATCGTAATCATTAGACTGATATAGTGATTTTATAATAATATATAAAAATATACGGTTTCTTTGAGAAATTGAAGACTGATTCTTGTATTTTAAAATTAAGACTAATTGTTATTTGTTATTATTTATTTACCATTACCACATTTATAACCTTTGTAGCTTTAAAAATATATCGGTATAAGTCAATGTGATATTAAAGACTGATTTTGAAGACTGATTAGCATTTTTGTAATTATTTTGTTCAGTTTTGTTATATTAATGTTATATAATTTGTTTTTAAAATTTCTATTTAAACTTATGCCTCATAAGTAAACCACATTATCCTAGTGGTGATATTTAGACTGATTTACTTCTTTAGAAATTTAAGAATAATAAGACATTTTTTTAAATACGTAGGTAATATGTGATTTTTCCATCTAAGTAAACTTTAAAAATCATTAAGCTTTTTAACTGTCTAGTATTTTAATGTCTACTAAAGTAGCACTAATGTTATTGTCCTAAATGTATTAACTATGCAGGAAAAAATACCTATGTGATTTATTAACGAATTCCATGTAATTTTTATAAATATTACTTTAAACCAAACAAAACAGTGGCGGTCACCGGCGCCGCTTGATCTATTGTTTTGTGAGAACAATAACACGAAGCTAGTCAAGTCTCTAAGAAAACCAGTTATTAAAGTATATTCGTATCTTCAAGCAAAATGTGAACTTATAGTTCGTGTGAAACTTTTTAGGTATTCCGGAACACTCAAGTAATAAGAATCTTTGATTGGCTCAAGTAAACTATCCTAGATAGAGCTTTTTGTAAGTTTAATTTCTTATTACTACAATACCTAAAAATTTATACATATACACCGAGATTATTATTTTAGTCCGATATTGATATTAGTATTTTGTTTGAATTATAAATCTATTGTGTTTAATACTAACGGGTGCTTTGTTTTTTGTTTCAATCAAACATTACATTATAACAATGAAAATCTTCGAGTTATGTGCCCATCCACACCTACTTTTAACTATGTGAACGTGTCCATAGTTTAAGGAAAATATTTTATTGCAATTATTATATTATTTTTAATGTGTCTTATAGTTTTTTTATCTGTGTTTTATATTGAAATATAATATGTTAATCAATATAATTTTTGTTTTATTATCATTACATTTATAAAACGTTATTATAAAAATATATTTCCATAAATTTCGACAGCCCATATGACGTAGTGGTTGGTCACACTGACTACTGCGCTGCGTGTCGCAGGTTCCATTCCCGCACGGAACAAATAAATTGTTTTGGGGTCTGGGTGTTGCATGTGATGAATGTTTGTAAACGCACCCACGATACAGGAGAATTTCCTAATATGGGGCAATTTTTATTAAAAAAATAAAACTATTCCAACGTCCCTTTAAAAGCCTTCTGCTGAGCCTAAAATTACACAAGGTTTGTAAAAAATAGAAAGCTAATTTCATCATGATGGCCCATAATAATAATTTCGACTGTTTGCTAATTATGACTGAAAAGATTATGAGCTTCAAATCGATGTTATGATTGGTTTTATGTATAGAAAGGTAAAGCATACATTTTATAGACATAGCTAAACTGTATTTGTTGATGCTAAATATATCATTTTGAATTGGGTATACGTATATTTATTTATGTAATAAATCAAATAAAAACCCGATAATCATATCTACTTGTTGCTTACTAAGCATTTTCAGTAGATTAAATTAGGTAAGTATACACCTACTAGTTAAATTTTAGAGTTGTTTTTTATTAAATAGTTTTCATATTTTGATACGCGTGGATCCTAATACTTTCTCACTTGCACACCGACTATCTTACTTGCTTGCACACCGACTATCTGCTTCATTGCAACTCTGGCAGATTATAGCAAATATAAGTTTTAACAAAATAACAACCCCACGGTTGAAAATCACCCGAACATTTTTGTATCATAACAATAATGAGCTTTATGATCATTATGCCAAAGTCTTAAGTCACTTGGCTGCTTGCTACATTATTAATATGCATATAGGTATATATCGCACCAAACGAGTTTAAGAAGGCTGTGATAGAGACAAAGATAGATATAGACAGAGAAGTGAAATACGTGCGCGTGTGTGCTGTATGTGTTTCACGTGAGCGCACGGGCACTTGCCAAGCGAATTTCACCTTTTGGTGGTCTACCGCCCGTGTCCCCTATTGTACATGTAGTAAATAAATCTCAATAACTTAAAGGCTACCTTTTATCTGGTAGAAGTTCCCGCGGGACGCGGACTAGTACAATCATCAAGTTACGGGTAGTATACATAGGTAGGTATGTCAAATAAAAATTTGCTTATTCATAAATTAAAAACATTTATTAAAACCACAAATAAATGCAGTACATATCAACACATTTACAATTGACTTGACGACCAACAACATCTAAGCATTAAAATCAATATGGCGATTGGTTACATCCACAGTTACTGGCAACACTGACTAGACCTCCCGCTGGCAGAATACCCTCAAAAGTGACATACCCGATAACTGGTACATTGCCAGTCACAGCGGTATTGCCACCTACTGGCAACTCTCCAACTACTGCCACGTCGCCATAGCCTACATTACCAGTTGGCATTCCTGCCAACCCGTTGTTTGGCGCCAAGTTGTTCAAACCCATATTGTTGTTGAGTTGATAGTTGGCCAAGTTAGAGCCAGCGAAATTTGCAGCAGCCAAGTTAGCGTTGGCCAAGTTGTTGGCGGCCAAGTTTGCGTTATTTGCCAAGTTGTTGGCCGCAAAATTGTTAGCAGCAATGCTGTTGCCAGCACAGTTGCCTGCCGCCAAGTTATTGCCGGCAAAGTTATTTCCTAATAGTCTGTTGGCACCAAAATTACCAGTTAACCCATTGGGTCCAAGGTTTCCAGCTAGTCTGTTACCCAGTAGACCATTAGGTCCAACGCCATTTCCTGGTCTATTTTGTGCAAGTCCATTGCCTAATCCGAGTGTTTGTCCTATCGTATTCTGAAATAAATAAAAAATTAATAATTATTTCAAAAAATTTAAAATATTGAAAAGAAATACAAAAAAATTAAGCCTTAAATGTTATGAATATACGTTAGTTCAAAAGTGTGAAAGTCAATATGGCTATAAATAATGTTACTTGGGAGATGACGGCAGATAGAAAAGTATGGAAGGACAAAACATGCTGTGCCGACCCCAAATAAAATTGAGATAAGGGCAGGAGGATGATGAAAAGATTTTAATTATAAAAAAGTGGTACATACCTGAACTAAAATTACAGCTACAGATAAAAATACTAGACAATACATTTTGATAAAATTAAAATTATAATAATGAGCGAATTGTTCAAAAGAATAACTTTATATAGTTTTATATTTCGAAATATTTCGATAGTTGATTCGATTTCAAATGATAGTCTGCAATCAATTTTGTTTCGTTAATTATTTTATCATGAATGTTGATAATCGATATGAACATGACATTTGGTCGTTATATGCTTTTTGAAATAGATATGAATGAATTTGTAGGTTTACACAATTTATTTTCACACCAACATTACTCTGTTCGTACAGGTGCGTATTCCCGAAACTGCAAACAATTGACAAACAATCAGTGTTTTCGCGTGACACAAAATCTATAGTCAAAAGCGTTACGGGTAGTCAGAAGCCAGTAAGTCTGACACCAGTCTAACCAAGGGGTATTAGGTTGCCCGAGTAACTGGTAACTGGGTAACTGGGTTGAGGAGGTCAGATAGAGCAGTCGCTCCTTGTAAAGCTCTGGTACTCGGCTACATCTCGGTTAGACTGGAAGCCGACCCCAATATAGTTGGGAAAAAGGCTCGGGGATGATGAATCTATAGTCCATTTCACGAAAGAAGTCCCGCGGAAAATTGTGGAACTATGTATATATTTTTGTACGTATTTACTGAGCTATCGCGTAGACACCTAGCGCTGCGTCTGCGAGACTTCTTTCGTGACTGGACTTTATCACACGGCATCATGTGTCATCATTTGAACCTGTACCTAATTGTCAATATTTGCTTAAAGCAGGTTGGAAACGTCGCTTAGTAGTGTAATAGTGTTATACCTACTAATACTACTAGTGGTAATAGTGTTATGTATAACTTATAACACTAAGCCGAGCAAAAGATTCCATTCAGAACGTGTCGCTCATGGTATGAAATCGCTCTCACTTTTAGTTTGGTTTTTTCCTTGTATCGATCATCTAGCATATACGAGGTCCTAATGTATTTTTGTTAGGATAAAACTCTTTGAATGATTGGTCTGTATCTCTTGACCACAACCGATCGGTGATCACTAAAACTGTTGCATTTCAGGGATACTCTGTTGATCAGTTTTCATATATATATTTTGGCTTAAGATTCCTATCCTAACACTAATTACTTATTTCTACAAGTTGAAAGCTCTCTCTCTAGTTTAACAGAAAGCCATCCTGCTAATAATTCAGATTCGTAGCATCATCAGTCTCTTTTAAAAGATGATACTTATTGTGTGAATACTCTGTAGTATTATTACTATTTAAGTATTTACAAGGGTTGAATCAAGTTGATGCATTTCGGCGTAGAGATAAAGCACCATCCTAAAAGGGCATGAGGATAGTTCACAATCACTGTCTAAAATATTTTGCATAAAATTCAAATGTTAGAACAAACAAAAAACCAGCTAGACCAAAAACAATATCTATTTGGGTAAATAAATATGGGATGCATAAATAAGTTACGAAATGATACATACAGCGCCATCTACTAAGCACGTTTATCACTAATTTAACTTTCAGTTTGTTTCATAGGATTACCTCTAGTTTTGTTAGCGAAAAGACCACACTACTAATCACACAATCAGACAAAAAGAAAGACGAATTCATCATCATCATCGTCAGCCTATTGTCCACAACTGCTGAACTTGTAGGTCGCATCCTATTCGCATAATGTAATGTGAATTAGTCATCATAATGCTACAAACAGCTAGGAAAGCATAATGTACCTACATACTTGTAAGTACAATATGTAGGTAATACCTCCTTAATGTTTATCAGTTGTGCAAGCCCCTATCTTTCTGACAGCCAAAGAATATCATCGGCTGGACTGCAGCCTCCCCAAGTTTGGTTGATTTGCCCATACACACCGCGCAGGGCATGCGTGTTTGTAAAGGGTATCACAAAACAAAAATAGAAATTAGTACAAGGAAAGTTAAGGAAAAGATCAATTTTAGCCATTGTATGTAAGTGTATGTACACATTACACACAGAACACAGAATTGCTCTATGATATTGCGATATATACTTACTAGCTTTTTCTAAGAACAGCGTATTTCATGAAGTTTGCTTATTGAGGTTGACGATGAAGAAAAGAAAAACAAAAACATTCTATTAAATAATTTCGATATAATTAACAGTCCAACGAAAAAATTAACAACTTTACAATATTATTAACTTAATAGATTCTGCTTTGACAGCCACAGCTGGGGCCAGCAAGGCTGTTGATTCCCAAACCGGGACCGGCTAGACCGAGACCAGGGGCGGCCAGACCGGGTCCAGCCAAACCAGGTCCATAACCGATTCTGCCGGGAGCTGAACCAGCGGCAGAAGCCACGGGGGCGTAAGGTCCAGCAGGAGCGACCTCGCTGACGATAGCCACGGAGCCACTGCCGCAGCCGTAGTTGATGCCGCCCGCGCCGGCAGTGGGCAGAGCGCCGTCCACAGCCACAGCGCCCAAGAACGGCAGCTCTCCGTTGACAGTGAGCGCGCCTTCGATAGCGTTCTCCGAGACGACGGTGATGCCGGTGGGCGCGATGGGGGAGTAGCTGGTGACTGCGAAGCCGCCGCCGCTGGACGGCACGAAGGAGTTGGCAGCCAGGCCGTAGCTGCCGGGGTAGCCGCTCAGCCCTGCTGGGGTGGAGCCGCACGGGAGCCTGTTGCCGGCTAGGGCGAGCTCGTCAGCTAGGGTAGTGCCGGCGATGTTGTTGCCAACACCGATGCACTGGCCAGAAATGATCTGGTAGAAAAATGCTTATTAGTGATTTTGCCTATGCTCAACTTTATAGACATAGCCGTCTACAGTAATCAAAGCAATGAATTGATTTAGGAAGGAATATTTTTTTTATGGAGATATGACAACCTGACAATGCCATAATAAATTCATTTGATGTGATATAGTCAGCCGAAAAATATAGAATTGTAGAAGAAGATATATCTATGAATAGTACTGAAGATTTCAATAGCAAAGAGTCTAATCAAATACTTATAACAATGTATGTACTTACTTTTACAAAAAGCGCTGAAGCGACCAAAAGGCAAAGCTTGAACGCCATTTTCTTTTTTTTTTGTTTTCTTGTTGTGTCCTGAACAACAAATGAATGAATGATATTTTTAATTAAAATTTCGAAGTTTTTATAGTAAATTATTACATTATACTAAATATTACAAATTATGTGTAAGTAAATATGTGTAATTATTACATTAAAATTGTAATACAGTTTTTGAGGTAATATTTTGTTGTTGATAAGATAAATAAAGAGTTTATGCTTTTCTTTTGAAATTGCATAATTATACTAGCAAACCCGGCGAACTCTGTTTCGCCACCAGATGGCTTCGTTTTATGTTACATTTTGTTTGGTGATTAAAAGATAAATAATTTGTTTTTGTTTTATATTTGAAATTTTCTTTACTATATATAACCTCACGGCACCCGAGACCTTTCCAACGAATGCAAAACCGTGGAAATCGGTTCATGCGTTCTGGAGTCATAGGGTCAGGAAGGAAAACCCGACTTATTTTTATATATTTTAGATAAGTTAAACTATATTTATCCTTATCTACTTAGGCTTAATATCAAAAAGCTGAAGAGTTTGTTTGTTTGCTTGAACGCGCTAATCTAAGGATCTACTTCTCCGATTTGAAAAATTGAGGATAATCTCTTGTAAGCAAATCAACGGATACAATATTGGGAGTCGCTTTGAATAAACTTTGCCTTCATTGTCTGGTCTGATATGGTAGTTATAACGTATAGATACGAATTTAGTCAGCTAGAAGCGACAGGCCTTTCTGAATACTATTTGACTTGACTGTAAGGCCGGGTTGTTCGTACGTTACGGTAAAGTTAAAGTTAAAATTCTACCGTTGTCAATTTGACCACGGTTAATTTGACATTTTTATTATGAAATTTTAACGTTCAACAACGCTTTTTGAATTTAGGCCCGGTTGTTCGAAGCTCGGTTACGTCAAGGTTAGGGTTAAATTCTAGTTACAGCAAAATTAACAGGGTTTAAATTGAAAAAGCGTTGTTGAACGTTAAAATTTCATAAAAAAAATGACAAATTAACCGTGGTCAAAATTGAAAAAGGTAAAATTTTAACTTTAACTTTACCGTAACGTACGAACAACCGGGCCTTAATCATTACGACATATGATTTTCGTCAATAGAGCTTATATGTAATAATAATAATCCCATAGAGTAAATGGGATTATTTCAAAAATTCTAACCTCAAAACATAGTGCTAGGGGGGTTTTGATGTCTAAATGTGCATAAAATACATTTACTATAAGTTTGCCTTATTGAACTCTTGTAACGTAACCATAGCGCGATGTAGATTTCGTACAACATGGAGCAACGCCATCTGTTGAGCAAATGTGGCAACGTGCAGTTTTGAGGTTATGCTGGTCTTAATAATTAAATAAGTACATGTAGGTATTTAATACGTTACAAAAAAGACGTGGTGGCCTAATGAGAGTAGGTAAAGAACCAACCTTTCAAGTTTGTGTGTGTGTGTTCGATTCCAGGTCAGGCAAGTACCAATACAACTTTTCTAAGTTTGTATGTATTTTCTAAGTAAAGGTATATCTTGGACACCAAAGACTGTGTTTCGGAGGGCACGTTAAAATGTAGGTCCCGGCTGGCATTTAACATCATTTTCTGTAGCTTGTAAATTACTGGTACTCAGCTGAGACTGGAAGCCGACCCCAACATAGTTGGGAAAAGGCTCGGGAGATGATGATGATGTCAGTATGGATTTTTGTCAGCCAGAAGCGACACGCCTTGCTGAACGCTTTTTGACTAAATAAGCTACTGAATCATCTACGACGTATGATTTCAGTCAACAGCGCTTGTAAGGTTATAAGTAATTATAATAACCCCATAGAGTCCATGGGATTATTTCAAAAATTCAGCAAACTCCAACCTCATCAAATAGAGCTAGGGGGGGGTTTAATGTTACTTACTGCATAAAAATACATCTTGGCAACTGGCTTGCTGGGGTGACTGGGTTGAGGAGGTCAGATAGGTAGTCGCTCCGTGTAAAACACTGGTACTCAGCTGCATCCAGTTACACTGGAAGCCGACCCCAACATAGTTGGGAATAGGCTCGGGAGATGATGATGATGATTATGATGTCGGGTCTGATATAGTAGTCATAAAATATGTAGGTACAGTAGGATTTTAGTGAATAGAGCTTGTAAGTAATTGTTGCGACGATAGCTCAGCAGGTGGAATAAATAATAAGCGTGGACTGTATAATATGTGAATACGTATAATGACTTTTAAGAATAACAATATAGGTACAATTAAGCAAATACGAATGAAAGTTTAAGTAAGAACGCGTGCGCGCGGCCGGTGCGCATAAGCAAGTCTTGACCTCTGGACCCGGCGATTCGCGGCGAGCCGTTGCACCACGACGTCACAGTCGCCCCCACTTGTCGTGGACGCGGTTGAGGCGAGTGGGACGACTCAACATACTCCCCCCGTTGAAGTGTCTTCAACAGCAGTGGCGACGGGTAACGGGCAAATTGTGTTAAACGCTCGCCGAATGACACCCTTACGTGTGCGGATGTCGGCGACTCGTGCAATGCCGTCTCTACCAGGAAGCACCTTAACGATCCGTCCTAAAAGCCATAACAGAGGAGGTGAGCTTTTATCCTTAATGACGACAAGGGTTCCTTCTGTAAGTTCCCCTGACGATCGGAGCCATTTGGTTCGTTGTTGGAGCCACAAAATGTACTCATGTGAGAAGCGTGACCAGAAATGTTGCTTTAAACATTCGATGCGACGGAACCGCTGCAAGTTGTTCACGTTAGCGTTCTGGACCTCGGCTATGGAGTTCCCTGAAGCCTGCTTGCGAGCATTGCTGATCAGCTGACGTGCTGCAGCCACCAAGCTGTAGTACTGCTTTTCGAACTCCTCACGCTCCGCATATTGCTCGCTAGGGTCGTCCACCATCTCTTCCATGTCGGCTGTTTTCCGGTGCAAACCACTGGTGATGACTGCGCCGAGGAGTATTCTTGTCAGATATCTCAATGCACGACGACAATCTGAACACGTGTATTTGCTGTCCGTTATGATGACGAATAATTAGTAGCCCAAATTCCGTTTCTTCTCGTGTCAGTTGGGTGACGTCAGCTAAGACGGCCGAAAAGTCTCAAGCCGTGCCGATATATCACGACGTAACAATGTTCACAGCGAAGAAACTTGATAATATTCACTGAGTCACTCGATGACGTGGTCGACGTTCACCAAAGTCCTTTGTCTTCTTTGTCCAGTTCAATTTTTCTTGGGAGAAGGACCATATGTTGCGACGATAGCTCAGCAGGTGGAATAAATAATAAGCGTGGACTGTATAATATGTGAATACGTATAATGACTTTTAAGAATAACAATATAGGTACAATTAAGCAAATACGAATGAAAGTTTAAGTAAGAACGCGTGCGCGCGGCCGGTGCGCATAAGCAAGTCTTGACCTCTGGACCCGGCGATTCGCGGCGAGCCGTTGCACCACGACGTCACAGTCGCCCCCACTTGTCGTGGACGCGGTTGAGGCGAGTGGGACGACTCAACAGTAATAATAATAATCCCATAGAGTCCATGGGATTATTTCAAAAAATGTATCCGAAATTTAATCAGGGGGGGTTTGATGTAAGTACTGCATAAAATACATCTTACTGTAAGTTTGCCTTATTGAACTCTTGTAATGTAACCATAGCGCGATGTAGGTTTCGCGCAACACGGAGCAACGCCATCTGTTGAGCAAATGTGGCAACGTGCAGTTTTGAGGTTGTGCTGGTTTTAATAATCAAATATGAATATTTAATACGTCTCAAACGAATGGCATAAAGTCGTGGTGGCCTAGTGGTTCGATTCCAGGTCAGGCAAGTACCAATTCAATTTTTCTAAGTTTGTATGTAGGTACTTTCTAAGTAGGTATATCTTGGACACCAACATTAATGACTGTGTTTGAAGGGCCCGTTAAACTGTAGGTCCCGGCTGTCATTGAACATCTTTGGCAGGTGTTACGTGTAATCAGAAGCCAGTAAGTCTGACAGCTAGTCTAACCAAGGGGTACTGGATTGCCCGGCTGACTGGGTTGAGTAAGTCAGATAGGTAGTCGCTCTGTGTAAAACACTGGTACTCAGCTGTATCCAGTTAGACTGGAAGCCGACCCCAACATAGTTGGGAACGGCTTTCAGTCTTATGATGTGGTAGTCATAAAATATGTAGGTACAGTAGGAGTTTAGTCAATACAGCTTGTAAGTAATAATAATAATCCCATAGAGTCCATGGGATTATTTCAAAAATTTTATCCAGCATACAAGAGGAAATAGGGACGTTGGCTGATAAGGAATAAAATACATTTACTATAAGTTTGCCTTATTGAACTCTTGTAACGTAACCATACCGCGATGTAGGTTTCGCACAATGCGGAGCAACGCCATCTGTTGAGCAAATGTGGCAACGTGTATTTTTCATGCTGCTTTTAATAAATATATAAGTATATTCAATCAAATATCGTATATTCAAACTTGGTTGCAACAGCACTTTTTACAACAAAAGACAGCCCCCAAAACGCCCACTCTACACCACTTCCTATGTGTACTTATTTTTTTAAGAGCATGCCATTACACCTCTCTGGTGTAGTAGATATTTTATATCCTGGGTTCTGTAAAAGCTTTATCATTTTCTCTACTTCTTTATTTGCTATATCCTCTACCTAGTTTTTATCTCTATATTTTTGATCGGGAATAAAAATTAAAATCCAAAAATACATTTACAACAAAACAACATTTATTTATATTTACATAAACAAAAACTTAACGCACTAATTAAAAAGCTCCGCAGCCTAATCCGAGTCCATTTCTTCCAAAACCGATTCCATTACCCAGGGCTGGGCCATAACCTACACTACCCAGCCCATAGCCCGTAGCTGGGTAAGCTGGGCCTGTAGCCACGGAACCGTAAGCAGAAGGAGCCACGCCTTCACTAACAATAGCCACGGAGCCACTTCCACAGCCGTAGTTAATGCCACCAGCCCCCGCAGTAGGTAAAGCACCTTCTAAAGCAATGGCTCCCAAGAAAGGCATCATTCCATTGACAGCTAAAACACCTTCGATAGCGTTGTCAGAAATAACAGTGATTCCACTTGGAACGATAGGCGAGTAGCTAGTGACTGCAAAGCCTCCTCCACTGGTTGGAGAAATGGTGTTTCCAGCGTAGCCATAGCCTAATCCTTGTCCATAAGGAGCTCTGAGTCCTCCATAAGCTAGGTTTCCAGTTAATAGGTTGCCAGATAATAATTCTTCAGCTATTAAGTTATTGCCAGCTATTGAGTTCACGGCTCCGATGCACTGGGTTGATGTCAACTGAAAAAGTTGTAAAGAAATTTTGTTATAGGTTCATTGATAATTATAATGATTTTATCTGGAAGAAGAAAGGATTTTTTTTTAGTTTTAACCCGACTTCCAAGACGAAGATCCTCTGTTTGACCTGTACCTGCGCGTTTATTTGTAATGCGCAGTAATTTAACGTTTTGATTGAACTGATTTTTATGCGGTTTTACACCATAGTATTTGTCAGATTTAGGAGAAGGTTTTAGGTAGTATATTATTGAAGTCGGTGTTATAAAAAGATTTCTAATCAATCAAACTAAAGCAACAAAGGGATTAAGTCATTGTATGACATACATAACTTTTTCTTAACTCTGGCTATGTATGTACGACCACGAGACTATTAAAATCAAAGGTCAGCTTTATTTCTAAAAGTAATTAATTGTGAAGAAATTCCGTTACCACAGTCTTTGTACTGTTTAACTTACCTTAACAAAACAAGCTGAAGCGCAAAGAACAAGGATAGACTTGACGGCCATTTTGGATTTGTATGTTCGTTTCTTCAAAACAAATTTGAGAATGGTTTTCCAGTTAACAATTTGACTATTTATACTAATTAATTACAATATTGTTTAGTAATAAAAGCCGATATATCATCAAGTGACATCGATTACAAATATTTTTGATAGTGCGTGCGGTAGATAATGTTTTTTTTCAATTGATTAGGTCTATATTGTGCGTTATGTAAAAGACATCATAGAAAATATGAAAAATCTCTATATTCTTAATGCCATGGTTTCAGTATAAGAAGACCTTCTTCTTCTTATCCAGTGGGCTACAAGTTCAATTACCTAACAAGCCCTAGACAGTTTTCTCAAATTAGCCTGATGACCTGTATGAGTATGTAGGATATTTAGCAATGACTCGAACTGGGCAGAAATTGGTGTTGCCGGTTTTAAGTACCTTGCCAAATACGGGAGTACCTACATATATCACCACCAAGTTTCTGAAAATCCTTTCAGCAATTTTGGACCAACCCTAGAATCGAACCCCATTCACAGCATGTTACTACAAAAGACTTCATTCCTAACCAGCAAATTGTGGACCTTTTGAAAGACACATTCTTTCTATGCCTTTTGTAGAAACCGGCTCCATCTATTTACAAACGTAGAAAACTTAAGATGTTATAATATCTTTAAAACAAGATAGATGTCGTCTTAATCTCGACATATGTACATCTTTTATCTTTGTAAGCCTCTATCGATCTTTCTAAGAAAAGCATTGATTAATTTTGATATTATCAAGATAATGTGTAAGTTTATTTCAAAATATTTGCGTTATAAAAGGATTTTTTGAACATTCATCTATCATTCAAGATTATTCTCTCAATCAGTTATAATCATGTCTTCTTTTCTCGTCTTTTGTCTAGTCAGTTGCTTCGTCCAGGTTAGTATCTTGTATTTATTTAATAAGATTTTAATATTGATTCATTTTGATAGATTTAGCTAATTGTCCTACTGCTGGGCAAAGGTCTCCACATCACCTCTTGAACAAGCCCACCAGTCTTAATGGCAGGCGTCTATCTCATTCCGCCATCTTTTCTGGGGCCTACCCCGTCTGTGGTGCTAATTGAGTGGCAATTGTGGCCCATATTAATAATAATTGGTTTTACATTAGTTCCATTGTTGTCCATGTTTTTTAACTTTCTTGAGAATAGATAACTATCGCCTTAAAGTCACAATTAAAAATCTTTCGAAAGTTAAAATAAGGATGATTTTAAAATTGTATCTTTCTCCTTCCAGTGCGCATTCACTCAACGTGTCAACGGACCTCCAGTGAACAATGGAATACAATACGGACCCAACCCTAGTCTGGGTAGCCCAGGACAACCAATGGGCAGAATATCTCCCGAATTAGGACCTATTGGCGGACCTGGCATGGCACAAATAGGACCAAATCAACAAATTGGCACATACGGTCAAATAAAGCCCAACAATCAAGCGTACACAAATGCTGGCAAGCCAAATCAAGTTTATGGGGTTGGCGTGCCAAACAAACGTATTGTTAATGCTGGCACGCCAAACCAGTACAATGCTAACACTGGCACGCCAGCTACAACTTATGGTGGTGCTGGAAACGGTGATGTAGCTGTGAATGGCGAGTTGCCAGTTAAAGGCATGACAAATGTGAAAGGCAACGTGCCAATGACTGGCAAAGTGGCTTTCAATGGCAATGTGGCTTGTGGTGGTACTGTCACTATTAGTGGCAGTTGTGCACCACGTGGTTCAAGTGCTCCAAGTACCAACGTTAAATTGCCAACGTATGGCAATGTTGCTAATAAACCCTATGGGTATTAGGTTTTAGAATCAAATTGCCAAAGTATTTAATTTAAATGTAAATTAATAATATATTATTTATTGATTAATAAATTATTACAAAATATTGATAAGCCTGATCTTTTCCCTCATTTACCCTGATTATTTTGACTCATTGTAAGCAATGCCGGCTGTCATTAGACATTTCATGACTGATAGGTAAGTACCAGTGCTGAAATCTGTCCTGCGATTCTATAAAATTCGATCAACAACTCGCATTTCACTTCGATTCGTAATGTCATTTCATACTTTAGGGGAGGTAGGGGAGGGATGGGCACTTTTTCACATTTATTGCATAAAAAATCAGATTTCACAGATAATCAACTTTTATTGCCATTTCTTATGTTTGGCTAGATAAAATCAAAGAGCTATCCTAAAAATTACAATCAGTTTCAACATTACGAGATATTTAAACGGTTTAAATAAAACCGTCGACACGTCAAAATTTTGTTTAGTCTGACATGCTTTAGTTGGTACTTACGTAGTGTTTAAAGTTACTTTTTACTTTTTATAGGGTTTATCGTTTATAACATTTTTTCATAATAATTGCGTACTTTTTTGGGTCGGGGGTTTTTTTAAATTTATAATTTTATTTTATTTCATGGTTTTTTAAAGGAGCTCCTTAATTTTTCCTTCTTTTTATGATGGGTTCGCTATAAATATGCGATCTCAGCCAAAGGAAGCTGTTTAACAATCCTCATGACAAACTGGCTCTGGGAGAATTGCACAGATTGAGAAACAATAAAGATGGACCTTTGTTGATCCAGGGTTATATATCATTCTAGGGTTTCATCCGCCACATCCCATTTCCAGCATTAGGTTCTCGTCAATTAGAAACATGAAGAAAACTAGTCAAGACAAATTAAACGAGCCCAAACTCGATGGGTTTACTAAAAGGCAGTTCAGGGTTACGTCTCCTATCTTCGTGTCTTAACAGCAGACAAGCTCAGTGATTCCAGAAGACATTAGTATTTCAAATTTTAGATCCCACATATGCTTGCAAGTAAACTGAGCGTGTAACATCAAAAGGTTAAAAAATAAAATTAACAGCTGATAAATATGGAGTCCCTAGATCAAGTTGGCAACGGTACCTGAAACAAGATTCTATAATGGATTTTTAGCGCAGATTTATAACCTCACAAATTTTCACTGAAGAAGAAGAACAAAAATTTACAAATTATACATTACATGGTATGTCCAAGCCTCCCTACCATAGGGAGCATTGGACACTTTTGACTTAGTTTATAAAAAAAAAATCGGTAAAAAAACTTAACTAAAACGGTTTTATCTTATGTGCACTGAAAACTAGAAAATAAAAAATAGTTACTTACCTGTCAACCTACGTAGGTGGTCCCGGTCATATTAGACTAAAATAAAAACGTGGGGCCGGGGCCCATAAACTATTGCTGTAGTACCTCTTCTAGAGGTAGACTATAATCGTAACTGGAGATTTTGACAATCAATCATTAATAATAGAAAATACACATACCTTTCATTACTTTTCTCTTTATAACGATCCGAAACCGCAACAAAATATTTAAGTACTTTTACGAGTGTTTGTTCTTGACAACTCACAGAAATGACAGATAGTCTATGGATGAACACCGTTACCAGTTACGTAAACTACCCAATAAAAAAAAAAACTATGATCAAATCAGAATAAAAGGGGGGTCCTTTTATTCTGATTTGATCATGTCTCCCAACTGCCCATCTCTCCCCTACCTCCCCTATAGATAGACAGATTTTGGCAGATCTGTCAAAATCTCGATTTTAATTTAGTTCAACTTGTCAACACGCTCGATAGTGTAGCGCTAGTGTAGTTTGACAATGTCAATCACGAAACTTTAAGGTAGAATTCCGTGGGTCGCGATTGTCGCAGCCGCGCGCGACAAAAGTCAACCTATGAAAATGTATGGCACCGCTGCCGAGGGCCGCGACAGTCGCGCGCGGACGACGAATTTCGTGAGCCGCTCGCGGCCGTACGCTTCTCAACATGGTCTAGCGCTTAATAACATCTATAGAATTTTAGTAAAACCAGAATTAAATTGTTGACAATGCCGCGAGCAGCTTACGAAATTCGTCGGCCGCGCGCGACTGTCCCGGGCCTCGGCAACGGTGCCATACATTTTCATAGGTTGACTATTGTCGCATCCACGGAATTCTACCTTTAGATCGAAGTCGAAGTGAGAGTGATGTCGAAGTGAGTTGTGATATTTTATAGAATCAACATGCTGACCGATGCCGACGGTGCCCAAGCACAGGGCGATGACTACAATCAAATTTTCTTCATCAACCTAACCCAGCAAATTATCCTAAGAAATAAATATTGATTGAATTGATAAGTTGCAATAATATAACAAAAATTGCAAAAAAAGGAACAGAAAAGTAAACAAACGTGCAAAAGAACGATGCAAACAAATGCAATCGTTTACTTCGATAAGTGTAAAAATGCAGATGCTTGTTTTTATAAAAATGCATCGTACACATAGTGTATAATTCGATGAGTTTGCAAGGCTGTTCATTGTACAACATATCTTGTATTTTGATGATTAGGAGGTTGAGCTGCTATGAGCCATATTCGCTGATAGTTCACATATTCGAATCGAATCAATACGTGAATCTAACATGTTAACAAGTAAATAGTAATGATAAGAAAACTTGAAAATTCATAGTACCTAAATAGTTGTTTTAAGAAAACTGACGCTTATGTTGTCAATTAAATTAGTCACAGGAACGTTATGGGTATATAAATAAAAGTGCATAAAAATTACACATGCAGCATGTTTTTCCAAATGAAATTAGGAAAAGGCAGCAGGACGGATTTATGGAACTATGTGTAATCGGTCAGACAGAAAATACCTACTTCTGACATCTGCTGACTTTGGGAAATTCAGCTGTTCCCAAACTCAATAGTTGCTTAACCAGTTGTAATGTTTCCAATATGGCTATATCAACTACACTAGGTAGGTCTTTAAAACAGCATAGATAAGTGGAATAGGATGATGGCCATTAAGAACATATCAAAAGGCTACATTATGCCAATGACCATGAGAACGGCGCAGATAGGAATTTGAAAATGAAAAGGAAATAGAAGAAAAACATGACGAGTGTGGAATCTGATAACATAATATGGTAGTATCATCTGATTAAGAAAAGTCGTGGTGGCCTAGTGGGCAAAGAACCAACCTCTCGAGTATGAGGGCGCGGGTTCGATTCCAGGTCAGGCAAGTACCAATGCAACTTTTCTAAGTTTGTATGTACTTTCTAAGTATATCTTAGACGCCAATGACTGTGTTTCGGATGGCACGTTAAACTGTAGGTCCCGGCTGTCATTGAACATCCTTGGCAGTCGTTACGGGTAGTCAGAAGCCAGTAAGTCTGACACCAGTCTAACCAAGGGGTATTGGGTTGCCCGGGTAACTGGGTTGAGGGGGTCAGATAGGGCAGTCGCTCCTTGTAAAGCACCGGTACTCAGCTACATCCGGTTAGACTGGAAGCCGACTCCAACGTAGTTTGGGAAAAAGGCTCGGAGGATGATGATCTGATTAAGAAACAGAGAACAATCACAACACTTAAGTTATGAAGAAAGCAAAGTATGCAGTAGCTGCATAGAAACCTTATCAAGGAAACCTTATTTCATACCATATGGAATTCCATTCTATCCTGTTAGGTATACAGGGTGCCAAAAAGTTTTTATCTCAATGGGATATTGAACCACATTTACTTATTGCTTCATTTCTTATCTATTTTACCCCCTGCCTCTGTGAACAGACGACCCTCAACTGACCAAATAGTCTATTGACCATGGCATTGTACCTACGGCATCCAAGGATGAACGGTGTGGTTGTTAACATAAACAGAGCCATGTAGTTGGGCTTGTGATCACTGGATCAACGATCTAATCATGACTCTAAAGACATAATTATTGGCGTACCCATGAATACCACAATACTCTACCGCAGCTATTTTATGTTTTTAGGCATGACGGAGGCAAGGAGTCACAAATGACATAATCCTTATGACATTTCAGTACAATAGCTCAAAATACGTGATTATATTTCAAGTGCAACACAAAATTAGTTGTTATCAACAATATTATAAGCAGGTTATTCAATACTTTTCCTTTAATTACTATCAGAGTCACGTAATACAGAAGTTTCTTTAACATCGATTGCGAAGAAATAATGTAATGTATTAGTATAAAATGTTGGAGCATTTAGTTTCAAATCATTCAGTTCTGTATCATCAGTACGAAACAATATGGCCGCTAAAGCTTTCTTTGTCCTTTGTGCTTCAGCTTTAATGGTTCAAGTAAGTATTTTTATATTCATTTGTATTGTTGTTTTAGTTAAATGTTCAGAAGTTGAATATTGCCTTTTCAATTATCACGTTCTTACCATTCATTGTTTTCTTCCAGACCATTGCAGGTCAGTGCATCGGTGTTGGCAACAACATCGGCGGCACTACCTTAGCTGACGAGCTCGCCCTAGCCGGCAACAGGCTCCCGTGCGGCTCCACCCCAGCAGGGCTGAGCGGCTACCCCGGCAGCTACGGCCTGGCTGCCAACTCCTTCGTGCCGTCCAGCGGCGGCGGCTTCGCAGTCACCAGCTACTCCCCCATCGCGCCCACCGGCATCACCGTCGTCTCGGAGAACGCTATCGAAGGCGCGCTCACTGTCAACGGAGAGCTGCCGTTCTTGGGCGCTGTGGCTGTGGACGGCGCTCTGCCCACTGCCGGCGCGGGCGGCATCAACTACGGCTGCGGCAGTGGCTCCGTGGCTATCGTCAGCGAGGTCGCTCCTGCTGGACCTTACGCCCCCGTGGCTCCTGCCGCTGGTTTAGCTCCCGGCAGAATCGGTTATGGACCTGGTTTGGCTGGACCCGGTCTGGGTGCCCCTGGTCTCGGTTTAGCTGGACCCGGTCTGGGATACAACGGCCTTGCTGGCCCTGGTTGTGGTTTCAACGGAGTTTACTAGATTAAGTAGTTGTTAAACAATGTTAAATGTTGATTTTTCATTTGTGTTTTAATATATGAAAATTCTGTATTTCTGTCTTTGTTTCATCCCATCACCTAATTTTGAACCTCAAGTAAAATAATTATCACCGATGCCTTCTATAGCAACAAATGATTAGGAAGGGAGTGAGTGTCAGTATGACGAGTGACAGGGGAAAATGGAAGAGGATGACATATTGCGCCGACCCCAAATAAAATTGGGAACAGGGCAGGAGGAACAAGAAGAAGCCTTCCATAGAAACACTGACTTAGTGGAGGTGTCCATTTGCCTTTGTCTTAAATTCGGACACCAATTCAGACTTAAGGCTAATTCGAAAGTAAACATTGTCTTGAAAAGATCAATCTTCGGAATAAAGTTCTGGGTAGAAAATGCTGCAAAATTATTAATAATTGAATGATAATAGCCACGAATAAAAAATAAATAAGTTGCGGCTCTTGTTTACTTCCTTGGCTATCCTAATTCTTTTCATTTAACTATAAAATACTGCTTTAGCAAAGGATCTTGTTGCTTGAAACTCTAATGTCGTGAAACTTAACAAAAGAGTGATGGATAGTTCTAGTACTTGATTAAATATTGTTTTAGTTTAAAACTTCTTACTAATGTAATATTTTTGTATGTCTTTACCTATATCTTACCTAGGGTTATTGGTTACCCGGGTAACTGGGTTGGGGAGGTCAGATAGACAGTCGTTTCTTATAAAGTACTGGTACTCAGCAGCATCTAGTTAGACTGGAAGTCGACCCCAACAAAGTTGGGAAAAGGCAAGGCAGATGACTATATTATATCAATGATCACCTAGTTGGAGTTTTGGAATTGCATGGGAGATACTCGAGACGCTCAACTCTTTGTACTTTCAAGAAACGTTTATATTACCAGTAGACATTTTAGATTGTTTGTGTTATTTTTTAATGTTAAAAGCACACATTATAATATAATTCAAGATCCTTAACCTACTGATCTACTCGTATCTGCTCATAGGGGTATATTGCAAACTTTTAGTCGACCGATATTTTATCAACATCCTCCGAGCCTTTTTCCCAACTATGTTGGGGTCGGCTTCCAGTCTAACCGGATTCAGCTGAGTACCAGTGCTTTACAAGGAGCGACTGCTTATCAGACCTCCTCAACCCAGTTACACAGGCAACCCAATATCCCTTGGTTAGACTGGTGTCAGACTTACTGGCTTCTGACTACCCGTAACGACTGTCAAGGATGTTCAATGACAGCCGGGACCTACAGTTTAACGTGCCATCCGAAATCGACCGATATTTTGATAGGCTCATCAATCAATCAGATGAATATGAATGATTGCAGTAGTTTAGTAAGTTAATTCAGTAAGATTATTTGAAGAAATAGCTTACACGCCTACTGAAAAATTAATACTTCAAAACTCAATCGTGTGTAAAAAGCCAATTACTTTTTGTTTGCGCTTCATGATTACGCGCATGGAAAGCTGCCTTATTAGAAATTCGGGCACCAAACCACAGGAAATTTAACTTTGGAGCCAAATGGTACCTATTCTATTTCAGTGCATGGTTATTTACTATACTTAGCATATACTTAGCAATCTATATTAGCCATAATAAATTCAAAGACAAAAATACTATCAATACAATTTATTCACGAAAATACATCAACCACAAATTAATAAGCCGTACCGCATCCACAAGCACAGTTACCAGTGATGGACACACCACCATAAGCTGGCACAGGACCGCCGAAGCTCACAGCGCCCATGATGGGCACCTGTCCAGCAATGACGGACTCTCCAAGGATCGGCAGCTCACCAACAACAGCCACATTGCCTTCACCAGTACCACCGTAAGCAGGAACACCAGGAGAGTAGGCAGCTGAGGATCCATAGGCGATGGAACTGGGGGAGTAGGATGAAGGAGTGTAGGCTGCACCAGGGGCCAGGGTTGCTCCACAAGCAGGGGCGATGGGAGTCGCAGAAGATATGACACCAGCGGGAGTTGAGCAGTAGCTGAATACGTTCTGGAAAGAAAGAAAAATAGGTCAGATAAAGTAAAATCAAATCATTAGAGCCTTTTCAAGGGCTAGTCCGTTGGCAGTTTTTGAAACCATTGGCTTCGTGCTCGGTCAAAGAATTAGCATCATTATTTAACCTCATCAGTATTATAAGCGGCTTTGAGTCCCATGTGTGGGCTGCAGCCTCTTCTTATATACAGATGGGTGGGATGGGAGTGGTACTCACTACGCTTGCTGGCAGATTGACGATTTCACACTTTGAAGTCTCGTTTTCTCACGTTTCTTTTCTTTCACCTATTCTATTCCTTATCCTATTCTCATTAGTAACTTAAAATAAAGGTACTTTGAAAGTATTTAATTAATATAACTTAGAATGTGCTTAAGAGGTTTTTGCTTAGGCTGCTTAGCCACCACCACTATTCAATCTTAGATTTACTATAATCGAAATATGTTCCAATTTACTCACCTGGACCAAGCAAGCTTGGATGCAGAGCAACAGAACAGCGAAGGTAGACATGTTTGATGTTTGTGTTCAACGAGAAGCTGAAGACTGAATAATTCTTTGCAAATATTTGCAAGCTTTTATACTAATTCTAGACTTAGAATATTGTTATCAGCTTACGTGACTATATATTTTTATTTAAAAAATGGCAATATTAATTGCAAAATTTTACTTGCTATTTCATATGTCAGTTGCAATAACATAGATTTGATAACGGTGTTAAGTATAAAACCACCTGCAGTTTTGCTAAATATCATTCTCTCTTTAGTAGTTGAACCAGTATCTAATACACTCACTACAATGTCTGCCAAAGCTATCCTCATCCTCTGCGCCCAGGCTTTCTTGATCCAGGTAAAGATCTTTACTAATACTCTAGAGGTAATTGTGAAAACCATTGTACCTGGCTTTTACACTAAAACCTATTTAAATATTTACATAGCCTGAAAAAGGACACAGGCTGCTTTTTACATGGTTGTGGGAACAATAGTGTAAAATGTATTTGCTGTAAAAGACCAGTATCGATAAATTTTCGTTCGGGCATCTGGCTCCAAGCTCTCTTTAACACAACAAGGTTTATTTTTTCACAAAACTATCGTAATTAACCTTATTCCCATTCCTTGTCCCAATTACGGATAGTAATTTTGCTATAAACAGCTTTTAATAAATAGAGACGTGATATTTTGTTAACATGACAATTTTGAAACATAAATTAATATTGCCACAGATTACATAAGCTACCTTACATTGAAACATTGAACTGATAATGCTATCGTTCTCTTTCAGTCTGCATTCAGCTACTGCATCTCCGGCAACAACTATGGTGCTGGTCTATCAGTATTATCAGGCAATGGTCTGGGAGCCCCAGCTCTGGCTGCAGGAGGCAGTGGCCTGGCTTGTGGAGCCGGCCTCGGGTACGGAGCTGGACTCGGCTACAACCCTGGTGCAGGCTACAGCGGCCTAGCCATCGAAGTAATCCCCACCAGTGGCGGAGCTCTGCCTGTCTCCAGCGTGTCCTCCATCGCTCCCAGCGGCCTCTCCATAAACTCAGAGAATGTGTTTGATGGTGCTCTGTCCGTGGCTGGTGAGCTGCCGTTCGTGAGTGCTGTGGCTTTGGAGGGCGTGCTGGCAAGCGGCGGTGCTGGCGCCGTCAGCTACAGCTGCGGTAACGGTGTTACTGCTATTGAGAGCATCGCTCCTGCTGGTGCCTATGGTGGTGCAGGTGCCTATGGCGCTGCGTCTACCTCAGGACTTGCTGCTGGCTATGGACTTGGAGTTAATCAAGGTCTTGGATATGGTGCTGGTGCCATCGCTCCTGGTCTAGTCTATGGTGGAAATGGTGGTTGTGGATGTGGATGCGGTCAACACTAATCTGTTATGCAGAGAAATACCATCGGTATATAAAAATAAAGTTTTTAGAAATATTTTGTTGATTTTCATTTCCATGACAAACAGTTTCAAATGCAAGATTTCGTAAAAATAATTCAAACGATTCAAAAGTTCTAGAGAACTATCGTGTAACAGAACTATATTCCACAGAACCCAGAAGTATTTGCAGGATGATGGAACAAGTAGAAAAAATACAATATGTTTAGTTCAATATTTTATTCAAATCTCATAGAGTAACCACGTTACTCCTCATGACAACAAGTAATTTGTCCTCAGTACAGGTAGGTGTTGTAGGGAGTGTTGCAGCCGCAAGCGCATTGGCCAGAGATGGATACGGCACCAGCAGCTGGGACAGCGCCGCCAAAGCTCACAGCGCCCATGATGGGCACCTGTCCATACAGAGCGGTGTTACCGGCGACTGGCAGCTCACCAGCGACCGCCACGTTGCCTTCACCGGCGCCGCCGTACGCGGCGACTCCAGAGCCGTAACCGGCAGCGCCAGGGTAGGCGAGTCCGTCATAACCCAAACCAGAAGCCAATCCGAAGGGGCCAGCTAGACCAGCACCAGCCAAGCCAGCGCCAGGGTAGGCGAGCCCAGCTAGTCCAGTGCCGTAGCCAAGACCGGAGCCGCAGGGAGCGGCTGTGGAGAGAGCGGCGGGGGCGATGATGGTGGCAGGTGCGTATGAGCCGAGACACTGGCTGAACACATTCTGTAAGAAAAAAGATCATTTAACTTTATGGATTTCATATCTATACATTTAATAATAAAATGAGAACTTCTGCTTGGGCATGGGTTTGAATACTCGAAAACTGGAATTTTGACCTAACTCACTTGGACCAAGCAAGCTTGGATGCAGAGCAACAGAACAGTGAAGGAAGACATGTTTATATTTATTCAACAATAAGCTGAAGACAGAATAATAATTCAAGATCCAATACACTTTATATACTATAGACATTTTATTCTTATCAGCATTAAAGAAAGCCGTTTCATCATTAACGTCTTTGACAAAACATGTCTTAATAAAAGTTGTTTCATTAAGTTACAAAATAAGTAGGCTTATCGTTAAATATTTTACAAATAATTGCCTACCAACTAATTCCTGGAAAATTGCCTTACAGCTTGCTATATATGCTTTGGAAGTTTGTAGGGAAATCATTCTACTTTCATCGTTTCTAGTAGAAACATTCCAAGTTCATTCAAAATGGCAGCTAAAGCTATTCTTGTCCTTTGTGCTCAGGCACTTTTGGTTCAGGTAAGATATTTCTTTTTTTTCTTCAATTATGTGTTATTCTTCATGTGAAATATTCACCTACTCTAAGTATCTTTAGTCTTGGAATCATCTTTAACGACCCATAAAATTACAAATAAAAAAAACATATCACTTTACGTCTATTTTTATTGTTGCTCACTAAAATGCAAAACTGAATCAGTCATTTCATATTTTATGTACGTCTGCTCAAAACATTAGCTTTGTTTTCTTAACCCTCAATGTTCAATCATTTTTTCTACCTACTAAATAATTCATTTTAACGATTCTAACTTAACAATTCTATCTTTTCAGACTGCATTCAGCCAATGCGCCGGCCGCTTCGGTATCGACGGACCAGGTTACTCTCCATTCGGATACGCCAGTTCCATGGCTCCTGGCTTCTCTGGCCTTTCATACGACGGCCTGACTTACCCTGGAACTGCTTCAAGATTCGGTTATGATGGACTTTACGCCCCTGCTATGGATTTCACGGCAACCAGTGGTGGTGCTTTGCCAGTTACCAGTTCATCATCCTTTGCTCCTATCGGCATCTCTGTAATGTCAGAGAATATGTACGATGGTACTCTGAACGTGGTTGGTGAGCTGCCGTTTGTGGGTACTACTGGTGTGGAAGGTACCCTGGCTACTGCTGGCGCTGGTGCTATCAACCATGGCTGCGGTAATGGACTTAATGCTATGGTGAGTGTTTTGGAAACTTTTTATGAGTCTTGCTATCCATCAAATATTGTATAGAGTTAACTTGGTTTTCTCGCTAACATCTTTTCTGAGTGGCTTGAAAAAAGTCCTGAGATTGTGGACTACTATGGTAAGTGAGCTACTTTTCAAACAAACATTATAACTAACCATACCTTCTATCTCTGCAGTCTGCTCTCAGCGGTACCTCAACTCCTGCCTCCGTAGCCTCGGCTGGATCCGCTTACGATGGTCTCTACACCCCTGCCTCCGCCTACGGTGCCAACGCTTTCGCCTACGACAGACTGATGGCCCCAGGATTTGGACCTGCCACTTCTTACAATGACGCTTTCTTGGGAGGAAGAGGCCTTGCCTACGATGGTATCAACTATGCTTCTACCGTCGACGGAATCGAGTTTACTCCTACCTCAGGTGGTGCCCTCCCCGTGTCCAGCGCCTCCGCCATCCCTCCTACTGGCATCGCTGTAGCATCTGACAATGCTTACGAAGGTGCTTTGACCGCGGCTGGTGAGCTTCCGTTCGTGGGTACTGTGGCTATGGAAGGTGTGGTGCCTTCTGCCGGTGCTGGCGCCGTCAACCACGCCTGCGGTAATGGCAGAAACGCCATGATCAGCGAGACTACTGGTTTCGGTGCTGCTGGTGCTTATGGTGCTGGCTTGGGAGCCTTCAGCCCTGCTGCTGGTTTTGGACCTTTAGCCTTTGGAGCCGGATTCGGTTCAGGTCTTGGTTTCCGCAGCGGTTTCGCTGGCAGAGGATGTGGCTGCCGCAACTAAGAAATTTGGATTGTTGGATTTTGATTAAATTTTTGTTTGGTATTCAATAAATAAAACTTTTATGATTATTTAATTCTTTTATTCCATACGTTAATGACTAAATACAGTAAATTATATAAACGAAGGAATTTAGTCTGTTTGTAAAAGCATGCGAAAAGTGGTTACCTTGGAAACTGAGCGGAACCACCGGAACAGCCAGTATTCTATGAACTATTCCGTTTAAAGTACAACTAATATAATTGAAGAAATTTATGAATGTTTAGAAAGATTGAAGGTGTAAAAAAACTTAGGTTATAAGTCTATCTAAAAGTCTTAAGAAATAAGAATAGTAGATTAGATGTAGATTAGGGAGAACACTGGAATATTATATAAGGGTATTAAATAAAGGGATACGTATAGGCGGAACTCATAAGAAAGTTCATAAAAACACGTAGGGTTCTGGACCATCCAAACTAATATTCTATATATATTTATGGATATCGAGCAAAAATGAGCAAAAAATCACTTTTGTTGTATGGGAGTACCCCAAAATATTTATTTAATTCTAGTTTTCAGTATTTGTTGTTATAGCGGCAACAATAATACATCATCTGTGAAAATTTCAGCTCTCTACCTATCACGGTTCATGAAATACAGCCGGACGGTTTCAGGTGACAGACGGACGGACGGACAGAGGAGCGAAAACAATAGGGTCCCGTTTTACCGTTTGGGTACGGAACCCTAAAAGCTATTTATGAAGCGTTGAAAAAGTATATATAGGGATTACATAAGGACATGCGGAGGGAGAGTACATAAGGGAGTTTACAAGGTAAGTGAAAAACAAAAAAAAGTACATAGGGAGAGTATATAATAAGGCAGTAGTTTTATAAGGGAGTACATAACAAAAGGCATGAGGAAATAAGTAAGGGTAGGGAGAGTTAAAAGGGGATTCATATACCTAAATGAATTATGGATATGGCCAACCAACGGGGTAATGCTGCCAGCCTCTTGGGTATGCTCCTAGTTGACAGCGATGGGGATGAATCTTTTGATGCGTTTTATTATGCTTTTTTTTTGTTTTACTAGGATAGTTTTTTGTATGTATTGTAAATATGTAAATATCTATGTAAATAAAGGTTATAATTAAAAAAACATGGATATGGGTATGCCGACAGAGCCCACGACGGTAGATTCACCACTTACCTCGCTTACAAATATTTTGTTTAGATAATAAAGATCGCAAGGAGAGCCTTCTGATTTCATACCCTACTTCATACCTAGAAAATGATAAAAAAATTGCTTTTGCCCAAGGCGTCTTAGTCGCCACATTGTTGTTTTTACACAATTCTCTAAGACACTTGAATAATCGGGATAAATCTTAGGATACCCTAAGATTTGATTGATCGTCGAATCTATCCAGCAATTGCAAAGATCTTTTTTTTCCGACGTTAAAAATCATCAAATGACCCCTCCCGCTGTGGGTTAGCAGCGGTGAGGGAGTGTCAGACTCTTACTGACTAAAAACCGTCGTGTTCCGTCAAAGGCCTTTTATGTACCAGGGCCGTGGTATCTCTTTCGAACAACCCGCAGCCCCGGCAGGCCTTGGCCCGCTGGGCCCCGCTGGGGTTGCTGACATCTCTTGAGGAGCGCGTGGAACAACGAGCGCCGTCGACACGGGTCTGTCGTCTAAGTAGACAGAGGGACGATGAGCCACCCGAACTCACCGCCCACAGACCCACAATTGCAAAGATCTGAGGTAATCAAGAATATTACCTACATAGACAGACGTTAGCACATCGACCTACATATCTCAATCTGGCGAATTTCATATCAATAGATTTTCAACCTTATCACAATAATGGAAGAGTATGTTCGATAGGTATTTAACAGATTTAGGTGGATTGACCTGCTGGTGACTGTACACCAAGATATGAGCGAAAAAAACACAAACCTTCTCGGCAGTCAGGTCTTAACTTTTTTATGTGAAGCTGAATCGTATGTACAGTTGGATCAAGAATCAAATGGTATCATCATCCTCCTATTCTTATCCCAATTAATTTGTAAATCTTCCCCTTCCATACGCCTCTGACTCTGTCTGACGTCACCTCACAAGTGAATAAAACAGAAAAATTTGCTCAAATCATAATCGTTTATTGTCCACATTACAGAAATTTTCTTCAGCAGTACACGGGAGTAGCGAGAGGAGCGCCGCAGCCGCACGCGCACTGTCCGGAGATGGACACGGAACCAGCAGCAGCTACAGGACCGCTGAAGCTCACAGCGCCCATGATGGGCACCTGTCCATACAGCGCGGTGTTACCGGCGACTGGCAGCTCACCAGCGACCGCCACGTTGCCTTCACCGTCACCGCCGTACGCGGCGACTCCAGAGCCGTAACCGGCTGCGCCAGAAGCCAATCCGTAGGGGCCAGCCAGACCAGCACCAGCCAAGCCAGCGCCAGGGTAGGCGAGCCCAGCTAGTCCAGTGCCGTAGCCAAGGCCGGAGCCGCAGGGAGCGGCGGCGGAGAGAGCGGCGGGGGCGATGATGGTGGCAGGTGCGTATGAGCCGAGACACTGGCTGAACACATTCTGTACAAAAAATAAAATCCATTGAAATAAAAAATGGAGCTACAGCATCAGATATAACAGTAAAATCAAAAGAATAGATGACAATTCAAGAAAACAATAAACTTCACTCACCTGGACCAAGCAAGCTTGGATGCAGAGCAACAGAACAGTGAAGGAAGACATGTTTCAAGTGTGTTCAACGGAAGCTGAAGACTGAATGATGAACTGAAAATGTTGGCATATTTTATACTCAAAACCTAAACAATGACAACACTTGATAGGCGTATTTTGAAATTTGAAAAACGTGACTGAAAATACACCCACACGTTGCTTTGTTAGTAAATAGTAGGCTGATGATTGCTCAAGTTATTGATTAATAATATAATAATACTTACCTAAATTTGTTTCTTGGAAATTGATAAGAAATTGGAGTATAAAACCAACGGAAGCGAGGCTGAAACTCATTCTAGTGTCAGCACTCGAAGCAAACTATCATGTCTGTCAAGGCTATCCTCATCCTCTGCGCCCAGGCGCTCCTGCTCAAGGTGAGACATTTTACTTTGATTTGGTTTCTCTTTAAACAGTATTGTAATTGCTAAAGCTAACAAATGATTTGGTTTAATTTCCAGTCGGCGGTGGGTCAGTGCACCAGCCGCGCTGCAGTCGCTGACGCCTCTGCACTTGCTGCCCCTTGCGGCCTGGCCGCTCCTGCTTGGGCTTACGATGGACTCGCCTACCCTGGTGCTGGCTTGGCAGGCACAGGTCTGGCTTACAACGGACTGAACGCTGGCCTTGCAGGCAGAGGCCTGGCTTACGATGCAATCTACGCCCCCGCCATGGAGTTCAGCCCCACCAGTGGCGGCGCTCTGCCTGTCTCCAGCGCTTCCGCCATCGCTCCCGTCGGTATCTCCGTAGTGTCCGACAACGTGTATGAGGGTGTTCTGTCCGCGGCTGGTGAGCTGCCGTTCGTGGGTACTGTGGCTATGGAAGGTGTGGTGCCTTCTGCCGGTGCTGGCGCCGTCAACCACGCCTGCGGTAATGGCAGAAACGCCATGATCAGCGAGACTACTGGTTTCGGTGCTGCTGGTGCTTATGGTGCTGGCTTGGGAGCCATCAGCCCTGCTGCTGGTTTTGGAGCTGCTGCCTATGGAGCTGGAATTGGTTCAGGTCTCGGTCTCCGCAGTGGAATTGCCGGCAGAGGTTGTGGCTGCTGGAACTAAGAACTAATTTGGAACAAAAAACTTATTCTGTCGATGAAATAAAGCGATGCAATTAACCTTTTGTCTTTTAATGAACTTTCTTATGTACTCGTTTTACATACTCCTCTTGTGAACTGTCTAATGTACTCCTCTTACATACTCCTCTAATGTACTCATCTTATATACTCATCTTATGTACTCCTCTTATGAACTGTTTTATGTACTCCTCTTATGTGCTCATCTTATATACTCCTCTTATGTACTCCTCTTATATACTTCTCTTATGAACTCGCTTATGAACTCCTCTTATGAACTCTCTCATGAACCCACACGCGAGTCTTATAAATAAACAAAGATCACGTTACTGCACTGAAATTATTGTGATGACTGCAATTAGTTCAGCGTAATATTTAATTATATAAAGGCTAATAGAGTATGTATTTTATGTAAAAACCTTTGAAAACTTTTCTAGGTCATTATAAGCATAAGAGTTTTTGGTCTATCATTCACATATTTCTTCCATTTGCGTTGACCGATTGCATTTTCTGATAGTAAGGTTTTTACAAAGGCAGCAGTTTCGTAAAATGTGTAAATATTATGACAAATAACATCAGAAGTCTAGCCTATTATCGAAGCAAAGGCTAGGCCGATGATTAGGGCTGTAAACCAGTGCCGCAAGCCTGCCTCGAATGGGGTGATGGATTTCTTCTCAGCGAGGGTTGTTTCTTTCATATTTTAACTTTTTTTTGTATTATTTTTTTGTTTGTTTTTTATGATTCATAAAGTTTCTTATCCCCCCTTTTATGCTGAGTAAAATAAAGTAAAGTCCATACGTTGTCATAAAATCAAAATAATTCGAAAGATAGAATGTTTATTTTACGGTTTAGAGACTTTAGACTGTGTTTGCATAGCAGTTAATGTTAGTGTTGCAGCCGCCCACTCACTATACAATGCAGTTCGCATAGTTTCCGAGACATGAAAAAAATAACAGGTTCTTCATATGTTATGTGCAATAGTTTCAGAGCTCCGATGGGTTAAATATTAAGTCAAAGAATAAAAAGGATTAATTGCTCAAATCATAATCGTTTATTTGTCGCATTACAGAAATAGCTTTTCAACAGTATACGGGGGTAGTGAGAGGGGCGCCGCAGCCGCAAGCGCATTGACCAGCGATAGACACGGCACCAGCAGCGGCCACATCACCACCGAATCGCACAGCACCCATGATGGGCACCTGTCCATACAGAGCGGTGTTACCGGCGACTGGCAGCTCACCAGCGACCGCCACGTTGCCTTCACCGGCGCCGCCGTACGCGGCGACTCCAGAGCCGTAACCGGCAGCGCCAGGGTAGGCGAGCCCGTTATAACCCAAACCAGAAACCAATCCGTAGGAGCCAGCTAGGCCAGTGCCAGCCAAGCCGTAAGGAGAAGCCAAACCAGAGGCCAGACCACAAGGAGCGGCTAATCCGTAAGGAGCTGCCAGGGCAGGAGCGGCCAGACCATAGGGACCAGCGTACGTGGCGTCAGCAACCGCCGCGCGGCTGGTGCACTGGCTGAACACAGACTGGAACAATGAAATTATTGTATTAAAGAACGTCTAATAAAAACTGCAAAGTTTATGTAACCCAAAATTATATTGCACTAATTCTCACCTGGACCAAGCAAGCTTGGATGCAGAGGAACACGACGGCGAAGGGAGACATGTTTGATGTTTGTGTTCAACGAGGAGCTGAAGACTGAATGATGAACTGAAAACGTTGACACATTATATACCCAACGTCTTTTCCATATCAACACTTGATAGGCCTATGTTTCAAAATATAAAAAACGTGACTGAAAAAAACATTGGGAAGTTCTTTTGTTAGTAAATATTATGTAGTAGGCTTATCGTTCTTTCACAAGCTAATTATAAGTTACACTTACCTAAATACTACTTAATGTTATTAAAAATTTAAAGATAAGAAAATGGAATATAAAACCAGCGCCAGTTACACAGGTTATCATTCTTGTGTCAGCACTCGAAGCAAACCATCATGTCTGTCAAGGCTATCCTCATCCTCTGCGCCCAGGCGCTCCTGCTCAAGGTAAGACATTTTACTTGGATTTAGTTTACTTTTGATTTTCCTATATTTGCTGAAGCTAACACATTTCTCTTTATAATTTCCAGTCGGCGGTGGGTCAGTGCACCAGCCGCGCTGCAGTCGCTGACGCCTCTGCACTTGCTGCCCCTTGCGGCCTGGCCGCTCCTGCTTGGGCTTACGATGGACTCGCCTACCCTGGTGCTGGCTTGGCAGGCACAGGTCTGGCCTACAACGGACTGAACGCTGGCCTTGCAGGCAGAGGCCTGGCTTACGATGCAATCTACGCCCCCGCCATGGAGTTCAGCCCCACCAGTGGCGGCGCTCTGCCTGTCTCCAGCGCCTCCGCCATCGCTCCCGTCGGTATCTCCGTAGTGTCCGACAACGTGTATGAGGGTGTTCTGTCCGCGGCTGGTGAGCTGCCGTTCGTGGGTACTGTGGCTATGGAAGGTGTGGTGCCTTCTGCCGGTGCTGGCGCCGTCAACCACGCCTGCGGTAATGGCAGAAACGCCATGATCAGCGAGACTACTGGTTTCGGTGCTGCTGGTGCTTATGGTGCTGGCTTGGGAGCCATCAGCCCTGCTGCTGGTTTTGGAGCTGCTGCCTATGGAGCTGGAATTGGTTCAGGTCTCGGTCTCCGCAGTGGTATTGCTGGCACAGGCTGCGGCTGCCGCAACTAGGAACTGATTTTTAAAACAAAACTAAAGTTCTTATTCTATCAATGAAATAAAACGATGCAACTGACCTGTTTGTCTTTTTATGTACTCCAACAGTTTTCTTATTTTTTTACAATCAGTAAGCACTGAGGTGCATGTTCCAAAATGGCTAAAATCGTGTATCGTCTTTATATCAATTACTAGCTTCCGCCAGTGGCTTCGCCCGCGCGTTGGTTAATAAAAAGTATATAGCCTATGTGTTAATCCAGGGTATCACCTATCTACATACCAAATTTAAATCAAATCGGTCCAGTTATTTTTGCGTGATTGAATAACAAACATACATCCATACATTCTCAAAAACTTTCACATTTATAATATAAGTAGGATATCATTATAGCATATACCTTAATGTAAGGTATGTACCTATATCTTTCCATACAAAAACAAAAAACAATTTTACAAAAAATAGAAAACGACTGCAAGCACTGCGAGGGACAAAATAAAACTTTTTGCGTGGCTTTAGAAGTCGCTGTCTGCAAGTCTGTTGTCTGCATTTCATTTGTCGCCGGCATTTGTAATTTACTAAGTTTGTACCTCAATTACTAATACTAGATATAAGTTATTGTACTACTAAAAAAACAGGATCTAAGTTATCTGAAATAAATGTTTTTATTATTATTATCTTGTATGTCTCTACCAGACCTCGGGACTATAGAGTCCCGGATTTTTGGGAGGCGAACGTGGGGCCGAAGCCAACACGCTGAAGCCCTTTTGAGACAACTTTAATGAAATGGTGACACAAAACCGACGATTATCCCTGTATACACTACAGAAATGTACCCAAAGACAATCCCCGGTTCTGTGCTAAACTATTGCTAACTATGGATGAAAACTACTTGGGCTATTGTGATGGGATGCTAATGGACTAGGAATGGGGAAACTACGGGAACTATGGCACCTGCCGATAACAATGTAATAAATACACGTAAAAATGGCAGGTGGAGACTCGCCAACTCACTTACTGGGCCCCCGGGAATCAGTCACTGAAAAGCAACAAGGGGGCAACAGGTACATGAGCGGCTGAGAATTATTATTATTATTATTTTGTTATGTTCTTTTTTTTTCTTCTCTGTCGAGAGTGTTGAAGATCCTTGTGCACGGGCCGGAGCCAAGTGAGCAAGGGGAAAATTAATTCGAAAATGTGGATGAGAGAGTTGTGGATGTTAAAAACTTTCGGGTGATCCGACAGGTGTTTAAGATGGTTGCTTTTTGGAGCATGTGGAGTGTGTAAGCAGGCATGTGGAGAGTGTTGAGGCTTTGTTGAAGGGATTTTGGAATGATACCAGTTGTTGAAAGAACAATAGGGACAATGTGGACAGTTTGCGCTTTCCATTGTGTTTTAATTTCTATTGCAAGGTCTCTATATTTGCTAAGCTTTTCAGATATTGTTGTTTGTATGTTGTGTGAGTTAGGTATGGCTATATCTATTAAATAAACCGTATTATTCGTTTTGTCGTGTAGTGTTATGTCGGGTCTGTTATAATGGATAGTTTTGTCAGTTATGATGGTTCGATCCCAGTATATTTTATGACTTCTATTTTCTAAAACTATGCTCGGTTTATATTTGTAATACGGTACTATTTCATTTATTAATTTATATTTGTGGGCTAGATTCTGGTGTACTATTGCTGCTACTTGGTCATGGCGATGTTTGTAATCTGTTTGTACTAAGGCTTTACAGGCACCTGTAATGTGCTGTATAGTTTCGGATGTATTGTTGCAGTGTCTACATGTGTCTATTTGTTGATTCGGGTCTTTCATGATGTGTTTTCTATAGTTGCGTGTAGCTATAATTTGGTCCTGGATGGCTAGCATAAAGCCCTCGGTCTCGGGAAACAGTTCGCCTCGCCTGAGCCATTCGTTCGACTGTACTTTGTCGACGTGTGGCTGGCTCAGGAAAGAGTGATGTCTCCCGTGAAGAGCTTTAGCAGACCATTCAAATACCTTTTGCTGTGTGGTTGTAAGTGTTTCAGTGGCTTGTGTGTTTCTGTCGTGTAGGTTAAGGGGTGTTAAATTTTTGTCAGTTTCTGTTACGTGTTTGTGTAGTGATGAGTGTTCAGCCCTGTGGTGGAAGTATGTTCTGAGTGACGTTATCTGTTTGTTGTGTAGGTTATGTATGTCTATTAGGCCTCTCCCTCCTTCTTTCCGTGGTAGTGTGAGTCGTTGTATGCATGATTTGGGGTGATGTTTCCTGTGTTTAGTAAGAGATGTATTGATGATGCGTTGAAGTTTTTTAATGTCGGTTTTTGTCCATCGTATTATTCCGAACGAGTATGTTAAAATGGGTATCGCAAATGTGTTAATGGCTTTGATTGTGTTTTTAGAATTTAAGTTAGTCTTTAAAATAAGGTTTAGGCGGTGTGAGAATTTTTTGAGTAGTTCTTGTTTGGTCGTCTTCTGTTGTATCTGTCTAGACTGTTTGAATCCTAGGTATTTGTATGTACTAACTTCATCCATCGGTTCTACCGTTTCACCGGAATCAAGAGTGTAACTGTGGTGTGTGATTTTTCCTTTTGAGATCGATAATATTTTACATTTGTCTACTCCAAATTGCATGCAAATGTCTTGTGAAAATTGCTGTGTTATGTCTGCTAGTTGAAATAATGAGTTCGTGTCAGGTGCGTATAATTTTATGTCGTCCATGTACATTAGATGTGATAGTGTAAATTGTGTATTGTTATTTTTCAGCGTGTAACCTATGTTAGATTTGTCTAATAGCTGTGATAGTGGATTTAGCGCCATACAGAACCATAAGGGACTTAGAGCATCTCCTTGAAATATGCCTCGCTTAATTAATATTGGTTCAGTAGCTACTATCATGGACGACTGGTTTATTTTGAGAGCTGTTTGCCAATTTTGCATGGAATTTTGTAAAAATGATTTTAGTGTGGGGTGAATTTTGTATAAATTTAAGACGTGCAGCAGCCAACTATGTGGGACTGAATCATAGGCCTTCTGGTAGTCAATGAACATCGTATGGATATCAGTTTTGTTTTTTACTGAGCTGTTCATAGTAATCGCGTCGATAGTTAGTTGTTCCTTACAACCTTGACTGTTTTTCCGGCATCCTTTTTGCTGTTCCGCTATAATATTGTACTTAGTTAAATGTGTGTATATGACGTCACTTACACAGGCTGTGAGGATTTTGTAAAAGGTTTGTAAGCAAGTAATAGGTCGGTATTTGGATGGGTTTAATGTGTCGTTTTTATCTTTGGGTATCATGTAAGTGACGCCTTGTGTTATATATGTTGGTAGTAAGTGTGGTGATTGTATGAATTTGTTTATGTGTGTATGGATGAATGGGTGGATACTAGTGAAATTCTTATACCAATAGTTATGAATGTTGTCTGTGCCTGGTGATTTCCAGTTGTGTGTACGTTTTATGATGTCTATGAATGTGTCTATTGGTATAAATTCGAATTCCATTTCTGGGATCTCTAATGTGACATCTGTTATCCACTCTGCTTCGTCATTATGACCGACTGGGTTTTCCCAAATATTCGCCCAGTATCCACGCAATGTTTCAGCAGAAGGTGTCTCTAGTGTTTCAGCAGCTGTGTCTGTGCAGTTTGATGTAAGTCCTCTATAAAAGAGTTTTTCATTGTTCCTAAATTGTGAGTTTTGGGTTTTTCGGTGTGTGCATGATAAATATCTCCTAAGTCTACTAGCTGCAGCATTGAGTTTTTGTTTTAATGTGTCCAGAAAATGTTCTATCTGTGTGTTTGCGTTTTCGTATTGGGCGTGCAGTTGGTACCTATTCTTTATTTCTTCTACTGCTGCTACTACTTTTCGGCTTCTATTTCCTCTTAAAAATTGTGTTAATCTTCCTATACTAGCTCTAAAATTGCCTATTCTCTTTTCTATCCTTATTTGCCATTTCGGTTTTCTGTGTTTCTTTGTTCGGAAAACGTTCTGTGCGATGTGTGATAGTTTTGCGCCATTGCATTTTGCCGCAGTCCATGCGGCACAATAAATGGCAGTCTGTAAGGTACTAAAGTCTGTGTTCGGCTGTAAATGTTTGGGTAAAATTTTTGTGTTTATGTAATGGACTATTGCTGAAAACTTTCTAGATGTCTTTTGTTTAGGAATATATGGTCTATTAGTTGGGTCTGTGTCGATAAAATATTGTTGCGCTTGTACAAATGTATCATCTATTTCCGAATTTGTTTCTGGTGCAGCAATAAGGTTGGTTTCCGTAGTGTCAGCTTCTCCTATCTGTATGTGAGTTAAGAAAGATTCTTCCTCAGTGCTTGAGGTTAAGTGGGTTCCTACATAGTTATGTGCATGTGTAATTGTGTCTGTATCTTCCGTGTGAGTGTTTTGAGTATTTGCAAAGTGAAGGTTTGGTGTGGAGTTATCTTCGTTCGGTTCTTGTGTGTCGTGATGAATGATTATACTGGGTTGCTCCCCATGATTAGACATATTGTTTAGTTGTTCAGCGACTTGTTTTTTAATTTCAGCTATCCTACTCTGGCTAATATATTTGTTATTAATAATTGCCCGTCTTTGATCAGATATTCTTTGTTCTGATAAATGTGACAGTTCTGGGTATAGGTTTACAAATTCCTCATGCAATAGTTTTCTATAGGCTGTTTTATTGGTTTCTAATTGTGTGATAGTAAAGTATATTCTAATAATTGATTCGTTGCAATCATTTGACCATTTCAAGCGCTGTCCGCATTGTGTAGTAGCTGGTGTTCTAATTGTTTGTGTAGTAGAGTGTTGTTGTGTTTGAGTATGGGTCATCTGTAATTCTGTTCGGACTTCCATGTAGATTTTATCTATTGCTTCTTGTGGTAGTAGTTTCTTTTGTACTATCGCTCTACGTTGGTCTCCTATCCTTTGCCTGCTTACTTGCATGTCGGGGTATTTATCTAAGAATTTTGTATGGAGAGTGGGAAGGTATGCTTTAGTGTCTGTTTCTAGGTTAGTGAGTTGGAGATAATTACGCAGGATGAATTCGTTCATTTCAGCGCTCCATTTCCTGCGAATTACGGCAGTGCTAGTGTTGGGTACAGGGTCTCTGACAGAATTTGTCTCCTGTACAACATCCACCGACTGTATGCTAGTTGATGATAAAGATGGTGATGGTGAGATGCAGAAAGATTGTGATGATGACGCGATTGATGGAAAAAGTGATGAAGAACATGACGACTCATCGTCATGTGGTTCTGCAGCAGTCTGGGACTGAGCAGTTGGTTGCGGTACGGTGCCCCCCCCAGAATACGAAGGGCAGCCCAGGCTGGAAGCCATGGGGCGGGATTCTCCGTCGCGGTTCGCTTCGGTACCCGCCTGGGGTAAAACTCTATTACGTAGTCGCATTTCATGTAATATGAAGAACCTAGGAAGGTTTCTAAAAGACGGAAGAAAACACCGAAGTGCAGGTGAAGGGTAAATCTAGGGTAAGGGAAAGGGATAAAGAAGGAAGTAAGGAATTTAGGAATTTGGGACCGTTAGTTGAGAAGGGTTATGTCAAGGTGTAAAGACAAATGAAATCATTTTTAGTATCTCCTGGTTACCCACGGGTACAGGGTCGTCGTGATCTTAGTGACTATCTTATTGTGTTCATGCCTTCCCGCATGCCCCCCCACCACGTCAAGGTGGCCCCTTAGGGGGGTTATTATTATTATTATTTACTGTCGAGGTTAAGATTGCATAGAAGAATTCAATAGTTTCAAGTAGTGGTTCGGATGGGCACTAAATATCTAAAGCTATGGGCAAAGTTTTGCAAGACAGGAACTTACATAAGCTACTTTATATTTTTTTACGTTTGTGCAATATTTTCGAAGCCACACTGGTTCAAACAATCATTCAAAGAATAAAAAAAGGAAAATTTGCTCAAATCATAATCGTTTATTGTCCACATGACAAACATGGATGTTTCAGCAGTACACGGGAGTAGTGAGAGGGGCGCCGCAGCCACACGCGCACTGTCCGGAGATGGACACGGAACCAGCAGCAGCCACAGGACCGCTGAAGCTCACAGCGCCCATGATGGGCACCTGTCCATACAGAGCGGTGTTACCGGCGACTGGCAGCTCACCAGCGACCGCCACGTTGCCCTCACCGTCGCCGCCGTACGCGGCGACTCCAGAGCCGTAACCGGCAGCACCAGAAGCCAATCCGTAGGGGCTAGCCAGACCAGCACCAGCCAAGCCAGCGCCAGGGTAGGCGAGCCCAGCTAGTCCAGCGCCGTAGCCAAGGCTGGAGCCGCAGGGTGCGGCGGTGGAGAGAGCGGCGGGGGCGATGATGGTGGCAGGTGCGTATGAGCCGAGACACTGGCTGAACACATTCTGTACGTACAAGAAAATCCATTGAAATAAAAATCGGAGCTACAGCATTGGATAGAACAGTAAAATCAAAAGAATAGTTGACAATTCAAGAAAACAACGCATTTCACTCACCTGGACCAAGCAAGCTTGGATGCAGAGCAACAGAACAGTGAAGGAAGACATGTTTCAAGTGTGTTCAACGGAAGCTGAAGACTGAATGATGAACTGAAACTTATGACACATTTTTATACCTAGCGCCTTGTCAATAGCAACGCTTGATAGGCCTACATTTCGAAATTTCAAAAACGTGACAAAAAATAACATATATACACACGCTCCTTTATTATTAAATAGTAGGCTGATGATTGCACAAATTTTTGATAAATTATAATACTTACCTTAATATTTTTCTTGGAAATTGATTGATAAGAAAATGGAGTATAAAACCAACGCCGGTAATACATAACATCATTCTAGTGTCAGCACCCGAAGCAAACTATCATGTCTGTCAAGGCTAACCTCATCCTCTGCGCCCAGGCGCTCCTGCTCAAGGTAACACATTTTACTTTGATTTACTTTACTTTTGACTTATATTATTATTTGCTGAAGCTAACACATAATTTGGTTTATTTTCCAGTCGGCGGTGGGTCAGTGCACCAGCCGCGCTGCAGTCGCTGACGCCTCTGCACTTGCTGCCCCTTGCGGCCTGGCCGCTCCTGCTTGGGCTTACGATGGACTCGCCTACCCTGGTGCTGGCTTGGCAGGCAGAGGTCTGGCTTACAACGGACTGAACGCTGGCCTTGCAGGCAGAGGCCTGGCTTACGATGCAATCTACGCCCCCGCCATGGAGTTCAGCCCCACCAGTGGCGGCGCTCTGCCTGTCTCCAGCGCCTCCGCCATCGCTCCCGTCGGTATCTCCGTAGTGTCCGACAACGTGTATGAGGGTGTTCTGTCCGCGGCTGGTGAGCTGCCGTTCGTGGGTACTGTGGCTATGGAAGGTGTGGTGCCTTCTGCCGGTGCTGGCGCCGTCAACCACGCCTGCGGTAATGGCAGAAACGCCATGATCAGCGAGACTACTGGTTTCGGTGCTGCTGGTGCTTATGGTGCTGGCTTGGGAGCCATCAGCCCTGCTGCTGGTTTTGGAGCTGCTACCTATGGAGCTGGAATTGGTTCAGGTCTCGGTCTCCGCAGTGGTATTGCTGGCAGAGGCTGTGGCTGCCGCAACTAAGAACTTGCTGAGAAGACAAATACTATACTGCAAAAATAATAAAATATTCACGCAAAGGAAAAGTGCCTATTTATTATTTTCTACTATTCCAACATAATTGTTAAAGAATTGACAATCCAGATAAACCTAAAATTAAACTAGTTGTAATAATTCTTGAATATGTTAGTACTTACAAGTCCAGCTTATAATTGCTTTTATAAAGTTACTCGTCTTATCATGAATGCTCATTGGTACCAGCCGGCTGGTTTGACAGCTTCGTTCTAGAGGGCAAAGCTTGTCAAACCAGTCGGTTTTCGTTCGTGATAGGAGATAAGTGTATTATTTGCTAAGAAAATATAAGCAATAAATACAAAAGTTTGTTTCTCCTACACTATGACAGAGAATCCACACAGGATGTGTCACGAGCCTTCAACATAAACAAAGATACTGTATTTATTCATCATTCATTACGATGTTGATTTTTGCTGATTGAGCGTTTCATTAGATTTAGAGTACCTTTCTGTATACTGCAAACCTTTAGTCGGCAGATAGTTTGTTTGGGCTCATAAATCAGAATAAAGATGAATGGTTGTAAGTACGCACATTATAAAGATCAGGTGTTTAACCGGTAACGGCTGAAACCACAATTGATTTTCTATTGTTCTCTAATTAATTTAATTTTCTATTCATTCAAGAGATTAAAGACAGAAAGTGCGAAGATTAAAGACAGAAAGTGAAACGAAAATTGGCACAACTGTACCCAGTTTACACCTGCGGCGGGTCAGGAAAAAGGCTTGTAATGATAAAAAATGGAGATGGCAGAGAATCAAGGGAACAGCTGAATGGTACAAAGGAACCTCGTGTTTTGGATAATTTTCTTCCTGTTAACGGAAATACGTATTAGACCAAGATGAGTTTAGACTAACTATCGGGCTGGACAGTGAAGATAAACTACAGGTTAGGAAATTCTAACAGATTTTAACAAAACTACCTATTCATTCAATAATTTGTAACGATAAGATACATGTAAAAGAACGTAGAAGGAAAACACTTCTTCTTTCTTTCGTGACTTGTAAATCTCTTTCTCATTCTATCCGAGACATTATCACAGCCTTTTTTATCGTCCCTCTGCTGGGCATAGGTCTCCTCTCACACGGAGAAGTATTGAAAGTCACCACGCTGGTCCAATGTGGGTTATTTTCCGACTTTGAAGTCCAGGTCTCTTTCACATCTTTTCCTTGAAATTTTAATAAGCTTTTGATATCCTAGGTAGTACTTAAAAAGTACATAAACTTTGAATAGATGCATTGGTACTTGTCTGACCTAGAATATAACCCACACAATTCCACCACGACATTCGAGACATATATCTTGAACTAAATTACGTACTTTTTGATGATGATTACCAGAATATCCCCAAGCCGCTCACTCTTGTCATGTATGCTCTTGTCGAAATCCAAAGAACCTATGCTACGAATACGCTTGGTCGTGACGGTCAGATAGTCATTTCTCTAATACAAGTACCTTCTGCTGTAGCCGTACAGTTGAATATGGAGCCAACTTCATAAAAAGTTAGGAATGGGTCATTCTTAATAAGGGTACAATGCGAGTTGGAATAAATTTTGTTTTGAATTATAACAGTAACAAAGCCAAATACGGTCATACATAAAATCATTTATTTTAGAGTAAGAAGTAACATTGTCTAGTAGAGGTAAGTGTTGTAGGGGGTGTTGCAGCCGCAAGCGCATTGTCCGGAGATGGACACGGCACCAGCAGCAGCCACATCGCCTCCGAAGCCCACAGAGCCCATGATGGGCACCTGTCCATACAGAGCGGTGTTACCGGCGACTGGCAGCTCACCAGCGACCGCCACGTTGCCTTCACCGGCGCCGCCGTACGCGGCGACTCCAGAGCCGTAACCGGCAGCGCCAGGGTAGGCGAGTCCGTCATAACCCAAACCAGAAGCCAATCCGTAGGAGCCAGCTAGGCCAGTGCCAGCCAAGCCGTAAGGAGAAGCCAAACCAGAGGCCAGACCACAAGGAGCGGCTAATCCGTAAGGAGCTGCCAGGGCAGGAGCGGCCAGACCATAGGGACCAGCGTACGTGGCGTCAGCAACCGCCGCGCGGCTGGTGCACTGGCTGAACACAGACTGGAACAATTAAATAATGTATTAAAAGACATGTACTCAAACCAGATGAAATTAAAGAGCCCTGACTCTTATTAGAAGAGCAAAGCCAATTTAATTCGAAATTAAGTATAACTATTTCTCACCTGGACCAAGCAAGCTTGGATGCAGAGGAACACGACAGCGAAGGGAGACATGTTTGATGTTTGTGTTCAACGAGGAGCTGAAGACTGAATGATGAACTGCATCCGTACCCGCGCTTTTATACTTGACACTTAATCGTTATCAGCTGACCTCACGTTTTCATTTTGTAACTTCAAAGAAATATTTAATAGGCTGTGTTAATTAGTATTGTGTACAATTAATATTATCCTTATCAGCTTTCAGAAGCTTTACATACATAACACTTAATACTACTTAATTTTCTAAGAAGTTGAACGATAAGAATATGTAAGTAGTATAAAACCAACAGCAGCAATACTGAACCACATTCTTGTGTCAGCACTCGAAGCAAACTATCATGTCTGTCAAGGCTATCCTCATCCTCTGCGCCCAGGCGCTCCTGCTCAAGGTAACACATTTTACTGAATTAATTGATTTAGTTTTTTTGACGGTCCAATATTTGCCACAGCTAACATTACTCTATTTAATTTCCAGTCAGTAGTCGGTCAGTGCACCAGCCGCGCTGCAGTCGCTGACGCCTCTGCACTTGCTGCCCCTTGCGGCCTGGCCGCTCCTGCTTGGGCTTACGATGGACTCGCCTATCCTGCTGCTGGCTTGGCAGGCACAGGTCTGGCTTACAACGGACTGAACGCTGGCCTTGCAGGCAGAGGCCTGGCTTACGATGCAATCTACGCCCCCGCCATGGAGTTCAGCCCCACCAGTGGCGGCGCTCTGCCTGTCTCCAGCGCCTCCGCCATCGCTCCCGTCGGTATCTCCGTAGTGTCCGACAACTTGTATGAGGGTGTTCTGTCCGCGGCTGGTGAGCTGCCGTTCGTGGGTACTGTGGCTATGAAAGGTGTGGTGCCTTCTGCCGGTGCTGGCGCCGTCAACCACGCCTGCGGTAATGGCAGAAACGCCATGATCAGCGAGACTACTGGTTTCGGTGCTGCTGGCGCTTATGGTGCTGGCTTGGGAGCCATCAGCCCTGCTGCTGGTTTTGGAGCTGCTGCCTATGGAGCTGGATTCGGTTCAGGTCTCGGTCTCCGCAGTGGTATTGCTGGCAGAGGCTGCGGCTGCTGGAACTAAGAACTTCTTGGGAACACACGACTGACGTTGTAGTCTATATAAGAAATAAATAACCATGCATATAACCTGTTGTTTCTTAATAATCCTTCAATTTTCAAACACCAGTGTTTTACTTTTTGTATCAGTCGGTAGGCATGTTGCAAAGTGGCTTAAATTCGCAAATCAGTGGTGCTGTTGCCTCTGCTGCCACTCTTGGTGCAATCAATTTGTCGATCCATTAACCTTAAGCAATTTCCCACGAATGATGTCCACTGCTGAACAAAGGCTGGAACAAAGTTCACCACTTTGTTCGATCTTCTGCATCTTAAAGTAATTGTGTCCATGAACTTCCATAGAAAGATCTGACACGGCGTTATCGTCGATGACATAAATATTTGACACGTCCGTCGTCACGTGTCAAGTTTATTATATAACTTCGTACGTGCTCAAACGATGTTGCTTTATTTACATTAAGTGATGATATAAAAATAAAGATACATTAAGGTAAAATTAAAAATGTATCAATCAAAACTCAAGGAAGAGGTGCTGGTTAAGTCAGCCGCTCGGTCAGATATATCATTAGGTTAAGCAACGCTTGGCGCGGTCATAGTTCTTTCGGAAGGCAAGATTAACTGGTGGATCCCTGCCGTCATTTGCATATTTTGCTTTAAAATTTTATAGAAGCCAGTCAACCAGTCATGCCAAAGGATATCGGGTAACACGGGTAACTGGGTTGAGTAATTCAGTTAGGCAGTAGCGTCATGTTAATCACTGGTATTTAAGTGCATCCGGTAAGACTGGAAGCCGACCACAATATTGTTGGGACAAGGTTCAGCAGATTTAATGAACCATAAGTCAAAACCTTAAGTTCTGATATAGGTGTAGGTGGTAGTTCCTTTGGGTCCGGCCGGCTTATCTATCGTCAAATTAATATATATTTTTAAGGTTAGAAATGCATAACGGTCTTTAGACGGACACCGTCTAAAACCTGTTGTAAGTATTAAAAAAATCGTATTATAAATCAGTCACGCTGAATCCCTACTTTATTTGATTATCCAGAGTGAGAACAGATCAGGTTTCTTCAGGTGACTACCAACACTATGAAATTCAGTTTTTTTAAAACAACTGGCAAAGTTTGATGTTTTCGTGAAGTATTGCATTCAAAGTAATCAAAGGTTTTATCGTAAATAAACATAGTACCTAGTCCAAAAGCAGTCTTAAAACCTCATTCATTTTCTTACAAGACTTCTGAAAATGATTATTTAAAAAGATTCCAAAGTTTTTTTAAAAATGTTTGCAAAGGGGCCAAGTTCTGATATTCATAAAAAGACACAAAATTATATTGTATATGTCACCGTAAGATTACAAACATCGTTAGATTGCAATCTATCTCGAGAGATTGTAAACTGTCGAATTATTGTGAACCGTAACATCTGATTGCAATTTAACGCATTATTTTTCGCTATATTATAATCTATCGATGAGAAATTGTCAAATTGTCAACTGTCCGAAAGCTCTCCCTGATTGGTCAGTCTTTTTGTAAGATCGACCAATCACGACCAGCCGTTCTGTTGCCATGGAGTTCCCGTAGAGTTAGGAATGAATTTGTGTTTGAAGACAAACTGATGAGTAAACTACCTAATTGTATTGTTTTTTTTTTAAGTTTCTTATAATTTTCCAATTTCATTTAAATAAAACTACTTTTACGGATTTTATCGCGGTCGGTTTTAAACGTGGGGATTAAATAATATAATATAACCGCGATAAAATCCGAAAAAGTAGTTTTATTTAAATGTCTAACATTCGCGTAAGTGTCAGAAATCAATATGTGTCCAATTTCAATTTGTGTTTGAAGAATAAATATTTCGTTACAATTTGTTCTCTCCATATGTCAGGAATATTAATTACATACTCGTACTAAATAATAAATACTTGAAGAATTTTTGAAGAGCATTTATTTTATTTAACTGACACCTCTATTTCATTCCTAACTCTACGGGAACTCCATGGGAACAGAACGGATTATTGGTCGATCTTACAAAAAGACTGACCAATCAGGGAGAGCTTTCGGACAGTTGACAATTTGACAATTTCTCATCGATAGATTATAATATAGCGAAAAATAATGCGTTAAATTGCAATCAGATGTTACGGTTCACAATAATTCGACAGTTTACAATCTCTCGAGATAGATTGTAATCTAACGATGTTTGTAATCTTACGGTGACATATATACTTCGTTATTTATTCCTTTGATAGTTTGAGAATATGAGAACATTCGTAGTGTTAGTAGAATAGGTCCTTAGTTGCGGCAGCCACAGCCTCTGCCAGCAATACTACTGCGGAGACCGAGACCTGAACCAATTCCAGCTCCATAGGCAGCAGCTCCAAAACCAGCAGCAGGGCTGATGGCTCCCAAGCCAGCACCATAAGCACCAGCAGCACCGAAACCAGTAGTCTCGCTGATCATGGCGTTTCTGCCATTACCGCAGGCGTGGTTGACGGCGCCAGCACCGGCAGAAGGCACCACACCTTCCATAGCCACAGTACCCACGAACGGCAGCTCACCAGCCGCGGACAGAACACCCTCATACACGTTGTCGGACACTACGGAGATACCGACGGGAGCGATGGCGGAGGCGCTGGAGACAGGCAGAGCGCCGCCACTGGTGGGGCTGAACTCCATGGCGGGGGCGTAGATTGCATCGTAAGCCAGGCCTCTGCCTGCAAGGCCAGCGTTCAGTCCGTTGTAAGCCAGACCTCTGCCTGCCAAGCCAGCACCAGGGTAGGCGAGTCCATCGTAAGCCCAAGCAGGAGCGGCCAGGCCGCAAGGGGCAGCAAGTGCAGAGGCGTCAGCGACTGCAGCGCGGCTGGTGCACTGACCCATTGCTGACTGGAAAATAAATAGAGTAATGTTAGCTTTGGCAAATATTGGACCGTCAAAAAAACTAAAAATATTCAGTAAAATGTCTTACCTTGAGCAGGAGCGCCTGGGCGCAGAGGATGAGGATAGCCTTGACAGACATGATAGTTTGCTTCGAGTGCTGACACAAGAGTGATGATCTGTGTAACTACAGCTGGTTTTATAGTCGACATTCTTATCGTTCAAGTTCAAAGAAAATTTTGTAGTATTTAGGTAAGTTTTATTTGTAAAGCTTGTGAAAGCTGATAAGCATTATATTAATTGTACACAACACTAATTAACAGAGCCTATTAAATATTTCGTTGAAGTTACAAAATGAAAACGTGAGGTAAGCTGATAACGATTAAGTGTCAAATATAAAAGCGCGGGTACGGATGCAGTTCATCATTCAGTCTTCAGCTCCTCGTTGAACACAAACATCAAACATGTCTCCCTTCGCCGTCGTGTTCCTCTGCATCCAAGCTTGCTTGGTCCAGGTGAGAAATAGTTATACTTAATTTCGGATTAATTTGGCTTTGCTCTTCTTATAAGAGTCAGGACTCTTTAATTTCATCGGGTTTGAGTTCACTTCTTCTTATACATTATAATATTGTTCCAGTCTGTGTTCAGCCAGTGCACCAGCCGCGCGGCGGTTGCTGATGCCACGTACGCTGGTCCCTATGGTTTGGCCGCTCCTGCCCTGGCAGCTCCTTACGGATTAGCCGCTCCTTGTGGTCTGGCCTCTGGTTTGGCTTCTCCTTACGGCTTGGCTGGTGCTGGTCTGGCTGGCCCCTTCGGATTGGCTTCTGGTTTGGGTTATGACGGACTCGCCTACCCTGGCGCTGCCGGTTACGGCTCTGGAGTCGCCGCGTACGGCGGCGCCGGTGAAGGCAACGTGGCGGTCGCTGGTGAGCTGCCAGTCGCCGGTAACACCGCTCTGTATGGACAGGTGCCCATCATGGGCTCTGTGGGCTTCGGAGGTGATGTGGCTGCTGCTGGTGCCGTGTCTATCTCTGGCCAATGCGCTTGCGGCTGCAATACTCCCTACAACACTTACCTCTACTAGACAGTGATTGGATTCAATATTAAAAGCTTTGAATAAAGTCAATTGAATAGCAATTCAGTTCTTATTTTTTTCCATTCATCCATACATGTAGATAATTTGAAGCATTGCTTTACATAAGTAAAAAAATATTGAGTTGCTTATTAGTTGTGATTTACCTGTCTTAAAAATTATTGTGTCACAACTTTAATACTGAACTCACACTCCTTTATCCTTATTATGTGCTGCCCCTATTGCGGATTGATTCTCTTTGTTCCCCACAAAATCAAATAATGACTTCATCGATAGCACTCGCTGGTTGTGGATAATCAGGCACATAAAGGAAAAAGGCTTTCCAGTAGTATAGTAGGTTGAAATTACTTTTATTTTCGAAGAGTACACAAAATCAATGCTCACAGGGAAAATTCATATCAAGAGTGACGCGCTTTTGTTTTTCTTGACAATTAAAAAAAAAAAGAATAACACATATCCTGCGAATAAGGTTTTATGTCAAAGTATCTAAGTATTTATTATTTACTATACTTACTATACTTCTTCGTATTTTTTTAACGGTGGCAAAAATCATCAAATGACCCCTCCAGCTGTGAGTTAGCAGCGGTGAGGGACTTATATACTGACTAAAAATCCATCGTGTTCCTTCGTAGGCTATTTATGTGCCAGGGCCGTGGTAACTCTTTCGAACAATCTCACAGAACTGACGGGCCTTGGCCCTACTGGGTCCCACTAGATAACCTTCTTCGTCTTGTCACAGATTATAATAATAGTTACTCGGTCTTGTGTAGTACTTTTTGAACCTTATGTACTTCTTTTATATAAATTGCTTAGAAACCTACTCTCCTTATGTACTGCCTTGCGTATTTTATTTTCTATTCCCTTAATGGACTTCATATATGTACTTTCTTATGTAGGTACTACCCATACGGGCTCCGTTATGTATACCCTTTTTTTTCCCCCTCCCGCTGTGGGTTAGCAGCGGTGAGGGAGTGTCAGACTCTTACTGACTAAAAACCGTCGTGTTCCGTCATAGGCCTTTTATGTACCAGGGCCGCGGTATCTCTTTCGAACAACCCGCAGCCCGTTATGTATACCCTGTATTTTAATCCACTTGCTGTTTTTACCCACGTCACGGGGAACTTCGCATGCAATCAGTAAGAGTCACTCACTCACCTTCCTCAGACAGTGACATACACACAGGGAGGCCAAACTTATAATACCTCATGCTTTTGCGTTGATAGTTAAATATGTAAATCAAGCGAAAAGATGTCTTTAGTGAGGAGTTCAAGGAAATGATAATTCGAATCCAATACGTGAAAATTGTGACAACTAAGCGAGGGTATTCCAAGAGCCCTGTGCTATACGAAGACGCGGCTAGCTGTCATCAGTCCACCCGTGCGTGACCATGGTCGGTGCAGTATCGTACCTATACATACAGTACCATCGAATTTAAGTCCCAAATATTTATATGTATGATCAAAATAAAATCAGCATCACAATTATTATAGGACATTGCCCAAGATACAAGCTATAAGTCTAAGTAGATAAAAATGTAAAATCAATAAAAAAAATGAGATTTTTGTTTGCTTTTTCATTTATTTAGCTGTTTTAGTCACAGACTATTCGATCAGTCATAATTGAAGGTGACATCTTTAGTTGCGGCAGCCGCAGCCTCTGCCAGCAATACCACTGCGGAGACCGAGACCTGAACCAATTCCAGCTCCATAGGCAGCAGCTCCAAAACCAGCAGCAGGGCTGATGGCTCCCAAGCCAGCACCATAAGCACCAGCAGCACCGAAACCAGTAGTCTCGCTGATCATGGCGTTTCTGCCATTACCGCAGGCGTGGTTGACAGCGCCAGCACCGGCAGAAGGCACCACACCTTCCATAGCCACAGTACCCACGAACGGCAGCTCACCAGCCGCGGACAGAACACCCTCATACACGTTGTCGGACACTACGGAGATACCCACGGGAGCGATGGCGGAGGCGCTGGAGACAGGCAGAGCGCCGCCACTGGTGGGGCTGAACTCCATGGCGGGGGCGTAGATTGCATCGTAAGCCAGGCCTCTGCCTGCAAGGCCAGCGTTCAGTCCGTTGTAAGCCAGACCTCTGCCTGCCAAGCCAGCACCAGGGTAGGCGAGTCCATCGTAAGCCCAAGCAGGAGCGGCCAGGCCGCAAGGGGCAGCAAATGCAGAGGCGTCAGCGACTGCAGCGCGGCTGGTGCACTGACCGACAGCTGACTGGAAAATAAATAGAGTAATGTTAGCTTTGGAAAATAATAGACCGCCAAAAAAACTAAATCAATTCAGTAAAATATCTTACCTTGAGCAGGAGCGCCTGGGCGCAGAGGATGACGATAGCCTTGACAGACATGATAGTTTGCTTCGTGTGCTGACACTAGAATGATAACCTGTGTTACTGGCGCTGGTTTTATATTCCATTTTCTTATCTATAAAATTCAAATAAAAATGAAACAGTATTTTTAGGTAAGTGGAACTTATGAAAAGTTTATGCAAGAATGATAAGCCTAGTACATACATACTTAGAAAGTTATAAAAAATGTATTTTCAGTCACGTTTTTCAAATTTCGAAATGTAGGCCTATCAAGTGTTGCTATTGACAAGGTGCTGGGTATAAAATGTGTCATAAGTTTCAGGTCATCATTCAGTCTTCAGCTTCCGTTGAACACACTTGAAACATGTCTTCCTTCACTGTTCTGTTGCTCTGCATCCAAGCTTGCTTGGTCCAGGTGAGTGAAATTCATTCTTTTCCTGAATTGTCAACTATTCTTTGGATTTTACTGGTCCATCTGATCCTATAGCTCCATTTTTATTTCAATGGATTTATTTTTTTGTACAGAATGTGTTCAGCCAGTGTCTCGGCTCATACGCACCTGCCACCATCATCGCCCCCGCCGCTCTCTCCACCGCCGCTCCCTGCGGCTCCGGCCTTGGTTACGGCGCTGGACTAGCTGGGCTCGCCTACCCTGGCGCTGGCTTGGCTGGTGCTGGTCTGGCTGGCCCCTTCGGATTGGCTTCTGGTTTGGGTTATGACGGACTCGCCTACCCTGGCGCTGCCGGTTACGGCTCTGGAGTGGCCGCGTACGGCGGCGCCGGTGAAGGCAACGTGGCGGTCGCTGGTGAGCTGCCAGTCGCCGGTAACACCGCTCTGTATGGACAGGTGCCCATCATGGGCGCTGTGAGCTTCAGCGGTCCTGTGGCTGCTGCTGGTTCCGTGTCCATCTCCGGACAGTGCGCGTGCGGCTGCAACGCCCCTCTCACTACTCCCGTGTACTGCTGAAAGACCAATTTCTGTCATGTGGACAATAAACGATTACATGATTTGAGCAAATTTTCCTTTTTTATTCTTTGACTGATTGTTTCAACCAGCACAGCTTCGAAAATATTACACAAACTTAAAGAAAAATGTAGGGCAACTTATGAATGTTCCCGTTTCGCAAAACTTTGCCCATAGCTCCGGATAGTGAGTGGGCAGCTGCAATACTAACAAATAACATAAACTATTCAGTTATGCAAAATAATGATGTTAAAATGATGTTATAGTTTGGAAAATAATCTGTGGGGAATAAACGGGCGGTCAAGCAAAAACGGGTCATTTACTTCTCAAGCAGTGAATCCTGAAGCCTGGAGTTCAACAATATGAAGAATGGATGCAGAAAAATACGACACCTATGCAAAACATCCTTCGCTCAGCAGAAATCCATCTCCCCATGCGAGGGAAAGTCCCGGCACTGGTTTTCAGGGTCAGCCGATCATTCCACCAGCCTATCTTTTTGTTTCGGGGACAGGCATGATTGCTAATATTTATCCTGTGGTACTTGTCTTGACTGCATGGCTTATATAGAAACTTCTGCTATCAGAAGCATGTTCTCATCAGAAAATAAAATCTGTCAATTCAATCGAAGAAATATTTGAAAGAAAAACTCTTCTGCTTGGATAAGGTTTCAAAGGTATTCACGTAAAACACATCTAATAGCTGTTATTTAATTAAATGCTACTACTAATAAATAAATTGCATTGCATCATCACAATGCATTCACAAAAAACTGCAGTAACGTGATCTTTGTTTATTTATAATACTCGTGCCGCATCGTGTGTGGTCTCAGTGACATAGGTAATTTATTATATTGTAAAACAAATCTGTTTTTGTCTCGTTTCCTGATTACTCGAAGACCTTTGAGAAGACAAAACTTTTTATTTCATATAGACCTGTTACAGGTGCTTAATAAATGTCAATAGCTGGGTCAAAGAATGTGTCTTGTGGAGTAGAACCGGTTAGAAACTCCATAGACACTCTTTTCAAAATAGAAGTGTTTACTTTATTTTTCTAGGTAGATCTTAAAAAATCCTGCTTTTATGTTTGGAAATATATTCATTGCTTGCTCATCAAGTCAGAATCTAATCTCATAGAATTCATGGGCATCTCTCGAAAATTATAGAAGTATCGACTTTTGATTTTACAATCCCTTAAATCGCTTTTCCATGACGCTCAGTTTTGCCTCCGTATTCTATAGTGGAGGTAGATAGATAGATAGATAGATAAAGTGTTTATTCGGACCAACAAAACGACACCACAAGGATACACAATAAGAAATAAAACAAAACAAAAAGTGGGTAGAAAGACAGACATAAAATATAAACAGAAATTAACGGCGCGGTGCAGTATCCAAAGTTTGCACCGATTGGGAGTCCAGCTCAGCATGTGTCAGGTAGAATACCTGACGCTGGTATTCTGCTGGATCCCTAAAATGACGCACGGACCTCGAGTAGAGTAGTGAGTGTGCTCAGTGCTGTGTGTATTTGAAGTAAGTGTTTTATGTTCTGGTAACGCAAGAATGAAGGTAACTTCTTATCGGTATATAGCAACTACTTCGTGTTTGGACTTATTCGTTTTGAAACTTTTCACCAACCTTTGTGATATGTGAACCTATGTAAGGATATTATGCGGATACACATACACATTTTAAGCCAGTTTATATCATGAACCACAGTCCTTGACTGTAAAAATAAGAAAACATATGTTTGAAAATTGTTTGAGATCATAAAAAGACAACAGGTTTATTGCATCGTTTTATTTCATCGACAGAATAAGAACATTAGTTTTGTGTCCCCAATAAGTTCTTAGTTGCGGCAGCCGCAGCCTCTGCCAGCAATACCACTGCGGAGACCGAGACCTGAACCAATTCCAGCTCCATAGGCAGCAGCTCCAAAACCAGCAGCAGGGCTGATGGCTCCCAAGCCAGCACCATAAGCACCAGCAGCACCGAAACCAGTAGTCTCGCTGATCATGGCGTTTCTGCCATTACCGCAGGCGTGGTTGACGGCGCCAGCACCGGCAGAAGGCACCACACCTTCCATAGCCACAGTACCCACGAACGGCAGCTCACCAGCCGCGGACAGAACACCCTCATACACGTTGTCGGACACTACGGAGATACCGACGGGAGCGATGGCGGAGGCGCTGGAGACAGGCAGAGCGCCGCCACTGGTGGGGCTGAACTCCATGGCGGGGGCGTAGATTGCATCGTAAGCCAGGCCTCTGCCTGCAAGGCCAGCGTTCAGTCCGTTGTAAGCCAGACCTGTGCCTGCCAAGCCAGCACCAGGGTAGGCGAGTCCATCGTAAGCCCAAGCAGGAGCGGCCAGGCCGCAAGGGGCAGCAAGTGCAGAGGCGTCAGCGACTGCAGCGCGGCTGGTGCACTGACCCACAGCCGACTGGAAATTAAATAGAGTAATGTTAGCTTTGGCAAATATTGGACCGCCAAAAAAACTAAATCAATTCAGAAAAATGTCTTACCTTGAGCAGGAGCGCCTGGGCGCAGAGGATGAGGATAGCCTTGACAGACATGATAGTTTGCTGCGAGTGCTGACACAAGAGTGACGATCTGTGTAAATACAGCTGGTTTTATAGTCGACATTCTTATCGTTCAAGTTCAAAGAAAATGAAGTAGTATTAAGGTAAGTGTTATTTATCTAAAGCTTGTGAAAGTTGATAAGCATAATATTAATTGTACACAATACTAATTAACACAGCCTATTCAATATTTCTTTGAAGTTACAAAATACAAAAAAATACAAAATGAAAACGTGAGGTCAGCTGATAACGACAACGTATCAAGTATAAAAGCGCGGGTACGGATGCAGTTCATAATTCAGTCTTCAGCTCCTCGTTGAACACAAACATCAAACATGTCTCCCTTCGCTGTCGTGTTCCTCTGCATCCAAGCTTGCTTGGTCCAGGTGAGAAAAAGTGCTATATAATTTTGGATAACACATTTGCATGATTTGCACACATGATAATTTGGTCAGATTTGTTGAGTACAGATCGTCTATTATATTATACCATTGTTCCAGTCTGTGTTCAGCCAGTGCACCAGCCGCGCGGCGGTTGCTGACGCCACGTACGCTGGTCCCTATGGTCTGGCCGCTCCTGCCCTGGCAGCTCCTTACGGATTAGCCGCTCCTTGTGGTCTGGCCTCTGGTTTGGCTTCTCCTTTCGGCTTGGCTGGTGCTGGTCTGGCTGGCCCCTTCGGATTGGCTTCTGGTTTGGGTTATGACGGACTCGCCTACCCTGGCGCTGCCGGTTACGGCTCTGGAGTCGCCGCGTACGGCGGCGCCGGTGAAGGCAACGTGGCGGTCGCTGGTGAGCTGCCAGTCGCCGGTAACACCGCTCTGTATGGACAGGTGCCCATCATGGGCTCTGTGGGCTTCGGAGGCGATGTGGCTGCTGCTGGTGCCGTGTCTATCTCCGGACAATGCGCTTGCGGCTGCAACACCCCCTACAACACCTACCTCTACTAAACAATGTTACTCTACTAACTCTAAAATAAATGATTTCATGTATTACCGTATTTGACTTTGTTAATGTTATTAGTCAAAACAAAATCTATTCCAACTCGCATTATACCCTTATTAAGAATGGCCCATTCATAACTTTTAATGAAGTTGGCTTCATCTTCAACTGTACGGCTACAGCAGAAGGTAGGACTTGTATTAGAGAAATGACTATCTGATCGTCACGACCAAGCGTATTTGTAACATGGGTTCTTTGGATTTCGACAAGAGCATACATGACAAGAGTGAGGGGCTGGAGGATATTCTGGATTCTGTGTTTATAATATTGAATTACAAAAAGTACATAATTTAGTTCAAATATGTATGTCTCGGTTGTCGAGGTGGCCTTGTGTGGGTTAAATTCTAGGTCAGACAAGTACCAATGCAAGTTTTCAAAGTTTGTGTACTTTTTATGTAGGAATTACCTTAGATATCAATAGTTTATTAAAATATGAAGGAAAACATCTCGAAAAGACCTGGACTTTTAAGTCTGAATCATCATCATCATCCTCCTGCCCTTATCCCAATTTTATTTGGGATCGGCGCAGCATGTTTTCTCCTTCCATACTCTTCTATCTGCCGTCATCTCACAAGTAACATTCTTTCTTACCATATCTACTTTCACACAATCCATCCATCGTTTCTTTGGTCTTCCTCTTTCACTATATCCGTCCACATTCATACTCATCATCTTCTTCACAACATGATTCTCATTCCTCCGCATCACATGCCCATACCATGACAGCCGGTTTCCACGCAGCTTTTTTTGATACCGGTCCTACTTTCAAACTTCTCTTATATACTCATTCCTCACTCTATCCATTCGCGTAACACCACACATACCTCTTAACATTCTCATCTCTGCCGCATGCAATTGTCTTTCATTCGTCGCTTTTGTGGGCCAGCACTCTGATCCATACAAGACAGCAGGTCTGACTTTTAAGTCTGAATATACAACCCACATTAAATAGCACTTGTAAAGCACTGGTTCAGATACATCCGGTTAGACTGGAAGCCGACCCCAACATAGTTGGGAAAAAAGGGTCGAAGGATGGAAGATTGAACAAGCGTGGTGATTAACTCTCAAAACAATAGGACGATGAAAAAGGCTGTGTCGATGTCTCTGATAGAATGAGTAAAAGATTTATAACTAACGATGGAAAGAAGTGTTTTCATTCAACATCCTTTTACATATCTTATCGTTATGAATTATTGAGGTAGTTGTTGAAACCTATAAGAATTTCCTAAGATGTATTTTATCTTCATTGTTCACAAGCCCAATCGAAACACATCTTGCCCTAATACAGGCCTCTTTTTATATAAAGAAGAAATAATTGGTCTCTGTTCTCATTGGCTCTGTTCTCATATTTTTTATGAGCAAAATCTTGATTCCTTGTTTTTAGCCGGCCTGTTACTCGCTAATACCTGATCTTTGTAATGTGCGTAAAGCCATTGATCTTTATCGTGATTTATGCGCTCAATCAAACTATCGGCCGACTAAAAGTTTATAGTTTACAGGTAAACGCTCAATCAGCAAAAAATACATCGTTGTGAATGATGAATAAATTGCAGTAACATGATCTTTGTTTATGTTGAACGCTCGTGCCACATCATTGGCTTCTATAGTACAATACGACGAGAAACTTTATAAAAAGCAATTATAAGCAGGACTTGTAAGTATTAACATTTCTTCAAGAATTCTTGGGACTAGTGTTACTTTAGATTTCTCTGAATTGTCAACTCTTTAAAAATATGTGGGAATAGTAGAAAATAATTAATAGGCATTTTTCGTTTGCGTGAACATTTTATTGTTTTAGCAGTATGGTATTTGTCTTCTTGGCAAGTTCTTAGTTGCGGCAGCCGCAGCCTGTGCCAGCAATACCACTGCGCAGACCAAGACCTGAACCAATTCCAGCTCCATAGGCAGCAGCTCCAAAACCAGCAGCAGGGCTGATGGCTCCCAAGCCAGCACCATAAGCACCAGCAGCACCGAAACCAGTAGTCTCGCTGATCATGGCGTTTCTGCCATTACCGCAGGCGTGGTTGACGGCGCCAGCACCGGCAGAAGGCACCACACCTTCCATAGCCACAGTACCCACGAACGGCAGCTCACCAGCCGCGGACAGAACACCCTCATACACGTTGTCGGACACTACGGAGATACCGACGGGAGCGATGGCGGAGGCGCTGGAGACAGGCAGAGCGCCGCCACTGGTGGGGCTGAACTCCATGGCGGGGGCGTAGATTGCATCGTAAGCCAGGCCTCTGCCTGCAAGGCCAGCGTTCAGTCCGTTGTAAGCCAGACCTCTGCCTGCCAAACCAGCACCAGGGTAGGCGAGTCCATCGTAAGCCCAAGCAGGAGCGGCCAGGCCGCAAGGGGCAGCAAGTGCAGAGGCGTCAGCGACTGCAGCGCGGCTGGTGCACTGACCCACTGCCGACTGGAAATTAAATAGACTTTGTGTTAGCTTCAGCAAATAAAGGAAAGCCAAAAGTAAACTTAATCAAAGTAAAATGCCTTACCTTGAGCAGGAGCGCCTGGGCGCAGAGGATGAGGATAGCCTTGACAGACATGATGGTTTGCTTCGGGTGCTGACACTAGAATGATAACCTGTGTAACTGCAGCTGGTTTTATACTTCATTTTCTTATCTATCAATTTCCAGGAAAAGTATTTAGGTAAGTGTTATTGTTAATCAAAAGCTTGTGAAAGAACGATTAGCTTATTATTTACTAACAAAAGAACGCGTCAAAGTATGTATTTTCGGTCACGTTTTTGAAATTTCGAAATGTAGGCCTATCAAGTGTTCCTATTGACAAGGCGTTGGGTATAAAATTTGTCATAAGTTTCAGTTCATCATTCAGTCTTCAGCTTCCGTTGAACACACTTGAAACATGTCTACCTACACTGTTCTGTTGCTCTGCATCCAAGCTTGCTTGGTCCAGGTGAGTGAAGTTAATTGTTTTCTGGAATCGTCAACTATTCTTTGGATTTTACTGGTCCATCTGATCCTATAGCTCCATTTTTTATTTCAATATATTTTCCTATTCGTACAGAATGTATTCAGCCAGTGTCTCGGCTCATACGCACCTGCCACCATCATCGCCCCCGCCGCTCTCTCCGCCGCCGCTCCCTGCGGCTCTGGCCTTGGCTACGGCGCTGGACTAGCTGGGCTCGCCTACCCTGGCGCTGGCCTGGCTGGTGCTGGTCTGGCTGGCCCCTTCGGATTGGCTTCTGGTTTGGGTTATGACGGACTCGCCTACCCTGGCGCTGCCGGTTACGGTTCTGGAGTCGCCGCGTACGGCGGCGCCGGTGAAGGCAACGTGGCGGTCGCTGGTGAGCTGCCAGTCGCCGGTAACACCGCTCTGTATGGACAAGTGCCCATCATGGGCGCTGTGAGCTTCAGCGGTCCTGTGGCTGCTGCTGGTTCCGTGTCCATCTCCGGACAGTGCGCGTGCGGCTGCAACGCCCCTCTCACTACTCCCGTGTACTGCTGAAACAGGAATTAGTGTCATGTGGACAATAAAACCATTATGATTTGAGCATACCTACTTCCCTTTTTTATTTACTGTTAAAAACCCAACACTGCTCAGAAAGCTTTACACATACCATATGTAAATCTTTAAATTTTTACCTGTCTTGCAAACTATGCCAAAATCTTCGCGTAGAGCATGTGACTGTAACACTACCCTTAAACTATTCTGGTGTTCTATCACAGTCTCAAACGTAAAATAAATATCATTCCTACCGAATATTTAGATGTTTATTATTGGAAAATACGGTTAATAATAATATAGTTACGTTTGTCACAATGGGACTAAAAATAAAAATTCTAAAAAACTTAAAATGTTTGAAAGACTCTCCATACTACATAAATCAAGATTACCCCAAAGAAGTGCTTAACAAACGTAGAGAACTAGAAATTCAAAGGAAAGAAGCAATAGAAAAAGGAAAAATTGCCTTCATAAGATATGATAAACTCATCGTACTTCCTAACAACAAAAATAACAATTCACAGCATCAGAAAAACAAGAGAACTTTCTCCGAGTCTCCTGAAGCAACAGAAAACAAAAGTCAAACAACAACAAACAATAAAAAGCAACCAACGAAGAAAACTAAAACAATTTCAATGAAAGACTATATTCAACAGAAACCAAAACTCACCTACAATACAGAATGTACTTCCAGTGAAGAACTAGAGCAGCAATAGCAATCAAATAAGGCCCCTCTCGATCTCGATCTCCCAATCCGGCTGGTCCCCGCGGGAGATAAAGACCAACACCCTTCAGAGTCTAATAGTACAAAATCAAAACCTAGCAAACAATGCCAACTCTACATAGCGACATACAACGTAAGAACTTTATCATCATACACCCGTTTGGTAGAACTATTGGAAGCCCTTAATAACATCAAATTCGACATAATAGGCCTGTCAGAGATTAGAAGACTTGGAAACTCTATACAAGAATACGAAGACGTCATCTTATATTACATAGGAGAAACGCCAGGACTTTACGGAGTGGGCTTTCTCGTCAAAAAACATTTAAAAAACCATATAGTCAGTTTCAAGGGCCTATCAGAACGCGTGGCATTGTTGAGAATAATGGTAAACAATATTAAAATCAGTATTATTCAAGTATATGCACCTACAGATGCTGCAAGTAACACAGAAATAGAACTTTTTTATGCCACTATCAACAGAGCTCTCGAAATATCAGACAAAAAATTGATAGTTATGGGGGATTTTAATGCCAAAATTGGACAGCCAAAACCAGAAGAAAAAATTATAATGAAGAGTCATGGGTACGGCACACGCAACAGCAGAGGAGAGAGATTAATAGATTTTGCACTGGAACATAAACTCTTCGTAACTAATACCATTTTCAAAAAGAAGCCTAAACAAAAATGGACCTGGTTATCTCCAGATGGCACCACCAAAAATGAACTTGACTACATACTAACAAATATGCAGAAGAACGTACAGAATGTGCAAGTTATAAACCCAAACTTTCCCACAGACCATAGATGCGTGAGAGCCACTTTTCTTATAAAGAAACTAAAAATAAACAGAAATACTTTTACCAAAAACCTAAGAAGCACACTAAGAACCCAAGAAGAAATAACGAAATTTAAACAGTCTCTACTAGAGTTTGATGAGAACCTCACAAAATGTGAAGAATCAAACTGCATTCAAGAAATCTATGACAAAATAATGTACATTTTAGAGCTATGTTTGAAAAAAGCTCTCGTATCAAGTAAAGGTAAAACAAGCGAAACGATATCAACACGCACCAAAAATCTTTTAAACCGTAGAAGTGCTCTTCAAAAATTGAAACCAAGGACGCGAGCCATGAAAAACGAGCTAAGTGCACTTTATAAACTAGTGAGCAAATGTGTTCGAATCGATTATTCCAGACACCGAATACAAACCATCGAAAGGCACCTTGATACGACTGGGAGCTTAAAGAAAGCGCTAAAAGAACTACGAGTAAACAAAACCTGGATAGAAGGACTACAAGATATTAAAAAAAAAGCTCATGATAGGAAAGACATTATTAACATTGCAACCAGATTTTACGAAAATTTATACAATGCTCCAGCCTACCAAAACTACGATAAAAACAAACACGAAGATGAGATTTATAACAATATTGAAGATATAAAACCAGTAGACGAACTAGAGATCATTACTGCTATTAAACGCTTAAAATCAGATAAAAGTCCAGGACCAGACAGACTAACAAACGAGACCATAAAAATTGCAACCCCCTTTTTAGTAAAGCCTCTGACGCATCTATTTAACCTAATACTCTCTACCTCGGTTACACCAACACAGTGGTCTGAATCCGACATAGTCTTATTGTTTAAAAAAGGCGATCCAAAGAAAATTGGTAATTATCGACCAATTAGCCTTCTTCCATCTTTTTACAAATTGTTCTCTACAATGATAGAGAAGAGAATCACGAACACTTTAGAAAAAAGTCAACCAATCGAACAAGCTGGTTTCCGTAAAACTTATTCCACCGTGGATCATATTCACTCCCTGGAACTGCTTATAGAAAAGTACCAAGAACAGCAACGTGCACTCTACATAGCGTTTGTAGATTATCAAAAAGCTTTCGATACAATTCTACACCCATCAATATGGAACGCCCTAAACTCTCAAAATGTAGAGAAGGCTTACATAAAAGTCATAAAACACCTCTACAAAAATAGCACTAGTAGAGTGAAGTTAGAGAGCATAGGACAGCCTTTTGCTATCAAACGGGGGGTGAGACAAGGGGATCCCCTGTCTCCACGCATTTTCATAGCAGTCCTAGAGTCGATTATTGGAAAACTAAATTGGGATAGAGTCGGTCTATGCATCAATGGACAATACATAAGTCACTTAAGATTCGCCGATGACATTGTTCTTCTTTCAGAATCCAATACAGAGCTCAAAACAATGTTACACCAACTACAAAAAGCGAGTAGAGAGGCTGGACTTGAAATTAACCTGAGCAAGACAAAACTCATGACTAATTCTACACGAAAAACCATATCTCTAGATGACACACCAGTTGAGTACGTTGACAGCTACGTCTATCTTGGGAAGCTGATTTCACTCCATAACAAACGCAACGATGCTGAAGTAGACAGAAGAATAATGTCAGCATGGAAAAAGTTTTGGAGCTTGAAGGAAGTTTTAAAAAGTGAAATGCCAATGAAAATCAAGCGCAAAGTTATGAATACATGTCTTCTGCCTTCATTAACTTACGCATGTCAGACGTGGAACTTCACAAAAAGAGTGAAACAAAAAATCACGTCCTGCCAACGCAGTATGGAAAGGAGTATCACAAAAACAAGAAAGATACATAAAATTCGCCACTCCATTATAAGACAAAAGACAGGATTTACAGACGCTCTCACCTATGCTTTGAAATTAAAATGGCGATGGGCTGGGCACGTCGCTAGAATGAGCGACGACCGGTGGACAAGTCGAATAACATCTTGGCCAGGTCCTATAGGGACTAGAAAACGAGGGAGGCCAGTAGCGAGGTGGGCGGACGATATTGAACGAATTGCGGGTAAAAACTGGCAGGAAATAGCAAAAGATCGAGACCGCTGGGCTACTCTGGAGGAGGCCTTCACCCTCACCTCAGGAGGGGTTCATGCATGATAAAAATTGTAAAAACTGCAATGAATTTAAAATTATTAATGATATTGATTATTGATAATAAACAATAATATGTAATTAAATAAAATTTTAATATTTAAATTTACAAAATAATAAAAGCAATATACCTAAACATTCAAATCTACTAAAAAATTACTAAATGATGTATAATAATTTACTTTAATAATAATTCTTGAAATGTTATGTACTGCATGAAATAAAAGGCTTTTTTATTTTATTTTATTTTATTTATTGGAAAATGGTGATTGATTCACCCGTGCATCGGAGAACACGTAAATGTCGGTCCTACGCCTGATCTCTTTCCGGTCGTGTCGGATTGCCGTCCCATCGGGTTATGAGAGTGAAGGAATAGGGAGTGCACCTGTGTCTGCGCAAATGCTCGTGCACTATAATATGTCCTGCGCAGCTGGCTGATCTCCTTAAAATGGGAATAGCCGCCGTGGCCGAAATCGGCCGTGGACACTATTATTATTATTGTAATAAATAATTTCATCGCACAATTTCAATGATCTGCAGTAACTTGATCTTTGTATATTTAAGACTTGTGCCACATCGTGTGTGGTCTCAGTGTCATAATTGTTACGTAAAATGAGTCCCTTTTTGTTTTATATTTGTGTATGTATAACGTCGCCCAGCAGTGAAAACCTTGGATGTCACATTTCCTCAAAAAAATATATGACGGCGCCACCGTCGATGTGTCAACCGTCGATCTGTCAACGGTGGACCTTATATAAAGCGGCGCGCGCACGACTCGCGTCATTCGTTCGCCGACCGTTGCCGAGTGCACACCTCCCACAAATTCGTAATAATTTATTTCGTTAACATTAATTGTAGTGACTAATATTGTGTTAATTGGAATAAACCAAGTGATTGTGTGAGAACCCCTTTGTTTTATTTAACGATGTCGGATCCTGACGCCGACATATGTATATTTGTTCTTTGGATTGGTAAACTCGGCAACTCTAGCAAACTTTCGAATTAGCTACTCCCAGCGCCAGAACGAGCTATGAGAACCTGTAGCAAAATAGGATCCGCCATTTTCGTCTGAGTAACTTGCCAGTACGGTTGATGATAGCGTTATTCCGGATAAAAATTTTTTATAATTTTTTTTATAAACAAAAATCTAAAAAAAGCAAATGGTTATGACTTACCCACTCATATATTTTTTGTCAGTAGACAATTTTGTCTTTCTCCTGTAAAATTTTGTTATTAACACTTACGTGGTTTTCACTGCTGGGCGACGATATGAGAAACAATATTCTGCTCACTAGAACACAAGGAGTTTCATTTGGATTTCCTTTTTAAAATACAGTTTAAAAAAGTAGGGGTTTTCAAATAACCTGTTTTTGTTTTGTCTTTGTAACTTTGTGATTTGAAAAATCCTTTCTTTGTATGAAAGAGTAAAACTTTACTTTGGTCCCATAGTCACCGGGAGATGATGGAAACCCTGAAAATGCAACTCTTGAAAATTATAGACACGCAAGGGCTGAAATCGATATTATTGTGTACATAGGATGAGTTTTCCCTCTCAGTGTTTGCAGCCGTTTTTTTTTTTGTAAAATAGTTTTTTTTTTTGTATGGAAAGATATACTCCTAACACCAAGGTATAATTATGACATAATGACATAAAGACGATATACGATTTAGCCATTTTGAAAAACGCACCTCAGTGCTTACAATCAGCAAAAAAATAAGGAAATTGTAAGAGTACATAAAAAGACAAACAGGTTTGTTGCATCGTTTTATTTCATTGACAGAATAAGAACGTCAGTTTTGTATTCCCAATCAGTTCTTAGTTGCGGCAGCCGCAGCCTCTGCCAGCAATACCACTGCGGAGACCGAGACCTGAACCAATTCCAGCTCCATAGGCAGCAGCTCCAAAACCAGCAGCAGGGCTGATGGCTCCCAAGCCAGCACCATAAGCACCAGCAGCACCGAAACCAGTAGTCTCGCTGATCATGGCGTTTCTGCCATTACCGCAGGCGTGGTTGACGGCGCCAGCACCGGCAGAAGGCACCACACCTTCCATAGCCACAGTACCCACGAACGGCAGCTCACCAGCCGCGGACAGAACACCCTCATACACGTTGTCGGACACTACGGAGATACCGACGGGAGCGATGGCGGAGGCGCTGGAGACAGGCAGAGCGCCGCCACTGGTGGGGCTGAACTCCATGGCGGGGGCGTAGATTGCATCGTAAGCCAGGCCTCTGCCTGCAAGGCCAGCGTTCAGTCCGTTGTAAGCCAGACCTGTGCCTGCAAAGCCAGCACCAGGGTAGGCGAGTCCATCGTAAGCCCAAGCAGGAGCGGCCAGGCCGCAAGGGGCTGCAAGTGCAGAGGCGTCAGCGACTGCAGCGCGGCTGGTGCACTGACCCACCGCCGACTGGAAATTAAGTCAAATTATGTGTTAACCCTTGAAACATATATAGTCGTTCGAAGAAAAAAAAAACTATTCGTTAATTAAATTAATGTCTTACCTTGAGCAGGAGCGCCTGGGCGCAGAGGATGAGGATAGCCTTGACAGACATGATGGTTTGCTTCGGGTGCTGACACTAGAATGATAACCTGTGTAACTGCGGCTGGTTTTATACTTCATTTTCTTATCTATCAATTTCCAGGAAAAGTATTTAGGTAAGTGTAATTTATTAATCAAAAGTTTGTGCAAGAACGATTAGCCTACTATTTACAAACAAAAGAACGCATCAAAGTATGTATTTTCCGTCACGTTTTAGAAATTTCGAAATGTAGGCCTATCAAGTGCTGCTATTGACAAGGCGCTGGGTATAAAATGTGTCATAAGTTTCAGTTCATCATTCAGTCTTCAGCTTCCGTTGAACACACTTGAAACATGTCTTCCTTCACTGTTCTGTTGCTCTGCATCCAAGCTTGCTTGGTCCAGGTGAGTGAAATTCATTCTTTTAATGAATTGTCAACTACTCTTTGGATTTTACTGGTCCATCTGATCCTATAGCTTCATTTTTATTTCAATGGATTTATTTTTTTGTACAGAATGTGTTCAGCCAGTGTCTCGGCTCATACGCACCTGCCACCATCATCGCCCCCGCCGCTCTCTCCACCGCCGCTCCCTGCGGCTCCGGCCTTGGCTACGGCGCTGGACTAGCTGGACTCGCCTACCCTGGCGCTGGCTTGGCTGGTGCTGGTCTGGCTGGCTCCTACGGATTGGCTTCTGGTTTGGGTTATGACGGACTCGCCTACCCTGGCGCTGCCGGTTACGGCTCTGGAGTCGCCGCGTACGGCGGCGCCGGTGAAGGCAACGTGGCGGTCGCTGGTGAGCTGCCAGTCGCCGGTAACACCGCTCTGTATGGACAGGTGCCCATCATGGGCGCTGTGAGCTTCAGCGGTCCTGTGGCTGCTGCTGGTTCCGTGTCCATCTCCGGACAGTGCGCGTGCGGCTGCGGTGCCCCTCTCGCTGCTCCCGTGTACTGCTGAAACACTAATTTCTGTCATGGGGACAATAAACCATTATGATTTGAGCATACTTCCCTTTTTTATTTACTGTTAAAAACCCAACACTGCTCAGAAAGCTTTACACATACCATATGTAAATCTTTAATTTTTTACCTGTCTTGCAAACTATGCCAAAAGCTTCGCGTAGTGCATGTGGCTGCAACACTACCCTTAAACTATTCTGGTGTTCTATCAGTCTTAGACGTAATATAAATATTTTGATTTGATAGAGACAAAAGTTCGTTTCACTAACTTAGTGAGATAAGAAGGAAACCAAATAAACAAAAAAAATACGTGTGGCACTCGGGGACTGCCGCGGTAAAGCTATTGCATAGCATTCTGTATCAACTTATTCAATTATAATTATTTTTTTTTTATTTTTTTTTTATTATTTTATTCAGTTACAGTATTTAGTTTTCTTTGATATTAATTCAAGTTACACTTTTTGAGCGTGGTGACCGATAGGAAAACAAATTTTTCTTTTATTAAATAAACAAGTACAGCCGTTCACTGTTGTAAATAAATACTTATACACCTATATACTTTTTCACAAACAGCCGATTATGTATTCGTCCGATTTCGGAGCAGCTCGTCTCGATTCGGCGAGTTCCGTAAAGTCGTACAATACGTCTAATCGCACGACACACAGCGCCGGGTCGAAGACTGCCGAACTGACACGACGTTAGACGATGCACGGCCTTCAAGCCACACCTCCGTGCCCGTCGGAGTGGGGAGCGTGAGGTTTTTTCGTTACGGAATTTCTGGATTTGGTACCCGCGCTCAAGGCCTGCGATAGAAGCTATGCAATAGCTTAAAAATATGTAAAGACTTGGTGCATACACATCACAAAAACTCAAGACAATTATTTCACAAAAAAAATGGAAATATGAGAACCTGTGCAAATTGCAGCTCGCTCAGCATAAATGCGAACCCCATACAAGGCAGTCAGAGAAAACCGATGCCTCGTTGGTCTAGTGGTCGCAAGCGCGGCTGCTGTGATCGAGGTCTCGGGTTCGATTCCCGGGTCGGGCCGAAATCGCTTTGTGGCTTTTCTTAAAAACTTTCACAAAGCAGCCCGCAGTCTGGAAGATGGTGATTGATTCACCCGTGCATCGGAGAGCACGTAAATGTCGGTCCTGCGCCAGATCTCTTCCCGGTCGTGTCGGATTACCGTCCCATCGGGCTATGAGAGTGAAGGAATAGTGAGTGCACACCTGTGTCTGCGCAAATGCTCGTGCACTATAATATGTCCTGCGCAGCTGGCTGATCTCCTTAAAATGGGAATAGCCGCCGTGGCCGAAATCGGCCGTGGACGCCATTATTATTATTGTAATAAATAATTTCATCGCACGATTTCAATGATCTGCAGTAACTTGGTCTTTGTTTATTTAAGACTCGTGCCACATCGTGTGTGGTCTCAGTGTCATAATTGTTACGTAAAATGAGACCCTTTTGTTTTATATTTATATATATATGAGACACATTTTCTGGTCACTAGAAGACAAGGAGTTTCACTTGGATTTCCTTTTTAATATACAATTTAAAAAAGTAGGGGGTTTTCAAATCACCTGTTTTTGTTTTGCCTTTATAACTTGATTTTTGGAAGACGCCTGGACCGATTTGAAAAATTCTTTCATTGTATGAAAGAGTACAACTTTACTTTGGTCCCATAGTCACTGGGAGATGATGGAAAACCCTGAAAATACAAGGGCAACTTTTGAAAATTATAGACACGCAAGGGGTGGAATCGATATTCTTGTGTACATAGGATGAGTTTTCCCTCTCAGTGTTTGCAGTCGTTTTCTTTTTTTTGTATAATAGTGTTTTGTATGAAAAGATATGTTCCTGACTCCAAGGTGTATGATATAGTGACATAAAGACGATATACGATTTTAGCCATTTTGAAATACGCACCTCAGTGCTTACTGATTGCAAAAAAATAAGAAAATTGTAAGAGTACATAAAAAGACAAACAGGTTAGTTTCATCGTTTTATTTCATTGACAGAATAAGAACGTTTTGTATTCCCAATCAGTTCTTAGTTGCGGCAGCCGCAGCCTCTGCCAGCAATACCACTGCGGAGACCGAGACCTGAACCAATTCCAGCTCCATAGGCAGCAGCTCCAAAACCAGCAGCAGGGCTGATGGCTCCCAAGCCAGCACCATAAGCACCAGCAGCACCGAAACCAGTAGTCTCGCTGATCATGGCGTTTCTGCCATTACCGCAGGCGTGGTTGACGGCGCCAGCACCGGCAGAAGGCACCATACCTTCCATAGCCACAGTACCCACGAACGGCAGCTCACCAGCCGCAGACAGAACACCCTCATACACGTTGTCGGACACTACGGAGATACCGACGGGAGCGATGGCGGAGGCGCTGGAGACAGGCAGAGCGCCGCCACTGGTGGGGCTGAACTCCATGGCGGGGGCGTAGATTGCATCGTAAGCCAGGCCTCTGCCTGCAAGGCCAGCGTTCAGTCCGTTGTAAGCCAGACCTGTGCCTGCCAAGCCAGCACCAGGGTAGGCGAGTCCATCGTAAGCCCAAGCAGGAGCGGCCAGGCCGCAAGGGGCAGCAAGTGCAGAGGCGTCAGTGACTGCAGCGCGGCTGGTGCACTGACCCACAGCCGACTGGAAAATATACCAAATTATGAGTAAACTTTGAAACTTAACGCAGATTAAAACATAATTAAACCAAATCAATTAAATTCCCTTACCTTGAGCAGGAGCGCCTGGGCGCAGAGGATGAGGATAGCCTTGACAGACATGATAGTTTGCTTCGAGTGCTGACACAAGAATGATGTTATGTGTTACCGGCGTTGGTTTTATACTTCATTTTCTTATCACTCAATTTCCAAGAAAAGTATTTAGGTAAGTGTTATTGTTAATCAAAAGCTTGTGCAAGAACGATTAGTCTACTATTTACAAACAAAAGCACACGTCAAAGTATGTATTTTCTGTCACGTTTTTGAAATTTCGAAATGTAGGCCTATCAAGTGTTGCTATTGACAGGGCGCTGGGTATAAAATGTGTCATACGTTTCAGTTCATCATTCAGTCTTCAGCTTCCGTTGAACACAAACATCAAACATGTCTCCCTTCGCTGTCGTGTTCCTCTGCATCCAAGCTTGCTTGGTCCAGGTGAGAAATAGTGCAATATAATTTTGAGTTTCCTCGACTTTTAGAATCAGGACTTTTTATTTTCATCAGGGTTGAGTACACAGCGTCTAAAATATTATTTAATTGTTCCAGTCTGTGTTCAGCCAGTGCACCAGCCGCGCGGCGGTTGCTGACGCCACGTACGCTGGTCCCTATGGTCTGGCCGCTCCTGCCCTGGCAGCTCCTTACGGATTAGCCGCTCCTTGTGGTCTGGCCTCTGGTTTGGCTTCTCCTTACGGCTTGGCTGGTGCTGGTCTGGCTGGCCCCTTCGGCTTGGCTTCTGGTTTGGGTTATGACGGACTCGCTTACCCTGGCGCTGCCGGTTACGGCTCTGGAGTGGCCGCGTACGGCGGCGCCGGTGAAGGCAACGTGGCGGTCGCTGGTGAGCTGCCAGTCGCCGGTAACACCGCTCTGTATGGACAGGTGCCCATCATGGGCGCTGTTAGATTCGGTGGTGATGTGGCTGCTGCTGGTGCCGTGTCTATCGCTGGCCAGTGTGCTTGCGGCTGCGGCGCCCCTCTCGCTACACCCGTGTACTGCTGAAAAGCTATTTCTTTAATGCGACAAATAAACGATTATGATTTGAGCAATTTATCCACTTTTATTCTTTGACTTACTATTTAACCCATCGCAGCTCTGAAAGTATTGCACATAGCATATGAAGAACCTGTAATTGTTTTCATGTCTCGGTTACTATACCAACTGCATCGGATAGTGAGTGGGTGGCTGCAACAATAACATCAACTATTCAGCTGTGCAAACATAGTCTCAACTCTCAAGTCTCAAAAATAAACGTCCTGTCTTTCGAATTATTTTGATTTGATGATAACATAAACAATACTTTATTTCACTCAGTATAAGGGGGAGATAAGAAAACCTGTGAATATTGGATTCGAGGCATACACAGCACAAAAAAAAAAAACAAGCCATATAATACAAAAAAAAAAGTCAAAATTGAGACAAACCTTTGTAAAACAGCCCTCGCTGAGCACTCCATCGGCCTAGCCTTTGCTTCGGTACCTAATAAGCTAGACTTCTGATGTTATTTCATATAATAGTAGGACATTTCACGAAACCGCTACCTTTGTCAAAAGCTCACTATCAGAAAAAGCAATCAGCCAACGCAAATGGAAGAAATATGTGAAAGATGGACCAAAACCTTATATTTATAAGTAAAATAACCTAGATAAGTCTTCAAAGGTTTTCACATAAAATACATCTATACTAATATTATAAAGAGGAAAACTTTGTTTGTTTGTTTGGTTGTAATGAATAGGCTCAAAAACTACTGGACCGTTTTTAAAAATTCTTTCACCATTCGAGAGCTACATTATCCACGAGTAACATAAGCTACATTTTATCCCGGTACGGGCAGTAGTTACCACGGGACGCGGGTGAAACCGCGGGAGAACGGCTAATACTTTATATAATTAAATATTACGCTGAACTAATTGCAATCATCACAATAATTTCATCGCGCGATTTCAATGAACTGCAGTAACGTGATCTTTGTTTATTTATATGGCTCGTGCCACTTCGTGTGTGGTCTCACTGTCATAATTATTATGTTATGTTAAATGAGTATTTTATGTTTTTTTTTTTAATATATGCATATGGGAATGCGATTTTCTAGCTACTCGAAGACACGTAGATTGATTTGGTTTACTTCTTTTGAACCAACTTAAAAAAAGGAGGAGGTTCTTAAATCACCTGTTTTTTATTTTTGTCTTCGTACCGATTTTAAAAAATATTTCTTTATACAAAAGGGTATACTTGCAGTTGGGTCCAATTGCAACCAGGTGAGGGTCTGATAATGGAACCACTGACAAACTTGGTATTTGTGTGTATATTAGATGAGTGGATGAAGGATTGGATCTTACCTGATATAGTCCATGGCAAATTAAACACGGTCAACTGATTTGCAGACACCAACTTCTAGAGCTATGTGAAAAGTTCTATTTTGTTTCTCTCAGTATTTGGAGTCGGTTTAATTTGTTTGTAAAATAGCTTTTTTGTATGGAAGGATATACTCCTGACTCCTGACTCCAAGGTACACGATATAATGACATAAAGACGATACACGATGTAAGCCATTTTGGAACATGCACCTCAGTACTTACTGATTGCAAAAAAATTAGTAAATTGTTGGAGGTCATAAAAAGACAACAGGTTAATTGCATCGTTTTATTTCATCGACAGAATAAGAACGTCAGTTTTGTTTTCGAGATCAGTTCTTAGTTGCGGCAGCCGCAGCCTCTGCCAGCGATACTACTGCGGAGACCGAGACCTGAACCAATTCCAGCTCCATAGGCAGCAGCTCCAAAACCAGCAGCAGGGCTGATGGCTCCCAAGCCAGCACCATAAGCACCAGCAGCACCGAAACCAGTAGTCTCGCTGATCATGGCGTTTCTGCCATTACCGCAGGCGTGGTTGACGGCGCCAGCACCGGCAGAAGGCACCACACCTTCCATAGCCACAGTACCCACGAACGGTAGCTCACCAGCCGCGGACAGAACACCCTCATACACGTTGTCGGACACTACGGAGATACCGACGGGAGCGATGGCGGAGGCGCTGGAGACAGGCAGAGCGCCGCCACTGGTGGGGCTGAACTCCATGGCGGGGGCGTAGATTGCATCGTAAGCCAGGCCTCTGCCTGCAAGGCCAGCGTTCAGTCCGTTGTAAGCCAGACCTGTGCCTGCCAAGCCAGCACCAGGGTAGGCGAGTCCATCGTAAGCCCAAGCAGGAGCGGCCAGGCCGCAAGGGGCAGCAAGTGCAGAGGCGTCAGCGACTGCAGCGCGGCTGGTGCACTGACCCACAGCCGACTGGAAATTAAACAAAATGAAGAGTTAGCCTTAGCATTTATAAGACTGTCTAAGAGAAACCAAATCAAAATAAAATACCTTACCTTGAGCAGGAGCGTCTGGGCGCAGAGGATGAGGATAGCCTTGACAGACATGATAGTTTGCTTCGAGTGTTGATACAAGAATAATTTTGACCGTAGCCGTAGGCCTTTTTATACCATGGTAGGTGCATTATCAATTTCCAGGAAAGACAATAATTAATTAGGTAAATGTTATTAATTTCAAAGTTTGTGAAACTTTTAAGCCTAAACATGATGATAAGGACAAATCGAAAATATTCTTTGTTTAATTTCGAAATAACATGATAGTGTGTCAAGTATAAAAGTGTGGGTACGGATGCAGTTCATCATTCAGTCTTCAGCTCCTCGTTGAACACAAACATCAAACATGTCTCCCTTCGCTGTCGTGTTCCTCTGCATCCAAGCTTGCTTGGTTCAGGTGAGAAAATATAGTGCTATATAATTTTGAGTTACCTCGACTTTGCTGTTCCTTTTAGAATCAGGACTTTTTATTTTCATCAGGTTTGAGTACATATCGTCTAATATATTTTTTCATTGTTCCAGTCTGTGTTCAGCCAGTGCACCAGCCGCGCGGCGGTTGCTGACGCCACGTACGCTGGTCCCTATGGTCTGGCCGCTCCTGCCCTGGCAGCTCCTTACGGATTAGCCGCTCCTTGTGGTCTGGCCTCTGGTTTGGCTTCTCCTTACGGCTTGGCCGGTGCTGGCCTAGCTGGCTCCTACGGATTGGGTTCTGGTATGGGTTATAACGGACTCGCCTACCCTGGCGCTGCCGGTTACGGCTCTGGAGTCGCCGCGTACGGCGGCGCCGGTGAAGGCAACGTGGCGGTCGCTGGTGAGCTGCCAGTCGCCGGTAACACCGCTCTGTATGGACAGGTGCCTATCATGGGCGCTGTGAGATTCGGTGGTGATGTGGCTGCTGCTGGTGCCGTGTCTATCGCTGGTCAATGCGCTTGCGGCTGCGGTGCCCCTCTCGCTACCCCCGTGTACTGCTGAAAACAGTAATTTCTGACGTGTAAACAATAAACGATTATGATTTGAGCGAATTTTCCGTTTTCATTCTTGGTTTGATTGTTTAAACCAGAGCGTAGCTTTAAAAATATTACAAAAACATAAAGAAAAATATAAGGTAACAAATTAATGTTTCTGTCTTACAAAACTAGTCGTTGCATTCGCAAACTACCTGCAATAGAACATGAAGTGTAGCCTTATGAAATTCCCGAAGTAAATGACATCAGTTCTCATTGCAAAGCAGGAAACAAAAATTTCATTTTATCGAGAGCTATAAGTATTTGTTTGTGCTTACACCGTTTACAACCTTTTGATTATTCCAGTGACTTGAAACTGTTCAATATTAACGAAAGAAAATGGTACTCCTTGGAGGGTACAGCCACAACGTAACATCATTCAATTAAGTTAGCTTGTATTGTATATTTTATTTACGTACCGTTTTATGTAGAAATTGACAAAGTAATTCAATGTTCAGAACATCGGTTTACTTGGAACTTATACATTAATGAACTTTGCCTTTAGTTTATGTTATGCGGCTATTATCCGATACATTAAATGGAAAAGTTATGGAAAATCTGATAGCAACAATGCTACTAAGGAAAATAAAACAGAAGATTATATGCGTATTTAATTTATTTACATAAAACCATATATTTTGGATGCTTTGATATCTTTATATCATCTTTTGCAAGCTGATCAATACTATCTGCATCCGCAACCCTGACCAATTAATGCACCATATCCAAGACCTTGATTGACTCCAAGCCCATAGCCAGCAGCAAGTCCTGAGGCAGACGCAGCGCCATAGGCACCTGCACCACCATAGGCACCAGCAGGAGCGATGCTCTCAATAGCAGTAACACCGTTACCGCAGCTGTAGCTGACGGCGCCAGCACCGCCGCTTGCCAGCACGCCCTCCAAAGCCACAGCACTCACGAACGGCAGCTCACCAGCCACGGACAGAGCACCATCAAACACATTCTCTGAGTTTATGGAGAGGCCGCTGGGAGAGATGGAGGACACGCTGGAGACAGGCAGAGCTCCGCCACTGGTGGGGATTACTTCGACGGCTAGGCCGCCGTAGCCTGCGCTAGGGTTGTAGCCGAGTCCATTTCCGTACCCGAGGCCGGCTCCACAAGCCAGGCCACTGCCTCCTGCAGCCAGAGCTGGGGCTCCCAGACCGAAGCCTGATAGTCCTGATAGACCAGCGCCATAGTTGTTACCGGAGATGCAGTAGCTGAATGCGGACTGGAGGAGAATGAAAAAAAAAGTACGTAAGGGTTCATAACAAATCATAGGGTCAAAGAGTTCATAGTATTAGCAAAGAAGCTAGAGATGCAAATGTCTGTTATGTATTTTATAATTTGTGTTTTGCGTCAACCAAGTAAAAAAATACAAGTTGTTGCTTGTTGCAAGTGTTTTACTTAACACTTCAAAATCCAAGATTTTAATATATGATTAGTGGTCACCTTTACAACCTCCTCAAAGCAGACATCATTAAATTATTAAAAAGAAAAAGGATATTCTTTACCTGGATCAAGAGTGCCTGAGCGCAGAGGACGAGGATAGCTTTGGCAGACATTGTAATGTGTTTATTAGATACTCGTTGAACTATAGACAATTGAATGATGTCCACTAGTTTTGCAGTAGATTTTATACTAAACACTGTTATCGATAGCACTGCATTGCAACTATCCTATGACAATAATTTTGCAATTTTTGCGATAACATATTGCCATTTTTTTTACAAAAATAAACCAAGTCACGTAAGTAGATAAGCAAAACTAGGACTAGAATTATAAAAGCTTGCAAATATTTGCAAATCATCATTCAGTCTTCAGCTTCTCGTTGAACACAAACATCAAACATGTCTACCTTCGCTGTTCTGTTGCTCTGCATCCAAGCTTGCTTGGTCCAGGTAAGTGAATTTAAGCACTTCTTCCATATTTTATCGAGTACAATACCTTAAGCTTTTAAAGTTATTGTTCACTAGCTGTTCTTGTGGGAACTTCTTCCCCCACTCAGATAATAATTAGACTATTTCCTTTCTATGGCTCTAGCTAGACTATCAGGTACGGAAGTTTTGGCTTGGAAGCTCGACAAGCAATATAACTTTCGCATTTATACGAGTGATATTAGTACAGATATGTAACTGCGTATTTAACCAAAATATTCTTCATTCCAGCACGTATTCAGCTACTGCTCAACCCCAGCTGCTGTCATATCATCTGCTCCTATAGCCCCCTCTTGTGGAGCAACCCTGGCCCCTGGTGCAGTCTACACTCCTTCATCCTACTCCCCCAGTTCCATCGCCTTTGGACCCTCAGCTGCCTTCTCTCCTGGTGTTTCTGCTTACGGTGGTACTGGTGAAGGCAATGTGGCTGTTGTCGGTGAGCTGCCAATTCTTGGAGAGTCCGTCATTGCTGGTCAGGTGCCTATCATGGGCGCTGTGAGCTTCGGCGGTGCAGTGCCAGCTTATGGAGGCGTGTCCATCACTGGTAACTGTGCTTGTGGATGCCAGACTATCTATGGATAGTGTTTCTACTGAGAAATAAAATGATCTTTTGTATTAAATGCTTGTGTTGTTTTTTTTAAGTTTCATTTGTTTTTATTTCTGAAATGTACGTGATTTGTGTAATGAAGTATTGCTGCGTTATCATTGCTCCATTTATGACTGATATTTGTACATTTCTTTATTTATTGTTAGTATTGCATATGACATAACATTTACAAATAAAGATTGCATGGTATTGGACAATTTTGGTATGGTGTCTGTAGTATGCGCTAACAACAAACTATTTCTGACAGTCGACATTGCCGCATTATCAAGTGGTCGAAAATTCAAATGCCATGCACGGGTTTCAATTCCTGGTCTGACCGACATCGCTTTGTGGGTTGTAAGTAACTTACACAAGGCAGCCCGGAGTCTGGAAGTTGGTAATGTTCAAGTAATGTTATACCCTGTGCCTGGGGACGAGGGCAAGTAAAGACGGCGTTCCCAATTATTACTTACACCTTTTTTATGGGAAATCATCACATGATCCCTCCCGCTGTATGTGCAGTGTCATCGTGTTTCTTAAGCCCTTCATGTATGTACTAGAGCCAAGGTAACTCTTTCGAACAATTCCGCAGTCCCGGCAGGCTTTTGTTATTACACCTGGCAAGTGTTTCTACAAGAGTTTGTTATTCAAGATAAATAAGATTTCCGTTTCATCATATTTTTTTGAAATATGTGGGTGAATAATTCAAGAGAAATACAAGTAAACAAATTACATTATATTTTTTATTTATTTACTAAAACATACAATCAACCATATCTTTGACTCTTTCCATGTGGAGCTCTTTCCAATAGGATTGCAAACACATATGTACCTTCATGTTGACAGTTGCTCCCTTTGCTCATAGGTCTAATCTGCTGGCAATCGTAAAACCAGAATTAGGACCAAAAAGGGCAAAAAGACCAGAGCAATTGTCCAAACCCATAGAAGAGCTAAAATCGTTACAGCTGTTAATACCGAAACTACATGCAGTAGAGGTAGCGTTGTAATTAGTTGCACTGACTCCATAATGCAAATATTACACGATGCCAGGAATGCTGTCACTGGCTAGAAAATGGCGCTCTATTTTCGCCGGCGCTTAAAAAACTGAGGCAAGTACCAAGCCAGAGTTGCTTGCCAGTCTTGCTACCCAACATAGTTGGGAAAAGCAGATGGTGATTCACTCTGGATTTATCTCACAATACGGTGAATTTATTAGCTAACAGTTACTTTGTTCTGAAAATTACGACTTTTAGGCACGATATTACGCGATGACTTTTTTGGATGCGTAGTTCAAATTCCTCTTTATCTACATCTTTTTTGTTTAGCTATTTTAAGTTTCTATGTATTATTATTTAGATAAATACAATTAGTACCCACAGTTTATTTATATAACTGAATGATTATTACTTAACACAGCAAATTCCAAAACCTTTCTTTCTACTAGCTTGCCACTATGTTGATTGCTGAGTTGACAATGATTTCTATCGGCCTTTATATAATTTTATACTAAGTTATGTTATCATTTTTGTTGCTAACACTTGCATAAATGCACTTGATAATTATATAATTTACTTAATCGTTACTCACGTAACACGTATGTAGAATATGTTTTAAATAATTCAATTAGGGGTAGTTTTTTTACTCAATTTATTTCAAGTATTAAAGAGATGTCATGGCCGGTATTGAACTTTGGCAACCACGATATCATCGCAAATTTTTTCATTCTCTATTAGCCAGAGGACAATATTTTAAGGAAAGAAAAAAACACATAAAATACACCGAAACAATTCTTTATTTTTTTGGAAAAAATCAACAACAAAATTTCTAAAAATAAAAATCACTAAAAATGCATTTAGTACAGGACGTTACCAGCACATCCATTGAGGCCGAATCTACCAGCCTGAGGAACTCCATAAGAAGCCACAGGAGCTACTCCTGATACTGGGAAAGTTGCAGCAATTGGGGGAATAGCAGCACCAGGACCGAAAGCTGCACTGTCACTTGCCATAGCGTTGACTCCATTACCACAAGCGTGGTTTATAGCACCAGCACCAGCAGAAGACATAGCACCCTCCATACCAGTAGTACCAACGAAAGGCAGCTCACCAGCCACGGACAGAGGACCTTCGAACACGTTCTCAGATACAATAGAGATTCCAGTAGGAGCGATGGCAGAGGTGCTAGTTACTGGTAGAGAACCGCCGCTAGTAGCAGTGAATTCCATAGCGGGGGAGTAGAAACCATCAGAAGCTAAGCCTCTGCTAGCAAAGTTGGCACCAGCTAAGCCGTTGGCCAGTCCAGGTCCAGCTAAACCAGTTAATCCATACGAAGATCCGAGGCCGTAAGCAGAAGCGTCGATACCACGGTTGAGGCATTGACTGAAGGCGCACTGGAAGAAGAAAAAAGAGTAATTGTTAATGATGGAGTGAGAAAAGATGATGATGAAGATGAATTGAAAATAATGTTATATCAGTTAAAATCACAGTAAAAATATGTTGAAGTATTCAAGTATCAGGTAAATTAGAGAAGATATGTGAAAACACTTCGTTAATTGTGAGAAGAGGATATGAAAACTAAATGAGAGAAATAGATATTTACCTGGAAAAACACCGCCTGAGCGCAAAGGACAAGAAGAGTCTTGGCTGCCATTTTAAACTGTTGTATTTGCTGAATGCAAGTCACAACTTGATAATGATATCCACTGCTAAAAACCTGCCTTTTATATTGACCTGTTTATCAAAGTTAAGTAATACTGCAATAACAATTGTAAAATATAGGTAATATTATATTGTATAATAAGAAATTATTCCATCATTAATATCATGAAAAGTCACGTCCACATAATTGCGTGTTTTTGATAACGCATAACTATTTCACATAGCACCTTATGTAATATTTTTTGTTGGGTATAAAAGGGTAGTTTTTTATAGTTCATCATTCAGTCTTCAGCTCCTCGTTGAACACAAACATCAAACATGTCTCCCTTCGCTGTCGTGTTCCTCTGCATCCAAGCTTGCTTGGTACAGGTAAGTCAACAAATGAAAATAGCTACAGATTATTGTCAGACTTCTGTTTGCAGTTAAGCCTATAACATAAGGAAAGGAAAGAAACTATCCTTAATCTTTGGGTTTTCTATTACAGACTGTGTTCAGCCAGTGTCTCGGCGCGTACGCACCTGCCACCATCATCGCCCCCGCCGCTCTCTCCACCGCCGCTCCCTGCGGCTCCGGCCTTGCCTCTGGCCTTGGCTACGGTGCTGGTCTAGCTGGCTCCTACGGTTTGGCTTCTGGTTTGGGTTATGACGGACTCGCCTACCCTGGCGCTGCCGGTTACGGCTCTGGAGTCGCCGCGTACGGCGGCGCCGGTGAAGGCAACGTGGCGGTCGCTGGTGAGCTGCCAGTCGCCGGTAACACCGCTCTGTATGGACAGGTGCCCATCATGGGCGCTGTGAGCTTCGGTGGTGCTGTGCCGGCTGCTGGTGCTGTGTCTATCAGCGGCAACTGCGCTTGCGGCTGCGGCAACCAATACGTGTACTAATAACAATATTCTGTACTAAATAAAGTAATACTGATTTAAACGAAACCCTCTTTCTTTCAATTTTGTTCTTCTGCCCTCATCTCAATTCATTTTTAGATCCTTCGTTCCTTCTATGTTTTACTCTGTTACTTAGAAATTAATTGGAATAATTATTTTTATGTTTTCTATAGTACGATTTTTATTTCGAGTCAGTAAAATGGCGATGTGCAACTGTCACGGACACAAAAAAGGGTGACACTAGTACATAATATATCGATGGGTGACACAAGTGGTGACACACTACAATACCTCTAGTGATGTTCGGCAAGCAATACTATAATAGACTTAGAAATTGAGTCATGTTCATTTTTATTGTAAATTTTTAATACATACTGTATATTACGTAATTCGATCTTAGAAATATGGACCTTAAAAGGATATTAAAAGCTGTGAAATTCAGGAAAATACTAGTTTACTCCTGTGGCCAAACTACTTAATGGATTAGGTTAGTTTTATTACAATTCGCCATAGAATATCATAAAGTATATGTGATAGGATTTAATGTGATTAGATACGCCACACCCGATATGGAGGTATATGTTTCATACTATTTTTCTGTTTTTTTGCACCTACCAACGGTATTCTCCGCCATCCAAAGGTAGAGAATGCCTGAGGCGTTATGTCCGCGATTGTGCTGTATGTGCAAGAAGTATTTAAATAAATAAATAAAAATAATGTACAATTATGGCGCTGTTCACTTTTGTCGGATATCAGGACTTATAAATAGTATTCCATTTATAATTTTGCTTGCTGATATTTAATATAAATACAGTTTTTAACCCCCGACGCAAAAACGACGGGGTGTTATAAGTTTGACGTGTCTGTGTGTGTGTGTGTGTGTGTGTGTGTGTGTGTGTGTGTGTGTGTGTGTATGTGGCATCGTAGCTCCCAAACGGAGGATCCGATTGTAATGCGGTTTTTTTTGTTTAAAAGGTATGTCAGTCGGGAGTGTTCTTAGCTATGTTTGGTGGAAATCGGTTCAGGTCTTCAAGGTCATCAGCTCGTTTGCTAGATGTGATAAGAATGTTACACGCTCAGTTTACTTGCAAGTATATGTGGGATCTGAAATTTGAAACACTAATGTCTTTTGGAACCACTGAGCTGGTCTGCTGTTAGGGCACGAAGGTAGGAGACGTAACCCTGAACTGCCTTTTAGTAAACCCATCGAGTTTGGGCTCGTTGAATTTGTCTTGACGAGTTCTCTTCATGTTTCTGATTGACGAGAACCTGATGCTGGAAATGGAATGTGGCGGATGGATCCTGGAATGCCGGAATGAAACGGATAAACCGATTTTTGCTGAAAATCTAGAATGTCTAGGAAAAATTAAGGAACTCCTTTAAAAAGCATGAAATAAAATTAAATTATAAATTTAAAAAAACCCCCGACCCAAAAAAAGTACGCAATAATTATGACAAAAGGTTAAAAACGCTAAACCCTATAAAAAGCAAAAAATAACTTTTAAAACTACGTAAACTAAATTTTGACGTGTCGGGGGACCGCTTTTTACCTTCATAAATACTTACATAAATCAAATGATACCTACCTAATGACAACATTCGTTTTAAAAAAAAAAAACACGTATCTAAAGTGATGAATTAGAGCGGTCCCCCGACACGACAAAATTTAGTTTACGTAGTTTTAAAAGTTATTTTTTGCTTTTTATAGGGTTTAGCGTTTTTAACCTTTTGTCATAATTATTGCGTACTTTTTTTGGGTCGGGGGTTTTTTTAAATTTATAATTTAATTTTTTGTAGAAGTATTATTAAATTCCTAAACTTTGTAAATATTTGAAAACTCATTATTTTCCTTCTTTTGTTAATCCTCATCCTCCTTATTTAATTTATTCATCCTTATTATTGAACTTCACAGTCTGTTCCGAAAAATGACAAACTTTTCCTCTAAGAATTGGGACACCCAATTTTTTTGCTTTCACTGTCTTTTGACCTTATCTCACCTGATGGTAGGAGATTACGTGGTCGCAGAAAGACCATGATGCACGTTTCTGGCTGGCATTATCACCCATTACATAACATCGGACAGCGTCGAACAGGTACAGACCTCCAATTGGTGGCTTAGATAAGAATACAATAAACTTCCGAACCTTATCGAGTGGGATGCAGGCTTAATCACCTAGCAAGCTAGAGGTGTCCGAGATTTCTAAAATCCGCCTGAAGGCCTCGGACGTGGAATGGATCCAATTACCAAGCGGTTGGAACGAGGTCAAATCACAAGTATCTTGGCGGCAACTCGATATAAATGAGTGAAATTATGGGTCAATTTTGGAATAAAACATAGAATAGTTTGCACAATTCGTGTTAGTTTTATTTTTAAACCAAAAATATTGTATTCAGCAGTACACAGGGGCAGCAATTGGAGCACCACAGCCGCACGCGCACTGTCCGGAGATAGACACGGCACCAGCAGCCGGGACAGATCCACCAAAACTGACAGCGCCCATGATGGGCACCTGTCCATACAGAGCGGTGTTACCGGCGACTGGCAGCTCACCAGCGACCGCCACGTTGCCCTCACCGGCGCCGCCGTACGCGGCGACTCCAGAGCCGTAACCGGCAGCGCCAGGGTAGGCGAGTCCGTCATAACCCAAACCAGAAGCCAATCCGTTGGAGCCAGCCAGACCAGCACCGTAGCCCAGGCCGGAGCCTAGGCCGTAGCCGCAGGGAGCGGCGCCGGAGAGAGCGGCGGGAGCTGCACCCCCGCAGCCGCAGCCGATACCGAACACATTCTGTGAAAACAATAGTACATGATTGACTGCTTGATCGTAGCTGACAATGAGTGATATATAAAGGAATTAAATAGAAGACTCACCTGGACCAAGCAAGCTTGGATGCAGAGCAACAGAACAGCGAAGGTAGACATGTTTGATGTTTGTGTTCAACGAGAAGCTGAAGACTGAATGATGTTCCTACTTCTAGACCACGGTTATATAGTGCAAAAGTCTCCTCTTATCGCAACAACGTGTTTTTGTTTCTATGTTCTGGTGAAACAAAGTCATGCACTTTTCTGTTTGCCCACATTGCAGCTACTGATAAGGGTGCGAAAAGTTCATTTCAAAATGCACAAATTGCTGCAACACAACTAGATAAGCACTACGTTTCAGTATAAATAGTGGATCGATTCTTGGAAAACTCATAGTCAAGTTCACTTCGACACAAACTACAATGGCAGCCAAGCTGATCCTCGTCCTCTGCGCTCAAGCGCTCTTCGTGCAGGTAAGATACAATAAATACATTTAATATTACAAAAGCATTTGACACACTTTATAACATTACGTGATCGATAAGACAATTCAGTATCAAGGAACCATCACATCTGCTGATAAAGTCAGTTTTCTTTGTAACGTAAATGCATATTTCGTTCACAGACTGCATTCAGCCAGTGCTGGGGTCGCGCACCTATCGCTGGTCCTGCGTGCGGCTCAGCCTCGGCAGGCTTGGCGGCTCCTGGTCTCATCGCCTCAGGGTGGGGAGCGTCCGGCTGTGCTGGTAACAGCTGGGCTGGCAACGGTGTGATTGGGCTGGACATCATCCCCACCAGTGGCGGAGCTCTGCCTGTCTCCAGCGTGTCCTCCATCGCTCCCAGCGGCCTCTCCATAAACTCAGAGAATGTGTTTGATGGTGCTCTGTCCGTGGCTGGTGAGCTGCCGTTCGTGAGTGCTGTGGCTTTGGAGGGCGTGCTGGCAAGCGGCGGTGCTGGCGCCGTCAGCTACAGCTGCGGTAACGGTGTTACTGCTATTGAGAGCATCGCTCCTGCTGGTGCCTATGGTGGTGCAGGTGCCTATGGCGCTGCGCCTGCCTCAGGACTTGCTGCTGGCTATGGACTCGGCGCTGGTGCTATCCCTGCTGCCGGCCGACAACTCGGCTACGGAGCTCGCACCTGCGGATGTGGACAGTAAATGTCACCATCATGTAACTGCAATGTAATAAACTGAAATACGATGCAAATTATTCTGTACTTTTCATTCCTTAACAGAAATCTTAAGTGCTTAATTTTTAATGTAAAGATGATGATGTTCCTTATGTTGGCTGTTGAAAGTAATGTCTTGCTAGAAGTACTCATAAAGAACGTAGGTTATTATTGTTTTATAGCCAGTTTAAAAAATAATCTTGAACAGTCTCCAAAAAAAAAAGAAATCTGTTTAATTGGCCTATTTATGAGATTGTAAAAATGAACAATTGATGTAACTACTGCTTTGCTTAGCTGATTTATTTACATGTCAATAGACCTGACGCTTTACAGTGTTTTTACGAATTTTCACGACGGATTCCCCTGAAAAAAGGTTGTGAGTACTTCCAACAGACATGACTGATAATTCCGATACGTTTATTAAATTCACATAAAGGATTACATAAATGAGGAGTATTTACGGAAGTACATAAGGGACCAGCTACATAGGGGGAGTACAAACAAGACAAGAGTACCAAGACTAGACAAGAGCTAAGAGACTCATAGACTGGAGTCTGGAGTAACAAGAGCACTTAGGAGGAGTTCAATGGGGACGATGTAGGGAAAAACATAAGGGATTACATAAGGATAGTGTACAAGGAGAGTAAATGAGGAAGTACATAGAGTAGATAAGGGAGAATACGGGAAGATTAAACACGGGGATCAGGAAGTAATGAAATGAACAGTCTTAAATATTGTACGTCTATCTCAAATTCTCAATAGACCGCAAAATAAGTGAGACTTCACTAAGATCTAAACTACTTTACTATGGTATATCCCCCCCTAGCTGCCCTAAAGTTGCGCAGATGTCTAAAATCTGCAAAAAACAGGCATTCTTCCATAATGTTACTTTGATATATTCGGGGTGTTCCGAAAATCCCCTGTAACCTCACCTATATTATTTATTGGTATAGGGTAAGCCATGTGACTTTGCAATTCTAATGTTATAAATTTGTCTCTTAGCAAATGTATTTTTAATTTTTAGAGAAGCTTTGCTTGTCGAGAATTGTCTGTTATTGACATCACAATATTTAGTAAAAATAAGTTATTCATAAGGAAATCACTTCTGCGTATGCGTGATACTCTAACAGATCACTGTTGATAGGGTCTTGATTTCAGTCGAATATGTTGCATTGCAAATGGAAGGAAAAACACGCGTATTGCGAAATGTAAGGTCATTTATTATTTACTCGTCAAAAATATACGATTCAGCAGTATACAGGAGCAGCAATTGGAGCACCGCAGCCGCACGCGCACTTTCCGGAGATAGACACGGCACCAGCAGCTGGGACAGATCCACCAAAACTGACAGCGCCCATGATGGGCACCTGTCCATACAGAGCGGTGTTACCGGCGACTGGCAGCTCACCAGCGACCGCCACGTTGCCTTCACCGGCGCCGCCGTACGCGGCGACTCCAGAGCCGTAACCGGCAGCGCCAGGGTAGGCGAGTCCGTCATAACCCAAACCAGAAGCCAATCCGTAGGAGCCAGCCAGACCAGCACCGTAGCCAAGGCCGGAGCCTAGGCCGTAGCCGCAGGGAGCGGCGCCGGAGAGAGCGGCGGGAGCTGCACCCCCGCAGCCGCACCCGATACCGAACACATTCTGTGGAGACAACAAAAAGAGTTCATGAGGCCGGTTCCTGATATTCAGGGTGAGAAATATTTGGAAGAAAAAAATTGGTTAGATCACTCACCTGGACCAAGCAAGCTTGGATGCAGAGCAACAGAACAGCGAAGGTAGACATGTTTGATGTTTGTGTTCAACAAGAAGCTGAAGACTGAATGATGTTCCTACTTCTAGACCACGGTTATATAGTGCAAAAGTCTCCTCTTATCACAACAACGTGTTTTTGTTTCTATGTTCTGGTGAAACAAAGTCATGCACTTTTCTATTTCCCCACATTGCAACTACTGATAAAGGTGCGAAAAGTTCATTTCAAAACGCACAAATTGCTGCAACACAACTTGATAAGCACTACGTTCAGTATAAATAGTGGGTCGATTCTTGGAAAACTCATAGTCAAGTTCACTTCGACACAAACTACAATGGCAGCCAAGCTGATCCTCGTCCTCTGCACTCAGGCGCTCATCGTGCAGGTGAGCTACAATAACTTTTACTTCTTATATAGTTTGAACGTGACACTCATCGTTATTCATTGCTAATTGCATAATTAGTGCATCTGACACACTCTATATTACGTGATCGATAAGACATCATGTTTTCTCAGTACTAACATAACTGCTTGTTTATAGACTGCATTTAGCCAGTGCTGGGGTCGCGCACCTATCGCTGGTCCTGCGTGCGGCTCAGCCTCGGCAGGCTTGGCGGCTCCTGGTCTCATCGCCTCAGGGTGGGGAGCGTCCGGCTGTGCTGGTAACAGCTGGGCTGGCAACGGTCTGATTGGTCTGGACATCATCCCCACCAGTGGCGGAGCTCTGCCTGTCTCCAGCGTGTCCTCCATCGCTCCCAGCGGCCTCTCCATAAACTCAGAGAATGTGTTTGATGGTGCTCTGTCCGTGGCTGGTGAGCTGCCGTTCGTGAGTGCTGTGGCTTTGGAGGGCGTGCTGGCAAGCGGCGGTGCTGGCGCCGTCAGCTACAGCTGCGGTAACGGTGTTACTGCTATTGAGAGCATCGCTCCTGCTGGTGCCTATGGTGGTGCAGGTGCCTATGGCGCTGCGTCTGCCTCAGGACTTGCTGCTGGCTATGGACTCGGCGCTGGTGCTATCCCTGCTGCCGGCCGACAACTCGGCTACGGAGCTCGCACCTGCGGATGTGGACAGTAAATGTCACCACCATGTAACTGCAGTGTAATAAACTGAAATACGATGCAAATTATTCTGTACTTTTCATTTCTTAATAGAAATCCTAATTACTTCGTTTTTCACCTGCGGATGTGGGCAGTACCTAAGTACTAACTTTCACCAACATGTAACTTAATTGAAACCCTTTATAGTCTTATGATGATTGAATGTTTATTGAACATCCTAATTTTGATTAATAGAACCAATCAAAATTGTTAGCAAGGTCCATCAATCACCATGATGGTTCATTGTTTCATAACCAGATTCTAAATAAATTCTTGAACAGTCGTTAAATACAAAATAATGACTAACTGACGAACCTGCACAAGATTTTAGGCTCAGCAGATCAAAAACAATATGAAGTTGTAACCATGCAATGTATTTTGAATGAATTACTAAAATAAGATTATGTATACTGTTATTTATATAGAAATAAAGAAAACTTTCTTATGAACTCAAAGAGTTTTAGGAAAATACATTTTATTAAATAAAACCATAACTGCTTTTCTAATGCTTCATTTATTTTTTGTTTGTATTCAGCTTACTTTTTTGGTTACAAGAATCATCATTGTCATTATTCAATCCGTTTTCTCTGTCACTTCTTAACCCTGGTTACTTCCGCAGTAGGCAGGAGCAGCGATGGGAGCACCACATCCACAAGCACACTGGCCAGTGATAGACACGGCACCAGCAGCAGACACGGGACCAGCGAATCTAACAGCACCCATGATGGGCACAGTTCCAGCAAGAGCGGTATTACCACCCACAGGCAGCTGACCGTAGACCGCTACATTACCTTCGCCAGTACCACCGTAGGCTGCTCCAGATCCTATTCCTCCATAAGCAGGTCCAAGGGCACCACCGTAAGCACCGTTTCCTAAGGCACCACCGTAACCAGATCCAGTGGCTCCTCCGTAGGATCCAAGTCCGAGGGTATTGCCGCAGCCAGGAGTTGCACCAGAGCCGAGTCTTGAGTAAGCAGCAGGGGCGATGGCTCCAGCACCACCGCATCCACAGCTGTTACCGATGTATTGGCCGAATACATTCTGTTTGGAGATAAAAATTGTGTTAGCATGTTATGGGATAGGTGGACAGAATCAGACTGGTACATAAGCTAATGATGGTTGACTGCTAAGTACGAGGTCTTTTTATTCACACCTACATATTTTTTCTTCATAATATTTTCTAATTATACAATGCAGTCATAATTTGTGCGATCCTAAGACTTTATACGGACTTGACAATTTTGGAAGTCAAAGCAAACTTCTCATAAACCGAAAGCTACTGTTGGTACGTACAGAAACAGGAGTAAATGGCAACATAGTAGTACACAAGAAAAGAAAGAAAGACTAAAATGGTAGATCACTCACCTGGACCAAGCAAGCTTGGATGCAGAGCAACAGAACAGCGAAGGTAGACATGTTTGATGTTTGTGTTCAACGAGAAGCTGAAGACTATGCTTTCGAAGCTAAACATCACGTTTATATACTGCAAAAGTTCTTATCAAAAGCACGTAGTTATTTCCTTTAAGAATTGAAAGAAACAAAGCATTTGATAATAACATTCAAAGAAATAAAATGCATATGTTTTTGTTTGACAACAAAAGATAAAGGTAAAAAAATATATTTCGAAATCCTTAACTTGCGTTAACCCTAGATAAAGCCTTGTTTCAGTATAAATAGTGGATCGATTCTTGGAAAACTCATAGTCAAGTTCACTTCGACACAAACTACAATGGCAGCCAAGCTGATCCTCGTCCTCTGCGCTCAGGCGCTCTTCGTGCAGGTGAGATTTATTTCTATATATTTTCTTTCTGAGTTTGATCTTCTGTTTAGTTCTAGCTACTAGACGATAGGCTAAGAATTTGGGAACTATAAACTAGAAGTGCCATCTCTCGTTAACCAGAGAAGCTACTTTGCCTTTTATAATAAACTAGCTTTCCGCCCGCGGCTTCGCCCGCGTGGAATTCGGTTATACTGCGGTGTAAATCACAACTATAAGAAAACTTCTCATTCCCACGGAAAAATCTAAGAAGCGCGATGTAACGCTGGATACGATTAGTTGTTAAACCAAAACTGAATGGTACACTATATTATACGTTTTCCCTTGTGGAGCAAAAACATGCAGATTTTGGGCACTGGAAACCCGGGAACACGCTACATAGAGCATAGGGATTAATTATCGTATCATTTAGCTTCTAAATTTACATGTTTATATTCGTTTGCAATATATTACCTTGTTTTAAACGACACACAGCGCCATCTACAATCCATCCATCAAGCAAACAATATTTTTGTTTTCGCTCGGGAATATCTATTTTTTTCGGGATAAAAAGTACCGTATTATTTAATCCGGACTTCTAACTTTACGTCTGCAAAATTTCAAAGCAATCGGTTCAGTAGTTACGGCGTGAAAGCGGAACAAACAAACAAACAAACAAACAAACTCACTTTCCGATTTATAATATTAAGTAAGGATTGTTTAACTATTGCTGCAGTTGTTATCGATGCAATTTCTATGAGTTATTACTAAATATTAAATTGTTGTTGTAATAAAACAAATTTAACGTTATCATTAGTTTTAACTGCACCTTTGTTTTCTCCATTCAAGTTTCTTCTTTCTTTCAGACTGCTTTCAGTCAGTGTCTTGGCCGCGGAGCCATCGCTGCCCCGGTTTTGGCAGCTCCCAGCTGGGCAGGCTGTGGTGGCAACAACTATGCTGGCAATGGCCTTATTGGCAACGGTCTGATTGGCAACGGCTATGCTGGCAATGGAATCATCGGCAACGGCTTGGCTGGACTCCAAATCGCCCCCACCAGTGGTGGAGCTCTGCCTGTCTCTAGCTTGTCTTCCATCGCTCCCACCGGTCTCGCCATCAACTCAGACAATGTGTATGAGGGTGCTCTGTCCGTGGCTGGTGAGCTGCCGTTCATAAGTGCTGTGGCTTTGGAGGGTGTCCTGCCAAGCGGTGGTGCTGGTGCCGTTAACTACAGCTGCGGTAACGGTGTTACTGCTATTGAGAGCATCGCTCCTGCTGGTGCCTATGGTGGTGCAGGTGCCTATGGCGCTGCGTCTGCCTCAGGACTTGCTGCTGGCTATGGACTCGGCTCTGGTGCTATCGGTCTTGCTGGCCGTGGTCTGGGCTATGGAGCTCGCGGCTATGGAGCTGGCGGCTGCGGATGCAGACAATACTAAATTCAATGATGATGATGATACCTACGAATGACGACAATATTCTGCTTGATGAAATAAACTGAAACTATACAATGCAAATTATTCTGTTCTTTTATTTTTTAAAGTGAGGGGAGGAGAAGAATACAAATTCGAAGTGTAAATAAATTTTTGGACAATATTTTCCCCTGAAGCGGTGGGAACAGAAACTGCCTTTTTAACTAGCGGATTTTCAGATATTGATTCTTCAGTAATAATATATAGTATAACAAAGAGAAACATAAAATACAAACAGAAATTAACGGCGTGGTGCAGTGTTTTACGTTTGCACCGAATGGGAGTCCAGCTCAGCATGTGTCAGGTAGAATACCTGACGGTATTCTGCTGGATCCCGAAAATGACGCACGGACGTCGAGTAGATAATTGGTGTGTGTGCTCACTGCTGTGTGTATTACATTACATAAGGGTAGTACATAAGGGAGAATATAAGGCAGTCAAAGTATTTTTTTGTTTCAAAAAGGCCTATGAGAGTTCTTTCGAAACGTCAAGCTAGCTACATGGTTCCAAAGAGTGGGACTCATAGAGAAAAACCGGCAAGAAACTCTTTTCAAAAACAGGAAAGTATGGAGTACATATAGGAATATATAAGGAAGGGCATAAGGGAGTATAGGGGGAGTAGATATGGAAGTATACAGCGCTAATTTATGATATAAAAACATATCATGAACAACCTTCAAAATCAGTCGATATGAAATTCTCAATATACTGCAAAATAAAAGTGAGATATAATAAGTCAGATCTACTACGATATGTATGTATCCCTACTGGCTAACCTTAAACCTGCACAGTTATAAAAATCTGCAAGATATCAGCATACTTACCCAGCATACTTCCGTAATGTTAATCGGAATGCTTGAGTTATTTCCTAAATTCCTCATTGCCTATCCCTACTATTGTGATACATACTTAGATCACACCACGTAACTTTGTAATTCTGAAGTTGGCCATATGTCTATTTAAACATTTATTGGTACCACAGATATTTTTGGGAATCTTTGCTTCTCGACTAAGGTCACTATTGACGTCAAAATAGTCAACAAATAACTATTTTCCTGTAGTATTCCAAACTAAGGCGGATATATTCCATGGAAAATACTTGACTGGAAGCCGACCCCAACATAGTTGGGAAAAGGGCTCGGAGGATGATATTTCATTGAAAATAAGAAAAGAATAACAGGTTTTGCGAAGTTCAAGTTCATTTATTATTTACAAGTAAAATATAGATGATTCAGCAGTATACAGGAGCAGCGACTGGAGCACCGCAGCCGCACGCGCACTGTCCGGAGATAGACACGGCACCAGCAGCCGGGACAGATCCACCAAAACTGACAGCGCCCATGATGGGCACCTGTCCATACAGAGCGGTGTTACCGGCGACTGGCAGCTCACCAGCGACCGCCACGTTGCCTTCACCGGCGCCGCCGTACGCGGCGACTCCAGAGCCGTAACCGGCAGCGCCAGGGTAGGCGAGTCCGTCATAACCCAAACCAGAAGCCAATCCGTAGGAGCCAGCCAGACCAGCACCGTAGCCAAGGCCGGAGCCTAGGCCGTAGCCGCAGGGAGCGGCGCCGGAGAGAGCGGCGGGAGCTGCACCCCCGCAGCCGCACGCGATACCGAACACATTCTGTGGAAACAACAATACATGATTCGTGACTCCAGTTCATAACATTTAGGGTGAAAAATCATTGGAAGAAAAAATATTAGTTAGATCACTCACCTGGACCAAGACAGTTTGGATGCAGAGCAATAGAACAGTGAAGGTAGACATGTTTGATGTTTGTGTTCAACGAGAAGCTGAAGACTGAATGATGTTCCTACTTCTAGTCCACGGTTATATAGTGCAAAAGTCTCCTCTTATCACAACAACGTGTTTTTGTTTCTATGTTCTGGTGAAACAAAGTCATGCACTTTTCTATTTCCCCACATTGCAACTACTGATAAAGGTGCGAAAAGTTAATTTCAAAACGCACAAATTGCTGCAACACAACTAGATAAGCACTACGTTTCAGTATAAATAGTGGATCGATTCTTGGAAAACTCATAGTCAAGTTCACTTCGACACAAACTACAATGGCAGCCAAGCTGATCCTCGTCCTCTGCGCTCAGGCGCTCTTCGTGCAGGTGAGCTACAGTCATTATCTATCTATCTATAAATGCCTTTGACACACTTTATAATAATACGTGATCGATAGCACAATGCAGTGTCAATGCACCGTCACATCTGCTGATACAGTACAGTTTTCTTAGAGATAGTAAATACCTAAATGTTTTGTTTCCAGACCGCATTCAGCCAGTGCTGGGGTCGCGCACCTATCGCTGGTCCTGCGTGCGGCTCAGCCTCGGCAGGCTTGGCGGCTCCTGGTCTCATCGCCTCAGGGTGGGGAGCGTCCGGCTGTGCTGGTAACAGCTGGGCTGGCAACGGTCTGATTGGTCTGGACATCATCCCCACCAGTGGCGGAGCTCTGCCTGTCTCCAGCGTGTCCTCCATCGCTCCCAGCGGCCTCTCCATAAACTCAGAGAATGTGTTTGATGGTGCTCTGTCCGTGGCTGGTGAGCTGCCGTTCGTGAGTGCTGTGGCTTTGGAGGGCGTGCTGGCAAGCGGCGGTGCTGGCGCCGTCAGCTACAGCTGCGGTAACGGTGTTACTGCTATTGAGAGCATCGCTCCTGCTGGTGCCTATGGTGGTGCAGGTGCCTATGGCGCTGCGTCTGCCTCAGGACTTGCTGCTGGCTATGGACTCGGCGCTGGTGCTATCCCTGCTGCCGGCCGACAACTCGGCTACGGAGCTCGCACCTGCGGATGTGGACAATAATAAATTTGAAGATGACAATGTTTTGCTTCATGAAATAAACTTGAAATATTGAATGCAAAGTATTCTTAACTTTTATTTTTCCTCATATGAGGAGGTGATGACATAATGGAAATAATAACAAATGTGCACATATTTACATACCACTTAAAATAAACTGAAAATAAAGTTATATATTGTACAACTTAAAACTAATAATTTTCAAAAAATTGCTTTTTTTATTGATAAAGCTAAATGTAGCAAGTTACGAAATCCAGATCATTTCAGCCAGATCCGAAATAAATGTTTGAACAGTCTTCAATACTATTTTGAAGAACGAACATGAGGATAATGTTGTAAGTCATACAGAACTTTAGACTATGAGAAGAGAGGGACCAGAGAATGTATTTTGACTAAGAAATAAAAAAATATTTAATTCTTTCAATAACTTAAGTAATTATTTTTTTTCACACAACTGAATAATATATCCTATTTATACACACATATTCTACATATCCCATATAAATCCCCATGTAATACAAGGAAAAATTAAAACTATGAATCAAAAAACTCATGCGCATCGCTGTCAGCGGCAATCGAGCCCAAAAGGCTGGCTGATTTCTCGAAAGGCTCTTTGGGCACTTGGGCCTCATGGTCCCAGGGTTTCAACATTTCAAAATCTCTTTTTGGTAAAACAATCTTTGGACTTTGGACCCATTTAAGTAACCCATCAAAAGTTATTTATCTCAACTTCTTATGAATTTCCCTAATCTTTTCGCACATGCATTGAAGTTGTAGAACCCCCTAATGATCCAAATAATCATAAAAAAAAATTGACTCACATCAGAAAGAAGAGAATTCAACGAACAAACAGCATAGCGACTTTTTTCAAAAAGCTGATATTATAGCGATATTCTTTTTGGAAAAATAAAAATAAAATGTCGACGTAAACTGTTATGTTGCCTTTAATGTAACGTACCCTACATCAGTAAAAAACAATGTTTATGATTCCTTCCTCTTATGTAGTTTACATAGTAACTGTTGAACCCACATTTAATATTAAATTATGAAAATAATGAGTAAGCTAAAATAATGCTGAACGGGCGTCAGCAGAAAATGTGCAGTCGAAGATTGAACAAGCTATGTTAAAAATGAAAAGTGTTTAACATCTTAGATTAGACTTAGATACTTTAATTAGGTACCCACAACTTCAGATTTTTGACGTAGGACTTGTCGGCAATCGTGTTAATCATTTTTACCTTTAAAACCATCTTATTTTTAAACCTTGGGTAGGAGGCCCAACTGAGATCGTCCGTAATCCAGCTATTCTTTTTCTTTTTTTTTTCAATTTCAGGACCCTATGCCTAACGTTTTGCCCTTGTATCTAATTTATATTAGAGCTTTTTTTTTGCAAATTATTAGTTTTAAGTTGTACAATATATTACTTTATTTCAAGTTAATCAGCATGGCTATCCAACGAGGTAATGCTGCAGCCATTTGAGGTAATGAGGCACGCTCCCAGTTGACAGCGTTGTGGACGAATTTTTTGACTTTTTGACGCGTTTTAGTTATAGGTAGTGTTGTTTTTTTGTTTTACTAGGATATGTATTGTAAATATGTTAATATCTACGTAAATAAATGATTTGGAATCTTAAGTTTCTTTTAACAGTAAGTAGATATGTGTACATTTGTTACTATTTCCATTATGTCATCACCTCCTCATATTAGGAAAAATAAAAGTTAAGAATACTTTGCATTCCATATTTCAAGTTTATTTCATGAAGCAAAACAGTGACATTATTAAATTTATTATTGTCCACATCCGCAGGTGCGAGCTCCGTAGCCGAGTTGTCGGCCGGCAGCAGGGATAGCACCAGCGCCGAGTCCATAGCCAGCAGCAAGTCCTGAGGCAGACGCAGCGCCATAGGCACCTGCACCACCATAGGCACCAGCAGGAGCGATGCTCTCAATAGCAGTAACACCGTTACCGCAGCTGTAGCTGACGGCGCCAGCACCGCCGCTTGCCAGCACGCCCTCCAAAGCCACAGCACTCACGAACGGCAGCTCACCAGCCACGGACAGAGCACCATCAAACACATTCTCTGAGTTTATGGAGAGGCCGCTGGGAGCGATGGAGGACACGCTGGAGACAGGCAGAGCTCCGCCACTGGTGGGGATGATGTCCAGACCAATCAGACCGTTGCCAGCCCAGCTGTTACCAGCACAGCCGGACGCTCCCCACCCTGAGGCGATGAGACCAGGAGCCGCCAAGCCTGCCGAGGCTGAGCCGCACGCAGGACCAGCGATAGGTGCGCGACCCCAGCACTGGCTGAATGCAGTCTGGTAACAAACAGTTAGGTATTCATTTACTATTAGAAAGAAAACTAATTATATCAGCAGATGTGATGGTGCATTGACACTGAATTGTCTTATCGATCACGTATTATTATAAAGTGTGTCATATACTTTTAGTTACGTTATACTCTTTTAAATGGTAATGCACATTTCCTTTGGTTTAAAAAAGTTAATACTTGTATGTTCGTAGCTCACCTGTACGAAGAGCACCTGAGCGCAGAGGACGAGGATCAGCTTGGCTGCCATTGTAGTTTGTGTCGAAGTGAACTTGACTATGAGTTTTCCAAGAATCGGTCCACTATTTATACTGAAACGTAGTGCTTATCTAGTTGTGTTGCAGCAATTTGTGCATTTTGAAATGAACTTTTCGCACCCTTATCAGTAGTTGCAATGTGGGGAAATAGAAAAGTGCATGACTTTGTTTCACCAGAACATAGAAACAAAAACACGTTGTTGTGATAAGAGGAGACTTTTGCACTATATAACCGTGGTCTAGAAGTAGGAACATCATTCAGTCTTCAGCTTCTCGTTGAACACAAACATCAAACATGTCTACCTTCGCTGTTCTATTGCTCTGCATCCAAGCTTGCTTGGTCCAGGTGAGTGATCAAACCAATTTTTTTTTCCAATAATTTCTCACTCTGAATATCAGGAACCGGCCTCATGAACTCTTTTTGTTGTCTCAATAGAATGTGTTCGGTATCGGGTGCGGCTGCGGGGGTGCAGCTCCCGCCGCTCTCTCCGGCGCCGCTCCCTGCGGCTACGGCCTAGGCTCCGGCCTTGGCTACGGTGCTGGTCTGGCTGGCTCCTACGGATTGGCTTCTGGTTTGGGTTATGACGGACTCGCCTACCCTGGTGCTGCCGGTTACGGCTCTGGAGTCGCCGCGTACGGCGGCGCCGGTGAAGGCAACGTGGCGGTCGCTGGTGAGCTGCCAGTCGCCGGTAACACCGCTCTGTATGGACAGGTGCCCATCATGGGCGCTGTCAGTTTTGGTGGATCTGTCCCGGCTGCTGGTGCCGTGTCTATCTCCGGACAGTGCGCGTGCGGCTGTGGTACTCCAGTCGCTGCTCCTGTATATTGCTGAATCATCTATTATTGACGAGTAAATAATAAATGACCTTGCATTTCGCAATACTTGTGTTTTTCCTTCCATTTGCAATGCAACAAAAATATTCGACTTATATCAAGATCCTATCAACAGTGATCTGTTAGGGTCTCACGCATACGCAGAAGTGATTTCCTTACAAATCCTCTTCTTTTTTCTATTGTGATGTCAATAGCAGCCAATTCTGAACAGGCAAATTTTCTTCAAAAATATCTGCACCTGACAAATACATATATGTAAAGAGACAAGTGGAAAATATTAGAATTTTGTTTCTCGAAGAAAAATAATAATATAATGAGAAACGAATGTGATATAAATAATATGATATGTTCAACTAGATTATAAGACTAGAAATAAAGATATATATACATATATAGTATGATCTCACTAAATTTAATTCTCTAATAGTAATTAGTTTTATTTATAAGTAGTAATATAGGAACCTAATGTTAATGTATATAAATAAGTTAATAAATTGCAATGCCTTAACGGGCAACTAAGTCCTAAGTACGTACCTAGTTGTAAGATCCTTTTATACCACTTAGTTCGCAATAAAGACTTTGAATTTGAATTTAATTTGAATTTGCAAAGTCACGTGGTGACCTATACCAATTAAAATTCCACCCGAACACACACAGATACATACAATGCAAGTTAAATAAAAGCTTGTAAAAAATATACGAGACAATAGGGGATTTTCGGAACAACTCGAATATATCCAAGTAACATTATGGAAAAATCCCTGTTCTTTGCAGATTTTAGACTTCTGCGGAACTTTAGGGCAGCCAGTGGGAGATACACCATAGTGATGTCCTCGTAGCTGATTATCGGCTACGGCGGTTGTTCTCATGTAAGGGGATTAGCCAACTGCGCAGAACATATTGTAGTGCACAAGCATTTGCGCAGACACAGGTGCACTCACTATTCCTTAACTCTCATAGCCCGATGCGATGGCAATCCGACACGACCGGAGAGAAATCAGGCGCAGGACCGACATTTACGTGCTCTCCGATGCACAGGTGAATTAATCACCAACTTCCAAGCTCCGGGCTGCTTTGTGAAAGTCTTCTAACACCCACAAAGCGATTTCGGCCCGACTCGGGAATCGAACCCGAGACCTCGTGCTCAGCAGCCGCACTTGCGACAGCTAGACCAACGAGGTAGATACCATAGTAAAGCAGTTTAGATCTTACTTGTGATGTCTCTCTTATTTCGCGGTCCATTGAGAATTTGAGAAAGTCTTTCTATTATATTTAAGACTGGTCATGATCCGCTTTTCATAACTTCCTGATCCCTTTGTTTGATCTCATCCGTGTTCTCTCTTATCTACCCTATGTACTCCCTTATACAGGGTTATAGGTAAAACACTAACAACCTCTCAGGACCATATTACTAATATCATAAACTAAAACTTTTGTTCTATGACTTTTAATAATTCTCAGATTTTAGTTCATCAAAATTTTCACACAAAAATTAAAATATTTCAAGTGTACGCTCTAAAAGTTACGAAGTCTATGCGAAGCACAGTAAACAGTAGTACAAAAGACAGCGGAGGGGAGCAAGGAGCGGGGGTCTTACGGGGGAGGGAGCGTTTGACCTATTTACGAGCGGCCGTCAGTCGTTTTTATGGGCCCGCGTCGCATCATACGTGTCCTTGTAGGGAAATTCGGTGGTGCGAACGTAATTATCTTTACAGTATGGCGTATCGATATTCAAATGTCGAGTACACGGAAATGGTGCGAACGCTGGCTAGGTGTGATGACAATGTTTCGGAAGCCTGTCGCCAAAACGCCATACGATTCCCAAACATCCCTACACCTAGCTGAGTAACAATGCTAGCCGCCACACAGCGGTTACGAGAGTACGGGCAATTCCGGCATGCCATCAGGGATAGTGATCGTCCACCGAGGCACACAGTACGTGAAGAAGACGATATTTTGTTTTTTTTTTATTTGACCTTTTCGTAAAAAGGCGGGAAATCGTAGCGTAGCGAGTTACCAATTCAAAAGTATGACTAGGTACGAGAATAGTGCGGGAGGCGTAGGGTAGACAAAGATCTTGCATTCATTCTAAAAATGCAAACCCACCAAACGAATTTATTGTAATGTGTGATAATCTCGACTCGTCCGCACACTCTAAGGTCGACTAATCGCTCGACTGGTCTCGATCGGGCCTTTTGTTGGTGAAGAAATGGTAGGGGCGTGCTTATCACTATAGCAAAATAGAGTTGAAATGTGTTAGATAGACCAATGAAATCTTGTAGGTTTGTTTTTGGCAAATGTATTATGTTTTATAAAAAGTCATAGAACAAAAGTTGTAGTTTATGACTTTAGTAATACAGTCCTGCAAGGTTGTTAGTGATTTACCAATAACCCTGTATACACACTCTCCCTGTACACTCTCTTGCACACTATCCTTATGTACCCCCTTATGTTCTTCCCTATAATAGTCCTCATTGAACTCGTCCTAAGTGCCTTTGTTACTCTAGTCTATGAGTCTCTTACTTCTTGTCTAGACTTGGTACTCTTGTCTTGTTTGTACTCCCCCTATGTAGCTGGTCCCTTATGCACTTCCGTAATTACTCCTCATTTATGTAATCCTTTATGTGAATTTAATAAACGTATCGGAATTTTCAGTCATGTCTGTTGGAAGTACTCACAACCTTTTTTCAGGGGAATCCGTCGTGAAAATTCGTAAAAAAAAACTGTAAAGCGTCAGGTCTATTGTCATGTAAATTAATCAGCTAAACAAAGCGGTAGTTACATCAATTGTTCATTTTTACAATCTCATAAATAGACCAATTAAACAGATTTCTTTTTTTTGGAGACTGTTCAAGATTATTTTTTAAACTGGCTATAAAACAATTATAACCTATGTTCTTTATGAGTACTTCTAGCAAGACATTACTTTCAACAACCAACATAAGGAACATCATCATCCTTACATTAAAAATTAAGCACTTAGGATTTCTGTTAAGGAATGAAAAGTACAGAATAATTTGCATCGTATTTCAGTTTATTACACTGCAGTTACATGGTGGTGACATTTACTGTCCACATCCGCAGGTGCGAGCTCCGTAGCCGAGTTGTCGGCCGGCAGCAGGGATAGCACCAGCGCCGAGTCCATAGCCAGCAGCAAGTCCTGAGGCAGACGCAGCGCCATAGGCACCTGCACCACCATAGGCACCAGCAGGAGCGATGCTCTCAATAGCAGTAACACCGTTACCGCAGCTGTAGCTGACGGCGCCAGCACCGCCGCTTGCCAGCACGCCCTCCAAAGCCACAGCACTCACGAACGGCAGCTCACCAGCCACGGACAGAGCACCATCAAACACATTCTCTGAGTTTATGGAGAGGCCGCTGGGAGCGATGGAGGACACGCTGGAGACAGGCAGAGCTCCGCCACTGGTGGGGATGATGTCCAGACCAATCAGACCGTTGCCAGCCCAGCTGTTACCAGCACAGCCGGACGCTCCCCACCCTGAGGCGATGAGACCAGGAGCCGCCAAGCCTGCCGAGGCTGAGCCGCACGCAGGACCAGCGATAGGTGCGCGACCCCAGCACTGGCTGAATGCAGTCTGCAAACAAACAATAAATCTGTGAGTACTAAGAAAACAGGCTGACATTACTGTCTTATCAATCACGTAATATAGAGTGTGTCAGATGCATTAATTATGTAATTAGACATGAATAACGATAAGTGTCACGTTCAAACTACATAAAAAGTAAAAGTTGTTGTATCAGACCTGCACGAAGAGCGCCTGAGCGCAGAGGACGAGGATCAGCTTGGCTGCCATTGTAGTTTGTGTCGAAGTGAACTTGACTGTGAGTTTTCCAAGAATCGATCCACTATTTATACTGAAACGTAGTGCTTATCTAGTTGTGTTGCAGCAATTTGTGCGTTTTGAAATGAACTTTTCGCACCTTTATCAGTAGTTGCAATGTGGGGAAATAGAAAAGTGCATGACTTTGTTTCACCAGAACATAGAAACAAAAACACGTTGTTGTGATAAGAGGAGACTTTTGCACTATATAACCGTGGTCTAGAAGTAGGAACATCATTCAGTCTTCAGCTTCTCGTTGAACACAAACATCAAACATGTCTCCCTTCGCTGTCGTGTTCCTCTGCATCCAAGCTTGCTTGGTCCAGGTGAGTGTTACTTCTAATTTCTTCATATATCACTCATTGTCAGCTACGATCAATGAGTCAATCATGTATTATTGTTTCCACAGAATGTGTTCGGTATCGGGTGCGGCTGCGGGGGTGCAGCTCCCGCCGCTCTCTCCGGCGCCGCTCCCTGCGGCTACGGCCTAAGCTCCGGCCTTGGCTACGGTGCTGGTCTGGCTGGCCCCTTCGGATTGGCTTCTGGTTTGGGTTATGACGGACTCGCCTACCCTGGCGCTGCCGGTTACGGCTCTGGAGTCGCCGCGTACGGCGGCGCCGGTGAAGGCAACGTGGCGGTCGCTGGTGAGCTGCCAGTCGCCGGTAACACCGCTCTGTATGGACAGGTGCCCATCATGGGCGCTGTCAGTTTTGGTGGATCTGTCCCGGCTGCTGGTGCCGTGTCTATCTCCGGACAGTGCGCGTGCGGCTGCGGTACTCCAGTCGCTGCTCCTGTATACTGCTGATTCATCTAATTTTGACGAGTAAATAATAAATGACCTTGCATTTCGCAAAACTTGTGTTTTTCCTTCCATTTGCAATGCAACTTATTCGACCTGTATCAAAACCCTATCAACAGTGATTTCCTCATAAATAATTTATTTTTACTATTGTGATGTCAATAGCAGCCAATTCTCGACAAGCAAAGCTTTTCCAAAAATTAAAGATACATATGCTAAGAGACAAATGGATAATATTAGAATTGCAAAGTCACGTAGCGTAACTTATATACCAATAAGTAATATTCATTCATTTATTTGCATTTAAAAGAAAATGAACAATAAAAGGTCGTTAAAGAAAAGATTTATAGAGGAAACAATAAGAGATTTTGGAAATAACTCTAATTTGTCCAATGTCCAAGTTACATTCCTGAGGAATCCCTGTTTTTGCAGATTTTTAGACATCTGCGCAACTTTAGGGCAGCCTTTGGAGGATCTGCCGTAGTAGATCTTACTTGTGACGTCTCACTTATTTCAAAGTCCATTAAGAATTTGAGATAGAGTTACGACCATGACCTGTTTTTCATCAATTCCCGGCCCGCTTTTTTACTCTCCATAACTTGCTCTCTTATGTAATCTAGCTTGCTCTTTGTTATATACTCCCTCTGTGTATTCTCTTCTATCCTAATGTTCTTCCCTATAATCCCAATTCCGTTGAACCTAGGTACTCCTGTTAGTCTCTTGTTCTCTTAGTTCTAGTCTTATGTACATACTTTCATAAATACTCCTCACGTGTGTACTTCAATTTAATGAATGTATGTGAATTTATTTGTGTGTCGGATGTACTCAAAACCTTTACTAGGGGTATATCCACCCCTAAAATATAAGTAACAAAACTAGACAGCGTCAGATCAAAGAAATAGTTACAACAATATATTTTTTTTGGAATCCAGCCCACAGATTACTTGAGGGACACATTACTTGAGGGGTTGGTACATTATTCGCTAGGCCATTTGTTACACAGACTTCTTATTATTATTTCACGCTCGTATAAATCTCTTTTCTGACTCCCGGAATGAAGTTGCATATCGGCAGACTCATATTAGGTAGGTATATTCAATGCCATTTTATTACTGCACTGTCAATTCCCGATTAGAGCATTTTCCAAGCGAAAAGTCAAGTGACAGCAAACAATGACAGCTGAAGATTCAAACATAACGCATGAACTGAACGGAAAATACAATCATGTGTATGCCATAATGTATCCATGTATGATTGTATGTTCAAAGTCTATAGACGCTTTGCCCATCGCTTCAAGAGAAATGTTGTCTCTCATTGTACTCATACTTCTTACTTTACCGTGTCCACCCCTAACTTTAAAAAATAAAAGAACAGAATACTTTGCATTGCATTATTTCAGTTTATTTCATCAAGCAGAACATTGTCGTCATTCGTAGGTATCATTATCATCATTGAATTTAGTATTGTCTGCATCCACAGCCGCGAGCTCCATAGCCCAGACCACGGCCAGCAAGACCGATAGCACCAGAGCCGAGTCCATAGCCAGCAGCAAGTCCTGAGGCAGACGCAGCGCCATAGGCACCTGCACCACCATAGGCACCAGCAGGAGCGATGCTCTCAATAGCAGTAACACCGTTACCGCAGCTGTAGTTAACGGCACCAGCACCACCGCTTGGCAGGACACCCTCCAAAGCCACAGCACTTATGAACGGCAGCTCACCAGCCACGGACAGAGCACCCTCATACACATTGTCTGAGTTGATGGCGAGACCGGTGGGAGCGATGGAGGACAAGCTAGAGACAGGCAGAGATCCACCACTGGTGGGGGCGATTTGGAGTCCAGCCAAGCCATTGCCGATGATTCCGTTGCCAGCATAGCCGTTACCAATCAGACCGTTGCCAATAAGGCCATTGCCAGCATAGTTGTTGCCACCACAGCCTGCCCAGCTGGGAGCTGCCAAAACCGGGGCAGCGATGGCTCCACGGCCCAAGCACTGACTGAAAGCAGTCTGAAAAAAAGAAAAAACTTCAATGGAGAGAACAAAGGTGCAGGTAAAACTAGTGATAAGGTTAAAGTTGAGCAAAATAATGCAACATTCTTTTAAAAACACATAAATGTCACAAAAACATATTAAGAAACAACCCAAAGCAATTGCATCGATAACAATTGCAATAAAAGTTAAACATGAAAACAAAACTTAAATTCTTGATCTATCAGAACTAAACTGAAAGATCAAATTCTGAACGAAAATATAGAAATAAATCTCACCTGCACGAAGAGCGCCTGAGCGCAGAGGACGAGGATCAGCTTGGCTGCCATTGTAGTTTGTGTCGAAGTGAACTTGACTATGAGTTTTCCAAGAATCGATCCACTATTTATACTGAAACAAGGCTTTATCTTGGGTTAACGTAAGTTAAGGATTTCGAAATTTATTTTCAACCTTTATCTTTTGTTGCCAAACAAAAACATATGCATTTTATTTCTTTGAATGTTATTATCAAATGCTTTGTTTCTTTCAATTCATGTAGGAAATAACTACGTGCTTTTGATAAAAACTTTTGCACTATATAAACGTGATGCTTAGCTTCGAAAGCATAGTCTTCAGCTTCTCGTTGAACACAAACATCAAACATGTCTACCTTCGCTGTTCTGTTGCTCTGCATCCAAGCTTGCTTGGTCCAGGTAAGTGATCTACCATTTTAGTCTTTATTTCCATGTATACTTCTATGTTGCCATTTACTCCTGTTTCTGTACCTACCAACAGTAGCTTTCGGTTTATGAGAAGTTTGCTTTGACTTCCAAAATTGTCAAGTCCATATAAAGTCTTAGGATCCCACAAATTATGACTGCATTGTATAATTAGAAAATATTGTGTAATACTGTCCCATATCATGCTAACACAATTTCTATCTCCAAACAGAATGTATTCGGCCAATACATCGGTAACAGCTGTGGATGCGGTGGTGCTGGAGCCATCGCCCCAGCTGCTTACTTAAGACTCGGCGCAACTCCTGGCTGCGGCAATACCCTCGGACTTGGATCTTACGGAGGAGCCATTGGGTCTGGTTACAGTGGTGCTTTGGGAAATGGTGCTTACGGTGGTGCCTTAGGAAACGGTGCTTACGGTGGTGCTCTTGGACCTGCTTACGGAGGAATAGGATCTGGAGCAGCCTACGGTGGTACTGGTGAAGGCAATGTAGCGGTCTACGGTGAGCTTCCTGTGGGTGGTAATACCGCTATCGCTGGTACTGTGCCCATCATGGGTGCTGTTAGATTCGCTGGTCCCGTGGCTGCTGCTGGTGCCGTGTCCATCACTGGCCAGTGTGCTTGTGGATGCGGTGCTCCTATCGCTGCTCCCGTGTACTGCTGAAGTAACCAGGGTTACGGAGTGACAGAGAAAATGGATCGAATAATGATAATTATTGTAAACAAAAAAGGAAGCTGAAAACAAACAAAATATAAATGAAGCATTAGAAAATAAGTTGTGGTTTTATTTTATGACATTTTATTTTCCTAAAATCTTTTGAAACCTTAAAAACAAATGAGTGTAACACTGTTTTAAATTATTTTACCACATCAATATCTACTTCACCTTTCTGCCCTTACAATTAGAAACTACCTACGTAAAATAATAATTAAAGGCGCACACGCAGCCTTCCGGCGTCACGTCTACGAAGCGACTGGCGAGGTAGAGAAAACCGAACTTACCCGAGCGGCCGTTCGGAATTACTCGGCAAAACAGCTGACGATCGGTGTCAAAGGTCATCTTAACCGATTTGATTTAAGTCGGGAAGGTTATAAAATAAAATGAATCCAAATCGTCAGACCAGTTAATAGGTAAAGTAATAGTTAAAAATATACAAAATAAAACCATGTTAAACAGTATACCGTATAATAAAGATCCTCCGAGTAGATTATCTTAGAGTATTCAGTTCTCTAAAGTAGAAAGAAAGTTCATTGTGGTACACCAATTACAGAATACAATACAAGCATTCAGTTTCAATGCAAGCAGCAATTCAGTGCAAGCATTTCAGCAAGCAAAAGTAAATTCTTTTAAATAATTTGTCCTTTTCTTAATAACTTATATGTTACTTTAAAACGCCTATTGAAATTAAATAAGCTACCCTACTTTGCTATCTAGCAACTTCTTAACTAACGTTAGAATTATTTCATCAGGCGCTATAACGTTATTCATTTAATTTTGTCAAAAATTAAAATGAATGCCATATAAGTAAGTCTCATATTAGCATCATCGTCATATTTAAAAACGAGATGGAGTCAAGCTAATAAGGGATACTCTTAAAATGAAAACACGAACACATTCATAGAAAAAGTATATTATTTATAAAAAAAAAATAGTTCAATTAATATAAATATTGAAAGCCACAACCACAACCACACTTTCCTGTGATGGTCACGGCACCAGCTGCAACCACAGGACCGCTGAATCTCACAGCGCCCATGATGGGCACCTGTCCATACAGAGCGGTGTTACCGGCGACTGGCAGCTCACCAGCGACCGCCACGTTGCCTTCACCGGCGCCGCCGTACGCGGCGACTCCAGAGCCGTAATCGGCAGCGCCAGGGTAGGCGAGTCCGTCATAACCCAAACCAGAAGCCAATGCGTAGGAGCTAGTCAGACCAGCACCAGCCAAGCCAGATGCAGGATAGGAAAGTCCTGCTAATCCAGCATTGTATCCAAACGCAGAAGCGGGTACTGGATTGCCAAATCCACCAATATTTCCATACATATTACCGAAAGCTGAAGCAGCATATCCAGTTCCAATATTATTAACAAGAGCATCTTGACTTATCATTCCTATAGCACCATTACCACAAGCATGGTTAACAGCCCCTGAACCTATTGTAGGAAGATCACCTTCTAAACCTACTGTATCCACGAAGGGTAGCTCACCAGCCACAGCTAAGGTACCTTCGTAAACATTTTCTGATTCAACCACTATGCTGTTAGGAGCGATTGGTGATGCACTGGTTACTGGTAAGGCTCCTCCAGATGTTGGCATAATTTCTACTACTGGAGCGTTTATAATACTGTTTGAAAGGCCATTGTAGGTTAAACTGGTGCCTACCAGTCTGCCAGGAAAGGTATTGCTTGCGTAGCCAGTTGAGAATCCGTCGTAACCAAAAGGAGTTGATAAGCTGTATGCTGATGGAGTATATAAACGGCCACAATTCTGGGAAAGCGCTGACTGAAAGAAAATAAAACAATTGATAGTGAAATTAAAGTGAAGTTAATGCCACAAAATGATTCATTTGTGATATTTTTCTCTCGTGAAAAAAGTACATACCTGGATTAAAAGCACTTGAGCAAAAAGGACTAACATAGCCCTGGCAGCCATATTGGATTATCGAAAACACTCCTTCTTCGGGTGTCTGTATGGAACTTAGTGCGTAGGCACTGCTTTAATTTAAAGAAAACAGTGTTTATATACTTGATCCTTTGACACATTATAACACATTAATTACTGTAATATTTATTTAATTGTATAATACGTAATCATTTTAGTTACAAAACTAAGCCTATAAATACATAGAAATGCATCGATTTCAAAACAATTGTTAGTACGACTGTAATAGGCCTACATTTTTCTGAAAACGTTATGATAAGGTTGTTCAATATTTATGTAAGACGCTATATTTGGATTTATTTAAGGCAATAATAAGTGGACGAAAGCTAAATGGAGCTTAACCTCGATGCTCATAACCCTCTTGCCCTTACTCCATTTCTTATTTATGGCCATCGCAACTTTCTATTTTCATACTCCTGTATCTAACGTCATCTCACATGTAACATACCCTGCACGAGTTAAGGATTGCTATTGGTCAAATTGGTAAAAAAAGACAACCAAATTATGTTATTAACTTTTATTCAGGTCACATCAATTTAAGAACTTCTCATAGTTTAGTAGTAAATTCCACTTTGGTAGCAACCGTCAATAGGAGCAACTATACCTGCTGTAGGTAAAGCAGCGTTGCAACCAAGTCCTGAAGACAAAGCCCCTATTCCAGCACCAGGTGCGATGGCACCAGCGCCGTATCCATAGCCAGCAGCAAGTCCTGAGGCAGACGCAGCGCCATAGGCACCTGCACCACCATAGGCACCAGCAGGAGCGATGCTCTCAATAGCAGTAACACCGTTACCGCAGCTGTAGCTGACGGCGCCAGCACCGCCGCTTGGCAGAACACCCTCCAAAGCCACAGCACTCACGAACGGCAGCTCACCATTTACATAGACATTACCTTCAATCGTATTCTCAGAGATCACTGATAATCCGTTAGGAGATATCGTAGAATAACTGGACACTGGAAGAGATCCACCACTAGTTGGGATCACTTTAATACCCAGACCTGATAAGCTAAGACCAGCGTTCCCATAGCTGTTTCCATTGTAAGCATTTCCTGAGCAAGATGGAGCTTGCACTACAGGGCTGGCACATCCAGAGTTTCCCAATCCAGGGTTAATAGTTGCAGACCAGTCGTAGGAAGGTTGTCCAGCGTCCACATTGGAACGACCTCCACAATGGCTGAAGGCAAGCTGAAAAACAGATTTTGATCACTTTATCAGTAAATGGTAAAACAGTTCAATGGAACCCGTTGAATCTCCCATAGATTTTTATATGAAAGTCGGGACCCACTAATTTAACGTGCCTTTCAAAACATGGAGTCACTTGTCATGTATGGTCATCCAAAGACCAACCGGTGTGGTATTACTTAGCCACTAGCTACTAGATATTAATAATGAGTTTCTTTTGTTTTTTGAAGAAGCCTAAATAAATAAAATTTTTACCTGTACAAAAAGCGCTTGAGCGCACAAAACAATGATGACCTTAGAAGACATTGTTAGTAACTTCAACAAATTAAAGTTATTGAATGATATTTTCTATAAATCCTATGGTTTATATACAAAATTCGCAGAATTCATACGTGTGATTCTAGTAATTTGCAATATTTTAGCAATAGTAGCTACTGCAATGGAATTATTTATCAGTGCAGTTTCTAAATTGCTAATGTGTTATTGCTTATTTAATAATATTGGTAGTCAAGGTTTGCGAAAAAGCTTTGCAGCCCAGAAAATTCGCACAGAACATTGGATCTGTGAGATCAGGATACTTGTTTACTTATACAAAGTGTGTCGTACCTAATCACAATAAATGAAATACGTTAATATACTGGTAATATATGTCGATTAGCACAAAAAAAAGCTTAAAAATTAAATAGAATAAAAATGTGCTGGAATTAGAACACCATATAATAGTCCGTCATTCATTACAAACAACGGAAATTCTCCCTTGAAAACTGACAACTTTCAACTGATCAAAACATTCGATACTCTTTACTTTATCTCTGCACACAATGATGTTGTAAATTATGGAAACAAAAACCTGCGGTTTAACCACTGAATGGATTAGGTTAATATTTTTACAATTTCCTCATGGAATACCATAAAGTGTAGGTGATAGGATTTAATGTGATTAGGAACGACACAGCCGATAAAATTAAGAAGCTGACTGAAAATTCATTCAGTTGTTTGTACAACATTCAGTTTGACATAGAAGGACAACTTTAAGGAAACAAACTATGTCGCTACCTATTCATTTCTATATACTTAGGATGTACCTTAGAGCATCTTTCTTTTTCTGGGCTTTGTGAAGCTGAGCATTTGTCACAAACCCTGGGGCCCCGTTGTTATCCGCATCATTTTTTGAAATCGTTGAGTTAAATCTACATATATCGTTGTGTTATAGTACCTTACAGTTGGATACCATTTTTTTTTACCACATCAAAAATCATCAAATGACCCCTCCCGCTGTGGGTTAGCAGCGGTGAGGGAGTGTCAGACTCTTACTGACTAAAAACCGTCGTGTTCCGTCATACTTAGGCCTTTTATATACCAGGGCCGCGGTATCTCGGTGGCAGCTGGATACCAGAGATCCATACAGTTTTAAGGGTAACATTGTAGTGTAAGTAAGAGTTTATTCTCCGGTGATAGCTGGGACTTTCGTGCTATGAGCCAGTCCCTAGCTTTTCAGAAGCCTTTCCATAGCTGGAGGCTAAGCTGTTTGCGTTTGGTGAAAATATGTTTTTGCTAAGGCGTTTGTCAAGACGTAACCTTAAGAAACAAATATATATGTAGTCTGCTTGGGGACATCCACATTATTTAATCAAACAGGCGAGCAAGATTCTCTTTTCAAAGCAAAAAACATGGGTTGATAAACATTATTACCTTAACTTAAGCTTGGCTTGACTCGACCCTGCCTGTATTGATAGTAAAAAATAAACGAACTAGTAGAAAGTAAACGAGTCCACACAGTGGAAACAAGTCCACATATATTAAGGGGTCATTGAGAACTAGTCAATAGCTTCTGGCTCCGACCCTGAGTAAATGTGTGTCAAATCTCTCAATTTTACAAATTCAACAAGCTCTCAAGAGTGCTGTATATTAAGGGGTTGCTGAGAAGCAGTCACCACACCTGAAGCGCATTTGGTGTCAAACTCCTCATCCCAGGCATCGAACGAACCCGCACATATAAGGATTTCATTAAGTAGCTACTGAGTACTAGGGACTACCAAACTTCAAACTTCAAATATACCATTAATTTAAAGTAACTTGTAAATGATAATAGTTTCAGGGAAAAAAACAGCCAAAATAATTACTATAATTGTGATTTATTAAACTTAAAACAAATCAATACTGGTATTGATAACCATTACAACCACAAGCACAGTTGCCAGAGATAGACACGGCACCGCCAGCTGGGATCGCACCATTGAATCCTATAGATCCCATGATCGGGACTTGACCAGCCAAAGCCGTGTTACCAGCTACGGGCATCTCCCCAGCAACTCCCACGTTGCCTTCACCGGCACCACCGTATGACGCAAATCCGTAAGGAGCGGCAAATCCGGAGCCGTAACCGTAAGATGACTGGGCGATTGTAGGGTTAGAAGCGTAATTGTAGGCTGCAGGAGATTGAAGACTAGTGTAGCCGTAGTTGCTTGAAAGTCCTGCTCCGTAGCCAAGGGTTGATAAGTCGCTAGCGTAGTTTCCAATGCACTGGGTGAAAGCATTCTGGAAGAAATATATATTGGATTAGTAGGAAAACTGGCAAATACCACTTGATACTTTTCTAAGTTTAAGTTATCATGTGCTTTCTAAATACTTCGAAGTTTCTTGGACACCAATACAAATAAAGGTGAAGGAAAATATCAAGACTAAACCTGGACTTAAAAGTCTGAAATGGCCTAATGAAATGGCGCTTTGAGAGAGCGTGGTGATTAACGCTCATTCCTTCTCTGTATGAAAAGAGGCCTGTGTCCTACAATTAGGGCTGCCATCCGTCCGGGTTTCCCCGGATTTGTCCTCGTTTTGACCCCGTCCGGGGGACGTCCGGGCGGGTTTTTAAGAAGCGTCCGGGAAAACCCGGACACTTTTCATGTAAGAAAGCACCTTACTGTATTTACGTATTTATCGGCATTATGATACAAAACGCTTACTTCGTCCGGGGAAAAATGCGATTTACGTCAAATGTCCGGGGTTTTTTTAATCTTTGTCCGGGTTTGGCGAAATTCGAGATGGCAGCCCTACCTACAATGGGACATTTAAAAGACTTATAACGATGACCCCTTACCTGAATTAAGCAAGCTTGAATGCAAAGCAATAGAACAGTGAAAGAAGACATGATTGAAGTTTAATGATACTGAGGGCTGATTTTTCAATCGCCAGATAACTCCTATCTGAGGAATATTTTTAACGTTTTGACAGCTTTTGTATGGAAAATATGTCAAACCGCCATATTTATTCCTCAGATAGAAGTTAACTGATGATTGAAAAATCAGCCCTGAATCGAATGATTTTCAAGTTATCATATCAACGTTTTATATTGATAAAGTTACATTATTTAGGTTCTAGTGAGGAAACATTACGTGATTAGTTTTTGTACATGTCTATTTTTAGTCTCGTGTTCATCATCGTGACTTAGTTATCCATTGATAAGGAAGGCTTTTTTGTTGTCACAACCGAAAAAATTCACTGCTGGACATCTATCTCTCCCAAGTTTATAGTATTTGCCAAAACTCTCCTGGCTGAGCGAGCATGCGTGTTTATGAGCTCAGTGGGGGATATTTTTGGCTTCGGAGTTAAAGATCTAAATACCAGCTCTATTTTCCCTTCTAATTGGGAACTCCACACACACCCCGTAAAAAATGCTTATAGCCCCCCCCAAACTTTTGCATTGTCTTTGATTCGACTTCGGCTTCGACTTTGACTCTTGCCACACTTGCTAATCAATGTCCAAATTGGACACGGCGTGGCCCATAAAATTGCTAACCTATTACCTCATTTCCAACTAAACCATCGAAGTTGCAACAATTATCCGTAAAAACAATGTGAAACATTATCGTCAGAATGTAATCAGTAATTTCTTATATACTCGTCATGAAATAAATCACTATCTAACAATACTTATTAATATTATGACACTATTACACACTGATTAAATATTAACTTAAGTAATATAAAACAAAGGCCTACTATAAATATCGGCGTAAATTCGTCCAAAATCATTATCGAATTTTACCTCAATTTCAAAGCTTTGTAAAGAAAAACAAAATGGCAGCCAAGGCAATCCTTGTTCTTTGCGCTCAAGCAGTTTTGATCCAGGTAATTTGTATACAATGTTCTTCATCATACGAGTTTGAATCCAGTCTATTAAAGTCCTTTTTTGTTTATATAAAAGTTACACCCAAAGTCTGGATGAGTTGGTTTTTTCCTTGTGGAATTCCTAAATAGAAATCCCGCGTTCGTAAATCGCTTCAGATTTCAATGGCCTACTCTGTCTTTTATTATGCGTACTAAAAGATTGCAAATTGTAAATCGATATTCCCTAGCAAGCGAATCAACAGTACCTACATAGATTATTGAAATCCGAAGAAAATGAATAGCTTTGCAGATGCTGTAGAGACAGGATTTTGGCTAACGTATATTTTCTTTATCAGGGTATCTACGGACAATATATTGGCAATATCAACAACGCGATTGCTGCTGAGGAGCTCGCCCTAGCTGGCAACAGGCTCCCGTGCGGCTCCAACCCAGCAGGGCTGAGCGGCTACCCCGGCAGCTACGGCCTGGCTGCCAACTCCTTCGTGCCGTCCAGCGGCGGCGGCTTCGCAGTCACCAGCTACTCCCCCATCGCGCCCACCGGCATCACCGTCGTCTCGGAGAACGCTATCGAAGGCGCGCTCACTGTCAACGGAGAGCTGCCGTTCTTGGGCGCTGTGGCTGTGGACGGCGCTCTGCCCACTGCCGGCGCGGGCGGCATCAACTACGGCTGCGGCAGTGGCTCCGTGGCTATCGTCAGCGAGGTCGCTCCTGCTGGACCTTTCACCCCTGTAGGTCCCGCTGCCGCCGGTCCTGCTTACCCAGGAGCTGGGTACGGTTCCACTGCTGGTTTTGGGTACGGAGCTGGTCTTGGTGGACGAGGGTATGCAGGCCTTGGATTCGGATTAGGTGGATGCGGCAGCGGTGGTGTTTACTAAGTTATTTTGTTTAAATAAATTGTTATTTAGTTCTGTATTCTGGTTTTTGATTATAACTTGTCTTTGAGATACTTGAAGTGAGAAAGGCCATCAGACGGTCCTTATTGAATTGCAGCATCAATTGATAGTTATGACAATAAAAATACTGTGTCCAAAATACGCTTTGCACACGGGACTGTAGAGTGTCGGACTTTTAAGAGGCGAACGTTTGCTGAAGCCAACACGCTGAAGACCTTTTGTGACAAGTTTATTCAAAATAAGTAAAGGTGACCCGTACATAGTTTACGAATATGAAACATCCACGGTTATTATCTAAACTAGACCTAACTATATAAGAAAACTACTTGAACTACTGTAATGGAATGTTAGTGGACTATTACTCTAGTCCATCATCCTCCGAGCCTTTTCCCAATCATGTTGGGGTCGGCTTCCAGTCTAACCGGATTCAGCTGAGTACCAGTGCTTTACAAGAAGCGACTGCCTATCTGACCTCCTCAACCCAGTTACCCGGGCAACCCGATACCCCTTGGTTAGACTGGTGTCAGACTTACTGGCTTCTGACTACCCGTAACGACTGCCAAGGATGTTCAATGACAGCCGGGACCTACAGTTTAACGTGCCATCCGAAACACAGCCGATGGTGTCTAAGATATACTTAGAAAGTACATACAAACTTAGAAAAGTTGCATTGGTACTTGCCTGACCTGGGATCGAACCCGCGCCCTCATACTTGAGAGGTTAGTCCTTTACCCACTAGGCCACCACGACTTATTCTAGTCCATTTCAGAGAAATTATGGGAACATGACACCCACCGATAACAATGTATAAGTAAAATGTGGAGACTCGCCTGCTCACTTACCGGTCTTATCACCAGGCATTCACCCTCCGAGAGCACTGAGACTGCACCCTAGACGACCAATAAAGGGAAGCCAGAGGCGGAAGACCTGTCCCCGTCATGGTTCACTCTGAGTACTTCGACCGACCTGGAGCACTCGGTACCCATGGTAAGGCCATATGAGCCATATCATAATATGGCTCAGATATCCTGCGGGTTTGACAGTTAGGTATTGTTAAAAAATAAATAGGATAATAATAGTACCTATAACTATTTTTGTTTTGTGGTTTTGTGTCACCATTTCATTAAAGTTGTCTCAAAAGGGCTTCAGCGTGTTGGCTTCGGTCCCACGTTCGCCTCCCAAATATCAGGGACTCTATAGTCCCGAGGTCTGGAAGAGACATACATAATAACTATTGCATTTGTTTCTAGATAAGTTTAGTTAGGTTACCCGAACAAAATATCGAATCATCAGAAGTATAAAAAAACAGACTATGCTAAAATTCTGAAAGGCAATGAAAACTTGATTTAACGTCATCTGTGTTTAGATGCATGAACCTACCTGTGCAGATAGTAATTAAGTTAACCGACAGATGTCGCTACGTTGTACTTTTATGATTGTATTTTTCATAAAAGTGGAACTTGTTATTTTTAAATGATTTCCAAAATCCTCAAAATACACATAGTTTTTTTCAACGTTAACGTGCCATCCGAAACACAGCCGATGGTGTCTAAGATATACTTAGAAAGTACATACAAACTTAGAAAAGTTGCATTGGTACTTGCCTGACCTGGGATCGAACCCGCGCCCTCATACTTGAGAGGTTAGTCCTTTACTCACTAGGCCACCACGACTTATTCTAGTCCATTTCAGAGAAATTATGGGAACATGACACCCACCGATAACAATGTATAAGTAAAATGTGGAGACTCGCCTGCTCACTTACCGGTCTTATCACCAGGCATTCACCCTCCGAGAGCACTGAGACTGCACCCTAGACGACCAATAAAGGGAAGCCAGAGGCGGAAGACCTGTCCCCGTCATGGTTCACTCTGAGTACTCCGACCGACCTGGAGCACTCGGTACCCATGGTAAGGCCATATGAGCCATATCATAATATGGCTCAGATATCCTGCGGGTTTGACAGTTAGGTATTGTTAAAAAATAAATAGGTTAATAATAGTACCTATAACTATTTTTGTTTTGTGGTTTTGTGTCACCATTTCATTAAAGTTGTCTCAAAAGGGCTTCAGCGTGTTGGCTTCGGTCCCACGTTCGCCTCCCAAATATCAGGGACTCTATGGCGATTATCACACTGCCCCGCATGATGCAGCGTAGTGCGTGGATGCGTTTTTTTCCGTTGTATGGAAATATCTCCGTTTGTATGGAAAACACGCATAGTCCAACACACTGAAAATGCATCCACGCGCGTTCATGCGGATCACGCACATACATGCGGAGAAGGTGATCTTCACACTGCCCCGCATCACGCTGCATCTTGCGTGTCGACGCACCTACGCGCGTTCTTGCGGGAGTGCAGATCTGCATCATCGTGCGGGTTTTTCACGCACTCACGCGCGTAGGTGCGTTTTGTAAATTCACGCACAGCGGCTCTCATCGAGTTCCATTTTCAAATATACACGTCACGCCCATTGAAAATCACGCGCGTCACTGCGGGATCAGTGTGCCATACCTTGCGTTTCGCCCCGCAAGAACGCGCGTAGGTGCGTCCACACGCAAGATGCAGCGTGATGCGGGGCAGTGTGAAGATCACCTTCTCCGCATGTATGTGCGTGATCCGCATGAACGCGCGTGGATGCATTTTCAGTGTGTTGGACTATGCGTGTTTTCCATACAAACGGAGATATTTCCATACAACGGAAAAAAACGCATCCACGCACTACGCTGCATCATGCGGGGCAGTGTGATAATCGCCTAAACTTATCTAGAAACAAATGCAATAGTTATTATGTATGTCTCTTCCAGACCTCGGGACTAAAAAACAGACTATGCTAAAATTCTGAAAGGCAATGAAAACTTGATTTAACGTCATCTGTGTTTAGATGCATGAACCTACCTGTGCAGATAGTAATTAAGTTAACCGACAGATGTCGCTACGTTGTACTTTTATGATTGTATTTTTCATAAAAGTGGAACTTGTTATTTTTAAATGATTTCCAAAATCCTCAAAATACACATAGTTTTTTTCATCAGAGAAAAATTCATCATTTCATCATAACAAAAGCACGATTCTTTAACCATATATACAAAAAATATTTAAATTAATATCCGAATGAGACCCCTCTGATTTGGGGGTCGGTGAAAAAAAGTGGAGATTTTTAATGTGCGTCATCTTTTGATGTATTTTTTTGCCCGATTACACACTATAAAATCAGGCCCAACTCTTAAAACGACAACAGAAAAATTACGAAGGTTTTCGTACCATTCAGTAACCAATCTATAGGTACCTAAAACGAGCAGAAACGATTTGATGTAACGGAATACTCTTTTCAGTACATATTATCATCTGTAGACTAAAAACTGTTTAATTACCATGGTTCATTAGATACAGCCTAGTTATAGCCAGAGAGACAGTGGAGAGTGGAGACTCAGTACCTAAGTAATAGGGTCCTGGTTATAATCATTTTGCTACAGGACTCAAAAAGTAGGTAGGTAGTAGTAGGTTCAATTAGAATAAAATGTTTTAACTTCATAGTCTTATTGATTTAAACACTGCATACTGAAATTAGCATAGAGGTGAGACATCCTGATTATCTATAGGTACTAATATAATATAGACTCTACATATATTATATGTTTGTACCCTAAAAGCGCCGAAACTCCGGAACCGACTTGAAAAATTCTTTCACTGTTGGAAAGCTACACTCTTCCCGAGTAACATACTTAGGCTATATTTTATCCCGGTACGGGCAGACGTTCCCAGGGGTCGCGTTTGAAATCACGGGAAAACGGCTAGTTTGTTTTAAACTGAATAAAATTGCATTACATAACCACATAATATATAAAATAAATACATAATAAATAACCATCCACGTGTTAGAATTGTAATAGCCTGCTAGTAATATTATTACAAAAATAAATACTCGTAAATTCATACTATCAAATCTAAGTAGATAACATTAAAACTTAAGTAACATCCCTTATCGATAAAGTTGTATCGATAAACGATTGTGTAATTAATCGATATAAAAGATGCAAGTAACAATCTTAATAATCAGTTACTTTTCAAATCTCTCACAATGTGCTGTAAAGGAGTTTTAGTTTTCTGCCTATTTGCTGTTATTTTGCAAGTAAGTTTTGCTTATTTTTTGTGCTGAGTTTAGTTTTAAGTTGTTCTTGCTTAATTATTGTTCATACTGTTAGAAAAATCGCAGTTTGTAAGAATATACTTATTCATTAGGTACTTTTGTTACTCTCATGCAAAAACTTCAGAATTGATTTGTATGAATCTTGGCAATAGGTATACAGCTTATTTATCACAATAGCGTAAGTATTATAGGGTACTTTTGATCCATGTGCGGGATGTGGTGTCCTCGGATAAAATATCTAGGTACCTAATATAGTCTCAGCTATAACCAAATCAACTTCCATTCGAACCCAACCAACTGACTACCAGTTTATTAATTCACTCCACAGAAAATAACAAAATTCACCTTTACCAGAACATTCTAAACACTCAATTCATCTTTTCCAGAACACCAACTCCTTCCCCATAGGGCTGCAAACACCATTAAACTGCAATGGAGTTCAGCAGCTCCAAGAAACCGGTTCCCCCATCATCACGGAAATAGTTCCCTCCCTACAGTTCGGTGACGTGACTGTGACCGGAGATCTCCCCATAGGGGGGAGTATTAAAGTCAAGGGGGTGTTCCCCGTGTACGGGACTGTGGCTCTAGATGGAGGACTACCGACCAGTGGGACGGCTGTTGTTAATACTGGATGTGGCAATGTGGTTTGAGATTCATAGTCATCTTCATCTCCGAGCCTTTTACCAACTATGTTGCGGTTGGCTTGAGGTTGGGGTAAAATAAATTATTGTTTGATTATGTTTTTGGTTTCATTTTTATTTATTTATCCTACAAACATATTTCTGAGGAATATTTCCCACAAAACAGTTTACATACATAGTTTGTTTGCCGATTTGAGGAAACTGAAAAAACTGTTGTTACGAAAATACGAAACCTTTGTGAATTTCGAAGATACTTGCAAGAATGGTATCCAAGAGCTACAAGAAACCGGTTCCCCGGTCTTCACCGAGATCATTTCTTGACAGGAGATCTCCCAATAGGGGGGAGTATTAAAGTGAAGGGCGTGTTCCCCGTGTACGGGACTGTGGCTCTGGACGGAGGACTACCGACCAGTGGGACGGCGGTTGTTAACACTGGATGTGGCAATGTTGCTTGAGATTCATAGTCATCTTCATCTTCCGAGCCTTTTCCCAACTATGTTGGGGTTAGCTTCAGATTGGAGTTAAATAAATTATTGTTTGGTTATGTTTTTGGTTTTATTTTTATTTATATACAAAAAAGTTGCAAGTTGCTAATACTGGATGTGCAATGTGGTTTAAATAAGTAGGGGTATCAGATTCCCGGGTAACCTGGTTGAGGAGTTCTGAAAGGCAGACGCTCCATTTGAACATCAGTTGCAAGAATTGCAGCTGTGTTGTCCTCTTTTGGGACAGCGGGATTGTCCGCGTGAGTTGCTCGCTGGCAGACTGGGCGGTAGAAGGGACATGATGGGTTTTAGTCAGAAAGAGTCTGACACTCCCTCACGCTGCACCCACAGCGGAAGCCGTCAGTTCAGATTTCCAATCATTTCCCACCTCTAAAAAGAGGTGTAAGGTTATTTTTTTATAGGGCACTTTTAAACGAGATTAGACCGAGATTCTATAGATAAGTACCATGAGAAGAAACACCGAACTGAGTCGTAACTGGGGCCCGATTCTAGTAAATTAATAATGTCAAAATTGAATAGAAATTGAATCACAATACAATCGCATTAGCAGTTTTAACCATATCGGGCGCGCAATGCCACATATGCTTCAGTCGTAATTGAGTCGGGATTGGATCTCAGTCATGTGAATCGTATGTCGCTTAAGTAAAATAGCGGAATCGTGCCCCCGGCCTTTGTAATAGGTATAGCCAGGTTGCCTTGACAATTGTCCAGTCTGTTCAGGAATGTTACCTAGGTACATGTACAAATATTAATAAAAGTGAAGAGCTAATGTCTGGAAGTACAGGTCCAAGTTGAAAAAATATTTCAGATTTAAATAAGTAAAGTTTATTTGTTGCGAAGGCTGCAGGCAACTAGCACGGTAGAAGCCAGTAAGTAGGACAACCGATCTTACCAAGGGATACTGGGTTGCCGTTGTAACTGGATTAAGGAGGTCTGATAGGCAATCGCTTCTTGTAAAACACTGGTACCCGGCTGCATTTAAGTACACTGGAAGCCGACCCCAAAATATGTAGTTGGGAAAAATGGAAGGCGAATGATAATGATGAGGCTATATGCATCTTTTATCCGGGTAGATACGCGGAATAACTTAGAATAATTCTAAAGGGGTGAAACCGCTGACAAAAGCTAGTTCCCAATATTACTCATTTGGTTTAGAAAGGTTACAATGATCAATATGACTAATACACAATACGTGATATTATATCAAAAGAATCAGTTGCATAAAATAAGTAGGACGCAATAAAAACAATAAGGTAATTTCATAAAATGTAGTATATTTCACAGCATATCACAACAATACATATTCATTACATAATATTTATCATTGATGTCACAAACATTTAAAAAATATTAACAAATTCGCCATTTTAAAAATTTTCGTTTTCTATCATTATCAGTTTTTATATTTCAATTCTTAATTCAATATTATTTTCTTAACAATCCAGATTTGTATTTCGAATCCAATAAAAGTTAGAAAGACAAAAAAAACAGTAGTTTTGGTCCAGGCACAGCATGAAGTTTCTCAGAAGAAATAATACCTAAATATTTGAATAGATGCCTATTGTACCTAAATATAATTAACAATTTCTATCACACTCAACTTGCACTCGAAATAATAATTTTCTGACCTAAGGCGATTAACACACGGCACCGCGCAACGCCGCGGTAAGCGGTGAAGCGGATCTCATGTCGCAATGACCTGTATTAAATCCGTTGATGCCCTCCGCGGCGGTGCGCGGTGCCGTGTGTTAATTTTCTAACAATGCTTCAAACCCCATCCTGATTTGCTAATGATTAGAGGAGCGATTGATACCTACGTATTATCTCACGATCTGAAAAATCGTGTGAAAAGTCGCATCATTTGCTCGTACAATCATTAGCAACTTTCGATTTAAAAGCGATGTTAATGAATAAATGTTTTAGTCCTAATTCTTCTAAGTAAATCACAATTTTGAACCCTATATAAGTACTAAAACGTCCATTTGGACATCCTAGTTAGTGCCAAGAAAAAAAATTAAATCCTGTTAAACGTTCCAGGATCGTAAATCGTCCAAAAGCAAGCAGTATTATAAAATGCTGAACGTATAATATCCAAAACCCATCCTGATAGATTATTATATACCCCCAAAAACCCCCTTCTAATTTAACTAGTAAAAAACATCGCTTTCACCAAAACTTCAAAACAAATACTTAGGTGGCACATAATCTTTACAGACACACCACGATTTTTAAACGCGACGTTTATAGAGAAAACTGTTATGTAATTTCTGCTGAATCTGTAAGAAAACGCCTATCGTTGCGTTTAAAAAACGTGACGTCCACAGGCCCTAAAATGCCCTTCACTTAGAAGATATAAGAGTATCCAAGGCCGTTATACCCACAGCCACAACCACACCCACAGCCACCATAAGACACAGGGGCATACGCATAAGTAGGTCCCACTGGTACCGGCACAGTGGCGACTACATTAGGGTTCAGAGGCAGAGTCTCTGACAGTAGGCTGCTAACAGTGAGCAGGGATAGAGTGTCGGCTAGACTGGCAGCCACGCTGGGTTGGGCAACTGCTGTGACGAGGGGGGATGAAAGGGCGATGGGAGCGTTGCCACGGCAGATTGCTTGGCTGTAGGCGTTCTGTGGAGAAAGAGAAATTTGGATGTTGAGAGAGATGAAAAGTAATGGAAAAATAATAGTGTGGTGTGATAATCATCTATATTGATATTATAAAGCTGAAGAGTTTGTTTGTTTGCTTCCAACTACTGGTCCGATTTGAAAAAATCTTTCAGTGTTAGATAGCCCATTTATCGAGGAAGGCTATAGGCTACTTTTTATCCCGGTACGGGAAGCAGTTCCCACGGGTTGCGGGTGAAACCGCTGGCAATAGCTAGTAGGTATATAAGATACCTAACTTCCTAACTAAGCTGGCAATGTAATTTTCTCGTAGTAAAGTTATACTGTAAGTCAATAATTGTAAACGCTTCTTTTTTAAAAAGAGTGTCTATGGAGTTTCTTATCGGTTCTTCCCCATGAGGCACCGTGCACCTAGCTATTAACGTATCGTAAAAATCTGTGGTAGGGTTATAGATATGAAATAACAACCTTTACAATACAATAAATTATTTAAAGGATACGGAAAAGTTCGCAAACAATTTTTACCCCCATGCAAAAAGAGGGATGCTATAAGTTAAATTAAATAAAATATAATTTTTAAAAGACTTACCTGGGCAAGAACAGCCACCAACAAAATGAATGCGAAGGATTTCATTTTTTTTGGGTTTATTGTTTTCTTCGAAAAACAAAGTTTGAATGTACTGACCCTGTGTTTAACCTAGCATTTATACCTATTAATTTCACAATTAATTGACAAATTACACTTACTATCAACGAGCGAAAATAATTTCTTCATTTAAACAACGTAATTATATGGGGCAACCCTGCTTTGATAAAAGTTTGCTTGTAAGGTACAGTTTAACGGGTCTGCGGCACAAAATACATAGGTACAGAAGTCAATCTACATACAAAGCGCGTTCGAGTCACGCAGACATAGGTGTCTATGTGTGCGTGTTCACAGACGCGCTGTCTCAAAACAACTCAAAACAGTGCGAGCGCGGCTGTCGTTTTCTTGAGATACGCGCGCCACACACAAGGTAAATAAATGTGCACGCGTTGTGATACTAACTATAATTTGACTGTAATATTTTTAATTTTAATAACAAAAGAAAAAGTAATAATGGAGCAACAAAAAAAGTCGTATTAAATTGTTCAGTGGACGGTTGTTTTAATACAATTATAAACAGTGAACAGTCGTTTTTTTAGCCTGCCGTATTACCTATAGTATGTACCTGCTTTCTCATATTTCGATGGTTCGTTTAATAAACGCAGTTGGTAGGTACAGTTCGGTGGGTAGGTAAGCGCCCCGGCGCGGCGGCCTCTGGCCCAATGCCGTAATAAGTTTTGCTAGTGTCGACCCAGGCGAACTTCCCAACCTACCCTCAAAGATTATTACTAGTAGGAGTTGATAATTTTTGTGATCATGGCGAGAGTATGTTGTAAGGTAGACGAAATAAAACTCGCACATCAAGGTTTCTGTAGGCAGAAGCAAGCTTAGATCAGGGACTGTACCAACCCATTACACACAAAAATATTTTTTTCGCAAGTAAAGAGTAAAGTAGAGGGTAAGTGTTTATGAATAACAGAATTATAAATTGCGGTTTCTAAAAAAGTTCGGTATCTCGTTCAAACGAATTTCCTTTGAAAGTGTTTATTAACCTCTTGTAAGCCACATTAAATATTTTATTATTAGGTATTGGTTTATATTTCATTTTTCCTGTTTTATTCTCAATAATAAATCAGATAATTAGATACTAGTACCACTACCACGTTAGTTTTATAAAAAAGTTGACAGCCCTAGCGCGACCGCCGAGTTTAGGCATGAAAAGTGAAGTACATACATGAGATTGACTTCTGTTCTATTTTGTGTCTGCGGGATTGTTCGCGCGAGTTACCGCGGCTCTGGTACACAAAGGGCTCCAGAAGGAACATGGTGGGTTTTAGTCAGTAAGAGTCTGACACTCTCTCACGCTGCACCCACAGCGGGAGGGGTCATTTGATGGTTTTTCACCACCATATAAAAAGGTATAAGTACCTATAGTCCCTATAGTCATGGTGAAATTACGATAAACGGATAAACTATAAAAAAATAAGCAAGTACTTAGGTACCTACTTACCTATATGACGCGGCTTCGTCAAAACAAAACTGTTAGTGAAAAAAGAAATAAAATGTCCTCGCAATGTCGTCTTTTGTTTATACATTCTATGGTTTGATGGCCGTGAACTTCGCAATAGTTAGCCATTTTCAAACAATTAAATTAATATCATAATATTGCATTCAGTTGTTTGACCACCGCCATTTTTTGTTTAATTTTTTATTGTTTCAATCTAAATTAAATTATAAGGATCTATATTAAATATAAGTGAAAAGTTATAAAATTAGTTATATCACTTTTTCTACGAAAGCGATAACTGTTTACAAATATCTGATAATAAAATAAACTTTACATTGACCATTCAAATTCCGGTGACATTTTGAATTTTATCGAATAGTGATGCGACACAACTGTTTGTTATGTCATACTTACCGATTATTGAAATCGCAATGTTGTAATCGATAAAAATCGGTATACAAAACGTTGCGATTATAATTATTGATTTATTGATAAGTTAATTTTGTTCGAAGTTTGTTGTATATTAAGCTTATTTAATTATTTATTTTAAAAATGATTCTCAGTGTTAAATTATTTATCTTCTTTGTGGCATTAAATGTAAGTAAATCATAAATAAATAGATTTATTTTTAGAAGGAGACAAGATTTTGCTATTTGGATTAGATTTACTTAAGCCGTTTTGTTTTTTTTTTACCCATAAGAAATCTACGCTATTTCGGGGTGTAATAGACTATATTTTATCCATTGTAAATATATTGTATTTTATGTTTTTTTAATTGGTAGAATATGGTAGTTGGCTTCGATATACAATTTACTAAATACAAAATATGGTCTCTTCCAGGGAGTATTTACCCAAACTCTGGACAACTTAATATCAGAACCAGCACCAGTGACCACTGATACCTCCAAAACGTCTTCAATATCTACCACAGATTCCAAATGGCAACAGATCCTACCAGCTTTACAAACAATGAAAAGTACATCCAAAATCAAAAAAGAACGACTGCTCAACGTAGCCAAAATCATTAAATTCCTTCTTGCTGACGAAAATGAAAATAAAATCAATGATACCTCAAAAATATGTGAAGAAATTAAAGAAAATGTTAAGAACCCTGAGACAAATGAAATGTACCCAAGCCCGGTAATAATTGATTATGAGAATATTGTAGAAGAAAAACTGAAAAGCATTCAAGAGGCTATTGATGATAAATCTTATATGCTAGATAAAGTTACAGCAGAAAACAAAACCGAGATTCAAGATACACCAGCTCCGAAAAACAAAACAGCAGATTTCAGCAAAATATTATCCAAAATATCAACAGCATTAGCTAAATTAAAAGAACACAAAAATCCTACACAAACTGAAAATAGTAATCTTTCAGAAATACCAACTATGATGGTCCCTATTTTCCGCCCAAAAAATGGCTGCAAAAATGATTTTAATCCTACACTGTATGAAAACTCACAACAGTTAGGAAATTCAGCTTCCAGCCAAACTGGAATGAACCCTATACCAAGCAAGTCAATGTTCAATATCCCTTGTCAACGAGCATCAGATATTTTAGAAGAGACTGCAAATTATCCAATGCCAAAAGAATTTTTCTATGATAACCAAGCAGCGAATTTGCGCTCTCTGGCTAAGAACACAAAGTTGAATTTAGATAATTTGCCTTTTGAAAATGTTGTTCCGAATTCAGTAACTTGTGTGGATTCGGATGACTCAATAGCGATTCTTTTTAAGCCGAAAACTATATCGCTGATGCAAGTGTATGGGAATTTGTTGAAGAAACTCACTGTTACTGTTTTAGTTCCATATTACGTATCAAAATTACCATTCTAGATTATGTTTCTTTTGTAATTTTTGACTAGTTTTAAGTATTTATTGTATTTATTCTAATATAATGTTAAACGATTAATCACATTTTGAGTTTTTCTTCACTCAAGCCTTTCAAGAATTATTTAGAATTATTAGTCTTTATCTCCTTATTCTTCAATTGAGGCATTATTTTCCTCTCACAGATTTTTAACATTGTGAACTATCCTCCATATTTTGTAGTCGTAGAATTAGAATTGCTAACCTCATAAATAACTGCATAAATCTAATGCAACATTGCAAGCTTAAAACATGCAAGCTTAGATTTATTTGACTACTTTGTAAATATGAGAACTCGTTCATTTCAACTTTGAAAATATATTGCTTCACCGGTATTATTCCTTCGAGGTTACTCGACATCCTATTTATGTAATGGAAGAATAAATGGATGTTGTTACTCTTCATTCAAAAACTGCCGAAAAAGGCTGGAAGGGCGTACTTGCCAATGTACGTGCATTTTCTTAGATTTATAATACCACACTTTTTGTAAACATCTCCGTTGGTTTAGTGGTCGTTAAAGCGACTATAGTGTTTAGGGTACCTACGTTTGATTCCTGGGTTGGGCTGAAATCGCTTTGTTTAGTGAAGCAGTCTTGAATCTGGAAGTTACTAGTGTAATATCTCAGTGCCATGGAGGACTTTAAAATTGCAAGCCAGAAGCCGTCGGACAGATTTTAGAAACCTCCGTCTTTAAGGCTAGTTAGAAATTAAACTTGCAGCTAATTTAATAAGAAGTCGATTCTTTTTTAGCAATTTATGTAAAATATCAATTTTATTTACAAAGAACCTTGTAACTGTACTTTGGAGGAATAAATAATAATAACTATGTATATAAATAGCGTTACGATCCCGAATAGAAGGATCGTTTGTCCTTGCCAATGTCTCAAATGATTCATTGCCGAAGCCACCCTTTTGTACTTTATATCGAACTTTGGTACTAGGCCAGATTCGGGCCACGCCCTTGCTTTTACGAGGTAAGTATTTGAATTGCAAAATGTAGTCCTTTTTTGACTGATTAGAATTATAATTCTAAGTTAGGACCCAAACAAAAGAGATAAGTCAATGAAATAATGTAATCTAATGAATGGGAATCTCGGTTGGTTTATTTTAGTAAAGTTTTTAACTTTACTAATGGGTGAGATAAGCTCTTCATATATTTATTTGTAGCTTTCAAATTAAACACCACATCCAAATCGATTCATTCATTTAATAGGTACGGTGCCTGGGAAAGACAGACACCCAAAACTTATTTCTTTTTTAAAAACGCTCCTCTTTTTTCGTAGGTGGTTAAAAATACATACAAAGTAATAAGCACTGCAATACATAGAAAGAGTTTACAAATACAGCACTTGCGTTTGAAGTTAAGTAACCCAACGCGTGAGATAAGCCACGTTTCTGCTGACTTGAAATACTTGGGTATTTCTTTAGTTTACACCTTGTGTTATCTGTATGTGAATATTGTAAGTCATTAGCAACTTGGAATGTAGTCCTTGTTTGCAGTCAAAACTTATGTAAATGTTCCAGAGTTGGTGCAAAATAGTTCACTTGGGTTGATATGTAAATGGGTTAAGAACATTACGGTAAAAAAATATGTACCTAGCTGATATCTATATAAGTTTAACTTTTTAGGAAACTATCATTATAATTTTATGTAGGTATGTGGGTTTGTAAGAATGTTTGTTACTCGTTCACGTTAAAAGTGGCGGTTACTCGATGAATTGTGAAAAAAATTGGTGGTAAAATAACTTATCAAACATATATACCTATGTCTCGATTACATTTAGCTGGATACTTTTTATCCATAGGTATGTAGGAGGTTGGCGCGCACATACGCTAATACTATCTACGCAATAAGTAATGCATAGTTATCCAAATACCTAAGTTCATATCCTACTCATTTACATACGCAAGCAACTTATGTAGGTACATAATCTATCTATTCAACATAATACAATCAACAAAATATCTACCCACCGACAACTGCATACAAATCTCTTCGTATAGCCACAATGCGCCACAGCACCTATACAAACTATGTAGACATCTACAGAGTACAGTGACCCAATTCAGTTCCAGGAATTGCAGGCAGCCACGTTGTCTCATTCAGAATATTGAGGGCTTTTCCACGTGCATCTCGAAGAGGAATGGGAAATTCAACCGTATTGAAAGTATGGTTTATACTGTAAATATGAATAGTAATATAAGCGCTACATTTTTTTACTGTAATAAGGCCTTTTTAACCGGCTTCCAAAAACAGGAGCATTCCTTACCACATCTGTATTTGTCAATTTATGTATAGAAGCACGCAGTTAATTTGTTACGGGTAGGTCAGGTTTTTCCTAACTGTCGCTTTTATACGGCTAACTTTAGAGTTTCGCTTCTGGCCCCTAGCTATGAACGATGAAAAACTATAACTTCTATAGAAACACCGTAGTTCCTGAGACTAAACAAACATACAAACTCTTCAGCTGTATCTACAATATACATAAGTGGGTATGCCTACCAAAATATTCTGCATTATCAAACTTCAGCTGATCACAAAAACAACTCATTAAAAACCAAACTGCGCAGTCGTTATTAACATAATCAATGATCACGACTGGCTGTAAGTTGTAACAAAGGACATTTAGGGCAAACTCGGAGGGCAAGACATAGCTAGCGACTAGTCACGTACGCATAGAGCTTACTTGTGGCATGAAAATACGCATTGAAGTTAAGGATGCATATGCAGGATGTTTAGGGTTTTGTTTCGGATTTTATAATTGAGAAAATACGCATTGAATTGGTTTAGTTAAGTTTCATGAAAAGAAAAAAATAATAATTTGTTGGATGATATTCGATTCTTCATTAAGCCAGTATAATCCTTTAATCAATCTCTTTTATAAAGCTCCTATTGTTTTTGTTCTACAGGTATTTTATAAATAACTTTTGACCCGAGAAACGCCTTGTCGCCATGCGGTTTTTATCCGTGCAGCACAAAATCCATACTAAGTATGCCTCTAAAAAATCATTTAGGACGTTTATTTTCCAGGACATTTTCAATTATATGTCCTCTTTTACTGAAGGTATTTATTAATATGTATTCTTTGTGCAAAATCCATAAGGTCTATAATCGCAACACAAAGAAAACAATCGAATGTGCGAGAGAGGGTGTAAACATTGTGACGTCACAGGAGGCCACTGCGCTTGTGCGGGATTATTCCGATGGTCCACACTGGGGAAGAATTTTCCATCTGCAAAAATGTATTTCGGTAAGAAAGAACTGTCTTTGAACCTTGAGAATTCTTGGAATACAACTTTTATTAAAAGGATTGTGTTTTTTGCAATAGCAAAGGTAGTATTGACCTGTTTTCTAAGTAGATACGTCTAGAAAAAAATAGACTTGTTCCATTTCAAAACATTAATAAAGTTCTTATCATAATCTGCTGTACTATTCAGCGAATTAAATTTAATTTAACTGGCATACATCAGAGGAAAATTCCCTTAAAAATCGATCCGTGTATCTCACCCCATACTCCCTAAAAATAGAGGGTGGGTTGCCTACTTATATAGTATTATACCGTCGATGCGGCGACTAACTCAACTCTAGTCGTGGACACGCCGTAGAGCCTGAATGTCGTTACCCAGGATACAACTCAATACTAGAAAAAGTCACAAAAGTGTAATCGATATTAATGTGCTACACAGAAAAAAAACTAATCATTCCTTAATTGGAAGATCTTACTTTGGTGAAGTGTAAATTAAAGTGAAGTTATGACGTTATATGCCTTACCGGCATCCAGTTACATGATACAAAAAAGAAAATTAACGGAAATTGAGTCCCCGAAAAGTAGTATGCCATCGTTACTTTTTCGTAATCGGTAAGTTTTTAATCGATTCCTCCTGTTGTTATGTACGCATTACGGCGCGGCCCAATCGATAGTACTGCTGCGAACTTCACTACGGTTCTTGTTGACGTTTTGTTTTGTGGGAACTGAACGTTAGCCATGGTAACTCATGGTTGTCAAAGTCGGTATTGATTTTTTTCAAGTTTGGTGTATTATCGTCTCAAATGTATTGAATTATATTACAGTAATACTCTATTGAATTATTTAAGTAGAAATATTATCTTATTCCCAAGAAAAATATACGATTACGTCATCGATTATTTGAAGTGTTTTAAGAAGTTTTGACATACGTATAACGGAGTGTAATTATCGAGAATAGAAACGTCACGCATCCGGTGGCCATTATGGAAAAATTATGTTATGCTACCAAATTCAGACGGCTTGAGCCACGTGTGTTTTGTATGTAAATAGCGGACTTCTCAACTAACAAGTTAGCACCTTTCGCCCGCACTTCAAGTTGATTATTCATCAAATCAAACCAATTTACACATATTCGTGTTCATCGTTTTCGTGCGATCTACGCAATTTGTGCGATCTCTACGGTCTAACCGTGTTTTTCTTCCCAAGTTCTTTCAAGGCTTAAGTACGACTCGCCAAGATGACGAAGTTAATACAACAGTTAAATTTTAGTAGTAGTATTAGTAGTAATTACAACAATTACTACGATGTCGTTGGTTTGGAGCCACCCGCTGTCGAAAAGAAGAACTACTAGTAAGTCATTTTGATTTCTTTTATTTTGCTTTTATCTTGTTTACTAATACGTAATTAGGCCGTGATGACATGGAAACGAGAGTATTGAGTGTTCAAATAAAGAACGGGCTAATTACGTATTACCTTTTACATTGTCCTTCTATTTCAATTCAATACGTCACCATTGTTGTAATTGGCTGATTACCTTCATGTCGCAATCATTTCTGTATTTTTGTCTAACCTTTTTTTTCACGTGGAGGTTAACTCCATCGAGAATTTTATTGCGTTTGAAAATGGAATGTGGAAAGATTTGAATTTCGATATGGCGTTTGTTTTTTTTTTATGCTTTCGACTTCTTTGTTGTTACAAAATGAGTTAAGAACTATTTTTAATACAAATCAGTTTGTATGCTACCATGATGTAGCTTTTTCCTGTTCATTATAATATGCATGAACTGAGATTATGACCCTGTTTGAAGGAAATATTAAGTACTTCCTAGTATTCCTTCCTGTATTATTGTACTACTTCATTGTTAAAGCAAAAATATACCTGATTTTTTGAAAATAAACCTATATTTTGTAGTGAAGGTCATGGATGCACAAATTTCAAAGTGACTGGTTAGTATAAAATAATCAACTACCTACATTTACTTTGGCAATATGTAAATGTGCACATTTGCACAATATTGACCATTTCAATTTAGGCTGATGACTTTCAAATTCTAAAAGTAAATTGATGAGTAACAACCGGGTACTGAAGATGAATGCGGGGTTCTCCTAAAAAGGTTTTTTTTACTAAATGGTAATTTCATTGTTTATTTGACATGTATAGGCTCCGAAAGTACTTGATCAATTGGAAAAAATATTTTACTGTTCAGTTGCTACTCTATTCCAAAGTAACAGAGGCATTTATCCAAGAACGGCCAGTAGTTCCCATGGGATGCAGCAAAAACCGCATGAAACGGCTATTGATTAATGACCTGCTTGATGTGTGCCCAGTATTTCAGGTGTTAAAAAAATAAAAATAATATTTATTGACAAAAAAGTAACGTTACATTGTGGTAGTTGACGTCAAGCCACAAACTAAGCTCTGCTTGTGGCTACAATGGTTTCTTGGTGTCATTGGGTATATAGTTATCGGCACGGATATTGAGCCCTGACCTTCACCTGCGCAGAAGCGATTTATTGGTTTATTGCCATAAGTGTACAGTGCGCAAAGCGATCCCCACGCTTCCGCCGAGAGCTCAATATCCGTGCCGATAACTATACAATAGTTTCTTTTCCATTGTAGAAATGATAAAATTGACATTGCTGTCATGCGCTGTTGAACGTGTCTGTACAAATTGTTCAATTATTCCTTATCAGGCTGTCCTATATCAGAATGATATTGACATCATTTATTTCAATAGCCAATATACAAAGTTTAGATGAACTATCTGTGTGTAGATAAAATGTATTTATTTGTCACAGTCAATATTTTTTTGTTATTAAAAAAAAGCAAAAGCAAATCTAGCAAATTTTTCCTTTTAACAAGAAGCCGGAGCAAACAAACACTTCATAAAATACGCTGTTTCCTCCATGTCTAGGGAAAATTCTTTCTGTACCAGGACAAAATATAGCCTAGTTACTTCATCATCCTCCAAGCCTTTTTTCCCAACTATGTTGGGGTTGGCTTCCAGTCTAGCCTATGTACTTAGGGATAGTGAAATTTTCAAATCAGTAAATCTTTAGGGAACAAACAAAAAAGAAAATGTTTCTTCTTTATTTCTTTCATCATATGAAGTAGGTATATAAGTGTAGATTCACAACTAAATAACAACATTTTGAATCATTTAAAATTTAAATTATCCGACATACCTACTTATGTGCACTCACTCACACACGTGTAGTTGTTTTTATATAACGGAGCGACCGAAACAGGATAAATATAAAACAATGGTGGATGGAATGCCTTCCATATTAATTGCGTTAAATGAATTGCTTTGTTGTTGTCTGTGAAGAATGTTCAACATTAGAGAGTATATAGCATTATGTTTATGTCTTTGTCTGTCTAATCTTAGGCATATTATGCATGCATGGATGTTTGTTCCGCCTTTCATCCAAAAACTTTTAATGAAAGTTGGCAATTATAAACCCAAACTCAAAAAGTTTATTCAAATTAGGCTGATAAATCAGCACTTTTCGAACGTCAAAAACAAAAGACAGCCCCCAAAACGCCCGCCCTTCACCACTTCCTATGTGTTTTTGCTGAGGAGAAGTGGTGCAACAAACTCCCGAGCAAGCTATTATATAGCTTACATAAACACAGAATAAAATATAGGGTACTTTTTATCCAAGTGCGTTTGGTTCCCTGAGACGGGGGATGATACCGCCGGCTGAACCTAGTATTATGACTATATTTTTATAATTGATTGAATTTAAAATTATCAGGTGTTAGTAGTAATTGTAAGAATTATTTTTTATATAATATCCCATAGTCAGCTCATACCTTCTTATTGATCTAATTTATAAATAATAAAAATATAACGTACTATCAAAAAGTTATTTTGGTCACATTAACTGTGTATTTAACCTCAAAACATGAACTGATTCAAAATAAAAGTACTAAATTAAGGTAAACATATCAATCATGAATCTATGTCAGTTTTCTCTTGAGATGATAAGGTCATTGACTTTACAACAGGCAGAATATACTCTGTAGAAGTAGGTTAGCAAAGGAATGTGGTATCTGATTGGTACCGTTGATAAAAAATCCTTGTTATTGTTTTCAATATATACATATAATATCTTGGATTGAACATCCTTGGCAGTTGTTATGTGTAGTCAGAAGCCAGTATGTCTGACAACCAGTCCTACCAAGGTGTACTGGGTTGCCCGGGTAACTGGGTTGAGGAGGTCAGATACTCAGCTCCCTGTAAAACACTGGTACTCAGCTACAGCCGGTTAGACTGGAAGCTGACTCCAACATAGTTCGGAAAAGGCTTGTGAGATGATGATGGAAGTAATGTTAAATTCCCATCTGAAAAGGGTGTTTATGGAGTTTCTTGCCGGTTCTTCTCCATAAAACCCACTCATTGGAACCGTGCACTTCTGACGTTCAAGTGAACCTGTGATAGGTCCATACTACTTCAACTAGGTATCTCTGGTAAACAAAACAACATATCTATGGAATATTGAGAACAGCCGCCAGTTCTCATATATATAAAGGAATGTTTCTACTATGAAGTAATTGAAATGTCGTGACGTACACTATTTTAACGTCCAAGGCCAGTTCGTAATAAACGAATCAATCAATATTGATTGCTTGAATGGAATACATCACGCTTCTAATAATGGCTGACTTTTCTATGTTTTACTGCCTGAACTTAAATGGTTTTTCTAGATCTTTTTTTATACTTTATAGCGTTCTGGTTTTCGCCAATTTTGTTTTGTTATAAAACTGTGGAGATTAAAATAATGAGATTTTATGTGAATGTTATTTGCAATATGTAGATTTTTTAATTGAATAAAGGGATGGGAAATATCAGTTGGTATCGAAGTCTATGGTATCGATAACTTATCGATCTTACTGACCTCCGATTATAATCGTATAAAGCAATCATAACTTCTTTTCTAATGAAAATATAACATTGGATTATGTAAGTTTCAAAAACCAAAATCTAATTGGTCCACAACCAGTTAACAGTTTTTCCTCTGCTGTGAGCAAACAGTTCACTCAGTCGTGCTAGTTTGACAAAACTACTGTAGTTATTTAAATGAAATACGTATAATAATATGTACCTAGTAAGAATAAAATTATGAGCGATGGATAGAGAAAAGTGGAAGGCTTTGGGGGAGGCCTTTGCCCAGCAGTGGGACAGCATAGATAGGCTAATAAAAATAAAAAAAGAATAAAATTAGAATTTTTATCCGGAAGCGAGATGTAGTTCCCTCGGAACGCTGGTGAAAATGCGGGGGACAACTATTTTGAAAATATTTTTTCTTACCACAATAACATAATTTTACAATCCTGCTATCAGCAACTTTGATTGATGTAGACCTTGTACTAAGATTATAATTTTACTCGTATGCGTTAAATTGCATACAATTCTGGCTGTGTTAAGTGATAAGATAAGCAAATGTTTTGATGCAGTCATTTTAATACCCTGCAATTAAAATAGTGTCGAAAGTACGTTATTTTGTATCAAAAGCCAGCTTTAACCGTGTCCCGTGGATACTATTTCCCGTACTCTAATAAAGTTAATCAAACCTATGTTACCCAGTATAGTGTAGCTTACCTATGATGAAATTTTTCAAGTCGGTTCAGTTTCGGAGCTTTTAAGAGTACAAACAACATGTTTTTAGAGTGCACGAGATAGTTACTCTAGGACTCGAGCGAAAAGAAAATCAGTTAGAACATATACTACCTAAGAATAGAACTATGTAAGATATATAGGAATATAACTATATAAGAAAGAAGTAAATATAAATATTACATCACGTATGATATAGTAACTCAACCTCAACACTATATAGGTACATAGCTAGTATAAATTACATGTTTTTGAAGCGTAACCGGAGTCAGATTACATAAGCTTAGCCGTGCTTATCTAACGCCTATCTAGACCTTTGCAGACCTCGGATGTACCGGATCGTTACTCGAGTCTATTTTAGAATCCCCTTCACAAAGGCCATTTTCTACGTCAGTAAAAGCTTTCAGATGAATTAGATAAGCCTTTAAACCCAAAACAACCTTTTTATTAAAGCGAGCTATTTTCGTTTCTACAATTCTTTGACCACAAACCGACCATAAATTCGAGGGCCACTGATTGTGTCGTTCCCGCCAACTGAAGTGACAGATGTCAAAATTTTCCCGCGATAACGTTCTATTTTATGAAAACAACAATGGAGGTTGGTAACGTCCATGGAGAAACTAGCGGAGGTACCCTAACGGAAAATCTCTTAAGAAAGAAGCGTGCCAAAATGCTTGTGTTCGGGAGACGAAGAAAGTCAGATCTCCGCCTTTTTACACCTTCTTTGGAACCCGTCTATTTTTTTTAAATACCAACATTCGTTGACAGATGTCCCAAAGAACCCGACATCTCGTTAGTTCACTCCTAACTGATTGTTTTGGTCATGCCCACCGTACGTATTTGACCTAGAAGAAGCGGCCCGATCTACCTGCATTATGGCATCTCCGCTCATCTTTCCTTACTCCGTGGTAATCCGTTCAGCCTTTTCAGTGCCGTTGTATTGTTCTAGGTATTTATAGACGTTGAAAGGATTTGTTGTTCGCATTGTCAGGTAAAATCGGATGGCGTTTTGTGTAGAAGGCTAGGTTTTTTATACGGCTGGATTATTCTATTTAGCGAAATGGGTATTAAGACTCTTTAGAGTTTTAGGTATGATTTAAGGTCTACGTAGAATGAATTTAAATAGGTATCCGTATTTCAGAATATGGTTACTCAAACAGATTTCGTTTTAGTTATCATCTCCCGAGCCTTTTCCCTACTATGTTGGGGTATGCTTCCAGTCTAACCGGATGCAGTTGAGTACCAGTGCTTTACAAGAAGCGCCTGCCTATATGACCTCCTCAACCCAGTTACCCGGACATATACCTACATATATGTATAGATTTTAGTCCCCTATAATTTTCACCTCTAGTGTTGGGAAAATCACCTAACACTATAACCCACTTATCGATAAATCGGATCAAAATACATCCGTCAATTAATAAAAGGTTAAGCAAAGCAAAGATAAAATGACACTCTTCTATCATGTGATAGATCAGTGAATCATACAAATGTGGATGACATTAGTGAGACCTTGAACTTCACTTTCCTTATCGATAGATACTTAGAATCGGTACGTCACTGCGCATGTCAGATGTTTATGCATGATATTTTAATCAATGGAGATTTTTACATGGTATGGGCATGTGATGTGGAGGAATCAGGATTATGTATGGGTATAGAGGAAGGGGATGACCAAAGAAACGATGGATGGATTGTGTGAAAGTCGACATGGCTTGAAAGAATGTTCCGTGTGAGATGACGGCAGATAGAAGAGTATGGAAGAAGAAAACATGCTGCGCCGACCACAAATAGAGTTTGGATAAGGGCAGTAAGATGGATGACAAAGTTATAAGTAACAAAAAGTGACTGATTAAATAAATCGATTTCGTTTCAAATTGGCTTCTTTTAAAAACACCATAGCGTGTAACCTTATCAGAACGTAAATGCTTTGATAAGAAAAATCCTTGTAGCTTACCATGGCACTTATGAAAAATTTATGTGTTTGATTTGTTCTTGCCTTTTTTAATCAAACCTTTCACTATTTCGATACGGATAAGAGGATAGTTCTGTGGTGTTAAGGCAAAAGGGGATGAGTCAAAAAACACAACTTTTCACCAGGGGCTAATCAAAAAAACGCGTGTTTGTTTTGTAATAAAAATGCAGTTTAATCAAAAGTGTATAGAAATAATTAACACAACTCTGTTTTGATTTTCATTTATTAATTTAGTCGTCTTTTATATGTAGCCGAAAAATATTTTTATTTCTTAATTATTAAAATAATTGACATATCTCCTTTTTCCGTAACACGGTAAAAATTAAAAAAAAATCCTAGAACGACTCGTCTCTTTATTTGCTATTATTATTTACGTATATACCTTTTTTTTTGGCAGGGGGGAAATCCTCATGGACTTCCCTCCACCTGGGGTCGGTGGAGGGGGTGTGCCAAACTCTTACCGGCTAAAAACCCACCCAGTGTTGCCTTCAATTACCTATTGTCGAGGGCACGGGTATCGCCAAAGCATTCTTCCGCACCCCCGACAGGTATTGGCCCCCCAGATGTTCAAAGGCGGGCCCCGTCAACCTCTGTGGCCGTCACCCAGCGGCCACAGCAAACTCCACTAAGAGATGCGCGCGCAACACAACGCCACCGTCTCGAGGCCTGTTTCTGATCGGACGACAGACGCCCCTAGTCTGTCGCCCGCAGGCCGCGCCCTATGGTGGCCGGAGATTAGTCATTCTGCGACGTCCTCCACGTCTGCTGCGGGCGGGGAGAGAGGAAGCAGCTTCTCTCTCCCTTTCCGCCGCCTCCTTTCAAACCATCACATCCTCACAAAAGGATGCGACGGCGTTCCATCCATGACACGACAGCCGGCAGCGAAAGACTTCCCGCAGCGTCTACTGTTGCCGCTAGGTCACGGCGCTGCGTTGCCCCAGATGCCACAGTGGTGGCATTCGGGCGTGGGCTCCCGACCGATGCGACACAGGAACTTTCCGAAACACCCATGTCCGGTAAGGACCTGTGTCAGCCGGAAGCTGAGGGCGCCGTGGCGTCCCTCCAGCCACTCCTTCAGTATGGGCCTTACCGCCGCGAGAGCAGCGTGCCATGCCGTGGGTCGCGCAAGTCGCTGCTCCCATTCCGCAATGAGGTCTTGGCGGAGCTCTGAACTGCGCAACTCAACTTGCCGAGGCACGAGGCGCTCGGCCCGCCCCACCGCTTCCTCGCGCCATGTATAGAGTGACGCGAGGGCTGTCGGTCTCGATCCGGCTAGGAGGCATGCAGCTTCGAAGGAGATCGTGCGGTATCCTCTTATAACCCTGATGGCCATCGCTCGCTGTGGTCTTCGCAGCACTGGAAGGTTGCGGGCCGTCAGGGTGCTCGCCCACACTGGCGCGGCGTAAAGCGCCATCGCCCGCACGACCCCCATATAGAGCTCCCGGCAGGAGGTATTGGGTCACCTGAGGTTGGGCAACAAGCGTGAGAGCGCTAAAGCTGCGACCAACAACCGAGGAGCGAGCCGCTGGAAGTGTGGCCCGAAGTCCCAACGACTTTCGAGAACGAGTCCCAGGTATTTCATTGTCGGCTCCACAGCGATGGTAACCCCTCCCACCACGATACTGAACCCCGGAGGTGGCTTCTTCCTTGGCCCATGGAAGCAAAGGGCCTCGGATTTGTGCAAGGCCACTTCGAGGCCAAGACCTACCCACGACCTGCGCGACACTGGCTGTGGCCCGAATGGCCGCCTGCCGGTACGTCTACCCATGTGCTGTGACTAGCGTGTCGTCAGCGTAGCATATCACGCTGACGCCGTGGAGAAGCGCATCGCGCAGGACCCAATCGTAGCCAATGTTCCACAGGAGAGGGCCAAGAACCGACCCCTGAGGAAGAGATGTTCTGACGAACCCATCCTTCTCGATCCAGGTACACGACAGCTCTTTCGGATAAATAGGCCCCGATTATGCGACGGAGGTACCCTGGCACTCCATGATAACGGAGCGCCTCCTTTATGATATTCCAGGGCAGGGTGTTGAACGCGTTAGCGATGTCATGCGACACCGCCGAAACCACCTCGCCCCGGTCGACTGCTTCCTCCGCCAGGACCGCCAGGACCCTCACGCGTATGCGTGGAGGAAGCAGTATAGCGTCAACTGTTGAACGCCCTTTACGGAAACCATACTGGTTGTCCTCCAGATCCGAATCAGCTCATAATTTAAAGGTTTTAAATTCATCATACTTACGTTAAATCGAACTTGTTAATCCTATTCATTTCTGTAGGTTTCAACACTCAAATTACCCACGTAAACCATAATTTTAGGATTTTTTGCACCGTTGCACTAGTAAAAAGACGTCAACTTCGCGCGCGAAATGCAACTCACGCGGAACGACGAATATGAATTTAGGCACAAGTCGACTTATCTCATTATACCTAATTTTATAAGTAAAGGATCACGTATGCAATAAGAAGATAACTAGACAAAACTCCTTTTTACTTTTTAGGTTTTGCTATTTATGACTAGACTCGTATTTTTTATTGGAGATTCACGAAATAAAATACATTATATTGAATTATCTCCTTTTTACCATGATAGTTCGTAAAATTTTGTACCCAACTGTGTAATTAACTCATTTTTCACAATTTCTGACTCATCCCCTTTTGCCTTAACACCACAGAGTTTTCCTCTGATTCATGATTTGATGTTTACTACATGGGCAACACAGAATGACAGACAGACAAAGTCACTTAACCATGAATTAAACTCATAAGTATGTGTCAACAATTATTTCCATCATCTAAAAACATTATTAACGTAAACAAAACAGAATTATTTAAATCCTTTTTTTTCTCAATCTGGAACGTTCCCAAAATTCTAAATGACGCGTCAACCACGCGCGGCCGGGATTTAAAAATAACTAATATGTATAATAAAAAGGAAATATTTGGTTGTTTGTTTGTTTCCTAAAAAGGCTCCGAAACTACTGAACCAATTTGAAAAATTCTATCACTGTTGGAAAGCCACACTCTTCCCGAGTAACATAGGCTATATTTTATCCCGGTACGGACAGTAGTTCCCACGGGATACGAGTGAAACCACGAGAAAACGGCTAGTTTATAAATAATTGTAAACATTATGCTCGCCCAAGCATTTTCATGACAGAGTGATTTGTTTTTGTAATTTCTTACTTATTTTTGTACAATCAATGTTTTTCCTCGTAGCTGAAAAAAGTCATCATAATATTTTGTCGTTTAGTTCAGCAATTCTAGATGTTGAATCAGAATTCAGAAATACGCTGGAGAAAATAGCATGCCATTGGCCTAGCTTTCAAAATGGGAATGAGTAGTCATGCATCGTCCATAGTCAAAAACTTCATAAGATGCAAGTTAGTGATATTTCTTCCGTGTTTCGAAGGCCCGATAAATTGGTGGGTCCCGGCTGTCATTTGAACATCTTTGGCAGTCGTTACAGGTAGTCAGAAGCAAGAAAGTCTGAAAACTGGTGTTACCAAGGCGCATTGGGTTCCCTGTGTAACTGAATTGACGAGGTCAGATAGGCAGTCGCTCCATGAGGCACACTGGTACTCAGATGCATCCGTTTAGATTGGAAGGCGTCCCTAACTTAGTGAGAAAAAAAGGCTAGGTAGATGACGATAGAGAAAAGTATATTTTCAGCAAATATTTAAAAAAACCCTTTGTAGGTATTTTAGTTGCCAGTCTCCATAATAACATGAAATTCCTTTTAGACGTTATGGCAACGATTCAAGCGAATGACGTACTGTTTTGCCGGTAGTTCTATAAAAAGACTGTAATCTCGCCGCTAGCGAAAGTAATACCTATTGTATTTCAACACTTATTGCGAATAACGCGCAGTAGTCTATATGGAAAATTTCCGTGGTTATTTTAACCATATCTTTTGCTTATGTTTTAAGTAAATAGTTACTCGTAAGTTGCTCTCTTACTTTGGCATTTACAACCGTTCCCATATCATATCTTTCTGATGATTTGCATACTAGAGATAGAATTTTGAGATTATCTCCATACAAGTTTATACTACTACTAGCTGGTGCCCGCGACTTCGTCTGCGCAGGTTTAGTATTTCGAACAATATGTTTACAAATTGTAGCCTATGTGTTATTCTGATGTATAAGCTATATTATTGTAAAGTTTCATTAAAAATCATTCAGTAGTTTTTGCGTGAAAGAGTAAGAAACATCCATACATCCATACACACAAACTTTCGCGTTTATAATATTAGTAGGATCTTACGTCGTCTGACAAGCCTATTTCCAGCCATTTTGTCTTCCATACAATCCATCAATTTCAACTAATTCCTTAAAGAATCTTCTTCAAAGCACGTGCATTGATTGGACAACAAAACTAAATGAATCCTACTTGTTTTCCAGTTCATCAAAGATTTTCCATTGTTTTGAAACTGACTCAGTCACCAGGTGCAGTTCTAAGGTCATTCAGCACATGTTTATGGGTAGTAAAATACTTCAACAGTTCTTTTACACCCTTCCGTTTCCTCGGAATATTGCCAGTTCATACTTTGTTGAATAGGAACTACTATTAATTGCTCCCATATTTCTAAATAGTGGAGGTCAGCCAGATGTTTACCAGTCTGAGGAAATGTGAGATTTTCAATGTCAACGCTTAGTCACTTCTATGAGATTCCCTCTAGATGTCTGATGAGGTCTCCATCAAGTCAAATAAAAAGATAATATTTCCACCTTTAAAACCTCATTGGGGCTTCGCCCTTCCTGGTTCTGCACCTTGTGCCCCCAGTAGACAGAAGAGCAATATCTTCAGCCCTTAATAACCTTCTATACTCTCTTAGAAATTAATATTTTTTTTCATGTTTCTGATGGAACATTCCAAAATAGAAAAGGTCCAATTTTACATAATCTAGCCCTGTCTCCGTTTTTACATTATTTGTTTGCAATAAATCTATCACAGCTGGAGGCATGTTTCATATTCCCAGAACGTTCAAAAACTTGCACTGCGTTCAAGAATAAGTCTGCTTGCAAAAGCAAAGGATTATATCAATTTTGTGGCCAGAAAAGCATAGCTCTGCAACTATTCGCATATTTTTGTGCTTTCTTCAGCAAAATCTTTATGGATCGAGGCCAAACCGTACTCCTTATATCATAAATTTCACAAAGGACAGTTTGGCACACGCTATCTTTTAGAATGTCTTTAGCAAATGGAATACTCGCTGAGAAAATAGCATTTTGTCCCCATTCTGAAATGGTTTTATTGATCAACATTCTAGACTTGATAATCTCGGATTTTATGTTATTGTTTGTTTTGGGAGTTATTTTGGTTTCTAGACTGGTTTGGTTTTAATGGGCTTTCGAAAATTTTCGAAAACCTAATTGTTGTTGTTTGAAGACGCTACCTTGGCTCTGATACACAAAGGTCCTCAGAAAGACTATAGGCGTTAATAGTCAGCAAAAGTCTGACACTGGCACCTAATTCGTTTGATAATTTACCATATCCAAAAAGTCCATAGTATTGCTTGTCCGTTCCTCTCCACAGAAGCACTTCAGCTTTTTCTATTTTGAAGAGTATCCAGGCAAAGATCGATATTTCAGTATCAACTTTATGTACCTGTAAAAAGTCTCGTGCATCGACCATGTGAAAGTGATCACGTCAGAAACAAACGGAAGAATCTATATTATCGATCTTTTTTTAGTTTCACAACACTAAATTCTATTTTTGAAAATTGGCAAGCCATCTCGTTTTGGCCGCCGACGGCGACTGTTTACAAATCAGTCAGTCGCTTCTTGATTCTCGCAGTGAACGCACGTCTTTGAACAAAAATAAAAATAGATTCTATTTTCGTAAACAAACATAATATGCTGTATTCCGCATACAGCATAAAAATATTCTTCAGAAAAGTGCCTGAAAAAAATCGCCTTAATATTCCTTAGCGTTTTCGTTGTTTTGTTTTTTACTATTTATTTATTTATTGAAACATTCCATTTTTTGTGATATTGTCGTTAATTATAGTTTACGAAGTTTATTTTGTTTTTGTACATAGAAGATTTATATTTTTCTAAGCCAAAATGGTTAAGCTGTACCGGTGAGTTTCATTTTACATTTTTTATACAGAACTAAAAATTTTATAAATATCCACATTTTACCATTTTGAAATCCACGTGCTTTCTGTTTTTGTAAACATGTTTTCGAAAACATCGACATCCAATTTGGGTAATTACCACTTTGGTACAACACTAAATATTGCCACAATAATTTGTTGATTTTTGATATAGAATTACAGACAATTTAAGTCTACTCTTATTAGTATTAATATGTGAAAATTCTAACCTCTAGTTTTTTGGAACATCATTCTTAAGCCTTATATTTTCTCAAATTCGAACATGTATGGACTTCTGACTCGAAAGTTCGAAATTATTGAATGACACAGAGGGTAAAATAATTGTAGACTTTCTCATATAAATATATGTACAGTAAACTGCACATCAGTGGTAACTGTCATGCACCTTAACCCAATAGTAATAAGTACGATTTTCCTATAAAACTATTACCACTGACCTGCAGTTGACTGTACTTAGTACTTATGTATGTCGGTATTTTTACATACCGTGAAAGAACCTCATTAACTCAAGGTTAGTCTTGAAGATCGATATCAAAAGAAATTCCGTACAGAAATAGTTCAGTCGTTTTGAAGTTTAGTGCGATATACAAACACGCGATTCTTATAATATGTTCAATGCTGATTTTGATATTTGAATTTAGGTTAATTATGTTTCTTCAAATATTTTTGAACGTTGTAGAAAACATATTTTTTTGAACATTAATATTAACTTGTCCTTTTCGAATAATTTTCGGGAGTTACAGCAACAACTCATTTCATATTTCTCACTGTACTTGCACGGGTCCCGGACGAAAGAGATAACACTGTATAGGTATTTGCATATCGGTGCAGTATTTCTTGAGCTTAGCACATTCAACCAAAAAAACGAAGTCTTCAGCCTTATAGGTAGTACGCATATGTCTTTTAATTATCTGCCGTATTCTACGCAGAATTTTCTATTTCAATTTTTACTTAAGTATCTATTCAAAAGTTTGCTAATAATCCACTTGTCCTGTTGATATCATATTTGAAATAACCAAAACATAATACATTGGTAATTGAAAAACGAAAAGATATACCTACATTGATAATTGGTAAATAGCATGGTAGGAAAGTTTATACATTAGGACATGAATTTATGCTTTCACCAACAACAGTCACGATAAGCTAATTTAAACATACATTACGGTTTCAGGCAGAATGCCAGCCAGTTATAATAATAATATGTACATAATACTTATAATAAGTATCCTTAGCGAACGGTCCAAAATAATCATGTAAACAATATTAAAATGGCCCGCAATTTGGCAGAAACTTTCCAATTAGTTTAAACCGACTTCGCAAATAGAGACATGTATTTTTCATGTAATTTCAAAGAGTGAAATTAGTGGTAAATGTTAAAAAAGTGATAGTTATTAAAGACTTGGATTATCAATAAAAAAATTGAATTTGAATTCAACTTCTTGAAATAACTTTTGATGACTTCAAATATTTTAAGGGCTGATTTTTCAATCATCAGTTAATCAAATCTACCTATACATATAGGGGTTTGACATATGTACATGTATTATCTAAACAAAGGCTGTCAAAACATCATACATATTCTTTAGATTATCTCACGATTGAAAAATCTGCGAATAGTAAGGTAGGTAATTTCCATAAAATCTACACTAGGCTTATTCGCTTTTCTCTATCTATCAAAACTGTGCCTACTTAATGTATTGTGGATTGTTCGCGCGAGTTACCGCGGCCCTGGTACATAAAAGGCCTACGACGGAACACGACGGTTTTTAGTCAGTAAGAGTCTGACACTCCCTCACCGCTGCTAACCCACAGCGGGAGGGGTCATTTGATGATTTTTGACGTCGTTAAATAATTAAAGACTTAAAAGAAAACAATAATATTTCCATTTCAAAGTTACACAAAGTTTCTCTTTCATTTTGAAATTAATAAATGGTTTCTAAAAGAAAAAGCAAACTTTTTCTTGCACGATAAGGTTAAAAATTTAACCTGAATTGAACATAAAATAAAAAGTTTCCTTAGTGAAACAATTTTCTAACTTTGAAACAAAATTCTTTAAGAAAACTGAACAATAGTTACTGTTATTGTATAACTTTTTAAATAGGGACGCCTAATTACGTGGTCTTTTATACAACATAATAAAAAGCAAACAGTTTTTGTTTGTACCTTAAAGAAAAAAATATTTCACTGTTGGAAATATGATGATGATAGTTAAACTCTTTGAAAAAAGTATGAATACTTCTATTTTTAGACTTTTCTTAAAATATACCCCATGCTTTCACCCGAGTCCCTAGGAAACTACTTTCTGTACCTGGATAAAAAGTAGCCCATGTATTCTGATTTTTATTAAAATATTTTCAGTACTTTGCGTGATAGACTAACATACATACTTTCACGTGTTTAAAGCCTATTAGTATGATATGATTTGACGCATGTTTTCGTCCCAACTTTGCCTTATCTGTGACAATTGTCTGTTATCCGTTATCTCATGTTGTTTCAAAGATAAAAAGATAGACAATCTGCACATCATGTTTAGAGGAAATCTCATTTCAGAGTACCTATATTCGCAAGAATAGATTTATCTTATGAAATGTGATAGTCTACTTGAGAATCTACATATTTCTGATTAAGATCTCTAGCCGTTTTTGCGGTTTAGTCGAAAACTAGCAAAAATAAGCAGGAGGTATTATAGTACACAAGCATTTGCGCAGACACAGGTGCACTCGCTATTCCTTCACTCTCATAGCCCGATGGGACGGCAATCGCACACCACCGGAGAGAGATCAGGCGCAGGACTGACTAATCTTTGGGGCGCGGAGAGTTTCTCAAATGATTTTACAGAAGTTCATGAAAACCTATTCATGTGACATGTCAAAATAGCCATAGATTTTCAAAAAATCTTTGGGCCAAAAAATGTGTGTCCCTACAGGGCCTATAGAAATATTGGCTGGGGTTCCTTGCGTGATACATAAAGGGCTCCAAAAGGAACATAGTGGTTTTTCGTAATTGAGAGTACGTCACTCCCTTCTGCCAGCAATGGGTCATTAGATGATTTCTCATCTAGCAAAATAAGCTCTCTAGAAATAGAGTTTCTCAGAATTGTATCATAATATCATAATTTATGACAAGTTCCTTATTTTTACCTCATATTGAAACAGCGATAGCGCCAACATCCTATAATCTCATAATTGTATTTGTCACATTAAAAGATATTGCACTGTTTACAATATTTACTAAGGCTTCGAATACTTGGAAAATACGACAGTTATCTACTTACTTTTGAACTGAAAAGTCGTACAAAATGCCTTATTATATATATTTTGAGAAAAAGGCTGGAGATTTAGCCTCTTTGAGCGAATATTTGGAGAGTGATGTGTTGTGTTTGAGTAAGAACTTGGGAAGGTATGATTAAAATTTTTTTACCAGTTAAAGTAACTGTCTCTAAATGCTGTATAGTTCTATCGTCAGCGTCTATAATAGACTGCCTCTTGTTTTATAAGGTCTCTGAACACTACAATAACTTTGAATGACTATACAGGACTGCCTTTTCTCTGATCGCTGAATAGTGACGTATATTGTCAATAAAAACTATACATTGTTCTGGAAGCTTTGTTGTATGTAATAGAAAAGACAGCGTACATACATATACAGGATTGCCTTTTGTTTTATACGATCTCTGAACACTGATATATCGTCTTTAATGACTGTTTAGCCTTTAAGTTCTCTAGGCGCTGACTGAACACTGACTCAGCAGGTCCTCTGAACGCTGTATACTGTTTTCACAGGATCTCTGACTGCTTATATTATTGTCAGAGTCTATAATGTTGTGTGTTATTGTTACAGTGGCGACAGCGCGTCGCTGAGCGCGGCCGGCAGCAAGCGCTCGGCTTTGTCGGCTTCCGACGCCGAGTGTTTCTCGCTGTGCCTGGGCGCCGGGCCTCTGTGGTAAGTCCTATGTATAATTATTTTATACTACATCAGTGTGTGCCTATCACTCTAGTAGACTACATCAGTGTCTCTCTAGCATTTTAGAGAAGATTAACTTTGCCACACAAGCATGTAAGTCCCGTGTTCTCGACTGTTCGAGCTCTCTTGTTCGCAGCACGTTTTTTATGGGAACTATATTTTTTGTCACCAAAATTTATATTTGTCATCAAGTTGTATCACCTAATAAATAGATCTATCGCCACGAAATATTTTCGTTCTCAGATAAACAAAATGTGTTCCCAGGTATGAATTACCAAATTATTGTTAATATAATGTGTAAAATATGAGATGGATTACCAATAAAATTGTAGTGCATTACATGAATATAAACTTCGTTCTTATAATAATAGTTTTATTACTTAAATAATAGCTTGGTGCTCAAAATGGTAGATCTGTCACCAAATAAATCGATTAATCGATCCCTGTCTGCGACTCCTTTTTATTTGTTATTTTGTCACCAATACAGTAGTTACATTTTATTTCGTTCAGTTATTAAAATCATGTATTCGTTACCAATTTAAAACATCAGTTTATAATTTTAATGAAAATATGTTCAAAGGGAAGAGAAAAGGAAGGGAGACAAATTGGCGCGCTTTCGGGCCTAAACGAATGGGTTGTAGGTTGTAGCCCTTCAAAATCCAAACCAGCGCTGATTATTCAGTTATTTTGACTTTAATTAAGTGTTTTATTTACTATTCAGCTAGAAATTTAATCTAAAAATATATTTATACTACCTGTGGACAATTAAAAGCCTTGGGGGAGGCACATGGCCAGTTAAGTAGTAGACTCTTTTGGTTGAAAGGATGATGGTGACCACCCTACATTTTTAGACCTTCATGAAATTTTATAGTGATATAATATATGATTTATTGGTGATCTCTTTAAATTTGTTTGCTTAAATACTATTAGGAAAAACCTATTATAATACATACAAAACCATTTTTTGGTACTTGACCCGATATCTCCATGATTTTCGGTAATTTATTGTGGAATTGATTTTATATTGTTTGGTGACTACATTTGGTGACAAATCTACTATTTTGAGGGCAAACCCTATTATTTAAGAAACACAAAATGAATTAAATTGGTGACAGCTTAAATCATACCCGTTTTTTATGGTGACCTGTACAAAACTGACCGCCATTCCTAAGGTGAATTTACCGTAGATTTCCACGGCTATAAAATGTGTGTGAACATTACCCAGTAGCAGTTGTTTTTTAAATTCAACGTTAGAGGCCGTCAGAAATCTCTGACGCTAGGGATTGTTAGGTGATTAGACATATAGCAACAAAAGAAGACATTGGACCAAGAAGTATCATGTATCAATTTCAGAAACAAACTATCCCACCCAAAACAAAAATGTGAAAGACTGCCAAGTTCGATAATATGGGAATGCTTCGCCTATAAAAGAAGTGAGATCTGAATAAGTACCAAGTTCCATACACATACCTCAGTTAAAAATAGTTACTTTTTAATGATGTTACTTGGCAAGTTTTCATACACCTTGTTATAAACCTACTAAACGCAATGAATCAAGTATTTAATTTTCTATTAAAACTTGCCAAGTAATCATCATTAAAAATTAATTATTTTTAACTGAGGTATGTGTATGGAACTTGGTACTTATTCAGATCTCACTTCTTTTATAGGCGAAGCATTCCCATATTATCGAACTTGGCAGTCTTTCACATTTTTGTTTTGGGTGGGATTTCATTTATTTTTGTAAGGTTGTTTATTTTATTTTTTTCTTATGATGAAGTTAGTTAAAGAAATGTCTCATTTATACTATCTTTTAGATTTTTTAATATGCACTATGTTTCTTACAAAGAAATGAACTAGATTAACTAAATGGACTAGATTTACCAACTGACTGACATTACATGTTATCATATATTTTGTTCGTGGACCAAAGTTACACATTCGTTATTTTCGAAAGTGATTCACACTTGGCCATTTTCAGATTTTTACTTTACTTTGACTAAATAAAAACCTTTGTACCATTCGAAGATATATTATATAAATATAGATAAATTTAGTTCGTTTTAGTTCCTTAGGGGTATAAATTTACACCGGGTATAAAACACCTTCATTATTTTGAAACCGACTCACACTTGGCCATTTTCAGATTTTTCCCTTTACCTTGACATAAAGACCTACCTCCATGCCAAATTTCAAGTCAATACGACCATTGGAAGTGGTCTAGGTTTTTGATGAGTGAGTCAGTGAATAAGTGAATCAGTGAATCAGTGTATAGTAAAAATAGCGATTTTCTGACGTCAATATCTCAAGACCTACAATAGGTATATTAATGAAATTTTGTATTTTAGATAAGTGAGGGGGTCTCAACAGATACTAGAAATTTTATATGCGTAAATAAAATAGATTTTGAGTTACAGGGGGGTCGAATTTGGCCCGAAATGGTTCGTGTAATATAACCCACGGCCGGTGTGTCGCTTTTTTTTGCTCGAACTTGGCGGACACACTGCCGTGTGTCTAGATAGTAGATGCAAAGCAGTTTGTTTCATATATCTACATTGCATAAAGACTAGTAATGATAGTTAAAATAGTGGTGTAAATATATAAATCATGTTCGTGAGGATCAGGGTAGATGACTAAAACACCATATTTTATCAAAATTGGTTATATCTTGGAAATATCTCACGTCACAGACTTATCTCGTAACTCCAGACTTACAGAACTTTGCATCAATCTACCAAGATTAGGTATAAGTTCATGCAACAATTTGACCTACATGATAGTATGAATACCTACACTTGCGTATAACATACGTATAGTACTGATAATTATAATATACCTACGTACAGTCAACTACAGGTCAGTGGTAACAGTTTTATAGAACATCGTACTTATTACTATTGAGTTAAGGTGCATGACAGTTACCACTGATGTGCGGTCTACTGTACCTACTAAGTGTGTTGGTTTTGTACTTTAGACGTATTTTAATTGGTGACGTCTTATATGAGTAATGGAGATTAGAGTTTTAGTAGAGATAACCTTTTTAACACAGTTATGTAGGGTTAACTGTAGAGTTGTTATACTTACCTACATATTTTAAGAAGATATCTCACAGAAAGAAATTTTATTTTTCTTCGATTTTCTTTGCAAAAGTACCTACACATAGCAGCAGCACATCAACCTACCTCAATCTGTCCAATCTCTTGAATAGATTTTCAACCTTGTAACAATAGTGGAAGGTTAATGTTCGATTGGTAAAATTTGACAGATTTGGGTAGGTTGACCTGCTGGCCTCTGCAATGAAATCTTTGGCAAATTCCAAAAAAAAAAGTTGCGATATTATGACAATGTGCTAGAGTCAGAATTATTATTTACAATTAATTGTAAATTAACATAGGGGCTTGCGACAGCTGACGTGACCAGTGCGATAGTATGTCAGAGATAGATTGTTATGCTGTCGCCTGTACCTGTATAATGCTTTTTTCAAGGACATCATAAAGTCTGCTGAAAATGGTCTTACGACTAAACTAGTTAATACTAGTTTTGTTTCACAAGCTTATAATAATTATGTGTTACAGGTGGTCCTGATGTTCCGGCTCACGGCCAAGCACCGCCCGGAGGGGTGAATGGCGGGGCTGCGAGCCCCGCTACTCCATCAACACCCACCCACGACGACAACAACCGTGAGTGTCTTCACACCTTTATTTTGTTAAAGTTCTTACAGGAACTTACAGTTGTCGGTCCTGGATAAGAGGCCTAAGTGTTAAATCCAGGATGTCATCTTCTCGCTACAATAATATACCTACCTACCTTTAACCTTTTGGGTCTGACAAATGCTGTTCTGAAAACAGCATAAAAATTGGTTCAGCCAAACGTGAGTTAATCGCGCTCAATCTTAAGTACATACGTGCAGGTCAAACTAAGAATCTCCTTATTTGGATCCATATGTACATATAATCCAGATAAATTAAGCCAATATTCTTTCTCAGGATGTAAACTTCCAAAATTCATTTATGTATCGGTTCAGAAAAATAGGCGTACTTACTTTTACCTTCATAATTAAGGTATTAATTGAAAAATGGTTTTATGGTAAAAAACTAAAAAACACGCTAGTCATGTATTGTTATCAGAACTCAGAACGTGAGCAAAATTTTATAATAATCGAAGACCGGGAAGTGGGTCAAAATTAAGATTCTAAGATTTTCTTACATAAGAACATAGTTAAAAATATTAAATAAGTAACTAAAACATGTATTATTGCAGGTGACTTGTTGAGTGCCCTACTATGGGCGAGCGCGAGTTCGCTCGCGAGCAGCGCGGAGAGCCTGGTGTCCGACGCCGCGGCGCCCGCGCATCCCGCGCTGCACCACCAGCGCAGGGAACAGGTATGTATCGAAATATAGCTTAAAGTAAATAAAATGAAATAAGCAGAAAATGATATGTCACACATGTTACAACACAATGTAAAAAGGCGGACAATAGCGCCTTGGGCATTTTCTTCTGGTCAAACTTTGGGTGGTTTCATCTGCCCCGAATGGAGTTGAATTTTGTCTTCTGATAAATAAGCCTAAAGTGGTGACGTCAGAATCCTCTATGTGCGTAATAAAATTGAATTTCATCTTGCAAATAGTGTCCCAGTCATTGTCCCAGTTTCCCATACATAAACTAGTGATGTCTAAATAAAAATACTCTTTATGTTGTTAGGTACTTCTAATATAAATAATGAAATAAAAATGTAGTTGACTACCACATTACCTTCCGTATTCTCAATAAAATATGACAGGACTTATGCTGCCGTGCTACCGAAAAAGGGCACAACTAACATTTTTTGTCAAAATGAGTTATATATATATTCGGAATCAGGAAAGAAAGGCCTATCTGCCTGATTTTTTGTGGATTTTTAGCTGCAAAATAAACAGAGATAGCATTAGCTTAAAGGGCACAACTACATCACCTTTTAAGTTTTATTACAATATTATTACAATAAAAAGGCATATTGTATGATGTGACTTTTATTTTATCTTTTTACTATCGATATATTTTAATGGAACGAACATTTTGGCAATTAATGTAGAAAGAAAAGTCACAACTGGCAGTTATGCCCTTTCTATTTACCCCTACGCTAATAAATGTTATATAAAAAAGGGACATCGGCGTTATGAATTAATTCTAATATTTTCTGTACCTATACATATATTCATTTTAAAAAAAATTACCTTTTTATCGTAAAATTTTAAATTTTTACTAAAAATTTAACATTGAAAAGGCATATTTGGTTATATGTGCCTTTTCAACATAATATTGCTCCTTTCTTGTTATTTTTTATGTTAAGTTAAAAAGAATTATGCTAATTATTAAATATATCCATTTAAATTAAAATATAATATTGCTATCGTTGTGTACATACCAAAAAAACACATTTTTTTACATTTTCACAATTTCGAAAAACACATTTTAAACGTGTTTTTTTTAACAAAATTCAAAAAATATTTTAAACTCGATTTTCTCAACATTTGTAAAATGTTAGTTGTGCCTTTCTTAATAACGACGGCAGTATGAACTAACCGTTATATTTGTTACATTTGCAGGTGATCGCTAAGATCTTAGAGCGCAAGGACAAGCAGCCCGTGAAGGTGGACTTCAAGATCTTCCTCACCGAGAACACCGTCACGCGCTGGGAAGCTGTGAGTATACTATATCCTTTCATTATTTGTTAAATACATAGAGAACAAAATGACTAGCGGAGGTGCCATAACAGAAAATCTTCAAAAAAAGTAGCGCGCCAAAATGCGTATGAGAGGGTGACAAGGAACGTTACTGTCTTCGCTCTTATACGCCGTCTTTGAATCCGACCATTTTTTGTTAGACCAAAATTCGTTGACAAATGTCTCAAAGAACCCGAACTAATCATTAGTTCACTCGTAACTGATCGTTTTGGTTATGCCCACCGTACCTGTCACTTATAAGAAGGCGCTTGACTTAAGCTTGGGTTTCCTAGGAAAGCGGTGCCGTCATATAGCGGCCGTCATATTACGGACGCAAATAGACGGACGTCTTTACGGTGATGACATGTGGAAAGTTCCACGGCCGTTTTAACACACCGTCATAAACTTTTTGTTAGTTGTATCATACTTACTAACCTGTTTTATTTAATATTTCTCAAATTTCACGACACCAATTCTGTTTTAGTTGACTTTTTCTATAATCTTTACTTTTTATAAGTATTATATATGGGTATGATTTAAGCTGTCACCAATTTAATTCATTTTATGTTTCTTAAATAATAGGGTTTGCCCTCAAAATAGTAGGTTTGTCACCAAATGTAGTCACCAAACAATATAAAATCAATTCCACAATAAATTACCGAAAATCATGGAGATATGGGGTCAAGTACCAAATAAATGGTTTTGTATGTATTATAATAGGTTTGTCCTAATAGTTTTTAAGCAAACTAATTTAAAGAGATCACCAATAAATCATATATCGTCATCATCCTTTCAACCAAAAGAGTCTACTACTTAACTGGTCATGTGCCTCCCCCAAGGGTCTTAATTTCCACAGGTAGTATAAATATTCACTGGATAATCAGCGCTGGTTTGGATTTTCAAGGGCGCCCTCTTTTTTTTCTGGCCGATAAGTAATTTTTTTGCTTCTGGTCCCCCGGTTGGCCACCTTTACGCCTATGGCTAATCCGATAATATGCTTGCATCATATGATCGTACCTACAACCAACCTACAACCCATTCGTTGAGGCCCGAAAGCGCGACAATTTGTCTCCCTTCCCTTCCTCTTCCCTTTGAACATATTTTCATTAAAATTATAAACTGATGTATTAAATTGGTAACGAATACATTATTTTAATAACTGAACGAAATAAAATGTAACTACTGTATTGGTGACAAAATAACAAATAAAAAGGAGTCGCAGTCAGGGATCGATTAATCGATTTATTTGGTGACAGATCTACCATTTTGAGCACCAAGCGATTATTTAAGCAATAAAACTATTATTATAAGAACGAAGTTTATATTCATGTAATGCACTACAGTTTTATTGGTAATCCATCTCATATTTTACACATTATATTAACAATAATTTGGTAATTCATACCTGGGAACACTCTTTGTTTATCTGAGAACGAAAATATTTCGTGGCGATAGATCTATTTATTAGGTGATACAACTTGATGACAAATATAAATTTTGGTGACAAAAAATATAGTTCCCATTATATATTGCTTCGTGATTACGAACGAAATCTATTAAAATTTCGTCGTCCTCGCTGTTCCAAGAGTTGTAACAAATTTTTGACGTTGTTCCGAAAAAAAAACATTAATACGTATTAAAAAAGCTTCACCGCTTTCAATAAAACGTTCTCCAAACTATCTGACACCGTCAAGACGGCCGTCATGCAAATGGCGGCACCGCTTTTTGAAGTTACGGCGTCAGTTACCGCTCTCTAGGAAACCGCCCCATTTTGTTTACATAGACAACGTTCTGGTGACGTCATTCACCGCTGTATTACGGCCGCTATATGACGGCACCGCTTTCCTAGGAAACCAAAGCTTTACCTGCATCTCCGCTCATGAAAGATGACTTACTCCCTGGATTAATAGCAATAAATTGTGTCTACTTTTACAAAAAATACGCATAATTTTAAAAAGTAGCCAGTATGTTATTCTGATATCCATATGAGCTGTATATTATTGTTCAGTATCAAACTCCGGGAGTAAAAAGTAGTCTTCACGGAACGCGAGTGAAACCGAGGGCTTACACTAGTCAAATATAAATAAGGATTAAAGATTTCCATCACTAAGTTTCATCGGAACACTTAATTTTATCAGTAACTTACTAGTTATGCAGTTAAGTGCATTGACATTATATGATAACCTCATCACGCCGGTTGCATCTACGTCGTTAATGTTGTTTATCTTAATAGATTTACATAACTTAATTGTTTGTGGTATATAAACATAATTTATAGCGTGTTGAAAAGTAAAAGTTTTATACTAGGTTTTATAAATTTTAGTTTTATAAATGCGGAAGTTTGTACAATGTTTCTTTGTACTCTTCTAAAAACTCATAAACGGATTTTGATGAAAATTGACAGTAATATGTCTTATACATATCAGAATAACAAACTTACACCTATATACTGCTAATTTGTATTGGGTGCGGTTGAAATTAAAATTGCAGGCGGAAACTAGTAGATTATAAAATTGCAAGGATTGTCCTAATCAGATCAGATCTCAACTCATTACACTCGCCGTTGTACATAAACTCTTCTGTTTTCCGTGTGTCAAAATGTATTTTTGTACAACGCAACGAAGAATAATAATGACAGTACCTTCAACCAATCAAATATTTACATTACACTGCATTTTTTACTTATATTAATGTTGTTGGTGTTTCAGGTGGTACAGGGAGGCACTATCTACCTGCGCATGCCGGGAGTCTTACAGTCCGGCAGCAAGGAGAGCTTCATGCTGCTTCTTGACTTCGCCGAGGAGAGACTCGGCTGCAGCAAGTTAGTATAGCGTTTATAGAACAATAAAAAAAATATTATTATGTTAACACTCAGGACAAGTGCGATTAAAACTAGCAGACGAATAGTTCAGTAGAATGACCTATAAAAAACTAAGGAAGTCCTATTTATTTCATTCTAGTTTTTAGTAGTTGTTGTTATACGGCTACAAAAGTAACGTTTGAAAGTTCAACTACCTAGATGTCACGGTTCGTGTGAAAAAGCCTGGTCGACCAGCAGTCTTTGTAAAAGGCCCAGTTTGCCCCCTAAAAGGAAAATAATCATGCATGTAAGATCTCAACTTGAGAATTGAAAAGACAAAAAAGTTGAACCATTGCAGTTAGTTTTTTTTTTAAATTTGAGCTGCTTACACTTCAAACTGTTGCGTAAAAAATATAACCCACATATTCACACTATCAGGAAAAATAATATTAACCCAATGTTTTTTTTTCCAGCTGCATCATCTGCGTCCTGAAGAGCCGCCCGGACCGCGCCACCATACTCCGCACCTTCATGTTTATGGGATTCCAGCTCCTCCCCCCCAACTCCCCCCTTATGCCGCAAGAAATCACCAATCCCGAGTACATATTCCTGCACTATAATATGCAGTAAAACTCGAAACTTTTCAAAGTCGGAAAAGTCACTATCAACTCGGAAATACCACTATAACTTTGATAAACTTATTTAAAAGTTCCAAGGTTTGAATTGTGTCCGACTTTGAACAAATTTCGAGTTTATTAACACCATGTAGCTTCGTTTAATATAGAAACAGTATTTTCAAAGTTGCACTTTCTCTCATATTATAAATTATCACAGGCTTCACTAGTAAGGCATCAACAAGTCCTAGTATTTAGTATTAAGAGTTTTATTGTATGACGTATTAAAGAGAATTTCTTTTATCGATAGCGAATATTTCGAGTTAGTAACTCGATAACGTAGAACTCGAAAAGTAGGCTATTGTTCTGCTAATCGGTTAATTTTGCAAAATCCAACATCTTGCTTAAATCTTTAGTGGTTATCAAAAGAAATTCGATTTAAATATTAATTGTATTATTTCTACGATTTCAGCTTTGAAAATAACGCTAATTTTACAATGTTTTTTTTCTATAAACTGAAATATTGTAGGATCGTTTTCTTTATTAAGTAAGTAATTGAATTTCTTTAACAATGTTATTATTACCTATATATTATTATTATTGTAAAACTTATAATGTATTTGTCGTCGTGTTTTAAATAATTCACCCGCTCCGGGGTAGAGCAAAAAAAATTAAAAAGAAAAAATACAAAAAAAATAATGATACTTATAACGAAAATAAAAGGATTTTTAAAAATATTTCGGATTTTTACACCTTTGGTTTACAAGTCTCACGAATTTTTTTGAGATCTTTCAAAACACCTTGTACTTAAGTTTATTTTACTTAAAAGTTGTTTCAAGCAACACTTTCTATTCGAAATATTTTTTTCTATCATTTTTTTTTACGTTTACGAGTTCGTGTGAGGGGCGAAATTCGTAAAAGTATCATATTTAGTACTAAGTATAGTTATAGCTACTAAGTGGTTTTATGTTAAAATTTTAGTAAGTATTAATATTCTGAGTAAACTTCTAAAGTTATGGAAATTATTCTCTTTATTATAAAAACATCTAAAATAATCAAAAATACCACTTTAATAAGTGAGTTCTTAACAGGTTTTAATCACCTAACAAGCCCTAGTGTCAGAGTTTTCTCAATTGACGGCTTCTAAAGTGGAAAATACCACTTATTTCCATCAAAAAAATATAAGAAAGAGAATAATATCTTTATAACCAACTATAGCATTCAACGTGGTTTCCAAATTCTTCAGTATTTTCACGTCATTCTCCCTACATAACGGATTTGTTTCTGGGCCGCGTTGGACGTAGATATAATTATAAGTCTTGTATTAATTGATAAACAATTAAAGTTAATAATAATCAAGGCTTGTTTTATTTCGTCCCCTTTATAGTATAGAATAGCCGTTTTCCTGTTTTATCAAATCTCTTTTGTAGTTTCGAAGCACATCCAATCTGTCAAATTTCAGACATTAGAGATAATAGATATGCAACCTTAGGATAACAGTGGAAGAATAATGTTCAATCGGTAGGTAAAATGTGAGGTTTCGGGTAGGTAGACCTGGAGCCCGATTCTCCTATGTTAATAATGTCAAAATTGATTAGTATTCCAACGACATTCGATTGGTTTTGCGATTGGTCTTGCTATTTTGGTGATTTTGGTCTATACCTACCTACGGTAATTTGCTCCACAATCATATTGCAATCGTAAATCATTTGCAGACAAAACGATTCATTATTGAATGACAGAAAATGATAAAAACGTTTATTTCAAAGAAAAAATAGCGAAATGCCACATACGCTTCAATCGTAATCGAGTCGGGATTGGATCTCAGTCGAATCGAGTCGAACGTCAATCGAATGGCGCTTAAGTAAAATTAGGAGAATCGGGCCCCAGTAGGTAAAATGTGAGTTTCGTGTAGGGAGACCTGCTATACGGGCCTTAGAACGAGTAGGACCGCACTTTAATAAGGGTCAATCCCCACTGAAAGAGCGGCGGCCGTAAATGCAAGTGATTGAGCGCGAGCGCGGCGGGCCGGCACTGAGCCGCCGGGTCAGCGGCTTTGGTGTGTAGACCCCTTTACATTGTCCGTGCTCTTACGGCCGCTGCTCCTTCAGTGGGAATTGACCCTAACGTGCTATAGAATTCAGGATAGAAAAAAAAGAAATACAACGAGTAATTTAGATAATAACTATATTTTTCAAAATTATGAAGCACATTTATCACAATATACATGTATAAGAAAATGATAATTTTATATAAACATCTAAACAGAGTAGGAACTAAGAGGCAACTATTGCAAAATATAGAGAATAGGAGGAGGAGGAAAAATGATAGGACACCTTATACGTCACGACGATTTTATCAAAAACATCGTGGAAGGGAAGGTCAAAGGAAAGAGAGGAAGGGGTCGTCCAAGATATAGCTACATCAAGCAAATTAAAGAAAAGGTGAAGGTTGTGACGTATAAGGAAGTTCAGGAGTTGGCGCTAGATAGGTGTAAATGGAAGGAGCTGCACCGACAAGAGCTGGGCTCTTAAATTAATGATGATATAAACATCACTACTAATATTATAAATGCGAAAGTAGCTGACTGTCCGTCTGTTACGGTTTCACGTCTAAACCACTGAACTGATTTTAATAAAATTTGGTACAAAGATAGAGTTGACCTTAAGAAAGAACATAGGATAGTTTTTATCCCGGACTTTTGAAGAATTCTCTTGGAAACGCGATATAACCGAACTCTAGGCGGGCGAAGCCGCGCGTGGAAACTAGTTCATAATAAATACATTTAAAAAAAATGCTGTATAAAATTTACGAATATTTTCATAATTTCGAAAAATGTGTAGTTCTTATAACTATGATTGTGTTGGTATTTAATTTAAAAAGAGGTAGACAATATCGAGACAATGTATAAAATATTCATAAATATTGCTAAATATTATAGGAAAAATCTTTAAAGATTTTAATAAAAGTACTTGAGCATGCTCTCAGTCGACCGCGAAGGGGACGAATAGTTTTTAATTTGAATGTAAACATTTGTAAATGTGGTTATTTCGTAAACTAGTTAATTATGTGTGCAAATGGGGCCTTATACTCTACATTACATACATACATTGACTTACAAAAGGCAACTTTTTAGGCACTAGAATTCAAAAGCTAAGCTACTTTTGTCCACATTAGTCTTTTCCCAACTATGTTGGGGTTGGTTTCCAGTCTAACCGAAGGCAGCTGAGTACCAGTTTGCCACATGGAGTGACATATCTTTCGTGTCCTACCTACTTGCTTAAATAATGAGAAAATTGTGAAACCACTATCTAAACATATGTGGAGTAAATATAAAATAATATTTTAATAGTGCATATTAAGTGCATATTTTGGCTCTTGTACCATAACAATGTGTTGATTTGCATCTGTGCAATATTCAAGGACGTAATTATGCTAATGATTCTCAACCCAAATCAACAAAAAATAAATTGGTACGTAATTTTTTTTCTGAAATCCTTCAATGTCACCCAGCCGTATTTACACTTGGCGAGTGTGTTTCTGGCCTTAAAACCACAGTTTAAATATATGTTAAAACCGTGCTGCGCCCTCACACAAACGCAAACACGAAGCATACGCAACGATCATTCATAAAATTGGGTTACTTCTGAAATACTACGACATTACAATGAGAAAAAAAACAGCGCATATAAGCTAATTCCCGTTTACTGTAATTCCAATCGATTATTTACGTATTTTATGTCTACCTCCTGAAATATTTCACAAATGTAAATCAACACCTTGTATAACAATTAAAGTTTTTAATAGTGCATATTTCAAAACTTAAATACAACGCTAAGCGAAAGAGATAATAACAATTATATATATTTTTGAACACAACTAGTAAATGCAAATTTTACTTAAGCTAACTTTTCATAGAAGAAAGTACATAATTGGTATTCCAAAAACTGTTCCTGTAAGAGAGGTCAGCCTATTCAGCCATTTTTAGCGTATTTTTAGTATAAAGTTTTTTTTCTTTTTTACAATTTCTTATAAACTCTAAAATAATAGCTAATATTTCCTTCTTCCTGCCTTTCTCCAGGGACTTCTTCTTCATCAACGAGGTGAAACTGCTGCTTATCTATGTTCGGGAAGAAGGTATCACAGTCGAACGACTTCTGTATTTCTGTCAGGTAGATCTTACCGCAGTTGGGATGTGTCATGGCTGCCTGTAATGTGAAAATGTTATTGTTATATATATTTTTAAATAAATAAATGATTAATGCCCGTTTTCACCAACAAACACCTAAATTTAGGGAGCATTTACGGAACACTTAACCTTTTGAACGCCAATGTCGGCTATAGCCGACATGAGCAAGCGTGCCCTGTGCGCCAACGACGGCTATACTCGACAAAAAACAGGTCGCAGAAAAATACAAAATAAACCTATTAAATCATTACTTTTATGTATTTTTTAGTAGATATTAACCTTTTGAACGCCAATGTCGGCTATAGCCGACATGAGCAAGCGTGCCCTGTGCGCCAACGACGGCTATACTCGACAAAAAACAGGTCGCAGAAATTACAAAATAAACCTATTAAATCATTACTTTTATGTATTTTTTAGTAGATATTTAAAATTAAGATTTTCGGGCTTGGCGTACAGGGCAAGGGAATACCGATATGGCGTGGCGGTGAAAAGGTTAAGATTAAGATTTTCGGGCTTGGCGTACAGGGCAAAGGAATACCGATATGGCGTGGCGGTGAAAAGGTAAGAATTTCATTTTCACCAAAGCTTAGGTGTCCGTTTTAACCTTAAAATTTCACTAAAACTTGGGGGCCCGATTGATGCGTGTTTAAACGACCCCTATCATTATCATGACAGAATAAAAACATATTTCGAATCGTTTCTAGCGATGGATAGTGAATAAACGAATGTTTTTAGAAAGTTTAGAAGCTGTGGAGTTTGTGGATATGTTAAATAATAAATCATTAGAATACCACGTATCTAACGTGTTAGAGCCTGTCCAGAAAGCGCGATTTACGCGCGTGTCCACTTGCGCGTAGGCTATCGCGCGTACTCGAGATACTAGAGCTACATACATTCCGTCCAGATACTCTCGCGCGTTACCTCACACGCGCGTAAAACGCTTGCAATGAGCGGGACTCTCGACTCGCTCGTTTTACGCGCGTGCGTCGCGCGAGTCGAGATACTCCGGCGCCATTGCAGCGTCCAGTACTACGCGCGTATTCGGTTAAAAATGGAGCATGAAAACTTTGACACGGAACTTTTTATTGACGAAATTGAGAAAAGGGTAGCTATTTGGGATATAGAATCATCAGATTATTCTAATAGAACCATTAAGTGTAGGAACTGAGAAGAAATAGTAGATTTGTTTTCTGTACAATAAAGCGTTTTACGCGCGTAAAACGTAGTATCTGGACGCAATAGAAATTGATACGCGCGAGTGGGCTCGCGCGTAAAACGCTTTATCTGGACAGGCTCTAAGAGCAGATGACTGAGAAATACGACGATCATGACTTTTTTAGAAGATACTAGCTTTCGCCCGCCTAAAACCTTCTCCCGGTTGCCTGCCTCGTTGGTCTAGTGGTCGCAAGCGCGGCTGCTGTTCTCGAGGTCTCGGGTTCGATTCCCGGGTCGGGCCGAAATCGCTTTGTGGGTTTTCTTGAACTTTCACAAAGCAGCCCGTAGTCTGGAAGTTGGTGATTGATTCGGAGAGCACGTAAATGTCGGTCCTGCGCCTGATCTCTCTCCGGTCGTGTCGGATTGCCGTCCCATCGGGCTATGAGAGTGAAGGAATAGGGAGTGCACCTGTATCTGCGCAAATGCTTGTGCACTATAATAATGTCCTGCGCAGCTGGCTGAGCTCCTTAAATGAGAACAGCCGCCGTGGCCGAAATCGGCCGTGGACGCCATTTTATTTACCTTCTCCCGGGTCTAAGTTACCTCCCCTCTAATTTTCAGCCTAATCGGTCAAGCCGTTTTCATGTTATGTCGTGACAACGGAATCCGGGTTTCATTTTTATACCTATAGATAAGTTATCAGTTGCTCTCAATGCACTTGCTAGGTCGTGATGTCGTTGAATTATTCAAAAATAGGAAGTCCTGCATGTCCATAAATACACAGACCATAACAGATGCAAATCTGGTAATCACTGATGTAGTTTCGCGGTGGCCGGGACATGATTCAACTATATACCAAAACAGCAGAGACCAATGATTCGAAAATGGTGAACATGGAAGAGCCTATCTCCTGGGTGATAGTGTATACCCTCTGAAGGTAAGAAGTAGGCTAACATTGCACACTAGCTTCTGCCAGTGGTTTCACCCGCATCCCTTGGGAACTACTTCCCGTATCGGGATAAAAAGTAGCCTATAGCCGTCCTCGATAAATGGGCTATTTAACAATGAAATAAATTTTCAAATCGGACCAGTAGTTCCTGAGATAAGCGCGTTCAAACAAACAAACTCTTCAGCTTTATAATATTAGTATAGATAATAAATTATGTAAATTAAAACAAAGATAGTAAACAAATATTTTAATAATAGTCCTCATGTGATGTACCAAACATTATCATCATCCTCCTGCCCCATCTTAATTTGGGGTCGGCGCAGCATGTTTTTACACGTCTTTCCAATTTCTCGCAGCACCTGAAACGAAATAAACATTATAACTTTATAATTTTAACTCCATACTTATATCCATCAACTCATGGAAAACAAAAATACAATGAAACCACATTAAAACAAGGAACACAGTTGAACGGCAATATCTTAACACACTATATATATATTCCACACAGATATTATTCACATTTACCTGTAAACGGTTCCTATCGCATTAAAACTATTTGAGACTGGATCCAAGCTTTGTTTTTGGCTTCGTTCGTGGTCCCATCCGTTTTTAGGGTTCCGTAGCCAAAATGGCAAAAACGGAACCCTTATAGTTTCGTCATGTCCGTCTGTCCGTCTGTCCGTCTGTCCGTCTGTCACAGCCGATTTACTCGGAAACTATAAGTACTACAGTGATGAAATTTGATGGGAATATGTGTTGTATGAACCGCTACAAAAATATGACACTAAATAGTAAAAAAAAGAATTGGGGGTGGGGCCCCCCATACATGTAACTGAGGGATGAAATTTTTTTTTTCGATATACATACCCGTGTGGGGTATCAATGGAAAGGTCTTTTAAAATGATATAAAGTTTTCTAAAAAACATTTTTCTTAAAGTGAACGGTTTTTGAGATATCAGCTCTCAAAGTCGTAAAAAGTATGTCCCCCCCCCTCTATTTTTATAACTACGGGGTATAAAATTCTAAAAAAAATAGAGGTGATGCATGCTAATTAACTCTTTCAACGATTTTTGGTTTGATCAAAGTATCTCTTATAGTTTTTGAGATAGGTTGATTTAACTGTAATTTACGGAACCCTTCGTGCACGAGTCCGACTCGCACTTGGCCGGTTTTTGTTTAATATTGTGTCTCTATGAGACGTCAGCGATTTCACTAGCTTGTCTTTTTCTTCTGTAAGAAAGGTTTGTCCTCGTTTTCTCTTCTCTGCTAAAATAAACTTATCTTTTCAACAATACTAAACCCAAAATTAACCTCACTCAATGTACACATATACACATCAGTCAATTTGACAAACGCGCGAAGGACATAGGTAAAAATTCACCTATAGAAAACCTCTTTACTGTTTTATTGCATAAAACAAAGCGTAAAGTAGTTAAAAGTTAAATTAAAATAACATCACAAGATAATTTTTCACAGGCTTTAGTAATATATACTCGATTGACGTTTATTTCTTAAGAAGTACTGAAAAATCATTTTATCGATAAAATATCGACTTTTCTTTATCGTTTGTAGAACTAGTGATCTGTCACTTACTTAAGGGATCCATGTACAAGTGTGGTGAAAATGAATTTAGGTAGGTGTCAAATTGGGAGGGGTCCTTATTAAAAGTAGCATTTAGATAGGGAAACGGTAAGAGATTGTTGGTGAAAACGGGCATAAGTTCTTAAGTAATATTGTAAATGGGAAAGTTTCTAAGAATGTAAATAGGTAGGTAAGTGTGTCAGTTTTGATAAACCCAGTTAGCGGGCAACCTGATATCCCTTGGTTTGAATGGTTGTCAGACTTTCTGGCTCTTGACTTAACAACTGTCTAAGATGATTAAATGACAGCCAGGACCCACCAATTTAACGTGTCTTACGAAACACGGATAAAAGTCGTCATGACAAGATGGTCACCCATCCACGGATCAACTATAAAAAATATGTCTTACTTACCCTATAAATGGAAGACCCTCCAATAACCCAGGAAGACTCGATGTCCTCTCGACTCTCAATGTATGAGACCGCTTCATCCAACCCTGGAACTACCACCACACCTTCCGGAACCTGGAATAGATCATTTATAAAAATGCATATTGTTTATAAGTGGATAGAATGAAATGACAATTATTTGTTTAGAGTTTGATGGCTAGATTAAATAATTTTGCTTTATATAAGTTGAATTTTCCCTTTATTTTTTACTGAGTGTTTTCTCACGAGTTCACCCGCGCCTGGAGAAACAACTGCTCGCGCCGGGAGAGAAAGTAGCCTATCTCCTTTCTTAGGCCCTAAGCTCCGTATCAAATATCATTTAAATCGGTTCAGTAGTTTGGGCGTGAAAGCGCGACAAGCAGATATAGTTTCACTTTCGTAATACATGTTAAGAATGGGCTAGCTTCTTATAGTGGTTTCACTACATTTGGAACAGATAGTAACTATTTCAAGTATACATTTCATCATTACAAAACTTTATCTAGTTATAAAAAAGTCAAAGGGCATAATGATAACTTGATAATTTTATGTAATACACTATTTTAGAATACAATATGTATCATTAGATTGGTTATTTCATGTTATTTTAATTAAAGCAAAGATAAGTTAGTTGATAATTTCACTCTTTTATAACTTATGTTACTTGAATCTATACTAATACTAGCTTTGTCCAATGTCCAGCGGTTATACCTACATGCTTCCCGTGGCAACTACTTAAATCTGGATAAAAGTAGCCTCTAGCCTTCCTCGATAAAAGGGCTATCTAACACTGAAATTATTATACCACTTAAGAAGGTAATGGGTTGCCCGGGTAACTGGGTTCAAGAGGTCAGATAAGACAGTTGCCCTTGTAAAACACTTGTACCCAGCTGTATCCAGTTAGTAAACTGCCTCGTTGGTCTAGCTGTCGCAAGTGCGGCTGCTGAGCACGAGGTCTCGGGTTCGATTCCCGAGTCAGGCCGAAATTGCTTTGTGGGTTTTAGAAGACTTTCACAAAGCAGCCCGGAGCCTGGAAGCTGGTGATTGATACACCTGTGCATCGGAGAGCAGGTAAATGTCGGTCCTGATCTCTCTCCGGTCGTGTCGGGTTACCGTCCCATCGGACTATGAGAGTTAAGGAATAGGGAGTGCACCTGTGTCTGCGCAAATGCTCGTGCACTATAATATGTCCTGCGTAGTTGGCTAATCTCCTTACATGAGAACAGCCGCCGTAGCCGATAATCGGCTAGGAGGACATCATCCAGTTAGGCTGGTAGCCGACCCCAACATAGTTGGGAAAATGTTATACAGATGATTCAGTGTAAGATAATCCATTTTCAAGGTGTCTTAATTTAGTAAAAATGTAAGGGTACATTACATTTTCCTTCACGCTCTCTACATTATGTGTCAAGACAATATTGACTCTGTCCGATAGCGGACGGTATTTGTTCGGTATGCAGTCCCAAGTTCTGCGTCCCATGATCACCGCATTCACCTTGGTGGGATCCACCACCTTTGTTGTCATGGTAGTGAAGTATGCCATCTCTTTTCTGGAATCATCATCATAAATAAATAAATAATTAATATGTATAATTAATTTATGTGTCTCAGAAGGCACAATAAACTGGTGGGTCCCAGCTGTTATCTTAACGTCTGGCATACATTATGGGTAGTCCGGAGAAAGAGGGGTTGGATTGTACTGTTCATGTGTGCCGTGACATTTTGTGTTACTTATAAATGAGATACATAAATAAAAAAGCAGCTTTAATTTACCTACTATGTAAGTTAAGAAATATATAAAACATACTAGCTTTTGCCCGCAACTTCGTTCGCGTGGAATAGTGACTACCAGCAGATTTTTGATTTGACCAATAGATGGCGCTATATGTCCGGAATAATTTTTTTTTTTTTTTGTAATAAAAACTATCCTATGTCCTTTCTCAAGTTTCAAACTATGTCTGTACCAAATTTCACACAAATCGGTTCAGTAGTTTAGGCGTGAAGAAAAGACAGACAGACAGAGTTACTTTCGCATTTATAATAATAGTTTGGATGGTAAAAGTAAATATAATATTCAACTGTAATTGCTTAATTATTTAGGAAATATGTAATTGTGTATATCATTTGAAGTCCTAAAGAATCTAGCGGGTGGCAAATACTCATTTTACCAATTTTTTCCAGACTCCAAATGTCTATAAAGTTCTATGACCCAAGTTAACCTAAGCGTAAGATTAAATTGCGATATGCTCATACACACAGTTTTCGTATTTTTTCCGTCATACAAATAGAAAAATATTATAACAAAACTTACTTCAAACGCCATGGTAAAGCCCCATTGACTCCAATTCCCATATTATCACAAGCAGCAGCGATTAAATGCAATTTTACTTTCGACATGGTGTATGGTGTGGTGTTAACTAGCAGAAAATATATATCTTCACAACAGTAAAGAACAGGTTTTTTCTATAGACAAGACTGTTCGAAAACTTCCAGAGAATAATTAGTTAAATTACAATTATTTTAAACACCATCAATTTATGGACACTTATTTAATTACTAAAATAATAATTGATTTTAATTTCTTCTACAGATTTGCACGCAGCACAAATTGGCGCGAATTCAAATTAGAAAAAAAACTGTCAGACTGTCAAACAAAATTGACAACGTCAGATGGTTTTGGAATAGCAAATTGAGAGCATGAAGTTGTTTCATGTCAAGAGAAAGAGAGGTGAATAGAAACTCGTCTAAAATGTCTATATTTTTTTAATGGAGCGCTGGAACGTCTAAAGTGTTGCAATGACAAAATTTTAAAAGCTTCCAAAAGATATGAAATTGCTAAGTTATGAATAAGAAATAAAATCTAAATAAGATAAATTAAATCGCGCATCTTCTGCCTGTGGGGTATTTTCATGGCCCCTCGGAATCTATGAAGGATACATTTTTTTCCTCAATGTTGAATTTCGCTAAACTATAATTTTCATATAAACTATTTATTGCCCAGCTAGCTAGTTAAACACGTATTCGTAATCAATAAATGGTGATGCTATAAAACGTGTTTCTAGAGTCTAGAATCTAGACCAAAAAAAAAATTACTTAAATACGCTCAGATTTCTACCAAAATAGAAAATAAATTATTACCTGTTCCACTGTAGTTTTCTTTCACTGTAGTTTACTGACAAAAATTCAATGAAAAAAAAACTATTGCAGTAGAAAGATTGTCTGTTCTTAACCGGTTTTTGGATTTAAACGGTGTTTATTTCATTGAAAAAATACGTGAATACAGCAAGTAGGTATTTCGTTCCTTGAAGATCAATATCGGCCATACCTAGGTTTATTTACTTGTGAAAACGTGGCTTCACTTCCAAAAACTACAGCTGCCTTGAGTAAATAAAAAAATCGTAAGTTGAATAATAGTTGCATTGCATTCATGTGAAATAAATCTCTTAAATACAATTATGAATTTGCTGCTATTTGAATATCTTTAGCAATCTTTATTAAAAGTAGGGTAGGTAGGTAGTTAGTTATAAGCCATAAAGTCTGAGAACCAGTCTTACCTAGGAGTACTGGGTTGCCCGGGTAACTGGGTTGAGGAGGTCAGATAGGCAGTCGCTCCTTGTTAAAACACTGGTACTTAGCTGCATCGGGTTAGACTGGAAACCAACCACAGCATGGTTGGGAATAGGCTAGGTAGATGTTGATGACCGTTATTAATTTGAAATCTTTTTATTTAGGTACTATTCTCATTTTGTTTTCAGCACTCATGGTGGTGTTGCTGATCAGAAAATAGAGCATGAAAATATAATAACAATATCAAGCAAGATCTTCATGTTACCACAGTATTTACAATACAAGAAAATACCAACCAGAGGTCACAGGAAGTTGAAAAAGGATAAAATATAGTCAGCATTTGAATTTTTGTGACCAGGTGACAATCTTGTCATGAATGAGACTGGACACCAAGCCCAATATAGTTGGGAAAAGGCTAGGCAGATGATAACGGTTGGTAGAACTGGCATCTTTAACGTCTCTAGGGAAGCTACAACCTTCATGTCGACATCATCGGCATGTAGAAAAATAAGTACTAAGATATGTAAAGACAGAAATTCTAAATTTAAACCTACTGAAAACTATATCATCAAACTGGATGGTCAGGTTTTACCAAAAAGGATGTATTGTGGCTATAATTCTCTTTTTACAGAGCCATATATTGCTCATAGCACAATTCAATGCCATAAGTGTTGCAAGTTTGGTTACATGGAGACTATGTGCCAGAATGTGTTAAATGTGGACAAACATAAGTAAAGACTCATTAATTCTAAACCTAAAGAAAGTTATTAAAATTATATGACTAAAAGGCTGGCCTGTGATTCGGCCAAAGAATGTGCATTGACATTCAGTGTGGCTATGAAGCCGGCCTTTTGGGTACCATCCCCGCTTACAGCGATGCAGATGAGTTTTTTGATAGCTTTAATTTTCTTATTTTGTAAATATGTAGATTTAATTTATTGTATATCGTCTAATGTAAAAATATAAATACTGCTATCATGTGGAGTATAATGTGCAGGCATATCTAATATGTATAAAACATTGTTGAAAAGTTCTTCTAACGTACAGATTGATATGTATTGCTGTGGTGATTCTTGTGGACCTTTCCTCCCAGCAAAAACGTGGGAACTGGTGAAGGGTGGGCGTTTTGGGGGCTGTCTTTTGTAAATGTTGACTTTCGAAAAGTGCTTGTTTTGCAGTCAATTTTGGGTTTGATTTCAATAGACAAGTATTACCAAAAAGGATGTATTGTGGCTATAATTCTCTATTTACAGAACCATATATTGCTCATCACACAATTCAATCCCATAAGTGTTGCAAGTTCGGTTACATGGAGTCTATGTGCCACAATGTAAAATGTGGACTCATTAATTCTAAACATAAAGAAACTTAATAAAATTACATGACCAAAAGGGTGGCTTATACTTCGGCCAAAGACCGTGCATTGCCATTCAGCATGGTAATGCAGTCAGCCTTTTGGGCACCATCTAACAGCGATGTGGATGAGTTTTTTGATGCATAGTTTTAATTTTTTTATTTGTAAATATGTGTAGTTAGTTTCTAATGTAAATATCTATGTTTTAAATATTATAATGTCTCAGTATTCCTAAAAACAATACTTTGGTGTTATGTGAAATCTATGTGCAAGCATCTATGTGGAGTTTCTATGCATATTAAACATTGTTGAAAAGTTCTTCTAACATACAGACCGATATGTATTGCTGGGGTGATTCTTGTGGCCCTTTCCTCCCAGCAAAAACATAGCAACTGGTGAAGTGAAGGGTGGGCGTTTTGGGGGCTGTCTTTTGTAAATTTTGACTTTCGAAAAGTGCTGTTTTGCAGTCAATTTTGTGTTTGAGTTCAATAGACAAGTATTACCAAAAAGGATGTATTGTTGCAATATTCTTCCTTTTACAGAGCCATATATTGCTCATCGCACAATTCAGTACCGTAAGTGTTGTAAGTTTGATCATATGGATGAAGTTGTATGTGCCAAAATCAATGTAGTAGTACCTAGGTTAATCAAATCGTTCATATTCTTTGTAAAATTAACTATTTGATTTTAATAGGAACCATCATATGTAAATATAGAATCACCGAATTTCAATGGTCAGATTATTGACCTGATTGTTTATATACTGATTTGGTTATGTGGAGTTTATGTGCAGATTTAAGCCACTTTGTACTAAATGCGGTAACAAAAACATTGCTGAATTTAAACCTATTGAAATGTCATAACAGTCTATAGTCAGGTATTATCAAAGAGGATGTATTATTGTATTCATACCAGGCCTCTGCCACTCGATAATTAAATATTTAAGCAGGGAAATAAGGGGACTACTTACCGTCGTGTGGTAGCTAAAATCTGCTTTAAATATAGTGAGGAAGTTTCGAACAAATTTCAGACCCTGCAGAATGGTATGGTTACGGATCGAAAGGGGGCCCGATCTACCTACCTAAATTATTGGAAAGGAGATGGCTAACGAACGCCGTGGATCGAAACCGATTGTATTGTCTTGCGTTTAGATATTGTTGGTGGCAATACCACGTCCTTCGAGGGCCGCTTCCGGGCGCTGTCTCCCCAAAGGCCTTTCTCGAGGCCAACCCAAAGGCCGTTCTCAGGGCCAACCCAAAGGCCCTTCTCAGGGCCAACCTATGCCCCGAGATGCTTCGGCAACTGAGACCAGCCGCGGCTAGTGTCATCCGAGGAAGCTACATCGTGTTATGCGTCATCGTGTGACTGTAATGAGTGAATCGAGCAGCGTCTCAACCCGCCAGACAAGGAGGAGGGCCTTCCTTAAGCGGGGCTCCGGAGACTCTTCGGAACTTTAAGGGGACATTTAAGAAGGCCCTGAAATGCCGGGCAGCGCCCGGCTTTCTCGGCATTGTGAAGGAGTTGGCGCAGCACACCACTTCTGAGGAGACGCAGCAACTGCAGGCGAAGGTGGATCGCCTGCAGAAAGAGGGGTCCGCGCTGCACGCGCGCGATGTCGAGCTTACGAATCGGCCTGAAGGGACGTCGGAAGGTCCAGCGACGGTGCTCCCCCCTCCAAACGTGAAGATATCATCCGCAAGGTCGTCATGTAGGAAAGTGCCTTCACCAGGGCCTGTTTCGCCGGCATCGAGGACCGGCTCCTGCCGAAGAAGCTTCTTCGCCCTCCACTCGCGGTGGATAGGGAGCTTGAAAGGATGGCCATTGCACCGGGGCCCTCAACGACACCAGCCCTGTCGGAGCCTCAGGTAAAGATCACCAAGGGCAAGGGAAAGGGCTAGAAGACTTCTCCGGCTCCGACTACCCAGGCGGTCCTTCCCGAAGTGGTGAGGGAAGACCCACTGCTGCCCTCCACCACCCCTTCTAACCAGCCTTGGATTAAGGTGGTACCGAGGAAGCGGAACGGGAAGAAGTCGGCTCCTGAGCCTCCTGCAGCCAAGCTTTGGAGGAAAAGAGGAAGAAGCTCGCTCCTCCTCCAAAATACGCAGCCGTGGTAGTCACGTTGACCCCAGAGGCAGCGGAACGAGGGGAGACGTATGAGTCCGTCCTGCGGCGGGCTCCATCAAACGTTGACCCTGCGGAACTTGGGGCTGGCAGAGCCACGTGCCGGAAGACCTAAACGGAGGCTCGTATTTTCGAGTTCTCGGGGGACCAACCCGGCACCAAGGCGGACCTCTTCGCGACAAAGCTCCGAGAGGCTATCGCGGACATGGTGAAGGTCGTGAGGCCCGTCAAATGTGTTTCACTCGAGGTGACCGACCTCGAAGACTCGGTTACGCAAGAGGAGGTGGTGGCACCGGTTGCAGCGGCCGTCTCATCTGTCAAGGGCCGACCCATTAGACCAATCAAGGACACTTTGCTAAAAAAGGCAGAAGCTTAAAAAAGAAATACCCAAAATTTTCAGTTTTTCTTTGGCAATGGTATAAACATCCAACAAAATATCGGACAATCTTTTAGAATCTGCTGTTGGTTGTCAGGTGATCCCTCGGGCCTGTGATTTTTAGTTGGGTTGCCTGTGATTTTAAGTTTTGGTTAGTTGGTTTTAGGCAATTAAACCGATTATTCGGAAACTAAATTCAGAATTCAACGTCTGGTATCTCGACAGTGGGACTCTGGGAGGCAACATAGACCATATACTAAATTATTTAATTTTTGTAAAAGATAAATTCCATAGCATTGTTCTCGATCCCAACTTTTCTAAATGCGAACTTTTATATCCGACAATAGCCCCTGACATCAAACATATAGACAAATGTTATCTTGCTTCCTTGGATCACCAATAGGTACCTACACGAAGATTCATTTTCGGAGAACAAAATTCAAAATTTTAATAATGTTTCGGAAAGGCTATGCAAAATTAATATGCATTCAGCCACCAATTGTACCATGTAGGTAGATGCACCCTTGTTTCAATAAAGTTGTATTTTTTATATAATTTTTGTGTTTCTTTTACTCGAGTGTGCGAAATTGTTACCACGAGACGCAAGTGAAACCGCCGGCAGAAGTTAGTTTCACACAACACAAATGTAATCATTGGCGTCATTTGGCAATAGATAGCTATAATAATCAAAATGCTATGTTCAAATCTTTTCAGGCTTCCACCAATTGGTTTTCTGGTACCTAATACGGCTTCTGTGCCAAGAAGGAAAAGTTTCTAATTATGTAAGTACTTACACACATGTATACCAGTCGTAAGTCAGTAACATCCTCCTAACATGCTCGAAGATGGGAAAATGCTGAACAGGTAATGGCTTCCAAGGCCGATTACAGCCACGGCGGCTGTTCTCATATAAAGAGATCAGAGCCAGCTGTGCAGGACATATTATAGGTAGGTAGTGCACGAGCATTTGCGCAGACACAAGTGCACTCACTATTCCTTCACTCTCATAACCCGATGGGACGGCAAGCCTCCGATGCACGTGTGTACCAATCTCCAACTTCCATACTCCGGTCTGCTTCGTGAAAGTTTCTGAAACCCACAAAGCTATTTTGACCCGATCTGGGAATCGAACCCGAGACCGCGTGCACAGTAGCCTCAGGTTAGTTACAAATGATCAGTTGATTATCCGTTACCAACCACATGGCTTGCACAATGTTGTTAATTACGTCATTGTTTTAATTAGATAATATAATGATTATAATTATTGATAAATCGTGCCCTTAAAGGTGAGAAGTCTAGTTGATATTTTAATAATAGGCCTGCCTGAGGTACTTACCTAACTACCTACATATTTCACGCACTCGTATAAATCATCTATCTTGTATCCTATCCAACCCTAATACCTTTATGGATATTTAGACTGCACTCATTTTACTGTCGCGATTGATACCAGTAGACCAATGGGACATTACAAGCATAAGTAGGTACCTAGATGTAGATATTGTCTTACGACAGCGGGTGAGCCAATACGTGTGGGTGTAAATGGTAGGTCCATGCACATCGCCTTTATATGACTCTGCCACTACTGAGCGGTCCCGAGTTTACGCACACAAAGATAATGTGCATGTAGGTACATTTTACACACATGTATAGCTAACAGTCTTTCGTGACAAAAAAGTTCATCATCATCTCCCTAGTCTTCCCAACTATGTTGGGGTCGGCTTCCAGTCTAACCGCATGCAGCTGAGTACCAGTGTGCCACACGGAGCGACTGTCTATCTAACCTCCTCAACCCAGTTACCCGGGCTACCCGATACCCATGATAAAATATCTATGCCATATAATATGACCTCCGTTTGACTCTAACACCTTACTAGAGTGATAATCATTAGCCAATAATGTGAGTCATTAATTACAATTTAGTAAACATTGTGTAAATCATAATTATAACTGTTATTGTTTACATACGGTAGCAAGCAACGAATCCGGGTTATTTTACCACCAAACAACATAATTTAGTAGGTACATAGGTTCTTACCAAACTTAAATGAGCTTGTACTATTGGTATTATATATAACTTGGACACAACTGATAAGTCCAAGTTTTGTACATAAATGATATAGAATTGAACCCGCGACCTCAATGGCAGGCGGGTAGACTTTTACACTGTGACCTTGGACCTAAAGTATCTAACAAAGAAAGTATTTTATAAATCGGTCCAATAATTACTGAAATCAGTGCGTAGGTACAAACAAACAATCAAACTCTTTCACGCTAAAACCATTGAAGTGACTTTGATAAAACATAGCTGTAGCATACAAATAAATAGCAAGCACGACAGAATTACTACAAGTAAGTACCTACTTAATTAGTTCAGCTATTTTAAATCTCAGGTTCAAAAAGAATTTCCTTCAAGACAAGGATGAAAACGCGAGCCAAAACTAGTCTAAAACAATTTACCTACGTGGAACTCTACCTAGTCATTAGCAACAAAATTTCTGGAATCGCTTCAGCACACTTTACCGAGTAAATAAACTGATTAAATATGAATGTAGACAGTGTAGGATTACTACGTGGAAATCGCAAGCAATTAGCTAGAAAGGTGTTCAAATATGTATGAATGAAATAGCAGTTTGACGTACGATTTTGCGATTTGCGACTCGTGAATGCGATAGACGATGAAGATTTAAGCGATGTTTTAGGTCGCTTGATCGGTTTCGTCGATTTCATAATTACGCGATACTTGTATGACTCGTTGGTAACATAAGTCACCTTCTTTTTTTTTTAACGACGTCAAAAATCATCAAATCCCTCCCGCTGTGGGTTAGCAACGGTGAGGGAGTGTCTCTTACTGACTAAAAACCGTCGTGTTCCGTCATAGGCCTTTTATGTACCAGGGCCGCGGTATCTCTTTCGAACAACCCGCAGCCCCGGCAGGCCTTGGCCCTGCTGGGCCCCGCTGGGGTTGCTGACATCTCTTTGAGGAGCGCGTGGAACAACGCGCGCCGTCGACACAGGAACGTAAGTCACCTCAAGTAATGTTTTTGTTCAAACTAATGAATGACTCTTTCAAGTCGTATCAGGTATTTGTTCACATTGCGCTTCAAATGTTTTTATTTTTAGTTGTAAACAATGACTATATTGACTATAGTGGAAAAAACCATTATTTGAACTTTAAAAAAGATTATTTTTAAAAGCTAAGCGGTAACATATACATTTTATGAGTTTAAATGGTGAAAGGGTTCTATCTACATGCGAAAAAATAAAAAAACCATATTTCATAGTAAAAAATATTTATTTACAGGCGTATGACTAGGTGGTGGCCTAGTGGGTAAAGAACCAACCTTTCGAGTATGAGGGTGTGGGTTCGATTCCAGGGTCAGGCAAGTACCAATGCAACTTTTCTAAGTTTGTATGTACTTTCTAAGTATAGGTACTTAGACACCAATGGCTAACAAAAAGGTGAAGGAAAACATCTTGAGGAAACCTGGACTATAAAGTCTGAAATCACCAACCCGCATTGAGCAAGCGTGGTGATTAATGCTCAATCCTTCTCCTTGTGAGAGGAGGCCTGTGCCCAGCAGTGGGACGATAAAAAGGCTGTAACACACAAAGTATGACTAGGACGAAACATTTGTTGACGGTAAATAATTTTTCACCAAAATAAAATAATTTACTACAACTATACCCTTTCACGTAAAATAAAAATATTGTTACGATCTGAAAGCTAAGTTCCTATTTTAACATATGTCAAAGTTAAAGCTCTTTATTCTGTGAACATAGGTAGGTTACAAGGTGTTAGTATAATTATAATGTTTCACTATGCCTTGCTCGTAGAGCGTAGGTACAGATATACTTAGTAGGTACCTAATACTAGGTAAAATCTATATGGTTATTTACATTATCTTTATAATATGTTGAGTTAACAATAACAAATCTTACTAAAACTATAATAAATCCAACTAAACTTTTAATGACTCTACTAAACTTATAATAACTCTACTAAACTAATAATAAAACATAACAAAAAAATTAACTAAAACTATCATCTAAATATTCCGAAATTGAATAATAAGCCTTATCAATTAAAAATGCTTGCAATTTTTTTATGTGTAGGTAAATATAATGTTGATAAGTTTATCGAATACAGAAAAATATGGAATTGATTGAAGAAATTCCCACTGACGTAAAAACGCACTTAACATTTCTGGCGTTTTTTTGTTTAGTGAAGTATGAGTAAAAAAAAGTAGGAGATACGTAACTATTTTCTACAACAAATACCCTTTACAATGATGTATCACACTTGTTATACAATAGCTATCGAAAAAAAAATACCTACAAGTAAAGAAATATCACAAATCGGGAGAATGGACAAAAGACGTGTGCTATAAAGCCGGGGTTACATGAAGTGCACATTCTGGTTTAAAATAATTATTTTTATTCACACAAAATAAAAATAGAAAAAAAAATCTGGATCCAAATCCCTGTATCAATGGATGAAAAAATGTTATTATGATTTATATTACCCGACTGCCAAGCCAAAAAAGGAGGGTAATGTTTTTCGAATGTAAGTAATACCTATTCGTTGCCACCGTCTATAGGCGAAACAAATGGACCGATTAATGTATAAATTAATGTTGTTAGGTTTGTCTTAGTAGCCTGAATGTCATTGAAACAATTAATTTAAAAAAATGGCCGAATCCAGGTGTCGCATGACGCGTTAAAAAAAACTCCAGAACCTATCGAGTTTGGTATAAAGGGTTTTAAACGTCAATTTCAAAAATATGATTATCTATCGGCAGTCGGGTAAGTAAAATTGGTTGATTTAAAGATTATTCTTTGACTACTACTGGACTTTACCAGTCCCCGAGAAATGTGATAGTCTTTAAAGCAATTGATTATGCAGAGGTTCACGTTGCAAGATTCGCACTTATAGGCTGTGCAAGCATCTACTTTTTTTAATGCACACCACTTGCAACGTGACTTCCTCACATTTGTTTTAGCAGGGAAGTGGCTGGTTGTTTGGAGCGGTCGTTCTATTTTTGGCGGGCGAAATCTCTGTATGATTTCATCCGCCAACAACACCCGAAATTGCCGCTGTGCCATTTTCACTGTCCCTGATTTTGAGAACATGACAAAGGCGTTGTGGATGGACACGTTGAGAAGCCGGCGGAAAAGCTTCTTGTACCAAATTAAATTACGAACCCTTTCTATGGGAAACGCCTGCAAAAGTTGATCCTTTTTGTCGACGCCTCCCATTGCCAGGTTGTAATCTAATACTACTTTCGGTTTATACCGATAGTAGCCGTACTTCTCTTTTCCGCCGACCTCTACCTTGTGGTATGTTGATATTAGTGCTACCACATTCGTGTCTTTCCACACCGTAATTGTCATGTCCCGTGTCTGGCTAAATGCCACTTCACCAGTCCGCATGTTTGCCTTATTTTTGTGGCGCAAACTGTCAGGCACGAACTCTCGGTTCAGACGCAGGGTGCCCATTACGTCCGTCTTCTGGGCCTTGAGCGTGCGTGCCAGTAAAGGACTGTTATAAAAGTTGTCCATTACTAGAGTATGACCTCTATTAAGTAAAGGACGAACTAACTTTAAAACAGTCCTTGACGTCGCACCCTCAGGCTCAGCCTCGTTCTCATTACTCTCGTCATTATGGCGTTCCTTCTTCCCAGTATATATTATCATCTGCCAGAGATATCCCGTTTTGGACTCACAAAGTTCATAACTCTTTATACCTATCTGAGCAGCTTTAGTTGCTATGAGCTGAGCAAAAGAGAGTCTGCCTTTCCACAGCATCAGCGACTCGTCTATAGCAATTTCCTGCTCAGGTAGGTATAAAGAGCTAAATTTTGTGTTGAGGTGGTCAATTACTGGTTGAATCTTCATGAGCTTCGTCGGGATACCTCTGCCACACAAAATATTGTCTACAAAATGTAGACATCGCTTTATGAGCGAAAAACGATGGTACGCCATAATATCGGCGAATTTGCCCAATTTTAAATAAGGCAAACAGGGGAACCAGTATTCCTTCTCCACAGGGAGTGGGATGATGCTTTGCAGCATAATGACACCAATAAACGTCCACAACTCTTGTGGCGTTATTGGTGTCCATTTTCTCATACGAGAGAATTGTTTAATGGGCGAGGAGACCAGATTCGCTGCATATTTGTTGGTCTCACCGACGATGAGGTTGATTATGTCTCTGTCCCAAATTTTCGAAAAAACTTGGAACGGAGACATACCCTCAATGGGGAAAGTTGGCCCCGCTGGTCCCGTAAAATTTTCTCGTACCCCAACAAAAACTTGGGGATCGTGAGACCAATCGAATATCAATAAATCCTCATGACTCGACTCTTGTAGAGCACAATCATCCTGCCTGTCGATGGATCCTAAGACCTCGCGGAGCTCGCTGGACAAGTCTTCCACGGCGAATTCTCCAGCGTGCCTCCTGGAAGATCGAAAACCATCCAGGCAATCCTCCTCCTCAACATCACTGCCAGGATTCAGAACCGCAGCGTGTTCGCACTGCAGAATTTCTTCCTCCGGGTTTTCTTCGTAAATCGACAGTTCTAAAACCAAATAATTATTTAACTATCAGTTGCTTTGAGCCCCCTAGTTCATGACGCAGCTAGATTATCATCACAAACAACATTGTTATTACAACAGAAAAAAACATAAAATATACCTGCTCTTGTGAAAGACGTCGATGGCCCGGGCGGGAACCCTACCATCTCAATGTTGGCATCGACCAAAATATTGTGCTCGTCCACCTCTTGACCTTCATCTAGGATAATTACCCCCTTGGACGGGGTACAAACTAACTGATTTTCCCTGTAAAACATCATATATATTAATTCAAATTCTTTTAAATATTTCGAATAAGTCGGGAGATTAAGTTCGAACTTACTTCGAGGGTGACGGTGTGGTGGCTTCTTCTTTTACGAGCTCAAACCTCGAATTCTCACTTTCGTCCAACGCTGGATAAAAAGGATTAAAATATATTAGGTTGGATCAGTCAATAAGGGGTACGATATCCGGCAGACAATTTACACACCTGACTTCTGCAATTCCCATTTTTGAGGAATACGCGGGGGCGGCACTTCTGGGGTGCCCGGCACCAAAGGACACGACACTCGGACCGGCGACCCTTTTCTGGAAATATAATATAATTAAAACATTTATGACTGTGTAAAGCATATTATTTTCCTAAATATTTTTCTTACCTTCGATTTTTGCTAGGAGGAGCATCAGGCATTAAAAATTGCGCGACCTCCTTCCTGTCACGTAGTTCTTGAAGGCGTGCCCTTTGCTCATCTGGTAACCGGGCCATGTTTTTCTTGTCCAGAGCCCGCATTTTTATTTTTTTTCTTTCTTCTACCATTGACCTAGAAGAAGTTATCGGTCGTGTTGGTCCAACAGAAATTTAATGAAAAGAAAGTACTTCTAACATTTCTCTAGAGTAAAAAATAAATAACTTACTTCGTTGGTTGCGATGGTCCTGCAACAGTAAAGGACGCAGACGAGACGCTGACTGCATCCTCTTCAACTGGCTGTCCCCTTAAAAGTTAAGTAACATTTTGGATATGGCTCTAAAATAACCTAGCAAAGCAAAAAAATATCCGTAACCAAATAAATAATTTAAAGAAAAAGTACGAAAAAACCACAAACATAGCAAAATGAAGCGATCGGGCAATGCCGCGCCCACGTCCACGCCCACGCCCGCGGTTTCTTACTGGACCACCACCACCACGGTTTCTCAGTCGACCACCACCACGACTGCCGTTATTTTTAGTTGCTTCCATTTCTAAAACTGTTAAAAGCAAAGCTAGAAAACTCAATAAAATAAACAAAACAATATTAAATAATTATATCTTTATTTCAGTCCATAAAATAATAAATTGTTTGTGGTTATTTACCTATCCTTACTAGAATAAATTAATTCACCAAACTTAATTTACAAACCTATTGCCAGTTTCACCCAGTGCCTTTGGATGAGGCAGTCCGGTCTCCCGGCAATCATTTTCAATATTACGGTAAAAAAACTCAAATAAACATTCAATGAGAATTTATTCAATGCCTTTTAAAAGATAGTACAAAATATGAAAAAAGTATAAAGTATAAAAATTATTTCATTTCATAAATTTCGACCGGTACAAAATTCCCTGTGTATACCAAGCTTTATCTATTTTAGTAGGTGGGCGGCCATGTTGTTTGTTTACATTTTTTGTTCTGCGGACCCGCTCGAAATAAAAAATGTAATCTTAACTTAAATTTAGTACCTTTTGTATACTTTTTGGCTGAAAACTATTATCGAGTAAACATTTAACGCGATAGTTATTATTTTTCACACAGAACTGGTCTCCCAATTTAATAAACGACGATAACATTCTGACAAGATTCTAGCACTGTTACAAGTACACTGAAAACCACACAGAAATACTTACCCTCAGGTTAAAACTCGGTTGCACACACAAGGACTATATAGGACTATATTCTAATTGTATAATAACACCGTAGTTAATACAATAATACTTGCAAACAACCGAAATAATAATTAAATTACTAGGACAATAATCACACAAACATAAAAAAGACTGACTTTGACAGTTGACTGACATTATTTTTTCAATCCGAATGAACCATTGGTACTATTGTCGTATTTTTAGCATGAAGAAAATGTATTAAGAATCGTGTAGGAAAGAGATAAGGTATTAAAACACTGTGTAACAGAAAGAAACAAATATATTATGATGTCGTGTCGCACTGGAACGAAAAAAAGGGACAAAAGTCCCTTGGTGCGCTCAACTGTCAAAACGAAAAAGGGACATAAGTCACTTCGTTGCTTGTGAGCGGCCTGCTGGGGCCCGATAAAACGTAGTGATTATATACTCTATGGGGCCCGATTCTCCTAATTTTAGTTAAGCAACGTACGATTCACTTTCGACTGCGATCCGATCCCGACTCGATTACGATTGAAGTTCAATAATGAATCATTTAGTCTGTATATGATTTGAGCAAACTACCGTTATAGACCAAAATCACCAAAATAGCAGACCAATCGCAAACCAATCGAATGTTGTTGGAATACGATTGGTCTTACATCAACTGGATATACAAGTTGGTGAGTGCAACGTGGTATATTTTTAACCGACTTCCCAAAAAGGAGGAGGTTCTCAATTCGGCCGGTATGTTTTTTTTTTTCTATGTACCTATGTACATCGATTACGCCGAGGTTTATAGACCGATTTACGTGATTCTTTTTTTGTTCGACGCGGAATAGCTGCCAGATGGTCCCATAGTCATCAGGTCAGGATCTGATGATGGAAACCCTGAGAAATCGAGAGCAACCTTCGAAAGTTGTAGGCAAACATAGGGTAAAAAGTTGACACTCAGGTGTACACCTAAAAGCACTATTCAACAGTGAAGATTTGGAGCTGACCTGATGATGGACACCAGAGAGGGCCGAGGGAACTCGACAACTGAATATGTAAACTACCTCGTGTTTGGGCTTAAATTATTTGTATTGACAAGACCTTTGCAACAGTGAAGGTTTGCAGCTGACCTGATGATGGAAACCAGAGAAAGTCGAGGGAACTCGACAACAGAATATGTAAAATACCTCGTATTTGGACTTGCCTATATTCTTTGTATTGATGATAACTTCCCACTTATATGGATAGTGACAACTATTCGTATCACTGAAAAGCTGTAAATAAAAAACTTTTTTACAAAAAAATTTAACCGACTTCCCAAAACACTAAAAAGCAAAAATAAAAACGAATTTTAGGTGCATCGGCCTAGAATTCGGTGTCTAATGGATGTTACTAAGTTAATTTTGCCACCGACTTCTATGCCGATGCACCTAAAATTCGTTTTTTTTTTTGCTTTTTAGTGTTTTGGGAAGTCGGTTTAATTTTTTTTGTAAAAAAGTTTTTTTATTACATGCTAGCCGTGTTCCTATGTTTTTACGTGCGTCCCGTTTGAACTGTTGCCCGTACCGGGATAAAATATAACCTACGTTACTCGGGAATAGCGTAGCTTCCCAACTGACAAATCGTTCAGTAGTTTCGGAGGTTTCAGGGTAGGTACATACAAACAAACATAACATGTTTAATCTTTGTTTATTAGTTTCGTTAGATTCTAAACGCGATAGTAACTGTTTTGATGCATTATTTATTTGCCCATACATCACTGGATATACAAGTTGGTGAGTGGTAGGTATATTTTTTAGGGTTCCGCACCCAAAGGGTAAAACGGGACCCTATTGTTTTCGCTCCTCTGTCCGCCCGTCCGTCTGTCACCAGGCTGTATCTCATGAACCGTGATAGTTAGAGAGCTGTTCACAGATGATGTATTTTTGTGGCCACTATAACAACAAATACTGAAAACTAGAATTAAATAAATATTTTGGGGGGCTCCCATACAACGTGATTTTTTTGTCCGTTTTATTAACAATGGTACGGGACCCTTCGTGCGCGAGTCCGACTCGTACTTGGCCGGTTTTTCAGCTACTGAGATGCTATTGCCCATCTCCAAGGCATTTAATATCTCACTTGGTGCTATTTTGTCGCGAGAGCCTCGTCCGTTGTTCAAAAGGGTGCAGGGTGCAACACGGGCAGGGGCCCAATTCTCGCAGGCAGCACGGAATCGACTTTTCCGTCGCCCTTTCTCTTTCTGTCGCTTAGAACTGCCATTTGATAGACCGAGACAGTTTCACCAGTTCGCAGTATGCTGAGCATGCGTTCGCAGCGGCAGCATACCTACTGCAGCACGTGGTAGCATTGGCGGAACAAATGCGATTCCGTGCTGCCAGGGGCCCGATTCTCCTAATTTTACTTAAGCAACATACGATTCACGTTCGACTGCGATCCAATCCCGACTCGATTACGATTGAAGCGTATGTGGCATTCCGCTATTTTTTCTTTGAAATAAACGGTTTTATCCTTTTCTGTCATTCATTCAATTCAATGAATCATTTTGTCTGGAAATGATTAAAACTATTGCAATATGATTGTAGAGCAAACTACCGTATAGACCAAAATCACCAAAATAGCAGACCAATCGCAAACCAATCGAATGAGGTTGGAACATGATCCTACTAATATTATAAACGCGAAAGTTTGTATGTATGGATGTATGGATGTATGGATGTTTGTTACTCTTTCACGCAAAAACTACTGAATGGATTTTAATGAAACTTTTCAATAATATAGCTTATACATCAGAATAACACATAGGCTACAATTTGTAAACATATTGTTCGAAATACTAAACCTGCGCAGACGAAGTCGCGGGCACCAGCTAGTTGGTCTTATATTAGTAGCAGAATGCCCGATATGGTTAAAACTGCTATTGCGATCATATTGCGATTCGATTTCTATTCAATTTTGACATTATTAACTTAGGAGAATTGGGCCCCTGTTATTTAGCTACTAGCAAATCATACCAGAATGTATCATGTTTCCAAAAGCTGAAAATTAACTCTTATTAGGTACATTTCAACAAATTGTACTTACAATTTAGAGCGACGACGCCGTACATTTTCAAGCTCAGTACACATGACTTATTTGATTTGTCGATAGCGTAAGGCTAGGTGCACATTTACGACTTGAACATTACTTTGTAGAAATAAAAAATAGGTTTATGTCCCATCTTATTGTCGATCTTATTAAGGCGAGGTTCTACCAGACGCTCGTCACGCATAAAAATCTTTTCCCAACTATGTTGGGGTCGGCTTCCAGTCTAACCGGATGCACCTGACCAGTGTTTTACAAGGAGCGACTGCCTATCTGACCTCCTCAAGACCTGCCCCGTTACCTGGGCAACCCAATACCCCTTGGTAAGACTGGTTGTCTGACTTACTGGCTTCTGACTACCCGTAACGACTGCTAAAGATGTTAAAATGCTAGCTTAGGATTAGCGGCGACGATACGTAGGTACTTTATAATGTTACTATTATTTTCCTTGCTTATTTTTTATCGCAATTATAAACCCAACTTTAACAAAATAATGAAACTCATGATAAAGTACAAATATTGCGAGCATCACCGGCTGACATCACAATACGCATGACAAGCTATGCCGTGTTCCCTGAGGTATGAAGTTTTCACATGCAGGTAAATATATTTATGTTTGTAGGTAGGTATGTATGTGTGTGTGTGGCACAACTTGATATGCTGTGAGGTAGGTCGGGAGTGGAGCTGCAGGATTTAGTTACATACAATCTATGGGTAAATAAAATTAGCTACTCGTAGATAAATATCACACAGGGTGGTGGGTTCAGCATTCCTGATTTTTCTGCTAAATTTCGCTCTATCTGTGGCATCGCTCTAGAACACCTGGCACTTCTTCATATTTTTCGCCACTACCTACCTAGGTACATATTCCCATCTAGTTTTGGGTTTCAATGAAAAACCCACGAAGTCTGATGGTCTTCTTTTTAGGTGGCCATACTAACGTTGCGAAGGTTCATTTAGATCGGGTTGCCCGGGTAACTGGGTTGAGGAGGTCAGATAGGCAGTCGCTTCTTGAAAAGCACTGGTTCTCAGCTAAATCCGGTTAGATTGGAAGCCGACCCCAACATGGTTGGGAAAAAGGCTCGGAGGATGATGTATACTTAATACTTAACTCCTATCTTTGAGAGTAAAACTCCTGCACTACACCAGATACAAGTAAGGCGATGCAACTATGCACGCACGACCGAACTAATCCGGTTCTGATTGCGACGTTTTCATATTTCACAGGCTGCTGCAAATGTACTGGGCGCGATAATAATGTTAACAACCTTACCTTATCCTACGAATATAATAAACTAGCTTCTAGCTTCCGCCCGCGTAAAGTTCGGTTATATCGCGTTTCCAAGTGAATTCTTCAAAAGTCCGGGATAAAAACTATCCTATGTTCTTTCTCAAGGTCAACTCTAACTCTGTACCAAATTTTATTAAAATCAGTTCAGTGGATTAGACGTGAAAGCGTAACAGACAGACAGACAGAGTTACTTTCGCATTTATGACATTAGTAGGGATGCGAAAGTGAATAAAAGAGTGTATGGATGTTTGTTCCTCTTTCACACAAAAACTACATGATGGTTTTTGATGAAACTCGGCAACATAATACCTATAGGTTACCTTTTATCCGAGTGCAAGAACTAGTTCTGTAAGTGGTATTTGCAAAAAAACACCTACTAACATTTTAAAAGGAAAAAACATGTTGAAATGCATTAGCAGATAGGTTGGTTCATAATAAGGAAAATTAAATGTCAGTAGACAAAAATAGACATCATGTAAGTATGCTATTATTAAAACAACAATAGATTTTTAAATAAACTAAATATCACTGATAAAACAGGTAATTAAAGGAGTCTGGAAGTTGGTGATTGATACACCCGTGCATCGGAGAGCACGTTAATGTCGGTCCTGCGCCTGATCTCTCTCCGGTCGGATTGCCGTCCCATCGGGCGCAGAGAGTGAAGGAATAGGGAGTAGGTACACCTGTGTCTGCGCAAATGCATGTGCACTATAATATGTCCTGCGCAGCTGGCTGATCTCCTTAAGGAGGACAGCTGTCCTGGCTGATCTTTTTAGACCTGGACGGGACGTCATTATGACTAAACTTGTCAATTCGCTTGTTGTAACTTTTGCCCGTGGCTTTGCTCGGATTCCGAGGGAACCTACACCTTGTACCAGAATAAAATAGTCGAGCTTAGAGGGCTTAGTAAGTTAAGAACCTAATATAACAGAAAATTAGCATCTCTTTACTATTTAAAGAAGCTAATAACATTTTTATGAAAAGATAAAAGATGAATAAATATTAATAGCGTGCGTTCATTCGGGTCACGCAGCCATTTTAAATTTCACAGAGGTCGTGATCTAATAAAGAGGTTTTAATAAAAAATCCGCCAAGTGCGAGTCGGAGTAGCGCACGCAGGGAGCCGAATTAAATTAATAAAAATATTAATTCTTACTTATATTATAATTGCCTGTCTATCTCACGGTTCATGAGATACAGCTAGACAGTCGTACAGAAAAATCTTAGTAATAGGGACCCATTTCAGACAATGGGACATAATAATAAAAATAATTAAATTGAACTGAACATTACTGTCTGCCTAACTAAAAATGGCGACCCAAATCTATTGCCTAAGGGTAAAGATATAATAAATACAGACTTCTCGATGCTAACATATTTTTCATGGAAAAAACCCAAAAAAATTCCAAGCTTTGCGACCAAAAAGTAATTTCTGCCATTGAACTTAAACAGCAGCCATGTTCTTTAATCTATAAATATTTACGACTAAAATCTCTTTACACAAGATAAAAAGTCCTTTCAATATAAATAAAATTAATTATTATTCCTACGGCCTAACCCCGCTTGTGCTATCTGTGAACCCATAAAGATTGATAACCCTTCGCGCCAAAATAAACGTCACTTTCTCCCGCCATCCCGTCTAATTAAAAAACAAAACATGAAAAATTAAACACGTTCCAATTTACGTATAATGAGAGCATAATTCGATATTTTTGTCCGACGTTTTTCGGTTTCAGTGGCCAGGATAATAAGTGAACGGGACGGACGATGCGAGATGTAACTAGCTAGAGAAAGACGGCGATATTGTGTACTTTCTCATATAGATTTGTTGAAAGCTGCGATAGGGACGTACGTTCAGTGTTCAGAGAGCGTTTCGAGAGGAACGTTGTCGCGATTTATTTGCGTGCGGAATTTTCGCAAACCCCTACATGTGATTTATTAAAAAAAAAACTAGTGATGTCCCTTGAGGGTGATTTTAGGACAGATACGTCCGTAATGAGGGTCCGGGCTCGTTATAATGGTTGGATTGTGTAAAAAAATCGCATTCGAATATCAAAACAAAGTCAGTACGTTTGATTTGTTGGAGATTTTGTGCGTATGTATTTATATTGTAAATATTTGAGTCGCGTTTAATTGATGTCGTTGCTTGAGTGAAACGTTTTGGAAAAAAAAAAACAAAGTGTAGTGATGTGTTTGTTTGGTGGATTTGAATTTTGAATTTGGAACTATTTATACTGGTGAGTTTTTGATACGCACCTCTTTTGTTTTTTTTTTATTTAACTGTAAGAAATAATTTATTTTTTATACACAACCTCTTTACTGAATTTTCTTGCTTACGTATATTTTCTCGCGTGATTATAATATTACCATAATCAAGTAAAATAGCAACATATTAAGTAAAACACGCCACATTTTATCAGTATTTACATAATATTGTTATTCAGAGCTGTTTCTCGATATCGATTTCATAATAGCAACTAAGCTTGTTCATAAACTAATCTATGGCAGATTAATATCGGCTAATAATACTCCTCGGAACGTTATTCTGTGATCATAGACTATATTGTTGCCGTTAACGTCGTCTGCAGTACATTTTCAATGCTTTGATGTTTTCTCTGTGATTTTTGGCGATTTATTGATCAATTTATTTAACTTAAATTCGTAAATTAGGTTCCTAAGGAGCATAGAAAAGTATATTAAGTACCATACTTTGCTGTGCTAGTCCTTAATTTGATTCCAGTTTGAATATCTCAGCTACCGACCAATTTAACATGTCTTTCGAAACACGAAGGAACTTCTCTTGATAAGATAGTGACCCATCCATGGAGAGACCGTGACAAGGGTTGCTTAACCTTATGATCAGTCGACCCTTGCGGCTGTTATTTAGCCACGGGCTCCTATACTTGTACCTACATATATAACGATGAATATAATCTAAGTCTATAAGGAAAAAGGACTTGTATTTTGACACGCATTATGAGTCTAACAGAGAAACATGACATTCTTTACTAAGATGTAAAGGAATAAATACGAAGTCTGAAATCACCATTCCGACTTGAGAAATCGTCATCATCATCATCTCAGCCATAGGACGTCCACTGCTGAACATAGGCCTCCCCCTTAGATCTCCACAGATACCTGTTGGAAGCGACCTGCATCCAGCGTCTTCCAGCGACCTTTATAAGGTCGTCTGTCCACTTTGAGAAAACGTGGTGATCATCAATGCTCTTGCCATCTGCCTAGCCGCGAGTTTTTCCAACTATGTTGGGGTCGGCTTCCAGTGTAACCGGATGCAGCTGAGTACCAGTGCTTTACATGGAGCGATTGCCTATCTGACCTCCTCAACCCAGTTAGCCGGGCAACCCAATACCCCTTGGTAAGACTGGTCCTCAGGTTTTCTGACTTTAACTGAGTAACTAATATCCAAAAAACAAAGCTTTCGAACGATAATAAATAGCGTCGATGACTCAATGATAATCATGATTTAGGTTGACAGACAGACAATAAAAAGCTAATATAGAAAATCCAGCCAAGTACGAGTCTTAGTTGAACACGAAGGGTTCCCTACCATTTAAACGAGCCAAAAATCACGTTAATTGTATGGGAGTTTATTGGTTTCCAGTTTCCAGTTTTACCTATTTGTTGTCATAGCGAAAACAAAAAAAAATCATCTATAAAGATTTCAACTGTCTATCATGGTTCATAATACTCGTATGTATACAGTCTGGTGACAGATGCGGACAGCGAAGTCTTAGTATTAGGGTCCCGTTTTTCCCTTTGGGTCATCATTGTTTGCCGAGCCTTTTCATAACTATGTGGGGGTCGACTTCCAGTCTAACAGGATGTAGCTGAGTACCAGTGTTTTACATAGAGCGTCTGTCTATCTGACCTCCTCAACCCAGTTACCCGGGCAACCCCCCAATACCCCTTGGTAAGATTGCTACACTTCTTTGACTAAGCCCTACGGAACCCTATAAACACTAATAAACTAAAGCAATTCATGATTCAAGGGAGTCCCCTACTACGAGCTGTGGTAGATAATACTTATCTAATCGACTTCCCGCGCGTGGGTAAAGGGTTTCCCTATCAGCCTATTGTATTAAGTAGAAAGTTATGTTGGACCCACGAAAATTATTTTATCTTTTTGATAGTATTTTACTATAGATGTTTTTATCTCACGAAAGCGGGTGAGCTTTACTTGTGTGTGTAAATGTACATGCACATTGTCTTTGTATGTGTAAGCTCGGGAGCGCTCAGTATTGGTCGAATCGCCGAGTCATATAAAGACAATATGCATGTACGATTCCAAGCAATTAAATTTCTTAAAACATGTACATACGAGATTGTAATGTTTAATTTGTTTTTTCACGAGGAAGCAATCAATTTGATATGATTTTAAATCAAAAAGCTCTGGCTTTTTTGTTAACTACGTTGGTCTCAGCTTACATTCTAACTGGTTGCAGCTGAGTATCAGTGTTTTACATGGAGCGACTGCTTATTTGACCTCCTGAACTCTAACTGGGTTTGTGAGATGAAAATCCAGGACATTCAAAAATCATCTACTTATATCTGTCAATATCAGGAAATAAACTCGAAGAAGATCGTAAAGTTTCATTCCCATAGTTCATTGCGTTAAAAAAACACTTTTGATTACGTTTGATTAGAAGGCAAGCCATTACCTTGAAAGATAGTCATTGCCATTGCCATCCAGCGTGGCAATGCTGCCATCCTTTTGTTTAAATCTTTTGACCCTTTATAGTAGTAAGTATTTCGATCTAATTTAAGTAAATACCTCTTTGTATAATCTTCTTAATAAGTCTCCCCATTCTTTTTACTTCACTGCCGCTTTCCACGTCATCACCGAATATTTGAGCAACTATCAATGATTAACCGTACTGGAATGTTCGCCAAACGGCAGCTTTATTTTGCCACGTAATGTTATCATAATAAGGACTTTGGAACTGTAATTATATTTTTACGATCTAGTTTTGTGACCCAATTCTGTTTCTAGGCGATAGGCGTATCAAACATCGGCCTATTTTAGTCTCTGTTAGCAGCCAGCACAAGGTATGACAACGAGTCTTAGCAATAGGTATCGGGTTGCCCAGGTAACTGGGTTAAGGAGAGCAGATAGGCAGACGTTCCATGTAAAAAAAACATAACTTAGCATATCTGGTCTGTATGGAGGCCTATCCCAACATTTGTAGTTCGGAAAAGGTTAGGCCGATGACTTATTTTTAAGAGCACTTTTAAGGATCATGAGTTCATGATGCGACAAACAAACAATCAAACAACTATAGTACATCAACCTATTAATAATAATACAATCAGAACATAACCGTATTGATTCCTTTCATGATGACATCCACGCCGCGGGTGTCCGAACTTCGCATACAAATTACATTCAATTAACCATGTAATCTACACTAGGTTATAGAGCGGTTTCACCCTGGTTCTACGGGTACTATTTCGCACGCCCAGATAATGAATAATGTAAAAATTGAATAGAAATTAAATCGCAATAGCAGTTTTAACCATATCGGGCATTCTGCTACAAATATAAGACCAATCGTATTCCAACGACATTCGATTGGTTTGCGATTGGTCTGCCATTTTAGTGATTTTGGTCTATACGATAGTTTGCTCTACAATCATATTGCAATCGAAAATCATTTGCAGACAAAATGATTCATTATTGAATCACAGAAATGGATAAAAAGGCTTGTTTAAAAGAAAAATTAGCGGAATGCCACATACGCTTCAATCGTAATTGAGTCGTGATTGGATCTCAGTTGGATGTGAATCTTATGTCGCTTAAGTAAAATTAGCAGAATCGTGCCCCAGATCCTCATAATAAGTAATTATAAGAATGAGGTCAGATTCCCATCATCCAAACAAGGTTTCCCAACCAACAAATGATTATTCCCAGCAACAAAGCGAGATGTAACATTTAGGAAATAACAAGAAAAAAAACAAACAAATCCGTGAGCACTTGAGTGTGTTATCGTTAAACACACAGTTACTGTTAACACACAAATAATGTTATTTACGTTTGTACAAATACACTCGAATCCGTTTATGTGTTGAGCACGTGAAATTATATTGTGATTGCGCCATTTTGTTGTACCTAGCGGAGATTTGTTAGGTACTTTGATATGTTTTTAATTAAAATTAAACTAAGTTTCAGTTACACTATATAGTTATAACGATTACCAAACTATATCCATCTATATACCCAGCCAGTCTAGCCACCAGTGTCATTATTTTAAAATGTTTGAAAAATTCTAGATTAAAAAAAATAAGAACGCTTTTGGCCCAAAACTGTGACTGTGGATTGATTTTGTTTTGCCAAAATAGGTCCTATTAGTTATGAAATCGAATCTACTGTAATATAAAGAACTAACATATTGTTTGTACCATACATGGCCCGAAACTGGAACCGATTTGAAAAATTCTTTCACTGTTGGGAATCTACACTATCCCCGAGTAACATAGGCTATATTTTAACCTACCACGAGCAGTAGTTCCCACGGGACGCGGGTAAAACCACTGGAAAACAGCAGAGCACTAGAAATTTCGCAACTCCAAAGGTGTAAGACCTACTTTCCGTAAGTAAGTAGGTCTAATGAGCAAGATTTTAATAACCAACTCGAATTAATTACTCTTTGCTTTGCTAGAACAACAGGTGCAGTAATTTCACAAAGGATTTTAAGACTTTAGTTTAGACTATGGTTCTTATCGTTATTGGTAAAGCGGAAAATTAACGTTATGCTCGTTTTCTTGTGAGGCACGCTGGATATTTTTGTTTGTTTCAACAGATGTGTTATGTGTTACTAACTGGCTTTTCCGCCCACGTGCTCAGGACGCTACTTTGCACATTCGGATAAAAAGTAGGTTAGCCTCCTTTCTCGGGTTCTATATTATCTGTGTACCAAATTCTATTCTTGAAAAGAATCATCAGTCTCATAGCGAAGGTCAGATAGATAGTCACTTCATGGAAAACGCTGGTACTCAGCTGCATCTGGTTCATTAGTTTATTGGTAGACACCAACGTAGTTAAGAAAAGGCTAGGCAAATTACTAATTATCTTACCTGGCAATCGAAGGCAAGATTGGATGGGGTGGAATAAAATAAACTATAAATCGAAGTTTCCTTGTAATGAACTAATAAATAATGAGAAACAACGATAAATTAATTGATTCATTAAATATCCAATACATTAACTCTTGCAATTAACGGTATAAATTATTCACGTTCAACCAAGCAATGTAAATGTCAGCTGTCATTTTGACAGGTGACATTACTTAAGGTAGTTACAGACTTGTTATATAATCTTCATCTACCGAGCCTTCTCCCAACTATGTTGGGGTCGGCTTCCAGTCTAACCGGGTGCAGCCGAGTACCAGTGCTTTACAAGGAGAGACTGCGTATCTAACCTCCTCAACCTAGTTACCCGGGAAATGTTTTTATATGTCTATTACCTGTAACTTAGGAGTCGATTTTGGTATTTGAACCCGGAGAATGAATAAAACTAATGAGTATGTGAAGAAGTCGAGAATGCGTTGCCACTAACTGTTGAATACTTAATAAGTTTCCAGAAAGTGTAGAATGGAAATGGAAAATGTAAGCTAACATATTCAAAAATAACATTTCAAATAAAATTCTAAAAAAAGAAACTTTACGTCCATTTACATTTTATACTCTTAGCCTTAGGTCACGGTAGAATAATTTTACACTGAGTTACATTTCAACAAACTTACCTATTCACCTTTTGACTTCCTGCAAAGTTTTTACGACCATCCATTTCCATAGCCAATAAAAATAAGAGTTCAACCTTTAACAGTTTAAAAAAAGAATACGTATACAAACGTATAAAATCGACGCCTAAACTTTATGGTCTCTGTACAAAGGAGGGTGTAAAAAAAGGTTTTTTTATGATCTTTACGATTTTTTTTATTATGTATCATTGATCTAGCATATTAAGTATTTAATGTTCTTTTTTATGATGTTCTTACAGCTGTTTTTTATTTGCAATCCCACGTTGGTTTAGCGGGTGTAAAGATTAACAGCGTTTTCATACTAGCGGATTTTCCACTGGGTTTTTCAACAAGAAAATGGCGGCGGTGTCTGATGTCAAAATGGACATCTCCAAAGCTGATGAAAACATCAGTCAGATTTGCTCTTAAGTTTTCGATATACCTAACTGTAAAGTCAAAGTCATTTATTTCATTCAGGCCTTTACAAGTACTGTAGAACTGATTTCAAAATTACAGCAAACGAGGTAATAAAAGTTATGAAACACAACTTAACCAACATAATGTTGTATTTAAACAAGACTTAGTTATCAGCAAGTTAACTACCAACCAGGCCCGAGTTTACCGTCTATATAAACGTCAGATTTTTTTAACAGATTTGGTAGGACTTTTATTTACAACCAAAATATGTAGCGATCTCCAAGTTTACAAAAAAGGATATTATACAGGTAGGTATTATATAGTATTTATACTTAAACTCAAAAGCGTAAATAAAACGTGCCCAAAAGGCTGGCAGCATTGACTCCCTGGATGGCAATGCTTATCCCTTGTCCAAGGTAGCAGACTGGCTAATGGTCGCGCGTAACTCAAACCAGGTTTTTGGAAAGGTCTTTAAAAAGAACGTGGGCATTCGGATCCCATGACCCGTGGGTTTCAACCCCAAACGGCTCGAAAGTATAGTTGCCGACAAGGCCACATATTTCCAGGATATTTCCGCCGCTTGAGGTTCTCCGCAGCCGCAGCGGCAGCAGCAGCACAGCACGCAGAACTAGCAAGGTGTGATGAAGAAAGCTTAGGTACAGCTATGAATTTTCACGTACAATTTCTAAACTAAACAATTGTTTTAAGAAAAACGCACGTTTATGTTGTCGGTGAACTTGGTCCATTAGCATTATCTAATGACGCGAACAGATGTGGGCTAACTGATAACGATGGTATGTAAGACTTTGTCGAGTAAACTAATGTAAATAGTCGCATTATGTACTGGTACAGTCACCATTTGTTCACATGAAAGGGCTGTTTATCTCGCATTGGTACTTAAAGAAGTTAGCAATTAGATAAAATAACTCATCTTCTGTTCATAATTGTCATTAATCTATGCCAAATACATAGATACCTGGACAGCTGCTAAGAATATTTAAATACTTAGGTATTTTAGCTTCATAGATCTAATTTTCGCATAGCGCGACTGCTGAACATGGCGTTTAATTCCCGAGTTGGGCCGAAATCCTTTGTGGGATTTAGAAACTATCACAAAGATTGATTAACTCGTGCATCAGAGAGCACGTTAATGTACCTAGGTGTTGCGCCTGATCTCTCTCCTTTCGTGTCGGATTGTCGTTCCATTGTGCTACGAGAGTGAGGAATAACATATGTAGAGTGCACCTGCACCTGCAGCTAAAAAATTAATAATTTTAAATTAACGTCTTATAAGTAGTATACGTTCAGGCTGAAAAACATACATACAAGGAACACGAATTACTTAAACCATCCAATTAAACCGATCAAAGATGTTAATAATGCATTACAACGACAATCTGTCATGTGGAATAGGAAATGAGACAATCTGAAGTGGCTTACACCTCACACGTTAATGATAAACGCGGTTCACTGCCATTTACACAAATTACTCTGTAAGGAGTGAGAGGGGCTCGTGGTTAAGTAATAGCAGCATGGATCCATCGATCATAATATAGATAGACTTCATTAGGTACACAATTTTTTTCATTTCCAGCGACGCTAAAAATCATCAAATGACCCCTCCCGCTGTGGGTTAGCAGCGGTGAGAGAGTGTCAGACTCTTACTGATAAAAACCGCCGTGTTCCGTCGTAGGCCTTTTATATACCAGAGCCGCGGTAACTCTTTCGAACAAACCAGCAGCTCCGGCAGGCCTTGGCCCTGCTGGGCCCCGCTGGGACATTTTTTATCTTAGAACTAATTAAAGTAAATGACATAATGGGTGGTCTAATCGCTAAGACCTAGGTTAAGACACATTTGTCGGTCCTTGGGTCATGGATGGTCACCCACCATCTTGTTATGACGATGAGTTCCTTGGTGTTTCGGAAAGCATGCAAATTGGTGGGTCCCGACTGTCATTTGAATATCTTTGGCAGTCGTTTTGTGTAGTCGGAAAGTCTAATTAGAAAGGGGTAAGTATCGAATTGCCCGAGTAAGTGAGTGGAAGAGGTCAGATAGGCAGTCGCTTCTTGTAAAGCACTGGTACTCAGCTGAATCCGGTTAGACTGGAAGCCGACCTCAACATAGGAACATGATGATTCTTGCATAGTGTGTGCGAGAAACAGCTGGTATAAAATAAAAATAAAATATTTTACGTAGCCTAAAACGATAACGTTAGCCACAAAAATAAAAGCTATAACATAATCAGTAGGAATAAACATAAATAAATAGTGCAAAATTGATTCATTACCGTTTTCAAGCGTTCTTGAGTAAGCAGTGTATTTATAATCAAAAACTTTTGCTGTGGTACAAAATATAAGCGGAGATGTAAAGTTTGCTTACTGCATTAGAGAGCATGTAAATGTCGGTCCTGCGCCTGATCTCTCTCCGGTAGTATCGGATTGCCGTCCCATCGCGCTATGAGAGTGAAGGAATAGTGAGTGCACCTGTGTCTGCGCAAATGCTTGTGCACTATACTATGTCCTACGTAGCTGGCCGATCTCCTTAGAGAGAACAGTTGTCATTGTCGACAATAGGCCATGAAAATGAAAATGCACCCAGCATTTGTGGCGAGATTCCATCATAACCCTTCTTGGCAGTCGAGTAAAATTTGTTTGCAAAAAAATATATAAGTACTCTTCGCCGCCAGTTCACAGCTTACTAGCATGTGTTCAAAAGATGCAATTCCGCGGACATTTCAGAAACGTTCGTACGTAATTTCTGTGGTAGTAACAGCACCTATAGCAAAAGGTACTGTTACTTAGAAGCATTTCAGTTATACCTATATGTGGAGCTATATGTGCAGGTAAAATATGGCGTTTCAGCATTTGGCAGTAAAAGCGTTTTTGTAACAAATCGCTATCGTTTATAACTTGTATTTTGACATTAATTTCAAGTACCTACTATCAGATCAGACTGACGATTTCAAGTGTACGTGTCGTGTATATAAATTATTAATTTCGTTCTGTCTTTTAATTTAATTGACTACATTGTTTGTTTCACGGCTTCACCCATCTTAAGATCTTGAATTAATTCTAGATTAGATAGATTAAGAGAATTAGAAGAAAAGTAATCGTTATTGCTGTTTTCACTGTTTTTGCCGGTCTGTTTGTTTGCTCCAGCTAATCATTGAAATTGTAGGACTGATTTCGACGGATTTTCAATGTCAGACGGTTGAAGTTGTAAGGAGTAACAATTAACATATTATTTAGTTTTTATCTGGTTGCGGGAAGAAGTTTTACCATAGCTGATGTAATAAGGAGTAACTATGGCTACTTTACATTTAGGTGCAAGAAGTTATCTTAGAATTGGGATAAATCCGTGCACAGCTAGTAAGTTAATAAACAATCAAAAAACCATAATTTAACAAGATCAAAGATACTCAAACATAAATACTAACCAGACTTTAGGTACTTATCAACTTCCGAGTCCAATTTCAGCAAAGTCCAAAGTATTTATAAATAAATACCCTTTGGTAAATGATCGCGGACTACTCAATGTTGTAAAATGTAATTAACAGAAGCTCCTAATTGATTTTGACCGCTGCATAATAATGGCAGAAACAACAAAGGTCTTAGAGCATTGAAATATTGGTTACGCCATCGTCGTGAGTTTTCATCTGCCGAAGATACGAGATCGCGCCGATCATACTTTTGGTGATTTGTCAAGTTTATGCTTGTGTTTATCAATTTTATCGTGTTGCATCATCCCTTTTTTATTTTATTTATTTAATACTTTATGTACATAATGTACAATGGCAGACTTAATGCCTTTTTTGACATTTTTTTGACGTTTTCTACCAGTCTACTTTTGGGTGGTGGGGAAAGCATTGGTGCGTGAAAAGATTCATCAAATATTCCAACTGTGGATGCATCGTGAGAGAGTGTCAGACTGCGGTTACTCACGCCTACAATCCCGCAACCCCGACAGTTATATTAAAGTACATTTTACATACAGTGGCTTCACTCCTCGCGAGTAGCAGATTCGTGTAGTACTTATGGCTATTCCGGTTGGCTCTATGCTCTAAGAGAAAGATAGATGGGAAACCGCTTGTTAATAATGGGGGTTCAGTTATTGAAGCTTTTGTCTCTCTTTAGGGAATTATAATTTGAAGCTTAGGAGTCGTTAGAAGTTCATCAATTTATTTTTGACTTGTATTAGGTACAGCTTCCGCCAGTGGTTTCACCCACGCCCCGTGGGTGGAAACATCATCGCAGACCTGGGTAAAAGTAAGACTACCTACGTCTTTTTTCAACCTCTAGCTTGGTACACAGATATTCTAGGACATGCTACACACACACACACCAATCGGTTCAGTGGTTTTTGATCTGAAAGCAGACAGACAGAGTTACTTTCACATTATTTACGTCATATTTCTTATCATAGTTTGCTAGAATTATGAATGCAGTATTAAATGCTTTATTTATGCGGGGCTAAATATAACTTTACACCTGACTTTGCACACAGTAAGGCATTTTGTTTTCCTAGTCAAGTTGGAAAATGAATGGTGGAAAAGTAACCCTTTCACGACAAAACCCGCATATTGCTACAATCACTTAACCAAAAGGAGTATTGTAAAAACCTTTCCTTTAGTGTAATCTATGCTTCTATAGAGGAAACATTTTTAACCGACTTCCCAAAAAGGAGGAGGAGGAGGTTCTCAATTCGGCCGGTATGTTTTTTTTTTTTCTATGTATGTATTTCTATGTATGTAAAATACCTCGTATTTGGACTTATATTCTTTGTATTGATGAGAACTTCTCACTTATATGGATAGTGACAACTATTCGTATCACTGAAAAGCTTTAAATAAAAAACTTTTTTACAAAAAAATTTAACCGACTTCCCAAAACACTAAAAAGCAAAAAAAAACTAATTTTAGGTGCATCGGCCTAGAAGTCGGTGGCAAAATTAAATTGGTAACATCCATTAGACACCGACTTCTAGGCCGATGCACCTAAAATTAGTTTTTTTTTTGCTTTTTAGTGTTTTTGATTAAAAGGCTCCGAGGCTACTAGGCTGAACCGATTTTAAAAACTCTTTCACAATTAGAAAGCTACATTGTCTGTGAGTAACATAGACTATATTTCATCCCGGGACGCGGGTGAAAGCGCGGGAAAATAGCTGGTTTAACCAGGAAAAGCCTTTTCTGCTACAGTTTTCAGTATCGCTCAATGTAAAACAAAATACAGGTAAAACAGAAACGCTCATTTCAATCAAAAAGAGTGTTGTTTCGCGCCTAAATCAATATTGTTTGATTGGCTCGCAGAATCAACATTCATTTTGTTTTTACACCATTATAGGATCCGTGACTATAGGCTGTTTTTGTTAAAAGGTACATTACTGTTACTGTTACAGCCTTTTTATCGTCCCACTGCTGGGCACAAGCCTCCTCTCACACGGAGAACGATTGACCGTTAATCACCACGCTTGCTCAATGCGGGTTGATGATTTCAGACTTTATAGTCCAGGTTTCCTCAAGATGTTTTCCTTCAAATGTAGATTACACTAAAAACAAGTTCTCGTAAGGGGAAAATTCCACCAGCGTGCAACACTGTGAAGCACACAAATGTATCTTCTGGTGTGCTCGCTCTAGCAGTAACAAATAGCGTGTGAAAATATCTAAAATGTCCGTGAAATTGCATCCTTAGTGCGCGAAAACATGCTAGCTGTGGATTCGCGTCGACCGAATACCTACGTTTTTGTTCGCGAGCAAATGGGCGATCAAGTTTGGTGGAATCCTGCCTTAAAGCTATGTTAAAACGAAATGAGCAAATGCATTATCCCTGCCTCCTAAAATATTCTTAGGGCCCCAGCACCACCAATCACACTTCAAAAGTCAGTCGGCCAATAGCTCGATTGGGGTTATAAATGAGTATGGACATGAATGGTAGTGTGCACATAACAAAGATCAAACGACAGAAAATAATCTCGATTTCCAAAATGAGCTGTCAGCCAACATTCGTGCCAACGGTCGACCCAATATTCTATCTATCTATTGTTTGGCCTACTAGAGATAGGGATTTGACATTACTTTTAAGCAGTTCCCAATTTCAAAATTCTATCTCTAATTAAAGCAATAGATAGGTTATTGGGAACGGCCTTCTGCAGTTTGCGGGAACACATACAGAGCCCAGCAATTAATCCACAACGACTGTTTACATCAAAAGAGTTTGATAGAGAAAGAATGCTAGAGAGGTGCCAAAGTATTCTTTTGTTCTATCTCTAGTCCTTTGATCGTGCTATGGGTTCTGACAGATAGCCAAGATGAGGCCATATGGGTCAAAACGTGATCAACGTGTCTGATTCTCCTAAGTTAATAATGTCAAAATCGAATAGAAATCGAATCGCAATATGATCGCAATTGCAGTTTTAACCATATCGGCCATTCTGCTACTAATATACTTAAGACCAATCGTATTCCAAAGACATTCGATTGGTCTGCTATTTTGGTCTATACGGTAGTTTGCTCTACAACCATATTGCAATCGTAAATCATTTGAAGACAAAATGATTCATTATTGAATGACAGAAAAGGATAAAAACGTTTATTTCGAAGAAAAAATAGCGGAATGCAACATAGGCTTCAATCGTAATTAAGTCGGGATTGGATCTCAGTCGGATGTGAATCGTATGTCGCTTAAGTAAAATTAGGAGAATCGGGCCCCAGATCTCATGTTAGCCGTTTCACTATCGACAAATGAACGTTTTGTCAGACCATGCCACAAATACTGGACCGTGGCTCAGTAGTTGAAGCACCTGTCTCCCAAGTACGAGAATGCGGGTTTGAATCCAAGCCTGGCAAGTACTAATTTAACTTTTGAACTATCTCTTGAAGCCCAATGACTGAGTAAAGTTGAAGGAAAACATCTTGAGGAAACCTGGGCTTGAAAGGCTGAAATAGCCAATCCGCATCGCGCAAGCGTCGTTTTTACCGCCCATTCCTTCTCTATGTGAGAAGAGGCCTGTGTCCTGCAGTGGAACAAAGAAAGGCTGACGATGACTTGGTCAGATTTCCTTAACTTCAAAACTTGAATAAATTCAAAAAGCACTTTTTAAAAAACCTCATCAAAACACAAATGTTAGCCAACATCAGAAAATACGAAGCTAATAAAACCTTACTACAAGCTGTTAAGTTGGCAGCATGCTTTATTCCTTAAGCACTAGTTACTAGGTTATAAAAATGCAGTTTTTACTACTTCTAGTTTATGTTTAAAAGCAAGCTTTTATAGTTTTAAGTATGCTCATGATTAAAGATTTATGCTTATAGCGTATACCGTGGTTTTAATGTGCTATCTAGATTCTAAAGGCTGCAGAATATATGTAGCTTCATCCTGATCTCTCTCCGGTGGTGTCGGATTGCCGTCCAAGCTATGAGAGTAAAGGAATAGTGAGTGCACCTGTGTCCAAGCAAATGCTTGTGCACTATAATATGTCCTGCGCAGCTGGCTTATCTCCTTCGTGAGAACAGCCGCCGTAGGAGGACATCGTCATCATTATTATAAAGGTACCTGCTACCCTTTTCCCAACTAGGTATGTTAGGGATGGCTTTCAGTCTAACTAGTCGTTACGAGTAGTCAGAAGCCAGTAAGTCTAACACCAGTCTTACCAAGGGGTATTGGGTTGCCCGGCTAACTGGGTTGAGGAGGTCAGATAGGCAGTCGCTCCTTGTAAAATACTGGTATTCAGCTGCATCTGGTTAGAATGTAAACATAGTTGGGAAAAGGCTAGGCAGATGATTATATAGTATTTACATAATTATATATTTACTACTTATGACCTACACAACAGTTAGAAGTTGACCTATATACCCGTTATCTAATAATAATTATTATTTAAGTGCGTAATCAAAGCAATAATAACAACAACAGATATTAAAGTGCGGACTTAGTAATTACAATAATATGTAATAGCGGAATTGCTCTGAAATATGAAATTGCGAAAACTAGGTAGTTTAGCGGATTTTCCGTTCAGCATTACATTCAAAGGTTAGGTTACGTTCATTAGGTCGTCGGAAGACGCTGGATGCAGGTCGCCTCCAATAGGTATCTGTGGAGATCAAAGGGGGAGGCCTATGTTCAGCAATAGACGTCTTATGGCTGAGATGTTTTGTTTTTGTTTTTGTATTAGATTTAAGTTCAATTTTATATTTATTCATTTTAATTGATAATTAAACTTCTGTTAGTTTCTATTTATTCACAAAATATTTACATCAATTGAAAATAAAATAAAATAAACTTATATATATATATACAACTTACAACTAATACAGTGCATCAAAAAATTGCTCTTCATCGCTGTCACTGGGTAATGTACCCAAAAGACTGGCAGCATTGCCACGTTGGATGGCAATGCTCAACCTCTGTGCGAAATAAAAGCCAGCCTTTGGGTCCCGGGAAGTGGCAACCAGGCGCCGGGAAATATCCCTGGCAAGAAGGTGGGCGCTCGGACCCCACGGCCCTAGAGTTTCAATTTTATTATTTTTGTATGTATAGCTATTGTGGACACCACTATCGAATTGGTTTGTAAACTGTAATGATAGTGTGTATGTTTTTAAATAAATAAATAAATAAATGATGATTGCGTTCAAAATGTATTGTTTATTTATTTGGTGTCATAACAGCAATACAATAACAAAATATGTATAAAAAATAACTCCATTAAAAGCACACACAGTACTTATAATTCTACTTTTTATGATGTGTCCGTCAGTATGTAAATATTTTTACTGCAAAAGTTTGTATGATGTGGATGTCTGTCTATCTCGTACATTCATAACAAAAGTACTGAAAATTACCTATTCAAACAGTCTAGATTCTAGACTCTAGAACCTTAGAAAGGACATAGGCTACTATTTACCCAGGTACGAGAAATAGTACCTTTTGAACACAAGACCAACCAATAATTTAATTCTTGATAGATTTGAAAGCGAGTTTTTGACTTTTATGTGCCAAAACCTGTACAGATTCAGACGAAAATCATAAAAATATCTTGAACTCTGCAGAAGATTATTGCAGTTTTATGAAACTGAAGGTGATAATATCGTGAAATACACAGTCTTTCCAATAAATAAGTTATGATTATTATGTACTTAATATTTTATAATAAGAGCAGTTCCATAAGCCGTTCGTCACAGGTGTCGTTTTCATATTAAAAGTTTATTATAAGGATTTTATTGGCATATGTCGTTATATTTTATGCTGTCATATAAGCTATGCTGTTTGACGTGGTTTTCCTTGCGATATGAGAGAATTAGAGGTACCTACATCGCGGTTTAAGATATAATATATAGCCTGCTAGGTATTCTCCGCGGTTGTACAAGCGTTCCGAAAGAACTACTTCTCTCACCTGGATAAAAAGTGACCTATAGATTCTTATAGATAGGCCTTCCTCGATAGTGCTATCTAACACTGTAAGAATTTCTCAAACTACAAAGTGGTTCTTGAGATTCGCGTATTTAAGGAACATACAACTCTTGTAATATTAGTCTAGAGTATAGATTAACCTCTTCTATGCCGCAAATTAGAGAACAATAGAAAATCCATTGTGTCTCGCGTAGATCTGCGCATACAAGGGGTTAAAAGACCAGATTTACTTACCGAAGATGTAAAAATGTGATCCTTCAGCCAGCGGAAAACCCTTACAAAACAGCTTGAAAAAATGTCCCCAACTTTAAAAATCATTTTTTTTTTCCAAATTAACCTTGTTTTTGACTTAATAGAACCTTCTGTTCTTAATTTCAGTATCATTATTGTTCTTATTAAGAAATTCCCCCAGTCTCCGGAATGTCCTCAAAATAATATCCTTTGTGTACATTACAATAAAGATCAAAATCCCTTGAAAACTCTCTCTATTGTCCTCGCGATGCCTATATGAGAGTAATTACTTTGGCACGCAATTTTAGTCCCTAATTGAATATATTATATTTTTATCGCGTTTCAAAATGCCGTAGAATTAAGATGATTGTTCCGTTGCTATAGAAATTAAGAGGACTTTTGAAGGTGTTTGTGACGGTTGCTAAGCAACGGCTTATTAAGGGAAAACTGTGGAGCAAAGCTTCTTCTTGTTATCGGCCGATAGTTGACTCACTGGGTGTGTAATTTTTAAGGTTCCGTACCCAAAGGGTAAAACGGGACCCTATTGTTTTTGCTCCTCTGTCCGTCCGTCCGTTTGTCACCAGGCTGTATCTTATGATCCGCGATAGTAAGAGATCTAAAATTTTCACAGATGATGTATTTCTGTTGCCGCTATAACAACAAATACTATATAACAATAAATATTTTGGGGGCTCCCATACAACACACGTGATTTTTGGCTCATTTCCTAAATAATAGTACGGAACCCTTCGTGCGCAAGTCCGACTCGCACTTGGCCGGTTTTTTATAGAAAATTATGATTCCAATCAGTTTTTAGTTGATTTGATACCGGGTCAATACCTAATCTTTGCAATGTGCATATTAATTACTTGATTACTGCTTTATGAGCCGAAATAAACTATCGGCCGACTAAAAGTTTGCAGTGTACTCTAAAGCTAAACTTCAGGTCAAATCATGGATGTGTCGCAATATCTTTTCTCAGTGGCAAAGTTATATGACGAAAACCAACAAACACGGGAAAAATAAATACATTTCCTTTTATATCGTTTAAAACCTGGAAAAAGTACATTTTGCCCCTGTTTAAATGTTTGTGCTTCTTTAATTGACTCACGATTTCACCCGTCTTTTCTTAAACCTGTTCGGCGAATTTTTGCAGAGATTTTCTCGAGCGTCGAGTAAGGCAGAGTATACAGTGGTTGGGGATTCTATATAAAATAATAATGCATTCGGTATTGTATATACTTTTTGTACTTATATGTTTTCTAGATATTATCATACTAGCTTTTGTCCCCGATTTGATTCGAGTAAACTTAGAATAAAATGTATACTAATATCGTAGTACTTATTCGGATGGCACGTTAAACTGTAGGTCCCGGCTGTCATTGAACATCCTTGGCAGTCGTTACGGGTAGGCAGAAGCCGGCTAATCTGATACCAGTCTAACCAAGGAGTTCTGGGTTGCCCGGTTTGAGGAGGTTAGATAGGCAGTCGCTCCTTGTAAAATACTGGTACTTGGACCGATTCGAAAAATTGTTTCAGTGTTTTAAAGTCCATTTGATTGAGTGAGGCTATACGCAACTTTATATCCAGGTGCGCGGAATAGTGCCCTCAGCACGCTTGAGAAAGCACTGGTAGAAGCTAGCTTATTAAACAATATGGAAAAAGAACATAAAATACAAGCAAAAAAAAAAAACGATCGAATTTTGCCTCAATATGATTTCACCCTTACGTTCACTTGAAAAGAGGTCTTAACTCAATAACTCCGTCTGAAGCGGGTAGATGAAGATATCCTTTTATTGTTTACTGTTACAAAATGAGCGAGCTGTTTGTTTTATATTGATATTTTAAAGGTGAGATTTTACCGGTGCAAACCAAACAGTAACATTATTTATGAAATCACTGAGATAATAAAGAGTATATTGATATATCTAACTATCTATCTATTACTGTTTTTTTTAACCGACTTTAAAGTTCGGCTGTGCGGACGCTCTTTCACGCAAAATACATAATATTGAACTGATTAGCATGATACTTGGCAGTAATATGCTTAAGTACTAGGTAATATAAATATGTCTCGCTAAAATTACTGAACCATTGCTAATCTTTGATACAAACAGATTATATTATATAAAGCCTGAGAAGGAACCCGGGTTTTTACCCAGTTGCGAAAAGTGGTTATCTTTGGACGTGGGTAAAACCCTGGTTGAAAAATAAGTGAAATTCTTTCCCTGGGACGAGAAAAAATTCTATCGGAACGCGGGCGACAGTTTGTTCATAATAATTATCAGCAAGGATTATAAAGACTTATAAAGAGGTGTAACTAACATAAGGTACAACACAAATTTTAATTTTAGTCTCTTAAAATACCGTAGACGATCACCCATCCTCAGACACTCCAGAGCAAGCTAAGTTTAACCTTGATCGACCGAGCGGCTGTTACTTAGCCGCGACTGATATTTAGTCTGAAGTCTGAAGGACATTTTATTATTATGTTACAAGCCTTAATGTTATAGAGGTCGAATAAATACTCCTATCTAAGTACACTAATATAATAGAGCAAAAGAGTTTTTTTTTTCGTATTTGTACCTTTTGCATGAGCGCGATTATCTGAAGAACTCCTGGCCTGATTTGAAAAAGTCTTTCAGTGTTAGTTAGATCATTCATTAAGCAAGCTAAGGGCTACTTTTTATCCGAGTGCGTGAAGTAGTTTCCACGGTTTGAGGCAGCTCTCTACCGTACCTACCTACTACACATAGACCCGGTCGCAGGCAAAAAAGCTAGTCACTCATAGATGAAGTTCTAGATTTTGACTTTCGAAAAGTGCTGTTTTGCAGCCAAGTTTGAATAAACGATTTTTGATTCGATTTTGCAAATTTTTAGATCTACTGAACAGATTTTGAAAATATTTCTTAAATAGGAAAGCACGTTATTTGCGAGTGCCACTGGCAATTTTCATTTTTTATTGGCATCCAAGTCTAGAATGTGGTTGACTTTAAGCGTGGGCCAACCGCACTAAACAGCCAGTTTTATATCTAAAAGATATCTTTAAAAGCACTTAAGTAATAAAACTAATCTTACAGTACCTACGCATATAAGAAGTTAGTGCTCAAACTCATATAAAAACCGTCTAAGAGTATCAGCACACTGCAAACTTTTAGTCGGCCGATAGTTTGTTTGGGCTCATCAATCAGTATGAAGATGAATGGTAGTACGCACATTACAAATATCAGGTATTTAGCCGGTACCAGACCGATTGAAAACTTTGATTGGAATCAAGATTTTCTTTTCTATACTAATACTATAAAGACGAAAAATCTGTATTTATTTTTATTAGTTTATAATGGATAAACTCAAAAACTACTGGACCGACTTAAAAAATTATTTCACTGTTGGAAAGCTACACTCTTCCCGAGTAACATAGCTATATTTTATCCTGGTACGGGCAGTAGTTCCCACGGAACGCGGGTGAAACTGGGGAAAACCGTAAAAGAAAGTAAAAAATATTTTTGCTACTCATTAGGGCAACTATCGGCCGACTAAAAGTTTGCAGTTTACTCTAAGAGCTGAGTTTAAAAGCTTTAAGTACGTCGTATGAAAGTTTACGAAATACCAAATAGTTTTAATTTAAATTAGTGGCTCGGTGGGTTTTTGAGTCTTGTAACAAACTTGCATACTTTGAAATTATAAAGATTTTCAAATTACATTTAAGTTAGTTGTAATATTTAAAATTCAAAAACAGTTTAGACCATTAGAATATGTAACTAGCCAACATCTTTGATTTATTTAGTGCCAAAAATACAAATCTAATTGAATTTCTTTAAAAATCTTTTTTTTTTTAATTTTGATATCAAACGTCCACCACGTAACCGCAATCCATCTTGAGCAAGCGTGGTAATTAACGCTCAATCCTTCTTTGTATGAGAAGAGGCCGCAGCTCAGCAGTGGTATGATAAAAATGCAGTTGAGTATTTCATTAGTTTGAGGAGATTAGATAGGTAGTCGCTCCATTTGGCACATTGGTACTCGGCTACATCCGTTTAGAGTTTAGACTGAAAGCGGACCCCAACATAGTACGGAAAAGGTTACTCAGATCCTGAAAAGTTCATAGATCAGATAGATACATAGATCAGATGATGAAAGTACATATATTCATAATTATACGTGCATTTTAACTGAAGTTTTATATACTCACTGTAACTGAATGCACACGTTAATGTTTATTTTTGTTTGTTTACGTTTAGCGAGTGCATTGAGCCCGATCTGTGTCAAGATTTCACTGTGTACGCTACTTTTGATTCAGTAGTTTCGTATGTCAGCTAATTATGTAATTGTTGTAGTGACTCTGTTTGTTTGTCTGTTGTATTCAAGGTTAAATGGTGAATTGAATTAGGTTGTTATAAATGGACTGAAATCTATGACTGTTCATACAAGCCATTCCGCGCTATTCATGGAAATAACTTTCCCCGCACGTGTGTAAAAAGGAGGAATTTCTTAGCCTTTTGAGTCTAAACTATCTGATTAAGTCTAATATTATTAAGGATTTCCTACCTATTATTTTCTGCGGTGTATCAAAATACAATATGGCTATATACCGCTACTTTACAAAAAAAGTGAGAGAATGTTTGAAAACGGTTCAGTAGTTTCGGTACCCTTTCTGGGTGGGTACAAATAAACAAAAAATCCCCTTAACGATTTGTTTAGTTTAATAAAAATTCGTTTAGACAACATACCTAATATTTAACTTGCAATCTACATTTCTATCCAGTTTTTACAATACGTAAAACGTTTAATGTATCAAAAGCTATTTACAAGTTAGTGAAGAAAAATAGCCGGTCATACGCACATTACGAACTAAAATAGATTGCGATACACTTTGACCGAGATCTCTCAGGTAAACGGGAGTATTGAATCATATGGCTGCCTCAGGTTTTGTAGGAAATGTGGAGAATTTATTAGAAATGTGAATATCAAACTCAAAGAAAGTCAAAGTCAAATTATTTATTTCATTTAGGCCCTTACAAGCACTTATGAACGTCAAAAATTATAAATATGTTGATTCTAACTGCCCATTCCAAAAGTAGCTTCCTATGGAGAAGAACGGGCAAGAAACTCCATGGTTACTATTGTACTAATATCATAAATGTGAAAGTAACTCAGTCTGTCTGCTTGTCTGATAGTCGAGGTTTCATACCAAAAGTACTGATTCCTTTTAAATTATAGACTTATGCCTATCAGATAGGCCATTTATCAAGTAATCTACTTTTTACCACCTCTAATATCATACCAAGTTTCATCTCAACTAATTCACCAGTATCACCATAAAAGCATTACAAACAAACGCACATTTTCACTTACAATATACTATAGAAAATATCTAATTTTGAACACAAACTATACCACAGATTACTAAATAGTTGCTATACTATACTCAACCAATGTATCTCATCCAATATGTCAGATGAAGTGTGTACCCAGCTTTATGAGGGCTTAAGCGGTGTCTACACGAGAGCCAATAGATACACGGAGAACAAAATGACTAGCGGAGGTGCCATAACGGAAAATCTTCTAAGAAAGTAGCGCGCCAAAATGCGGGTGAGCGGGGGACGAGGAACGTTACTGTTTTCGCCCTTATACGCCTTCTTTGGACTCGACCATTTTTTGTAAAATCAGAAATCGTTGACAGATGTCTCAAAAAATCTAAACGTTTTGATAGTTTGTTCACTCGTAACTGGGGCCCGATTCTCCTAAGTTAATAATGTCAAAATTGAATAGAAATTGAATCCCAATAGCAGTTTTAACCATATCGGGCATTCTGCTACTAATAAAGGACCAATCGTATTCCAATGACATTCGATTGGTTTGCGATTGGTCTGCCATTTGGTCTATACGGTAGTTTGTCCTACAATCATATTGCAAGCGTAAATAATTTTACAGAGAATATGATTCATTATTGATGCACAAAAAAGGATAAAAACGTTTATTTAAAAGAAAAAGTAGTGGAATGCCACATACGCCACATACGAATCGTATGTCGCTTGAGTAAAATTAGTAGTTAGTTTTGGTCATGCCCACCGTACGAATTTGACCTAGAAGAATTCACCTGACCTACCTGCATTATAGCATCTCCGTTCATCTTTCTTTACTCCTTGCAATAGATAGCACTTGAGATGAAGGATTTAGAGATATATCTATCTTTGCTTCTTAGCGAAGAGATACAAAGCTTATGGCTTGAGTATCTTATTTATTTGAGTGCTTTTTGATACTGTTCTAAGTTGTAGTAGTTGATTGGGAGATTAGAGGTAGAAGTAATATGTTGAGGTCTATCTTTGGATGGGAGACTAAAATTTCATTCTTAATGAGATTTTTTGGGAGAAAAATTTGAAGAAACTAGCGGTTTTGCCCTCTTTTCAGGTGAATCACTTCCCACAGCCAGGAAAACTTGCTCATTGCTCATGTAATTGCTCAGGTGACTATCGGTGTACATTTAAAATGGTTCAGTAATTTTGGCATGAAAAGGCGTCAAATAAAGTTACTTTCGCATTTATGATGTTATACGAGTAAGGCTAACAACCTTATGAATATCTACATTTTTTCATCTCTCCCGCTGTTGGCTAAATAATTTATTACTTCTACAACAACTAAGCTCGGTTATAATTCTCAATGTTATAGGTACAACACATATATGAGAATAAATTCATTGTTTCTCGCATATTCTAGTAAAACGTAAACTCATAAACATTACGAGATAGCACCATAGATTATTATTTTTTACGACAGACACGATACTCTTTTTATCTGCCTAGCTTTTTACCAACTATGTTGGGGTCGGCACCAGATGCAGCTGAGTACCAGTGTTTTACAAGGAGCGACTGCTTATCTGATCTCCTCAACCCAGTTACCTGGGCAACCCAATACCCCAGTAGATTTTTGACTGCGTCAAAAGAGGTTGTCTTTTGGACATCATTGGCAGTCGTCGCTGGTGGTCGCAGAAGCTAGAAAGTCTGATAAAGGTTATTGCGTTGCCCGGGTAACGGGTTTAGGAAGGCAGTTTTAGGTGGAAAATCAAAAAATCAAAGTCAAAAATCATTTATTCAAACTTTGCTGCAAGACACCATTTTAAACGTCAGGAATTTACAAAAGACAGCCTCAACCCCAAAACGCCCACCTTTCACCACTTCCTATGTGTTTTTGCTGGGAAGAAGAAGTGGCGCAACAAACTCCCCAGCAACACTGGTAGTCAATTATATGCATCTGGTTAAACTGGAAGCCGACCGCAACATAGTTGGGAATAGGTTAGGCCGAAGACTAGGTAGATGATGTTTTTATAAACGGATTCCCCAACCACACTCGTTTATTTTTTATTTTCACATAGAAACGTGCCAAGCCATTTCGTTTCATTCTTTGTTTACTAAAACGCCTACTCAAATTAATAATTTTATTCTTAAACTAATAAACATTACAGAAATACATAGTTTAATGTTTATTTTTATCTTGAAAGGTGAACATGCGTGTTTTGTAAATACTTGAAATAGTTTTGTTGAACTTTTTCGTTATTTGCGTATGAGTCATTAACTATAACTAATTGGATTCTTGATTTAATTAATTTGCTGTTTCGGAAGGCCTAGAGGGAAAAGAACCAACCTCTCTAGTATGAATGTGCGTCCGATTTCAGGTCAGGCAAGTATCACAGCAACTTTTCTAAGTTTGTATGTACTTTCTAAGCATATCTTGGACACCAATGACTGTATTTCGGAGGGCACGTTAATCTGTAGGTCCCGGCTGTCATTCGAACATACATACATAGCAGTTGTGACGGGTAGTCAGATGCCAGAAAGTCTGACAACCAGTCTTGAAACTGAACGGAAAAAATAGCGAAATAAGTACATTTTCCCCCACTCTTTAAAAAGCTGTGATGAAGAAACAAATTGTTGAAAATAAATAGCTTGCCACTGAAAGAGCAATATTATTTTTAACCCCCGACGCAAAAACGACGGGGTGTTATAAGTTTGACGTGTCTGTGTGTGTGTGTGTGTGTGTGTGTGTATGTGGCATCGTAGCTCCCAAACGGATGATCCGATTGTAATGCGGTTTTTTTTGTTTAAAAGGTATGTCAGTCGGGAGTGTTCTTAGCTATGTTTGGTGGAAATCGGTTCAGGTCTTCAAGGTCATCAGCTCGTTTGCTAGATGTGATAGGAATGTTACACGCTCAGTTTACTTGCAAGTATATGTGGGATCTGAAATTTGAAACACTAATGTCTTTTGAACTGCCTTTTAGTAAACCCATCGAGTTTGGGCTCGTTGAATTTGTCTTGACGAGTTCTCTTCATGTTTCTGATTGACGAGAACCTGATGCTGGAAATGGGATGTGGCGGATGAAACCCTGGAATGCCGGAATGAAACGGATAAACCGATTTATATTTTTGCTGAAAATCTAGAATGTCCAAAGGTTAATCTTTATTGTTTCTCGAAATCTCGACATCTCATATAGCGACCCCATCTTAAGATAAAATAAATTAAATGAAAGAAGGAAAAATTAAGGGGCTCCTTTAAAAAGCATGAAATAAAATTAAATTATAAATTTAAAAAAACCCCCGACCCAAAAAAAGTACGCAATAATTATGACATAAGGTTAAAAACGCTAAACCCTATAAAAAGCAAAAAATAACTTTTATCACTACGTAAACTAAATTTTGACGTGTCGGGGGACCGCTTTTTACCTTCATAAATACTTACATAAAGCAAATGATACCTACCTGATTACAACATTCGTTTAAAAAAAAACACGTATCTAAAGTAATGAATTAGAGCGGTCCCCCGACACGACAAAATTTAGTTTACGTAGTGATAAAAGTTATTTTTTGCTTTTTATAGGGTTTAGCGTTTTTAACCTTATGTCATAATTATTGCGTACTTTTTTTGGGTCGGGGGTTTTTTCATTATTGAGTATTGGTATTGCAGTAGGTAATTAACTGTTTCGGGAGATATATCGTTTACCTTTATACTGAAATGGCGTTCATTAAGTTCCTTGATTTCAATATTTTCAACCAAAGGATTTTCATTTTGTAAACGTTGATTATTAAAATAAACCTAGTACAAACTTTTTCTTTTGGGGTAAAACGGGACCCTATTATTTTCGCTCCTCTGTCCGTCCGTCTGTCCGTCTGTCACCAAGTTGTATCTCATGAACCGTGATAGTTAGAGAGCTGAAATTTTCACAGATGATGTATTTCTATTGCCGCTATAACAAAAAATACAGAAAACTAGAATATAATAAATATTTTGTACGGCTTCCATACAACAAACGTAATTTTTTTGCTCATTTTAAAAATTGGTACGGCACCCTTCTTGCGCAAGTCCGACTTGCACTTGGACGGTTATTATCCAGATAATACCACAGGAAGCGTCTTGAACCGTGGTAAATAAAAAAAACGTGATCGAAAATGTAATCTAATTTAAACTTAATAGAGCTACACATTCATACGCAACCAATCCATTAAGACCACAGCTGTGTATTTAGTTTAATGTGTAAACATCTTTATTTTAGTTTCTTCCTCAACACTGAACATAAAAATAATTTTATTGTACCGAGATTAGGTTGAATCATAGTAATGCTTAGATTGTTAAACCAACTGGAACCGCCATGAACACTTCTTTACAACACACCGCAAAACACAGATAGCTGGGGAGTTTGTTCCACCATTTCTTCTTTTCCAGCAAAAGCACATAGGAAATGGTAAAAGGCGGGCGTTTTTGATGCTCAAGTCTTTTATAAAGTCCACCTTCAAAATTGCTTATTTTCAGACTACTTTGAGTAAATTATTTTTATCTTTATCCTTTAGCTAACTCTCGTATTTTCAGTCACAACTAAGTTAACATACGAGTATGACCTGTGGTCTAGTCCCTTTTGTCAGAGGGGAAGGCACGGCAATGACGTTTCCAGTTCGTTCATTGCTCTAAGTGACAATGTCTCTGCTTGTATGATTTGAATGCTATTAAAAATGCGTTCTTTGTTGTATATTTTTAGATTCACGTCTATCATATTTTTGTAGTGTAAGCATTTGGAATTTAGGCCAAATTCGTATGTTGCGGTTGAAACGCGGCGTTTTTAAAACGTTTAATTTTAAGAATGGAAAGAATTTTCAAAATGGTTTCAGTAAGGCATATTTTTTGCATTTGTACCATGAAATTAGCATAGAAAGGTACTTATAATATGAAGCGTTTTTTATTTGTTTGTTTGAACCCAGAATACTGAACGGATGTGAATTATTCCTTCACTTTTGGGAAGCTAAACTCTTCCCGAGTAACATGGGTTATATTTTATCCCTGTGTGGGTAGAAATTTACCCCGGGACCCAGAAGATTTTTTTTGTAATTTTCCATATCTTCAAATCCATTTTTATTTCAAATACTGATATTTGAGTGCGTTTAACCGCCTCGTGCATCTCGGCCCTTATATCTAACATGTTTACGTCAATCTCTCCGTCTCACGTGTTTTGTTTCACTAACTGAAGTTTCGCAGACACACAGTTATTTTAATTAAATAACAAATGAAATCTTAATGGATGACAGACAATACGCAAATTGGTTGATTTGAGTATTTTGACGTCACGTAGTTAATGGAGTAATCATTTGGCTAGCCATTCAAAATCATTTATTCAAACTTGGCTGCAAGACAGCACTTTTTGAACGTCAGGAATTTACATAAGACATCCCCTAAAACGCCCACCCTTCACCACTTCCTATGTGTTTTTGCTGGGAAGAAGAAGTGGTGCAACAAACTCCCCAGCAACACATGTCTGTCTGGGTTGGAAGAACCTTAAACATTGTTTGATACCTTAATGAAGAGTCTGCTTGCAATTTTGAGGAGTGCAAGGTTAAGGCAACGCTTGAAGCAATCTGTGGATCGGATAGGTGTCATTTTCTTTGCTAGTGCTTACGGGTAGTCAGAAGCCAGGAAGTCTGACAACCAGTCTAACAAAGGGAACTTGGTTGAGAATGTCAGATAGACAGTCGCTTCATGTAAAACTGTAGACTGGAAGACCTCTATACTTCAAGACATTCGTGTACATTAGTTTTAAGAAAGAAAATATTTTTTTTTAAGAATATGTGTTACATATTTTTAGTATGCTTATGATTTTATACATAAATAGTATTGTATATATATTGATATGGGCCTTCATGCCTGAATTAAATAAATAAATAAAAAAAAACCTTGGTAGATAATTGTTTCACTAAATGCAAATTCAAAATGCAAAATCATCATTGTGTACAATTTGTAAAACATGTTACGATGTTATTTTGTTTTTAAACAAAGAATACAACAAAATATGTTTATTGTTATTCACATTAGACTTTTATGATTTTGATACATAAGCGTTTTGTAGAGGGCATTAGGTTAGCAACCTTTAACGCTGGCTGTTAGGTATATGTATGTAGATCAGCAGCTGATCTCATCTGTCTAGCCTTTTCCTAACTATGTTGGGGTCGGCTTCCAGTCTAACCGGATCCAGCTGACTACCAATGTTTTACACGGAGGGACTGCCTGTCTTACCTCCTCAACCTAGTTACTCTAGTTAACAGATACACTTCGGTAAGACTGGTTATCAGACTTTCTGTCTTCTGCCTACCCGTTACGACTACCAAAGATGTTAAAAAGGCAAACAAGACGCACCAATTTAATGTGCCTTCCGTAACACGGACGAAAGGGGTTCATTAAAAAATGATTCAAAATAAAAAAAACGCAGGCAAAATAATTAAATTCAAAAACCCGTTTGCCCAAATAAATTAAAAACACATCACGATCCTTAAAAACAATTTAACCTAATCATAATAACACCCAAAAACCCTGAAAAACCCAAAAACGCCTCAATGGCCATTTAACAAAACGAATGCAAACATCAACTTAGTAAGTAAATTGTTCTTAAAAAGAAGTAAAAAGCGTCTTTTTTTCCTTAAAAAAGGTCGTAAATTAAAGTCCTTAATGCGACCGCAGCCAGCCGTTCTTGAGTACTACACACTGCAAACGAAACAGTTATCCGTCAGTTGCCCTGACTACTTTTTCTTAAGAATATCTAGATTCTAATCAAAGTTTTTTGTCCGTCTGAGATACTAAGTAAGTACATGTAATTGTAGTTCATAAGATAATTAGTAAAGAATAATAATTTAGACGACCTTATGAAGGTCGCCGGAAGACGCTGGATGCAGGTCGCCTCCAACAGGTATCTGTGGAGATCTAAGGGGGAGGCCTATGTTCAGCAGTGGACGTCATATGGCTCAGATGATGATGATGAATAATTTTAATACAACAGACAAACTAGTTAGATAGATAAATACTTAACATTTATTCAGCGCAAACAATAACAGATACAAATAAATTAACATGTATTGAAGGTGTGTAGTTTTGTTGGACATATATGTATATGTTATAAAACTTAAAATATAAATTTTATGGCACAATAAATAAGAGAAATATAAATCTGCTAAATATCAGATCTTTGTAATGTGTGCACTACCATTTCATCTTCATACTGATTTATGAGCCACAACAAACAGTCGGGCGACTAAAAGTTTGCAGTGTGCGGATACTCTTGAGTATTGCCTTGCATATAAAGAAGCAGTGATATTGCCTCTCGAGTCGGATCTTAACTTTTTAAATTGGTATCCTTGAATTTTTGTAAGGGAATATTTTTACCAATGTTTTTTTTCTGTCCTGTTTTTGGTGGTTCGTTTTATTTAAGTAGCTAATTGTAATAAGTGTCGTCAAAAACAAGTAATAAAATGATTAGGTTGATTTATGGTCATAATTAAGTTATTGCCCGCCTAAAAGCGTTTTCACACAAGAGGACTTTCCGCCCGGTTTTTCCGAGCGTTATAATATAATACGATACGCTCGGAATATATCGCTCAGAACGACACGCGAATCCTAAAGTGTGAAAGCGCCATATGTCAGTTTGAGTCTACATTTTCAATTTTCTTTAAGTGTTAGAATGAGTGACTGTTTGACTATTTGAAAGGTTTTCAAGACATCGGAATTTAGATTCTAGTGATTGAATCGAAAGTTCTGTCACCTGTTCAATATTAAATATTTGATATTGAAGAATTTCAATAAAACTCAATAATCAAATTGAAAATTGTCAACTGTCAAAGTTTGAGATTCAGAATACCTATTGGAAGATTGGAATATCATAAGAGAAGAAGGTAATAGCGAGATTACATCAAAATATTCGCGTACATTTAAAAAAATCTATGTATTGCTACGTCATGATATAATTATGCTTGTGTTGTATTGTGTCCAATCTATTGTATCAGGTTCAGGTAAACCTGTAGGTTATGTTCAATGTTAGATTAATGGTTTAAAAGTGAATAAAATGTATAGTACACTAGCATGTGTTAGCGCACAGAGGTTACAGTTTCGAGTTCAGGCAAGTACCAATGCAACTTTTCTAAGTTTGTATGTACTTTCTAAATGTATCTTAGACGTCAATGACTGTGTTCGGAGGGCACGTTAAACTGTAAGTCCCGGCTGTCATTGAACATCCTTGGCAGTCGTTACGGGTAGTCAGAACCCAGTAAGTCTGACAACCAGTCTTACCTAGGGGTACTGGGTTACCCGGGTAACTGGTAGAGGAGGTCAGATAAGCAGTCGCTCCTTGTAAAGCACTGGTACTCAGCTGTTTTCTGTTAGACTGAAAGCCGACCCCAACATAGTTGGAAAAAGGCTAGGCAGGTGGTGTCAAAATTCAATCGGCAATCTCGAATATATCGATAGATCGGTTACAGAAAGCCGCATTTAATGATTACTCGTACACATAGATACAAGCTTCATTGAACTCCCAAGATAAATTATCTGAACGTAGATTAGTCATGCTAATCATATGGTAATGTTATCCTTGACATTGTAGCGAGGCGGGAAGCCGATTGGCAACGCATTTACATATTCAAGCTGGGTTTGCTTATTGAAGCAGGGGTTGAGGTGGGGGATCGATCGATTTTCGGTGGTTAATCTTGGTATTAGCTTCTGCTAGTGATTGCACTTGAAATGGGCTATATGTACCTGTGTGTATAACACTGAAATAGTTATTTTAATAGGACTAGTGGTTCCTGAGGTGACCACGTTCAAACAAACAAGCTTTTCAGCGTTATAGATAGAAGAAAGAGTATGAAACATACGGGTATGGTAAATAAAAATTCATACATGATTAATACTTTTTGTGAAAATACATACTTCTAGCAAGAGTTATGTAGATACATATATCAAAATAAAACATAGAGGTACAATAGGTACTTTCTTTGACCTAGAATTTAAACCTTATAATAATTCGTACACTCAGTAGTATTTTGCATTAGCGTAAATAAAAAAAGAAATCTGCTGACTGACCCCAATTCATACCATCGACTGTAAATCGATGACAGCTTAGAAAAAATAAATACGTATAAATAAACAAAATATAAAGTATGCCAAAGTCACGTACGGTCGAATCTGCCATCAACAAACAAACAAATAAGAGCAAAACAAATGAGTGTTATTATTATTTATCACATTGAAGCCCTCGTGGCTAAGTCAAAGCCACGCGGATCAACTAACCATAAGGTTAAGCAACGCTTGGTGCAGCCGGTCCGTGGATGGGTAGACCATCTTGTCATGACGAGTTCTTCCGTGTTTCAGAAGGCACGATAAATTGGTGGGTCCCAGCTGCCCTCGCCCCTCTGACTATCTTTAACAATCATAACCAGAAATTCTGGCAACCAGTTTTACCGAAGGGCATTGGGTTGTCTGAGTAACTGGGTTGAGGCGGTCAGATAGGCAGTCGCTTTTTGTAAAACACTGGTACTCAGCTGCATCCGGTTGGACTGGAAGCCGACCCCAACATAGTTGGGAAAAGGTTAATCGGATGATGATTTATTTTTCACGTGGAAATCCCGCTGTTTTTATGGCCACACAATGAATGCCACGTGATACTAACAAATTGTAATGATCAACTTTTAGCGAAGAAATATTTTGATTCTGTTTACAATATTTTAGGGTCCCGTGTAACTGGGGCTGAGGTATTGTTAGAAAGAGTTACTGAGTCTCTGGTATACTGTACACAAAAAATTCCAGAAGGAACATAAGTATTGGATTTGAGTTTGTAATAGTCTGACACGGTGGAATAAAAAGGCTCCCGAAATGTAGTGATTTAGTAAAATCAATACCATAACCTTGCATCTGACGAGTTTATATTATTTTTTAAAATTAAGGCACTGATTTCAGGAACTGCTAGTCCGATTTGACATAGCCCATTTATCGAGAATATAAGCTACCATTTCTTCATGTAGTTCCCATGATATGTGATTAAAATTTCGAGAAACAGCTACTTTTTAATATGCAGAACCATCTTCAATATTAAGTAGGTACTCGCTAAAACCCGTCGTCTGTATCTCAGACCCAATATGTTAAATTACAAAAAGTGCTGTCGCACTTAATCTAAGATTTGCGTTTTGTATCTTTTTGAATATATTTTTTGTGAAATATTGCGTTGTCGTTAATTGAAATGTTTGATGTTTTTAATAATATAAATTGAAAACTAGGTTTCTTCGTATATATTTTTTTCCGTATCCGGGTAAAACATAGCTTATAGTATGTTACTAAGCTACAGTATAGCTTCTCAACAGTGAAATATTTATTTGATCAGGAAAAAATAGGTGTTGTAGATACAGTATTCAGGATATAAACAAGCAAAGGAAAAATAATTCCTTTTTATAATATAAGTTTGGAATTGTAAACAACTAGGTACATGAAAATCCGTGCAATAATTTATGAGTTCATCACATACACTCTGAAACATTACAATGTGCTTATAAAATTCCTCTTCTTAAAACGATTCTTTTACAAAATATCCGCACCCACAAACACGCCAATACTCAAAAACCTCAATAATATCATTCACGCAAAGCCATGATTTCAGTCCAAATGTTTTGTTTCAGTTGAAATAAAAAGCGTAGAAACAATTGCTTCGGACAAACGGCGCTCACAATCGTTCCGATAGCTCAGCATCCGCGAGACTCTCTGGAGTACTATTGAGATTATTGGGGCACAAGTTATGAGGATAGCGGAGGAAAATATTTCTTTTTACTTCTTGGTGGTTGTTTAAGGTAGCTGTTCTTGTAGATGTCTAGTAGTTAAGGTGTCCGCTATGGGCCTATGGGGCATGGACCTCGGCTAAAGGCGTCGCTGACTGCAGCAATGGGACAAGCTTCACCTTAGTTACATCAGAGATCTAGTAAATATTAGGTTATCAGATGACATTGAATCGTATTTTAATTTGTGAATCTTTCGTTTAATTTATCAGTACCTACTTATACCAGTCTACACACTTGGTGAAATTATCATTAAGGTGATACATTCACGTCACTGTACAGTTGTATTATGAGCGTTTTTTTGTCATTGTAATAATATGTACTAAATCTGAAGATGATCGGACTTGTTAATTATTTGATATTAACACAGGCAAATCGATTAAAAAAATACCTAAACTATAACAAATAATCGGTTAGAAAACCCGACATTTTATTAAGATACAAATTAACGATAAAAATATTTCTAAACCGCTAATCGCCAATAACTTGCGTCCATTCCAGAATATATTACAAAGATCAAAGAAAACACATTAATACACAGTGTTTTATGCGTGTTTTTGCGTACAACCGACGTTATTTACATAAATTATGACTTATGGTATTTAGGGTGCTCGTGGCTAAGTAACAGCTGTATGTTTCTTTCGATCATAAGGTTAAACAACGCTTTGCAAGGTCGGTCTTTGGATGGGTGACCATCTTGTCATGACGAGTTCCTCTGTACATCGGAAGGTATGATAAATTTCTAGGGCTCGGCTGGCATTTGAATGTTTTTGGCAGTCGTTACGCAAGCTAGCAAGTCTGAAAAGCAGTCTTACTTAAAGGGTAAGGCGTCCCCGAATGTTACTCAGTAGTAGTCGTTACAATTCCACGTCAGAGGCCGTCAGGTCGATTTGAGAAAACTCTGAGACTAGGGCTTGATAGGCAAATAAACCTGCAGCCCACTCGATAAGAAGAAGACTATGGTGTATCGTCGTATCAGGATACCCAGCTATCTGGGTTAAGGAGGTCAGATAGGCAGTCGCTCCTTGTGGCACACTTGTAATCTGCTGCATCCGGCTAGACTGAAGTTGACCCTAAAACAGCGTGGAAAAGGCTAAGCAGATTTCCGTCCTATGCTGTGAGAGTGAAAGAATAGTGAGTGCACCTGTGTCTGCGCAAATGCTCGTGCACTATGATATGTTCAACTGGCTGATCTACTTCGAGAACAGCCGAGAATCGGACGCCATTCGAACTATGTATTTTTATTCTCAGTGTATTGTACCTCATATACTAATTTAAACATCCAATATTCTAATCGGGGCGCCGTCAATACATTTGACGTACTCACTGACGGCACCAATGACGTCACCGCTAAATAATCACATCATGCTTCTGTTTTATAAATAAGATTGGAAGTCAGTGCTGGAGAAAAATGGACTATATTCCTATGAGGGTAAGAACTAGAATTGATTCTCTGAGGGAGTGTATATACTGGTGGACTGGTCTCCCATATCTTGGGGCACTGAGGTGTCATTTTAGCTTTCCTCTAATCCTAAGGTCTGCTGAATATCTTGTCCCGAGCCTTTTCCCAAATATGCTGGGGTCGGCTTCCAGTCTAACCGGATGCAGCTGAATACCAGTGTTTTACATGGAGCGACTGCCCTATCTGACCTGCTCAACCCAGTTATCTGAGCAACCCAGACTATTTGTCAGACTTCCTAGCTCCCGAATACCAATGATGTTCAAAAGACAGCCATTAATGGTATCTGCCTTCCGAAACACATGATGACATGACAAGATAGTCACCCATCCACGGACTGATCTCTTCAAGCATAGCTTAACTGCTCTCTTGAACTGACCTTTTTTTTAAATCATCAAATGACCCCTCCCGCTTTGGGTTAGCAGCGGTGAGGGAGTGTCAGACTCTTACTGACTAAATACCGTCGTGTTCCGTCGTAGGCCTTTTATGTACCAGGGCCGAGGTAACTCTTTCGAACAATCTCGCAGCCCCGGCTTCTGAACTGACCTCTATCATAAAGATCTCCCAAAAATACTACAAAACAGTTACTACATTATCTAGACTTCCTGCAAATATTACAAAGGTCGTAAAATCTAGTATTTGATGTAATAAAATCGTAATAACTCGTATTTATTTGTCCGGGTTGAACGATCGGGTCATGTGAACTGAAATAGATTTGTGTCACACTACAGAAGATTCTTACTGAGTAGCATAACCAACATCTATTAAAAATATTAACCCAAAATGACCACCAATTTCAAACACAACACACAGTTATCCTTCTACACAAACTTGCACTATGTCTTCACCTATATTTACCGCGCTAAGAATATAGTGTGCTCAATATATCACGCGGCCCGTCAATAAAGTTGATCAGACCGCCAGTATGGTAATTAGTTACCCAACTCTTTGTGGGCAATCGTAAATTATCATTAATTTACTACTGTAATGTAATTTTGAATAAAAAAGTTAGATATGCGTAAAACTAAAGCAATAGGTATGCCTGATTTGTAAAAACAACTGATGGTTCATAAGGTACATGTGCATAATATATACATTGTAAATAATGAGTACATATCTCATCACACAAATATCAACCGTACCAGGAATCGAACCCGGGACCTCAGGCTTGGCAGTCCGGTATGATTTCAACGCGTTAATCTCAAGAATTACTGGACGGAATTAAAAAATATTCCTAAATTCTCTTTAGCCATTAAATATAATAGCCCATGTATTGACGAACATTAGAAACTTTTATCCTGGTTATTCTGGTTATTATAATATTGTATCTGTATATATTCTTACTAGAGATAGAATTTTAAAATTAGCTCCATACAAGTTATGTCAAATCCCAATATACATATAGTAACCAGAATAACATACAGACAGTAAATTGGGAACGGCTGTTAGGAAATAACATATACCTAAGTTACATAATATTATCTACTTTTTTAATACATATTAGACATTGGAATAACGTCGTAATATATCAAGTAAGTATATATTTTCCCCGATATCACACGTGTATCGCATAATTAAGACGTATTGAGAAATAACGAGTTTTTCTCGCGAAAATATTATACTAAGAATATGTACGCTGATCTTATTTTATCATTTATTTTTGTAAGATGCTGTATGAAGGAGATTACTTGTTTTTTATGTAAATAGGTAACATATAAAGTATAATTTCAGCCTGAGGTTTCACTAGCGTTCTGAAGGAATTATGCAGATAGAAAGTAGCCTGTCTGTGTGATTTATGATATCAAAGCTATACTTACTGACAAGTTTCATAAAAATCTGTTCTTCTGTTAAAGCTTGTTTGAGTAAAATGCAAATCCACAAATCCTTATCTTAGTAAGAAGTAGTATTTTCATAAATTATAGAGTTATAAAGATTGAGCGACAATCACCACATGCATCTAGTGCGTTTTGGTGATTTTTGATTTTATAGTCCAGATTTCTTCAAGATGTTTTCCTCCACCTTTAGTCAGCCCTTAGTGTCCAAGATAAACAAGTTCGTTCTAACTTGGAAAAGTTGCATTGGTCCTTGCCTGACCTGGGATCGAACGCACACTCATACTTGAGAAGTTGGTGCACTAGGCCACAGTGACTAAATAAATCCTTTACTCAACAACACTTCTTACAAGATTATAGATAATCTTTGGACCGGATCTCACTGACTATCTCACCTCCCAAGCCCATTAAACCTGTCGATTAGTTACAAATCTATATTGAACTGAACAGTTCAATGAGTTTGACACAATTACTGGTACCTAACTATACGATGCTGTGATTGCAGTTTACGACTGCAGTTCAAGTATATTTAGACTTACACAACTGTGAATCGGTCGGCTTTAATTGATCTTTGGCGGTGTCGATTTTGATAGTGTAGAGGTACAGTTATTTTCCCGCGGTTTCACCCGCGTCCCGGGCGAATTTGTTCCAGTAACTGGAGAAAATATAGTTGTTACTGTTGCTTAGAAGCCAGCAAGTCTGAAAACTAGTCTAAAATGGATGTTTTTCTGTTACAGGTAAGCAGGGAATGAAGTTTTCCACCTAAATAGAACCCGTAATACAGGTAACATGCATACATTGCACACATCTATGCCTACTAATATTTTAAATCTGAAGAGTCTGTTTGTTTGATTTTAGTTATTTTCGGTGTTAGATACGTTTTTTATCCGGGTGCGCTAAGTATATAGTTCCCACTTCCACACTGGTAAACCTCTGACTAAAGCCGATTGACAACGATTTCAAAATAAGACCTACCTTCCATAAACAATTTCACCCGCATCCCCTATAGTTACACAAATTATTCAATGAGTCCTGAAAAAACGCGTATAAAAACTTCGTAAAAAATAGTCCAGGAAGGGTACTCTCCGATGCTATTTCTGGCTCAGGTCAGTTAAACATACGGCCGTGACGTCATCGTTGCCGTCGGCACTATACGTCACTCGTGCTTGAAGAAAAAATGGCTGCTATCAAGAATGATGTCATAATCGAGCTCCTAGTGTATACTTAGTTTCTTGTATATTTATAAGAGGTATTGGGTTGCCCGGGTAACTGGGTTGAGGAGGTCAGATGGCAGTCGCACCTTGTAAAACACGGCACTCAGCTACATCGGGTTAGACTGGAAGCGGACACCAACATAGTTGGGAAAAAGGCTCGGAGGATGATGATGGAAACAATTTTATATAGGAATCTACTTTTAATTTTCAACTGACTTCCCAAAAGTAGAAGATTCTCAATTCGGATGTTTGTATTTTTTTTATATACGTTTTGAGAAGTTATTATTTTGTATAATGAAAAAACCCGCCATCTTATTCTATTTTTGAATTGACAAAGAAGGACAATATCCTGAAGTTAATCGTAAGGAAAATGAAGAAACGGAATAAAAATAACATTTGCTACATAATAAAGTAGAAAATTAACTACAAAATGTTTTCATTTCGGTTTGTGATAATAAATTGTATCGTTTCTTATTTTCTTTACGTCCTATTTTTACGACGACAATATAAAAACAGATTAAAAAGTTGAATGGCGACTGTTTTGGGGTCCCTTTTGGCAACTTACTTTGGTACTAAATACCATAGTTATCGGCACGGATAATGAGCTCTCGGCGGAAGAGTGGGGATCGCTTTGCGCACTGTACACTTAAGGCAATAAACCAATAAATCACTTCTCAGGTGAAGGTCAGGGCTCAATATCCTTGCCGATGATTATAAAGAGCGAGACTCTACTCATTTGTAGGTATCGGGTTGTCCGAGTAACTTGGTTGCGGAAGTCAGATAGGCAGTCGCTCCATGAAAAACAGTGGTAGGGACTCAGTTTGCATCCTGTTAGAAGAACATTCTAAAGTTTAGACAGTTTACCAAAGGCAACTTTTGTGTCCTTAACTGTTCGTCATAGTGCAGCACACAGGTGGACCAATCTCTCCTTTGCAACTTTGTTGTCATGCAGCTTACAAAGCTAGCTTAACGTGTCATATACCAGGGTAACACAGCCTTACTTTCAAAGGGATGTCAAGCCAACACGACTGGAAAAACATGGCAAAGGCGACATCTGACGGGGCTGTAGCTGATGCAAAAGTCGTGTTTGCGATTGCGATCCCTGAACCATAGATGCAATTAATTACAAAAACTTTCGCCTGAAATGTATTATCATCGGTTAATTTAAAGCAATGATGTAATTTAAAAATGCGAATAACATAGGCTATTGATATAATTTCGTCCCGGTAGAGGCAGTAGTTCCCACGGGACGCTTGTGAAGCCCCAGGAAATCGGTTAGTTATGAATAGTCTCTCTTTGTCAGGTTTAATCAAACTGCAGTTTTAAAAAGGAAAATGATCAATTCTACCGAGTTCACAATAAATAAGTAATAGTGCATGACCGCGGATCGATAAAGCTTTGTATGTAAACCCGATGACGTTGCGGTTACTTGCCATTTTATAGCTTTTACCTGGTTTTTGTGTGAAATGTGATTTTGTGGTTATGTGACAATTATGGTTTAGGGGTCTAGACTTTCAATGAATAGAGGATTATTTCTTTGCTAGTAGTTTCTCTGGAATTTTACCGTGCCCCGTGAAAACTACTTCATATACCCGGATAAAATATACTTTGTGTAAATCAATTAGGTATAATATACTGCAGAAATATTGACATTATTTTTAAACCCATAAAAATTATATTGTATTTCCGTTTTTGCCAATTTCTTTACCCTTTACTCGATCTCATGCAGTATAATTTCTTCTTTCTATGATGATCCAAACCGTTCTTCATAGAAATTATTTTTTTTGCGTAATAAATGTCAGAAGGTTGGTTAAGCAGTCGCTCCATATAAAACACTGGTACTCAACAGCATCCTTAGCAATTTATAAACGACCCTTGAACAATAGCCTACCAAGAAGACCCATGACTAGTCGACCAGCTCAACGTCTGTAGAACTTGGGTCTTCAATAAACCTAATGAATATACAGCATATCGATCGTAACCAGGTGACATTTACAATACTAGGTAACCAGGTCACAGGTGCATACCCTAGGGCTGACAGTTTCGGAAATGGCAATAATTTTATCAATGCAGTGTAAAGCCGTGGTTTCGTGGAAGATTATGTCAAAATAAGTTTTTGACTTTCACTTTTCTCAACCTTTTTTCGGGTTTAAGTCTTACGGGTATGTAACAGGGTTTTTCAAGGAGCTATAGCTTATCTGACCTCCTCAACCCGGACAACCCGATGCAGTTTATTACTTGATAAGTTTTAGACGTTCTAGTTCCATACGACTGCCAAAGATGTACCTACAAATTAATGCAAGGACCCGCCAATTTAGGGTGCCTTCCGGATCCCAGATAAACTCGTCATGATGATCATCTAACCACGGACCAACCGTGCCAAGAGTGAAGCGTTCAACCTTATTTCGATCAAGTCTTGCAGCTGTTATTTAGCCACGAACTCTTTCTATATAATCGAATCTAAGGTAATAAATAAAGGTTTGAAAATCGAAGGCAATAAGTAAAGTAATTTAACAATCTTCCAAGCTTCATGAAAATTGGCAGTTGTGTGTATTTCTGATGACAATACAATAATATAGAACTGTCGTACTAATCTCATGATGCAGCCGGAAAATAGGTATGGCCATTCGATCATGGAGTATCGTATCATAACCATGATTAGACTTTTTAGAAAGGTTTTGTAATGAATTTTGAACGTGCATTTATAAAAGCGTGTTTTTAAAGTATTATGAATTGGCAACCCTACAAACAGTGTCCGTTACCTGTCAGTAGTATTGATGCGACCTGTGGTAATGCTTCCATACTGTGACGTCATTGCATTAATTATTATCACTACACTACAGTTACATCATGAATCATGAGCTTTATTCATTAATTAGTTTGTTCATTATGAATTTTAATAATGTTTGTACTCGAGAGGCAGTCTTTTAATGTCGATTCAATCCATCTGCCGAGCCATTTCCCAACTATGTTGGGGTCGGCTTTCAGTCTAACCGAATGCAGCTGAGTACCAGTGTTTTACAAAGAACAACTGCCTATCTGACCTCCTCAACCCAGTTACCCGGGCAACCCGATACCTCTAAGTAAGAGTGGTTGTCAGACTTTTTGGCTTCTGACTACCCGTAACGACTGCCAAAGATGTTCAATGATGTTTCGGATACAAATACGTTATTGCATTAATTATTATCACACACTTCAGTTACATCATGAATCATGAGCTTTATTCATTAATTAAGTTGTTCATTATGAATTTTAATATTTTATGCACTCGAGAGCTTGTGGCAATCTTTTAATGTTGATTTATTATTGATGGAGTGTTTGTAGTTTTCAAATTATTGAGCGCCCATTTTCAGTGGCAAAATAAACGTCAGTTTTTTTTAAACAATTATTTTTCTTAAAACAATTGTTTTTATTAAAATAACCGACGTTTATATTGAACTTGAGCCTATGTGTTCTTCTACAGTTTTATGTACAAATCTATAGGTACTCACTACCTTTTATTATGAGGTTTGCTAGTTCGCTTTAACACGCGAATCTGAGGTCTTAATAATTTTACCCTTAACTACCTTACACCTTGATCAGATATAATGGGACATTTAACCCTTTGGGTATCCTATTTCTTTCACATAATTTCACAAAATTGTAACATACGTACCAACTTTCGCTTAACGTTATAAATAAAGATTTTCTCACACATATTTAGCAGTTAGTTGATATAGTACATGTATGCAGTACTTGTGGGTATAACCAGGACTTATCTAAGCAATCTCACTTAATACGAGACCCGGGGATATGAAATTCCTTGTGGTATGGTTTGAGGCATAAGCTGTAGCGGATGGAGATTGTATAAATAGTCTAAATTTTTGTTGTTTTTACGAAAGTGAGACTACTAAGATTAAAACCTTCATTACGAAATAAACACAGCAATACCCGCTAGTCACAGACTTCCATAATTAAACGCTCAGAGTGTTTTGTCGTCAAAAGTTGTTTTTGAGTAGGTATTAATGTACCAGTCTTACGGAGGAGTATAAGGTTAACTAGAAAACTGGGATGAAGAGGTCAGTCGTTCCATATTAGACTCTAGTACTCGCTGCAGTCGGTGAGACTGGAAGCCGACCCCAACATAGCTGGAAAAAGGCCAGCAAGTGATAATGCCCAAATCTATGTATTTTCAGTGAATGATAATGCAGTTAAGATACATACAAGCAAAAAGAGGAGTGGAACAGTAAATGCTAAAAATGTCTCAATTATAGTATAAAGTCTCAATAGTCAGTCACTTACACCAACCCCCATCCAAATGACATTAAGTTCGGCTCGCACCGTGTATCATGGAGCCCATGGTTTTTGTACGCCATCCATTCCATTTGACATCACAGTTTAACAGCAACGTCACGGAATACTAATTATGTTATGCTATGTAAGCATGGCTAAGTTCGAGGGTTTGATGTTCTTGTTAAGACTTTTTTGAAGTATCTATAAACTTGATGCAGGGGATCCGGAACTTATTTCTGACCCTTGCTATATCATCATCTTTTCCCAACTATGTTGGGGTCGGCTTCCAGTCTAACCGGATGCAGCTGAGTACCAGTGCTTTACAAGGAGCGACTGCCCTATCGGACCCTTGTTATATACTTACCTAAAATTGAGTTTTGCGTAGTGGTTTGTGACTGCAAAATGTTTGGTAAACAAGAAGTGTACGTATAACAGTATGGTAGGTATTTTGTATCTACCAGCTGCGCTTCGCTTTTCGATCCATTATTCTGATAAGTGCCTCCATTTCAGAAACAATGGAAAGTTTGTTCTGCCCACTTATCTTTTATATCTTCAAATAAATCTTCTCTTATATATAAATGAATTGCTGTTCGTTAGTCTCACTAAAACTCGAGAATGGCTGAACCGATTTGACTCATTTTGGTTTTAAAATGTTTGTAGAGGGCCAGGGAAGGTTTAAACGATAACGAAGTTCGCGGGATCAGCTAGTCACATATAAAAGTAAACCCCACAAAAACTTTGTAACCGACTTCAAAAAAGAGGTTCTCAGCTTGACTGAGATCTGTATGTACGTGCGTGTTAATCTCACGTTTGGCTGAACCGCTTTGTAAACGGTTTTGAGCATATTCGTCAGACCTGAAGTCGGTTATATATTTTTTTCAGAAGTTTTTTCATATCTTTCACATTCAAGCAGATAAAAAGCGTAACACTATAACAATGATCAAAGCGAGTCTCAACAAAAAATACAACGTTTCTACTCCAATTAAATCCATTACAATTCTATGATGTCTTCAGAAGCTTATAAACCGAAAAACAAGTCTGTCAATCAAATACCGCATAACTCTTAAAAACCGATTGAACAATGATTGATATGTTTTGACTTCATATTTGATGTAGACAGCACTGTAAGAAAATTAAGGTGAGATTTGAGGAGCTGCGGGATTGCAAGGAAGAGTTATCGTGGTCCTACGATGCTTTCTGGATTGATGAGAACCATTGAAGGCACCTAACTCCTGAAGAAGCTAGTTCAGCACCTGGTTCTAATTACCGTGACCCTGAAGCAAGGGGGTTTGGACTAGATATTGTTAGTAAGAGTATTTCCTGCCTTTTTTAACGACATCAAAAATCATCAAATGACTCCTCCCGCTGTGGGTGCAACGTGAGGGAGTGTCAGATTCTTACTGACTAAAACCTCATGTTCCTTCGTAGGCCTTTTATGTACCAGGGCCGCGGTAACTCGCGCGAACAATCCCGCAGCCTCGGCAGGCGTCCAATTTAGTCTCTAGGTCTTGCCAAACCAGGAATGTGTTCTAGTTGCTCTGAAACATATAAAATATAAGGATAAGCTTCAGGCCTATATTATTTAGTTGACACATAAATAAGTTGATAATATGGTAAGTATGTAATTTAAATAATTTACATAATGGTGGTATTAAAATAATGATATTAGAAATTCTGACTCATCACGGTCGATAACAATCCCAAAGGACTGAAAACATTATGATATTATAATTACTTTCGCAAAAAATATACTCAGTAAAAAGGCCAAGGCAACTTAGACCCAAGGGCCTTAATAGAACCAAAATAAAAAGCTATCAACATCGGCCTAGCTTTTTCTAAACTGTATCGGAATAGGCTTCCAGTTTAACCGAATGCAGCCGAGTATAAGGAGCGACTGCCTATCTGACCGCACTGCAGTATACGGTAACAGTATTTTTTGTATGAGTATTAAAATATACAATAAACTTCCCACAGAAATTAAGAGCCTAAAATCTGTTACCATATTTAAAAGGAAACTCAAAGATTTTCTCATTCAAAAAGCCTATTACTCTGTAAAAGAGTTTCTCGAAGAAAAATAATAATATAATGAGAAACGAATGTGATATAAATAATATGATAGGTTCAACTAGATTATAAGACTAGAAATAAAGATATATATACATATATAGTATGATCTCACTAAATTTAATTCTGTAATAGTAATTAGTTTTATTTATAAGTAGTAACATAGGAACCTAATGTTAATGTATATAAATAAGTTAATAAATTGCAATGCCTTAACGGGCAACTAAGTCCTAAGTACGTACCTAGTGATAAGATCCTTTTATACCACTTAGTTCGCAATAAAGACTTTGAATTTGAATTTGAATTTGACCTAATCAACCCAGTTACCCGGGCAACCCATTACCCCTTGGTAAGACTTACTGGCTTCTGACTACCCGTAACGACTGCCAAGGATGTTTAATGACAGCAGGGACAATTTAAGGTGTCCTCCGAAACACATTCATTGTGTCCAAGATATACATAGAAAGTACATACGAACTTAGAAAAGTTGCATTGGTACTCTCCTGAGCTGATATCGACCCCACATTCTCATACTTAAGAGGTTGGTTCTTTACCCACTAGGCCACGACACATCGACACAAGAAACTTGGACTTACCAAACCAAGTTTGAAAAAGAAAGAGACTGGAAGCCGACTCCAACATAGTTGGGAAAAAGGCTCGGAGAATGATTTGAGAAAGTAAAAAATAAGCAATGAACCAGATAACAGCTAATGGTAAGGGATAAGGGTCTTTTGAAAAGACCCCAAACAACTTAACTGCAAACTTGAGTAGCTTATGAACAAAAAGGCGGTTGTACTGAAGCAGATGGAAGATCACTTCAACACCATATAATTGCTTTTCATTATAAACGTTCTCAAGTTATTCGGAAGTTTGTTAAACTTGAAGATTTTGTATTGGGATAATTTTGCTGCTTATTATTTTGTCTTGTGAGGAATTTTGGTTTTGTGGTTATGAGCGCAAATGCCATGCTCGGGGTTTGATTCCGAGTCAGGGCAAAAAACTACTGAATGGATACTAAGCACGCCTTTTATCAGTAAATGTTTCTATAAGTGAGTACCTAATTAGGGTTCCTTGTACCTTTGCGAAAACGGTACAAGTTGCGTCGATAAAATATAGTCTGTATTACCCAGGGATAATGTAGCTTTAGCCAACAGATAAAAAAATATTAAGTATAGTCGGTTCTGTAGTTTCGTAGACTCTAGGGTAAAACAAACAAACAAATGTGTCTTTACTTTAATAACTGTTGATAAGTATCTAAAACCTAGCAAAAACAGGACAACTCACAAGCCACAACATCCTTCTCTCTATCCCCTAGCTTTTTGAAAAATCAATATCGACTATCCCACAGACTATCCCCGATATTTTCCAAACTTCCCGACATGGATAGCTACCCCTAATCGCTCGGTAAAGTGATTATCAATATTGGATCATGACCACAGGATCTTCACGGCTGTATGATTCAGTTAAGCTACTCCGTACCACTTAGGAATATTAAAGGTGTATGCTTTAGACTGTGGTCGTGGTGTTTTAAGGCAATTTGTTCGGGTCAGGTTGGCTTTAGGCATTTATTTTGGTGTATTTTTTAAGTACTATGTGTTCTATGGTGTTCAATACAAGTAAATATCGTTTATTCAGCCTTTTCCCAAACTATATCCACTTTAAACTACAAAAAATTTTAAACGCCTGTTGAACACTTATCTAAACATATGTCAGATTATAACGTTGAAATAAGGTCCGTTTTGCAGCCACACTTTTTATAGACAAGTGTTCAACAGACGTTTAAAAGTTTCATGAAGTTCAAGTTAGTGGTCCCGATGTATATAAATAAATAGTCAAATAGCATGTGGCTGTAAATTAGCTACAAGCTCCTTTAAAAACACCTTTGCCTAATTCCCCATGCACTACCATTATAAACTAATCTATCAAAATATTAGTAAAACAAGCTAACCAACAGACAGCGACACAGGGTGTTCAATAACGGCAGACACGGATTAATGCGCCCACGGGAGCTATCCGACAACAAACCGGATATTATCCGATATATACAATATACCTCTAGTAATAGCACATTCTTTTTGACAAAAAAATGCAATGCTGCTGCAAAAGTAGAGTTTTTTTCCGATCTCTTTTTTGTTTTTATATTTGTTTTTTCATCAAATACCTAATCAATGAAAAAATACAAAAACAAAAACAAAAAAGGTTGGCAAACGATGAAGTTTCTTTATAAAAAGATACAAACATAAAAGAATATGCAAACATCCGAATTAAAAACCTCCTTGAGAGGTCGGTTAAAACGCGTTTGTCTAATTATCCCTCACTAATCTATCAAAATATCTAGTAAAACAAGGTAAATCTAAAATACCCAACAGACAGCGACACAGGGTGTTCAATAACGGCAGACACGGATTAATGCGCCCACGGGAGCTATCCGACAACAAACCGGATATTATCGGATATAACTAGTTACGAATGGATATAGCCGGTTCGTTCGCGCCTTTGTTGGACGCTATTGGTAGGAAAATGTGAAGGTGGGTTTTTGAAATGCGTGTTCTTTTTGGTTTAATAATAGCACATAAAAATGTAACAAGATAAACGGTGGGCAACGATGAGGAGGAGTTTTTTGATGCATTTTTTTAAATATTTTTATTTATAGTAAGTGTATATATTAGGTAATAAGTTAGTTGTATGTTGTATATATATTTATTATTAAGTTATTGTAAAAAGTTATTTGAAAATAAAAGTAAAATACAATATAAAAAGATAAAAAAATGTGTATACCTAGTCTGAACTAAATCTACAAAACATTCAACACTACAAACTTTTTTAAACCGACTTTCCTAAAAGAAGGATTGTCTCAATTCAGACGTTTGAATTCTTTTATGATTTATGAGATTATACCAGACTAGCTCTTACTTGCGTTGCATAAGTCAACTATCTGATACCGAAAGAATTTGTGAATACTCAGTAGCAGTCGTTGTTACAATTCCACGTCAGAGGCCGTCACGCGGATTTGAGAAAACTCTGACACTGGAGCTTGTTAGGTGATTAAACCTGCAGCTCACTCGATAAGAAGAAAAAGGTCAATTTGTAAGTACTATTATTATAAAAGTGAAGAGTTTGTTTAAGAAAAAGAGAGTTCCTTATCGCATTTATAATATAAGTAGGGATATCAAAACATCTTACAAGGGTGTTACACTTGAGTCTCAAGCGAGCGTCAAGGGTTATCGTTATGGGTTGATAACCCATCGTTTTGGGCTTTACGAGTTTGTATTAAGTTGTGGGTCATATGGTTTGAAGGGCTTTTATTTTAAGTATTTGTGATTATGTATGCGCTTTTGAAAGACATATATTACTTCTTATGTAAGTCTACTAGCTTAAACCAGAATGCCATGGGAACTACTCCGCGCACCGGGATAAAAAGTAGCCTTGTAGTCTTCTTTGATGAATGAACTATCAAACTCTGAAATAGTGTTTAGAGTCGAGCCTTTAGTCAGATTAGCGTGTTGGAAACAGACAAACTCTTCGCCTTTATAATATGTACTAGCTTCCGCCCGCGTAGAGTTCGGTTATGTCGCGTTTCCAAGAGAATTCTCCAAAAGTCCGGCATAAAACCACTATGTTCATTCTCAAGGTCAACTCTATCTCTGTACCAAATTATATTAAAATCAGTTCAGTGATTTAGACGTGAAAGCGTAACAGACAGACAGACAGAGTTACTTTCGCATTTATAATATTAGTAGGGATTAGTGCAGAAATCAGAATAATAACAGACTACTATATTTACCCATATACGGAAATTAGTTTCTTCAAACCCGCGAGATGTGTAAAATACGATATTATTACATAACCTTTCTAAGAGGATACAGGGTGATGTATCGAATATAAACGATATACAGGGTGTGTGAGACATGACATTGTTTATCTTGATAGTTATCGTAAGTTATATGAAGGATGGGTGAAATATTAACTGGCTCTTGTATCTTATTATACTTACTCAACTCGAGGTTTCACCCGAAAACCATGTTAATTTCTTCCCGCACATAGATAAAAAGTTGCCTACATGTATATTATTTAAGATATTAGCTGAAAAGTTTCAACAAAGTCCATCCAGCAGTTTTAGAGTGAAAGAGAAACAAACATACATCAAAACTTTCGCATTTACAATCTTATTATCCATGTGCGAAAATTAGTTTCTTCAAAACCCTGAGATAATATTGCATAACCCTTCTAAGAGGATACAGGGTGATGTATCGGATATAAACGATATACAGGGTGTGTGAGACATGACATTGTTTATCTTGATTGTTATCGCACGTTATACGGATGGGTTGCGAAAACCCTTTATGGGGGTTAATGGTTTATGTTTTCTCAAGGTCGGATAGAGTATTATTTTTATATTGGTGAAATATTAACAGGTTTATCTTACTAAAATATGTATAGAAAAATGTAGAGCATAGCCTTTTTCCAACTATGTTGGGGTCGGCTTCCAGTCTAACCGGATGCAGCTGAGTACCAGTGCTTTACAAGGAGCGACCGCCTGTCTGACCTCCTCAACCCAGTTACCCGGGCATTCCGATACCCTTCAGTAATACTGGTTGTGACGTTTGACGTTTATGTTGTCGGTAAACTCGAACCTATGTACACATGTGTACCTGTGAACCTGTGTACCTACACATATGTATATAACTTTTATATGTGTAGGTACTATCTAATATCGTAAATCTGACAGGTTTGCTGGTTCGCTTTAACACGCTAATCTGAGGTCTTAATAATTTTACCCTTAACCACCTTATACCTTAAATGGAACATTTTGCTTGAGTACCCTTATATAGTCAGTAAGTTCTCTAATAATGAAGTATGTATTTCTTTCACATAATTTCACAAAATTGTAACCGAACAGACAAGGTTTACATTTACGTTATAAATAAAGATTTTCTCCCACATATTTAGCAGTCAGTTGATATAGTACATGTATGCAGTACTTGTGGGTACAACCAGGACTTATCTAAGCAATCTCACTTAATACGAGACCCGGGGATATGAAATTCCTTGTGGTGTGGTTTGAGGTATAAGCTGTCGCGACCGAATAATGTGTAAATAACCTATCTTTTTTGATATTTTTTTGATAAAGATAGTCTTCCAGTCATATTCGTAATGGTCTCTTTCAAATCAATTGGCAGCGGATTTCAATAATGATGATTTGCTAACATGAGATAGTACGGTACTGGTACGAGGTCCAAGCCAAAATTCTATCTTAAGTTATCAATTCCATAGATGATTATTATTGAAATACGTAATTTAATCTGTGACGTGGCTGGCGAAGTAAATAGTACTTAAATAACCTCTATCTAGACATGGAGTTCTTGAGATACATACCTACACTTTTTTAATCTTTAGTAGTCAATTTTATTTATTTTCCAATCGTTTTTTATTTGAACAACGAAAGGAGTGCCGGTGCATAGAATAAATAGGTACATTATTATCAATAAAAACCCAATAAAAAAAAAGAATGCCTCAATTTTCTTTGACTTGCGCCAACCCACATCCAAATGACATTAAGTTCGGCTCGCCCCGTGTATCATGGAGCCCATGGTTTTTGTACGCCATCCATTCCATTTGACATCACAGTTGAATAGCTACGTCACGGAATACTAAACGATTATGTTATGTAAGCATGGCTAACAGTGTGGGAGCTTTGATGTTCTTGTTAAGACTTTTTTGAGATGCCTATAAACTTGATGTAGGGGATCCGGAACTAATTTCTGACCCTTGCTATATCATCATCCTCCGAGCCCTTTTCCCAACTATGTTGGGGTCGGCTTCCAGTCTAACCGGATGCAGCTGAGTACCAGTGCTTTACAAGGAGCGACTGCCCTATCTGACCCTTGCTATATACTTACCTAAAATTGGTTTCGGCATAGTGGTTTGTGACTGCAAAGAGTTTGGTAAACAAGAAATATTCATAACAGCATGGTATTTTGTACCTACCAGCTGCGTCCCGCTTTTCGATCCATTATTCTGATAAGTGCCTCCATTTCAGAAACAATGGAAAGTTTGTAATGCCCGCCTATCTTTTATGTCTTCAAATAAATCACACACAAAAGTAAATCCCACAAAAACTTTTTAACCACTTCAAAAAAAGTAGGTTCTCAGTTTGACCTGTATGTATGTACCTGTATGCCCGAATATTTGGCTGAAACGATTTCGATGCGGTTTTACCACAGTCTCTTTCAGACCTGGGAACAGGTTTTATTAGGTATGTTTTGTAAAAAGTTTTTTATTTTTTTCTTTCACGCATTTAAAAAACATGACACTATAACAGTGAGATCAAAGCTAGTTTCCACAAAAAAAAAACAACGTTTCTACATGAGTTTCATCCAATACAATTCTATGATATCTTCAGAAGCTTATAAACCGAAAAACAAGTCCATTTGCCTGTCAATCAAATACCGCATAACTCTTAAAAACCGATTGAACAATGATTGATATGTTTTGACTTCATATTTGACGTAGATAGCACTGTAAGAGAATCAAGGTGAGATTTGAGGAGCTGCGGGATTGTATGGAAGAGTTATCGTGGCAATGCGTTGCTCTTCAAGATTGAGCAGAATGCTAGGACCCGGTTATGGTTGCCCTTTAACAAAAAATGCATAAGAAGGAGCATAGATTAGCTTTATATAATAGTGAATGTTTTTTTACGACGTCAAAAATCGTCAAATGACTCCTCCCGCTGTGGATGCTGCGTGAGGGAGTGCCAGACGCTTAATGACTAAAACCCATCACGTTCCGTCGTAGGCCTTTTATGTAGCAGGGCCGCGGTAACTCGCGCGAACAATCCCGCAGCCCCGACAGGCGTCATTGTAGTCTCTAGGTCTTGCCCGAACCAGGACTTGGTTCTAGTTGCTCTGAAACATAAAAAAATAAGGATAAGCTTCAGGCCTGTATTATTTAGTTGACACATAAATACATTGTCAGTTGCTATTATGGTAAGTACGTAATTTAAATAATTTACATAATGGCGGTATGAAAATAATGTTATTAAAAATTCTGACTCATCACCGTCTGCTGATCTCAGACCCAAGAGACTGAAAACATTATGATATTAAAATTATTTTTAGCCAAAATGTTACTCAGTAAAGAGGGCAAGGCAACTAAGACCCAAGGGCTTTAATAGAACCAAGTAAAAAGATACAAAATAAAAAGCTATCAACATCTGCCTAGCTTTTTACCAGCTATGTTGGGATCGGCTTCCAGTCTAACCGAGTACGAGCAGCCGATGCAGCCGAGTACGAGGAGCGACTGCCTATTTGACATTCTCAACCCAGTTACCCGGGCAACCCAATACCCCTTGGTAAGACTTACTGGATTCTGACTACCCGTAACGACTTCCAAGGATGTTCAATGACAGCGAGGACAATTTAGCGTGCCCTCCAAAACACATTGGTATAAAAGAAATACTTAGAAAGTACATACAAACTTAGAAAAGTTGGTACTTGCCTGACCTGGAATCGAACGCACACACTCATACTTGAGAGGTTGGTTCTTTACCCACTAGGCCAGCACTACTCCTCATTTGAGAAAGTAAAACCAAGAAACTTGGACTTGGAAACCAAGTTTGAGAACGTAAGAGACTGGAAGCCGACCCCAACATAGTTGGGAAAAAGGCTCGGAGGACGATTTGAGAAAGTAAAAAATAAGCATTGAAACAGATAACAGCTAATGGAAAGGGATAAGGGTCTTTTCAAAAGACCCCAAACAACTTAACTGCAAACTTGAGTAGCTTTCAAACAAAAAGACGGTTGTATTACCGAACCACATTGAAGATCACTTCAACACCATATAATAGGTTTTCATTATAAACGTTCTCAAGTCATTCGGAAGTTGGTTAAACTTGAAGATTTTGTATTGGGATAATTTTGCTGCTTATTATTTTGTCGTGTGAGGAAGTTTGGTCTTGCAAGGGCCGACTGCTGTGTATCATCTTGAGTTCGATTCTTGGGTCAGCTAAACGTTGGTTTTCTTAAAATCTCTGTTTACTATGGTTTAAAAGTAAACAGTTGTTTAAAAAAATACTGTAGTAAACAACATTAATGGTGTCGGTCAAAATGAGTGTGAAAATTAAAATGAACTTGAGTCTAAATAGTCTATTATTGATATTTTTTATGAGGGTTCGGTATTTTTGCCAATATATTTTTTTTGAAAATTATCCAGACATTTTAATCAATTCAGTAATTTTGCCGTGAAAGCTACACAAACAGACAGACCTTCGCATTTATAACTTAGTAAGTATTTAAACCCTTGCACAACCAAACTGGCTTGAAGACCATAACCTTGAAGTTAACTTCACTAAAACCAAAATTATGCAGTTCAAACCATATCAGAAACGTCCAGTAATAATCAACTACACCCACCATAACACAACAATAGAATGCGTTGACTCTTTTAAACTATTAGGCTTACACATAGACACTAACTTAAATTGGAAATGTCACATCCATAACATAAGCGGGAGACTATCCAGGTTCACATATGCTCTACTCCAATTAAAAAAATCGACAGACCTAAAATCAGCAATTGTCGCCTACTATGCGTATGCACACTCCTGGCTTGTGTATGGAATAATACTATGGGGTAATAGCACGAACGCAGATGTCCTATTCAAACTGCAGAAGAAATGCATTAGAATCCTCGCAAACATCGACGGAATGGATAGCTGCAGGCCACACTTCATTAAACTTGGCATACTTACATTAACATCTATGTATATTTTTGAAATCTGTATATTTGTCAAAAAACACATTCATTTATTCTCCTTAAAGAAAGACCATTACTCACAACCTCGTAACCTAAGAAATAAAAATTCACTTGCTCTACCGACATCAAATCTATCTATATTTCATTCTGGGCCCTATGTAATGTGTATTAAGATATATAACAAAATACCAAAACAATTAAAAGAAACCTCCAGTTTCAATATATTTAAGAATAAATTAAAAAAATACTTAATCCGAAAATGTTATTACAGTTTAAAAGAGTTTTTCGAGGACAGAACTAAACAGTAAGATAGTGTGCAATATAAAACAATTTAAATATAATATGTTAGAGCAAATAGAGGTAGTATAAATATAATGATAGTATAATAATAAAGGTATATACGAATATAACAATATATATAAGTAAATATATAAGTTGTGCCTAAATATATAAGATTAACTAAATAGTTTGTAAGTAATTGTATATTAAAATTGCTGCGCCCTAACAGGGTATCATGTATGTACCTCTACATTTTATAACACCTTGTAACACTCATGATTGCAATAAATATTTGAAGTTTGAAGTTTGAAGTTTGAAAAAACCAAATCACTAGCCACAACATCCTTCCCTCTATCCCCTAGCTTTTTAAAAATCAATATCGACTATCCCACAGAATATCCCCGATATTTTGCAAACCTGCCGACATGGATAGCTACCCCTAATCGCTTGGTAAAGTGATTATCAATATTAGATCAAGACCACAGGATCTTCACGGCTGTATGATTCAGTTAAGCTACTCCGTACCACTTAGGAATATTAAAGGTGTATGTTTTAGGCTGTGGTCGTGGTGTTTTAAGGCAATTTTGTTCGGGTCAGGTTCGGTTTAGGCATTTATTTTGGTGTAATTTCTAAGCACTGTTAAGAGGGTATTTATTACAGGTAATGATCATTTATTCAGCCTTTCCCCAAATATCTATATCCACAATTATACCACAAAAACTTTAAACGTCTGTTGAACACTTGTCTAGTCAAATGTCACTATGACGTTGAAAAAACCGGCCAAGTGCGAGTCGGACTCGTGCACGAAGGGTTCCGTAAATTACAGTTAAATCAACCTATCTCAAAAACTATAAGAGATACTTTGATCAAACCAAAAATCGTTGAAAGAGTTAATTAGCATGCATCACCTCTATTTTTTTTAGAATTTTATACCCCGTAGTTATAAAAATAGAGGGGGGGGGACATACTTTTTACGACTTTGAGAGCTGATATCTCAAAAACCGTTCACTTTAAGAAAAATGTTTTTTAGAAAACTTTATATCATTTTAAAAGACCTTTCCATTGATACCCCACACGGGTATGTACATCGAAAAAAAAAATTTCATCCCTCAGTTACATGTATGGGGGGCCCCACCCCCAATTCTTTTTTTTACTATTTAGTGTCATATTTTTGTAGCGGTTCATACAACACATATTCCCATCAAATTTCATCACTGTAGTACTTATAGTTTCCGAGTAAATCGGCTGTGACAGACGGACAGACGGACAGACGGACAGACGGACAGACGGACAGACGGACATGACGAAACTATAAGGGTTCCGTTTTTGCCATTTTGGCTACGGAACCCTAAAAAGGTCCCTCCCCGATGTACATATGTAAATATGTCAAATCAGTAAATGCATATTATCTAAAGTCCAATTTCTTTTTTAGTTTTGATATTAATTTTTTATCAAAATTAATTAAATAAACCTAATGACTGTTTTTTTTTGCAAAAAGGTGGGTAAACGACTGAGTAATGTGCAAAAAAACATAAATAAAACCTATAAACATCCGAATAAAGAAGGTCCTCCTTTTTGACAAGTCGGTTAAACCACATTTGTCTAATTATCCCTCATTAATCTATTAAAATATCTAGTAAAACAAGGTAAATCTAAAATACCCAACAGACAGCGACACAGGGTGTTCAATAACGGCCGACACGGATTAATGCGCCCACGGGAGCTATCCGACAACAAACCGGATATTATCGGATATAACTAGTTACGAATGGATATAGCCGGTTCGTTCGCGCCTTTGTTGGACGCTATTGGTAGGAAAATGTGAAGGTGGGTTTTTGAAAAGGGCATTTTTGTAACTTAATAAATAGTAGCTACACGTTAATGTAAAGAGAAAAAAAAAGTGAACCTCTAGCCTACACGAAATCTAAACAGAATTTAAGACAAACTTTTTATGGGATTATTACAAACTATAGCTATTACCCGCACCCCGTGGGAATTACTTCGCGTACCCGGATAACAGTCGCTTACTTATTGTAGCCTTCCTTGATAAGTGGACTATCTAATCTATTATCTAATACCGAAAGAATTGGTCAGTACTTTTACATATGAGTGCTGATCCAGAGTTTTATAAGTGAACGCGCTCGATACGTAATTATAACTCGGCTAAAATAAATAGAGTCGTATCGCCACATGATATTTTAATATTGCATGTCCGACTTGGATAGACTGTTGATCTAATCTATTGTATTTAATAAACATCAATATGTACACAGCTATGCAATAAATGAATCTTTAATCTTGATTTGAATATAACACCTTCATTAATTTTGCCGGATTCATTAATTTTGCCAACTTAAAGCCGATGACAGCTTTATTAATAGTCCTAAAATTAATGCTATGCAATTAATTTGTTTAATAATTTACGCATTCAACTTGCAAAATTCACAACTAGGCACTCTGAGCTGTAGGTCAATCTACACATTATAAAGCTAAAGAGTGTGAAGAACAAACTCCTTTTCGCTCATTATAATATAGTAGGGATATCAAAACATCTTATAAGGGTGTTGTAACACTTGAGTCTCAAGCGAGCGTCAAGGGTTATCGTTATGGGTTGATAACCCATCATTTTGGGCTTTACGAGCTTATATTAAGTTGTGGGTCATATGGTTTAAAGAGCTCGTATTTTAAGTATTTGTGAGTAAGTATGATAAGTACCTTTTGAAAAACATATATTATTCCTTATGTAAGTTTATTAGCATACACTAGCATCCTATTGGAACTACTCGGCGCACCGGGATAAAAAGTAGCCTTGTAGTCTTCCTTGATGAATGAACTATCAAACTCTGAAATAGTGTTTAAAGTCGAGCCTTTAGCCAGATTAGCGTGTTGGAAACAGACAAACTCTTCGCCTTTATAATATGTACTAGCTTCCGCCCGCGGTTTCGGTTATATCGCATTTCTAAGAGAATTCTTCAAAAGTCCGGGATAAAAACTATCCTATGTTCTTTCTCAAGGTCAACTCTATCTCTGTAGACGTGAAAGCGTAACAGACAGACAGACAGAGTTACTTTCGCATTTATAATATTAGGAGGGATTAGTGCAGAAATCAGAATAATAACAGACTACTATTTATCCATGTACGGAAATTAGTTCCTACAAAATCGCGAGATACGCATATAAGATAGAATTACATAACCCTTTTTAGAGGATACAGGGTGATGTATCGGATATAAACGATATACAGGGTGTGTGAGACATGACATTGTTTATCTATAAATATATTTACTATAGCAACCTTTGTAATATGTATTAAGTATAACCTAGTAGTATATTAGCAGAATACTTTTTATCCATGTGCGGAAATAAGTTCCTTCGAAACCGCGAGATAGATAGATAAAACATTTATTCATTACAGACATATAAGATCCGCATATAAGAAGAGATACGTGTATAAGATCGTATAACATAACCCTTCTAAGAGTATACAGAGTGATGTATCGAATATAAACGATATACAGGGTGTGTGAGACATGACATTGTTTATCTTGATTGTTATCGTAAGTTATACGGATGGGTTTGCTAAAACCCTTTGTGAGGGTTGATAGTAAATAATATTTTTACATTGGTGAAATATTAACAGGTTTATCTTACTAAAATATGTATAGAAAAATGTAGAGCCTAGCCTTTTTCCAACTATGTTGGGGTCGGCTTCCAGTCTCACCGGATGCAGCTGCGTACCAGTGTTTTATAAGGAGCGACTGCCTATCTGATCTCCTCAACTCAGTTATCCGGGCAACCCGATACCCCTTGGTTATACTGGTGTCATACTTACTGGCTTCTGAATACTATTAACGACTTCCAAGGATGATCAATGAGAGGGGCCTCCGAAACAAGGTATTGATGTCCAAGATATACTTAGAAAGTACATAAAAACTTAGAAAAGTATTACGTCAAAAATTGATGTCCACAGCTTAAAGAAAAACCTCGTAAAAAACTCACATTACATTTAACCAACACATAAGATAAGGTATGTAATTTCGCCACCCCTTGTAAAGACAGGCTTGTTATCAAACTTGCTGACACGCATGTTTTTATCTTAGGCCATAAATTCTAAAATAGCGGCCAAATAATAGAACGGTTTTTTTACGATAATGTCGCTTAAGAGGACGAATTGGAATTTTTGGCGCCAAGGATGTCAATTTTTCTCAGTAAATACAAAACGGATCAAAATACAACTTGGTTACCTGAAAGTTCATGATATAAGCCTTATTTTGTTAGTTGTAGAAACATGATTAGGTAACTTTTATAACAGAGAAAAATATATCAAACATACCTCTTTTTAAAAAGAGATTCACATATTATGGGCAAACGGGACCGATTTAAGCCTCTTAACTTTTTTAGTAGTTGAGTATATACATACTCTTTAAAATGGTAGTAGGAATTTTTATTAAATTATCATTTCTAAATATTAAAATTACAAAACCATTTTGTCGCTTACGACTTTTAGTTATAAGCTAGCGCGCGTATTGTTATCCTCGCCCCGCTCAGACGCTCCGACCCCTTTTGGCGCCTTAGATGCGCGTGCCGGTTATGGAATTATTGTTGACCACTTCCTCGCCTTAAGTGATGGATATCTATTTTATTGTACATTATTTTTTGTTTTTACAAAATGGAGGGTTTTTTATGCTTGAGTTTTTTTTGTTGGAGATCTCTGAGACTTTTGAAGCTCGGTTAAAAACCTCCAACACACATAGCTAGGTGCTTTATAAGATACTAGTTGTTCTATTCGGTGTCACCCGTATCCCGGCGAATCTTTTCCGCGTACCCGGGTAAAACATAGTCAATACTCAGTGCAGATAGTTAGCTTAATATCGGTGAAAGAATTATTCAAATCGGTCAAGTAATTAAGGAGCCTATTAGATTCAAAGAAATAAACAATTTATTTCCTCTTTAAATAGGTATTATAGTATAGATTTCAATTCGATACGCGGGTGAAATAGCTAGCTTACGGCCCTTTCACACGATAGTCCAGTTTTTTGCAGGATACGGTTTTTTGCAGGATCCCGTTTGATCGCAAAAGATATTATATGCTAGTGTTCACACGAGCAAACCGTATGCAGGGTCCTGCAAAATACTGTTCCCGTCGATTTGTGCGATTCGGTTTTATCACTTGAAACTGGATCGTTCGTCCAGTAAATAGCGGGAATCTTGCAAAAACGGACGCTGTGTTCACACGTAGTTCAGTTTTGCAGGATACAGTAAAATGCCGGTCCCGCAAAACTGGACTGCCGTGTGAAAGGGCTGCTATATTATGGCAACAGGCTACGAATTCTTCCTGGCTACGTCACCGCTGACGTCACCGCTACGGCGTAGCACTCGTAGCACTCGTAGCCGATAACCTTTCAGCATGGTTACGTACGCGATTCATTTGCGTTCATATTGAATTGTGACGTCACTGTTTGATTTAGTATGAACTAGTTTGCGACTGTGGTGTCACTCGTGCAACGTGGAAAGTACTGCCTGTGTCCAGGTAAAATATAGCCTATCTTACCGTAGGATAGTGTAGCTTACAAATAGTTAAAGAACTTTTCATAACGGTTCAAACAAAGAGTATCCTCTTTTATATAAGTAAAGAAAATACGCGGTCGATTTGAGAACTAATTCATTTTGTGAAGACGGTATACAAAGAATAGTAGTATAGAAGTATATACTAGTTTCGCCCTGCGGTTTCAGCCGCGTCCCGATAGAAAGCCCGAGTGTTAAATAAAGGTGTCGGGTCCTGCATTTATCAAAATTTACACTGCTGCCAGTTATATAAATGGTTAGTAGTTATAGTTTGAAAGCGCAAAACACGACACTTTTAGTGCATATCTTGGAATTCTGTTAGTGTACATATAAGATACCTACTTGTAAACTTCCCCTATAAAACTCCTCAGAACTTCCAATAAAACGTTCGCAAGTAAATCCTATTGGTTTCCGATTGTCTCCGCAACCTGACACGGCAGACTATTCCTTATGCCTTTGCCTACATTTAGAATAGAAACTTAATTAAAAACCATTCATTGTTGTTTGTGGGCGGTGCTGCGTTTAGATTGGAGGTCTGTTTGATCTGTGGGTGATAGTGGGTGCTAGTAAGTAGTGGCGGCTTAGTGGTTAAGTACTAGGCTCTCAAGTACCAGTGTGTGGGTTCGATTCCAGGTCAGGCAAGTACTGTCCTTACCTTTTAAGTAAATCTTGTATACCTATATCTACATATGTAAAGGTGAAGGAAAACATCTTGAGGCGACCTGCCTCTAAAGTATGTATGACTTAAAATTACAATATATCATTACAGTCAGTACTCGCTTAATATTTACTCTTTACTTTTCTACCACTAGCGGTTTCTAGTGGTTTCACCCACGTCCCAGGGAGACTTTTTCCCGTACCCGGATAAAATATAATCTAGAAAGTAACCCCAGCTTCTAGGCTATACCTAAGATTTTACAAAAGGGGTCAGTAGTTTTGTAGCCTTTTCAAACAAAAAAGGTATCATCTTTATTATTTTAGTTATCCTATTTATTTAATATATAAACTTGCTCCACGTAAAGCACTGGTACTCAGCTGCATCCGGTTAGACTGAAAGCCGATCCCAACATAGTTGGGAAAAAGGCTCGGAGGTGAATTTATTTATTATATAAGATTACATCTCTTCTTTCACCATCAATAAAATTATACTCCAAGAATACGAGTCTACATATCCAGTTGCAGACATTGGTAATAAAATCGCGACAAGGACATACTCAGTAACGTGAACGATATCCATGTAACTGGATATTACAAGTTTGAACTGGCTACTGTACTCGACTACTTGGATGTACCACTTGTTTGATCGACTGGTACCTTTTTTTTAACGAGACGCCAAAATCATCAAATGACCCATCACGCTGTGGGTTAGCAGCGGTGAGGGAGTGTCAGACTCTTACTGACTAAAAACCGTCGTGTTTCGTCGTAGGCCTTTTATGTACCAGGGCCGCGGTAACTCGCGCGAACAATCCCGCAGCCCCGGCAGGCTGATTGTACCTTCCTTCAAGGTATGATTTCAACGGTGTACGGGATTCTAAAGGTGTGACGCACAAAAATGTATCTTCTGGTGTACTCGCTCTAGCAAACAAAAATATATAGCTTGTGAACTTCCTACAAATAGTCTAGACTTAAGATACTCAATACTTTAATGCGTACCATAATGTTTATAGTTGTTGGCATACAGGTAATTTAGGTCACTATTATGGACCCAGTCGGGCACAGCACATACAATAGTAGGAGATAGGAGGAAGCGCTCTGAGTGTAGATAGCCTGATGAAGGAGATATACTACTATTTATCCGATTGCGGGAAGTGGTTCTTCAAAGACGTTGGTGCAGCCACGAGAAATAATAAGTAATCAATATATTATGAAAATCTATCTGTAGGAATTTTTCACTACACACATACGAGTGGTCACTCGTTAACCCCTACCTACTGGACCACTCATTAAATCATGGCACTCGACCACTGCACTCGACTACTATACTTGACCACTCGACTCGACCACTAAACACAACCACTGTACTCGACCGCTGTACTAGCCCACTGTACTCGACCACTGGCACACAATTTACCATTTGCCAAGCGTAAAAGCGACAACAACAAACACTAAGCTATAAAGTCTTGACAAGGATAAACTGGGCAGGGTGAACGATAGCCGTAACCGGATATTGCCGGTTATAACCGGGTAGTTGTGACGTCAGAGCTAGGTGAAGCTTTACCGCGAGGTTTTAACTTAATATAAGTACGTTTACGGGAGAAATATGGGTGGGGGTATTTATTTACCTACTAGCTTCTGCCCGCGGTTTCACCCGCGTCCTGAGATGACTGCTTCCCGTAGCCGGACGGTGTACAAAAAGTATCCTATGTCCTTCTCCCGGGTCTAAGCTACCTCCCCTCTAATTTTCAGCTTGATCAGTCCAGCCATTCTTGAGTTACCTCTAAAATGTGTAACTATCACTGTTCTTTTATGTATCGGGTGTGACGTACCTAATCACAATATATACTTTATGATATTTTATGGCGAATTGTAAAAAAAAAATACCTAATTCATTCGGTGGTTTAACCACAGCACAGGAGTCATTTTTCGTTTTCATAATTTACAACATCATGTGTAAAGCAGAGATAAAGTTAGGAGTATCGAATGTTTTGACCAGTAGGTAGCTGTCAGTTTTCAAGGGAGAATTTCAGTTGTTTGTAATGACTGACTTTTATTATGGTGTTCTAATTCCCGCACATTTTTATTTACTTTTATAATTAACTTTGAAAAATTCTTTTTTTTTTATTTTTACCTATTTTATTTTTTTCTTTGTGTTAATCGACATATACTAACAAGTTTATTAATGTATTTAATTTTATGTCATTAGGTACGACACACCCGATATATAATCGAGCAGGTACATACATACATACAGTTCACCCTGACAATTTTCTTCTTTTGAAGTCGGTTAAAAATGCTGGTGATAAAAACAAACAAAATAACTGCAATGCCTACATACAGGTAAATAAACAACATACACTGTTGAATGAAAATTGCCTGCATTTGATTGCATTTCATCGGGCTATTTATCTTCCATTCGGCATTCACGCGAAGTATTGTGTGAACACATTTCGGTGGCAATTCAAAAGGTAGTTTTGATTCCATTTCGTAGTAATTCATCATTTATATTATTGAGTAAATTATTGCTGCTGTTATTATTCTTTTTTAGGGTTCCGTACACATATGGTAAAATGGGACCCTATTGTTTTCGCTCCTCTGTCCGTCCGTCCATCTGTCACCAGACTCATGAACCGTGATAGTTAGAGAGTTGAAATATTCACAGATGATGTATTTCTGTTGCCGCTATAAAAACAAATACTGAAAACTAGATTAAATTAAAAATCCGTTTTATAAATAATGGTACGGAACCCTTCGAGCGCGGGTCCGACTCGCACTTGGCCGGTTTTTTAACACATAAAAAAGGCTTTTAATACATTTAAAAATTGTGATTGTGACTTCAGACTATATAGTCCAGGTTTCCTCAAGATGTTTTCCTTCACCTAGAGTTAGAAAAAGAGAAACGTTACCCGGCATTTTAGCATTTTATCCCTATCAAATTATTTTAATGTATAAACAGACACAAAGCATTATTTCGTTGTCCTCTGAAAAAGAATTTCACAGGTGTATCCAACGAGCATTCACTCGTTTCATATAAACAATTTACATTGAAAACAAACTCAAAATAAAACAATGAAAAAAACAAATGCAAAACCGTCCAAAAATATCCCGCCAAAAATGTTCACGAGCCTTTTCACATACATTTGATATACAGAATACCGACAAGGAGAACGAAATGACTAGCGGAGGTGCCATAAGGGTGCCGGGGCTGCTGGATTGTTCGAAAGAGTTACCGCGGCCCTGGTACACAAAAGGCCTACGACGGAACACGACGGTTTTTAGTCAGTAAGAGTCTGACACTCCCTCACCGCTGCTAACCCACAGCGGGAGGGGTCATTTGATGATTTTTGACGTCGATCGGCTTAGAAAGTAGCGCCTCAATATGCGGATGTTAAGGGGACAAGGAACGTTACTGTTTTCGCCCTTATACGCCTTCTTTGGTCCCGACCATTTTTTATAATACCAAAATTAGTTGACAGATGTCTCAAAGGACCTGAACGCCTTGTTAGTTCACTCGTAACTGATCGTTTTAGTCATGACGAATTTGACCTAGAAGAAGGTGCTTGACCTACCTGCATTATGGTATCTCTGCTCATATTTTCTTACTCCGTGATACAGAGTATACAGACTGACCCGTTTTTTTTGCAACACAAAAATACCCGGACAGTGTGATTGTTGCCACGTCCAGGTACAGTCCAAATTATCCGGGTTTATAAATTATGACCTGTCACTGGACGGACAAAAGGGTTGGTTTCCATTGTGTGTGAAAGCGGTTTTACAGTGCAGTGTGTAAAAGGGTTAAAAATTATCGCGAAGTTTGAATCCCAAGTCGAGTTTGGAAAAGCATTTAGGGTATTTTTGCTTAGAATGGGGAGTTTATTAAGTCACTTCTTTGCAATAATACGTAGAAAGTAGCAAATGGCGGTGTTTCATGCACTTTTATCTGGCATATTTTTTTGCCTTATTTGAATAACAGAATTAGAGTTTCCACCTGTTATTGGATTCCTTTCCAGATTTCATAGTTATTTATTAATTATTTTGTGAGATATTCGCAGCAATTACAGGTGCCTCGGTTTTTATTGAATTGACTATATATGTATTTGACGGCGCCACCGTCGATGTGTCAACCGTCGATCTGTCAACGGTGGACCTTATATAAAGCGGCGCGCGCGCACGACTCGGGTCATTCGTTCGCCGACCGTTGCCGAGTGCACACCTCCCACAAATTCGTGATAAATAATTGTAGTGACTAATATTGTGTTAATTGCTTTGTTTTATTTAACGATGTTGGATCCTGACGCCGACATATTTATAATTTTTGCAAGTAGCAAAGTAATTGAATGACACACAACAAAATATTTTGATGACTCTTAAAAAAGTAATCAAACTATAAAAATTGCAATCCAAATAACGTTAACAAATATTTGCTGACTTCCAATAATTATTTTCTTTGTTTTTAAGAATAACAAAATGCTTCATCACTCAACATTTTCAATTCAAGTCTAAATCTAACCCTTTACACCTCGAAAAAAAAAAACAAAAGAAAACACACATAAACACAGTTTAACCCTCAATTGTGCAGGTCATCGTTATGCTAACCATTATAATCGATTCATAGATCAAATAAAATGGCTCGTGACAGGGTTACAGAAATACTGGGTCTGAAGGGTCTGCTAAATAGGGTTGGCGGGGTTTTGGAATCTTTGCTAAGCGGTGTAAGTTGGGAAAAATAAATAGGGTTTAGATGGTTAAAAGTAATAACTAGTTAGTGTAGGTCTTTTGTAAGTACTTTTTCAGTAACTGTAATCTCCACTAATACTTAATACTAGCCGTTTTCTCGCGGTTTCACCCGCGTCCCGTGGGAGCTACTGCCCGCACCAGGATAAAATATAGCCTATGTTACTCGCAGATAATATAGCTCTCTAATGGTGAAAGAATATTTACAATCGGTCCAGTAGTTTTTGAGTTTATCCATTACAACCAAACAAACAAACAAAGTTTTCCTCTTTATAATATTAGTATAGATGTAGCTGAATTTTTTTTTTTTTGGATGAGTTAATCTCAGTAACTACTGGACCGATTTCAAAATTTTTTTCTGTGTTTGTTAGTCCCTTTATCGGCTTGGCTAAAAGTTATTTCATCCAGGAGTGGGAAGTTAGTACTTCCTAACCATTATAATCGATTCATAGATCAAATAAAATGGCTCGTGACGGGGTTACAGAAATAGTGGCTCCGAAAGGTCTGCTAAACAGGGTTGCCGGGGTTTTGGAATCTTTGCTAAGTGGGTGGGAATTGGGAAAAATAAGCTGTTAAAAAGTAAACTGGGTTTAGCAGAGTATAGTTTTTTTAACTACCTAGTGAAAAGGTCTTTTGTAGGTACATTTCCAGTAACTGTAATTTCTACTTATACCTATTATGTAGCTGATTTTTTTTGTTTGGATGCGTTAATCTCAGGAACTACTGGGCCGATTTAAACAATTCTTTCAGTGTTAGTTAGTCCTTTTATCGGGTTGACTAAGGGTTTAACCAGGAGCGGGAAGTTAGCACTTCTCAGCCATAATAATCGATTCATAGATCAAATAAAATGGCTCGTGACAGGGTTACAGAAATAGTGGGTCCGAAGGGTCTGCTAAATAGGGTTGCCGGGGTTTTGGAATCTACTAAGTGGCTGGAATTGGGAAAAATAATAGGTTAAAAAGTAAACTGGATTTAGAAGACTATAGTTTTTTTAAATAGTTAGTAGGTCTATTTGTATGTACTTTTCAATAACTGTAAACTCTACTAATACTTATTATACGTAACTGGAGAATTTTTCTGTTTCGATGCGCTAGTCTCAGGAATTACTGGGTCGATTTGAAAATTATTTCTTAGTTAGCTAGTCTCTTTAGCTGGTTGACTAAAAGTTATTTTATCCAGGAGCGGGAAGTTAGTACTTCTCAGCGATTATAATAGATTCATAGATCAAATAAAATGCTTCGTGACAGGGTTACAGAAATAGTGGCTCCGAAGGGTCTGCTAAGTAGGGTTGGCGGGGTTTTGGAATCTTTGCTAAGTGGCGGGAATTTGGAAAAATAAACGGTTAAAAAGTAAACTGGATTTAGAAGACTATAGTTTTTTTAAATAGTTAGTAGGTCTATTTGTAGGTACTTTTTCAGTAACTGTAATATCTACTAATACTTATTATGTAGCTGAAGAATTCTCCTGTTTGGATGCGTTAATCTCAGGAACTCCTGGGTCGATTTGAAAAATTCTTTCTGTGTTAGTTACTCTCTTTAGCGGGTTGACTAAAAGTTACATTTAAGCAGGAGCGGGAAGTTAGTACTTCCCAGCAATTATAATCGATTCATAGATCAAATAAAATGGCTCGTGACAGGGTTACAGAAATAGTGGGTCCGAAGGGTCTGCTAAATAGGGTTGCCGGGGTTTTGGAATCTTTGCTAAGTGGTGGGAATTTAGAAAAATACGTAAGCGGTTAAAAAGTAAGAGGCTAGTCCACATTTAATTGGGTATCGTATTTTACTTCATACTTAATTAACTAGATATGTTTTTAACACACTTATATTAGCTTCACTTGTAACTGTGTATGTAAGAAAATCTTGGAATCTTTATGTGACCCACTTCTCGGTCTCCGATGAGGGTGAGATTTTAAACACGCTCGGAGTTCTGATGACAATACATGACTAGCTAAAAAACGTCATTACAAATCCAATATGGTGGCCTCCCCAAAATGGCGGACTGTCTAATTGAAATCCACCCCCATATGGGTATCAAATGAAAGGATTTGCTGTCAGAAATACAAAAAAAAAGGATAAAATTAGTATTATTAATATCACAAATGCGAGAGAAACCTCCAATACTGCAGAACTGTTTCATACATACACATGTTTCGTTTGGTACATAGATAGACTAGAGCCGGATGCGGGAAGTATTTCCATCGGGACGCGAGTGAAACCAGAGCAACATTACTTTATAAACTGACTATAATGAGAAAGTACAATACCTTTAAAATCGGTCCAGTTTTCTCAAACTAAGTGGAATTACAAAAGTACTTAACAGACAAAAATTGTGGACAGTAAAAAATCTGCAATTTATAACCGTCGTTATGAAATTACCTATCATTAAAACATTTTTTTTCGTAAATTACCAATTTTAACTGTAGCAACCCTGAAAAATATCTCGCACCTTTTCATCCCATCCCTTGAGTAACAACGTTTACAAGATTACACGCCAAATATTTATCTATTTTGTATAGTAAACCAGATTCCTAAGGGTTAACGTTGCTATACATTTCATTGCTGTTTAAGGGTTAAGAGGAATTAATGTTTCTATCTTTGATCGAATGATTTACCTTTAAGAATAAGATGGTTCAATGATCTTTGAGGATTCGGAACTTCACTTGATTAAAAACTTAACTAAAGATAAACACTTAAAAGAGGCTTGATAGGACGTTTTACTTAAAAAAAACTGTTTAAAAATAAAATGCGGTTAAAAATCTATATAAATGAATACAATAATGTTAATTACTTAATCAATTGAATCATTATTTAAAGCAATAGTTTTTGTTTGTACGAGTATTTGTGTAAAAAGTCCTAAGAAAGTTGTTTACCTTTATGACTGATTTACATTGAGTCAGTAACTGACGTCAGTCCACTGACAAGTCAGTGCTGACCCGGCACTGCCATCGTGTAAATTGATCTGAAGTCAGTACAGTGACTGTAATAGTTCGTGTAAATAGCACGCGTCAGTTTTCGGCGCTACGTCAGTTACTGACTCAATGTAAATCAGCCTTCACATAGTTGCCTACTCAAATGTAGTAGGTATAGTAAGCATCACCTATTGGAAATACATAATATAATATATGTATAATATATGTATCATATTATGATACATACTAGCCTCTAACGACGGTTTTACCCGCGTTCCCAAGGAACTCCTTCCCACACCCTGATAAAAATTTGTCGTTTTGTATTTTGATAATGTATAAGTCACATGCGGCCTAATTTCAACATTTGTTTAGTAGTTCTGAGCGAAAGGTTAACTTTTCACGTTTATAGTAATTTTAAAATGTTGTTTCTTTTGTTTCCAGATGATGACGTGTTTAATGCCAACATGAGGATCTGAGGTCACCACCATGACTGCAACTAAAGTAAGTTACTATCTGTAGATTTCAAATAACATATCCATCTGTTTATTTGGTTTATTTTTCGCGATAAGTTGATTACATTGCATGCCATATTGTTTTAAAGTATCTCATAAGAAAATATTTGCAAACAAAGAATTTAATATTGTCTCTACGTAAATGACCAAGCAAATGACCAGCGTAGTGCGTGTAGCTTCCCAAAAGTGAAAGAATGTTTAAGTAGTCCGAAGCCTTTAGGGTACAAACCAAATACTAAATAAATCCTCTTTATATAAGTATTAGTTACCTGTCTATATAACGGCCAAAAGCATGTCTGGTGCATGGCATTTTTTACATATGAATATTTACTGAAAAGACTACCAGATGACTGCCAGTCAGTTAAACCTCCCCACAGGATCAAACAAACACTATTACGTAATATTTTATATAAGTAGTTGCCATATATTTTTGTCACCATTTTCCTCGACCCATGTCTTGTTAGAGAAAAGTGACGAAAATGGTTTTCATCACTATCTGGCGAGAAGGAATATGCCGACATTAATAAATAGAATGATATTTTTATGTTTACCCGACTGCAAAGAAGCTTAAATGGACAATATATTATGAGTTACTATAGCAGGTCTAAGTGGTTTTCCCGCGAATTGAGGGTACTACTTACCGCACCCGAACAGCTTATAATAATGATGATGATGTCCTCCTAGCCGATTATCGGCTACGGTGGCTGTTCTCATGACATATTATAGTGCACGAGTATTTGCGCATTATATTAATATGATAAAGATAAACAGTAGCCTCGAAAAATGGTGTATCTAACACCGAAATAATTTTTCAAATCGAACTTACTGTGAAGCTATGTACATATATCGAAATCCGTCAAGTATTTTTTGCATGATATATTCTTTCATACATATATTCTATATTCCTTCTATTTCTACTATACCTATTCCTTCAAGAATTTTTTGCATACGAACTTACTCGTTTACATAAAGATAGATGTACATATGTATTACAAATCTCCAAGCCAATTTGCTAAAATGACAACTTTTGCTTAACTCCTACTCGTAATATTATTCAAAATATACCAAAGCCTTAGAAGCAACAGATCCAAGTCTCAAGGCTTCGAATGATAATTTATTATCTCATCCTAAAAATATCTCCGAGCATTCCCGAAAGTTTCCGATGTCACCCGAAGAGCGATAGAATCATGGCGAACAAAATGACTAGCGGAGGTGACATAACGGAAAATTTTGTCGTCCCATCGCGCTATGAGAGTGAAGGAATAGTGAGTGCACCTGTGTCCAAGCAAATGCTTGTGCACCATAATATGTCCTGCGCAGTTGGTTAATCTCCTTACATGAGAACAGCCGCCGTAGCCGATAATCGGTTAGGAGGACATCATGGCGTGTCCGATCATTTTTCCTTACTCCGTGAATGGAATCCTTGATATCGGTATTTAGAAGCAGTTTCACCAAGGCCCAAACATAAACAGGGTGTTAGTTTCCAACCTACGCTAAGAGTAGTCACACACTGCAAACTTTTAGTCGGCCAATAGTTTGGGCTCATAAATCAGTATGGAAATGAATCGTGGTATGCATCACCCCCGATCGATCCCGAGCCTGTTCTTAACTATGTTGGGGTCGGCTTCAGTCTAACCAGATGCAGCTGAGTACCAGTGTTTTACAAGGAGCGACTGCCTATGTGGCCTCCTCAACGCAGTTACTACCCTAGCTTCTCACTACTCGTAACCTCTGCCAAAGATGTTCAAATGACAGCCGGGACCTACAGTTTAACGTGCCGTCCAAAACAGTCATTGGTGTCCAAGATATACTTAGAAAGTACATACAAACTTAGAAAAGTTGCATTGGTACTTGCCTGACCCACATACACTCATACTTGCGAGGTTGGTTCTTTACTTTTCAAGCCACCATGACTTTTTGACCGGTATCATACCGACTAATAACTATGACTGCAATCACGATGTTCTTAAAAAAAATTGCCTACCGTTTTGCCAACTGTCGGCCGACTTTTTAGTCTGTCGTGCGCGAATACCCCTAAGGGGTGGATGGGATGTGGGCGATAAGCTGTCCCGAATTCTATTTTTAAATAATGGGGGATGAAAATAGAACCATAATTGGAATTTTGTTTGGGATAACAAAAGTTTTTGGATTTTAAATAGATCATTGTTTTGTGGTATCTTAATTGGAGTTAATGAGCTGTGAAAGATTGATTTATCTTTTGTTTGAGTTTGTAAAGAGATGCTTTGTAATAAGAGTTGCTGTAATCTGTAGATTATACTGTAGGCCAATGGTTGGCTGATAGATGTGAAACTTTTGAATCAGCCAGAAAACTAATTGTTGTAAAGTGCGTGCCATTCAAGTGTTTCTTATTTATGAGCCCGCTCAAACTATCGGAAGACTAAAAGTTTGCAGTGTGTGGGATGTAATTAAATACGCGTCTGAAAAAGATTTATCTTCCTTGCTATTCGTACGTTCTTTGAATCATACTCTCTGTACTACAAAGAGTTACAACCTCATCATCCTCCTCCGAGCCTTTTCCCAACTGTGTTGGAGTCGGCTTCCAGTCTAGCAGGGTTCAGCTGAGTACCAGTGTTTTACAAGGAGCGACTGCCTATCTGACCTCCTCAACCCGGTTACCCGGGCAACCCAATACCCCTTGGTTAGACTGGTGTCAGACTTACTGTCTTCTGATTACCCGTAACGACTGTCAAGGATGTTCAATGACTTACATAAACAAAGAATTCTAAAAAATCAAACAGAAACTGAAGCTGAACATGTAGTACTAAGTAATACAAGAGCTTACGACGCTACCATCCATCATAGCGGTCAAGATGTACCACTTACAAGATATTACCGGCCTCGTGTTGTTGAGAGAAGATTATACTTACTTGTAATCTTTATTATTATCTATATACTTGTCATCATCATCATCCTCCGAGCCTTTTCCCAACTATGTTGGGGTCGGCTTCAGTCTAACCAGATGCATGAGTACCAGTGTTTTACAAGGAGCGACTGCCTATGTGGCCTCCTCAACCCAGTTACTTTTACTTTAGCTTCTCACTACTCGTAACGTCTGCCAAAGATGTTTAAATGACAGCCGAGACCGACTTTATCTATATACTTGTACTGGTATAATAAAGAGTTTTGTACCCCAAAATAATTACTAAAAAAGATGTCCTGGGACGCCGATGAAACCGCGGGAAAAAATAGTCGAAAGATATTTTTTTACCGTGCTCTACATGCTTCTGTATAGGTAATAAAAGACTTCTGTATCTAAACATAAAAAAAGTAAAAAATCTAACAAAAACGAAAAAAAAAAAACTGAAGCTACCATGTAGTACTAAGTAATATTCTAGCTCGTTTCTACTGAGCTTACACGGCCATCTATCATAACGGTCAAGATGTACCACTTACAAGATATTACCGGCCTCGTGTTGCTGAGAGAAGATTATGTTTTGTCTCGCATCTTTTTTCTTTTCTGTTCTGAGTAATATGCCACTGTTGATAAAATTAATCAATACGTGTATTCATTAGAAACTTACATTCACGATGTTTAAATAGTCATAAGGAAATTGATGAAAATAAAGTTTTTACGCCTGTCTGCCGAAGGCAGGTCAGATGCTCAAACCGAGCTACATTGCCTAGGTCGTAAAGCATTGAAAACAATTGACAACTGCCGGTACAAACATGAACTAAGGTTGTGTTCAAACCAAAACTGACTGTCAGCCGCCGAACGTGAGCTAACGTTACGCAGTTTATTGTATTCCCATACATATTCACTTTTTCGTTTACATAATATGCATAGACGCTGACATTCAACGGCTGACAGTCAGCTTGGTTTGAACGCAGCCTTAAAACTAAGCGGAAAATTATCTCGAAAAATCTACCAATGTGCAAAGGCAGTATGGAAATTAATGTACTAACTGATGTTTTCTATTGTTACAGACAGAAATGGTGCACGCGGGCAGCAGCTTCCAGTGGGACAAGCTGTCGCCCGCAGAGTTCCAGCAGTTGCAGGAGTTGACCTCATGTGAGTACACACTTATTATCTGTTATAGACAGAAATGGTGCACGCGGGCAGCAGCTTCCAGTGGGACAAGCTGTCGCTAAAAGTTAGCAGTGGTACAGTCCCCTACCAATATCTCAGTAGAAGTCGTCCTTTAATCCTATGCCTTTCGTTAATCCTATGTCCTATGATTTGGCAAAACCACCTACTTACTTTCCAAAAGGCATAAACAAGGGTTTGTCAGGTAATTAAATCTGCAACTCACTCGATAAGAACAAGAAGAGATGTACCTCAGTAGTTAAAAGATAAGACACATTATAATTCGCAATCTTCCCTTCTAATTTTCTTCTTACCTAATCCCAATACATACAGGCAACAGAACTCTAAGTACCCATATAACACCTTCAGCCAAAGCTAACGAAGTGACATCACTAAATATGACGCGACTTCCTCAACATAATTAGATAAAGTCCTGCCTCACATGTGCCGACTGCGCAGAGTAGTAACTGCTGTAACCGGGTTATGATATTGCATTATATCCCGTGTGAAATGCGGGTCTGAAGATGAAACTAGCTCTTCCACCCCAGTCTCTAAAGGATTTATTTCAAGCATCTGGATAAAAGCGTATGTCCATTCGTAGGCTCCAAATATAACTGTATTCGAAATTTCATTTAAATCTAGGTAACAGTAACAGTATTGTTTTGGTGTGTATGACAAACATACACAATTACTTTCGCATTAAATATAGATAGATCATCATCATCATCATCAGCCTATCGCAGTCCACTGCTGGACATAGGCCTCTCCAAGTGCTCGCCACTGAGATCGATTTATATAGATAAAAGGTAAATATTTTCTACTAGCCGTGTCGGATTGCAGTCCCATCAGAATATGAGAGTGAGGGAAGAGAGAGTGCGCCAACGCTACAATAGTTAGAAAATAAGATACATTAAAAGATTTTCTTCGCACCAAACATCAATATACAGGCAATGTAAGCAAGAATATACATTTAACACCTTCAGCCAAAGCTAACGAAGTGACGTCATATGACGCGCCTTCCTCAACGTAATTAGATAAAGTCCTGCTTTACATGTCCCGACTGCGCGGAGTAGTAACTGCTGTAACAGGGTTATGATATTGTATTATATTCCGTGTGAAATACGGGTCTGAAGATGAGACTAGCTGTTATATTCGAGTCCCGAGGGAATTATTTAGTGCATCTGGATAAAAGCGTTACTTGTGAGATGACGGCAGATAGAAGAGTATGGAAGGAGAAATCATGCTGCGCCGACCCCAAATGAAATTGGGATAAGGGCAGGAGGATGAGATGAGATCTGGATAAAAGCGTATGTCCTTTCGTAGACTCTAAATAAAAACTTCATGTATACGAAATTTCATTTAAATGAAGGTAACAGAAACAGCATAGTTTTGGTGTGTATGACAAACATACACAATTACTTTCGCATTAAGTAAAGATAAAAGGTACATATTTTCTACTAGCCGTGTCGGATTGCAGTCCCATCAGAATATGAGAGTGAGGGAAGAGAGAGTGCACTTGTTTGCGCCAACGCTACAATAGTTAGAAAATAAGATAGATTAAAAGATATACCCCAATCATTTTCTTCGCATCAAACATCAATATACAGGCAATGCAAGCAAGAATATACATATATAACACCTTCAACCAAAGCTAACGAAGTGACGTCATATGACGCGACTGCCTCAACATAATTAGATAAAGTCCTGCCTCACATGTACCGACTGCGCGGAGTAGTAACTGCTGTAACCGGGTTATGATATTGCATTATATCCCGTGTGAAATACGGGTCTGAAGATGAGACTAGCTGTTATGTTCGAGTATCAAAGGAACTACTACCAACAACCGGATAAAAAGTAGCTTTATAGGTTATGACCTTTCTCAGGCTCTAGACTATCTGTGCAAGATTTTTATTTAAATCTGTTCAGTAGTTTTGGTGTGTAAGCGTGAAAGACGGAAAGAGCTACTTTTGCATTTATAATATTAAATAAAATGACAGACGTTGACAAGCCATAAAAAACCTGTACTTTAAATATGTGTAGAGAAAAAAAAAGTTACCAATTTTCTATTCCAAGTCAATTAGATTTTTTGTAGTTTGTTTCTCCACAAGATTAAGAAAGTTCTCTACAATTTACTACTGTAAGGCCTAGATTCAAACCAAAGCAGAACGGAGCAAAGTTTTCAGTCAATAAACCTAGGTCTTATGTTTTTCCTTCCAATTTCTGCGGTCACCGCTCAATAAAACAATGATGACAGTAGAACATCAAGTAAAAACATACGCTACATGCTATATGAAGTCCAATAATGTAATAGTCCACTGGAAGTAATTCAATCCAATTATATATATGGAGGACCCAAGGCCCGTGTTTTAGCGAATTAAAGTTTCGCACTTAGCCAATTTAGATACGGATGTAGGGGTGTCTCTAAAAAAATAGCTCACGATACATATTTGCTTTTGAAATATGTAACATAGAATTTACTAACTCTTTTTAACTGACTTCTCAAAAATGCATCGGTTTTTTGTATGACTGAATCACAATTTTTTTTTTTGATAGGTGGAGTGTACTTCCTAGGTCATCAGTGTTTTAGTTTTAATAATTGATGGGTTTCTAATCAAGTTATTTTAATTTTAAGAGTTGGTATATAGGTAATTTTAGGGGCATAATTATCTGCAAGTTTCAATACGTTTACAGAAATTAATACGAGAGGATAGGATATTTGGGGCGAATAACATATTGTCTATTAATAACTAAAAAACAATTAATCCTTCGGACAGGACTAATATTATTGAGAAATTCTTTGTTTCTACCCAAATACAATTAAACTACTAAACCGATTTGAAAATTTATGTTGTAAAGCTACACTATTCCTAGATGACATATGCTAAATTTTACCCCGATACGGGCAGCAGTTTCCACGGGACGACGACGACGGTGACATATTTTTGTATGTTTATTTTTTCAGTCAACCCTGTCAAAGTAGGTAAATTCGCAACTACTAGTCATACGTAAAAGTATGTTAGCATATTGAACTTAGCTGACGAAACTGTACTAATTGATATTAAAAGCTTTCGGTCAAATAAGCCAGTAATAGTATGTAATATGTATGTTAGTTTATGAGTGTCAAGTTGACCTATATTTATGGGGTTACTTGCTGTTTCCCCACGTTTCTAGGGAACTTGTACTCTTGTCTGCCAGTTACAACCTTTTTTATCGTCCCACTGCTGGGCTGCAGCCTCCTCTCACACGGAGAATGATTGAGCATTAATCACCACGCTTGTTCAATGAGGGTTGGTGATTTCAGACTATATAGTCCAGGTTTCCTCAAGATGTTTTCCTTCAACTTTTTATCAGCCATTGGTGTCCAAGATATACTTAGGAAGTACATACAAACTTAGAAAAGTTGCATCCCTGCCTGTACCCGGTTAAAAGTAGCCCATGTCCTTTCTTTGGCTGTAGACTATCTGTGTGCCTTTCATTGAAATCGATTCAGGTTTTTCAGTAGTTTTGACGTGAAAGCCATAGATAAATGTTATCGATTACAGAGCGGAAATTTCACATGTATCGATGTAAGAAATAAATAAAGAACAACTGCATCTATTTGAAAATTCTTTTACTATTAGAGAGCTAGACTATCCTCGAATAGTTTCCTCGGGACATGAGTGAATCCGGGAGAAAAAGGATAGCTACAGTGCTTTGTAGACTATGATAGTAATTAAAGCTGTTTGTTCACAGATTCCACCAAGAAACTCCAAGATGTTCTCAAAGAGTTTTGCGAAGTCAAAAAGCAGAGTTCTGACGGGGTAAGTTTGTGTTAATTTAAGTATGCCTTTAGCTAATAATGAGCTGGTTACCTGAAGACTTGGAAGAGATTTATAAAGTAACTAGGTATATACATTTTGTATTATGTTCTAAATAACTGGTAGGCCTTTTACTGTTGTAAATTTTAAATTTCTTGGTAATTTGAAACGCATATTTATGTTCAAGCATGTTAAACTATTGTTTTTGAATCTTATCTTTACCTATAAGCACTGCCACATATTACTTACATAACGCTTGACATTATTTAAAGAAAAATGACAGCTTTACAGAACTTTAAAAAACTTAATTGGTAACACAACTTTTACTTTAAGTAACTTAAGTAACACTTTGGGTTAGGAGCTAGTAAAATATAGATTTTTTCATTCCAATAAAAACTGCATCTTTCATAGTACAAAGTACCTATAGAGTGGATGAAGTTATTACACAAATAACTAATGCATTGTATTTCTGCTACTTTGTTGGGAATGCTAAACTTTTCTCATATTACTATGGAACTTTTGATAATGCAATATAACTGTTTCAAATTGTTTAGGTAATATGAGCACTTTCTAACAGTAGTACGGTCAAGAAGGCTAGAGTTTGAAGTTTTCAAATGTTTTTAAAACATTTGGTACCTACCCAATTTCCGGTTTTACAATTGTAGACCTAGCAACAGATTTTTGCTGCTTGTAATGTATCGCGTATACACGGTCGGTTTTCAGGTATTCAAAACTTCGATCTGTGATTTTTTTATCAGTCTATAATATGTATGGGTTTATTGTAAGTATGTACATTTATGTGGACGTGGTTTATTTTATTATTAGTCGGTCGAGGCACAGAAAAATCGGGCCAGCTGGAAGAAATTTCTCTTGAAATAAGCTGTGCCTATGTACTATATGTTCTATCTTTCTTCTTTTCTGTTTTCTGTGTGTGTATCTGTGTACATGAACTATTAAATAAATAAAAATCTACTCTCAGCTAACTGATTGATTATTTGCAAAAAATAGTTATCGAGGAAAGCTATATGTTGCTATTGTGACGTTTCATAGGAGCCTGGCAAAGGCCTATTTGAAATAAAAACATTTTGATTTTGATTAATTCCAATGCGTGAAGTAAGAGTTCCCACAGAACGCTGGTGAAACCGCGGGCTGTGTCTAGTTTAAACTAAAAATATTGCAGTGAGGTTTCATAGCAATTATTTCTAGCTCCATATCTATCTATAAGTTAGTAAAAGCAATCCACTTTACTTAATCATCGGGAGTACACTCGAGGCCAAACATAGCGGGACTCATATTAGTTTTGCAAAGTTTTAATGTGAAATTGCAATGTCTGGCTAAAGTTAGATGTACTAGGTACCTACATTAATTCGCTTTTGGACTTTTTAGTTGGTATGTGTTTCGGAGGGCACGATAAACTATAGGTCCCGGCTGTCATTTGAACATCTTTGGCAGTTGTTACGGGTAGTCAGAAGCCAGTAAGCTTGACAACCAGTCTTAACTAGAAGTATTGGGTTGCCCGGGTAACTGGGTTGAGGAGGTCAGATAGGCAATCGCTCCTTGTAAAACACTGGTACTCAGCTGCATCTGGTTACACTGGAAGCCGACCCCAATATAGTTGGGAAAAGGCTAGGCAGATGATTTATATTAAGTTAGTAAAAAGCAATCCACTTAACTTAATCATTGGGAGTACACTCGAGGCCAAACATAACGGGACTCATATTAGTTTTGCAAAGTTTTAATGTGAAATTGCAATGTCTGGCTGAAGTTAGATGGTTCTCGTATGTCTATTTGTTTTGGAGTTTTTTAGTTGCTATTCTTGTATTATGGTAATTGTAGTGAAGATAGACGATTTCCCGTGGTTTCACCCACTTTCCGGCTGATCTACTACCCGTACCGGCACCGTATAATATAGCTTGTGTTACTCCGAAGTATAGCTTTAGCTTTCTGACAGTCAAAGAATTTTTCAAATCAGTTCAGTAGTTTCGGAGGGGTACAAACAATAAACCTATTCTACTTTATTATATTAGTATAGATTACAAGCTTGCGTGTGTTGATAAAAAGTATACGATGTTCAGTCTAGTGCCACCAAGTAATATGTGTACAAAGTTTCATGATGATCGGTCAAGTAATTTGTTGCATGAAAGCGTAGCAACGGACTTTCCCATTTAAAATATAAGTAGGATGTATTGTTGAAGAGCCAAACAAAAAAAATAAATGAAAGCAATATTTCGGGAATGACCACTAAAATGTCATAATATGATAATCAGATGAAGTGTCGGTCTCTGCGTGTGGAGAGCGCTATCGTTATTTAATATATCTCTGATATTGACAACTCATTATATAGATAAAGTATTTTATTACATACTGGTTCAGGTATTAGTGGGATGATTTTTAACCATTACTAGGTCACTGGGCTAACTAGTCGACCTTTATGTAACTATGTATGTAATGGAATCTAAGGTAATTTATTTAATCGTCTTGAAAGGATTTTAGCATCATGAAAATTGGCAGCTGTATGTAGTATTGATGAAATATGGTTCTTTCGAACTGATCTGATGATGGAGCTAGAAGATAAAAATAGAAATAAAAATACAATAAAGATAGGTATCAACTGGCACTTCGTGAACGCGCTTTTCTCAGGCACTACTAATAATAATAGCCCATTTATCTAAGAAACCTATAGGCATTTAGGTACCCGAGTGCGTGGAGTACGCTGTAAGGTTAGGCAGATCACACACCATAATTTATATTGCATTCATATTGTAGCAGATAAGACTTTGCAATTATTGTTTCCCTACTTCTTAATCGAATATTTACCAAAAGAAATTATAAAGGCCAGTTATCTAAGCCAAAGATTATCGTAAAATAAGTACCTATAAAAATACCGCAGTACTTATAATACAGCTTACAATTTAACGACGTAGGACACCAAGATAAGAGTGAATCAAGAAAATCTCTTTATATCCCCGATACCCATGAAAAATACCATTATTCACAAACACCAAAACTTTTATGGACTTTCATCTATTTACGTTCCCTTAATCTGTGCGACAAAGACAACTAATATGACGTCATATCTCCCCTCTCTTTCCATCTCTGACGTCACTACTCTTTGACAATCGATGATAACCTTTTACATATGCAAAGGATTATCAACTTTCGTACTTCAGAATAGGATTCAAAATGCAATAACCACAGTTCGAACAAGGAACGATGACGTCACAGAAAGGGGTGTAAAGAAGAAAAATAAATATTTATTCGTTTGTACTGTGGACTTTATTGCGGTCGTGATAAGGTTGAATTTCGTTTGTGGTCTATAAATAAATTTGATGTCCTACTAAAAGTTTGCCAAGGATGCCGAGGCCTATTTGCTTGGTTGTAAGTGTTTTTTCTTGTAAAACCTACGTGGGGATAAAAGGGGGGTCATAGAGGGGGTCTAGAGGGGGTGTTTTCTGTCTTCCGGGGTTAGTAGAGGTCGTTATATCATGTTGAGCTGAAAAACAATTAGTTGAAGGAAAGTTGACAGAGACTTCAATTTGTTTTTCAAATTGTTTTCTTATTAGGCTGTTAATATATTTTTGTTTTTATGTAATAAGATGACGAAGGAAAGAATGTTTATATCTTATGTAAAAAAAGTTTTTATTTAGAAATGTACTTATTTTATGCGTGGGTAATATTGTACTCAACGACCGAATATGTATTATTTTAATTTAATTATCCATTTAATTAAGGCATCAAGATACATATTTATATCAAAATTAAATATATTCAACCTGCATTGAGCAAGCGTGATGATGAACACTCAATCCTTCTCTGTGTGAGAGGAAACCAGTGGGACAATCAAAATTTGTATCATGAAATAGTCGTTTTCTACTAGTTTTTAACTTTTATTCATCTATTTTATTCGTAGTTTTTGACTTCTCAACAAAATAGGTACAGCAAACAACTAATACTTGTGTAATATCAGGACTATGGGAATGTCTGCCCATTTTCCTCGTCAATAATCAATATAAACAAGACGATAAATCGTGAGGAAACGGCTCCATTCCTCCCTGGAGGCCGTTTGGCCTCATATTACTCCCCTGCGGCCTATCTTTAACGTTAAAATTGCATTGTGGACAGAAATAGATGGATTGATAGTATAGATAAAAAAAGTGGAAATAGTTAGGTATATATGTATATATCAACATTCCTGTGACAACTGGTTCTTGTAGGAGATAGGCCATAATATTGCAAATGCTTGTGTACTATAATGTAATTATAGCGCATAACCATTTACGCAGACACAGTGCATCCCTTAAGTATTCCTCCTATTCCTATCCATTCCTATATATATCTTTATTATTATATGCATTAGATGGCAAAGCCTACTCTACTAAATTATCTGGGCACCCTGATGTCCTCCCTTGCTAAGACTGGTTGTCAAACTTTCTGGCTTCTGACTACACATAACGCCAAAGATGTTCGAATGACAGCCGAGACCCACTTATTACCGAGCCTTCCGAAACATTCCTCAACAAACGGAAAAACTCGTATACAGTAGGTATACACGGATCATCCACGCCAAGCGTTACTTAGCCACGAGCCTCTGCCTTAACCCACGAAGTCCTGCATTTAGCAACGAGCTAGAAGCTACATAGATACTAAATAATACACGAGGCTTATGAAAATAATTAGCACTACAAAACCCTCCAGATCAATCTTCACCGAAATCAAGAACCAAATGACCTCTAAAAGAAATAAAAAATTCAAATAAAAGAATAAAAACGGCCCACAATAACAAGAGCCCCATAGAAACGACCTGAAGACCTCATAAATATCATGGAACGTCTTTCCAATGGTGCAATAGGAAGAGATGATCGCGCTGTACTCAACAACGCTCTAAATAGCAGAACTCACACCATTGAGCCACCGACGGGATTTCTGCTTTCAGAGCTGGTGGAGTTAGGGGGGACCAAGCTTTGTGAGAGTTTTTGTCTATAGTAACATTGTAAAGATTGACCGTCATACCACAAACACTTTAAACGTCATTTCAACACTTGTCTAAAAAAATGTCAGATTGTGACGTTGAAATAAGGTCCATTTGGCAGCCACACTTTTTTTAGACAAGGGTTAGACACATGTTTAAGTTTTTGTAGTAAGACCATAAGAGTTTGTTAGTTTCTAACGTACTAATCTCAGGAGCTACAAGACTGATTGGAAGAAACGGTTCAGTGCAGTAAGATTGCTTATTTATTGAGGAGGGAATAAAAATACATTTACCTAGTAATCTCCAAAATCATATAAATAGAAATATCTGATTGGGGTGAAAACTTTGCTGGAAGCTTATTTCCTTATAAAATCTCTTTTGACTTTTTCTTCATAGTTGAACTCAAAAGCCATTTAGGCTTGTTAAAATGCAGCTCAAAAAGGCCCACCCCTCATCGCATCCTAGTGTTATGACTAACTTGGCGCTTACATCTTTGGCACAATTTATTTTTTCTTTTTACAGTATTTATTACTTATTCTAAAATTATTTACCACATGACATTTTCCCACGGTTTTACCCGCGTCCTAGGGCAACTTCTTTCAGTTCCCAAAAAAAAAATATAAGCTACGATAGCCTAAGTTAACAAAATGGTTACGCCAAAAAATAAATAATCCTTCCACATTCCCATGACATGAAAACCGATTTCACTGGAAAACTCCCCGGGAAATAGCAGGTCGTTTCCATAATTTTCCTCGCGAGTGATCCGGGAATTGTCCTCACTTCTATCGGAGATGTGGTGTCCCTACTCGACAGGGGGATGAGTGTTTTGATTACGAGGCGCCGACACGCCGCCGGAGTAGGGTTACCACGATTACGGAAGTAATTTCGGGACATTTATTTTTGTTGGACCTTTATTGAGTCGTGCTGTGAATGATAATAATGTCTTAGGAGTTGAGGAGCATAGTCGGTTATCTGTAGATATATTATTATCATATTAATATGTAGGTAATCTGTATTATTATTTCATTAATAAACGGCCAAGTTTGGATATGAGGATGTTTGTTTTTGTACGTAAAACCTGGTCTTTGGTGAAACAAGATAGTAACATAGTTGCCTCGAAATATAACTAAAATAAATAAATAAATAGTAGGTATAAGCTGTCATACAGTGCGAGAAACAGTTCCGAAAAATCGCAAGAAACAAACAGCTATTTACTAAGTGTCCGTTGACTCACAAATCTTTGATAATTACAAGTGTTTTTGGCCTTGGTGTCAGGATCAAGTTGAAATTGTATTCTGAAAGGAAACATAAATAACAGCTACAAAAAAAACATTTTTGATAAGTCCGTTTCGCACATCCCTAGATGTAAATCCCGTGCTCTGAATCGCGCCCATATTCCTCTCATGTTTTATTTTTCACAAACTAATCTTCTAATTTGAACAGTATAGATCCACCAAGCGAGTTGTGCTGGTGGCTACAATAGGAAATATACTTTCTTTTTAATCAGTAATGGGAATTACAATCACCTATCTAAGCTAATAATATAAAGGTAAATAATTGAATTTGTTTTCTTTTTACCCTTAATGCTTCGAAGCCACTGAGGTTTGAAATTTTTTTTCACTTTCTATCTGCAGATGACATAAGGTGTATTTTATTTGTGTAGTTTTCACGAAAACGCTGTTGAAACAAGCCCAAACTGATTTAAAGATACAATCAAACATATATTTCTTCTTTATTTTTTTATCATTGTTATTGTACACAATACATATTTTAATACACACAGTAGAGAAAAGTTATGTACAACCGAGCTTAACCCAGAGTTGGGTTCTCTGACAGCAAACCTTAGAGCGATAGAGAGATGTAATAGAAAGAGTAAGTTAGCAGTATTGTAAAGAGTAAGTTTATTAATGAAGTTTATTATAATATTCAGTTGAGTTAAAAATAATCTAGCCTTTTAATACCTGTCCGAGTTCCAATACAAATAATGGCTACCCTACGAAAATTCCACAAAGCCCTGTGTCGTCACTTTAGCACTTAATTCGGCACATTTCCTATGAACAGCGGCTTAAGATGACATTCTAAGACTTTGGTATTAAACACCACAATATTATTATAACAAATAGCTTAGAATATCTAGAGATATTAGAGGCAGATGCTTTAACTTCTAGGCTACTAGGACTATGTATATCTGCACCTGAAAAATAATTACAAAAAAAATTACTGACTTCACTTGGTATATATCAATACCTAAAATGTTTTCGTAAGTCTGACAAATACTAAGCTGAAAACCATATCAAAATGAGTTCATCCAAATGTGAGATAATTGTGCGCTGTCATACATACATATAGGTATAAATAGGTCAAACAGAGAACCTCCTTTTTTTGAGTTGAATAAAAACTTCCACTGATCGACAAAGATCTACCCCAAAGCTTAGGGATTTGTCCATACTCATCGCGCTGGGCATGCGTGTTGGTGAGAGCAGTGAGGGATATTTTGAGCTTCGAAGTTACTGCTGCCCATCTCCGAGCAAGGCATTTAATATCCCACTTGGGGCTGTGTCGTGGTGGCCTAGTGGGTAAAGAACCAACCTCTCAAGTTTGTATGTACTTTCTAAATATCTTAGACACAAATGACTGTGTTTCGGATGGCACGTTAAGCTGTGGGTCCCGGCTGTCATTAAACATCCTTGGCAGTCGTTACGGGTAGTTAGAATCCAGTAAGTCTGACGCCACTAACCTAGGGGTATTGGGTTACCCTGGTAACTGGGTTGAGGAAGTCAGATAGACAGTTGCTCCTTGTAAAACACTGTTACTCAGCTAAATAATATAAAGGCTCGGGAGATGATGATGGTGCTGCGTGGTGGTCACCAGAGCCTCGTCCGTTGTTCAGCAATGTGCACCACGGGCAAGTGAGGTTGGCTTTAGGGGCACGACGATGTTGGTTCACTCCCTTACACCCCCGCGTAATATATCTTAATTTCAAACTTCATAGACTAAACAATGAAACTAAACTCTAAATATTGATACTTAACTGAATACATTAAAACTATTAGATACCTACAATAACTCCATTTGAGAAGGTTCTTAACTAAAGGTAAACAATCTTATTAGGACTTTTACACAAATACATATTAAACAGATAAACTATTGCTCTAAATAAATAATAAATAATTGATAATGGTGAAATTCTTTAAGCTATATGCCAAAATTACGTCAACATTCACCGTCGTACCACAAAAACTTTTAAAGTTCTGTTGAAATTTGTCAAAAAAATTACAGATTATGTCGTTGAAATAAAGTCCGTTTTGCAGCAATTTTTTTTAGTCAAGTGTTCAACAGAAGTTTAAGTTTTTGTTGTAACGCTGTCAATCTCTGATCGCAAAACCATGCATAGATAAGTTATAGAAATTCGCGGTAAGTCAAAGTTATTATTGCATTTTCGTAAATTTTTTGCCACATGTTGTTTTAAAATAAAAAAGTATGCTTAGTTATGTTATTTATGTTATGGGTAATTACCTGAAATAAACAATATTTAATTTAATTTAGTCTACTAGACTATGATATTACCTATATTGGTTTGATTAATGGTAATCCAACATTAATTCTACCCTACAAACTACATAAACAGTGCAAGTTTAAACTCCGAATCAGAACATTCCGTATAGTTATCGGCACGAATCTTGAGCTCTGACCTACATCTGCGCAGAAGTGATTTATTAGCAAAGAACCAATCCCGAGTGACGGCTATGACGCGATGCACTGCGGGCCAATCACCGCTTCAGCCAGCGCCCGCGCCTCACTTCATACCACAAAAGGGATCCAATAAATTACTTCTGCGCAGGTGAAGGTCAGAGCTCAAGATTCGTGCCGATAACTATATTCCCCTCTAGAGAGCGAACGTCAAAGACTTGTAGCTGCCTACACTACCCACTACTTGAGCCTAGGCAACTCGTTAATACTGAATACAGTTCTCTGATTGGTTGTAGCTTCTTTGTTGAACTTTCAAACCGTTTAAGCGGGTATGAGAGTTTATATGGAATTGTTATTCTTACTTTTATTATATAGGAGCTTGTTGCATACGGTTTTACCCGTTTCCCGTGGCAACTACTGCCCGTATCGGGGTAAAATATAGCCTATGTTGCACGGGGATAGTGTAGCTTACCAATAGTGAAATAATTTTTCAAATTGTCTCTGTCTTTTCGGAGCTTTTAGAATACGAAGAAACAAAATATTTCCTCTTTTATGTATTAGTAAAGATAAAGAAGAAACATTATTTTGCTTATTTGTACCTGACCTGAATGGAATGGTGGCCTAGTGGGCAAAGAACCAACCTCTCGAGTATGAGGGCGCGGGTTCGATTCCAGGTCAGGCAAGTACCAATGCAACTTTTCTAAGTTTGTATGTACTTTCTAAGTATATCTTAGACACCATTGGCTGTGTTTCGGATGGCACGTTAAACTGTAGGTCCCGGCTGTCATTGAACATCCTTGGCAGTCGTTACGGGTAGTCAGAAGCCAGTAAGTCTGACACCAGTCTAACCAAGGGGTATCGGGTTGCCCGGGTAACTGGGTTGAGGAGGTCAGATAGGCAGTCGCTTCTTGTAAAGCAATGGTACTCAGCTGAATCCGGTTAAACTGGAAGCCGACCCCAACATAGTTTGGGAAAAGGCTCGGAGGATGATGAGGATGATGATTTGTACCTGACCTAAGGCTACAAAACTACTGAACCGATAAAAAAAAATCTCTTTTGAAATTCTACACTATCCCTGAGTAATACCAACTTTATTTTATCCCGATACTTAGATATGTTACCCGGGGCTGTTTGTCTGTTTTTCACGGTAAAACTACAGAATCCATTTACATTAAAGTAGTAAAATACCCTAAAAACCCAGAATCATATTATGTACCTACTCATGTATATTTGGTAATTTTGGCTTTTTTAGTTCATGTAAGTTTGGCTCACCCGCTTTTACGACCTATCTATACTACGGATTTAATCTTGCAACCCGATCGCGCTACGCCGTAGCACCCGGTCGTAGCCAACTGCTACGAGCGTCTACGAAGCTGCCAATATAGGCCTTTAAAATATGTATTTATCTAGATTGGCATGAAATATTGCTTCGCTGAAAATCATATTAAACTTTTTTTAAAGGGAAAAATAAAAGTAATCAAAATGCAATATTTATGCTAGTTATGGAACAAATTGAGATAAGATTAAGAATAAAAATCACAAAAGTCATTACTGTTATATCGGGTGTGTCGTACATAATCACATTAAATTATATACGATAATATACTGGTTAAAATAAGTTGAGAAAGAAAAAAAATAAATACGTAAAAATTAAAAAATGCATTTTGTCAGAATAAAAATGTGCAAGACATACATATGTAGATATTCCCGATATATAGATATTTGCAAAAAATGCGATTCAGAATCATGACATTATTTGCTAAATTGCCCATTTTAAGTGTGTGTGATAACATAATTTTAATTCATATTAAAATTATGTTATCACACATACAAACATAAATAAATTCCATTTTAACGGAAAAATGAATAGCAAAACAGCAAATATCGTTATCAACTCATCTGAGTACGCACTTTCACAAATTAATCTAAACCTTATCCCGTTGGGTTAAAGCTCCAACTCCTATAGACATTCTATAAAACCTTCGCCAATGGAATATGAACTTTATTCTTGTAGAAATAAGGCGTATTAAGCTGTCAGAACAAAATTCTAGGAAAACTCCTACAAGGGAATGTGAACTTTATGTCTAAGAAAATAAGGTTGGTTTTCGATCGCATCATTATTCTATGCAAACATCCACAATGGGATATGAACTTTATGTATAAGAAAATAAGGTGTTTTTTTTTGATTTTATCATTATGAACTTAATGGCTAACATAATAAGGTTGGTTTTCGATTGTATCATTATTCTCTACAAACAACCACAGTGGAACATGATCTTTATGCCTGTGGTAATAAGGTTGTTTTTTGATTGTATTGTCATGGTGATAGATCGACCTACTGATATTTATCTGACCTATATAAAGGATGATTATCATTTAGATCGGAGCGTGGTATGCGAAGATATTTGGATAAGTATGGAAGAAAGGATGCTTTAAGTTTTGGCAGTGGTTGTGTGAAATTATAGGAAATGTCCTTTCTTTTCGTTATACCTGTCAACTGAGTTCCGAAAAAACAACAAATACAATAAAAATAAAATATAATCTATATTTTTATATCTATTTATCATTATAAAGAGGATTTTTTGTTTGTTTGTTGGCTTGTTACCCTAAAGACTCCGAAACCACTTAACAGATTTGAAAATTCTTTGGAAAACACTGTTGGAAAGCTACAACACTGTTGGAACATAGGCAATAATTTATCCCGGTACGGGAAGAAATTCCCCGAGAAGCGGGCGTAACTGCGGGAAAACAGCTAATAAAGAACACTATGAACCATGTATTGTATGTTTTAAACACAGACACATTATACAAAATACGCGAAAAAACATAATCCCTTTCGCAATCGGATAAAACAAGAACTTTTTGTGAAAATATCTCCACCAACACAAAATATTACTAACCAAACCTACCGCATAGGTACATAGTAGGTAGGTATAGCATAAGTGAATAAATACAATATGCAAATAACTGCATACGATATCAACTGCCTATGTATATTTGCATATTGGACCTGTGCGGTTGTATAACAGCCCGCCAGCGTTTTAGAATTTTGTAGTGCAAAATTTCAGTAGTTCGTGGATTGGTTACATCCATATAAGTAGTACTATATAAGTAGTACTACTGCTGCTGTGTTCGAGGTCTCGGGTTCGATTCATGGGTCGGGCCGAAATCGCTTTTTTGGGTTCTCTTAAACTTTCACAAAGCAGCCCGTAGTCTGGAAGTTAGTGATTGATTCACCCGTTCATCGGAAACTATGTTAATGTCGGTCCTGTGCCTGATCTCTCTGCAGTCGTATCGGATTATCGTCCCATTGGGCGCAGAGAGTGAACGAATAGAGTGCACTTGTGTCTGTGCAAATGTTCGTGCACTATAATATGCCCTGCGCAGCTGGCTGGTCCCCTTAGATGAGAATTGTCGCGGTGGCAAAAACCATTATTATTACATGAAAATCTAAATTAAGATATTAAATACACAAAGAAAAGCTACACAACTTCTTATATACGTATTCTATTACCGCCTCCCCTCACACCCACGCGAGCTATTTGTACCATTCACAATAGCTACACCGCTCGTCATAATGTTGTATTACAAAAGTTGTTTTGCGACAAAAACCTTAGGTATTTTAAGAGCAGAAACGCTATTATCGTGGTAATAAATTGCTATCGAGGTCGTAAAATGGAGGGTCGAGGGTGTATATAGTGTAAGGGTGGGTGTTACACCGAAGCGTTTTTGAGGTCTTAAGGATATGCGTGGATGAATGACGTGAAATCGTGGTGGACATGGATTAACACCGCTGAAGTGTGTGGGTTCGATTAGGTGTCAGGAAACTATCTTGATTATATTCTAAGTTTATCTTGAACATGTCGCTGATGGTGGATGGAATAAATAAGCTCATTCCTTCTCTGCTTGTGAAACGGCTAGTGCTCTAAGTTGAATAGCAAGAAGGCTGATGGAGATGATAATTTTCGATCCATTGACATTCCATAATACGTATAACAAACTATGCTCCCGCACATAAAAAAGTTTTGGTCGTTTGATGTTTGTTTGAGCTTATCTTAAATTAGTACGAAGTTGAATGGTAGTAGGTATGCACATTACAGCGATCAGCTATTTAACCGGCATAAAAGCGACTGAGAACATAGTTTGGAATCAATTTGGAAAATGGAAGATTTAAAAAAAAATTGCCAACCCATCGGGTCCACTGTTGATCAACTGTTTAGTCTTAAGCTAAAGTACAGGTGGGCCCTCGACACAGACATGGTTACACCCTATTGCCTGTTGTTAAATTTCGTGCAACACGCTACACTTCTGTGTAACAGGTGGCCACGCTAATGAAGATCGGTGTCGGCCACGGTGGAGGAGCCAGTCATTTGTTTCTATTAGTTTTAAACACCTCTTCCACGACCACGAAGGTTTAGTGGCAAGAAGTCAGTATAGTTTTTGTTAGTAGAGGGTAGTGGACAAACATATGTATATATGTCACCGGAAAATAACAAGACTCGTAAGTTGATCAATTTTCTAGGTAGTTGATCAACTCTTGGCAAATAACAAACGACATTCAAAACGTACTATTTAACGCATTGAACTTTAGGTAATTGGTTGCGGTACCTAGCCGTAATTTAATAATTAACTATATTGCTACAAGTCAAATCATCTATAAATGGGCCAATCGTTGCCCAGTGTACTATTCTGTTCAGAGGTTCTCTTTTCATTTGAAACTGCTGTTTTCATGCAGTTTTATCCACGTCTCGTTTGAACTAGTACCTGAACACCGATAAAATATAGCCTATCTATCTTACTCGGCCTGATCCGGGAATTTTGTAAAGGTTAAAATGTAGGCCGATGTCATAAAGTCTGAACCAAAGTTATTGTGTTGTCCAGGTGACTGGGTTGAAGAGGTCGCTCCATGTAAAACACCTGTATCCAGTTAGACTGGAAACCAACCTCAAAATAGTTTCACAAATACTAGGCAAATTATAATATATTTGTACTAAATAGTTTTACGAAAATACTAAATAGCTTCTAGAGTAGTAAAATGCACCGGCTTCTCCAGTTAAAATTGATATTTACTGAGAAATGCTTCATAAAACGCGGCAATTATAACGCAGTATACACAGTTTGTTAGTTACCGACGATGTTACGTTTCCACTATACACATATGTACACTCGTTCTTAGTACCTATTCCTATCTACACTTATATTATGCACGAAGTAACTAAGTATTAATCTGCGATTATACAGACAAGAGTATCTTATTCTTGTGTGTCTGTGTTTAACTAAAATACTTGTGAAGCGATCTGAAAAAATATTTCACTGTAGGGTAGCTACATTGTCCCCGTGTGATATGCATTGACTATACATATATCCGAGAGCGGAAAGAACTTCCAATGGCATGAGGATGAAACCACATGAAACGGCTTATAATTTACATGTAACTAAGAATTACGAATGCATGGATGTTTGTTATTCTTTCATGATAAAACTACTGGCTGAATTTTGATGAAACTTGGCAGTAACATAGCTCGTGTAATACACTAACATATAGACTACTTTTTATCCCTGTACAAGAACTAATTCCCTCAAGACGCGGCTAAAATCACGAGCGAAACCTATTTTTGATTTCAAAAAAATATCGCTATTACTTTTTCTAGATATTTATCTTGCTCAAGACAAGAGAAGCCTACATAACTTCAGTGAAAGAAGTACAAAAGCCCCCGAGGCTGTTACAGAACTTCCAAACGAAAATAAATGTTAAGACTACTCGCTCTTCACTATTAAAACTCGAGCTATTGTTTATTGAAATTGTTCAACTGTGAAGTTGTTACAGCAGTTTATAAGGATTTGTAGAACGAACACTGCAGAGTAACGGTGGATTTCTATAAGATATCTATCCTTTGTTTTTCGACTAGAGATTGAATTTTGTCTTTAGCTCTATGTATGTATAAATGATTTATTTATTTACACACACAGCCTTAAATCTACCATTACAGGACGTGCCTAATGCAACAGATAGGTTCTTTTTATTTCTAAACTAAAAAAAATAACACATAAATAACAAATCAACACAGATCGTTGTAATGTGCGCACTACCATTCATCTCAATAACTCAATACTAATATACGAGCCCGATCAAACTATCGGCCGACTAAAAGTTTGCAGTGTGCGGAGGCTCATACATATCGGATTCCGAAATAAACATCCGAAAAGAGATTTCTGAAAGTACTCGACATATTTGGTACGTTTTATTGGTAACGTGATATGTGTGTTGGAACATATCGGTCTTTTATTGCCTGGAATATGCTATATGGGGGCTGTCGCTCCTTGTAAAACACTAGTACTCAGCTGCATCCGGTAAATAGGAAGCCGACCCCAACATACGTGGTAGAAGGCTAGGCAGAGAATGACAACGAAGATAAGTGACAACTACTAAATGACGAAACATATTACTAGCTAAAATTATCTGGTACTAGCTTATTCACCCACCCGCGTCTTGAAAAAACTTCTTCCCGTACCTGGACCAAAAAATTCAGCTTATGTTACTCGGGTATAGTCTAGCTTCCAAACAGATAAAAAAAAAATCACTTCAATAGTTTCGGACCTTTATGGTTATAAAAAAGCGAAAGTTGTATATTACCTATTACTACCTAATTTACCTAATGCTATTACTTATTACCATTGTACCTATATGTACAAGATTTTCACCGGCATATAACTACATAAGCTCTTCATATCTTTAGTACAAGCTAACCTTAATTACTAACTTTGTTCCAACCCTTAGGGAATGCCGTGACATCAGAGCATGGCTACTACTTACAGCAGACTCCCATGGGACGAAGTAGCGCCGTCGTAAACCATGGGTAATCCCGGTTTATTACTAGTGTTGGGATACTGGGGATTTTTTTGGAGTATCCGCGAGTGGTGCGGTTATTTGAAGGAACATATTTTTTATGTTTAGTTAGGGTGTATATGCGTATTTTGTTTTTGAAAGAAAAGAACATACTTTCGTGGCAATGCAGCCAGTCCTCTGGGCACGCATCATGAAAATGATCAATTTAAAATCTCTCTTAACTTATATTATAAAGAGTTTTGAGTAAGAATGTTTTGTTCATTCGTACCCTGAAGACTCCAAAATTACTCAAAGTTGTTTTTTTAATCAGTTATGATTCTGCTACGCTATTCTCGGGCGATATCGTCTATATTTCATCCGGAAACGGGAAGAAGTTCCCCCGATACACTGGTGAAACCACGAAAAAAACAGCCAGTCAGCAATATCCTCAAGTCTTTTTAAGGAACAATCTGTCTTATCCGAAAAATATATCCGCAAACTTTCGGATACACTCGCCCATCTCTAAACCAGAAGGGTTAACAGTTTGGCCTCTGGCCTTACCTAGGGACCTCTTACGGTAGCAAAACTTTCTTTTGTTTTACGGTCGGTTCCACGAAAATAATTTGGACAAAATTGTTGAGTGACACGGCATATAATTTTAGGTAAGTTATTGGCAATTTTCTTGTAAGTAAATTGGTGTAGGTATACTCTGTTTTGAGTAGGCACTTAACTAAAGGTAAATTTTCTTGATAGGAGTTTTTACACAAATAAGTAATATTATATAAAATATAGACTACTGATTAATGATGTAATGATGAAACACATTATTCAATTCAATTCGAATAATTTATTTCATAAACAATGATAACTATCCTTACAGTGTTATTAAAATTTAGCCTAATGTTAGTATTAAAGTTAGTTTTAAACATAAAGTTATATCAAGATTATTTGTCTGTAGTCAAGTGTCTCCTCAAATGGATTATATTTAGGTACTTAGTTACCTGTTTCTGGAAAGATAATACAAGACAACTACGTGACCTACGATTTTACCGTCAAACTTAAGATCGGCCATTTTGATTTTGTTTCTTCTTATACAGAGAAGAAATGAGCGTTATTTTTCCTTCACAATTAGTCAGTCAATAATGACAGATAGACACAGACTTAACACTATGTTTTTCACAGAATTTTTGTGAAAAAATCCGACCCACTTGTTGCACGATCCCATTGAAATTAATAATTTTAGGAGTACATTTTTTTGATGTTCGATGTTGAAAGCCAGAAAATCTGACAAACAATTTATCATAATCTTGTCTAATTTGAGGAGATCAGATAGGCAGTCGCTTCATGTAAAATGTTATATGTGGGCCCATCTGGTAAAACTGGAAGCCTAACATAGTAAGAAAATGGCTAGACAGATAATGCAGTATCATTAAACAATTCTGTTCATATAAAACGGTTTCATACTATCATGTAGATGGGCTCCTATTTTACAAACTTTTCTGTCTGTTACTTGTCGAAAACCTTCACCATCTTTGGCATGAAAGCCTCTATCGGCTTTTGCATAGTGTCTTATTATAAAAACAAAACGTCAAAAATGAGTCCATAGACTGAATAGATTTCGCCTTTATTAAAACACCACAAAGAATAATCTACATAAAGGAGGTTCGTTGAAAACGTTCAATGTGCTTTATAATATTAAAAAATTTACTTTAATTTGTCTGTAAGCTTTTGTAAGCTACTAATTTTGGTACAGATACTTAGGTACCTAGAATTTGCAGTGCAAAGACTACGTACGCTTCTAGAAGTGGAATTTAGAACTAGCCTGAGAAAGACAGAATTTTGGGCAAAGCAAAATAGATTCAGATAGAAATAACGCCGTTTGCATATACATATGTAAGTTTCCCATGGGTATGGGAAACTGGGGAACTTAGTACCTACCTATGATGCGATGGAGTTTAATGCCATATTTCGTTGTATATACTGGTCGTTCTTACTACACTTGTGGCATTGAATATGTTAAGATCTTTGCATCCCGATAGAGTCCGGTGAATACCATACACTATAGGTATACACATTATATGCCAATGGGATTACTTCAAAGCGCGGGTGAAACCGCTGGAAAATTCTAGCAAACCCACACAAAAGAGATTCTAAGAAAGCGCTCAATATCTCCCATAATAGACTGAATGCGGGTTTTCATATCTAATCTTATATCCTATTGTGTGAGGAACAATATCAAAGAAAACATACTGAGCATACGTTGAGGAACAAAGCTATGCAGACAAAATGTTTGCTATGAAAAGAATGTTTGGTCTAAGAGGAAAGAAGGATAGCGGAGATGCCATAAGGAAGATAGGTCAAGCCTTCTTGTAGGTCAAGTAAGGCGTGATCAGTTGTTAGAACTAACGAGGCGTTCGGGATCCTTGTCAAGTCTTGTTTAATGTTAAGCCTACCTTTACTTTAAGAGCATAAACTAACTGTTTTTTTTTTCCTTATTTTACGATTGTTTGTATGTATCTTAGCTGGTAAGCCTTAATAAATAAATAAATAAAAGTCAAAAATATGTCAAAGATTGGTAATTTTATTTTGAAAATAATAAGCGGGTTCTAAAGCACACGTGTAAGATACCGACAAAATACCGACTATTTAGGAGTTATTAAAGCGATTGTGCGATGAAATTCAGACCTACTTTTTTTCTGATGGGAATTCATCAAATGACCACTGCCGCTGTGGGTTCTAGCAGCGTGAGGGGTGTCAGACTCTTACTGACTAATACCTATCATGGTCCTTCATAAGCTCTTAAAAAATGCGTCGTAAATCATAGACAGACGGTAACTTTCCTATTTCTATTACATTAATAAGGGTTGAAAAGTTTTCCCTATTATATATTTTCGCTCAAAATACCATTACACAGCGCATACTAAGTATGTTGACGTATTTTTCTTGTTTGTTGTCGGATTCAAAGATGGCTGACATTAGAGACGCAATGAGCGTTGCTAGGCAACGACCCACCTGGGTGTAGCCGACACAAATGTCGAGGACACCGGGAATATATAATATTATTTTACATTTTTGTACACTTTGGAATATTATTGAACGTTTTACACAATCGTTTATTCAATCAATATTTCTCAGCTACATAATATAAAAAATAGTAACGATATAAATTTTCTTACGAATTTGGGAAATGGTTAGTTTAGTCAAAAGCCTTTTTCAAAATTATGTTACAGAACTCTTGATCAGATGCAGCCAGCCCCGGATCTAGGGGGGGGCAAGCCGGGGCCCATGCCCCGGGCGGCAAATTCAGGGGGCGGCAAAATCAGGCGGCTGCCTGATTTTAAATCCTACAACACACATCACAGATTACCATAATAGTTACCTACAGGGCCGTCTTAACCTATGGTGCAGGGTGTGTGTATGTCTCAGGGGCGCCCCACCACCAGGAAATTTCGAAAAAATTACACCCGTTTGATAAGGAAGTTCCATTGTATCATGATACTGACAAGCAAAGTTTCTAAAAAAGTCGCCTTCGCTTTGTTTAATTGATCATTTTGATTATTTTTCACTTTTAACATCCTCCAAATAAGTGAAAAAATTCTCGCTCGCTACGCTCGCGACTAAATGACAGTGGATGTATAGTTTGTCTGATGGTTTATCATTTTTATTGACGCACCGAATCAACGAACACAAATGGCACTCGCTCTAATCACGGTTTCTTTTTATTGTACATAATTCCCAGTTTCATTTGTGAGTCTTCAGGGCCGTCTTAAGCTATGGTGCAGGGTGTGCGAATACCCGGGAGCCTCGGTCTCAGGGGCGCCACGGGACGCCCCTTTATAATAAGGAAGTTCCACATTGTATCATGACACAGACAAAAATGTCGCCTTCGCTTTGTTTGATTGATCGATCATTTTGATTATTTTTCACTTTTAACATCCTCTAAATAAGTGAAAAAATTCTTGCTCGCTACGCTCGCGGCTAAATAAATGACAATGTATGTGCTATTTTTCTGATTGTTTATTATTTTTATTGACGTACCGAATCAACGAACGCAAATGGCACTCGCTCTTATCACGGTTTCTTTTTATTTGTACACTAGCTTCAGCCAGCGGTTTCACCCGCATACCGTGGGAACTATTTCCCGTACCGGGATAAAAGCCTATAGCCTTCCTCGATAAATGGGCTATCTAACACTGAAAGAAATTTTCAAATCGGACCAGTAGTTCCTGAGATTAGCGCGTTCAAACAAACAAACAAACAAACTCTTCAGCTTTATAATATTAGTATCGATAATTCCCTGTTTAATTCGTGAGTCTTCAAACTTACAATTTACTTAGTCACTTATTATTGTGTCGTAGGCTCAAAAAAATTCGCGCTCGCTTCGCTCGCGCAATATTATACATGCGTTGCTTTCATAACTTCATGGCTCAAATCCACGCTGTATTACCTTTTATAAGTCAAATGTAGCAAAAAATATTATTTATGGAGTCCTCAAAAACAACAAAGTTTGCGCTTCCGACTTCTTGTTAGTTTCCAGCGCTTTTTTAAATTTATTAACTTTTTGTGTCCCAAAATTAAAAAATTTGCGCGCTACTTTCGCTCGCGCAAATTTTTACAATTTGCATTATTCTGTCTCGACTTTCATAATTTCTTTTTTTTAAAGTCATTTACCTACCAAAAAAGTGACTTTCGTTGGTGAAAATAAACATAAGTAGGTAGGTACGCGGGGCGGCATTTTTCAGTTTTTGCCCCGCCTAAAAAAAATTGAAGATCCGGGGCTGGATGCAGCTAACTTCCAGTGTTCTTTATGGAGTGACTGCTTATCTGACCTCTAACCCAGTTACCTGGGTAACCTGATACCATTCCGCTGTCAGACTTTCTTGCTTATAACTACGAGTAACGATTGCTAGCCAAGGTAGACTGGAAGCCAACCCAAATGTAGCTACGACAAGGCTAGGCTAATTATGATCAGCTAATTAATTGTGTAAACATAAAAGCTGAATAATTTTAAGCTTTGTGGCAAAAATGTAAAGCAAAATTACTTTATGGAGTTTCTTGCCAGCTCATCTCCATGAGATCAACTTCCTCAAAGCCTGCAAAGGCCTGTTTCAAAAATAAAAAACTTTTGGCTTTTCTTGTCTTGGTGACACGTTCCACAATTCGTGTACCCCGCAACGTTCTGTAGCGATGTATTGATTGGAATCAGAAATAAACTGTCTGAGTTAGTAAACATCTTTGTTAGCGGAATTAAATATGGCCGCCGGTGTAACAGGTGGAAATACACGATGTTATTATTGTTGTAAGGCGAGAAGCGTATTGTGGTTTTAAAATTAGGCATAATGATGATGAATCGCAACTCAAAAAAGTATGAGGAATTTCATTTTTTTAACGAGGCGCGAGTACCTATATCATATTGATGTTACAGCCTTTTTATCGTCTCACTGCTGGGCACAGGCCTCCTCTCACACGGAGAAGGATGGATCTTCTATATCATATTATAATTCGGAAAATATCATGAAATACAGGGAACAGGGCATAGAAAGAAAATGTTTATGTACGGGGATCAGCGCCTTATAGTACCTACTAAAGATTAGACTACAATACGTTTTTTCTGCAGTAGTGCGCAGAATTATTCATTTTTAATCAGGCGTTTTATATAATAAGAAACATAAAAAAATACATAATATGTAAGTAGGTACTAGGGTCCACGAGGCGGCTACTTCAGCACATGGATAAAAAGAGTTGCTTATATGTTATTTCGATACATAAGCAATTATACTGGCCAGTCATTAAAATCCATCGATGAGTTTTAGCGTAAGCTTAAGTAGGTAAAAAAAATAATTATAAAAAATCTATCTACATTATAAGGATTCAGACTATTAGGACCAACACGTGTTGTCGGATAAAATATACCTACCTACTGACTTTATTTAAGTATTGTTCTTTTTGTTTCAGGACATCGACTATGAAGGTTTCCGGTGGTTCCTGGATACCTTCCTCGAGGTATCGGCCCCTGATGAACTCTCACGGTAAGACACTATTCATATAGTTACTAGCTTTCTCCATAAATGGGCGATCAACCACTCTCCTGAATTCTTCAAAACGGTTCCTAACTAAACCAGTTATTTTCATTAAGTCGTGAAGGCTGAACCTTTCAGTGACTTCACTACACATTTGTTCCCTGTGGAGCCCTTTGTCTTCTCTGACTCCTCGCTCTATTGGTCGCGCAGTATTCATGCACATAATCCGATCATCATCATCATCACCATCCTCCTCCTGCCGCTTTTATTTGTGGTCGGCGCGGCATGTTTTTTCTTTCTATACTCTGCTATCTGCCGACATCTAATATTATTATGCTACATTTCATAATTAAAATTCGTTTCTGCCATCAATTTCATCCATGTCCAGTGTCCCGTGGTAGATGCAGCATGTTTTCTCCTTCCATACTCTGCTCATGCTTTCTGCCGTCATCTCATAATATTGTATGTGCATATAATCCAACAAGCCGAAAATCGATCTCAGTGGCGTGCACTTGGAGAGGCCTTTGTCCAGCAGTGGACTGCGATAGGCTGATGATGATGATGATGATATAATCCAACATCCAATAATTGTTATTCAACTTGTCTTCTTCTTCCAGCCACCTCTTCCTATCATTCGTGAGGCGCGACAGACGGCCGGCGCTGCGGGAGATGGCGGCCGCGAGCTCCACCGCCGCCTGCGCCGCTGTCACCGCGCACGCCGACCATCAGGTACGACAGGTAATCCAGTATCACTCTACACTTCTTCCAGCCATCTGTTCGTATCGTTCGTGAGGCGCGACAGACGGTAAAAGGTAAGTAGACTACAGGCTGAGTCTACAATAACTGTCTCGTTACTCGCCGTGGGCGAAAGCGCGTCTTCTGTGCTCAGAGTCCTGGCAAGCAGAAAAGCAGCCGGAAGCCAGGAAGTTGGAGGTGTCACATCCCCGTGCCTGGGAGAGTACATAAGGACGTCACAGGCATTCAGGTAGATTTAAGAAACTTTTGAAAGTTTCTGCTGCTCACTCAATAAGAAGAAGTGAAAAAAGCCTTTTATGAACCCGAGCTGCCATGAGCCACAAATAACATACACACACAAATGAGCGTAAGCCGTAAACGTTACAGCAAAAATTTCTCTATTTAAGCCTAGAATATAATTTTTGCATACATCAGACCAATCCTTTCTCATCTCAATCAAGCTCTAATTCATTATTTCCAGGGCAAGCTGAGCTTAGCTTCCAAGATCCACGGCTTAGCGGAGCGGCTACAACAGCTGGGCAAGAGTTCCGGAGACTCCGTCGATGGCAGCGATAAGGGGTCCAGGAGTCGGACTGGTGAGTTGGTTTTCATCTGCCTAGTCTTTTCACAATTATGCTGGGGTACCGGCATCCAAGTTTGAACAGGATGCAGTGTAGTACTAGTGCTTGACTTGGAGCGGCTGCCTATCTGACCTACTCAACTCAGATACTTGGGCAACCTTATAACCTATAGGGTCTTTTTGAGATCTTCCTACTTTGCTTAAATTTTTTTACAGGTCATGTACGTACTTTTGTTTTATAAACATAAATCAGTTATGAAGACGTCATCAAATCTGCTATAAACCTAAAAAGAAATACATATAATACCTGATACAATACCTGACCAGTTGATATAATACCTGCTTTATAATGTTTGGCTTTCTCCCAGCTTGAACGGTACCTTTGGGACCTCCTCTTTTTGTCTTCACATCTGTCTATACTTTGAATGTTCCTACCAATCATGGTTGTAGGTGTCCAGGTAGACCCACCATCTCTTCCAGGACTTACCCTATAGGCGGTGATCAACAAAGGATTGCATATAAACATTTATGTTCCAGGGAGCGTCCACCCAATGTTCACAGTCACCACCCACCCGTCATACTCCTCCCACGAGTTGTGCCTGGACAGGCGCAATGAGACCAGCCCCAGTCACAGCCAGATGTCCCGGAACTCCAGTCGCAAGAGCAGCAACTCGCTGAGAGTCAACCAGTCTACTAAGATTGAAGGTTTGTGTGTCTTCTTCGTGCTTTGCAAATAAATGATTTCTATTACTGTAGCCAATTCTTCTGATTTCATTTGAAGAAGAATATTGCAAAGACTGACTATTCAAATCATCATCATCAGCCTAGCGTTTATGTTGGGGTCATTGGGGGCCTCCCAATTATGTTGGGGTCAGCTTCCAGTCTATGTATGCAGTCTGAGTATCAGTGTTTTACAAGAACTTACTATCAATCGGACCTCCTCAACCCAGCTGCAAGGGCAACCCCACTCTTGTAAGACTGATAACTTCAGAATTGCAAAGATATTTGCAGCTTAATTCATTCCCAAAAATATTTTTATTGTCTAAAACAGAATAGAAATCCCTGGACTTAACAGTCCTCTAGATACTTAATTACTTAAAAGTACTTTACTCTCAGATTTCCGACATCTAATGCGGCGGTCTTCGACGTTAGAAGTGCACACGGCGCGGGTTTCACTAAAAGACATCGTATGTTATCTATCACTGTTGGAAGCTGGCAGACCTGAAGATAAGTTGGAGTGTAAGTATTATTATTACCTACAGTTACTTCTACTTCTAATGTTCTTTTAGTTTCCATTCCATTTCCACTTAAGAGGTCATATAAGGTAATCAATCTGAGTAGGATTAGATAAAGGCAGGTGCGTTGGTTTTGATCCAAAGAAACTTCTTCGTATGATTATTATACATTTTTTATTTATTTAGCGTAGCGTAGAAGGACTAGCGTATCTAAGAAGATATAGCATTCAATGCAGATGATTGTTTATCTATGTTTATGTACATAGTATAGCTGAAGAGCTTGTTTATTTGATCGCCCTGTTCATTAAACTACTGGGCTGTCTTGAAAAATTCTTTCAGTGTTAGATTCCAGCTATCGAGGAAAGCTAGTTATTTTTTACTGTTTAAAGGTAATTTCATGGTCTTCTTTTCCAGTCATGTTCCGTCTCTACGATACTGATGGTAACGGAGTCCTGGACACGAACGAGATGGACTGCATTGTCAACCAGATGATGACGGTGGCTGAGTACCTCGGCTGGGAGACTTCTGAGTTGAGACCTGTGAGTATGCCAACATATGCAGTGCTGCTAGTATCATCATCATCAACCTTTTTATCGTTCCACTGCCAGCTGCGGCCTCCTCTCACGCAAGGAAGAATTGAACATTAATGCACACTTGCTCTTGGCAAATCTCTGCTCATCATCTGCCTAGCCTTTCAGTCAGGTTTTCTGGCTTCTGACTACCGGTAACGACGACTGCCAAAACGGTTCTAATGACAGTCACTACACATTTAATGTTTTCTGAAACATTAACTTCTCTTCTGATCTGTGGGTATCTAAAAAAATACATGCGTACAGTACATAATATGTACCTTAAATAATTCGTTATGGTTTGCAGATCCTACAAGACATGATGGTGGAGATAGACTACGATGCTGACGGTACCGTGTCACTCGACGAATGGAAGCGAGGAGGGTTAGTACAAATAATCGCTTGACTAAATACTTGCCTATATTGTCAAATGATGGACTTGTAGTTGCGAGGAGAGCGACAATATTGCCCGAGATTGTAGGAAAGGGGGTTGAAATGATAGCTGAGTGCATTTCGATGTTCTATCGGCAGTATGCAAAATAACAGATAGATCATCGAAACCATGTCTTAGAGTTTGGAGAAGTTACTGCTAGCAGATTAAACTTGATATTTGATATTTTATGGTGTGTACATTACATAAAATAAATTATATATGACGGCGCCACCGTCGATGTGTCAACCGTCGATCTGTCAACGGTGGACCTTATATAAAGCGGCGCGGGCGCTCGACTCGGGTCATTCGTTCGCCGACCGTTGTCGAGTGCACACCTCCCATAAATTCGTGATAAATAATTGTAGTGACTAATATTGTGTTAATTGGAATAAACCAAGTGATTGTGTGAAGACGTCTTTGTTTTATTTAACGATGTCGGATCCTGACGCCGACATATAAAATAATATTAATAGCTACAAAGTCAACAAAAATATTTGAATATTATATTCACTGGAGTAAAAGTAAATTCAAAATTATATATCTACTCAGCAAATCAACAGATGGATAGAATATTAGAATCTGAAAAATTCAGATTCATTTCAGAATTTCAGATAAGTCATTTAATGACTCCTAAACAATATTTACCTCCACAGCATGACAACCATCCCTCTTCTAGTCCTACTAGGCCTTGACACGAACGTCAAAGAAGACGGCGAGCACGCATGGAGACTGAAGCACTTCAGCAGACCAGCGTACTGCAACCTGTGTCTCAACATGCTGGTGGGACTGGGGAAGAAAGGCCTTTGTTGCATCTGTAAGTACCTTTCAATTTTTAGGCGCTTTAAGCTGTTCTTGTACCCTACAGACAGACATGTGTTGCTGGGGAGTTTGTTGCATCACTTCTATTTCTCAGCAAAGACACATAGGAAGTGGTGAAGGGAGGGCTGTTTTTTGTAAATGAGGTTCAAAAAGTCCTAATTTGCAGCCAAGTTTGAATAAATGATGTTGAATTTAGCGATGACAAGAAGTGCTTAACATGAAGCATGCGGGGATGCATTATGAAACATTCTAAAACCCACTAAGCGATTTTGGCCCAACATGCATATCAGTCGCGTTGTGCGACTACTAAACCAGAGATGCAGTCATCAAGATATATGTTAAAAATCAACTCCATCTAAGGGTTGTCTGGAAGAGATTGCTTTAAGGTATAAGAAAGCCTATTGTACTCACACCTAATTGTTTGTTATGTCTTTGTCCATGTGTAGTGTACAATAATTTATATTCTGTTCTATGTCAATTACTAATGTACCCCGTTTGTTGCACCCACAGTCTGCAAGTTCACGGTGCACGAGCGGTGCGTGCAGCGAGCGCCGGCGTCGTGCATCGCCACATACTCCAAGTCCAAGCGAGCACCAGCCACTCTCGCGCATCACTGGGTCGAAGGTACGACTTGTTATAGCATCATATATTGCACCTAAAATCTGCAAATAAACGGTACACAGGTGGTGAAAAATAATTTCTCAAAACAAAGCAATTAATTTAGGTACTTTGAAATGGCTTTAAAAGTTGTAACTCAAATGGATGTCATGGTTGAGCAACTTCGTTTTCGTAAATTATTTTTTGTTAAAACCCTTACCCTCTGCTTTGTCTGCTCATTTTCATCTGCTCTGTGTAAAGTCCTCATCAATACAAATAAAACGAGCCCAAACACCAAGTAGCTGCTATACACCGTTGAGGAGTTCCTTCGACTTTCATTTCCATCATCAGCTCTTCTAAGCTAATAATGTACCCAGTTTCCTTAGAGGTTCTTAATTTTTCTGTTTTCAACAGGTAACTGTCACGGCAAATGCGCGCGGTGTCGGAAAAAGATCAAAGGATACAACGGAATCACTGGACTGCACTGTCGATGGTGCCATATCACTGTGAGTTATACTATTATGTACTTTAATACCTTATATATAGGGTTCATTGTTCAATGCAAGAACACGTGTGGGTACGACATAATCTTGAGATGTAGGTGTATAATACTCAATTTGACTTTTAACTTCGGGTGTTCTGACGGCCATGTTTTAAATCTTCAAATCAACAGACTAAGGCCCCTGAAAATGGCATGCATCAATGAACTGACGTAATTCTCTTAAATCCCTGAATGATGATGATAACCCGGTGCCTTTTCCTACCTTAAACTTTATAGTCCAGATTTCCTCGTGATGTTTTCCTTCACCTTTAATCAATCATTGGTGTCTAAGACATAATAAGAAAGTACATATATATCGGCGCAAATAAAATGCAAGTCACACAAACATCGTTCGATGACATCATCTGACGTCATCCCTTGTTCAACAACACGTGTTGTTCGACGCTCCCCACCACAGTGGACTATAAAAGGCCGGCTTTCAGCGAGCGCGCGCTCATTCGTATGTCAGCACTCGAGCTAGACGGACCTCTGTCATTATTATTGTTGATTTTGTTTGCGAATTTATTTAATTACTGATTATTGTTGTAAGTTATATAAGTGTAATATGTGAAAGTTAATAAACAATAATGAATCCACAAGATGGTATTATTCGAGAAGGCACCCCTCCTCTTACATATAAACTTTCTTGCCGGACCAATCGAACCCACACACTCAGACTGAGTCGTTGATGCTTTACCACCAAGACTTTTTAAAGCTTTTGCCCAATTACAGCTACACAACCGCTGCGTGGGCAGCGCAGGCGGTGCGTGCTCGCTGGGCAGACACGCGCGACACCTGCTGCCACCTACTGCCATCCGACCGCTAGTGTTAGACCGCCAGCGCTCGCTGCCGCATCGACCGCAGCATGATCAGGTTGGTGCTGCTCTTGTAAAATAACTGTACTAAGGCCTTACATAATCCGTACAGGAATACATAATTATAATTGTATCCAAGGTTGATTTGGCTACGGTGGCTGTTTCATATAAATACATCAGCTGACATTATGGTGCACGAGCATTTGCGCAGACACAGGTGCACTCTATTCCTTCACTCTCATATGCCTTGATTCACTCCCGATAGGACGACAATCTGACACGTCCCAAGAGAAGATCGGGTGCAAGCCCGACATTTATGTGCTCTCGTGGGTATATCACTCATACACTTAAGAAATTGTATAGATTTTGACAACCTTAAACGTTCGCAGAAACCTGCTTTAGGGACCTCAGGCATCAGCGAGATTTCTGCGGACAGCTAAATGACATACATGTGCTCAGAAGTTGATTGCGGACCGCTCTTATTTTTTGCGACAACGATAACATCAAACCCAAACCATAATGCATTAATACTTCCATAACATATTTCTCCTCTCTTCCAGCAATCCCTCCCCACCTCAATATCTCTTCCAATATCAATAGCAGCGACTTCAGAAGAGAAGAAAGAAGAGAGAGAGAAGCGAGAGCCTCGGGCCCCGCCCATCTCCTTCCAGATCACGCCTCCTGACGGCTCCTGTCCTCTCCTCGTATTCATCAACCCCAAGTCTGGAGGCAGACAGGGTTCCCGGGTGCTGAGAAAACTCCAGTATATCTTGAATCCAAGGCAGGTCCATGATATTGCGAAAGGAGGACCTATGCAAGGTGAGGCTCTAATTATAAAGTAGAACCACGAAAAAAACTCCTAAATCATGTTTTGCAAACTATGTTTTCATGAAGCAAAGCGAAGCTTCCAGACAGAACTACTCCATCCAATTATCATCTTCGACAGTCTTAGTTTTACAAACCTATACCTAGTCTGGCTGGTCTTTCAGACCTACATTAACAAAAAAAAAAATGTTACTGTTTGCTAGTTCAAATAATCCAGTGAAAGTGCTGTAATACACCGGTGGAACCTCCTCTCAAGTCTTCAGGACTAGTTTTCGTTCTGGTTGTCAAAAAATGTCACTAAAAGCTAAAAATCTCCGTTTGGCAATGACCGAATTATTGTATTCAATTCATATAAATCTTAATCCTCATTCCTCAGGGTTGCAGATGTTCAAAGACGTGAAGAACTACCGCGTGATATGTTGCGGTGGAGATGGCACCGTCGGATGGGTGCTGGAGACCATGGGTAAATAATATAACTCCAGCATTTACTTAGCACTAGTTGGTTATTGGTTAGCCTATGTATCCCAGACTTATTTTGTACCAAATTTTATTTAAATCGGTTTTCCATCCTCCGAGCCTTTTTCCCAAACTATGTTGGGGTCGGCTTCCAGTCTAACCGGATGTAGCTGAGTACCAGTGCTTTACAAGGAGCGACTGCCCTGCCTGACCTCCTCAACCCAGTTACCCGGGCAACGGGCAACCCAATACCCCTTGGTTAGACTGGTGTTAGACTTACTGGCTTCTGACTACCCGTAACGACTGCCAAGGATGTTCAATGACAGCCGGGACCTACAGTTTTAACGTGCCATCCGAAACACAGTCATTGGTGTCTAAGATATACTTAGAAAGTCAATAAATTCTAATAAATCGGTTTTATTAGTTCATTAATCGGACCCGGACCAAAGATGGACAGAGTCACTTATACATGTATATGGATTTTATTACTGAAATTTAATATTATTGTCATAATAATTTCTAAAGTTCTCTCTTCTCCCACTCCTCCTTAGAACCGTGCACCTAGCTTAACGAAAGAAGGCTATTCTTAGAGAGCTTTTGTTAGGTTAGGTTAGTTCCATCCTCCCATCCTCCATCCTCCGAGCCTTTTTCCCAAACTATGTTGGGGTCGGCAACTAAAATGTTATGTTTATCACAGACAAAGTCCAGATGGAAACACAGCCAGCTGTAGGGGTAATACCACTGGGAACTGGTAACGACCTGGCGAGGTGTCTGCGATGGGGAGGCGGGTAAGTGCCAATCCAAGATTACTACTTTCTTTTTACTTTGATTCTGTTTTCTTCTTTGTCCCATCTATGTTGGGTTCAGCTTCAGTCGGTCGCCGGTGATGACATAGGCACAGAGACTTGGTCTTATGAAGGAGCACAAAGTTACTTAGAGAGTAATGTAGAGGGCCATGTTAGGAGTTTCTCTGCTTCATCTGCTTGATCGAAACAAGGAGATCTGCAGAAAAACAAAGACCAAGAACCAAAGAAGTGGATGCGGGTTGCTAAAGATCAAGCAAAGTGGCGATCCCAAGAGCCTCCATCCAGCAGTGGACGTTTTTCGATTTTGACGACAACCCATTGAGACATGAAAGTGTAATAATAGTCTTGAGAAAAACGCAATTAAAATGATTTCTTTCTTTGGCAGATATGAAGGTGAATCAATTCATAAGATTTTGGATAAGATAGCGCGAGCCAGCACCGTTATGATGGACCGATGGCATATCGTTGTGGAAAATACTACTACAGATGTAAGTTTCTATAAAATACATAGTAAATAAATAAAACCTTAGTATTTAATAATATTGTTTCTCACAAAAGCGATTGAGCTATTCTTATTTGAGCATAAATATACATTATATATTGTCTTTGTATGCGTAAGCTCGGGAGCGCTCAGTATTGGTCGAGTCGCCGAGTCATACATAGACAATGTGCATGTACATTCACACATACATACAAGTATGACATGCCCACTTTCGTGAGAAACAGCATTTATACTTGAAATGATAATAATTTGTTTTTCAGTGTGAACAACCTCAGATGCCTGACTCAGCGCCTCATCCTACGGTCGTGCCGTACAATATCATCAACAATTACTTCTCTGTTGGCGTTGTAAGTTTATCTTTCACACTAACATTAGGTATATACGCGAAAGTTTGTGGATATTTATGGATTTAGCAGTAATCAAATCAAATCACCTGTATTTTCAGGCATCAATGGCCTCTAGATAAATACCTTAAAAACCAGCATATAATATCTTATATACAAAATCTGTTAGTAAATAAAAACTTAATCTATGTAATTAACACTTCACTATGCACTATGTTACCGTGCGTGTATCTTAAGAATAAATTACAGACTACTTTTTATCTGGGTTTTGGAAAAAAGTTTTCTACGGGACGTGGTTAAAACCCAGTTACTCGTTCAACCCGATACCTCTTGCTAAGAGTGGTTGTCAGACTATCTGACTACCCGCAACCACAGCCATATTCAAATGACAGCTAGGAGCCACTAATTTATCGTGCCGTCCGTAATACAGAGGAATTGTTTAACCTTACGGTCGTTCGATCCAAGCGGCTTTAATATAGGTACAATAATAATTCCACGATATTATCAATAAAGGTCACGACCCAATATAATAATCCCTAACTTTTATCCCTACTCACCCCCAGGACGCAGCAATCTGCGTGAAGTTCCACACAGAACGCGAGCGCAACCCCGACAAGTTCAGCTCTCGCATGAAGAACAAGCTCTGGTACTTCGAGTTCGCGACGTCGGAGCAGTTCGCGGCCAGCTGCAAGAATTTACATGAGCATATTGATATTGTGGTATGTATTATCTGTTTTTAATATAAGGAATATCATACGAAGGCGATGGGTATGAATGTGGATGGATATAGTGGAACGGGAAAGTCGACGTGGCTAGAAAGAGAGTAACTTGAAAGATAATTGAGCAGAGCACCAATAATTTTTAGTTATTTTTTGACAAAGTCCCTAACAAAGGAAATGTTTTCGTTTACCTTTTTTTTGGCGTGAAATCATGAAATGACCCCTCATGGTGCACCCACAGCTTGTGTCTGATTACAATGTATAAAACCCACCATGTTTTTACTTAAGCCCTCTGTGTATCAGGATATCAGGAAACTCAACAGACTTTGGTCCTTAGGTGCTCTACTGGGTATGCTGACTCTCTTTGAGGAAAGATTTTCATTTACCTAAAATTTTAAATGCCTTTTCTGACACCGCAGTGTGACGGCGCATCCCTAGAGCTGAGCAAGGGTCCTGCACTGCAGGGCGTAGCGCTACTGAACATCCCGTACGCGCACGGCGGCTCCAACCTGTGGGGCTCCAGCGCCGCTCACCGCCGGGGCAGGTTCCCTAACGCGCAGCAAGGTGACAGATACTACTGTTCTATATAGCTTTACATTACTAACATCCCGTATGCGCACGGTGGTTTCAACCTGTGGGGCTTCAGCCTGTGGGACTCCAACCTTTGGGGCTCCAAAAATGAAGAGTTTTAAAGGTATATGATAAAAAAAATACTGTATATTACTTGCACATTCACAGCATCATATAGTCTAGAAAACATATAGATGTTGTATAGTGTCAATATATAGTGTATAAAAAAATATCTTTTTTTTTTCAGATATCGGTGACAAACTAATAGAAGTAATAGGATTGGAGAACTGCCTGCATATGGGCCAAGTGAGAACAGGTAAGTTTTCTTCATTCAATTACAAATGTCATCGAAGCAACGTCAATATCTTAAAGGTTTCCTCGGAAATTGAGACAATTAAATACTTTCCATTCAACAAGTCCCAATGACCCAATCATTGGGACTAGATTGGGAAATGCCAACCTCTCAAGTACGAGTGTACTAACTGACCAAAAGGAAAGAATCTGGAAGAAACTTGGACTAGAAAATCACCAACCCGTATCTCACACGTGGTGATAACACTCAATCCTTCTCTGTGTGAGAGGAGGCTGCAGCCCAGCAGTGGAACAATACAAAGGCTGACGATGATGATGCGGATGCATTTCCTTACTTCCAGGTCTCCGTGCATCAGGCAGGCGCCTAGCGCAGTGCAGCTCCATCACACTCACCACTAAGAAGACCTTCCCCATGCAGATAGACGGGGAACCCTGGATGCAGCCGCCTTGCAAGGTAAAATAGTTATTCAGCTATGTACATATATAAAACACTGCCTATAGTTCCAAACCGGCAAAGTGCAAGTCGGACTCGCACGCTAAGGAAACCATTTATTTAAAAAAAAAACACTGCGTTGAGGGGGTCAGATAGGGCAGTCGCTCCTTGTAACACACTGGTACTCAGCTACATCGGTTAGACTGAAAGCCGACTCCAACATACTTGAGAAAAAGGCTCGGAGGATGATGACGTTTCTTGTATGGGAGCTCCCTAAAATATTTACCTACTTTATTCTAGTTTTTGTATAGCGGCAACAATAACCCATCATCTCCGATTTCAACTGTCTAGCTATGACGGTTCTTGAGATACAGCCAATACAGCATTTTTTTCCAACAGACGGTTGCTTAAAAAAACAAGACAGACACGACACACAAAAACACGACATTATTGATGACGTAAACTAGAAAATAGGATCTTAAAATAAGGATTTATTCATTTTGTAATTTATAATTGCAGATAACAATAACCCACAAGAACCAAGTTCCGATGCTGATGGGACCAGCTCCCGAAAAGGGGCGGGGCTTCTTCAAACTCTTCACGCATTGTTAACCACTTCAATCTACTGAAAATGTTTATCAATCTATTGATTAATCAATCAGATTTTAAATTCATTTAACTTATCCGTCTTCAAACTATCAATTTTACTTTTTATTTAACGTTTCTATAAATCATTTTATATCAAACGATAAGGTTTTAAAACTGTATTACAATTAATCGTATTTTATGATAACAATGCTGCTGTATTTAATCAATCAGTTGATCAATCAACCATACGATTAACTGTATCAATTGATTCAATCAATCATACTATTAATTGTATCAAATGATTGATTCATACAGAACTATCACAATACAATTTGGAATAAAGATTTACTAGAATTTACCTATTTTCTGAAAAGAGAAACAAACCTATATTTCCTTACGAACACAAAATCATTTGTATTTTCTTACACGGATTTGATAACCATTTAAGAACTAAAATAACACAATACATATTATGTAATCTACAGCATATAATAATATATTTACATTAAATATATACCAACTTAATAAAAAAAACGCAAAGCGCTAAAAATCCTAAAAAAGACATAAGTATACCAACATGACGAATTATCGCTATATCAATCAATTGATTTAAGATTGATATGATAAAATCTATAGTAATACATAGAAAACATTTTTTTATTTGTCTGTTTGTGCTTGTAAGGCTCCGAAACTACTAAACCGATTTGGAAAAGACTTTCACTGTTATAAAGCTACACTCTTCCCGAGTAACATGGGCTGTATTTTATCTCGGTACGGGCAGTAGTTTCCACGGGACGCGGGCGAAACCGCGGGAAAACGGGTAGTCGATTATAAATATCTATAAAATTATCAAGAGACTTGCCATGTGTTCAATATGGTATGGTTTATAAATTAAATTGAACTTAAGGCTTTATAATTAAATCCCTTCCATCACTCATGCATGTGTAACTAACGCCGTCTCACAGTAAACTCTCATTTAATATAATCATTATTAACAATTAATTACTTAGAGTTCCCACTCACTGCAGACTAAAAAGTCGGCCGATAGTTTACCTCCAATTTAAATTCCTAACTCCAATCAATGGTTTCAGAAGGTCTGATAGAAAGAAAGAAACATTTATTTGGATAGAATATTGGTGGGACCAGTTTTTACAGAGGTTAAGTTTTTTATTTATATTCTGCCCAACTTGGCATGCAAATATTACACCTGTACAATAATAATATAATATCGACTAAATACCTGATTTTTATACTGGTCCCAAACAATGTATCGGCCGACTAAAAGTCAGCAGTGCAAACTCTAGTCTCTTAATAGGCCTGCTCCTACGGAGATATTATCATACATGCATGAGTGACTATAAGAAATTAATTCGCTATTAACACTAATTTCACTGTTTCATTTCAGCCTGTTAGTGCTTTGTAGCTTATTTCTTGTATCTAGGAAAACTGATTTCACAACAATTCTAAGTTCCTTAACCTATGTCTGATCTCTTGAACACAAACTAAAAATCTTCTATTAGTAAGAAAAGTTCTTGCAGAAACCCTAACGTCCATTTTTGCTAAATTAGATATAAATATATACATTTATAAACTATATTTATATATAAAACATATTATATTATCTACATTTAAAGTCCAATAAATTATTGAGATTTAATAAATGAAAATTGTGCCGTGAATTGCGAAATTGTAATTTATTTATTTATTTAATTTAAATGTAAAAGCTATTTATTTTTGAATCTCGCTTCAATAAAAGTCAATCTTGAATCAAGAGTGAGACTTTTACATGTTTGTAAGTTACATTTAACATAATAAATAAAATATAATAAAGCCATATTTTTTGGTCATTTGACAAATAATATGTCAAAATGGTAATGGTATAATAATATTATTAAAATCCAAATGACAAAAGCGTCACAATTATATATAAAATAAATATAAACAAGATTAGAGAAATATTTCAACTAGATTTTGAAATTCAACTGAGGAGTTAAATTCCAAAAAAGTGGAGTCGCAGCGACTCCATTTTATTCAATAACTTAGTTGTTTTTTAGTAAAGAAAGTAAATTAGAATTATTTGTATCATGAATTATCGAATTTTGTGCATTTTATTAAACGTCCCACTTATTATTTTTTAACGTTAACTTTCCGTATTAATGTTAACTTGTAATTACTTAATGTAATTATAATTATAAATGATTATAATATAAGTTCAAATAAATGATTGTGTTTGTCGAATGTTATAACTTACTGTTATAAAATGTTTAAAAAATATTTACCTAAGACATTATCAATGTGTTGTTTTAATTTAAGAAGTAATAATTTTAAGGCTTTTAAATGTAAAACTTGTACTGACATAATAATTTATTCATTTAAAATGAAAAGTAATGTCGTCTTTAATGTAAATTTTGTGTCGTGGAACTGTTAAAGCTTTGTCGTAATATATGGCATACAACGTTTTAGTTTTTAGTAGATATTTAAATGTAACTCCACTTCCATTTAAATATTATTATTTTTGGTTAAAGAAGTGACTTTGGCATAAAAATTGACATAATAATTTAATTTTAGGTGCATATAAAATTAGTGCTATTTTATTTATACCTTTTGAGAAATTATAAAAGTATCTGAGAAATTATAAAAAATACATAATATCAATGTTGTGCCAAGATAAAATGGATACGTCCTTAATACCTACGCCAGCATTTTTGTAAATATTTTTCTATAGGAGATTTTATCCGTTTATAATAAACACTATAGATTTATTTAGAATAAATATAGCGCCATCGCAAACCAGGATTGTTTTGTTTTGATATCGCGATCGACATGCCTCGAGTTGATAAATATCTGTGCCTCGAGTTGAGAAAAATCTGTGCCTCGACTTGAGTAAAATCTTTGCCTCGCTTTAAGTAATTTGTACCTTGATATTCCGTTGAAAACAGGGAAGCGTTTTTAGCGTGATCATGAAAATCTTAGTGTAAAATTAACGGGCTGGGCATGCATTGTCAGGTTTCTCTCTGTAGAACCTTGACTGCCGGTAGCTTGGACCATGTTCCCGGTGGGATCTCTTATTTTTATATTTTCAAATGTTTTATTGTATCGTATCCTCTTCTTATGCTTACCCACTATCACAATTTCTAATTATTTTTAATTATATTAATAAATTATAATTGTGTAAAAAAATTTCAGTTGTGTGGTGTTAAATTAAAAAAAAATAAGTTCTTTTGAGAAATAAATGTCAATTGAATCGTGCTAAAGTATCCGACTTACACGTCACTGTCATGTCGGTCGCGAATTATATGTAAATATGTTATATAAATATAATTTTATTGATGTAACATGTATGTATATCTGTGTCTGTGTTGGTGCTTATAGTATTAATGTGTAGCATATCCTATTTGTATCTACACTCTTCATAAAAGTTGTGAATTATTTCGTTTAGAAGTGTTATAGTGATGTTAATTTTATGCCTTAAAAAGAGCAATGTAGTTTTCTACTAGCTGGTCCTTGTTTCATCCACATTCCTGAAACCACTTCCCGTAATCGGGTAAAATTACTAGTTCTCAAAGTTAATTTAAATCAGAAGTTTTGGCATGAAAGATCTGTAATTTTCTTTGCAAAACAAATCTAAATTAATTTTATGACTTTAAAGTATTTTTGTCAGCACAAATAAAGTTTTATTTAACACGTTTTCTGAAGGTATGACATCACTATAACATTTTCTATTCTTTGTATAGATATGTTGTTCTTGGTCTAGCTATTGTTATCCCGCCCTTGCACTTGTAAGTTGCTTCCGTAAAAATTACACAAGTAACATCTGTACGTGTTTCAGAGGGCACAAGAAACTGTAGGTCTCGGCTGTCATTTTAACATCTTTGGCCATCGTTACGAGTAATCAGAACCCAGTAAGTCCGGTTAGACTATAATCAGAACCCACCATAGTTGGGAAAAGGCTAAGCAAATGATGAAGTTTGTAAATGGAAGCTTACGAAGGGGTTTCACATTTGAAAATGTATCGTAAGTTTATTACCTACGTAAGAAAAACTTACAAGTGCAAAGGCGGCCTTATCGGGTAAAGGTTTGAAATGACTGTCGATTAACTTTAAATTTTGTTATAAAACACAGTGATGCTGAATCCTATAAAAACTGACTGCCTGAAGTAATGGAATCCGCACCTATAGTATCTTCGCTCATCTTCCTTTCAGCAGTGAGCAAGACCGACTGCTTTACGTGGTTTCTAGTAACACGATAATATTAATAGTGGACTAATTTATAAAGGCTATATTTAATTAACAGTTATTTCAAACTCTATAATTGTTACATTCTGTGGATCTTCGCTCTGTTAAAATTACATCTCTCTTAGCAAAACCATGCGATATAAACTAAAATGAATAATGTTTGATACTTATTGAATTATTAAAATATAATATATTAATAATAAAAAATATACCTAGTCGCATTGTTTTGAAAAGGGAGGTTAAAAAATGGGGTTATTTAAGCTAACTGGTTAGACTAGACTGCGCTCTTAAGTAGCCCTATTTTAATCTATGTTATTGCTGTATTTAAAATAATGATACTGATTTGTAATAATTGCTTTTGACGAGGCATACAAATTGCCCATAAAACTACTTAAAACTTGCCCACAACAAGGGTAATTTAACTTTTTATTAAAAGTGATACAAAATTATTGATGCTTCGATCTATAAGAACTAGAGTGACAGCAAAAACTATCTCATTTGTTTATAAAGGCTATTTCATCGCCTCGCCTCGTTGACTCGTTTTGCTCAAACCGAGGCATGCCTCGTTGAAAGCAAAATAATTATTAAAATCAGTTTCATATAAAAATAGATAGATTACGAAATTATCGAATTATGATATCGGATATATTAAGAAGCTTATATAATGCATAGTTCAAATATACAAAATAGATAATTATTTTTTGTTATTATTGTTTATTATCTCACATTTACATTTAATTTAAATTAATGTTTCAATAAATTTAAATGAGATAATAAAAAGAATAAATAAATTTTATTATTTGAAAAATTAGGTAGTCATACAATTATGCATTTTTTTGCTGCTGATTATTAAAAAACTATGGTATATTAAGCTGTTAGTTTATTTGTAAAAATGCCTTTTTGAAATAAAAATAGGTGCAGCACATGAATATAATATTGTTAAATAAATGTTTGTTTATTGTTTCATAAATTTTAGTACAATTCATAAATTAATAATACAATTATTATTTTATTCCTATTATTAAAGTGTAAACCGGCCTTAAGACTTTATTTTTATTGTCAAATAATTATTTAATAGAATAATTATTTTTTGTTTTTATTATATTAATTTATTAGCGTTGCGGTATAAACAAAATAATATGTGCCAGCTTTAATAGTGTTATAAGAGATAATTATATTACATTATTAAAATATTATTATTATTGTAACGAATATATGTGCATATGAAAATTTATTTTTGTGTTTTATTTTAATGGAGCTTAAGTTTACCGATAAATAATAACTGTTTAAGAATATTGGCGCACTACAGACAATCAGTTCACTGACAATCCAACCGACGGTTGGCAAATCTTTTCTTTAAAATCTTAATTCAAGTCCCAAGTTTTCATTCGGTCTGATATCGGCTTTACCTGATCTTTGTAATGTGCGTACCTACTACCATTCATCTACATACACCCGTCTAGGTACTCCTGTTCAATCGGAAAGCTAGTGAATGTCGGTCCTGCGCCTGATCTCTCTCCGGTCGTGTCGGATTGCCGTCCCATCGCGCTATGAGAGTGAAGGAATAGTGAGTGCGAGCATTTGCGCAGACACAGGTGCGCAAATGCTCGTGCACTATAATAATGTCCTGCGCAGTTGACTAATCTAATGAGAACAGCCGCCGTAGCCGATAATCGGTTAAGAGGACATCATTAGAACTATATACCTACATACCATGACCTAATAAAAGCGTACATTTCATTGTAGTTAATAAAAAACTACAATGAAATGTACCAAAAAAGCTAATAAATAACAATTAATTTGATCGTCCGTTGTTTGTTTAATTTAATTTGAGTACGAAAGGCCTAATTGGCGTTGTGAAAGAATTTGCAAGCCTCATAAATCATTTATTGCGAGTAAAATATACCTAAGCGTAGTGAAATACTGAATACTTCGGTAATTTATTGCTGGAATTTAAGTTGTCAGTTAATTAAGTAATCTTTTTGGTATAATAGTACCTATGGTAAAATAACTTGTAAGTGCATGTAAGTGGTTTAATAATGCTGACTACTCATCTACCGAGCCTTTTCCCAACTATGTTGGGGTTGGCTTCCTCTCTCACTGGATACAGCTGAGAACCACTGTTTTACATGGAGCGACTGCCTATCTGACCTCCACAGGCCAGTTTACCCGTGCTACTCGACACCCCTTAGTAAGACTGGTTGGCAAACTTTCTGACTTCTGACTGTGACGACTGCCAAAGATGCCCAAATGATAGCGGGGACTCGCCTATTTATTGTACCTTCCGAAACTATTGAACCTAATTTTTTAAAAATCTTTCACAGTTGAAAAGCTACACTCTTCCCGAGTAACATAGGCTACATTTTATCCTGGCACGGGCAGTACTTTCCACGGGACGCGGGTAAAACCACAGGAAAACGGCCAGTTGGATTTATAAGGAAGTGATTTCATATACCTTTAGATATTTAAACTTTCCTTATTTTATGGTAATGGAATTCAGACACCCTTTAACTAAAGCATGTCTGAAGATATCTTTATAAACCTTAATTAAGATAAAAAATACAATACGATTCTCTCTTAGTACGTAAAATGTCCTGAACGGCACATAAGAGTCAGCGCACATTAAGCAACTTTTTGTGGGGCATCAAATTGTATTTTTTCTTGATCTAATTTTTAAATAGGTGCCTAGTATTAAAAACTAAAGTTAAGAAGAGCGGTATACTTACAAAAATTCTGAGTAAAGTTAGTTCTGAATATGGGTGGCGTGCACTTGGAGAGGCCTATGTCCAGCAATGGACTGCGATAGGCTGATGATGATGATGATGATGGGTATTAAAAAATAATTGGATGTCATCTGCCTAGCTTTTTCAACTATGTTGGGGTGGCGTCCAGTCTAACAGAATGTAGTTAGCTACATAAATACGCTAAATGCGCTAAATACTCATTGAAATAGTACCTAGATTAACAAGATGAATGCGACAGAAACAAAATTATATAAAAAATTAAAAAATATGTAGGTATAACATTTTACTATCTACCTATCTACAGCCTTTATTTGCAACTAAAACTTCAAGTTTTTGGCCATCTTCAAAATGGTACCTATACAAAACTTAGGTAACTAAACTACAAAAACTCTTATCAACTGAAATCAATTGGACTGATTCAATCGTATCTAACAAAAAAAATCGGTAAAAAAACTTTTAAGTTAAACGGTTTTATCTTATGTGCACTGAAAACTAGAAAATAAAAAAACTGTTACTTACCTATAAACCTACATAGGTGGTCCCGGTCATATTAGACTAAAATAAAAACGTGGGGCCCATTACCTAACTATTGCTGTAATACTTTCTTCTAGAGGTATAATAGGTGTAGATTTCTACTTACTATAATCGTAACTGGAGATTCTGATAATCAATAATCAGCCGTAGCGGCTTCACCAGCGAACGCCGAGCTCACGATCTACCAAAGTATAAAGATATGCTTTGCCATAGGTAGGATTTCAGAGGGCCCCCACGTTTTTATTTTAGTCTAATATGACCGGGACCACCTATGTAGGTTTATAGGTAAGTAACAGTTTTTTTATTTTCTAGTTTTCAGTGCACATAAGATAAAACCGTTTAACTTAAAAGTTTTTTTACCGATTTTTTATTTTCTAGTTTTTAGTATTTAATGAAAATGTCTACCGAATATTCCTCATTCTATATATGGGTCAGCAGCGGTGAGGGAGTGCCAAACTCTTACTGACTAAAAACCGTTGTGTTTCGTCGTAGGCCTTTTATGTACCAGGACAATCCCGCAGCCCAGGCAGGCCTTGGCCCTGTTGGGCCCCGCTGGGGTTGCTGACAGTATTCTACTTGAGTAGCCCTTTCATTTGATACCCATATTGAGGGGGTTGTGGAAAAAATATGTAATCCGCCATTTTGTACCGGCGGCCATCTTGGATTTACAATGTTATTGATATTAGTATATTGTATTGTCATCGGAATTAAAGGTGTGTACCAAATTTCAGATCAATCTGACAACAGCAAGGTACTTAAATTTGAATTACTAAATTTGACCCAAGAATAAATAATAAAACAAACAGGGTAAGCTAAATAAAACCGTTTAATAAAAATAACTGCGGCAACCATGCGGCAACTAACCAGTTGCTTAATGTGCAACGAAACGCATCAGAATTTAAATAAATACACGCGTAATGAAGCCCTTGACATTCAGATATAACTGACAACCTGTGCTGTGTATATGTTAATATTATATGTATGTATGTATGTATGTATGTATAGTAATGTATGAATGCATGTCATATTACCGGTTTTGAGAATTCGGAGGTGCGCGCGTTTGTGTAATAATTTCGCCCAGGGTCCCGATTCTCCTAAGTTAATAATGTGAAAATCGAATAGAAATTGAATCGCAATAGCAGTTTTAACCATATATTCTGCTACTGATATAAGACCAATCGTATTCCAACGACATTCGATTGGTTTGCGATTGGTCTGCTATTTTGGGTCTACACGGTAGGTAGTTTACAATCATAATGCAATCGTAAATCATTTGCAGACAAAATGATTCATTATTGAATGACAGAAAAGGATAAAAACCTTTATTTCAAAGAAAAAATAGCGGAATGCCACATACGCTTCAATCGTAATTGAGTCGGTATTGGATCTCAGTCGAACGTGAATCGTATGTCGCTTAAGTACTAGGAGAATCGGGTCCCAGCTCAATTGTCGGTTACGACGGCTGTAGTCTCTAAGGAGATCAGCCAGCTGCGTAGGCACAATCATTTGCGCAGACACAGGTGCACTCACTATTCCTTCAACCTCATAGCGCGATGGGGCGGCAATCCGACACGACCGGAGAGAGATCAGGCGCAGGACTGACATTAACGTGCCCCCCGATGCACGGGTGTATCAATCACCAACTTCCAGGCTCCGGGCTGCTTTGTAAAAGTTGAAAACCCACAATGCGATTTCGGCCCGACCCGGGAATCGAACCTGTGACCTCGTGCACACAGCGGGGCCCAGCAGGGCCAAGGACCGCTGGGGCTGCGGGGTTGTTCGAAAGAGTTACCGCGGCCCTGGTACATAAAAGGCCTACGACGGAACACGACGGTTTTTTAGTCATGAAAAAGTCTGACACTCCCTCACCGCTGCTAATAGACGATATATTGCATTAAAAATATACTGATACAGGAAGAATTTTTCCCATAAATTAACATAATGAACACAGAAGGTTATTACTACCGCACTTTAGCTTCAAAATAAGACTAATTACTTCCATACAGCCATAAATCTATCGAATTAACAACAAAATAATTAATATTCGTTACACTAAATACATCGGTAATCGGGCAGTTTTTTAGGGTTCCGTACCCAAGGGGTGAAACAGGACCCTACTGTTTTCGCTCCTCCGTCCGTCCGTCTGTCCATCTGTCACCAGGCTGTATCTCATGATAGTTAGAGAGCTGAAATTTTCACGATGATGTGTTGTTGTTGAAGCTATAACAGCAAATACTGAAAACTAGAATTAAATAAATATTTTGGGGGGCTCCCATACAACAACCGTGATTTTTTTGTCCGTTTTATAAATAATGGTACCTACGGAACCCTTCGTGCGCGAGTTCGACTCGCAATTGGGCAGTTTTTTAAGCAATTGCTTCATATTACATGACGTTGGCCAATTATTTTTATCGTCACATGTAATTCGATATAATTATAGATATTTTACAGTCTACATACTTAGTGCGTTTTTATGCACAATTTAGCTGTAATAAAAGTGTTTGTCTGTATATTCCATGTTTTATTTTGAGCGATTTCAACGAGGTAATGCTGCCAGCCTCTTGGGCACGCTCCCAGTCGACGCAATGGGAACGATTTTTTTTTTCATTTTTACTAGAAATTTGTAGTTCCATTTATAAACATCTATTTTGTCAATATTTAAATCAATAAAACCCGTAACAACTGTCAGAGATGCTCAAATGACAGCCGGGAACCAGCAGTTTATCGTGCCTACCGAAACATAATTTAGAACTTGTCATGACAAGATGGTCACCCATCCACGCACTGACCGCGCCAAGCGTTGCTTAACCTTATGATTGACTAGCTCGTGCCAGCGGTTTCACCCGCATCCCGTGGGAACCTCGGCACGAACCCGGATAAAATGTAGCCTATAGCCTTCCTCGATAAATGGGCTATCTAATACTGAAATAATTTTTCAAATCGGACAAGTAGTTCCTGCGATTAGCGCGTTCAAACAAACTCTTCAGCTTTATAATATTAGTATAGATTTGTCTGCTCAGCTTTGACTTAGCCACGAGCTAGTCAAAAATATATCATGAACCGGCATCGAACCTACTTCCCATGCATCTTATAAACACCTTCCTTATTGATAAACCTTATCATAAAATGTCAAGCACTTAACGAGAGTGAATTATTGTAATGTTTTCTTTATTTACGGAGTAGTATTTTGTCGTTAATTTATTGTTATTTATTTTTTGAGGTCGTAAATAAGTTAAGGGTGACAGCCGAGACAAATAAGATGAATATATGAGATGTAGACTACTTACACATAATTATTTAAATATAATAAGTAAGTTACTTATAGACTAATAATATCATAAAATATTGATACGGAACCATTCTTTTTTATTTTATTTAATTACTAGTGGTTTTCTTGCCATTTTCAGTAGATTTTTTTGGCCGATCCCAGATAAAATATAGCCTATGTTACTCGGGAATAATGTAGCTTCCCGGTAGAGAATCGGTTTTCAAATCGGTACAGTAGGTACTTTCGCAGCCTTTAGGGTTCAATCAAAAAATGTTTCCTCTTAATTATATTAGTATCCAATATGTCGCAAAATTTTTCAAAAAACTCACCTCTTTCCATGAAGTCGGTTAAAATATCGAACCAAGTTGCTTCTGACACTAACGCGAATATTAGACATTAAATAAGAGTACTTTTATGGATTTTATCGCGATTATATTAATATTATTTAATCCCGACGTTTCGGATCCTTTACAGCATCCATGGTCACGGGCAGACTAAGGTGTTGGTCGTCTTGATATTATAGTTACAAACAGCTACCCTACATTTTGTAAATTATTGAAAATTTCGTTCACGCAGAACGAGGTAAATTATTACAGCCTCGATAAAATACGTAAAAGATCTGTCTAGGCGGTTGGTTGACGCTTCTCGTGACCAAAAGGTTGGCTATTACCTCGGACAAAGGATCAGCATGGCCATCCAACGAGGTAATGCTGCCAGCCTCTTGGGCACGCTCCCAGTCGACAGCGATGGGGATGAATTTTTTGACGCTTTTTAGATATAGTGTTTTTTTTTTATTGTTTTACTAGGATAGTTTTTTTTGTGTGTTGTAATTATGTATGTAAATAGCTGCGTAAAAGTATTTTCATTTAAAAATCAAATCAAAACAAAATAAGCCAGGTAGCGCCACAAAAAAAAACTTGTAAGTAAGTATGCATTATAATACCTACACAACACATCGACCTTCATTACATAAAGTATCAAGATAATCACTTCGACACCACATTTAAATAATTGAATAATTTATAGGCGTTTATTAAACGTCATGTATAAGCTACAAGCTACAATTATAGGCGGTTTGTGTCAAAATAGGTTACATTTTTTAAATGTAACAACTTCATTAAATGACAATGGCCGTGAAACTGAGAACATAAAGTTAAGCAATACTTGGCACGGACGGTCCGTGGATGGGTGACCATCTTGTCATAACAAGTTCTTCTGTGTTTTGGAAAGCAAGATAAACTGCAGGTCCCGGCTGTCATTTGAACACCTTCGGCAGTCATTACGGGTAGTCAGAAGCCAGTCTGATAACCAGTCTTATCAAAGGGTTGCCCAGGTTGAGGAGATCAGATAGGCAATCGCTCCTTGTAAAGCACTGGTACTCAGCAGCATTTGGTTAGACTGGAAGCCGACCCCAACATAGTTGGGAAAAGGCTCGGCAGATGAGGTAGGTATATTTGTCAGTCTTCTGTCCTTCTCCTAATTCTGAGAAATACAATGCTGAAATTTGCAAAGTTCGTTTTTATGTATGTAAAGATCAAACTGAGAACCTCCTTTTTTGAAGTCGGTTAAGAATAGACTTTATCAATCAAACTCTAAGTGGGCGAAACTTGTGGGTGATAGATGATTGATAAGGCGGGGCGGAAATATAATATAAAGAAACTAATTATAATAATTATTCTTATTCTTTATTGCACACTTAACAATACATATTAAAAAATAATAAAGACAGTTTATGTACAATGGCGAGCTTAACCCAGAATTGGGTTCTCTTACAGCCAACCTTAAAGCCATGGAGAGATTTGATAGTGGTAGGGTAGATTAAAAAGTGCACAACAAACATTGAAAACTAACAAAAATATCAAATAACAATATACTAAACATATATATGTAGTAAAACTACACAATACATAAACATAATACATATAAAATATATATATATATACATACGAATATAAATGTCATTCATGTCGATAAATAGTATTCCTTTACTCGTCTCTTGAATGCACCCAACGATGGGCTTTCGCGTATCGAATGTGGAAGGGAATTCCACAGTCTCACAGCACGAACAGTGAACGATCCATCATAGCGGCTCGTAGTGTGGGAAGGGACACGAAGAAGGAGAGATGAGGAAGTGCGACAAGGTTTGCCTCTCGGAACAAGAAACTCAAAACGTTCCCGAAGATATCTTGGTGAGCGAGGATTGTAGAGAAGAGAGAAGAGAAAAGAAAGAATGTGAGCATCTCGACGTCGCCGAATAGGCAACCACTTCAACCGACTTCGAAATTCCGACACATGGTCGTACTTCCTGAGCCCGAAAATGAAGCGGATGCACAGATTCTGCAGACGTTCGAGCTTATCTAGAAGTTCCTCAGTCGCATCAAGGAAACAGACATCAGCATAATCTAAAAGTGGGAGAAGAAGCGACTGAGCGAGAGTAATTTTTGTTGAAAAAGGCAGGAACTTTTGGAGCCGTTTGAGAGACTGAAACGTGCAAAATACCCTCCTGCTTACTTCCGCAATGTGTTTACCCCAAGACAAGTGACTGTCCATTAGCACACCCAGGTTTTTGACGTGCGAAGAGTAATTTATAGTAACATTATCGTACAAGAGCAGCGGAGGAGATTGTAACCTATTCAGAAAATATCTGCCACCAATAATGATGGCTTGAGATTTGGAAGGGTTGACCAAAAGACCAAAGCTTTTAGCCCATTGACTTATGTTGACAAGATCATTATTGATGGCATCAATTGTCCTAGGAAGCTCCTCGAGATGACAATGTTGATAAAGCTGCAAATCGTCTGCATAGAGATGGTAATGTGAAGTAAGTGTCTTTGTGATGGCGTTAATAAAAACGGAGAAAAGTAGAGGAGAGAGAACGCCGCCTTGAGGAACACCCGCAGCAAGATCACACCACTCAGAGGAACCCTCGTCAGAGCGAACCGACTGCGAGCGACCTCGAAGATAGGAACTAAACCACGCAATTACAGACGGAGATATATTAAGAGAGGAGAGGATACCTAGGAGGATGTCAAAATCAACTGAGTTAAAAGCACTACTGAAATCCAGTAATACCAACACAGTTAAGCGCCGGTGCTCCATTGCCAGTCTGATGTCATCCGTAATTTTCACCAGAGCGGAGACTGTGCTATGGCCCGGACGAAAACCAGACTGGTATGGACTCAGCAGGCTGTTAGAGGAAAGAAAGTGAGACAGTTGATTATTGACAACACTCTCAAGGACTTTGGAGAGGATTGGAAGTATGGATATTGGACGGAACTGGGAAACGGAGGAGAGATTGGGTACCTTGGGTAAAGGCAATACATGGGCTTTTTTCCATGCTGAGGGAAAGGAACTGGTAAATAGGGAGAAGTTGATAAGATGTAAAATCACAGGAATAAGTACATCAAGAATGGGAAGAAGCATTCGAAGATGAAGCCCATCATCTCCTACTGCTTTTGAGAAAATTATTGTTATTTTAATTAGGTTGGCACCTACAAAAATATCTATGCAGTGACGATAATGACTTTGTCTGTCACTTGAACATCTTTTCCAGACGTTACTGGTCTTCAGAAGTCAAAAAGTTTACCAAGTCTTACCAAGGGGAATTGGGTTGCCCGGGTAACTGGGTTGTGGAGGTCAGATAGGCAGTCGCTCCTTGTAAAACACTCGTACTCAGCCGTATCGGGTTAGACTGGAAGCCGACCCCGACATAGTTGGGAATGGCTAGGCAGATGATGAACCAAATAATTAAAAAAGGAAATTATATTTCAGTAGGTAACTTACTTTTCAGGGTTGTTTTCATGTTTTAATAATTTACCTAATAATCACAGCATTTTCCCAAAAGAGAATAGTTTATAAAATATCGTCAATTTTTATTATTTCTTAACAAAAATATGTGTAAGTATTTTAATATATTTGCTGACAGCATAAATGCCTCAATTCTACAAAATTCAATAGCCCTTGTACAAAATTACAAAATCGACAAACAAGCAATAATAAGTGAAATAACAACAAAAATAAAACCAACACTTACGCCCGTCGTCGGCTGACAACTCCTTACAAAAACCGACCAAGTGCGAGTCAGACTCGCGCACGAAGGGTTCCGTACCATTATTTATAAAATGAGCGAAAAATCACGTTTGTTGTATGGGGGCCCCCCAAACAATTTATTTTATTTGTTGTTATAGCGGCAACAGAAATACATCATCTGTGAAAATTTCAACTCTCTAACGATCACGGTTCATGAGATACAGACGGACGGACAGAGGAGCGAAAACCAGATGGTCCCGTTTTACCCCTTGGATACGAAAGTCGTGGTGGCCTAGTGGGTCACGAACCAACCTCTCGAGTATGAGGGTGTGGGTTCGATTCCAGGTCAGGCAAGTACCAATGCAACTTTTCTAATTTTGTATGTAATTTCTAAGTAATCTTAGACACCAATGGCTGATAAAAAAGGTGAAGGAAAACATCTTGAGGAAACCTGGAATATATAGTCTGAAATCACCAACCCGCATTGAGCAAGCGTGGTGATTAATGCTCAATCCTTCTCCGTGTGAGAGGAGGCCGCAGCCCAGCAGTGGGACGATAAAAAGGCTGTAACAATAACAGTACCTGAAATTTAAATTTTTAGAGGTTTAAATAAACCTAGCTCGGGTGGTCCCTATGTTTAGAATTAGAACTGTTTTTATTTTATTATTGCCTGTATGTAGATATTAGCCTAGATTAACTTAGTTTATCCGAATGTTATTATTAAGACAGTTTGTTTTACCTCAACATCTGAGACATTTTAATTACTAATTCATGTGATCTATGTTTTTTTATTTATTTTTTTTGTATTATTTTTTTATTTTATTTTTAGTACGGAACCCTAAAAATTATAAAGGGCAAGAGTCTCTTACCCGACTGCGTCACAAATAAAGAGGTACTGATAACCTTTAGGAGTGGTATTGTTATTGTAAAGGGAATAATATTGTGGTCGTTGGCTGTAGGAAGCTGTTGTGGCGTATGTTATTTTATTGAAATGTTTTTAAGGTAGTTGTGTAGTGGAAGCAATATTTTTTGTGGGAATATGTTTTATAATTCATTTATTTTTGTTGCATGAGCATTCAAATAAACTATTTAGCTATTTAATCTATAGAGTCTATAGTAATTATAATAAAGAGGAAACATAAAGGCACCGAAAGTAATGTACCAATGAGAAAAAATCTTTCACAGTTCAGAAGCTACACTATTAAGTATAGAAAAGAGAGTTTCCACAAGGCATCATCATCATCATCTCCCACGCCCTTTCCCACCAGTGTTTAACAAGGAGCGACTGACTTTCTGACTTCCTCAACCCAATTACCCGGGCAACCCAATACCCCTTGGTTAGAGTGGTGTCATACTGGCTTCTGACTACCCGTAACGACTGCCATGGATGTTAAATGACAGGAGACTGGGAGCTAGTCATAATATATCGCCGCGATATCTCGCCAACGCCCCGCTTTCACTATCGCACAACCAAGAATGTAGACTCATAAATAAAGTTTGAATGTCCCAATAAGCGAAGCCGGGGTGTCGACTAGTCTAACTGTTATTATCAGGCTAGCCTTACCGAGGCTACATTTGTATCAGTATTATCATATTAATATTGTAAAGGTTACTGATAACGAAAGTTTGTGTGTGTAGGTAATCTAGTATTGATTTGATTTTTATTGGAGTTTGCTGGGTCGATTTGCATTGAGCAATAGATTTGTTTTTTTAGAAGAGCTTGTTGCTAAGCAACAGCCGCTCGGGTCTATCTATCGTACAAAACAAAGTTTGGTCCGTGTATTAGTGATCTTGATCATGGCAGAGAATGGTTAGATCTGGATAACTACAAACTAACAGCTGATTTGTACCCATATTCTTACAAATAAATGTTTCTTTCTTGGGGAGTTAAATTGATGGGTCCCGATTGCAATTTGAACAGTCGTTACGGGTAGTCAGAAGCCAGAAAGTCTGGCAACCAGTCTTATCTAGGGATGTAAGGTTGCCAAATACCCTGGAAACTGGTTTGAGTAATCCATAATCTCTTTTTTATAAAATTACCAATATACATAATTATGTAATTTTTATTTAGGTACCTACTAGGCAATATTATACATACATAAAGTATACTGCCTCGTTGGTCTAGCTGTCGCAAGTGCGGCTGCTGAGCACGAGGTCTCGGGTTCGATTCCCGAGTCGGGCCGAAATCGCTTTGTGGGTTTTAGAAGACTTTCACAAAGCAGCCCGGAGCCTGGAAGCTGGTGATTGATTCACCCGTGCATCGGAGAGCACGTAAATGTCGGTCCTGCGCCTGATCTCTTACCGGTCGTGTCGGATTGCCGTCCCATCGGGTTATGAGAGTGAAGGAATAGTGAGTGCACCTGTGTCTGCGCAAGTGCTCGTGCACTATAATATGTCCTGCGTAGTTGGCTAATCTCCTTACATGAGAACAGCCGCCGTAGCCGATAATCGGCTAGGAGGACATCATCATCATCATCATCATCACATAAAGCAGAAGAGTTTGTTTGCTTGAATGCGATAATCCTATTCCTACATAAAAAATATCTGGTCCTGGTCGCAAATGGGACCTGGGATAGGTCATTGTTTTATAGCCTAACCGTTAGCAACAACCTTCGTTCGTCCTTCCAAACGTCATCAGACCAGCCTACATACATATACAATGCGTATTAATGATAATTACCCATACATACATACATGTGAACTTCTTAATTATAATGTAAATCAGCCACGCCTGGCGAAGGCATGCGGAAACCAAGGATTGTGGTAATGTCAAAAGTTTGGGATGTCATGTGATGTGGATGCGGCTGTTTTTGAAATGGTATGGAGTGACAGCAGTTCCTGCTATAAGCCGGAGAGTTCCTACTGTCACCGTCTGGGACTGAAAAACCGATTTGTTTAATTTTCAGATTATCGGCCAAGGTGGCTGTTCTCCATTATATAAGTAGATTAGCCAACTGCGCAGGAAATATTATTATAGTGCACAAGCATTTGTTTGGACACAGGTGCACTCACTATTCTTTCACTCTAATAGCCGATGGGATCAGCAATATTGCCTATGTATATATTATATACCCACCGCGGTCCAAAACTGCCTTTGCGTTTGACAATGGCAATAATGGGCCTATGCAATATGGTTCCATTTTGACGTACAGAGCTTTAACAGAAATGTTTTGCATTTCTTTTCTTTTAAAAATAGTATATTTAATAGCATCGACATCTCCTATTTATTTAAAACACCAGCCCTAAACTATGCCTGCAACTTGGGCACCAAAATTCCTTATACCGCATCCATCAGCGCACCCTACTCTTCTTAAATCATTGCAACATATAGAGTACTTTTTGCGATGCACTCGCAAGCATCATTTACCACTAAATATACGACAAAAAGCATTAAAACACTCGTTATATATGTATCTCAGTCACCTTCATGATTTTATTTGTCACTTAAGTGATTTATTTGTAATTCCGCTTTTTATAGACTTTGCGTGTTAATTGGTCTAGATTTATTAGTGTTTTGTGCAAGTATGATGATGTCCTCCTAGCCGATTATCGGCTACGGCGGCTGTTCTCATGTAAGGAGATTAGCCAACTACGCAGGACATATTATAGTGCACGAGCATTTGCGCAGACACAAGTGCACTCCCTATTCCTTCACTCTCATAGTCCGATGGGACGGTAATCCGACACGACCGGAGAGAGATCAGGCGCAGGACCGACATTTACGTGCTCTCCGATGCACGGGTGAATCAATCACCAGCTTCCAGGCTCCGGGCTGCTTTGTGAAAGTCTTCTAAAACCCACAAAGCGATTTCGGCCCGACCCAAGAATCGCATCTGAGACCTCATGTGCACAGGGCTGCGGGTTGTTCGAAAGAGCACGATGGATTTTTAGTCATGAAAAATTCGGATACTCTCTCAACGCTGCTAATAGACGATATATTGCATTAAAAATATACTGATACAGGAAGAATTTTTCCCATAAATTAACATAATTGAACACAGAAGGTTATTACTACCACACTTTAGCTTCAAAATAAGACTAATTACTTCCATACAGCCATAAATGTATCGAATTAACAACAAAATAATTAATATTCGTTACACTAAGTTCATCGGTAATTGGGCAGTTTTTTAGGGTTCCGTACCCAAAGGGTGAAACGGGACCCTATTGTTTTCGCTCCTTTCGTCCGTCCGTCCGCCCATCCGTCTGTATCTCATGAAGAGTGCTATACTCTATCCACGGAAGCAAGAGCTAAAAGGTAAACAAAGAATGACACTTTTTCAAGATGGCGGTATAACCCGACCGATGACAAAATCACAGATACTGCGAACATTTTACACAGAAATGTGACGTTTTGTCATCGGTCGGGTTATACCGCCATCTTGAAAAAGTGTCATTCTTTGTTTACCTTTTAGCTCTTGCTTCCGTGGATAGAGTATAGTAAGAGAGCTGAAATTTTCACAGATGATGTATTGTTGTTGAAGCTATAACAGCAAATACTAAAAACTAGAATTAAATAAATATTTTGGGGGGCTCCCATACAACAACCGTGATTTTTTTGTCCGTTTTATAAATAATGGTACGGAACCCTTCGTGCGCAAGTTCGACTCGCAATTGGCCAGTTTTTTAAGCAATTGCTTCATATTACATGACGGTAACCAATTATTTTTATCGTCACATGTAATTAGATATAATTATAGATATTTTACAGTCTAGATATTTAGTGCGTTTTATGCACAATTTGAGTGTGATAAAAGTATGTTTGTCTGTATGTTCCACGTTAAATTTTTAAATGATTTAAATAGTTTCTTCAAGAGTTCATCCACTCTTAGTTTTTAATACTCTTACGCAAATAAGAATTTGCGATTTGAATTCGATTTGCCACAACGATAGATGTTATCTTGAGGACAGAGATATACATACGTTTATCGATTTCTAATTTGCCTACTGAAAGATATCTACTATGATAGATCCTCCTCCACCTCCTCCGAGAACTTTTCCCAACTATGTTGGGGTCGGCTTCCAGTCTAACCGGATGCAGCTGAGTACCAGTGCTTTACAAGGTGCGACTGCCCTATCTGACCTCCTCAACCCAGTTACCCGGGCAGCCCAATACCCCTTGGTTAGACTTACTGATACTATGATACGATATGATGATGAAAGATACTACGATAGGTAGGTACCTATAATATGAGTCCTAAGATACCTGTACCCACAAGTATGGAAATTCAACATAACCCATGGTGTATACCTCTACCTAACTATTCTATACAGACAAAGTCACTGTTGAAATCTAGTTTAAAATATATCATGATTGTACCAGCATCAACCCCACTTCCCATGCATCTTATAAACACCTTCCTTATTGATAAACCTTATCATAAAATGTCAAGCACTTAACAGGAGTGAATTATTGTAATGTTTTCTTTATTTACGAGGTACTTTTTGTCGTTAATTTATTTTAATTTCTTTTTTGAGGTCGTAAATAAGTTAAGGGTGACAGCCCAGACAAATAAGATGAATATATGAGTCGTAGACTAATAATAAAATAAAATATTGATACGGAACCATTTTTTATTTATTTAATTATTACTTACCTGTTTCTTGCGGTTTTGTATGAGAACTGCCCGTCCCACGAGAAAATAAACCTACTTAGCCTATGTTACTCGGGAAGAGTAACTTCCCAACAGTGAAATAATTTTTCAAATCAGGTCATTTGCTTCGGAGTCTTACGGGTACAAACAAAAAAATTTTCCTCTTTATTATATTAGTATTCTAAGATTATGCCGCTACAAATTTCAAAAACCTCACCTCTTTCCATGAAGTCGGGTAAAAAATTAAATCAAGACACTTACGCGAATATTAGACATTTAAACAAAACTACTTTTACGAATTTTATCGCGGTTATATCAATATTGTAATACCGACGTTTCGGATCCTTTACAGCATCCATGGTCACGGGCAGACTAAGGTGTTGGTCGTCTTGATATTATAGCTACAAACAGCTACCCTACATTTTGTTAATTATTGGCAATCCGATTCACGCAGAACGAGCTAAAAAATATTTATATGATTGCGATAAAATCCGTAAAAGTAGTTTAATCCATGGTTTACTGTAATTTTTTTGACAAGTGCGTATCTAAATACGTAGATATTTACATATTTACATATAAAAAAATATCTCAGTAAAACAAAAAAAACCCACTATAACTAAAACGCGTCAAAAAATTCGTCCCCATCGCTGTCGACTGGGAGCGTGCAAAAGAGGCTGGCAGCATTACCTCGTTGGATCGCTATGCTGATCGAAAAGTAGTTTTATTTAAAAATCAAATCAAAACAAAATAATTTCAAGTAGCGCCACAAAAAAAACTTGTAAATAAGTATGCATTATAATACCTACACAACACATCGACCTTCATTACATAAAGTATCAAGATAATCACTTCGACACCACATTTAAATAATTGAATAATTTATAGGCGTTTATTAAACGTCATGTACTTATAAGCTACAATTATAGGCGGTTTGTGTCAAAATAGGTTACATTTTTTAAATGTAACAACTTCATTAAATGGCCGTGAATTTGTTTATATTTTGCCAGTCTTACCAAGGGGTATTGGGTTGCCCGGGTAACTGGGTTGAGGGGGTCAGATTCGCAGTCGCTCCTTGTAAAACACTGGTACTCAGCTGCATCCGGCTAAGACTGGAAGCTGACCCCAACATAGTTGGGAAAAAGCTCGGCAGATGAGGTAGGTATATTTGTCAATCTTCTGTCCTTCTCCTAAGTCTGAGAAATACTATGCTGAAATTCGCAAAGTTCGTTTGTATGGTGGTAATTAACATAGAGATCACACTGAGAAACTCCTTTTTTTGAAGTCGGTTAAGAATAGTCTTTTATTAATCAAAGTCTATCGAAAAGTGGGCGAACCCAGTGGGTGATAGATGATTGATAAGGCGTGTCGGAAATATAATATAAAGAAACTAATTATAATAATTATTGTTATTTTAATTAGGTTGGCACCTACAAAAATATCTATGCAGTGACGACAAATTCTTTGTCTATCACTTGAACATCTTTTTCAGACGTTACTGGTCTTCAGAAGTCAGAAAGTCTGACGACCAGTCTTACCAAGGGGGATTGGGTTGCCCGGGTTACTGGGTTGAGGAGATCAGATAAGGCAGTACTCCTTGTAAAACACTGGTACTCTACTAGCTGCATACGGTTACACGGTTAACTTACTTTTCAGGGTTGTTTTCATGTTTTAAAAAATAAATAATTTTCACGGCATTTTCTCAAAAGAGCACAGTTTATAAATAATCTCTTTATTTCTTAACAAAATTATGTGTAAATATTTAAATATTTCTGCTGACAGCATAAATGCAATTCAAGCAATTCTACAAAATTCAATAGCCCTTGTACAAAATACAAAATCGACAAACAAGCAATAATGAGTGTAATAACAACAAAAACAATATAAACATTTACGCCCGTTGTCGGCTGACAAGTTCTTACAAAAACCGGCCAACTGCGAGTCGGACTCGCGCACGAAGGGTTCATCATCATCATCATCATCAGCCTATCGCAGTCCACTGCTGGACATAGGCCTCTCCAAGTGCACGCCACTGAGATCGATTTTCGGCTGCTCGCATCCAGCTATCCACGAAGGGTTGAGTAGCATTATTTATAAAATGAGCGAAAAAATCAAGTTTGTTGTACGGGAGCCCCCCAAAATATTTATTTTATTCTAGTTTTCAGTATTTGTTATTATAGCGGCAACAGAAATACATCACCTGTGAAAATTTCAACTCTCTAACTATCACGGTGCATGAGATACAGCCTGGTGTCAGACGGACGGGCGCACAGAGGAGCGAAAACAATAGGGTCCCGTTTTACCCTTTGGATACGGAAGTCGTGGTGGCCTAGTGGGTTAAGAACCAACCTCTCGAGTATGTGGGTGTGGGTTCGATTCCAGGTCAGGCAAGTAGATACCAACTTTTCTAAGTTTGTATGTAATTTCTAAGTAATCTAAGACACCAATGGCTGATAAAAAAGGTTAAGGAAAACATCTTGAGGAAACCTGGACTATATAGTCTGAAATCAGCAACCCGCATTGAGCAAGCGTGGTGATTAATGCTCAATCCTTCTCCGTGTGAGAGGAGGCCGCAGCCCAGCAGGGACGATAAAAAGGCAGTAACAGTACCTGAAACACAGGTTTAAATAAAACCTAGTTCGGGTGGTCCCTATGTTTAGAATTAGAACTGTTTTTATTTTATTATTGCCTGTATGTAGATATTAGCCTAGATTAACTTAGAGTATCCGAATGTTATTATTAAGACAGTTTGTTTTACCTCAACATCTGAGACATTTTAATTACTAATTCATGTGATCTATGTTTTTTTAAATAAATTGTTATTTTCTTATTTACTAGCCGTTGTCCCGCGGTTTCACCCGCGTCCCGTGGTAACTACTGCTCGTACCGGGATAAAATATAGAATATGTTACTCGTGGATAATGTAGCTTTCGAATGGTGAAAGAATTTTAAAAAACGGTCCAGTAGTTTTTGAGCCAATTCATTACAACCAAACAAACAAAGTTTTCCTCAGTTTTTCCTCTTTATAATATTAGTATAGATTTATTTTATTTTTAGTACGGAACCCTAAAAATTATAAAGGGCAAGAGGCTCTTACCCGACTGCGTCACAAATAAAGAGGTTCTGATAACCTTTGGAAATGGTATTGTTATTGTAAAGGGAATATTATTGTGGTCGTTGGCTGTAGGAAGCTGTTGTGGAGTAGGTTATTTTATTGAAATGTTTTTACGGTAGTAAAGTAGTGGAAGCGATGATTTTTGCGGAAATGTTCTCTTAACAATCTGTCATTTACATGGATATTTATAACACAAAAAAAACTATCCTAGTAAAACAATAAAAAAAACGAGTCAAAAATTCATCCCCATCGTACATCACACATGCATCATCCCTAGAGCCATTTCCTAACTATGTTGGGGTTGGATTTCAAACAAATTGTAAGCAGCTGATAATTGTATAAGCTGCCAAATGTATTAGAAGAAGCGACTGCCCTATCAAACCTCCTCTACCCAGTTACCCGAGCAACCCAATACCCCTTGGTGCTGGTGTCAGGCTTACTGGCTTCTGACTACCTGTTACGTCTGCCAAGGATGTTAAATGACAGGAAAATGGGAGCTAGATATCTCAGCAATATACAGCCATAGCCTAGCTACCACTATAGTACAACCAAGAATGCAGACTCATAAATTAAGTTTGAATGTCCCAATAAGCGAAGCCGGGGTGTCGACTAGTCTAACTGTTATTATCAGGCTACATTCTCATCTCCCGAGCCTTTTCCCAACTATGTTGGGGTCGGCTTCCATTCTAACCGGATGCAACTGAGTACCAGTGCTTTACAAGGAGCGACTGCCTACCTGACTTCCTCAACCCAGTTACAATTGCAACCCAATGCCTCATGTTAGACTGGTGTCACACTTACTGGCTTCTGACTACCCGTAACGACTGCCAAGGATGTTAAATGACAGGAGAATGGTAAATAGTCATCACATATCGCGGCGATATATAGTCTTCGCCCCGCTTTCACTGCAGCACAACGAAGAATGCAGACTCATAAATAAAGTTTGAATGTCCCAATAGGCGAAGCCGGGGTGTCGACTAGTCTAACTGTTATTATCAGGCTAGCCTTACCGAGGCTACATTCTCATCTGCCGAGCCTTTTCCCAACTATGTTGGGGTCAGCTTCCAGTCTAACCGGGTGCAGCTGAGTACCAGTGCTTTACAAGGAGCGACTGCCTATCTGACCTCCTCAACCCAGTTACCCGGGCAACCCAGTACCCCTTGGCTAACCTGGTGTTAGACTTACTGGCGTCTGACTACCCGTAACAACTGCCAAGGATGTTCAATGACAGCCGGCGCCTACAGTTTAACGTGCCATCCGAAACACAGTCAGTGGTGTCCAAGATATACTTAGAAAGTACATACAAACTTAGATAAGTTGCATTGGTACTTGCCTGACCCGGAATCGAACCCACGCACTTATACTTTAGAGTTTCGTTCTTTTACCTACTAGGCCACGACGCCTTTTTTTAGAGCTTCAAAAATATATCTCTTTAATATCTCGCCATCGCCCCGCTTTCACTATCGCACAATCAAGAATGCAGACCAATAAATAAAGTTTGAATGTCCCAATAAGCGAAGCCGGGGTGTCGACTAGTCTAACTGTTATTATCAGGCTAGCCTTACAGAGGCTACATTCTCATCTCCCGAGCCTTCTCCCAACTATGTTGGGGTCGGCTTCCAGTCTAACCGCATGCAGCTGAGTACCAGTGCTTTACAAGGAGCCACTGCCTATCTGATCTCCTCAACCCAGTTACCCGGGCAACCCAGTACCCCTTGGCAAGACTGGTGTCAGGCTTCTGACTACCCGTAACGACTGCCAAGGATGTTAAATGACAGGAAAATGGGAGCTAGATATCTCAGCAATATACAGCCATAGCCTAGCTACCACTAGTACAACCAAGAATGCAGACTCATAAATAAAGTTTAAATGTCCCAATAAGCGAAGCCGGGGTGTCGACTAGTCTAACTGTTATTATCAGGCTAGCCTTACACAAGCTACATTCGTATCAGTATTTATCAGTATTATCATATTAATATTGTAAAGGTTACTGATAACGAAAGTTTGTGTGAGGTAATCTAGTATTGAATTTGATTTTTATTGGCGTTTGCTGGGTTTATTTGCATTTGGTATTAAAGTCTATTTTATATCGAAAGCTGGCCTGTTCAAAGTCAGAGTCAAAATCATAAAAGCAAAGTTTTAGTCAGCTGATAGTATGTTTGGGCTCATCAAATCAGTATGAAGATGAATGGTAGCACGCATATTACAAGGGTCGGGTATTTAGCCGGTATCAGACCGAAAAGAGGAATGAAGATTTGTCTGGGTGTAATATCCCTCATAATATTATAAATGCGAAAGTATCTCTGTCTCTCTGTCTGTTACGATTTTACGGAAACCACTGAACTGATTCTATTTAAATTTATTACATAGTCTGATAGAGCTTACCTTGAGAAAGAACATAGGATTGTTTTTATTCCGGACTTTTGAAGAGATCGCTTAGAATCGCGATATAACCGAACTCGATGCAGGCGAAGCGTTGTATTAGCACCTACTTATAACACAAGCTGATCACTACCTTACCGTATGGCTAACTGACCGTGTATATTCAGCACCATAGGTCATGGTTTTATAGCCTAACCGTTAGCAACAACCTTCGTTCGTCCTTCCAACGTCATCAGACCAGCCTACATACATATACAATGCGTATTAATGATAATTACCCATACATACATACATGTGAACTTCTTAATTATAATGTAAATCAGCCACGCCTGGCGAAGGCATGCGGAAACCAAGGATTGTGGTAATGTCAAAAGTTTTGGGATGTCATGTGATGTGGATGCGGCGTTTTGAAAATGTCAATGAATGACGCGCAGAAAGCACGCTGCTTTTAAGGAGTATCGGTGACTTGTTGAAAGGAGACCCCGCAAATTACAATTTCTGATATCTAATCATTATAATGCACGCACTCTCATTTGTCTATACTAATATTATAAAGAGGAAAACTTTGTTTGTTTGTTTGGTTGTGATGAATAGGCTGAAAAACTACTGGACCGTTTTTAAAAATTCTTTCACCATTCGAAAGCTACATTATCCACGAGTAACATAGGCTATATTTTATCCCGGTACGGGTCAGTAGTTACCACGGGATGCGGGTGAAACCGCGGGCAAACGGCTAGTTTATTTATATAGAACTTTTTTAATGCTGGCCCACCGTTCCAGTAAGAACAGAACAGAAACGAATTGAAACCAGAGGACTTGAACGGCATATAAAACATACCAATCGTCACCGACCTTCTATAATGGTCTTACCCAAGCTAGCAAGAATAGGCAAGTAGCCGGCCGACATCGCTGGTTAGAATCTTCTCATCGTCAAGGGCGCGGTCTACACACTAGTGCCGACCGGTGTATGTTGGGATATGATCCGGATTATTTCTGTTCTTAATATTTAAAAAAATGTAGGTTTAGGGCCAGACTGGAACTAAAAGATAAAAAAAACAGTCATGCATTCGTCTCTCAAAAAAATCCATAGGTACTCCGAAAACCGCATCCATGGGTACACACTGCTCTTCTTAAATCATTGTAACATATAGAGTACTTTTTGCGATGCACTCTCAAGCATCATTTACCACTAAATATACGACAAAAAGCATTAAAACACTCGTTATATGTATCTCAGTCACCTTCATGATTTTATTTGTCACTTAAGTGATTTATTTGTAATTCCGCTTTTTATAGACTTTGCGTGTTAATTGGTCTAGATTTATTAGTGTTTTGTGCAAGTATAAGTACTCAATTAATATTGTAAGTGCGTTGAATATTGAGTTCTAGCCGTTTTCCCGCGGTTTCACCCGCGTCCCCAAGGAACTACTGCCCGTATCGACCTAAAATATACCTTATAGTGTTACTCGGGGATAGTCTAGCTTTCTAAAAGTGATAGAATTTTTGAAATCAGTTCTCTAGTTTCGGAGCCTTTAGGGTACAAGGAAATAAAAAATGTTTCTTCTTGTTATACTAGATTGCTGGAAGCTCTTCAAAGCCTAAACCCCATAAAGCGAGTTAACTGAGCTTAAAGACGACAATAAGCAAAATACATTCTACTAAATATAAATGCGAAAATTTAAGTATATGTATAGAACAAACACGTTCTTCTTGAAACCAAAATGAGTCTAATAGATTTTGATGAAACTTGGTAGTAATATAGATTACTATGTAGTTCGTGTTAGAACAACATAGACTTTATCTTAGTACAGAAATTAGTTCCCTCAGGACGTGGATAAAACCGCTGGCAGAAGCCAGTAACATTATCTGTTTACTCTATAAAAGCGATCTTTTTCCCACATCTTTAATAACAAGATACACAAAACAAATAATAAATTTCATACATTTAAATTAACATCGATACTCGCTATCCGTCGCATCTATCTGCTCCGAAAACGTACAAAAAATCTACCATTTCCTACCATAAAAACTGCCATTGGAAAACCAACCTTAGATTCGTGTATTTTAAGTTGACTTTCACTTGTCGGTGTAGGGCCATTAATTGGTAGTCAAAATGGTTCAGTTATTACAGCCGGTACCAAATATGGGATGAACTAAAGGGCAGGCTTATTGTTACTTAGAGCACTTAACTAACTGGAATCGAAATTAGCAAAATCTGTAGAATTTACCTATCTTAAACCTTCTCCTAAGTCCGAAAAATACTACGCTGAAAACCTCATCAAAATCGGGTCCTTCAAACTTGAGATTATCGCGCACTAACATACATAGATACAGGTTTAACTGAAAACCTAATTTTTTAAGACGATTAAAAAGAGTATCAATTTTCGATCACATTGCTATGCACGCACTTGACATAGTAGGTACCTACTGTAGTTTCCGAGTAGTCACATTGAATACGTTAGGTAGGTATGACATCACATCCTACTATACCTATGTACATATGTGTGAAATTTATACCCTCGTAGATGCTGCTACCCATCTCCGAGCAAGCCGTTTCACATCCCACTTGGTGCTGTATGGTGGTTATACCATCACCAGTCGGTAGCCAGAGCCGCGTCCGTTTTTCAGACGAGAGACGTCGACATTGCAAAAGCGTCTCCACTAGTTCAATGCTCTAAGTATTGTGACAATAAAATAAGTCCAACGATGATCTGATGCGAAAATTATATGCGTTTACCGCTCACAATGTAGGACTGTTCTTAAAAATTAATCATAACTTATGGACACATTATCCAAGGAATTTGTAAAGGTTGTTCAACCTCCCACGAATTTAATACAATTTTAGCCTTTTATGTGATACAATATTATCGAGATGTATACAATTATAAAAGTACATGAAAGGAGTCATTAACTTTTACTAGGTAGCTGTCAAAATTCCAAAATGTCAAGATTTTGGAACGTTTTAATAAAGAAGATGGATTTCGTCGAAAGGGGTAAGGTAGAATAATAGACAAACAAACGACGAATAGTAGATTATCGGGAATTTGCGCGGTCGAGACGCCCTTTCTATCCCCGAAAACCAAGACTTAACCTTTCCCGCGGCATTAAATTAAAATTAAAAATCGGGCCAAAAGAAATTGGCCTAAACTACGAATTATTCTGACAATATAATAATGAGGACTAGATTTTTCCCAGGGTCTCAGCCGCGTCCCGTACTCGAATAAAATACAGCCTATGAAACACTGAGATAATGTAGCTTCCCAACAGTGAAATAATTTTTCAAATAGATTATGGAAAGCTACACTCTTCCCGAGTACTTATCAGGCTATATTTTATCCCGGTATGAGCAGTGGTTTCCACGGGACGAGGCCAAAACCGCGTTAAAAACAGCTAGTTTTAATAATTAATATAGATATATGGATCATCTTTGGAATCGAGGCAACTAGGCTAAACCGAGACATCTGATCTGCTGTAACAGACACTAAGTTCGATAAGTTCTATTAAATACTGACCCTGTATTACATGCTGTGTGAAGGACATCGTTACATTGAGATAGTTTATTGCAATCTATACTAATATTAAGTACATATAAAGAGAGGTTTTGTATCCCTAAACGCTCCGAAACTATTGAACCAATTTGGGCTTTCACTGTTGGGAAGTTAGATTATCCCCAAGTAATATAGGCTATATTTTGTTCGGGTATAGGAAGCTCTCTGAGAGTGAAAACGTGAGAAAACAGCAAGAAATTTTCAAATATTGGGTTCTGGTTGGTAATTTACAGCCGGGTCAATCAAACATTAGGTTAAGCAACTCTTGGCTCGGCTGGTTTGTGGAAGGGTGACCATCTTGTCACAGGAGCTCCTCAGTGCATCGGAAAACACATTGAACTGAGTCCCGGTTGTTACCTATAAAAATATCTTTGATAGTCAAAAATCTAACAACCAATCTTTGCATATTATCATTATAGTCATATTATAGTCATATTGGGTTGCTCGGGTACATTACTTGAGAAGGTCCACGTGAAATGACGCCAGACAGTAGAAAGTAGATGAGGAAGAAAAAGACATATAAAATTGGGATAAGTGCAGGAGTATGATGATTTGAGGACGTACGTACTAGGGACAGGAATTTGACATTAAGTACTTATATAGGGCTATTTTTTTTCTCTACAAAACAAATCAACAGATAGAACGAATATTAGGAATAGGCGTTAGTATGAGGCCTATTTCTTAACTCTAGTTACAATTTACGTTTAGTTCTGCCTACCCCGCCTGATGTAACACAGACGTATATTACAATAAGTAATTGAGGCGCAATATCGCACGAAATAAGGATCGACGCTTGCGCAGCCGTCAAACTATGCGTGAAATGTTTAAACTAATACAATTGGTGGCAATCAATCCTGTATAGTTGAGGTTAGGCTTGGGTTCCCTTTTCCAAGGAGAGCTGTTTTTGCACCTGGATGAGAAGTAGCCTTTAGCTTTCCTCGATAAACAAGCTATCTAGCACTGAAAGTATTTTTCAAATCGGTCTTGTGGTTCCTGAGATTAGCACATTGAATGAAAAAAGTCTTAGCATTATTGTATGTACCAGTATTATGAGTGTTGTAATGTGCAGTTTATTTTCTAAAAAATACATATTATTTACCCAAGCACATAGTGTTTTAAAAAATAGCAATATCAATTTCAATTTTTTCACTGATTCATAAACACCGATTTTCAAAAACATCCATTTTGCCACATGAAATTGAAGATATAATTCTTAACTGACTTTAGGCTTTTCAAGGCTTATCAAAAAATCTCGCTAGAACCACAGACTGGAAGCCTGCTGTGGCTGCAAGGTCGGGATCGGCGGCCCTGTGGGCTCCAGACGGAACATGGTGGGGTTTAGTTAAACAGTCTGACATTCCCTCACGCCTGCACCCATAGCGGGAGGGGTCATTTGACGGCTTTCTGTCAAAAAAAGAACTGGAAGCCGGCCCCATAGCTTGGAAAAGGTCTGGGCAGAACATGAGACAGATTTGTATACACATATGACACTATCAAATTGAAATTGAAATAAATAACTTTTAAATATGTACAACCAAAATATCATCATCATCTTCCTGACCTGATCCCTTTTTATTAGGAGTCAGCGCAGCATGTTGTTTTCTTCCACACTCTTCTGAAAAAAACTATATATATCTAAAGGTACGTTATATCTAGCAACCCCGAATAGTTTCGAGAAATATTACAATACTGCATACGAATGTTCGACTCGTGCGCACGTATATAAGCGGCGTGCTACCAGCGTAAGGCATCAGTCTCACTGTTCAGTTGAGAGGATACACATACATACGACATGTACGGAAAACTGGTGAGTTGACATATTTTTGATATATAGATAGAATAATGTTGTGTTGACGATTTTGAAATAATTCGAAGTGACAAGTACATTCCATACCATTCTTTGCAAAGCGTCCGTCGGGTAAAAAGGTGATAGATTCTCTTTCTTGCAGATATTTGCTTTGAAACCAAAATGTGTATCTATCTTTTTATTTACTTTTTATTGTATTTTTTTATTTAATTTAGAAGCTTGCCTTAGTTTCAATTTGCTAATCAATATTTTTTATTACATTGAAATGAGTCAAAAGATATCCCAGAAGTCGTTATACATAGAAACCAAGATTTGAAGCTATTTAAAAATAGAGTACCTAATAATAAAACTAAAAATATTCTAAACCATTATAATTTGCTGAAAACGAAATTTTAAGTGATACCTACTGAAATCAGTCAATTGACCATCGTCGTCACTGAAAATAGGCGACTTTTAGACATGAGAGGTACAAAAAAAAATGTTTTTCATAAAGACAATGTTTTACTTTTACAATAGTTATTGGTAGGATTACAAAAATATTTATCTTTCCAACATATCATATTTTTCTTTTCAAAATTATCGTTACCATAAAACGCTGCTCACTCCGCTACCATCCAAACCCAGCCTTACCTCATTTCTGACAATACAATCAACTGTCAGCATAACTCTTTATATAAAGACAAATTATTGTTCAAACTGTGATTGATTTGTGAATAGACTCATGCATAAATGATCAGCTATTCAATGTTGAGCCGGTAGTCAGAAGCTCGAGTCTGATATGTCGTCTGACCTGTTTTGGGTGCGAGATGAAAATTCTTGTGTCTGACAAGTGGTTTTTAAAAGGTGTATTTAAGAGATTTATTTATTGCGAGCGAAGTTAAAAAAGGATTAATGTTAAGTTAAAAAATAATAAAAGAAGTTAATAAAACATTCCCAGCAAGTTATCCTTACTAAAGTAGCTCTGTTTATCTGTCAAGTATTCACACCAAAACTACTAAACTGATTTACTTAAATAGAAATTAACCCGAGAAAGAACAAAGCCTAATTTTTACCCGCGTGCGGGAAAAATCGACTCACCAGTGTCTGAAATATAATTGTAGGTACTGAATTTAAAACTAGCTCCACCAGCGGTTTCACCCGCTTCCTGAAGGAACTACCTACTCCCATGACTCAAATAAAAAGTCCGACTGGGGAGACGCAGCCTAAATGTTATTCTGATAAGTAAACTATGCTGCTACATCTATTACTACCAAGCTAAATCAAAACCTTATAACGGTCGCCGGAAGACTCTGGATGCAGGTCGCCTCCAACAGGTATCTGTAGAGATCTAAGGGGGAAGCCTATGTTCAGCAGTAGACGTCCTATGGCTGAGATGATGATGATGATGATGAAATCAAAATCCAGTTAATAGTTTAAGAGTGAAAAATATCCATACTTAAATACAAAAGTTGGGTTTCTAATATAGCAAAGGTCTGGAATTCAAAATCCAGACATAATCTAATGAAGATATTAAAATAACAATGTCTAATTACAATTAACATAATCTTAATACATTTGTTAAGTAGTGGGTGTACCAACATGACAGGTGTAAATATGCATGATATTAGTTACTAGTCTTGCCCCGCGGGTTTACCTGCCCTTGGCTGTTAAATATATCGCCTACGGTGTGAATTCGTTTTTAATAAGCATTAATTATATCTAACTTATAGCTCATAAGTACTTATTAATATAAAAAACTGAAGAGCTTATATGTTTGAATGCATTAATCTCAGGGACTATTAGGGAGTTCCATTTGAATAATTATTTCAGCGTTTGATAGCTTATTTATTAAGGAAGTCTTTTATCCACACGCGTAAAGTTGGTTCCCAAGAAAAGCAGTTGATTCCACAGATTAACGTTAGCCTTTAGTTTGTGTTTTACTCTTTAGTTAAACAACTGCACTGATTTAGATAATTGTATGAAACTGCTGGAAAATTCTTTTCAGCTACGTTTCCTTTAGACTGGAAGCTAACCGTTAGGCCAGGGAACAGCTTTTTTTAAATTTAGTTTAGAAAAAAATTGCAGTAGCGAAGGAACTCCCTTTATTATCAATCGTAGTTTCAGAGATAGGTGTAGTCAAACAAACAAACAACATATTCAGCTCTATTAATAGTATGAAATCAATGTTGCTAATTATGTATTTATTCAATATCAATCATAATTTATCTGGTAATTTGTCGATTGATACCTATAATTAGAGGTTGCTATGAGGTACCTAATTACAATACGATATGTATGTATATGTAGCAATTAGAATTTTAATATCTACCTATTTCTTATACATAGTTGACATGTACTTATCATATCTTTAATATATGCTACATATATTAGACTACTAGCTTTTGCCCGCAACTTCGTTCGCGTGGAATAGTGACTACCAGCAGATTTTTGATTTGACCAATAGATGGCGCTATATGTCCGGAATAAATATATATTTTTTTTTTGTAATAAAAACTATCCTATGTCCTTTCTCAAGTTTCAAACTATGTCTGTACCAAATTTCACACAAATCGGTTCAGTAGTTTAGGCGTGAAGAAAAGACAGACAGACAGACAGACAGAGTTACTTTCGCATTTATAATATTAGTTTGGATAGGTACATACTAGCTTTATTCCCGCGGTTTCACCCGAATTCAATGGGGAACTACTGCCCATACCCGGATGAAAATAGCTTATGTTACTCGGGAAGGGTGTAGCTTTCCAACAGTGAAAGAATTTTTCAAATCGATGCAGTGGTTTCGGAACATTTAGTGGTACAAATAAGCGAACAAGGAAATGTATGATTCCTCTTTATTATATTGGCATATAATATAGACTGCCTTTAATTCACAGAACTTTAAATAATTACGTAATAGAAACCACCCTTGCCAAATTCTTGTAAATTAAATACCTACATACCTACTAATCGTTCTGACATCAAAATACCAAATTCGAAATCCGAACCCAAAATCTCTATGACACTAGACCATAAACCATATTCAAAATGGCCGAAACGATGCAATCTACACAGTAATGTCATTGCATTTGAATATATCGGCTGCATTGTTGCATAATTGCATTGTTGCACTGACTAATCGGTTTTGGTGACACCCACTGACATTCTGAGGTGAGAATTTCGGATTTATGCAAGTATTTTGGGTGTTATAGTGTCTCAATTTGATAGGACTTTAATTTAGCTATAATAATAAAGAACAAGTTTTAAAAAATTAAATGAAAGATTTTCATTAAATCTTTTCAATTGAATAAAACCAATTGAACAAAGATGATTTTACATAAATAAGTTTTCTTTGTTTTAATTTAAAAAATCATTTTACTTTGTATTATGTAATTCATAATAAAAATTTGTACCTACAAAATGTCTTCAATCCATTTTATATAGGTACCAACTTCTCTACTTACCTACATGCTAACTGCAACTTATTTTAACACAAAAATACATATTTTTTTCATTATGTAAACTTCTAGGTACATATCAATTAATTTCTTAAATACTTGTTAAAAACATTTTTTTTTTCAGACCCCTAAACTTTTAACAATAAAAACTTTCTCTAATAGACTCAAACGTAATTAAAAAAACTCAGACCCAAAAAAACAAATTTGTCACGCACGAGAAACGAATATCACACGCAACTATCAACATTTAGAAACTAGACCAAAAATATAATAACAATAAAAATAAAAGTTCCAGTTCATATCTTCCGACTCCATCATCAGATCAGTTCGACAGTACCATATTATTGTATTGTCATCAGAACTACATCATCATCCCCCGAGCCTTGTTCCCAACTATGTTGGGGTCGGCTTCCAGTCAAACCGGGTTCAGCTGAGTACCAGTGTTTTACAAGGAGCGACTGCCTATTTGACCTCCTCAACCTAGTTACCCGGGCGACCCGATCAGAACTACATACAGCTGCCAATTTTTATGACGCTACGATCCTTGGAAGATGGCTAAATTAGTTAGGTACCTTAGATTCCATTATATCGGGTGTGTCGTTCACAATCACATTCAATGAAATGCTTTAATATACTGGTTAATATATGTCGATTAACACGAAGAAAAAATAAAAATACGTAAAAATAAAAAATGTATTTTTCAAACAAAGTAAATAGAATAAAAATGTGCAATACAAACAACTGAAATTCTCCCTTGAAAACTGACAGCTGTCAACTGATCAAACCATTCGATACTCCTAACTTTATCTCTGCTTTACACATGATGTTGTAAATTATAAAAACGAATAAGACTCCTGTGGTTAAACCACTGAATGGATTAGGTATTTTTTTTACAATTCGCCACAGAATATCATAAACTATATGCGATAGGATTTAATGTGGTTGTGAACGACACTCCCTGTATAGTTATAAAGATACAGGTCGACTTTACAAAAGCATGTTACTATCTAATAACAATTTAAAAAGTAATTTAAAAAAGCAATAATTGCCTATCGTGTCATATGCACGTTAAAAACTAATTGCATTTGCTATTGCAACGTTGCAATGTTACCTAAATCATTGTGTTGCAGTTACGCCCTGGTTCATACGATAGGTACGCTTAAATTGGTAATAGATTTAATAAGGGATTTGTAATATCTAAGTTAATTAAGTAAGGTCATTGACTTTTGGTCCCACAGTCCCACTGCGGGGCAAAGATATTCTATACCTATATTATAAAGACTTTTCTAGACAACTTTTTTTGATTGTAAAGGATAAACTCAAAATCTACTGGAACGATTTTAAAAATTCTTTCACCATTAGAAAGGTTTTTTATCTGTGAGTAACATAGGCTATATTTTATACCGGTGCGGGCAGTAGTTCCCAGGGGACGGGTGCGAATATAAAGATATATAACAGTGGTCTACATATGTACACTTTACGTACCTACTCAACGATATGACTAATAATATAATAGTCAGAAACGATTAAAACTTCAGTAGTTTTCTCATTTTAGTGTCTTAAGTTGAAAATTGACACAAATTCGTGCATCATTTCATTTCTGCTAGAGTATCTGTAGAAACAATATTTTATTTATTTATTTATTTATTAATAGCTAAACAAGTTATTTTTATACTTAATATCAGATGAGATAAGGAAAATATCTTCAGTAATAATAAGTAGTTAATTTACCGAAGCATTCGGTCAACTAATTTTAACTGATTATGTTTGTAAACTAGCATAAAACCTCCCAATTGCATGTTACCGCATTTGCTCAACAGATGGCGTTGATCCAAATGTGCGAAAACCTGCATCGCGCTATGGTTTCGTTACAAGAGTTCAATAAGGCAAACTTAGTAAAAAGTGGCTTGAAATAGTTTATAAGGAGGTAGATATTACAGCATATTGACTGGTCTAATAAATAACTAATTTTTGTAATAACCCCATTGGGTAATGGGGTTATAATGAAACTCAAAATATTTATTTGCTTTGTTAAGGTTTGTATGATAGGTGTAGGTCTGTAGTGCGTCGGAAATGTTTGCGGAAAATCGAACCGATGACTTTGACGCCTTCATAAGAAAATAAAACGGCATCAATAATAAATAGGATTCGGGCTAATAACAACAGAATCCTAAAAACAGTGGCGGAGAATCTGTACTCTCCTAACTTTAGGCATTTTGTGAAGTTGGTAGTGAGGATAGCGTGAGGGTAAATTTGTGTAATTATGTCTATCTACTAACAATAATTATACGTTGTGTTTTTACTAACAAAATGGACGGTATATTGTCTGATAAATAAAGATTATATTTTACCACGGACTCAGAAAAATCAAAATCAAAACTTATTTATTCAAACTTGGCTGTAAAACAGCACTTTTAAAACGTCAGAAAAAAATTACATAAGACAGCCCCCAAAACGCCCTTCACCACTTCCTATGTGTTTTTGCTGGGAAGAAGAAGTGGCGCAACAAACTCCCCAGCAAAAACGTTCGTAAACTACCATTAAATTTTCCAACTGCACGTTACCACATTTGCTCAACAGATGGCGTCGTTCCGAATGTGTGAAACCTGCATCGCGCTATGGTTTCGTTACAAGAGTTCAATAAGGCAAACTTAGTAGAAGGGACTTTGTATGTCATTCAAATACATAATATATTGTCTATCATTAGAACTAATAAGGAAACAATTAATTTTTGTAATAACCCCATGGGCGCTATGGGGTTATAATCAAACTCAAAATATTTATTTGTTTTGTTAAGGTTTATATGATAGGTTTTTCTCTGATGCGACATGACATTTATTAGACATTTATGTTAATATTTAATCAATTATTACTGTATTATTTGTTAAATTTGAATTTCAAAGTAGGTATGTATTCATTACATATTCTTCTTTAGGGCGACCCGCTCCGGATAACAGTATTTCCCCACTATTTAACGTATGTTATTACACAATTATAAACCTTCCTCTTTAATCACTCTGTTTAAATAAAAAAAAACGCATGAAATTCGGTTGCGTAGTTTTGAAGATTTAAGCGTACAAAGGGATATAGGGACAGAAAAAGCGACTTTGTTTTATACTATGTAGTGATTCCATCTTCGTGCCGATGAATTTCGAATGTCATACGTACGCCATTATTGTCACATGCATCGGGCCATAAATTAAAAAAGTAGTTTAAGTTATCGAAATAATGTTAAATGGTGTTGATGTATCAGTACTTTTTAAATAAATAAAATTAAAAATACATAGGTATTCAATTGAAGCTATAACTATGCCACGGAGTCAGACATGTTCGTAAACTACCATTAAATTTTCCAACGGCACGTTACCACATTTGCTCAACAGATGGCGTTGATCCAAATGTGAGAAACCTGCATCGCGCTATGGTTTCGTTACAAGAGTCCAATAAGGCAAACTTAGTAAAAGGGGCTTGTATCTCATTCAAATATTATCATTAGATTTAATCGAAAATAACCTAATTTTTGAAATAACCCCATGGGCGCTATGGGGTTATAATCAAACTCAAAATATTTATTTGCTTGTTAAGGTGTATACCTATGATAGGTGTTCAGAGCTATATATTTATACCTACCACGGAGTAAGAAAAGATATTATTATTCTCGATATTTATGCGTACCTATAACAGGTATAGCGAACTAGAATTTTATACAACTTGTTTTTTATATATTTATTCTTTTTTTAATGCTGTTGGTTTTGATGAATTAATTATTATTATTTAGTAATGCAGTTAGGTCAAGCTTATGCAGCATAAAAAAGTGATACAAGATTTCTCAAATGGAGTATAGTTTGACTTGAATAAATATAAGGTTAAATTGAAGACTATAGGTAAGAAATATTTAAATGCCTACGTGCTAGTGCAACTTTATTTATGTTCTGGACTTCGATTACGTAGGTATCAAATATTCTACAAGAAATTTAATATTTCACCTTTATGAAAAAAATTATGTTGACCAGTTACTCTTGGGAAAATAAATATTTTATTTATATATTTATAAAAGCTTCCGTGATAAAAAAAAACGTTGCTCATATAATTCTCCTTATCCTCAGTTCTTCATCTTCGCGCTGGTGGCGGCAGCCCTCGCCCGGGAGTACCCCGCCGGCGTGCATCCCGCCGTTTGCCCGAACTATCCCTACTGTGACGCGGAGGCTCTAGCCCGACACACCCCGGACGGCATGCCTATCCCTCAGTGGGGATACAACCCCGCTGTGGCCCCTGCTCATCATGGGTAAGGCCTTTTTTCAATAGACTATAAAAGGAGGTTCTCAATTTGAAGTGGATTTATTTTGGTGTGCGATAATCTCACATTCTTCTACAACGATTTTGAAGGGTTTTATTTTGTTTCGAAATACTTTTCAGTGGAGAAGTTTGTTAAAATACTTAATTAAAGCTGAAAAGTTTATTTTTTTGCTTGAACGCGCTAATCTTAGAAAATTGTAAACCAATTTGAGTATGATACCTGTGTGTTGTGATGTGTGTTTGATACCTAAATAGCCCATTTATCGTAGAAGCCTGTAAAAAAAATTATTTTCACCTATATGAAATTAGTGTAATACTGTTTGTTCAACATCCGTTTTCAAAATCAAGAGCACATTTGTATTGTATCTATTTTTTTTAACAGGCTACATATTTACTAAACTTTTTTTTTATTTCATGCGCAGTACCTAATATAAATCCTAGGGGTTTGCCTAAGTTGAGGCTCTGGGAACTCCAATATCGTAGATATAATATTATTTTTTATTTCTTCCAGAGCCGTTCCCGCCGCTCCGAGGTACCCCGCCGACTTCCCACCCGCGCTTTGCCCGAACTACCCCTACTGCTGGTGAACAACCCCAAAACAACACTTTTCCGACACCTAAATTATGACAGCTTCAAATAAAAGACGCCATCTTGTTTGTAGAGCATTTCTATATCATCTGTGCTTATGTCAATGTCAATGTCAAACAAGTTTTGGCGGTATTTTTTGACATAACGTTTTGGAAATGTCTACAAATAAATTGGGATAGTTTGTGAAGATATTTTATACCCTAATTCTGGTCTGAAATGGAAAATGGCTGCTTTTGGTCGCCATTTTTTTACCGTAAGCTTTTTAGTAATAATTGGGTATTTTTTGCAATAATTTCTAACAGAAGCACTGCCATAATATTGTAAAAATAAAACAAAATGTAAATAGACGCATCGATCTTGTTTTTGTAAGAAAATGCTTGTTTGCATTTGTAATTATATTTTTTTTGTAAAAAAACCGTGTAAAAAATAATGTAAATAAAAATATTATTTGTATATTTTTTTTGTTTTCTTCATTGAACCTTTTAAAAAATATTACAGAGCTTTAGGTCCACGTTTGAGTAACCGGTGAACACAAAAAAAGATTCCCAGGAATTGAGAACTTCTTTCTTTTAGGGTGGTCGGTTAAAACCCCTAAGTATCCTTCGAAATCCCAAAAAGGAGGTTCTCAATTCGACCGCGTACCATATATTTTTAAACCTTCATTTTTGTCATAAATCAATCGTAATTGCAAAACAATGTCTTAAAAGCGATTTATAGCATTTTCAAAAGTCGACCATTCACGATAATTTATCTCAATCAGTTTGACATGCGTGAAATAAAATACTTAAATAAAAATGTTTTGTAGCAGGAAGCTGCGCTCAATCAGATTTTTGCGTAAATAAAATTAATATGGTGACATTTTGAATTACTTTTTGCTTTATTCAGAAAGGGGCCAGGAAATATTATTCATTTCTTTCTCACTAATCTATACTAATACCTATTAATATAAAAAAGAGGAAACTTGTTTATTGTTTGTTTGTACCTTAAAGGCTCCAAAACCTCTGGTCTGATTTGAATAATTCTTCTACCGTTGGAAAGCTACGCTTTACCCGAGTAACATAGGCTATAGGTACATTATTCGAGTTCGGGCAGTAGTGGGCAAGGGACTCGGGTGAACACGATGGCGAGAACTAGTTATTAATAATATAATTTAATAAACTTTTATCAATGCGTTAATTTCAGATAAAACCTTTTCTAAATAATAATCAAGTGGTTAGAGCAAAAATCTTCTTCATAATATTAACATTGATAAGTCTATCAATGCTTATTTTGATAGTGATAAAATGATCAGAAGCTTTCGATTTCAATTGTTCAATACCCAATTCTTAATTAAGTTACTATTATACATTTTTTTCCCGCTACTGTTCGTAAGCAGTAGTGTCGAAAATAATACTTAGGAATTCACAATTTAATGTAATATCTATTTTTATTTTTTAACAAAATGGTCAACCCTGACAATAGTTTTTCACCGACGAATCTATTCCATTATGTAAGTAATAATGTTTTAATTTATTTTTACAACTATCCTGAGAAACTACATCTAGCAGTCGGGTAAAATATAGCCTAAAATATCTGCTTTGATTTGTAATTCCTGAAATAGGCGCATTAAATTTAACAAACTCTTCAGGTTCAAACCATACTAAAATTTTCTTTATAAATCTCTCTATCTACTGTTATTTGCATTTTTCTATTATTACTTGTATATTTTTCAGGCAGAAATGCTACTAAAAGAATCGAAGCTTCGAGAAGCGAGTACACAGCAGAACTCCAACAACTACAGCTGGTTGTCATCGAGAACTGGACAGCATGAGGACTGGAAGACTAATAAAGAACTGGATGGACTTAAGCCGATGATACATAAGGTAGGTTTTACTTATAAGCCTTATCATTTCCCGAGCCTTTTACCAGCCTATTTTCATTTATTCAGTAGGAGGGTACCTATTATTATTTACGTAGGCAATGTAAACTAATATTATAAAGATGAAACTACGAAACAGATTTATTTTGGTGCCCTATCAAAAGCTCAAAAACTATTTAACCTATTTGGAAAATTCTTTTAGGTACCTACTTACTGTTAGGAAGCTGCACTGTTCCCAGGTGATATAGGCTTAATTTATCTGGGTGCCCGTACCAGTGAAACCGCGAAGAAAAGCTATTTTTGGGTAATTTTCATGATTGTATGAGAAGAAACAGTCTCAGCCAGATAAACAAAAAACAAAACCACCTTTGTTTATTAAAATAGAATTTCTTTATTTAACAGCTAACATCGGAAAATTGCGCCAAAATCGCTGTCAAACTCGACAGCATGACAGAAGAAGTCGAATTCTCGTCAACAGCCATCCTAAGTATATTCAGGAATCTTATAGAAGAACAGACGAACATACAGCTCATGGACAAGAACGTGATAAAAGCTAAAGAAAGAGGAATCAAGAAGAATCGTGTCAATAAAGTTCATCCGGTTTTAATACCTGATGGGAGGCAGCCTACAGTCTCATTCATATTGTACACATAGAAGAACAAACTGTTTCTTAAAATAAAACCTCATTGCATTACTGAAAAAGTTTTTATTGCTCCTAAAATAAGTTTTTATGCACCATAGATTATATACATAAGGTTTTAAGACCTGTCAATGCCACCTGTACGTCAATCAATGTCAAAAATTGACAGTTGACATTTGACAAAATAGTGGAGTGTTCTCCAACAAAAATAAATAAATAATAGACAAAATGTAATAAAAATGAGACTACCAGAATAATAACGATGACAAATTCAAGTAAATCAAGCTTGTGTTCTTTGAAAAAGGAATCCGTACAAGACAGATTACTCACTTTTGCTATTAAAAATCTAATCAAGAGAATAATTATTTGTATCCGAACACTATGCTGCTTTCCTTTAGACAAAATAGTGCCCAGGGACCACACGAAAAATGTACATAGCATCTTTGTTTTATCAAAAGTTAGTCAAACAGTCGAGCATTTACCTGAATTTAAATTGCAGATCATACCACGGCAGAGAGTATCCGACAGTAACGCTTCTAAAGCTAGGAGCCTGGGATCATCAAACAAAGCGGTCAAAAACAAAAAGTCCAGACACAGCCTTTTTAGAGGGAAAAGTTTAAAAAAGAACTTCGCCGAGCCCTCGATTATAATGTCGCAACCTGAAACGAAAATAGATTCAGAAAGTACGGTGCCAACTGTTGATACTTCGATAAAAACTGAGGCTAAGTCTCGCGAAAATAGATGGAAAAGTATAATGCGGAAGACTCCATGCAAATGCAATAAAAGATGGATGAAACAGTATGACTTAAAACCGCGGGAAAACTTCACGAGTTCGTGCACAGATAACGAAGACTCCGCTGGGGATGGTCCACTGACGCCCGCATTGGCCAAAAAAAAAACTAGACCATTAAGATGGAATCTGGTCCAAGAGCAGAGCTTTGATAATCCATACGTTGAATATTTGAAAAAAGATGTTGTGCGCAGAGTTTGTTTAGAAACATGAATAAAGTTGTAGAAAATGTTTTTTTTTGTAGTTTGCAGAAACAGAGCCCTATGAAATTACTAAATAGCCCACCAAAGTATGTCAAAGTGGAAAATCTTTTAAAAATCCTGATAAAAGTTTGTTCAGAACAATGAGCAGAATCAATTTAGCAGCTTTCCGCGGGAAAACGGCTAGTTATGACGTAGTTAAAAGATTAGAATAAAACCACAAAAATATTAGTTAACGATTTTATTCATTTTACCCAAAATTAAAAAAAAAACAGCTTTACCCAGTGCAAGTAACTTAATAAAAATAGCGCTAAAATCTTAACTATTACATTATATTTTTGGTAGAAGGTAAATAATTAGTTACATTACATAGCTTCTTTACATGTAAAAAAAATACAAATGTTGCTATTTTCTCTTTTGTACAGGACTTAGTCCATCGTGAAAACAGAAAAAAAAACATATTTTTGGCAATATCACAGAGTTGCAATTGAAAATAAATATTATGAATAAAAATATAAATAAAAAAACCCGCATTTTGTACCACAGAACTGTAAAATACTTGTAAAATTATAATTTGCGTAAAAATAATTAAACTAAAAAAATGTAATGTAAAAAATATGGCGTCCAAGACCAATTTCGGCCACGATGGCTGTTCTCATATAAGGAGATCAGTCAGATGCGCAGGACATATAATAGTGCACAAGCATTTGAAAGAACATTGTGTCTAAGTATTTTTTGACATTCTTATTTTTCTAATGGAATTTCAATTGGATGCAAAAAAAGCATTTTTGCAAAATGAGCCATATTTTTTTTAATTGTGCTAATTTATATTTAAAGAGCCTACAAACCAAGACAAATTGGCGAGGCGTAGTTAAAACTAATGCTTAAAATAATATAAAACAGTCCTATAGCACTGTCAAAGTCGTGTCATGGTAAAGTCAAAGGCGTATCAAGGAACAGTCAAACTCATGTCTCGGTCTAGTCAATGTTATGTAGATCAATAGGTACAATCAAAGCGTATCATGGTGTAGTCAAAGTCAAAATCATATCTTGGATCGCTCAATTCATATCATAGTACAGTCAAATCATGCCATGGACCAGTTATAGTCGTATCATGGTACAGTCAATGACGTGCCATGTTACAGTCAAATAATGTCTTCAACCAGTCAAAGTCTGGTGGTACAGACAGTCGTATTACGGTACAGTCAGTCGTGTCATGGCACAGTCAAAGTCGTGTCATAGTACAGTCAAAACATGCCTTGGACCAGTCAAAGTCGTGTCATGGTAAGTCGTATCAAGATAAAGTCAAAGTCCTATCATGGTGCAGTCAAAGTCGTCTCATGGCATAATCAAAGTCGTGTCAAGGCACAGTCAAAGTCGTGTCATGGTACAGTCAAAGTCGTATCAAGGTACAGTCAGTCGTGTCATGGTACAGTTAAAGTCGTATCATGCTACAATCAAGGTCGTGTCATACTACAGTCAAAGTCGCATCACGAGACAGTCAAAGCCGTGTCATGGTACAGTCAAAGTCGAGTCATAGTACAGTCAAAACGTCATGTCTTGGACCAGTCAAAGTCGTGTCATGGTAAGTCGTATCAAGATACAATCAAAGTCCTATCATGGTGCAATCAAAGTCGTGTCATGGCATAATCAAAGTCGTGTCAAGGTACAGTCAAAGTCGTATCATGGTACATTCAAAGTCATGTCAAAGTACAGTCAAAACCAAAGTCGTTCAATTGAACATTAACTTAATGTAGAAAAAGCGGTGCACAGTGATTCACTCTAAGGCCATAAATCGAAAAATGTCATAGGCTTATCCCCATTAGATCTACTTACTAACTGATTAACAAGTAAAGAAGCTACCAAAAACTCTAAATAGCCGTGTCATAAGGTCAACTTATTGAACACTTTTGTGCATCGGAAGTTGGCGCATCTCGAGTCTAATTATCGCAACGTGTGAGACATCAAAACTTAACACTTTGTTTTTGAGTGTCACTATTCCAAATCAAGTGTTTACGTATAGTGATAGTATGGAGGTCCAAGACCAAGGTATGTACTTCTATTATCAACTACTTTTTTATTTTTTTTAATGCGTTTAATATTTTTTTATATTTTTTTATTGAAGGTAGCGTTTTTGTAGATTTGTTTGGTATACTTTGATTTGATTTGGACCTATAACTTTTTGCTGCTCAGTGCTGCACTTGAGGCAAATGTTTTTCGAATAAAGAGGATGTTCTTATAAAACCATATAAGTTTCATCTGCATCTTTCTGCCCCTTCTTGGGTTAAAGGAGTGTCAAAGTATGCATGTCCATAGTATTGAAAAAACTTTATATTTTAAGTTCAGCTTTCATGTTGTTTTAGGTAAAGCTTTCAAATGTTCTGTTTCGAGGACGACTATTTTTGACATCTGGCACTCTAAAGAGGGTAGTCCAAATGAAAAATGCAACATGTCCTGAATACTTTGACAGAAACATCGTGCCTTTCGGATGACATCGAAAATATCAAACTAGAGACTTTAAGTAATAAAATTATGAATGTATGTAAACGAATTTCTCATTATTGGGCAAAATCAAATTGTAGTAGGGCTAAGTTTATAGAGAAATATTCAGATTGGCTAAATGTAGTTGAAAATATTGATGTAGAGCGAATTGAGTTACATTTATCTCAGAAGTCTGGCAAAGTTGAACCATCAACTTCTTCATTCAGATCCCTTCCCAACAGGTTTACGAAAGTTACCTGTCAAAAACAAAAGGTGTGCTATCAAAATATGTTCTAGATTTGTTATCTGTTTGTAGTAAATACTTTTGAGCTTGAATGTATTCTGGTATATTTTGTGTTTTGTGTGTATTTGCAAAAAGGGTTGTTCATGTATTTTTGCTGTTTTATTTTATTCCTTTGGTTGTTTTTAATATAAATAACCATTATTTATATATATTTTTCATTAAAAGTCGCAGTATGACATGTTTTAGGTTTATCGTCTAAAACAAAATTACTGCGAGTAATTTTTACACCTAAATAGTATGATATTTTTGTTAAATGAATGTGGTTATGTTATAATTTTAATAATTTACACTTATCTTAACATATTTCAACGTGTAAAATAAATTAATTAAAAGTATTTGTGAGTTTCGTATTTATGGCCGCCTTTGTATGGAACGTGAATCACTGTGCGGTGCAACGGTGAAAAAAACATTTAAAAAACCCGGACTTAAAAAGAAGCAATAAAAAATCTTATAATGATGACATCAAACTATCTTAAAAAGGCCTCTGATACTAAAAATTTACTTTTTTTTTTATTCAACTTTTTGACTGCATTTAGTCAACCTTTTGACTAAACTTAGTCAACCTTTTGACTAAACTTAGTCAACTTTAGTCTTAGTTCTGAAAGGCCACATAGATATAGTTGGCATGACTCGAAGCAACAACATGGGCTTGAGTCCAGCTAAAACGTACTGCATTATATAAAAACGGGTAGCATCCGCTTTGCACATATTATCTTGTATATGTTGGTATCCCATGAGGAATAATATTGTTGTGAATATAGATATTATGAGTGATCGGTCTTTGGTGTAGTGGCGGTACCTGTAATGAAAAATAACTTGATTAAAAAATATTCATTTCGTCAAAATCAAAATCAAAAGTCATTTATTCAAAGTAGGCTGAAAATCAGCACTTTTCGAACGTCAAAACAAAAGACAGCCCCCAAAACGCCCGCCCTTCACCACTTCCTATGTGTTTTTGCTGGGAAGAAGAAGTGGTGGAACAAACTCCCCAGCAACACAATTCTGTCTGAATGGTTTGAAGAACCGTATACAAATATTTAAATATCACTATACAACATTGTATACCTACATAAATTTGTCTATAAAATCAATTTAAATACTTAATCATGTTGGCTAGTACACACCTTACTCAAGCAGTTACAAAAGAAATTTAATAAAAAAAGAGTGAAAAATATAAAAAATATAATGCCTCCATTCAGTGAAGACAGAATAAATTTGACCTGCACTTTAAATTTATCAAAAGGCAATTCTAAAAACGACTGAGGAAGTTTATTATAAAATCGAATACCAAGCCCCATAAATGTTCCATGTACCTTGTGAAGCCTGTGAATGGGTACGCACAGTTTATGCTTGTTCCTAGTGTTGATACTGTGGACATCACTTTTCTTGGTGTAGTGATGAATATTCTGCCTAATGTATAATATGTTAGCAAGGATGAATTGCGATGCCACAGTAAGGATACCTATTTCTTTAAAAAGTTCCCTTAAAGAATGCCTGCTACCTAACTTATATATTGCACGAACAGCTCGTTTCTGTAATACGAAAATGTTTTCTATATCTGCAGCTTTGCCCCACAGTAGAATACCGTAGGACATAACGCAATGAAAGTAACTAAAATAGACTAGTCGAGCTGTGTCTACGTCAGTGAATTGTCTTACTTTTCTGACGGCGTAGGCAGCAGAACTAAGCCTACCCGCGAGGCTAGATATATGTGAGCCCCACTGTAGCTTTGCATCAACTGTTATTCCCAGAAACACTGTTGACTTCACAGTTTCAAGAACTTCATTATTTAGGATAATATTAGGTCCTAAGTGTTTTACATTAGGCAAGGTGAACTTAACACATTTGGTTTTTTTAGCATTAAGAACTAAATTATTTGTTGTAAACCAGTGAGTAACTAAGGAGAGTGCATTGTTCACGTCATCAAATTGCTCTCTATTCCTATCAACTTTGAAAATGAGAGATGTATCATCTGCAAATAATACTACATCACATATATTTTTCAGATGGAATGGTAAATCATTTATATACACTAAGAATAAGAAAGGACCTAGAATAGAACCCTGCGGCACGCCCAATTGAACTGGTAGGCCTGAAGATTTGACACCGTTGATGTCTACGCATTGCAATCTATGATTTAAATATGATTCTATGACGTTTAAAGCTCCGTTTTGAACGCCGTAATAACGTAACTTGCGTAAAAGTGTGTCATGTTGAACGCAATCAAAAGCTTTGGAGAGGTCGCAAAAGACTCCAATTGCGTTTTGAGAGTTTTCCCATGCATTAAAAATATGTTTTAAAAGAGCAACACCAGCATCGGTAGTCGAACGACCTCTAGTAAAGCCATATTGTTCGCTATGGAGGAGGCAATTTACATTAAAATAACTGAGCAACTGCTTGAGTATTAACTTTTCAAATATTTTACTAAACGCAGGTAGAATTGAAATTGGTCTAAAATTACCAATATCCGACTTGGTTCCTGATTTAAACAAGGGAACGACTTTACTTTGTTTCATGAGGTCGGGAAATACACCCGCATCAACGCATTTATTGAATGTAACAGCTAGATAAGGAGCAACAATGTCAATGGTATTACTTAAAAGTTTAGTGGAAATACCCCAGTATTCACCGGTGTTTTTTGACTTAAGAGTTTTGAAGGCATTGATGACGTCATGCGGTGTTACATGCTTAAACTTGAACAAGAAGTCAAACTTGGGTACACTTCTACGCAAAAGCTTCTCAGCATCAGTCGAAGAAGAATTTAAGGAGCGAGTTGTAGCTATGGGTATATCGGCAAAGAACTCGTTAAAGGCTTTTGCTACGTCGTCCGCATGACAAACAAGTTTGTTATCGACTAGGATCTCAAACTTCTTTTCATGACTGACCGATTTACCAGTTTCGTTATTTATTATTTTCCATGTAGTTTTAACTTTGTTATTAGACTTTTTAATTGTGTCGCTTATGAATTTAGATTTTGCCATATTACAAACCTTTTTGAATAATTTAGAATATTGCTTAACATAACTAACAAACGCATCATCAAATTGATACGTTTTTATTTCATATAGCTCATACAGCCTCGCTCTACTTTTATAAATACCTGTCGTGGCCCATTGATTAAAGTTAGCCGAGGTACTTTTAATTTCCAAAGTTTTAGTTTTAAATGTCGAATCAAATTCTTTCTGAACAATCCTGAAAAGTGATCCATAGATGGCATTAGGATCCTCGTTGTTAATAATTTTGGGATTTATTTTTTTAGCTACATTACATTTAAATCTGTTACAACGACTAGCTGAATGGGGCCTGCATTCAATTTTAAGTGGACTCGTATGGATAACCATGGGAAAACTCACTTTTTGGCCACAGTGGTCAGACGTGAGGGCGTTGAAGACTAAATTATTATTTGATTCATCGGAATCGGTAAATATATTATCGAGGCAAGTAGAAGAAGAAGCCGTTATTCTAGTTGGTTCATAAAATAAATTCACTAGATTGAAAGACTTAAATAAGTTCAAAATTCTAGTAGTTAATGGCGAGGCCTCCAAGATATTAACATTGAAATCACCACATACAATTTTACATTTGTGACTTGATTTTAATTTATTAAGTGAATCTTCAATTACCGATTCGAATATATTGAAATCTCCTTGGGGGGGGGCGGTAAACGCAGATTATAATATAGCGCTCAAGTTCAACACAGGACAACTCTATAGTGCGTCATCTGCCTAGCCGTTTAAGCAAAAATTTCGGGGGTCGTAAAGACTGCGAAAAATTGTGATGATGATGATGATAATGATGATGACTGTGATGATGGTGATGACGATGCTGATGATCACTATGATGACTATGATGATGATGATGACTATGATGATAATGATGATGATGCCTATGACCATGATGATGGTATACTTACTCAGCTACAGCGGGAGTGATGACTATGATGATAATGATGATGATGGTGTATACTTACTCAGCTACAGCAGGAGTGACGCACAGCGCCCATCCCATCAGACTGCCAGTAGAGTGAACCAGCGCGTACATTGGCATCATGACTATGATGATGATGATGACTATGATGATGATGGTGTATACTTACTCAGCTACAGCAGGAGTGACGCACAGCGCCCATCCCATCAGACTGCCAGTAGAGTGAACCAGCGCGTACATTGGCATCATGACTATGATGATGATGATGACTATGATGATGATGGTGTATACTTACTCAGCTACAGCAGGAGTGACGCACAGCGCCCATCCCATCAGACTGCCAGTAGAGTGAACCAGCGCGTACATTGGCGTGATGACTATGATGATAATGATGATGATGGACTATACTTACTCGGCTACAGCAGGAGTGACGCACAGCGCCCATCCCATCAGACTGCCGGTAGAGTGAACCAGCGCGTACATTGGCGTGATGACTATGATGATAATGATGATGATGGACTATACTTACTCGGCTACAGCAGGAGTGACGCACAGCGCCCATCCCATCAGACTGCCGGTAGAGTGAACCAGCGCGTACATTGGCGTGATGACTATGATGATAATGATGATGATGGACTATACTTACTCGGCTACAGCAGGAGTGACGCACAGCGCCCATCCCATCAGACTGCCGGTAGAGTGAACCAGCGCGTACATTGGCGTGATGACTATGATGATGATGATGATGACTATGATGATAATGATGACAGTGTATACTTACTCAGCTACAGCAGGAGTGACGCACAGCGCCCATCCCATCAGACTGCCGGTAGAGTGAACCAGCGCGTACATTGGCGTGATGACTATGATGATGATGATGATGACTATGATAATGATGACGGTGTATACTTACTCAGCTACAGCAGGAGTGACGCACAGCGCCCATCCCATCAGACTGCCAGTAGAGTGAACCAGCGCGTACATTGGCGTGATGACTATGGTGATGACTATGATGATGATGATAATGGTATTTACTTACTCAGCTACAGCAGGAGTGACGCACAGCACCCATCCCATCAGACTGCCAGTTGAGTGCATGAGGTCGTACATTGGCGTGATGACTATGGTGATGATGATGACGGTGTATACTTACTCGGCTACAGCAGGAGTGACGCACAGCGCCCATCCCATCAGACTGCCAGTAGAGTGCACGTACATTGGCGTGATGACTATGGTGATGACTATGATGATGACTATGATGGTATATACTTACTCGGCTACAGCAGGAGTGACGCACAGCGCCCATCCCATCAGACTGCCGGTAGAGTGAACTAGCGCGTACATTGGCGTTGTGGACACGCGGATCGATTCAGGATTTTCACACCAGCGGAAGGCCTGGGAACAAATATTATTATTTACTAGCTGTTTCACCTATGTTACTCGGGATTAGTCTAGCTTCCCAACAGTGAAATATTTTTTCCAATTAGTTCAGGAGTAGTCTTTAAAGCACAAATATAAACAAACTTACCTAAATCCTAAAAATCTCACGTATTTACAATTCCAATAAAAATCGTTATCTAAATGAACTCCTATAAGAACAAAATGAGCTAAACTCTTGCGAGATACCAATTCGTTATGTCACAGGTACTTATTACTTTAATTATAACTAGCTGTTGCCCGCAACTTCGTCTGCGTGGGCAATATAGAATAGTCAAAATACTACTTATCCCGTAGGTGCATTCTTTCACGTGACAGTATAATTAGGATTAGCACTTAGCAGTCGCATAGATTCATTGATCAAGGTTGTGTTGTGGATGTGACCATTTATCTAAACAAAAGAAGTAAAGTTTGTGAGTCTTACCATGGATATCGGCTTGTGTAGTTGACTGGATTGAAGATAGGTAGATAGGTAGTCGCTCCAAGCAAAATATTGGTACTCAAACAGATTCGGTGACTGAAAGCCAACACCAACATAGTTGGGGAATAGCCCGATGGATGATAAAATGAGTCATCATCATCAGCAGGCGCATAGGGTAGGATAGTTTCACTACTGGGGAGAAACACTTGTATGACGGGGATTTTCTGTGCACTTACTCACTATGGTAAGGCTGACCCCACATTAGGCGTGCGCGATCCTCGGGCGTGTGAGTAGCGCGGGCGTCGCGAGCACGCTGCATGAACGTCGCGTTTTGCTGCCCTGCGGCATGTGTGAAGAGTGCAAGCGACGCGGCGCTCGAGTTGCGTTCTTACCCCTTCGCCTGCTATCCCCGCCACCCGCTAAACGCCTTAGCAGTTAAACGTCAAGGAGAGCGGCGCGTGCGCGCCGCGACCTCGCTGTAGGTAAATGCCGCAGGGCAGCAAAACGCAGCGTTCATGCAGCGTGCTCGCGACGCCCGCGCTACTCACACGTCCGAGGATCGCGCACGCCTAATGTGGGGGAGGCCTAAGCCGGGACTCCACCGAAATGTTTGCATTAGTTCACGAATAGGCAAAATGTACGTATCTGTGAGAGTCCACTTCATGTGTTCGTACTTGAAACCTGCAGTTTTGCCAAGATTTTCAAAATGTACGCTCTCAATTTGTCATTTCTTGGTGGAGCCAGCAAATCAAAAGAAACAGAAGTGTTGTATACTGGGCGTCACTACCGCACACCAGGAAAATTTCGCTCTTGCGTTTATATACCATATTTTGTGCCACACGTAAACAGGACGACAGTAAGTAAAAAAAGTCCACCGAAAAACTTTCAAAGATCTGATGAACGAACAAATCAGACCTGACTTGGTCAACTGGGGCCAATCAGAGCTCTATGAAGCGATCATATGCTTTGGCTCCTACTGTTATTGTGGTTTCTGAAAATTTATTCACCTCATTCAACGATGAATGTAATTCTGATGGTACTATTAAGAACACTTGCTTAGCGCAGAAGCTGACGTTGGCAGGTCGACTCTTTTGACTTCTCGAATAAGATACCATTGGTTTTTGTGCAATGCACACCTGCAATGCATGCTGGATTAGGATAGGATACAGGTGGATAGGATTTGCAACAGAAAACAATTCTGTCTTTGTGATTGAATGACATCAAACGTAGTTTTATATAAAAGGTGTTTTTTTAGACTTGGCTCGGGTCTTACTGAGACTGTTCGTAATCGTGACCAGTGTATTTGCGATCAGAAGTTGAAAGTAAGCATGTCTCTGGTATGCGACGCGCAATTTGTACGTTTTCAGACGCATAAAGCATTTTACGTGTGTATGGTATTAAATCGAGAAAGCTCCCATTTCTTATCTGCACTTTGTATCTGGGCTTGTTCTTAAAGCTACAGAATCCTACATTATCTACCTACCTCACGCTTAGCAGCGCTTGCGAGAGACAGATCCTCCTTTCTTCTAGGATTAAGTTTACATACTTTGCATTAGAAAAAATAATGAAGGTCTACTTAATACTATTCACTCAAAGTAATTTGTTTTAAGGCCACCACATTAGTGGAAGAGAAGCTAAAATATGTTTATGAAAAAATCCTGATATAAACTCCATCTGTAACTTTAAATGATAATTAATTGTTATACTAAAGTCATCATTTTTGACATAATATTCAAAAAATAATTTAGATGGCACCGTTTTAAATTTGGCTGAGAACTATTATTTTCCTTTCATCAAGGTAATAATTATATTTGGATTTTGATGTGGCACGGCAAACTGACAAACACTATTGAAATGTCTATCGAAAAATTACACTACGTGTTAAAATATGGTGAATTACGGAAAATACACAACTCCATCTGTTGAAATAATAATCCTCTATAAAGAATGTATGGTAATTTATTGTCATTTACCACCTCGCTCCTTTGACAAATTTTATGTATTTTATTTAACACAGATTACCACAGATGGAGCTACTTTAACCTTGGCTAAACACAATTTTCATTTTTTTTTTCTTCCGAAGTTACTTATGAAGGTGTGATTTTCTATGTAAAGCTTAATAATAGGCCGATCAACTAATATAAGTACAACATTCAAATGTACAGTTTTGACAAACAGATTGCGTGTCGTAATATTTTACATCTTGAATTCACAAAATTAATCATATCTTTTGATAGAGTGAATCGATTTCGATGAAACAAAAACTAAGTAATACCCCAAGTTAAGTAGAATTTTTGTATATAAGCATTGTCTGCATTCAATTCGTAGATTTTACGTGAATCCCGAACGAACAAACAGATAAACAGATAAACAGACAAACAGACAAACAGACAAAAAAGACAAAAATGATGGAAATGGGTTCTGTTAGTTATCCTTTAACATGCTGGCTATTTTTTTTGCCAATTTCTTCAATGTACAAAAATTACTTTTCTACAGATTTATTATATGTATACCTAGATGGTGTCTTATTGGAGTCCTATTTAGTGAGTTTGGAGCCACTCACACCTCTTTAAACTCAGACAAATCACTCACTCACTCACACTCATACTCACTCATTCACACCCCTATTGTACTTTTGCACTATTGCGCAATGATCTTATAATGGTAAGATAATTAATGATAATATAATTAATATTTACAAAAAAATGTAAGTAAATATTAATTACTATAATGCGCATTTCAATAACCTATCTTTTTTTCGTTCGGAAATTATGATATTATCTCCATGTTAATAATGTTAGTTTTACTAAAATATAGCTATGTTACTAGTTCCTCCGAACTGAATCCTGAAAAAGATATCTTAAATCCAATTTTTTCACCTTTTTCTCTACTTTTCTTATGAAACTCCCCGCTGCCCCTGAAAAGAGACCTTAAATTCAATTTTAACCTACTTTTTCTATACAAATCTCACCAGTTGCACAGTATAGTGCGGGTCTGTGCCCGCGGCTCGCAGACTGTAGTACGTGGCGACGGCTGCGAGCGCAGCGCCCGCCGCCCCCAGCGCGCGCCACGCCGCGCCGCGCGCCGACCGGGACGGGGGGGCTCCGTACTGCCAGATGTACGGGTCGGATATGTAGATGCAGAGAGCTGGCGCTAGGAATGAACCTGGGGAGAGTGAGTTAGTGTGTGAGTAAGTGAGTTAAAGTGGGTAAGTGAGTTAAAGAGTGGGTGAGGAGTGAGTTAGAGTGGGTCGTGTTGAGTGAGTGAGTGGTATGTAAGATGGTAATGGGGTTTTGTGTATAAGTGTGGGAAATAATATTTTTTTATTTTCTCTCAAGAAAAATAACAAGAAAAATACCACACGTTTGAATTTAGTGTTACGTCACTTTCACTACTACATGAATGTGAAGCGTAGTGTTTTGTTAAAATAGAAAATGTAGCTTATATTTTTACACGTCTAAAAGACGGACTAATTAGAATCTCGTTTCTAATCAGAATTTAAAACTGGCTTATTGGTTAGAGTGAGTATGTGTGTAAATAGGGTTAGTTAGTGTGTTAGTGTTAAGCGTAAGGGGACTTTGAGGTGCTATCCGTAAGTAACTTTTAACGCGAAAAAGTGTTTATTTAAAAAGCAATAAATCAATTTTCCTTTATTTTTCGACTTTGAATAAGGTGTGTTTGTTTGTAAAATGTTTGCATATAATTTGTTACTGTATTTATTGTTGAGTGTAAATGAATGAGTGACAGTGAGTTACAACTCACCGACTAGGGCTCCAAGTAGACACTGGTGCGGGAAGTGAGTCGCGATAAACAAGCGCGCTAGCATTACGGAGATCAGCGCGACCACACACAGAGGGTACATAAGGTACTTCCACCACGAGATGTAGCACTTTCTGTTGATAATCGGTTAAAGTTACACTATAAGCTCAAGTTTGCAATTGCGCAAAAAAAAACTGGTGGTCCAGAATCGTTAACAGAACATATCTGCATCATCAATAAAAAAAATTTTTTTATTCTTTTGTTCGCCCTAAAATTAGCAAAATATGGATACCAACTATTCTTACGCGCGCCGAGCAGAGCTCGCGTCAGTAAACCGGTTTCGCGTTGCCGCCGTGCATACTATGACGACTGTGACCGTACTATCGGTTACAAAAAAAAAATAGACATTTGTGTGTATGTATAAAACTTTTAAGATAAGACCACGAAGGTAGTGATTCTAAACTAGTCTAAAAATATATCACCTGTAAAAATTTCAATTGTGTAACTATCGCAATTTATGATATACAGCCTGATAACAGGCGGACAAGCAAATTTTCAGTAATAATTTCCGTCAGCTTATTTCATAAGAAATCTCTTCCAGAAGACAGGTTTGTATTTTTAAACTCAGACTTTACCTATCATTCATAACATGTGACAGCCACATCAGTGACAGAATCAACATCATGGCTGCCGTAGTAGAATGGCCTGACGGAGAGCCCGGACCTGTCTCACAAGTCTGCAGTGTTTGACGCAGGACTGGTTTCTCGTCTGTGTAGAATGTGGTCTCTCTGACCCACCAGTATGGTCGGTCTTCTAGGAGCCACCTGGAATTTGAAAAAAGATGCTTCAATGTTTATAAGTTTATGTTTATGGAATAAAATTACAATATAATTTTATAAATATGTATATTTGTAGCTGTATGTAGTATATCAGTTGTGTTAGCACCCATAACACAAGTTAATTAATAACTTACCATGGGGCTAACCAACCGTATGTAAAAGGTGTTTTAAGAAATAAAAGAAAAATAGATGGAAATTGAGCCTATATATATTACTATTTCATTTGTTAGACATGTCTAACTTTAAGTTGAGACTTAATAATTCCCAGTTTACAGTACTCTATGGTAGTTATTAAAATTTATTATCAGCAAAAGGAAAACCAGCCAGTTAAATAAATGTATTATTTTTCAGATATGTACATAATTCTTTAATAATCTAAATCTCTTGCTGTATGATATGTTTTCTTGTATATACAGCTTTTTGGAAACCACTAAAGTAAATCAGACATAAAATTTGTGAGTAGATGCGACAAAAATATTAAAACCCCATTACCATTTCATAAGAGCATTAAGCCAGCCTCCGACCCCTAAACACAGGAGCAGCTGTGCGGCGAACACGGAGTCTAGTATAGACATGAGCGGGAACAGGTAGTCTACCATCAGCTGAGGGTCGCACATGTGGTTCACGAGCTCAAAGTACGAGTCATAGTCTGCGAGCCTGGAATAGAGATACATAATACCATTGTAACAGCTTAATATATCAATGAAATTAAATGTGACTAACATGTACGTTATAAAAATTTTGTAGATAAAAAATATTATGCTGTACTACCCGTGCCGATAAAGAATGGGATTAGAAATCGCGACAGCTGTATTTATCTCCCGCTCATACACTATAGCACATGAGCGAGAGTTGAATACAGCTGTCACGATTTCTAATCCCATTCTTTATCGGCACGGGTTGTATATTACAGCACTAAGTAAGTTGCTATCTATGTATCACACTGGTCAGAAGGTAACTATTTCATGCTCATTTAAGTAAAGATAAAAATTTATGATTTAAGATTTAAGATTTTATTTAAAAATAAAATGAGAGCAATTTGTTAATCAATAGCACCATTATTTTAAGCAGTAGTTCATTAGTTTCATGTTTGATAAGTATGTACTTTTGTAAAAAGTCCTTCAGTTAAGTGCCTACTCAAATGGAATATAACAGTGAAAATCTAGTCATACCTACTAATATAATAAAGAGGAAACATGGGTTGGAGTGTAGTACCCTAAAGGCACCAACACTGCTAAACCAATTTGAAAAATTATTTCACTGTTGGTAAGCTACCTATCCCTGAGTAACATAGGGTATATTTTGTCCGGATATGGGCAGTAGTTCCAATAGGAAAAAAGTAAAATAGCTAGTCTAATATAAGTGAATGATGGATTTCAAGGAAACTCTTATACTATAGTGTCACGTTATTAGATTCAACTATGAAGATACATACTTTGTTTATCCTACAATGAACTAGTTTTAGGGTCATTAGCCGGTATATAACATTAAAAAAAGATTCTATCTATTTACCAAAATTATAAAAAAAGCCGGCGGCAAAATATCAAAAAATAAACCAGTCAAATACGCTTTTCCCGTCATGCATGTGCTATAGTAAATCCCTTAGGGCCAGGCCACAACAGTGCGTTGCGGCGTCGCATCGCAAAAACAACATTGCACAGCTATGCGATTAATATGATATGCGTCGTTGATTTTTGCGATGCGACGCCGCAACGCACTGTTGTGGCCTGGCCCTTACTAATTGACTTGGCAACCGATTGTATGTTAAATCTATATAAAGTTAGAAACTACGACATTTCAATGAAATATTATAGGTAATAAATAATTTTTGTATTTACCAATATTGCACGCATTCTATGCAGCTGACGCCGAGTGCGTAAATTTGTTCCATCATAGTTGCTTTTTTTATTGAAATTTAATTAAAACATTGTTGTATTATGTAACGGAAGTTATTTTGTGTTCAGTTGAATATTCCTGTTTTAAACCAAAACAAATAGCACGGGCAAATTTTGATAACGAAACTAATGTCACTGTCAAAGTTACGTTTCACTGGACGACGTAATAAATAAACGCTTTTCATTGTCTTACTTTCAGATATTTTTATAAATTTTATTTCAATTCTACATTACATTTATAAAAATGGATAGTTATTTATATCGTATGGAAATGGTGATAATATTATGAATACTACATTTAAAAAAATAGTTTTATGTTAGCGCCATCTAGTATCGAATAGAAAAACTAGGTTTTGAAACGTTTTATGTATTGCTACTCAACAATAGATGGCATTACTACAGGTTTAAATAACTTTCGTTGCTGTATGTACATTCTGTAAATTACTTAAATGAAAAAAATACCTACAAATTAAATTAAAAAAAGAGTTTTTGTTTACCTGTACTACAGACTTATGAAAACGCCAGGTACGTACAAGCCTTTCATTTTCAGGTATCTGTTGACTAGGTACGGTTATGGGCCAATTTGTAGTAGTAAGTAATTTTACAGTAAAATCTTTTAAGTTTACTAATCGTCGTATGATATCAAAATCACCCAAAATGGGAGTCTATCAAAACATAAACAATGTCTCAAATTGGACTTGATAAGTCTTGCACGCTGATAAAAAACTGTAAAGAGCTTTATAAATCACAATTTTACTACTATTATTAATTTCTTTGTTTTTGCTACAATAAACAAAAAACAATATAGTAAGATTATCAAAAGGGTAACGTGTTAACGCGACGCTAGATGGCGTTGCGCTCCCTCGGGACCTGTGAGGGAGGATTATTGTTTTAATAATTGAATATTATACTATGGTAGCGATACGCAGGGCAGCACAAGTTTGAAGTAAGACTAGGAATATTTTGTAAAAGTAAAAAAAGGTGAAAAGATGGAAGTATTGAAGAAGCTAAAAGTTTATTCACAGATTGACCTTTTAATTAGTTTTTACAATTAAATCATCACAAACGTTCCTATTGATACTTGTACATAATACCTATAATCTTTTTTAAGAAGCTTCATCGTCATCAAAGCATATCTACTGTATTGAAATTAGCTAGGTAAATACTTACTAAATTATTGCCTGTTCAATTTGATTTAAAAATACGAATGCAATAGGTTCTTAGTTGAAGCCTGAATTCAGGGATAACTCTATTCACATACAGCTTCTTCCAACTAAGTAGTACTAAGTACATAAATAACGATTAGGAATTCGTTCAGATTTTCAGCTTACGTTAAATTGAACTAATTAGTTATTTACACTATCAGGTATTTTTATGATGAAGTTGTAATCTCTGCATCTACCTACTAAATAGAGTTTGATACTATGCGTGATAAAACTAATCAGGAATAGTGATGGATAATTTCACACTCATCAAGCACTTATGAAACAGCTTATGGTAAATAATATAGAGTCTACACCATAGAGATACCTAAATAATAATACAACGTAGACACAATCTATTGTCAGGACTGTACACCGATATAAACTTCGCTCAGATTTGGCCAAATTTAATCTTAGCAGCGGCGGCGATGAGCGTGAGTTGGAGGGAGTATATATCCTTGGATAGTTCTGAAGATATTTGGTGAAATAATGTTAGGTGATCAGTGAGTAGAGTAGTGACTAAACTAAATCACGGCCTTTCATAACACAACATGAACACTCAAACTGGGGAAAAATATGTGCCACAATCACGCAAAACGGTCCTCGCTCACTCACGCAAAACATATCATATGATCGTAAAGGTCCGCTGAATATTATTATTTGGATATTATTGCGTCATTTTAACATTCTCCAAATTAACAATGGAAACAACATACTTTTACCTTTTTTGAATTATTTTCTTTACAACATTTTCTTCTCCACTTCGATCCATCTATGACATTGGTCTCGGTCATTTTTCTCAATTAGTAAGTTTACTAGTATTAAAAAAAAACGAAGTTTGTTTGTTTGAACGCCCTAATCTCGTGAACTATCTACAGGACCGACTTGAGAAAAAGACTATCACTTTTTATACCATTGCGCAGTTTCCACAGGATGCGGATGAAACTCTGAATTGACACTTTTATCTACTCTATGAATCTGCAGAATTCGTTTTTTTTTATTTCACATTTTAAAATAATTGACCGTCTAGTAGGGTAAACTGGGTACGGTTGTGCCAGGGTACGGTAGTGACAGTCGCAATTGTAACGAAACTATACGTAATACGGGAAAGGGGTGTAGGGAAGAAAGACGTGGCTTACAAGCCTAAACACGTTCCCCAATATTGCGTTAGCCGGCGCACTACGTTGACGTAAGCAGGAGCTCACATTGCTTTTCAACAATCAAAAGTAAGTATTTTTGTACGATTTCTTTTCCTAATTACTGTTATTTATATACAGATAGATTATCTTGTTATTTTTTTCTTTAAAAGTTAAACATTAATATTTAGTTACAAGTGATTTCTTTTTACGTAAAGTATTTGGCAAAGTCATGGCGATTTTTTGTTTTCAAAATGATGCGTTGGGTACGGTTGTGACAATTTTTTTGGGTACGGTTGTGACGAATATCTATACATATAATAAATATCATATTATTATTTTTTGCTTTTAGATGTCCAGAATACGTTTGTGGACGACCGAAAGAGCGCAGTGTGATATCAAAAAATATAAAGATGCCGATGAAGAAGCGAAACAAGGGATTTCGTACTTGTAGCTCAAGCTAGAAGCCTTTCTACAGCTACAAGTTTTAAGAGAGCAAATGTTGTTTTGTTGATTGTTAAAACTATGTTTTTAAGCTTATTATGTTAAACATTTCTTCAATAAAAGATATAATAGACCATTTTGATATATGTTTATGCATGTCACAACCGCCCTTGGTATGTGGCCGGTTGTGACACTTTCCCATTTTTTTTTAAATTGATCTTATGAGTAATACATTGTATTAAGGATCAATGTATTAGTGTTTTTACGTACACAAATGTCCAAATTGCGATACAAGTTCCTTTTCTGCGAGCTAATTAGTCAAATAACAAAATTATTGGTGATCAAACGAAAATTGGCACAACTGTACCCAGTCTACCCTAGGCTGCTGTAGATTAGGACATTTTATTTGATCATGTACTTTACAGCAGTACCTATGTACTGAATATTCGGAATACCTTCAGACTCATCTCCCGAACATTAACCCCTTGCAAACCGTTATCTCGTAAACGTGGTATGATCACGTAAAATTATTGCGTTAAAATATAATCTGCGCTCAGGACGGGTGGAGGTCTGATAATATGTACCTAGCTATGTAGGTACCTACATACATATAGGTAGCTATGTTCACGCTAGGAATGAAATTGGGTAAACAGAAATTAAGATGTTAGAGTTTTATTCTTCAGTAATAAGTATACTGTATTTAAAAATACAAAATATTATTTTGTATTTTTGTTTCTTTGTAATGGACCAACTCAAAAACTCGTGGACCGATTTTAAAAATTCTTTCTTTGTTGGAAAGCTACTCTCTTTACGAGTAGATAGGTAAGAGATATTTATATGTACCCATACTTCAACTTTTAGATGTCTTAAGCGACTTTTCAATTAAAGAAGGAGGTTTTAGAGGAGTTTAGTAGACGTAAAATATTATCTGCGCTTAGGACCAGTAGATCAGACAGCCATGTGCACGCTAGGATTTAAAGTTAGGAAAGCAGAGTTGTAGCATAGGCAGGCAAATATCTACATTAGCCATTATTTATACAGAGCGTCATCATCCTCCGAGCCTTTTTCCCATCCATGTTGGGTTCGGCTTCCAGTCTAACCGGATTCAGCTAAGTACCAGTGCTTTACACGAAGCGACTGCCTATCTGACCCCCTCAACCCAGTTACCCGGGCAACCCAATACCCCTTGGTTAGACTGGTGTCAGACTTACTCCCTGCTCCCTGATGTTCAATGACAACCGATGGATGTTTATACAGAGTTTGATACAAACAAACAATAAATATTACCAACTTTTCACCTCACCTCACCTTTTTATGTGATATACATAGAAGCATTTAAAAAGGTCCTAACAAAATAGCCAAGCTCAAACCTCATTGCTTAAAAACATGATAAAGCTACATTATATCCGTGCCATATATAATATTTGCTGAAACAAATAAACCTTTACAACAGTAGTTAACGCAGCGAATCATTGAGCGCTTATTTATTTAAATTATTTATCGGCCGCCATTTTTTTTGTCGCATTATACCAGATCATAATACGTATTTAGTTAGTTACACTCACTTTAAAATGCACTCTAACTTTAAAACTACAAAGTCGAAAATTGCGTGGCAAAATTTTCACACTGAAGAGTCGTGAACAACAGTTAAAGGAAAATCAACTCTATTTTGTAGAGTTAAGGTTGAAATTTGCGTGGCTACAGTTCATAAAAGGAATTGCCTCCCCTCAATGAAGGCGTGGTTCTCAACAGTAGCTCGCCACGGCATAGACATCAGTACCCAACTGACATTCGGACGTTCCAAATACAAAAATTCAAAAATCGCGCTGTGCCAGTGAAGTGTAGTGATGGAATCGGAAATCAGCAAGATGCAAACGAAAATTCCTTCGAAAAACTTCTCGATTGAATCGATTGTTGGTCTAAACGATCGTCGGTCCCCCGAAATCGATATCGAGAACAGCATTTCCCAGGACTATTCTGGTACTAACGAGCATTCGGAAGATGAAGAATTGAAAGTTAGAGATGGGAAAATGAGTTACTATTTTCAGCAGAATCGAGTGGCGAATTTTCCGTTTTTCATGAGTTATGATAAGAGGATGGGGGGGTTTCAGGCTGAACAAGGCCAGCAAGAAGAACTGAAAAGGGCAAGTCCTGGGAGTGTGAGGAGTGAAGTGGATAGCGACGGGGTTGATGACAGGCCACACGGTGAGTTTCTTTTTTTTTGTATCGATTATTTTGTAACTGATTGAGGTCCGCCGTCGGGTTGCTTTGTCTTGCAACTTGAATCGCTTTTCATTTGTTTTAACGACTTGATGTCCTGAAATTGTCCAAATCGATGTCGAAATGCGTACCTACAGTACTATATAATTTTAAACATTATAAAATCATATTAATTAGCATTTTTTTCTTAGAAGCTTATAATAATAAGTATGAAAGAGGTAGGTATTTGCCTACATCATACTTAACTATACATAAAATCGAAATAAAAAACATTATCATTTCACAATAAAGATAGCGACACACCGAGCTCATCTTCAGCAAATTATCGATTTTAAAAACAATTTTTTCCCAACTTTTGTATTACGCGACTTTTTATATAATTAGTTCATAATAACCATAAATAACTCATTATAAAAAAAATGATTAAGTACGTACTTTTCAATTTGAAAAGTTCAGCCAAAATTTTTGAAAAAAAAACTTTTGTTACTAGCTGAATATGAAATCATCACTTTTTTATTTATTAGAAAGAAAATGTTATTTGTTTATCCAAACATGAACTTCGTTTATTTTAAGACCAACTATAATAATGACTTTTACATAGAAAAATATGCATCAATATAAAAATTACCGATATTATCTTTAACTTTTACCGCTTTTTGTCCATTTATCGGACTTAACAAGCCAATAAAATAATAACTAAGTCTAGCGGTAAATATCTTAATGGCGGTAATTCGGTAATTTGTGACAAAAAGACTAGTTTACCGCCCGACGCCGCTCGTTCTTTGATGTTTTACAATACAACAGTTAAGTAAAATAAACAGTTTTTTCTCCTAACGTGGTATTTTGTTTAAAAATTACTAAAAGGTATGTATATTAGCGGCGCGTTTGTTTTGAGGTTAGCGAAAAGGAGTTTTTTTTTCAAAATAACGGTTCTTCGTTCGATGTTTTTAAAAAGCGTTTTTAGGTACCTACACCTAAGTTCTCTGAGGGAATGGAGTGCAAGTATTGAAACGTTTAGGTATTTTTTTACTGTCGAAAGGAAAATGGCGAAATTGAAACCTGTAATATAGATTTTTCACATGTTAATATCAAATTTAAACTTGATAGTGATCGCAATTATTATTATTGCCCTTATTTCCAAAAGTCATTATTAGGTATATAATCTTAATTCACAAGAAAATCTTATACCTACACCCGTTGGGTATTTTTCCGACGCTTTTCAGAAAAACTTTTGCCGACGGCCGCCGCTACAAGCAAACAAATAATATTCTAATATTTCAATATCATGAATATACTAAAAGTATAATAATAATTAGAATCCATGACTTAAAACAAAAAATAAAGAAAAAAAATATAAAAAAAAAATATATAAAAAAAACAAACATTTTCATAAAAAGCGGCACTTGAACGAGCTTTCACCAAACAGTGCTAATAATGATCTTAAAATCCTCTTTAATCCGTTTAAATCCTAACAATTTATCGCTTCAAACAAACATTAACATAATAAAAACTCAATTGAGCATCATATTGTGTACAAAATAAAGCTATTAAGGCCCAAAAGGGGAGAAAAAAAGGGCCCATTTGTGCTTCGCCGACACGAGGGATTTTTTAGGGTTGTATGAAATAGATAGTCTTGTGTTTTGACAGATACAATGTCAGATTAGATCGATGTAATGTTAATAACTTGATTGGATCTTTATTGAGTTAGCAGTTTTTTTTATTTTTTGATAGTTTTCAGTTTTTTTTTTCATTATTATCTTTTTCTTAGATTCTTTTAGCAAATATACATCAGCCACAATAATTTGTTTTGAGGTCTAAATAAAATCTGAGAATAGTTTTAGCTTAATATTATGATTAATTTGTATGACTTACAGTCTATTTATCACGTTGGTTTTTTAAGTTTTTTTTTTTCAACAAAGAATAGAAAGATTATAGCATTTCCTCCTTTGCATTCGTTTAAATTGAGATAGGTACGTATCTTGGTGTGGTATCGTATTATGCATAGCATGATAGCCAATTTTCCGTCCTGGCATTCAAATCTCGGCCAAGAAGACAACATAAGTGGTCCAATTTAAAGAACAGTCTTTTAATATGACATTATACATTTGTCGAGGTTTCATTTAAATTGGCTACTCATGTTTTAAATTAAGTAGCAATTCTGCTAGCATATCATTGTTATTTAGCATTTATGACACCATTACAGAGAAAAACAATGTTTCTAAGCCCAATAGGAGTTCACGGTTTAATTTCGTCAAATCATTGGTAGACCAGTAGCATTTATTTAAAAGCTACTGTTCAAAATACCATTGTCATAGACACAGTGACAGCATGACGTCTGTCAAAATTGCCGCCAAAACGCCAGACTAAGGAGTATTTGAAAAGAGTTCGTTCTCCTTTGTGCTTGTTGTCACAATAATGTATTGTCTTTGCTCAATTATAGAGTGGCGTATTGTGACCGCACTGAAAGTCGAGAATTTCTCTTTTATTGCTTTCGGTAAGGTTTGTCATCGTTATTAAATGTCGGTTTTACTGCTTCCACATTTTTGGTGAATACGTAATGGTTCTAAGAAGTCTTGGTTGTTAGAAATGCCAAGTTATTTCTACTTTTCTTTTGGTTTCTTTTAGTAGATGGATTACTAGAAATATTGATACTTCTTGGATGCTGCATTACTTACCGATGGCAACCTAATTCCTCAAAAATGTTTTCTGCTCCTTTATCAAACTCGAAGCTAACTGAGGCCATACTTATTCCTGCAATTTTCTACTATACATATTTATAAAGTGAGAAAAAGAAAGCCCTAATCCCTAACGAAAATCTTCGTCATTACAAAAATCAGACCGTAATTTGTTCTAGAACGATAAGTAATAGATAAATTAGACTAGACTTTTTTATACGAAATCATCAAATGTGGCAGTATCAGACTCTCACTGACTAAAACCCACCATGTTCCTTCTTAAGCCCTTTATGTACTAGGGCCGCGGTAACTCGCGCGAGCAATCCCGCAGACACATACAAGGCTAGACTAGCTTTGATATAGTACTGTTTAAGCTATATATCATAGAAGTAGCTCATCCTAGTATTAATAACTTGGTTCTCGTTAATAAGGGTCCATGATGTTCACAGCGGTATTATGGGAGATGAGCGCGCGTGATTAAAAGTTTAGGTAGGAGGTTCACTGGGAGGAAATGTGGAGTTTATCTTCGTTCGGTATTTTATAATTTCTTTAAGTTTTTTTTACGTGTTTGTAGGTAAGGATTTTTAGTTTTTTTTTTATATATAAGTTCTGTATTGAAGTTATTGATTTTGTTATTTAAGTGCAGAGGTGCCTATCACTTTATTATTCATGAAAAGTTAGAAATAAACTCCAAAAAAAATAATGATGAAAAGATATAAAACTATACGTATAACTAACAATACGTAAAAGTTCACCGAATTTCACAGAAACATCTAAAAAGGCGACAAAAATTAAAAACAATGTCAAATCAATTGTAATCCACCAACGCGCTGAAAACAAACAGAAAAAAAAAATTGCCAACGACAAAATCTAGAACGAGGTCTCATTGTGTTATCGACCTATCTTCACGAGCGAGAGAGACAGTAACCGATTATCAAGCCACGCCCACAAGAGTGGGGATAAAACGAGCAACGTGATTGGTCAACGCATTATAGATTTTTACCGAGGCGGTGCTGAGCAACGACAACAAAACTTTGACAGTTTACTTTTTAGAGGCAAAGGCAACAAGCGTTGTTCGTTTTTCTTCACCATGGAGGCTTTTAGGAATTTTTCGTTTGATCATAAATCTGTTAGGGAGCCGTTGACAGTTGATTTGATGGCTAAAAGTCATGTGTACAGTGAATTGAGCATTCAAAATACTCCGCCGTCGTCCCCTAAGAGTAAAGGTATGTGATATTGTTAATTGACGTTTAATTGCGTAATTAATTATAATTGGTTGGGCGTTTTGTGGTTTTATATTGACACTTACATATGATATACCAAATGGTTGTTTTGTTCAGGCGTCGATACCACAAGATATTTTAGAATCCGTGGATTTTACCTATAGATTGTAGGTATGTCTGACTTTCATTGTTTTTAATTTACTAACACTTTTCCCTAGGCCACTTTTTCTTAAGCTGATGTTATGAGGTGTCATGTACTGTAATATATAAAAGGTTGAATACAAGTAGAGTTGTTTTGAAACTGGTTTTAGTAATAACAGGACTACCTACTTATTCATATATGCCATCTGAATCTGACATTTGACAACGTAATAAATAGTTTTGAATATCAAAGTTTTTATTATAATAAAAAAAGCTAAGATATTTTGATGATGTGATAATAAAGTTTATACCTAATCATATAATTTTATAATAGTCTGAGATGACATTTACACATTTTGATTATTTTCTTAATTCTTTTTTCATAAAAATGGAAGAAATAACTCTAGTCTTTTAAAACAATTCGCAAATACGATTGAATCATTAATTTAACCGATTCATTAGCATCGATTAAGATGTTTGCTACACAAATCAATATAAGTGATGATCTAAGCAAGATAGGAGTAAGTACTATAAAAATGCTCAGCATACAAATGAAATCGGAGCTTTAAAAATTTGCCGTTTGGCTTAGGTACAGTCAACTTCAGGTCAGTGGTAACAGTTTTATAGGAAAATCGTACTTATTACTATTGAGTTAAAGTGCATGACAGTTACCACTGATGTGCGGTCTACCGTACTACAAAAATCTTTGTCGGCGACATAACACGTTCCCCAATGTTATATTCATAATTATTATAACAGTAATAAACAATATTGCCTTCAATAATCCACAAAACAGCGACTAACGGACATTTTTATACACACACAAATTTTGGCAGGTAATGCTCAAACCATTATAATTTTACAACTACATTACCGCTTTGCTAAACAAATTTGAACCTTATGCCCTTGTAATAGAGATGAGTGTAAATTTTTGGGAACGGTAAATGTATGTTTGCTGAACTGTCAAAGCAATAATTGCCTTTTACAACTATCTTTGAGTATCGCCGACTCTTTGTTAAAACCAATAAAATATTAAAAATTATACTGTTGTGTACTTTTTGGGTTAAATATTTTTATTAGTATAGTCTACAGTCTATAATGTTATCGCGTTTTGCCGTTATATTTTTTTATGTAGCAAAAAGTTTCCATATTTTGGTTGAAAATTGTCGGTGTGCTAATTGCCTTATTAAGTTGTTTTATCTAAAAAGAACCAACTAATTGACAATTTCCTCCTTTATGAAGTCGGTCAAAAAATTATTTACCGGGACATTTTTAATATCCTCGATATTATTTATTTGATTACTATTACTTAACTACAATAAATTAACTAATTAGTCCACCAATAAATTAAATCCATAACAATTAAAACTAGCAACAATAAATAAAATCAACACTAAAGTCAAAAGGTATCAATAGAATTAACAGCTGCCACCGCAAAGGTTAATAGCTTGTCTATGGAAAGAAAGCGTGGGTGTTCCCGCCACAATTTGACAGATGACAGATGACATTTCCGCCATCTTAATTACTGACAATAAATACTGAATTTAGCGGACGTGAACCGAAATAATGTTGGCGAATTAGCTTAATTTGATTATATTGGCATATGGGGATACTGTATTGTTAATTGGGCGTTCGGAATGTAGCTGTCATTGTAATTAGTTCGTGTTTGGACATTAATTTACGTTAAACGGTTGAATGGCGCGTTGATTTGGTTTATTAGAAAATTAGATAAAACTACATTATGCTAGTAATAGGTATTGTAAAATCGTTGCAAAAATAATAAACTGGGAATTGTACAACTAAAAATAAATATAAAGTCTTGAACAACTAACACAACATCATATAACTTCTATCTAGGAAATAAATATAGCAGTATGTTAACCCATAAAAAACTGTCAAAACGTCAAACATACCTATTCTTCAGATAAAATCAGCCCTTACTCAGTAAACTCTAAAAACAAAAATCTACACAACAGTAATCAATTCCATGCATAATCAAAACTAAAACCCAAAGGAATTAAAACGAAACACAAAACAATAAACCAATTTACAGACAACAGTGGCAATGGCACTCACAATAAAGTCAATTACACACTCATGCCCGTCCCCTAGGAGTCGCCTAGTCCCCTACACAATTTACACGATAAATCCGCATCTAGAAGTAGTAATGGAGATTAATATCTCTGTAGGGATGAAATAAAAATGAAATCTGTTGAGCCCCGGACCTCGGACAAATTGTAGGGTCATGGTTGGTCCTGTTTTATGAAGTTTTGATAAGAAAGATAGAATTAATTGGTGATTTTTGATGACTTTTCGTTGGGTTCGTTTAATTGTTATATCGACTTAATTTGTTTTTCTTGAAGTACTGAATACTTTAAAGATCAAAACAAGGATAGTAGAAAAATAATTTGTCTTTATGATTAAAAAAAATAAAGTCTATTTTGCCGTCTTACTGTGATTGATGTATGATTTACTAGCTCCAGACGAGAGATAGGTATTTATTTCCAGAGTATATTACCAAGTTATAATTACATGAGAAACATTCACCAATTAATCGAAAAATCGCGATAAAATCACAAACCCATAAAGTTAATATTGTTTTAATTCAAAATCAGCGGAACGATCACCGAATCATAGACAATAAGGGGAGCCATTCACGGCAATACAATTACCGGAGCGTGCCACGCGGACGGCTATTCTCGATAATCCGATTGTTAATGTAAAGGCTATCGGTTTCCGCCTATTACGGCTGCAATTTGGTCCGACAATTGAGCGGTGTCGCAATTAATTAGCCGTTTAGTGTCGGTTAGTGAATGGGTAGCTTTATTGGCGTTATTCTTTTGTTGTTTGTTGTAGTTTATCGTTGTATTTTGTTGTTATTGGTAGTGTGTAATTGGAAAAGTAGTTTAATAATCTGAGCTGTTTTTCCCCTCCCTTGACGAAAAATTGCCAATAATCGCTTCGAACTAACACCCTAAGCAAGTTTCGTCACATTTTCAGTTACTTTATTTAATAACTTTTAAAACCCTGAACACAAATTGCCAATGATCATTTAACATACAGCCAATTAGTGTTGCCAGCGCTAAATATTCACCAAAAAGATGTCAGCCATATTAGGTATCATTTATTAGGCGTATGATTTGAGCACTTATTTTGGTATGCATGTTAATAGATACTACACGAATAGTTTCATAACGTTTCAATAATGTTTGTCGGTTTGTTTGTTCATTGTTTTATCGGGAATACAAGGTTAGGAGAAGTAATGATAACATGATAGAAGGTATTATGTACACGAGACATTTTTTTTCGGCATTTTCTTATACTTCATAAGAAAATCGAGTATAAATTGTATTATTTTCAAAATAATCTTCTCAACTTAGTAGGTAAATGATCCATTTAAATATGCAACAATTTCCATACAATAATGAATAACTTCCATTACTTAACTAATCTTTAATTGTAACTTTTTATCTGGATACAGCAGATTATAAAAATATTGCAATAAGTAGGTATAGGTATTTTCACATAAGAAAAATCTCTCACGCTCATTATTTTACACAGTGTAACCTAGCCTTAAAACGTTATGTACCCGAAGTATTGTGTGTGCTAACCATTAGCGGACATTTTGAAACAAAGTTGTTTCGAAATTCAAATTCGAAGTGACACTGACAACGTCATGTTTCATGAGAACGTAATGAGCACTTATGTGTTATTGTTTATGGTTTTATCAAAAGAAGGTCGTATTTTGACTTTTAAGTTATGTATGACAGAAATTCAAATTATTTTTATGTAAATTCTTAACACTAGTTTACGATTATTAATAATAACAAGTAAGTGGAATTCTAAAATATTATTAACGACGCGACGAGAACGGTCGTTTGAAGTCATCTGAAAAAAAAAACAACGTAAAATACTTTCCATGTCACCAAACTTAAAATTACGATTCCTTCCTAAATATAGAACGGAAGCGTTTAAAAGCGGAAACTTTTTAAATCTCGAACGTTTCCTCGTTCTTTTTTTGAAAAGACACACGCCATAATAGCGCAGCTGGGGACCATAGACATGACACTAAAGAGGTTGTAGCGTAAAAAGTTTGTATTACAACAAATTGATGAGAGGAAGCCACCGGCTAGACTATTGCAAATTGGTTTTTGAGTGTTCTGTCGCCACCCAGCATGGGAACACTTCAAGTGGTTCAGACGCCACAAACGGCGATAAAAAAATGTTATGAATCGTTTAGTCCGCGACGCTCTCATGAAGCAATTAATTCTCTCTAATGCGAAATTATTAGGTATAACAGTTTTCACTCAACAAATATTTTTGTAAAGCTTTCAGCTTTTTAGTACCTCAATTGACTTGACGTGATTCTAAAACGGAAATGAGAATGAACAACTTAATCAGGCCGCCATCAAAAACAATACGTGACTTTTTAAAAGCGTAACTACGATGTTCCTTTTTCAAAAGCGGTCATGTCAAATAGCGCTACCGTTTGCCGAGCGCCTTTTAAATTTAGAACCACTTCAGGGACTAATCAGATTTGTAAAGTCGGCCTTTTTGGACTGGATATTTTTTTTAAATTGAGCGGCTATCGACTGAGTTGCGGCCTCTTTGTTGTTTATATGAAATAGACAAACTGTGCATGGGAAAATATTTAATTAGACAATAGCTTATTTGTGTTTGTTCTGTTAATGTTACTCTTGAAAGTCTGGGTGCGCGCAATTAGCACCTACAGGCGGTTGGTTCCCGAACGATGCGCTCGGTTATATCTTTTTTACTGTTTTACGACAAGTCAATTTCGGAACGGAGGAATAATTAGTTTTTAAAAAGATTCTCTACTCTAAGATTTGTCTATGTACTGTGCTCAACACAATGAATGATGAATACATATATAAAATGAATGATTTTCGTTAATTTTACAACATTTTTCTTTATTTCTCTGTGTATCTCCCGAAGAATACTTGAAGCTAAATCTCAACGCATCTATTACTTAACAGAAGTGTCCTGATCAAGTAGCTAATGTCTAAACGTCTAGACGTAACAGTAATTAAGATAATTGTAAAGCCAGCCGCGCTCGAGTGGTACTCACAACCCTTTAGAGCACGTTAAGATATCTCATGATCGGTCCTCTGAAACTATTGAGAGATTTTTAACTGGTTTGTGTTTGTACTTAATCGTTTTTATAGAGCTTTAAATAATGTTTAAGGGGAGTATTGTGTTATATAATGGCTTATATACTAGCTTCTGTAAGAAATGGTACTACGCGTGCCGGTTAAAAGTACCCTAAAGTCTTTCTCGATAAATAGCCTATGTAAAACTGAAAATTATTTTTTTGCTCAATAGCTACGAAGATGAGCGCTTTCAAACAGTTCAACCTTTTAATACTAGTATACCTACATAGATAGGTCGAATTAGAGCTATTGAAGTTAACTAAATCTCTGTTTACTGTGATTGTATGTATAAGAGTATGAATGATATAAAGATGATTTTACTAACGTATTGTTTCTTTGTCCTCAGAGTCTCTCAGTCCGCAGTCAGAGCAGATGACAAACTCCAACCAAACGGCGCCAGACCCAAATATCAGGTCAGTAGAATATTTTTTTTTTTTTACTTCATTCACTCATTTATTCACTAACGATTGTTTTTAGTTCCTACTTCAAAGGCAAGGGGTGTCTATCGAATTCTCGCAATTTTAATGCAAACTTGAAGACCTAATAAGGTAATAGGTTTGTTCCTCTGAGAACAATTCTACGCAGCTGGATAGAAAGTAATACACCTGTAGCCTTACTGATGAATAGGATATCTATCATTCAAAGCATTTTTCAAATCGGTCCTGTAATTTCTTAAATAAGCTCAAGCAAAACTTGTCAGCTTTTTATTATTAATATCAATTTTTTTCGGGTCTTCTGATATTCATTCAGTTTCATTCCCCAACACATAAACTCTTCACTTCTCTTTTACTTAACAAACCTCTTCTTCCTCAGGAGATATCGCACAGCCTTCACGAGGGAGCAACTCGCCAGATTAGAGAAGGAGTTCATGAAAGAGAACTACGTATCACGACCACGACGATGCGAGTTAGCAGCACAGCTACAGTTGCCCGAATCCACTATCAAGGTAAGAATCGATATTATACCTTATTTTGTAAGCCGTATGAGTCATTTTCACTTGTCCAAAATGAATTAAGAGTTCTATAGATTCGTTGATTGCAAAAAAGTGTAGAGATAGTAGTTGCAAACAGAAGATAGGTAGAAAGTAGTGCGAGGATTCAAGCTGGTATTTTCTAACATAAGAAAACGATCATCATCATCTGCCAGTGTTTTACAAGAAGACTCCGCAACTAAGTTACCCGGGCAATCCAAAAACTCTTGGTTAGACAACGACTGCCAAAAATGAAGAAAACGATGACACACTTAAATATTCTTAGGTACTGACTCAGCCAATTATACCCTGAAAGTTTCACATTCACATGAAATTGACGAAACACAAGTAATTAAATTACGCTTCGCCCCCTCACTGTGACACATACAAAAGAGGCTTTATTTCAGAATACCACCCACGATATGTCCCGAATAATGGCGACCTCTGTTCAATTATAACGAAGTAGCAAATGTTTTCGTAATGTCAACTAAGTAACGAGTAACAGATTGCTTGAATAAGAACTCTTGCGATATCGGAACTTTTTTTTGTTTATGGTAGGCTGTATGATGTTTCCTTTGCGTGTAAAAGTTGTTATGTCAAATGAGCGGATGTGTGAGTGAATGATTAATTGCGGTCAGATTAAGTACTTTTTTTATGATATATGTGAAATATAATAATTTTAATGCAAATAAATGTTTGAAAACTACAGATAGGTTCGTTAACTAGCCCCCGTGACTATAACAGTGTATGATTCGTCAATAAACTTCAATTAGATCCTATAATTTTCATAGACGAACGTTCTATTATGCGCGCTAATTCGCGAGAATTTGTATACATATGTGCGAAGTTACAATCGGTTTCTATTGAATATTGAGAAACTATAATTTGGAAGATGGTTTTACAGTATGTAGGATAAAATATTACTTTCATTATTAGTGATTATTTAAGTATAGTTAGAAAGAAATTGTGATAGTATGTTAACAGTTTGAAATACTCCACTTATCTAATTAAAATAGGATAATAAATAAATTAACTTTTGTTTGACAGATCCGAGCTTTAAATAAGGCTTTTAATGTAACTCAATAAGCGAGAGAAAAACAAGATAATTCAACGCCAACATATCTGCCAAAGAACATTAACCAACCGCTAAAACTTGACATAAAAGCACAGAATACAAAATAAACACACTACATTGTCATTAACAAATGTTCAATTATAAAATTCCACATTAAGAACTACACGCCAATTTAAATTTAAATTCTTCAGTTCGGTCATAATGTCAATTATCACTTCTAATAAAAAATAAAAAAGCGAAAAAAAAAACATGTATTTTATGACTTCATTGGAGTTTTACATTCATGCTAATTTGTCGATAGGCATTAAAAGACGCCGGCCGACTTATTCGGTAGCTGTGTGATGCTAATGAACATTAATGCGGAGAACGGAACGTTGGGATTATAAAGTGACCATATTAGTATACGGTCCCACTGGCAGATAAGTTGAGGTGTGATACTATTTGGAATAATTGTTACACTGTTGTTAATTGAAATTTTAATAGCCATTTTCCATTTTTATTCTCAACGTAGTAGAACTATTTATTATTTCTGAATGAATAATCTCAAAAATGCTGTGAAAAAACATTGAAATTTAAAGAGCGTTTACATAAGCTTAGCGATTAATCTCCCGCTGACCGCTATCAACAAAGCCTCACCTCCTTCATCATTAGTGAGTGAGTGAATGAAAACACTTCATCGGTTGTCTATGGGCATCTGTTTTATGACGCGATAATACCAATTAAAAACTATTAAATTATACCTTTCGGCTACCATTTGATGAGTTGTAAAGAACTGGACTTTTATACGAATGTTTGTTTATTGTGATTAATTTTTATAGCCGTCGTAAAGGCTGTGTAACGTGTCAATAAATGAATAGAGGTTTTGAGTTTCCATGTTAGAATTGCGCAATGAACGTCTCAAATTGTCGCTGGTTGCTTTAAATCGAAGTAGTTTTCAATAATTACGTAAAAAATACCGACTTTGATCATCACAAATTGCGTATCATTGCTCATTAAAAATAAAACTTTGACAAGCTTTTGACAACGTCACTTGTTTTGTCTCTGATTTTGTAACGAAACCTCTTTTATATTTACATTCAAAGTTTGCTCTTCGCCTTTATATTTGAGCACTGACTTTTAGCCAAGCCGTTAAGCCCCTTGTTTTATGATTCTGTACAATAAAATGCAATAATCTTCTTGGAAGCGCTAAAGGAAAGTCGTTTTGTGCGAATGTTCGCCGTTCCCGCCAATTAACACTTCGAACAAAGATGGCCGCCTTTTGGAGGGAAAGTCTTTGTGTACATACAATGTAAGGGCGGCTATTATATTGTGTTTAATGATTTTAGAAGGACCGCTCTGAGACTTAATGTTGGTTTTGTTGACTGGGATATTTTGCTAGATATTCTGAAATGTAGAATTTTCGAGTATGTAATGCCTCCGTCGGCAATTTATTTTCAGCATTGGCAACTTGCATTTTGCCTAAATCATTCACTGTTTCAGACGATTTAAGAACGTAGAACTATTCTCAAAAAGATATTCAATGATGTTCTTTACTAATAGTAACTTTAATTCTCTTGATAAAAGTCTACTGCTCCAATATAATCCGATTAGTGATCAAAGCTTCAAATGACTATTTACGACTCATGTATTAGAAAATGCACAATTAGTTAGCATGTTAGTGCTAAAATTACGCTCTTAATAGATTTTCGAAATGCCACGACAAGTCTTTATGATCACGGCAGAAACATATAAACCTCTTTTTAGTTAGACACAAATCCAAAGACTACGCAATTCTCCTATAAAGCAAAGAGTTCACATTGATTTTATTATTCAAAAATCGCATACCAAAACTCGTTCACTCGTCCTCTAAATAGTCTTTATTCAAATCACAATTTGCAATTATATTGTTTTATGGTGTCAATTAACACCTCGTATAATGATGTTTGGCTCAGATGACCGATTTCTGAATAATGTTGGCGAATGATGTCATTAGCAACATTATTAAGTATGTGAATTTCCAAGTATGTTTCTCACTTTATACATGTGTTAAAAACCTTTCGAGACGTCTTAAAAAAGTTTCAGTTTGACGGTCAATCGAACATTGTCAATTTATTTAATAAATCTGTAAGTTTTAGAAATTTGCAGTTTTATTTTCACACTTTTGCAACTACTATCTCTACATGAATATCTTACAACATAATAATTTTAACCTCTTATAGATATGTGGCTAATTATAAAACAATAGAACATCAATTGTGTCTCGCGTATATCAGCGCTCTGACATACAACGGGTTAAACACACAAGGTCTACACCTTTTTAACTTTTTTTGTGGTAAAACCAATATAATTTTGTCCTTTTAAACATTTTACTTATGAAAAATTCTCGTTGTCAACAGGTATGGTTCCAAAACCGCAGAATGAAGGACAAAAGACAACGCATTGCCGTCGCTTGGCCCTACGCGGCAGTCTACAGCGACCCAGCCTTCGCCGCTTCAATCCTCCAAGCCGCCGCGTCATCCGTAGGCCTACCTTACGGCTACCCCTCCCCCGCACTAATACCTCCCTTCCACAACCCCCAGCTCCTACCCGCGGGCTACCCTTACCCCTACCCTACATACCCCCGTTACCCCTACATTCCCCCTACGCCCCCTTCCCCCGTCAACGCAGAAGCGACATCGCTAAGGCCCGCGTATTCGAATTTCAACTTAAACGTTGATAAATAATTTGCGCCGTATTTTTCGACGGAAAATTTTGATTTTAGAATTGTCAAACAAAGTTTTTTTGTGACATGAGGGCTGAGAAAATAGTTTTGCTCCTCAAATGAGGTACGATACTATTTTAGGGTTGACAGTTGTAAATATTTTTTTATTACTTAGTCTATTTATTGAATGCTGGTCATACCTGTGAACGACTGAATGAATGAAATGAATGATTTTGTAAGTTTAATTTAAAAAGACGTTTAATTGTATTGTACAGTTATTTAAATAAGTTTTGGTGATTATCCATTCCATGTTTTTTGCTCCAAAATTAGTAACTTTTGTCTTTAATTAGGTTTAGAGGTACTAAACTCATTTTAAGAACATTTTTTCCAAAATTAACCAACTTTTTTACAAAATAATTGTTTCTTTTTGTTCAGAAATGTGTATAAAAACCAAAGTATTATAAATTGTAGTAAGATTATTAGTGCAATACAGATGATAATGCCATTTTCGTTTGAGTATACCATAGACAACACTCGGTATATTCAGACAAAGGTTTTGTACAGACTTGCGATTTATGACACGACTTTTTTTCAAAAAAATCTTTAAGGTACCTACGTTTTAAACGCTAGCTTTACCAAAGCTAGCGTTCGACATTCGAAAACATGATGACCATAGTAGAATTGATCAGAAAAATTTAGATTTTTAGTCGCACATTTAAAATAAGACAGAAATTTTGCGATTTTTAGTCGCAAGTCTGTATAAAACCTTTAATTGTAAATGTTGTGTATATTATAATGTTAAATTAATAAGTGTTAGTGTTCATAGTACTTAGATAATTGTTTATGTAATACGTTTAAATAAAATTAGAAAATCCTAGTTGTAAGGAAGAACATTGTAAAAATTACATTTTAAATATAAAAGAAGAAAGAATAAATAAGAAAGTTATTATATACATTTATTTTGTTGTTTTATTTACGTGAATAGGTAACCAGAGAAAAAAGATTTTTTTTATTGCTTATGCAAGACTCATCAACACAATACTTGTGTTTTATTGAAATTCTTATTGAAAGGAGATAAATAAATTATAGTTTACACAAAATATTTTTCCATACACAAAAACTGAAGTAAGCAAAAACCAAAGTAAATGAAAAATAAAAACTTGATAGACTACGAGATCGTAGCACCGTAGTAAGATAGCTACGCCGTAGCATTATTAGGATAACCAGAAATTAGGTTTTCAATGAACTTTATTTTATTACCACATTTGCGTCCAGTAGTGGTTCAGTACCTATTAAATAATATTTTTCGACATTGGTTGATTGTTTAGTATTCACGGCTTAACTGCTGAAGCTTTTTAAATTGTGAATGGTGAGGAGTTTGAAACTTGTGTCGGCATATAAACTAAGAAACTATTGAACCGATATAAAAAAAAAATCTTTCAATGTTGGGAAGCTAAGCTAATCACTGTTCCCGGGTGACAAACACCATGTTTATCCTGGTACAGGCAAAAGTTCTCTTAGGACGCTGTTGAAATCGCGAGAGGCAGCCAGTTAGGCATAAATTTGCTAGCGATCCCTAAAAGTAAACTCAGCTATATACAGCTATGTCGATATACAAGAAATTATAGCTAAACGATATTGGCAAGCTAACCTTAACACGGGGCTCAATAATCAGTCACCTATCAGAGGTGTCGCACTAAATAACTTAATAAGACACCGGCTACCGACGGGGACTGCCACAGGGGTGCAGGGACGGACTAGGGCGGGTTATGTGGGGCAACATGAACTCTAAATCTTTTTAGTGTCTTTAATCACAGACACGAAATCATTTGTTTTTAGGCCCGGTTGTTCGAAGCTCAGTTACGTTAAGGTTAGGGTTAAATTCTAGTTATAGTAAAATTCAGGGTTTAAATTCAAAAAGCGTTGTTGAAGTACCAGTTAGTTTAACGAACGTTAAAATTTCATAATAAAATAATGTAAATATAAAATCAGTTAGTCAGTTAGAGCAGATAAATATGTCCACCTACCGGTTCTTAAGTGTGTTTACATGTGTGTCTGCACTGGTTCGAAAATAAGATTGAAACAGCATTTAGGAAACATTGAAGATAGAGATGTAGACAGAAAATCCGATTGCTATTACCTACATGATGCACCAAATAGGTCATCTACCGAGTTTTTTCCCAACTAAGTTGGGGTCGGCTTCCAGTCTAACCGGATGTAGCTGAGTACCAGTGCTTTTGCAAGGAGCGACTGCCCTATCTGACCTCCCCAACCCAGTTAATCTGGCAAGAGTTCATAAGAGGAGTACATAAGATAGTAAATAAGAGAGTATATAAGAGAGTACATAAGAGGAGTACATAAGAGAGTACATCTGTATTGAAACAAGGTAGGTACAGGGTTAAGGTAACTAGACCATCGAGAGAGCCTAAGAAATCCACAACATTCCTGACCCCCGTTCCATCCCTGTGGTACTGACTACAAGGCACCCCTTCGTCCACCCAGTACGTCCCTGTGGTACCGACTACAAGGCACCCCTTCGTCCACCCAGTCCGTCCCTGTGGTACCGACTACAAGGCACCCCTTCGTCCACCCAGTCCGTCCCTGTGGTACCGACTACACGGCACCCCTTCGTCCACCCAGTCCGTCCCTGCAGTGTCAGTAGACAGCGCGCCCCTTCGTCCACCCAGTCCGTCCCTGTGGTACCGACTACAAAGCACCCCTTCGTCCACCCAGTCCGTCCCTGTGGTACCGACTACAAGGCACCCCTTCGTCCACCCAGTCCGTCCCTGTAGTATCAGTAGACACGGCCCCCGATGTGTGTGTGTGGGCGTTAATTAAACGTCTCGTATCGGCCCTTAATGGCAGTGATGTATTGTGATACACCTGTATTGATTCTATGTACGTACAGGGTAAGTTAGGGGTATTTTTACTAGGTATAAGATGATGTTACTTGGTCTATGGACTGCAAGGGCGGATCCAGCTTCGGCGCCAGGGGGGGGTCACACAGTCGTGGTCAAGTCACAAAAAATATTATATTGTAGCGTATACTTCTTTTAATATTAAAAGTAGTAGTATAAATACAATAAGCGAGCTCGAAATTTTTACGAATGTTAAGAAAAGTGTTTTCATGTAGAAAATGGCCCGAGTAGAGTGAGCGCAATTTCTCGTATTTATACCACACACACGTGCCAAACAAAAAAGCGCTAGCGAAGCGAGCGCGAAAATTTTTGTTCATGTCGAGAACTAAGGTTAAAAAAGTGTTTTTATGTAGAAAATGGTCCGAGCTGAGCGAACACGATTTCTTGGAATTAATCACAGATACGAAATTGAAAAAAGCGCGAGCGAAGCGAGCGCGAAAATTTTTTTTCAGTTCGAGGACTAAAAGTAGATGAAAACGCTTTCTTGCTGTATAACAAATATACAGCACAAATACAAGAAAGCGCGATCATAGCAAGCGCGAGATTTTTTTCAGGTTGAAGACTAAACGTTTGAAAAGTATTGTGTACGCAGAAAAGGGCGCGTACGTTTTTTATTGCAGCAACAGTAAAACATTTTCTGTGAAAACTTCAATTGTCTTACTATTGGTAAGGGTTCATGAGATCATCCCCCAAGCGCCACCTATGTATCTATTGAAAGATTTTGAGTAGTACATATTGATCGAAGTACTTTACAAGGAATATAAATAAGAACGTTCGAACGAAAGTCACTATTTTGGTAGGTAAAGGATTTAAAAAAATGTTTCGTGATCATTGCAGGCTCAAACTCTTGTCCAGATTTAAGTTATGAAAATCGAGACAGGACAACGTAATTGTAATTTCGGGACACAAAAAGTTCGTAAGTTTTAAAAAGCGTTGTAAAGCAACAAGCAGTCGGAAGCGCGTAGCGCAGTTCGTAAGTTTTGTTTTTGAGGACTCCCTTAATTTTTTTTTTTTGCTATATTTGACTTATGAAGTTATATCAAGGCAAGGCATATATAGTAATGCGCGAGCGAAGCGAGCGCGAAATTTTTTGAACCTACGACACAAAAGCACTTGATTAAGTATGTACATTGTTAAGCAACAAGTAGCCGCGAGCGCAGCGAGCGCGAACTTTTTAAATTATTTGTTTGAAGACTCACAAATCAGACTGGGAATTACGTACAAATAAAAAGGAACCGTGATTAGAGCGAGTGCCATTTGTGTTCGTTGATTCGGTGCGTCAATAAAAATAATAAAAATAATAAACAATCAGAAATACAGTACAGACATAGTCATTTACTCGCGAGCGTAGCGAGCTAGAATTTTTTCACTTAGTTGGAGGATAAAAGTTAAAAATAATCAAAATTATCAATCCAACAAAGCGAAGGCGACTTTTTTGTCAGTATCATGATACAATCTGGAACTTCCTTATCGAACGGGTGTAATTTCTTCGAAATTTTGGTGGTGGGGAGTCCTGCGGCGCCCCTGATATCGAGGCGCCCGGGTTATTCGCACACCCTGCACCATAGGTTAAGACGGCCCTGAATGAGATACCTACAGCATGTAATGTAGACAACCCGGACAGCGGATTCTTAGTAACAGGGTCCCGTTTCTTCCTTTTGGGTACGGATAAAGAGTAAATAAAAAATAGAGAGCGAGCGTTGCGAGCACGAATTCTTAAGCAAAACTACTCTACCTGTAACTATGTAGGTATCTACCTATTCACTCGGAATAAAAATTATCTTATACTTATAACAAAAACATAAAACATCGTGTTTAACCATTTCAATTAGTGGTCCTCTTAGGTCCTGAACCTGGCCCAGGGGGGGGTCATGACCTTGTGACCTACCCCCTGGATAAGGCGGCCAACTTTCCGAAAACTGAATGCGGGACTTAACCTTTCGTGAAAAGGGGGGGGGGGGGGGGGGCATTGAAAAATGATCGGACGGAACTGATAAAATAAAAACCGTAAGCAAAAAGCTATAATTTATCCTATCAATATCGTGTCACAGCGTGCACTAATGTCTTATTTTCAAAATCATTAGGCCTCACGAGTTCAGTAGAAATAAAGAGAACGAGATTATATTATAGGTAATCTGTGTTCCTGCACTGTTGAGCGTGCGCGCAGGTGGGTGTTGTGTCCCCAGCGGGGCCCAGCAGGTCCAAGGCCTGCCGGGGCTGCGGGTTGTTCGAAAGAGATACCGCGGCCCTGGTACATAAAAGGCCTATGACGGAACACGACGGTTTTTAGTCAGTAAGAGTCTGACACTCCCTCACCGCTGCTAACCCACAGCGGGAGGGGTCATTTGATGATTTTGATTTTTGACGTCGGAAAAAAAAAGGTGGGTGTTGTGTAGAAGCGTTGTAGAAAAATAGGAATGCGGGACATGCGGGACGCATACAACGTTTTGCGGGACTATTTTACTAATAATTTCAAAACGGGATTTCGTCAAGCGTTGCGGGACGGTCCCGCAGAATGCGGGACGGTTGGCCGCCTTACCCCTGGATCCGCCGTTGCTATGGAGGCATCATCATCTTTTCCCAACTATGAACATATAGGTACATATTTGGGGAACTAACTGTAGGGTATGTATTTATTCTACGTTTATACAGAGTGGGAAAAGATTTACTTCAGTCCCAATGTTTGAGGATATTTTAAGGAAGTACATATTTAATCTTGAAAAGGTTTTCCCCTGCTTCATAAACAAGGTTTGATTTTACGCGACAGTGGTAAAAGGAAAGATTTTGATTTTTATGTAAGTTGCCTACCTGTTTCCTCCTTAGGATATACCAAAGGGAATTTGCTGCCCGGGTAACTGAGTTGAGGAGGTCAGACAGGCACTCGCTCCTTGTAAAACACTGGTACACTGCTGCATCCGGTAAGACTGGAAGCCGACCCCAACATATGTAGTTGGGAAAAGGCTAGGCAGAGGATGATGATAATAAATACATACCTACACAAATATATATAGGTAATTCGTAAACTTATAACAGAAAAAAACATCTTACTATTTAGCTACCAAATGAGAATGGCTGTATCATATAAAAACAACATGATTGTGAGAAGAATTCCCGCGAATAATACTTCACTAACAAATATGGCGGCCATCCATCTAGTCGCAGATAACGAAGTAATAAATGATATACGTATTACTGAGAAATAGGACGAGATGTAGGGTGAGTATGATAGGAAGAATTGTGCGGGATAGGTTGTTTTATTTATAATTTAAGGGAAAAAAAATTACAAAGTAAATTGTTTATTTTTAACTATTGCTGACTCTTTCTTTGTCAACAAGATAAAAAGTGTCAGCAATATAGATTTAATGAAGCTTACTTTAATGGAGCTTTGAGCAACCGACGGTAAATGGTCTATGTTTACTCAACCTTTTGTCTATACTCGTTGCTCTCTGGTTTTACACATGAGACGGTTTTAAGTGCATGTTTTATTTCATTTAAGTAATCTTTATATTTTTATCTTATGATTGTTTTATTTCACCATCAACACACTTTTATGGAATCTAAGATATTTTTTTAACCATCTTCCAAGTGATGAAGGTGTTTGTAAAATAGTGCTGAACATATAGGTATATTTTTTTGTTTTATTTAATTGGTATAAATACTAAAGTTGAGCAACTATTTACCTATTTCATTTTCACAACTTTTTCACGTTAGTAAAATACACGTAAAGTAATAGCTATTTATCACATTTTTCATCCATTTCTACATTATAAGCGATAAACGATCACTTACGTACATGACAATTTAATGTACCGTTAACCGTAACTATAGTTTCATAAAAATGTTTTACAAGAGACATTTTACATATTTATTAAAACAAAAGAATATAGGTAAGTAAATGAATATTTTCGAAGACCAACTTTTAACAGTTTATTTCATTTCATAATATAATCTGAATATCACTTTTACTTATTACTGCTACTATTGCAATTATTTGTAACTAGCTGTTTTCTCGCGGTTTCACTCGCGTGTCGTAGAAGCTACTGCCTTTCTTAGTTGGGATAGCCTCTTCCAAAAATTTTTTCAAACCCATTCGGTAGTTCCGAAGCTATTAACATCATTTTTGGCATATTTATTAGACTAGTACAGATGTATTACACACAAAACACTAAATTGTGTTTTTTGTCTATTACGAGTACCTACTGCTATTTTTCTTTAGACCTTCATGACTTTATAAGTATTGCTTAATTTGTCCTAGTTTTTCCCCCAGCAACACAGTCACACTACTAACTTATCATATCTATCTGACTGCCGCTATATTACTGATGCGTATCATTACACCAGTCTAAGTTATTTACTCTATGCGAGTCTATGTGAGTTTGACTCATCTGTTTTGTGATAATTTTTCATGTTTTTAGGATTTTGATGAGGTTTTCAGCATAGTATATGTCAGAGTTAGAAGAAGGTTTAGACAGATTATTGAAGTCAGTTATATTTTTTTTTACACAGCATTAAAAAGTACTAGACAAAAAAGTATTGCCTTTTCTTCGATTATAGAGCTACATCATTGCTTCTTGATGAAAATTACGTCCTGAAAATGTCCTGATTTCTCCGAGCATCACAGTCACACTACTAACTTATCATATCTATCTGACTGCCGCTATATTACTGATGCGTATCATTACACCAGTCCAAGTTATTTACTCTATGCGAGTCTATGTGAGTTTGACTCATCTGTTTTGTGATAATTTTTCATGTTTTTAGTATTTTGATGAGGTTTTCAGCATTGTATATGCCAGAGTTAGAAGAAGGTTTAGGCAGATTATTGAAGTCAGCCATATTTTTACACAGCATTAAAAAGTACTATTGCAAAAAAAGAAATGCCTTTTTCTTTAGACCATTTTTTTTTTTAGTTTTTATTGTTCATTCACAGCATTAAAAATTACTTATCTTTAAAACAAATATTACTATATCTTTTTTAGCCCTTATAGCTACTGCTTTTTTACGCAATAAAACGTCCAGAAAATGTCCTGATTTCTCCGAGCATCACAGTCACTCTACTAACTTATCATATCTATCTGACTGCCGCTATATTACTGATGCGTATCATTACACCCGTCTAAGTTATTTACTCTATGCGAGTCTATGTGAGTTTGACTCATCTGTTTGGATTATTTTTATTCTTTGTTCGTTGTTTATGGGAGATGGAAATATGTTTTTTTTTTGTGTTATCTCGAATGGTGTTCTTTTATATAGGTTTTAAGGCTTGGATTAGCATAATCTTTCAGTCTAATAATAATGGCTCGCAGGCCGATTTTGTTTTTTCATAGTATAGACGGAACCAATTTTAAAAACGATCTAATATCACCAAACTCTTAGGTACTGCGTATTGCAATAAGTTATTGATAATAACCGATGCATTCGTTGTTTTCGATTAGAGATTGAAACTCGATATAATTTATATTCAAAATTCGATCTCTAATCGGATAAAAATAAACCGTAAATAAGCAAAAAATGCAGAGACGCTGGATGCAGGTCGCCTCCAACAGGTATCTGTGGAGATCTAAGGGGGAGGCCTATGTTCAGCAGTGGACGTCCTATGGCTGAGATGATGATGATGATGATGAAGGAAAAAATAAACAGTTCCATATTAAAAAACTAAAAATGCATCCATCTATAGTTTCATAACCAGCCTGACATGATATAATCTAGCTATAAAACTGTAAACTATACTGGCTAGTAATAATAGCGTTTCAGCAGCTAACTAATGAAATATAAACTTCATGGAGCGCTATTATTTAGCGCCTGATGGAGATACCGAGTGAAAAATTGCTTCTGAACCGACTCCCGCCATTATGGTGGGAGTAGAGTGAAGAATGTGTAGATGTGGCGGTGTTTTGAATTTAGAAGGATTTTGAATTTGGAATGGTTAACGATTTATTATTTTAATCGTAACATATCCATGTTGATGTATGAATAACCATTTTATTTTTAAATCATATTTGTTATAAGTAATAAAAATAACTTGGCAGTCAATAAAGTACAAAATCCTTATTTTTTTAAAAGCGATGGGATTTTGTCAAATAAATCATTTCAAGCATTTGGCTCCCCCGCAGTGTAGTCACAGTAATATTTCTAATAATAGGTACTTATCTATAAATGAATGTGTACATAATTAGCATGGTCGAGTATAATGAAGTTATTGAACTTGTAAGATTATAAATAAGCACAAAAAGTTTCCTAACTAGCTTCCCGTTAAACTGTCTATCTTAAACTGTTTTTTTATTGATCCAGTCGTTCCTAAGATTAGCGATTTCAAGCAAACAAACTCATCAGCTGTGAACATACATATACATATGTATATAACACTAGTACCTACTCGCCTATAGATTCTGAAACGCTTATGTTCACGTTGCTTATGCGATTATATGTCTATGCAAATGCCTAGCAATTACATACAAAAACTAATAGTTCCATTATTTCACCGCCGGTGTTGAGTCATGGTTGGCACTATTACAAAGTTCAAACTAGACCCCCTGTAGTGTCAACAGACAAAGACATAAGTAAGGTAACCAGTAGCAAATGATTCGTCTCGGCTCGCCTCTGTCAGCGTGTCGTCTCGCTATTGTCTATATTGTCGCTGGGGAGTTTGTTGCCACACATTCTGACAAAATCAAAGAGTTCCTATTGAGAATCAGGTGTTTTTGAACACCATAATAGCAAGAGACCTGTACCAACTAAAATACTAGCTGTTCCGCAAGGTTCTGGGCATCCTAGGAGAACTAAAGTAGCTTATGTCCCTTTTCAGGCTAAAGACCATCTGTGCACCAAACATTGAAATCCGTTCTGTAGTTTCCCTTTGAAAGCGCTACAGAGAGACTCAAAGCAACCAATGAATTTATAACATTAGTTCGGTCTCTGCGTTCGTTTCAACTTTATTTTCCTCCATTTTTTAAAAAAAAACAGTAGAATATTTCGCAATTTTCGAGAGCAGTTGAACAATTTTAGAAAAATCTATTAATGGATTCTGATACACTTATGCTGACGTTGCAATGATACTCGCTTATTAACACTAGATCCCCTGTAGTTTCCACAAAGACATTAGTAAGGTAACCAGTAGCAAATGATTCGTCTCGGCTCGCCTCTGTCAGCGTGTCATCTCGCTATTGTCTATATTGTCGCTGGGGAGTTTGTTGCCACACATTCTGTCAGATTCAAAGAGATGGTCTTTTGTGAATATGGGGTACAAAAGACACTGATAGTCAATTATCTTAGGTACCTATTGCCACACCATCACGGTTTTATTTCAAGATCATACCTACAAGCTGTTCTCTCCACGTCCCAAACCACTTGTACCTCTATTCTACTACTTGTACTTCTTTTCAGCTGTTCAAGATGTAAAGGATAAAAATTTTGCCTGCCTGTCTTTTCTCATGCTGTAGGTAAACTATCTATGCTTTAAATTCTAGTAGCGTTAGTTGGCTTGAAGGCGCGACAGATACGAGTTACATTTGCATTTACAATTTAATTAGGTAGGATTACCTACTAAGTGTGTCATTAAAATCTAGATCATAAATATAGTTTCAGTTACACTTTTGTGTTATTTATTATAGTACCTTGTTTTGTGGCAACGTTGACCAATACTTCGTCCCCCTGTGGAGTTCCACCAGTAGCCGATGATTCGCTTCGCTTATTTATCGTTTAGAAACATTACACATTGTTTAGAAACCGTTTATTGTTGTTAAGAGCATTTGGGTGTGATGACGTCACGGTAGCCTTCATGAAACTTTGGAGTAAAAGAATTTGTGACATAAAGGTAGTAGATACATAGGAGGCAGAGGTTTCAACACAATTATTACCAAGTGGTCGATTGATTCATAGGACCCTGGGTGCTCTGATAGAGATAAGATGATCATTAGAAGAATATAAAATGTGTTACTCCTTTTGTCAAAACTTAGCAACATAACAACTTAATACCAAAAATGCAGCTTCTTAATAAATATGGCTTCTACAAAAAAGCTTCCGTGTAGTAGACCATCAATTACCACTATGTGCAAGTATGTAATTGAAATTTCAGTAGTCAAAGTAAGTTCACATCATTTTCTTAAGCGCTAATAAATAAATATCTCTCAAAGATAAAAATGTAAGTAGGTACTCAGTAATTTAAAATACAATAAAATTAACCTGACAGCGATCTTTGAATTAACGCAAAAAATAAAAAAATGCCAACTCTAAACATATACAACTCTGTGCTCAAAGAAAAACTCGTATAATTGTTCTAATATTGCAATTTCATTCTACTCCTCGACTCAGTCGCTCCGCACATCGCTCACACAGAACCAAAAAGACGTAACTACCAGCCATTAGTACTCAACTTACGACTATTCTATCATAAACCACACTGGCACATAAGTCCTTTCGTATAACTCTGTAATAAAGAACGCGCCGCTAACAATTTGTTTTGGCCAATCACAGGCTCCGGACTTTTTTTGAAACAGCCAATGGTGGGACGTAGATAAAGGACCGTTTCGCTCTAGCATGCCGGCTGAAAGTCCGTCACCATTTCGCGAGGAAAAGTTTCACGGGATTTTAGACCTTATTGCTTGGTATAATCAGCTATTATGGGGGCTGAAGCGATTCATGAATGTTTTCCGTAGTCAGAAAGGCTTAGCTCGCTTGCGTTTCCCTTATGAGTGGGAAGCAGATGGAACTATAGGAAAAAGCGCGCGGGAACGGGAGGAAAATGGCGGGCGGTTAGGACGTTTCATGTACGGGTGTTGGTGAAGTAATTTTCCCGCTTTTATTTGGCTTGCAGCAGCGGTAGGAGCGATACAATGTAACTGTTTGTGATTCGCGTAAAAGTTGTTAGATACACAACAAAATATGTTTTTGAAATCATCAAAATACTCCGCTGTGGTGCAGGGTGAACCCACAGTGCCAGGGCCATGGTAATTCGAGCGAACAGTCCAATCACAGAATTAATACTTCATCTTCAGGGCATAATGTAGTTGACTGAAGCTTCCGCATTGATATTCTACCACGGAACGCGATAAATTGATTCTGATTGTGATCTCTCTCCGGTCGTGTCGCATTAATTAAACGAATATGCATATGAATAAGTAAATATTTAATCCCTATCATAAATGACAAATTCCTAGTCACGCTCGCCATTAAAATTTTAGCACATTTTTAATACCAACAAATGAATAAAGAAGTGCGTAAATTCCAATATTTTATACACTTTTAAGTGGTTTTAAATATGAACAGAGAAATATACGACGCTCTAAAAATCATAGTTATTATAATAAAATAAGAATTTATTCGTTAATAAACAAGTAAACCAGTTTAGTTTATTTTAATTATTTTGTTGAATGAATGCCAAGAAAGAAGGTGACTGTGTTGAATATTTTGAAAGTGAAAAACGTTTGAAGAAAGCTTAAAATTCTATTATCGAACTTCTGCCCACGGATTCGCCTGTTATATTTAAAAGCAAAATTCAGTCTACACAACAGAAGAGTTTGTTTGCGTGAACGCGCTTATCTCAGAAACTACTACATACTCCGATTTGCGAAATCATTTCAGTGTTGGATACCCCTTTCAGCAAGGAATGGAATCTAAATGATTTTTTTGCTACTTCACGATTTGTTTTTTTAATAAACATGCTGTGAATTTTTGTCTGACAAAAAGTTTTTACGAAGACCTGGGTTTTATTGAGGTGCCCAGGTAACTGGATTGAGAAGGTCAGATAAGCAGTCGCTCCTTGTGGCATACTGGTACTCAGCTGCATCCGGTTAGACCCCAACATGGTTGGGAAAAGGCTACGCAGATGATGATCATGAAATGTCTTTTATCATGGTAATTAAGCGAATTTTCGCAATATCACCACAAGATACATCCCCAACCCGTTTAGACTTAACCGTTGTATAATAAAGCAGTGGCGCCACCAGTTCACCGACAATGATAACATTCATTCCGTCCGTGTATCGGAACGTTCTGACGCTTTTGGCGGGAAAGCCACGCAAAATGGCCGACAGTTTACGTCAATGATGGATTTTAAACGAATTTTAAATGCCTTTTATGGGAGGGTTGAAGTTTGGCCAAATAAATGTATTTATTTTGTTTGTTATAAGGTTAAAATTAGCTTTCCGAACACGACTATGGGCAAAAGTTATTTTTCTTCACACATAGTTTGTTAGCTTAAATGGCTTAATAGATCTTTAATCTAATATCTTTTACAACCCAAAAAAAAGCATATTTGGAACTGCTTTCAAACATCTAAAAGAAAGTTGCGATTGCGATAAACATATACCTAGTTAAGTTTTATTTTCACCGAAAATAAGTACACTTAGCAAAGTAAAGTATATGATCATCCTCTTGCCGCCTGGTCGCATGATTAGTCTTTATCATAGAAATCGTCACAGCTTGTGTTGTCCCACAAGGCAAGGAAAACAAAGCTCTACCACAAAATACATAGGTACAGAAGTCAATCTACATACAAAGCGCTTTCGAGTCACGCAGACACAGGTGTCTATGTGTGCGTGTTCACAGACGCGCTGTCTCAAAACAACTCAAAACAGTGCGAGCGGGGCTGCCGTTTTCTTGAGATACGCGCGGCACACACAAGGTAGATAAATGTGCACGCGTTGTGATATCTAACTGTAATTTGATTTTTAATTTTAATGTCGTAACAAAAATGTCGTATTGTAACTGTTCAGTGGACGGTTGTTTTAATACAATAATAAACAGTGAACTGTCGTTTTTTAGCCTGCCGGTTGATTCAGAGGGGTAAGTACCTATAGTATGTAATGTACCTACTTATTTTCTTATATTTCGATGGTTCGTTTAATAAACGCAGTAGGTACAATTAGGTGGGCAGGTAAGCCCCGGCGGTCTCTGGCCCAATGCCGTAATAAGTTTTGCTAGTGTCGACCCAGGCGAACCTGCCAACCTACCCTCAAAGATTATTACTAGGTAGTAGGAGTTAATGATTTTTGTGATCATGGCGAGAGTATGTTGTAAGGTAGACGAAATAAAACCGGTCAAGTGCGAGTCGGACTCGCATTCAAGGTTTCTGTAGGTAGAAGCAAGCTTAGATTAGGGACTGTACCAACCAATTACCTACATACAAAAAAAAATTGTTCGCAAGTAAAGAGGTACTTTGTTTTACATAGTGTTTTATGGTATATACGTCTGAATAACAAAATTATAAATTTGTTTCTGAAAAAGATCGGTATCTCGTTCAAACTAATTTCCGTTGAAAGTGTTTATTAACCTCTTGTACCTATGCCACATCAAATATTTTATAATTATTGGTTTATATTTCATTTTTCCTGTTTTATTTTCAACAATAAATAAATAATTAGATACGAGTACCACTACCACGTTAGTTTTATGCGCATAAAAAAGTTGACAACCCTAGCGCGACCGCCGAGTTTAGGCATGAAAAGTGAAGTACATACATGAGATTGACTTCTGTACCTATGTATTTTGTGGCTCTACCTTCTGTATCAAGAAAAAACTTGTCACACTAAACGCTTAATTACGAGTTCACAGAACGAACGACTTTTACGACGCATCGGAAAGAAATTGTAACAATTTTCACTCGAAAACAATATTTCTTTCAACACTTTTACAACCTCTTTCATAATAGAGCATAAACAATGCGGCCTACGGAAAAAAAAAAAACAAAACAAAAAAAAAGCGGGAAACATTTTGACATTTCGTGAAGCAAACTTTATGGTTGCGTTCACAATTACGGTTTATAATTCTTGAAAAAAGGTTGGTATACAATAATGGGCCGTTCCCCGCTGGGTAATGCTTGTTTATTTTGCTACCAGTAGCAAATGATTAGTTTCGGTCGCCATTCTAATGTGTAAATAATCTTGTTCGTTTACCATTGAGATGTTTATTGCGCACAGCGGTGACGAATCACTTTAGTTCCGCACGAAGTAAAATGAAGAAGTTTTACACAAAATAAGGGTTGTTTTAGTGAATTGTACGTATATAGCGATCGCAATGCTGTCACGTTTTTTATTTGACCTGTTTTTGCTACCATTTCTTTACTTTCGAGAAAAGTTATTTTGTGGTGACACAAAAGACTTGGCACGAAGCTGTAGATTTAGCATATTTATTTTATAAGTTTCTTACAGTCGTGGTTACTGAACGCTATGTACCTGAAGGTAGAATTCCGTGGGTCGCGGCAGACGCAGCCGCGCGCGGCCTACGACAGTCGTCGGCCGCGAGCGACAATAGTCAACCTTTGAAAATGTATGGCGCCGCTGCCGAGGTCCGCGACAGTCGCGCGCGGCCGACGAATTTCGTGAGCCGCTCGCGGCCGTATGCTTCTCAACATGGTCTAGCGCTATAGAATCTTAGAAAACCAGAATTGAATTGTTTTTATTTAGTCGGTAAAACTTCCTTTCGGTTTTCATTACAATACAAATGCTTTTGAATCAGTATTTGGTAATATCCTTCTTCATTTCTACTTTTTAGAGCCCCCGCAGACCACAGATTTTTTATCGGCCGATAGTTTAGTCGGGTTGGCCTGCTAGTACGCACACCGAGCCAACTAAACAGTTTAGTCGGTGATGAGTGCGCAAACTATCCAACATTCTGCCGACTATTTGCTAGGTTCTAACCAACTGGTGAAAAGAGTGGTCGCACCGCACAATGAAAATTAATAAAACATTGCATAGAAATGTTATTATTGCTCTCATACACCGGAGAAGGAAAATTAAAAAGAGAGCCCGAGAGTATTGGGTGCATCCTATCTTTAGTGATAAATTATGAAATGGAAAATTTTACACTATGCATTCCAAATTACTCGATTATCCGAAAAAAAATTTCGCCTTTTATCGAATGAGCATAACTAGCTTAGCTACAAAACACGCGCGATCGACCATTCGCTGTTAAAGCTCGGAGCGAACTGAACTATCGGCTTAGTCGGCCGACTAAAAAATCGTCATGTGTGCGCGTGTGGTAGGGAGCCAATACTGATTATACGGTCGGCCGATAGTTTGCCGACAGTTTAGTTTGAATGGAATCGGGAAGCCCTTCAAACTTTTTTATCGGCCGATACCAAATCGTCATAGTGTGCGCACTTGCTTACATCTGCGTACTGATTAAGAGCCCGACCAAACTATCGGCCGATAAAAAGTCTGTGGTCTGCGGGGGCTCTTAAAGATAGGGTCGATTGGTAATCTATTTTCATAATACAGCCACAGCAGCACGTCATCCTCCTCTTCTTCAAGGATATCAATTAGCACTTCGGCTAAAGGGAACGGACGAACAAAATCAAGACAATGCCGCGCGCGGCTTACGAAATTCGTCGGCCGCGCGCGACTGTCGCGGACCTCGGCAGCTGTGCCATACATTTTCATAGGTTGACTATTGTCGCGCGCGGCCAACGACTGTCGTAAGCCGCGCGCGGCTGTCGTAGCCGCTATCCTCGGAATTCTACCTTAAGTACTGAAATGAACTGAAATATTGAGTTTTAATTTGACCTTTTTTAATCTGCAATCTCTATGAACTTCTTATGGGTATGAATCTGATTCTCTAGTAGGTACCTACATTCAGGCTCGATTTTTCAGTCATCAGTTAACTTCTGTCTGAAAAATAAATATAGCGGTTTGACATGTTTTCTATACAAAAGTTGTCAAAGATATTCTTCACATATAAAAGTCACCTGGCGATTGAAAAATCGTCCCTTTAACCTACTTTAAGCTGGCCAGTCAGCATACTACAAATTAGCGCTAAAAAGACTAGCATCAAACTATTATCTTGGCACCAAAAACACGTAATACCAACATCATTAATCCGCAACCTTCACAAAAAAAAAAAAAAAACAAAAAAAAACTCTAAATCTATGTCACAAACCCATAAAAAAGGCGGGAAAGCAATAGTTTGCAAATAAAACATATATTAAGGTCGATCCCAGGGGACCAATGCAACATTTTCCCGGGAAAAAATAGTGTAGATAGCCGGATGATTGGGCCGGTATATCCGTGATACCCGGGCCGGCTGTTTACGACCGGGCCGGATTAAAAAGTAAAACGGGTAAAGGTGTTATGGCTCGGGTCGCGTATTATTGTAGGTAAGGGAGGAACTCGACTTTTTTTTTCCTTTTTTCCTTTAATTTTGTGTGATGGCCACATAGTGGTGTTGCTTGGTCGATAAGAGTAGGTTTTTATGTGTTAACGGTTTATAGGTACGAAAGAAATTACAGTATGTTTTAAATTAGTAGCTTAGTCTTGGCTGTAGGTGTATTTTTATGAGGGTTTTTCTCGTGGAGATATAGGCTCTTAGAGATGCTTAAGCTCCTTTGTTATAACATCGATATAATATATTAGAATATCATATTAGCTTTTTCAATAAAACTACAGAGCAGAACTTTCATCAATCAAAACCAAACAAAATACATCAAAATATTTATCACTTTAATCCATAACAGAAGCGCCCCAAAATCATAAATAAAAACAATAATCCCTCGCTGATATCAACTAATATAATAACAAGATTTTAATTCATTTATTATTAAAATTTTCGTTACGCGCTGCCCGTCCGTCCCGTCCCGCGGCGCTCATGAAAATAAAATCATGGCGCAACCCGCGCGAATTGAATTCAAAATTGGAATCAAAAGACAATCCTTTTTTTTTCGATCTTTTTTTTATGGCTATCGTGGAGGGTCGCCAGTGTTAAATTTTATATGGGTAGTGAGGAGTTTCTGTAACAATGAGGTTGGTATTTTTTTTGTTTTTTAGTTTGATTGGTTGGAAGGTGTGAATGTTAGTTTGTAATGCGGTTGGTTCATTGTTATTTTGAATGGATAATCTTATAACGTAAAGACAGGTGGTTCTTGCCGAATTTCATAAAATCTACTTATTTGAAGGACTGTAGGTGTTCGTATAGGTAAATTATTAGCTAGGTAAGTAGGTATATAAAACAACTAGCTTCTGCCAGCGGTTTCACCCGCATCCCGTGGGAACTACTTTACGTACCGGGATAAAAAGTAGCCTATAGCCTTCCTCGATAAATGGGCTATCTAACACTGAAAGAAATTTTCAAATCGGACCAGTTCTTCCTGAGATTAGCGCGTTCAAACTAACAAACAAACTCCTCAGCTTTATAATATTAGTATAGATTTGTACAGTAACTAATAATTACAGTATTATACCGCTTTCTGCCAGTTTTTATAAGAATGTATGACCCGTCTGTTATTTGTACATCGTCACCTCAAATCGAAAGCCAGAAAGTCTAACTGCATTCTTTATTAGCAAAATCTGTACAAGTTTAAACACACATTCCTTCTAAACACCAATTTAAGTCACTGACAAGATAATTGCCTGGTTGATGGGCAACCAACCTGTCAGTGTTGCCACCCTCCTTGCTAAACGACGTCGGGGTGCGCCCCTATCTTTATTGTATGCCATACGTTTTAAATTGTACCTATGTGTTTAAGATTGGGGTAACTAATGTTGAATCTATTAGGCAGTTACTGAAACGTCATATAATAGTCGGTTTCTGTTCAATTTTTAAGGGAATATGAATAGATATTATATTTGCCTAGCCCCTTCCCAACTATGTTGGGGTCGGCTTCCAGTTTAACAGGATGCAACTAAGTACCAGTGTTTTACAAGGAGCGACTGCTCATCTGAACTCCTCAACCCAGTTACCCGGGCAACCCGATATACCTTGGACTTGATAACGACTGCTAAAGATGTTCAAATGATAGCCGGTACCCACAGTTTATCGTGCCTTCCGAAACATGAAAGAACTCGTCATGACAGGATGGTCATCCATCCACGGGCCGACCTCGCGAAGAGTTGCTTAACCTCATGGTCGATTAATCCGTCAGTTTAATTTAATCAGTTTAGATAATTTAGATTACCTAATCAATTTTGACTTATCCATGAGCTCCTCGAAATGAAATAGATAAACCGCCGAGAAAGGTGCTTAGAATATATCCGCTAGTCTATTATTGCAATAGTAAAAGCAGTTTATTATTATATAGGTACCAATATTTGTGTTATAATAAAAGCGTTAAGAAAAATATTAGCCTTCCATCATCCAACAAAGGAGCTGAAATATTTCCAAAATATTTTGTGGTAAAGAAATACCAAAACATTATCTCTTGGCTACAAATAAACGACTATAATAATTCACTAAAATCATTTTACAATCCCAATAAAACAACTAAATGTAAATTATGGCGGGGAACCATCAAAACCGCCGCCATTTTCTCGAAATGTCAAAAGAAAGATGTCTGCCCTTGCAATATTGCGGTAGTGAACAAATTACTCACGGTTGCAATATAACAATTAAAAACTACCGTAAAGTGGTCGGGATGGTGTAATAAAGCTATTTTCTTTTGTTTAATGGCGGTAACTTTGACTACAGAGTTGACAAAACGTTTATTTACCTATTATGGTACCGTCCCGTCAAGGACGGTTTTTTTTCTTGCATTTCTATACCGATCTCTTTGGTTGAAACTTGAAAGAAAGTTGTAAGCTTTTTCTGAAATCTGTGGTCAGGTATTGGGAGAATATACTGCGCAATATAGTTTTTTTATTGTAGCAATATATTTACTAGGACACTGTAATAAATAAATGTTCGCTTTAGGTACTATTTTGTGGTTTTCTTTTTTGGAAGTTTTTTTTCAGCATCTTTTTCAAAGTCATAAGTAGGTAAACATTATTTTAAAATACCTATTGTTAATTTTTATAGGTACTCCCTAACTAAATAATAAGCACAGGAGTAAATTTCCATAACTCTATGACTCTATGCGAATTTTAATCTGTTTTTATGTCTATTTTCACGCCAAAACCACTGAACCAATTTAAATGAAATTTGGTGTACAGGTAGTCCAGGATCTGAGAAAGGGCAAAGGCTACCTACTTTCATCTGTCTGTAGGAAGTAGTTACCTCAGGACACGGGTGAAACCGCGGGGGACATCTAGTAACTGATATACCCAAAAAAACTGACGCAACTCCGCCCAATAATCAAAATCATCAACCCGAAAAACAAAAGCCGCCACAAATCAATTTAGCAAAAACAAAAACCACTTTCAGCGAGATAAACCCGCCTTAATCCGGTTAGAGCCGGCTAAATCCGGATTAATAGTCTGTCAAATTGCCGGTGGGGGGCGCTGGAAGCCACCTGGGCCCTTCTGTTGGCGTTTTTTTGACTAAATCAACGCCTGTCCGTGATATAAATGGCTCTAAGTTTATTATTTTGATTCGCCAATTATGCGAGGGCGTGGGGGGTTGATTTAATTTGTTTAACACACATGTGGCTGCGCGTTTATAGGGTTAAATATGGTTATAAGAGCGGGTGGGTCTGAGGATTTTGGCATTGAGTTGGAATGATAGGAACTTATGTTTAATTAGATGACAAAATATTTTTGTAGGTGTATTCGCTAATAAATAAGAAAACTATATTGTTTTCATTTTCAGAAGCTCTTTATATAAAGACCTAGGTTTACAAAGATAGAAATCACAGATACTAAATTATAATATAAGTACTAGCTTTTTAATGCGGTTTCACCCGTGGACATATTTTCCCGTACCTAGACAAAATACCCTATATCACCCGTGAATAGTGGAGCATCCCAACAGTGAAAGAATTCAGTTCAGTAACTTAGAAAATACCTATTACTTAGTTTAGAAAGTTTTTTATTTTTTTATTTTTTTTTTATTAGGGAAAACAAACAGTAGTAGATATATTATTGGTACACAAAATGTTCTTAAAACTAAACTAAAGTTCGTAGCTTAGAAAATACCTATTAGTTTTGAAGTACCTATCTACAGATAAACGTTGTTTATTTCTATCTAAATTAAAATCCTAACAACCGAATATAATCGGTTACAGTTTATAGTTATGTATAAATAAATTATAAATGTAGAAATTATGATTTTTGAAGCACAAAATAAACTGTGTCCAATAATATCCTTTACTGAAAAAGTGCCATAATCAAACAACAATTTGAAAGCATTATATCCGATCCCCTCCCCTCCGGTGTTCTATTTGCGTTTGTAAAAAACGTCAGCTAATTGCTCGGTTATTGGTCGCTTCTTTATTGCGTGACATATTAGGAGCTCTTTACAAGCAAGCTTTTAAGTGGATACGAGTAGGGATGTGGTGATGTTGTAGATTTGAATAGAGCGGATATTATTATCTGAAATGCGTCGTTAGTTATTTTGCTTTACATATTATGTAAAATACATGTATAAAAATATGTATTATTTACACATGTATGTCTATACATATGTAAAACAAAATAACAGACATAAAATATATGTATAAAAATAAAACAGTCACAAAATAACTATCGACTACAACAGTTACCTATATTTCTTTCAGAAATACTAATTAAACAATATCTACATTTTTATTCGTTTGTCAAAATAAACATGATAATTTTACCATATACTTCTTTGAAATGTGGTAAACTTTGACTTAACGGGTACTTAATATTATTTCATAGCTGTTGAATTTGCTTCAATTTTGTTTTTTTATTTTCAACCAAAATATTGACACCAGTTATTCCTTCAGTTGAAATACTTTAGAAGTATATTCTAATAAGACAAAAATGTTGTCATGAAAAAACGTCGAATATTTTTATCCGCCGCCGCTCTTAGCACATCACTATGCTGAACGTTTCAGAACGAAATTAATCCTGTTGGCATTTATGTGTTGTTCTTTAAGTGGTTTTTTATAATTAGCTTTTTAGCCTTTAATTAAATGGTTGAAAGGAACCGATGCGTATACATAACAGACTTTGACTTTGTTTTGTTTAGAACTCGTAAAATTAATAAAAAGCTTGATTCTTATTGTGTTAGACATTATTATGGAAAGCGATTTTTTTCTTTGTGGTTCTTTTATGGTAACTGTATTTTTCTTTTTATATTGAAAATTTTGATATTTAATTATGGCTGTTCCGCGGTTTCGCCTGCATCCCGCGCGCACGTCTTTCCACGTAATTAACCCAGTAATTAAAAAAAAAACATTGAGTGAAGTTTTCAAAATACACATTTTTATTTACCTATCTGTAAACTAATTAACCTATTTGAAAATCAAAGTTGTTACACAAACTAACTTCAGAATTTCGATTAGTTCAGAAAAACTCATTTGATGTGTAATTACTCAACCAGATTTTTTACTAGCTCGAGTTAACTTCAAAATTCCTTCATATCTAACCTACAAATTCGACCGTGCCGTAATGTTAACAACAGTACGGCACGGTCTTGAAAACTAAATAGAAATCTGATGAAAAATAAAACGATCCTTAGGAAAAGCTTCAATAAGACTTCTACTTAAACCTTGTGCTGCCATCTAGTATCGAATAGGCATAACTTTTGCAAGACGCCATCTAGCGGCGAATGGCAGAGCGCATTAGGGAGCTAGTGAGTTTATCGTTGCTGAAAATATTCACTAGATGTCACTAATAATGCAGAAATTATCGCTCCGTGCCACGGAAAACTGTGCCACGGACTGTGTTTGAAATTCCGAATTCACAGTATTCATTCTTCCACAGTATCTTCGTCTTCAGAACGTTCAGACGGCTACACATCAAGTTGAAATGAAATTAATTTATTTGCCAGAATATAGGTACCTAGGTACATTATCATATGGTCGGTAACTTAAAATGAGCTATCGCATAGACACTAGCGCTGCGTCTGCGGAACTTCTTTCTTTCACTGCTGAAATACAGACTTCCCGCGCGCCGGGGACACTTTTCCATACTCACCACGCTGGGCATGCGTGTTGGTGAGCGCAGAGTGAGATATTTTTTAGCTGTGGACCGGACATGCTGTCACAGTAGGTACTGACCTATACGAACATACTACAGTAGTAACTCACCTATATTCTTATAAAAATAAAATCTACGGGTAGACTAAATATTGATATAACCACGATAAAAGCCGTAAAAGCACTTTTATTTCAATGTCTTATATTCGCTTACCTAGGTAAGAAGTCAGAAATCAAAATGCGTTTTTCACTTTGATCCCAAAAATATTACGACGGTCCTACTTAAAAAATCTTTTAATCGCTGCTGGTTTAGATTTGGTGATTACGCTGTTGTTTATAAAACATTCACCAAAACAATAAACGAAAAATGGGAGATAAAAGTCAAAAGACCTTCCAAATAAATGTTTTATTATAAACAGTGCTATGAGTGCCCAATTAGGTATTATGGTCATAACGTAAACATCAGTATTTTTCTTAAAACGGTTGTTTACTTGAAAATTGGAAATTGAATAGCAATTTGTTTACGTGAAAAATCATAGCAAATAGTTGTTTTAACAAGTCGTGGTGGCCTAGTGGGTAAAGAACCAACCTCTCGAGTATCAGGGCGTAGGTTCGATTCCAGGTCAGGCAAGTACCAATGCAACTTTTCTAATGTTGTATGTACTTTCCAAGTATATCTTAGACACCAATGGCTGATAAAAGGTGAAGGAAAACATCTTGAGGAAACGGTCTATAAAGTCTGAAATCAGCAACCCGCATTGAGCAAGCGTGGTGATTAATGCTCAATCCTTCTCAGTGTGAGAGGAGGCCGCAGCCCAGCAGTGGGACAATAAAAAGGATGTAACAGTAACAGTTGTTTTAACTAAACTGACGTTTATGTTGTCGGTGGACTGGCCCTTGGTTAATTGGTCGCAAAATGTGACTTCTGTGCACGAGGTCTCGGGTTCAACGCCCGGGTAGGGTTGGGACGAATGCGTCAATCTCTGATCTCCTTCGAGAACAGCCACCATGGCCGACATTCTGTCTGAACAATATTATATTCTCTCTCTCTCTCTCTCTCTCTCTTTTCTGCTATGCATCCCACATTGTGTTGGGGTCTTCCTAATCATTCGTTTCCACTTCGCCAAAAAAATCTGCCAAAATATCTGGACTATATTATGTTAAGACTAGCTTCCGCCCGCGGCTTGGCCCGCGTAGAGTTCGGTTATATCGCGTTTCCAAGAGAATTCTTCAAAAGACCGGGATAAAAACTATCCTATGTTCTTTCTCAAGGTCAACTCTATCTCTGTAACAAATTTTATTAAAATCAGTTCAGTGGTTTAGACGTGAAAGCGTAACAGACAGACAGACAGACAGAGTTACTTTCGCATTTATAATATTAGTAGAGATTCCTAGAAGTCCCTATTCAAAGATGTATTCATACAAACTCCCAAGTTCACATTATGAGTATGAAGTAATATTCTAAGAGCTGAAAACGTGAAAATTAATACACAAAAGCATCAAAAATAGTCCCAAAGACGACAGGTTGCTATCTTTATAACTAGATAAAATCGCTTTAAACTAGTTTGTCTCCTAAATAAAAATACAAACACTACTCCTTCATCCGCTTATATCCGACCGTGTCACACTATAATTCGCACTTATTCTCTAATTTTTCAGCTCTAATTGTAACTAAAATACTCAGTTCATAATTTATATCAATTTGTCACTAAAACATGATATATCTACAACATTTAATGAACGTGAGTCGTGATTATCAGACTTTGGAGCGTGATGGAAAAATTGTGTTGCCAACTGAATTACGGATACGACTGTTCTCGACCCAAAGCTGTCATTGAACAAGGGGTATTGGGTTGCCCGGGTAACTGGGTTGAGGAGGTCAGATAGGCAGTCGCTCCTTGTAAAGCACTGGTACTGCAGCTGCATAAGTGAGACTGGAAGCCGATCCCAACATAATTGGGACAAGAATGGGCAGATGACCCGGGCAACCCAATACCTCTTGGTTAGACTGGTGTCAGACTTACTGGTTTCTGACTACCCGTAACGACTGCCAAGGATGTTCAATGACAGCCGGGACCTACACGAGCCTGTCTGTTCTGTCCTTCTCCACGAGCTCTGCATTTACCTAATATTATTTTGGCAAAAAAGTAACTAAAACGCGGGTCTCAAGGAAAGACCGCTTTATCGAAAACTTGACAATGACACACTTTACGGTGACATTATAAAGATGTAATTTTACAAGTAAATAGCATTAATCTGGAGTTTATTGTAATCCGTAGATATTTGCGAGGTGGTAAATAGCTGACTTCAGTGGGTCAAAGTTATTTGAAGATAGCTACATTTGTCCTGGTTTTGTGCATACCAATGTGCGGTGTCGTGGCAGAAGCTACTATTAAAAAACAAAGTAATAAATCGTGTCAATCTAGGTATCTGTCTGCTCGCAGTAATCTTTAAAAAAACCGGCTAGGTGCGAGTCGGACTCGCGCACGAAGGGTTCCGTACCGCATCTAGATACCTGAACCTAGCCGTTTCGATATCGAGCAAAAATATCACGTTTGTTGTATGAGAGCCCCCCAAAATATTTATTTTGTGCTAGTTTTCAGTAAGTACTTGTTGTTATAGCGGCAACAGAAATACATCGTCTGCGAAAATTTCAACTCCCTATCACGGTTCATAAGCTATAGCCGTTTTTCCCTTTGGGTACGGAACCCTAAAAACAAAGCCTTAAGCCGAGCCTATCTGTCTGCTCAAAACACTATCTCAAAAAAAACAGACGACTTGAGAACCTCCTCCTTTTTTGGAAGTCCGTCAAAAACTTCTACACACATATTCATACAGGTTATGTGCAGTAATTCATAAGTCAATTATGTTCATACTCCGGACGAAGACAGGGCGAACTGCTAGTTTAACTAGGTAGGTTTATATTATGAAGACAAATATATATTAGAAGCACTAATTACAACAGTAATTAAGACTGATGAGTTTTCCGCGTTTAGAACTCTTGGCAATTCATTTTCTACTTCTTTAATTGGTTTTTCGTGAAAATGATATGTGTAAGCAGGTAGCTAAGTAAATACATATTGTAACCAGTTGTAACTGGATTTTATATTTATTGCAGCATCTTGTCAAATAAGTTTGCTCCTCTGAAGTATGTAGGAATAATTTCATTTAAAATACAATGAGTTAAATTATCATCGAAAGTAGGCTAGATTTTAGCACTTTTGCACGTTAAAATTACAAAACTACAATCGCCTCGAAATGTATTTTAAAAAGCATCTGAGACTCCTGACTAAATTAAAAAAAACGTTTAAAGAATCTAAATGTGGGAAAAGCACCCCTTAATTCCATTAAAATCCACCTCCTTAAATAACGTATCAGTAGTTCCAGCCAAAGGGAATTACTTCAGACTAAATGACGCACTAATCTGCATTAAACAAGAGTATCAATACTTTATTTGTTTACTCGCATCACGCGATTCACTCACTCCTTTATAAAAGAGGTTCCAATGCGAAAACTCATTTCATTAGGCTGTACAGCTGTCACACGTCGGACCGTTTAGAAAAAAAAAACGGACGCGCGGGAAAATAAGTGTCAATTTTTTTTTTGCTGTGATAAAAATGTATTTTATGTCTCGAGATTTTTGTAAATAATGCTTGTATAAAAATCGATAAATTCAATGTCAAAATGCGTTTGATATTATAGAAAAAAATTATTTAAAATCCCGCCAAATTTTGAGAAAGTACAGATAAAAAAGTTTTTTTTTATAATACGGTGAAGGAATTCAAAATGGATTCCAATTGGACTATGTATCCGCGAATAGGTTTGCGTTCGCCAAACCTTACGAATACGACGGTAAACCTACAAGAAAGCTTTGAAATTGATTTGGAAGATACCAACTGGATTCTGACTTCGTCGTTCATCATTTTTACTATGCAGACTGGTAAGTTTAAATTGTAATAAATGTTTAATTATATATTTTGAAAATTAAAAACACGACTGCTAAGGGCTTCTGAAAAAATAACAAAAAAAATCGAACTGTTAAACTATTAAACTACCTATGTATACCTACGTACAACGATTGAGATAAAATATATTAATGTTATTCTTTATTCACGTTAATTCATTCGTAAGTATTGTAACGACTCTAACCACTTCTTAGGGATTTCAGAAAAGAAAATACATAGAAATAAGAATCGAAGGGTTTATTCAAACTCAACATGAATATTGAAAACTTTTAACACGTTATGTAAAAAACGTTCTCCTCCACTTTCGATATTTATTTATGAAGAAAGATAAGTTCGAAGTCAAATAAGAAAATATTATTTTGTCTGTCCACATATATTTAAATCATTCAATATGAAACCTGAAAATATTATTTTGTCCGTCCGTTAGGCGTACTCACAGGTTTAAAATTCCAAATAGACAAACATCCTCCTTGCTTATCCACTTACAACTCCTAACACGAAACGATATTTTCTGAAGTTGGCAACACAAACCTATTAAGAAAGTAATGCTACAATAATTATTCGATTAAAATTCAAAATGGGATGTGCCATAAATTATTATAAAACGGCAGGGTTGGCCTTTGAACTGGCAAGTTGCCAAGTTGCCAACTGTGCCATACATATGCATTTTTGTGCCAACCCACTTGGCAGAGGGGATTTTCTAATAAGGTCTTAATCTATTGAGATATGCAAAATCGAAATCGTCTGCTTCTTTGAAAAAAAAAAATATTTTATTATAGAATTTTTATTTATAGAATTCGTCCAGCGATCCCGAATCCATTTTTATATTATAGGAAGGTAATCAGTTTCTAATCTCTAAAAAATGGATTTCGCCGCCGACCCTGGAATCTAACCCATTTTTCCGTCATATAAACTCTCTCCTCTTGCCCCGTTCGCCACCCCTTTAGGGCAAAGTAGTTTTTGATAATGTATATTTATTACTGTATATTTTCCCGCAGTTTCACCCGCATCCCAGGGAAACTTCTTCCCGTACCAGGTCAAAATAAGGGTAGCCTTGTTACTTTTTTAAATCGGTCAAACGGTCGGTACAACCAAACCCACACCCCAAACAAAAAATGTATTCCTCTTTATTGTACCTATTAGTACGAATTATAGTTTATATATCTTTCTCCAAGTTTCTCCAACTGTTATCATTATTTCTACACTAGCTAGTATTAGTAATAGTTTTCATTACACACAACTAATTTAAACAGCATTGTTAAAGCGTGGGAACAAAATAGGCACCCATAATAAAATCAATGTTTTCAAAATTATATATTTTTGTTTGAGATAGACAATAGCTTTGGAAATTGTAAATTTTCTTGAAGAATACACGCATTGTTTTCATATGCACTACGCATTTTTTTGCCAACTTCAAACATGTGTAAGATATACTTATGTAGGTATGGTTACGCGTGATTATCTTACGTTTGGTTGAACCGAATTTAGTGCGGTTTTCAGCACAGTATTTGAGACTTAGGAGAAGGTTTATAGTATATTATGGGGACAGTTTCTTCTGTAAAAAGTTTTTCTGTGTATGCTCCTGAGATTAGCATGTTCAAAGAAACAAACTCATCCTCATCCTCCGAGCATTTTTCCCAACTATGTTGGGGTCGGCTTCCAGTCTAACCGGATGTAGCTGAGTACCAGTGCTTTACAAGAAGCGACTGTCCTATCTGACCCCCTCAACCTCTTATAACTCAGAGTTATATTATTTCTAGTATTAGTATAGAGATAAGCATTTATTTATTTATACGTAGTTACAATGAATGAAAGGACATTTTAATCTTATTTCGGCCTTCCTAGCTGCTAAACTGGTTAGGCCAAGGATTATTTTGTAAAGGAAAGACTACTTTATTTATTTAATTATTATATTTTCCTTCTGACATGTGTAGGACAATCATATGCACATACAGGTTTTGGATGATCTAATCATCCTCCATCTTCCGAGCCTTCTTCCCAACTATGTTGGGGTCGGCTTCCAGTCTAACCGGATGTAGTTGAGTACCAGTGCTTGACAAGAAGCGACTGCCCTGCCTGACCTACTATGATCTAATTACTTACACATTTTACATGTTTACACATTATTATTCTGATAGTAAAACCTTAGGTAGGTATGTGTGTGCTATCAGAACGAACCTTGGGGAAGGCGTTTGCGCTGTGGACGTCTTTTGGCTGAAGCTACCTATTCTAGAAAGAGATTTGATGTATGTTAACTTAATATCTAATTAATAAACTGATACCGAGATTTCGTACTTGCTTTACAAAGATATGGAACCACAAACAAAGTGCATGAGAATAGTGGGGTGGCTAAAAGCCCTACTTTTACCTGATACATAAAATAAAGATTCTGCAATTGATTTTAAATAAAAGAAAAATTTTAAGAATAGACTTTTTTCAGGTTTTGGCATGCTGGAATCCGGCTGCGTGTCCATCAAAAATGAAGCAAACATCATGATGAAGAATCTGGCTGATATCTCTTTGGGGGGTAAGTAATTTACTTACAGGGACTTGACCTATTACTTTCGTAGTTAAACAAAGTTTATATTTGAATTTCTCGCTCCGGATGATTACTAAGTCACATGGTTATTAGGTACGGCTAGATGCATCTTCAAACTTACCCTTTACATGTATACGTCTTAGAAGCAGTTATTAGTTACTAATCTGTAGTTAAACCTCTACATCTTGTCAGTCTATCCATATCCATGTCCCCCCATTTCTAAACAGATCAACCAATTTCCATACACCTTTTTCCCCCCAGGTCTGACCTACTGGATCTTCGGCTACGGCATGTCTTTCGGCGAGGGGACCTACTCGAACCCCTTCATAGGCGTGGGGGACTTCCTCCCAGACCCCCCGGTGGGGGATGCTCTCATGGGCCCCGTGTTCGCTTCGTTCCTGTTCCAGCTGTCTTTTGCTACCACTGCGACAACGATTGTTAGTGGGGCCATGGCTGAAAGGTTAGTCGGCGCTATCCCTTTTTTATTTTAAATGCCCTTGTGGTCAAAGTTTTGTTTTGTAGTCTGTTTGTAGTAGGGCTTTCAATACCGGTATTACGGGATCCCGTAATACCGTGATCACGGATATATTTTGGTCTTTTTTCAATACCGGTATTGACGAGCCAATACCGTGATTACGGTATTACAATCTTTTTTATAATTTTAATTATTTTGGTTTGAGGAAGTTGTATTAAATAAGCTAGATAACTACGTACTCGTAAGATGTACTCGTAATATTATTCTCTCACTTCACACTTGTGTATTAAGCGCCAACTTTTATCTCCAGCATACCTCCACCTTTCTTATACAACTGGTTTCTTAAACGATCGAGCGAGCCAAACGACGTTATTGTTTTGTTAGTCAGTAGTAAAGAGACATCTCATCACTAGGATGTATCGCCAATCTACTTGGCAACACTGCAGGGACTCCAGAACAGAGTAGATTTCAACCGAGTCATAGTCCACAAATGCTAGACACAGTTGAAGAACAGGACGACAACAGTTCCTACTCCACGTCTCTGGAGTTCTCCCTTCAAACAGGACATCGTTAAAAAGCTTCTGGAGCTCCCCCAGTATGGGCTTACCTCCTGCTTTTAGTAGCTCTGTTGTAATGCCATCCTCGCCAGGTGCTTTTCCATTTTTGAGCTGTCTCAGTGCGATCTCGATTTCGCTGACTTCTGGCAGGCGGTGAAATGGCGTGTTAATGTGGCTCTAGAATCCTCGTTTCCGGGATCAGGTCGAGATGCATGCGATGCGTATAACCGGCCATAGAAGTTTTCCACTTCCGAAAGGACTGCCGGCACCGAAGAAATGACTTCTCCACATGTTGTGGTCAGCTTCGTCAAGTGGCTTCTTCCAAGAGATTTTACGAACACCTTTGACCCCCGATTCAGCTCAATTGCTCTTTCAATGTCTAGAGTATTGGAGCACCGGAGGTCGCTTCGTACGTGCTTGGTGATCTCAGCTAAGCGGGCTCTACCGCTTAGCTGACGAAGTGACAGGCGGGTTTTCACGTCGTTTCTTCATAAGCCCTAATGTCTCTTCCGAAAGCTTTGATTTCTTGCCCTTACGCTGCATGTTACAGAATCTCGAACCTTCCTCCCTGAGGATCCGAACCACATATTCGTGGTTCTGGTTAACGTCTGTTGTGGTTTCCACGGCGGCAAATCGGTTCTCCAAATTTGACTGGAACGTTTCAGATCCTGAAATGGTTTGGAGCAGTGTTGGTCGGAGCTTGGCCTTCATCAGACGGAAACGTTCGGCCTTGAAGATACCGTCTTGTCAGAGAGCCTCGGACAAGTCGGTAATCGCTACCGGTATTAAACCTATTGATCACGGAGACGTTTCTATGTGCTTCTTGTTCGTCATGATGTAGTCAATCTCATTTTTAGTCATAGTGTCGGATTCATAGCGTGATTGGACGCTTTTTGAAACTAAAGTATTGTGTTTTAAAAGTTTTAATCGATCTAAAATTAAACTCCGATTTGAATTAGACGAATTCGAATTGACAATATTAAAAAATATTTACAGCAGCCTTTCTGTAGTAAAAGTAACTGTATTAGAAATTTGTAAACGGGATGCCAATTTACTAAAAGCGGATATTGCGCTAAACTGTATGTTGACGAAGTTAGATGGTCAAGCTACTATCTTATACTTAAGCCTAAATCTTGCAAAAGCACTTCGAAGACGCATAAAGGAGCGACGACTTTTAATATCTGGAGTATTGCAATATTTGCATGACCGACAATACCGTGATCACGTGATCACGGTATTGAAATTTTTAATACCGGTATTGATACCGGAATCGAAAAAATCCGGTATTTGAAAGCCCTAGTTTGTAGTGCATAATCATGTTTTGGACATTTATTAGAAAAAAAGTTAGAGATTACCTATATAATTCTAAATGAAAATAACAATAAAGATAATTCGGTGTGCGGCATTGTGACCCACAAAAATGTTTCTTCTGGTCTACTCGCTCTAGCAAATCACATTTATAACGTTTCTCGTCTTGATCGTGATAGTGGAGTTGTCTTCACCTTTCCTCTTCCTCCTCAGGTGTAACTTCAAGGCGTACTGTCTATTCTCTCTCCTGAACACGGTAGTGTACTGCGTGCCAGCCGGCTGGGTGTGGGGCTCGCACGGCTTCCTCAACAAGCTGGGGGCCGTGGACATCGCGGGCTCGGGGCCCGTGCATCTCATAGGTAAGACCCCCAACTGTCTGCTCTCTCTCCTGAACACGGTAGTGTACTGCGTGCCAGCCGGCTGGGTGTGGGGCTCGCACGGCTTCCTCAACAAGCTGGGGGCCGTGGACATCGCGGGCTCGGGGCCCGTGCATCTCATAGGTAAGACCCCCAACTGTCTGCTCTCTCTCCTGAACACGGTAGTGTACTGCGTGCCAGCCGGCTGGGTGTGGGGCTCGCACGGCTTCCTCAACAAGCTGGGGGCCGTGGACATCGCGGGCTCGGGGCCCGTGCATCTCATAGGTAAGACCCCCAACTGTCTGCTCTCTCTCCTGAACACGGTAGTGTACTGCGTGCCAGCCGGCTGGGTGTGGGGCTCGCACGGCTTCCTCAACAAGCTGGGGGCCGTGGACATCGCGGGCTCGGGGCCCGTGCATCTCATAGGTAAGACCCCCAACTGTCTGCTCTCTCTCCTGAACACGGTAGTGTACTGCGTGCCAGCCGGCTGGGTGTGGGGCTCGCACGGCTTCCTCAACAAGCTGGGGGCCGTGGACATCGCGGGCTCGGGGCCCGTGCATCTCATAGGTAAGACCCCCAACTGTCTGCTCTCTCTCCTGAACACGGTAGTGTACTGCGTGCCAGCCGGCTGGGTGTGGGGCTCGCACGGCTTCCTCAACAAGCTGGGGGCCGTGGACATCGCGGGCTCGGGGCCCGTGCATCTCATAGGTAAGACCCCCAACTGTCTGCTCTCTCTCCTGAACACGGTAGTGTACTGCGTGCCAGCCGGCTGGGTGTGGGGCTCGCACGGCTTCCTCAACAAGCTGGGGGCCGTGGACATCGCGGGCTCGGGGCCCGTGCATCTCATAGGTAAGACCCCCAACTGTCTGCTCTCTCTCCTGAACACGGTAGTGTACTGCGTGCCAGCCGGCTGGGTGTGGGGCTCGCACGGCTTCCTCAACAAGCTGGGGGCCGTGGACATCGCGGGCTCGGGGCCCGTGCATCTCATAGGTAAGACCCCCAACTGTCTGCTCTCTCTCCTGAACACGGTAGTGTACTGCGTGCCAGCCGGCTGGGTGTGGGGCTCGCACGGCTTCCTCAACAAGCTGGGGGCCGTGGACATCGCGGGCTCGGGGCCCGTGCATCTCATAGGTAAGACCCCCAACTGTCTGCTCTCTCTCCTGAACACGGTAGTGTACTGCGTGCCAGCCGGCTGGGTGTGGGGCTCGCACGGCTTCCTCAACAAGCTGGGGGCCGTGGACATCGCGGGCTCGGGGCCCGTGCATCTCATAGGTAAGACCCCCAACTGTCTGCTCTCTCTCCTGAACACGGTAGTGTACTGCGTGCCAGCCGGCTGGGTGTGGGGCTCGCACGGCTTCCTCAACAAGCTGGGGGCCGTGGACATCGCGGGCTCGGGGCCCGTGCATCTCATAGGTAAGACCCCCAACTGTCTGCTCTCTCTCCTGAACACGGTAGTGTACTGCGTGCCAGCCGGCTGGGTGTGGGGCTCGCACGGCTTCCTCAACAAGCTGGGGGCCGTGGACATCGCGGGCTCGGGGCCCGTGCATCTCATAGGTAAGACCCCCAACTGTCTGCTCTCTCTCCTGAACACGGTAGTGTACTGCGTGCCAGCCGGCTGGGTGTGGGGCTCGCACGGCTTCCTCAACAAGCTGGGGGCCGTGGACATCGCGGGCTCGGGGCCCGTGCATCTCATAGGTAAGACCCCCAACTGTCTGCTCTCTCTCCTGAACACGGTAGTGTACTGCGTGCCAGCCGGCTGGGTGTGGGGCTCGCACGGCTTCCTCAACAAGCTGGGGGCCGTGGACATCGCGGGCTCGGGGCCCGTGCATCTCATAGGTAAGACCCCCAACTGTCTGCTCTCTCTCCTGAACACGGTAGTGTACTGCGTGCCAGCCGGCTGGGTGTGGGGCTCGCACGGCTTCCTCAACAAGCTGGGGGCCGTGGACATCGCGGGCTCGGGGCCCGTGCATCTCATAGGTAAGACCCCCAACTGTCTGCTCTCTCTCCTGAACACGGTAGTGTACTGCGTGCCAGCCGGCTGGGTGTGGGGCTCGCACGGCTTCCTCAACAAGCTGGGGGCCGTGGACATCGCGGGCTCGGGGCCCGTGCATCTCATAGGTAAGACCACCAACAAATGATTCTTGCTGAGGAAGAAATAGGAGGTAGATTTAAATTGTAACTTAGTTACTTGATCTTATATACTTCTCACTTAGCTAATTCGTATTCGTTCACTTGTCATTTGCTGTGCAAACCATCAACGTCCTGTTCCAATTGCCAACCTCACCTGCCCGTGGTGCACCCTGCTGAACAACGGACGAGGTTCTGGCGACCAACTGGTGGTGGACACCAAAAACCCGCTTTGTCCAACAATGCACGTTTTTAGGCTGTAACGACGTTCATGGCCGTTATTACTCTTTAAGAATCCCCCAAAAATATAAAAACATTTCCTCAAACAAATATTCCCCTATTGTAGGTGGAGCATCAGCCTTCGCCTCCGCCCTCATGCTGGGCCCCCGGCTAGGCCGCTACGCGCACGGCATAGCACCCCTACCCATGGGGAACCCCGTCAACGCAGTCATGGGCACCTTCGTGCTCTGGTGGGGGTGGCTGGCCTTCAACTCTGGAAGTACTTATGGGGTATGTAGCAAAACTCTTTATCTTCCGGACCTTTTCCCAAGTATGTTGGGGTCAGCTTCCAGTCTAACTGGATGCAGCTGAGTACCAGTGCTTTACAAGGAGCGACTGCCTATCTGACCTCCTCAACCCAGTTACCCGGGCAACCCAATACTCCTTGGTAAGACTGGTGTGACAAAAATTTGTGTTTTAAGTATTTAGCACTACCTATAATATAATAAGACAGGTCAAACTTGTATGACACTCTCTTCAAAAGGTAATTTCAGACGCGATCCTACATTGCTTACCCATAGTGCAGTCATGTATGTTTGGACTTAAAAGACTGTGACCCTTGAGTTTGTTTGTTTCAATGTTGCTTCTCAAGGTAGTCAGATAGGAAATCCTGACTTCATCTCGCTTTTACTGAAAATTTGACGTGTAAAAGTGTTGTTTCCATTCATTTATATTTTGTTGAATTTTTATTTACTATCTTTCACAAAACAGCCTGGGATTTCGAGCCATTGATTTGGGCATGTTTGCCCAAATATTAAATTATGAATGCACAATGCCTCTATTATGCTATGAAGTTTTTGGTGTTTATATTTTTAATATCAAATAGTTTTCGGAGTAAATAAGACAAACATGTTTACTACACAAAAACGTAATCCGATTATTAGGGAAAGTACTAGTTGTTTCCCGCGGTTTCGCCTGCGTACTGAGTCCTAATATGTAATAACAATTTACTTTCTTCTGTTTCACCCGCGTTCCAAGGGAACTTCTTCCCCTACCAGGACAAAATATACAGCCCATGTTACCCGGAGATAGTCTATCTTCTGAACAGTGAAATATTATTTCACATCTTTGCAATAGTTACGGGGCCTTTAGGGTACAAACTCTTTATAATATTAGTACCTATAGAGTACAACATAAGTTACAAATCATCATCCTCATCCTCCGAGCCTTCTTCCCAACTATGTTGGGGTCGGCTTCCAGTCTGACCGGATATAGCTGAGTACCAGTGCTTTACAAGGAGTGACTGCCCTATCTAACCCCCTCAACCCAGTTACCCGGGTAACCCAATACCCCTTGGTTAGACTGGTTTATGTAGCAAAAATAAGTGTTTTAAGTATTTACCACTACATATTTTATATAATATATTAAAGGATATTTGTAAATATCCTTTAAAATATGTATAAATAGTGTCACTCAAGGTTATCCTGAAAGCAAACAGATTTAAAATTCCACTAACTACCTCTATAGGTACTGTTGAACAAGATTGTCAGTAATCGTTGGCCATTTTGAACGAATTAACCAAACGAGCTACGATTTGCGTTGCATGTTCTACCGTAAATTGATTCTAAATACTTTGCATACATTATTCCTATTGAATCGTTTTACGGACTATATTTGTTGTATACTAGTTTCCAGCTACGGTTTCACCTTTCCCGCACCTGAGTAAAAAGTAGCCTGCATTACCTGGGATAGTGTTGTTTCGAGTTGAGTGAAATAATTGTTCATATCGGTTCAGTAGTTTCGGGGTCTTTGGGTACAATAAACATTTTTTCCACTTCAAGTTAGAAGGATATCTGCATCCACACGAGGTTTCGTATTTAATATTATATTTATTTATAAAATTAAAACTATGTAATGGGTTTATCCGGTTTTTCTAACAGGGATGATAAATCGTATCAGGCAGTTGCCGTCGCTGCTGAATATAGGGGGATGCCCCTCAAAGAGCGTAAATCATCCCAGTCTAAGGGCAGCCTACATTTGAAAGAGAAATCCATCAGTCTATGTATAGTGTCACCATTTTATTGGCAGGTAAGCGGTGCAAAATGGCAGTACGCAGCTCGAGCAGCTGTCATGACAATGATGGGATCATTCGGAGGAGGCTGCTTTGGACTGCTGTAAGTTAAGGAAACTCATCATCATCTGGTTACCCCTTTGAAGCATAGCTTAAACTTAAGATCGACTGACTCGTGCGGCTGTTATTTAGCCCCAAGCTCTTTATTTACCAGCAATAAGATCGTGTAATCAGTAATATAATATTTATAGGGCTATGAAAAATCAAGTTTTTTTTTTTTCAGCTTTACATTAATTAAGAACAAAGGCAAGGCAGAAGTTATGGAACTCATCAACAGCGTTCTTGGTTCCCTCGTCTCTATTACTGGTAAGTATATTATAATTATTTTTATGTTTTATTTACACTTATTTATTTTTTGTCATTGAATATTTACTTTCTACTTTTCTACTATCTATTTAAAACATGGCAACACTTTTCAAGCGGGGAGTTTTAGTCTATTGCGTTGGTGTTGCTATACTAGAAAAAGTACCCCATACTGTGGTAAATTATTTTGTTTTTCGGTCATTATCACATAGATACCATAGGACGATAAATCGTTTGAAATTATAAGGATACAATGCAGAATTTTGATAGACTGTTTTGATGTTTTCCTACAAGTAAAAATAAATTAACTTCTTTAAGTTAAAGCATTCTTTAAACTTAAAGAATCTTGCCTGTTTTTACAAAATAACAACGGGTACTGGTATGTAACTGTGTACATAAAGTATTAAATAAATAAATAAGCGTGTTAATAAATAATTAATAACCTAAAATAATCTCTCTAGCGGGCTGTTTCCTCTACCGTGCATGGGAGTCACTACTGATTGGGTTCATCGGGGCCGCCATAGCTTCAGGCACTTCACCACTGTTTGATATGATGGGGGTGGATGACCCAGTGGGGGCGAGCGCTGTGCATGGAGCCTGTGGACTTTGGGGTGAGACAATCAACCTTGACCTTTATAATTTATGACCTTTATTATTATCCTACAGGATTAGAATTTTTTAAAAATCTAGGGCCTGTAAAACGGCATTGCCCATGACTTAGGTGGTAAAAAAGGAGAAAAATGTTACCAGCTGCTTTTCAAAAAGGGTATGAATGAAGAGTTTTTTTTCTCTTCTCATACTTAAATAGCAAATGCTACTCATGCTATAAATATAGTCAATTTAAGGTAAGTTTGATGTAAATATTATTATGATGGTACATACGGCGCCGCCATAGCGTCGGGCACGTCACCACTGTTCGATATGATGGGGGTAGATGACCCAGTGGGGGCGAGTGCTGTGCATGGGGCCTGTGGACTTTGGGGTAAGTCGTAGAGGTCAAAGGAATGTGGGCTCTGTGTTCCGACCCCAAATTACTTGGGAACAGGGCGTCAGGAAGTAGGTGAACAGGCAACCTTCAGAAAGCATCTCGGAGTCTGGATGTTGGTGATTGGTTCACCCGTGCATCGGAGAGCATGTTAATGTCGGTCCTGCGCCTGATCTGTCTCCGGTCGAGTCGGATTTCCGTCCCATCGGGCGCAGAGGGTGAACGAATAGGGAGTGTACTCGTACACTATAACATGTCCTGCGCAGCTGGCTGATACCTACATTCATTCATCATTGAATATTTTGTACAATGTTCCCAATTTTTCAGGCGTTATCGCGGTGGGATTATTTGCTGACAACCCGATACCCATGGAGACTACTAACGGCAGATCAGGACTCTTCAAAGGTACCTACATATATTGCAGATTTGTATGTATTTTCAGATTTATTAACCAAAGATCTGAGCAGATATTGTAAAACATGAAACTACTTAGGCCGACCTCACAACCGGAACTGCAAAAATCAGAATGTGTGAGTTAAATTTAGGGAATATATAATTGAACATATGCACTGCTAAACTTTCTATATAAAATTTCTAATTCTGATTTTCTACGTCTTACAATCCACGCTTCCCAGGTGGCGGCTGGTACCTCCTCGGCGTGCAGACCCTGACAGGTGTCTGCCTCATGACATGGGGCATCCTGGTCACCATCTCACTGCTCTGGTTCATCGACAAGATCATGCCTATTCGCATGGACCCCTACACGGAACTCATGGGCGCTGATATCACTGAACATAGGATCAGACATGGACAGGTAAGACTGCAAGGTTTTTAACCGACTTCTCGAAAGGAAGGGTCTTAATCAGGATATTTTTGAGCTTTCGTGATTGGTACACCATAGATTTTTTTTAGGAGAAATGGGGTCATTTGATGATTCCCCGCAGTGGGTTAGCAGCATGAAAGAGTGCCAGAGTCTTACTGACTAAAACCCCTCATGTTCCTCCTTAAGCCCTTTATGTACCAGGGTCACGGCAACTTTCATAACTTTAGATTCAAAAAATCCCTATGATTAGCAATTTTCCCTAAAGATGTTTTCCATCACTTTTACAGTCAAGGGTGACCAAAATATACTTAGAAAAGATACGTGAGCAAGTACTTCTTTTTAAACCGGTACGATCATCATTTGTGTGACAGCGTGTTTGTTTGTTTTTAGCACATATAACACAAGCTAATAAATAAATAATAAATACCATGGGGCTAACCAACCGTGCGTGCAAGGAGCCCCAATCAAAAAGTTCCTCAAAGCGAACCACACATTAACATTTAAAATGAAACCGAAAATATAGAAATCCAACTGTGTTACTATTTTTCATGTCCAATTTTCAACCTAATCAATTGTTTTAACAAAAGCGGACGTTTATGTGGTCTGTCTACTTGTGCGTTAACAAATGTCAAAGTAAAAAATGTGTAACAAAATGAATGAATGTGTAACAAAAGGAATGCACCCCCAAAACAGACATACAGGGGGGCCTGTCACCACTTCTTAGTGCTATGGCTGAGAAGTAGAAGCGAAGAAGAACAAACTTCCCAGCAACACAGCTGTCTATTCATCATCATTATTATCTTCCGAGCCTTTTCCCAACTATGTTGGGGTCGGCTCCCAGTCTAACCGGATGCAGCCGAGTACCAGTGCTTTACAAGGAGCGACTGCCTATCTGACCTCCTCAACCCAGTTACCCGGTCAACCTAATACCCCTAGATTAGACCGGTGTCAAACTTACTGGCTCCTGCCACCCGTAACGGCTGCTAAGGATGTTCAATGACAGCCGGGAGTTTAACGTGCCATCCGAAACACAGTCATCGGTGTCCAAGATATACTTAGAAAGTACATACCAACTTAGAAAAGTTGCATTGGTACTTGCCTGACCTGGAATCGAACACGACTTTTTGTCTGCCAACTGCGTGTATCTGTAAAATAATCATTAACATTATAATCAGCATTTCCTGCCATTCCTAAGGTCACTTAATTTTTCTTATTTAAAAGAAGAATATATAAGATTTTTACTTGTTTTTAAGGTTATTTTTATTGTTTTTTAGGTGGGCATATCCCGTGCAGTCTCAGCGTTACGTCCCTACCACCGGTCGAACAGCATAGAACGCATGCCGACAGTCGGCATGAATACCGGCCACGGTTACATTGTGGACAAACTCAACGAGGCTAGTACTTATTTGTGATGTGTGGGTATTGTTCTAGTAGGAATAGTTAAGAACCTCTTATTTTGCCTTTTTTAACACGCTTATATTAGCTTCACTTGTAACTATGCATATTGTAATCTTAATTTGACCCACTTCCCGGTCTTCGATTACGATGAAATTTTGCACATACTCTTAGTTCTGATGACAATACATGACTAGCTAAGAAATATCATCTTCCGAGCCTTTTTCTCAACTGTGTTGGTGACGGCTTCCAGTCTTGGAATGACACGTCGAACGACTGCTTTTATGACCTCTTCAACCTGGGGAACCTAGAGCCTATATTTTAGTTTTGTTTTGCTCATATTTATGTTCTGTTTATACATAAAGCAAGAGGAAGCTCATATTTAGACAGCAAAATTCACTGTTCCCCGCACCTTCCTCAATAAATCGACTATCTAATTCTGAATTTTTCTAATCGGTTTAGTAAGGGGATTAGCGCTTTCAAAGAAACAAACAGCTTTAGCTTTATATTTAGTTTTACACAACTAAAATAATATTTTTAAAATCACCCCATAAAAACTTAGTAGCAAAAATATACGACGTGAAACCGCTAACCTACGCAGAACCTTAATAATTATACTAACGAAGCTATAATTTATTTCCAGGCCAAGAAAAAGAAAGCAATATACCCCATGTTCACCAACAAAGCATTTATAAACGACCACGAACCTTCAACTACATACTCGAACCAGGGATTTTTACACAAGCGACCTGGCAACACCGACAATAATCCCCACAAAACTCTAGACTCTATGGTCCACGACATCAATGATGCCACACTAAAAAATAAAGAAGTTAGTAACGTTATGATTCCTGAAGGTATAAAAGGGAAAAGATATAAAGATTTAAGCGCTAAGCAATTGGAAGAATTAGGGAGAATTAGTGCGAATCAAGATAGATTTAGATACAGGTTTCATGAAGATGACTATAAGAGAGATGTTGAAAGGGCTACTAGTTCTAATATTAGATGGTTAGATTAAAATTGGAGGTTTTCTTTTTGATAATAAAAAAAATAGTTCCCAAGAAAGTGACAGATGACGTTGCACCTATTACGTGAGTGAGCCTTTGCCAAGTAAGCTAAAAAAATTGCACCAAACCCGAGCCGAGACCTAAGAAATTCAGATTTCTGGACAAATTGTTTTCTAAATCTCTCACTGAACTTGGGTTTTGGATGTTTTATCTTACGAAAGCGGTTGAGCCTTACTTGTGTATGTAAATGTACAGTCAACTTCAGGTCAGTGGTAACAGTTTTATAGGAAAATCGTACTTATTACCATTAAGTTAAGGTGCATGACAGTTACCACTGATGTGCAGTCTGTCATACATAAACATTCATTTATAGATCACCCGGTTTCGTGAGATAAAACATACCTTCTTTTTGTAGTCGGTTATAAATACAGATGTTATAAGGCACTTATAGTACACACATACACCAAAGGTCTAGAATATTATAGTCTAGAGACCTTTGAAGCACAGCAAATGTGTGAATGGATTGAATAAATTTGAATTTTTGTGTGTGACTTACGGCCTTTTTAATATTCTATCTATCTATGTTGTTTTGCTTACTAAAGATAGGTATGTATTGATGGGGTTACCGAATGTCAAAATTCTGTATAAAATAGATATGTAGGTATGTGATAGAATATTGTATACGGCCGTCATAGAATATGTTGACTTTCTATAGTTAAAGGTACGAGAAAAAGACACAAATGTTTGTAAATTAATAAGTACTTTTAAGTAAATGTAAATTAATGTTTTTTGAAGTATTATTTGTTAATAAGCTGTTTGATATTGATAGTAGAAATTAAGTTACACTATTTTTGTGAAAATAAAAAAGCATTTTAAATAAATTTCTTGCTTTTAATTTCTAAGAAATGTTTTTAACTATTATTTTAATAAATAAAACAAAACTTACAAATATAACCAAATTTATTCATCAGTCTTTCCACAATACACTTAAACATAACAATGTTGCCACTCACAAAAAAAAACTACCAAAAATCAGTGTTACCACCACAAAAAATTACACAACAGAATTATTGAACCAATGATTAATTTCTGTAGGTAAAGCCTTGAAATTCTTCACGGCATCACTTATATCTTCATTTGGTACCGCTAAAGTGTATAATTTGAATTCTTTTTGGACTCTACTTGCTGTGGTATCACCGGAGTTGTATATAGAATCTGTGGTTTTTACCGGCATTATAATTTCTAGTTCTTGTAAATGTTCGAAGGCTTTTAAAATAACTGGCCTAGGCACTGTTTGTGTTGAAGAGTTGGAGTTTGCGAATTTCGTGTACCTGCAAGAAAGGAAATATTTTTAAACTTATTGAATCTATTTAAAAAAATATGTTCGTAGGAGAATTTAAAGATGGTTTGACCTATCGCAAATATAATAAAAGAAAATAGCTTTTTATGCGAACTACTTTCATCTCTACAAAGAATACTAAATCCAATCAAACTCTCGGCGCTCATCTGCATAGAAAAAAATAACCCAGCGAAAGCAATAATATACTTACATTGTTATAGTTTGTCAAGCCTTCTAGCAGGATATAGGTAGGGTAAGGCTAGGTAAATAAATGAATTTGTATGAATTAATATCGAGATAAGATGAAGAATTAGGGCAATGGACAACCAAAGAAACGATGGATGGATTGTGTGAAAGTAGATATGGTAAGAGGGAATGTTACTTGTCACATGACGGCAGATAGAAGAGTATGGAAGGAGAAAACATGCTGCGCCGACCACAAATAAAAATTGGTATAACGGCAGGAGGATGAGATAAGATTAATAATTTAGTTGGAATAAATAACAATGTTAAATATTTATTTACTTACCTATGTAAAACCATTTCAAAATTCATGGGTTGTCCATCAAATATTTCCATACCATGTTTCATAGCTATTACCAAAGACAACTCGAGTATAGACAATGATTGTAACAGCTTTACTCTATGCTCCGGGGCGACTGTCTTGTCTATGATTGAGGATAGATTTGATACCTCTATGTAGGGACTGTCGGCGGATAGTTTTGATACTAGCTCGAACTGGAAAAATAAAAAATTATGAAATCTTTACTAATATACTAAATTCGAAAATAGCTGTCTGTTAAGCTTTCACGCCAAAACTAGGGAGCTGACTAAGATGAATTTTTATCTAGAACCTGAGAAAAGAAATACGCTACTTTTATTTTTATTCATGTGCGGACAGTAATTTCTTCGGGGAGTGGGTGGATTGCGGGGAACAGGTAGTTAAATCTATACCAATATTATGAAGCTGAAGATTTTGTTTATTTGTTTGTTGCTTGAACACTCATCTCAGATCTTCTTCTTTTCGGAGTGCGGGGAGTCTTACTAATAAATGTAACACCGGAACCGACTTGAATTTCTTTTTCACTATTGGAAAACTACACTCTTCCCAAGTAACATAGGCTATCAGAGTAACATGTTTTATCCAGGTACATGCAGTAGTTCTAACGGGACGCGGATGAATACGCTAGTTAGGCTAAGGCTAGTTAAGCATTATTAAAAACTCACCAGCACATTTCTAAACACCTGCTCATTAACAGTATAGTAACAGAGCTTCTCTAAGCAATCGATCACTTTATGGTCTTCACGTAGACTTGCTATGTGATTATTCCAATCTGTTACAAAGTCTTGGTTTAGTTGGTCTAAGTTTATACGGGATAATATGGGCTGTGGGAGAGTGTGGGAGTCTCCTACAATCTTGGCTTCGACTTCCATGTCTTCTGACGTTACTGTAATGCGAGAAAATATGGTTAAGGTAAGGCTTCAGCTGGTAGCGGGAAATTCAAATACAAAATGCATTTTTTTAATATTTTACCTATGTAAATATTCGATATGCGGGATGCGGGATGATCTTATCAAAGTAATTGTTGATAATTTTGTGATGGTGATGAACAAAAAAAATTGTGAAATTTAATTGTAATTTGATAAACTTTTTAACGCTCAATATACATTGGATTTTGAATTCAACTTGAATTGTAAGAATAGCCAACATTAATGTGCATTTTTTGTTTAAAATTTAATTCTTTTTGTTGAAATCAGACTTACTTACCAATAACTACTAAATGGAAGTCTTGATACTTGTAGCCTAGATTATGTCTTGGAATCCTAGTAAAATCTTTTAAAAACAGCTTGTCAATTGATTAAAATTACTTACTCGCTCGTCAATTAAATAAACGACATACTTACCAAGTTATCAGGTGAAAATCTTTATACTTGTAGCCTAGAAATATAAAGAAATATCTCGAGATCCTATTAAAATACTTCTAAAGTATATAAAATTACCTGTATTCCTCCGACTGCGTTTCTTCTTAGCCACAGTTTTAGGTTTAACAGGCATACTCAACAGCTGAACTAACAGATCTTGATACTTGTACTGTGGCGCCCTCTGCGAGTCGTGTTCGTTGGGAAATATGGTAGAAACTACTTCACACTATATTATAGTATTGCCAGTTATTTCTTTTTATTTTTAACCAACTGCCCAAAAAAGAGGTTATCAATTGGGATGTTAATATTTTCTCTTATGTTATTCTTTTTTTCGGTAATGATACATGTACTTACTGGGTGATAATCTTGATACTTGCAGCCTAGATGATCTTGGGATCTTTGTAATATCTTAAAATGACTCGCTAGTCAATTAAATAAAATTAAATAAACGACTTACTTACCAAGTTATCAGGTGAAAATCTTGATACTTGTAGCATAGATATCTGAAGAAATATCTTGGGATCCTTATAAAAACTTTTGAAACAGCTTCTAAAGTATATAAAATGAAATAAAATTACCTGTATTCCTCCGACTGCGTTTCTTCTTAGCTGCAGTTTTAGGTTTAACAGGCATACTCAACAGCTGAACTAACAGATCTTGATACTTGTACTGTGGCGCCCTCTGCGAGTCGTGCTCGTTAGGAAATATGAAGAGGTGACGGTGAGAGAAACGGGATTTCACGCGTTTCTCTAGAAGCTCCATTACGTCTATGCGGTTTGTTATGCCTGGAAATGTTGATAATTTTATTTTTAAAAGTTTTTTTTAATTGGTTAGAAAATGTAGGAGTTAAGCCGAAGAAACGTAAATAAAAATGTTTGTATCAGAATTGAAAATCTCCTCTTTTTGAGTAAGTTGGTTAAAAATGGGGACTTATATTAAAAACGTAACAATTTCATACTCAGAAGAGATTTATATTAGAGTACCAGCTGTTTTCCCGCAGTTTCACCTATATCTTGGAAAGTTCACTTAGAAATTTTGCCTGTCCTTGACCTTATCTGTTACAGCCTTTATATCGTCGCTTCGGCTACGGCCTCCTCTCACACGGAGAAGGATTGAGCATTAATCACCACGCTAGCTCAATGCGGGTTGACCTAATCTGTCAATTTAATTTAAATCAGTTATGTATTATAGACACATAGTAGAGTTACTTTTGTATGTAAAGACATATAAATAATATTTACAAGGACGTCAATAAAGTCAGTACACATGTGGAAGTGCAAGCAGCAGCGACAACTATGTACTAGATATTTCAACATACACTTAACATGAAAATTAAACATACCTAAAACACACATGGGAGCCTGCTGACTATGCGTAATATCGAACAGATTATACAACAACGTCTGAGTACGTCCGCTGTGACAGAACATATCAAACTCTTCCAGCACAAACAGCATGCTTTTACATTTACGGTCTGCACCGCTTTGGAGACAGCTCAGGAGGAAGGCGAGGTTCTCAGCGAACGTGCCGAATACACGGTCGCCTACTGCGTTTTCTAGTTGCATCTGAAATGTGTTGATAGATAGTTGAATATAAGAAATTTTGTGAACGCCAGATATTGTGAATAAAATGTAGATGACACTGCTAATTAATGAAGCTGTTTTTAATGGAATAGGATTTCCAAAGTAAATCGATAGATATACAGAGATATAAATTATTAAACCATATGTGGAAAATGGATCTGCTTACCAAAATGTTATTAAGATTTTTTATGTTTCTTAGTAAAGTGCCTACACAAATGGAGTATTGTTAATAAGTAGTTGGAGTACCTTATCTTCTTATTATAAAAATGAATTGCTCTAGCTTATTTGGTTTAAAAATCTATGCAGAGGTCCAGGGAAGGATTGAATGAAATAATTGAATATTGATTGCTTACCTGTGCAGCAATAGATTTGAGAGCAATTTTATCATCATGATGGATAAGTCCGTTGAGCCTCACGATGATGGCATCATTAGACAGGTCTACCTCCTGCCCTATTTGATGCAGCACTGAGTTTATAAGCTGAAATAAATAAAATTATTAATATAGATGATCTTTTATACAAAAAAAAAACTAAATTATTTATTTACTCAGTGTTTTGGAAGGCAATTTGGTCAGTGGGTTGTCTGAGGAGCGCAGTTGGTCCTAGCAGACATCTATGGCCGCTGTAACTGGTAGCCAGAATCAAGAAAGTCTGATAACCAGTCTTATGAAGAAGTATTCGGTAGCCTGGGTAACTAGATTGAGCAGGTCATAGGCAGTCTCTCCATGGGGTGTACAGGTACTCCCTACTCGGCCGCATTCAGTTCGACTATAAACCGACGCCTCAAGGATTCAAGTAAACTTTCTTCTAAGACTTTTGAACAGTAGCCACGAAAAAGGTTAGGTATTATTGCCGGTCAATTTTTCAAAATGTTGGCTATAGTATTCAATGCAAACACTACAATTAATTACTTACGGTTGTCTTGCCACTTCCCCTGGGTCCTATCATGAGGGCAGAATGAGATTCACCATGCGAAACAGTTCGTTTGAACAAGTCATAAACATGATTCCTTTCTTGCTCGTGCCCACGAAAAGATACATTATCCGCCATTATTTTAAGCTTTAAATACTTCCTTATAAGTTTTATTTGCACTTCAAGTGGATTATCAGTATGTAGCCCGCACATTTTAAGAAATATTAACGAACAAAAATAAATAAACAAACGATTAGATTCCCGCCGTTACATTGTCAAAAAATGACGTTCGTGACAGCTGGCAATTTTTAATTCATTCATTCAATTATGGCCGGTTTTAGTGTTGTTCTGCACTTGAAGAATGAATTACAAATTATTAAGCGAATATTAGTAGATGTATGCGTTAGTTGACTGTAAGATGTTAAATTGGCATTTATTGTACTTTAAATTCGTAAAATAAAACTACTACTGTAACGATTTCGTTCAAATATGACAGATAATTAAATATCAGGGCCTCAACACACTGCGCATGTGTCGCTAATATGCCTATCTGCGCAACACAAGAGGCCGATCGATAATCAGTGAAGTACACATGAGATCAGCATCCTAAGATATATCGCTCGAAAAGCCATGACATGTATTGACGATCAGCTAAGTCCATCTAATTAGGGCTAACAGCTTAAATGCCCTGTAATTTTACAAAATTGCTAATAATAGTCAATTTACCTTTATATATTTTCGTAGTTTGATATTGCCAACTTAGGATATTGTGTTTCGTATCATTACTACACAGAATATTCCTATCCCTCAGAGTATTCGTCTGAACCCCAAATTATACACATTTACCTACACTCGACATATTTTGCAAAAGAAAATATCTCAAGACATTTACCCCATTTATATTACCTTGATCTTCACTGTACCTCTCTTTCTATCATTTCCTAAAATAAGTTCCCCATCCCTTTCCTGACCTTAAACCTTGCAGATTTCATAGTGTCCCACATGAGACACATTTTATGAGTGCTCCTGAATGTATAATTTTAAAATCCAATAAACCCCTTTTGGGATAAAATAAACATTAATAGTGTTGTGTTCGGATCTACAACTGTTATAAAATACTAGTGAAGTGAATGTGTCCAGTAAATTCCGTATCGTATACCCTTTCTTAACGTGTGACATAGTTCTCAGGGCACCTCGGCAAACAGTATTAATGAAAATGTCTCATAAAAACTGCAAAATGTATTTTTATTCATGTTTATAGTGTTAATATAAAGTATTTGTACTAAAACTGGTAACAATGAGTGCTAAACAGTGCATCAGGTTTTGAAATAGTTCAATTATTTATTGCAAATTTCGCACACGACACCAGCCATAAATAATCACAATGTAATTTGTATAATATATTTCATACAATTAGAGAACAGCAGTGTGGCACCGCTTTCAGTGTTCAATTACGTGAAATAATAGGACGCAAAATTGCTTAATGCTTCAAAATTGTAAGTAGTATCGCCTTTTTACAATTGAATAGCAGTTCAATATACTGGTAGCTTTAGAATAGAAAGCATAGTTCTCTGACTACAGCAAGGAACATGAGAAAATCTAATTTTCCATATTTCCTTGGTAAAAATTCAAACTCGTTCGAACATCGTTATCACCCGGTTAAAATAGCAATTTTTCCCATCAATCTAAATCAATACTTTGGCCTGGTTCGCACATATTCTAGTTCAAGGTCTGTACAGTAAAACTAATCCATTGCCTCGCTTATCAGCCTTTTAGATTAATTCCAGCGATTCCGAAAATGTACGAGTTAAATAATTAGCGTGTTTCGCTAAACGAAGATTAACAGAATTCTGAACCTTGAAATTTAGCCTTCAAATATTTGTTTGATTGCTCGGTTTTTCATTTAAAGTAATTAAAAAGTCAAGGTTAATTCACAGTGTAATTTAATTTTGCTCTTTTCTTTGCATGTTTGAGGAACATCAAGCTTTAATGTGTAATTTTTGCGCGTTCAAAGTGCTAACAATTTATTTAATCACATTTTTTATTTGTTACGTTGTTTGCAAAGTTTTGTTATGTAAAAACTCTAAAAAAACGTTATATAATATGTATTTAAGCGGGTCTACAAAAAAAACTATGTTTTAACCGATTATTAGAAATTAATATCATTACAGTATTTCCTTTCATTCTGGGATAGATAACAGTGATTACATTGATACATCCCTAGCAACTATTTAAATCAGTTCATTCAAGAACTAGTAATCATTCATTCTCTAAAATTAGCCTACAAAATTATGTTGACATCTTTTGTTGGACCTGATTTATACCCTCTTCTTTCTAACACACTGATTTGTTATGACTCAAAGACAAGGATAGAAGAATGTTGAGATGAAATTAGAGATAATTAAAATTGCGCGTGTAAGAAATAAAATTGTGTTGAGAGTTCCGCGCTGTGGGTGTTTATATTTTTTTATTTTGCATTTTTACCAATAAAAAGCCCGTGAATTGAAATGTTTTCGCCCTAAAACGTTAGATTTATATATCCTTAAACGATTGCAAGTTCTTCAAACGTAAGTTATACACCTTTACACTATTTTTAGCTGTTCGAAAATTATCAATATCGCATTTTTTCATTTCATGAGTAAATCAATAGAGATATTTCGTTATCGGCGTTTCGTAAATAGAGTATGTTTTGAAGTAAAGTTTTGTTTAATTGGAAGTTATCAGGGATGTTTATTGTTCATAGTTTAGGCGTCATCAGTAATAATTTCTGTTAATTTAGGCTTCCTGTAATAAGTGAGTATTCTTTGCGCGTAGGTAAGTAGCCTTTGTGATAGATAACAGATGTTCCGTAATATTGTTTTAATGTAGTAAATCTATGCATTGTTATTGTCTCGTGTAATGTGGCTTTTATATTATAATATAAATTCTAGTCCTTCTAATTTGCATCTCTATAATATATGATACTGTGTACCTATTTCAATCTTGTGCCTATAATTTTATGTATAGGTATACAAGAAACTGCTTCTAATATTTCCATTTTCCATAATATCAAAACTTTCACAATATAATAGGGCCTGCAAAAAGTATAGTGTCCATTTAAAAGGAAAACTTTATTTTACCCCGGTGGTTTAAAAAAACTAAGTAGTTTTCATACTAGTGATAAATTGCGTTCCTTTGTTATTTATACATTTGCTTAAAATAAAAAAAAATGTACAAAAACAATAGAAAAATCTATTTATTTTCCTTGTCTTGTGGACGAGTCTGTATACCCAAGCGTGATATCAAGATTTCTTGAAGACTGAGTGGAAATACTATGGAAATATCACTTACTAGCTGCTTCTTATGGATTCATGAACATCCTGGGGAAACTAAATCGTGTATCGGTAAAATATAGCCTGTGCCATTGGAGATATTGTAGCTTCAGAACCGTTGTCCTATTTTTACTTGGGGTTGGTGCAGTATATCTTCTTCCATACCTATTAGCCTTCATCTCATCTAACAAGTGATAGTTTTTCTAGCCAGAATGTTTTTCACACAAACCATTGATTTATTCTTTAGAAATTATCAGGCAATAAGGAAATAGTCATACTTTTATTAAATTGTATGTAAAGAAAGAATTTAAAAAGTTTATCTGTTTGCTAATTGTATTGTGTGGTCGCAAGCGCGGCTGCTGAGCTCGAGGTCTCGGGTTCGATTCCCGGGTTGGGCCAAACCAAGAATGAATGAGGAAAGCTTACAAATAAAACATTAATTAAATATTAGTCCTTGAGCCACCCAACATAAGTATATTTCTATTGTAATTAGCATAAAAATGATAACACATAGATAACAAACTTGCAGTTTGTTGTTAATTAATATTTTCTATGTACATACTGCAAACTATAAATAATGAACGGAGAACATATTTAAGTCGCCTAAGTTTAATTAAGTTTTCCATTCTGAATTTGAGCACTAATTTAATTATATTTTTACATCTATGTGTGTTATATTACTGAGCAGGCACCACATACACATTTTTAAAACCTCTGCAACACATGTTTTGCTTTTGAAGTCGGCACACACAATTCCGACCCGGTCGCCGATATTCCTTCTGCCAGCTGGCATTAATTTCCTATTTGCTTGACCGGCATGCCACTAGCAATGTCTGTATATCTGTATTCGCTGTTAGGCAGCAATCAATTCTGCTCCAAATGTCATGCGGTTGGGTCTGACAGTTACCCACTGGCCTTGGTTGAAAATGTTGGTGATTGTTGCACTGTGCATCAGAGAGCATGTCGGTCCTCAGCCTGATCTCTCTCCGGTCATGTCGGATTGCCGTCCCATCGTGCTATGAGAGTGAGGGAATAGTGAGTGCACCTGCGTCTGCGCAAATGCTTGTGCACTATAATATGTCCTGCGCAGTTGGCTAATCTCCTTCCATGAGAACAGCCGCCGTAGCCAATAATCGGCTAGGTGGACATCATAACATGTCTTCTCCACTTGATCTTTTTGTAACCGTTGTGAGAAAGAAAAGTGGTCATTGGAGTGAACTTTCACTGGAGTGAAGCGCCTGATATTAGCTTAACCACGTTGCAGATGCCTCTCGCTGGCTGTAGCGGCGTGCTAGGCCGCGGGCACGATGGCCGAGGAGCACGCGTGCTTGGTGCGCGCGCGCTCCGACTCTGAGGGCTCGTCTAAGCACAGCTTCGGCACCATGACCTACACTGAAGATAGACTTAGCGGTGAGTTTTTTCTTTACTTGATTCTTTCATTTCATTTCACATTCGCCAGATGTGGACACACCCATAGACTTTTTTATTACGTCGTCAGTCTGCTGGTCAAAAAATTGGGAAATACGCTTTACAATGCCCATCGAGTAAGGAGTAATTTGAAAGTTTCACGATCCAGTGGCGGATTTACAAACTTGCCGCTAGTAGGCCATTCAATTTTTGCCGCCTCTAATGATTGTGAACTTAATGATATTTTTGTCAGTTACTAGATTATTTTTGCAAGCCTCTATGTACCGAAGAGTTTAATGTTAACAAGTTTATATGACAGCGACTTTGAAGCGTAAAACCTCTGTAACTTTTAAACGGCTCAATCGATTTTCATCAAACACTAAAAAAAAACTAAATTGAAATTGGTTCATTCGTTCGGGTGCTATGACGCAGTGGCGACGTAGCATCGTGTGGCACCCGGGGCGGACTACCTATTGTGCAGCCCCCCAAAAAAAAAACGACAAATGTAAAAAGTTTTCTGTTCCAAAACTTAATAATTTTGTACCAAAACGAGTAAAAAAAAAGCCGGCGTAAAGTAGTCGCAAGCGAAGCGAGCGCGAATTTTTTTATAGTTTTGGTACACAAAAATATCTATCCAAACAAGAGTGGAAAAAAGGCACTGCTAAGAGAAGAAGCCGCGAGAGTAGCGAGCGCGAAATTTTTGATGTTTGGGACGCAATAATTCCTAAAGAAATCAGAAAATAGCCACTGTCAAGTGAAAGGCGCGAGCGCAGCGAGCGCGAAATTTTTTGAGTCTTGGAACACAAAAATACTCAAAGAAGTTTGAAAAAAACCAGTGTAAAGTGAAAAAGCTGAGAGCGCAGCGAGCGCGAAATTTTTCGAGTTTTGGGACACAAAAGTCCTCCACTCTCGTAAACAGCTTAGAAATCGTCAGTTTAGAGCGTCAGTTGTTTTTGCTACTTCGGTGCTTTAACTTTTTGTTAGATTGAGGACTCGAAAGAGCGCAGAACAAACCAGGAATTACGAAAGAAGCCGCGAAACCGCGAGCGAAGCGAGCGGATTTTTTATTTTATTTTTATTGAAACGCTATTAGAATATTTTAAAATTCATGATCACGTAAGTAGGTACCTAAGTATATATTACAGGTTATTAATTTTGCGTTTATTAATCGTCTATTTATATATATGGATTGTGTACTCATATACTCAATTATAAAAAAAACCTGTAAAAAAAAAATTGCAAAATTTGCCGCCCCTCTAAATCTGCCGCTCTAGGCACTGGCCTACTTGGCCTATTGGTAAATCCGCCACTGTCACGATCAAAACGTCTCATAGGGTTGAACATTGTCTACCTCTTAATTTTTACACATACATGCTGAGCTGAAGATTACCCCATAGTCGGTGAAAGATTTTTTGTAGGACTAAAATATACCACACTGATAGCCATAGTGCAACGCATTCGTCATACAGAAAGTCGGTCAGAAAATTCGACAAAAAATCGGCCCGTTTATCTGTCCTACAAAAAATTTGACGTGGGTGGGCAGTGAAAGCTAGGCCACTAAAGAGGGACACTTCTACTCTCCCCAGGCACAGAGAGCGGCGGCGGCGAGCCTGGCAACACCAGCCACATGGCGGCCAGCCCGCCCGACGCCGCCGACGCCAACGAGAGCGGCGAGCTCCTCGACTATAACGACTCTAGCGTGCTCGAGCAGTTCCATGAGGATGCCTTGCGACAGGTCAGCTCTTAGACTAGAATGTTTATTAACCAGCCACATGGCCGCCAGCCCGCCCGACGCCGCCGACGCCAACGAGAGCGGCGAGCTCCTCGACTATAACGACTCCAGCGTGCTCGAGCAGTTCCATGAGGATGCCTTGCGACAGGTGAGCTCTTAGACTAGAATGTTTATTAACCAGCCACATGGCCGCCAGCCCGCCCGACGCCGCCGACGCCAACGAGAGCGGCGAGCTCCTCGACTATAACGACTCCAGCGTGTTGGAGCAGTTCCACGAAGATGCCTTGCGACAGGTCAGCTCTTAGACTAGAATGTTTATTAACCAGCCACATGGCCGCCAGCCCGCCCGACGCCGCCCACTCCAACGAGAGCGGCGAGCTCCTCGACTATAACGACTCCAGCGTGCTCGAGCAGTTCCACGAGGATGCGCTGCGACAGGTCAGCTCTTTGACTAGAATGTTTGTTAACCAGCCACATGGCGGCCAGCCCGCCCGACGCCGCCGACGCCAACGAGAGCGGCGAGCTCCTCGACTATAACGACTCCAGCGTGTTAGAGCAGTTCCACGAGGATGCCTTGCGACAGGTCAGCCCTTAGACTAGAATGTTTATTAACCAGCCACATGGCCGCCAGCCCGCCCGACGCCGCCGACGCCAACGAGAGTGGCGAGCTCCTCGACTATAACGACTCCAGCGTGCTCGAGCAGTTCCATGAAGATGCCTTGCGACAGGTCAGCTCTTAGACTAGAATGTTTATTAACCAGCCACATGGCCGCCAGCCCGCCCGACGCCGCCGACGCCAACGAGAGTGGCGAGCTCCTCGACTATAACGACTCCAGCGTGCTCGAGCAGTTCCATGAAGATGCCTTGCGACAGGTCAGCTCTTAGACTAGAATGTTTATTAACCAGCCACATGGCCGCCAGCCCGCCCGACGCCGCCCACTCCAACGAGAGCGGCGAGCTCCTCGACTATAACGACTCCAGCGTGCTCGAGCAGTTCCACGAGGATGCGCTGCGACAGGTCAGCTCTTTGACTAGAATGTTTGTTAACCAGCCACATGGCGGCCAGCCCGCCCGACGCCGCCGACGCCAACGAGAGCGGCGAGCTCCTCGACTATAACGACTCCAGCGTGTTAGAGCAGTTCCACGAGGATGCCTTGCGACAGGTCAGCCCTTAGACTAGAATGTTTATTAACCAGCCACATGGCCGCCAGCCCGCCCGACGCCGCCGACGCCAACGAGAGTGGCGAGCTCCTCGACTATAACGACTCCAGCGTGCTCGAGCAGTTCCATGAAGATGCCTTGCGACAGGTCAGCTCTTAGACTAGAATGTTTATTAACCAGCCACATGGCCGCCAGCCCGCCCGACGCCGCCGACGCCAACGAGAGCGGCGAGCTCCTCGACTATAACGACTCCAGCGTGCTCGAGCAGTTCCACGAGGATGCACTGCGACAGGTGAGCTCTTAGACTAGAATGTTTATTAACCAGAGACACGGTACTGCCGAATGCCAATTGTTTGAATTGTGCGAATTGAATGAACAACCTTTAGCAAACAACATCATCCTCTGAGCCTTTTTCCCAACTATGTTGGGGTCGGCTTCCAGTCTAACCGGATTAAGCTGAGTACCAGTGCTTTACAAGAAGCGACTGCCTATCTGACCTCCTCAACCCAGTTACCTGGGCAACCCAATACCCCTTGGTTAGACTTTTAGGAAACATGCAAACACATTATAATATGAATTACCGACTGCCTTGACTCCCTTAAATGTACTTCCATATGTTCTTCCTTATCTACTTTCCATATTTACTCTCTTCATTACTTCTCTTATGTACTCCTCCTGTCTACTCTTTTATATATACTCGTACTCTCCCTATGAATCTTAAATGCTCCCACTATGCACTCTCTTATTTATTTCCCCTATGCACCTCCCTCTATGTCCTCTCCTATTTACTCGCTTATGGTGTACTTCCTTATGTCCTGCGCAGCTGGCTGATCTTCTTATATGAGAACAGCAATTATTATTATTAAATCTCCCTCATTCTTCCCCAGGCTGGATGCGGTCTCTCTCAAGCTCGAGTCACATTAGCAGTGTTCTTCGCAATAGCGGGCGCCTCGCTCGAGCTGGCTGCCATACCGTTCATCTTGCCCTCCGCTGAAATTGAACTGTGTATATTGCCGCACGAGAAGAATTGGCTCGGTAAGTTGTTTATTTTGTAGATTGTTTGACGGTCAAAAATCTAGACTGAACGTCAAATTCAACGTTGTATAGTTATCGGCACGAATCTTGAGCTCTGACCTTCACCTGCGCAGAAATCATTTATTGGGTTCCTTTTGTGGTATGAATTGAGGCGCGGGGCGGCCAATCAAACCACATGCAGACCCGCAGTGCATCACGTCATAGCCGTCACTCGGGATTGGTTCTTTGCTAATAAATCACTTCTGCGCAGATGTAGGTCAGAGCTCAAGATTCGTGCCGATAACTATATGTATGATGCCGTATTGATCAGTCTAGTAGGCGATTCGAGTGATGGAATAGTCTGCGCAAATTCTTGTGCTCTATAATATGTCTTGCGCAGTTGGCTAATTTCCTTATATGAGAACAGCCGATAATCGCATAGGAAGACATGACATCATCATCATTATGTTGCAGTAATGATCAGCTTAGTGGGCGGTTCAATTGGCGCGGCGGGGTGGGGCGCACTATCAGAGCGACTGGGGCGCAGGCGGTGTCTGCTCTCATGTCTTGCCGTCAACGCGGTATTCGCCGCCATAGCAGCTTTCATGCCAACTTATGGGACTTTTATGATGGCCAGGTAAGTAAAAGATATTTGTAATCAGTGTCAAGCATTATGATATACCAAACCTTTTGCTGTTGTTACAAAAAGTAACAGTGTTTAAGAAAATTTTTGTTTCTCTATATACTTGCAAATCTCTTTCTTTCACATAATTTTATATTAACCTTATAGAGGTTTTTGTGCATATCCATTTCTCTTGTGGCTCTCTTGACAGCCAAGTTAATTATTCTTTTTTATAATGTTATAAATAAATCTACACATATATTAATTATGTTCCTGATAAAAAAAAATGAAACCTTCCTAATTGTTTTGGAAGTTGATTAAAAAATTAATCTTCACAATTCTTTTTCCACTATAGATTCTGTTCAGCAATAGGCTCGGGTGGCATTGTCCCCATAAGCTACACGTACATAGGCGAGGTGTGCGCGGGCGGGCGCCGCGCCGCGCTGAGCGCCTGCGCCGCCGCCGCCGCCGCCGGCTCGCTGCTCGCGGCCGCGCTGGCAGCCGCCACGCTGCCGCAGACCGGCGCCACCACGCTCATTGAGAATAAGGAGCACTTTAGTGCTTGGCACAGGTCAGTTTGTATCGGATTATTGAGCATCCTTTTCAGTCCTTACGGGTAGTCAGACGCCAGTAAGTCAGCCAGAAGCCAGTAAGTCAGTCAGAAGCCAGTAAGTCAGTCAGATAGGCAGTCGTTCTTTAAAACACTGGTACTTAGCTACATCTGGTTAGGTTGGAGGCTCGGGAGATGATGATTATGTAGAGGCAAGTTTGTCTAGCTTGTGGTGAGCGTAAGGCTCGAGAGATGATGATTATGTACAGGCAAGTTTGTCTAGCTTGTGTTGAGCGTAAGGCTCGGGAGATGATGATTATGTACAGGCAAGTTCGTCTAGCTTGTGTTGAGCGTCAGGCTCGGGCGGCATATGCTACACGTACATAGGCGAGGTGTGCGCGGGCGGGCGCCGCGCCGCGCTGAGCGCCTGCGCCGCCGCCGCCGCCGCCGGCTCGCTGCTCGCGGCCGCGCTGGCAGCCGCCACGCTGCCGCAGACCGGCGCCACCACGCTCATTGAGAATAAGGAGCATTTTAGTGCTTGGCACAGGTCAGTTTGTAGTTAAGTTTCGTCTAGATACTGCTTAGCAAGCGGGTAAGTGTATCTTAGACACCTTAATCTGGCACGTTAAACTATAGGTCCCGGCTGTTATTGAACATCCTTGGCAGTTGTTACGGGTAGTCAGAAACCAGTGGATATTGTGTTGCCCCGGTAACTGGGTTGAGGAGGTCAGATAAGCAGTCGGTCCATGTAAAACACTCAGCTGCATCAGGTTAGGTTGGAAGCTCGGGAGATGATGATTATGTACAGGCAAGTTTGTCTAGCTTGTGTTGAGCGTAAGGCTCGAGAGATGATGATTATGTACAGGCAAGTTTGTCTAGCTTGTGTTGAGCGTCAGGCTCGGGAGCATAAGCTACACGTACATAGGCGAGGTGTGCGCGGGCGGGCGCCGCGCCGCGCTGAGCGCCTGCGCCGCCGCCGCCGCCGCCGGCTCGCTGCTCGCGGCCGCGCTGGCAGCCGCCACGCTGCCGCAGACCGGCGCCACCACGCTCATCGAGAATAAGGAGCACTTTAGTGCTTGGCACAGGTCAGTTTGTATCGGATTATTGAACATCCTTTTCAGTTGTTACGGGTAGTCAGACGCCAGTAAGTCAGTCAGACGCCAGTAAGTCAGTCAGAAGCCAGTAAGTCTGACAATCAGCCTTATCAAGGGGTATTGGGTTGCTCGGGTTGAGGAGGTCAGATAGGCAGTCCCTCTTAAAACACTGTTACTCAGCTGCATCCGGTTAGGTTGGAGGCTCGGGAGATGATGATTATGTACAGGCAAGTTTGTCTAGCTTGTGTTGAGCGTCAGGCTCGGGCGGCAAAAGCTACACGTACATAGGCTCATTGAGAATAAGGAGCATTGTAGTGCTTGGCACAGGTCAGTTTGTATTTAAGTTTCGTCTAGATTCTGCTTAGCAAGAGGGTAAGTATATCTTAGACACCTTAAACTGGCACGTTAAACTGTAGGTCTCGGCTGTTATTGAACAACCTTGTAAGTCAGTAGATGCCAGTTAGTCAGACTCCAGTCTAACCAAGGTAACTGTGTTCACTCATTGACGTACATGAGGAAGAACATAGGGGAATACATGAGGGAATGTATTGGGATAGTACATAATGGGACTGCGTAGGGGGAGTACATAAGGGAGTATATAAGGAAAGTACATAGTAAAAGAACATAAAAATAAAATATAGCCGTACGTATGTTTTCTCTCAGGCTCTAGACTATCCGTAAATTAAATTAATCGCTGCAGTAGCTTTAGCGTAAAAGTCAGACAGACGCATACACAGTTTTCAGATTATTTACCAATAATTGCTTTTATTATTTTTCCCAGGTATCTCCTACTATGCACGCTACCGATACTCGCGTCGCTGGTCAGTCTGATCTGGACGCAGGAATCGCCGCGGTATTTACTAGACGCGGGAAGGGAAGTCGACGCCATGATGGTTTATCAGGTACGTTAATTGTTTATGTATTTTTGAGATTTGCAAATGCTGGACTAGCTGGAAAGTCCGTTTGTCGTATGCATGAATAACTTTGATTGATTTAATTAAATAATGTATGGTGGCTCTCGATACGGTAAAGATAAGTCATACTTAAGATTGGTGTTCGATATTTTTGTTACACTATTTTTGTATTGTCGTAGAGCATACACAGCAGCAACAAGGTGCTGGTGTGCGGCGTGGCGGTGGCGGGCGCGGCCGAGTACCGCCTGGGCGAGCTGGCGCTGCCCGGCAAGCGCCGCCCGCCCGCCCTGCACCACTGCCGCCATAGCGTCAGCATGGTGAGTGTGTTACATACACAGCACAAGGTGCTGGTGTGCGGCGTGGCGGTGGCGGGCGCGGCCGAGTACCGCCTGGGCGAGCTGGCGCTGCCCGGCAAGCGCCGCCCGCCCGCCCTGCACCACTGCCGCCATAGCGTCAGCATGGTGAGTGTGTTACATACACAGCACAAGGTGCTGGTGTGCGGCGTGGCGGTGGCGGGCGCGGCCGAGTACCGCCTGGGCGAGCTGGCGCTGCCCGGCAAGCGCCGCCCGCCCGCCCTGCACCACTGCCGCCATAGCGTCAGCATGGTGAGTGTGTTACATACCCAGCAGCAAGGTGCCAGCCAGTTGAAACCAGGTCATGCAGTCTATTCAAATTCAAACTCTTCTGCACAAGCCACCTATTACAAGACAAGAGATTAAGCGTTAATCACCATGCTTGATCAATCAATCCAAAATTATTCGTGACAAAAGAATATGTACCCAATGTATATGTCCGATCCGTCAAGGTTAATTTACCTGGATGACATTCCAATATACAAAAAAATATTTCTTTAAACCCACTTTTAAAACATAATATTGCCTATAAAATTGAAAATCATATAGCAATATGGGGCAATGATCTCATAAGGCATCGTCAAAAATATAGTGTCGGCAACTTTTGACGTCGCGATGAAATAAAATTCCACAGAAAAAAACTAGCTTTTTTCATCTGCATAAGGAATATATCCTTCCGTGTCCGACGGGGAAATCTTTACAAATTGCATGCTTACTATTTTTTCTCCATTTTTACCATTGTTTTTTTCGATAGTGCGTTATGTATACTCAGAAATTTTGTTCATATTTACTCAAAATTAATTGCTTTTCGCCTACGTATCGCAAAAAAAACTAAAGCCAAACATATTGTTACAGTTCTGGCAGTCATTCTTCCAACTATTCTCGAGCCCGTACCGCAACACAACGCTCTCGCTCGGAGGAATGCTTCTGTTTACTATGGCCATACAGGTATGTGACGTCACGAACCGTTACGACAATAATATTGGGTTATACGGTTTTTTAGTATCTCTGAAACTCCTGTTGAACTGACCTAATGACACTCCAAAAAAATTCAATCAAAGATTTGAAAGATATGGAAAAGCCGCAAAGCACATCTTTCACAGTTTTCAACCGACATCCCAAAAAATAGGAGGTTCTCAATTCGATGTTTCTTTATCTTTGCTACTCGATTTCTCGAGGATTGGTTTGAAGAATTTCTTTCTATGAATAAAGAGTAGAAGTGAAGTAGACACCAACTGACATACTTTTTGTCTCTTTCAGTATTTTGTGAATTTTACCGAAATTAAAAAAAAGTATATGACGTATAACACTTCATTTCAGTAACCGACTTCAAAAGAAAAGGTTCTAAATTCCACAGTTTCTTTGTCCTTCTTATTCAATTTCTACATAACAAAATTATTATTATTTCTTTACAGTATTACCTGGCATCTTACGTCCCAGCATCAGTAGTGAAAATGGACAGCGATCTTTTCGAAGCCTCAAAAAAGAGTTACGGAAACGACACATATACAGACGTACATTATAATACAACGTTAGAAAATATAGAATTTTACAATATGACGTTTAATAAATGTACTATTAAAGATCTTTTGATGTCCCACGTGGCTTTCAAGAATTGCTCGTTCAATAATGTAGCGTTGTCCAATATTAAGACTTCGTTTACAACTTTTGAGGGGTGCCTGTTTGTGAATAGCACGTAAGTATTTTTTGCCTTTTTTAACTATTAACAAGCTTATAATAATTAGCTTCACTTGTAACTAACTATGTATGTAAGAAATCTTGGAATTTTAATTTGACCCACTTCCCGGTCATCGATCAGGTTGAAATTTTGCACACTTTCTGAGTTCTGATGACAATACGTGACTAGCTAAGAAACGTCATTACAAATCCAATATGGCGGCCTCCCCAAGATGGCGGACTGGCTGTTACAAATCTACTCCTATGATAATATGGGTATAATGTATAATGAAAGGGGTTGCGAAAATATTGTCACGTGACTTAAATTTAACCATCACGCTTTTAGAAATTACAAAATAATTCGGACATTTAGTTCGATAAAAGAAAGCGTGGAGCGTTTTTTTAAAGAAAAAAATGAGTAAAGATTACATAAACGCATCAGGCTTTCTTTCACCGTGCTGCGCAAGAGGTTCAAGTATGCCCATGAATAGTGGGCGCGTTAACATGGCCCCAGGCTCGGCAGTCCGGCATTGTGACTATTTGGGTCCGTTCAGACAGACCGGCTCGGAGAGGAGAGCAGATTCTTAAGACGTTGAAAATCGAGTACTTAGTATTTGTAGTAAGGTTTATTTTTGCATGTGCACAGCTTTTGACATCAAGAATGCTCGAAGGCGCTCGGTGTAAAATAATAAGAGGAGCCGCCCGACTCCGATCGCGTACTTTTTCTCGGTCACGCTGACGTTTGGCTCCGATTGCATCTCACGCAGCCGATCGGAGCCGACTCCGGTCTGTGTGAAAAGAAAAATGCGCGCCGATGCTCTCCAAGCCGGTCTATCTGTACGGACCCTTACGCCAACGGGGTCTTATTAGACATTTTCGTCCCCAGAATAATCGACACAGACATGGAAGTAGGCCGCGAACTAGACGAATGGTGTACATTCACCAGCACCATAATCCGCGGCATGCGCGGCGGCTGCTCGCGGCACGCCGACCTCACATCGCGGCTCGGCGGCATGATCGCTGAGCAGAGCTACGTGTCTCACGCCATGTTTGTCGTCGTGTTCGTTGCTCTGTTGCCGACCAGCATGAGGCCTCCTGGTGAGTGTGTTAGTGAGACAGAGGCCTCCTAAGCTTGAGGCCTCCTGGTGAGTGTGTTAGTGAGACAGAGGCCTCCCAAGCATGAGGCCTCTTGTTGAGTGTGTTAGTGAAACAGGCCTCCTATAGCTTCCACAGCATCATCCGAGCAGAGCTACGTGTCCCACGCCATGTTTGTCGTCGTGTTCGTTGCTCTGTTGCCGACCAGCATGAGGCCTCCTGGTGAGTGTGTTAGTGAGACAGGCCTCCTATAGCTTCCACAGCATCATCCGAGCAGAGCTACGTGTCCCACGCCATGTTTGTCGTCGTGTTTGTTGCTCTGTTGCCGACCAGCATGAGGCCTCCTGGTGAGTGTGTTAGTGACACAGGCCTCCTATAGCTTCCACAGCATCATCCGAGCAGAGCTACGTGTCCCACGCCATGTTTGTCGTCGTGTTCGTTGCTCTGTTGCCGACCAGCATGAGGCCTCCTGGTGAGTGTGTTAGTGACACAGGCCTCCTATAGCTTCCACAGCATCATCCGAGCAGAGCTACGTGTCTCACGCCATGTTTGTCGTCGTGTTTGTTGCTCTGTTGCCGACCAGCATGAGGCCTCCTGGTGAGTGTGTTAGTGACACAGAGGCCTCCTATAGCTTCCACAGCATCATCCGAGCAGAGCTACGTGTCCCACGCCATGTTTGTCGTCGTGTTTGTTGCTCTGTTGCCGACCAGCATGAGGCCTCCTGGTGAGTGTGTTAGTGAGACAGGCCTCCTATAGCTTCCACAGCATCATCCGAGCAGAGCTACGTGTCTCACGCCATGTTTGTCGTCGTGTTTGTTGCTCTGTTGCCGACCAGCATGAGGCCTCCTGGTGAGTGTGTTAGTGACACAGGCCTCGTATAGCGGCCTCCACAGCATCATACGTGTGAAGCTTCCTGATTAAATGAGGCTTCCTAATTCCGTGACGTCTACTGATTCCGTGTGGCTTCCTAATACCGTGATACCTCCTCATTCCGTGAGGCCTCCTAATCCCGTGAGGTCTCCTAATCCCGTGAGGCCTCCTAATTCCGTGATACCTCCTAATTCCGTAAGGCCTCCTAATTCTGTATTATAATACGCCATTGTCGGACTGTTTTGATAACGGAGCTGGAAGATATGAACTTGTGTGTTTAGACGTGTTAGAATAGTCTTGTATAGTTTTTTTTTTATATAATTAATGTTATGTTTTCTTTATTTACAGTGGCGATGTGTGGCGCATGTATATTGCTGTCTCCCTTAGTGTACATAGCGCAGAGCGAGACAGCGCTATACGTAGTGGAGGCGGTCTACCGATTCTTTATAGCGATGGTGTTCTATATAGTCGGAGTCACTGTTGTTAATACATATCCACATAATTTGAGGTGGGTGTTATCATACTATCACAGTAAACACTATCATAATAATCACGCTGTCGTACTTATCACACTAATTTCATACATACCATTCTATCACACTGACGCATTTATCACACTTAACCACACCAGCACGCCATATCACACTCACACTATTCATAATATCACGCTATCAAGCTTATTATACTTTCAACGTTATCACACTATCATACTAAACACACCATCACATTTATCACACCATCATACTTATCGCACTTATCACACTATCACAAAGTCACAGTTATCACGTTAATCACACTAAAACACAAGTCACACTTAAACAATATTATTATAAAAGCGAAAGTATTTGAGTATGTTTATTACTTTTCCACATGCAAACGACTCAACAGATTTTTTAAAGAAATTATGTTATCGTGACGGATAGTATATATAGCAATGTATAGTGGCAATGTGCGGAGCATGTATATTGCTGTCTCCCTTAGTGTACATAGCGCAGAGTGAGACAGCGCTATACGTAGTGGAGGCGGTCTACCGATTCTTTATAGCGATGGTGTTCTATATAGTCGGAGTCACTGTTGTTAATACATATCCACATATTTTGAGGTGAGTGTAAACATACTATCACATTAAACACTATCATACTAATTACGCTATCATACTAATCACACTATCATATTTATCACACTAATTACACTATCACACTTAATCATACTTATCACTCTATCACACTGACGCATTTATCACACTTAACCACACCATCACGCCATATCACACTCACACTATTCATAATATCACACTATCACGCTTATTATACTTTCAAAGTTATCACACTGTCATACTTATGACACCATCACGTTTATCACACCATCATACTTATCACACTAATCACACTATCACAATGTCACAGCTATCACGTTTATCACACTATAACACAACTCACAAGTCACACTCAATCAATATTATTATAAAACCGAAAATATTTGACTGTATCTTTATTACTTTTTCACGTGCAAACGATTCAACAGATTTTTTAAAGAAATTATGTTATCGAAACGGATAGTATACATAGCAATGTATAGTGGCAATGTGTGGCGCATGTATATTGCTGTCTCCCTTAGTGTACATAGCGCAGAGCGAGACAGCGCTATACGTAGTGGAGGCGGTCTACCGATTCTTTATAGCGATGGTGTTCTATATAGTCGGAGTCACTGTTGTTAATACATATCCACATAATTTGAGGTGAGTGTAAACATACTATCACATTAAACACTATCATACTAATTACGCTATCATACTAATCACACTATCATATTTATCACACTAATTACACTATCACACTTAATCATACTTATCACTCTATCACACTGACGCATTTATCACACTTAACCACACCATCACGCCATATCACACTCACACTATTCATAATATCACACTATCACGCTTATTATACTTTCAAAGTTATCACACTGTCATACTTATGTGGGTATCATCACACTATCATATTTGTCATCGTATCACACTTACATTACACTATCATACATATCACATTTAATCACACTCACACTATTCATACTATCTATCACTTTATCACAATTTCACATTTATTGCTCTATCACGCTTATCCCTAATCACACATTATTAGTGAGATACTATAATTCGTGTGATAAATCACAGTCTCACATGAATCATAATATCTCACTAATCAAACTATCACTTAAATCATAATATCACACTTATTAACCTCAAAGTAATAGTATCATTTTCATCACACCATTCAGAACATCAGACTAATCACATTTTCACATTTATCACACTATCATACTTATCCGACTCCACACTTGTATTATAACACTAATCACGCTAATATTATAAAAGCGCAAGTTTGAGAGCATGTTTATTACTTTTTCACACTAGACGGATTGTTTATAAGATATTTTGCTATGGAGATTGATGGTCAAATATTTTTTTTTGGAAAAAGTGTCGTAAACAGTAAGAGCCTATGTACACCACGCGCGTCGCCAGCGCGTTTTTATCCTGCAGAGCAGTTTGTTGTCGTTTGTATCGATACAAACGCGCGGCACCGGCGCGTCTGTATCGATACAAACGCGCGTCGACGGCGCGATTAAAAAACGTGGTGTGCATAGGCCCTAAGAAAAACGTGCACAAAAATAAGGACCCTGCGTCTGCATTTTTAAAGAAAGATGGTCATTTTCTGGCAACTGACTTTATGTTCACTTGTTATTTACTTACTATACTATTCTACCTAACCCTTTTCCCCCCTGCAATTTCAGCCCTATTTAAATACTTAACATAAATTATCGTACACAGATGCACAGCACACGGGCTGATCCTCTCAGTGACGTACATGGGCTGCGCCATAGTGCGCGGCGCCGGCGACGGCGGAGCGCTGGTCAGTGCGCTGCTCTGCGCTGCGCTGGGCGCTGCCGCTACCGGCGCTGCGCTCGCTGCTAACCTGCGCTAGTGCAGGTCAGTGTCTATACACGTCACACCTCAGCACAGTACACGCTGGTCAGTGCGCTGCTCTGCGCTGTGCTGGGCGCTGCCGCTACCGGCGCTGCGCTCGCTGCTAACCTGCGCTAGTGCAGGTCAGTGTCTATACACGTCACACCTCAGCACAGTACACGCTGGTCAGTGCGCTGCTCTGCGCTGTGCTGGGCGCTGCCGCTACCGGCGCTGCGCTCGCTGCTAACCTGCGCTAGTGCAGGTCAGTGTCTATACACGTCACACCTCAGCACAGTACACGCTGGTCAGTGCGCTGCTCTGCGCTGCGCTGGGCGCTGCCGCTACCGGCGCTGCGCTCGCTGCTAACCTGCGCTAGTGCAGGTCAGTGTCTATACACGTCACACCTCAGCACAGTACACGCTGGTCAGTGCGCTGCTCTGCGCTGCGCTGGGCGCTGCCGCTACCGGCGCTGCGCTCGCTGCTAACCTGCGCTAGTGCAGGTCAGTGTCTATACACGTCACACCTCAGCACAGTACACGCTGGTCAGTGCGCTGCTCTGCGCTGCGCTGGGCGCTGCCGCTACCGGCGCTGCGCTCGCTGCTAACCTGCGCTAGTGCAGGTCAGTGTCTATACACGTCACACCTCAGCACAGTACACGCTGGTCAGTGCGCTGCTCTGCGCTGCGCTGGGCGCTGCCGCTACCGGCGCTGCGCTCGCTGCTAACCTGCGCTAGTGCAGGTCAGTGTCTATACACGTCACACCTCAGCACAGTACACGCTGGTCAGTGCGCTGCTCTGCGCTGCGCTGGGCGCTGCCGCTACCGGCGCTGCGCTCGCTGCTAACCTGCGCTAGTGCAGGTCAGTGTCTATACACGTCACACCTCAGCACAGTACACGCTGGTCAGTGCGCTGCTCTGCGCTGCGCTGGGCGCTGCCGCTACCGGCGCTGCGCTCGCTGCTAACCTGCGCTAGTGCAGGTCAGTGTCTATACACGTCACACCTCAGCACAGTACACGCTGGTCAGTGCGCTGCTCTGCGCTGCGCTGGGCGCTGCCGCTACCGGCGCTGCGCTCGCTGCTAACCTGCGCTAGTGCAGGTCAGTGTCTATACACGTCACACCTCAGCACAGTACACGCTGGTCAGTGCGCTGCTCTGCGCTGCGCTGGGCGCTGCCGCTACCGGCGCTGCGCTCGCTGCTAACCTGCGCTAGTGCAGGTCAGTGTCTATACACGTCACACCTCAGCACAGTACACGCTGGTCAGTGCGCTGCTCTGCGCTGCGCTGGGCGCTGCCGCTACCGGCGCTGCGCTCGCTGCTAACCTGCGCTAGTGCAGGTCAGTGTCTATACACGTCACACCTCAGCACAGTACACGCTGGTCAGTGCGCTGCTCTGCGCTGCGCTGGGCGCTGCCGCTACCGGCGCTGCGCTCGCTGCTAACCTGCGCTAGTGCAGGTCAGTGTCTATACACGTCACACCTCAGCACAGTACACGCTGGTCAGTGCGCTGCTCTGCGCTGCGCTGGGCGCTGCCGCTACCGGCGCTGCGCTCGCTGCTAACCTGCGCTAGTGCAGGTCAGTGTCTATACACGTCACACCTCAGCACAGTACACGCTGGTCAGTGCGCTGCTCTGCGCTGCGCTGGGCGCTGCCGCTACCGGCGCTGCGCTCGCTGCTAACCTGCGCTAGTGCAGGTCAGTGTCTATACACGTCACACCTCAGCACAGTACACGCTGGTCAGTGCGCTGCTCTGCGCTGCGCTGGGCGCTGCCGCTACCGGCGCTGCGCTCGCTGCTAACCTGCGCTAGTGCAGGTCAGTGTCTATACACGTCACACCTCAGCACAGTACACGCTGGTCAGTGCGCTGCTCTGCGCTGCGCTGGGCGCTGCCGCTACCGGCGCTGCGCTCGCTGCTAACCTGCGCTAGTGCAGGTCAGTGTCTATACACGTCACACCTCAGCACAGTACACGCTGGTCAGTGCGCTGCTCTGCGCTGCGCTGGGCGCTGCCGCTACCGGCGCTGCGCTCGCTGCTAACCTGCGCTAGTGCAGGTCAGTGTCTATACACGTCACACCTCAGCACAGTACACGCTGGTCAGTGCGCTGCTCTGCGCTGCGCTGGGCGCTGCCGCTACCGGCGCTGCGCTCGCTGCTAACCTGCGCTAGTGCAGGTCAGTGTGAGTAATTGGCTGATCATCGGCCGCGGCGACTGTTATCGTGTAAGGAGACCAGCCAGCTTCGCAGGACATATTATAATGCACGCATGCATGTAGACACACAGGACACAGGTGCACTCCTTCACTCTCATAGCCCGATGAGACGGCAATCCGACACTACCGGAGAGAGATCACAAGCAGGACCGAAATTAACGTGCTCTCCGATGCATGGGTCAAAGTCAAATCATTTATTCCGTGTAGGCCTTTACAAGCACTGACATTGCGGGTTTATCATCACCAATTTCCAAGGTGCATTGTAACTGTTTCTAAAACCCACAAAGTGATTTCGACCTTACCCGGGAATCAAACTGGAGGTACATTAAGCAACGTGTTACAGAATAATAATAAAAAATATCACAGGCAAAAAAACATCGACAACCCATGTGAAATGCCATATCATATCTAGAATCATTATGTAATATGTATGTCATTTTATGTATATTCAAATAAAATTCTTTCTTTTCAGGTATTACCGAGTCCTATGGACTCATTAACAATATAATTCCGAGGTAACACAAGTTCCAATCATTTAGCGGAACGCTTATTATTTCGACATCACAACCAATAAGGTTGTAATTTAAAGGTAAAGGAAAAATGCTATCTTTTGTTTAAAGTTGGGTTTTGCATTCAAAAAATAATCATTTGAGTTAATTTTTTTTGGTGCCTATAAGTATTAAAAAAATACATGCTTAATTTCTATCACACAGATAAAAAAAAGTTTTGACTAAATAGGTCAGCAATGTCACAGTGTTGCCACTTAAAAAAATGTGTAACCCAACTTTTTGGACAAAGGGAAGGTTCGTATCTGACAGAAAATTCGTCGAGAATATCAAAAATGTATGTTCGACGCATTGACTCATCATTGATTAGGTGTGAATGATTTTTGTCATTGAACATCTTTGGCAGTTGTTACGGGTAGTCAGAAGCCAGTAAGTCTGACAACCAGTCTAACTGAGGTATTGGGTTACCCGGGTAACTGGTTTGAGGAGGTCAGATAGGGCAGTCGCTCCTTGTAAAGCACTGGTACTCAGCTACATCCGGTTAGACTGGAAGCCGACCCCAACGGAGTTGGGAAAAGGCTCGGGAGATGATGATGATTGACTGCCAGTTCCGATAATACGTGATGCACGTTTCGTCAGATATGAAATTTCCCAAAGAAACTTGCCACTACTATGACATACCAAAGTATTGACGACTGAATTTAGTAAGTTTTAACGAATATCGACTAACGTGTGTTTGGTGTAACTTTGCAATTGCGACTGGTTGCTATAGTACTAGAAATTTTGTTCCAAAAGACAAATAACATATGCAGCAATTTTTTTGTTTAAATTATTGAGTATAATTGGCACTCTGATTTAGATTAAGTTTGACTGTTTTAGAAAGAATTTCAGACCACATGACTTTTTGATAGAATAAAAGATTAAAATAAATAAAATAATTTATAATGGGATATAATTTTTGAATATTTGTTATTGGAATTATGTAAATAAATAGTATTGAATAAAATAGTGCAACTATCTAAAATTGGCTCTTTAATTTAAGAAACACATTAATTTTGCTTTCTAGTTACAATCGCATTTGTAATTTTACATAATAAGCCTGCCGATTCCAACACGTAAAATTTTTTCACCATTCCATTCTTAAAAAAAATATATAAAATACACTAAAATATTATAAAGCGTGATTCTTGATTAATATCGAATTTAAAAATTGATCAACTCCTTTTGTTAAAGTTGGTTAAAAAGTTCTCTCATCAAAGTTTGAATCGGGCAGCTGAAAGTTTTCGATATACATATTATATTGACATATTAATATCAGCAATAACATGAAAAAAATAGCAATGAAAAGACAATTTTGTTTTTATTTGAAATAAAATATAGACTCTGCCGAGTTCACTTGTAAACTAGTGTAAATACGCTTTGAAATGAATGTCGATTTATCGATTCTATAGTGTTGTACCACTATCGATATTTGTCCGGGACTTGGGATATTAAAAGTAATTAAATTTGTGGTTTCTTTTTAGTTATTTCAATATTATACTGATCACAATTTGTCAATGGTTTTAATAATACCATTTTTTGAATGGATATAAATGACTTGTAACAAAAACCAACCTTATTATAAATCCTGCTTCTAAACTCATTTGTTATATGCATTTACTAAACATTTTAATTTCCCAGTCCCGTACTATATCGATAGACACGAATACGCGTCCCATCCCTTGCCGTACCTATACTATGAACTGCACATGTGACAACACTAGTATCGATATTGCGCTGAAATGTACTGAAGAGGTTTTTATCCTTTCTTTAATATTACAAATGCGAAACTAACTCTGTCTGTCACGCTTTCACGTCAGAACTACTGAACCAATTTAAATAATATTTGGTACACAGATAGACTAGAGCCTGGGATATATGTATATTAAGCTACTGTTTGTCCGGGTGCGGGAAGTAGTTTCCTTGAGAGTCGAGTAACAGATAGCTATCATTATATTTACAATAATAATTTTTACAGGCATATTTCAGTGCAAATATACCTACACTTGTAAATTAAAAATAAAGTTCATGATACCATAATATGATAATATAATTGTTACAATTTCCCTAGTAATACATATTGCAGTATATCATATAATAAAAAATAGATTTTATACATAACAGTAGAAAATACTATGTAATACCTGCTTGTAGATAAAATATACAATTTAATATAATATGCAAGTTTTTCTAAACGACTTCGTGAATTTGGCAGCTAACCTAAATAAATCATTAGTACATAAATAAACTAAATTTCATTTTTATTATTTGTAGCCAAAAGGCTCCAAAACTACTGAACCGATTTGATAAATTCGTAGCTAGTTTAAAATAATCAAAGAAGTCGTTTATAAAAACTTTTCAAGTCACATGTGCAGAAAAACTTATTTGTATAGTCATTTGGAAAAACAGCAATCAAAAATATTATTTATTTATATAAAAAACTATATGACTTAACTTATTATGGTGAGTTGCACCATTTAACTATAACGATAACCGAACCATTTTCAGTAGTCAAATCTCCGATGTGACCAATGGGCGGCAAGTATACGGCTGGTTATGGTTTGGTTAGCGTTATAGTTAAATGGGTTTGCAACCCTAAAGCGCGGTTCTATTGGTTGCAGATAAAGTGTCAGTTAATTATCTGATAGTTAATGTTATCTGCCAGATAAAGGCTGCTTATAATTTCTGGCCAGATATCAGAAACGAAAGTTGCAGTTTATCTATCAGATAAATTCCTGATAGACTATCAGAGACTTTATCAGTAACCGGTAAAACTGGCTAATAAAGTATTAATTTTAACAAATCCATTGGCTATACGAAAAGTGTTGCCATTCGAAAATATTCAATAAACAAATGGTAGAATTTGTCCCTAATGTAAAATAATTGGTAGCTGTAAATTTAAGTGTATTTCAATTATTATTGTTATTATATAATGTATGTTATATACATACAAGGCTGAACATATCTATGTGGACGATAGACAAATGGTTGTAACTCTTTTATTTTTAACCTACTTGGAATTAAAAGGTTGGCTATACAAAGAAAACTTTCAAAAACATTATTTTAGTTTTTTTTTGTCAAAAATAATAAAGAAGTCACATAAAAAAATGTGACTTATTCTAGATTTTCTCAGTTGCTGAAAGTTTTTTTTTTTTTTGTATAGCCACCCAATTTCTCGGTGTTATACGTTTGATCATAATTATTTTGTTTATTAAAAAAAACTTAGGTGATAGAATAGTCGACTATACAGATTTTCAAGATAAACAGTCATATTCGACTATACTATCACCTTGTCATTATTATTATTATAAACTTAGTGTTGCCATATCTTGATTTAAGTGATATTATCATAGACTGTTTATTTCCTAGAGTAAATTTTATCGAAAAGACATTTTTTCATATACCCTCACCGATTGGTTTTAAAATAAGTAATTTAATATCGATTTTTTATTTTAAACGAATGACTGAATTTTCTTTTTTTTTTCGTTATGGTAGAATTTGTAAAATGTAAATTGGCAATAGTAAGTGTTTCGGGAGATTTCTTGTCGTTGGTAGATTTATGACAATTGAAAATGTATGTTGTGAAATTAAAGATAAAATTTACATTTTAAGAACGGAGTTGAAAAGGTAAGATAAATAGAAATTTCCTGAAATGATTGTAACCCTTTTTTGTACCGACATAGAACCATTCTTACATATGTTTCACGCCAAGTAACTTTGCATGTCCTAAGATTATTGTGAAGTCAGTAATAGCCAACTTCGGTCAAGCCGAATCAATGAGGGTTTTCAAAAATGGCGTTCACCAGGTGGCAGCACCGAGTCGTCAGGTCCAGGTAACTGTCAAAGTGCTTATCTTTACTATGAATAGTGAACGATTTTAGTGTTTTTTTTTATTTTATAATTAAAGCACTGCATTATTGTTTTACTATTGCGGTTGAGTAAATAAAAAAAATTAAATCATATTGTGTTAACAAATTTTTCAACAAGCTTTTCCTTAGTACCAGTGACTTTTGCACCCTCTCTCTTAGCTCAATTTTTAGTTCGGAAACCTTATTCTGACCGTAGTCCATAATAAAATCAATAACACTTCCAATATAACAGAATTTCAATAAAGAATAAGTTCGGCACCTACAATTCCATACTATTTGACAGCTGTTTGGACCTGACGCATACGAAGCGCCGCCTGGCGGCAGAAAAAATATCGAAAACCCTCATTGGCTAACTTCAGATGAGCACAGTTATTTAGCGTGAACTTTCTTTACAAATAGCTTTTAATTAATATTATTGATTTTATCAGGTCACTTGCCCAAATGAGCTTTTAGTAGCAAACTCATATTTCTATAAATCACTACTTTATCACAAAAAAGGCCGGTGCACACTAAATGCTTATTAAATACGAACGAAATAAACTATTATTACCATGCTATTTATTTTTCTAACATTACGTTACAGAAAATAATAAAATATTAAATATAATGTTTGAGAAATCTTAAAATTACTTTTGATAGAGGGGAAAAAACTGATTTTAATTATAAAATGTGGTAATCTATTAACTGATTATCAGTAAATGGTACTTTCCAATATTCTTGGGAAACGGCTAGGCAAATTATAATTTCATGTGACATGAAATGTCATAGGTGTGTACTGGCCTTTACTACAATTATTTAGCATTCCTTTAGATAGCGACTGAACACCTTAATTAAGCCATTTATCCCCTAGTCAATAATTTCCTTTTTTTTTAACAAATATATTTGTCAATTATTTGTACTTTATTTTTCCTCGGAAATAAATCGGCTTAGTACCATCTCATAAACAGTTTCATCTTGCCCGATTTTTATGTACCCGAGTATAAAAGCGGGTAAGATAAAACTTAGCCTGAAATGGCACTAACGGCCAGTTTCTTCATCAAAAGTAAAAGCCAAAGTAATATCATAAAGTAAAAGTAACGGTCAAATTCGTTTCTTTAAGGCTAATGTAGCAGCAAAACTAATAGATAAAATCGTGAAAAACGTTACTTTTACTTTATGACATTACTTTGGCTTTTACTTTTGATGAAGAAAGTGGCTGTTAGTCAATAAATATAACAACTATTGCAAGCACCTTATTTACAAACGTATTTTTACAGTTCTCAACAAATAAATTAGCTAGCTTTGTTTATAATTTTTTCTATTGTGAAGTCAATAAGTAGCCAACTTCAGACAAGCAAAGATTTTCGACAATATACGTACCTAGTCAAATGACTAACTTCATTGCAAAGTTAATTTGCACGAACTTAATGATGTACATTTTGAGTATTATTTAGTCACTATAATCATCGGCACGAATCTTGAGCGCTGACCTCCACCTGCGCAGAAGTGATTTATTGGGTCCCTTTTGTCTTATGAAGTGAGGCGCGGGGGCGGCGGTAAAGCCGTGATTGGCCCGCAGCGCATCGCGTCATAGCCGTCACTCGGGATTGGTTCTTTGCCAATAAATCATTTCTGCGCAGGTGAAGGTCAGCGCTCAAGATTCGTGCCGATTATCATAGTAGCTAATGTCGGACCGGCAAACTTATTTGGCGAGAACTGTTAAATTATGTTTGTTTTAATTGATTTCTTAATTCTGTCATATTATCTGATTTTGTCTGTAGGTATTATTTTGATGCTAAAAAATATAAATATGTATCAATATCGAATTATTTTGTTTATCAACATGCCAATTTTTGTAATAATTTTAGCGATAATTTTAATTAAAACACGCAATATTTAGTTCGCAATTAACTATTTTAGTTAAAATTTATTGTAAGGTAGCGTTTATCTTGTATTGTGAAAGATTTAAATCTATGTTAAAGGCGATATTCCGAGTTCTAACAATTCTTGCATATTACCATTGATTCTTGCATTTATTTGTTAATTTTTTCTTGCATTTGTGATTTTCCGAAAATATTATAATTTTGTTCTGCAGTTATTATTATTTTTTATCTCGGAATATCGTTTTTATTTAAAAGTAATTTTGAACAATACACTATGGGCCACAGTGAGGCTAAACTTGTGAGAAAATGCAAGAACTTACAGTTAATACATCAAAATCACACGCATTCTTGCATATCTTGGTTAGGTTTATTAAAGCGCCATCTATTGGCGGTATTTGACAAGTATTGTTAATGGTATTTTGCACAATGGCTCGTGTTTTGTTCAAATAGTTAGTCAAGTAATGGTGAAAACACATCTATCACCGATCGCAGCGAAGCACTCGAATTTGTGACCAATGTCTTATATGTTTCGGTTGGCACGTTAAACTGTAGGTCCCGGCTGTCATTGAACATCTTTGGCAGTCGTTACGGGTAGTCAGAAGCCAGTGGGTATTGGGTTGCCCGGGTAACTGGGTTGAGGAGATCAGATAAGGCAGTCGCTCCTTGTAAAGCACTGGTACTCAGCTGCAGCCGGTTAGACTGGAAGCCGACCCCAACATAGTTGGGAAAAGGCTTGGTAGATGACGTCTTATCTATAATTCTTCCAGATTCGAATGATTTTGGAATACTTAAATTGGATTATTTCGCCGTGGTCAATTTTACAAATGTGTTTTCACCATTATTAAGGTTTATGTCATTTTTTAGTTTTAAAGTGCCGATGCTAAGCCAATATGGGCCATTGTGTAAAATCCCTTATGTTACGTGTGGCTAGTAGACGATATAGACTGAAAATTGTATTTGTCATCCGATGTGTGTAAATAAAGATCAAATATGTTCATATTTACGATTATTTTGTTTTATTTAACGTATAACCTCTCGTCCTGAAAGCTAACTTTTTCTTTCAGATGTGAATTAGCAAATTAAAGCTGAAATAATTATTCAAATCGGTACAGTAGTTCCAGATATTAATGCATACATACAAGCATGCAAACGAAATATTCAGGATTATAATATTCTTAGAACTTATAAAATAAAATAATCTTTATTTCGGACAAGTGACATCCATATGGGTTGGTAAACAAAATTATGTCTTACCTCCCCACTCAGAGACATTTAATGATTACTTAAGTCACTCCTTAGTGACGGAATGTCATACAAATCCTTCACTAAGGAATGACTTAATAACCATTAAATGTCTCTGAGTGTGGAGGTTATTGATTTGAATTCATCAAGGTAGTAGACTGTTTCGTCGCAAATTGAATCTTGTGAACAAGTATTATGGCAGAGAATAAAACACATAATTAAATTGACAATATAGTGTATATTTCTTAAATAAAAATAATTACAATTATTTACATAACCGCAAGTCTGTAGGCATTAATGGATATTTATAAATGTTTACTAGGAATTTTATTGGTCATACGACGTGAAAGTACTAACAGTCGCTTCATGTAAAACACTGGTATAGCTCTCGCCAATCTTAATGGCGTCTCGCAGCTAAGTTCCGAGCACAAGTATGCACCTGAAGAGTTTGTTTGCATGAACGCGCTAATGTCAGGAATTACTGGTCCGATTTGAAAAAATCTTTCAGTGTTAGAAAGCCCATTTATCGAGGAAGGCTTATAGGTAAGCTACTTTATCTAGGTTCGTGCAGAGGTTCCCACAGGATGCGGGTGAAACCGCTGGCAGAAGTTGTGTTTTATATACCTCTTGCGTACCTCTGTCGCTCACTTATATCTTAAAATACCATCATCATCAGGCCTTTTATCGTCCCACTGCTAGACTGCGGTCTCCTCTCACACAGAGAAGGATTGAGCGTTAATCACCACGCTTGCTCAATGCGGGTTGGTGATTTCAGACTATATAGTCCAGGTTTCTTCGAGATGTTTTCCTTCACCTCTAATCAGCCATTGGTGACCAAGATGTGATGTACTTAATTATATTTAAAACCATCAGATATACGCGGGTAGCAGAGGTGCAAGGGGAGTATGGGCCACATGCATGTACTTGTGCTCGGAAGTTAGTCGCGATCCGCCATTAAGTTTGGCGGGAACTTTAACGTCTAAATAGTAAACATCGTTAGTTTCCTGATGACTGGCCTAAACTTATTAAACAGGTGCAGCCGGGGATAAAATATAAATTAACAGAAAGAACCGTTCATTCTATCTTTGATAGACTTATGTTAAATCTTAATTCATACCTATTTTAAAAAAAAAACTTCGTTATTTTATAGAATTTTGCACCATTTTCATACGTTTCGTATGAACATTAAAATTTAAGTAAAATGCCCCTGGTATGTGGTAGCCGTGGTAGGTATTTAGAATTTTGTTAAAGGTCCCATCCGAAACAGGCAAATGACGACGACGTCAACGAGCTGCAGGCTGTTTGCGAATCATGACATTTGCCTATGTGACAAAAATTTAAATATGCGATGCACACCACATTACCGTGCAGTGGCGTAGCGTGGGTATCTGCCGCCCGGGGCAGTTGTCGATTTTGCTGCCCCTTCCCGTGTATTTTTTTTAACAAGTGTTACTGGCCGTTTGTCATTTTTAACCGACTTCAAAAAAAGGGGAAGTTTTTTTTTGTGTATCGACTTTAAAAATCATCAAATGACCCTTCCCGCTGTGGGTTAGCAGCGGTGAGGGAGTGTCAGACTCTTACTGACTAAAAACCGTCGTGTTCCGTCGTAGGCCTTTTATGTTCCAGAACCGCGGTAACTCTTTCGAACAATCCCGCAGCCCCGGCAGAAGGGGGAGGTTCTCAAGTAGACTTTTCTTTTATATCTTTGTTACTTGATTTCTTGAAGGTTTTAAAATTCTTTTAGGTACGCAGGCTAGCGAATAGTCTTGAGTATAAAATACTCAAGACTATATCTTTAAGACTCAAAACCAAAATTAAATACTAGTTGCGGCGCAGATACTAGTTGCAAACAATTTTTTTTTTAATTTGGTAAATTTTGCCGCCCCCTAAAAGCTGCCGCCCGGGGAATTTGCCCCCCCTGCCCCCTCCCCCCGCTACGCCACTGTTACCGTAGGTACCTACTCTGCTGCATTAGTTGTCTAACAGCGGGTTTCTATAACCAATCTATTGGGCAATTAGCTTGCTTAAGATAGAATTTTGGCAGTAGCCTCATACAATTAATGTCAAATTACTATCTCTAGTCATCAACATACATACATATTATATAAATCAGCAGTAAGTATTACATTCATATTTTAACATTCCAATTTAAACATTTTTATTCCGGCTGCACCCGTTGCTATTTAATTAATTAAATATTTACTTACAAGTTTAATTTAAATAATTATTAAATAAATACAATAAACCCTTTCCTTACGACTTAAAATGTTTCTTTAGAAAATCTACACAGAGTTAGTATAGAAGCCAGCAAGTCAACATGTCCGAATCTGTCAAATGTTACCAATCGAACATTAACCTTTCAGTATTGTGATAAGGTTGAAAATCTATTGAAGACATTTGATAGTTAGAGGTAGGTTGATGTGCTGTCGTCTATACATATACAGGATGTCCTTCAAATTTATTTTTTTCAGATCAACATTTTTCAACCAACATTCAAGGTCAAAAAGTTAGAAAATGACCTTGGAGCAGCCTGGTTTCAACCAACTTTCAAAGTCAAAAAGTTAGGAAACGACCTTGGGACAGCCTGATTTCAACCAACATTCAAGGTCAAAAGTTAAGAAATGACCTTGGGACAGCCTGTATAAAATTAAAAGTATTGACTTTCTTGCCTAACCTGTGTATATTCTCTGCTACAAATTTTTCTTACTTTTTTAAAGATAAAGTATTCTGGCTTTGCCAATTAAGGCCCAAGTTCACCGACACATAAACGTTAGTTTTCTTAAAACAATTGTTTACTATGATTGATCAAGTTTTATAGTAGGTACAGAGTTGTTTTAAGAAAAAAGTTTATGACTCATAAAATTCATTTTTAAAAGTTGTAATTTAGTAACTGATAGGTACCTACAATGAAGATGGGCCAAACATTTTTATCCTTTAAAAAAGTAAAATTTTTAAATTAAATATACTTATTTACAACATTAATTTATAATTATACACATACTCGGACTAAACCTTCTGACTGCTAGAAAACAAAATAAGTTAGCAAGCATTCTTTCAAAAGGCGATTCGAATTATAGGCCCAATAAGAACCAAACACAGGCCTATAATACACACATACATACAGACAGCATATAATTTCCATTTTTCTTAAACCAATCTACTTTCGAAACAGAAAGTGAAAATTAAAAAGTCATCATCATCATCATCTCAGCCGGCGGACGTCCACTGCTGAACATAGGCCTCCCCCTTAGATTTAGATACCTGTTGGAGGGAGGCGACCTGCATCCAGCGTCTTCCGGCGACCTTTATAAGGTCGTCTGTCCACCTTGTTGGTGGACGTCCTACGCTGCGCTTGCTAGTCCGTAAAATTCTAAGTAAACAGTTGTTTTAAAAAAAAAATATGTTTATGATAAAAGCTATGGCCTCTAAGACATCTGTGAACTTACTTCCGATGACATCCTTACATTATCATACACTCTTGTGCACCTCACTCATTTTCATTTCATTTCTAAATGGTCTATAGCAGTCAGCAGTTTTAAAATTGCATCTTAACGGTCGTTCCCAACACTCTATGCATCGGTTGATTTGCTTAAGAGGACGAATTGGATTTTTTGGCTCCAAGGATGTCAATTTTTCTCAGTAAATACAAAACGGATCAAAATACAACTTGGCTACCTGAAAGTTCATAATATAACCCTTATTTTGTTAGTCGTAGAAACATGATTAGGTAACTTTTATAACAGAGAAAAATATATCAAACATACCTCTTTTTAAAAAGAGATTCACATATTATGGGCAAACGGGACCGATTTAAGCCTCTTAACTTTTTTAGTAGTCGAGTATATACATACTCTTTAAAATGATAGAAGGAATTTTTATCAAATTATCATTTCTAAATAATAAAATTACAAAACCATTTTGTCGCTTACGACTTTTAGTTATAAGCTAGCGCGCGTATTGTTATCCTCGCCCCGCTCAGACGCTCCGACCCCTTTTGGCGCCTTAGATGCGCGTGCCGGTTATGGAATTATTGTTGACCAATTCCTCGCCTTAAATACTCATCATCACCCGATCCTTTTCCCAACTATGTTGGCTTCGGCTTCCAGTCTAACCGGATGCAGCTGAGTACCAGAGTTTAACAAGGAGCGACTGCCTATCTGACCTCCTCAACCCAGTTACCCGGGCAACCCAATACTCTTTGGATTTTTTATTTGCTTACTTACTAAAGATAGAATTTTGACATCAGCCAGTTACGTCAAATTTCTATGTCTAGTATGCAAAACAACATATAGATAGTTTATTAGGAACGGCCGTTCTAACTTCTAACGAAAACTATATCCACCTTATTATAAAAAGTGTTTTTAGTACTAGCTTAAGTGCTAGGTTTAAGCCATTCAATTTCTTTAAGATGACGGTTAAAAGCTACTAAAACCACGCTTTATAGCAAGGTGGTATATGGTCTTCGCATTTTTTCACACTAAAAATAGTTTCATTCCGATAGAATATTATAAATAATAATTTACGCCCATTTTTAAAGACAATATATACGTCAGTTTTCTTAAAACAACTATACTAAATATTTACTATGTATTCACACATTTTTCAAAGTGAACAAGTTGTTTTAAAAAACTGTCGTTTATTTTGTTAGTGAATTAGAGCTTTAGTTAATAAAGTCTGTTACGTAACTTACAACTTACTATCGGATTACGGCTGCCCGCTCACGTCCGATAAATCGGTGACTGATTTTTTGTAGGAGACAAATAGAACACTGATAGCAATAGTGCAACGCATTCTTCCTACAACCAGTTACCAACGGGTATTGGATTGCCCGGGTAACTGGGTTGAGGAGGTCAGATAGGGCAGTCGCTCCTTGTAAAGCACTGGTACTCAGCTACATCTGGTTAGATTGGAAGCCGACCCCAACGGAGTTGGGAAAAGGCTAGTGAGATGACGATAATGGCACGTCCTATAAAAAGTCAGTCAGAAGATCCTAGTAAGACCGTCCTACAAAATATCGGTCCGATTTATCCGTCCTACAAAAAGATTGACGTGGGCTGGCAGCCTACATTTTACATTATATTTATCGATATCGATACTAGTGGTGGGATCGTGACGAAAATATACAAAACAGCACACGAATCATCTATGAAGGATGAATTAAATGTAATAAATAAAGATTTTACTTAAAATATTTTAATTTAAACGATTAACATGTTTATTTAATGAAACGGTAGAGTTAAGAATCTCCTTCTTTTTGAGAAGTCGGGTAAAAAGCATAATTTGCGGACAGCTTTCGTTTTTACCGGTCTAAGTTTTAGAGATGGGGCGATAAAAACTGCCCACAAACCCTACCACTCTAGAGCTAGAATAAGTGATGTAACGTTATCGATATATATATAATCGATAAAAATTGTATACATGCAATTTTATATAAATATTAATGTCTAATTTCACGGTCTGCGTTTTTACATTAAATGAGACAAATAGAGCTAGGATTTCTGACCAGTCTACCAATGACTTTGACTTGTGACCGAATATATTATCGATATATCGACATATTCACATGCTTATTCTAACCATAGATAGAGTAGCCAAAATGGATATTAAACATTTATAAACCAATATGGCTGAAACTCGCGCCGATTTCAGGTCTACTTTCAAAATGTAGGTATTATGAGCATAAATTGCTCGGGCAGTATTTATTTTTAAAGGCACAGACAAAATGCATGAACATTTTCAAAAATAATGCAAATCGAAAAATAGTGACCATTTTTACAAACCTTTTTTACTAATATGATTTTTTTTATTCATAAATTTAATAGTAAGGAGGTTATAATGTCTATAAAAATGGTCACAATAAATCAATTGTCCAAATTCGACGCGAGTTTCGCTACCTTAAGATTTTCGTAACAAACAATCTTGAACTTAAATATCAATAACTTAAGAACTAATTTTGAATATCCTTCCTTTATACCGGCCTCTTGTATATCCTGGTAAAGAAAAATAATACTTAAGTTTAATTGTTTATAGTTAAAAATTGCATAAAAATAAATTGGGGGTAGATATTATTGTCGAACTATTATCTACTTTTTTACTATTGAAACAGTGCCTAAATTCAGTTAAAAAAAAATGGTGGCATGAAGAAAACTCTTTTAAAAGTTTTGTTAATTGAGATTAGATTCTATTTGTTTGAAAATAGTGTTGATAATAGTTTGACAGTGTCTATAACTGCCCTATGATAATTCGGGTAATTAGAAATGATAGTCTGAAAAACTGTATTATAGTTCTTGCTAATATTTTTGGCGGCTCTATGAGACCTTTTAAGGTATGAGCAGTTGGCAATATGTGCTTGGAATATCATGTAAAAACAAATAGTTGTGATCAAAAGCTACTTAAGGGGCGCCAACAAGTTTGGAAGACTGTAGCATCTGGTCTATTTTTAAAATATACCACTACGCCTTCAAAACCCAAAAAAAAACCTCGTAAGAAAAATAATAATGAAAAAAAATACTCACACTGTATTCCCAGTGCAGTCTTCGTTGATTTCGAAAAGGACCTTTTGAAAAATGACCTCCATCGGACACACGCCTTCCTTACTCACATAAACTATAGCTTGCTCAATAAACTCATTAATAGCACTATCTTCTTCTTCGTTAAAAGGCCCCAAAAACTTAAACTGAGAAAATTTCTTATCACCTGCAAATTCGATAAAAAAATCCACAATTTTTCTCATAACTTTCGACATTTCTGGAAGACTGGGTACTTTTTCTTCTGGTACCTCTAAAGCCTCTGGTACTTCTGGTATCTGTGGTACTTCTTGTACCTTTTCCTCTTGACATTCCGAATCTGACTTCTTCTTTAAATTCCTTGTTATGCTTATTAAAAACGGGTTCGTTTCTTCCTCAATTTCCAATTCATCGGTCAATGACTCTGGTGGTACTTTTAAAGGCTCTGGTGGTACTTTTAGAGGTTCTGGTACTTTTGGAGGATCTATTTCAACTTTTAGCACTTCTTCGCCGTTTTCTGTGTTTAAGATGTCTGTTGGTTCGTCTCTTAAGTCATCTGGTACAATTAGATAGACGTGGGGTGGAGCCAATTTGTAGAGGCATAGTTGCCTGAAAGAAGCATTGGTTTAAAAACACGGTTTTTGGGAGTATTGTTATGAAAATTATTGTGTAGGTACAAACTTTTTTTTATTAGACAGAGAAACGAGAATAATACACAGAATGAAAATTATGGTCTGGTAAGTTTTTAACTTAAATTCTTTTTGCTATAAAGGACTATATAGAGGAAAACATCTAGAGGAAACCTGGACTATATAGTCTGAAATCACCAACCCGCATTGAGCAAGCGTGGTGATTAATGCTCAATCCTTCTCCGTGTGAGAGGATTCCTGTGCCCAGCAGTGGGACGATAAATAGGCTGTAACTATAACTATAACTATAAAGGACTAGACAGAAAAGGTATAATATTTTTATAAAATTTTTAATTTCGATCGAATTCAAAGAGCTGAGAGAGAAACTTAAAGCTGTCGAAATAATTGCATCGAAAATCTTAATAAAACCTGCCTGAGCCAGGAATCGAATCATATTATTAAACATTACAGAAGCTCCGAAACTGCTGAACCGATTTGATAAATTCTTCAACTATTTGGAAGCTAGACTGTGCCATAGGCTATATATTTTACCCCCGTTGAGAAAAAGTGAGAAGCCCCTAGAAACTAATCCCAAAGAAAACTTACCTCACAGGATAAGTCCCGTAACTCTGCGTTTGCAATACATAACAGTTTTTATCATTTATCTGCAAAACCAAGTCCATCTGAGCAGGACTATCAAAATCCACAGCAGTTAGATCATCACCCTGTATCTTAAACTCCACTAAATGGTGTATCCGTTTCCGTTCGTCTTTTTTCAAATTTTTGTCGAAGAGCAGTTCGAATTCGGAGTTATTTTTGACGAACTCGAAAATGTTTAGAAGCACATTCATTTCGAAAAACTGTTTGTTTTCTGCTTTTTTGTGTTTCGGTGATTTTAGTGGTTGATGGTTTTGACCGAAACCGAATTTCGTTTTGGCCTGTAATAGAGAAAATATACGTTAGGTATAGTTATCGGCACGGATATTGAGCCCTGACCTTCACCTGCGCAGAAGCGATTTATTGGTTTATTGCCTTATGTGTACAGTGCGCAAAGCGATCCCCACTCTTCCGCCGAGAGCTCAATATCCGTGCCGGTAACTATAGTAAAAGTAAGTTGTGTTAGGTGCACTATTTATGACTCAAGGATGGCTGAGCTGATTAGGCCGAATATTGGAAGGGAGGTAGCCACAAACCAGGAGACCGACATAGGATTTTTTATACCCATCTGGATACTGAAAAGAGTTTTCCTGAGATGCGAGTGAAACCGTGTGTGGAGTCTAGTTTGAAAAAAAAAAAAAGTTTGATGCTCTGTTTTACTCCTAATTCCTACTAATATTATAAATGCGAAAGTCTGGTATTTCTTCTGTTTTAGCATACACGTCGGTGTAAAAAGGTAAGCATGCTGAAACTACTGGATTGATTATGATGGAATTGGCATTTGCATATGTGTGAGTTTGTTACGCTTTAACGCTAAAACTACAGGATGGATTATGATGAAACTTGGCTGTAAAATAGCTTATTTATCAGATTAACGTATAGGCAACTTTTTATCCATGTGTAAGATTCCATTTATTTATTATAAAATATTGAATTACTTACATAAACTGCATTGGGTGCTATTGGCTCTACAATACCATCCCCACTCCTGCCAAGCGCTCCGCCCTGCCAACCCATCTTCTGCATCATACTGTAAATAAGAAAAATATATTGACTAACACTATGTATTTCTAGCGATTACAGCCAAGTAACTAGGCAAACAATTTTCTTGTGTTTGTTACCCTAACAAACACAGGGTCCGAAACGACTAAACCAATTTGAAAAATTCTTACGTTTGGAAAGCTACATTTTTCCTGAATAACATCTACAGGCTATATTTATTCCGATACGGGCAGTAGTTCCCACAGAATGCGATAATTCAGGCATGTTTCAAAAACGTGAATTTTGACTGTTGACAAAATGTTATTTCAACATCTTTGCCAGTCATTATGGTAGTCAACCAAAATTGTGACAACCAATATTCCCCAGGGGTATTGGATTGCCCAATAAGTTACCTCATTAAGGGAGTTAAACAGGCAGATGCTCCATTTTCAGCACTGGTATCAGATACATAAATTTAGACCCCAACTTAGTCGGGACAAAGTTAAGTAGACAACAAAAACACACTGCAATATGTATTATGTACTAAAAGTAAGAAGACATATTAGACTGTCTGCTCACCTTTCCGCCTTACTCATTTTCACAGGCATAGCCAACATTTTATCAAGTTTCTTCTGAATCTTATTTGGGCCTACATTAGGCTGTCTCCTACTCCTGCTAGTACCTTGGCCTGCATCCCGGGACCCATCGTGGAAGCCTGGTTTCTCGGAAGCCTTGTGCCAGTACTGTTGGGTCCAGTCGAAGGTAGGGCTCTTGGTTGGACTCTCCTCGCTGAAGAATGAAATGGGATGTTGTAAAGGATATAATTCAAAATCTTTCATTATCTAAATGATTCACAATTGGCCCCAATCTAGGCACATCTGTATTTTGGGTACTAATTCATCACTGGCTACATATTAAGCTTATCTACATATATACGGATAAAACAACTCATTTTTTTACTGTTGGACCCTAAAGTGTGAAAGTACTGAACTGACTTAAAAATATTTGCTGAATATGTCCAAATACATATTTAAAATCAGTACTGATCTGAAAAGGAAAGTTACTTCAACACAGCAATATTCTTCCTTGTAACACTATACAAATCAATTCTAATGTTGTTACATTTTTGTATGTCAGGTTATACAAAGCCTGTATAATCTTGTGCAAGCCACCATAAAATTCACTCTAACATTTTTTACACCATTGTTTTACTACCCACTCATAAACAAAGGTCAAATTTTATCATAACTGACTCACTCAATTCTCAAATAATTTTAATTGAGATGATAGCAATTATATTTTTACAAATTAATAAGTTCTTTTAAGAAGTACCAGGCGCCCATACTAGCAAGGAGTAACACAACGCATCAAAACAAAAACATTCTTATTTCAAAACAAACAAACTCACGGGGCTTCCTGGTAAAACAGATCAGGATCTTCGTACAAGGAGTCTCGGTACACTATCCTCCGGTTACGGCTGTCTTCGGGCTCCGGGGCCGGCTCTTCAGCCGGGGGCGCCGACCATCGCGAACTCTTGAGCTCCTGGCTAATTTCACTCCCAATAGTACCATTGCGATTCGCGAAATTTTGCGGAGACAAGTTTTTTATATCATAATACTTCGAGTTTCCCCACAAACTGTACGTATTAGTGTAATTGTTATCGTAAATAACTTGCTCATCGCACAAATCACTCATTATTTGTCGTGGAAAACACGATATCACAACATTTGTTTATACTCCGCAGTCGCGTGTTTTCACATTATTTCTAGTATACTTTTAATGTTTCTCCAATGATAAGGCAAGGAATGACAGAAAATTAAACCAATGAAACAGTTTTACGCGATTAGGCGGCTTTTACGATTTATTTTTAATAATATTATTGATTCAATCGATCTTGTACACTCAATTTCTCAATGACATTGATGCGTTTCAAGCAAGCAAGATTCAATTTTCAAGGTTTGTAAGTTCATTCATTTCGAAATCAACAAACACAGTCATATGTTAGACTGAGATAGCTGTACCAATAACTGTTAAGGAAGAAAAGGTAGGCATGAAAATAAGGAACCATGATAGAGAAACGCGAACTTGCGACCCGAAACGCAATACTGTCAATTTTGACATTTCGAATCGTTATCCAATTTACGCATTCACGAAAACTTATAGGCTAATGGTATTATAGCCACAGAAAATATTTTTATGTAATCTTGCCTATAAAATAATACGAATCGCTGCTGTCTTAACATTAATGCAGTAAACGTATAAAATTCTTTTAAGCTTTTCTTTGCCAGGTAAAATTACAGGAAAATAAAAGAAACATTAAATTCCAACATTTATTACTCTACAAATCAATAATAGCTATTTGATTGAGAAAGCAAAACATTAGACAAGTTTCTGTATAACATGATTTATTGATCTATACCACTGTTAGCTTATAAATAAAATAATTACGTTGAAATTTGTTAAAATATGATTTTCAAAACTCATCAAATGCTTCACTTCGGAATGGTATGCGCGTGAAAAATGTTAGAACGGAACGTAGCCCCATCAAAAACCAAGAGACCTATTTGTTCACATTTCCTTCAGTTTTTTTATATTTACAACCAAAAAAGGTACAAAATAACCGCGAATTTTAAATACAGAACTCGTTCGTTCTCTTTCTCACGCACATGACCAGTATACAGCGTCTCGTTCGCACGGGCGCTGTTTATTCTGTCATCCAGTAGAATCGGGATCCCATTCGCGCGGGCTTTCTTTCCGCGTCGTCTGGTAGGGCCGGAGTCGCGTCTGGGTAGACCGCCTTTGGCTCTTCCAGGGGCTTTGGCCTGAAATTAATTGGAAAATGGTATTAGAAATCATTTTATACCTTAGAAACAGCAATAGTTATGAGGGACATAGCTTTCGATTTTTTATAAATTGAATACAATCATGGTAATAGAGGGGTCATTTGCGTAAGTATTTTATACGAATAAAAATTAATTAGCCGTAGAATAATTTGTGCCAACGATTCGGGAATCGAACCAACACGCAGCGCTTGTGTGTGATGCTAATAAAGTAGACCATTATCTCTGCTGTTAATTTTGTGCAGACTTATTTAATAAAAATAAAGGGAACCTTATTTACACGTAATTGGGGTTCGCTTTTCAATAAAGAACTAGTATTAAAATAAAATATATAACTGTACCTCTTAGTGTCATGGACACGAGCCTCGCAGAAGTATCCGAATGCAGGACGCTCAATGTTCATCTTCTCCAGCACACACTTGTCGAACACGCCTTGAGTCTTGCGGCATCTGAAACATTGCAGCAAAGGATTATAAAAATATGTACAAAGAGCCAATAATAAACTGTTAGGTAAATAAGGAAGATTATAAGGTACGCTACGCTTGGTGCGGTCGGTCCGTGGATGAGACCATGCTGTCATGAGTTCTTCCGTGTTTAGGAAGGCACGATAAACTGGCGGGCCCTGACTGTCATTAGACCATCCCTGGCAATCATTACAGGTAGACAGAAGCCAGACTGACAACAGTTTACCAGTCTTACCAAGGAGTATTGGGTCACCCTGATAACAGCTGAACCGTGCGACATTTTTTGTGCCAGTCGGAAGATTTCGCGCGTAGAAAAACCGAACGTATATGTCCGAAAAAATCCGCTTGTGAGCGCTCTTAGGCAGTGGGCACACGGAGGCGCCGATAAATCCGCCTAACGGCCTCTGATGTGGAATCGTAAAAAGAAATGCGTGCCTTACATCTTGTGCTAATCTTATATGCATTGTAGCAATGTAGAGAGACAGTATATGTCTTGTATAAATGTATTAACCTGCTGTGTATTAGAGCACACATAGATATATGCGAGACAACTGATTTTCTATTGTTTTATAATAAGCTATACATATGTATATATACAATTACATATGTATATATATACAAGTAGTTAATTGTGAAACTTACTGCTTCAAGCTATAATCTCCGGAGCTCTTGTCAATACAGTTGGAGTACTGGTTGAACTCATCCAGGCAGGACTTCTTCACTTTACGGAAGAAATCCAGGGTACAGGCGGTGACCGCTTTGCCTTCGTTGATGCACTTCCGAGGGTCTTTCTCCTCGAGACGGCAAAGCATGAACTCCTGAAGTGTGGAGATGATATATTTATTCAAAGTTGAAGTTAGAATCTGGCTGATGATGGCTGATGATGATGGCTGATGATGATGATGATGATGAAGAATAATTTCTAGTTAGTTAATATTTCTAGCTAGTTAGTTAATATCTATACTAATATATAATAAAGTGCTAAGTAGTTATGAGGACTTTTCTGTGTTCATTTGTTTCTACCAAAAAGGCTCTGAAACTACTGAAAGCATACACACTTCCCAAGGAGCATCAGCTATATTTTAAGACAAATGGGCACTCATGTGTCAATACATAAATAGTTTATTTTTCTGACCACAATATTCATTCATTTATAGATAACACATGAAAGACATATATGTAAGTACCTAAACATATCTCTAAAATATGATGGTGTTATTTGTTGAAATTGGGGACCAAATTTTAAAGCAGTCACTAAACTAATTTTTCCAAGGACTGTTCACAGAATATTATTTTAATAACACAACTGTACCTATTCATAGCATTAAAGAAAATTAAAACGGGCGTAGAGGAATAGGCCATAAATGGTTCCTATGATGTTAAGTTAACAATTATTACTACAGGTAGTAATTCTTAACGACAAAAATATTATCACCCAAAAATCTATCATAACATAACCTCAATAAAACTTTGATTATGCAATCAATTTGCCTTCAACAAACAACTAAAGCATGTTAAAAGCGTAACTATCGCAAAGTTAATAGTTTCACAAATAAAACTGCACTTTTACTTACATTATTAGCTTGCTCGCAATATTTTCCTAAATGAAAAGAACCAGCATACAAAACTGCTGACGATAAATTCAGCTCCTTCACCGTCAATTCCGACTCCTCCGGCAGATGAACGTCCGCGGATACCACCATTTTAACTTATTCAAATGTACACTTGAAATTTAGATGTTATTATCCCAAATAAATAGTGAAATTTCTTCCACAAAATTCGTGGAAGAAATCAGAGAATAGTCCAAACAATTTCAGGTAACGGGACCATTTCAGTCAAAAGAGACAAAAGATATTCTCCTACACGGCACCGAAAGAGATAGATGCGAAACGAGCGCCACTTTTCAATTTTGCCGGATTGTAATGACTGACATTGACGTACAATTTGGTAAATGCATTCCGATCTACGCTGAATAAGAAAATAACTTTACCAATGAGGAAAAGGTTGTATAATAAAAATGCGAACTTGCATGCATGCTATGAAATCATTTATTTAACTAAGGACTAGATCAACAACTTTAAACTTTCGACGTTACAAATGTTCAGATTCAGGAAGTTCCAGTTCATCTTCTCATGTTTTCCAAATTTTTAGGGTAGTAGGCTTCAATTGGCACATTGTACTCGTCATCTGCGTATAGGACATATAAAATTATTTAAATAACATATTATCATCTAAATTGTACTAAATTAGAATCAATAAAGTCTTACCTTCGTATGAGCCATAATTTCCTGTAGGTAGTTGATAGAACTTGGGGATGTCGTAGCGGTTTTCCTGAAAAAGGCCTTTCATGTACTTTGACTCAGTTATCTGCAAAATCAGAGTGACTAAGCACCATTTAACCAATTCTAATTAATTTAAACTATCTTGAAATATGTAGTACCCACTCCAGGGGGACCGATTAGGCCCAAAGCCTGCCGGGGCTGCGGGATTCAATGTAAATTTTTTGGTAGGGATAAACACACAGATATAAAACTTCAGTAAATAAGAAAAAATGCTTAATGCTACAATAATCTTACCGAGTCATAGTTCCTTCTGCCCATCCGTGGTATATTCTTATTCGTTTTAATAACATAGCCCATGCTTCCCTGATCGAATGGAGTTGCTTCATTACTTCTTCCAACTCTTGGTACATTATTAGGCTTGATAAACGAACTTTCCGCCCCACTGAAAAAGTGGATAAGGCAGTAAGCCAATAACACCGTTGCCAATTTCGCGTTCATTTTAAAAGAGTACAAAATGGCGGGAATTCCGTAGAGAAACGAAAGTAGAATGATGTTGGATTGTATTTTTGTTGTGTATTTATACTCAATAGATTCGATCAGTCCCGTATTTTTTAAAGATCTGATTAAAACCAATTGATGTTTTCAGAATATTAAACAGATGCTAGATTTTATCTGCGTTTTTCATGATGCGGGTTGTATGATTGCTATCTTTGGTAGGTAACAAGGATCACAAGAATAGGTACCTACCTACTATTGTATTCTCGACTGACATCCCAAAAAGTAGGAAGTTCTTAATTCCGATGTCTCTTCAAAAAAAAATCTGCGTCTTAGTCAGTCTAGGCACTACCCATTCCTGTCGCAGTAACTACCTAGGTAGGTATTCTATTTCGATATGACTTTTTATTAAAACTAAAGCTATAGGCATAATACATACAGTAAATTGTTGCCTTCCCTTAAATTTTAGTTTGTATATGTATTTAATAAATATTTTTTTTATTTTTCTTATGCATGCCGTATGTATTGGAACTCCTATGTAAAATTTTAACGTCTTATTTTGTACCCATATTCTATGCAAAATAAACGATTTTATTTAGGTTAAATTTTATCCGGGTTCGTGCAGAAGTTCCCTTTATTTCCCGTTATTTGGGAATAGACGGGACGCGGGTGAAACCGCTGGCAGACGTTCGTATTTAGATAAGTAGCTATTCAAATAGCACCTATTAATAGTTGAAAGAATAAAACAACACTATCAACTTAGTAAATCAATATAAACTTTATTGTTCTTATGAGAATTAACAGTTGTAAATATTGGAGACTATGGTCTATTTCGCGCCAACGCTGCAGGTATGAAAACTTGGTATTTCGGCGTTTTCCCGTCCTTTTCGACGATCGCTCGGACTAGGGAGAATGGATCCAGTTTCTTTTTGACTACCAGGAATCTGTAAAAAAATGAATTTAGCGTATTAGAAGAATTAGCCTATACCGATATAAACAAAATATTTTTGATTTTTTTTTTTTTTTTTTACCCTAAAAGCTCTGAAACTACTAAACAGATTCGTTTTCACTAATGATGACTAAGTGATAGATTGACGAAGAAGCATCTGTAATCTCCATCCACCTGACTTTTTAACATTATAATTCGAAGGTCAAGGTCAAACTATATTTCAAGGTCAAAAATATATTACCATAATGTTATGCTAATTATTATAAAATAAAGTTATTTTACAAAGTTTGTATCTACAAAACTACTGTTCTCAGAAAATGCAGCCTTAACCGCTTCAGATAACAGATACATTTACTGTCAATAACCTTATCAACTCAAACCTAAACTCTATCCTTCTAAACTGCCATTAATTAAACAGAAATCAAGGTCAAACATAATAAAACCTTACCTATCTTCACCCTCCCCATAACTCCTGGAAGCCAGCCCCATCTTCTGCGCGCACTGATGCAGGATCGCTCGCTCCGGCTTCGTGAAGTCATTCGTAAACACAAGGTCAAGGTCGAAAGTGTCGGACGCTATGTACCGCTGCATCATGGTTTGGGATGCTCGACGGAGCATTCGTATGTCTTGGGCACTGCCTAGACCTGCGCGATTCACCTAGGTAGACAAAGCAGAGGTATTTTTTATTTAAGATGTGGTAACTTTTTGATTATTTTTTTGCATGCGAATAAAGGTAGAATTGACCTATGATAACCTATAACTTATGTATGTACCTGTATTCAATGCAAATAAAAGTATTCTATTTTATTTCGTCTAAATAAAAACCATAGTATGCGGGTGGAGCCGCGGGGGAAGATAGTAAAGATATAATTGTTGTTCATTTTGCGATTAGCGTTTATGTAACTGGCGGGTATTTCCCCCTTATTTTATTCTAACCTTAGTTTGTCCATGACATATAATAACCCACAGATTCTACGGTACAAAATGTTCAATGTCGTATGGTAACTGTCATTTTGCTTATGCTACGGGAAACTCCCTTCAAGTCAATGATTCTTTGACTGACTGATAAAAAGGGGTAGTTCTTTGTATCTACAGTCAGTTGTGGAAATAACTGTATCGCATTCGTACCTAAGTGAAAACCGCGAAGGAAGAGTAGCGGAGGAGCAAGGCAGGTAGGTCAGGCGTCTTCTCCTACGTACGGTGGGCGAGAACAAAACGATCAGTTTCGGGTGACCTTTTTTTTAAAGACGTCAAAAATCATCAAATGACCCCTACTGGGTTAGTAGCGGTGAGGGAGTGTCAGACTCTTACTGACTAAAAACCGTTACGTTCCGTCGTAGGCCTTTTATTTACCAGGGCCGCGGTAACTCTTTCGATCAATCCCGCAGCCCCGGAGTTTCTTGAGGTACAACGGCGGAGACAGTGACTTTCCTCGTCCCCCGAACACCTGCATTTTGGCTTGCTACTTTCTTGGGAGATCTCCCATGTTTTCAAAATTTAAAGTTCGGATTTTATTTATTTACTTATTTATTTGTGTTTACGTGATTATTCCACAGGTAAGTATATTGATAAGCTTGATTATTATTTTATCCGGGTACGGGGAGAAGTTCGCTTGGGACGCGGGCGTCTGTGGATCATATAGACCTCCTCAACCCAGTTACCATGGCAACCCAATACTCCTACGTAAGACTATAAGTAAAAGTATAGGTAACATACCATTTGTAAGTTGGGCTTGATAGGTTCAGATATGCCTTGCGCGTCGACTCCCAACCCTCCGCCTTGCCAACCCATTAGTTTCATCATTCTGAAAATAACAAATACAAATTACATTATTCGAGCGAAAAAATCATTACACATGTCAAACATCTCACTTTAGAATATACTGTAATGTTCTTAGAATATTTAACCGACTTCAAGAAAAGAAGGTTATCTGTTTGACCTGTACGTGTATATGTTTGTGCTCGATTATGTCGAGTTTGGCTGAACCGATTTTGATGCGGTTTTCAGCATAGACTCTGCCAGACTGAGGAAAAGATTCTAGGTATTTAGTAGAATTCGTTTAGTATGGACTCCGTTTACAATGACCATCCACTTATCAGATAAAATTATTTATATGAATTATATTTATTTACCCAACTTACACGGCTTTAAAAGCCAAAGCCAATATGTAAGTCGTATATCGTTGTAGTCGTATTTCAGTATGAAGTATATAGAATAAGTCAGATATAATGACTTTGCTTATGTGACAAGTCGCTTATTGTGTCAAAAATGCGTCAACTTACTTAGTAGCCACACTGTTCTCGACGGGCGTTCCAAAGACATCGTCCTTCTTCTTGCCGGAGACATCGCTCACGCTTATCCTTGCGTCGCCTTGTGCTATGAATTGCTCCTTTATTAGTACGCTCACTACTTCGCCTCGTAGCGCCTGAAATAAAAACATTTCAATTTTACTATTATTTTATTTTTATATCTATAAAAATATCAGCTTCTGCCAGTGTAAAACACTGGTACTCAGCTGCGTCCGGCTAGACTGGAAGCCGACCCCGATATAGTTGGGAAAAGGCTCGGAAGATGATGACTAGCTTCTGCTAGTGGTCTTACCCGCATCTCGTGGGAACTTGTCTACGAACCCGGATAAAAAGCCTATAGTCTTTCTCGACAAATGAGCAATTTAACACTGAAATATTATTTCAAGTTGGTACAGTAGTTCCTAAGCTTAGCGCGTTCAAGCAACCCAACAAACTCAGCTTTGTAATAATGGTAATGGTGGTTAATTTCGATGGTCGATGTTGATTTTGTATAGAACAAGAATTATTTAGGAAATTATTTTCATTTATTTTCATGATTAAAATATGGTTTACCTAAGTCAATTATGTATGGAACAAAATATCGGCCAAAAATGACCACCGCGTCTACGGAGGTACATACCGATATATAATACATACATACAATACATTATTTACCCACTCGGCCATCAAGACTTTTACAGTAATGACTTATGATAAACAGTTATAATTATCATACATACCTCCCACGCCAAGGTTTCCGCCGCGTTCTTAGCCTCAACTTTAGTTTCTCCCTCAGCTTGGGCGAGCAACCTATCATTAATACGGAGAGAGTAGCATTTGTTCTCAAAACCATTGGTCAGACTCAAACCACATACTTGGCAGCTAGCTAGAACAGAAATATGTAGAGGTAAATAGGCATGGTAAATGAAAAAAAGTAATTAATCGTCTTATGATGATTATCGGCTACGGCGGCTGTTCTCATGTAAGGAGATCAGCCAGCTGCGCAGGACATATTATAGTGCACAAGCATTTGCCCAGACACAAGTGCACTCACTATTCCTTCACTCTCATAGCGCGATGGGACGGCAATCCGACACCACCGGAGAGAGATCAGGCGCAGGACCGACATTTACGTGCTCTCCGATGCACGGGTGTATCAATCACCAATTTCTAGGTGACGAAGGTGACGTCACGAGCCCCCTCTCTCAATCTTTGTTGCGCTATATCTTAGTAAATCCCTACTAATATTATAAATGCGAAAGTAACTCTGTCTGTCTGTTTGTTACGCTTTCACGTCTAAACCACTGAACTGATTATAATAAAATTTGGTGCAGAGATAGAGTAGACCTTGAGAAAGAAAATAAGATAGTTTTTATCATGGACTTTTGAAGAGTTCTCTTGGAAACGCAATATAACCGAACTCGACGCGGGCGAAGCCGCGGGCGGAAGCTAGTATATTTATGTTATGTTTAAATATAAACTAGCGACCCGCTCCGGCTTCGCACGGGATAACAGTATTCCCCTACTATTTAAAGTATGTTATTATACATATAAACCTTCCTCTTTAATCACTCTATCTATTAAAAAAAAAACTGCATAAAAATCGGTTGTGTAGTTTTAAACATTTAAGCGTACAAAGGGACATAGGGAGGGACAGAAAAAGCGACTTTGTTTTATACTATGTAGTGATACTTAGTATTTCTCTATGGTGTAAAGTATCATGGTGTAAGTTGTTAATTGTTAATCTTTATCAGCATGATCCAATGACACACTAAACCTTAGTATGTATGTATGCCACATAGTACTGCAATTTTGCTGAAGTATAAAAATGTATACACACATTGTTTTTTATCTGGCATATTTCTTAGTAACATTAACAGTTATCAGTTCTGGCAACCTTATAGCACAGCATAAACAGTTGTACTTACACGTACCTGCGAGTGACATTGTTAGAAATATTAGTACATTGGCTTCACATCTGTTTAATTATTATTTACTATATACTAGCTTCCGCCCGCGGTTTCGCCCGCGTAGTTTTCGGTTATATCGCGTTTCCAAGAGAATTCTTCAAAAGTCCGAGATAAAAACTAGCCTATGTTCTATCTCAAGGTCAACTCTATCTCTGTACCAAATTTTAATAAAATCAGTTCAGTGGTTTAAAAGTGAAAGCGTAACAGACAGACAAAGTTACTTTCGCACTTATAATATTAGTAGGGATTTCAAACTATGCTTGCATTGAACACATATATCATACATACCTTCTAAGAAAAGCATGAACACACAGTACAGATAAAAAATATTTATAAAAAGGTACTCACTTTGTATATTCCACAATTTCTTAGCCCACGGCCGTATTAACAACACCAAACGTCCAAACGGGGACTGGAACATATATTCCCTGAAAAGTCGGACATCCAAACATTTTATACTCGACATTTCTTCTAAATACTCATCCGCATTTATCAAGTCTGTTGATTTCGTTTCCGTGGCAACCGAAACTTTGTTTGGTGTTTTTCTATTTTCTTCCATTTCAAAATCTTCACTGTTTTTTTGAGTTTCTTCATCGGAAACGTTGTTTTTATGTTCGGTTTCGACAGGAGCTTGTCCTTGGGGTACGAAAGCTATTCGGGCAGATTTCGGAGTTCCCTCAACCACTTCTCCGGCTACACGTTTGATGCCTCTTGCTCTGTCCTCGGCAGCTGTTGATGCAGACACGAATGTCCGTTGGAGTTTTGTTTTCTTTTGCTCTTTATATTTGCGCCCGACCTGAAATTATGTTTTTTATATCACTAGCTGTTTTCCCATGATTTCACTAGATTCCAGTAGGAACTACTACAGGAAGGGTGTAATGTTCCAACAGTGAAAGAATTTTTCAAATTGGTTTAGTAGCTTTGGGGCCTTTGTTTACAAACAAACGAAAAATATGTTTCCTCTTTAAGGCTCTTTGTTATAACATAGATAAAGCTTACTAGAAGCTGGTAATGTGATGTATGTATTTAAAGTTCAAAATAGCTTCAAAATTAAGCTAGAATGGCAGCTTCTTAAACCGGTTCAATGAAACATCCTCAATGTCTTTACATAGTGCTTTATTGTACAAAACTATGACTTAAACTTTACTTCTAAATGTAAGTATGGATCACTAGTACGTATCAATGATAATAATTGAAAAAAACCTGAAGTTCAAATGACTTAAGTCGTTAGTATTTATAGGTTATGTTTACCTCAAAAGATAGTTGAGCGATTTGCTCCATGACTTGCGGAGGGTATCTACACCCCATAAACTCGATATTAGTATAAACTCGAGCCAAACAAACCAATCTTTCTTCAGGAAAATTGTTTTTCCACTTTTCCATGAACGCTTTTCGTAGCTGCCAGTGCTCTTCACATTCATGCTCGTCCCTATATTTGTCTACATCCCAGTTCACATCGAAGTGTGCTTTGTTATTTACCGTACAATTGCCGCGATTTCTCTTATTATTTTTCGACATTTTATAAAAACAAACAAACAGAAATCATAACATTTACAATTTTCAGATTCGCGATCGCGATTCGCGTTGTGCTGCCAATTAAAATTTTGAATTTCTACTGAATAGTTGGATGGGTGTTTCGCGTAGTGAATTTGGTTTTATGACACATATTCCAAAATGTTCTATTTATTTAATTTTGCCTACTTAAGTTAACAAAATTCAATCATGAAGTAATTTACAGCTAAATACTATCTTTCTCTCTTAATGTGTACTTTTATTTTATCGCGGTTAGCAGTTCTTTGAGTATTGACAACACACATAAACTTTGTTCACATTTATCATAACATGTACAATTTTCTTTGCATCTAGAAACAGTCATTTTGCTCGTCAAACTGAATCTTTCACTTGTTGTTTGCACTGCAGCAAACAACCATTTTGCTTCCCTTGTAATAAAAAAGTTATAATCGTTTCTTATATTCAGGAGTGTTTATAACTAAATTAGTAGATTAGGCTAGTGGCTGGCAATTTTGTTTCTCTGTCAAATAAAAAAAAATCCGAAGTGTACATTCCGATTTAGCAAATTGTAGATATTTATAATGTTAGTAAAATCACTTTTTGCTTTGTCCTTCTCTTATTTTAATAATATCATATATCGCCTTCCTTGTTTTCTTGACTTATACAAGTTGCAATTATGCTAGATTTTGTACAATTTTACTTGACAAATGACGTCTTGTGAAAAGGAACGGACGGTCTTTCAAAAACTGCAAAAACCTACCGTGCGACAAGGCGGCGAGTATTATTTTCTTTCTATTTTTTAGTAAAACTAAAAGACTACTAGTGATTGAAATAAATAATCACGTATTGTTCGCTTTAATTCAACAACTTATTCCAATTATCGGGCGGGTGGTGCGCGATCGATTCAATTGATTATTGTGGTAGTGAAGTAATTTAACTGTAGGTATCTACATTTAAAAACGTGTAGGTACTTTTGCCGGTATACGGGCAGGTAACACCTCGGCTTCTATTTTAATTCGGAATACACCTACGTCCTACAGGCAAAAGTGTAAAAACGACAGCAAAATGCCTCGCAAAAGCAAGCACGTCCCGCCAAAAAATATTAATAACAATGAAAGTCCCGAATTTATTGATGATTTAGTTTCTGATGAGTGGGTCGACGTGACGGACGAATATGTCATCAAGAACACTTCCAAAACATTGCCGTTGTCGAGTGAAAACCCGCCAAAATCGGACACGCCATGTCCTGAACTTGAACCATTAAATTCGCCGAAAAAGAAAAAAAGAAAATTGAAGATGCCTCTAACTTTCGACGAAATCCTAGGAAAACTTAATTTCAATACATTGTACTTGAAATTCACGAAATTATTACAATTCCTGGAAAGTGGTGATAGTGAAATGTTGTTCCCGTTCATAACTAGACGATATGAAGAGTTTTTCAAAATGATCATTCAAGACATTAATATTTTGAAATCAAGGAGTTTGGATGCTAATTATAGAGATATTTGTGATAAAATAATAGAGGTTGGCAGCTTCAAGAATTCGGGATACCTTTTGACCTATAACTATGATTTACGGACGGAGTTTAAAAAGTATATTATTGTTTTAAAGTTTTATTTTTACTAAAGTACTCCTTATCCAAACATTTGATGAACCTATCCACTTTTTTCATGATTTCATGAAATCAGCAAAATATTTTTTTATTGTATAACCAGCTTCTTATCCAAAGGACAATGCTCATGAAGTATGAGAAAAAAACCCAGGCCCGGCGCAAAAGAAATGTATCTCAAAATATAGGTAAAAATAAGTAATTAAATATTACATAGGGGGCATTATCGAAATCAGTGGCTATATGTGTCAAATTGCTATTCGAATGTTAACATTTGCGGTACATTGCTTCTCGAGATTTTAGAGGTAACATAATGTATGTATTAGTAAAAGGAACAGCAAACAGATACAGTTGTGGTTTAAGAGTGTACTTACATAATGACATGTTTATGGCAACTTCTCCACTATTCTACCTACTTTTACAAGATAATAGGATGATAGAACTAAAACACGATATGAATGTACTTTTCATTTTAATTATAATGCTTAAATGTCATCGATTCTTTATTTCTAACACGACATGATCCAAAAATGTTGCGGGATGCGTGAACTGTTCCTCATGTCTTGCTCACCCTAAGTAATGTAAAACGCTCATGACGTGATGACGTGGGCACTGCAGCCCAATGTTCTCCACCATGAGTACAGGAGCAGTAATATCCTGATATGCCAATCCCGCCATTTTCCCTCATATAAAGAATTTAGGTAGGTGTAAAAGAACACTGCTAAAGCGAAGTTAACCCGGTTTGGACAAGGCTTGCGTCGCATCCCAAAGTCCCGAGCTGTACTTCGGTATTGATTTATCTTTTTGGAGACGCTTATTACTTGCCATATTACTTGTTTGTTGTTTCAAATAGCACTTTAATTAAAGTATAAGCCCCAGCTGGTCATGTTACCCCTTTAAAAATCAAATAGCAATTTCATACATTTAGCCATTGATTTCGATGATGCCTCCTATGCAGTATTTCATTACTTATTATTACCTATAATTTGAGTTACTTTTCTTTTGCGCCGGGCTTGGGTTTTTTTTGAGCATTGTCCTTTCATTTGATTTCAGTATTTCTTCTTTGTTTCAGTATTTCTGTGTTAAAACATAAAAAAGAACTGAATGCAATTAACTAATTTTTATCTGCTCTTTTCCATTATTATAATAATTGCATTTAAAAAAATGATCTATTTAAAACAATTTTAAAAGTATTTTTTTTATGTCTGCTAAAATATCTATTTGAATATATCTTCTACTATGTTATTTATCTTCTACTGTCTAGGGACATTTTCATATACCTAGTTTTTTTAATTATAATTTTTTTTGTTTTTATTTACAGTCCCATCTTAGTCATCAAAAAAATTTACACCCAAAGCCCTTTCAGTTTGGAAGGAACAAGGTATGTTGATTTCACAAAATTATCATTTACATAGTAATAAAAATTAACATAAAAATATTATTACTGCATACAACACACAAAATATTTAATTTGTTGCTTTGTTCAACACTAAAAATATGTCAATAATAACGATTTAAAAAAAAGCTTTCTTTTAAAGTCAACAACAAATAATATATTACAAAAAAAACTAATTAACCGTTTCAGTTCATCAGATAGCAACCAACCTTCTCCGTTACCCGACATGGAACCCCGTCATTCACCAAAAAGGTTCAAAAACCCCACAATTTCTAACAGCTTTAAAAGCCACTGCTTACACTCAGCACTGGTATTCGTAAAAAATAATCTGACCAAAAATATAGAATTTCCGGAATTAACATCCGAGCAGGCAGAATTCATGCAGTTGTTATTGCAAAGTATTATAACCTTTGCCGACTGTGAAAATGTCTCTGAGGTCAATGAACTCTACAGAGCTTTGTGGGAAGCGGTCAAAATTCACAGTACAAAGTATGATTTTAAAGTTAATATAGACAGTTGCGGTGACAAAAAGTAAGTTAACGGATTGATTTCTTGGCATGGGGTGTGGTGAGAGCGTTATTATTATTATGTGTAATACATTAACACTTATATTAACTGCTTGTATGTTGCTAAATTACAAAACAATGGAAAATTAGATATAATGTTAGAGCGCTGATATACGCAAAACACAACGGGTTAAAGGTCATGGCACACATTACTGACACGGCACAGCAGCTCCAACCCAGCAATTAACTGGTCATTTCAATATGATCCTTATATCGTATCTCATATGAAACATTTTATAACGTCAATATATTTCATATAAACAGTGGTGACAGACTAAATAAGAGCCGTATCATGAAGTGCTGTGCCGTGCCGTGATGTGCTGTACCGTGCTGTACCGTTCAAGTGTGCCTTGATATTAAAAAGCTTTTTTAATACATTTTTGAGCGTTCTTTCCTAGCATTTTTCTAGGGCTCATCCATAATTTTATTTTGTGTTTTGAATTAAAAAAAAATAATATATTCTAATATTCTGCTAAAGTTTTTTTATGTTATTTTCGATAATTTACAATCTTTATGAACAAATCTGAGTACCATTCACGTATTAATACGTTGTTTGGGAACTGCTCTTTAACTACAAGACACTAAGGTTTATATTGCAGAAACTATATGTACTGAATTTTCAACAATACCAAAACTTAACATTTACCTTTTTATATTACAGGAGTCTAGTCTTTGAAAAATTACCAAAACAGAAAAGGGTTGAGACTGCGACTTATACAAAACAACGTAGAATTAATATAACACCACCGCTTAGCTCAAACGAAGTTACTGTTACTGAACCAACAGTTGCTACTGAAAATCAATCAAATGTAATAGATATGGTTATTTGTACAAACCAAGAAATGAGTGTAATTGATCCTACTGTAAATGAGATTCAACCAGTTGTTACCACAAACCAATCTATGGGTCAAAATGAACCTATAAATGACCATGTGGGTTTAAAAGACCCTGCCATTGATAACACACAACCAACTAAAACTGAAGTTACCACAATTCAACCAGAATGGCAGACACAAATAGATGTAACAGACCAACCCACAACTAGTATAAATGAACCAGTTGTTAGCACAAACCAAATTATGGGTTCAAATGAACTAGCCAATACAGTACAAATAAATCAAACTGACGTTACCACAAATCAACCAGTAGTACAAATACAAGATGAAACAAAAAAACCCACTGATAGTGTAAATGGACCGACTATAAATAGAATAGACCCAGCTGTGAGCACAAACCGACCAACACTTAGTTTAAATGAACCAGATATAAGTGTAATTGAACCGAGTGTAAACACAAAGCAACCAGAAGTAGAGACTGAATCAGCTGTTGGTATCATAGATCAGGTAGACTCAAACCAATCTACAGACAAAAATGAACCATGTCCAAGTGGACCAGAAGAACCAATGATCAATGAGAGTACTGCGGTTGATATAAACCCAGTTGTTGAACAGCCTAAAGCCAACAACCCTGCCACACTCTTTAACCAACCAGTTGATAAGAAACAACCCGTTCTTAATGTGAATCAACCAATGTTTACTCCAAGTCAACCAGTGGTCACCCCAAGTCAACCAGTGTTTACCCCAAGTCAACCACTGTTTACCCCAAGTCAACCAGTGTTTACCCCAAGTCAACCAGTGGTCACCCCAAGTCAACCAGTGTTTACCCCAAGTCAACCAGTGTTTACCCCAAGTCAACCAGTTGTTAGTGTAAACGGACCAGTGACTGGTGAAAACAAACCAACTGGATTAAAACCATTCGCTTGTTATAATCGCGAAGATCTTATTATCAAAAATCCAAGTCAAAAAACTAAAATGTAAGTACATATATTATTCAGGGTGTGTCGTTCACAATCACATTAAATCCTATCACATATACTTTATGATGTTCTGTGGCGAATTGTAAAAAAAAATACCTAATCCATTCAGTGGTTTAGTAGCAGGAGTCATTTTTCGTTTTTATAATTTACAACATCATGTGTAAAGCAGAGATAAAGTTAGGTGTATCGAATGTTTTGATCAGTTGACAGCTGTCAGTTTTCAAGGGAGAATTTCAGTTGTTTGTAATGACTGACTCTTATATGGTGTTCTAATTCTCGCATTTTTTTATTTTTACGTATTTTATTTTTTTCTTTGTGCTAATTGACGCATATTAACGTATTTAATTTAATGTTATTAGGTATTGTTATCGGCACGGATATCGAGCCATGACCTTCACCTGCGCAGAAGCGTTTTATTGGTTTATTGCCTTATATGTACAGTGCGCAAAGCGATCCCCACTCTTCCGCCGAGAGCTCAATATCCGTGCCGGCAACTATACGACACACTCTATAAATCTAAAAAACTGAATTAATGACTTTGTTTCTTTCTCCATGCCTATTGACTGTCGTATGTAAATTAACTTTTTTTCCACAGATACCCACCGATAAAACCGTCGCCGAAAAAAATACAAAAAATGAAAAACAAAGCCACTTTTGTATACAGATTGCCTAAAACTTTCCTTTGTAATGCTTTTAAAACTATCATAAAATTTCTAGCAGACGAGAGAAGGGATAAAATGATATTCGTACCTACTACTCAGGATGAGTTAGTGTTCTATAGAAAATGTATGGAATGGACTAAAGTGGAACTTGATGCGATTTTCGACGCAGAATATAAATTTTATGTTAATCAAATCGTTGAATATTTGTCTTACATGAAAGTTCAGGTGCCGAAACCTGCCAAGGAGTGTTTTAATCTAGCCACTGGTATTAGGTAAGTTAACACAGTTAACCGACTTCGAAAAAGGAGGTTCTCAGTTTGATGCTTTATGTATGTTTGAGCGCGATTACCCCCCGTTTGGTTCAGTCGATTTTCAGGGATAGGAGGTCATTAATCGACTAAAAAGCTAAAAATAAAACTTTAAAAAGTTTACTTTTCAGTGCTTTTTTAAGTTTTTTTAGTAAGTTATAAAGAACACAGTAAACCGCTGTGTTTGTCTGTCTATTCATGATTACTTCGGAAATCGCTTTACATATTTTCATGCAGTTTTCTCCTACTTTGTTTTTTTATATGTAGGGGTTACATGTGTATTTTTGTATTGATAGATTTAATGTATTCCCATATACGTATGTATAGTAAACAAGTATGTAATAAATAAAAATATATTTATTAATTCGTTTCAGGGAGGTGACTTATGTCAAGAAAAAGAAACACCATTGCAACGGGTAACTATTAAGTTAATAATAATAATTAAAGTTTTTAATGCATTCTAAGCTACATATTGAGCTAACTTCGTTCACTTGGATAAAACTCCCAACTTATCTCTGTATAAAATTTCATCATGATTGGTCTAGCCATTTACCATGTAAAAGTAACAATAGACACATTCTTTTCTAAGTAATTTCCGCCTGCTATTATTTCTTGCACATGGATAAAAAGTTGCCTACATATTTTTCTCGTATACCATATACATATTACAGCAAAGTTTAATCTATAATATAAAAATGAATCGCAAAATGTGTTGGTAAGCGCATAACTCAACAATGCCTGGACCAATTTGGCTAATTCTTTTTTGTTGTGTTTGTTATTGTCAGGAGAAGGTTCTTATGAAAAAAAAATAGGGTAAAGTAGAGAAGTCAGTATTAAATAAAATCCATCCATCAGTTTTATCATAGCACGTAAATGTCGGTCCTGCTTGTGATCTCTCTCCGGTGGTGTCGGATTGCCGTCCCATCGCGCTATGAGAGTGAAGGAATAGTGAGTGCACCTGTGTCCGCGCAAATGCTCGTGCACTATAATATGTCCTGCGCAGTTGGCTAATCTCCTTACATGAGAACAGCCGCAGTAGCCGATAATCGGCTAGGAGGACATCACTAATTGTTGATTTCATTTGTTTTAGCAAACCGATGGTAATACCGCCTGTATCAGAATTTAAAATTCCCAACATTGTTGCAAGGTACGTCAACATCTTTATTTGCCGAGCCTTTTCCTAACTATGTTGGGGTCAGATTCCTAGTCTAACCGGATGCAGCTGAGTACCAGTGCTTTACAAGAAGCGACTGCCCTATCTGATCTCCTCAACCCAGTTACCCGGGCAACACTGGTTGTTAGACTTACTGGCTTTTGACTACCCGTAACGACTGCCAAGGATGTTCAATGACAGCCGGGACCTACAGTTTAAAGTGCCATCCGAAACACAGTCATTGGTGTCATTGTTTTTAATTGTAATTCCACATTATGATAATGGTCATAATAATATTTGCATGCCGGTTAAACGGCGAGACATGTGAAACACATACCTACTGTAACATCTGTAATACCATACCATGTTTCTAGCAAATAAAATTTCTGATTTCTGATTTCTAAGATATACTTAGAAAGTAGATACAAACTTCAAAAAGTTGCATTTGTACTTGCCTGACCTGGAATCCAACCCGCGCCCTAATATTTGAGAGGTTGGTTCTTTGCCCACTAGGCCACCACGACACTCGCACTAATTGTTATAGTTATCGGCACGAATCTTGAGCTCTGACCTTCACCTGTGCAGAAGTAATTTATTGTGTCCCTTTTGTGGTATGAAGTGAGGCGCAGGGGCGGACTAAAACGGTGAATGGCCCGCAGTGCATCGCGTCATAGCCGTCACTCGGGATTGGTTCTTTGCTAATAAATCACTTCTGCGCAGATGTAGGTCAGAGCTCAATATCCGTGCCGATAACTATACTAATTGTTGATTTAATTTGTTTTAGCAAACCGATGGTAATACCGCCCGTATCAGAATTCAAAATTCCCATTATTCATACAAGGTATGTCAATATCTTTATTTGCCTAGCCTTTTCCCAACTATGTTGGGGTCGGCTTCCAGTCTAACCGGATGCAGCTGAGTACCAGTGCTTTACAAGGAGCGACTGCCTATCTGACCTCCTCAACCCAGTTACCCGGGCAACACTGGTTGTTAGACTTTCTGGCTTCTGACTATCCGTAACGACTGCCAAGGATGTTCAATGACATCCGGGACCTACAGTTTAACGTGCCATCCGAAACACAATCATTGGTGTCTAAGATATACTTAGAAAGTACATACAAACTTAGAAACGTCGGCTTCCAGTCTAACCGGATGCAGCTGAGTACCAGTGCTTTACAAGGAGCGTCTGCCTATCTGATCTCCTCAACCCAGTTACCCGGGCAACCTAATCTTGGCAAGACTGGCTTCTGACTACCCGTAACGACTGCCAAAGATGTTCAAATGACAGCCGGGACCCACTAGTTTATAGTGCCTTCCGAAACACGGAGGAACTCATCATGACAAGATGGTCTTTAGCTATCTATATATTTTTTTTTTTTTTTTTTTTTTCTGTTTTTTTATTAAATTGTTTTTTTTTTTATTATTTAGCTTGAGGAATAAGAAGAAAAATAAAAAGTTAAAGAATAAAGAGTTAGTAAAACTGAAAACACCAAAAAACAAAAAATCGGTTGTAGGCGTGAGGTATGTTTTTGGACAGAAACTAAAAATCATCGCTAAATCAAAGCTTTTTTTGCAATGTAATCGGTGGCTGTATATAACGCGACTTTTATCAAATCATATCATCGTAAAAAAGTAATAAAATATACATATAAAACATACAAAATCATGAATTTGGTAGCTTTTGCATGCCTTCATGGCAATATAATTATGGCTGAACCATGAAAATGTATATCTGTCACCTATATTGTACCTACCCATATTTTCAAATAAACGTATCTTTTTTCTTTATCTTGGTAAAAATAAAAGGTGAATGGTTCATATCATACATTAAAATGCTTGGTGTTTGAAATACATGCATAACTTATAGAATGATGTTTTATCTCACGAAAACGGGTGAGCCTTACGTGTGTGTGTGTAAATGCACATTGTGTGTTTGTGTGCCCAAAAATGTTAATCTAGTCGTTAGGCTTAGACCCAAGTTCGTCTTAAAACAACTGTAGGTATACATAGAAAATTCACGGTATACATTTGTTTTGAGAAAACTGACATTAAGGTCAATTTTTACCGACGACATAAACTTCCGTTTTGTCTTAAAACAGTAACTGAAAATTGTACTTGCAATGCAATGTCATACTTAACAGTTGTTTTTATAAAAAATTACGTTTATGTTGTCGGTGTATTTGAGCCTTAGTTGAAGGTGTGCTTGGCTCTTGGCGTTGCAAGGGAGTTTGTTCCACCACTTCTTCTTCCCAGCAAAAACACATAGGAAGTGGTGAAGGGCGGGCGTTTTGGGGGCTGTCTTTTGTAAATTTGACGTTCAAAAAGTGCTGATTTTCAGTCTACTTTGAATAAATGTGTTTTATTTATAGCGACAATAACATATCTAAGAAAGCTTCCGACTCAAGCAGTGTTAGCAGCAGCAGTCGAGGAACTAGCCAGGAAAGAAAGAAAAAAACTAAGAAAGCTAGGAAAATTAAAAAGTGAGTTTATATCGGGTGTGTCGTACCTAATCACTTCCAATTCATGCTCAAAACAGATGAATTTCATTTTATAGAAGCTAATAGATTTTATATATTCTGAATTATTCGGTATCTGCAATAAATATAAAAGAAAACAGAAGAACTATAAAAAATATATATATACGACTTATACAGTATTATTTTTATTTATATTCAGTTTTATTTTAGTTTTTTTCTATTTTTTACTTACATATTTTTTTGAATTCAGTTTATAAATTTGGTTTTCTTTTATATTATTTTTACTTTCATTTTGTAATCTAATTTCCATATACTTTGAATTAAACTATTAATGTTTTTTATAGACGTTTGCCACAGGAAATGGAAGTGGCACCTAAAACTACGAGCAGTAATGGCAAGAAGATGCGATGGGGCGACGACGCGAGGAAGGAACAACTTATAGAGGCTCTCTCTGTGCCCGTGCAGAGTGATAAGGCTATGAGGTAAGTTAATACACATTTTGTATACTGTCTTCTATACATATAATAAAATGGTAGGAAAGTCAAACCTGTACATTGAATATTTTTTTTTAAGAATACTTGGGGGGTGATCTAATCAATTCTGAACTCAAATATATGGTTTTTACAATTTGTGTCTGTTTGTCTATTGGTATGTCCAGAGTAAACTCAAAAAGTACTGCACGGATTTACTTCAAATTTTGCATGAATATTGCTAAGAGGTCGGGTCAGAACATAGCCTAAATATCATCACGCTATCACCTACTGGAGATGAGCAATGAACCATTATTTCTGCTAACGTTTCTGTAACAGCGTGTGCAATAGTAACACATATTTGAATGTGGTACTTATATTAGTTGATAGGCCTATAATAATCCATCTTTACACACAAAATCACGCATTGCACATTTATTATGCTGTCATGTGAAAGAATACACCTACGGGATGAGTAGTACTTTGGCAATTTATATATTGCCACGCAGACGAAGTCGCGGGCAACAGCTAAGCTAGTTCATAATAATTAAGCAAATAGATTCTATGATTTCTATGAGATGAATTGTTTTCAGAATAATGCGTGGTATGGGCTGGAGCGGCGGGGCGCTGGGCGCGAGGGGAGAAGGCATTACTGAACCTATTATGCCTGTTCTCGATCTCGTAAGTATAAGTATACTAGCTTCTGCCAGCGGTTTCACCCGCGTCCCGTGGGAACCTCTGCACGAACCCGGATAAAAAGCCGCTAGCCTATAGCCTTCCTCGATAAATGGGCTATCTAACACCGAATGAATTGTTCAAATCGGACCAGTAGTTCCTGAGATTGGCTTGTTCAAACAAACAAACAAACAAACTCTTCAGCTTTATAATATCACCTATAGATTCTGTTAAAAAAAGGATAGACTTAAGATACTATTCCTGATAGACGAGGCTATAGATATGTCACCGGAAAATAACAAGACTCGTAAGTTGATAAATTTTCTAGGTAGTTGATCAACTCTCGGAAAATAATAAACGGCAATTGGAATGTACTATTTAACGCATTGAATTTTAGCTAATTGGTCAACTTATGGTACAAATCTACTGCTGTAAATATAGGTTACATTAATTTATATCAGCACCTTATTTTTAACGAAGATATTAAAAGTCTTATCAAGATCTTTTATTTGCAATTTAGTGCCTGCTCGGATGGAGTGTAGTTATACTGTATAGTATAATTTATACATATTAAAAATATAACTGTCTTGTTCCACAGCCCAAAGGATATGGTTTCGGCGCTTACAAACTAACGCCCCAACCGGAAATGGTTCCCAAAAAACGTGCACCACCCAAACCGGTCACAGTTTGGCCAACCGACAGCAGCGAGGAAGCACAACTATCAGAAAACGATATTATTGTTGAAAAAACTAAAGAATTACTCTATACAAAACCTTCATTTGATAAATTCATGAAAGGAAGCAATCAACCAAAAATGGATCTGGAAATTATAGATTTAGACGCTGAATATCCAGATGATAATTACAAAAAAGCGGAGGTCCCAAAAAAGACTTCTAAAGCTAAAAAAACTAAAACAGAGACCGTTAAAGCGAAATTAATAAAATCTATAATGCAAATACCTACTCAGACCAGACATGGGGCACTGCTTGATCAAAACCCAAACTATATTATAGAGTTTGAACCTCGAAATTTCCGCAAAGAAGTTCTAGAGACCGTTCTAGAAATTTTGACAACGGACTTGAAAGCAAAGAGTCTGACATTTGACAGACCAATCAGTCAGAAAAATAAGCAATATATGTTGCATTTGTTGAAGAACCTAAAATATAGTAGCAATGTGCAGGTAGCATGGAATGAACAATGTTTAGCCGATGAGATTGTGGAGAAATATAAGGCTTTACCCGATGTTTTTGTAAAGGGTTCTGTGTCTGATGATAGATTGTGAGTATTTATTTATTTTATTATGTATTTTTTGGTTTAAAAAATAGAAAAAAAACTAGCCATTTTCTCATACTGCCCGTGCCGGGATAAAATATAGCCTATGTTTCTCAGGAAGAGTTTAGCATTCCATCACTGAAATGCTTTTTTAAAACCATTCCAGTAGTTTTTGAGTTTATCCATCATCTTCCGAGCCTTTTTCCCAACTATGTTGGGATTGGTTTCCAGTCTAACCCGATGTAGCTAAGTACCAGTGTTTTACAAGGAGCGACTGCCCTATTTGACCCCCTCAACCCAGTTACCCGGGCAACCCAAAACCCCTTGGCTAGATTGGTGTCAGACTTAGTAGCTTCTGACTACCCGTAACGACTGCCAAGGATGTTCAATGACAAATTTTTGAGTTTGTCCATCACAAACAAAAAAGCAAAAATACAATCTTTTCCTCTTTATAATATTAGTATAGATATTCAAAACATAATTGCCAATTTCAGGGTAGTGGAATTCGAAAAGCTACAAATTATCAACGAAGATCGTGACACCAACGAAATTATACAGGACGAAAATGTTTGCGAAGTAACCAACTATATAATGGCCTGTGGCGTCAAATGTGATACGCGAAAAGCTTTAGATAACCTAAAATTCAGGGTTCTAACACTCATGAAAATACTAGATTTTGTCAAGTCAGACAATGAAGAAATTGAAATAGAATTCAATAATGTTTTGCCGAAGAAACATAGGAATTATATTCAGTCTGCCTTGGATAGTATCAATTTGAGACATAGACTTGGAGAAAGTAAGCCTGAGGGGGATTTGTCGGATGAAATTAAGAAGTTTATTGGAGATGTTTTTATAAGCCATATGTTTAATCATAGATATAGGTAAGTTTTAAATAAGTCCACCGACAACTTTAATGTCAAATTTTCTTCTAACAACTGTTTTACTTTGAAAAATTGAAACGTGAAAAATAATAGTGAGCAGTTGTATTAAGAAAACTGATGTTTAAGACTAATATTTTTTGGACTTTTAGGCCAGAACTTGGGTCTAGTGCCCATTTTCACTAACAAATACCTAAATTTAGGGATCCCCTAAGAGCATTGAGAGAACACTTATACAAATTTAGTTTTCACCAAAATTTAAGTGCCTATATTATTGGGGGATATATTCCTTATTCTAAGTGACACTTAATTTGGGAAACGTTAAGAGTTTGTTGGTGAAACCGGGCATAAGAGTCTGAAAAATATTTCAATGCTCCGAACATTCGTTATTTCCACTAACTAACAAGTCATCTCTAAGTTCAATTGGATGAAAAGCTTAAAATGTTTTATGTAACTTTAAATCATTAACTTCTTCTAGTTGAAGTTACTAAAAGCATTCTACTTTTTTTTTATACGTACATTCAACTTCAGGTCAGTGGTAACAGTTTTATAGGAAAATCGTACTTATTACTATTGAGTTATGGTGCATGACAGTTACCACTGATGTGCCGTCTATCGTACTAAAATATTTTTTTTCTAATTCCAGTGCCGTAACATATAGCAAGCATTTCCACACCAAGCGGTTCCATACACCACCAGTCAACGAAAACCGTAGAAAAGTAGACAAACGTAAAACTGAAGAAATTATTGACCTCGACAATAATAACAGTAAACCTGATATTACTGATAATCCTGAGATTACTGATAAGCCTGAGATTACTGATAATCCTGAGATTACTGGTAATCCTGAGATTACTGGTAATCCTAAGATTACTGATAAAGAAAACAATGAAATTGCTGATTATGATGTCACTGTTGATGATAATGAGGTGACTGTTGATGATAATGATGTCATTGCTGATGATAATAATGTAACTGATAATGACTGCATAGATTTAAGTTCCGATGAAGATAGTTTTAGAATTTCTCCTAAAATACTGCCGCCTAGAGACGAAACTGTTAGTATGTTTGAATATCTGTGTATGTATGATACATCGAATTACAGTTTTAAGGCTGAAAAACCAAATAACAATGTTGAGGATGAAAAAGATAATATTTTAGAATCTCAAGTTATAAATAACTGGGATACTGAGACAGAAAATCAGGATGAAACCATGGTAGAAATTGGTTTAAATAATCAAAGTCAAGATAATGTAGAAAAAGAAGAATTGATTCAAGTAAATAAAGATGAATCGTATAAAGAAATCAGTGAAAAAGCAATCAAAATGGACGATGAAGAGATTATAAAACGTATTGATGACATTATAAAGACAGAAAATAAGACTGATTGTGATATTAGTTTTGATAAAGCCGATTTAGTGTTAAGTGAAGAAAATTATGATAATCAATCTTTAGAAGCTAGTCATTCCAAAACGGGTGAAATAGAAAACGGTATAGATATAACAGATAAGAAAAGTACAGAAATTAACCATGTATACATAGTTAATTTACACTATCCTACTGAAATAATAACAAACGAAAAAGCTAAAGCGGTTCAAGAAGTTATTTCGAAGCAAATAATGCTTTCTAAAGAATTACCTTTGCTCAAGTGTCATGGCGTCCAATATGGCGCCCTCATTTATACTTGCCATAACAAAAATACATTTGAATTTCTCGAAAATTCCATTAAAAATATTGGTGATCTAAAAGTGTTGAACACTATAAAAGTTACCAAAATGGCTGCTAAATTATTTTGTTTGTTTGATTTTGATTCTGTTTACTTATTTAATATGATTGAGTTGTATAACAAGGAGATTTCTACCAAACAGTGGGTGGTAGAATCGAAGGAGTTTTGTGATGGTAACACTATCTTTATTATAGAAATGGATAAGGATTCCATTGACTTTATACATGCGTCTGATCTCTCGTTATTTGCGGGTGTCGACAAAGTAGAATTTAGTTTGATCTGGGAATAAATAAACAGGTTTTTTTACTCTCAATTTTGTTTTATTATCCTACTGATAATTTAGTCTGCTCCTTGAAAATACTAAGGACATACTTTTCCTAGGTTTCGTCTTACTAGATCTAACAAAGGCCTTTGACATTGTAAGCATAGGTACTTAAAGAGTGGTTACTACTACTACCTAACCGCAAGAATTCACTTGATAGTCTATTGGTATTAGAGTCCAGAGATATCTAATGTAAATATGTCAATGGTAGAAATACGAAAATTAACTATGTAAAAGCCAGTTAGGTGTTCCCCAAGGCACAATCCTAAGACCATTTCAAAATTGTTTTGTGATTTCAATAATGAGAAGAGCATTTATAGTAATTTGTTTGTTGATAGAACTAAAAACGAGGCGTTATGGTCTTATATTAATTAGGCTGATAAATCTTGGTTAAAGTAAAGGTGTCTACACACCAAAGCCGCTGATGCCGGCGGCACAGCCCGGCGGCCCAACCCGCCGGCCGTATTTTGTACAATCATGCCGCCGGCTTTCATAGAGTATTTGACAATTACTAGAACACCACATGCCGCGGCAGTCGTGCCGCCGGGCTGTGCCGCCGGGTCAGCGGCTTTGGTGTGTAGACCCCTTTACATCGGATAAACATAAATACATTCACCGTGATAAATACAAAATAACAACAGGTGGTAGATAGGTCGTAAAAACATAATTTTAATTGATTCAGTTTACTATTCATTCATAAATGGGCCAAGCGCGCTATTGTTATTTTTCCTCAATGCTCAATTTAAAGGACTTTTATTAACCATTCAATACTTTCCATAATTTCCTTAATTCACTTATTAGGTCAATTAAAAGATACTTACAATGTTAAAATTGATGGCTATCCACCGAATGATAAGATGTTATACAAAATGGAGTTCCAACTAGATTTTCTATTAAAGAATCTAAGTCAGTAATGACCTAGTTAGAAGACCATAAACCTATTACCTATTATTTTTTCAACTATATTCGGGTCAGCTTCCAATCTAAGGGGATGCAGCTGAGTACCAGTGTTTCACACAAGGAGCGACTGCCTATCTGAGCTCCTCAACCCAGTTACCCGGGCAACCCAATACACCTTGGTTAAGCTGTGGTGTCAGACTTACTGGCTTCTGACTACTCGTAATGACTGACAAAGATTCAATGACAGCCGGGACCTACAATTTAGCGTGCCCTTCGAAACACTTAATTTTGCCCTGAGTATTGGCAGTCTTTTCATATAGATAAATTTGTACTTAATGCAGGCATTGGTTAACGATAATCGCATTGTCCAAGTTTTTCCTCTGATTTAAAACCATGCTCTATGTTTTAATGGGACAGAACTGAAGAGCCTTGTAATTATTTATTGGATCTAGAACACTGAGGACACAGCATCTTTAAAACCGTTGTTATAAATAGATTGAATCTATTTCGCAATCAACACGACTTTGAAACAACGTAAAAGCAGAAATAGTTCTATTTAATAAAAGAATAATAATTTTTAAATCTGATATCGATAGTTTCAAGCTTCAATTCTTTCTAAGCGTTTAACATCCCAGTGTTAACAGATTTCAAAAAAAGAGGGGGTTCTCAATTCGACTGTTTTTTTTATGTATTTGGTACTCGTTAGCAGTAAGAATGTCTAAACTATTAATTGGTTTGATTGCAACGCTTCTATTTAACTCAGTATCTTCACAATCAATTCTGGTACAGCAGCAGGGACAGCAGCAAACAGGACGTAAGTTTTTTTTTTATGTAATCTATCTTATTCTTGATACTCGTATTTCGACTAGGTACAACTTAGTGTCAAATAACTTTCATCCCCCGGGCCTTTTCCTAACTATGTCTAACCGGATTCAGCTGAGTACCAGTGTTTTACAAGGAGCGACTGACTATCTGACCTCCTCACTCAACCCAGTTACCCGGGCAACCCGATACCCCTTGGTTAGTCAGGCGGCAGACTTACTGACTTCTGACTACCCGTAATGACTGCCAAGGATGTCATAATTAATGTCAAACATTGTGTTACAGGTGCAAGATGTCAGATGCCAATAGACACGGGTAGCTGCGGAGCTCTATATATTTTGTCCCTAAATAACCCTACACAAAGGTATGTATGTTATCTATACCTCGACTATTCTAATATTATAATAAAGAGAAAATATGCTTGTTTGTGCAAGAAAGTATGCCTACTTTAAAGGCTATTTTTAAATGTCAGATGAAGCCCAGTACCAGTGTTTTACAAGGAGCGACTGCCTATCTGTTCTCCTCAACCCAGTTACACGGGTATTGGGTTACCCGTGTAACTGGTACCTGTAGGTAAGACTGCTTGTCAGGCCCACTGGCATCTGATTATGCCAGTAACGACTGTCAATGGTGTTCAAAGGACAGCCCGGACCTACAGTTTATCGTGCTCTCCTGAAAACGACTGGTGTCCAAGATACACCTACATAGGTACATACAAACTTAGTAAAGTTGTATTGGTAACTTTACTGACCTGGAACCCACACTCATACTTGAGAGGTTGGTCCTTAATATTAAATTTACTTGTTTTCAGGTACGCCTACGACAGAATCAGTCGTGGTTGTGTGCAGTTCACATATTCTGGCTGTGGAGGCAACAGGAACAATTTTGTCTCATATCAAAGGTGTATGACGACTTGTAATCCTACGCAGTCGACCTTTAACCAACTTGTTAATTTAGTGCAGTATGCGCTGACGGGGCAAAGTGGGTAGATATATAAATAGATATATACGATCATACATAATAGGGATGGCGAAGGAAAAAATGTAATTAGTTCGTCTTTTAGAGAACCCTAAAATACTGGACACGTATTTTGTCACTTCTAAGAATTGTGTCCAATATTTTTTGGAAACTTAAAATGCGGACTACTTAAGATGCTTCAAAAATTAGACAAGTAATATTTTCTGTTCTCCCAATAGCTGGTAGATAGGTAATTAATTTATTGTTTATTTATTGTTACTTAGTTACAAAATAAATGAGTTTAAAAATGAAGTAACGCTTGTTTTTTTTTTCATTTTTCGATTTTAAAAGGAGTTTCACGAAAAAGGAGTAAAATACGAAAATGTATTAATAGTTTGTTAACATGGTAGCTATCAATTGCCAACAATTTCAACATTTTATTTCATTATTTTATAATCGCTTTGCCTTCGCAATGAAATCGCCCACGTAGGGCCCACCATAACCTTCTTTCCCAGGCTATAATACTTAGATCATGATCAATACCTCTGTCAATACATCGAAGTTTACAGTGCGTGTGAATTTAACGCCTTAATCAATGAGCAAAAATAAATAGAAAAGTAGTTACAAAGAACGCGATAACATTGTGTACAGGTTGTTTCGAAAATACTTAATCGTTTAATGTTTCTTATTGGTTCAATCAATTTCCGCAGAATGTGATTATAAACATTCATGGTCATCAGCCTTTTTATCGTCCCACTGCTGGGCTGCGGCCTCCTCTCACACTGGGAAGGCGTTGAGCGTTAGTCACCACACTTGCTCAATGCGAGTTAGTGATTTTAGACTTTGCCACGGGATTTTGCACTCCAGCTGTTTCTTAGAGATGATTCCCTTCACTTGCCTGACCTGAAATCGAACTCGCACGCTCACCTGCTTGAGAAGCTGGCGCTTTGCACATGTGTGTTGGTTCTATTCCAGGTCAAGAAATTATCAATGTAACTTTTCTAGTTGAATTTGAGATGACGTCTAGAGTAGCTATGGAATAAGAAAAGCTGGTACTCCGTCTGTAAATAAATTGGAATCATCTACCTTCCCTCTAAAAAGTAGTATTAGCCGTTTCCAGTTTCATCCACGTTCCTGGAGACCTACTACCCACAATTGAGTAAAAACTAGCCTCGGCCTTTCTAAAGATTCAGGCTGTAGACATAATGTATACAAACACTTTAATCGCTTCAGTAATTTTGGTCTGAAAGCACCAAACACATACAGTTACTTTTGCATTTCATAAAATGGACAAGTGCTAGATAAAGGACCGCAGTGACATAGTGCATAGTGGAGTGTTACTAACATAGATAAAAGTTTTTATTTATAATATAATATGTATGTTAGTTCAGCTATGGGCCAATGCAGCCTGAGAATAAACGTCTTTTGATTTTATAAAATGATGAACATTTTAGCATCATACTGTACTGTATGTTTAAGATTGTGAAGGCCTTAGAAAAAAATCTAACGATAGCCGTGACTGCACCTTCATTCAGATATACTGACCGACTACACCTAATTTAATCAGTTCAATTAAACAATTAATTATTATTAAAAATATAACACAAAAACAAATAAGAGAATAAAAATAAAATGTGCTGTTTAATAATGTGCCAAAATGGCTGTTTTTAATTATATTTTTTTGGCAACATTTTCGGTTTTAATGTTATCGATATGCAGAAGTGATGATCAGTCGACGGAAGAATTGGTACCAATGGGTAAGTTTTTATACCTATATTTGTTTTATTTATTTAACAGCTTATTATAAATAGAGTAGATACTCATAAAATCGTAGAGTAAATATCTCATCTGAGATAAGAAGAAAAACAGATGTAGAACAATCAAGCTTATTTAAAAAAAATCCTTTTCCGGCTTTCCCGCTGTGGGAGAGTTAGAATAAAAAAGAGATTTACCTAAGTGGACAGACTGTGAAATAAAAAGAAGTATCGGGTTGCCCACGTAAACTGAGGAGGTCATATTTGGCGTCATCCTGTAATGGGTAGTCAGAAGCCATAAAGTCCTACAACTAATTTTATCAAAGGTTATGGTGCTGCGCGGCTAACTGGGTTATGAAGGTTAGACAGGCAGTCGCTCCATGTAAAGTACCTACTGCGACTCAGCAGTTGCCAGACTTTAACAAAGTTAGGAAAAGTCTGGCAACCGGGACCCACCCATTTATCGTGCCTTCTGAAACACAGAGGAACTCATCATGACAAGATGTCAATCGACCACGCCAAGCGTTGCTTAACTCTATGACCCATGTGGCTGTTACTTAGCCGTGCATCGAAGAGCACGTAAATGTCGGTCCTGGCCTGATCTCTCGCCGGTCGTGTCGGATTGTCGTCCCATCGGGCTATGAGAGTGAAGGAATAGTGAGTGCACCTGTGTCTGCGCAAATGCTTGTGCACTATAATATGTCCTGCGCAGTTGGCTAATCTCCTTACATGAGAACAGTCACCGTTGCCGATAATTGGTTAGGAGGACATCATCATCACTTAGCCATGAGCTCCTCCGAGACTTGTTTAATCATTAAATATAATTTCAGACTTAGAATTAGCTGAAGACATATGTAACATACCAATTGATGAAGGGATCTGTGAATCTGAGAGCGTCAGCGGCAGCAACGGTGACACTGCAGTGTAGTAAGTACCTAAATCTCTACTAATTTGCATTAGGATACATAAAAAATTCTCAGGATGCTGAAAGGATCCGGATAAAATACATATAGTATAAGGCACTTCCAAATGACGTAGCTTTCGGTTGACAAAATAATTTAAAAATCGGTTCAGTAGGTCCTAGTTTACTCTTTTTTGATAGAATCATCAGACGACCCCTCCCGCTTAGGGTGCAGCGCGAGGGGGTATCAGACTCTTACTGACTACAACCCATCATGTTCCTTCTAAAGCCCTTTATGTACCAGCGCCGTGATAACTCGCGCGAACAATCCCGTAGTCCAGGCAGGATTTGACCCTGGCGGGCCCCACTAGGATTTGCTGACACTCTTTGAGGAGTCTACCCCTTACCTACGTTATTAAAACACACCTCTTTATAATATTACCTGCTATAGCCTGTTTCTACCCTCCTGTTTCCATCGTTTGTTTTTAATACTTATCTTATCCTATATTTTCTTCCACAGTTTCGGCTACAATGTAAACACGACGAATTGCGAAATGTTTATCTACGAAGGTTGCGGTGGCAACGCCAACAGGTTCGAATCCAGTGCCGCGTGCTGGCGAGCTTGCTATACACCATTTAGATATTTCTTAGCCAGAGTGACTAACTTTATAAAGTATAGATATAATGATTCGATTGATTGGACAGCCGAATAATTTGAGTATCAGTAGTTCATCATCTTCCGAACCTTTGCCCAACTATGTTGGGGTCGGCTTCCAGTCTAACGGGTGCAGCTGAGTACCAGTGTTTTACAAGGAGCGACTGCCTATCTAACCTCTTCAACCCAGTTACCCCGGCAACCCAATACCCCTTGGTTAGACTGGTGTCCGACTTACTGGCTTCTGATTACCCGTAATGACTGTCAAAGATGTTCAATGACAGCCGTATACTTGCCGCCCATTGGTCAAATCGGCGATTTGACAACTGAAAATGGTTCGGTTATCGTTATAGTTAAATGATGCATTTATTTGTAAATGTTGTATGTTTCTTAAGTTTTCGATTTTTTTATTTTAATAATTAATATAAGTAAATTAATTAATCAAAGTTTTTTTATATATTTTTGATCTAATGTTTGAAACATATGAAAAATATGTTGTTAAAATTAATAAATCGGAATATTAATTAGAATTTTTTGTATTTGTGACTTTTGTGTAATTGTGTAATCAAATGAGGCTGGCTTGATTATTTTTAAAAATAAATGTAAATAATTATATTTTTTTATTGTTACACAGGATACAAGTACCTAGTTTATTTCTGATATTTTAAATGGATATGACGTTATAGGATTATATAATAGGTATGAACATGAACATAATATAATAAAAGAATAACATTTTTTTATATCTTGAAAAGAAGATGGAGAATAAGGGAATAAAAGAAGAATAATAAGAAATGAGTTATGGCGTTTTCATGTAGATATGTCATTTGCGTGATTCATTTAAAAGTCAATGTCCATTTTTTGTGTTGTTGTAAAGTTTTCTGAGCCTCGAAGCCGACATGATGCGACTCCCGTTCACTGAAAAATTATATTAAATATTTAATTAAGACGAAATGAGCCTATGTTCAGTTTGGTTAGGCATTTATACAATACACAATCTTCAAAAAAATTAAATGTAAGTAAGTAGCTAAAATCTATTTTAATGCATGTATGTATATGTACCTACCTGTTTGCTTTTCAGTGTTTTTGGGAGTCGGTTTTAATTTTGTAAAAAGTTTTTTATAAAGATTTGCGAAAAACAGTTAATTAAAGAACTATGAATAAACGAAAAAAATTAAAAAAGTATTTATTTCCTAAAGCTACAACATAATGTTAAGTATGTCATCTCAATCGGTTCAGAGACAATTAATACAAAATTTTATTTAAAAAAGGCAAAATTACTTACCCATGTTTGCAAATAAGACGTAGAAAAACGCCCCCCATACTAATAAAATCAAAATGCGTTTCATTTTGTTCAAATAGACACGTGTAACTAACACAAGTAATAATATACTTAATGCAGCTAATGCATTGCATTGATTATAAATAATGCGATAAAAATGCATTTTGCAGATGCAAGTGAAATATAAAACCTCTTGTGAAATGTTATATTTCTGGTTCCATAGAACTAGACTAGACTATGATTTGACTCTGTCTCTGCTTTTCTGTATCTATCATACTAATATAATGCTCCGAAACTACTGAAGCAAGAAAACGGCTTGTCTATATCAAAGAGGAACATTTTGTTTGTTTGTTTGTTTGTGTGTACCCTAAAGGCTCCTATACTGAACTGATTTGAAAACCACCGAAAATATAGATATATTTAGATTAGATAGGTTTTAGATATTTTGTTCGGGAACGGGAAGGTCTTACCCCGGGCCTCAGGTAATATGATGAAGCAGTCGCTCCATGTGGCACACTGGTGCTTACTAAGCTGCATCAGGTTAAACTGGAAGCCGACTCCAACATAGTTGGGGAAAATTCTAGGCTAGATGACTGCGGCCTCTTCTCACACAGAGAAGGAATGAGAGTTAATCACCACACTTGTTCAAGGTTTCCTCAAGATGATCAGTTAATAAACAAAAGGTAGTAAACAAAAACAGTATTTTATCTTATTTTATTTTTAGTTTACAAACTGACCCAAAAAACTATTATTTATAGTTGGGGGAGGCGTAGGTCTGGACGACAATTGGCTGATATGATGATGAAAAAGTATGAAAGGCTGGTGGCTCCGTGGTCTAATAAGTATTAGTCTGAGTACGATTTACGTGATAAAGTTTCATCATCCTTTTCGATGACATTAGATGCTGCCCGTTCACTGTAAAAAAATAAACTGCGTTAAAAAAAACCTGTATGAAATAATTGTACTCTGCTATCGCAACTCCACAACAGGTATCTGTGGAGATCTAAGGGGGAGGCCCATGTTCAGCAGTGGACGTCCTATGGCTGAGATGATGATGAGGCAGAAAATCCTTTAAAATCTCAAAAAAGTGGCTGTAAATGGAAAGCTACAAAAACTGGGGAAAGAATTCGTCGTGGCACGATAGTCATCATCACCCACGAACCGACCGCGTCAAGCGTTCTTATGATCGATCTGCACGATTCTGACTTACAGCCATTCCTAATATTTTATCTGTCCGTGGATTTGCTTACTCTAGTAAGCATATAATATATATGTCGGAGACTGTCAATAGTACGGACACTAAACGTCACGCAAGCGCGCCCTCTGGTGGCGTTTCCGGTGAAACAACATTTTGGCGCGCTTGGCAGAGTAGTGGTGGTCGGCGTGGCGTCCGCAAAGCTCAGTCTTGGTCGAGTCGTCGTGCTGCGCACATCTCGATACTGCCTTTCGTTACCTGTAGTGTACCTAGTGTTATTGCCTAGTGTTGTAGTACTGTTGTAGATCCATATTGTAAAGTGTGTAAAGTGTCTTTTGAAATTAAAGTGTAAAGGTTCTTCTAACCTAACAGACAGACATGTGTTGCTGGGGAGTTTGTTCCGCCACTTCTTCTCCCCAAGCCAAAACACATAGGAAGTGGCGAAGGGCGGGCGTTTTGGGGGCTGTCTTTTGTTCCGACTAATTTGAATAAACGTTTGACTTTTGAGTTCGTTTGAGTTTTGAGTTTCTTTGAGTTATCTCTTTGCTTGATTACCCTAACTGATGTCGGACGATAGTGCCATCCTTGATGTTCCCCTCCGACATCAGAAGTGGGATGCAATCCGAATGCCCACATGCGTTTCGAATTCGCCATGCGAAGATAAATTTCTACCCACTAACAAAAAAAAATGTAACGTCGATAATTTGAAATGAAGTTTGTAGTAGAAGATTTATTAAGAATTTCAGCGAAGGTACAAGTATGGTAACCACGGTTATGGTAATGGTATCGTTTTCCATTGTTACATGTCAAGCTACTTATTGAGGGTATGCTAGAAAATTAACCGAATCTGTCTTTTTTTTCATGTTTCAACAATGACGGTGGTTATTGTGCGATCTGGCGACAAAATTACTGCGGAGCATCCCAGCTGCCAGGAGCCTGATGTGTCATCGTAAGGTCGGAGTGTTGGTGCTCGTGCATCTACGTGGCTTCACGTCCGCGAAAGCCTTGCTGTACTGCGCGCCATAGCGATGTGCGCATCGTCATGCGCGTTGAGGTGTTGAGTGGAAACCCGGTGAGACCGATCCATTTTTGCTTTATTTTGAGGTTATTTGTCTTACGACATTTATAAACTTGAGAGACGGTTTCAGTCTCGTTGATTGCGCTACCACTGCGCTTATTAATTGGTGGAATCGTAGATAATCAGAAACCTAGGTTCACAGGTTTGATCCCAGAGTTGAAAATTATTAGTTATCTGATCTCATCAATATCCTAAAGTTAGAATATTTCAGTTTTTGCGTCATTTGATTGAATTGTGCATCAGACGATAGATTTTTGGTAAAGTGTTACGTTCACCTACTCTGTAATTTCGTTGCGCTAAGTTGTACCAATGATGGAGACCGGGGTGACTTGGAAAAGACCCGTTGGCCTGTGTGATGGCATCGGGGTGACCAAGAAGAGACCTATGTAAAGTCTGCGGTACTGTGTTTTATTGTGTTAAGCTGTACCTAAGATGGGTATCGGGGTGACCTGGAAGAGACTCGTTGGCCTGTGTGACGGCATCGGGGTGACCAGGAAGAGACCCGTATACATCTGTGGTACAGTTGGTGTCATGTCACTATAGTTGTGGTTGTGGTCCCTAGGAGGCCAGGATGGGCTGAGAGCTCGGCTAAGGGACACGACGGTTTTGTGAAGCCTATCGAGTAGAAGGCGTTGATGTGAATGACAACCGTAGCTGTAATGATTTTGTAATTTACAAGTTCAGTCTGACTAGCAATTCGATCTTTCTTTGATTTCGTGCTTAGAATTTAATGTAACTAGTTTCTTCATTTAAATGGTGATTGCTATTCTTAAAACCCATAACATGTGTTTAGGTCTTACCATCGAGAAGGTTTGTTGCTGACCCATATGTTGTCAATACTTGATGCCTAAGCACTTTCCATTTCTGACTTAACAGATGAGGTGAGGTGCGCTGCAGTTGCTGTTTGGAGCGTCATCCTCCCCCGGATTTGTCGTGGAGGCCGTATGAGTTGCGGCAGGCCAGGACATCGCATGTCATCGCACAAGGTGAAAGCATTCTATTGCATTGAAAATGTTTAGATTGATCAGACAAACTTGACAATGACTGGCCTGTGTGGCAATGACAAGCCTGTGTGGCAATGACTAGCCTGTGTGGCAATGACTAGCCTGTGTGGCAATGACTAGCCTGTGTGGCAGCTAGGAGCCTGTGTGGCAGCTAGGAGCCTGTGTGGCAGCTAGGAGCCTGTGTGGCAGCTAGGAGCCTGTGTGGCAGCTAGGAGCCTGTGTGGCAGCTAGGAGCCTGTGTGGCAGCTAGGAGCCTGTGTGGCAGTTAGGAGCCTGTGTGGCAGTTAGGAGCCTGTGTGGCAGTTGATAGCCTGTGTGGCAGTTGATAGCCTGTGTGGCAGTTGGTAGCCTGTGTGGCAGTTGGTAGCCTGTGTGGCATTCAAGTGTGAGTGATATTAATAAGCCTGTGTGGCGTAATTATGACCCTATGTGGTTCTGTGGTTCAGATGGATCTGTGTGACTTTTGTTCAGTGTGCTACATAGTGGTCAGGAGTGGCCGAGGTTGTACTGTGCATACTGTGCTGTGTTTGTGTTGTTGCAGATTAACCCACGAGGACGTGGGTCTACGCAGGATGGCCGTGTCGGAGACTGTCAATAGTACGGACACTAAACGTCACGCAAGCGCGCCCTCTGGTGGCGTTTCCGGTGAAACAACATTTTGGCGCGCTTGGCAGAGTAGTGGTGGTCGGCGTGGCGTCCGCAAAGCTCAGTCTTGGTCGAGTCGTCGTGCTGCGCACATCTCGATACTGCCTTTCGTTACCTGTAGTGTACCTAGTGTTATTGCCTAGTGTTGTAGTACTGTTGTAGATCCATATTGTAAAGTGTGTAAAGTGTCTTTTGAAATTAAAGTATAAAGGTTCTTCTAACCTAACAGACAGACATGTGTTGCTGGGGAGTTTGTTCCGCCACTTCTTCTCCCCAAGCCAAAACACATAGGAAGTGGCGAAGGGCGGGCGTTTTGGGGGCTGTCTTTTGTTCCGACTAATTTGAATAAACGTTTGACTTTTGAGTTCGTTTGAGTTTTGAGTTTCTTTGAGTTATCTCTTTGCTTGATTACCCTAACTGATGTCGGACGATAGTGCCATCCTTGATGTTCCCCTCCGACATATACATAATATGTAGATTAGCCAAATTGGTCCAGGCGTTGTTGAGTTATGCGCTTACCAACACATTTTGCGATTCATTTTTATATTATAAGATAAATTATGATTCTTTATGTAAATAATAAGTTGAATACAGATATTTCTTAAAAAACAAAATTCACTCACCCATATTGATGAATAAAATGTATAACAATACGGTCCAGGCCGATAATATTATTATGCGCTTCATTTTGTTTTGCAAGACGACTGCTCTACTTGATAACCGAATAATAATAGACTGTGTCTCTCAAGTAATTAATAACAGATCTCATATCATTAATTAACACATTATTATTTTCTCGTACGAGGAACAGTAAATAATACCTATAGATATGAAGGGAGTTTCAAAGAAAAAGCAGACGCCAGGGTTACCTAGGTACTCTTGTTTTAACCTCTTTACATAAGTATGATTCTACCAGGCTACTTTTTATTTGGGTGCGGGAAGTAGTAGGTACTTAGGCACCTTCGGTACGTGGGTGAAAACGTGTTAATTTTTTTTATCGGTGGTAAAATTGTAAGGAGATTTGAGTACGGAACCCTAATAACTAACAAACGTACCTACATATATTTGCCAATATGTACTATTATATTATTAGTATTATTTATAGGTATGTGAAGAGATAAATACTATCGTATAATAGAGGAAATTTACTGAGTCAGTGATAATGTTAACTTTAATATAAACAATTGAACGTACCTACTCTCCAAAACACGGAAGAACTTATCATGACTAGCTGCGGATTTCAATAACCGATCCATCAGATACCTACATCAGATAGTGCAGTCGCACCTTGTAAAACACTGATTTTCAGCTGCATCCGGCTAGACTGGAAGGCGACCCCAACATAGTCAGGAAAAGCCTCGGGAGATGATGATGATGAAAGAAATAAAACCCAAACTTCATATCAAGTCAGTATATTGTTAAAAAAAATTCGTACACTGTCTTATCAGTCGGTATCGTTCCAGATCCCCATTGCATTAAACTAGTTACAAATTAATATAATAATTAGTCGAAAAGTAAACTAAATAAACAAAAAAAAAAACAATGGGGAAGTATGAAACGTATATCGATTATTCGTTGTTACTAAACATACATACAAAAACCTATAAAAAGAAGGTATTGTCCATTGAAGTTTAACATAATTGAAAAAACCGCCATCTAGTGACGAAAATATGTAACTAGAAACACAGAAATAATTTCTTAGATTCTACTATTTGATAGATCGGCAATGCGTGACAGAAATATGGTTTGGGTCCAAAATATAGACACTATAGAGGCCCGTAACGGCCCCGCGATATTTTGAAAAATGATTATAATGCTCTAAAAAAAATAATACTGATTATACTGATTTTAAAGTAGAAATAAGCAGCACATATTTCCTCACACATGAAAAAGTCACTCAACTGATGTATTTTTTTTTGTTTCACTAAAAATCACTCCATTGCCGATCTATCTACTATTAATCTATGGTTTTTTCAATGGACAATAGCGACAGTAACAAGCAAATAAAAAGCAAAAATAAAATAGTAAAGATTACACATTAAAATAGCACCGATTGGACGGAATTACTGGCGGAAAATAAACTTAAATATAACTTAAAAAATATGGCATCCATCTTGTCCAATTACGTTTAAAAAATTTCAATCCACGACTAGGTTAAATAAGTTTTTATTTACTGCGGTTTCTATAAGCGATCCATCCGTGGTTAGAGATTGAAATTTGACATCTATGCTAATGTTCGAAAGAGGAAAAAAATCTTTTTGTTTGTAATGGTTAAACTCAAAAACTAGTGGATTGATTTTAAAAATTCTTTCACTGTTTGAAAGCTACACTCTTCGCGTGTAACATAGGCTATATTTTATCCCGGTAAGGGCAGTAATTCCCACGAGACGAGGGAAAAACCGCGGGAAATCATCTAGTAATTTATATGCAGCTTATGTTGAACTTTGGACCGCATTAACGGATAGGTCAGTTATAGAAATCCACATTTAATTAACTTATAAGTCAGTGAAATCAAATTTTCATTGAAGAGAACTAGCCCGCCACCTTTACAGGAAAGATTAAGGCCTGTTTGAACTAGAAATTCATATTTTTACATAGAAACACTGGTACTCAGCTGCATCCAGTTAGACTGGAAGCCGACCCCACCATAGTTGGGAAAAGGCTCGGCGGATGATAGCGTAGAAAAATACTAACATTTTTATTTTATTGAATAAAATAATTCAGTTATTTAGTTCTAATTGTGGCCACTAGGTATTTTGTAGTTATTTTACACTTGAAGCCAAAAAAAAACCAGAGTCTTTTGAATTAAATTTTTTAAAGTTTACAAAATATTAAAATCTAGTTGAACAGGCCTTTAAAACACCCTAAGAAATGACCATTTGTCATTGTTTTTAATCTATATCTTTACGTAATGCAAGGCAACCAGTATATTACTTAAATTACATTGTTTTCACATAAAATATCGAATCACGACGCATACGAATAAAGGAATTATCACAAATTCGTTATTAATATAATTATAGGAAATGTGGTTTTAAAACGTTGAAATCAAAATTAAATTCAATACAGAATAATATTTATTTTTAAATTGCGAAAAATAATATTATTTCCTCACTATTTTGTATTTTTTTATGAAGTTGCGTATTAAAACCACATTTTTTAACATTATTGCTAGTTTTTTCGGAGTTGGATATTTGTTATTAAATATTTTTATTTGACACAGATGCACTCCTTTACAGTTTTTTTTTAATGTAATGGTAAATTTAATACACGTGGTAAAATAAACTAAAAAAATCTAAATACTAATATATGACTCACCCGTTGTGAAAATTGTCACAACTTAAAAAAAAAAGTTGAAAAAAATATTTACTCACTTTTATTCGATTTTCACCATCAAAATTGGCATTTCGATTCTGAAATAATTTATTTAAAAAATATACCCTAATATTTAAATTTTATTATGCAAGATTTACTTCATAAAATGGCGATGAATTTCGAAAACATACTTAAAATTTAAACTTTTAAAAAATTAAGAAAAATTCGCTGTTTCTGAAACCAATGTCTATAAAAGATAATTTTTACATACATGTCCAATACTTAAATGGCACTGAGCTAAATGACATACACTGCAGTTCAAAATAAAGGGAACATTTTTATTTCCACAATTATTTTGTTTTTTATTTCATTTTCTTAAATAATCATCTGATAAGTAATTTAATCATTTGTAAATTGTCCAAATGTATAAAAATCCTCAAAAGTTTAAGCACTGCTTAATTTTTTACTTTACTTTAGTGACTGAAGTATATTCAATACGAGTATTCAATCACTAAGGGAGAATTGCACCATTTAACTATAACGATAACCAAACCATAACCAGCCGTATACTTGCCGCCCAGTGGTCACATCGGCGATTTGACAACTGAAAACGGTTCGGTTAAACCTACGAGCACACTGCTGAGAAAATAGTCGGGTGACTGTTGGCCCAGTGCTCTGAAAATATTTTTGAAGTCGTCAATAAAAAAAATCGGTCAAAAACCTGATCGTTGTTACGTGTATACTTCTATTCATTTTCATACTGATTTAAGAGCCAAAACCAACTACCAGCCGACCAAAACTTGTCGTTTGCGCTTACTCTTAAATGGTCCAATTCACCGTAAGTTTTAGAAGAAAATGGTGTAGGTACATCATTTGCAGTAATAACCAACTAATTTAACTGGTATGCGAATACCCAGTGTTGGTGTAAGGCCCACTGTACAAAGAGCTGCCAGTTCGCGAGTATGTCTTGGGGTTTCGTCTCCTAGCGAGGATATAGGCGATGGCCGCTATGACGCAAATCATCAGAATAACTCCAGCTATGCAGATGCCCATAGCGAAGTTTTTCTGGGATATGCAGATTTCGTCTTCTTTCTGAAAGGTGGAAAATTACAAATTAGTAAATGTATATTTGGTTGAGCTATAAAGAAATCATCATCATCGTCATTCTGATAATCCTTTATCCTAGTTTTATATGTATGTGGTTGGCGCTGCATGTCTTCTCCATTCAAACTCTGCCGTCATCTCACAAGTCTCAAGTTCTGTCCAGCCATATCGTCTTTCACACAATCCATCCATCAATTCTTTGGTTGTCTCTCTACAATATACTTCCACGTTCATGTACATGACCTATACTTACAAGACTTTATTTACTTATACTTTTTTTGCGATACTTTTTGGAGACTTACAAAAGCGAAGGCCAGAAATGGGTTCTTTTGAAAGGAATTAAAATAGCCCAACAGAAAGAATGTCAATAAAAATATTATGCTCATTACATTTACGACCATTTCAAGGAGCTATTGAGCAATTCATTCATCATATTACAACATTCATACCGTGACAGCATTTCTCAAAACTTATAACAAATTCTCACCTTTTCGCTGGTAACCTCATCGTTATCGGGAGAATCAGCTTCGTTGACGTACAGGCCTTTGAAGAGTTCCACCGTAGCTGGGGACCCTTCATCGTCACGACGTACTCGCCTCTTGTGGGAGCAGGGCTCCTGTGAAAAAAAAATTAAAGCAATATTAAAGATCTGTTGGAGAAATATAAATGGGACTGCCAGTCTTCTGTGGCACATATAAGAAACATAAAGACTTATTGATGAAATATTCATGTAATTTGAGACTTCTGGGGTTGCGGGGTTGTTTAAAAGAGTTATCACGGCCCTGGTGCACAAAGGGCTGAAGAAGAAACAAGTTGGGTTTTAGTCAGAAAGAGTCTGACACTCCCTCACGCTGCATCCACAGCGGGGGGAATCATTTGACGATAATATTTGTATGTTTCTTAAATACACAAGGTTATTTCGATCTGACTCGGGATATCGAACCCAAGTTTTTTTATTTAGCTCTTTTGATCCTTAAACGTTTTAGACATTGGATTTCTAAAGTAAATTATGACAAGAGAAGATATCACATTAATCTAAGCCACAAATCTTTTAAACGACGAATTACGTAATCTTCTGTCGGCAAAATTAGACCTTAAACAAGGCAAGTTACAAAGATTACCAAGATATAAAACTGTCGGTAAACGACAAACGATTAGTCGGCAGTTCCAGCAACGAATTAACCGCATCCGCTACTAATTTGCGACAAAACGACGGTATTTTTGTTGGAATTAAATAAATTACTACTTAAGACTCTAAAATTGGAATCATTAAGTTAATTTATAAGATTAAAAATTCTTCACACAGGCTTAGGGCTGCCATCCGTCCGGGTTTCCTCGGATTTGTCCTCGTTTGGAGCCCGTCCGGGGGCCGTCCGGGCGGATTTTGAAGAAGTGTTCGGGGAAAACCCGGACCATTGTGTGAAATTAAAAAAATAATATGAAAATGAGGTCTTGTTTTTTTACTTATTATTTTCGGTCTCGTCCGGGGAAAAAATGCGATTTACGCCAAATGTTCGTGTTTTTTGAATCTATGCCCGGGTTTGGCGAAATTCGACATGGCAGCCCTACACAGGCTGAACGACAAACAGGATTGGAGATTTTGTTAAATGCATTATTTTTGTTAAATGTATCCAGTGTATCCTAATATAAACGCGAAAGATACTTTGGCTATCCCGCTAAAAATACTGAACTGTTTTAAGTAATATTTGATAGTATAAAGCCTGAGACTCGCCATACATTTTTGGCAAGCGACCTACAGAAAATATTATTTTTAAGGCGCGATTCGCACTTTGTGCCTATAAAATTCTCTTACTGGCTTCTGACTACCCGTAACGACTGCCATGAATGTTCAAAGGTTCAAAAAAAGGTACAAAATACTCACACAATCAGTAGGATGCTTCAGATCGCACAGTTTAACCTCACAGGTGTAATACACACTGGCGGTGTAAGGGAACTTGTGTGCCGGGAACGAGACGCGGGCCGTCTGCCTGTCGGAGGAGTACTGGAACTGACCCATTATCTCGCCGTCTAGGGGGCAGCTGGGGATGAGAAGAGAATAATGTCAAGTCAAAGTCAAAATCATTTATTAAAATAGGCTAATACGATTAGCACTTTTTAACGTCAAAATTTTACAATGACAGCACCCCCAAAACGCCCCCCTTTCACCACTTCCTAGTGTTATGGCTGGAAAGAAGAAGTGGTGAAGAACAAACTTCCCAGCAACACAGCTGTCTATTACAATTTAATTATTATTAATTTATTTTACAATTATACAATTCTATTTTATCAATTATTAATTTAAAACACCGAAAAATACAAAAAATAAAGCACTTTTGTTCCACTTCAGAGCTGCCATCTGCGTTTATCTGTGAAATAATCATTAACATTATAATATGCCTTTTTAACAAGAATTTCTTTGATTTTGTTTTTAAAAGAACTGTCCGTTAATTCCAAGAGATGAACCGGAATCCTGTTATAAATGCATACACAAAGCCCCACAAATGAACCGTGCACCTTATGTAGACGATAATTAGGTGCGGTTAACTTATGTTTATTTCTAGTATTAAAATGATGTACGTCGCTGTTTTTACTATATGAATCTAGGTTTTGCCTTACGTATATTATATTGGCATAAATGTATTGAGACGCCACAGTCAGAATACCAATATCCTTAAACCTTTCCCTAAGGGAGACTCTAGCACCAAGTTTGTATATAGCACGGACAGCGCGCTTCTGTAGTACGAAAACATTCTCGATATCGGCAGCATTGCCCCACATAAGAATTCCGTAGGACATGATGCAGTGAAAATAGCTAAAGTACACTAGACGCGCCGTGGCTACATCGGTGAGAGCTCTTACTTTCCTGACAGCGTACGCAGCAGAGCTTAATTTACCCGTGATGCCAGTTATATGCTCACCCCATTGAATTTTGGAGTCTACTGTTATCCCTAGAAAAGTCGTAGCATGTACCGTTTCAAGTTCCTCATTGTTCAAAATTACACCGGGACCGAGATTTTTTACATTAGGCAAAGCAAATTTAATACATTTTGTTTTCTTCGTATTCAAAACTAAATTATTGGCTGTAAACCATTGCGTTACTAGTGAAAGACAAGAATTCACGTCATCAAAATCTACTCTATTCCTATCAACCTTAAAAATTAGAGACGTGTCATCGGCAAACAATACTACATCACACAATGATTTTAAATAATATGGCAAGTCATTAATGTATACAAGAAACAAAAATGGACCTAAAATCGACCCTTGCGGTACGCCCAAACGAACGGGTAGATTGGAAGATTTGACACCATTAACGTCAACACATTGCATTCTACCGCTTAAATATGAGCTAATAACACTAAGTGCGCTGTCTCTAATACCATAGTACTTTAGCTTCTGGGTAAGCGTTTCATGTTGGACGCAGTCGAACGCTTTAGAAAGATCACAGAACACTCCGATAGCATTCTGTGACTTCTCCCACGCACTGAATATATGTTTCAGTAGAGCAACTCCGGCATCCGTTGTGGAGCGACCCTTTGTAAAACCGTATTGATCCGCATGTAAAATATTGTATGAATTAAAATGCCGGAGGAGTTGATTTAAAATTAGCTTTTCAAAAATTTTGCTCAACGCGGGCAGAATTGAAATCGGTCTAAAGTTGCCTAGATCGTTCTTGCTCCCGGATTTAAAGAGAGGTATAACTTTACTGTATTTCATAAGTTCAGGAAAGGTACCTGAGTCAATGCACTCATTAAATATACGAGCTAAATAGGGCGCAATATCGTCAATAATACAGTTTAAGACTTTAACAGAGATACCCCATAAATCACCTGTCTTTTTTGAATTTAATGACTTGAAGGTTCTTACTATGTCATAAGGTGAAATATAACTAAAGGTAAATGTGGCTTCACATTGACTAACACTACCACGTAAAAGTTTTTCGGCGTTGGTGGCAGAGGAGTAATGTTAGACACGTATGTTTAAGTCAGAAAAAATGAAAAATTATCTTCTTAGCCGGTTCCCAGCTATATTGGGGATGGAGACGGCTTCTAGTCTGAGAGCTCCCGCCCATTAAACTGACTAAAACAGTCGGCCGTATTGGTTAAGTATATTCTTTAAGAAAAGCGTAAACCCAATCTAATACAAAAGTTTTAAGTCCGGTTTATACTGGCCAAACACTAAATCCTCGTAATTTGCGTACTCTATTCATCTCCATATTGATTATAATGAGCTCGAACAATCTATCGGCCGACTCAAAGTTTGAAGTTACTCGGACCACTTTGTAAAATTGCGATTGTTAGTCAAATTGTCTATATAAACCGAATTTTTATTTTGAGGATTTAAATTGGAATTGCGATTGTTGTTCGAGTTAGTTCAATTAGCTGTCCTCTCTCAGGATGTCTCCTATGCGAGCGTTGAGCTTACCCGTCATCAGCTATGAGGCTCTGCTCGGCCCAGCCGAGGCCGTCCCTCACTGAGCACTCGGAGACCAGCAGACCGAACTGTCGCTGCTTCTCTAACGAGACCACGAGGCTCAGGATGTCTCCTATGCGTACATTGACTTACCCATCATCAGCTATGAGGCTCTGCTCGGCCCAGCCGAGGCCGTCCCTCACTGAGCACTCGGAGACCAGCAGACCGAACTGTCGCTGCTTCTCCAGAGAGACTACGAGGCTCAGGATGTCTCCTATGCGTACATTGACTTACCCATCATCAGCTATGAGGCTCTGCTCGGCCCAGCCGAGGCCGTCCCTCACTGAGCACTCGGAGACCAGCAGACCGAACTGTCGCTGCTTCTCTAACGAGACCACGAGGCTCAGGATGTCTCCTATGCGTACATTGACTTACCCATCATCAGCTATGAGGCTCTGCTCGGCCCAGCCGAGGCCGTCCCTCACTGAGCACTCGGAGACCAGCAGACCGAACTGTCGCTGCTTCTCTAACGACACCACAAGGCTCAGGATGTCTCCTATGCGTACATTGACTTACCCATCATCAGCTATGAGGCTCTGCTCGGCCCAGCCGAGGCCGTCCCTCACTGAGCACTCGGAGACCAGCAGACCGAACTGTCGCTGCTTCTCTAACGAGACCACGAGGCTCAGGATGTCTCCTATGCGTACATTGACTTACCCATCATCAGCTATGAGGCTCTGCTCGGCCCAGCCGAGGCCGTCCCTCACTGAGCACTCGGAGACCAGCAGACCGAACTGTCGCTGCTTCTCTAACGATACCACGAGGCTCAGGATGTCTCCTATGCGTACGTTTGACGCCACCTGGAATTTCAAGAGGATAGTCAGATTTTTCTTTACCATAACTTTGAAAATCGACCGATGAATTTCACTGTCAATATAAACATACGTTTTTCGTAAAACAATTGTTTACTTTGAAAATATAATGTGAACATTCAATAGCTAATAGTAATTTCAGGAAAACTAACGTCTATGTTGTCTTTGAAATTGGCCCTAAGTCTAGAGTTTTTAAACCCCGAAGAAAAAATAAGGGTTTCTGACTGCTATGTGCGCCTGCGGCAAAATAAATCTTACTTTTTTAAAGGATTTTGCGCAGTTTTTTTAAACTGACAGCTGGTTTGCCATGGGTAATTTTTAAATACTTTTCATCAAAATAGGCTCAGGTGTATTTAAACTAATTTTACAAATATTGCTGTAAATACCTGTTTATCTTCAGGGTCTCCCTTATAAATCTTCATCGATACGGAAGGTAGTAATCCTGAGTCTTCGTCGAATTCGTCACTGAAAAGCATACAGAAAGGCTTGTATAAATCCCACATAGTGATTCAGCAGTTTGCCATATGTATGTACAATTTTATTGTAAATCAGAGAGACCTTACTATAAGTAAACTTTTAGCCACGGCCAAAGAATGATCTCGAAAAGGCGGATCACGTCTGTTAGTCCGTTTGTCTGTCGCGCTTTCACGCCATAACTACTAAAACGATTTAAACGGAATTTGGTACACAGACAATCGAAAGCTTGAGTAAGGGTTGGAGCTTGGTACACAGATAGCTTAAAGCCTGAGAAAGGACATAAGTTACTTATTATCCAGGTGCGTAGCAGATCCCACAGACCGCGGATGAAACTGCTGTGATAGAAGTCACAGCCACACTTTAGTCCCAAATCACTCAAAACAAAACAGCACATAAATATCACAAATACCTGGTATGATCACTACTAAAATCATCAGCCAGCGAGTTGGTCAGCCGATCAGCGCGCGGCCGGTACAGATGGAAGTGCGTCAGATCCCGGCGGCGATACCTGCAGCGCACGTGGTACCCTCGACCCTGGCCCGTCACCAGGCGCAGGTGGGGCTGAACTATTATGTTGTTGTAGTACTCTACTGTGCCGTCCTCCTGGGAACAAGAGAGAAAAAAAAAATAAGAATAAATCTCGTCTCAATCCATCTTAAGGTTGTCTAGAAGAGATCGCTCTTAGCGATAAGACCGCCCATTATGTCACCTACTTTAACTACCTAGTTTAAGATCAAAAATGTAAAATTGGTGTACCTAATAAAGAATATCTATCTATCTATCTATCTATCTATGAAGAAAACAAACTGTTTCTTTGCTTGTCGTCATCTTCCGATCCTTTCCCCAACTATGTTGGAGTCGGCTTCCAGTTTGGCCGGATGCAGCGGAATACCAGTGTTTTACAAGGAGCGACTGCCTATCAGACTGCCTCAACCTAGTTACCTGGGTATCTCAGTACCTCAGACTGGTGTCAGATTTACTGGCTTCAGACTACCCGTAATGATTGCCAAGGATGTTAAATGACAGCCGGGACCTACAGTTAAACGTGCCTTCCGAAACACAGTCAATGGTGTCTAAGATAGGTATACTTAGAAAGTACATACCAACTTGAAATATTGCATTGGTGCTTGCCTGACCTGGAATCGAACCTGAGCCCTCATACTTGTGAGTTTGGTTCTTTACCCACTAGGCCACTACGACTTCTTTTGTTTCTGAACATATCCTACTAAAGAATATGTAACTCGGGAAGAGTGTAGCTTTCCAACAGTTGAATCATATTTCAAATCAGTTCAGTAGCTTCGGAGCCTTTAAGGTAAAAAAAAAAACAAAAAACGTTTCTTCTTTATTATATTTTAGTTCTAACAATAGCGAAACGAATGCATAATTATGGTATAGTAGGCCATGGACTCATGGTATCAGTTTGACACACAGTTTGTTGCAATCTGTACGCAGTTGCTACACTTGTGTCCACGATACTTTGGTAGTGTGACAAGAATATTTAGATAGACTTTACTAAACAAAAGCTATTTATAGACTTTATAGATTGGGTCGATTTTACTACTGATTGATTAAACGCATACGATTGGCAGTTATAGAATAATTTCAAAATGTTGTACATGAGATTTGGGATATTACATATATTTACAGAAAGACGGCTTTTATCACGTTATTTACCACGTGAAAGATTGATAAAAACCGTTTTACTATATAAATCTCAAGTCACACCGCCCATCCTTTTTATTTTCGTTTGAATACCTTAAATTATATAGACCTACTTTAAGAAAAATAACTTTAATTAGTTCCTTAACAAAAACAATTAATAAAACCGTTAAAAACAAAAGAAGCTATCCAAATTCGAAAACCACGATTCAAAATTCAAACATGAGCGTTCCTCAAAATCGTGCGCCCGCGCCGGCTGTCTGGTTGTAAGGAAGTGACGTCATTTCCCCCTATTGTTGTGTCCCGGTGGGCTTGGTACCCAATGACCCTACCATACTTGGTATTTTATTTATGGTAATATTTTGAGTTCATTTTAAAAGAGGGTTCGTTTTTTTTCCCTTGTCGCTTTGTCGGCAAACTTTTGTTTTAAATTGTGGTCAATTTTGATGGCAAAATTAAATTGCATTATTAGTTCGCGCCATATAAAAACACATAACGAAAGTATATAGTATAGTTATATATTTTTGATTAATGTGATGCCAATTTCAGACAAGCAAAGCTTTTAGACGTATCAGTAGGTACGAACAAATGCACAAGGAGTCAAATTAACTTATGTATGTATTTCAAAGTTACGTGGCTCAAAATATACTCATCATCCTCCGAGCCTTTTCCCAATCATGTTGGGGTCAGCTTCCAGTCTAACCGGATTCAGCTGAGTACCAGTAGCTTTACAAGAAGCGACTGCCTGTCTGACCTCCTCAACCCAGTTACCCGGGCAACCCGATACCCCTTGGTTAGACAGGTGTCAGACTTACTGGCTTCTGACTACCCGTAACGACTGCCAAGGATGTTCAATGACAGCCGGGACCTGAATAGCTATTTTCTCTCGGTTTTATCCGCGTCCCATGGGAACTTCTATGTTACTCTGGAATATTACAGTTTTCAAACAGTGAAATAATTTTTCAAATTGGTTCGATATTTTCGGGGCCTTTAGGACAAAAACAAAGAAAATACATATTTCTTCTTTATATTATTGGTTTGTTGTAATCAGTACCTTGATTATACCTTTGGTTAAAATCTTCAATTGCACCCTATATTTCCATTAGTGCAATTTTATCTTGCCAACTCTTTCAGTAATTCTGAAGATTAGTTGGTACATACCTAACAACAATACCTACTGAAATGTCAAGACTTGACGAAATATTAACAGCTAACATTAACTGTTAAACCGTATCTGTTATGTCGACAGAAGCATTGATAAATGCATTCACATCGCTACTTAGAGTGGTCAAACAACTGGATAAGAAATTGCTAGTGGCTTTCCCTTTGCCAAAGGTTCTTACAACCAGCACTTCCACGCTGGTTGTAAGTACGTACTACCAACCTTTTTTTTTCTCTCTTTATGTTAATGTAATTTTTGTGTAAACCGTTTTAACATAATAAATAAATAAATAAATAATAAAATAAATAAAATAAAAAGCGCGGGATATACTCGTCTGTATGACCAACAATGATATGTATCTATGATCTAAGTTAAGCAAGTTTTAGAGACAATCAAATACAATAGCTTCAAAAGATGTATACCTATATGTCTGAGTCAAGTATATGCTTCATCTGCCTTTTCCCGACTATATTGGGGTCTGATTTCAGTCTAACCGGATGCAGCTCTCTGACCTCCTCAACCCAGTTACCCGGGCAACCCAATACCCCTTGGTAAGAGCCTGGTTGTCACACTTCGTCCTAAGAAGGTACCCGTAACGACGATTTAAAGTATTTCGAAAAAGTTTAAGCTGTGTTTGAAAATGATGTCGTACCTATGTGTGCATAGCGACGTGATCAAAAATGCATGATTGAGCTGTCACTATTTGTTGCGTTGTCTCGCCCCTCACTCTCAATTGTGAGTTTTAGGATCATGGTGGTTCCCTTTGGTTAAATGCTCTAAGCATAACTACTATGTCGAAGCTGCCGAATGATTGTCGATTGTTGAAATTTTATCGATAAGTTTATATGGCAGTGTCCATTTTACTCGTAATGAAATCTCAATGACTGTGCTTTTGACAACAGCCTACGTAATGTTTTAAATTATCACTTATTGTATGTAGGTATTAAGTAACTACTAATTTAATTATTAGCTTCCGCTAGTGGTTTGAAAGATTGATAAAACAATTCACGTACCTACCCAGATAAAAAAGTAGTCTATCCTTCCTCGATAAATGGGCTACGTAACACGTAGCACGTATTTTTCAAATCATTCTTGTAGTTCCTAAGATAAGTGTGTTCGAAAAAGCAATGTCAAGTGTTTAATTATACAAAACATTAGTTTGGCACAACTATATAATAGTCTTGCGAACTCTGTTATCCTTGAAATGAAACATTAAGTAGTTTTTTCACCTCTACCATGCTTGATAATATGAGTAGGTACGTTGGTGAAATGCGTAGTTTTACCAAAAAAAAACTATTCCAAATATGATAAAGAGTTTGTCTGTTTGCTTGTAGGTACATGCTGACTTCTGGAACTACCTTAATGATCCGATTTGAAAAATACTTTCAGTGTTAGATGACCTATTTCTTGAGGAAGACTTTTTATCCAGATACGCGTAGTAGTTCCCATGGGACATAGACGAGATCGCGGGTGAAGCTAGTTATCCCTAATCACACAAAAAACCGCAAAATCGCCAATCAAAAACAGAACGCACGCTTTCAAATGTCAAAAATAATGACAGTTATAATTTGACATATCAATCTTTGACATTTCATTACGCAAGATACACAAATTACCACAGATGTTCCGTACATCGAATTAGCAAGCAAGCAGGTTCGTATGTTTAAAATGGCAGAGAAAGACCAGTAACCTTTGAAATGACCTTGTGGCTTGTCCGAAAGGCGTGAATGGACTATATAAGGAGTTGAATATACATTACGGTGGGTTTTTAAAATGGCGTCGAGAAACGAATGTTTTGTTATATGGAAGTGTGACTCAACGGCGATGAAAAGAAAATATGGCTAGATTTTTAAAGCTCCTTCATTTGCGCATATTTTTATAAAAAAGTTTTTAGTTTTTATTTTTGTGACGTAAATGTCCTGCGCTTGATCTCTCTCCGGTGGTGTCGGATTGCCGTCCCACCGGGCTATAAGAGTGAAAGAATAGTGAGTGCACCTGTGTCTGCGTAAATGCTCGTGCACTATAATATGTCCTGCACTACTGGCTGATCTCCTTAGAGAAAACAATCGACAATCGGTGTGAACATCAATTTATTAACATAACTTTTCAAAATTAGTCTTAAATAAGCTCATCACGACATTATCATTTCAATTTTGGTTTTATATACTTTCTATACATATTTCTTGCAGTCAAATCGTCAAATCTACTTCTGCCTACACTCCAAACATAAAAGAACTTGTAAGATACCATGTATTAAATCATATAATAGCACCTGCTTCATTTTGACAGGTCACCTCTATACCAAAGAGGCGGGTTGATTGCAAAACAACTTAAGATGGCCGACTGCAATTCTTTCAAAGTAATCCTTATGTAATTTTTGAAAGGCAAGATGGTAATATAATTATCGTGTATGCCTTATATGTAAGTATTGGGTTATTATGATAATACTAGGTGTTTACCGGAGTTTCACCTGTGTCTCGAGGAAATATAGTTTAGGTAATATAGGTTTTGTGTTAAGGCTCGGAGGATGATGATATGATAGGTTTTGTGTGACTGTCCGAAAACTACTGAATCGATTTAAATACATTTTTGCTACTCAGATAGTCTAGAGTCTGAGAAAGGATATCATCATCCTCCGAGCCTTTTTCCCAACTATGTTGGGATCAGCTTCCAGTCTAACCGGATGCAGCTGAGTACCAGTGCTGTACAAGGAGCGACTGCTTATCTGACCTCCTCAACCCAGTTACCCGGGCAACCCAATACCCCTTGGTTAGACTGGTGTCAGACTTACTGGCTTTGACTACCCGTAACGACTGCCAAGGATGTTCAATGATAGCCTGAGAAAGGATATAAGCTATTTTATTAATCCAATGGATGCAGTAGTTTCTTCGGATAGCGAGTGAAATTTCGTTCGGAAGCTAGTTAAACATAATTATAAACTACATCGAATGGTTATAAGTACATTGATAATGAAAATTAATAACTATTTTATATATCCGCGGCAAGACAAAGACTTATAATAACAAAATATACAACATTTAATATAATTACTTTTATTAGATTTTTGTAACAGCTCATACAATTAAAATCCTGCTTAAATTAACGTTTTTTTGAAACAGCTACTTCTTCGCACAAAGGTCATTTTTTGCGGTAAACGCTTCAAGCGTACACAAGAGATGTATAAAAATTATAATTATTTTTAATCTCAGCTTCACAAGGAAACAGAAATTAACAATAGATGCAAAATAACTACACAATAATTCTACAGCATTCATAGTTTAGATTTATCAGCGTTGGTTACTACAATCTCTTAGGAACGTAGAGTGGTTAAATAACTGGAACCGACATGAACACACTATGCGAAAATGTTTGCCAATCTAGGGAGCGAGTCAATAGACAACAAATAATGATAGCTTGTCGTGTGCAGTCTTTATATCGTCCCACTGCTGGGCTGCGGCCTAGTCTCACACGGAGAAGGATTGAGCGTTAGTCATCACGCTTGCTTAATGCGGGTTGGTGATTTCAGATTTTGTAGTCTATAATAATAATAATAGATCGTTTATTTGCTTGAATAAGGTACATAAAAGGTCTTTACAGTAACAATACAATCTCTTATTCTGCCGCTTATTGCGGCGTGCAAATTTTCTTAAAACTATTTAATTTACTATATTTACACAAGAAATGAATTATTTTTCACATAGACAATACTTTATACTTATTTCAATCACAGACCTTTATATCTTACAACTTATAATCTAGGAATTCATGAACACTATAAAAACATCGGTCTGTCAATTGTTTTACTAAGGCACGCTTAAATTTAGGAAACGGCAGGGTTTTGATAGAATTGGGGATCTTATTAAACAATTTGATGCACATAATATAACAGTTATTAGATTTACATGTTAGGTCCGTTCTGGGTCTATACAACTTGTTAGCATTAACAGTCTAGGTTTCTTCGAGAGGTTTTCCATCACCTTTGATCAGTCATTGGTGTCCAAGATATTCTTAGAAAGTACATATTTTCCAGAAAAGTTGTCATGTATCTTTTGATCGCATTGTTATCTACCTACACAAGCACATACTTGACACACAAGTTGAGTAGGGCTTTCGTACAATAGGGGAAGCAACAACAATGGCGTGTCCAGTTGGTTAGATTGTCTAAGTTTATAATTATTCTACTATTTATAAGTTGTGACCGATGCGACCTCCGACTTTGTGTGGGCAGTCTGTACTAAGATATTGTGAATTATTCATTTACTAAACATCTAAGGAAAGATAGATATAGCTACTAATATTGTAAGAACTGGGAAACGTTTGACTTATCCTAACTTTTTTAAAATTGGAAAATCATCAAATGACCCCTCCGGCTGTGGGTGCAGCGTGAGGGAGTGTCAGACTCTTACTGACTTAAACCTATCATGTTCCTTCTAAAGCCCTTTATGTACCAGCGCCGCGGTAGCTCTTTCGGACAATCCCGCAGCCCCGACAGGACTTACCTAACTTAGGATCGCGAGAAAGTTGAAGATCTAAATATTTTTTCAACCGATTACAATGAAAGGTACTCAGATAGTAAAATGCCTGAGAAAGGATAACAGCTACTTTTATCCAGATACGGCAAAAAGCTCGCATGGGACACAGGTGGAACTGCGGGGAACAGCTAGTCCGAAACTTCAGCTAATACTTAATTTGTTGTTTGTTGTGTCACTCAACTAGGTATACTTAATATGTTTACTTGTATGTATGTATGTGATGTAGGTAGGCGTCAATATTAAGCACAGAGCATAAAATAATAATATAATCAGCTGCAGTTTCACAATATTCTAGCTAGTTTAGTTTAGGTTTCCATATGCGAAATGTCACATTTTTATTGCAATCTTTCTCTAAAAGGGTTTTGAGATCAATCGCTTTTTAATTTTGTTCGTTCTATTAAAGTTTAAAGTGGTCAAAATGAACTGTAATCTGTCTAGCCTTTTTCTAAATATGTTGGAGTCCGTATTCAGTCAAACCGGATGCAGCGAAGAGCGGAGTACCACTTGGGGCCACTGTATGTCATTATCATCTCCCGAGCCTTTTCCCAACTATGTTGGGGTCAGCTTCCAGTCTAACCGGCTGCAGCTGAGTAACAGTGTTTTACAAGGAGCGACTGCCCTATCTGATCTCCTCAACCTTGTTACCCGGGCCAACCGATACTCCTTGGTAAGACTGGTTGTCCGACTTTCTGGCTTCTGCCTACCCTTAACAACTGTTAGAGATGTACATACATAATTTTACGTGTCTTCCGAAACATGAAGAAACTGATTAAGTATAAAAATACTATAAAATCATGGGCTATCCATGTTTCACGCTTATGAACACCAAAATGGCTAAAACCTACTATCACTTCCGTGTAAAACCGATTCAAATTAATTATCGATTTGTTGTTAGTTATGTGCATAAATGCCAATTTGTATTCCTCACGATTTAGACATTTTGATTACCATTTTATAACTATAGTTTTAGGAAAAGAACCTCTTTTACCTATTTTTATGGCCTTGTTAACGAAGTCATTTTTAGTTTAAAAAATATTATTGTATATTTATGGTTTACTAAAAAAAAACACTGCTATCTAAATCAGTTGACCAATCCTGTTTCTTCCTCTTTAACGAAAAAAATGCTGTCTGGATTAAAATGTCGATGAAACTTGACCATTGCATGTAAAGGTCATTGCATATCTGAAAAACCTATAGGTTACTTTTTATACCTAGGTAACAGTTCACTCGGGACGCGGGTGAAACCGCTGGCGGAAGCTTATACCTATGGTTAGGTTGTATGTATATAAACTCGTACATTACATAATATTATCCAACGAGGCCTCATAAGTCGATAATGAAAATAGCCTTCAGCCACCACGCGTTTTATTATATAATTTACATAAGAACTACCTATATAAACATAATAAGTATTATGTATCGACTGCCTCGTTGGTATAGTAATTATCTACAAATCATATAATTATGTGAGCACGGAATATTGGATTCGACTCCTTTAGAAAACTTTCAAAAACCAGCCCGGAGTCTGGAAGTTGGTTTTTGATGCACCCGTGCATCGGAGAGCACGTAAATGTCAGTCCTGCTAATCTCTCTCCGGTCGTGTCGGCTAATCTCTCTCCGGTCGTGTCGGATTGTCGTCCCATCGCGCTATGAGAGTGAAGGAATAGTGAGTGCACCTGTGTCCAAGCAAATGCTTGTGCACTATAATATGTTCTGCGCAGTTGGCTGATCTCCCTACATGACAAACGTAGTCGTTTTTGACACATTTTTGTATGCGTTTTTTGTCTCACCTTCTTTTGTTTTCTCGTCATAACTTTGTTCAAACAACTCTGACATAGAATATCTTATTTCTATTTGTTTAGGTTGACATTATTTGTATGTTTATACAAGTATATTTATTTAACTTTTATGGTTTGTTTAGGTCGCATTTTGTATGCATCATATATCATATCTTTCATGTTTAATTTTCCTGATTACATTATGATTTTGTTACATATTTAAAATCGAGATCGGTATTTGTGTATTTTTTATGTAATAGCGTAATGTCGATTCCTATATAAAAATTATGCATGTAGGTAAGTACTCTGCTAAAATTATAAAACATACTTATGTGAGGAAGTTTATGACTATGTATGTTAGAAGTATTTGATAAAAACAGATAGGGTCCTTACAATTTTTTCAGTCATATTATGTACGTATCTATGGATATTGTAAATCACCGTTGATCAACGTAAATAAAAATAAACCTTGCACAATACCTGTTCATGTTCATCATGTAATAATAAATAAATAAATTAACCATAAAAATAAAATTCCTCTAGCTCCATAAGCTTTATAAAACCAATCAATACTTCTATTACCTTCACATAGCGCAAAGACTCGTGATAATATTATAACTGAGCATAATGTTAATATCCTTACATAGTCGTGGTGTTACCTCACTCGCTGACGGAACTGATGATGTCATTCACGTATAGTATGCAGAACTAGTATGTAAGAGAAGTTTATATATTTATAACGGTTACTAGCTTCTGCCAGCGGTTTCACCCGCATCCCGTGGGAACTACTTCCCGTACCGATAAAATACCGGATAAAAAGCCTAGCCTAGCCTAGAAATTTTCAAATCGGACCAGTAGTTCCTAAGATTAGCGCGTTCAAACAAACGAACTCTTCAGCTTTATAATATTAGTATAGATATTATGTTAAACTTGAAAGATGCATAGGGGTTTCACCACTGTTTCACTCAAAAACTTATGATAGGATTTTTATTTTTGGCTGTAGCTATAATGGGTCACTTTTTCTTCGGGTGCAGAAATGTAGAGTACAAAGTATAAAAGCTTCTACCTAGCAAGCTGTTTTCAAAAATTGCAAAAACATTAAGATCTGTGATCTGATTTTCAACCCCGTTACTCATTGGTTGGTCTTCAGACAGCCGAGATACATTAAACAAAACGCGGAGGCACTCGTTATGACATAGATGGACACCCATCCCCGTACCGACCTCGCCATGCATTGCTTAACCCTGGGTGGGTCTGTTACTTAGACACGAGCTTTTCAAGACAAGTAATTTTATAAAACATATAAGACTGTGGGAAACTTTTTTGTACAGAGGTGTAATAATCTATACTTATAATAAATCTGTAGAAAGGTTAATTCTGTACATGAAATAAATTTCCAAAATAACTATCAGGGGTACTATGGGTACTATGGGTACTATGGGTACTATGGGATACTATGGGATACTATGGTACTATGGGTATAACTATCAGAAATAAATAACTGTGCCTACAAAATACATAATGATAATAAAAATATTTACTTAGTGCTTTTTTGCTCTCAGTACTAAGACCTTGTGGTGATGCATCATACTTCATACATAAGAAATCAATAAGACGATATGCCTACGATAATTATCATTGTACATAAAAGAATATGTGTTTCCTGTTTGTTCGTAACGACCATACATGATTTATCTACGTTTATAATCACTAATACATGTTACGTACTTAAAGTTACGTAGCGTATACTAATTTTTTTTTTTATAAGGAATGGACCATCAACAGCAAAAATAGTTTTTTTGAAGCGTCTAAATAATTGGCAATGGTTCCGTCTATCTCCGTACCTATTTATTTTATGATTATTTTGATGGTCTCTCCGGTCGTGTCGGATTGTCGTCCCATCGGGCTATGAGAGTGAAGGAATAGTGAGTGCACCTGTGTCTGCGCAAATGCTTGTGCACTATAATATGTCCTGTGCAGCTGGCTGGTCTCCTAAATTAGAACAGCCGCTGTGGCCGAAATCGGTCTTGGAAGCCATTATCTTCCGAGCCTTTTCCCAACTATATTGGGGTCGGCTTCCAGTCTAACCGGATGCAGCTGAGTACCAGTGTGCCACAAGGTGTGACGGCCTATCTGACCTCCTCAACCCAGTTACCCGGGACATCCAATAAGACCCCAGGTAAGACTGGCTGTCAGACTTCCTGGCTTCTGAATACCTATAACTTTAAGATATTATTTCTAAGATAAGACTCTAAGATATACCATTAAGTAAGAAAAAGCTACGTAACCCAATAAAAATGCCGTTACGATGCAGCCTCACGCATAGATGTGTATCTTGCATTCACAAGTATAATGCGTTTAACACATCGCGTGCAACGCCTTTCCTTACTTGCGTAACGTGTGACTAAGCAATTATATGTAGTTTTGGTTAAATAACGACGTCTTCGAAGTTTGGGGGAAAGGAAACAAGAGTTCTAATGACAAACTCATAAAACCCCGTCGTTTTTGCGTCGGGGGTTAAAAAATAGAAGCTTTGACAACAGAGCGCACGCGAATTTATGTGATTGTGTGAGGACAACAAAATTATGAAAAGAAATGTGTAAATTAACGATTTTAAGCTGTCAAAAAGCCTTCAAAAAGTAAATGGAGTAGTTATAAAGGACTCTTATTGACTCCGATTTTAAAAACCAACGGGTATAGAGGAGGAGGATATTAACGGTGGATTCCAAAAACCTATCCATCTGATGATTTGCTGTAATTGCTTATTAGAGTTTACAATTTAACATTACTTATATACGGCTTATTAATATTCTATCTCAAGTGAGAAAATGTACATATTATACCTATGTATATAGCTTACAGAAATAAGCATACAAATTGAACAGTATTATACAATCTAGAGAGGTATATAAAATGTATACTTTAATTGCAAATTACACCTACATTCATAACCCTATATTACAAGCCTACTGCACAATAAAACGGTAGCCATATAATATATTTTTCATGACAATGACATCAGTAATTACACAGCCAAGGTCTGTGTGGGATGCACCTAAGAGTGGCACACTGCAAACTTTTAGTTGGCCGATAGTTTGTTTGGGCTCATTAATCAGTATGGAGATGAATTTACAGAGACATTACAAAGATTAGCTATTTAGCTTATTTCGGACCAACTGACAACTTTGATGGGATCAAGATTTTCTTTAAATCTCTCGAGCACACTGTAGACTAAATAGTCGACCGTCAGTAAACAAAAAAAAAGTAATATGTAAAGAAAATCTTTTGGTTGCTGGGGAGTTTGTTCCATCACTTCTTCTTTCCAGCAAAAGCACATAGGAAGTGGTGAAGAGTGGGCGTTTCGGGGCCTGTCTTTTGTAAATTTGACCTTCCTTCAAAAAGCTTTCAGCCTACTGACTTTTTATCTTTATCCCAACAAAAAAATCAATCGGTCTAATACCGGCTAAATACCTGATCATTGTAACGCGCGCACTACCATTCATCATCACACTGATTTATGAGCGCTCACTAACTATCGGCCGACTAAAAGTTTGCAGTGTGCTGGTATAAAGGTACGTGTGATACAGACAGAACAATGGGTTAGGGAGAATTGCAGTATGAAGTAAATATATACGTGTATGTAAATGATATATGGGTAGGACTGGGGAAGGTAGATTATGTTATTACAGCTTTTGTATGGCTTTTAGGTAACCTGCGACCGTTCCCAATATTTTGTCTATCTAGTATTTTGGTTATTTTGCTTATTAAAGATGGAATTGTGACATAAGCCCCATTCCGTATCGTTATTTATAGAACTTAGAACATGTTTATTGTTCGGGAGCCCCCCTTCAAATATTCATTTAATATCTCGTCAATTCAATACATCGTCAGTGACATCGTCAGCCTGGTGACAGGTTGATAGATGGGCAGCGAAGTCTTAGTAATAGGGTATTGCTTTACCCCCTTTTCTAAGGGAAATCAGGAAATGATCTCTTTCGCTGTTGGTGCCTGTCTGGTGAAATGATCCTTTTGGAGCCCTTTATGTATCAGGGCCGCAGTAACTCTTTTGAACAATCCCGCAACTCCGGCTTAGGCCGCTAGGGGGTTCTGTACTGTTCCCTATCTACTCCTTGCTTTTAGAACCTTAAAAATACTTAAGTTCATAGCTATCTTCATGAAACTAGCATCAATACTCACATTATCATTAGACATAGTATTACACCCTCTCAGAGGGAGCGTGTAGTGCAGGTCCCCCTTCTCGGAGACATACTCCCGGAGACACGAGGAGTTGCTGCCCAGGCCTGCTGGGTAGACGATGCCGTTGAACGTGTCGTATATGCTGTGGGAAGACAAAGGATGTTTTTTAATCATATTACGTTTTAATTAAAAAACCTGAAACTAAAAAGTATAAAAAAAATATGTCCCCATCGCTGTCGACTGGGAACGTGCCGGCAGCATTATTGAAAAAAAAAAATGAAATAGGGAAGAGAGTTTAAAAATTTTGATTGGCAAGAGTCGTGGTAGTGTAGTGGTTAAGACACCAGCGTCTTAAATACGAGTCTGCTGGTTCGAACATGGGCCAGGCAAATATCGGGTCATTCATTTGTGTGTAGTTTATAGGTAAAGGAGAACATCTTAAGGAAACCTAGACTGTAGTTTGAAATGGCCAGTCCGCCTTGAGAAAGTCTGGAGAATTCTCTTATTATTGTTGGAGCAAATCCCCGTTCGTTTAGTGTTCGCTATTGCGACTGCTATGTATGGATGGGGTTTCGGGTTCAATTCTTGTACATGTGTTGTGATGTTTACAACTATTGCCTACATTTTAAATCTTATATTTTAAAGTGTGTCATTCATCTTCATTACCTAGTCTTACATTAAAGCTAACCTCGATGAAACTAATTATACAGAAACATTATAAACCATGATTACCAGCGAGTAAATTATTTATAATGAGGAACACACAATAGGAATATAATAACACTTCTAACATGCAAATGTTAGACATTTTGCAATAGTAAGAATATTATGAAATAATATAGCTATTTGGAAACTAGGCTAGACTTTTTATTTAAAATGGTGGACTAAAGTAAATAGCATTAACAATTTTGGAAATGACTAAATTGGTATTGCTAGTTTCCATAAAACATATTATACCGTCTTACCACAAAAACATTTAAACGTCAGTTTAACACTTGTCTAAAAAAAATCTGATTATGACGTTGAAATAAGGTCCATTTTGCCACATATAAGTATTTATCTATCAGACCACGGGTCTATAGAGTCCCGGAATTTTGGAAGGCGAACGTGGGGCCGAAGCCATCACGCTGAAGCCCTTTTGAGACAACTTTAACGTAATGGTGACATATTAGTAACCTATCCACCCATCGTCCCTCACCTGTTCCTGCCGTGGGTACTGGACAGCGACACGGTGACATGCATGCTGTCCTTCTCGCAGTACACGGTGACATGCACGTGTCTTTCTCGAAGGACATGGCGAGCTTGTTATGATAAAACTCTCGAAAGTATCTCTATCATCCCTCACCTGTTCCTGCCGTGGGTACTGGACAGCGACACGGTGACATAAACGCTGTCCTTCTCGAAGGACACGGTGACATGCACGTGTCCTTCTCGCAGTACACGGTGACATGCACGTGTCTTTCTCGAAGGACATGGCGAGCTTGTTATGATAAAACTCTCGAAAGTATCTCTATCATCCCTCACCTGTTCCTGCCGTGGGTACTGGACAGCGACACGGTGACATAAACGCTGTCCTTCTCGAAGGACACGGTGACATGCACGTGTCCTTCTCGAAGGACATGGTGAGCTTGTTATGATAAAACTCTCAAAACTATCTCCATCATCCCTCACCTGTTTCTGCCGTGGGTACTGGACAGCGACACGGTGACATGCATGCTGTCCTTCTCGCAGGACACGGTGACATGCACGTGTCCTACTCGAAGGACATGGTGAGCTTCTTATGATAAAACTGTCTAATCTATCTCCATCATCCCTCACCTGTTCCTGCCGTGGGTACTGGACAGCGACACGGTGACATGCATGCTGTCCTTCTCGCAGGCCACGGTGAGAGTGTCGAGGGGGGCGACGGAGCTCGGCCACGCTGTGGTGTCGGCTTCTGTCGCTGTACCTACTGTTGTCGTTGCTAATTCTGTGGGCAAAAAAAAAGAACTTTGTGAGTGTGTACATATAATTGTGAAAAAATATCATTAAAAAAAAAGAATTAGTCCGGATGAAAAATTATGGAAACGGAAGAAATAAGTTGAACTCTGTTGAACAATCGCAAGTGAGACTTTCCTACGGAGAAGCTTCCCCATGAGCTTCCATTTCTTATCTAGCTACCCCATGCCCAGTGCAATGAGTATGGGAAAATCCCCCCAGCTTGGAGAAGACTTTGTGCCGCTAAAGATAATTATTTTGATATGTGAAAAACAGGATTTTTGTTATATAAGCTGTGGACGTCATTTGGTGCATATCATCCATGCACAAGCACTTTCTATTCCCTCACTATCGGACGGCAATCGACCTTGTTTGAAACGAATAAATTAAAACTTTTCTTATTATCTTAGATAATATGGTAACCAACGAAATTAAAACAAGATCATAAAAGTAAATTAAAGGGTTAATAACGAACTGGATTATTACACCAAAATTATAACTATGTAACACTATCAAAAGCATTTGAATGTCAACTCTATCTATAACGCCTTAGACTGCTATTTCATTTAGCAAAGAAAGTCATTATTTACGTAAATTATGATAGATACATAATAAGTGCGAAGGCAGAAAGCATGACAAATTATATGTGTATGTAATTGATATATGTAAGTATATAAGAAATATAGTGCATAACGGATCTTATATGCAAGAGCGGAACTTATGGTAAGTTTTTTTTTACGGTTTTGTGGTGAAGAAAAACCGTAAAAACATGGGTATTACGATTGAGGTAAAATTTTTGGTACTTGGAATATGGACGAGAATAGTATCTGATTTATGTCTTCCGCACAAAAAATTGAAGATGGATTTTGATTGGCAGTAACTTAGTTAATCAGCTGTTTTCCGTGGTTTCACCCGCATCCCGTGGGAACTACTGTCCACACTGAGATGAAATATGACCCATGTTCCTCGCTAAAAGTGAAGCTTTCCAACAGTGAAAGAATGTTTCAAATCGGCACAGTGATTTCGGAGCCTGGGTACATAGAAACAAAACAAAGTTTATCTTTTTCTTGTCTTTTTTTTCGTGTGAGAGAAATACGCCCTGGGTGCGGAATAAAACGCGGGCGGAAGCTAGTTTTCTATAAAAGGCAGGATAAATAAAATTTAATTAATACGGATAGACAATCCTTATAAAGAGCTAGAAACTAACTTAAGAGAAGTGTTTCCTGACATTTCCAGGATTGTGACAGGATTTGCAAAAACTGGTCCTTTTGCTCTTAGTTAGGACTAGAATATAATTCTTAGACGGCATGTGGAATTGTGGGTATTTTCTTCCGTATTTTTTAATTTAGAAACCTAAGTAAGTATGTACTGATTTTACTTAAATATATATATATTTTAATTTAAATATATATTTTTTTAACATAAGCGGTTTTATGCCTTGGTATAAACTTTAGTGAAGCTATAAAAGCCAGATTTGGGATTATTTTATATGGAAAGACTTCTTACATGTGGATAATAGTAGGAATTAATCAGTAAAGTAGTTTATGCCTAGTATAAAAGAGTTACAAACATACATTCTTACAAACTTTTTAGTTTATAATAGGTATGAGTAAGATACAGCTTTCTTGCAATTAATTGCAAAGTGCATTGAACTCTCCAAAAAGGCTATAAAATATAACTTACATAAAACCATCTTCACACCAAACAATTCGCCTTAAAAGGCAAAACAAATACATAGGTATTACTGTCTCCCATAATACCGTCGCGTGGCGTTGGATGCGCCCGCGCAGGGTCAATGACCTCCCACCGGACAGCGACTTATACCAATAAATATAGCTTGGGTGACTTTTTATAAGCTAAAGTTAAACGCAGTGGAATAATAGGACTTTACCGAAGATATTTTTTTAGGCAATATATAGTCGTGATTGAATATTTTTTTGGCAGACATTTTGTTAAATGGATTTTCCTGTCGCGTTTGAGATTTTTTGTCCTGTAAGCTAGACATTTGTTCCTTTGTCCTGTAAGCTAGATTAGTTGGTCACGGCAGTTTTACTTATGTCTTGGGGAACTACCTTATCTACACCCGGATAAAATATAGCCTATGTCACCAAGGGATAGAGTGACTTCCCAACAGAAAAGATTTTTTGAAATCGGTTTAGTAGTTTCTGGTACAAATATACAAACGTCTTTAGGTATAATACAAGTTAATATTAGACTAAAAAAGCCAACGAATTGATACCTGTTTGTTAAGTTGGTTAAAAAGTTTTGTCACACAAAGAAATGAGTATTCTTATTCATGATGGTTGCTCATCGGGTGTTGGCGTTTAAAAGTCCATTAAACTCAGGGTTTTCGCCATTTTTGTAAAGCTTATTTATAAGGATTGAACTCCATATCTGTCAAAATGATTTGAGATAACGAATCGGACCCCTATATTGCAATACTAACGATGTCATTAAGGCTTTGGCTGATATTACATTATATATAAAAGTATACGTATAAGTTGTATGATATTCTATCTAAAGTCATGATGGCCTAGCAGGTAAAGAACCATCCTCTCAAGTATGGGTGCAACTTTTCTAAGTTTTGTGTGTTCTTTCTAAGTATATCCTGGATCCATATGACTGTGATCCGGAAGGCACGTTAAAGTTATGGGGTCCTGGCTGTCATTTCAATACTCTTCACTCTTGGCTGTCGTTACGGGTAGTCAGAAACCAGAAAATCTGACAACCACTCTTATCAAGAGCTATCAAGTTGCCAGGGTAACCAGGATAACAAGGTTAGATGAGCAGTCTCTTAATTGTGGCACACTGGTACTTAGCTGCATCTGGTTAGACTGGAAGCCGACACCAACATAGTTGGGAAAAGGCTCGGAGGATGATGAGATGATGATGGTACCAACATTGTTGGAAAAAGGCTCGGAGGATGATGAGATGATGATGGTGCCAACATAGTTGGAAAAAAGCTCGGTAGAAGATGATAATGTTTCTGCTGTTAAATGCTTACCGGTGGAGGAGGGTAGCTGTTTGGAACGCGCGGTCGCCAGGAGCGCTGTCATCACCAGGAGTCGCCACATGATTCAGTCTGAAACAAAATAAATAAAATGTTAATAATGATTGTTAAAAAAAGTAAGAAGTTTTTGATCCTTTTAATGTTTGTAAGCTGCATAACACCATTTTGATTTTACTTATATAAGACATGCATATTGCAAACTTAAAAAAGGTACACAAACATCTAAATTAAGAACCGCCTTCCTACTTTTTGAGAAGTTGGTTAAAAATCCATATGAACAAACGAGTTTGTCAGTCAACTCAAGAGGTAAGCAAACTATAAATACATACATATAAATAACAGTAATGGCCATTTAGACACGACTGTATTCAACAGAGTGCAATGTTATTATTAAAAAAAGTGTTTTTAGTTAAGTATTTTATTGTGCTAAGAATAAAATCGTGGAAACTACATCGCACACCCGGATAAAAAGTAGTTTGAAGCCTTCCCGATACATGAGCTTTCAAAGCGGCACAGTGTTTCCTGCAAGCAAAAACAAACCAACTCTCCAGCTTTATAAAATTAGTAAGTATGTATAATTAACAAAAGTATATTTATTTCTCAATATTATTTTGTCAGAAGACGATGGAACAAAAAAACATGCTGCGTCGACTATAAATAAAATTGGAATAAAAGCAGGATGATGAGATAAAAATAGCACCTATGTATATTTTAAGCAATAGCTTCCTTTTTCTAATAACAAAACCTTAAGGACTAATTTCAATAATAACACCATAATATCACATAGAGAACTAGTTAACAACAATAGTTATATAACAAGGTCGGCTCGGCCCTTGCAACGTGGCGTGGGTGAAAGGACCCAGCCTTGTTCAATAAGGCGCGTATTTGGTCAACTTAGCTTTAATAATATAATGATTCTGTTTTGAACAGCTGTTGGGTTAAAAGTTACTATATGATATAGCATGCTATAATTTTTTTATTTACAAGGATATAGCATGCTATTGTTAGGTATAGTTTTAATATGTGCTATAAAGTACTTAGTCGCTCGGCTGTTTGCGTTAAACTCGGAAACGGCTTAAAGGATTTTCATGCGGTTTTCGCTAATATATTTAATAGAGTGTCCAAAGTAGAACGGGGGTTTAAATGCTATAATTTTAGAAGTTACCTCTGAAGCTACTCACTATTTTGGAAAAAATTACCTTTGTGAGTATCTTAGTCTATATTTTATTTGGATAAGACAAGTAGTTGCACTGGGAATTAACTCTACATAACCGCTATAAATGTAAGTAGATACACTTCCTCTTTTTTATCTACTTCCAAAAAAAGGAAAGCTCTTAATTATCCCCCGTATATTTTTTTCTCATGTTCTAATTTCTGACTAGGCCTACTACCACTAGATATATCACTATACCTACATACTATTACCAATATAAAGTTTTGATAAGAGATAAGACCATAAATTAAGAGTGAAAGGTACTAAACCTTGTCAACTACGGCTGTCACAGGTTGATCTACTATACTATCTACTTCAATATTCAGTTAATACCAAAATAACTCAGTTTTTTGGACCTGTCTGTTGTTGAGGTAATACATTTATAGCCAAAAATAATAGTTATGTCATATTATTATTTAATGTAAATTGTTTATATGGAAAGCTTATTTCAGGGTGAAAAGAGCGAAGGACTTTGCTATAAAAATGGTAAAAATTCCAATTTGTTTTTATTTTTTTCCAACGAAATTTTAATTTCATCTCCAAAGCAACACGTTATTCACAGTAAAATATACCTAAGTATTATCTAGTTATTTATTTAACAATATTAATACAGGTAAAGACAAGAAAGAAAAGTACAAAGACCGCTTATTTCTTAGAAATTCTCACCCCGCAGGCTCTCTATGAGAGTGCTACAAGAAAAAGATGTAGATAGACTGTATCAACAGTTGGTCACTACCCTATGCCCAAAACATTACAAAATACATAATTCTGGTACTATGCAAAAACGTCACGTTGTCAGTCAAGGACAATGAAACGGCAACAGAACGTGCGCGCACGCAATGTGCTTGCCAAAGTAAACGGACGATAGGTGTGGGTGCAAATCAAATTTATATAGTGGTATTTAGAGGTACCTAGTTGCAGTTTCTGAGTACAGATAGGGAAAATAAATGTATTGAAAAGGACTACATGTAAGTTACTAGCTTTCGCCCATGGGTTTACTTGAGTTGAGAGGGAACTAATTTCCACACCAGGATAAAATGTATAGTGTGTTGTATGTTATTCTGATATAAAAGCTATATTACTGCCGTAGGGTGCTTACATAAAGACACAGGTTTCCTGCACAGACAAACCTGTACGGGTAGGTACCGATCAGTGCAGGTATAATATTTCAATATTTATTATATAAGCAGTAAGCACCCTAAGTCTCATCAAAATTCTTTGGGTAGTTTTTGCGTCATAAAGGAACAAACATTCATACACAGGTATAAACTTTAGCGTTTATAATAAGTGATATTTCCAGATTCCTTCAATAATTGAGTTATTGATCGTTGAAGATTTTAGGTATTCAAATTTTACACACTCTATTATTTATTAATTTACGTATACTTATTACAAGTTGTTTTTAACACGCTTATTTAAGTAATGTAAAGTAAAATTTTGGAGCATGTAATCTAACACATACACATTAAAACAACACAAAAATTCCACTTATATGTAAAAAGCAAACAAGTTTTACTTCCATATTTGAACGAAATGTTACAGTTTTACATAACCCATTCACTGCACTTGTTCAAATAATATAATATTGCATAAGTACCAAGTAAAAGTATTGTAATGTATGGGACAAATAAACGAATGGTTTGGCAATGAGCTACTTAGCTTTCTGGCTGTCACATAACGACTATACTATAGAAAAAGATCAGAAGTATTAATGCCTAAATTGGTCTTCTTTCGGGGGTTCCATTGCAAAAAGAGAAGTGTCATAAGTTTGACCGCTATTTGTGTCTGTCTGTGGCATTGTAGCTCTTGAAAGAATAAACCGACTTGGGTGAGGTTTCTTTAAGATGAAAGCTGATATTCCAGCAGTGGTTCTATGTTCCATTAAGATCGGCTCAGCAGCTTTTAAGTTATTAACTATCTTGTCAACTAAACGGTAGTGATCACAGATGGTTATATTCGTTCACCTATTAGTAAAAAACAAAAATCTCCTTAAAAACTCACAACGCAATAAAAAAAAAAAACATTTAAAAAGTAATAATAATACGAAGAGCGGCATTTTTAGGGCTGGAGTATGTCTATGTGAAGTATTGTAGAGCAATGATAAATAAGGATGGTAACTGGACTGACATATAAGTCTTCGGTTCATAGTTTGCGTGTAGTGGTCCTTCTGACCACTAATCTGTTTTATGTCGATTCTAGTTGCTAAGTGAAAAGTATTACGTGAGATTTAAGCTGCTCTGCTTATACATAGTTGAGAAAAAAGAAGATTAACATTATGTCAATACATTCGCTCAGCTTATGTATGTAACAAGTTTTATGTAATTAGTATTGGTTCCTTGTAGTTGACTTCAGTTTTTTGCACCCGGATAAAAAGTAGCTTATGTCCTTTTTAGAATCCAGACTATTAGTTAACCCAATTTTGTTTCAATCGGTTCAGTAGTTTTGGCATGAAAAAAAGATAGAGTTATTTTCGCATTTATGATATTAGTAAGGATAATACAAAAACTACCAGTTCAAATCACAAAATTAAATAAAAGTGGGTATCCCTAACTACGTATTTTAACTACATATAAAAATCATCTCAACCGTCTCCAAGAAATTGAGAACCTCCTTTTTGCGAAGTCGGTTAAAATAAATATAAAAATTAACACAAAATTGTGCCACAATTTCTCATTAAAAACAAATAAGAAATTATTATTTACCTAGCTGGTTTCCTAGGCTTGTCAAACGAAATTTCGTTATCAGTACCCTCCGTATTTGGTTCAAATACTTAAGCTACAGCTGTTACATTAAGTAAGTAGTTTAAGTTGAACTAGGACACACTTGTGCCTATACGGATCAGTTATTGCAACACACTTTAGATCGATTTAAGTTTAGAGAATGTGTTTTGAGAAGTTTTAATAGAAGTTCCCTGTCCTATAGTAGGTATATGCAACTTTTTTGATAATTAAACATGTTTTTTTTTGCTTATTTGATGATTAAAATGAGTAAATCATATTATGATGATGTATGCCTAATGCAATGTCAACGTCAAACTATTTAGGCCTTTACAGACACTTATGAACGTCAAAATATAAATACTTAAGTTTGATTCTAGTTGCTCATTGCAAAAGTTGTAAAATGCTAGTTTTCTAAGTACATCTTGGACACCAATGACTGTGTTTCGGAGGGTACGTTAAACTGTAGCTCCGGCTGTCATTTGAACATCTTTGACTGTCGTTACGGATAGTGAAAAGCCAGAAAGTCTGACAACCAGTCTTACCAAGAGATATCGGATCTAAGTAAAACACTGCTACTAAAACCGTCCTCCACATAGTTAGGAAAAGGCTAGCCAGATAATCTGCGAAATGAATACTTTGGATATCTTCCAACAATTGCAGTTTATGAAGAAACAATAGATTCTTAAACATTTCCTTTATTACAAGCCAATGTCTGCGTACCCGTGCAGTGCAAACTTTTAGTCGGCCGATAGTTTGTCGGGCTCATAAATCAGTATGAAGATGAATGGTAGTACGCACATTACAAAGATCAGGTATTTAGTCGGTATCAGACCGACTGAAAACATTGATTACAATCAAGGTTTAGCTACAATTCTACTAATATTATAAAGAGGAGTTTGTTTGTGTGTAATGAATAAACTCAAGAAAAAACTAGACCGATTTTCAAAAAATCTTTAACCATTAGAATGCTATATCACCTGCGAGTAGGGCTGCCATTTCGAATTTCGCCAAACCCGGACAAAAATTAAAAAAACCCGGACATTTGGCGTAAATCGCATTTTTTCCCCGGACGAGTCCGATTTTTTTTAAACAAAACAGGACCTAATTTTTAATATTACCCTTAAATGAGGTGCTTCCTTACATGAAAAGTCAGGGCCATCTCTAGCTCATGTAGTACCTAGTATTGAAAGATTGTGACTTAATGTATTTCGAAGGTCATAAATAAGAAAGCTCATATGGAAACTAGGAGTTGCCTTTTTTTTAGTAATAGGACTTTAAAACGGCGCTACCTTGTTGATAGGTTAGACAAAAAATTTTTGTAAAACACAAACAACTGTAAAGTGAAGTTACCGCGAGCGTAGCGAGCGCGAAATCTTTTGAGTTTTGGGTCACTAAAGCACCTAAACTTGTATAATAAAAAAAATCCGCAAAGTGAAGAAGCCGCAAGCGAAGCGAGCGCAAAATGTTTCGAATATTGGGATATTAAATTAGCTAAAGGAAAAAAAATCGTGTCAAGAAAAGAAGCCGCGAGCGAAGCGAGCGCGAAAATTTTTGAGTTTTGGGACACTTCGACTTCTGCAGCAAATGCTTGTCTATTTGTAATTTTACAAGGTTAAACTTCCATACAAAGCAAGCAATCTCATGTACCTATAGTTAGTAGTTGTTGAAGGCGAGGCAGGCTAGGAATTGGCTTGGTTGGTGGATTTAACGATTGTTATTGAAAAGTCTGTTTGACTTCTTATCCTCTCAAATCCAGTGATCGTCCTCTTAAATCTGCTGGCCCTAGTCCTGTATGGCGTTGGCGTGGGCGCTCTGCGGCGCCTCTGAGCCCGTGGCGCCCGAGTTATTCGCATACCCTGCACCATAGGTTAAGACGGCCCCGTGAAAAATGTCCGGGTTTTCCCCGGACACTTCTTGAAACCCCGCCCGGACGTCCCCCGGACGGCCTCCAAACGAGGACAAATCCGGGGAAACCCGGACGGATGGCAGCCCTACCTGCGAGTAACATTGGCTATGGTTTATTTTGGTACGGACTGGCAGTAGTTTCCACGTGAAGCGGGTGAAACTTATTCTGGAAAATGGCTGGTTTCAAAATAAAATTTTGCCAACCATCGGGTCAACTGGCGGCCGACTATTTAGTCTGCAGTGTGAGGCTACTAAGCCAGCGACAAATAGAAATGACCTAACCCGCATATAGTCCTCTCTCTGTCTTACTATTGTAGTTTAACTGTTGTGCGAAAGTGACAGGTAGGGTGTCCCAAGACATAAGGGGGAATTTTTTTTTCTCGAATTCAAATACGCATACCCTCTAATTTTTTTCGGTTTGACCTCATTATCTCCTATAATAAATATTATCTCGATCGGACAGTGATAACCCGTGCCGACTTAATGCCAAAGTTTTCACATGAAAATTTGTACTGACTGACTATGGAGAAATTTAGATCTTAATTATTATAACTAAAAATAAACCTTGAATACATCCAAATAATGTTTTATCTTCTCATATACATTGAAAAATATTATCATTATTAAAATTTTCATTTTAAAGTAGTTTTTTTTTACAGTCAGGATAAATTTTCCGATGTTCTAGGACTGTACCTAACAATAATTGTTTTGTTAGGCTCTCCTGGCTGTCATTTGACATCTTGGACAGTCGTTTCGGGTAGTCAGAAGCCAATAAGTCTGACACTGGTCTTATCAAATGGGTATTGGGTTGCTGGGTAACTGGGTTGAGAAGTCAGATAGGCAGTCGCTCCTTGTAAAACTCTAGGACTCAGCTGAATCCGGCAAGACTGGAAGCCGACCCCAACATAGTTGGGAAAAGGCTCGGGACATGATGATTTATTCTTATTAATCAAAATCAAATAAATTACATATCTAAGTTGCTGAAAAAGTCGTGATAGCGTTGCTTAAAAACGTCTTGTGTCTTTTGTCCCTCCAAACTTTAAGGTGACGAGTTTCGTCACACAATTAGGCAAAGATTTAGTTGGAATACGCGCCTTTCCCCAGTAGATAATGCATTCGCGACTAGTAAGATTTACGTTTTCATTCACAATTAAATTCATCATCTTCCGAGCCTTTTTCCCAAACTATGTTGGGGTCGGCTTCCAGTCTAACCGGATTCAGCTGAGTACCAGTGCTTTACAAGAAGCGACTGCCTATCTGACCTCCTCAACCCAGTTACCCGGGCAACCCGATACCCCTTGGTTAGACTGGTGTCAGACTTACTGGCTTCTGACTACCCGTAACGACTTCCAAGGATGTTCAATGACAGCCGGGACCTACAGTTTAACGTGCCATCCGAAACACAGTCATTGGTGTCTAAGATATACTTAGAAAGTACATACAAACTTAGAAAAGTTGCATTGGTACTTGCCTGACCTGGGATCGAACCCGCGCCCTCATACTCGAGAGGTTGGTTCTTTGCCCACTAGGCCACCACGACTTTTTCATTCACAATTAAATTAATTTTCCGAATATCACAACATAGTATACAACAAAGTCGCTTTTTCTGTCCCCGTGTCCCGTTGTAAGTTTACCTAATTCTTCAAAACTACGCAACCGATTTTCATGCGGTTTTCTCTAATAGATAGAGTGATTAAAGAGGAAGGTTTACATGTATAATAACACACATTAAATAGTGGAGAAATACTGTTATTCCGTGCGAAGCCGGAGCGGGTCGCTAGTTGTACAATGAAACTGCCAGAACTTGTCCATTAGACGGAAGTTTGAGCCCGACATTTGATGCTTTAGGTCCCCTAATTAAAAATATACTCTTTTTATAACTGCGTAAGTCTAGTGACATGTTGGCTGTTTGAAAACAATGATTCGTTCACTAAATAACAAGAAATCACAAGCACATCGACGAGTTAGATCGCGTTAGTCTTAGAGAGCAAGTATGACATACATTCAAATGTAAGTCGGCACGGGTTACCGTGGTCCTACCACCATAAAATTTTATTTATAATAGTTTTGGACCAAAAGGAAAAAAATAGGAGGGTATGCGTTAAAAAAAAATGACTTTGATTTTTTTGGGACACCCTAGTGACAGGGTTAGTGTTAAGTCTAAGCACGTGGTAACTAACTTTTGTTTGTGCGTGTCTGTCTACAGTTATGAATAATATTAAAATGTTTTGTTTGAAAACCATAAGTTTGCTTCTAATAAAATACTATAACTATAGGTAGATAAGAAGGTATGCCAAATTTTGTTTGATTTAGACGGGTCATTTGATGACAAAATAAATAGTAAATACCTAATTATTAGGTCTAAAATTAGAGTCCTGCAGATTTGTGATAAAGTACCTATAATAATGGATTCATGTTTTTGCAAAAAACATGAATCCGACTTAAATCTAAAAATGTATCTCTATATAGGTATACAGCTAAAAAAACGTTCTCCAAATACTAACAAATACAATGCTGAAAAACGTATCAAAAGCGGTTCAGCCAAACGTAAGATAATCGCACACAAACATACATACACACACAAATATACAATAAAAACTAAGGACTTCTTCATTTTGACCTCTGTTAAAAATAACCGATTTGACAGTGCTAATAATAGTACCTAAGTATTACAATATGCATTTAGAGGTATATTATATCTAGACTTAGTCGCAGTGAATGTCCGAAGCTATGCAACGCTTGCATAAGAGCTTTGAGCTTTCTCCGCTTAAAGCTAAAATGACGTATTTCAGTACGTAGGTACTGAGAGAGAGACCTTTATGTTGATTTGCACGCAGGTTAACACGTTTTGATTCTTATCTATAGCACGATTTTTTTCGGTAATATTTTAGTCGATCGATAGTTTGTTCGGGCTCATAAATCAGTATGAAAATGAGTGGTAGTAGGTACGCACATAAGAACGATCAGATATTTGGCCGGTACCAGATTGACCAAACTTCGATTAACTTCAATAAGTTTTTTGTATTCAACGATGGCGCAAACTGCCGGCAGACTGTTTAGTATATGTATAGTGTGCTCTTAAGCTAAGATCACGTATTTCAATACGTACCGAGGGATACAATACCTTTATACTATATATAGATTTGCACAGTTATAGCCTCTTACCAGGGTCCTGCTTGTGAAATCTCTCCGGTGGCGTCGGATTGTCGTCCCATCGCGCTACGAGAGTGAAGGAATAGTGAGTGCACCTGTGTCCAAGCAAATGCTCGTGCACTACAATATGTATTTCGTAACTGGCTGATCTCCGTATATGATAGACAATGAGCTAGGAGGACATGATCATTCAACATTCAGAGATATATTGTTGACTGAATAGTAGGCCGATAGTTGTCTCTATGGTCGTTTGTCATTTAATTTAGGGGTATTGTGAATCCAAATCAAATTTTATAATGTGCGCACTATAGTTACCGGCACGGATAATGAGCTCTCGGCGGAAGAGTGGGGATCTGCGCACCGTACACTTAAGGCAATAAACCAATAAATCACTTCTGCGCAGGTGAAGGTCAGGGCTCAATATCCTTGCCGATGATTATACTTCCGTACCTACTTATTTATGAGCCCGATCACACTATCGGCAGACTAATTAGCAATATGCTATTAAACACCCGGGTATCGAACCTACACCAGTAATTAAAACCGTCACTTCTCCGGAAATAGGAACTGTCGATCAAGTGAAACGAAACGTGCTTAGAAATTTGATGCCTTCGTCATATCCGCCCCGTTATGTCTAACTCCCATGGGACTGGGTAATGGTGACTTTCAGTTTTATTATTATATTTAATAGGTTTCACTTTGTTTTCAGCTATTGGAGGCACCAGAAAAGCAACTGTTAAGTTTCAAGTTTTTTCATTTAGATCCTTCAGTCTAGCCAGCTTAAAAGAATCATTTGCCTAGCCTCTTCCCAACTATGTTGGGGTCGGTTTACAGTCTAGCTGGATACAGATGAATACCAGTGTTTTGCAAGGAATGACTGCCTATCTGATCTCCTCAACCTAATTACCCAGTTGGCTCTATGGTTGGAATTTTTTTAAAGAAAATCTTAATTCCTATTAAAGTTTTCAGTCTTTCTGATACGGGCCAAAAACCTGATCGTTGTAATGTGCGTACTACCATTCATCTTCATACTGATTTATAAGCCCAAACAAACTATCGGCCAGTGCGCCTACTCATAAAGTCATTCTCATAATTCGTGTTGTTTGAAGAAACGTGTTCGTTTCACGCATAATCAGTTTTAGAAGGCTTTAGTGTCTTCTTTGGATATTAAATTTAGCACAACTGATGACCTTAGAATAGTTCTAAACCTACATACTGGTTACCTCACCTTGCTGTTATCAGTAGGTGTAGTAATGTCTAGATTCCACCAGTGTGTAACACTGTGGCAGTGTGTCACACTCAAATGTGTATTCTGGTCTATTAGATCTAGCAAACACTAAGATATTTCGAACATGTCTAAAATGCCCACGAAACTGCAACCTTTGTGCGCGAATACATGCTAGATACATAGATGTGCTCTATTAGGTACACCAACTTTTACAGTTTTGATCTTAGAATAAATTATAGTTGGTGATAAAATGAGCGATCACTCTCAAGCAACCCTAGAGTGGATCGAGGCGAGAAGGAAAGATTATATGGTAAGCAGTTAGGCAAAGTGCACGATACTAGCAATAACCTCGCGCCGATGCGTACATATTATTTTTCTTTCGAATCTCGTCATTACATTTAGAACAAGTGACCTCAGAATAGTTCTAAACCTACATACTGGTTACCTCACCTTGCTGTTATCAGTAGGCGTCATTAGACTGGTACATAAAAAGGCCTACTTGGTATCATTGTAAAATGTTGAATCAATGGGGTTTTACCAATGTGCAGTTGAAAAACTTTATGTAATAATTTCTAAAGTATCTAATAAGTACTAGCTGTGTTTTGCGGTTCTTAAACACTGTCTGATAAAAGTTACATATGTGCTTTCTCATGTTTTAGACCATCTGTACACAAAACTTCATTAGAATCGGTTCAGCAGTCTTGATGAAGAAGATATATCTCCGTATGATGTAAGTTTGGGGTTCCGTACTCAAAAGATAAAACGGTCCCTATTATTATGACTTAGCTGTCCGTCTGTCACCAGGCTGTATTTCATGAACTGATTATTGAATTGCTATTTTAACCAGCTTTTACATAGAAACGACGACTTTATTCCAAAGTATTCTTCAAACTGTACATTAATTTACGAGTGTACCTAGCGATCATTAGTGAACATCTTATGTCACGCTTGACGGACCTTGAAGAGTTCCGGGTTCAATCCAACACGTATAATTTTACTTGGTTAGCAAAAACATGACATTGCGAGCCTAAGCAGCGTGAAGACATCAATTTAAAATCTACGATTTTAACTATTGTTCTGTGTTTTAGTATTAACTATTGTTCTTCTTGAATTTTTTTGCTGTTTTCCCATCGTGTGAATTAAGTTTTGATGGTCTGGTATAATGTTTGACGCGGTCAGGTCATGGATGGGTGACTGTCTTGACATAAGAGTCCTTAATGTTTCGGAGCGATAAATTGGTGAGCCCCGGCTGTCATTTGAACATCTTTGGCAGTCGTTACGGGTAGTCAGAAGCCAAAAAGTCTGCAGCAAGTTTTATCAAAGGGTATTGGTTTGCTGGGGTAACTGGGTTGAGGAGTTTAGTTTTATAAAAAACTGGTTCTCAGCTGTTTCTGGTTAGGTTGGAAACCGACCCCAAAATAGATGGGAAAAGGCTAGGCAGATGATAATATGTAGGTGATCAAAAGACCTGACCAACGTGGGTGCAGCATGAGGGAGTGTCCAACTCTTACTGACTACAAACCCACCAATTTTTGGATTTTTTGTTTTAGCTTTCACTAGGATTTTTTTATCTTGAATGTGAATATCTTTGCTAAAATTGAATATGACAGCCTAATCTAGTCCAAATATACGTAAGCAATAACTTACTTCAACTTAGTAAGTGGGTAAGGTATAGTTCAGTTGCGCAAGAGTTGAGTGTAACACTTTCGTTGATCTGACAGTACTCGTTTATTGAGATTAATTGCCTCTTAAGTACCAGTTATGTTGGTACACTTGTACATATGTTTTTTAATGTAGGGCTATAAAAATAAGTACGTATGTAGGAGTTTGGACTTAGCTGTGTAGGTATGTGATTGAACTTGTACTATTAAAAAATTAAATGGACCCCAAAGCACGTTTTAAGATGTTTATAAAATACCTACTCTGTTTTATTTTTACCATAGGACATGGTTTTTTAGCTAAGCCTTCCACGGGAGACTATATTTGCAAAATCAATACTAATGGTTTAGTCCAAGGTCTCATTAGATAATATCGGATAAAAACAACCAAAAGGTTGTACCTACTTATTACCGAGTAATTAGGTTAAATAGACGTCATGTATTATTCAAAAACATGTTGTATTGAAATCCAATTACAACTTAATGAACATATTTTGAAAGCAAAAGAAAAACATTACAGGTAAAGCCAAAACTTGTAGCAATTCTTTAAGCAGTCTTGATTCAATGCAACCACTTACTAAAAAGTAAAAAAAAACTGATCAAAGATACATGCATCCAACCTGTTCTCTTCAGGTCATTTTACATCACTGAATAATGAACCTTAACTCCATATATATAAAGTTCAATTTTGCTTGTAGATACAATGTTTTTTACTAATACTTTCAATCTGGTGCTGAATACAGCATATTGTAATGTCGTCTCGATACATAATTGTAGGAAAACGATTGCAAAGTTACGTCATACATTGCTCTGTCTCAAATGCGGGTAGCTCTCTGTACATAAGAGGCATTGTTTGAACTATTTACAATAAAAATTAAAACTCTCCTAGCAAAAAACTAAAAATCGTTTGGAACTTAACACAATATCTCAACACTTTAAAGGGTAAAATAATGAAATTTGGATTTTCTGGAGCAAAGGTTAGCTTGACCTTATTTTGGGAAGCTTTAAAAATATTAAATGCCTTCTTTAGCTATGTGTGCAGAACAGGAGATTGACTCCTCTGTTCGTTATGAAGTCCACAAAGAACTCCAGAAGGAACAGAGTTGGGTTTGTACCAGAAGGGTGGATACCGGGATCGCGGTAACTCTTGCAATCAATCCCGCAGCCGTGGCAGGGTTTTGCTTACCTCAAGCAGAACAGTCTATATTGCGTCTACCAGATCAATAAATAAACTGTATTTAAAAGTTACATCACACAAGAAGATAAGAGTTTATAAATTTCTAAACGATTGTCAAGAAGGGTTATCTTTTTTTTAGTATGTAGTAGTGTGTTTTTTTTAGTTTTTTTAGTATAAGTACCTATGCATAAAAAATTGGATCTCTCAAATCAACTTTCAAAAGATTTGGGACGAAATTAACCTACCAAAGCCAAGCCCTACTACAGAAAACCCAATAAAAATAAAATTACATAACGTAAAGTCATCTTATAATATTATGATATTACAGAAGCTCTTACCGGCTTAAATTAATCCCCTATATGGTCAAACCAGGTCAACTGGTTCCCTCACGTATGGTATGAGAAATTTCGTGTTTCGCCTCAGGGTCCATCTGACCTCCATACGCCTTTGGTAGACCTGTTTAATATGGTGTACTGTTATTGGGAGGTCCAGGTTTGGGAAGGTGAAATAATGTGGAAGAGATTTTAAAGGAGAATTTCTTGTGAAATGTTGGATTTATGGGTACATTATATATACCTAGGTTTTTATGTTATAAATAGGAAACATTTTTCAAATCGGTTCAGTAGTTTCAGAGTGTGTAAAAAAAGTGTTTACTTTTAATTATATTAGTGCAGAATTAATCCTATTTACTTTTAAACCTAGAATTTGAGTTTCAGTACCTATATTTCGACTGTTTTCTATTCAATTAATTATGTACAAAAACTTCTGAAATAAAGTTTTAGTTAAATAACTAACGAAACGAAATTCAAAAGAAATGTAAAGAATGCCCCACACACAAAGGAAATAGTATACCTACATAAAAAAATACAATTAGAGCAAACCAATCCGTTACAATTTCCTGTCTTCATGCTCACATTTCAAGATCAACAGAGCTGCTATTAAGGCATGGCTACACTAACATTAAAACACTATTTAATGGGCTCGCCACACGCGAAGATATCCGATGTCGTTATTTTCTAGTAAAAGAAATATATCAGAAAGTTTACTTGCTTAAACTTTCTAATACTTGCTATATATTTTTTTGCTTTATAACTAGAATTTTATAGGAAACAAACATCCTTCAGTTTCAAGGGAACTTCTTCGAACAGCCAAATTGATGATAAATCTGACACTGATATAATTTTTCAAATTGGACCAGTAGTTCCTGAGATTAGCGAGTTCAAACACAATAACTCTACAACTATATGATTTTAGTGTAGAATCATACTTATAAAAGCCTACTGTATCATACACAAGACTTATATTTTGCCTTTTCATGCAAGACTGCAAAACCAATTTTTTTGCGTATTTTTTTCGAGTTCGTAAAAAATAAATGCATTATCATATCAGAAGGACAGGAAACACATAAGTTTTTGCTTTCCCGTCTTACTGAGAATATGTAGTCATTGTATTTCACAGTCTGACACTAGTCTGACATCATGACATTGTCAGAGACATTGTTAGATTCTAGTACCCCTGCAATATTCATGGCTTATAAATTAGCTATTTCCCGCGGTTCCACCTGTGTACCGCTAGAACGACTTACTACACCCGTATACCTACTCCCACTTCCTATTGGAAGTAGACTATCTCATCTCCCTAGATTTTTTCCAAATATGTTGGAGGATTAACGCTCAATCCTTCTCCGTGTGGGGAGGTCTGTGCCCAGCAGTGGGCCGATAAAAAGGTTGTAACAATGTAGGAGGCAGCTTCTAGTCTACAGCTGAGTAAAATAAATAAATTAGCAATCAATCCATGTGACTAGTGATTCACATGGATTGATTGCTAATTTATTTATTTTACTCAGCTGTAGACTAGAAGCTGCCTCCTACATTGTTACAACCTTTATAATCTGCCTAATTTAATTTCAACTGTAAATAGTTCTTTTTAGACTGATTAAGACTTTCAGATACAGACTTTCTGGCTTCTGACTACCCATAAGGACTGCCTAAGATAAAAAAAAAACTATAGACTAACTAAAAACATAGCAAATATAGTGATACTTCTGTATAAGTTTTATAGTGTAACGCGATGAAAAGTAATTCAAAAAGCTGCGACTGCGCCTATGTCGACGGCGTCTGGTATGTCGAGCACAAAAGTGTTAAGAGAGTTCAAGTAGTAAATACGTGTTTAGATATATTGTCATCTGAGCTATGTAGCTAACAGCTGTCATGGTATGGGCATGTAATGCGGACGAATTAGGATACAGTGGAAAGGGACGAATTAGGATAAATTGAAAGGGGACGACCTAATGAACTATGGATGGATTGAATTGGATTGTGTAAAAGTCGATATGGCTAGAAAGAATGTAACTTATGAGATGATGGCAGAACGAAGAGAATGGGATTGGGTATGGTATGAGGTTTGTAAAGTTCAGATGACGATATATTGAACTTCACAAATTAAGATATTTAACGATGAACCTAGTAGAAAAACAAAAATTATATATTAATTGGTCTTCTCTTTGTAACTCAATAAAATACGTGAGATTTCCCGTGTCTCATTTTAAAGTAAATCAACCAAACACTTCTGTCCACGACAGTACAGGTCTCGCGACTGGTTGCCGGTTGCACAAGGTTGCGGTGACGTAACCATGTGTTTTCGGCAACCGTCCACCACGGTGCACCCAATCTCCTTTAATAGGTCTCATGTTGAGTAGACTCCGTTATAATTTTGATGTTTCTTATTTTTTGTTTTATCTTGTTAGGTAAGAGGTTATTTTAACTGTATATTTAAAAGTAACTACTTATATTTTTAGGCAGTTCCTTCGTTTATATAAAGTTTATTTTAACACTTCAAATTGTTAGATAATTTTGAAAAGAAGTTATGTTTATGGAGTTTCTTGTCGGTTCTCCTCCGTGAGACCTACTTCTTGGAATCGTGCACCTAGCTATTGCCGTTTAGTAAGAACTTGATAACTGACTTCCCAAAAAGGAGGTTCTCAATTCGTCAGGATCTTTTTTTTAAATAGATCTATACGAAATAAAAACGTTTCACTTTGAGAGAGCATAGAGCCTTATAAAGGACGTAGTCATAAATTAAATACTACATTTTTATCCAAATGCGGAGAGAAGTTCCCCAGAAACACAGGTATAATCGGGAGAAACAGTTTATATTTTACACGCATACAACACATTAACACCAAATCTTTAAAAAGTAAAGCAATAAGGTCAAAAAATATTCAAAAAAACTTTTGAAAACCGGTACAAAAATCTACCCTGAGGGCGTTGTTAACATTCCAAGGCGTACACATGTTTTGTATGTCAATGTCACAGTTAAGTAGAAGTGTACTATCTGAACGATCTATTTCCTTGAAAACTATTGGCGATGCAAAGATTCTAACTAGCGCCTCTAGTGTCAAAATTGTGAAGCAGTCTAAGAACGACACTTTGACAGATATCCGTACATTTTGTGTCAAAATACCGCGCGTCAAATTAAAAAGAAAAAAGTGACAGTGACATAAATTGTATAGAAAAGGCTGTCAGTGTCGTTCTTAGACAGCTTCTTAATGTCGCCACTAGAGGCGTGCGCGTAATCTTTGCATCGCCAATATCTAAGTTAGTAGGTAGAGATGGATCTTATTTTGTGCGTCATTTGATAGTTTTCTAAGTTTTTATGGGAGTGTGTGCATTTAACTTTTTTTTTCACCAGAGGTCCACTTTTACCTTAGAATTAAGAAGTTCAAAATAGGTACCTATAGATAGATACAGAAACATTGACGGGAGGCTTACAACTTTTAGTGTATCTTGTTGAAAATGGGAACAGTGACCAAAAACCGATTTAAAAAATAAGTGATGCTATTACGAGAAGGTCGTGTATGTATTTAGCTAGTTGTTCCACGTCCCGGGAGAACCACATTCCGTAATCAGATTAAAATGTACCTTATATCCTTTCTCAGACTCTAGACTGTCTGTGTTCAAAATTGTATTCAAATCGGTTCATTACTTTTGATTTGAACGACTGACAGACAGCCAGAAAGAGTTACTTTCGCAGTAGAGAAGGATTAGAGAACGATTATACTTACGGATTATATCAAGTAAGTATTTTGTATAATCAATCCAGGGCCCAGTGTGTTATGTTTAAAAAAATCTGACGAAATCATCCCACAAAGAAAATCAGACGAAATACTTCCAAAAAATACTGTTAATGCTTATATATGCTTAACAAAGCATTTCAGAACATCCTTTTAACAACTAAGTCTAAAACTACACCTGCTTCCTCAAAATTCCAAGCTATTCTATACGTCAGACGTGTCTAACAAGAGCTACTCGACAATGATACGCCATCTTTATAAAGAACGTGCCCATAAGAGGCGCATAACGGGTAACAGTACCGTTACAGTTAGTGTTGTGTAATCACTCGCCGGTTATGCGTTGTCAAGTGAGGTTCGATTCCTGGGAGGTTATTTTTTGTTTTACCATTTTAAATTGGTCTATATTAAATCGGAAGTTACCTTGTTTATGTTAAGGATAAATGGTTTAACCAGCACAGGGGATCTAGAAGAAGAATAGTCATACACATACATAGGTATAGTAAATTGTAACTACTTTTCATATAATATTTAGGTTTTTCAGTTCTTTTAATTTTTAAGTAAGGTACCTCCTTTGTTTTTTTTTTACTAAGAAATAATATTGTAAATTAAAGGCTTTTTTTTTTTATTATATTTTATGTAGTGGTAAACAGCCTTTTTGCGTTAGCGGATTTTTCGCTATGTTTTCCGAGATCATGCGATGTCACGTGAATTTTTAAATAATTTTGTATTGGCCCTTGACATAGTATTGGCAGTTGTCAATAGTTTGCTGTCATACATATTAGTCGGTCAGAAAATCCTCCAATGTGAAAAGGCTGTAAAGAATATGTCAGATAAGTAACATTGTAGCTTTTCTAATTTTTATGTCTTTCAAGTGTACGTTTTAAAGGCAAAAGAAAAGATTGCTTGGTTTTCAGTAAGGAAACCTGAACTTTGAAGTAATAAATCGATCATTGCTTAGTTTGAAAATAATCGTGAATCCAGCCAAACTTTTAGTCGCTCTGATACAGGATACCTGATCGTTGTCATATGCGCACTACCATTAATCTCCATACTGATTAACGAGCCCAATCAAACTATCAGCCGAAACATTGGCACATTACATAAGCCCTGACATTTGCATCAATCAAGCATCGCGTTAGCACACACACACACACACACACAGTCACAAATGAGTGCATTACAAGTGCAGAAGGTCAATATCGATGCACATCGCTGGGCAACCTATTGTTGACCATAACTAGTGCAAACTAGTTTATTTTGATGCCAAGTTTCAATAATACTGGCGTTCAGACTGTAAGTCAAAGCGACTCCTGGGGCCCGATTCTCCTAAGTTAATAATGTCAAAATCGAATAGAAATCGAATCGCAATATGATCGCAATAGGAGTTTTAAAAATATCGGGCATTCTGCTACTAATAAAAGACCGATCGTATTCGATTGACATTTGATTGGTGTGCGATTGGTCTGCTATTTTGGTGATTTTGGTCTATACGGTAGTTTGCTGTATAATCATTTTGTAATCGTAAATCATTTGCAGACAAAATGATTCATTATTGAATGACAGAAAAGGATAAAAACGTTTATTTCAAAGAAAAAATAGCGGAATGCCACATACGCTTCAATCGTAGTCGAATCGAGTCGAACGTGAATCGAATGGCGCATAAGTAAAATTAGGAGAATCGGGCCCCTGCACTCAGCATATCAGGGGCCCGATTCTCCTAAGTTAATAATGTCAAAATCGAATAGAAATTGAATCTCAATATGATCGCAATAGCAGTTTTAACCATATCGGGCATTCTGCTACTAATATAAGACCGTATCGTATTCCAACGACATTCGATTGGTTTGCGATTGGTCTGCTATTTTGGTGATTTTGGTCTATACGGTGGTTTGCTCTACAATCATATTGCAATCGTAAATCATTTGCAGACAAAATGATTCATTATTGAATAACAGAAAAGGATAAAAAACGTTTATTTCAAAGAATAAATAGCGGAATGCCACATACGCTTCAATCGTAATTGAGTCGGGATTGGATCTCAGTCGAACGTGAATCGTATGTCGCTTAAGTAAAATTAGGAGAATCGGGCCCCTGCTCTTTAATAAGATCATTCAGCTGTACTCAGCATATCAAATAAGTATAAAAGTAGCACTGCCTCGTTGTTCTAGTTGTCGCAAGTGCGGCTGCTGAGCACGAGGTCTCGAGTTCGATTTCCGGGTCGGGCTGAAATCGCTTTGTGGGTGCTCTCCGATGCACAGGTGTATCTCAACCAACATCGAGACTCCGGGCTGCTTTGTGAAAATTTTTCTCAAAGCTATTTTAGCAAGACCAGGGAATCGAACCTTAGACCCCATGCACAGTAGTCGGACTTTGGGACTGGACTAACTTTGATACCTGTTTATATTTATACCCACCTATATTTTGACAATCGCGCAGTCACTACTTAGTTGTATGTATGTACTTTCTAATTATATCTCGACTGCCTATCTAACGTCCTCAACACGGGTAACCCAATACCCGTATAAGACTGGTTATCAGACTTACTGGCTTCTGACTACCCGTACCACCAAAGATGTTTGATGACAGCCATATACTTAGAAAGTACATGCATACTTAGAAAAGTTGCATTGGTACTAACCTGACCTGGAATCGAACCCTCACTCACATATGTACTTGAGAGGTTGGTCCTTCACCCACTGGGCTACCACGACTTTTCATTAGTCTAAATCTTATAAAATAACATTGATATGTAGGTATTTAGCGACACCTAAATCCGACTGGTTCTTGCTTGGCTTCCTTGTGGGCGTTCAGGCAACTATTACTTAGAACTGTGTAGATTGTTCAATATTACCCCATTCGATTCATTCAGCTGGATTATCAAAGAAGTTGTCTACAGTCTCTCTCTAGTGAAAAAGTGCCTATGCAAATATTCAAACACATTATGACACGTACAATTTAAGGCGAAATTGAGATATAGGTGTGTAAATATTAAACGACTGCCCAGATGTTGGCTAATTAATAGGCCTGTAGCTAATAACATGCGAAATAAATAATCCAACCTGATTCATCATTTACGGAACAGCCTCGATAACACCCACTTGACAAACAACATACTACTTTTAATCTACAAGGTCGGGTAAACCAATTTTGCATTCTACCTATAGAAAATACACTACCAATTCAGACGCAAAAAATCTCATCCACTCTTATGGATTAGGTAATAGAGTCGAGAATCAAATGAGCTTGTAGTTAAAGAGGTGTAAAAGTAAGTTTGTTTTTAAGAAATGACTTTACATTGGCGGCCGAACCCCCATTGTTTTATGGGAATGTTATGAAACTCGTATTTTGTAAGAACTGCTTTTAAAAGCGGTTACAACCTCTTTTCAGAGTAAATGGATATAGAGAATGAATTATATAATATTATCTTGCTTGATGTATGATAAAATCTTTAATTGGTAGGTAATAGCTTATAATAAATAATAGTTTAAAAAAACTAAAAAACACGCTTTTTTTTAATATTTTTTTTTTGTATTCACACTATTATTAATTTATATTCATTGAAATTTTTTACACTGTTTTCTTAATTTAAATTCATTAAGATTTATTTTCTATTTTTTAGTTCGTTTTTCTATAAAAAGCGTGTTTTTTAGTTTTTTTAAACTATTATTTATTTTCTACTTTTTAGTTTGTTTTAAAACTATTATTTGTTTTGTAGAATTAAAATTCTCTTTAGTATACAAAAAAATTTCAATATTAGAGAAAACGGCTAAATATAATTGTTGGAAATAAAAATTAACATCGAGTCCTGCCTTATCGACTGTAGAGAAAAATTCTAGAAAATTTTAATTAATTTTCTTACCTTATCGACTAAAGATGAAAATTATATAAATTAACAAAAATCATATTTTGCTAATTGAAAAGCCTAGAAGTCGGTGTCTAATGGATGTTACTAAGTTAATTTTGCCACCGACTTCAAGGCCGATGCACCTAAAATTAGTTTTTTTTTTTGCTTTTTAGTGTTTTGGGAAGTCGGTTTAATTTTTTTGTAAAAAGGTTATTTATTTAAAGCTTTTCAGTGATACGAATAGTTGTCACTATCCATACAAGTGGGAAGTTCTCATCAATACAAAGAATATAAGTCCAAACGAGGTATTTTACATATTCAGTTGTCGAGTTCCCTCGACTTTCTCTGGTCTCCATCATCAGGTCAGCTCCAAACCTTCACTGTTGCATAGGTCTTGTCAATACGAATAATTTAAGCCCAAACACGAGGTAGTTTACATATTCAGTTGTCGAGTTCCCTCGACCCTCTCTGGTCTCCATCATCAGGTCAGCTCCAAATCTTCACAGTCGAATAGTGCTTTTAGGCGTACACTTGAGTGTCAAGTTTTTACCCTATGTATGCCTACAACTTTTGAAGGTTGCCCTCGATTTCTCAGGGTTTCCATGATCAGATCCTGACCTGATGACTATGGGACCAACTGGCAGCTATTCCGAGTCGAACAAAAAAAGAATCACGTAAATCGGTCTATAAACCTCGGAGTAATCGATGTGTATGTGTAACCTCCTCCTTTTTGGGAAGTCGGTTAAAAATGGAATAATTTTATCAAATTAGTGTATTGTCATCGGTCCTCAATAAATCTACAAAGTTTGAACGAAATCTGGCCGTTTAAAGTGGGTCAAAATCGCGCCCAAAGAAGTCGGTTACAAACATACAGGTGAAGCTAATAAAAAGCGTGTAAAAAGGTGAAGGAAAACATCTTGAGGAAACCTGGACTGTATAGTCTGAAATCACCAACCCGCATTGAGCAAGCGTGGTGATTAACGCTCAATCCTTCTCCGTGTGAGAGGAGGCCGCAGCCCAGCAGTGGGACGATAAAAAGGGCGGTAACAACAACAACATTTTAAATACATCTATGGGTTGTTATTCAATAAGGGTTATCTATATAATATTGCTGGCTATTAGGCTGTCTAACTGGGCTATTTATATGCATTTCGTAACCACCACTGGTAGATTTCTACTCTTACTACAGTCTAACTGTGCCTAATAACTATAAAAAATAAGTCTGACAATATAGAAAAATCGGTTCAGACATACTATATTCTATATACCTACTAATCGCGCACTTACATACATATATGGCAAACGGGAAACCCTTATTTTCAAAGTCGGTTAATAAAGATTAACTATTTAATATTTCAAGCTTAATTGGCTATTTCGAAAGAGAATCGTTGCCAATAAAAAACTAACCTAGGTACTACTTGGCAAAATGTATCAAGATAGTATCAAAAAAGAGAAAAGAGGCTTGCTTGAGAGGCTTGCCAAGGTCAGCGCAAGGATGGGTTGCATACGTAAAACTTGTTATAACCGGTTTCGCGGGTGGTCCGAAGTCTGAAAGCTGAGACTTTTATCAGTTTATAATTTCTCAGACTCATTCATTTGAAAAAGTTAGCTGTATGAATAAAAATTGACTAACATTTTATTCTGATGTATGTAGGTCTAAGCTGTGCCACTGCTCAGTTTCATAAAAACCGTTCAACTCTTTTGCGTTGAAGTATAACAAAGCAGCCTATATGTTATTCTGATGTATAAGCTATGCTTGTGCCAAGTTCTATTAAAATCAGTTCAGAAGTTTTTGCATTAAAGGAAAACCACGTCCCGTGGGAACTTCTCTACTCATCTGTATAAAAGTAGGTATATGTAGTCTTCCTTGATAAATGGGCTATGGCACTGACGGAACTTTTTCAAATAATACCAGGAGTTCCCGAGCTTAACACCTTCAAATAGATATGATGTGATGTTCATCTTTTATCCTTAACACGTCTTCTTTTCAAAGAATTACTTACCTATATACGTTAACATGGTTTCTGCAACCTTTTGAAATGCTAATCGGAAATATTGTTCATCATCCAACAATTACGTCATGTCAAGGAACTGGGTTTCCCAATGAAATAAGATGACTATAACTATACATACAATACACACACATACAAGCGTAGCCAATCCGGTTTTTATGTAAAGGTTAGAATATCACTGAATAACTGGTTCAAAGATTTCGTCAAATAGCTTTGCCGTTTTGACATTGCCTACTTAGTGACTGCATCATCATCCTCCGAGCCGTTTTCCCGGATGCAGCTGAGTACCAGTGCTTTACAAGGACCGACTGCCCTAACTGACCCCCTCAACCCAGTTACCCGGGCAACCCCTTGGTTAGACTGGTGTCAGACTTACTAGCTTCTGACTACGCGTAACGACTGCCAAGGATGTTCAGTGACAGCCGGGACCTACAGTTTAACGTGCCATCCGAAACACAGTCATTGGTGTCTGTCGCTTCTTGTAAAACACTGGTACTCAGCTGCATCAGGTTAGACTAGAAGCCGACCCCAACATAGTTGGGAAAAGGCTAGACTAATAATCGTTTTTTCTCTGAAGCCTGACCTAAATCGAACCCACTCATACTTGAGAGGTTGGTTCTTTACCCACCACGATTAGAGAAAAAAAACGCCCAAGTGCGAGTCGGACCCGGAAAATTTCAACTCTCTAACTATCACGGTTCATGAGATACAGCCTGGTGGCAGACGGACGGACGGACGGACAGAGGAGCGAAAACAATAGGGTCCCGTTTTACCCTTTGGGTACGGAACCCTAAAAAACAATGCCATTTTCAAAAGACGCGAAAACCAGGAAAAGACCACCAGAAATATTCAAGGTCTACTCATTTAAAAACAAATCAAATATTCTGAACACTAATATATTTGAACTGAATGCTCTATGCGACCTCCGACTGCTGACCTTAACAACGTGGTAGCGTACTGTCAATTGTTACCTTTGCTTATGTAATGTTTAAGATGTGGGTGCTATTTGCAATGTGTGCTGTTTTTGTTGTTATCAATAATATAAACATATTGCAGTAGCAAATATTATTTTTTTGTGAGGTCGTTATTGCACTTTGAGGTAATTTTTGGCTATTGGCAAAGATATAATTTACAATACATTATCAACCATGTAAAAGTTTTATGTAACAATAAACCCCGTGCTCCGAGAGAACTACTTTCTGCACCCGGTCAAGAAATATAAGCTTCTAAGCTTTCTTTACAAGTGCAAATTTTATCAAAATCCGTTCGTTAGTTTTTGAACTATACTACCTATATACCTATACTATCTGCGCGTCCATCGAACCTTTGATGTTTATAATATTCGTGTTATAAAATATAACTCTGGACACAAATTATCTAAACTGTGCAATTAATTACTCATTTTAAATCTGCAGTAATAATGTATATTTCATAAGATTCATAAAACTGTCAGCTAGTATGAATGAAAACCCACTATAAGTTCCTATAAAATTTTGACATCTGACTCACAATATGGCCTCCAATAGCTGTCAATTGTTTTTCTACTTTATGTAATACACAAAGATAGACTTGTCACATTTAACATTGCAACGTAAAATATGACATAATGCAGTGACTTTGAAGATGATTTTGAAAAGATTTCTTCCTGTTTCACGGCATTGAAAATAACGTAAATTATGTTCGGTCGTTTGCGCGTTAATTTGCACGTATTTTTAAATGGGTTACTTTGTTTTGTTGTTTAGCAGTTGACTTGTCAACTTATTTTGAAGATTTGTATTGAATTAGCATTGTATAGTTTAGTTTTTCTTTCTATCTTTAAAGAAAACTGCAACTTTGATGGTTGTCTGACAATTTATTTTGAACCAGTAATAGTGAATCCATTCAAATTTTGTAGTCGTTATAATATCTGCCCCGTGCCTGCTTGTTGTTATAAGCGCGCTACTATTCATCTTCATACAGCATACATAAGAACTCGAACAAACTATCAAAACCGTCTAAGATCCAAGTCCACCAACAAGATACACGTCAGTTTTCTTAACACAATACTTTACGAATTTCTACACTCATTTTTTTAAAGTAAACCGTGGTTTCATTGTGCAAACTTGAGCCTAAGGGTTGAAAATCGAGTACTTAGTATTTGTAGTAAGGTTTATTTTTGCATGTGCACTGCTTTTGTCATTAAGAATGCTCGAAGGCGCTCGGTGTGAAATAATAAGAGGAGCCGATCGGCTCCGATCGTGTACTTTTTCTCGATCTTGCAGACGTTTGGCTCCGATTGCATGCTCTTTCAGCCGATCGGAGCCGATTCCGGTCGGTGTAAAAAGGAAAATGCTCGCCGATGCCCTCCGAATCGGTCTGTCTGAATGGACCCTAAAAGTGTGCAATATACGCGAACTTAAACTTACTAAAATAATATGATATTCCAATCCTTCAAACTGCCCCATTTATGTCAATGAAATGAATACTTAAATCAAAGACTGATTCCATTCACTAACCAGACAAACCATTTGTCTATAATCTGTGCTCGTAAGGATTTGCCAAGTTATTGAAATAAGTCACGTTTTCGTTACTCACTTATAAGGAGAATTTGAACATCAATGAATTTATCCTTGAGGTGGTTTGGAAAATTTTGAATTGTAAGGTAATTTTAGCTATAAATTTTAAAGAAAATGTAGGTATTTTAAATCAATATGTTTGTCTTTTCGGCTTTCACGCCAAAACTGCTGAATCGATTTGAATAAAATTTGGTGTGATCGTTTAGAGATAGGTACTTTTAAGCAGAGAAAGAGAAGACGAAGAAATCTCTATCTCTTGGGAGAACCACTATCTCTTTAAAAATAACCTTCTCAAGTTATTTTTAACCAGGTTGCTGAAAATGGTTCCCCAAGAAGTGGGTGAAACAGATGGTTGAAAAAACTTATAAATCTACCATTCAAATACAATCCCACTTAATTCACATACAAAAAATCAAGCCTTCAAAAAAACATACATCCCAAAATCGTCTTTCACATACAGCCTACATCGCAACTCCCGCGCATGTGAAATGACGTCACAATGACATCATGAGTTGTAGGCTTAACCTACACTGTGTCAATAGCTTGTTTGTCATTTATGTGCGGGTAGATGAAGGTTTTTACCTTATTTGGGGTTAGATTTGGAAATGTGGAAATTCTGTGTGTGATTTGAAAGACGAAAATATAATCATCATCATCATCTCAGCCATAGGACGTCCACTGCTGAACATAGGCCTCCCCCTTAGATCTCCACAGATACCTGTTGGAGGCGACCTGCATCCAGCGTCTATAGAAAATATAATAGGAGTAGATATCAGAAAGATTTATTTCTGAGTAGTTTTTCCCAGTGGTTTTAAACTTGTCTCAAAGGAACTACACCGCGCACCCGGATATAAAGTAGGCCTTATACTTAAAGATACTGCTGAAAATACACTTAGAAATATGGCTGATACTTAAAAATGGTTTACTAGCGAGGTGTAATGATTCATAATATTATAGACCAAGACCTTTGTAATCTACGACCAAAGAGTAACAAGCTTGGACTTTGGTTTCGAAAGAAAAAAAATTTAGTGTCGGCAAAAACTTGGTTTCCCAGAAAATATAAAGCCACTATGGCTTTAAGTAGACATTATGCTCCGTTAGATAGTTATTTTTTTTTTCATTTTTTTTCTGCTCATAAATTCTGAAAATCAAACCGGCTGTCATGGTATGGACATGTGATGCGGAGGAGTTAAAGCTATATTGTAAGGAAGATTTTGAGCATGAACGTGGACGGATATAGTGGAGGAGGAAGACCAAAGAAGGATGGATGGATTGTGTGAAAGTAGATATGGTAAGAAAGAATGCTACTTGTGAGATGAAGGCCGATAGAAGACTATGGAAGAAGAAAACATGCTGCGCCGACCACAAGTAAAATTGAGATATGGACAGAAGGGTGATGATGATGCAAAATGGTCGTAAAATCATTAAAATAATAAATCACAAGCCTCCATGACTCAATATCCGAAGATCCTTATATTAATAAGTTTGCAGAAGAGTGACGACTACGACCGGCCTCGATTCGAGGACGAGCCGACCACGACACTAATACATCACACTTAACCCTTATTTATAAGGCCATAAGGCTCAATTTATTAGTCACCAACTTCGTCAATAACTTTGTTTTTGAGTGAACTTTAGTGGGACGGGATAAGGTTGAATTTTGCTTGGTTTTTGATGATAATGTGATTTGTAATGTTAATTTAGTGATGTATTGTTATATAATTGTATTGTGAGACGAGATTTTCATTAGCGCCTTTAATAGGCTTCGAGATACTAACTTAGAAAAGCAATGCTTGGTTCGTTCAATACGAATTTAACATTCACAAATCTGAATTCGTAAATAAAAATATGTTCTGAGTTTAACTGAAAATGCTACCAAAACGGTAAATGGTTTTTTAAAAATAATTTCTTACTGCTAGTTATAAAAGGAAGTACAGATATCAGTAGTTGAAATATAACAGCCAGTCAGTTTCTCTGATTAAGTATAAAAGAGAGACAGCAAACTCCAACGGCAACGGGGCCAAAGTCTGCCGGGGCTGCGGGATTGTTTGCGCGAGTTATCGCGGCCCTGGTACATAAAGGGCTTAAGAAGGAACATGGTGGGTTTTAGTCAGTAAGAGTCTGACACTCCCTCACGCTGCACCCACAGCGAGAGGGGTATTTGATGATTTGCCATAAAAAAGGTATAGATTAACTAATTTTAATTAATTTTCATCTTTCGCAATATTTCTAAAATCGACGTTTTTTTTCCCATTTAACGGATAACTAATGACTAATCTACCTCTACAGCCTATGTTTGACGAACATGAGCAAATGTGGGTGCGTTGAGCAACATAATGTATGTCGTGTATGCCCTTGTAACCACATATATGGTCCACGGGGGCATCTCAGATGGCCTGACGAGTAATTATAAGCGATTTCAACAGGTCTCGTGATGATTGCAAACTGAGGTTCGAAGGTAAAACTTGTTTTTTGTAGGTAAATAGAGTGGTGGATAAAGTTATCGAAGTTAAAATAGGCCTTTGCAAGCTCTGAAAATAAATAGAGTAGATATTGAGACGGTTCTAAAAAGTGAGTTCCATGGAGAATAACCGGCAAGAGACGGCGAGAACTAACATTTGATTATGAATATTATCTACACTAGACGATTTTGTTTCCGAAAAAAATACTACTTTAAAATGGTTTTCAAACCTCCACGTAAAAGTGTTGAATTTGTCCCAATTTTATATTATATAAACTAATAACTGTCAATAATGTTCAAATGACAACCATCATCCTGCGAGCCTTTTTCCCCAGTTAATTTGGACTTATTTATCTGTCAACACGAAGGAACTCGTCATAACAAAAGATGGTCACCTATGCACGAACGTTATGTATTAACGATCAACCCGTGTGGCTGCTACTTAGCCACGAGCCTCGCTTATGGCTATTTAAAATCTATGCAATGACAATTCTAATAAATCATCATCATCCTCCGAGCCTTTTTCCCAACTATGTTGGGATCGGCTTATAGCCTAACGGGATGCAGCTGCGTACCAGTGTTTTACAAGGAGTGACTGCCTATCTGACCTCCTCAACCCAGTTACCCGGGCAACTCAATAACCCTTGGTACGACTGGTTGTCAGGCTTACTGGCTTCTGACTACCCGTAACGACTGCCAAGGATGTTCGATGACAGCCGGGAACCTACAGTTTAACGTGCCATCCGTAACAGTCACTGGTGTCCAAGATATACTTGGCTATATAAATCTATGCAATGACAGTACCAATAAATATTCGTAACCAAACAAAGCATAGATATAAAGTTGAGTAACAATATTAATCGGATTGCTCGTTCTAACACAAGGTGATTCAGTAAGCAAGTCCTTCCATTTTAAGAATATCAAGATTATTTGCAAATATGTATGGAAGGATTAAACAGTAGGACATTTCGTAATACATATATGATGACATTCATTCTATTTGCTTATACTTTGCGATAGTTTAATATCCCGATTTCACCCACATTTTTACGTATTTTGATATTTTCATCATCATCATCATCATCATCATCATCATCATCACTAGCCTTTTTATAGTCCTACTGTAAGGGCTCTCTCAAGGCCACAACGGAAAATCGAAGAAAATAACTTGCTGAAATGCGGGTGTTCGAGGGACGGGGAACGTTACTAGCTCTGCCCTTACACGCCTACTATGGAACCCATTATTTTCAAATTAAAATCACCAATCAATCAAGACCAATTTTTGACAGATCGGTTTTGATTTGACAAGGAACCTGAACGCCTGGTTAGTTCTAGCAACTGATCACGCCTACCGTACATTACTTTGACCTCCAAGAAGGTACCTGTCCTACCTTCTTTATGTCATCTCCGCTATCATTCCTTCCTCTGTACCCATAGTTATCTTCTATACTAATATTATAAAGAGGAAAACTTTGTTTGTTTGGTTGTAATGAATAAACTCAAAAACTACTGGACCGATTTTAAATATTCTTTTACCATTAGAAAGCTATATTATCTGTGAGGAACATAGGCTATATTTTATCCCCGTACGGGCAGTAGCTTCCACGGGACGCGGGTGAAACCGCGGGAAAACGGCTAGTCAGAAATACAAAGATATTTGTCGCGAACGCAAAACCTACAACTTTGTATGCCACGGCTGACCAACATTACATAAAGATGCAGAAATATTTAACACTAGCGCCAACACAAATAGCGCCCACGTTGAATACATAATACTTGCGTGTTTGTCTGTTTGTATGTTTGTCTGTTTGCCTTCCCAAGATACTTTGTTCACGAAGTGACATAAACCTTGGCGTATGACGTGTTTTTGCTGGAGTCAAAATGACATGGAGCTACATAAGACAGATACATAATATTATACTCTAACATCCTTTTTTCAAAGTCAAATGTAGTAGTGTAGGTTAAGACCATCAGAACCTGCTGGGGTTACGAGGTTATTCGAAAAAGTTACAATCTATGAACTATTTAAAAAACTACTAATATTGTGATTCATAATTTTAGATATGTTATTCCCTATGTATGCGGCAAGTCTTCTTCTTCTATACTCATTTATCTTAGCCAAATCGTCTTGAACACAGACCATCCATCGTGTCTTTGATCCATCCACGTTCATGCTCAACACCTTTATTCTAACAATATTATAATCTTCATTCCTCTGCATCATTCCCCTACCACGATTGTCTTTTGTTTATGGTAAACCCTTAACTATTTTGAATTTCATTGGCCTAATATCTGCACCATTTTCTTACAACTTTCGGTCCCCTTTCTTCTTTCGCTATATACATACAGGTAAACATATTTCTCAATTTTCGACAAAATTGTTGCGTAAAATATAAAAGCTCTTAACTAAAAGTTGAAGTGGACCGTCAGTCCCAAGGTCCTGCGTGTTTTTATGTAAAACTGTTCGTAGGAGTGAACCCACGTTGTCATTAGAGGGGACTGGTGACGCGACGTTAAACGTTTTCTTTACCGATAATTGTACGTTTAAGGTTGTCGTTTTATTAATGGAGATCTGGTTAGATATTCGTGGTGGTAAGTCGTGGTGGCCTAGTGGGTAAAGGACCAAACTCTCGAGTATGTTGGCGCGGGTTCGATCCCAGGTCAGGCAAGTACTAATGCAACTTGTCTAAGTTTGTATGAACTTTCTAAGTATATCTTAGACACCATTGACTGTGTTTCGGATGGTACGTTAAACTGTAGGTCCCGGCCGTCATTGAACATCCTTGGCAGTCGTTACGGGTACTCAGAAGCCAGTAAGTCTGACACCAGTCTAACCAAGGGGTATCAGGTTGCCCGGGTAACTGGGTTGAGGAGGTCAGATAGGCAGTCGCTTCTTGTAAAGTACTGGTACTCAGCTGAATGCGGTTAGACTGGAAGCCGACCCCAACATGATTGGGAAAAAGGCTCGGAGGATGATGGTTAGATATTACTGTAATGTATTTGTTGGTTTATCTGCCTGCAGGTTTTAAAAGGATGGCAGGTTCAAGATAACCAACATACACACCTGCATTGAGCAAGCGTGGTGATTGACGCTCAATCCTTCTCCGTGTGAGAGGAGGCCGCGGTCCAGCAGTGGGACGATAAAAGGCTGATGATGATGATGATAATGCCAGGTTAAAAATAGTAACGTTATATGGTGTTTTTAGTATCTTAGTACAGTGGGAGCTGTAAACATATACAGCCTTACTACAAAAACTTAAACATCTGTTGAACACTGGTCTAAAAAAATTGCCTGCCAAACGAACCTTATTTCTACGTTACAATCTGACATTTTTGTGGACAAGTGTTCAACTGATGTTTAAAAGTTTTTGTGGTACGACGGTTAGAGGTCATTATTATGTAAAATTCATAAGAGTTATTGACTCCAAAATTAACTGCATTTTTTAGAATATGTCTACAACCTGAGTCTATTACATTTAATGTACCATAGCATTAATGATATTAAACATTTTAAATTGCTAAAGGCGTGCTATAATTTGTACCTACCAGGTAATTAATTAATAAACGCACGCAAAGATTTCAATTATGATTAATTTTATAATTCACTTAAACATATCCATAGCCATGTTAGAAAACTAAATTATTAATTTTCTTTTGCATCATAAAAAAGTTAATAAATACTTTCTTAATACAGAAGTTATTAGCAAATAAAGCATCATTAATGATTATTTAGAATCTCCAAAAATATAGTCAAGAAAAGCAATTTCAGTGACTATCAAATTGCCCATCTAAATCTTTTACCAATCAATCAAATGATTCATTATAACTCTAAATATAGGAAAACTCCTTATTAAGGTTTTCTCAATCAAGATAAAGCTATAAACTAATCGATATAATTAAAATCATAGATTAGAAAAGCCTTTATATGATATTTTGTTAGGTTCAATAACCTGACACCTAATTGACTGTGCCTCTTAGTTTCACCAGTATATTCTCTATAATATTTTTCTACTGAGCTCTTTATGGTAACTTGGAAAATCCTGTATCTGCCTAGCTTTTTCCTAACTATATTGGGGTCGACTTCCAGTTTAATTGGATGCATCTGAGTACTTACCAGTGTTTTACAAGGAGCGACTGCATATCTGACCTACTCAACCCACCCGGGCAACCCTTCTCCTAACTCCTTGGTAAGACTGGTGTCAGACTTACTGGCTTCTGACTACCCCTAACGACTGCCAAGGATGTTCAATGACAGCGCGGACCTACAGTTTAACTTGCCCTCCAAAACAGTACAATATAGTTATCGGCACGAATCTTGAGCGCTGACCTTCACCTGCGCAGAAATGATTTATTAGCAAAGAATCAATCCCGAGTGACGTCTATGACGCGATGCACTGCGGGCCAATCACCGCTTTAACCCGCCCCCGCGCCTCAATTCATACCACAAAAGGGACCCAATAAATTACTTCTGCGCAGGTGAAGGTCTGCGCTCAAGATTCGTGCCGATAACTATACCTCAAAATACGTCAAATATTAAGTAAGGAGCTGGATGCGAGCAGCCGAAAATCGATCTCAGTGGCGTGCACTTGGAGAGGCCTATGTCCAGCAGTGGACTGCTATAGGCTGATGATGATGATGATGATGATTAAGTAACTTAAGCTAAGTATATTATGTATACTTCACAATATACTTCTACATAATATTAGCACATAGAATCTGTTTTGCAAAACGCCCACATGCATACAGTTCATCTATTCACTTGTTTTTGTTATATCGATAGTGTTGTTACGACATACGTGTAATATGGAGGCGGATTGTAGCAATTTTTTGTTTAATATTACAGGTTGAACAATGGTTTTATCACTTTTAATTTCTAGGGAAGTAAAAGTAAGTAAAAAGTGGTATGTTGTAAGCCGTTTGTTTATTATGACTATGACTGCCGTCTCTTTTTTTAATAGAGTCCTGTGACTTTCAATAGTCTCAGTAGTAGGAATTATCTTCCGCCTGCGGTGGTTTTGCCTGCATATTGAGATAACTACTTTCCACACTGGGATAAAAAGAATTCACACATTATTCTGATGCATAAGCTATATTACTGCCAAGTTTCATCAAAATCCATCCTATAATATTTCCGTGAAAGAGTGACAAACATCTTACAAACAATTATGTTTACTATATTAATGTATGTGTGATTAAAAAATCAAACATCAGAATAGAGAACCTCTTCCTTTTTGGGGAAGTCGGTTAAAAAGAGCCTCCATCAGTAATTTTATGACTTTTACTGTACCAACATTTAAAAGTAGCCCGCTCCGGCTCTCGCTCGTTCCTTATTTCATGTGAATTACTAGCTAGCCAATTGATTACCGTTTCTTTAATTATTTTTCAAACTGTCTTTTACTGACAATATATTCTTCTCTTGACAAAATTCTTTTTCGTTTTAATGGTGTTCACCTACACTACCTATATGAATTCGGTCTCTAGTCCAGCATACCAATATACCCTTGCCCTTCAAGAACATCAAGTGAAGTGTAGCGCGACGGTGCGCGTGCGCAAGGCCACGCCCACTGCCCGCCGACGCACGCGTCACTGCCGGAACTCGACGGTATGTAACTACCCTAAGATTTGTCATCCATTTGGTATTTTAGCGTTGATAGAGGTAAGAAACTGGATGTGTTGTTGGTTAAAATAGGGACTAAAGTTTGATAGATATTTACGTCATTATCATCGTCTTTCTTAAAAGAACAGGTTTTCAGTATGTACTGTATGTATGTTTGTGCGAGATTATCTCTCGTTTGGATGAATCTATTTTGATGCGGTTTTTAGCGTAGTATTTAACACACTTAGGAGGTTTTATGGTAGGTATATTACTGAAGTTGGTTTTATTTTTTCTAAAAAAGTTTATTTTAAAAAACTTTAGAAACTAGAAAGGTTGCCCCGGTAAATGGGCGGGTAACTGAGGGGCTGAGGAGGTCAGATAGGCAGTCGCTCCTTGTAAAACATTGGTACTCAGCTGCGGTTAGACTTGAAGCCTATCCCAATATACATAGTTGGGAAAAAGGCTCGGAGGATGATGTTTTATTGTAGGTAATCAAGTATTTTGTTTTCCAAAAGGGCTCCGACAACAAAAAAGTTTGGGAACCACTGATCTAGATACATACTGCCATTTCCAAAAAATTGCACCCAAATTATTGCCCATTAAAAAAAAAACTTAAAAACTATAACCTCATTTTCTTTAATCAGATGAGTAGAGAGAGGTGATGTGTTGTCGCAACGCTTAGTTACGTGTTGCGTGTCTGTTACGAACTCTTGCGCACTTGTTACTGGCGCAGCCTGGGAATTCGATAAAATGCGCAAATTGTAGGTAAGTGGGGTTAAAATGAGATAGTGTTGTTGATAAAGAACTTGTGATAGAAAAGAAACTGTTTTTGAGGCAATAAAACTTTTTTTATTATAGTCGAACTTGAGGTATAGGCAAAAATCTATAGCAAAAGATTTTTACATTAAACTTGTGTAAACCTTGTATAGAAAAATAAACCGAGTGAAAAATTTTCCTACAGATATTTTTAAACCTTTGTTCTAAATTAAATTCCAACGAGGTAATGCTGCGAGCCTCTTGGGCACGCTCCCAGTCGACAGCGATGGGGACGAATTTTTTTTTAGCTTTTTACTAGGACAATTCATTAAGTAAATAATACCTATTTCAACCAAAATGTAATCCACCCTATCTTGTTCTGTGTATTTAAATTTTAACACACTTGCAGTGTGGTAAGATCCGTTTTGCTAAATATTGACTCGAAAATATTCAGCGATTCGGACAACGTAAAAATGCATGCATACATTATATGCATGCACGCATAGCTTCTTCAATGTAAGAAATACAGGATAGAAAAATAACTAAACAGTTTCAAGTGGTTTTCTGAAGGAATTATTTCCTGCACCTGGATAAAAATAGCCAGTTTATAACAGCCAAGTTTCACTAAAATCTGTTTATTTGTACCTCCCTCGGGACTCGGGTGAAACTGAGAGGCACAGCTAGTATTTGAGTCTGTGCCTAGTGAAAGCTCTCTTTGCTGATTGTCACAAGAGAAAAAAATAATACAATTATGGGATTGTTAAACAATCAAATTAACTTTCGAGAGATGAAACTTAACCAAAACAGATTGCAATCTAGCTGAGTAAGATATAACTACAATGAGCTTATAAAAAAATGGAATCAAATCTTGTGTTGAAATCATCTGCCTAGCCTTTTCTCAACTACGTTGGGGTCGGCTTCCAGTCTAAGGTGCAGCTGAGTACCAGTGTGCCATATAGAGCGTCTGTCTATCTAAATACCTCAACCCAGTTACCCGGGCAACCCAATACCTCTTGGTTAGACTGGTGTCAGACTTACTGGCTTCTGACTGCCCGTAACGACTGTCAAAGATGTTCAAATGACAGCCGGGACCTACCAATTTAATGTGCTTTCTAAATCTCGTATTTTTTTGTACACAAAAGATCATCATCATCGCCCGAGCCTTTTCCCAACTATGTTGGGGTCGGCTTCCAGTCTAACCGTATGCAACTGAGTACCAGTGTTTTACAGTACAGAAAAGGTATTTAAAAAAAATCTAATAAAGACTTTCAAACATGAAGTTGTGGTGGCCTTGTGGGTAAAGAATCAACTCGAGTATAAGGGTGTGGGTTCGATTCCAGTTCAGGCAAGTACTAATGCAACTTTTCTAAGTTTGTATGTACTTTCTAAGTATATCTTGGTCACCAATGCCTGATAAATAGTTGAAGAAAAACAACTTCAGGAAATCTGGACTATGTAGTCTGAAATCACCAACCCGCATTAAGCAAGCGTGGTGATTAATGCTCAATCCGTCTCCGTGTGAGAGGAGGCCGCAGCCCAGCAGTGGGACGATAAAAAAAGGCGGTAACAGTATTCAAACATAACTCAAAGTTGCAACTAAGTTATCTTACCGATCGAGTGCTTGCTCTACTTAAACCTGTCTGCAATATTCGTAAAAGGCATTTATCATTACGACAGAGCATGTTTTATTTACACTGATTGCTTTATAGTAAGGTTGGTAAGATTTTTTTTATATCTAACTACCTCTTTGGTCTAATATTCACGTAACATGACTGCCGTGGCCAAGGTTTTGGGTAACATTCCCGGATCGGGGTCCCTTTGGGGGTTTTAAGAAACTTTAAAAAAAGCAGCCTGGAGTCATAGTTGGTGACTGATACATCCGTGCATCGGAGAGCACGTTAATGTCGGTCCTGTGCCTGTTGCTGTCCCATCGGGTTATGAGAGTGACGGAATAGTGAGTGCACCTGTGTCTGCGGAAATGTTTGAGCACTATAATATGTCCTGCGCAGCTGGCTGATCTATTGTAACTTTTAAATTCAGTATTTTTTCTGGAGAGAAATCATCAAATGACCTCTCCCGCTGTGGGTGCAGCGTCAGGGAGTGTCAGACTCTTACTGACTAAAACCCACCATGTTCCTTCTTAAGCCCTTCATATACCAGGGCTGCGGTAACTCGCGCGAACAACATTCAATCTAGCCTTATATAATTACATTATGTACTACAATTTAGCGAAGCATTGCCCACTCACGCGCAGACGTCATTGATTTAAAACCAAACAAAGAAAACGATTGTTATAACCTCAACAGTACATTGATTATTTATTTTGTCGGTGAAATAATGATTGCATTCCTGTTTTGTGCTTGGAAACGACAAAAATGTGTTGGTATTGTGAAGTTGGTTCAAAGTCAATGTTTTTTATGGAATAAACGTTTTAATGATACGTGAAATATCATCCAATATCCCCATCCCCATATTATCTCCTAAACTATGTTGAGATCGGTTTCCAGTCTTACCGATTATAGCCGAGTACCAGTGTTTTTCATGAATCGACTGCATATCTGACCTCTTTAAGCCAGTTACCTGGTCAACCCGATACCCCTTTTTTTTTTTTTTTTTTTTTTTTTTTTTTTTTTTTTTTTTTTTATCGACGTAAAATCATCAAATGACCCCTCCCGCTGTGGGTTAGCAGCGGTGAGGGAGTGTCAGACTCTTACTGACTAAAATCGTCGTGTTCCGTCATAGGCCTTTTATGTACCAGGGCCGCGGTATCTCTTTCGAACAACCCGCAGCCCCGGCAGGCCTTGGCCCTGCTGGGCCCCGCTGGGGTTGCTGACGTCTCTTTGAGGAGCGCGTGGAACAACGCGCGCCGTCGACACGGGTCTGTCGTCTAGGAAGACAGAGGGACGATGAGCCACCCGAACTCACCGCCCACAGACCCACGCCTACGGTGGCCGGGAGTCATCTCGCGACACCCGGCGCCCATGGTGTCTACCTGGTCCAGCGCGGCGGCCGGGATGAGAGGTGCGGACTCTCTGGCGTTCCGCCTCCTCCTTCTCGAGCATGACCGCTTCGCAGAAGGAGGCGACGGCATCCCATTCCCTCTCGCCCCGGACCATGGCCTGAACCAGGGCCGGACGCGAGAGGTCGCCGCCGCCCAGAGCCTCGACGAGGACCCGGCGGTGCCCTTCCCATGCGGGGCACACCTGGACTGTGTGGTCCACCGTGTCCTCGGGGCTGTCCGCACAATGGTGACACCCGGGCGCCTCCTCACGACCGATGCGGTGCAGGTACCTCCCGAAACAACCGTGTCCGGTGAGGACCTGCGTCATGCGGTACGTGAGGGCGCCGTGACTCCTCCCGAGCCACTCCTCAAAGAGGGGACTTACCGCCACGATGGTGGCGTGCCCTGCACTGGGTTGCGATAGTCGCTCCCTCCAGGCCACCATGAGATCGCGCCGGAGCTCCGCCCGCTGCGCGACAACTTGCCGCGGCAACGGGGTTTCTCCCCGGCGCTGAGCCTCCTCGCGCCAGTCGTACAGGCGCAAGAAGACCCTCGCCTCCAGATCCCACGGTGGCAGTCCAGCGAGTAGGCCAGCTGCTTCGCGGGAGATCGTGCGGTACCCCCGGATTAGCCTAATGGCTATCACCCTTTGGGGCACGTTCAGGTAGTGCACAGCCCGCGGCCGTGCCGAACGTGCCCATACCGGGGCCCCGTAAAGGGCCATGGACCGCATGACCCCCGCGTAGAGTTTACGGCAGGGGGCGTTTGGGCCTCCCAGGTTGGGCAGGAGCCGCTTGAATGCAGCACCTGCCTTCTCCAGTTTGGGGCCCAAACGTCGGAAGTGCTCGACGAAGCTCCACCGGCCGTCGAGGACGAGTCCCAGGTACTTCATCGCCCTCTCGACGCCGATGGTAGCCCCCCCCACCGTGACTTGGGAGCCTGAAGGTGGCGCGTTCCGAAGCCCATGAAAGCACATGGCCTCGGATTTGTGCAAGGCCACCTCCAGTCCCAGCAGCTGGATCCTCTCGATGACTATCGCAACCCCGCGCGTCATTATGTCGGCCGCCTCCTGGTGCGACCTCCCTTGTGCCAGAACCAGCGTGTCGTCAGCGTAGCAGACCACGCTGACGCCGCTAGGGAGGTCGGCGCGCAGCACCCAGTCGTAGCCGATGTTCCACAAGAGCGGCCCCAGTACCGACCCCTGCGGAACACCGCACGACATCTCTCGCCGGTTCCATTCCCCGTTGTGACCAGGGTAAATGATGGACCTATCCGACAGATAGGCCTCGACCACGCGACGAAGGTAGGTCGGCACCCGGTGATACCGGAGTGCCTCCCTGATGCAACTCCAGGGAAGGGTGTTGAAGGCGTTGGCGATGTCAAGAGACACCGCCAAGACGACCCCCCCCCCGGGACACAGCATCCCCCGTCGTGAGAGCTCTCACGCGCATGATGGCGTCCACCGTTGAGCGCCCCTTGCGGAAACCGAACTGGTGGTCCGCAAGGTCCGGCCCTATCCCCCCAAGGTGCGCGACGAGGCGGTGTGCGACAACTCGCTCAAAGAGCTTGCCCACCTCGTCGAGCAACACGATAGGCCGGTATGCGGACGGAGAGTCCGCAGGGCGCCCCGGCTTCCGTATGAGGACCAGTTTCCCTGTCTTCCAACGAAGTGGGAACTGGCCCCTCTCCAAACATGCGCTGAGAAGCCCCCTAAGTCGAGGCCCGAGAGCCTCAAGGGCCAGGACCCAGGCCTTGCCAGGCAGGCCATCAGGCCCTGGGGCGGTGTTTTTGGCTTTCAGCCTAGCCACCGCCACTCTCAGGTCCACCCCAGTCACCTCGGGGACATCGTCGCCGTCGGAAGTGTGGTCCGTACTTGACACCGCGGGTTGCAGAGACATGGGCGGGGGAGAGTGTTCCCCGCGCGAAGGGAACAGAGCGCTCACCACCTCCTCCACCAGCTGAGGCCGAAGGCTCTGGGTCAGCGGGGGGGCCCATGGGCGGAGCTTGCCCCGCACCATTTTGTACGGGCGCCCCCACGGGTCCCTGTCCAGAGACCCCAGCAGCTCCGCATTGGCCACCTCCTTGGCCTGGACGATGGCCAATTGGAGGGCGGTCTTCGCAGCTCTGTAACCCTCGTACAACTCTGCTTCCCTGGCTTCTGCATCCGGATGGCGGATGCGCAGCCTGCGGTGTCTGGTGTACAGGTGCCTCGCAGCGACGCACGCCTCTCGAAGGGCGGCGATCTCGCGAGACCACCAGTACACCTGGCGTCGGGCGCGTCCTGGCGGGACTCGGGGCATGGCCACGTCACAAATCTCGGACATGGTCTCCCGGAACCACTCCGCCTCGTCGTTGATGTCGGCGGGCCTGTCCGGTGATGACACCCAGGCCTGCACGACTGAGGCTTCCAGGAGAAGCTCCCGGTCAAGGTGCCTCAGCGCCCAACGTGGACCACTCGGAGTCTGCAGGACCGGCGCGCTAGGGTTCTGGGCGGAGACGTCAAACCGGATGTACCGGTGATCGGAGTAGGTCTCCACCCCCTCCTCCACGCGCCAGTCAAAGACACGCGGTAGCAGAGCGGGGCTGGCGAACGAGATATCCACCACTGACTCGCCCCGCATCCGTACACACGTAGGGACAGAACCCCGATTGAGGACGACCAGGCCTGCTTCCAGCGCCCAGTCCTCCACCATCCTACCCCGTGCATCTGTGCGTCGGGAACCCCAGGCCAAATTCTTGGCGTTGAAGTCCCCTAACACTAGCACAGGGAGGGAATAACTTCCGACGACGACGGACAACTCCAGGAGGGAGTTGTGGAACTCGGCGAGAGTTCGGCTCGGGGAGAAGTACACCCCCACGACGACTATCTCCCCGAACCGTGCTGCGACGCAACCCCTTCCACTCTTCACCCCTTCGAGGGAAGGAGTACCAGCGGCGGCCGACGATATGATGGTCACTGAGCCGCTAAGGTCCTTAACCCAGTCATCCCTGGGAAGGACAAAGTACGGCTCAGCGACCACGGCGATGTTGATCGACCACTGCGCCATGCTTTGGAGCAGCAGATCCTGGGCACGGGCGCAGTGGTTGATGTTCGCCTGGAGGAAGCGCAATGGAGCCAGACTAGCACTCCATCACGTCTTCCTCCTCTTGAGACGCAGACACGGGCGCCGCGACAGCAGCAGTGGCGACGGCGTTGACAGCGGCGGCAGCGTTGGAGGCGGCGGCGGCCGCAGGAGCTGCGGTTGTGGCCACTGCGGAGGTGGTGGTGGTGGCGGCGACGGACGGCCGGCCCTTGCCCTTACTCTTGGTCTTGGCGGGTGGGGCACAGGACTTGCTCCCCGCCCGGTGTTCGGCCGGCTTGCCAGCCGCCGCGCACGCAGTGCAGTGCGGCGCGGCGCTACAAGCCACGGCCTTGTGTCCGGGCTGACCGCAGCGGAAGCAGAGGGCGCTGCGGTCGACCTCCGAGGTGCAACGAACACCCACATGATGCCCGACGTGGCATCGGAAGCACCTCAGCGGTCGGGGGTCAAGCAGCTTGACCTGCGCCGACACCCAGCCAACCAGCAATCTTCGGCCGTCTACGATGCGCTTGGCCGCCGTCACGGGGCAGCTCACCGTGATGGTGCACGTGCCCCTGAAGTCGGGACGTATGGTGCCCGCCTTCACTTCGTCGGCAGAGCACCCACCCGTCCTAGCGACGGCGGCCACCACCTCCTCCGCAGTAACTGAGTCGTCCAGGCCCATGATGCGCAGATCCGCACACTTGTGGGGCCTGGAGACTCGGGCATCGTCCGCACTTATGGACGCCCTAAGCCTCTCGGCTAGAGCGTCTGCGGCGGGCCCACTGGCCGCTCCTGGGACCTCCAGCATACGGGCGCCCGTTGCGGTCACCCTGAGCCGGAGGCCGGAGGCGATACCCAGCTCCTGCAGGTTCACCGCCTCCTTTGCTTGGGCGAGCACGTCGCGGTACGACACGCCCCTTTTGACCGCGTCCGGCTGTAGTGTGACTACTACAGCCGCGGTTTTGGGGGCGCGGAGTTTCGCCGCGGCGGCTCGCTCCCTGCGCCGCTGTTTCTGGGCCTTCTTTTTGGCCGCTTTGGCCGCCCTCCGCCTCTTTTTCTTTTCCCCCACCACCTGCCACTCAGACTCAGTGGCAGAAGAGGTAGGGGCCGCAGACGGTGTCGGCTTTGGAGGGCGTTTCGCCACTGGTGCCGACGACGGAGCAGGTGCTGACGTTGGCACCGGGGGCCTCTGCGCCTGGACCGCCCTTGCGGTCTTGGGCTTTGGCTGAGCGGGCGCCCTCCTGGTCGCTCCGTTCGGCGCCGCGACAGGGGGCTTGCTCGGCGGTCCCCTTCTGGGTGGGGGTGCCGCTGCAACCGCAGCCGCATAAGAGGCCCTTTGGGCCGCTGGGGGCTTCGGCGCCGCGAGGGGAGGCCGTAGGACCCTGCCCTCCAGGACGGAGAAGCGGGCCTGGAAGGCCGCCATCTCCTGCCGAACCAGGGCTAGGACCTGGCTCTCCACCGGGGAGGACTGCGGCCGCTGTGAAGTGGTCCCGCTGCGTTCGGCCTCCTGCTCTCTCATCTTTCTAAGGTCCGCCCGGAGACTCCTGTTCTCCTCCAGGAGCGAGTTCAGGGCGGACGTGAGACGAGCCACTTCTTCTTGCAGCCTGGCCAGATCGCTCTTTGGAGCCTGGCCGAAGCTTGCTTCGGCTGCCGCAATGATTGTGGCGGAGGCCGAGTCAATCGCCTTCCGCTTGCTGGTCCCGAGACGCTTTTGGGACACGCCCTTGAACGCGGCCGCTACCGTCTTGGCGAAATTGGCCCTCCGCTCCTGGTCAGAGCCGACGGCCGCCGAGTCCTCCTCTGAGGAGCTCTGTTGAGCTGCTCCTTCCTTGTCTTTGGGCGCCTCAGCGACCCTCCCCTTCTCCGGCCTCCGGTCGGCCTTTTTGGCCGGGGCCCCGCGGCCGCAGGAGGAAGACCCCAAGTCGTCCTTCTTCCTCTTTAGGAAGGCATCGGCTCGGTGGTCCTTCTTACTTTGGGGGACCCTAAGGTCTCCCGCCGTTCCATCGCTGGACGCGGACTCGGAGTCCGAGTCCTCGTCCCACTCCCTTTCATCATCTTTGTTTTTATTATTTTTTGTTAAGGTATCCATACAGTTCCCACGATTATGAGAGCACTAAACGTCGACCCCGGCAGTGGCCTCATACCGGGGCAAGCCTACATACTGTTGGGGGCGGCTGGCCCCAACAGGGGGGAGCGCTAACGACCGTGTCCCCCACGGCCATTCATCCCCTCGCCGCGCTCCCAAAACTTGGGATTGGGTGGTTTTTTATCTAAGAGGTGTCCTTCCTCTGGGCCGGGCGATTAAGCCAAGCCCTCGGCGGCGGCATTAGGCATGCCTCCGTCTGCTGTCCAGCCATCCTGGCTCAGCAAACCCGCCGAAAGGTTTGCTCTTCGTTGTCCGAAGAGCAAACGAGCACCGCTTTAGTGCGCCTGCACCTCCGCGGGTATGGCCGCATCCTTGCCATGTCCACAAGCGTCGACTGGTCAGGAGCGGCCCCTCCCTGGGTCCCTCTTTGTCTGGCCTCTCCCCTGAACCTTTCCGGCATGAGTATCTCTACCGGCAGAGCTTCAGGATCATTGAGGCACACAAGCCCCACCACGACGACAACGTGGGGACCCCCTCGGTGGGGAACCCGATACCCCTTGGTCAGACTGATTGTCAGACCGACCGATTGCAGACCCTAAGATATTTTGGAAAAGGCTAGCGGTTATCAGTAAGTGTAATAGGTGCGCAATTTAGTCAATTTGAATATCAATTCCACTTAAGCATGGTGATTTAATTATTTTTTTGTGGCCTATAAGGCAAAGTAGTTAGAAGTTATGTAGTATCTCAGATTAAAAAACGAATAAGAATCAAATCTTCATCATGATGCCATTTATAATTTAAGATATAACGTCATTGATATTTATACGAATTCGCTCTGTTATTCACAAGAATCAAGTTGAAAATCTTATTAAAGAAACTAGTTTTTACTTTATTTTGTTTTATTAATAGTCATTTCTAGGTAGACATAATAAAAACAAATGAGAATAAGGATCTTAAAACCAAAAAGAAGTAAATATATTTTATTAGCTTTTTCGTGTCAGGGGTGACTGATTTTTATATTCTAGAAGAATTTTATTTTAATAAGAAACCAGACTCTTTTCAGCCGACTTCCCAAAAAAGGAGGAAGTTCTCAATTCAGTTGTTTGTATTTTTTCAATACCAATGAGCTAACATGAAAGGTGGGTGTTTTTGGGGTTGTTTCATGTAATTCTGAGGTTCTAAAAGTGCTGTTTTTCAGCCTACTTTGAATAAACGATGTTTGATTTGTTAGTAGAAGCCTAGGTAAGATTCTAGTATCTTGTAGACCTGAATATCACGTCACCCATAGACAATACTAGGTAGATACTCTACTCAGGTGTTACCTATTTCGCCCTCTATTATGATTATAATTCAATATACTTAGTTTTAGTTAAAAGATTTACGTGCCTACCTAGTGTCTGACTTTTTGAGATGACCAGTTATAAACAAACTTACAGGACGAACTTTTTCAAAACTTGTAAAGTTATAGATTAAATATCTTTTCTGACGTCATACAACTTTTGGTAAAATTTTCAATGATTCACAAATAACCTATCGTATGTATTTTCCTTAACATTGTAACCTAACCTTAGTACGATTTGTGTAAGAATGTAACCCTTATACTGGTTGCTAGAACCGGTTGGTCGTCAACCTTCAGCTACTCACAATGACCACAACTATTACATTTTCATAAATACTCATTTGTATACAAAACTCTATCAAACGAACCTAGATTCTACACGAAAAAAATTGGACGAAAAACAGTCGGGTATAACAATTTTTTGGTATTAGAATTTTGGGCAGTCGAGTATACCAAACAGTCTATGAAATTGGTAGGGTTAAGTTTCATTCTTATCGTAGTAAAAACTTTATTGATTGTAGCAAAAAGTTAAAACAAAAACATGAATCAGTCATGCCATAATCTGACCTTACGATTATATCAAGCCTTTTTTTTGGACCAACAATTATCAATGGCCAGATGTTTCGTAAATTATCGATAAGTTACAATTCTTACCTTTAAAACGATTCGATCCCACACAAAACCTCCGAGGTTGTCACCTCATTAAAAAAAACAATAAAAAAATCACACAACACTGGTTTTGTACATGGACACTACCACATTCCACATGAAGAAAAAAAGAAAAAAAACAAATTCACATTATTCCAATTTTGAATTTGAAACACACGTTCGATTTTAACAGAATACGTTAGAAGAATGGTTAATTTTCAAATTGAGAATGTTGATTCGTGTTCGTTTTTTAAATTGTTCGTTGGCTTGCGCATTGCGGCCGCGCGTTTGACGTCGGGTGTTGCACTGACGGGCTGCGCGGGCGCAGAGCATTCGACCTTAGGCAAAAAGGTCTTATGATCTGTGTGGGCGATTTTAGACTTAATCGTTGTATGTAAAAGGATATTAATTTTGGTTTCGTGATCAAATGTAATGGGAAGTTAAGATAGACGATTAAAATAAATAAATAAAATTCTTGAGTTCGCATGACTGTGGACAATTGGAAATGAGCTTGAAGTGTTTTTAAAAATTATCGATTATGTGAATTAAAAATATTTTTTTACAAGATACCAAAATGTTTCATATCTTTTGCTTTAATAATGATATAACGCTTCATATTTATGAAACAAAAAAAAAATAAGAACCTTCATAAGTATATTGATCAGTTTTTAATCCAAAACGAGCTCAGTATACAAAATTCTTGCATAGAGCAAATGAATCTACCCATATTTAAACTTCAATTTTTTTGTATTTTATCTTGAATACGGAGATTTTCAGTCGGATATCTCAATATTTATTTATACATCAGCGCACACTTTGATATCATTATTCTTCCATGTCATCAGAAAAAGGATCAACAGCCTTTTTTACACGACAAAAAATAAGGGATGTTTGTTATAAAAACGTGTGAATCTGTGTATCTGTTCGTAGTACCGTAATCTTTAAAGGGATGAACCGATTTAAGTGTAACTGTTTTTATTGGAATCTAGTGTTTTTACATCGTATCTTTTAGGTTTCTTATGATGAAAATAAAGACTTTTGAATTTTCGATATTTCGTGATAGTAATTTCCTAAATATTTTAATGTGATATATTCAGACTTAATGTTACGTTAAACACATTAAAATATTTTCATAGAGCCAAAAATACTCATAGCAGAGCTTTTTGATAACAATCCCATTTTCAGCGAACTTCCGAAAAGATTTCGACGAATTGAGAACCTCCTCCTTTTTAAAAGTCGGTTAAAAAGAAGGAGTTTCTCAATTCATCTTTTTAAATATACTTTTTTATCACTTCCTATAAAACATATGTCCCTTTTGATCCATTTTTTACCTTGTATGGGTCAAAGCAGGTGTCTATGACACCACCTGTCATTTTGAACTAGTGACGTCATATCATTCAATTGTCATTCATTCATTCATTCATTCACTTCTGTCATGATTGAGTAAGATGTTATTTTACTTGTACATCTTAATTGGTAATTAATTAAATGTTAATATAAAAGTTTTGTAATACTTAGCAGCTGTGTTTAGAATTTATAAAATTGGTAGAGTGATAGTGTGAATTCTTCTTTGTAATACGGATCCTAGTTCAAAAACTATAGTTGACTTTTGGGCTTTATATCCTATCGAGTATATTATCTATATGTATGTATGTATGTGCGTGTGTTTGTTACTCATTCCAGCAAAAACGACTGGATAAATTGTGATAAAGCTTGTGAAAAGGCTAGACTTTTTGTCATGGTGCGTGAGGTACATAGTCGCCTCTTGAAGAAGGTCAACAGCTAGTCTAATAATAATGATTAAATAAAATCAATATTGTTACTTCACAATACATATAACTACCACTCTACATACATTTATGGCTGAATAAAAAGAAAAAAGTCTGCATCGATCCCAAAAGCATATTTTACATTCACCAAAGGACTTTCTTGCAAAATCGTTACTTTATACCTACCTACTACTATAGGTACTTAAATATAAACACACTGGTTTTTCTCGCAGTTTCACCCGTCTCCTAAAATATACCATATGCTACTCGAAAATAATGTAGCTTTCTAGCAGTGAAGGAATCTTTCGAATCGGTTGTGTACTTTCGGAGGGTTCAAGATACAAACAAACAAGTTTTCCTCTTTACAATGTAAGTATAGATATATTCATTAATTACATAAAGATTTTCTTGCAAAATCTCCACATTATACTTACCATACTTAAATATAACCTCACATATACATACATACATATATAACATACAGGACAAATGAAAGGACGCCAAAAGAGCGAATGCATCGCCAAGACTCTTCGCGAAACATTAATCCTTTTTTTATTTTCCTCAGAACAAGTTTTGTAATAACTCCCACAAAGTTATATGTATCAAAAGAAATTGCTTTACAAATATCAACCTTAAAAACATACATTTATAAAACAAAATTAGCTAGCAGAATGATTTAGGGGAATATAGAACATTTCTGATGGTCAAATAATAGAATCAGTTCAATAAGGTTAAGAATCATTTGATGAACTTGATTCTTACTACGTTTTGAAACTGATTCAAAATATTTCAATATGTAATAAAATTAATGCGGACAGCGGGCCGCAGAGGCGTATCTTTATATGGATTTTGTTCGTCTTTTTATTGCAATCTCGAGAACAAAATGTGTTGCTTTTATACAGTAACCGTAGCAAAATTGATATAAGCTTTTTTCTTTTATTATCAACTGGCTTTTGCTTGCGGATTTGTGTTTATTTTTCATAGCTTCTTGGAATCCAGTAATTTGAAATCCTTTACGAAAATATAATTCTTACTAGTATAGAAATATCTCCATTATGTTTCTTGAAGTATTACTCTCTTTTTTTAGAGTAAGATAGCCTACATTTTGATCACAAGAAGCTTCTTGGAACTGTAAACTTAAGTATCAGCTAGAAAAACGATTAACAATATCTTATTATAAATACAATCGTACTGAAACAAATGACTAAAGAATATTTAGATTTTTTTACTTAATTACAAAATATGCATATCCATGGTCAATAAAAGCTACATCTCGACATCATGTTCATGTTCTATCAACATTCAATTTAATGCAGTATCAATACAGGCTAAGTGATTTCAAAGATAGCATCACCTATACATACAGATATTGTTTTTCACTTAAACATGTTAATATATGCAGTTTCTTTGAATATGATGACGCGCAAACTTGATTCTCAAGGCAGTTGGCATTTACAATGATTGTCAATACTTTGGTTTATAAAAATAGCTACTGATGGAATACAGAAAATAGGTATTTCTGCTATTTTCCGTCTTACTAGCTTCTGCCAGTGGGGTCACCCGCATTCCATGAGAAATACTCAATGCAACAAGATAAAAGTAGCCTTCCTCGATAATAAGCTATCTAACTCGGAAAGAAATTCTAAAATCAGTTCTACAGAATCTGAGCCTTGCGCGTATTCAAATAAACAAACTCAGCTTTGTAATATTAGTATTGATAATCTGCCTAGGCTTTTTTTTAATATATTGCAGCCGGTTTGCAGTCGAATATAGTAATAAATAATAAATGCCACTGAGTAAGAGCATTTTACATGAAGCGATTGCCTTCTCAACCCAGCTACTCGAACCACCCCATACTCCTTAGTAAGACCTTCTGGCTTCACCACTGTCAAATACTTAAAAATATCAGCTGGGAAAACCAGTTTAATGTGCTTTTAGCGGTAAGAAGGATGTCACTATGACAAGAATAGTCAGAATCACTACCTATTTCTTTGAGGAAAATCAATCGTTTTATTTCACTAGACTACATGAACTATCACATATGCTCTGACGCAATGACTCACCTCAATCTCGACAGGTTAATAGCAGATGCATTCAGATTGCAGTAACAGCAATTACTTGTAGATAACCTTCACTTACGATACATTTATATATTAACCAATAAAACCTGTTTACACTCTTACAAATTGTAGGCTTTTTCCACTACATACCTTTAATACCTTTGTATGTCTCTACCAGACCACGAGACTATAAAAATATTGAATCCCGGATATTTGGAAGGCGAAAATGGGGCCGAAGCCAAAACCGTTACTGTTACAGCCTTTTTATGGTCCCACTGCTGGGCTGCGGCCTCCTCTCACACGGAGAAGGATTGAGCATTAATCACCACTCTTGCTGAATGCGGGTTGGTGATTTCAGACTGTTATAGTCCAGGTTTCCTCAAGATGTTTTCCTTCACCTTTTTATCAGCCATTGGTGTCCAAGATATACTTAGAAAGTACATACAAGCTTAGAACAGTTGCATTGGTACTTGCCTGAAATGGAATCGAACCCACACCCTCAAACTAGAGAAGTAGGTTTTTTACCCACTAGGCCAACACGCTTTAACTCTTTTAAGTGCTCTGCTTTACAGTGGATTTCAATATCCTATCTATCCATTGATTTGTGATTTAATATTGAATTTTCATATAAGCTACATATGAAGTATGTTACACTATCTCTTATCGCTAAACAAAAGATAGATAGTTCACAATCCGCAGTTTGTCAACACTTTTGTAGAACTTCTAAATGTACTGAATAAAAGACATAAACGAGCGGTCATTATTCAACAGTCACATCAAAAATCTTTTGATGAAAATGTTTGTCAAAATGATGAATCAAGTTCATATTACGTTTGTCAACGCTAATCTCTTGAACCAATAATTTGAGACTGAACAGACCTTGAGATTAGAACATTAAATAGGTAGTTAAGGCCAAACAAACTTTGATTTAATGCGTCTTAATAAAGCTATATCCTTAACATTTTGGTGTCTGTCAATGTGGACTATAGTTTCGAAAAGATCACTTGCATAATGATAAATTGATAATCCGATTAAACCAAATAAGGAAAAACAAATACATATAAGAGTAAGATTTATTAGAAGTCACTTTTATTTTAATTTTACTTATAGGTAGGTAGCTTTTTTCATAGCCTCTTAAATTCGGTATAAGTTATAACAGCCTTACGTTTTTCCATGTTTTGAGAGAAGATCGAAATATATAAAGATAAAACCTATTCTATGACCTTCTTCATCTTATAAACAAAACAAACTCACACTAGTTAAGTATTAGTATAGTCTGTTTACGGTGCAGAATCATTGTCATTTTATCCTCATTTGTCTTTGCGATTCTACATGATCTTCGCATGCTGTTATTGTACATATGTATCAATACATACAAACTGTAATACCATATATTTTTAAAACGAGTAACCATGGAGTTTCTTGCCCGTTCTTCTCCATAGAAAGCTACTTTTGGAATGGGCAACTAGAATCAAACTTAGCTATAATTTTTACGTTCATAAGTTCATAAGCTTGTAAAGGCCTAAATGAAATAAATGATTTGACTGTGACTTTGAATATATTAAATGCAAAAACGCATTAATTCTTTTTCACTTTTACTTGCACTGCTACTAACCCCTTTTCTTAGTAAAAGCGTTAATATAAAGTATTATACTGCCATCTATGTAATAATTATTTACTTCGTCATTTCTTCACGTCGAGGCTTTCTATCGTATGGTCGAGTGCCTGGTCATGGATTGAAAGCCTACGCAGTTCATATTGAAAAACATAGATGGCGTTGTAAACGGTAGTGTATAAAGTCAGACAAAATAACTTTAATGGTGTATATTTTTGTTTTTATTTTTTAGGGTTCCGTACCCAAAGGGTAAAACGGTACCCTATTGTTTTCGCTCCTCTGTCCGTCCGTCCGTCCGTCTGTCGCCAGGTTGATGATCTATTTCGTTTGCCGCTATAACAACAAATACTGAAAACGGGAATATAGTAAATATTTGGGGGGCTCCCATACAACAAACTTGACTTGGCCATTGAATTTGGCCAGCTCCTTTACTCTTTTAAAACAAAACTTACATATACTTAAAGAACTCTGAGCCATATAGAGGTAGAAAAAATGAAAAATCCGCATTCGTACAAAAACTATTTTATTAACATACAAAAAAAAAACATTAAATAAAAGACAATAGGTCTAAAAATAAATAGATTTAGTTTCTAATCACGTACTCCTTAAAATTAACAACATTTTAGACTGTATAGTCCTTTGCATCCTAATTTAGGACTTTTCGAGTATTTTTTTACATTTACCTTTAAGGGTAATTTTACCCATTAAGGGTAATTACCCTGGTCATATTTAGGTTATATTACCCTGATATTTCCGATAATATTATTATATTTATCGGCTGTGATTATGTTTGGAGAATTATTTATTGATTTATCAAATTCAAAATTATTGAGATCGCAGTGGTATTATAAACTTAAATTCCTATTTATTCATATTAAAAGAAGGTATTTTAATACCTCTTATATTAAATAAATGATTCATCATGGTATTTATTTTATTTACTCATCAAATGATGAAAAAGCATTTTGATATACTTGTTTTTTTTTTTATTGTATTATAATGATTTATTGATTTTAATGAAATGATGTAGCATTTAGATGATTATGATATATATGACAGAAATTGATGAGATGAAATGTGAACGATAACAGAAATACAGATGTAAGCAAAGAAATATAATAACTGAAATTGAGAATGTACTCCACTAAACAACATATCCCGCGCAAGACGTCTTACTTATTTTGACTCTTTGATTCTATGATATTTAATTGATTTCATAATGCAATATATTCTCAGTCACATTACATGTAACGACTGATTTCACATTTAAACCTACGAAACCAAACTGAAATTTTTTTTTTTTTTTCAATCCTCCTGAAATATCTCTAGATTCATTAAAAATAACGATAGATGGATTGTGTGAAAGACCATATGGATGTAAATAATGTTACTTGTGAGATGACGTCAGGGCACGATTCTATTAATTTTACTTGAGCGACATACGCTTCACATTCGACTGAGACCCAATCACGACTCAATTACGAATGAAGCGTATGTGGCATTTCGCTATTTCTTTTAAATAAACGTTTTTATCCGTGTCTGTGATTCAATAATGAATCATATTGTCTGCAAATTATTAACAATTGTAGAGCAAACTACCGTACAGACCAAATGGCAGACCAATCGCATATCGATCGAATGTTATTTTAATACGATTGGTCTTATATTAGTAGCAGAATGCCCGCTAAGGTTAAAACTGCTACTGCGAATCAATTTCGATTACATTTTGACATTATTAACTTAGGAGGATCGGACCCCAGACAGAAAAATAATGAAGGAAGTATGCTTCGTCGACCAAAAATATAATTGGGAAATGGGCAGGAAGATGATGATGATGACGACTGGTATACTTAAATGAATTTCATTAAGATGTATTCATTGTGTAAATAAAATGAATAATGACAGCTATGGATGATACTCAATGATTGGAAAGTAAACTTTGACAATGATGATGATAAATGATATAGCGTGATGACAATGATGATATAGCGTGATGATATAAGAAAATGTTGAATAGGAGTGACAATAATGACAAATGAGTGTGTCGCGATTAATTATGTGATTTGAAAATAAAAGTGTGAAATAAAAATGATGATAATGAAATGATCAGGCGCATACAATTTTAATGAACTGAATGGAAAGAAAAGCTATGGATTTGAGAAATTAAATGGAATGGTGAAATGTGGTGAAAGAATGATGACATGAATTTATGAAAAAATATGATATGTTAAAGTGAAGCCTCCATTAATGAATGGTTTGAAGAAGTGGTGGAATGTACTATCAGATCAATGACCATATTTATGGTCTATGGAAATAATAGTAATGTCTCTCTAAAACGTGACATGATTTCTTCGAAAATGTATTGAAATGAGGAAATGAAAAAAAATGATGTTTGATGACAATGTTGACATTTTGATGACAATGTTGACATTTTGATGACAGTGTTATATATGGTTTATGAAAATCCCAAAGTTTATTTACTTTGGGATTTTTTGGAAATTTTATCGGTGATGATAAAAATCATGATGAAAAATGTATGTTATGGCATGATGAATGATTTAACGATAAGAATAATTAGGTGAAAAATTATGAGAAATGTTTCTTCGCCTGGAAAAAGTGGTAAAAGGTCTTCAAAAACTATTAACTTGAATCCTTCGTTGTCTCATGTAAAATTATTTACGCTTATGTATTTACATTATATATGTAAGTTATTTTGTTGTTTGTCTATTCAAGGCACACATTTTAGTCGACTCTGAGTATTTTTTTTACTTACTTCGATTTTTTTCTCCGCGGTTCTGTTTTAATGGTTCAATAATATTAAATCTAGACAAAAGTTACTTAATGTAAACTCTTGAATTTATGTGTTTTTATACATATAAAAGTTCGTCACAGACACTATCGTGGAATTTATTTTTTAAAATGATTTGAAACTTACTCTGTATTTATCATTCTGCTTTCTCTTTCAATTTTAAAACCCTGACCTATTTTTGATGAATTTTACTTCTTAACGGCTATATTTTGTAATCAAAATGAAGAACCGCGGTAACTACCAATAAACTCTATCTAAGGATTGACAAGTTTATCTATCCAGGGCACGAATTTCTGTATATTCGTATAAACTCCGGGCAAGTGCTCCCGGCCACAGCCGATGCCCCACGATACCAGTCCTATGAGGGTGCTTCGCCCTTCCAGCTTCATTGTCAGTGGGCCTCCGCTGTCGCCTTGGCAGGAGTCTCGACCACCCTGGAATTGGAAATAGTTTATTTTTATTAGCAATATATTTATTGCCTTATATTAAATAAAATAAAAAAAAACTACTATTAATGTTAAACTGTCTGTTTTTAGGGCTTCAAAACTGTTGAACCGATTCCAACGTATTTTAGTACAAGGATATACTTGAGCCAGGGAAATAGGCTACTTTTAATCCACGTGTGGGAAAGTGCGGTATTATTTAGGTGGTTTCATCCGCTTCCCAAAGAAGCTACTTCAAGCACCCGGATAAAATTGTCGTTCTTATGTAAAAGATCTATCAGGGCTCAATAGCCTAGTTTTAGCAAGTCCGTTCAGCCATTTTCAAATAAAAAAGCGAAGAAACGTGCACCATATAAACAGTCGCCTGAGTAAATCATCTACTTACGCCAGTTGGCAGCTAAAAAACAGAATTTTCCCTTTAACCACTAAAATATTCCTCAAAATATTAAAAAATCATTACCTCTTTATACCCGGCACATAGGAAGACATCGTGTATGGTCTCCCGTCTCCCGGCCGCGCGGAACCAACGCTGACACCGTTCATTCGGTATTACTTCTACATCTACCTCCTGAAAATAATATTCGTTAAAGTAAGTTAAAACTTTGATCTTAACTATAAAAACTATAAAATTGAGAACGATGGATTGTATGAAAATCAATATGCTAGAAAGAATTTTACTTGTGAGATGAGCGCAGACAGCAGAGTATACAATAACATTGGTATAGGGTCAGAAGGTTGATGGTAAAGGCCTCTATTGCTGGACTGCTGCTTCCTCTAAAATGGAGGAAATTGTCATATGCAATAGTTTTACCAAACTCCGAGGAGTTAGTAACAGCAGCAGCAGTTAAGCAACGCTTGGTGTGGTCGGTCCATAAACTGGGCACCGTGTATGTTATGACAAGTTCATCCACGATTCGGAAGAAATGTTTTTGTGGATCTCGGATGATAATTACCTGTAACACTGAAGGCACAGAACTCTGTCCGTGTCTCGTTCTTCCCCAGCCAGCGACGGTCGCCATTTTACCAGCTAACTTCATCTGCTTCTGTGGTAGGCATACCTAGAAAGAAAATAAATAATAATTAAATGAAGAGTTTTCTTTTATAAGAAATGATACCAGAAAAGAGTCTAAACATTAACATAATTATCTCATCTAGTTTTGAAATATAATTTAAACACTTAACCAGGACTTTCAGGGTGCCTCCTAAATGTGTTTTCTTTCAAACATATTTTGTAGTTCTCGCCAAACTACACCTAACCCTCGCGCGGTCAGCTTACCGATAATCGCAAAAACTGAAGTCACTGGATCTCGTATCACGAAATATAAAATTATAGTTGAGGAATTTAAATAATATAAAGGTATTTACCAGGATCCAAGGGCTGTTTTATGAAACCCAGACTTCAGAGACGCGGAGATGTAGCGGGGGGCAGTGTCATAATTTTAGTATCTGTACTTACGGGCAGTATATGCTGCTTAAAGACGACAGTCCTGTCGAGCTGCACGAGCGCCACATCGTTCCTGAAGTCGGCCGGCTCGTACGACGGGTGTACCTCCTTGCGTTGTACCGCGAACTCTTCATGTGAGTACCTCTCGCCTGAGCATCTTTGTACCAAGTCTAGCTATGATGCTAAGGGTTTTTACCTACCACTGTGTCTTAAACCAGTTCTTAACAGAAGTGGAAGCCTAGGAAAGTGTATATCAGGATCGAAGGTGCCCCTACCTTCAGATAAGCGGCTGATTTGAAGATGATTTCTCCAGCTATGGATGCAGCGTGAGATGTCAGATTTTTAGTGACTAAACCCACTTTCCTTGCTTCTGGGGCCGATCTCTAGCTATATACTGGTCTACTAAGCTACACTTACCGGCAGTATATGCTGCTTAAAGACGACAGTCCTGTCGAGCTGCACGAGCGCCACGTCGTTCCTGAAGTCGGCCGGCTCGTACGACGGGTGTACCTCCTTGCGTTGTACCGCGAACTCTTCGTGAGAGTATCTCTCGCCTGAGTCCCGGACGTCCCACTCGCCGAGACGGACTCGGAGCTGGTTGTTTGGTGTGCTGGAAGGGATTGGTGGGCTTTATAGTATCTTAGCTAATCTGAAGTAATATTATAAAGAGGGAAAATTGCTTTGTTGTTGTAGCTAAAACGCTCTGAGACTACTCAACTGCAACTGCAGCTATCCCTGGGTGTCATAGGCTATATTTTATCAAGATACTGAAAGCTATATTTTTCTCGACTGTCAAGAAAGGGTCTGTTTTTATTTAAAAGTCTTGTTCACGTCGTTTTATTATGAATACTTCTAAACGTATGCACACATGCATGTCTTTATTTATCAGACTATAAGACTCTTTGCTTGAAAATATTGCAGAAAGATTTTTTTTCTCAGAGATTGTGAAGTACGTGAATTACTTCAAATTGAAGCTAAAATGCAATTAAAAAATCGTAGGTAACTGTTTCTAATTAGTGAAGTCAAAGTTTATTTTTAACGAAACTACACGAGCCGTTGGAGATGAGAAAGTGAATGATTACAGACAAAAAAATTGACTAGACTGAAATGTAGGTGAAGCTTCAGAGGTGAAAAACTTCTCAGAAATTAACGCTAATGATCATAGTTTTTGTGCAACGAACTGTACTCAAGATACGGTGAATGGCGTTCGATAAATGCAGTTGTGAATGTTTGGCTAAGTAACAGTCGCACAGATAGCTCGGTCATAAGGTTAAGTAATGCTTGGAAAGGTCGGACCGTGGATGGATCACTGATCATGACGAGTTCCTCCATGTTTTAAAAGCCACGTTTTGGTGACTTCCGGCTGTCATTGGTCATCTTTGGCAGTCGTTACGAGTAGTTAGGTGAGAACCAGTTTTATCAAGGACCATAGGGTTGACCAGATAACATAAAAAAGGTTTGAGGAGCTCAGACAGGCAGTCCCTCCATGTGGCACACTGTTCTTCAGGTGCATTCGCTCATACTAGAAGCCGAGTTTAACATAGGAAAAGGCTAGGCAGATAACAAAACAGCACTTACGTAGCAACACAATGAGCTGCAGTGATCACCCATCTATCAGATATAAGGGCGCCTCCACACGCCAGCTTCTTGCTAAGAAATCCGGACTTGATAAGAGCGGCTTGCCACGGGTGAGATCCGAAGCCGGTTGAATGACCACCGACTATACGGTTGGACCGGGTGAAATGTTCTCCACAACCTGGAATAGCGGATAAAAGTATGTTTTAGTAGGTGTAGTTAAAGTTTCTACCATGATCAACATCATCATCAAAATCGTCGTCAACATCGTAATCAAATCTTCATCATCAACAGTATCATCAAAATCGTACTTTGCCTTGCCATTCTCTTATTAAATTATTTGACAAAGCAGCATATACTTTTTGTATTTTGTAAGGTTATTCGCAATAGGTAACTGAATTCACATAATTGTAAAAAAAGGAAATGTAATATAAATAAAAAAATACAGTACATATAAATATACCTATATCGGGTGTGTCGTTCACAATCACATTAAATCTTATCACATATACTTTATGATATTCTATGGCGAATTGTAAAAAAAATATCCTAATCCATTCAGTGGTTTAGCCACAGGAGTCAATTCTCGTTTTTCTAATTTACAACATCATGTGTAAAGGGGAGATAAAGTTAGGAGTATCGAATGTTCTGATCAGTTGACAGCTGTCAGTTTTCAAGGAAGAGTTTCAGTTGTTTGTAATGACTGACTTTTATATGGTGTTCTAATTTTCGCACAATTTTATTCTACTTACTTTGTTTGAAAAATTCATTTTTTTATTTTTACGTATTTTTATTTTTCCTTTGTGTTAATCGACATATAATAAGCAGTATATTAACGTATTTCATTTTATGTGATTATGAACGACACACCCGATATACACACCACAAAATTAAGAATCCATAAAATTAAAATGGGCACTATATCAATGAAATAATTATGTATATTACATGTAGGTACTTAAAAAAATATTTTATCGTTTTTATATGTAGTACATAGCTGATATTTTTTGTTGCATACCTAAATAGCTTTCAAAATATGCGAAAGACATTTGTGTACTACTAAATAGTAATATATATATAAAGATAATTGAAAAATGTGTCTTATTCGCAACTTGTCACTATATTTCATATTTTAATTACCCAAGTGACATCCATTTATAAGTATTTTACGTAATCGGTATAAAAATGGCAAATATTTAGAAAGTCGGTAATAAAAAGTACCTTTCGTTTTTTGACTAATTAAGGAGTTTTCGATAATTGGCAATAAAATGCCAGAACTTGACTGAATGGCTTATTTTATGGCCCTTTCGAATATAATTAATAGGCATCGAAATAAATCATGTAACTAATTGATTTAAGGCATTAGGGTTTTAATTTATTAAATTTAATTTTCTAGAGCGTCGTTATAAAATTAAATAATCTAAAAAAGTCATTTATAAATAAAAAGTTTCCCTATTTACATAAATACATACATAAAACCATATACACATAAATAATATACAACATACAACAAAATATTAAAATACAATAATTACGTTTATACAAACATACAAAAATAAAAGCGTGTGCTATACAGTGCTTGAGTCATTTTGATTAACATGCAACGCCAATTAATAAAAGTCACTTTGTCGAAACGTCAGTTTGATAAATATCATATAAAATGACTATTTCTACTGAAACGTCAGTATTATCAAATCGTAACAAAAGGTTTTTTGTTGCGTCAATAACGATGACAGGGTTAAGTGACGTTTTTGATGTAAGTGACGTTTGACAATTGCGTCAAAGTCATTTTGATTTAAAGACAAAATGACTGAAATTTTGACGTTAACGGTGCGTGATGATTATGGAAACGCAGTGCAGATGTAAAGCAGAAAAAGAGATAGCAATAACGATGGCACTCAAGTTGTTTGAATTTCTTTTGGGACCCCTATTAAATTGAACTGAAAAAAGGTTATATTTTTCTCCCTTTTGACTAAAAAATAAAAAGAAAGGTTTAAAAAATTTACCATAATATTTTATTACATAAAAATTAAATTAAATAATAATTACAATGATCATTTTTATTTGGGTTGTTTGTAGCCGATTGCCAATTCCACTAATTAAGTTTTCTTAAACCCCCCAAAGTCAGTCAAAATAGGTACACTATTGTAATCATAAGCCTTGAGTTCCATCGTCCAAAAATTTTGAAAGAAAAAAAGGTAAAAAAAAAAGCCTAGTTCACAAAATCTCACCCGGAAAACTAGGTCTCGACGGCTTATGGCTGGTATTTACTGGCACATAATCATCATCACCCTGAACATTATTTCCACCATTATAATCCGGCTTATAAAAATCATCCGGTTTTTGGGTACTGCCTTCATGGTACGACGGTTTAACGTGGTAAAAATGGTTTTGGTTCCAACTCGGCCTTGTACCGGTTTCATCCAGTTCTGGGCGGTTCGAATCCGGTTTGTAGGGTTTGGAGTCAGTGTATATGATAATGGGGTCCTCAAATTGGTTGTTTGTTTGGTAGTCGTAGTTTTCGTGTGGGAATGTTCCGATCAGTTCTATAAGGTCACCTGTTAGAAGTATTTGTAGTTTAGTTTTGTGAAAATATGTTTCTAATTGTTTGTGAGGTGTTCTATCTCAAAAATTATGCCTCAAATGTGAAAGAGCTTTAACGAGTATTTTTTTGAATATTTCTAATTTGAAAAATAAATGAAAAAGCGTATATTGAAAGTAGGGTGGAAATCAGCACTTTTCGAACGTCAGAATTACATGAGGCAGCCCTCAAAAAATGCCTAGTGTTTCAAAAATTGAGTGCTAAAATGGTTTTGGTTCCAACGCGGCCTTGTACCGGTTTCATCCAGTTCTGGGCGGTTCGAATCCGGTTTGTAGGGTTTGGAGTCAGTGTATATGATAATGGGGTCCTCAAATTGGTTGTTTGTTTGGTAGTCGTAGTTTTCGTGTGGGAATGTTCCGATCAGTTCTATAAGGTCACCTGTTAGAATTATTGTTGGTTTAGTTTTGTGAAAATGTGTTTTTAAGGGTCTGTGATTTGTTTCTATGTCAAGATTACGCCTCGAATTTGAGAGAGCCTTAACGAGTATTTTTAAAGATATCTAATTAGGAAAAAAAAAATTATTATAAGTATGCTGAAAATCAGTATTTTTCGAACGTCAAAATTATATAAGACAGCCCCCAAAAACACCCAACCTTCAGCAGTTCCTAAGTGTTATTATTGGAAACAAAACAATATTATACTGTTTCAAAAATTGATTGGTAAAATGGTTTTTATTCCGATCAGTTCTATAAGGTCACCTGTTAGAAGTATTTTGGTTTAGTTTTGTGTGAAAATGTGTTTTTTTTTTAGTAATGTAAGGTGGGTTTGTGTGTTGTTCTCATGTTAAGATTACGCCTCGAACGCGAAAGGGCCTTGCTGAACCTTTTTATAATTTTCTCGTTACAAAAATCAAGGGATTTGCCGCCAATTTATAAATGTTTTGTCTCATTAAGGCCGTTGAGCCTACTGATACTTGGGTGTGTAAACGTAAATTGTCTTTGTTTGTCTCGGCCACTACTGATCGCTCCCGAGATTACGCTTACAATAAAAACTCACAAGCATTCGTGAAATTGATCTACATAAATATACTTTAGGTACTTTTAGCAAAAAAATTCTTCTGTATGAGATACATTGTTTGTAGCTCCGAAAGAAAATGTAAAAGTCACAGTACATTTTTGCACATATCCTGACCAACATCTCAAGCATACAAATTCAAACACTATCCATACAAATTCAAACACTTTAAAACACTCTCTTTCCACCTAGACTAGATTTCAAAGTCGAAAGTATCGAATTACCATGTCTTATAACATCAGTTAGCCGTCACTCCGTTCCGGACCAGCATCCAAGGCTGAGCCTGAGAAACTAAAGTGAAAATTGGTGAAAGCCGCAACCATTGGACCGGTAATACAATAGTGTGTTCGATCGGAGGAAATATATCATTATGTGGGGTTATGTAAGCTTGGGGATGGTCTGAAAGTCGGTTAAAATGGTGTAATGGAGATCAACAAATTAAAAACAACCAGTGTTATCGGATTGCCCAGGTAACTGGGTTGAGTATGTTCAAACCCAGCTCTTTATGGAGCGACTGCCTCTTTAATCTCATTAACTCGGTTACCTGGGCAACCCGTATACCCCCTGGTAAAACTGGTTGTTAAACTTTCTGGCTTCTGACTACCCGGGACTAGGTACTAACGTGCCTTCCGAAACATAACGATTAGTTATGACAAAATTGTCACACATTCAAGAAATATTCAAAAAGACCCACTGCGGGTGCAATTGCAGAGTGACAGACTCTTACTGCGAAAAATCCTCTATGTTACTTCAAGAGTCCTTTATGTACCGCGGTAACATTGTGAAGAAATATTCAATAAGACACACGATGGGTGCAGCGTGATTGAGTGTCAGACTCTTACTGACTAAAACCCATTATCTTCCTTCTGGAGCCCTCTATGTCTGTATTCTTTTTAGAACCATCCTGCAGCACCACAAAGCCTTCAATTATCAAGGAAAAGACACCCAAAAATAAAGAAAACTAATTAACAAACTTACAATAAAGACTATTGCAACATCCATTGTGTGTGAGTCATTCATTCAATGCGTTTTGAATATATTATCTATCAGCGATGATCGAGAAAGTGTGAAGCTACCGTTACGGCATACACGTGAATGTGTGTCTGTGTGTGTGTGTGTGTGTGCAAGTTGAAGCTACGGAAATAAATACGGGGAATTATCTTGTGCTGTGGAGCAATCAGTGCGTAAAGTTGTTAAGGTGTGGGTTAAGTTAAAAGCGGAGCGAGTTTCGTTTCGCAAAAGGCATGGTCTTATTCTCAGGGAGATGTAAATTTTAATGGGAGTAAGATGATAATAAGATGTGTGTTATTGTCATATCAACGTAACCATTACACAATTCTCAGTTTTTGGTTGCCTAGTTAAAATAAAATGGTTCGACCAATTATCTGTAATGCTCAAACGTTACTTAACTTGCTATTATTTGTTCTGCTAACTATTTTAAGCGCCGTAATCTACGTAAGTGTGATAAAGACAAAATTATGTTTGAGCCGTGTTTAAACTGAGTTTCAGTATTTGACCGTTAGACGTCCACCATTGAAAATGTCTCATTAGAAATTGTAACAGTCTCTTGAGCAAAAACGAATATTATTTTTAGATACCATAAATTCACTTATTTATCAACATTGTTCCTTCGGGTTTAAAAAAAATATTTACTTGATAAATTATGAATATCGCAAAAACATATTGCGAAATATTAAAAACATATTGAAAAAAAAACGCTTCTATATACCCGCTCTCGCTTCCGCTTCTAACATACATACGCTAGAGAGAGTGTATCGTATGGAAGGTACTATTTCGTAACTCCGAACAATGTCACGCGTTTTGTCACCTAAGAACCGAGTAGACTTTGTGAAAAAATGTCGCAATGTCAAAATGTGACCTCGAATGGTCGTGGAATATGGCGTAAACTTTGTATGGTGGTAGAGATTTTAACCGATTTTCCAAAAAGGAGGAGGTTCTCAATTCGAGTGTTTCTATTTTGTTAAAAGTCAAGTGCAATTTCTCCTTAATTTTATAGATATTGTAGCCTTTCATATATCAGAGATTCAGACCCAGAGATTTTAATCACCTTATGTATGCACTTCACAGGCCGAATGTGTGTCTAAAAAACTTTTGTACCATAATTCTTGTTGAATAAATTTTCTATGTCTTTTGTCTCATACTTTCATTTTCACAGTCAGTGTTTTATTGACAATTGAAAGTTTATTTTTATATTCTTCAAAGAGTTTTGTGGCTAAGTCAAACCTTTAGCGATCCATCATAAGGTTAAGCAACGCTTGACTCGGTCGGTCGATGAATGGGTGCCCATCTGGTTATGACGAGTTCCTCCGTGTTTAGGAAGACTCGTTAATTAGTGGGTTGTCATTTGATCATCTTTGGCAGTCAGAAGACAGAAAGTCTGATAACCAATATTATTTATGGGTAGGAGTATTGCATATGTATAAAATTCTGGTCTCGGCTGCATTGGGTTAAACTAGAAGCGGAACCTAAAAAAGTTGAGAATAGCTTAGACAGGTGATGAATCACATGACACAAGAACGTACTGTTGAAATTCAAATTATCCTAAAGCCTTATACTTGTACCAAACAAGAGAGAGTGTTTGCACTATGACGTGTTATTTCGTAACCAAAAACAATGTCACACTAGAACCAGTTTCGCCACTTCTACAAAACTGCTCATTCTTTGTTTGAAATAAATACATAATTATGTGCTCATCTTTTTAATGATTTCACATGGTCTAAGTAAAATATATACAGTGAAAAGTTTAAGGAAAAATGTTGTATTAAATAGCTTGAGAAATCTATACAATGTATGTAATTACATATAGGAAGTAGCGAAGGTTGTGGATTTTTGGGGCTCCCTCTACTTTGAATATACGATTTTTGAATTTGGTTTTGATCTTTTGCACCGTTTAAATATAGCGATAACTAAACCATTTTCAGTTGTCAAATCGGTGATTTGATCCGTAGGTGGCAATATCACAGCTGGTTATGGTTTGGTTATCGTTATAGTTAAATGGTGTAACTCACCGTCAGACCCATTTACTACAGACCAATTTGTCGATCGATAGTTGGTAGAGATATTTAGATTTTGAAGGTATATGTATATTATAGTGGATCTTATCAAACTTTTAGTTAGTCTAATATATTTTCTTCGTGTCAGGATATTACTTGTATGTTTTTAAACGCACTTATGAAACAGGAGAAAATCCTAGTTTTTTTAGAGCAAGGCTTACTTTGTGCAAAAATCGCTGCCGCTTACGAATTAGGCCATAATAGAGAGTAGATTTGTCTATGTTGTAATATCTATCACGTGCTTTTCCAAGTTCGAGGAGTAATCTTGACTATTCCAAGGTTATTTAGCGATTTTTGAAAAATATTTTTTTCGTTTTAATAAGTGTAAAGTTTTTTATTTTATCATTGTATTTGGAAATGGAAATTTGTTTTTTATCCTTGGGTAGATATGTTTAATGTGTGTTTGTGTAGGTTTGACGTAAAGATGTATAACAAAAGGGATTAAACAGACGTTTGACCGATATAATAAAATGTGACTTGTCAAAGGTATGTTTAATGATTTTTACTTGCTTAAATTTAGAAGGACTCGTACCTATCTAGTGTTTAAACCACAAAGTAGTACAAAAGTTATTAACACACAAGAAGTTTACACATTTAAGTTATTCACAAAAGTTAAACACAAAACTGACTGACTACAATTTACAAAAGATTCTATATTATTTACTTGTTACACACAATTCCATAACAAAGGGAAATACATTTCATGACATGCAAAAATCTCCAGAAATTACTAATCTATGTTTATTTAACACAAAGATTCAAAATTCCCCACTACAAGACAGAATTTAACTTTTCTACAAAACCATCAAACAGATTTTAAGTCATTTATCGAATGGTAAAACTGGTCATTTTGTAAAGCTTTTGCCAAACTTAATGACGGTTCAGAACTTTGTACGAGTTGAGTGAGTAGTAACCATATATTTTTAAATATGCGTTACATTACATATTATGTAGATTATTAAACCACCATATTTTGAATTCCTCGCTACACAGTCGAAGTATTCACCTAAAATGGCGGCTTGTAACCAACTTCGGACAACTCGTACCGTATATGTGCAAAAGTGATTTCTGAGCATCACCGTTTCTGAACCGTCATAAAGTTTGGCACGAGCTATTTACTTTTACTTGAATATATGCAAAATTCAACTTACTAGCATTATGCACAACGGGTGCCACCTCAGTAGGTCGCTCCGTCGTCTCCCGATCCACACAGCAAGCCCAGATCATCCCGCCTGAGCATAGATCCAGGGGCTTACCGCCGCCAAGCACGCAAGATATGCTGAGCCCGCAGGGGTATCGGGCACCGCGGTAGCGACAGGTTTGGGGTATCACTGGAAATTGGAGAATAATTATGTTAGACACGTGAAATATATTGCAAAACATGGGTAAGACAGAACTGTCTATCATTCTTCATATGATAAAGCTGAAGAATTGTTTTGTTTCCTTGAAGTCTATAACTACGGGTGCAATTTGAAAAATTATTGCGTTGTTAGATGTTCAAGTCATCAAAGAAGCTATTAGCTAGTTTTCAGGGGGGTGTGGGAAGTAGTTCCCGTGGTACACGGTACGGGTGGAACCGTGGGAGCTGCTGGTTATAAATATTATTTGACAACTTATCTAACTAAACACATATGGATTACTTTCAATACACTTTTATTATCATCTGCAAAGGCTTTACCTAAGCTGTTGTGGTAGGATGTCTACGTCGATCCCTACAAAGCATTTTGCATGTGCTGAAAACGATACCTGTCTGACCTTTCAATCTCAGTTAGGCGGGTAATACGATATATCCATTTGAATTTCAGTACCTTGGTTAATGACATTATCTGCCATTCCTACTAACTCACTGATAAAGGGCTAAAACATATCATCTAAATATATGTAAGAGTAATATTTTTTTATTACCAATTATAACAATACGGGGAAAGGCTTACTTCTTTTCATATTCAGTTCTTTTCAAATGTATCTTTGGCAAACACATTAAATGTACCTTTACTCTTTGATCTCTAGACACCATTGAATATTTTGAAGTTAAGGAAACTTATCTTAAAAATGAAGGAAAACATCGCTGAGAAAACCCGAATATTTTATGCCTGAAATCACCAATACGCTAAGCAAGTAATTCACTCTCTGTATGCCTATGCCCTGCAGTGGGATTGCAAATGGCGGATAACGATGATCTTCAATCGTCTAATAAAACGAACATACTACTAGATATGCACATTGCACATACATGACAATTCGCGTATGTAAGTTCTCATCAAAAAATAGCTCACATATATCAAACGAAACTGAAACAATTCGTGTAAATATTACATAAAGACTATCACGCGATATTGAAACACAGAGATCGATCGCCGGTGAACGACCGAGCAATTTCTCTGCGCACGCGCCTTTTACTCTCATTGCGTGATTTAGATCAATGTTCGCATCAAACATTGCTTTGTGTTTGTGATATTGCTTATCTTTTGTCAAGAATTTTAAGTGGGTAAGTAGAGTAAAAGTGTTTTGATTTTAATTATGTTAGTTGGCCTTGGACTTCGACAATTTGTTTGAAAAATGTGTCGTCCTAAAAATGCTTTTGGCTTTTATCCTTGCCTAAATTATAGACAAACATGTCTACAAGAGAGTCTTTACTTATTTTAAATGTAAAAAAGTTGGTAGGACTTGCTAAAAATTGTAATTCACTTGACCAAATTACATTTTCATTGATTTCTAGCCGCGCTTTATTTTGAAACAAAAAGTCAAATCAAGATGGTTTATATTTAATTAAGTGTTTACTTAAATGGAGTCTAGATTTACAGAGATCTTAGCAATGACACACAATAATTACGATCATATAGCGAGGAAGGAAATAAGAATCTAAAGCAAAGGGGGTCACCAGGTACACTATGAAACGATTGTATGGAAGTCGAAATAATGTTACTTGTGAGATGACGTCAGATAAAAAGGTATGGAAGGAGAAGACTTAAAAATGCAATTGGATAAGGGCAGGATGATAACTGCAGATTTCAATAACCTACCTAGGTATCTGTTCATTGGCCTACTACAGATATACATTTGACATTACTTTTATGGGGATAATGTCAATCTCCTGTAAGCAAATTATTACAAAGATAGGTTACTGAATTCACCGCAAGTCACATTAGCAACTTTGTCCAATCGGCAAAGTCATCAGTCGCTTAAATTGTTTCACACATCCCGTCTTTAATAGCTATGGGAGAATTTTAATAAGTCTAGCTTTTACTACTAAGTAGTGTAAGTATTTATAAACTAAGACTGGTCTAAGCGACACTCTTAACAAGTTTAGAGAGGAAACACTTAATATAGAACTAGCATAGATGTGGGACTGGGTTAGCAGTGCTGAAATGAGAAGCTCATCATCCTCCTAGCCTATGTTGGGGCTTCCAGTCTAACTGGATGCAGCTGAGTACTAGGGTACAAGGAGCGTCTGCCTATCTGACCTCCTCAACCCAGTTACCCGGGCAACCTTGGTGAGACCGGTTGTCAGACTTACTGGCTTCTGACTACCCGTAACGACAGCCTAAGATGTTCAATGACAGCCGGGACCTACAGTTTAACGTGCTCTCCGAAACACAGTCGTTGGTGTCCAAGATATACTTAGAAATTACATACAAACTTTGTAAAGTTGCATTGCATCGAAATGAGGAGCTCGTGGCTAAGTATAGTTCTCCCGAAACTTATTCTCAGCTACCGCCCGCGGCTTAGCACGCGTAGAGTTCGGTTATATCGAGTTTTCAACAGAATTCTTCAAAGTCCGGGATAAAAACTATCCTATGTCCTTTCTCAAGCTCAACTCTATCTCTGTACCAAATTTTATTAAAAACAGTTAAGTGGTTTAGACGTGAAAGCGTAACAGACAGACGGACAGACAGAGTTACTTTCGCATTTATAATATCAGTAGGGATGAGCGGACATCGTGGTTTGAGCTGTGACATCATAAGGTTAAGCAACGCATGGTGCGGTCAGTCCATGATTAATGGCATAACGACATCCTACATGGTTCGGAAGGCACGTTAAGCTGTAGGTCCCGGCTGTCATTTGAACATCTTTGGCAGACGTTCCGGGTAGTCAAAATCCGGAGAGTATGACAACCAGTCTTAGCAAAGGGTATCGAGTTGGCCGAGTAACCGGGCTTAGGAAGTTAGATAGGTGGTCACTCCATGTAAAAGTTAGGTACTCAGCGTCTTAACTTTATGATCGATCAACCCGTGCGGTTGTTACTTAGCCACGAAAACCACCAGCCCTTCACAGCTGAACAATGAGAAGATGAAAAAGACTTAAGTATGATGATTGATTAGTAACTTTTTGTTAACAGGACTTTTCAAATAGCTTTGTTTTTGAAAATACTATGTGCGCATGCGCGAGGCATTAAATAACTAGAAGCCAATTAATTAAAAAACTTCAGAAATTTTCAGTATGCTTCGGATTTGTAACCAGTGTTTGTTAAAAATTGTTTCTTATCAAAAAACATTGAAATATAAAATTTCTCGCTCGCCTTAGAGTTTAACCTTATCTGAAAAATTTTCAGTGTCTAAACAATTACGGAGCTTTTTTTAAGCAGCCGCGACCGCCGCTTTTGCTACCAATTATCGTTAATTATGGAACCCATATATCTTTTCAAGTTATTTGCGTACGTAGTTTCAGATTGCTAAAGCTAAGGTCTCGCACTATCAACACGAAAACTACAATTACTTAATAACTTTTAAAATACTCACTCTTTCCCAATAAATCCATAATAGAATCATCTTCTTGCGACGACCCATAGCCATTATGGTACGATCCTTTTCTTCTGCCTAAAGCACCAAGCAATAATATATCTTTTTCCTGCTCGTTAACCGGCCTCCTTCGATCCGTCGGCAAATCAACGTCTTTCACATCCAAACTATCTTGTAAAGTCAAAACATCATTTTCATTACACAAAATACTATTAAAACAACTTAAAACAGCAAACGTGAACAAAAAAGTTCTAAAAAACATATTTTTGTGAACACCACGCGTTCTTCTGCGGGTCTTAAAATTTTTTTTTTGAACCTTTCCCGCCGAGCCATCGAGTCCGTTTTCGATTACACTTTTGCACATTTCACTGGTTTCTATTACACCTCATTTTTTTTTCGACCACTGTTTCTTTTTTATTTTTCACAATTATTTTTGTTTTTATGTTATTTTTTATTTAACTATATATTTTTATATAATATTAGCGTGAGACGTCTTGTCGCGGGAAGTTGTTTATCGGAAGTAAACTGCGTTCGCGTTGCGCTTCGTTCCTTTTCACTTTTCGTTGGAGTTCCTCGGGCGTGTTACATTTTCTTTGCTACAATTAACTGTCCATATCTTAAAAATCTCTTTTATTTACTGTCGGCCATTAACTTTTATCATCTGTAAAATAATTGGGGTTATTAATTGGCGATTTTCCTACATGTTTCATAAGTAGTTTTATGTTTATTTTTTGTACGGGACCCAATGTTTTTTTTTTGTTTTAATTCACAAAACAATAGCAGTAAGAGTGTTGTCTAGCGTGTCTTTGGCGTGCGTGACATAAAAATATAAGGTTCGTATATAATAATAGGTTCTGTTTATGTTTGACTGTGTGAATTTAGTGAGAGAATATACTTAGAGTCAATTTCTTAAAACAATGTTAATAATGTCTGCAATTTTGACATTTAGGAATATGTATGGACGTAGTAGTTTAGATATTTTTAACCGACTTTAAAAAATAGGTTCTCAGTTTAATCTGTATTTTTGTGTGCAATTATACCACGATTTGCAGAACCGATTTTATTGAAGTTTTCAGCGTAGTATTCAGCAGACTTAGGAGAAGGTTTTAGTTATTATATTGAAATCTATTTTTACACATTTTTGTCATAATTCTAAAAAGACCTTTATTAAAAGATATACAGTTATTCGGATTTCAGTTAACGGCTTTATGCTTCAGTAAAATTCTGAAGCTGTAACAGTTTTTCACAGTCATTGTAATTACGAAATTAGTTCTCATAATGATCGATTTTTTTGTAAGAATAACAGAATTTTCAAATAACCGTTGTGAACTAAGAAAAATATTAGAGTTTGTGACTGTTTTTCTTGTTCATTTTTTTAGGTAAATTGTAACAAATGATTTTGGGAAACCATAAAGACCATCCTATTTTTGGCGTTCTATATTTGTAACTGTTTTTACTTACTACTTTTTAACCTATTAATAAATAGACATTTAACAGTACATACTGTACAAAAATAGCAACATCTTGACTATAAGGCCTAACATTTCCATATTAAGTACTAGATAATGAGATACAAAAACGGTTTTAATGCGCATTCAAGTATCAAGATTGAGTGGTCACACTTGAACACTCATAAGACGCCGACTTTCGCCCGTAGCTTTCCAAAACATGACTTTAAATGGACGAAAAACGTCTTAAGTCAATACCTAACGAATAAATTTCGATTTTATATCTGTAACTATAGTGTCTAAACTCATTTGACCGTTGTCCAGCGGTGACAAATCCCTCTGATTGATTTGGAATAATTTATGTCTTACGATAATGTACTTTATGTTGTAGGTGTGAAGGTTGAAATTCCTTTGTGTTGAAGTCTGGGCGTAATTTGTACAAATAGACAAGTCTGCTTTCTTTACTAATGACATCTGTTAAGGTTAATTTCGCGGTATTGCATTATCTGTGGCTAATTCATTTTTGATAGGGCAACACAAAGTATTTACGGAAATACGCGGGAATTGGGTCAATAATTACAATCAAAGGTTCTCTTTACAAATAAGGTAATTAAATTGAATTGTTTGTAGTTTCTTAAGAATTTATCTACGATTAATCTATTAAATTATGGGTAAATTGCAGAAAGTTGCCCGTTGGGCTTCATGAATAGTTATTAGGCAAGCCCTTCTATAGCTCCAAGCTGTAAATTGCTTCTATTTGCGGCCGTTCCCAATATTTTATCTATCTTTTGATTTGCTTATTAGAGATCGAATTTTGACATTACACACGTACAAGTTATGTCATTTCTGTCTCCATTTATATTTCCAGTAATCAAATTGGGAATCAAATTGGAGCTTTACATTATAACTAAGCACGATCACTTATAAAAGGGCTTAAAGAAATGCTGGCATTACTTAAAAAGTAGATTGACAAAATGCCATCACATCTCCCAATAAAAAAAAATATAAACGGAAAAGTACGAATGAAATCGAGAGTGTATCGGAACGTGGTTTGACAGCTCATCTTGGCGGCCATTTTCACTTTCATTGAGAATGGCGCGAAACCGCGTGAAATTAGGCGCCATATTAACACACGTAACTGCGTTATACAATGAAGATTGATTGTAGAATAAGAGTCGGCGACTGTAAGACCTACGTTATTTTATAAAGTCGGAAAGTTTTTAGTGCATCTTCCTTACAGTGTGTATGAACGATAGACTGCTACAAAGTAGTACTACATAGGTACTACTACAAAGATTGACTTACGATTGCTTTTGAAGATATTTTAAAAATAACCTAAACTAAGCCAACTTATAACTATTTACTGCATCTTAATTTATATTGAATATAACATTAGTGTATAGACCACATTTTCTATAACAGCAATTGTTCATTTCACGGGGAACCTTTAAACAGACTTTGATGTTCTATGAATTTTCTCCTGTAAAAAGTGATCCGTATTGATATAATCTTTAATATGAAAGATTAAAGGATTGTCAAACAAAAAATGAGCTAGGTTTTATTTTGTATATTTTCCAAAGCAACCGTCAGTCAAACTTCAAACTTCGTAGAAGTCTTTCGTTCATAACCACTGTAAGGTTTTAAATAAAAATAAAAAATGTAAATACATACTAAGTTACAGCCTTTATAAAATAACTAAGGTCTAGCATTCACTGGCTCTCGATCTATTAGGAAACGCATTAAAATAGCATTTAAAGTTAATTAATCGATCGCTTTCTGAATACGAAATGTGCGTAAGACGTAAATTAAGTATTTTTTGCGTTTGCATAACGTAATTCTACTGAATAGTGACTTGCTTTGCATATAAGTAGTAATTTGGTTATTTTCACACTCTTGCTCATGCAGAAACTTTTTAATTACGTAGTTCTTATTTAATTCTTATTCCTATTTCTGTACCAACACTTAAGGCAAATAAACTGCATCGTTAGATAATGTAATTTTGTCTATGTAACACTTCGTTTAATTAATGCTTAGTAGTAAATTAATTTTATGTCAGTAATTAATGAGCGAGTAATTTGAAATGCATATAATTTTTATGGCTTTAATTCATGATAGGTAATAAAAAATTGTTTATTTCATTGATCTTGACTGCTTCGTTAAACACTAGCTACTGAAAAATATTATTTCATTTATTTTTAAGAGTTTTATTAGTAAGATTTATTTTCTCTCTTCCTAACCAAAATTACCAACAAATCCCTTATCTCGCAACGTCTGTCCGTCTGTCAATCCATTTCACACAAGACGACCATGACAAAAGAATTAAGGCTAAAACTTCACCAGCATACTGTCACAAGATTCGCGTGAAACAGAACGTAACAACATTACGTATGCGCGCGCATCGCATTTCGTAACGTTGCTTGTTGTTTTAAAAAAATCAACTTTAAGATTTTGCAAATGGATTCTCTCAAGATGGCGGATGTACTCATGTGTCATTGTTGTGACTTACGACAGAATAGACAGGGTTAGGTTTCGTAATGTGTGTTAGAGAACAAAATGACTGGTGGAGGAGCCATAACGGACTGCGGAATTGTTCGAAAGAGTTACCGCGGCTGTGGTATATAAAGCGCTTAAGAAGGAACATGATGGGTTTTAGTCAGTAAGAGTCTGACACTCCCTCACGCTGCTAACCCACAGTAGGAGGGGTCATTTGATGATTTCCTATCAAAGAAAAGGTGATTTAGGGCGCCAAATTACGGATGTACGGGGGACAAAGAACGTGGCTGTCTTCGCCCTTACAAGCCTTCTTTGGACCCGACCATTTCTTGCAATACAAAAAAATCGCTGACAGATGTCCCAAAGAACCCGAAAACCTCGTTAGTTCACTCATAACTGATAGTTTTAGTCATGTGTTTGACCTAGCCGAAGGCGCCTGACCTACCAGCATCATGGCATCTCCGCTCATCATTCCTTTCTCCGTGGTAATGAAGAGAATGGTGATAAATGATGATGAATGACATCTTCACTTGTATTCGTAACTAATATTACAAGCTGTCAGTTGGTTTGTCATGCTTTCACTGGGGAACGGCTGAGCTGGTTATGTGAACAATGTTATTTATGGAATAGATGAGATGAGTCTCCAGGCTATATAGGATTAGAGATTAATAAGATTTTTTCTGATAAAGTAATTTGAAAAAGTGCAATAGTCCGTGAAAATTTTCGGGGTACTTGATAATAAAAAAAAAAAATATAAAGAGTGTCCATGGAGTTTCTTGCCGGTTCTTCTCCATGAGGCCAACTCTTTGGAACCGTGCACCTAACTTTGACGTTTCGAAAGAGCTTTCATAGGCCTATTTGAAATAAAAAAAATTGAGTTTGAGTTTGAATAAAGTTTTCCGCGGAAAATATAAAGTTAAGTGTGTAAAGTTTGTTTGAACGTGCTTTCCTCTGAAACTGACAGTTAGTGCTTATGTTATTTCCTTATTTGGTGTCCAGGTTGTAGATCACCTACAATCAGGGTTGTAGCTGTAGGTACCTAGTACCTAAGAAGGAAACTGAGGAAACATTCAAAAGATCGAGAGGAGTGGAGACAAAATAGGGAGGCACAAACAATTTTATTTTGACATCATGACCATAACAAAACAAAATGGATGCGTCGCAGTAAGTGAAACCGCGATATACAACTACTCTTCAACACATAAACTTAGAAAGTAAAATGTAATATATATTTCGCAATTTGTACAGTAATAACTCGGAACTCGGAAGTTTAATCTCTAAGGAGCTCGTTAACTAGATGATAGGAAAGGTTAACAGCTTAACAGTTAGAGTGATGGAGATAAGATTAAAGAAGATTTGGCAATCGTGATAAGATTTCTAAAGTAAATTATGTAATTATGATGAGTATCTAAAGTGTAAGAAAATAAACAAGAGAATTTGTTGGATATCAAACGTCTTAAAAAGTTTCCGATTTTAAAATGTTACTTTGTTTACTTGAACGCGATAAACTCAATAACTACTGGACTGGTTTGAATAATTCTTTCGGTCATACATTGCCCATCAGGTACCCATGTACCAACGAAGGCTCTAGGCTACTTTTATCCGGACATGCTGAGTAGGTAGTTCCCGCGGGATGCGGTTAAAGCCGCGGGCAAAAATTATTTGTAGAGAAAATTATAAAACTAACTATCTATCTATATCGATACTTTGAACTTGCTCTAAGTGAAGGTTTAGAATGAAAACCTACTGACCAATAAGTCTAGATACATATGTTAACTAGCAAGAAGGTGCTAATTGTGTCCTAGAAACGCAGATAACACCTAAGTTTTCACGGGCCTTTTTAGAATGCAAGGTCATGAAGCGTGATATTGTATTTTTTTTGTAGGTACAGTAAATATGTAGTATTTTTCAAAAACTTAAAAATATTGCAAAGTTTTACTTGTAATCTTTTTTTAAAAAAAGGTTTTTTTCACCTTTTTGTCTGTTAAAATATATTGAAAAAATATTTTTAGAACTATTAACAGGTAGATCCCTAAATAGCTCGTATGCTACAGTAAAATAAATAAATAATTGATTTATAATGATTATCACACATAAATGAAACGCTAACAGAAAATATGTCACGCACGCCAAAAAAATAAAATAAATAACTCACCATAAAATAAAATTTACGTAATAGAAAACAAACCTACTTCCATCAATCACAAAGATTTAAATTTCGAACGCAGGTCCATTCTTTAAAAAGTGACAGCGTTTATTCTGCAAAGAGTTGTCAGTTTACTTTTTTTTGTAACCAAGGAGTTTTTAATGTTTTAAAGAATTTTATTTAGTTAAGTTTTTAGTAGATTTATTATGATTTATTGCACGTGCAATAGTTTTTAGTTACTCCGCGATACTGTAATTTCTCACGAGAGACAGCCGCGTGGGGTGTTAAACATTTCACTTTCGTTTGTCAGACATTTGTATGTAAATGTTTCTTTAATTTATAGGCTAATGTCATGTAAGGCTTTATGAGTAGTTTTTAAGTTATGTAATGAATATTCTAAGTGAAATAAGGATGATATTTTTATTAGAATTTTAATATTAATTTTGACAACAGTAGAATGTACTTATCTAATATTTTATGATGAAAAGTTCTTGGGAAATAAGATACGCTAAAATATCGTAATAAGCGTTAAGATAGATACCGTGATATACTTTTAGAAAGAGTTTACACCTAGAAGTTTTAAAAACAATCGTTGAAACTTAATTTTGACACACAATCAACATCAATCATCAAACACCGCTTTCGCAAAAAATATTCAAATTCACTCATTATAATAAAAATATTGCCTAACCAAACCTCATTAGTTACATCACAACCTCCATGCTTGAAACCAAAACAAATGATTATAAAAAAAAAAAACAAGACCAGTGTTGCCAACATCAAGAGAGAGAGTTGAAAGTAGCAAGTTTTACTTTTTTTATATTTTACTTTTTATTTATTTTACTAACTTAGATAGTTTGACATAGTCTTGAATATCTAGATCTTTTATGTAGAACGAAATTAGCATGTTGGCTGTTAATGAAAAGGCCGGCTTTGTAACGGTACTATATGATTTATTTATCACTAGCTTTTTACCCGCGGTTTTTAGCGTCCAGTGGGAATTACAGCCTATACTCGGATAGAATAAAGTGAAAGAATTTTGCAAATCGGCTTTGGTGCCTTAACCTACTAAGACCTTTCTGTCCGTCTGTCTGTCACCACGCTGTATTTCAAGCTAGACAGTTAAAATGTTCACAGAAGATGTATTTTTGTCGACGCTTTGACAACAAATACTGAACAATATGATAAAATACATATATGTTAGAAGATAAGGAATTCTTTCTGCGTAAGTCCGTATCGCACTTAGCCGGGTTATAAGTATACCTTTGACATTTCACACATTTTTAACGTAATGCAGTCTATACTTAAACTTGAAACAACTTTAGAACAATAATAAAAACAAAAGACTAACTTCCTTTCTCTTCACTTTTGTTACATAAGCAACATTTCTTACTTAATGGTACTAATATTAACAAAATTACAGCTTATAGCCCAAGGTAGACATTGACGGCCAAAATTATTGGCAATTTCATCTTAATATCACAGTAATTTAGTGTTGGATATGATTAATGCGAATTTAATCGGTATATCGCAGTAGAAATCTTAACTAATATTAAAAATGTGAAAGAAACTATGCAGGTTTAGGTAGGTACACGCTTCCCATAGGAACTACATACTTACTTTACGGCATAGATAAAAAGTAACCTAAAGCCTTCTTCGACTGGTCTATCTAACACTAAATGCTGAAAAGCTTGTTTGTATGATTGAACGCGCAAAAAACATTGCACTATAGGTATATAAGTAGCCCATTTATCGAGAAAGGCCTCATGTTTTATCCGTATAAGTACCTATATATAGGCTACATTATTTTTTATCTAAAGAGAAGTTGTTCCGCGAGTGAATCCACGAGAAACAGTTAGTATTAGATACTTTAATGACCACTGTTTTCTCCAAAGGTCTAAGCAAAGACAGTTATAAATAAACTCGGACTCTAAAACTTACAAATAGCCTTATTACCACAGAAATGGGTTTAAACCATAGATTATATCAAGTCGCTAGGCTTTGAAACGACCATAAATGTTTGATAAAAATCTTATATTTTGTTATCTTTAGAGAAAACAGTCATAAGGTACAAGTAATAGCTAGTTTGTAGTACACTAGTTGTTTCCCGCGATTTCACCCTCGTCCCATTGGTGAACTATAAAGTAAAATCTATGTAAAGTAAACTTAAGTGTCATCAAGCATTTTATTTAATAACAAATGCCAAATGGGCACACTTCTGCAATAATTCCTAATAAAATTTAGCCTATGTCACCCGGGAACAGTCAAGCTTCGCAACAGTTCATAATCGGATCGGAAGTAGTTTCCGAACTTTTAGGTTACAAACAATTATTGCATTATTTAAAATGAAAGTTTAGATGCTCTCTTTTTCAGATTTGGAGTTCAAAAGTTAAGTATCGGTTACATAACAAACTGCCTGTATTCTTCATTTACCTATATGTCAGCATTTTCAGCATTCAGTGTTTCATCTGTTCGTTTAATCAGAGCAAGCTCGAAATCAACACTTAAAATGTTATATCATGGATTTCTGTAAAACAACGCCGGATTCCATAATATATACCCAGCAACAGTTTTCTTTCACCTTGTCTCACAAAAGATATGAATGAAATGTAACAGTATGCAGCTGAGACAAGAATGTTAAGAGGGACATATGTATACGTATAGAATAAACAATGAGATTGCAAGAGGAAGTTTTAACTGGCGCCAGTGAGCCACACTTGTGTTGAAATTGTATAATTTTGGCATCTGTTCAGCTGACTGCCAAGAGAGATTAGGTGTATTTTGTAACACTTTTGCTTGTCGTAAATCTTTTTAACCTACTGTTAAAGAGAGTAACGTTTGTAAATCAGTTTTTCGAAAAGCAAGAAACAGTAGTAGGTTTGGCCATGATCCAAAAATTTGATTAAAATCGTGCTACACGTAAATAATTTTGAATGCAATTTTTTTTCTCATAAATACTACTAAACGAAAGATATTTTCACAGTATAAAATAATAATATAACCTGCATCTTCAAATTGTGCTATTATCTCTAAAATTATATCGTTTGGTATCATGTGATAACTTTCAAAGTAATTTCAGTGTCAACTAGCCGTATAATAGTACAATTCACCACATCATTATCACTATTATCATTCGTCATAAAAATCCTTAGACAATTCAACCAACAGGAGATGAAATTCCCGCATGAACCAAAAGTAAGTAAGGCTCGTATGTATAGAAGAGGAGCGTGCTTCCTCTACTCTGTAAAATTACCTGAGATTTGAGAGGAAATGTTAAATATCGATGAAAGACAGATTGCAGTAGCTTGATGTGAATGTGTGGTCGCATTTTATGCTTGTGTTTGTCAAAATTTCCGTAACGATACGATCTATATGTGTTAGCACCCACCGCTCGTAAAATTGGCACACTTTTCGCACAAACATCTATGTTGAGGTCGGTTCCAGCTAGTAAGATGATCTAAGATAATAACAGTGAATCGAGATAACGTCACTTGTTACTGCAACGTGTTACGTAACGAGGTTGCGGAGAAAGCAAACGTGACTTTGGTCATAAAGCTTAGTGCACACTGGTTTATCCTTGAATTGTTAACTGGTAGGTCAGAAGGCAGTCGCTCCTTGTAAAACACTGGTACTCAGCTGCATCCGGTTAGACTGGAAGCCGACCCCAACATACAGTTGTGAAAAGGCTCGGAAGATGATGAATGATTTTTAAAAAGAGTGTCTATGGATTTTCTTGCCGGCTCTTCTCCATGAGACCAACTTTTTAGAACCGTGCAACTAGTGTGATGTTTCATGAGTCTGCAAAGGGCCTTGTTATTCGGGTCATTCGGGTACGCCTGCGTCAAATAAACAACTGGATGGCTAGTACCAAGGGTTTTAAGAAGTGGAGCAGCCTCATCTAATCGAAATAATATACAAGTATGTGGCTATTTTGATGTTAGATTGTTCCGTAAAGGCTCCGAAACTACTGAGTCGATTTAATTACTTAAGATTTTTATATATTTTGCTGTTGGGAAGCTACATTATCTTCGACTAACATGTCATTGGGCATACTTTATCCGGGCACGGGAAGAAGATCCCCCGGGACGCGGGAAACAGCTACATATATATATGAATATAATATATTTTGGCACCATTATATCTTTGCCTTAGCGGGCCACAGTCTGAGCCGGATGTCACTTTCACCGCCCAACCTATGCCGTAACATTACAAAATACACCGCACGCCCAAAACGTGCCGACATAACATACTTTATGTTATAATAACGTAGCATTCATAATATTATCATATCATCACATTATCATGAGGAATAATGGCGTCCACGGCCACGGCGGCTGTTCTCATTTAAGGAGATCAGCCAGCTGTGCAAGACATATTATAGTGCACGAGCATTTGCGCTGGACACAGATGCACTCACTATTCCTTCACTCTCATAGCCCGATGGGACGGCAATCCGACACGACCGGAAAGAGATCAGGACCGACATGAGAAATAAGTTAAGTCGTGGTGGCCTAGTGGGTAAAGAACCAACCTCTCAAGTATGAGTGTGGATTCGATTCTACGTCAGGCAAGTAACAATGCAACTTTTCTAAGTTTGTATGTACTTTCTAAGTAGGTATATCTTGGATACCAATGTTTTGGAGGTCCGATAAACTGTAGGTCCAATCTGTCATTTGAACATCTTTGGCAGTGGTTACGGGTAGTGAGAAGCCTAAGTCTGACAACCAGTGTTGACAAGGGGTATTGGACTGCCCGGGTAAATGAGTCGAAGAGGTTAGCTAGGCAGGTACTCCTTGTAAAATACTGGTAAAACTCAGGTACATCTATTTAGACTGGAAGCCGACCCCAACGTAATTACAAAAAGGCTAGGCAGATGAATTAAACGACAGTTAACTTAAAATCAAGTTTTGAATGATCTTGACCTAACCTAAACCAAAATTTATTGACAGTGGAGAGAGTAAAAACTGGTTTCTATAATTAATGTTTGACGACGGGTTTCTGTTCACTAAGGAAAGGTAACCCGGTTTGCAAGCTGTGTTATTGTGTTAACTTGTATGTAAATAATAAAGTCGATAGACAACGCCATCTCTTAGTTAACTATGGAACTGTCGGTATCTTACAGATATTATAAAGCTGAAGAGTTTGTTTGTATGTTTGTTTTCTCAAGAACTAGTCGGCCGATTTGAAAAATTCTTTCAGTGTTACATAGCCCATTTATCAAAGAAGATTATAGACTATTTTTATTTGAGATTCAAACATTTCCTGGAACTTTGTCAGTCTATATATGAACCAAATTTTATTTAAATTAATTCAGTTGTTTTAGAGTCAAACCACAACAGATAGACAGACTTTCACATTCATAACACTGAAGTATGTAGATATGGCAATAAAAACAAAATACTCACGTCCCAATTCATCAAAAAACTTCGGTTTTAAAGCACCAGCTTCGAAACTCACTTCATCATCATACTTTTCAGTCACAGGCACTTCAATTTGAGTCACTCTTTCAAACTTTGTCACACTCGTATCACTATTAATGAAATTTTCAAAATCCGACTTTGGTATTGCCGATTTAAATTTCAAATTCTTCAATTTACCGTTATCATCCATAATAGTCAAATCTTCATAGTTATTTACCACATCACTGTTTTTTCCGACACTTTTTATAATTTCAGAATTGAATTTATTTTCGTTTAAAAGTTTTTTGATAACTACATTGTTATTTTTGTTGATTACATTTTTTGAATCGTGTAAATTTTCATTGACTATGTCTAGATCTATATCACAGATTATTTGACTGAAAACATTGATTAATAATAACACTTTTAAAGCCAACATTTTGTTTATAAAACTACCTAAAATATAATATAAATTTGACACTCTGATCTAATATTTTCAATCAATAATTAAGTCGATTGGCACAGAATCGAAAGTGAATTGAGCAGTGCTCTCACAGCGACTGACGAATTTTTTTATCTTCGAAGACAAGTTTAGTGAAATGGTTATATAATATTTTTGTGGTCAAGTGGGCACTCGTGCGCAGTAATTGTTCCTTGTAAGCTCGTTTATGTGTTAATGCTTTTGTACTTTCCTTCTTACAAGTTTATGTAATAACCGGCTGAGTGTATTTGCATGAATTTTCTTAAGGTAATGCCTGCCTACGTTTTCAAGATTATGCAGCTGGGTTTACAAACAATCGTATTATAGGTAATCTTGTACTGATTATGATGTTCACACCTATCTCCATACCAATTTCAAACGTTTCAGCCGTGCCACAAGTGAACTTACATTCGCATCTGCACTGAATATTAATAATGTCAAAGGTTTCTATTCTTAAAATTGTTTATTTCAGAAAAAAAGTTTTTATAACAACAACATTTTAAAATCATAAACAGCCTTTGTCACACAGCATAATTTTCTTTACATTTCAGTTTCCATATTTTATAACCTATGCAACACTTATCTTTAGCTTACTATAGCTACAGTTTAATGTAGTTTACAGTTTATTCCAGTTCTTAGTAGTTTAATTTGTAGGTTACTATGATTAACCATAATTTAGTGAAGTTTACTATAGCTTACTATAGCTCATTATAGCTTACTATAGTTTACTCTTAGCAGTCTTCAAGAGTTTTCTCAAGTTTTTGCGTAATATCTTCCCACTGGGCGACTTAGGTATCTGAGCCACGAATCGAACTCCACCACGAAGATGTTTGGGATTTGATAGCTGAAAAAGATACAAAAAACTATTATTTAACGAGTATTTAGTAGCCCATATGTTATTCTTATGTGTAAGCTATGTGACTGCTAAGTTTCATTGAAATCTTTTTAGAAATATCCGTATTTCCATATAAACAGTCCTTCGCGATTATAATTTAATATGGTCATAGTATGTAGTTGAATCCTACTGTGCCAAGCAATGCTATGTATGGTTATTTTTAACTAAGAAAACATGTTTATTTTAACACTTGCTATTCCCCACTACTTCTAGCAGTTCTAGCACCCGGATTAAAACTATTTTCTTCGCCATGCTCTAAACTACTTTTTTAACCATATTTCATTAAAATCAGTTCAGTATTTTTGGTCAAAAGCCAGAAGCGACAGATAGGGATAGTTTCTCTCGCATTTATAATATTTATCTAATTTCACCACATATATAATAATTAACTATAAATCCTCATAATACTGACCCTCTCAGCCACGAATTTCTTAACATCATCTTCGGTAACTCCTGGTTGTGCCACCACGAATGCTAGAGGCACCTCCCCAGCTGACTTATCTTCAATGCCTATGACTGCTGCATCTTTTATACCCTCATGCTGTAAGAGAACTGCTTCTAATTCTGCTGGGGGTACCTTGAAGAAGAAAAGGTGGGTCAAGAATCTTGAAATTTGGAGTTGGGTTTCAGAAATTTTTAAGGTTGTTCAAAAGAAAAGATGGGACAAGATTTTTGGAAGGCCATGCTTTCAGAAGTTTGATCTTGGACTGGTTTCCACCAGGCAGCGATCTCAACCACTGTTCCTTCGCTGTGTTTATTTAGCGCATCTGGATAAATTGCTGATATTTTTTGTTGGTAAATGCGCTATCTAATACTGAATGAATTTTTAAGTAGAACTAGATCTTGAGATTAGAGAGTTCAAGAAAACAAAGTCATAGCTTCATTATATTGGTATAGGTTTGTTTTTAAGGCTAGATGATTGTTTATTTTAATTTAATCTTTTACATTCAGGCAACAATGGCCCACAGATACATACCTTAAAACTAACACATATATACTATGTTAAATAATACAAAATATATATAGGGTAAACCGAGGTATAACTGGCCACTTTCAATTATTAGCCACTATTCACTTTGACTGCATAAATTAAGAACTATTCTCATAGAACGCCATCTATTATTTATTTTTAGTATTACCTACTCAACTAGCTTTCATTATAGTGACAGTTTTTTCCTCTATGAACACTAGCGCCAAAAATATCGGTCATTTTGTGACAGCACGCGTACGAGTTCCGACGTGAACGGTAAATCCTTAATTTTTTTTTAAGGTAATGATTGAATTTAAAAGTGAATTTTGTAATACTTCGTGTAGTTAAACGTGAGTTGATTGTGTTTGTGGTATTGTATAGATGGTAAACGATCGTTTTTTAAGGTTTTATTCTGTCAGTATCTATAATAAAGCGAGATTAGTTGGGTGGCCAGTTATTGATTTTCATTTTTGTGTATTTTCATTTATTGGCCACTCATGCCAGTTACTGAATTATACGCTAATGTCCGAATTTTACGAAAAAATAAACATATTTAGAATGAGTATAAGACACACTATCGTGTAAAAAAAATCCAGATAAAAATATACACGTTTATCAGTAACTGGCATGGGTGGCCAATTACTGATAGTTGTATGGCCAGTTACTGACGGATTTTTTTTTGTTGGACAAATTTTCTGAAATGTCTTTAAAAAAACGCCAATACTCTAAAGAGGCAATAGAAAATGCTATCAAATTTATTGAAAACAATGAAGGTATCCAATCCAAATAAAACAATTTCTGTTGTCTCAAATATACCTTTCTCGGAATACCTGAAACAAAATCATCATAATCCTGCCCTTATCCCAATTTTATTTGGGGTCGGCGCAGCATGTTTTCTCCTTCCATACTCTTCTATCTGCCGTCATCTCACAAGTAACATTCTTTCTACTTTCACACAATCCATCCATCGTTTCTTTGGTCTTCCTTTTCCACTATATCCGTCCACATTCCTACTCATCATGTTCCTCACAACATGATTCTCATTCCTCCGCATCACATGCCCATACCATGACAGCCGGTTTCCTCGCAGTTTTTCTGATACCGGCGCTACTTTCAAACTTCCTCTTATATACTCATTCCTCACTCTATCCATTTGCGTAACACCACACATATGTACCTCTTAACATTCTCATCTCTGCCGCATGCAATTGTCTTTCATTCGTCGCTTTTGTGGGCCAGCACTCTGATCCATACAAGACAGCAGGTCTGACAATACTCTTGTAAATTTTCCCCTACCTGAAACAAAATACCTGAATACCTGAAACAAAAGTTGCCCGATTTTCCCAAACGACAACGAAAGCGCCAAATTGAGCGAAACATCCAATCAATATGTTGACAAGATAAGAGAAAAACAATTTAAAAAAGCAAGAAGAAGATGCCGCAAAAGAAGAAAGGAATAGATTACGAGAAGAGAAAACAAGTTAAAAAGAGAATGATGTACCAAATAAAAAACTAAAGAATAAAACAAAAAAGACTGCTACTAACAAAATTATAAATAGTCAAGACGAGTCCAAGAAACTGTTGGAAAATAAGAAAAACCGATGTGTTACTTGTTGTGACTATTGTTTGAATCTAATAACAAGAAGGGTGATCCTATGTAGGCTCTGTAACAAACAATTTCATGAGAATACCATTGTCTCACAGGATTCATATTCCTGAGGCTGAATGTAATACTTTTTTGTGCCATAATTGTTACAAAGAGAGAGATTACTCTACATCTGATGATGATGATGATGATGTAATTAATTAATTTAAGCACGTCAATAACTACAAATGACAAGTTCCTCGTTACCACACTATGATTTAAGTGCAAACGAACTGTGGTATACTGATCTCATTAAATTAAGCTAAGTTGTAGTTTTTTTTTTACGAATTAAGAACCACCTTGTTAGAATTTGTTTTATTATGTTTTTTAAGTTTTTAATTTCTAATATAGTTGCTTTATTATATATATTTTAATTGATTTTAATTATTATTTTTGCATGGCCAGTTATTGGTATTATGGTGGCTAATATCTAATTTTAAATGGCCAGTTACTACTAAAAAATACTACTTTTTCATTCTGTTAAAATATTACTACATAATTCTATGTTGTTTCATTTTTTACTCACTAATAACGATAAATGGATACTTGCTTTAACTAAAGTTGATACAAAAATATTAATTTCTTGACACATTTCGCCATGGCACTTAAATGAACAACTCGCTGTCCTTAAGTGGCCAGTTACTGGTGAGTTTACCCTACGACATAAGTATCACACATAGTTTATACACTTATATTTTCACGACAGAAATATTTCATCAAAGACCGAACCTGGTCTTAATAAATAAAAAAAACATGAACCAGGTTCGGATTTTAGTTTATCTCTAACTAAAATAAACAAAACAATACAAAATCCTCACCTGATACCCCTTATACTTGATAAGCTCTTTAAGCCTATCGACCACGAAGAAGTACCCATCATCATCGTAATACCCGATATCCCCGGTCTTGTAAAACCCCTCATCATCCAAGTCTGTTCCCCTACTCTTGCCGACGTAACCTTTCATGAGTAGCTCACCCTTGGCACATATCTCTCCGGTCTGGTTTGGACCTAGGGGCTTTCTTGTTTCTATGTCTACTACCTGGAAGAAATTGTAATGGTTATTCCATTACGTTACGTACGTTACGTTGTGTTGAGTAGCGACCATTCCCTATATTCCATCTGTTTTTTTGGATCATGGAGAAAGGAATTTGATAATACTCTATGGGGTTAATGTCGAAATTCCATCTCTGGTAACCAAATCAGCAGATAAAATATTTGGAATGGCGTGAAAGGACAAGACGACTACATATTTAGAAAAAATTAGGTGTTTCGCATCACGAGGTAATTTTACGATACATGAGCATAAAATATAGCCTACCTAGCTTTTCCCCGCGATTGCACCCGCGTCCCCAGGAGAGCCATTTCCCGCACAGGGTAAAATATAGTCTATGACCTTTCTTTAAGCTATAGACCATTTTTGTATCCATTTAAATCAGTTCTCCAGTAGCCCAAAAGAAAAGGCAAAGAGTATTTGTAGGTAAATAATGAACTGACCAGTAATAATACCAAAAACTCAAACAAACCTTGATCACAGTATTAGGGGAGACAGTGCCAACGCTGCCGAGCTTGTGGACGTTAGGGTCTTTCACGCTGAACCTCAGGACTGCCAACGTCAGCTCAGTGGACCCGTAGCCCTGGAATATTCCTTGTAAGTTGGGGAATCTGGAAGACAAGTATATAGACCTTGAGCAATCGTTAAATAGTCACCAGTCTCAGGGGACGACCGTACAATGATGTCCTCCTAGCCGATTATCGGCTACGGCGGCTGTTCTCATATAAGGTGATTAGCCAACTGCGCAGGACATATTATAGTGCACAAGCATTTGCGCAGACACGGGTGCACTCACTATTCCTTCACTTTTATAGCCCGACGGGACGGCAATCCGACACCACCGGAGAGAGATCACAAGTAGGACCGACATTAACGTGCTCTCTGATGCATGGGTGCATCAATCACCAACTTCCAGGCTCCGGGCTGCTTTGTGTAAGTCTCTAAAGCCCGCAAAGCGATTTCGGCCCGACCGGGAATCGTACCCGAAACCTCAGATTCGGCAGTCCGGCATGGTGACCATTGCGCCATAGAGGTCGTTATTTAGATTAAAAGTCTAGGCACATGGAAACTTCTAAACTTACTTCTCATGAACAGCTTTGATAGTATCCTTATGCAAAGGCGCTGCGCCTGAGTAGATCATCTTGACGGAGCTCAGATCATACTGTGTCTCCATCTTGGTCACTGCCACTAAGACTGGTGGAACCACTGTCAGTTGTACTGCCTGGAATTGAGGGTAGAGAAATCTATACTAATACTATAAAGCTAATGGATTTGCCTGTTTGTATGTTTGCTAGAACGCGCTAATCTCAGGAAGTATAGACCGAAATTTTTTCAGTGTTAGATAGCCCACTTATTGAGGAAGGCTTGGCATACATAAAACCTGGTACACAAAAGGTCTAAGAAGGAACACGATGAATTTTTAATGAGATAAGTCTGACACTTCCTCACCACTGCTAACCATGGGTAATTTGATGATTTTTTTCATCGTTAAAAAAAGGCTAAAGGCAAAAAATGTAAAAGGCTTTCTACTTTTTATCCAGGTTCGTGCAGAGGTTGCCACTGGGTGCGAATGAACCCGCTGGCAAAAGCTTGTATAGATATATAAGTATTTTACATAAGATTATCCAAAAGTAATATTGGTAAAACTCTGAAATTTCGGTTATTCTATATTTCGGTTTAATTCTTCGTTCCTTAACTTTGTTTCGCACAGGTTTCTCAGACCGAATAGAATAATTTACAAGAGAATGGTTTCCTTACCTGATACTTCTCAATAGTCTTCAAATACAAGTCGACCTCGAACTTGGGGAGATATACCCCAGTTCTACCCGTGATGAAGGCAGTCAGCGTCCCAACCAGTCCCATCACATGGTACCATGGGGTTATGGTGACAGTCATAGAATTGGGGTCATGTGATGCTGGCCTGCAGAATATAAGATTGATATTATAGCTTAGCTAGTTCGTCATATATCAGTTGGTTTTCAGAGATACAAATATAACAAAGAGCTTTTGTTTTTAGGGTTCCGTAGCCAAAATGGCAAAAACGGAACCCTTATAGTTTCGTCATGTCCGTCTGTCCGTCTGTCCGTCTGTCACAGCCGATTTACTCGGAAACTATAAGTACTACAGTGATGAAATTTGATGGGAATATGTGTTGTATGAACCGCTACAAAAATATGACACTAAATAGTAAAAAAAAGAATTGGGGGTGGGGCCCCCCATACATGTAACTGAGGGATGAAATTTTTTTTTTCGATGTACATACCCGTGTGGGGTATCAATGGAAAGGTCTTTTAAAATGATATAAAGTTTTCTAAAAAACATTTTTCTTAAAGTGAACGGTTTTTGAGATATCAGCTCTCAAAGTCGTAAAAAGTATGTCCCCCCCCTCTATTTTTATAACTACGGGGTATAAAATTCTAAAAAAAATAGAAGTGATGCATGCTAATTAACTCTTTCAACGATTTTTGGTTTGATCAAAGTATCTCTTATAGTTTTTGAGATAGGTTGATTTAACTGTAATTTACGGAACCCTTCGTGCACGAGTCCGACTCGCACTTGGCCGGTTTTTTTTTGTACCCCATAAGTCTCAGTACTTTTCTGAACCGATTAAAAAAAATCTTTCACCATTGGAAATCTACACTTCCACAGTAACAAAGTCTATATTTTATCCCGTTACGAGCAGTACTAGTAGTTCCCACGGGACGCAGTTGAACCGCGAGAAAACGGCTATTGGCAATAAATGTGCTACCTAATACTGAAATAATTTTTCAAATCGTTCCAGAAGTCCCCGAGACACAAATAAACTCTCATATTTACAATGTCTTAGTACTTTGATTATTTATATTACCTACACCTTAACAATTAAGTACCTAATTGACCATTAAATACTCACAAACAACACGCAGTGATAACATTCAAATGTGTGGTCATGACTCCTTTCGGCAAGCCAGTGGTTCCCGAAGAGTACATGATGAAGAGCGTATCAGTCTGACCCTGGACTTCCACGGAATGAAACTGTCCATACTCCACGTTCTTCACAAAACCGTTACTTTCAAAAACTAAGTCGTTGTACATTGTGACGCCATTTTGTCTTTCGGCGCCAAAAAGTATGATGTCCTTTACGAAGTTCAGAGATTTTAAGGTTTTCGAGTGGTTCTTGTACATTGATGGAGAACAGATGATGTATTTTGGTTTTGATATGTTTGTTACGTGAATTAGTTCGCCTGGAACAGATAATTAAATGTAATTAGCTCTTGAAATTTTGAAATTTTGTACGCCATCATAAGGCAAAACATGAGTTGATACTACTTATAACACCTATGCTTTGTACCATGTTCTACAAAATAAAGTATTTTTTTCTTATATGTAAATAGGAGGAAGTTTGAAAGTGACACCGGCTCACACCGGTAACAGAAAAGCTGCGTGGAAACCGGTTGTCATGGTATGAACATGTGATGCGGAGGAATGGGAGTCGGAAAGCACGCAAATGTCGGTCCTGCGCCTGATCTCTCCCTGGACTTATCGGATTGTCGTCCCATCGGGCTATGCGAGTGAAGGAATAGTAAATGCACCTGTGTCTGCACAAATGCTTGTGCACTATAATATGTCCTGCGCAGCTGGCTGACCTCCTTATATGAAAACAGCCGTGACTGACAAGACAATCAGCTATTACGCCATTTATTTTTATTTTACCTTTAACATATCCTGTGCTAATAGTAGTCAGAACAGCCCCAGAGCAAGCTACTCCGATGACAGCTCCCCAGAACTCCTGTCTGTTCTCTGACAATAGTCCAATGGTGTCTCCTTTTCTGACTCCCATACGATTGAGCGAGACTGCAAAGTTCATTGATTGCTGGATTATGTCTGAATAGGTTAGACGTTCGTCTGTCGCTCCATTTATCTGAAAAAGTTAAAAAATAAGACTTATTCTGAGTCTTAAATGAATTTGTTCGTACCTACATCTTTGGCAGTGGTAGTGGCCTAATGGGTAAAAACCCAACTTCTTAAGCACGATTCTGTGTGTTCCAGGTCTGATAAATACCAATGCAACTTTTCTAAGTTTGTTTGTACTTTATGAGTATATCTTGGACACCAATGGCCATGTTTCGGTGTGTCGTTTAACTTCCTTGGCAGTCGTTATGGGTAGTCACAAGCCAGAAATTTTGACAACCAGTCTTACAAACTGCTATCGTAGCCGGTCAATATATTTGGGAAAAGGCTCGAAAGGTTTTAATTACTAGAAATTGGAATTTGTCGTTACATACCTACTTGTAATCGGCTAAAGTCAAAACACTATCTCTGGTAAGCTACTCATCAGATATTATTGGGATCGGCCGTTTATATAAATTGCACTGCAGTGTAGCAAAAGTCACAGATGTTTTAAAGACTTAATATTTCTCTTGATTTATAACTAAAGAAACCATTTGATAATAACTGTTATCAGATAATTTAATGTTTACGAACATTCTTATCAGTCATGTGTGGTGTAAATAGTTATTGTTACCTCATAATGAATTAATGCTACTTATCTTTATTATGAAGGCGTTTCTTAAGATAACTACCTAACCATATCGTAAGGAATTAGAAGCACTTGATATTGAAGAGAGCACGATAAACTAGGTCCCGGCTGTCATTTGAACATATTTGGCAATAGTTACGGGTAGTCAGAAACCAGCAAGTCTGTCAACCAGTCTTACCTAGGGGTATTGAGTTGCCTGAGCAACTGGGTTGAGGAGGTCAGATAGGCAGTCGCTCCTTGTAAAGCACTGGTACTCAGCTACATCCGGTTAGTCTGGAAGCCAACCCCAACACGATGATGATGCTGATCATGTGACCCACCACTGTGGGTGCATGTGGGTGTCAGACTCTTACTGGCTAAAACCCACCATGTTCCTTCAAGAGCCCTTTATGTACCAGGGCCGCGGTAACTCTTTCGTACAATCCCGCAGCCCCGGCAGGCCTTGGCTCTGGTTGGACTCGCCTGATAGTTTGTTTGGGCTCATAAATTAGTATGAAGATGAATGGCAGTAAGCACATTACTAAGATCAGGTATTCAAATCTATCAGACCGACTGAAAACTTTGATAAGAATTAAGATTTTCTTTTAAAAAAATTGGCAACCATCGGGTAAACTGCCGGCCGACTATTTAGTATGTATTGTGTGGGTATTCTTACGACCGATGGTTTTTTTACCTGCATGTTAAGCAACAAATTGGCCCAGAGGATGGGTGACTGGCTATCTATGTCATAAGTCTAGTTCCTCCGTATTTCGGAAGGCGCGTTAAATTGTGTGGATTGTAATTTATGAATGTTTGGCAGTCTTGCCAGTGTTTTGCATTATGTTTATTGCAATATTCTTTATTAATTTGAGTGCCTACTAGCTGTTCCCCGTGGTTTCATCCGTGTCCTGGAACAACTTCCCGTCATCATCATCATCAGCCTATCGCAGTCCACTGTTGGACATAGGCCTCTCTAAGTGCACGCCACTGAGATCGATTTTCGGCTTCCCGTACTCGGACAAAATATAGCCTGTTAGTCGGGGATAGTGTAGCTTCCAAACAGTGAAATAATTTTTCAAATCCGTCGAGTAGGTAGTTTAGGAGCCTTTGGGGGTACAAATAAACAAACAAGAAATATCTCCTCTTTATTATATTAGTACCCATAGATTATCGCCACTCTTACAACGATTTTATACTTACTTAAGTTATAAATGACTTAAGGAAAATAAAGATAAATTGCAGTTTCAGATTACCTTGGTGTTGTGCACTGAATTTAGAATCTAGGTACACGTATGAAAACATACTTTAAGTAGGTAGGTAAATTAATATTTTTTCATACGTAAATATACAACTTGTGGTTATAGTACGTCTATATACTCACAACTTTTTTCCACATCAATATATAATGGGAAAAATAAGTAATTCTGTAGATAATGTCAATGTACCCACATGCAAAACTTCATCCGAAACCGATAGATTTTAACTAAGGTGGTACCTTACCTACTTATCTAAAAAATTGACAACCGGCTCCTTATTGAAACTATGTTATATAGGTACATTAATAATATGTATTACCTACCTTACGAGAGGTGAATATTATCTCAATCACTTGCATGAAATAATTCATCTCATGTTATCAGTGTTTAGGGCTGCCATCCGTCCGGGTTTCCCCGGATTTGTCCTCGTTTGGAGGCCGTCCGGGCGGGATTTCAAGAAGTGTCCGGGGAAAACCCGGACATTTTTCATAGGGCCATCTTAACCTATGGTGCCTGGGTATGCGAATAACCCGGTCGCCTAATAATGCAGAAGTCGAAGTGTCCCAAATCTCAAAAATTTTCGCGCTCGCTTCGCTCGCGGCTTCTTTTCTTTACACAATTTTTTTACGTTTAGCTACTTTAATATCCCAATATTCAAAAAATTTTGCGCACGCTCGCTTGCGGCTTCTTCACTTTGCGGATTTTTTTATTATACAAGTTTTGGTGCTTTAGTGACCCAAAAATCCAAAAATTTTAGCGCTCGCTGCGCTCGCGGTGACTTCACTTTACAGTTGTTTGTATTTTTCAACATTTTTTTGTCTAACCAATCAAGAAGGTAACTCCTAGTTTCGAAATGAGTTTTCTTAATTATGACCTTCGAAATACATTAAGTCACAATCTTTCAATACTAGATACTACATGAGCTAGAGACGGCCCTGACTTTTCATGTAAGGAAGGACCTCATTGAATTTAAGTAATATGGTAATATTAAAAATTAGGTCTTGTTTTGTTAAACAAAAAAAATCGGACTCGTCCGGGGAAAAAATGCGATTTAAGCCAAATGTCCGGGTTTTTTTTAATATTTGTCCGGGTTTGGCGAAATTCGAAATGGCAGCCCTATCAGTGTTAAACTATTGAATGAACCAGTTGAATAGATGAAATTTAATTGCGTAGCATTATTAATATAAATATAATATCTAATACATAGGTAGTAGCACCATTCATCTGTGCATAATTTCATTAAAATCTAATCATTCAACAATTTACGAGTAGGTATTCACGTTATTATGAAGTTTACCTAAGTCAGCCTAGAAAGGAATTAGCTGTCACGGCTATTAAAGAATACTTAGATATATGCAATTTTAACTTACCATAGCAATTTTCTGTCTATGCGTCCACATTTGTTCCAGTATATAGTCTCCAAAGTTGATATTCGCCGGCACCACGACATTACGGGGTCCATACACATAATTTGGGTTTCTTAACATTATATTATTTACTTAAATATAAAGAAAATTGTTTTGTACGCGCGCGCGCAACTGATTCTCGGACCAAACTGACACTGCGATAACAAGATAAGTAGGTATATGAAAGTGTTTTGTAAGCAATAAGTACCTCTATATGTTGCGTAGTTCAAAGTACGTATGTACAGTCAACTTCAGGTCAGTGGTAATAGTTTTATAGGAAAATCGTACTTATTACTATTGAGTTAAGGTGCATGACAGTTACCACTGATGTGCAGTTTACTGTACCTACCTATGCGATGTTATATACGGGTGTGCAAATGTGTATAATATGTTACTTCTGCAAACATTGGTTTGTAAATGTACTTACAGTAGTATTTTGTACTTAGGTAATCATCGGTACATTAATCAAATCACCAATAAATAATACCTACAAATTATAAACATTAATTTTAAATGCGTTAAAAATTAATTTACCATGACCAATGGCTTCGATTCCTATATTTTAACTCTCTAGAGGGAGCTCTTCTTATGACTCTTTATAAAGGTAAGTACATAATAATGAGAACCTAGTTATGACTGCATAAAAAATGTTCCTTTCTGAAAAAGGCTCGGGAGATGAAAATAAATGTTAATGAAGGCGTTTCTGAAGATACCTAACCGTATCGTATGTTAAAAATCATTTATTGAAATTAGGCTTTTCTCGTCAAATTATATTGAACAGCACCCCCAAAATCCCTTACATTTTTGGATCCGTCGGGATCATGTCATTTATACATCTTCGGCAGTCGTTACGGGCAGTCAGAAGCCAGAAAGTCTGACAACCAGTCTTATAATTGAGTTCAGGAGTTCAGATAGGCAGTCGCTCCATATTATTATGACATACTGATACTAAGTTACTAGTTAGACTGGAAGCCGACTTCTTACCTTGATGACAGGAACTCTTGAAACGCGAAGACAGCTGGTTCAGTACTTTCTCTTTATTTATTAGTGTAGATTGGGGTAAGGTAATAAAATGAAAGGTCACATATATTACATAATATTGTTTATATATCATTTATTACATAGTAGCGGCATCACGCGAGGTAGCTGTACGTGTCCTTCTCGCCCTCCGTGCGCTCCAAGTACTCCTTCTCGATTAGTATGTCGATGCATTTCTGAAAATAAGTAGAGAATAATATATATTAGATAATAACCTCCTTACATTGAAAATAGATTAATTGGGCTGGTGGTATAAACCTAATGTACCACTATACTGGACGAAACAAGTCAAATATAATTATATAGTTTTTCAAACACTATTTTGAATATCATCGTCATAGAGTAAAAACCTTGTGGATGCGCTTCTACCAAGGTAATTTAGCAAAAGACATCATAGGTTAGAAGTACCATTTTAGGACACCTTAGCAACGTTTTTGGCGAGTTAACATTTGAATTACCTAAAAAAAGATTTTATATTCATATTTGTTGAGCTGTAAAAAAATCATATTCAAATAAATTGGGTTTGTAATGATTTATTAGTACGAATTCATTTCTATCGTAACAAAAAATGGCCTAAAACTGTAGAGTGGCCAAACGATACTTCTACCCTACTTCTTCCTAGTTTTTTTTGTTCCTTATATTCACAAGGTTTTCACTCAAAGGCGTCAATTTATGACATCATGGGTACATACTGACTGGTACACAAATCAGTATTATATTTCAGAACACAAGCCGAAGATGGAAATAGTTAGGTTCCGGCTGTCATTTGATTATTTTTGGCAGACTTTCAGAAGCCAGAAAGTCTGACAACCAGACATACCAAGTGCTACCGGGTTGTCTCATAACTGGGTTGAGGAGCCCAAAATTATAAGGAAACGGCTAGACGAATAGTTTACCTTGATGACTGGAACTCTGGGCTTGAAACGCGAAGACAGCTGGTTGAGTACTTCCACGACTAAGTGCTGGTGTTTAAGAGTTTTGCGGGTCTTCATTATCCTCACTATGGCGGCCTGGAACAAACATTTTTAATTAGTAACAATTCCACGCACCTGGATAAAAAGGCCTTTAAGCCTTAATGGAGACAAAATGGGGAGGCTTTTGGCCAGCAGTGGGACAGGCTATGAAAGACCTTCCTCAATAAATGGGCTACCTAACACAGATTTCATTAAAATCGACCCAGTAGTACTCGAGATAGCTGCAACTTCTCGTACTCGGACAAATATAGTCTATATCATTCGTGGATAGTGTAGCTTCCCAAAAGTGAAAGGTTTTGCAAATCATTTTCGAACCAGAAAAACAATTTTTATTACCCACCCTCAGAGGTATCACCTACAGTCAGACGTCTCATACCCATATAAACCCCTGTAGTCTGATAATGTAGCCAGTTAACACTAAAAATATATCTCCGCCCCGTGATTCTTCAGATAAGTGCGTTCAAGTAAGAACACAAGCTCTTCTCTTTAATACACTCTTGCCGGGGAACGTTACTCGTATAAAATCTTGTACCTGTATGAGCATCTTCCTGTCCTCCTCAATATGTTTGTGCGTGGCTTCCTGTTCCACCTTCAGCTCGGTCTTCAGCGGGATGTTGATGTTCACGCGCAGCTTTTTGCTAACAAACAGATAAATTAACATTAATTCATTTATCGAAATTAGGCTTACTGAATAAGCACGTTTTCAAGTCAAATTACATTACATTGGACATCACCCTCTAAAGCTCCCCACTTTCACCGCTTCCTAGTGTTATGGCTGAGAAGAAAAGGCGAAAAACAAACTTCCTAGCTACACAGCAGGCTATTGTAATTACATTATTTAATAACAATGTTATATTCCAGGATAACAAACTATTTCATATAAATACAGACAAACCAGCAGCAAGCGGTGCCTTTGCTATTTACAGCCAGTTTCTTCATCAAAAGTAAAAGCCAAAGTAATGTCATAAAGTCAAAGTAACAGCAAAACTAACAGATAAAACGAATTTGACCGTTACTTTTACTTTATGACATTACTTTGGCTTTTACTTTTGATAAAGAAACTGGCTGTTAGTCATTTACATTGTACTTAAATTTTAAATAATAAAACTTTGAGTACTCACTTCTTATAACCTACGTATAGATCGACCACGGACGACTCGGTGAGTTCAGACTCATCATCCTGACACACCAACAGCTTGGCTTTCAACAGGATTTGTAGCACCTGTGGATAATAATATATGTTATGTAAATACAATAGTGAATTTTAGGCATATTAAATGTATTACTTAATTGTTTGAATTTTCACCCGCGTGTATAAGGTACTACGTACCGCAGAGGGGTATAATGATACAGAAAGTGGGCATTCGTTTTAGCGGGAAAGAATAACACACAAACCGACATAGGTACTAACATTCATACATTTTTTATTATTTGCAATGGTAACTAGCCATTTAACAGCATCCTCTGGGAACTACTACCGGGATGAAATATAGCCCATGTTACTCGGGAAAAGAATTTTTCAAATCTATTCAATATTTCCGGAGCCTTAAAGGCACAAACAAAAAATGTTTACTGTTTATTGTATTAGTACGTTCTACATGTATAGATTAGATGTATAAATATCGATTAAATTAGCATAGATAACATAATTGGGCAACTTTTTATTTATTTACAAGAAATACTTTCGACGGGATGCGGTCAAAACCGCAGAAAACTAAACTTTATTACTGCCGTAAGATTCATCAAAATCCCTATTACTTTACATACATACATACAAAGTTACTTATTTACAATATTATTACTTACCTGTATAAGAAAGTCTCCTTTAATCCCGGTATGCTGCTCGAGCTGACTGACCGTCCACGAGGTGTTGTCGTTGTACTGTAGCAGCACCGCCATTTGAAACGTGCTCGCTTGCAATGTGTATCTGCAATTATTATATAGGCATAATAATTAATTAATATAACTAGTAAGATATATATTATGTACGCGGTTTTACAATCAAAGTGTTTAAGAAGCAACTTTCTGTCTGTGGATAAAAAGTTCAAGCTTTCGATTTATGTTGGTTATTTCAGTGATATTTAGATTTAATCGCCAACCTCAAATGAAATTGGGATAAGGGCAGGAGGATAATAATTTAGATGTATTCCATAAAAAAAAACCTAATTTTAATGCTTTTTACCTGACCAATCTAAAGGCTTAAACAAATGAATAGTAAAAGATAACGAGGCAATCAGAAATATGGATTTTTAAAGATATAACGATTGTTCACTGTGTTTATTCATGTATGTACATGAAAAATTCTTCCATGTTTCGGAAAGTACGATTAACTGCAAGTTCTGGCTATCATTTGAACATTTTCATAGCAGGTGGTTAGATTTCTCGGATAACTAGGTTGAGGGGATCAAACAAGTAGTTGCTCCATGCGGCACACTGGTACTCAGCTGCATCCAGTTAGACTGATAGCCGACCCTCACATAGCTGGGATATGGCTCGCGAGATGATGATGAAATTACCAACAATAAAACATCATCTGTGAAAAATTCTATTTCCGTCAGACAGATGGACAAGAGACAGATTAGCAGCAAAGTCTTAGTTAAAAGGTCCTGACACACAAAAACTGACAGCTGCCCGTTTGACCTCCAAATATATGAAAAACAACGCACCTGTTCTTAAAGCAGTTGGTGACGAGTTCCCCCTTGCTCATGTTGTAGAGCCAGTTGAGCTTGCGGCCCGAGTGCTGCGACGAGTAGAACGTCGTGAACCTGTGCACTGATCGCTCCAACTGCAAATATAAATAAAATATTACATTAACATATTAAAGGACTTACTTATTATTTACTTATAGTTCTATGACAGACAAGTGTCAGTCCCATCCCCATTTTAATGGGAAATGATCAAATGTCAGCTCCCGCTGTGGGTACAGTGTGAGGAAGTGTCAGACTCTTACTGACTAAAGCCCGGGAAGAGTCCCGCAGATCACGTATTTTTTCAGTTTCTTTCTATGTAGAGGCATAGAAAGGATGAGAGTGGACAAGTAGACTCAGTATTATTATCCTTGAGCGGCAAAAAGAAACTATTGGTTGTTTAAAAGTTTCAATACTTATATTAGCTTCGCTCCGGTTAAGGCGAGGAAGTGGTCAACAATAATTCCATAACCGGCACGCGCATCTAAGGCGCCAAAAGGGGTCGGAGCGTCTGAGCGGGGCGAGGATAACAATACGCGCGCTAGCTTATAACTAAAAGTCGTAAGCGACAAAATGGTTTTGTAATTTTAATATTTAGAAATGATAATTTAATAAAAATTCCTATTACCATTTTAAAGAGTATGTATATACTCAACTACTAAAAAAGTTAAGAGGCTTAAATCGGTCCCGTTTGCCCATAAAATGTGAATCTCTTTTTAAAAAGAGGTATGTTTGATATATTTTTCTCTGTTATAAAAGTTACCTAATCATGTTTCTACAACTAACAAAATAAGGCTTATATCATGAACTTTCAGGTAACCAAGTTGTATTTTGATCCGTTTTGTATTTACTGAGAAAAATTGACATCCTTGGCGCCAAAAATTCCAATTCGTCCTCTTAACAAATAGGACACCTTGTGGAAATAGATTTTTAAGTCGAGACGTCCACATCAGCAGGACAGGTATTTTGAGGAACTTTCTTATGAAGTTTTTGACTTTCAAACATTACTGATTTTCAGGCTATTTATCAAAATATTAAAGCCCAGTGTTCCACGTGCGGATACGGCTATGTACTCACTTCAGTGGGCAGCTGGAAGCACGAGGACTGCTGGAAGGGCCAGGAGCCGGACGATAGCACCTGGATGCTGAAGTGGATGTGGAGCTGTTCCTCAGTGTTCCACGTGCGGATACGGCTATGTACTCACTTCAGTGGGCAGCTGGAAGCACGAGGACTGCTGGAAGGGCCAGGAGCCGGACGATAGCACCTGGATGCTGAAGTGGATGTGGAGCTGTTCCTCAGTGTTCCACGTGCGGATACGGCTATGTACTCACTTCAGTGGGCAGCTGGAAGCACGAGGACTGCTGGAAGGGCCAGGAGCCGGACGATAGCACCTGGATGCTGAAGTGGATGTGGAGCTGTTCCTCAGTGTTCCACGTGCGGATACGGCTATGTACTCACTTCAGTGGGCAGCTGGAAGCACGAGGACTGCTGGAAGGGCCAGGAGCCGGACGATAGCACCTGGATGCTGAAGTGGATGTGGAGCTGTTCCTCAGTGTTCCACGTGCGGATACGGCTATGTACTCACTTCAGTGGGCAGCTGGAAGCACGAGGACTGCTGGAAGGGCCAGGAGCCGGACGATAGCACCTGGATGCTGAAGTGGATGTGGAGCTGTTCCTCAGTGTTCCACGTGCGGATACGGCTATGTACTCACTTCAGTGGGCAGCTGGAAGCACGAGGACTGCTGGAAGGGCCAGGAGCCGGACGATAGCACCTGGATGCTGAAGTGGATGTGGAGCTGTTCCTCAGTGTTCCACGTGCGGATACGGCTATGTACTCACTTCAGTGGGCAGCTGGAAGCACGAGGACTGCTGGAAGGGCCAGGAGCCGGACGATAGCACCTGGATGCTGAAGTCGATGTGTAGAGGCTGTTCTGAGCTGTTCGACATGTGTTTGCGGAAGTTCTCGTTCAGGTCTTTAGATACTCCTATGTCCTGGAATTTGAAGAGTTTTATATTTATATTATCACTTTTGTATCTCTTGTTTTTGGAGAGATATAGCAGCCTCCAGTCACCCCCTTACTTATAAAATCTCTAATCACCTTCTAAGCAACATTTTAACTAATCACTACTTAAAGTCTTAAGTAGTGATTAAATGTTAGTTAAGACATGCTTAAGCAACGTTTATTAGTAAGAATTTTCTTAAACAGCCCTTAAGTATTACTTATATTTAATTCACGTTTATAAGTAAGGGGGTATATGTTTACATAACTTAAGGTTCCCCAAAAATCACTCAAGTCATTGATGAAAATAAGCGTTGTCGCTAACAAAGTCCCGATGGTCGACACGATGTTTCAAAAAAGGAAGTAATGCTGTTATTTCACGGGTAAAGGACAATGGGCACAAATATATGGGACCTGGTATACCCCACCAATAGGAATGTCATATATATCATTGGATAGGCCTTTTTATGTAGAACAATATTTACTATGACAGCTTTGCTGAAATGTTTGTCCGTTCTGAGATATAGATCAAAAACTGTGCAAAAGTTAGAACTAAGTAATCTATTGATACCTCAAGTTTTTAAAGGAAAATCTAAGTACTAATAACTTTAAGTCTTGTAAGTACTACTGTGCCCGTTAGGATCCATAATTGTTACTATTATGTAGCATTTCAACCTTTTATTGTACCAACTGGATGTTGGGCGTAGTGAGAAACCGCACCAATAGGAAAGTCATACATATCATTGGATAGGTCTTTTTAACTGGAACAACATTTACTATGACAGCTTTGTTCTATTGTTTGTCCGTTCTGAGATATAGATAACAAACAATCTTAAAACTGATGCTAATCAATACTGTAATCTGATTTTCTTTCATACAAGACTTTCACTTAGTAGTTCTTTGATTTTTTTAAAAAAACTTGAGTTATCAATAGATTACTTAGTTCTAACTTTTGCACAGTTTTTGATCTATATCTCAGAACGGACAAACATTTCAGCAAAGCTGTCATAGTAAATATTGTTCTAAATAAAAAGGCCTATCCAATGATATATATGACATTGCTATTGGTGGGGTATACCAATCTGCCCATTGTCCTTTGTCGCCAACATTTTTTTTTGCACGACTCGTTTTGCACAGAAACCAACGGGCCAACCGGCGTCGTGTGACTTGAATCTAGTTGCCATTGACCACCATTGACGTTTATGTTATTTTTTTTTGAACTATGCTAAAACTGTAACTTATGATTTTGAGAAGATTTAGTACAAACCTGGAACATTCTCTGTAGTTTGCTCGTATACTCGAATCCGCACGCTTGCTTCAGTTTTGAGATCATCGATGCCTGCAAACAAAAGAAAATAATTAAGTAAAATAAAAAGTGGAATACATTTTAAATAGACAGTGTAACTCTATGTGAGACAGAGTCATAAGCGTTGATTTTAAAACATCTTCATGCCCTTATCTCAATTTATTTGTGGCCGGTGTAGCAAGCTTCATCTATCGTCAGAATCACTGTCACTCCTCACCGATCCCCTCGAAATACATATAGAGAATTGCTACCTAATTGCTACCAGCTACCATTAGTTGCTACTAATTGCTACCCACGTGGATTTGAAGATATTCAGCATTTAAAGGTGACAGCCAGCCATTCTGATATCAGAGTGGCTGTCACTTTTCCAAGTGTGAAGAAACGGCGCTAAAGTATTGAGTTTTTTTTCACCCAGAGTTGCTGCCTAATTCCTACCTTCCAGCATAAAATTTTGGACCCTATCGATTCCGCGGATAAGAAGATATAAAAATTTTGTTTTTGCGCCTTGCGAAAATACATAGTAAATGTTGTATAGCGACGTATACTTACCTCAGCGTCATCGCTAGCCGACATGTGTTGCACGAGGCGCTTGGCGAGCATCTTGCTGTAGAACTTCTGGAACACATCCTTGTCTTCTATGTATTTGAACACAACCATCTGCGGGAGAAGAGTATGCTTTGTTAGTGTTTGTTTGTACACTGTTATATTAAAGTTGGGTATAATTTTCATATCACACACAAAAGAGTGGATGTGAAATGTAGTAACATTTCTAAAAATGTCAGTCTAAAATATGTTAAGATTAAGGACCCGAAAGTATGATATAGTGTACGAAAGCACATGGTCAAATAAAATTTAGAACCTTCATAAATCTTTAAATAACTATTTTTATCCTTGAAACTGCTGCAACTTCCTCGAAACTACGTAATTTATAAAAGCGACAGCAACGTTAACTGTTTTATTTAATTGTATTGCGCTCATTGAGTTGACATCTGAGAGGGGCATGAAGATCATAGCTTTTAGGGTAAAAATTACATTATTATTTATTATACATTATTACATTATTACGTATTTTGCTTTGAGTTTTTTTTTGTTCAAATATTAGTCTTTTGAGGGGTTTTCATATGCATCTGGGTGGTATTTCTTTAACAGAACTTCATCTAGGTACCTAATAAAACTTTTACGGGTCGGACAGGGTTTTCAATACATATTTTACAGAAAGCCGATCGGAAAATATTTGGGAAACGGCTAGCCGTATAATTTACGACTTACTCCAGACTCTTGGACTACGAGTTGGCTGCCTTTGTTACTCAACTAACTTGTATCGTCACAAGGAAACGGCTAGCCGGATAACTTACGACTTGATTGAGCGTGTCTTCGAGCTCAGCCTCCTCGGGGTTCTTGCTGGACTCTTGTTAGGCAACTAACTTGTATCGTCACAAGGAAACGGCTAGCCGGATAACTTACGACTTGAATGAGCGTGTCTTCGAGCTCAGCCTCCTCGGGGTTCTTGCTGACTAGGCAACTAACTTGTATCGTCACAAGGAAACGGCTAGCCGGATAACTTACGACTTGATTGAGCGTGTCTTCGAGCTCAGCCTCCTCGGGGTTCTTGCTGACTAGGCAACTAACTTGTATCGTCACAAGGAAACGGCTAGCCGGATAACTTACGACTTGATTGAGCGTGTCTTCGAGCTCAGCCTCCTCGGGGTTCTTGCTGGACTCTTGTTAGGCAACTAACTTGTATCGTCACAAGGAAACGGCTAGCCGGATAACTTACGACTTGATTGAGCGTGTCTTCGAGCTCAGCCTCCTCGGGGTTCTTGCTGGACTCTTGTTAGGCAACTAACTTGTATCGTCACAAGGAAACGGCTAGCCGGATAACTTACGACTTGATTGAGCGTGTCTTCGAGCTCAGCCTCCTCGGGGTTCTTGCTGGACTCTTGTTAGGCAACTAACTTGTATCGTCACAAGGAAACGGCTAGCCGGATAACTTACGACTTGATTGAGCGTGTCTTCGAGCTCAGCCTCCTCGGGGTTCTTGCCGGACTCTTGTTAGGCAACTAACTTGTATCGTCACAAGGAAACGGCTAGGCGGATAACTTACGACTTGATTGAGCGTGTCTTCGAGCTCAGCCTCCTCGGGGTTCTTGCTGGACTTCTTGAGGAGCAGGTCACAGTACTTCGCGAGGAGCTCCGGACTCTTGGATGAGGAGTTGGCTGCCTTTGTCACTGCGTTACCTGGGAAGAAGTTAATTGGGGTTGGTGAGAAGTGAATATAACTATTTCCTATCTTCTTATATCAATAATTTGTTTGCTTGAAATACACCTTTAACTTAAAAAAGAACACTTTTACCCGGGTGTGCGAAGTAGTTTCCAAGGAACGCGGTAGAAACCGCTGATAGTCAGTTGGACAGACATGGAATAAACTAGATAACGCTAGCTGTATCATTACATCCTTCTTTTGTGTCGAGGGTTAAAAAGTCAAATAAATACAATCCGTCTTACCACAAAAACTTTTTAACGTCAGTTTAAGACTTGTCTAAAAAAATGTCAAATTATGACGTTGACATATGGTTCATTTTGGAGCCACATTTTTTTTAGACAAGTGTAAAACAGTGGTTAATGTAATTTTTGTAGTAAGGCCAAATATGTTTGATATCTCAGTTTAAAATCCAGGATTTAAAAGACACAAAAATATAACCGACTGTACAAAACAATGATAGGGACAAAATAAAACTTAACACGGCTCTAGAAGTCTGTGACAAAATAAACACAATCAACAGACACCGACTTCTAAATTGTTCTTGATGTTTTGGGAACTCAGTCTCTATCTATATATAAAGTTGGTTAAAAATATGAATATTTAGCTAATACTAACTGTTAATATAGTATACTTTGTTATTTATTTAATATTTAGCTAATACTAACTGTTAATAAACCGTCCGCAAGCCTTGTCGAGCGCGGCCACGAAGCCGGAGTCGTTGTTGAAGGCGACCAGCACCAGTGCGTTGTACTTCTTGTGTACCTCCAGGATTGTTGATACGTATACTTTGGGGTCCTGAAGCAAAAACGTGGGTTTTAGTAAGTTTTGAATATTTCATGTATTTATTTCCAATCAAATATGTACATTATATATAAAATTTTAAACGACTAATCGTCTAAAAAAGTAAAATACTATATACAAAAATAAAAACATTTATAAAAGTATTCCTCTGGAAACGTGTCCGAAAGACTGACTGCATTGCCACGTTGTGTGTCAATAATGCTAATTCTTTGTCCAAAGCATAAGAATTGCACTATATGTATTTATAGAGAAAGAAATTTGCCATTTCTCGTATCGGACTTATGTATGTCAAAATTCTAGATCTCCCTTAGATCTCCACAGATACCTGTTGGAGGCGACCTGCATCCAGCGCGACGGCGACCTTTATAAGGTCGTCTGTCCACCTTGTTGGTGGACGTCCTACGCTGCGCTTGCTAGTCCGTGGTCTCCACTCCAGCACTTTTCGACCCCATCGGTCATATGCTGCATTTTCTGCGTATCTAACTACAGTTTGCTCAGTATACGTACAGTGTGTGCACACTCGCCGCACTTGTCGATGGCCTGCAGCCCCTGCGCGTGTATGTGGTGCTCAGTATACGTACAGTGTGTGCACACTCGCCGCACTTGTCGATGGCCTGCAGCCCCTGCGCGTGTATGTGGTGCTCAGTATACGTACAGTGTGTGCACACTCGCCGCACTTGTCGATGGCCTGCAGCCCCTGCGCGTGTATGTGGTGCTCAGTATACGTACAGTGTGTGCACACTCGCCGCACTTGTCGATGGCCTGCAGCCCCTGCGCGTGTATGTGGTGCTCAGTATACGTACAGTGTGTGCACACTCGCCGCACTTGTCGATGGCCTGCAGCCCCTGCGCGTGTATGTGGTGCTCAGTATACGTACAGTGTGTGCACACTCGCCGCACTTGTCGATGGCCTGCAGCCCCTGCGCGTGTATGTGGTGCTCAGTATACGTACAGTGTGTGCACACTCGCCGCACTTGTCGATGGCCTGCAGCCCCTGCGCGTGTATGTGGTGCTCGAGCAGGCGCCGCAGCTCGCACAGGCCGTCGGGGATGCGCGCTACGAGGGCATACATGCGCCCTAGGTCGCTGTTCTTCTCGCCGTCTAGGAGTTTCTGTAAGACAAAAGAAGTAAACCATAGTAAAATCTATACATATAATAAATCTGTAGAAAAGTAATTTTTGTACATTGAAGAAATTGTAAAAAAAAATAGCCAGCATGTTAAAGGATAACTAAAAAAACCCATTTCCATTATTTTTGTCTCTTTATTTGTGCACGAATCACGTAAAATCTACGAATTCAATGCAGACAATGCTTACATACAAAAATTCTACGTAACTTGGGGTATTACTTAGTTTTTGTTTCATCGAAATCGATTCACTCTATCAAAAGATATGATTAATAGTTGAATAAATTATAAACAAGAGCAATGTGAGTTAGGTCGACGTAGATGGAAGTAGTCCAATCGGATTCTTACAAGTATCTGCACCTCCTATTCGCCAAACCGTGAGCAATCGTGACATGTAAAGAACCATTTATATGGTTTGTTTAGCTTTTGGCTCATGGCTCGACGAATAGGATATAGATAATTACAAATTCAACAGCTAAAAGTAATGTGAGCGAGATCGGTGACGATTGAAGCGGCCTAAGAGAATCTATGCAGCATTTATTTATTTAATTAACTTTATGCAATCCTACAATTACAAAGGCGGACTTAATGCCATAGGCATTCTCATTAGTCAACCTTAGGGTGACGCAGAGATAGCATGGTAGGTGCATTAATTACTTAAAAAGACATGTATAGGACAATTAAAGAATAACAAAATTGGATACTTAATACACGTACATAAATATTATTATATATATCGGGTGTGTCGTTCACAATCACATTAAATCCTATCGCATATACTTTATGATATTCTATGACGAATTGTAAAAAAAATAACCTAATCCATTCAGTGGTTTAACCACAGGAGTAATTTTTCGTTTTTATAATTTACAACATCATGTGTAAAGCAGAGATAAAGTTAGGAGTATCAAATGTTTTGATCAGTTGACAGATGTCAGTTTTCAAGGGAGAATTTCAGTTGTTTGTAATGACTGGCTTTTATATGGTGTTCTAATTTTCACACATTTTTATTCTATTTACTTTGTTTGAATTTTTTTTTTCTTTTTTATTTGTATTAATCGACATATATTAACCAGTATATTAACGCATTTCATTTAATGTGATTGAACGACACACGCGATATATTATGCATTAAGGGAATTCGGACGCGTTCGACACGAACACACGTGGCTCAATAGCCGTCAACTTTGTTGACGTCCCAACTTGCGTTCGTTCCACTACGAGCGCTCTTTTTTAACCGGTTTCGTGCAGAGATTTCATAGAGATGAGAATGAAACCGCCGACAGAAGCTAGTTTATAATATGAACAGTACATACCTGGAACTCAGCATGGAAGATCTCGAGATGCTTCTCGATGAGCACGCGGTCGCAGGTCTTGGCGAGCCGCTCCATGGTGGTCTCGTGCAGGTACACCTGCACTCGCCGCTGCTCCTCTTGTAGGCGCTGCTCGGCCTACGGAGAAAAATACAGGATAAATATGAGAGTTATATAAAAATAATATCGGGACACCTTTGGAGCTGTCCATTAATCACGTGAGGCTCAAAAGAGAGGAGAAGTCCATAAATAATCACGAAATATCACACGAGGGAAGGACGTTATAGTAATAGAAAACGTGTATTATTTTTTTCAGCAAACGAACAATCTACAAACTTTCTGTCCACCACTAAAAGTTATGTTCTATTTAAAATACTTAAATATTATTATAGATTCTTTGTAGGTTCTTAAAATACACGTGATGTCTTAAAGCTCACCTAGTCCTCTGAACACCCCCATTTTGGCGACGGTAGTTTCTTAAGAGATTCTGCATTATGTCATCTCCACTTTTTTATTGTGTTGCTTGGGTAACTGGGTTGAGGATATCAGGTAGACTTTCGCTCCATGTGACACACTAGTACTCAGCTACATCTAGTTAGACTGGAAGCCAACTTCATAGTTGGGAAAAGCCTAGCCAGATTAGGCTTTGTATCAGGCAGGCTTACCTTGATCATATACTCGGTGACGGGATTGTTCCTGAGGAAGTCAGTGCTCTCCCTGGTGTAGAACCTCTCCGTGTCCTCGAGGAAGACAGCCTCGAAGGTGTCCTTGTACACCACGAGGTTCTGGCCGCGGGCCCATGTGTCATACTCATTCAGACCATGGAGAACATAATGACTAGCGGAGAACCTCCCAGTGTCTTTGAGGAACACAACCATGACCAAGGGGTGTCTGGTTGCCCGGGTAACTGGGTTGAGGAGGTCAGATAGGCAGTCGCTCCTTGTAAGACACTCGTACTCAGCTGCATCCAAGTTCGGGAGTAATGCAGCTATATGGACCCCAACATATTAGGGAAAAGGCTAGCCAGATCACTTACCTTGATCATATACTCGGTGACGGGGTTGTTCCTGAGGAAGTCAGTGCTCTCCCTGGTGTAGAACCTCTCCGTGTCCTCGAGGAAGACAGCCTCGAAGGTGTCCTTGTACACCACGAGGTTCTGGCCGCGGGCCCATGTGTCATACTCATTCAGACCATGGAGAACATAATGACTAGCGGAGAACCTCCCAGTGTCTTTGAGGAACACAACCATGACCAAGGGGTGTCTGGTTGCCCGGGTAACTGGGTTGAGGAGGTCAGATAGGCAGTCGCTCCTTGTAAGACACTCGTACTCAGCTGCATCCAAGTTCGGGAGTAATGCAGCTATATGGACCCCAACATATTAGGGAAAAGGCTAGCCAGATCACTTACCTTGATCATATACTCGGTGACGGGGTTGTTCCTGAGGAAGTCAGTGCTCTCCCTGGTGTAGAACCTCTCCGTGTCCTCGAGGAAGACAGCCTCGAAGGTGTCCTTGTACACCACGAGGTTCTGGCCGCGGGCCGATGTGTCATCCTCGTTTAGGCCTAAAGCTACGTAGCAGTTGATTACCTGGGAAGTAAACATAAAACATATATTGTATGTTTCATTGTAACTTGAAGAATCCGACATTACTGAAGCGATTTGAAAAAATCCTTCGCTTTTCTGCTATTGTCTTTACGAAATGATTATCGCTTTTGAAATTATTACTAATTTTGAAATTACTGGAGACAAAGTTACTATAAAACTTGTAGAGCATAAACTAGACTAATTAGTTTTATATTACTAACTTCTACACGCGGTTTCACCAGTCTCCCTTTGGAACAACTTCCCACAATCGAAAAAGCCTATATATAAAATATAATTCTGATAAATAAGCCACATTACAGCAATGTCATAAAAATCCATCCAGCTGCTTTTCCGTGAAAGATGAACAAACATCCATATACATATACAAACTTTTACATTATTAGCAAGTGTCGAGCTTGCTTTAAGTGGACGCACAGCCATTTTTAACAGACTTCACAAAAAAATGGAGTTTGTGTATCTGTGTACGTTTGTTACGTTTGGCTGAACTTCTTTTAATGCGGTTTTCAACATAGTCTTTGGCAGAGTTGTGAGAACTTTTTGATATATTATTGGTTTTATCTACTGGTAATGGGAGATATTTTCAGGTAGGTATATTATTGAAGTCGATTTTCACTTATAATACCACAAGAGCTTCAAAATTATCGGGTATTTCCCGATAGGTTCGTTGCAAACAAATGAAGGAGTCAAGTTTTTCAGGTTAAAAAATAACGAGCGCGAAGCGCGAGTGATTTTTCCTGAAAAACTTGACGACTTTATTTGTTTGCAGGGAACCTTGAGGGAAATGCCAGATAATTATGAAGCTCGTGTGGTATTCGGGAGATTATTTTTCCGTCCCAAATGTCGGCCACAACCTGTCAGTTTGACGTAGCAACGACCAGAGAAAATATTCAAAAAATTTTCAGTATAATACCATGTAGGTTGTACCACGTGACGTCGAATGGTGCAATTCTATTGGTCGATATTTGGGTCGGAAAAATAATCATTATAATTTAAGTTTAAATACTCACGCCAGAAACAAGCCTCGTATTAATAGTTTCTCCATTACGTTCTCTCTCGATGAGCTTGAGCACGGCGTTGGTGACTTGCTTGTTGAGTCGCTGGAAGAGATTGTCGCGCCACGTCACTAGAGCCAGCTGGTAGATCTCGTAGATACCCTGGGAGAATAATAATAAAGGAAGATTAGAGAGAAGGAAAAAATCTATTATCCTTACCAAAAAAGACGCAAAGGCAGGGAAACAAAAATAAATAATACGAATATAAGACATCCCTACTAATATTATAATATGCGAAAGTAACTCTGTCTCGTACAGAGATAGAGTTGACCTTGAGAAAGAACATAGGATAGTTTTTATCCCGGACTTTTAAAGAATTCTCTTGGAAACGCGATATAACCGAACTCTACGCGGGCGAAGCCGCGGGCTGAAGCTAGTTAATAATACTAGCAAAATTAAAGATATAAGGCTACATACTACTACACTACAGACTACAAAATATTATATTTTTGCGCCATATCTGAGCGAAAAGATCAGGGGCTCGATTCTGTTAAGTTAATGATGTGACAATTGGAAGACAATTGAATCTCAATAGCAGTTTTAACCTAAGCAGGCATTCTGCTACTAATATAAGACCGTTTCCCAATGACATTCCATTGATTTGCTATACGTCTGCCATTTGGTCTATAGTCTGCTCCACAATCGGTAAGTCCTCCTTGTTTTGGAAGGCACGTTAAATTGGTGGGTCCGGCCTGTCATTTGTGTATATTTGGTAGTAGTTACGGGTAGTCAGAAGACTGAATGTTGGGCAATCAGTCTTACTAAGGGGTGTCAGGTCACTCGTGTAACTGGGTTGAGGAGGTAAGATAAAGGTGCCACTAACTTTGGCGAGAGTTATGAACTAACTTTTAAAATAAGTTCAACGACCTAGACAGACTTGTCTACATACATAAATATATTTTAGAAAAATTACCTTCCGTCCCTCCTCGCACTCGCGCTTGACCCAGTGCCTGTTGAGGTAGGCGCAGACGCCGTTCAACACCCGGGAAGAGAACTGGTACTCCTCCCACTGCTTAGTGTAGAACGCTAGCACATCTTCGCCCATTAGTTCGGCGCCATTCTGAAAAAAAAAGTACTTTGTTTTACAAAATTGAAATACTTAATTCTCCCCAGAACAAGAATGGTCTTAGGTCTTACAGTCAAAAACTAGCATCGCGGTACTACTTTGCGAAACCGGATAAACAGTCTTATATGCATCGTCGATAAATGGGCTATCTTACACTAAAACAATTTTTCTTATAGGTGCAGTAATTCTTAAGATTAGTGTCTTCAAGAAGACAAACAAACACTTTGGTTTCATACAACGTGCTCGCGTCAGATATTTTTTTATTTCCGAAGTTGGACATTTATTGCTTCAGTCATGCGCAACATACGCAGTCTTATTTTTTTAACTACTGTGAAGTCAATAGTAGCCAACTTCGGAAAAGTAAAGCTTCTTCGACGACAACGACTTCTGAAATGACTAACTTCAGAATTTCACAGTTATTTGGTGTAGTATAATGTTTAAGTTACAAAGTACCAGGAACCCAGAACATACCTGGAGTAAATTGATGAGATAGATCCTCAGAAATTCCTTCAGTCTCTTGTACAATTCGAGCCCGACCAATTGCGCGCCGCCTTGAACATGACCAGTCTGAAAACACAAACAAATCACCATTTATAGTAATTTTCGCACCTGGATAAAAAAGTAGCCTAAAGAAATAAGAAGAGATAAGAAGCGTTGTTCTGCTATATTACTGCCAAGTTTCACCAAAATCCGCGAAGAAGTAACAACAATACAGACAATATACTCTCATCATTATAATATTGGTGTAGTTGCGTAAAATATGTACCTGCGGTTATTTTATGTAATTTTAATAGAAAAGATGCCTTTACAAGCAGTAATAAAACTTAGTTACAATGTAACGATCTTGTGTAGAAAAACCGTCAAGAAACTTCATAATATTATTACGATTAAATATCCCGTAATCATTTTCCATTACGATTACATAGCCGTACCCATTTTCCATTAGGATTACATGGCAACATTAAACACCGGTAAAATTAGAAATTAAGCGAGCGTGTTGACACATATACCCGTAATCATTTTCCAATACGATTACATACCCGTAACCATGTTCTGTTACAATTACATACCCGTATTCAATTTCCATTACGATTACATACCCGTACCCTTTTTCCACTAAGATTACATCGTACAATTTAAGACCGGTAACATCAGAATTTTATTAAAATAAATAAACATACCTGTTTCTTGCCGCTATAGGCATTTCGTCCGCCATTGTTGTTGGCGGCGCGACCACTGGTTGTGCTGCTCGCGCTCTGGTGATGCACCGATGTGCAGTAGTTGTATACGTGACTGTGTTAGGTCAGGAATTTATCGATTGTAGGGGGTACCTAATGATGCTGGATCCCTGATGATGGTAGGCGACCAAGAGGAAGACCAAGAAAACGCTGGAGAGGATCTAGTCAACTTCCACAAGGACTGGCCACAAACAGCGATGGACAGAGAAAAATGGAAGGCTATGGGGGAGGCCTTTGCCCAGCAGTGGGAAGCATAGGCTAACTAAAAAAAAAAAAGCGGGAATGGAAGAGGGTGTAAGGGGGCAAACCAACTTTGTTTTACCCCAATTGGGTAGTCAACTAGGTCAAAAACAAATTACTTTATCATATGCATGTGATAAAGCATCTTTAAATAAAGGTACTGTCAATCATCATCATATGCCTAGTTTTTTCCCGACTACATTGGTGTCGGCTTCCAGTCTAACCCGATGCAGCAGAGTACCTACCAGTTTTTTACCCGGGGAACCCAATACCTTGGTGAGACTGGTTGTCAGACTCCCTGGCTTCTGACTATCCTTAACGACTGCCAAAGATGTTGAAATGATAGCCGTAACCTACAGTTTATCGTGCTTTCCGAAAAACTAGTTTCTAGAAGAACTCCATGCAATGAAGCAAAATGCATATACATTGCAAATGCAAATAAAAGCAAATGTATACATTTTGTTGTGAAAAATCTGTGACACAACTTGCGTTTTCAAACAAATTGCGTAGAAAATAACAGTTAGGGCAGTTCAATAAAAATATTGAATTTAACTAGTTGGAAGGTTCCGTATTGATATGATATAACACCCGTTAGTGGCATCAGCTTCCAACAACAGATGCATTGTAACTATTGTCAGGATATGAGGTGAGATCAATTAGTCACGTTCCTGCTATTGACAATTTCTTATCTTTAGTCTATCAATAAATACATCGATATCAGACTATGAGATTATGAATAAACAGGAGTTTAATAATGAGAGTGTGGTTGCCTGAGAAACAAACTACTTTTAAGATAAGTCTACATAAAGGTAAGATTCCAATTTTGGAAAAAGGACATTTGAGTGCGTGATCCAGATGTAAGTAAATCTTAACCAATATTGCTGAAAGTTGACCACCTGATACCCCTTGGTAAGACTGGTTGTCAGACTTTCTAGCCTCTGACTGTTCTTAACGACTGACAAAGATGTTCAAATGACAGCCGGGACCCACCAATTCTACATACCTACCAAAAACACGGAGGAACTCATCATGACAAGATGGTGACCTTTGCTTACTTAGGGTATTTGTAGTAAGCTTTATTTTTGAAATTGCACTGCTTTTGTCATTTAGAATGCTCGAAGGCGCTCGGTGTGAAATAAGAAGAGGAGCCGACCGGCTCCGATCGCGTTCTTTTTCTCGATCTTGCAGATGTTTGGCTCCGATTGCATGCTCTTTCAGCCGATCAGAGCCGATTCCGGTCTGTGTGAAAAGAAAAATGCGCGCCGATGCTCTCCGAGCCGGTCTATCTGAACGAACCCTTAAGATCAATCAACCCGTGGTCTTCCTTAGCCACGAGTTCCTCAAACCACGTGATACAAAAGCATAAACAAGGCCCATATCTATATCGTTAATAACAATTGAAATGGCGATATCAACACTACCAGCCAATAGGATAAACAGCTAAGTATACGTCAGTTTGTTTGGTAAACAAACTCTTTTGTGTGCGGTAGAAGAGGTCCGGACTATAACGGTAGTTTAGTAGTTATTTTTTTGTTCTTGGTTTATTTTTGCGTCAATAGGGAAGTTTTTTTTTCTTACGGTAGGTCGAACCATTTGAAGGTGTCTTATCGCCGATTTGACTAATGGGCGGTATGTATATGCCTGGTTATGGTATGGTTATCGTTATAGTGAAATAGTGCAACCGGGTCTAGGATTTAGTAAGGGCTGGAGGATAAAATGTGGGTCTTGGCTGTCATTTGTACATCTTTGATCATCGTTACGGGTGGTCAGTCTGACAATCAGTCCTAAGGTATTTCAGGCTGCCCTGATATAAACTGGATTGAACAAGCAAGATAGATGATAGCTACATAAAAACACTCAGTATAACTGGATTTCGACCCCAACATGGTAAAATTACTAGATGATAAGGGAATGATGTCCGAAAATGCAGATCTTCGACTTGGGCTATTTTTGCGCACTATAGGTAAGCCTTAAATCACACTTTTTTGACTGATAGAAATCTAACTCTTTATTGCGAAGAAAGCTTACGACCAAAAATAATAAGGTCAATAGGATTTTAGCGTTGTTCGACCTTAATCGATTCTGAAGTGGACAGACGCATACTTTTGCTATTGTTTGATACGTGGGTTAGGAGTGTATTTACCGAATAATATCAAAACACAGGCGAAGGAAATGGTGTTACGATGAACTGGCCATCAGGAACTGATACTCGAAGACTGAAGATGATGAGGATATAAGAGCGAGATGAAAATGTACAGGGATTATAATAATGATGCTGTTGTGTTCTGTTCTCATATAAGGAGATCAGCCAGCTCCGCAGGACATATTACAGTGCACGGCACGAAGACACAGCAGTCACGCTTGCGACCACTAGACCAACGAGGGATTATAAAACCAACCCGTTTGAGCACTAGATTTTTCCTCTCTTAATTTTTTTTATCTGATAGGCTGCATATAAGCAGACGGATCGCCTAATGGCATGCGGACGCCGGAAACGCCATAGATATCGCAAAGAATTCGCCAACTTTTTAATGGAGCTCCTTTCTTGAAGGTATGTACAAGACTTAGGAGCACTCAACCAGTTTTCACAGTATAATATTTGAAAAGGATACGTATACAGGTCCATATATCTCTTCTTTTCCATATGTTGCCTCTTGTAAACTTGTTCGATGCCCTCCTGTAGGTCGCCCCATATCTGCAACAATATACACATATACCCCATAATTATAGAGTTTTTGATACAATTGTATATTGTACATAGGAATAAAGAAATAAAAATTAATTTATACAAGGAGTAACACAAAAAAAAGATAGAAAGCCTGTAAGGGGATAAAATAGTCCCTTATTTGAAACACTTAGGACTACTTTACAAATTACTTCCCATTTATATGCCAATCCAATTTCACTCCAGTGAAATATATCGGGTGTGTCGTTCACAATCACATTAAATCATATCACATATACTTTATGATATTCTAAGGCGAATTGTAAAAAAAATAACTTAATCCATTCAGTGGTTTAGCCACAGGAGTCATTTTTCGTTTTTATAATTTACAACATCATGTGTAAAGCAGAGATAAAGTTAGGAGTATCATATGTTTTGATCAGTTGACAGCTGTCAGTTTTCAAGGGAGAATTTCAGTTGTTTGTAATGACTGACATTTATATGGTGTTCTAATGTTTACACATTTTTATTCCATTTACTTTGTTTGAAAAAATCATTTTTTTATTTTTACGTATTTTTCTTTTATTTTTGTGTTAATCGACATATATTAACCAGTATATTAACGCATTTAATTTAATGTGATTATGAACGACACACCCGATATAATGTAATTAGGTAGACGGTTGTTGGAATTTAAAAAGACTGGATAATGCGTTTCATTATTTTTAAAATATACAATTATTATAAATCTGAAATCGTCAATCAATCGTGGATAGGTACTAGAAATAGTGATCCTTCTAAAATAATTTAAGAACAAAGAAACCCGCCTGCATGAAACATATAATCAACTCATGTACTGAAAAGGCAGATTATAAAATAATCTGACCCAGATATCAATTTCAAAATTATCAAAAATCCTAAAACTTAAAATTATGAACATTTTTGATAATCAAATCGCTAAACTTTGGCAGTACGCCAGGTGTCTCAAAATAAATATTTTTTCAAATCCTAAACACCTTGAAAATAGAGTTCATTTTTGCTATAAAACTTGAGAGAAAGTTGATCGATCAGAATCGCGGAAATAAATTTTTATTTCGTCACACATTACTTTGAGACTGGCTATCGACATGAAATAACAAAAGTAAATCAATAATATGGATATTTACGTCAGTTAGGGTGCATCTACACGGTGCATGTAGCTGGAGCAAGTTAACATGCGCAAGTGACAAGAGCACGCGGGAGGATATTTTGCTTTGGTACATGCGAGTCGCTAGATTCGTACGTTTGCATAATGCATGTGCCTAAACATACCAATAAAGTACCAATGCAACTTTTCTAAGTTTGTATGTACTTTCTAAGTATATCTTAGACACCAATGACTGTGTTTCGGATGGCACGTTAAACTGTAGGTCCCGGCTGTCATTGAACATCCTTGGCAGTCGTTACGGGTAGTCAGAAGCCAGATAAGTCTGTCACCAGTCTAACCAAAGCGTATCGGGTTGCCCGGGTCACTGGGTTGAGGAGGTCAGATAGACAGTCGCTTCTTGTAAAGCACTGGTACTCAGCTGAATCCGGTTAGACTGGAAGCCGACCCCAACATAATTGAGAAAAGGCTCGGGAAATGATGACATGCGCGAGTCGCTAGCTCCGCACGTTTTTAAAATGCATGTAACCTGCGCATGTGCCTCAACATACGCAAGCTACTTGCACCGTGTAGATGCACCTTAACTGTGAAACTGGCTGCCGACATGAAATAACAGACGTAAATCAATAACATGGATATTTACGTCAGTTACAGGTAAACAATTGAAGAATGCAAGTTGATGATAATTTTTCCTGTAACGTCATTTATGGGACTAGGTATTACCAAAGTGGGTTTAATTGTTAAGATCGTTTTCTTTGTTTAGACTTTACGAGATCATCTATCCATACCTTCATCAACGTTTGTTTGTAAATAAATACCTCGAAACTACTGAAAAATTATTTCACTGTTGGAAAGCTAGACCTATTCCCGAGTAACATAGGCTATATTTTGTCCGGGTACGGAAAGAGGTTCTCCAGGGACGTGGGAGAAACCGTGGGGAAAGAGCTAGTTTTTACTAATACGAGTATTATAAAGCTGGAGTCTGTTTGATTGCTTAATCGTCGTTATTTTAAGATCTATTGTGATGTATTGAAAATAAAAAACAGTGTTAGATAGCCCGTTTATCGAAGAAAGCTGTAGTCAAATTGCTGGAAACAGCAATAGTATAGTCTTCACTTTTAAAAGCCAAAAATTGCTCTTTCACATCGATTTTGAAATCAATAGGCCTTTCAAATAATGCTCTTTACACGACAAGTTTTTGCAGCCATAAAAACGCGGTTCAGTTATGCGGCTTTCAAACGTTTGTCAAACCAATAGAAAACAGAAATGGTCCAGAATTGGGAGAAAGAGATGCAGCTATACTTGTTGTATAGAACCATCCCTTTTTTGCACAGGTATCTGCAGCATTTTAAAATGCTTTAATGATGTCCTTGTGACGAATAACTACTGTGTTATGGAAATGGTATATCATCTTCCTAGTCCTTTTGTCAACGATGTTGGGGTCGGCTTAAAGACTAATCGGATGGGGGGGAGAGGACCATTGCACCTGTATTTTACACGGAGCGACTGCCTATCCAACCTCAACAACCCAGTTACTTGGGCTTCGCGATTCCTCTAAGTAAGAGCGGTTGTCATACCTTCTGGCTTCTGACTACCTGCAACGACTGCCAAAGATGTTCAAATGCCATACGGAATCCACAAATATAACGTGCTTTCCGAAAGACTTGAGGAACTCGTGATAACAAAGAATCTATGTTATAGATAGTAACCCATCCACGGAGCGACCGACCTAAGCGTTCCTTAACCTTAGGATCGACCGATCCGTGTGTCTATTAATTAGCCAGGTTCGATTCCCGAGTCGGGCCGAAATCGCTTTGTGGGTTTTAGAAGACTTTCACAAAGCAGCCCGGAGCCTGGAAGCTGGTGATTGATTCACCCGTGCATCGGAGAGCACGTAAATGTCGGTCCTGCGCCTGATCTCTCTCCGGTCGTGTCGGATTACCGTCCCATCGGACTATGAGAGTGAAGGAATAGGGAGTGCACTTGTGTCTGCGCAAATGCTCGTGCACTATAATATGTCCTGCGTAGTTGGCTAATCTCCTTACATGAGAACAGCCGCCGTAGCCGATAATCGGCTAGGAGGACATCATCATCAATTAGCCAGGATACCATATTATTGGGTGCTTTGGGCTGTTTCCAGGGCCTTATTGTCGGTAATTAACTTGGCTTCGCTTTCTATACCCAGCATCTATTAAATGCATTTTTGTGAGTTGCCCAGGTCTACTAAGGAAGCAAAAACGGCCCTGATCTTAAGCACATACAATACTTATTACAAACATTATTTCTATTACGTACAGAATGCATCACTGTATGACGCATGATTAGTTCAGCGATTTGATAGCAATGTGACGTAACTTGGCACGTTTCTGATGACAGACCGCGTCCGGATCTAGACTGAGATGTTTTTAATTTCCTAGCAGAGATTGTTAATGAATAGAATTGCATATTGTACGATTTCACTTGGTATATTTTCCTCCCTAATCTCCTACCTAGTCGCACCTAGGAGTATGGGTTACCCGGGTAACTGGGTTGAGGAGGTCAGATAGGCAGTAGCTGCTTGTAAAACACTGGTCCTCAGCTGCATCCGATTAGACTGGGAGCCGACCCCGACATAGTTGGGAAAAGGCTCGGGAGATGGATATGATGACTTTTGCTATACGTCAAAAATTTTTGGGGCCCATCAAAACTTGTCTTCTTTTCTAAAAACCAGTTCAGCTGTTCTACTATCAAAGCCCAGCCACAGAACCTCGAAAAATTTATTTGAATTCTCATAGTGATCATATTTTTATCAAGCTGCCAACATCAGCTGAGAAACATAACAACAAATATTGCAAACAACAGAACAGATACGCATATATTTTTATCAGACACGCGTGTAGCACTACGTCATCGGCAGACAGACAGACGATGACACGAGATATTCGAAGCGTATGACGTCAGAACCGTATGATGCACAGTTTGTAATAATAAACACAAGTTTTCGATCAGATTACGCAGGATGTTACGACGCTTATATTCGAAATGGTAGAGCCATTCAAATGTTTGTAACTTACGTTGTTACAATTTTATGTATTTTAGAAGAAAGTCGTAGCAGAAAATCGGGAATACTTAACTCTAGTACATTTTTTTGTCGTCAAGGAACCTTGCGCGATTTACCGAGCAGAAACCAATTTTAGGTGTCAACGGATGGTAGGGCAATTTGTCACATACAACATGAAAACTGTAGCCTACACTGAGGGCTGAGGTATCTTTCGAAAGAGCTACCGTGGCCCTGGGAAACCAAGAGCTAAAAAAGGAGTTAAAATCTGAAAGTCCCTCTTCTTTTTCATTGAATCCTAAATTATTTTACGAAAACCTACCAAAATACCTTCTAATTGTTTGACCTTCTAAACTCTACACCCAACCCCACTAGACTTCAACAAAAAAGCAAGCCTAACCCACAACGGTATAGAAACAAAAACGCATCAACCACAGCTGCTACATCCCGTAAGGTTTACGAACTGGTTCCGTACGGGTGGGCTTGCAATCTGTCACTGTTTACGCATTACGGTACTTGCGATAGAATGCGGTATTCTAAATCTGTTCTTGTATAAGTACAGAATATCTATCCTGATAAATACAGAGGAAAAAAATGATTTTATCCGACTTCCCAAAAAGGAGGAAGTTCTCAATTCGTCGGGATCTTTTTTTTTATCCTACAGGCTCCGAAACTATTGAATCTTCTTGACCATTCCCGATTTGAGGGTCAGCGCAATATGTTCGAAACGACAAAACCGATTTGAAAATTTCTACCACTGTTGGGTAGCTACACTATTCTCGAGTACATAGACTATATTTTATCCGGGTACGGGAAGGAATTACCCCGGGACGCGGGTGGAACCGCGGGAAAACAGATAGTTTATTATATAACTGAAAAGTTTGTTTGTCAGGGGATTTGAAAAGTTATTTTAATATTACATAGTCTATTTATTTAGAAAGCTTTTTCAGGCTTTTTCATCCCGGTACACGAAGCCCCAAGAAACATGAGTAATATTGCTGACAGAAGCTAGGGAGTATGTATATTTAGGGTGTACATACATACATATAATCATGTGACAGTATTATTATAACAATTCATATCTCTTAATATCATGGTAATTAAATCTTATTTTTTAGGTATCTTTGTTCTTTAATCAGCTTTATTTCAGATGCCAATGACCCGAAATATAATAATTATTTGCGTCAAACAAAGGTCTTATTTTTCGTTGTAAGAAGGCAGACTATAACTTTTATATTTTAACTAAAATTTACTTTTATATTATAAAAGGAAAAATACATAAAAAAATACTTTCACATTCTTTAGTTTAAAATGCCCCTGTCTTACCCTTAGAAATGTACAACATTTCTATTATGAAAAACATTTATTTAAAACAATAAACAAGTATTGGTCATCAACTGACCTTAAATAAAAACTCTTTATTTATTTATTTAAAAACGCAAAAGATCTTGAACAAACTAGTTATCTAATTGCGAGTCTGTGGCTTCTAAATCCAAACAAAGAAGAAAAAAATAACTATCAAGCCTTTTACTAGATCTGACCTTGACTCGTTTAGTTAGAGGGGTCAAGGTCAGACTCAAGGTCAAGGTCAGATAGGTTTTAGGGTTACTGTTCGAAGAAGGTCGGGGGCATTCTTTGGCCTAAGTTTTTAGACAGCCTTGGCAAATATTGTCTGGGTTTAAAACAATACAAAGTTGTTTTGCTTGAGAAACCTTATAGATGGTATGATAATTTGCTATACTTGTATAAAACTATCTATACTATACTAATATAAAAAAGCAAAAATATTTGTTTGAATGCGTTAATCTCGGAACCTACTGGTCTGATTTGAAATTTTATTTCACTGTTAAATAGCCCATTTATTGAAGAAGGCTACAGGCTACATTTTACCCGGGTGAGCGGAGTAGTTCCGGGTAACTAATTAAAAGTAAACTCTGCTAAAGCAATAGGACTTCCTAAATGAATGACCAGTATGTATTTGGATAGCTCACCACGGTAAATATTCTATGTATTAATCAATGCTATTAATATTCTAGATTTATATAAATAAATTGAGGTGTTTCAATAAAAAAAAAAATACTCTAAAAAACAAACTTTCACATAGCAAGATATCAGCAAGTATATCTATTAACTAATACGAATTAATAGAACTTCAGATTACATACACAATTACACATCTTCAACTTCCTAAACTTATTTTTAGCCATCAATAAATCAACAATCAGTCAAATCTAGGCCAGCAGTTTCCGAGTTACGAAACCTCAAACGTACATACACAGTCTTTCTTGATATTCGTAATAAAGACAGACAAGTAAAACATGTGTAACTTCTATACAATATGGTGCTAATTTAGATGTTGACCTACTTTTTTCTAAGTCGGTTAAATAACTGTTATGTCAGTAAAATGCAGTCTGGTTGGCGTTTGTTGAATTGACAATTAACATAAAACTGTGACTGTGTGAATTTCTTTTTAATTGATGATGACGCCATTTCAGTTTCTCATTGTAAATAAGAAAAAGCGATTAAGTGGAAGTCGGACTTAAGCGCGTAGGGTTCCGTACCATTATTAATAAGACGAGCAAAACAATTTTGTTGTATGGGAGATCCTTAAAACATTTATTTTATTCTAGTTTTCAGTATTTGTTATTAGAGCAGCAACAGAAATCTATAATCTGCGAACAATTCAACTGTCAACCTCACTGTTTATGAGGCACAGCTTGGTGACAGATAGACTGCGGAGTCTTAGAAATAGAGTCCCTTTTCATACAATGATTACGGTATCCTAAAAATTGCATAATTTGCGATGTGCATGCATGCTGTGCCGACCACACATAAAATTGGCATAATAATGAGTACGATAGCTGTCGACATAAATATTTTATATACTTTTACTCTATTTCATATAATTTTACGAGTGCATCAGGCCACCCGTCGTAATCTTTTAACACCCACGGAAAGACTGAGGCTAGTTTATTTTTAGTCAGGGCCATATTCATCATCAAACGTTTATGATTCAAACACTTATTTATGTTTTACTTTTATCCTCGAGAAATCTATACAGCTGAGGTATGCACGCAAGACGAAAAGGTGTTTAAGCTATAAAAAACTATTTAGTATATATTTAACTGCAAAAATTATAGATCTTCCGTCTATTTTAGAACATCAAGAAAAGAGTTGTACATGCTATTCAGATTCTAAAAAAAAAAAATATGCCTTTGACTTTCTCAATGGCTCTCGTTATAGTAAAGTTGTCCACTATGTGACCTCAGCGACATTTTCCTTGTGTTGCAATCAAGGAGTACCATTCAAATCAGTGCAGTCCTTTAACAGTTATTTTATATTAGTACTAGCTGCTGTCAGCGGTTTCACCCGCATCCCGTAGGAACCACGGCACGAACCCGGATAAAAATTAGCCTATAGCCTTCCTCGATAAATGGGCTATCTAACACTGAAAGAATTTTTCAAATCGGTCCAGTAGTTCTTGAGATTAGCGCGTTCAAACAAACAAACAAACAAACTCTTCAGCTTTATAATATTAGTATAGATTTGAGGGTTTTCACATCCATTACGACATTTTCCGGTTAAGTCAGTAGCAATTTTCTTTTTATCTTTCTACGTATCAAACACACCCTAAATGTATTATGTATGCTAATATAATAGACAACATTTTTATTTGTACCCCAAAGGCTCCGAAACTTCGGAACCATTTTGAAAAATTCTTCTCTGTTGGAAAGCTACACTCTTCCCGAGTAACACAGACTATTTTTTATCCCGGTACGAGCAGTAGTTCCCACGGGAGGCGGATAAAACAACGGGGAAATGGCTAGTAAAGTATATTTTTATAAAAACTAAGCTCCTCTCATGTCTGATGACAGCCAGTTTAACGAATGTAGTCTAAAAACCTACATTCGCTTAGTTTACACCAGTTTACCGTTAGCTCTGACGAGATATATGACGACAGCTGTTTAGCATAAAAATAACAACGTAACTATAGTTACTGACTGGCTAATTAACATCTACGTAGGTATATTAAATTAGAATGTATAAAAATGATCTTATGATGAAGAAGTATGACGGTACAGAGACCAATATCGTCTATGGCTCACTTACGGGTCTCCGAATATTCTATCTTTGATTTGCTTAGTAAAGATAGGATTATGAAATCAACAAATCAAATCGTTTATTTCATTTAGGCCTTCACAAGCACTTCTGCACGTCAAAAATTATAAATAAGGTTGACTCTAGTTGCCCATTCCAAAAGTAGCTTCCTATGGAGAAGAACGGAACCCCACACAAGCAATGTAAAATACCTGTCTCTGGTAAGGAAAACAACAGATGAATATGGGAACGGCCGTTAAGGCGACGAATTGGTCAACAATAATTTCATAACCGGCACGCGCATCTAAGGCGCCAAAAGGGGTCGGAGCGTCTGAGCGGGGCGAGGATAACAATACGCGCGCTAGCTTATAACTAAAAGTCGTAAGCGACAAAATGGTTTTGTAATTTTATTATTTAGAAATGATAACTTGATAAAAAATCCTTCTACAATTTTAAAGAGTATGTATATACTCAACTACTAAAAAAGTTAAGAGGCTTTAATCGGTCCCGTTTGCCCATAATATGTGAATCTCTTTTTAAAAAGAGGTATGTTTGATATATTTTTCTCTGTTATAAAAGTTACCTAATCATGTTTTGACGTCTAGCAAAATAAGGTTTATATCATGAACTTTCAGGTAACCAAGTTGTATTTTGATCCGTTTTGTATTTACTGAGAAAAATTGAGATCCTTGGCGCCAAAAATTCCAATTCGTCCTCTTAATCCTACCAGGTAAAAACAGTACTAAGTAACATCAATTGCCAAGCGGTCTGATGACCAGTCTGCTAAATTATGTTACTTGAATACACAATGTATGAATTACCAAATACATATAATTTACATATTGTACATACATTGATGTAAATCATACCTACAGTAAATACTACAACGCGGAATCGAACTGACGACCCTGGTGGTAGAAGGTAGACTGGCTAAGTAGCTACGTCATTTTGGCTGTCAGAATCAAAATTTAAATTTTGTCGATTTTTTACTTTCAACTGAAAATGATCGACAAAAATTGGTACTTTCGAATTTGATTCTTGGACATGAAAGCTATTATGCTCTTACATAAAAACGGCTGAAATGATTGAAGTGTAATTTGGTATGGAGCTAACTAAAATCCTAAAGAACAGCTGTACATGAGTGAAACCCGATAAAACTATTATTATCTAGATCTAAACAGATACATCATAATCATCAGACTTTCCACCACCCCACTGCTGGGCTGCGGCTTCCTCTCACACGGAGAAGGATTTAGCGTTAATCACCACGCTTGCTCAATGCGGGTTGGTGATATCAGACTTTATAGTCCATGTTTTCTCGAGATTTGACGCTTTCTCTTAATTTCTGCGGTCACAAATCGATCTGTTACAGTTAGTGGTAACTATACGATATTCTGATTTGATTGAATAATAGATGAAGAGTATTTATAACTTTTAAATCGATAGCTTTTATCTATGTATAAGACATGGTTGTGACGGAAATAAGAGTTTACATAAAAAAGTAACTCGATTAAGTAAACAGACATAAGTTAGTTTACCTAACATCACGCCTGCTCTTTACAAGTAAGGTAGGAATACCCCATAACTGTACAGGAAGAATAGTGTCTACAAACAGGCTAAAATCTAGACTATTTTGGAACAAATGCAAAATATGTCAAATCCAGCCTGTCCTTAAAATCGAATCCTATTTGAACCACTACACGAACGACACCAATAAGGCCATTTTTGATGAGAAGTCATCAAATGACCCTTCCCTCTGTGGGTGCAGCATGAGCGAGTGTCAGACTCTTACTGACTAAAACCCACCATGTTCCTTCTGAAGCCCTTAACCAGGACAGCGGTAACTAGCGCGAACAATCCCGCAGTCCCGGTAGGCTGGTTGCCTATAAGGCCCTCTCTTTTAACTGCTTGTATACCACTAATTATAAAACAATAGAAATTCAATTGTATCTCCCGTATATCAGCGCTCCAGCATACAACTGGTTAAGTGATTGAGGTCTTCTATTATCGAGTGGGCTGCAGGTTTAATTACCTAACAAGCCAGAGTAGTGAGAGTAGTGTCAGAGTTTTCTCAAATCCGCCTGACGGCCTCTGACGTGGAATTGTAACAACGACTGCTACTGAGCATCAAAGTGAGTGATTGAACTTACCCATCTTAACAAAACAACGAAAAAAAATATTTTTGTTTTAGAAAATCATAGTTACGTCAAAAATGATGAAATAGAAAACCGTTACGAATACCATATTATTGTCAATGTAGGTCGATTGTAACAATAGACAGTAATGCTTGTACACTAATTAAAGAATTAACGACTTTATTATTAGGGAGATAAAGATGTAATTCCTTTGTGTTGTTGTTGCTAATTAGCTATGTTGATTAGGTTGAATATAGGCTATGTTTGTATTGAAATAAGGGTTAAGGTTCTGTCAATAACTGTTGTATTGATTTACATTATAGTAATAAGATCGTTAAATTAATGTGCAACTTAATTAGGTACTGTTAAGTATGAATGAAGTGATTACGAAACAAAAATTATCGTCATCTGCCTGGCCTTTTCTCAATGTCGGCTTCCAGACTAACCGTATCCAGCTGAGTACCAGTGTTTTATATAGAGCGACTTCTTATCTGACCCCCTCAACCCATTTATTAATTAGTATTTCAGTATTATCCCAGTATTTCACCACTATTTAATGATGTTATTTTACATATAAACCTTCCTCTTCAATCACTCTCTATTAAAAAAAACCGCATGAAAATCGGTTGCGTAGTTTTGAAGATTTAAGCGTACACAGGGACGGAAAAAGCGACTTTGTCTTATACTATGTTTGATTGGGAACGTCTATCACTCAGTAGAAGTCTGACACTCCCTCCCACTGCACCCACAGTATGAGGAAAATTAGAAAAAAGTTACAAGCACACGTGACTCTATTTAAAAGGTTTCATTTGCCTTGCCAAAGAATGTTACTGCCATAAATTGAACTTAGTTAAGGTACGCGATCCTCTGAAGGAATTTAATTAAGTTTTCCAATATATTTTAAGGTGGGTTATTAATTTGTTAGGGTTGTCCCACATTTGGAACATTTTTTGACCTTGTTAGATAAGCATGTGTTCTTTAGGACAGCCCCCCTAATTCAGTGGCTAATAAATTCTATATTGACTATCTCACTGAAAAGCCTGATCGTATCTGTCTTTTTAATGGATAGTTGATAATATCACGTAAGTATAGTTACCGGCACGGATATTGAGCTCTCGGCGGAAGAGTGGGCATCGCTTTGCGCACTGTACACAAGGCAATAAACCAATAAATCGCTTCTGCGCAGGTGAAGGTCTTAATATCCGTGCCGATAACTATATGTCGTATTATTTTAGAAAAAAAGTATATTGTCCTGGTTTAAAAAAAAAGTTTGACTGGATTAACTTTGTCGTTATTTAATTTAATCTGTCTAGCCTTTTCCCAACTGTGTTGAGATCGGCTTCCAGTCTCACCTGATGCAGCTGAGTACCAGTGTTTTACATGGAGCGACATAACATTTCATTTTCAAAGAAATTATCAATTTTGTAATTATCTAGAATCTATACAGTTCAAAGATTAGTTGTTTCACAAGACATTTCATACAAATGCGGTTTCTATTGCAACAGATACTAGATAGGGCACGCACAGCGGCAACGCTATTTACGTACCTATAAGGAAGTCATAAGGAAAATTAATAATTCGTACGGACATGACATATCGGGTAGCTCTGAGTGGGTTGAGGAGGTCAGATAGGCAAGCTCCTTGTAAAACACAGGTATAGTTACCGGCACGGATATTGAGCTCTCGGCTCTCGGGAAGAGTGGGGATCGCTTTGCGCACCCGTACGCATAAGGCAATAAGGCAGTAAATCGCTTCTGCGCAGGTGAAGGTCAGGGCTCAATATCCGTGCCGATAACTGTACTCAGCTGCATGCAGCTAGACTGGAAGCCGACCTTAACATAGTTGGGAATACGTAGATGGATACGGGCACACTTCAGGCTAGTTTCATAAACTTTCAATTAAACTTGAACTATGCATGAAATCAATTAGATAAAAATTCTTATTGAAAAGATGAAAAACTGGATCCCAATTTAATTTACCAGAGACGAGGTAAGTATTTAATAAACAATGTTGAAATGATGATTTCAGACTATAAGACCGATATCTTAAAACACTAACAAACTTGAAAAAATATAAACATCCGAATTGACGTCGTCCTTTTTAGGAAGTCGGGTAGAAAACACATTATTCATATGATACCCAAGTATCCACCAAAACCATTTATTTACCAGCAATTGTCTCTTGCAATACATAAAAGGAAGTTAAAAATAAAAACAAAGAACGGGTTTCCAAAACACAGAATAATAATAAATGGAGCACTCAATTCTTCGTTGGTCAGAATAGACAGAATATTAGAGTAGTTTAAAGGTTTATTATGTTATTCAGAAACAAGGTTGTGGACATCAGACAGACAGTTGCTCCATGTGAAATATTGCTATGAAATTAGTAGCAGCCAATAAGTTTGGCGATAATTAAACTCAACTACATAAGGTTGTTGTAGGTTCTTGAAGTTACAACTTGCTTGGAATTCTAATCATGTCTTATTATTTGAAAATATTGTCTTTAGTTACAAACTGTGATTTGACCTGAATTTTATGGTAGTACTGAGTACTAACTCCATTTATTACTAATCTTTGTTCCATACATATAAAAAAATATAATCCTTACCTGATCAAAATCCTTTTGTCGTAAAGGCATTTGGGGCCTTGCATTGGTATTATTTAGAGAACTCATTCTGCCTCAGTGTCGCATATAAACACAAGACTGGCTACACACGATTCATATAATGTTATAAAAAAAATATTTAAACTAATCACGTAAAGAGATCACAGTATTCCAGCTAGGCAGCTGCTATATATACATAATTTGTGTTTGTATGTTATTTTTGCTAGTACACTATGTAGCCTTTGCGCTTGTCAATTCTGAAACAAAAGAAATTTGTTTGGTTAGTGTTTGGATATAGAGAGAAAATATGTTTAAATGTGTGAGTGAGAGACAGACAGACTAAAGATTTGTTTTTTGGCCCATACGAAAACAACATCATCATATGCTTTTTTACCAGCCCACTGCTGGGCTCAGGCTTCTTCTCATACAGAGAAAGAATAAGTTCGCGTGCACTCAATACAGGATGGTGATTTCAGAATTTTAAGTAAAGGTTTTCTCAAGATGTTTTTGTTCAGTCATTGTTGGCTTGGCTAGGCCATAGTTAGATAGTTTTATAACTTAGAAAAGTTGCGATTTAAATAAAAACGATACATGTTGAAAACAAAAATAATGTCTTGTTTATATGAATACTTTTGAATGTCAATACCATGTTTTGATCCTTTGAAGGTCAAATAAGTAACTGTAAGTCAAGTCAATACACCTACTTTAAAATCTAATAATATGAGACTCCAGTGCGTCTAGAAAGGACTTATTTTTAGCCACTGATGAAAAAATGAGTTTAATAAGTTTGACTTTCAAAGTACCTAATTACTATGATAGTTAAAACGTTTATTCAGTTGTTTGAGACAAAGATATTGACAAAAAGATTTGTAATAAACAATAAGATAAAATAAACTTTCTCTTTTGCAAAAAGGTTTGCTGTAAAACCCAATTCTGGGTAAAGTTCGCCCTTGTACACCATCTTCTCCAAAACATTTATGTATTTATAAATAGTGTGTAAAGTGTAAAGGATAATAATAAAAGAGAAATTAAAAAACACAGTTTGTGTACAAGGATTTAAGAAAAAGAGCAACACCATCAAAGACAATAAAAAGAAACATACAGGTAGAAAGTAAACAAATGCAGTTACATTAATTAGTTTACAGTTTGATTTAGAACTGTTATTTTCTCAAATATGCAGTATGGCGTTGCAGAAAATTTTGTCAACTGGACACTTAAACTTCGGTACTTTAACAAAGTTAGAAGTTAAATTAACAAAGCAGTGCAGTGCGTCTTAAGCTTAAGAAGCTAATATAAGAGTTCATCAGACAGATGAAAACTTCAAAAATCTAGGACATCTAATAAGATGATTAACCCTGCTGCCCACACAATCATAATGACGTTGCCGCTTCATTATCAGACTCCTACACAAGCATATAACGGGTATTGATCTACCTTCTTGGTTTGTCAATGCTAACCAGGTATGTCTCAAGAATGGAAGGTAGATTAGTTGGTAATATGCATTATTTAACGCGCCTTTGTTGTTTTTCAGTTTCCTCTGTGTTCTGTGAGAGCTACTGCCTGTACCAGGATAAAATATAGCCTATGTTACTTGGGGATAGTTTAGCTTCCAAAACAGTGACTTTTACAAACTGGTTTAGTACTTCCAGGGCCTTTAGACCTTCAGCCAGGCCAGGGCCTTCCTCTTTCTTGATATGAGTATAGAAGTATAGACTAGCTGTTTCTTGCAGTTTCAACAGGGTCCTAAGAGAATGGCTCCTCACGCTGAGACCAAATATAGCCTTTTTGAAATAGGGATCTTAAGTTTCCTTTAATAGATCCAGTTTGTTTTTTAGTTAATTTATGTATTTATTACAGACACACATACAAATTTTTCATCTTTTAAATAATACAGTAAAAGTATAGATTATGTAGATGAATGCAGTTTTTTATGAGTCAATCAACAAACTATATGCAACAGCAGTGAAAGTTATTCAAGCTGTGGACAGTGGAAAAGCAATAGATTGCTATAGACAACTAACGCTTATTATCTTTCTTTTTTTATGCAGACAAAAGAGGTACACCTATACCAGTAATTTATTTAAGTGAACATAAGAGAAGTTTGAAAATAAGGAAGTAGGAGGATGATGAAGTGTCCTAGACTAATCTTAAATTGTTTAACATTTGTAATAATTTACATACAAATTTGAAGGAGGATATGACTTACATACAATGTTTATGTATTGATTTTACATAGATTACAGCTTGTAATCTATACAACAAAGCTGTCTTTGATATTTATGTTTTTCAGGCTACCTTCTATTATTTTTAAATAATTCTGTTGAAAACTAAATACTTTTTTTACAGCTAGAAAGCTATGTGGCATAATTTGAGGCTTACATAAAAACTCCTTCACCAGGAATGTCCATGTAATAGAACACCTTTGCCAACAGTTATAACAGCAAAAAAACTATGTCAAGAGGATAACAATCAAGTATAACTGCATTTTTAAACAAAAACTCACTCAACAGTGGGTGCTTATTCAACTGGAACAAACTTATTTACATAAAAAAATATCCCACATGACAAATGTGCCCACTTTCTAACGAACGAAAAAATACTAATAAAATAGCGGGAATTTACTATACGTCAGTGGATTACATGCAACGTTCCTCAGAAAAAGTAAAAGTGACTATGCATATGACAAAGGAACCAGATTTTGCAACCTAAACAAGGGCATATGAAAACATGTTTTTTCTACCATACCCGCAGCACACACTTAGCACGTACCTTCACAGTTTCACAGACACACTTCATGGCACTGTATTTAACACTAAATAATCATAAAATAAACGATTTAAATAAAATAAATTGTTCAATTACGACTGATTTCTTTGCTTGACAATACACAGGTAGGTACACATCTGTACCTGACAATTGACTGACAGGTATTTTGATTATCCTACAAAATACGCCTCAATGTAAACCCAATACAAGTTATATTACACCGTCGATACATTACATTTGACAGGATTATACTTACGTAGCAATCGTTTTCACGCTGTCATCGACCACATTTCACTTGAAATTATCGCGACACGATTCAACGTAACGTTGTACACTTTTAAAATCACTAATTGATTTGCAAAATTCAATGCAGGAAATAATAGGCCCTGATTAAATTAACCATTTCTTTCTCGCACTAAATGAAAAGAAACAACAAGGAAGAAGAGAGAACAAAACCGTATTTTATTTTTATCCTGCTGAAACAGCAGATGGCGCTTTGCTACTTGTTTTACGGATGCGTTCTGAGCGCAGAATATGGATGTGTTCATACTGCGTTGTAGATGTGAGATTAAGACTGTTTACAGTCTTTTTGATAAATTAATATTGAATTACTTTTATTCCTCTGTTGCTGCTATATTTATCTTTCATAATTAATTTATCTAAAAATTACTTTAGTGAGGATCGCGTCGTGCAGCTACAAAATCTTCCTGAGTTCATTTTTTTTAATAAAAATTATTTCACACGCTAATCACTTGTCTTTCTCTTTTCAACACACCTTATTCTGTAGCTTTTTCTCTACTTTTTGTTTTACATTTTGCATGCAATAATAAATTATTTCCGTGCTTCATTAACTCAGATTCTCAATTATTTCAATGCGGCTCTCCGGGCCCGATCTTAACCGGGTCTAACATTTTTATTGCTTACCGTACAGCAACGGAAAATGATATCCGAATAAAAAAGTTAAACTGTTTCGACTTTCATTTAGACTTCCACTTTGCTTCTCTTATATTAATTTAGATAGTTGGAGCCCCTCTCTAGTTGAAGCAATTAAAAAAGTGAAATGTCAGTTGCAGTTTGTCTTTGCTGGCTTTCTGTCAAGAAATGTCAGAAATCAGCGACTGTGTGTACGATTAGTTTATAATTATTTTTTTATTTTATTTAACGAACTGTTTACCAGTAAAAGAAATCTTTATAAACAAACTTGTAACTTATATCGCTATCTAAAGTTTAAATCATGTGTTACGTTATAGTAACTGGAAGGAGCTTAGCATGGCTTTTACTAAGTTTGGTAGCATTCATGTTAATTTTGACTGGTATTATGACTCCTAAATGGCTTATGGGCCAGCCCGTGGTGCTCAACGAGAAGAATGTCACTAGTTTTTATGTTCCTAGCGTCGGTATTTACAATAGGTAAGTTTTGGATAAAGTTTTTTAAATTGTTCACTTATGGTAGTTACTTAATTTTATTTTTTCTTTGAACTTAGAAGAAAAATTCTATAAAATAATGTTTTTTGTATAAATAAAAAAGTACTTGATAGTATTTTAAATGAATTCCCAAAAAAGAGGAGGTTCTTGTGGATCAGAATTTATATTATCAACACATTCATTATTATTTTTTGTTCAATGCTGTTGGTGTACCTCAAATAAATACAGTGGGTTTGGTGTTCCTTAAAATTAATATTTAGGTCATATTTAAACTGATATAGTTTTCAACTGAATCCTTTTACATTAGTTAGTCCAATTTTGTACAATATTAAACAAACAACTCATCTAATTTATTTCCCTCACATGTTGTTCTTAATTTAATGTTTCCATAAAATAAATAAATGAACCCTTCTTGTTGATAGATGTATCCGCATGAGAGATGACCATAACAACTGTGCTTCGTTCTCGTTCTACGGGCTGGCCACTGATGCTGAAGTGTATCCTACACCTTGGAAGGCGGCTATGTTCTTCCTGTCACTATGTAAGTTACTATAAAACTATTTTGTTCAGACAGTCTTATGCACACTGGATGGTTAATAGACTCGCCGAATATAGGACCAAGTTCAACAAGTTTCTTAAAACAACTGTATACATTGAAAATTAATAGTAGACAGTTGAAAAATAGATGTTTATGTTATCAGTGAATGTAGCTTTTAAGACACTGATCTGAATTGTTTTAATATGATTGACATACACTACACTGATTTAATATGGTAGAAATATAGTCTAGCTTTAGAAAGAAATAGGTATCTTTTTTATCTGAGTACTGGAAGTATTGCCCTATGTGCTTTCTCAGACTCTGTCTATGTACTTTTGTTGAAATAGCTTCAGTAGTTTTGGCGTGAAAATCAGACAGATGGGCAGACAGAGTTACTTTCCGATTTTTAATATTGGCAAGAATTAGACTCATAAAATAACAAAATAAGTCTGTTTGTCAGTAAATAAGTGTTGGCATTAATTTAAGTCACACTTACACTTACATATTTGGTATAACATTAAGCAAATTATATCCTGATTCCGTACTATCAAGGATAAGTATTGATTTATTCTCAAAGGATGTGTCTAGTGCTGCATACTTAATTAAGCTCTTGCATTGATTTATTGCAAGTGAATGATAATGCTTTTTTTTTGCAAGATAACATACCTATTAATTCTTTAACTTGCTGTTCCACAATATGGGAATACCTCTTCTTGTAGCCAGGTAAAATGTAGACAATATCCTAAGACTTGATGTAAACTATCTGAGTATTAATAATTGTCATTTAAATTAGTTCAGTGCCTTTTTGACATGCCTACATTCTTTGCAAATATAAAAGTTTCTATTTCTAGAAAAAGAAGTTTTAGCAAGAAATCCCTCAGAAAGACAAAGTTAAAACAAACTGAAGAATAGGTTTGTATATTTATTTGAGTAATCAGCTCAATAAATATTTTCTGTTACCAAAATCTTGAGAATGGTTAAAGGCTAATAAAAAGCTCTTTTGGCAGTTTGACCTTTAAAGCCATGTAAAGAGAAAAGTACTAGTTTGTTATGTAATTCATTGTAGGGTCCCACTTAAAAGTGGGGCATTGGTGAAATGCATGTTTTGAGTTATGGAATACTCATTTAATAGTCGCTTGGCTCGGTCGAAAGTTAAGCAATGCTTGGCGCGGTCAGTGCGTGGATGGGCGACCATTTTTTCATGATGAGTTCCACCGTATTTCGGAAGGCACGTTTTTAACATTTAACAGTCTTTACGGGAATTGACTGGATCCGATCCCAACATAGTCAGGAAAAGGGTAGGCACATGGATGTTGTACATGCATGCTTAGCTGTGCAGGGTAGTTTCACTACCCCTCTAATGTCAATTAAACTTGAATACATTAGAAATCTATTGGGAAAACCTTCTTAATGAAAAACTGGCTAAGAACACTTGACCAAATTGTTGTTTACAGGTGCAGCCATACAATTCGCGACCGTGTTAGCGGGTGTCATGGCGTGTTGTGTGCAATCTGTGTTTAAGAAGAGTGTCATTTCATTAGCCGGCGCCACACAAGCTTTAGGAGGTATGTAGCTATTATATGTATTGTAAATGCGCGGATGTCTGGTGCCCTTTTCATTTATAAACTGATACTGATCAAGTATAGATTGATTATTTATGGCTGAATAACGGGTAGGAAAAAAAAACAAGTACCTGGATTGTCTGGTATTCACTCTGTTATTAAAAGTGCCTTTTAAGCAGACGAAGTTAAAAAATTTCAGCAATCGATTTTAATTAAACTTGTAGTCCCCAGGCCGGCGAACAAATTTTTTTTTGATACATATACATTTAAGACTTTGTGAGTGCCTTCCTTACGATGAGTCCGACAAACTTTTCGAATGCGCAAATTTTGATGCCGCTGCGTTTTTTAATGCTTGACTCCTGAAATTGTCGTTATGACGTCACTATGGCTCTTCGTACATACACGTTTCATTTTTTGAGGTTCGTTTAATAAAGCTAACTAGAGAATGGTGGTCAACTTGTCCGATAAAGATCGTGCTGCGTTTGGAGTGTCCACCATCCTGAAAATGTCGGTATGACGTCACTACGACTCTTCGTACATACACGTTTCATTTTTTGAGTTTTGTTTAATAAAGTTAACTAGAAAATTGTGGTCAACTTGTCCGATAAAGATCATGCTGCGTTTGGAGTGTCTACCATCCGAAACATGTCGATATGACGTCACTGTGTCTCCCCATACATACATGTCAGACAAATACAACAATGATAGATAAGACTATTCTTATTGCAAATATCGACTTGTCCGACAAATGTAGTGAGTCAAATAGTCAGTTCGACAAGAAAATGAGAAAAAAATATTACAATTGGAAGAAGTTTATTCTTTTTGTCAATTTCTAACTTAAATATTCACGTGCATTATTTAAGTATATTATTTGGCATACTACTTACCAATTTTAATTACTATTTTAGAAAAAGTAGCCTTACTAAGACGTATTGTTGATAGTTTATATTATGTTAAGGAATAATATCCCACATCTATTAATGAACTATATATCAATCAAAAGGTCTTTTTAAGCGCAACATTTTGTCTCAACATACCACTTATCAATTCTTAGTATTTTAGAAGATATAGCCCAAATAAGGCGTATTATCGATAGGTTTTACTATGTTAGGGAATAATGTCCCACCTCTAGGTATGAACCATATGTCAATCGAAAGATCTTTTTAAGCGCTATATTCCGTCTTAACATACCACTTACCGATTCTTAGTATTTTGGAAGACATAACTGACCTAAGGCATATTATTGATACTTTACATTGTGTTAAGGAATAACATCTCACTTGAAGTTATGAGCCATATTTCAATCAAAAGATGTTTTTAAGCGCAAGGTTGTATTAGCATAACTCCGACAAATTGTTAGTACTTTAAAAGCTAGAGCTTTTCTAAGAATATATTATCGGTAGGTTCTGTCAAGCTAATCCATTACTTCTTTAGTAACAAATTATATATTATTTGAAAAACCTTTCCAAATGAAACATTTCGTGTTAACATACTTCCGACAAATTGTTAGTAGTTTAGAAGCTAGAGCTTATTTAAAATTATAATTATTGATAGATGTTTTCAATTAAATAAATCCCATCTCTAGTAATGAGTTAAACATCATTCAAAAGACGTTTTTAAATGCAACATTTCATATTAAAAAAACTTCGGCGAATTGTTAGTATTTCAGAAGCTAGAGCTTATATAAGATTATTTTATCGATAGGTGTTTTCAAGTTAATAAATCCCTCCTGTAGTAATGATACATATATCATTCGAAACGACTTTCTAAATGCAACATTTACTATTAACATACTTCACACCAATTGTCAGTACTTTATACCAAATCCTCAAATATATCTATATTTTCCGGACGGTGGACACTCCATAAGCAGCATGATCTTTGTCGGACAAGCTTACCACAATTTTCTAGTTAACTTTATTAAACAAATCTCAAAAAATGAAACAGGTATGTACGAAGAGTCGTAGTGACGTCATACCGACATTTTCAGGATGGTGGACACTCCAAACGCAGCACGATCTTTATCGGACAAGTTGACCACCATTCTCTAGTTAACTTTATTAAACGAATCTCAAAAGATGAAACGTGTATGTACGAAGAGCCATAATGACGTCATATCGACAATTTCAGGAGTCAAGCATTAAAAAACGCAGCGGCACCAAAATTTGCGCATTCGAAAAGTTTGTCGGACTCATCGTAAGGAAGGCACTCACAAAGTTTTAAATGTATATGTATCAAAAAAAAATTTGTTCGCCGGCCTGGGGACTATTGGCAATGATAGGTATTATAATACATACCTATACATGAGAATAAGACAAGGGCTACCTTTTATCCGGGTGTGGGAAGTGGTCCCCTCCGCTGTCGTCACGCGCAAGTAAAACCGCGGTAGATGATTATTTGTGAGTTTTTACCAGTAGTCATTTTATTTAAATAATAATTTGACTCGGGCATCTAAGGCCCATAGTAACTTTCTGGCATAAATGAACATATTTTTAATATTACAAATTAAAATTTTTCAGGTCTATTCGGCGTATTAGGCCTGCTTCTATACCCTTGGGGATGGGGAGCTACCCGGGTCAAAAGACTATGTGGCGAAAACTCCGAACCTTATATACCAGGTGACTGTTCTATTGGTAAGTTACCTACTGTTGAAATGACCTTCGAATACTCTCTCACTCTCTTGACACACGGTCGGTTAACCCCATGGAGAGCAAAATTATTAGCGGAGGTGCCATATCGGAAAATCTAAAAGGTTGCACACCAAAATCCGGGTTTGCGGGAGACAAGGAACGTTACTGATTTCGCCCTTACACGCCTTCTTTGGAGCTAAAATTGTTGACAGACAGATGTATCTTAGAATCCGAACGCCTCGTTAGTTCACTCGTAACTGATCGTTTCGGTACTTATCCCTATGGTAAGCTATTGATTAGCTTGTGTTATGGGTGCTAACACAACTGAGCAAACATTTTATCCAGGTATGGAAAGTTAAGTACATATAATTCTGGTTTGATGATGTCTGGCTAGTTTAAAATATGTATTAATATACATGCTTACTTCAATTGCTTATTCATACACAATTGACAAATAAAACATTTATTTCTCAGAATAAATAAAGTTAATTATAAATCTTGCCCCATTTTTGTATCTAGACACACGGCAGTGTGTCCGCCAAGTTCGAGCAAAAAAAGCGACACACCGGCCGTGGGTTATATTACACGAACCATTTCGGGCCAAATTCGACCCCCCTGTAACTCAAAATCTATTTTATTTACGCATATCAAATTTCTAGTATCTGTTGAGACCCCCTCACTTATCTAAAATACAAAATTTCATTAATATACCTATTGTAGGTCTTGAGATATTGACGTCAGAAAATCGCTATTTTTACTATACACTCACTGACTGATTCACTGATTCACTGATTCACTGATTCACTGACTCACTCATCAAAAACCTAGACCACTTCCAATGGTCGTATTGACTTGAAATTTGGCATGGAGGTAGGTCTTTATGTCAAGGTAAAGGGAAAAATCTGAAAATGGCCAAGTGTGAGTCGGTTTCAAAATAATGAAGGTGTTTTATACCCGGTGTAAATTTATACCCCTAAGGAACTAATGGTCGTATTGACTTGAAATTTGGCATGGAGGTAGGTCTTTATGTCAAGGTAAAGGGAAAAATCTGAAAATGGCCAAGTGTGAGTCGGTTTCAAAATAATGAAGGTGTTTTATACCCGGTGTAAATTTATACCCCTAAGGAACTAAAACGAACTAAATTTATTTATATTTATATAATATATCTTCGAATGGTACAAAGGTTTGTATTTAGTCAAAGTAAAGTAAAAATCTGAAAACGGCCAAGTGTGAATCACTTTCGAAAATAACGAATGTGTAACTTTGATCCACGAACATAATATATGATAACATGTCATGTCAGTCAGTTGGTAAATCTAGTCCATTTAGTTAATCTAGTTCATTTCTTTGTAAGAAACATAGTGCATATTAAAAAATCTAAAAAATAGTATAAATGAGACATTTCTTTAACTAAAATAAACAACCTTACAAAAATAAATGAAATCCCACCCAAAACAAAAATGTGAAAGACTGCCAAGTTCGATAATATGGGAATGCTTCGCCTATAAAAGAAGTGAGATCTGAATAAGTACCAAGTTCCATACACATACCTCAGTTAAAAATAGTTACTTTTTAATGATGATTACTTGGCAAGTTTTAATAGAAAATTAAATACTTGATTCATTGCGTTTAGCAGGTTTATAACAAGGTGTATGAAAACTTGCCAAGTAACATCATTAAAAAGTAACTATTTTTAACTGAGGTATGTGTATGGAACTTGGTACTTATTCAGATCTCACTTCTTTTATAGGCGAAGCATTCCCATATTATCGAACTTGGCAGTCTTTCACATTTTTGTTTTGGGTGGGATATGTTTTTCCTTATTGACAATTTAATAGGTATGTTGTACCCACTCGAATTGTTCAATCATTGCCAACGCATTCTTCGATATTAAAACTAGCTTACGCCCGCGGGTCCGCCCGCGTCGCGTTCGTTTATATTGCGTTTTCAAGAGAACTCTTCAAAAGTCCGGGATAAAAACTATCCTATGTTCTTTCTCAAGGTCAACTCTATCTCTGTACCAAATTTTATTAAAATCAGTTCAGTGGTTTAGACGTGAAAGCGTAACAGACAGACAGACAGAGTTACTTTTGCATTTATAATTTTAGTAGGGATAACTAACCTCGACTTTACTGGGCATAAATAAAGAAACTTGATTCAAGTTTTCTCAGAAATTACTTTCCTGTCATAAAAGTGAAAAATTTACGCTAAGCGGTATTGAAATTCTTCCACATATTTTGGTGCCAGCTTTTTCCCGCGTACAGCGTTCTCAGGGGACTGAGAACTTGAAATGAAATGAAATGAAATGAAATGAAATGAAATGAAATTGTTTATTTTGCAAGTTGGACATTACATCACTTTTACACGTCATTTTAAGAACGCTGAGGCCGGCATTTCCTAACTGACTGATCCCTGAGAAGAAACGCCGAAACAAACTCAAGGGTCATAGTCTCTTTTAAAGTCCAAACATGTTATAAATGAAATAATTATGTGTGAGTGTCACCATGTACGCGGTCTGGAATGGCCTTTTGAGGAAAGAGCCACATCAGGCTGGAGCTGACCAGTCCCAACAGACGGCACGCATGCATCAGTCGTCGTGTAGCTCAACCATATCTTAGGGAGCTCCACGACCTGTCACACGACGATACCAGATCTGCAGAACATTTGCGTAGGCCATTCAAAAATACTCAAACCCGCCAGACAGTATTTATGTTATAAGAATATATAATGTTGCTCGCATACACGATACTCACATTCACAAAAATAATAACAAATTAAAAAAAAAAAAAAAAAAATACAATTATAACATATAAATGTCAATAAAAAGAATGTCATTAATAAAATGTTATCTGATGATAATAATATTTAAATGTCAAAAGTAACAATACACAGGCATTTAAAAAGATATCACTCACTAAGCGAGCAGCTCATTCCCAAGCTTCTTTATCATTTAAATAATCAGATATTTTGTAATATCCTTTTTTCAAGAGTTTGGATTTTATATGATTTTTAAATTTCTTGATAGGCAAATCACGAACCGCTTTGGGAAGTTTATTGTAAAAGCGTATACATTGACCCATGAACGAGTTGCTTACTCTGTGGAGGCGAGTAGCATGTACAGCAAGATTATGTTTATTCCTAGTATTTATGCTATGAACATCAGACATTTGAACAAAGTTAGAAATGTTTTTACGAACGTACATTAAATTTTCAAAAATATATTGAGAGGCAACAGTCAGAATGTTTATTTCTTTGAATTTCTCTCTGAGAGAAACTTTTGGACCCAGATTATAAATGGCTCGAACAGCTCTTTTCTGTAAAATAAATATAGTTTCAACATCCGCACAGTTTCCCCAAAGGAGAATCCCATACGTCATTGAACTATGAAAATAACTAAAATAAACTATTCTGGCTGTGTCCACATCGGTGATAAGTCGGATCTTTTTAATAGCATAGGCGGCTGAACTAAGCCTTCCTGACAATTTAACTATATGTGGGCCCCATTGGAGTTTGGAATCAACGGTCAAACCAAGAAATACCGTTGACTCAACAGGCTTCAACTCTACTCCATTTAGTTGTACATTGGTGTGTAACTGCCTTACGTTTGGTGTTGAGAATTTAATTAACTTCGTTTTAGATTCATTTAAAAGAAGATTATTGACATTAAACCAATGAACAACCTTAGAGAGTGCATTGTTAACTTCGTCAAAATTGTCGAGTTGGCGCTTGATTTTAAAAACGAGTGAAGTATCATCGGCAAACAACACAATCTTGTGATTATCCCTTACGTGATAAGGGAGGTCATTAATATAAATAAGGAACAAAAAGGGCCTAGAATTGAACCCTGTGGAACCCCCATGGTGACCGTAGATCCAGAAGACCTCTTACCATTGACATCCACCCTCTGAATTCTATTGTGCAAATAAGAAGTCAGAAGGTCAAGAGCCTTGTTTTTGATACCATAGTGGTGAAGTTTCCTGATGAGTATATCATGGTGCACGCAATCAAAAGCCTTGGACAAGTCGCAGAAAATACCGAGCGCATCCTGCGAATCCTCCCAGGCCTCGAATATATTTTTAAGCAATTCCACGCCCGCATCCGTAGTAGAACGAGCCTTGGTAAATCCGAATTGTTTGGTGTGCAACAAGTTGTTTCTATTAAAATGGCTCAACAATTGACGTAATATTAACTTCTCAAAAATTTTACTCAAAGTGGGTAAAATTGAAATGGGCCGAAAATTTGATGGATCGGTTGTACTACCAGATTTAAACAATGGAATTACTTTACTAAGTTTCATCAAGTCAGGAAAAACACCTGATGCAACACAAGAGTTGAACACAGTTGCTAAATAAGGTGAAATTATTTCAATTATCGATGAGATTATCTGAACTGACAATCCCCAAAGGTCAGCAGTCTTTTTTACATCGAGATCTTTATACGCTTGAATAATATCCTTAGAGCTGACAACCGTGAATTCAAAACCTTTGTCACATTCCGCAACACAATTTTTTAATATTGTAAGAGCCGAACTGGAAGATGCCATCAGAGTTCTGGTTGTTAAAATAGGGATATTGGTGAAATAATTTTCAAACTCAGATGCTACCTCCGAGTCGGACTTAATGTCTACATTGTTTATTTTTAAGTGAAAGTCTCGATTCCGTACAGTGGATCGGCCTATTTCTGAATTAATTATATTCCAGGTGGTTTTTATTTTATTTCCAGAAGCTTTTATTTTCTGTTTTATGTGTACTGATTTTGCGGAGGTACAGGCTCGTTTAAATATTTTTGAATAGTTTTTAACGTACTGTTTAAATGTTTCATCTTGATTGAATGATCTTTCATAGTATAATTCAAACAACTTCTGTCTACTTTTGTAAATACCCGGCGTTGCCCAATCACTAAATGTTGCCTGATCACAAACAGATATGGACTGAGTAGTAAAAACTTTTTTAAATTCACAATTAATTAAGTTGAATAAAAGGCTGTAAGCTTGATCAGGATTATCATGATAGGGCAATTCAGGCAGTTTTTCAAACAAGTTATTTTTAAATTGTTCCAAGCGATGTTTGTTCACAGGAATAAAACTTACATTTTTTCTCAGAGCTCTGTTAGTTTTCATAGGAAAAATAACTAATTGACCAGAGTGATCAGAATCCAACACATTTAAAATTTGTTTATTTAAAGGTTTTAAGTTTGTAAAGATGTTGTCTATACATGTAGCACTAGTGCTAGTTATTCTAGTTGGCTCGAGAAATGTACTGTACAAGTTGTATGATTTAAATAGAGTTATAAAATTATTAACAATAGCAGTATTTTCCAGTATATTAATATTAAAGTCTCCACAGACGACAACTGTTTTATTATTATTAGAAATTTTGAATAATACATCTTCCAGATGCTTCTCAAAAATTGTATATGTTGCACATGGGGGCCTGTATACACTCATTACAATGAACTGCTCAAGCTCAACGCATGATATCTCAATTACTCGCTCAACAGAAAGGTTCACAATATCCTTCCGTTCTTTGAATTTAATGGTATTGCGAAGAATTATTAGAGAACCACCACGTATTATATTTACTCTGCTGTACGAGCTGCCTACACAATGGTTCTTGAAGCTAAACATGAACTGATGCTCTTTAAGCCAATGCTCAGTTAAACATAAAATATCTATATTATTACAGTTCATGAACAACTCCAATTCCAATTCTTTACCAATCAAACCTTGAATATTTTGATGGAATATATTCAGATTGTGTTTGTTTCTAGAATTTATACTCAAAAGGTTTGATGGATCAGAAGTGACAACATTTTTTGCGGTATTTAATTGTACATTTGAAGATATAATTGTATTTATGTCACAATTCAAAATAATCGATTGACTATTGCTAGAGATTGGCTCTATTGTCTGGTGGTGGAATTTAAATCACTTCGTCCATCACCCGCATATAAAGTCATAAAAAATCTTACGCTGCCTTTAGGGTACCATACCAAATATTCGCCATGCCAATTTAATATATAAAGATATATCGGGTGTTTCGTCATCAAATCATTCGTAAATCAATATGTCGAGTAGCACAGAGACAAAAAATAAATACCTACGCCAAAATAAAAATTAAAAACAAAGTAAATAGAATAAAAATATGCGAAAATTAGAACACAAATTATGAGTCAGTCATTAAAAACAACGGAAATTCTCCCTTGAAAACTGACGGCTGTGAACTGGTCAAAACATTCGATATTTCTTTATCTCTGATTTATTTACACATGATGTTATAAATTATGAAAACGAAAAATGACTCCTGTGGCTAAACCACTGAATGGATCAGGTTATTTTTTTTACAATTCGCCATAGAATATCATAAAGTATATGCGATAGGATTTAATGTTATTAGGTACGACACACCCGATATTCCAATAGGTTCCAATATATTTCAATATATATCTTAAAATTCATATCTCTCTTTTCAAGGTTGGGCGCTCTTCGTAACAGCAACGGGAGTAGCTCAGATATTCCTAGCGAGTGCACTTTCGAAGACAGCAGACAAAGCCGCGAACTCTGATAAAGTACAATTTCAGATGGACGAAGGTAAACAATTGATTTGTTTAGCCTGATTTACTGCTTTAATGTTTACAGAAAAGTTGACAACCGGTTGTGTAAAAAAACGGTTTTGTAAAATTGCATGCGGTTTTGTAAAATTGTATCCGGTTTTGTAAAATTGGAGACGGTTTTGTAAAATTGGATTCGGTTTTGTAAAATCGTATGCGGTTTTGAAAATTAAGGTAAAACTGAGAGATTTTGCTTTTATTCTTGTATTTATTCTTAAGAAGCATTATTGCTTCGTGTAACGTGAAAAGCGTAATAAAAAATGAATATTAATGTTTTACAAAAATCACTGTAAACTGTAAATGTATTGACATTGGTGTAATCTGTACCTATAATATGGTTAAAATGTGAACAATATATTTATCGATTAATAAGTATAATTATTAAATATGGAACTGCTTTTTAATAGTTTTGGAGTGTGGTTGGATAGTTGACATAATTTCTTAACCGATTCGCTGTCCCAATGTGGATACAATAATTAAACAATTTGTTATAAATTAAAGCCTTTTCAAGAGATGATATCCCCCATTGTTTAAATTAAGCTAATAATGTCAACTACCCAACTACAAATAGATGTAAGATAATTTACAACTTATAACACTCTAAAAGTTATAAACAACGACTGAATTACAAATTGCGTCCAATCGACTGAAATTATTCATGAATCTCATGTTCTTTTACACAGATTTGTTAAAAAAGTATTATTTTACCATAAAAAGTGCCTTCTTGATATTTTAACAATGTACTTTCTAAAACCTGGGTCACCCATCTAAAACCTGGCTGCGATTAGCGTAGCTTAACCTTAACCTTTTAAGGTGTCTACACACCAAAGCCGCTGACGCCGGCGGCACAGCCCGGCGGCCCAACCCGCCGGCCGTATTTTGTACAATCATGCCGCCGGCTTGCGCCCGCGCGGGCAAGCCGGCGGGGCAGCATACCGATGCCGGCGGCATCCCTCTCCACTCACTCAGTTAGTTACCCGCCGGCTTTCATAGAGTATTTGACAATTACTAGAACACCACATGCCGCGACAGTCGTGCCGCCGGCATTGCCGCCGGCAAAGTAGTTCGGCTTGGACATTCTGAAGCCGCCGGGTTAACCCGCCGGCACTAAGCCGCCGGGCTGTGCCGCCGGGTCAGCGGCTTTGGTGTGTAGACCCCATTACATTCGAGCAAAATATAATCGTATTACACTCACGATAAAAAAATCTTTATTTCCCAGTATTTTCATAAAATCATAGAAAACAAATATCATACATTATTTATTACGAAAACAATAGACTGATTTTTAAAATTCCACATTCATACAAATCTTATAAAAACTGTAGTTTTTTAAAAAATATTATATGTTAAGATTATAATAATATTTATAGTATGAAAAGTGTATTTTCCTATAATTATAAGTAGTCTTTATATCGTAAGTCACAAATAAATATCAAAGAAACTGTTAGAAAATACTCATATTATTGTATCCTATAGTATTTCTATTACCTATAGATATTTTAATTTTGCTTGCGTGAAATAAAATCATATATTAGGGTAAAAATACCAGTTTTTGGCACCGAAAATAGATTTGTATTCCTTCCCAGTAAAATAAAATTATAAGAACTGATATTTGACTGATTGTAGCTAAATTAAGAAATAAGTTTATAAATAAAAAAGTATGCAAATCAAGTTTTTGGTTACAAAAATTGGTTGTTCATTTATACTTATTATTATAAATATGAAAAAAAAATTTGGTTTGTTTGTTTGCACCCCTAAAGGTTCCGAAACATGAACCGATATGAAAAATTCTTTCACTGTTAGAAAGCTACACTCTTCCCGAGCAACATAGGCTATATTTTACCCGGGTGCGGGAAGGAGTTTCCACGGAACGCGGGAAACAGCTTATTATAATTAATGTATTTTATTGTATTGACATCACATTTATTATTTAATGTTAGTATTATTTTTAGGTGCCATAATAATGTGCATTGGTTTAAAAATTACGAATATTTGGTGTATCTTTTTGTATGTTTTTTACATAATTTGCAAGTGTGTTGAGACTGAAAAAGTATATACATTTTATTATTTAACCAAACTAATTTTTGGCCTCTTTTAAACTTACAGGAGTTTTTGCACTTTTTCCAATAATATAAAACTGCAATGATGTAAAAAATATAACTTTAAAATAATCTTCAAAATGATTAGTACAAAAAGTCGTGTGACAGTATTATTTTTTCTTTTTCTAAGACTGTTTCCTAATTGGTTGTAAAAGAAATGTAAAATAAACGCAATTTACAATGACACGCACATTCAAAAGATATATTTTTTCTTGTATAACATAAATATGAATAAATGGAAATTATATGAGAGAGATACCTATAATTATATTTAGTACTGTCAGCAACAAAATATATTTAACATATATTTTTTTGTCTGTCTTTTATTGTGACTAAGCCAAAATTCAGTTACATCAGTTTTCTTAAAACAACTGTCATCTCCCGAGCATTTTCCCAACTATGTTGGGGTCGGCTTCCAGTCTAACTGGATGCAGCTGAGTACCAGTGCTTTACAAGAAGCGACTGCCTATCTGACCTCCTCAAACCGGTTACCCGGGCAACCCAATACCCCATGGTAAGACTGGTTGTCAAACTTACTGGCTTCTGACTACCCGTAACGACTGCCGAAGATGTTCAAATGACTGCCTACCATGAATTTTTACATTTCAATTTTCAAAGTAAACAGTTGTTTTAAGAAAAACTGACGTTTATATTGTCAGTGAAAATTGGCTCTGATGTATTTTTTTATGACTGTTTCGACTATAGAGTCTAGAGGACTATAGAGTCCCGTATATTTGGAAGGCAAATGTGGGGCCGAAGCCAACACGCTGAAGCCTTTTTGAGATAACTTTAATAACGGTGAAACGGACAATTTAATTTATTATGATTTTCATACCGTTTATAGTTATCGGCACGAATCTTGCGCGCTGACCTTCACCTGCACAGAAGTGATTTATTAGCAAAGAACCAATCTCGAGTGACGGCTATGACGCGATGCACTGCGGGCCAATCATCGCTTGAGCCCGCCCCCGCGCCTCACTTCACACCACAAAAGGGACCCAATAAATTACTTCTGCGCAGGTGAAGGTCAGAGCTCAAGATTCGTGCCGATGATTATAGTTAAAAATGATATTGTCTTCATTTATTTTGTAATTGTCCTTTTCACCCCCTACTACTTAGATATTATGTCATAGATATAAGAAATATACCTACTATGTTTATGTACAAGGAATATATACAAATTATTTGTGTCTGTATTTTTTACAAATTATATACGACTTTTGATTGAATGTTTTCGTTTTATTTGTTATTTTTTTCTACTGTATATTCTTCTTCATAACGTTAATACCGTCTCGTAACGGGGTCGGCTTTCCGTATCCTCCTCTTCCATTTCCATCTGTCTTGGACATCACAGAGTTCTATAAAAGTAATAAAAGTAATTATTATTAATTGTGTTGGTTTTACTAAAGCTTCGAGGACAGTTTTCCCTTACTACGAGATATAATTTCTTATTCCACTATGAAAACAAGATTTACTTTTTAACATCACTTTTTTGTGAGCCATATAAGTCTATTTTTACACAAAAAAAGTTCATTTTGTACCCATTCCTTCCTGAGTTACCCAAGTTCGAGAGTTCAAGATTTCGGCATGTATGTAGGTATTTTACAACATAATAATAAGATTTCTGTGCGTGACTGTACAAAACGGTACGTTAGACGTTTTCTGAGAAATACGTGTTCTCTGTTGATTATAATTGAGAAGGAAATTGTAAGATAATTATGCCTACTCATATAAATAAATTCGTTCTAAGAAAAATCTTGTTTTCCTTGTTCTAATGTCACGAAATGTTTTTATGTCTATCAATGCAATTAGGTCATATTTATTTTCTGTGTTTGGGACTTGTTACTAAGTCGTGATGCATTTTTTTTATTTTATTCATGAATAAATAGGTATTGTTGAGAATAGACTTACATAGAACAACCTCTACGTTTAGCGTGACGACAGACATTATGTAGGTATCTCCCTACATAAAAAAATGTTAGTGTAGTAATCTCGAGGTGGCGGTAAGGAATGACAGGAAGAAGATGGAAGAACTAGGAATTCGTAGGAAGATACAGGAATAGCCTTTGACAATCAACGTAGAGTTTACCATAGTCGAAAAGTCACAAACGAGTTTGTAATTAATTGGGAAGGAGTCCAGAAAACTTTGAAAACCACTGGCGTAGTTGACTCAATTAATTAATTATTTATTCTTTAATAAATTATTTTTTTTTTCTTAGCCCTTATTGTCCCACTGCTGGGCAAAGGCCTCCCCATTTTGTTTCCACACCTCCAATTCGTAAAAAAAATTGAACTTTTGTAATAAGGAGATAATATACCTACCTTGGGCTGCATTTGGGAAGCTACGTCGAGTCCTAACATCGTCGATCCCACAGTGCCTAAAGACAAAAGTCTTCAATCAGTGCGTCCTACCTGTCGTGACCTACGGAGCCGAAACGTGGACACTGACGGTACGGCTGGTCCACAAGTTTAAAGTCGCTCAGCGGGCTATGGAAAGAGCTATGCTCGGCGTTTCTCTGAGGGATCGCATCAGAAATGAGGTAATCCGTCAGAGAACCAAGGTCATCGACATAGCCTACCGAATCAGCAAGCTGAAGTGGCAGTGGGCTGGCCATATTAGCCGAAGAACCGATAACCGTTGGGGTAAACGAGTTCTAGAGTGGAGACCGCGCCTCGGCAAACGTAGTGTAGGACGTCCTCAGGCACGGTGGAGTGATGACTTGCGCAAGACGGCTGGCAGGAGCTGGATGCGAGAAGCCGAAAATAGATCTCAGTGGCGTGCACTTGGAGAGGCCTATGTCCAGCAGTGGACTGCGATAGGCTGATGATGATGATGATACCTACCTACCCACATTTATGCAAAATCAAAACAGAATGAAAACTTAATGAAAACAGGCAACTAAATAAGTAAGTAGGTATTGGTAGAATTTACCACATCCATCAGTCTTCAAGGCTGTATGTTCATTGCATCCATTCTATTACGATCTTGACCCGTCTTGTGGTGTGCTACATACCAACTGTGATTGTTATCTGAACATAGATACCTATGTAGATACTGTTGGTAACCCTACACGTATCTAGGTACCTATTTACTATAGATAGTAGGTATGAGAGAAAAAAATTGCTGATAAACTCTTTTGCAAAAAAAACGGGCACCTATGCGAAATCTTAGTTTTAAGGACTTTGCGTGTATTTCAAAGAGTTTTAATGGTTGTAGTATGTTTCTAGCATCAAAAGAGTTAGCCGAACATGCGTGAGAGTGTATTCTAAATTTGAATTTTGTACAATTGCTAAGAAATTGGTTAAACCTTGTTTTGGACTAATTGCTGGCAGAAAGTTCGTCGGTGTTTTGAAAAGTTTTTGAAGTGATTTTCAGAAAAATGATAACGCAGTTTTAATTAATGATTAATGTACTTTTTTGTTAGATCAAAACGTTTTTGAAAAACTATGCGTATTTGATAAAATTTTCACCTGCTCTAAATGGGCTATACTGATGATTGATGGCAATGTTAAGAGTATCGGTATTTTAGTGTAAAGCGTTCTATTGTTTAGATATTGTACCCACGTGTTTTAAAATATCACTTTTTCATAATTAAACACTATTTAGAAGAGTATCAGTACCTTTGGCTGCGACAAAACCAATTGAAAGTAAGCAGTGCCGATCACAACTCGTCTCCTATCGGACTTTGACATTTAAAAAATACCAAATTTTGTGATAAATGTTAAAATTAACCACATGAAAAATTATGAGGAGGGTTAAAGCTATCTGAAAAGTCAAATTATTGCCGCGTTGAAGGTCTCGATAACTCCATAGGTATCAGGTTACTAAACGACGATTTAGCTGAAAGGGAGTCAAGAATTTAAAAATTATTGGCCAAACGTATGTTTCTTAAGAAATGAGCAGATAGCCAATTATTGTTATGATTTAAGCAGGAAAGTGCTGTAGATGCCAAAAAATCTCATTGTAGGCAAGTTTATTTAATAAAACGTCCATGGGTTGAAAACACGCTATTTGAACGCTCAGACTCATAGATCTTCAGTGGTCTACGGAGTTTCCCAAGAGACGAGGTTGTTTAAAAATCAGTGATTACGAGACCTTAAGACCTCGTGCTTACAGTCTATGCGCTATTTTCTGTATTTTGTAGAATTTCAAGACTTAAAAATGTCAATGTCCGATAGGAGACGAGTTGTGATCGGCACTGCTTACTTTCAATTGGTTTTGTCGCAGCCCAAAGTACTGATACTTCTCTAAATAGTGTTTGTTTATGAAAAAGCGATATTTTAAAACACGTGGGTACAATATCTAAACAATAGAACGCTTTACACTAAAATACCGATACTCTTAACATTGCCATCAATCATCAGTATAGCCCATTTAGAGCAGGTGAAAATTTTATCAAATACGCATAGTTTTTCAAAAACGTTTTGATCTAACAAAAAAGTACATTAATCATTAATTAAAACTGCATTATCATTTTCCTGAAAATCACTTCAAAAACTTTTCAAAACACCGACGAACTTTCTGCCAGCAATTTGTCCAAAACAAGGTTTTACCAATTTCTTAGCAATTGTACAAAATTCAAATTTAGAATACACTCTCACGCATGCTCGGCTAACTCTTTTAACGGTAGAAACATACTACAATCATTAAAACCCTTTGAAATACACGTAAAGTCCTTAAAACGAAGATTTCGCATAGGTGCCCGTTTTTTTTGCAAAAGAGTGTATTTGCATTTTTGTTGCCCCTACTAATATTAGATATAAATGCGAAAGTAACTCTATCTGGCTGGCTGTTACGCTTTCACTTAAAACCACTAAATTGATTTTAATAAAATTTGGTAGGTACAGAGATAGAGTTGACCTTGAGAAGGAACATAGGATAGTTTTTATCCCGGACTTTTGAAGAATTCTCTTGGAAACGCGATATAACCGAACATGACGCGGGCGGAAGCTAGTGTAAAATGTGTCTTATTTTATTCTAACAAATGTGGGTAGGTAACTAAAGATGTAGTATGAATACCCATATAAATTCAAAATGCGAAAATGAGTTTCATGAAGGTAGAGAGATATTCTTACCAAGGAACAAGTATCGGTACGTCGCGCGTCGTGGGGGCGAGCCTATTGCCTAGTTTTTAAACCCCGACGCAAAAACCACGGGGTGTTATGTTTGATGTGTCTCTGTGTGTGTAAATGTGTACCTATGTGTCTGGCTGTGGGATCGTAGCTCCCAAATGGATGATCTGATTTTAATGCGTTTTTGTTTGTGTCCAAATGTTACAGTTAGTTTCGCGCACATTAAAAAAGTACCTACGCTGCCTAGGTAGGTACTTTTCGTTAGGTAGGCTAAGCACTCTATTCCCTTATTTTCATCATTAACTTCTAGACTTTGAGCTGGTCTGTGAAAGTGTCTTAAAGTGCACAAAGGGATTTGTCCCGACCCGGGAATGAAACCCGAGATCCTGTGCACAGCAGTCGCGCTATGCAACTACTAGACCAACGAGGCAGAATTACATGTAAGTACAGAAGCTTTATACCTACTTATAATAGATTAACTTGTCTGCTAGCCCTCGGAAAAAAACCCAAAATTATTACAAAGCCAGGCGTTTTGATAAAACGACTCCAAAATCCAAGCAATTATAAACACATTTAAGAACGTTTTAAAGACGTGTCAGCCTTTTTGAAGAACATAAAAATGTCGAGATTTCTTCGATTTATTAACAATACATTATAATTATTTTGACCCACATCTAATTTAAATGGAAACATTACAATACTGTTCCGATCAATCAAAGAGTATTAACATTTTTGTGAGCAATTTACGAATTCAGTTGAATTTATCGTGGTAAGGGTGCGGTTCGTTTTATAGCGAATTGTTCAGTTTTTACCGCTTGTGAGAAGCCCTTTTGATAAGTGAAAGACCCAAAAGATTATTACAAAATAAATTGTCTTTAATTTTTTTAAACCATGCATGAGAAAACTTTAAGAAAATATGTAAGTTATTATCATTTTCCCGCAGTTCCATTCCATTTCCTCGGAAAACCACTTTTCACTACTAACGTATAGGTATATGTATTATAATGCATTGGGTATTAATGTGGTAATGCGAATTGGTATTGTACAACATTCATTTTTAACATCATCGTGATCACTATGCACCTTAAAACTTTGATAAAAAACCTTTACCTATCTACATTTCCTTGGATATAGTCGCTCAGTAAATTAGTATAGCGTTATATTTAATTTATTAGTATTGGTATAGCGCAATAGTATTTTGTTAATAATTTATTTACTATCGTGAAATAGCAGCGAACTTCAGACAGGACTGTTTCTTGACGACGTCTGTACGAACATTAATGCGCTACGAACGAAACTTCAGAGTTACAAACTTACTAGAGCGAACTCTACTAGTGGTTTCTAGCTAACATTAAGACCATACCCTATCAAAAGTGCTCCCCTACAACCACCTTATCACCTAGCCATAAGGTTCAAATTCGCTCACCACATACCTACCAACGTTAGGTCATGAATCAATCAACTCACGCGCAGTGATTATAGTAAGACAGACATTCCCCCCGGGTATAGAGGTTCGATCCTGTGCGAGGCATCAATCAAAACTCGTCTATTTTCACCTTCGTGATTTACAAATCGTTTGTACGTTTTTTTTAAACTTATTTTTCTATCTACACTAATACATTATTATAAAAAAGAAAATTTTTGTTTGTTTGTAATGGATAAATTCAAAAACTACTGGCTCGATTTTAAAAATTATTTCACTATTGGAAAGCTGCACTCTTCCCGAGCAACATAGGCTATATTTTATCCCGATACGGGCAGTAGTTCCCACAGGACGCGGGTGAAACCGCGGTAAAACGGCTAGTTTTAAATAAGTTTGGTTTCTAGCTGTTCCCGGCGGGTGCGTTTGGTAGTTTCGGAAAAAATATTGTTGTATGAATTGGGAGGTGCAATAATTTTTGATGTATGGTCTAAAATTGAGTAGTTATTGTCCGATATTTTTATTGGGGTGAACTAGCTTTTGTCCGTGATTTCGTCCGTCAGAAAAAACTACCTCGGAAGCTCATGATAATCACTAGACTATGATAGAGCTTCTCATACCAGGATAACATAAAGACTATGATATTCAGAAATGAAAAGAATTTCTATAAAAGAATGAAAGAAAGCATCTTGAAGAAATCTGGACTTTAGACAAAGTCTGATGATGATGATATAAGTAGGTACTTACCTAAGTAGGATAAAATTGGGACAAAGTGAGGAAGACAGTTTAGACTTTTGAACCTTTATGTAACGAGGGTGATTTTATGGTTTACATTGGGTAGTAGGTATACAATAGGCTAGTTTCCTAAAAAATAATAATTAGTCCGTCTTGTAGATTGTCCAAAATTAAGCGACACGTATTTTTTATTTTTTAAATTGGATCAGAACTTGTTAAGATATAGCGTGTTAAAGTTGAGTGTGACGTCACAAGTTGCTACAATTTTCAGGACACTGTGACGTAAAAGGCCCCCACTCCTAATTTTTGAAGTGTATTATCTTTGTCATTTTATGCTTAATTAAAAAAAGAAAAAATACGTATCCAATATTTTTTGATTATCTAAAAAGCGGACTAAATATTATTTCATTATTTCGACCCTGGACACTACCCTATTGAAATTAAAGATGCGAAACCTTAAAAAAACACATTCAAAGTGTGTGTTAAGTAATTAAAACTTTTACTTCGCGTTTTCTCGCCATTTTTTTTCATAAACCCATACTTATTTGTTAAGGATCAATACAGAACTATACTTAAAAGTATTCGCACCTAAAATCCGCGTATTCCTTTCGTTTCCTTTGTTCAACTCGTGCGCAACAGAACGGACCAATCAGAGACGTTCGAGCCTGCGGCCTGTCACGATTCGACGCCTTCCATATTTGAATGCATGTCCTAATGTTGTGTTCGTTTTTTAAATGTCGTTGTGTGAGTTATTATGTAATAGTATTGGTAAATAATAAGTTGTATGTACTTACATATGTTAGTATGATTTGTAACTAGGCAGGTATATGTATTATGAATTTGTATTCTTGTATGTAGTCAATATAGCTACATAACTAGCTAGGCGACCTTCTAAGATTTATAGTTGTTTTCAAAACTACTGCTAGTCAGTTCACCTTCTTCCCGTGGGAGCTATTCTGCGCACCCGGGTAAATACTTAGTTGATAGGGATCACGAACAATGGCCCTAAAGTAGTCGTCGTAGTATAGGTACCTACATATTAAGCCGATACAATCGGCTTTGTACACCGGTATGTGAACTTCGAGACTTCTTAACCTAAAATTGTACCTACTCTTTTATAGTCTATAGTCTATACGGTACAGTCCTAAACTAGGCACATTTCTAAAACCACATTTTATAATAAGTAGACATAGGGAAGTAAGTACTTTAATAATTGGTGAAGCTATGCTCAACTCTCTGGGAAAGCAGAAAGCTTACAATGTTTACCCATCAATTTAAAAAGAGCTTCCCATTAATAAAAACCGCGTGATATCCCAGTAGTTTATAATTATAAAATAGTTAAATAATTACTGGTCATCATGAGACTACTAGTTTTCGCCTCTGGGTTCACTCGAATAATTGCTCCAAAGGGTTTTTTGTTAGACAATTATAAGTTTGAATTAGGCACGTTAAATTTTTGGGTCAAGGCTGTCGTTACGGGTTGTCAGAAGCCTGTCTGACAATCAATCTAACCAAAGGGTATCCGGTTGTCCGGGTAACTGGGTTGAGGAGGTCAGATAGGCAGTCGCTCCATGCCAAATACTGGTAGATCTGGTTAGATTCCAAGCTGGCCCTAACATAGTTAGGAAAAGGTTAGGCAGATGCTAAACGGGAGAATGGTACGCAAATAAAAACCTTAAATTGTATGTAAAGCTCTTCAGTTGTTTTACTTTCTGTGTAAGTAGTAGTAAGTACCTAAAATTATTTCTGAAGCCAAACATCAAAGTACCTACGTTCAGTAGTTTTTACGTTAACCTGTAACAAACAGTAAAACTTTCACCTTCACAATAATTAGTGATATGATTTATCTTGGGAATAGCAATATTTTTCACACAATAATAATTCATAATCCACAGTTTATTATTGCTCTGCGTATATAAACCATGTAATTATTATATTAAACCTGTATTTGAGAAATTAACAAAGTCTAGAACCATATATCAAGTTTGTTTACAACTTAGAATATAATTAAGAAAGGCCGAAATATGTTTCTTTTTTCTGTAAAAATTGTCTAAAATAACATGTAATTCAGTTTTCAATGGTTTTGCGGACGTATAGTGTAGGGTGACCATTTTAAAATGAAATTGTGAGTACAATCAAAATACTTTCTGCTAAATTGTTTACAACGTATGTTTTTATTTTTAGCTATTAGCTATTATATAAATAATTTAGTTTTATGGTACCTAGAGTATTAGGTATATACATATGGTAGGTCAAATATATGGTAGGTAATTTGTGGAAGATAACTAAGAAATAATAACTGTACCTACCTATTAATCAAAGCCCGTATTTGTGAATGGTATATTTTGCGATCGATTAAAGTTTTTAGTAATAAATAAAAAATTTGCCTTTAAGTCCACGTTTTCAGTAAAAATGTAAGTACCTATACAAAATTTTCAATCATGTCAAAATTCATAGATCTATTTATTAATTATTGCAGATCACAAAAACTTATTTAAAAAATCCAACATATCCAAGAACAATTCCCAGAATTCTCCCGCTACATTGCCACCCTACCACACACGCTCCCGTGAGAACGTCCAGGAATCGAATCCCCTATAATCAACCAATTGGAGCATCGCAATTAGCTCAGACAGACAGACAGTATTTCACTTATGTATTTGCTATATGCATGGATACTAACCTAATAATATATCTAGGTATATCGTGGTATATCTAGATAGGTACATCGTGGTGCCCTAGTGAGTAAAGAACGGGTAAAGATCGTGGCGGCTGTTTTCATGTAAGGAGATTAGCCAACTGCGCAGGACATATTATAGTGCACGAGCATTTGTGCAGACACAGGTGCACTCCCTATTCCTTCACTCTCATAGCCCGATGGGACGGCAATTCGACACCACCGGAGAGAGATCACAAGCAGGACCGACATTAACGTGCTCTCCGATGCACGGGTGTATTAATCACCAACTTCCAGGCTCCGGGTGTTTTGTGAAAGTTTCAAAAACCCACATAGCGATTTCAGCCCGAGCCGGCAATCGAACCCGAGACCTCGTGCTCAGCAGCCGCGCTTGCGACAGCTAGACCAACGAGGCAGTTCAAACATGTAAGTATGAGTTAGTAAGTACCAATGCAACTTTTCTAAGTTTGTATGTACTTTCTAGGTACCTATATCTTGGAAACCAATGACTGTGTTTTGGAGGGCACGTTAAACTGTAGGTCCCGGCTGTCATTGAACATCCTTGGCAGTCGTTAAGGGTAGTCAGAAAGTCAACCATTTTTACCAAGGGTTATTGAGTTGCCTGAGTATCTGGGTTATTGAAAAGAGAAAGATTTTGTTTACATGAACGCACCAATTTCAGGACCAATTAAGAAAGTCTTTCAATGTAAAATAGAGGGATCGGTAAATGGGCTATCTGACACTGAGAAATTCCTTCGTGATGCGAGCGAAACCACGGACAGAAACAAGCAAGGATATAAAACTAATAATGATATCCTGTTCTACCCTCATTTGTATACGCAATAAGCACCTTCCTAACACTTAGAAATCCATATGCAAAAATATATTTTTTCCTACAAACATTGTTGCTACGCCGGTGGTAATTGTAACACTAGTTACCCCGTTACGGCTCACAGGCCAGCAGTTACGTAGGTGTAATTAGTAAAAAGTGTTGACAAATGATGCATAGTAAATACTTAAGTAGATACTATCAGTTTGTCGGATCATTGGTTAAGTAATCATTGATTTCAACCGCTGATATTGAAAAACTAGACTGTTTGATGTAGAAGTCGGTTGGTAACTGATAATGAACGAATGCCACATACAGGTTTTGTATAAATAATAATTATATCGTTAAATATAAGTTTAATATAAGAAAGATTTTTTTTGTTAAATGCAATAAAAATAAGTTTGTTTCTCCGTAGACACAGTGTTTTCACACTAGGCAATTTTATTTTCTCATAGTTCCCTCGTTCTTTCTCTTCCATGATTATAACCAAAATTTTTTCTGTGCTTAACAATCAAACACAATAATCTGGATTTAAGAACGCTGATCATCTGTATAGCCTTTTCCCAACTATGTTGGGGTCGGCTTTCAGTCATACCGGATGCAGTTGAGTACCAATGTTTTATAATAAGCGACAGCCTATCTGACCTCCTCAACCCGGGCAACCCAATACTCCTTGGTAAGACTAGTGTCATACTTACTGGCTTCTGACTACCAGTAACGAATGTCAGATATTTTAAATGACAGCCGGGACCTACAGTTTAACGTGCCATCCGAAACACAGTCAAGAAAAGAAAGTACATACAAACTTAGAAAAGTTGCATTGGTATCTGCCTAATCTGGAATCGAACCTACACATTCATATACTCGAGAGGTTAGTTCTTTACCCACTAGGTCCCCACGAATAAGAGATGTATGCCTACTTAGTTATCTAAGTACAACCTAAGTAACTTACAAACAATGCACTCTAAGTTATGTCTAACTTATAACATCTTGCGTTTCACGAAGCTTCGCTTTCAAAATAAATCAAATTGAACTTGACTGCAACATGAGTTATGATAGCAACGATCCAGGTTCGATTCCCGAGTCGTAATCGCAGCCCGAGGCCTCGAATTAGCCCCAATTAAGTACATGAAACACAGTTTTTATTTCGCATCCAAAATGTTTTTGGTTTTTAGTCGAAAAGAAGTTTGTTTCTATGTTTTTCTAATTGGAGGGATCGGATTTCAAATTTTTTTTGGCGGTGTTATGTTTTTTTGGGAGTTAGAGATTAGGTATGGTTGAAATTGAACGTCAATTAACCATAACTTTGAAGTCCTTACACTGAGATTGTAGATGTATTATTGATTGTCCTTACTATGAATGAGAAAGTAACAGTCGTTTAAGCAATTATAATGTTAGCACATATGTCTAGATTTTAAGAAATAGGTAATGTTGTATTTTAGTGTGAACTTTGATAAAAATGAATAATTAATTTGATTTGATCTTTGTCTGTTTACTTTATTTGTTTGTCGCACTTTCGCGCCAAAACTTCTGAAAAAAAATCAAAATTGGTAAGGGAAGGGACTTGAGACTACTTTCTATCCTGGTGCTGTAAGTAGTTCTCTCTATACCTACTTTTCTGGAACAGCAAGTTACTTTTATTCCTACAACTTATAATCTATTTATCAGTAATAAATTATTAGATACTTTATCAATACTAAATTATTTTCCTTTTTACACACTCTATCTGCATTCTTCTTATTCTAACTCTCCCATGACGGGCCTGCTGGAAGAGATTTCTTATGAAATAAGCTGTGCCTATGTACTACTTATGTGTTCTATCTTTCTTCTTTTCTGTATTCTGTGTGTGTATCTGTGTACATAAACTATTAAATAAATAAATAAAGTAAATGATAAGTAAATAACCATTCTCAAACACATACAGAAACTGGCGCATCGTAAAAATTACATAGAAAATTTAATACATATGTAGATAAATAAGTACCTACATATCTTCCCTAACTTGCATACATTCGCTCCTATATATTAAAAGCGTTGGAAAAATCGGACAAATTATAAGTTGTTGTTAAGAAGCCTTACATTACGGCCTATGAAGGGTACGATCGTGAATAAATTATTACATAATTTCTGCCGTTTTTAGGGTTCCGTGAATGTGGTAAAAACGGTTTGAAGTTCGAAAGGATAACTGTTATAATATAATATAATATCTATACCTAAAATATGTGTTCAGCTCATTGACTAGGTACACTAAATATATTTTATAATATGTAGGTATTTACTAATAGGTATAGTTAAGTCCTCATCAAATGTCACCAAAACAATTATTTTTTTAATAATTTTAAAGCCTAATGTAAATATAATTGATCTGATTGAGTTAAATTATACAACTTTTGTATCCGATTAAATAATGAATTAGGTAATAGTCGTTTCAGAAGATATAATACAGACAAGTACCTAGATAAATGTAACCATTTCCCGTGGTTTCACTCAAAGGAAGTTCTTCCTGGAGCCTATAGCGCCCAAATAAATCGGCTCAGCAATTCTAGCGTAAAAGCGCGACGTACAGATAGAGTTATAACGATAACGCTCTATTTTCGAAAAATATCTAAAAAAAACATACAGAACCACAACTGACTATTTAAAACTCTTTCAGACACACTCAGATTTATTCATTTAAAAGTTAAAAGCAGGAGTTTGATTCAAGTGAATTACTAGTTAAAGTTAACTTTACAGTTAAGTATTAGTTACTGAAGGCAACTCGCTAACTAGGAACGAGCCTTTTTATTTTTTCTTATAATTTTAGAATTACAGAATTGTATCGGCTGCGCCTTTTCACATGACAATTTTGCTGTCATCGTTGTTTGAATATGAAAAATGTCGGACTCTTTTATGTTTGAAAATCTATGTATTTTATCATTACTTAACAACCTTTTTATGTCTCCAATCATTAGCACATATTTACCATTTTATCGTAACACTGTAGGGCAAAGGTTTCTTCTCATACAAAGAAGGATGAGCATTAAACAACACGCTTGCTCAAGGCGGTCAATTGTCGATTTTGGACTCCCATTCCTTTTATTAAGATATTTTTTGGCAATATTAGTCAGTTATGGTTCCAAGATAGATTTAGAAATTACACATTCTTACCTACTTAAATAAGAGAAGCTACATACATTGGTACTTGCCTGAAGTGGAATTGAATTCGCATACTCATACTTGAGAGGCAGGATCTTAAGTACTACCTACAGCTAGTCAACCACAACTTTACTCATGACTTGACTTACTTACCTTTACAATGGAATTCAACTAGCTTCCCCCAGAATTTCCTGAATAAATAGCCTGCCTAGCCTACAGACTTCTTCGATAAAATAACTTACCTACACTGAAAGTTTTTTTCAAACTGGTGTAGTAGTTTCTGAGATTTAGCTTTCATAAACTATACTTCTGTAGGGAGATAGGTAATAGGCAGGTAATATAATATAGGGATTTTTTCCGTGCTTGTATACCTACTGAAGACTTCGAAACTACTTGAAACATTTTGTCACTGTTAGGAAGCTAGACTATGCCCGTTCACGACGCGTGTGAAAAAGCGGGAGACAATATTAAGTAAGTAGATAATAATTAGTAGTAGGTACATAGGTATGGAAAAAAAACAAAACAAAGTAAATAATTTAAGTTCACTTGCAAGTATACTAGTTAGAAATTCCAACCTTTAAAACCAACTTAAAAGTGAGAAAATTTAGATTAAAACTCGCTTCCCTATCTACCAAGAACAATGGCCGATTGTCTGTTTTCGTGCAATGTTAGCGATAGCATCTCGTAGTAATTTCGTGTTTAACTTTAATTTCTTTTAACTAAAGGAAACTAAGTTTATGTTTGACTTGTTGTGGTCTGCGGTTTTATTTGCGGTTTGATGTTGTAGTTTTAGGTATGAGAATTAATATGTCCCTTTATTTAATTAGAATCTAATCAAAAGAGTTTTTTTATCGTTCGACATTTATTTGTTCTGACTGAACTTATCGAATAGAATAGAATAGAAGAGAATAGAATATTTTTATTTGTAAAACATAGGTATTGACAAAATAAAGTTCTTACGTATGTATAATTAGAACGCTATGTTTTGTCATTAAGACGTACAAATGTAGTAGAGAAAAAAAAAACTTAACATTAAATTGACAAACAAAAATAGTCATTAAATCATCAGAAAACAAAATAAACAACAATAAATACAATTCATAGAGACATATCATTCAAGTATTCATCCAAAGAGTAGTAACATTTTTCGGTTAATACTGCCTGAAGAGCCCTTTTGAATTTACCAAGAGGTAGATCTCGGATTAAGGTGGGAATTTTATTGTAAATTCTTGGAGCCAAACCAAAAAAGCTCTTTTTGAGTAAAGCGGTCTTACAATTTACGTGACATAATTTATTTATGTACGTAAATTGTAAGACCGCTTATGTGAACGTGTGGGCATTTTTTTAGCATCAGATATTTTCAGAAATAGTTGTGGATTACACTTGACAAACAGTGCGGTTTCTAAAATGTAAAGTGAAGGAAAAGTAAGAAGTTTATATTTTTGAAAATATGGTATGCAACTGTCTGTAGTTTTAAGACCACACATTGTTTAAATAGTTATAAATATAAACAGTTTTTTATTAGGAGAAATTTCTAATAACTTATTCATTGTGATAAATGTATTGATGTCTAAGAATATACCTAATCTTTACATACTTGTCCATAATTTAAGTTACAGAGCCTATTCGATACCCTTGTGTAAAAAAATAAGTAGCGTCAAATATAATTTTAGAAGCCTCAAATTACCTACCTATTGATATATATACTTTTGTCATCCAGTTTAAGAAAACTTATTAAATCAAGTAAAAAAATCATTACAAAGGCATTTTAATCGCAATTTTCCACTACATAAACTACAGAACATTACAAAGTTTCTGCTACTGGACAAGAGATGGCGTTAGTAGTACCATTGTAACAAGGTAATGTCTGTATAAATTGCTAGCGATAAATTATAGTTAATGTGAGATTAAAGTAAAGGCCAAACCATCTTCGTATTACATCTTGTATTGTAAGAGTTCAAAGGTATAGGTTATATCTTAAACTTGTAGGTACAATAACTAGCTGTTCTCCGTTGTTTCATACACGTTTTGGGAGAACCTCTTTAAGCAACCGGGTAAGAAGTAGGTAGAATATGTCCTTTATCAGTCTCTAGACTTTTTGTGTGCCAAATGCCAAACTACATTTAAATCGGCTTTGTAGTTTCGGCGAGAAGTCAGACAAACAGACATAGTGACTTTAGTGTTTATAATATTAGTGGTAGGTACCTATGGCTTGACATTTATAGATCCTCACTGACAATAAATACTTATTTTGAGCCTTCTTCTTGCTTTGTTGCCAAGCTATTTGGAGTCGGCGCAATATGTTTTCCGCTTCCATTCCTCTCTGTTACTTTACTAGTCATACTGACATCCACTCCATATTCATGTCTTCTTTCAGGCAATCCGTCTTTTACATTAGACCAGGTGAAAGACCGATTCTCTGCCTCTCCATCCTACCATTTCACATCTTATACCTACTACTTACGACAAACGCTGACCTCTCATCTTTTCTTCGGAACTTACCTATCAGATATATATTTTTTTCTTTATGAAAGCAGCATTATTACTATAGGCCGACTGTAACCTATTACCACCAGTTGTATTCATATCCGATTATTTGCCAACTAAATTACAAAAAGGAATACCTATACAACAGCATTTTCAAAACCAGTTTTCGAAAAAACACGAATCAGCTTTTGAAAAGAAGATCTAAAGTACACATTAAAAGCTGCAAGAACCGACATTTTCTTACAATGTAAGAGTACCCGCACACTGCAAACAAAACAGTCGGCCGATAGTTGACAAATATTTAAAGATAATCTTGTTTTCAGACGGCCTGATACCGGCTAAATACCTGATCTTTCTTATGCGCGTACTACCATTGTAATACACCCGTACATCGGAGAGCACGTTAATGTCGGTCCTGCGCCTGATCTCTCTCCGGTCGAGTCGAATTGCCGTCCAAACTATGAAAGTAGACTATGAAAGTAAACTATGAGTGCACCTGTGTCCAAGCAAATGCTTGTGCACTATAATATATCCTGCGCAGTTGGCTAACCTCCTTACATGAGAACAGCCGCTGTAGCCGATAGTCGGCTAGGAGGATATCATATCATCATGATCATTAGACCAAATAAAGAAAAAAAGAAAACTTTATTTGTCAGAATGTAGTACACATACCTATAGGTGTTTTGTGTTAAAAAGAGTCTTAAATAGTTTCTCAACCTCCGAGCCCTTTTCTCAACTATGCTGGGGTCGGCTTCCAGTCTAACCGGACGCAGCTGAGTACCAGTGCTTTACAAGGAGCGACTGCCCTATCCGACCCCCTCAACCCAGTTACCCGGGCAACCCAATACCCCTAGGTTAGACTGGTGTCAGACTTACTGGCTTCTGTCTACCCGTAACCGCCAAGGATGTTCAATGACATCTCTTAAATAGTCTCTCTAGTTGTACACCACAAAATAAACTATCGGCCGATTGCATGCAGTGTAGGTCTCCTTACATGTTTTGTAATACATATATAGCTGTATATATTACGCATACATATATAAATCCTGTTGCTTTGCTTATTCTATGCTTGAAGATAAGTTTGCGTGTTCGGATCGCGTGCGTAGTAACAATTATTTGCCTCCACGGCCGAGCTCCGAGTTTTCTTTTATTTGTGTTGGACTTTTTATATTCTTTGGTCAGATATATTAAGGTAATATTTATGTTTTATGTGTCTGTGGTATGTAGGGAAATTTTTACTGTTTATATTTATGTAGTATATAGGTTAGACTTGATAGAAATGGTGGGTTAAGCCGATATGTGATCTGATGCAGGGATTTTGTAAGCAAATGTGAAGAAATTCAGAAGAAGGTCATTTATCGATAGGCTACTTTCTATCTGGGTGCGTGAAGTAGTTTCCACGGGATGATGATGAATGATGAATGATCAAAATTCTATATTTAGGGGAATTTATAAATAGGTAGGTAATATGACGAATTGCGGTGAAATTCGGAACGTAGTTCTACTTATTTTCATCATATCATCATATTCTACTTATTTTCAAAAGATGCCTACCTATACCTACTTATTTATTACATCATCATTACATAGTATCAAACAAAGTCGCTTTCTCTATCCCTACATATATCCCTATGTATGAAACTACGCAACGGATTTTGATGAGGTGTTTTTATTAGATCGAGTGATTGAAGAGGAAGGTCTATGTGTAGGTATAATGTAGTGTACCTACTTAGTATCAGCATTGCATTCGTGCGAAGCCGAGGCGGGTCTCTTGTTAATATCGAAATATAATATAAATATAAGGGAAATATATACGACACGGCTGTAGACCTTTTTATCCATGTGCACGAAGCAGTATCTACCTTCAAACCGCGACAAATAGCCAGTATTACATAAAACAAATTCGCTTTTAACAACAAAAACATTTGACATTCTGACCTACATAGCCAACATTCAAAACGTGGTAACCAACAAAAAATACGTATCAGGATATAGGATCAATAGTGCATGGATCGTTTAATTGCCAAGTGCGCCCATTATTGGGTGTAATAATAGCCTCGAGAGCCAATCGGTAGATTTATTAGATGTGCTTGATTGATAGATGACTGATTTGAATTTTGGGTGGCGTGGAGTCGGTTGCTGGGTTTTTGTTTTGAGCTGTCGATGGATTTTGGGTGTCTCAAAATGTTCTGGTGATGATAATTCAGTTATTATTTTTTAAAACAATTCAAAAATTGTAGAAGGTCAATGGAATTTAACTTGTATTAAAATATAGTCTACGTATTATTTAAAATTGTATACTATTTAACTAAGAAATAGAGACATCATCAAATGCATTAATGAGCTGAAATGTGTCTGGTTTAATATGATGCTAAATTAATTAATGTTTGTTTTGGTTTAAGTATTTAAATGTCACACGTTTCATCACAATATATCATATGTTTATTTTTATTTCTTGTACGGTGCAGTATTGTTAATTCTTGATGGACCCAAATAAGATAAAAATAATTTTAAAAACTATGGATTCAGGTGCTCCAACAGTGTGGTTTATGTTAAAATATACAAGAATAGTTATTTAAATAATCTGACTCTTCCACCAGCACCGAGATAAATACACAAAATATCGACTCAACAGTTTTCCCAATTAATATTTTAATTGATGCGTCGTTTCCCCCAAGTTTTATTTTCTATATTAATGCATGGTTTATAATTGAGGGACGATGGGTTTGATTTATAGCTCGAGGCGTCTGCTGATCCTTTGGCAGCAAGACTTGATGTAGAGGGCAAGAAAAATGCAGCTAAACATCTTTTGTTAAATGGAGTTACCAAGTTGTGACAGTGAGGAATGGGCCTTTTAAAAGAGCGATAGGATATTGGTATCGGTATTACAATACTCTGATGCTTTTTATCATTGTAAATCAGAGCTAACATTAAATCCTTAAGTAAGATATCATACGCATGTGTTTCTGAAAGCAGTATGTTTCCGAAGGCACGATAAACTGCTAGATCCCGGCTGTCATTTGAACATCTTTGGCAGTCGTTACGGGTAGTCAGAAGCCAGTCTGACAACCAGTCTTGCCAAGAGGTATTGGGTTGGCCCGGTAACTGGTTTCAGGAGGTCAGTTTAGATTGGAAGCCGACCCCAAACATAGAAAAAGATTAAGCAGACGATGATTATAAAATGCGAAAGTAAAGTCTTACACGTACTATGCTGAAAACCGTATAAAAATCGGCTCAGTTAAACGTGAAAAAGATAATCGGGTACAAACATACGTGCACACATTGCAGGTCAAACGAAGAACCTCCTTCTTTAAAAATCGGTTAATGAAGTCGGTTAAAAATATTTCCTCTTAATAATATTAGTAGGTATTGATTGATATGCGATATGATTTGGATATTGCGACGCGATGGGTCGTAAATTATAATTAATATTCGTGGGCTTTGAGCGATTTCTGAGATATTCTTGGAAACATGACACATGATGTCATGTTTTATTGACATTCAGGAATTCGGATACATACTTGATTGATCTTTTTGGTATTCTGATGTTTTTGAATAAGTATGTTTAGTACATACAGACTGTTACCGACGGAAAACTACATCCTAAGCGGGGATCAAAATTATATATCCTTATAAGCCTATATATGACCTTTCTCAGAGTCTGTGCTTGCGTAGATATATATTTCAATAATCATCCAGGCTCTAGGCATTTAATAATTGATTATGGCAGTATTTGTTTCAAGTTTGTTACAATATATTAATATGCTTGTTAGGTATAATCATATGATAATTATTAAAATCAAAATCGTGAATGTCTTTAAATATTGGATAGTCCCCCCAAAAGGTGAGATAGACCCTAAAAACTAAAGAGTTTTTAAAACAAAGGATTTTGTAAATTATCCTAATTCTAAATTAGGTTTTTCCTGTGAAGGGAATAGGTTAAATAAAAGTATAACCGACACTAAACAGACCGACGGATGTAGGTAAGTATATTTTTTTTTTGTTTAAAAAAGTATAACGTTCTCAAAATGGCCGCGGGCTGGCCGGCGTGGATAAGGACTGCAGAAAAATTGTATTTTTGTTTATTTTTGACGAAAAATATAATATTTTTATGATGTAATTAAATAAATATATGTTATAATGTTCGTCTACAAAAATAATATTGGATATATACAACTATATGTACTTTCAAAGTGTCTCTTCGACATCTGAGTAAAGTTGAAAGATAAGATCTTAAGGTAACCAAGACTAGACTCAAATCGCTAATCCGTCTTGAGCAAGCGTGGTGATACTCATTCCTTCTGTGTGTGAAAGTGAGCATACCCGGCACATTTCTACCCTGTACAGAGGAGGCGCCTATGATCTGAAGGGGTGTAATAAAAAAACTAATAATGATGACTGGACAAGTAGTTTTTATTTCAAAAATCTTAAAGACGATCTATACCAATATTGTAAAGCTGAAGAGTTTGTAAATATACCAACAGATTTCTTTCTTTGAGCATGACTGAGGATTTCCACCAATTAATTGCGTTATTTTACTTAAGCTATTTTCCTATCCTTACCTTCTCCAGTTGGTACTCAACGCCGGTACAGCCTCATGTCCAAAAAACTCCATTATAATCTGAACTTCCTTGACCAACCACTTTCATACAAGCAAGGGTCAACTTACGCTAGTCATCGCACTATCAAAATGCTGTCCACTGTACTATGTAGATATATTATTTTCGTTAAAATTATAATAATTTACGAAATTTATAATTACAATCTCCCGCTACTGTATACATAAATAATTTCTTTAGCGATTCTCTCGTTGAAAAAAGTTTTATTTTAATTTAATATAGCTATGGATGAAAAAATAATATGAATTAAAAACTCGTTGACGGGAGTGATGATTTATTTTGTATATTGGTAAATACTTTATCATTGAAACTGTGATTTTTGTATGGGAATAGGAGTATTTTGTTTTCCCGTGAGTATTTTACTGAATTTGAAAGTAACTTCGGCATCAATTAATTTACCTATATTAATGGTTTGCTCAATAACACACATGCCTATCGCGGTGAGAATTGTCAAATCCCCCTAGTACTTACATGGGGAGTAGCCAGCTATGTATGTAGGTAGAGGACGTTTTTCGGCTATGACGAAGTATCTTAAAAATTCCTCAACTTTTTTCTGAAATAGAAGGACTCCGTCTAGTGTCATAGTAACCACAGTTAATCAATTAGATTCAGTTGTAGGTATTCTTATAGAATTTGAATAATTTAAGCGTAATATTTATAATATTACTAATTTATCATTTCATTCAGAGAAATCATTGCTTTTACAATTTCCTAATACAATATCAGTACCTACTTAGACCATTTTGAAAAAACATATAAAGGGGAAAGGAAGGCAAAACGAAACATTTCTCAAATAGCTCATTATTGTACCAATATATACCTACATTTCCTAGAGATTTTTAAACCATTTCTAGTAAAAAATCTACATTTCTCTCTTGTAAGATTACGATGGCTTCCCGACCATCATCTCACATGCTTCTGGTATTAAAAAAAAGCAGTGTTGCTAGCCCAAAAAACTCTATGACGCATACATTCTTTTTCAACAATAAATTGTTAAAGTTTCTAATGTTTTAAAATCACCTGAAGGTTATGTTGTGAATAAAGCTAATAATTATGGGTTGTAACGTGCATTTATCATATTAATCTATCAGCTATGGCGAGGTATTAAATTTGAGGTTCAGGCGGCTTCCGAAGCCGCTTCTTATCTCCTTTTTTTGGAAGATTTTTCGGGCTTTGAAGTGCTCTTGTTTTTTGATGCTGTGTAGGTACATTTAATTGTTGAAATGTAAAATTATGAAGGAAACTAAACCATTTACTGTCTAAACATTCGGCAATCGGAAGCCAGTTGATCTTATGGATGACAAAGTTTCAAAAAGAAAGCCTTGATTACCTACCATCAATGTTTTCAGTCGGTAAAAATAACTTCGATTACAATTAAAGTTTTCAGTCAGTCAGATGCCTGCTAAATACCTGATGTTTGCAATGTGCGTACTGCCATTCATCTTCATACTGATTTATGAGCCCAAACAAGTTATAGTCCGACCAAAAGTTTGCAGTGGGATGCTCTAACTGCAGTGGGATGTGTAGCTTTTTATTGATGTCAGTGGTCCAATAAATAGTTTTATTTACTAGCTGGAATTTCTGTGTACAGATACACATTTAAAAGTCATTAAAATCTGCTCAGCAGTTTTGGCGCAAAAACGCGACTGACATACAGAGTTATTTTTGCTCTCATATTAAAAGTGAGGATAATTTTGATAAATAACAAAATTATAGTTAGTTACGTAAATGAAGCGTCAACAAAGTCATATTATTATTATTTAATTCAATCTAGATGTTGCCATCAGTAAATTATCGTGCAATGTTGCCAGCATAAATATTCATATTTAAAAGCCGTGTAATGCATACTGTAGGAATAACTGTGAATTTTATTGCCATTAAAACATCAACCTTATTTTACATAATATTAAAGTTGAATTTGCAATGACAAAAAATGTGACATAGGATCCTTCTTTGCTAATTGAAGCCATTCTGGTAAAAGACAGGCATAAATTATTACAGAAAAAAACTACTCAATAAGTCATAATATTATTAAACAAAAATGATCTTTAATGGCTTGGAATAAGACATTAATTTATTTAATTATTTCCATTTCGATCTACTGCTGACAATCAAAACGTGGTAAGTAACATTTTTTGATACAAAAAACTGCTTATAATGTATGGATTAATATATATTTCTGTGTTTTTTTTAAGTGTGTATTGGCTACCTCATAGGGGCGTAGGTTTGAGTCCAGCCTGAGGCACATTATGTATGGATGCTCTATTTATCAGTATTCGAGAAAGATTAGTTTATTTTTATTTCAAATGCCATCAAGGATATTTAGATAATTATCATCTAAATAAAAATCGGGTTCTGCTCTCACTGAAATTTTTCAAAATAATTAAGAAATATACATATGTATTCATCACCTGCCTAGCCTTTTCTCAACTATGTCGGAATCGGCTTCGAGTCTAACCAAATGCAGCTGAGTACCAGTGTTTTACAAGGAGCGACTGCCTATATGACCTCTTCAATCCAATAACCCGGGCAACCCAATACCTCTAGGTAAGACTGGTTGTCAGTTTACTGGTATCAGACTACCTATGACGACTGCCAAAGATGTTCAAATGACAGCCGGGACTTACAGTTTATCGTGCCTTCTGTAACATGGATATACATAACATGCATTAAGGACATTAAAAAAAAAACTTTATTGATCCAGAGTTACATTTATAAATCTTATTTAAGGCTATAGGAATTGCAAAGTAGTAAGTACATGTACCTTTACTCTGCGGGAGACATTTTTATCAGTTCCGTGGTCCCCAAACTAGGCGCTGACTGGATCTTGGGGTCCCGGGTTGTCAAGATATTGAGGGTCTTAGGCCTTAGGTATTAAGTGTGACTATTAGGTCAGGCAAGGATATACATAACATGCATTAAGTATGGACATTTTGTTAATAAGACTCTTAAAGTATGACCCGTCGTCAACGCGGCAAACTATTATTTCGTCAAATAAAAATCCCAACAAAATAATAAAAGGTTTATGTTCTAACGACTTTGAATAGGATTCGAGTTGTAAACTCGTTCAGTAATGATGGTAAAGTAAATTATGTTAAAGTATGTTTGGCGTGACCCGGGCTGGAGGCGTGGGTGTTTTCTTCCATGTAACTCCTGGACTTTGAGAGGAAGATCGTTTTCCATTGTGTACGATACGGGATGTGTCGATTTTACTGAGAGTGACTCAGGCAACTCATATTTTTTACGTCTTTATTTTAATATCGAGATGGACAGTCATGAAAATAAAATGAGCACGTAATTTACTCAAATTTTTACTTAAATAATTATTTAGTATACATAAGTCCTTTTTTATGTCTCTCATCTAAGTATCTCTAGACGTCTATGTATTCTGTTCGTTGCGAATATGTTATTGTTAATTTCTAAATACATAGCTATATCTTATCCACCAATTACAAAGTAAAGGTGAAAGAAAACATCTTGAAAAAAGTTGGATTTTAAATTCTGAAAACGCCAATCCGTCTAGCTAGAACAAGTGTGACGATTAATGCTCATTTTTCTCTATAAGTAAAGAAACTTATACCCAGGTGGAAAAATAAAAAGGCTAAAAATTATGACAAATATAGACAACCACAATATTTTCAAACCCAATATCCCGACACATCATTCTAACAACATTCCGTGTCGAAACCCCACTCAGTGGAAAACACCCCGGCCATTGCCCAAGGCACGGTGTACCAATGGTATAATTACGGTCAGTGTTTCGCCGAAACTGGCGTTTTATTATCTCCGGCTACCGTGATTAGATGATACACAGATAACTTTGGGAAGCTGGGGAAAATAAAAACTTTAAGTTCGAGTTTTTTGGTCACTTTTTGTTTTTGAATGTCGGTATTTTTTTGAGTGTTTGACAGGAATTTTGAAAGTTCATGTTATAGGTTAGTTTCTATATTATGTTTAGTTAATTGAGGTTATTTCCCTAAATTAGCATTTTTCTAACACTATATATTGATAGAGAATAAGCCTAACCAATATGTCTTTATTTTCTTTAGTTGTTTTTATTTTCTTTAGCTGTAGGTTTCCCATGTAAATAAATAAATGTCATGAAATGAATGAATTTATTTACATCATAATATTTTATTAATAAAGTTTGCATTCTAACATCAAGATTAGTATAGTCCATACTTAATCCCTACTAATATAATTTAAAGTGCTCATTCTGTCATACTACTTCTATAATCCAGGTACAAGTAAAAAATTTTAAATTTTAACTCCCAATCATTTTTCGTTTGTTAATTTCTTATTACTTATCTAAAATTCACATTTACTTAGCAAAATAAAAGGGACAGACGAAATAGAATATATGTAGATATGATAGAGGGCGTGTCATAGAAACAACTTGTTGCACACAAAACAATTCGGATTTACCAAGGGTCGTTCTACTACGGATGCGGGCGTGGAATTGCTTAAAAATATATTCGAGGCCTGGGAGGATTCGCAGGATGCGCTCGGTATTTTCTGCGACTTGTCCAAGGCTTTTGATTGCGTGCACCATGATATACTCATCAGGAAACTTCACCACTATGGTGTCAAAAACAAGGCTCTTGACCTTCTGACTTCTTATTTGCATAATAGAATTCAGAGGGTGGATGTCAATGGTAAGAGGTCTTCTGGATCTACGGTCACCATGGGGGTTCCACAGGGTTCAATTCTAGGCCCTTTTTTGTTTCTTATTTATATTAATGACCTCCCTTATCACGTAAGGGATAATCACAAGATTGTGTTGTTTGCCGATGATACTTCACTCGTTTTTAAAATCAAGCGCCAACTCGACAATTTTGACGAAGTTAACAATGCACTCTCAAAGGTTGTTCATTGGTTTAATGTCAATAATCTTCTTTTAAATGAATCAAAAACGAAGTTAATTAAATTCTCAACGCCTAACGTAAGGCAGTTACACACCAATGTACAACTAAATGGAGTAGAGTTGAAGCCTGTTGAGTCAACGGTATTTCTTGTTTTGACCGTTGATTCCAAACTCCAATGGGGCCCACATATAGTTAAATTGTCAGGAAGGCTTAGTTCAGCCGCCTATGCTATTAAAAAGATCCGACTTATCACCGATGTGGACACAGCCAGAATAGTTTATTTTAGTTACTTTCATAGTTCAATGACGTATGGGATTCTCCTTTGGGGAAACTGTGCGGAAGTTGAAACTATATTTATTTTACAGAAAAGAGCTGTTCGAGCCATTTATAATCTGGGTCCAAAAGTTTCTCTCAGAGAGAAATTCAAAGAAATAAACATTCTGACTGTTGCCTCTCAATATATTTTTGAGAATTTAATGTACGTTCGTAAAAACATTTCAAACTTTGTTCAAATGTCTGATGTTCATTGCATAAATACTAGGAATAAACATAATCTTGCTGTACATGCTACTCGCCTCCACAGAGTAAGCAACTCGTTCATGGGTCAATGTATACGCTTTTACAATAAACTTCCCAAAGCGGTTCGTGACTTACCTCTCAGGAAATTTAAAAATCATATAAAATCCAAACTTTTGAAAAAAGGATATTACAAAATATCTGATTATTTAAATGATAAAGAAGCTTGGGAATGAGCTGCTCGCTTAGTGAGTGATATCTTTTTAAATGCCTGTGAATTGTTACTTTTGACATTTAAATATTATTATCATCAGATAACATTTTATTAATGACATTCTTTTTATTGACATTTATATGTTATAATTGTATTTTTTTAATTTATTATTATTATTGTAAATGTGAGTATCGTGTATGCGAGCAACATTATATATTCTTATAACATAAATACTGTCTGGCGGGTTTGAGTATTTTTGAATGGCCTACGCAAATGTTCTGCAGATCTGGTATCGTCGTGTGACAGGTCGTTGAGCTCCCTAAGATATGGTTGAGCTACACGACGACTGATGCATGCGTGCCGTCTGTTGGGACTGGTCAGCTCCAGCCTGATGTGGCTCTTTCCTCAAAAGGCCATTCCAGACCGCGTACATGGTGACACTCACACATAATTATTTCATTTATAACATGTTTGGACTTTAAAGGAGACTATGACCCTTGAGTTTGTTTCGGCGTTTCTTCTCAGGGATCAGTCAGTTAGGAAATGCCGGCCTCAGCGTTCTTAAAATAACGTGTAAAAGTGATGTAATGTCCAACTTGCAAAATAAACAATTTCATTTCATTTCATTTCATTTCATTTCATTTCATTTCATTTCATAGAATAAAAAAGTAATATACCTACACAGTGTCATAACCATATCGTAGACTTTTCATGAAATAGTAACGTGTGTTAATGTAGGTATGGTATCTGTACATAGGATATTGATAATTAAAACCAAATTATGCATTAAGGAATAATGTTTTATTTTAAAGCTTTAAAGATGAACGTGGCGATCTTGAAATCTTCTTGCATTTCTTGAACCAAATTCTTCTATCTGAAAACAAAAAAGAAGTTTGTATTAAAATTGGATTTCACCTTTTTCTAACTTACTATTTACATTGAGATAAACCGACAGCGTCTGTTTATATGACGTCAACTTACTTATATCCGATATCTTTTGGTAAGGCTGGTTGTCAGAACTTTGGTTTTGTGGGAAATGCGCAACTATATATATAATTAAAGGATGTTTGGCTATACCTACGTATTTGTACGTTTGTAACTCTCTCACGCTGAAACTGCGGCATGGATTTTGATATTAATTTTTATAATTGGCAGTAAAAGGTATAGCTTGCACACCAAAATAACTTATAGGCTACATTCGATCCACATACGGGAAGATATTCCCCGGAGAACGGATAAAACTGCGAGAAATGCAACAACTACATATTTAATTACTTTCAAAATAAATAAAATAATAATAATAAATAAAAACTTTATCTATCAAAATAGTTACAGAAATGTACACAGGTAGGTATATAAAGAGTAGACTTTATGTTACAGTGAGTTGCAAAAATTTCTGTACATAATTATAGTAACCCTGCCTCTTAAACTAGGCTAACCTGTATTTTAAGAGACAAATCATTTCTCACACATTGTAATCACAAAAAAACCTGTCAAAAATCGTCCCCTTCTGTCACACATTTATAATCTATGTCGAATCCAAAATGGCGTCGACACACCTTGAGTTTCGGGGCTCTAATTAGCGACCAGCTACCGTCCCCCGCGTCACATTCAAATTACACGGGGCTGTATTAAAAATGCGACCACCCTCTACTCATATTTAATTTAAAATATACATATGTGTTGGTTTAAATTATTGGGATGTCATGTTGTCTAAGGTAGGGCGAAAAGTAAGCAGTGTTTTTTGACCGACCTTCCAAAAAAGAGGAAAAACAGTCCTCTATACCTAAATACGGATATTTGTATTTTTTATTAACGGACTTCAAAAGGCTTTCCTCATGGCTTTAGAAGTCGGCAAATTGAACACAGTTAACAGACCTGCAGTCACCGACTTCTAGAGCCCTGTGAAATGTTTTTTATTTAGTCCCTTTCAAGGTTTTCTGAAGTCAGTTATAATATTTTTTCAAGTAAAAAAGTTTTTAATCAAGTATTCATTTATTTAGCTAATGGTTATGTTAAGTTTGGTTTATATTCCCGGTGTTTGAGAATAAAATGAAATGATGAACGTCATTTTCAAAGATACCTACATAGACAGTCACTGGCATTCAGCTGCATCCACTTAAGTAGGTTCTTAACTAAAGTAAAAAAAAACCTCATTATAAAGAAACTCAGTTTAAAAACCAAATGTGTCTGAATATCACTCTAAACACCTAAAATTATAACAATTAGGTACATAAACAATTAGATGATTATTTTAAAGAAATGAAAATTTTTAAACTCTGCCTACCCATTCTAGGAAAACAGTCGTTATTTATATTAAAACATAAATAAATTAATGTAATTAAAATGTGATGATGACAGCGTAACACCGAAGCTTAATATTAAGTTATTAATAAAATATGGAAACCATTAAGTTTATTAATGTTGGCTTTTAGGTAAATTAAGGTTTTTAATGTCCATGTTGTCACCCCATGGAGTTAAATTAATTAAAGCTATGTAATATGGCGTCGAGAAGGTATGTAACTACATAGATTATATACATTATTGCGTACGTACTTTATGTAGGCACTTATGGAAGGTTAAGCTATGCTCTGCGGGATTGTTAGAGCGAGTTACCGCGGCGTTAGTACATAAAGGGATCAAGAAGAAACATAGTGGGTTTTAGTCAGTAAAAGCGGTTAATAAAAACCAGCAATATTTTGAAATGTTAAAACATGTTCTATGATAAAAATTAAGAAAATCTCAAATACCATTTCTTTTCGAGGAAAACCGCAAATATTTACTCACAACACATATGAAAAAGTCACTCAAATCGCTCACTACCAGGAATTTGTGAGTTCCTCCATATTTCAGGTAATTAGCTGTTTGTAAAAATAGTATTTTTAACAATCTTAATTTAAACCAAAAACATTGCATACAAGAATAATTTTACTTTTCAACACCAACTTTAGTTCTCAGTACCGCTACTCGCCAACAGATGGCGCTACCAGTACCTTAACTGATCATCACTCGAAACTGCCATTAAATCATTTTAATTGCACTTAAAACGCATATAAATTAGCCAGAACAAACTCCATTGACGTTTGTCAGTCAGTTTTTGTCGCGTGATATCCGAAACGCGTGGTAATCGCTGTTTATGAAGTCATTAAGTAAGATTGGCCTATTAAAGAGATTGGAGTTACGTATTTAGATTAATCCGTTCATTTGAAGTTTATTTTCTTTGTTATTTTGTAACTTTTGTTTGGTTTTTTGAAGATTTCGTGGTGTTTAGGCTTTGTTTGTAGCTTTCAGTGGGTTTAATGAGGGCCTAATCGCATGTAGTTTTCGAAATAGTTCGTTGGATTAATCAATTTTGTTATCAACTACTCAATTGTGGATTGAGGTGGAACAAATTGCTTTCGTTTCTGTATTATTAGTGTATAGATAAAAACATGCATGGGGATGAAAGTTTTAAAAGTAGATATTAAATATATAAAGGAAAGAAGCTGTTCATAAGAAACAACGTAAAAATTCATTAGAGGCTTCACAGTGACAACTTTTGTGCTTGCTCTTAAGACTTGTACAAAGTCAGCTTTTTTTTAACTTATCATTATTTTAAATTAAATATAAGATTAAAAGAAAAACATTTAAAAAAGTATGACTTTATATTATAACTTAAAAACTTCATAATGTAAATCTATTTGTGAAAACTTGTAAATGGCCTTCAAGTGTCATATTGTTTCTCTCATATTGTTTCCTCTAAGCTGTAAGTTTTCCGAAAATGTTAAAATAAAATAAATAAAATAAGTATATGATAAGAAATATTATAGAATATAGAACCTATTTACAATTTTTTTAACATTATTTTGTTGACTACTGTACGATAAAGTCTATTGATTTTGATGACATTATAAATAAATCGTCAACCTCTTATAGATCTGAAATAAAATACAGTCTCTTAAAGAGACTAGATACTCTAAAAATTCCCAAGAAACCACATACAAACCAGAATGAAGTTTACTCATTCACTAAAAACAAGAAAACTGCTTCCTTCTATATTCAAAGTATCTTGACTCTTGAGAAATAAACCGGGTAGCTTGTAGGTGAAAACCAAGTTAAAGCTAAATGCATTATGCATTACCTACATGTATAATGTATGTTTGTCCGTTTTTATAAGTACCTGAGAAGCCGCTAACTGAGATTTCTAGGCACTAGTATTGATTTTAGTTATATTTAAAATGTACTTAGTATGTTTATTTATATTCCTGTACGTACACGAATAAAGTCAAATAACCGGACCGATAAAAAACTTATTGAGGACTCATTTCAACGAGAAGGTAATTCCCCATGCTTTTGAGCAATTCACTGGAAATGATTATACATACCTACTGGTATTTTTTAGATTTATTTTCCACACAATTTTCAGTTTATATTTCAATGTCTAACGTACTTTTTTATATTTTTATTCATAGCACTTTTTGCACGCATGTTACAACTTTACAAAAGCGGACTTAACGCCTTTGACGTTTTCTGCCAATCAACCCTTGGGTGAAGGGAAAATATGTAGGTGTACTTACTTATGTAAAACGAAAAAAAAACGTTAGTTTATTGTATGGTAGAAAGCCTTTTGACCCATTCACCATAACTCTTTATATTTGGCAGTGCTTATCCAGTTCTTCCCCACTTCTTTTACAACGTCAGCCCATATTTCCCTTTTCATCCTCTTTTCCTCATACCAAAAGGACACACCTGATTAACCCATTTCAAAAGTCCCATAACTCATCTACAACCAGGCCCAAGTTTACCCTCAAAAACATATATAATCATAAATACAAAACATAATACTTATACCTACATGAAGCTACAAATCGAATTTCCGAACGTACCTCTGTGATTTCAAGACTTCGTGAGTCGAACGTGAAAAAGCGCATGACTACCTTCGGGCAAAAACCTCTGTGCGCGGTGCGTTTGGTGGGAGAGAGACAGAGGGATGTGTGAGCGAGAGGGACGAGAAAAACTTGCGACGCGGCGACTGCGCAGCCACGCTCGCATATCTGAGAATTGGGTGCCAAAGATTATGTGAAAAGATGAGACGGCTCTTATAGTTATAAATCTTTTACTTTAGGAAAAGCGGATGAGTTAGGTACTGGTGTTTGTAAATGTACATGCACTCTGTCTTTTCGTGAGTAAGCTTGGGAGCGGTCGTTGGTGGTCGAGTCACCAAATCATACAAAGTCAAATTAATGTGCATTATGAACAATTTACATACACGATTTCGTTAGAGAGAACAGTTAAAGCAGATTCAAAAGTATTTCAGAATTGAGGATTTGCATACATTGTGATTGCACTTAGAAATATTACGTACAGTTAGTATAAAAAGCCCATTAACGAAATCCAAACTGCGAAATTATATGAACACTGAATCTCTTTTAGATAACTGTAACCCAATTTAGAACAAAACAATTTCGACATCAGAAAATTTCAAAAGTCACTGAACACAGCTTTCCCATTTTAAATTTCAGTTCGCACGAAACATTTTACTGTTTGCTAGAGCGAGTAGACCAGACGAAACACTGCCTCATACCAGATGCATACAAACGTTAAAACTACGGAACTGATTGAGATGAATCTAATTTTGCCTAATCCGTAAATCCGTAGACGAACTAAAGTCACCGATATAGCCCACCGGATTAGCAAGTTGAAGTGGCAATGGGCAGGCCATATTGCTCGCAGAGCGGATGGCCGATGGGGTCGAAAAGTGCTTGAGTGGAGACCACGGACTAGCAAGCGCAGCGTAGGACGTCCACCAGCAAGGTCCAGCAAGGTGGACAGACGACCTTGTGAAGGTCGCCGGAAGACGCTGGATGCAGGTAGCTTCCAACAGGTATCTGTGGAGATCAAAGGGGGAGGCCTATGTTCAGCAGTGGACGTCCTATGGCTGAGATGATGATGATGATGATGAATTTTGCCTAGTAGCACACCTGAACATAATTATTCTTTGTCGCATGTCGCTCCATCGTAAGTTGCTTTTGATGTAGCTCACAAAAACGACCTGGTACCGTCCAGTCCATTCAACACCTACATTCGCTTGTAATTAATTGTCATTTTTAACGTTTTTGCTCATAGGACACCGACTTTGAGCGCGCTGTAGCTGCATCTTAGTTAAAGTGCTAAGCATCGCCATTATTATTGGTTATTTTCTCACGATTGGGTTTCTTTTTCTGGTCATCATCATCTGCCTAGCCTTTTCTGGTCATCATCTTTTGTCTAGCCTTTTCCTAACTGTGTTGGGGTCGGCTTACAATCTAGTCGGATTCAGCTGAGTACTAGTGTTTTACAAGGAGCGATTGCTCTTTGAGTTAATGAGGGTTGGGGAGGTCAGATAAGCAGCCGCTCTATAGATGTAAAACACTGGTATCTCCTCAGCTGCGTCTGGTTAGACTGAATGCCCCAACTAAAAGTAAAATGATGATGATGTTTGAAAGGTTCTACCTTCATTAGCTAAGAAACTACAATTTTTTTCATTGTTTATCATATGCAACTATTGTCTCCAACAACAGAAAAACCATACATATAAAATAATATTATTTTTAGCCCAATTTTCTAAAATCTATAACTTAAAATCTAAACACTTTGTTAATTCACAATGGCTTCCAAATTAATTAACTAACTATTATAATAAACCAAAATAACAAATGAGTGGCTCTGTAACAAGCCCCCAACCCCCTGGGGTCAGTTCATATAATCCCCTCATCTGATGGGGTCGATGGGGTGCTATCATTCCATGTGGCTGGGTGAGAAAGAATTAGTTCAGAGTGTGAGTTCATTAAGCTATTTTGTATAGGATTTGATTATTGATGGGTAATGCTTAAACTAATTTGCGTGGGAGTATGGTAATTCTAATACCTTTGACAAAAATGAAAATAGCTTTAGGTACTCTACTTATTTGGGCAGGCATTTGACTAAAGATATGCAATATTAATATGATTTTTCGTTCAAAAACTCAGTTTAAAAATAACATAAGTTACTTATATAAAATAACAAGTTCTTAAAAAAATCTGATCTTTGCCTGTTTAAAATGCAGCTATCAAAATAAATACCTAGGTACCAAATGGAGTATAGAACCCTACCGCTAATCATATATAACTTAGTTCCCCGCGGATCCAACCGCATTCCGAGGGACCTACTTCCCGCACTCGGATAAAAAATACTTGGCTTTAGACTACTTACTAAATACTCGTGACTATTATGGTAATCTGTGGTATTAGTATTCAAATCAATTCAGTAGTTTTCGCGTGAAAGCGCGAAAGAGAGATAGAGTTACTTTCGCATTTATAATACTCCTATTAGCAAAGATAACACTAACACATTCACCCTAGTTCATCTCTTACCCAACTACACACTTCCAGTGTGTTACCTCTCAATACATCAGGCCACGTGGCTTCACTTCCCACTTTGTCCATTGATTACCGGCTATTGTGCGCATTGACTAGCTATTATGTAGTATTAACGTTGTGTTGTGACCTTATTCTGATAATGATGATTTTTTTTGCTGTGATTGTGTGGTATTGTTTGATTATAACCTTTGCAACCCAGTTACCACGGCAACCCGATACCTTTTGCTAAAATTGGTTGTCAGACTTTCTGGCTTGTGACTACTCGTAACGACTGCCCGGGTAACTGGGTTGAAGAGATCAGATTGAACCCTCATTGAGTTACCTGGGCAAACTTATAGATCTTGTTATGACATAAAAAATATGCTATCAATGTATCATCAACCATTTAAGTGTGATTTGTAATCTGATACTAAGTTAGACCTAAGTATATTGAATTAATGTAAATGAACCCTTCTAACTTTGTCTACCCGTCGCTATATTAAGTTAAAAAAGCTTTAAATCAGTATGGACGTGTGTCAATTCAACAAAATTAACATCTATTAACAACATTTTTACAATATAATTGAATAGTACAAATTGTTCAGTGATTAGTGCATAATCTGAGGGGTGTTAGGAGATGACACGCGGCGGGCGCAGTCACAGTATTAAGATAGGCGTGTGATCTGGTAATTAATAATGGGATGAAAGTAGTATTATTCTAAAAAACCGTTTTTGAAAAATGTTTGAAAAATACTTACGTTATTAATTATTGGTATAATAAGCCTTTGTAGTTATCGGTACGGATATTGAGCTCTCGGCGGAAGAGTGGGGATCGCTTTGCGCACTGTACACACAAGGCAATAAACCAATAAATCGTTTCTGCGCAGGTGAAGGTCAGGGCTCAATATCCTTGCCGATGATTATATCCTAGTTTTTTTTAATATTATTTATTAAATTTATTTTATGTGAGACCGCTAGAATCAGATTTACCTAATATTCTAAGGTTTTTTTACATGGTAAGTTAAATTGGCTTGCAACGCTGTTTTATTGCACTTTACCGCAGTTGGGTAAAAATGAAGTTCCTACATAGTTCAAATTGCTCAGTGATTAGTAAATAATCTGAGGGGTGTAAGGAGATGACACGCGGCGAGCGCAGTCACAGTATTGTGCTAGGCGTGTGATCTGGCTTTAGTCGCGTAATTGGTGAATATAGATTTTGTTTCAAGATAGATAAGTGCAGGACAATAGCTACACTATTGATCTATTTACCTGCTTTTTATATTAATGTGAGATATTTTTTTTTGTACCCCAAGGAGTTTTTGTAAAATTAAGAGATTAAGGAAAAAATACACTGTTGGGACGTTGCCATATCTCTAGGTTCTGGGTGACATAGGTAGGTTACATTTTATCCGGATTATCGAATTAATTCTATCAGGAGGCGGGTGAAGCCTTGGCAATAAGATTTTACAAGCATTTTAAAGATTATTTTGTGGTTTTTACCGTGGTGGGATAAAAAAAAAACAAAAATATCAAGAGTAAATTGGTGCAATTTGCTATATTTTTACGAAAGGCTTGTAAAAGGATAGTTCTTATATTCTACTATTCTGCAATATGCAAGGACTTTCAATTCAATTGTTCATTGATCAGCGTATAAAGGGTGTTATATACTAGGGGGTGCCACGCGCGCGCGCAGTCACAATATTGTGCTATACCGTGTGATCTGGCTTTAATCGTGTAATCGCTAAATATCAATGTACCTATTTATTAGACATAAATCACACTAATTTTATAAAAGGTGAATGAGTCTGTGTTTGTTATTCCTTCACGCGAAAATGGTTCAACGTGTCTTTTTGAAATTTTGCATTTAGCTAGAATAATATAAAAGCTACTTTGAACCCGAAAAGTAGTTATCTGGGAACGCGGGTGAATCCGCGAGAATTAGCTGTAATATTTTAAAGACTTTTTGTACCCTTTCATTGCACTTTGCTGCAGTTGGCTAAAGTCTAATTGTTCATTGATCAGCCAATAATCTCAGGGGTGTTGAGGGGTGCCACGCGCGCGCGCAGTCACAATATTGTGTTATACCGTGTGATCTGGCTTTAATCGCGTAATCGCTTCGGTGAGAGTGGAAATGATTAAAAAGGATGGTGATGCGGTATTTTATTTTACTGCAGAGTTTTTGTTTGGCGATTTCCTAGTATTTTGCAGTGTGTTTACTTGCTCAACTTTTGTGGTAGGGTCAAACAGTTTGTTTATGGATTTTTTTTGTGCACTGGTACATACTTAATGATCATTTTGCTGGTGTTTTTTTGCATTTTTGACAATTACACTTGTGCTTATATGGTAGGTAGGAAATACTTTGCAACTTACAGCTTGGCTGCAGTTAAGCTAAATGTGATACAGAAGTACTTTATATTTTTTATAAACATATTTGTAAAAGTGTAAACTATTTTTAAACAAAGCGCAAAAATTTAGGTATATTTTTGTTTTGTTCAGGTAGATATTTATTGGAATTCATACGAAATAATTGTTCTCAAACAGCATACCAAATCTATGTTTATCCAAAAAACTACCGCATCTATTTCCTCCAACATCAATGTTTTGCTAATTGTTATACTAATAGGCTTATTTGCACATATCAGTGCACGCCGTGGGACTGTCCTTTGTAGAGTTACGATAATATAATGACATCTAATTTGTTTGCCAAGGGGTTCTATCGCGAACAAAAACGCGCCAAGCTTAGGCTATTTGAAGAAAGAAAGTTATTTTTGGATGTTTTCTGATTTAAATAAAGTTAATTATAATTCTCATGTCCCGAGGGAGAACTACTTCCAGTATCCGGATAAAAATAATATAATTGTCATTTTTTCAGGCTGTAGACTACTTATCTATGTAATTTTCATGTAATTAGTTTCTATAGTTTTGATGTAAAATCCCGCCAGAGTTACCTTGACATTTATTTAATTATAAACCTTACTAATGGATATTAATAGATATTAATTTATTAGTAAGGATATAAGTAATAGTTTTCAAATGCTTTAGAAAATACTTACTTGAACATAGAATTTTCTTAACAGGATTTAAAAACAAAACGACACAAAATTAACTACATATTCCTTCAATACATCACTAATTTAACTAAACAATTAACTTACCACTCAAATCTAATTGCATACTTCAACTACCAATAAAATTTAACAAAATACCTCCTAACGTAACAATTATGCAATCTAATTGGCTCATTCAAATTTCGAATTGTACATCACGAGCTCTGATTGGTCGGCTTATGACAGGTATTCTTTACTTTAACTCGTAATTTCGTACATTACCGTATGTGACAACCGATTTAAAAAGACCTTTAGAAAAATGATGTTTGTTAGAGTTCAGGGTTCATTTTAAAATGGTAGGATTATTAAGTACAGTTACAATATAATTGACAGTTATTTTATATTAAGTGGGTAGTTTAACTATTATCTAGTTTTCAGGCAGTAATTAAGGCGTTTCGTCCGGTTAATTTGTCGTCATTTTGCTGTTTTTAACTGTGATATATTATTAGGAGATAGTATTTTCGTATGAATATTGGATGTTGAGGTTATCGTTAAAATTTAAAGCGTTTGACTAGCCGACGTAAGATATATTTAAAGGTATTTTTACTATAAATATTTAATTGTGTAATGTTAGCTTACATCCCAAAATTTGTAATACATCGCCTTTGGGAAGTCCAATTTAAAATTAAACCAGAAAGGTTGAGGAGGTCACTCCATGGAAAACACTGGTATTCAGATGATTCTTGTTAGTCTGGAAGCCGACCCTAAGATATTTGGGAAAAGTCTAGACGGAAAGTCTACTTAGATAAACTGATTCGAACGAGGCATGTTCTAATTTGTGAATCTTTATAATTTTAATTTTTTTTCGTTTACTCTTGTCCAAAATGATTAGGAATATGAATCCTTTTAGCACAAAACTAGCTTAGGTACTAAAACGGGAAAAATGCTTTTCTTGTTTTACCAATGAAACTATTGGTGCTAGAAAAAATCTAATATACTTAATACGTTTAACTCTCACATAAGAAAATAAAAAGCATACATTTTTACAATGCATTTTTGCCATTCTACTCGCCCTGAAAAGTGGGGCTTCGTATTATAAAATATTCTAGGCTAATTGGAAAAATGATGCGTTGCAACGTTAAGGTGCAATCATAATGCAGTGAGGTTCCTGAGAGCCATTTTTTTGATATCTTTCGTCCTTAAGATCATAATCTGCCGAGCCTGGTATATTGGGTCGGTTTTTAGTCTAATTGATTGCAATTGTGTACAAATATTTATCTTTACAATAATATTAGTCCTACTTAAATGACAAAAGTTTATTTGATTTTCACTTTAAACATAGGTATTTCTGAAGTATCTACGACGAATACAGATATATAAAATTGTGCATTTAGCCACCCATCACAGAACTTATATAAGTATTTCGTCCGTAGATATAGTTATCGGCACGAATCTTGAGCTCTGACCTTCACCTGCGCAGAAGTAATTTATTGAGTCCCGTTTGTGGTATGAAGTGAGGCGCGTTAGTGGGCTAAAGCGGTGATTGGCCCGCAGTGCATCGCGTCATAGCCGTCACTCGGGATTGGTTCTTTGCTAATAAATCACTTCTGCGCAGATGTAGGTCAGAGCTCAAGATTCATGCCGGTAATTATACTAATCGAAAGTAACTATGTCTATCTATCGATGACACACCAAAACTACTAAAACACAGATATAATCTACAGTCTGAAAACAGACTACTAGGTTACTCTTAATCCGAGTGCAAGAAGTAGTTCCTTCTAGTAGTTCAAGGCAACTACTTTAAACGTCCCCTTACAGTCATAAAGTACAAAATGAAGCGATGAATACCCTTCGCTCGCCCCATGGGACAAGGCTAGGTCGGATTAATAATTCATTAAAAAATTCAAGCTTTTTCTACGAATAAAAAATCATTGCAGGAAACCGTTTCTACGGGTCACTGTTTCCACTGTCACGTTTTAATAATTATGTTAAACCAACTATCGGCCGTGGTGACTGTTCTCATGTAAGGAGTTTAGCCAGCTGCGCAGGACATATTATTGTGCACAAGCTTTTGCGCAGACACAGGTGCACTCACTATTCCTTCACTCTCATAGCCCGATGGGACGGCAGTGCGACACCACCGGAGAGAGATCAGGCGCAGGACCGACATTGACGTGCTCTCCTATGCATGAATACCTATGTATATCAATCACCATCTTCCAGATTTCAGCTTTATTGTAAGTTTCTTAATCCCACAGCATTCGCTATGCGACTTCTAGACCAATGAGCAAATTTGTTTAGGGATTTATTTGATATCTACTACGATCCACAACGTGAGCGATATCGCAAATAATCCACAGGTCTAGTAGACCTTACCTATAGTAACTAAAACTTCTTGAATACGATTTGCAAAACATAGGTATTATGAAACGCAATAAGTATATATGCGAATAAGAAAATTTCGTGCCGTATAACCAATGGACAAGCACACTCGGTTCGCATAATAAATATTGCAACAAGCGGGCTGCGGTCCCACATTATCAATCATTATCTACCCTCCACAACTAACGTATGTAAATTTGCTTATTAGTGCCTTCTATCTAGGATTAGAATATACCTTTGATATATGGCAAATCAATTAATATTGTATATTAGAGAATTGTTGAAGAAACCTGGACTATAAAGTCTGAAATCACCAACCCGCATTGAGCAAGCGTGGTGATTAATGCTCAATCCTTCTCCGTGTGAGAGGAGGCCGCAGTCCAGCAGTGGAGAGATAAAAATGCTGATGATGATATCCTTCAATTATAACGATAGGGGAGAGTGGGGGAATTGCGGACGCTGAAGGGAAATAATGCACAACATTCGTACTATTAGTAATTATCAGTCTGTCTTTATTAATTATCAATCTTTAGTTATTTGTCTACCAAAACAATTATACTTATTATACGAGATCAATCAATAAATATAATATTTTTAGCAAAAACAAAACCTTGTCAGTCCGTATTTACCCGCAGCGCTCGGGGTAAATTCGGACTGACCCTGGGTTAATTACGGACAGCATGGGGTATTTACGGACTAGGTCCACATCACTGACGAAAATCACAAGTAAAGCCTTTAGAAGAACTTCCTGCAGTGCAGTTCTCATGAGCCCACTTGTTACCTACACTTTGAACACATAATCCAGTCTTTGCCGGGTGAATCACTGTGCTTTTCCTGACAATAAATGTAAAAGTAATCAATATGTCAAACAAAGTAGCTCTGGGATTACCATATTTTTCTTCCGCCTGACGCAAAGTTATCTACTGGTCTTTTATTTCTTGCACAGCTTTTTGTAATGATTCGATTTTTTTCTTATATATTTCCGAGGCATCTAAAAATGAGTATTGAGTAGTCATTGATTAATTTCATAATAGTTTTTCGAATTAGGGGTAATTGCGGACGTACGTATTTACCCCGCGAGGCTTGTCCGCAATTAACCCAACTGGGTATTTTAAATCAAAGAGAGAAATTTGTAAGTTATGAAAACATTTCATAAAAAACAAACATTGGCGATTCAAACTCCATTGACAAAGCTATCCATAGAAAATATCACTTTTTACCATCACTTCATATACAGACCTGTCCCTCGAATTGTAAAACACTAAAAATTAGATCAATATACACATTTTTCTTTAATTTTATCTACCTTTGAAACAGTGCGCAGCCGGCTGTCGTAAGTTTTTGCGTGGCACTAAAATGGTGGAAAGAAACAGATGACAGCACCGGGCTGCCGCGGGGGGGATTGAATGAGTAGATACTTGCTAGTCCGTATTTACCCCGCGTCCGTAATTCCCCCACTCTCCCCTAAATAGGCTATCTATCACTGAAAGAGTTTCTCTAATCGGCAAAACAGTTCATGAGAAACATGCAAGGAAAAAAAACAACTTTTCAGCTATAGATTACATTTTTTTAGGCAGAATAGTAAGATTTTCTTCAGTACATGAATAACATTAAAAAGTTTAATTAACTTTTTGTGATGATACATTATACATACATACATATAAGGTTAGTGCCTATCTCATAATATCAATATACCTACTAATAATATCATAAACGTGAAAAATATATCAAATTCAATTTCACATACAAACCGACAACTTCAACACAGTCTTACGAAAACTAATCACACAATTAAAGTCCAACCAATTTTGACGACCGACGACCAAAAAAAAAAAATGGCGTCCAAGATTTTTTGTTGCCGTGTCGAAAAATGACACAAGTCGCGCCGGTTCAAAAAAACAATAAAAAAAAACTCGAAATTACACACGTTAGTAATACAGGGTATATAATTTGGCCCTATAATTCGTCGGGACATAGTTTTTCTTTTGTGTTTGTCGTAATTACGTTTTTTCGTTTTCGAGTCTTGTTTATTGTGAATCTTTCCGGTTTTTTTAGGAGTCACTTTCCGATTTTTTTTAGTGATCACCTTTTAGATGATACGTGGTCAGTTTGATGATTTGGTTGTTGTTTTTTTATGATTTCTATACTAACTTAATTCTTTATTTAGAAATAAGTATGGTGTCGTGCGTGAATTTTATTTGGCAATTTTTAATTTCGTATATCGCTTGTTATAAATATTTATGTAGTACATCAAGACTAGATATTTATATCGGACCGGATAACCAAGCAAATAGATAGGTTCGTAAAATTAATTAAGTGCCTTCCGAAACACGGAAGAACTCGTTATGACAAGATGGTCATGCGGCCAAGCGTTGCTTAACTTTGTGATCAGCGCTTTGACTTAGCCACTTCCTTTCACAATAAGTACATTAATTACTACAAAAAACCACGTTTATTTTATCATCTCAGTCAGTATAAATATATGGTGTTTTGTCGATTGTATTGTGCCTGATTGTACTCTTGTAAGAAGGGCAGCGCCACTGTCATCGATACGTGAGTACAGGTGAGCACAACGGTGGTTTGTGACCGCAACATATTTTATTTGAGTAAAATATATTGGTTTTTCTTGCAAGATTGCCTTGCTGAAAACAATTCGGAAATAATTCAGTAAGATATTGAAAAGGAACGCCTTTTAAGAAATCGTAGAAAAATAAGCCTTGTTAAGAATGAATAGTCAACTGAAACGGGAAATTGAAATATAATACGATTTTTTGATATTTTACCTAAATAATACTCTGACTAATGCTCTGAGCACATAATATGTATATTTGATTGGTCCTCCGAAAGTTATTTAATAATTTTTTTCCCAAATTTTATTAATCAGAATATTAATAAGATATAAAGTTGATATAACTATCCGAAGTATTTTTCCTTCAACTGTACCTAAGATGTCACTGAACACAAATTACTTCTCGACCACAATACTCATTGAACTACTGCAGAACAGATGGACAAAATTATATGTCTCTTTATTACATAGGGGAGTAGACAGAGACGGAATATGAATGCTATAGTTAATACAATAAGAGGAAAAGAGATGGAGAGATATATAGATCGTAGGCGTTATATTGAGGGTTCAAGTAAGGGTCGTAACTAGGAAATATATGAATAATATTAATACATAGACATTTTATTAGAAACTCGTGGTTAACTAACAGCCGCACGGGTCGATCGATCATAAGGTTAAGCAACGCTTTGGTTTGTGGATGGGTGGCCAGCTTATCATTTATTTATTTAATTTAAGAAGGCCCACAGAACATGTCATAGCTAACCACTACTCATAGATACAGTAATCATATTGCTAATGATAAGTTTCCACAGATAGTCATGACGAATTCTTTCGTGTTTCAAAAGGCATTTTAAGTTGCTGGGTCCTGGTTGTCATTTGAACATCTTTGGCAGTCGTTACGGGTAGTCAGAAGCCTGAAAGTCTAACAACCATTTCTGCTAAGGGGTACTTATTGGGTTTTCCCGGGTAACTCGGTTGAGGAGGTCAAATATGCAGTCCAACATAGTAGCCAGCAAGTCTGGTTACCAGTCTAAACATGGGATATCAGGTTGCCTATATAACTGGGTTGAGGAGGAACATAGGCAGCCGCTCCAATGGTGCCTTCTCCTGGAAAAATGATTGAGACAGTCTTTAGGCCTAGACTTTTCCCAGCTAGGAAGAGGCTAGTTCTTTTTCCAATATTACAGCTGTAATCTTTCCAAGTCATCTATGTACATATAAATTAATGCCGCTTTTTGTTTAAATTTATAACTTAAGAACGGGCTCACCTATCCAAACCAAATGTTTAGGCTTTGTTCGGACTATTTAGTAAATGGTTTATGTCAAGTTCGAACGTCCGGACTCTTTAATAGATGGTTTATGTGAAGTTTGCACAAAATCGGTTTAGTGGTTCTTCATTTATCAGATTTTTTGAAACAAAATGGTGGACTTTATACGTAGTACGTACTATAGTTTTCTACATTGACTGGTGTCAAGTACAATAAAAACCCTTCACCCAGGCTTCTTCCCTTGAACTCTTATGACCTGACAGTTAGAACTGTATTCATTAAGTAGTGCTGGTAATTGAGTATCGCGACAGTTGGCGTAATTAACTGTTGAGGTACAACACAATATACTAAGGGTAGGGTTGTAGTGGCAGCGGGAGCGATTTAAGGATTCTTAAGTTCATGATGTATTTTTATTTCTTGATGTAGAGCTATTTATATGATGGTTAATAATTTAATTGAATTGTAATGAAAATAAAATTAGCACAAAAAAATCGCGAAACATGCATGGGATATCTTTGTTTGTCCCTAAACACGAGGAATCTAGATTTTGGGTCTGTTTACAATACAAGGTTCCGCTAGCGCTTACACTCGCATCCCGTAGGAATTACTAGTAACACTTTGATAAATAGTAGCACATAGGTTTCTCGATAAATGGGCTATCCAACACTGAATATTTTTTTCAAATCGGTCGAATAATTCTTGAGATAAACGCGTTCAAACAAGGAAACTTTTCAGCTTTATAGTTCCCTGATGCCAGTATTTTCCTACAGTTACATTGACAAACAATATAATTTGCAAACTATTGAAACCGCCAACTTTCCCTTAAACTCTCCCCGCTCACACCAACACCCAACCTCACAAAAAAAACCACTAAAATAAAAGAATATTAAAAACAATGCGACCAGTAACGAAGCCGAGACAATAGGCACACAATAGGGCTGCACCACAATAGGCCTGCGCCACAATAGGGCTGCGCCGAGTGCTCGAGAGCTCGACACTCGAGTGCACTGGTGCAATTTGTTGCGACTGCGAGTCGATATCGACAAGTGCGCTTGTCAATTTTTATCGCTTGATATGTCGAGTGTGTTAGTACGATAAGTTGCTCCTTACTTATATAAAAACTATTTGATGTAAATTATAATGTTATTGAATTGGAAGAATTTTACATTAATCATAAATCCTAATCTACCTAAATAAAGTTTCACTTAAAAACCTGTTTAGAATAATGTTTTTAGCGAAGACATACATTAGGTACATTAGATAGATTATTGAAATAGTAGTTCTTTGACAAACTTGCGAAACATGGATATCGTCAAGAGCTTACTTCAACAATCTACATGGGTTGTCATTTCTTTTATATAATTTCTCAGTTCGTAAAAATCGGCTTACGCTTCAAAATTACTCTATATTTAACTACTATAACAACATTTGCCTTCGTAAGTTACCAAGTGAAATAGTAAGGCAAGGTAGCGAATGGCAAAGAAAACTCAGAACTCAGGAAAATCAACTTATAAGTAGAAGAGCGGAAGAAGTACCTATCATGTTTCAGTTTTCCAATACTATATAATTCCTCCTGTTTATTCTCTAAACTAATTATTCAAAAATAAGTAGGTGCAAGAAATAGGTATTAGATTTGTATGGAAAAACTAAGTTCACATTCATTTAAGTAACAAGACTCGTAGATACACATTAACAAGAATTTCTGCCATTTACGTTAAAATTGAAATGATAAACATTAGAAAGAAGGGGTAAAAGAGTAAACATTTCGACGTGATCATTCCATTTCAGTTACAATAACTCCGTGGTCCATATTTTAAAAGCACTCTGCACCACTTTTTAGAATGCGAGCTTCTTGCTGAGTCGCTTTTAGATGTTACGATACGATATTGTAGGAATATTGTTACTTTTAGTTCAGCGAAAGAAAGGTAATTTTATGTCATATCAAATTACAGCAATTTAGTAGCAAAACCTTTACATGAACACCTTTTACACGAGACAAATCGCGAGGGGCAAAACTCTATCGCTCGGTTTTAAATGTCATCTTTAGTACCTACCCATAGTTTTCAATTGTTTGCTATTATTTTGAGTGCTTTTTTGCTGCATTTTACTGATGAGAAGTGGTTTTTCCAGGACAGGACAGACTAAGCTGTCGGCTGGCAATTTATCTGATGATTTGCATTTTTTTTAGAAGATATCTTGAATCCGTGAAAAGTTTTCAGTCGGCCTTAAACCAGCCAGATAGCTGATCTTTGTAATATGCGCACTACCATTCATCTCCATACTGATTTACTAGCCTGATCAAACTATCGACCAACTAAAAGTATTCTACATTATATGAGGCTCTAGTAGTGTAAAGTTTGCTGTGTAAAGCATGCCTAAACAAATAAATCGGTCCGACCACGACACGACTTCAACAAAAGAAAAATCGTACAATATAAACAGCACAATTGATTTTCCCGGCGCGCACTCAGTAAACTGAAAGCTTTTAGATACATTAAGCCGATTGGAAAAACCGTGGTTTTAGTCAACTTACATATTACATTTATATCTACTTCTGTGTAGAACACTTAAGTATATGGAATGATCAAATATTCAAATGTAAAGTGGTGTTTGATGGAAAAATATTAAGGATTTTACACCGTTAACTTTTTTATGGTAAATCAACAAATGCGTCATCAGTTTTGGGTGCAGCATGAGGGAGTGTCAGACACTTACTGACTAAACCCACCATGTTCCTTCTGAAGCCCTTTATGTACCAGTGCTGTGGTAACTCTTTTAAACAATCCCGCAGTCCCGGCAGGGTTTGGCTATAAGCACTTTCCGTGAGAACTTCGTATAAGTAGGTATAACAGTTTATAAATCACGAAGATAATGTTAAACATTTGTTTACAGACTCAGTAAAATATAGGTATTATAAAATGCGACTGTTGTACTGATTTAAATGCTTGGTACAAAAAAAAGTAAGAAACCTAGAGTCTGAAAAAGGATACCTAGCTGTAGGCTACTTTCATCTGGGAGCGAGAAATGGTTTCTTGCGGGGAATTGGGACGCGTAAACATATTAGGTACCTATAGCTTGAAAGAATCTTCGAAACTGAAAACGGCTCAGTAGGTCTAGATATAACATCCTACACACAAAATTGACGAAATTAATTAGGACTTAGCAAAAACTCTATGCAAAAATTATTGTTTAAAAATCTAATTTCTTTAATATGATCTAGAACTTTCCAAAACACCGCCATACAAAAATACAAGACAACATTTTATCTATGTCCCCTAGAGGAAAAATAAAAGTCATTAACATGTACCCTCGGCGAGGCGGGTAGCGTTGCTATGGCAACCGCCGGGGGCGGCGCTATGTGCCGGTAAATAGGACAGCGGGGTAGCTGAAATATTTCGTAGGTATTAAAGGACTGATTTTATTTGTATATTGTAAAGCATTTTTATTACGCAGGCTATAATAAAAATAAGAAGTATTTTTGTTATGAAGTTAAGAAGTATCTTCATAGTCGTTTTTCGATTTTGAAAATTAGTGGTATATTCTGAGCTCGGGTAACGTTTGATTTATTTTAAAATATTGTATGTTACCGAAAAGGTAAAATTAAAATATTGTTGATAAGTACTTAATCAAAAATTCTTCAATAGTCTGGTATTGTATGATTTCATAAAAAAACCGGATTTAACGCGAAAAAATCTTATCTTAAACAGTTTGGCTCTACTTACTTACTGTTATTTTTTTTCGCGGTAAAACAGTTTTATCGAATACGATACCAATTGTTATGGAGGACTAAACTGGACATGTACCTATCCTTTTTGGCTATAAAGTAAATAGCAGTCGGTGGGGTAAAACTAGAGTTTCCAAATGCCTGAAACCAGAGCCTTGACATAGTTACGGCAAAAACTAGAATCAATAGGATTGTTCTAAATTCCGTAGAAAATAACAACTAGCTATCCTATATATTTTCCGAGGTAAGCCACACGTTATCTGTGCAAATTAAATACAGCTAACCAGCCATAAATTGATAGTGTTAAACTCAGCTAAAAATAATAACATAACAATTAAGATAATTTAACAGAAATTATAAACGTTCTGCTTGCTTCTTCGTGTGTGGTCTAAAAAGGCCATATTATAGTATATCAGTTAGATACTATGATATTGCAATCACGTAGTATTTTTAATTAAAAACTGACTCTTAATAATTTGAGTCTAAATGGCGTGCGAAAGGTTCCGTATTTACAAATTTAAAAATGGTTACTAAGTATTTGAATGCATCACTCGAAATTTTTCTAACCCGAATTCTTATGCCTACGCATCAGATACCTATCCCATGACAACCCTTCGGTTTTTCGGTTACCAGAGCCACTTTTAAAATTCCTCTTACTTACGCAGTTACATACTTTTATTATCTGACTAGCCTTTTCCCACTATAATATTGTAAAGTAGAAGAGTGTGTTAGAAAAATATTTCAGTGTTAGATAGCTCATTTATCGAGGAAGGCTATAAGCCAAATATAATCCGGGTGCGTGGGGTAAATACGACACGTGGTACGCGAGTGTGACTGCTTGAGAAAACTCTGTATTTCTATAAGGTTTCAAAAAATAGACCGCAGGTCCTGCGGACCCATTGTCAAAGAGTGTAAAGATATCCTCTCTGGAACCCTAAGAAGATAAGTTGGATATTTATATGTAGAATCCTAAATGAAGTGTTACCACACTTCAGTGGAAGATAAAAACTTTTAATTTGTTTATTAATAATCAATATGCAGCTTTCAAAGCATGTTAGTTTATGAGCTGTGAAAGTAATCAGATAGGTGATTTACTTCGTTAATTGGATCATTTTTCACGTGGTTAACTGACCTTGCATATTACACAGTCACGTCTGTCTATCTTAATTAAAGACATATAGAACTGTACTTGGAAAATATATAACCTATATCACGCGGGAATCCGGAATAGTGTGGGCTCGCAGCAGTGCTAGAATTTTTCAATTTGTTTAGGGTACAGAAAACCCATCAAAAATTATCTTTATAATATTAAAAAGATACAGGATATAAATCGAGGTAGATATAATTATTTACTTCTCTAGTTCTTCAGAATATTTTCAGATATTTCATCTCCATTAATAAATAAATGAAATATTTTTTTGGGCTTCGAAGCCACTGAATCGAATTAAGCATTCTTTCACTGTTTGAAAGCTACACTCTACCGAGTATGTATAGGATATATTTTATCCCTGTACGGGCAGTAGTTCCTACGGAACGCTAAATACATACATATTTACAAGTGAAACTAATATATAAGCGCGTTAAAAACCTAATTTAACAAACATTTGGCCGACAAAACTAAAAGTTTTAACGTTATTTTAAGCTAAAAACAAAAATAAAATAGTCCCACTTTTCCATTTTCCCCGTTTTCCTTGTCCACCCTCCTTTCAGAGTTGTGTTACATTGAATTATGAACAGCGGTGTTGCCAAGTAAAATAAAGCATTTCCATGATTTTCAGCTCGTACCTACTAGACTTTTCATTCGTCAAAAACGTTGCGGATTAACGATTTTATTTTTTCATTTTGAAAAGCTGTATGTGACGTTTATTTTTTAGCTTTTGTTTCTGGCTGCGAAAGTGGCCTATAAAGCCTCTTTTCTATAGCTTAGAAGAAATGATTAAAATTGCTTATGCTTATGTTGTCAAATAGGTAAAGAGCATTATAAAACGATATTCGCTACTATAAGCTGTATTACTGTTTGGATACTACAAGCTATAGTGAAAGTTTCATCTAACCATTCAGTAGTTTTTACGTGAAAAAGTAATAAACGTAGATACAACCAAATTAGGCTAGGCTGATATGATGACGGAAACTTCATCCCTTAACCGGATAAAATATAGCGAAAAGTTTTTTTTTTTTTCAAATAGCAGTAGTTTCTGAAGAACTCTTTATAAATTACCTAGTAGAAGTACCTATAGACAAATTCAAATTGTCATATCTAATTTTCATTAGTCACTATTGGTTTTCAAAGACACGAAAATCTCATATCATGTGACATTGTATATTAACTTTCTATGACGCTTATTTCGCCCTGTAAGTAAGCCCTTATGAGGTCAACAATAGGGTGACAATATGAGGTCAAAATGTCAAGTATTGAATCGATTGAAACAATATGATTTTGTGTAGAAATGAATACGCAAACGAAATATTTGTATGTTTGCTTTTTGGTGAATTGGGGACTCAATATCTTTAATGAAAAGTCTTTTAAAATATAAAGCTAGCTAGCCAGGTGATGAGCCAGGTTCGAGAGTGGTCAGAATTTCTGGCTTCTGACTACTCGTGACGTCTGCCAAAGATGTTCAAATGACAGCCGGGACCCACCAATTTATCGTGCCTTCTGAAACACAGGAACTCGTCATGATAAAATGGTCATCCATTCACGACCCAAGTACACCAAGCGTCGTTAACCATATGAATGATCGACCGACCCGTGTGACTCTGGCTCTTACTTAGCCACGATTTCCTAATTGGCCTTCTTTGTAAATTACACACGTCAACAATTTTTTTTTTATGAAAATGAAAACTAGCAGCGTCAGAATTAAAATGTAATTAAATTAAACCTATGTACATGATGCTTTAGTTAGAAATTTTCAAACAATTTTGTTGTCCTTAAAAAAATACGTCGAATATCGTTAAAAATAGCGTTTTCAGCACTTTACGATCGCTGTACCTCCATATCAATACCTGAACGTGTTAGTTCAACTTAATATAATGGACTTCGATTAGGTACGTATCAAATGTTCTACCAGAAATTATATATTTCACCTTAGTTTCAAAAACGCTGTAGGTGAGTAATCTGTGCGTAATAAATGAACCTAAACCAATTATTACGAATCCAAATTACTTACGCTAGTAAAATTGTTATTTTAAACAAGAATGGCCGACGAAATTAAATACTAAAAATGAATGTATTAAATGCGCTCAAATTATTTTATAACAACCAATAAACTGTGACGATGAGTATTTTTCAGAAATAATTAAAAAACTTAATCATTGCTTTAGAGAAATACTTAATTGGATATAAGGACCGACATGCAGGCTTCCATTTATTTTATTATTTTACTTGCTTCCGTTCGCGGTTTTACCCGCGTCCTGAAGGAAACTACTGCCCGCTTAGATAAAAAGAATCCTGTCCACATATACTATTATAATAAAGAGGATTTTTTTTGTTTGTTCCTAAAAGGCTCCAAAACTACTATACCGATTTGAAAAATTCTTTCCGAATTGATAACTTATCCCTTTTGAGAAGTCGGGTAAAATTAAAGCCTAGGTTGCAGGTTGTGGCTTTTAACCACAATTTGTGGATAAAAAGGTTGGTGAATTCATTTATCAAATCGCCTGTTCGGTACTTGAAATCTGAAATAATTTCTTTTCTAACAGGTCATTGGGGTTATAACTGAAACCACGGGTTGTACCATTGCAGCTGGTTGCACCATTTCTAGTATGAGTAACTATGTTTAACAATTTATTTAATAATTATTTAAAAAAGGAAAATATAACTTAAACTGAATATTTTGTTCATTTAATCACGAGTTATTTCTAATTTAATATTCAAAACACCGCTTTGAAAGTCACAGATTTCAGTACAAATGCAAAAACCTAGAACTTCAATTTACTTTTTAAAAATGGTTCACTTCATAAACCCTTCAATGCTCGTAACATTTTCATAACAAAAAACCTCGCGTTAAGAGTATCATATCTCAACCATCTATCTCTTTCACACACTACTCAAAATAGCACGTTAAAAAGAGATCGAAACACCCCATCAGTTACCTCTCGAAACGTCTCTTAATGATATGCAATACGACCCTCTTTAATCGCCCATCCCTTTCCCACTTGAGAATTTAATAAGGGAGTGAAAGAGATAGAAATACATAATAGTGTTCCGTTTCAAAATTACATTATGAAGTAGTGGCACGCGACCAAATTAAGTAGACCTTTCGAATTCGTAGAGTTTATTGAGTAACACGTTATTTTGAACTAGCTCGAGGGGAGCGTGGGTCTTTTTAAATTGGTCGTGTATTGTAGGATAATTTTTCATGGCTCCTAAGTGACAAATGGTGAGGAAATAAATTTTATTTATAGGTTTTAGTTGACAGCGAGTTGTAAATGAAGTTTTAATGGCGTCCATGTTTGTTTACCGTGATATTAGTGATTTATGTGCTGTATATAAACTTGGATTGGTGAAAGTATGGGGTTGATTCGACGAAAATTGTATAAGTAGGTGTAGGTCTAACTTTTTGGAGGTTATTTACTCGGCTGAGGTTTTATTGTAAGTAAGTTGAGTTAGCAATGTCTTGGAAATTATGCTTGCTTATATTATACTTACGTAAATGCGAAAGTTACTCTGTCTGTCGTGCTTTCACGCCTAAGCTATTGAACCTATTTTAATGTGGGTACAGAAAATATTATAGAGCTTGCTGAGAAGGGACATAGGCTACTATTTAACCGTCTTCAAAAAAGGAGAAGGTTCTTAATTTGTCGGAAGCTTTTTTATGTTTTACAAACAACACATCTAGTAATGAAACAGGTCAGACAGGCAGTCGCTCCTTGTAAGACTCTGGTACTCAGCTGCATCCCATTAGACTGGAAGCCGACCCCAACATAGTCGGGAAAAAGCTAGGCAGATAGATAGATATATTGGTAATATAAATACTTATCAGCAAATAAATATTCAGATTGAGTACTACAGCGGTCAGTAATGTTGCCAGCAAATGATTATAATTACGACCACAATGCCAGAGCATGCAATGTTCAATGCAAATGGATAAAGGTACCTATACCTACGTATACCTATATCCATTTGATTGTAAAAGCCTGTTATAATATGTACCATTCGGAAATTTCCTGAAATCTGTGGGAAATTTAATGCTCCCACGGGACCAAGGGATTTTCGTCCGATATTGCGTTTTCTAACTACGTAATTCTTCTTCGTAGGTATCGAGTGAGCTGCAGGATTGATCACCTAGCAAACTCTGGTACACTCTGGTGGCCTTTCTATCGCATCCATAGACTACCTAAGCCACTAATTCATCTATGTAGGTGCATATATCATTATATTGATGTTCGTCATCATTATCTGCCTAGACTTTTCCTAAATATGTTGAGGTTGGCTTCCAGTCTAACTGGATGCATTTGAGTACCAGTGCTTTTCATGGAGCGACTGCCTGTCTGACCTCAACCCAGTTACCCGGGCAACCCAATACACCTTGCTAAGATTGGTTATAAGACTTTCTAGCTCGGGCCTACCTGAAACAACTGCCAAAGATGTTCAAATGACAGCCAGGACCCACCAATTTTAATATTTTTTCCGAAACACGGAAAACCCCATCATAACAAGATGGTCACCTATCCACGGATCACACCAAGCATTGCTTAACCTTATGATTGATCGACCCGTGCGGCTGTTACTAAGCGCTCCTTATATATTATCATTACATATACATAGGTATTACCTACCAATTACAATACTAATTATACGCAGATTTTTTCCTACAGCATATAATTTCCTTATATAAACTATGAACAAAACAGCTATAGAATATTAATTTTGAACCAAACTAGGCTTAACTGGTTGTAATGCAGATATATGGTTATATACACCATTTTAATGTTTATTGTGTATATGCTAATGGTTTTCATGTTATGACCACGCCTTGAATTTATTACTGTAACGTTCGTTTTTATGGGAAGGACTTTTTTATGTTGGTAAGTAACTAGAAATTGTGTTGGAGTTTTTCGTTTCCGTCATTTTACTTTAGAAAGGAAATGGTGTGGGCACCAACCTATATACTTAGAAATGATGTAGGTTTGTTTAATCAGAGGACTTTATGATTAATATCTTAAAAAACAGTTATTGTATCTTAGGAAACCATATAATTAGGTATCTATCTATAATCTCTTATCGTATTCAGAAATAAAGCAAGTTAAAAGGGCGGATGAGGGATGTTGACAGGGATAACTAGATGCTACTGCCTCTAAGGAGCGACTGCCAATCTGACCTCCATCTCCATCTTATACCAGTTACCCGGGCAATCCAATATCCCTTTGACTTTCTGGCCACAAAGATTTTATGAATAGAGAATTCAGAGAAAATTGTATTTACTGTAACATAATTATGCAAAAAAATTACTACGAGAAGAGTAAAAATATTGCAGACGCTCCAGATTTAGCCCAAAAAATACGCGCAGCAATTTCACATGACAAAATATAGCTACATAAAAATATAAAACATTTTTCCCGAACCCCTCCTTTCGAACACCGCCCCACACGTCTTACCCCTAGCCACAGTCACACGCGACTGACCAAGCACAATACAATTTGATTTGCCAATGTTCATCTACCCTCTTCTTTCGCACAATTTGACTCGACAACAATAAGTAAATTGGTCCTTTTGTGGAAAATTCTAGACAATTTTCTAGTTCAAACTAGTGGAAATATTGCTTGTTAGTTCCTTTTGTTGTTGGACTAGCTTTTTTGTATTATTTTAGATCTTCTTTCTTGTGGGTTAATCAACGTTTTATTGTAAAGGTTTGGGGTATTGTAAGAGTTAATTCATGTAGATGTAAAAGGGTTACTTTTAATTTTAATTTTGTATTTTATTGTGATCATTGTCAGTCTTTTGCTTAAGATAAGCTGGTAGTCAGGTTTCATCCGCCAGCCGTGGAAATTAGTTCCCGTACCCGGGTAAAATATAGCCTGCGTATCTCAGCTAAGCTTGCCAAAACTCGGTTCAGTTGTTTCAGTGCCCTTAGGATACAAATAAAGGAAAATACAGTTACCTATGTATGTGGTTTTTCCATGAAAACATTATTGACTTTGCCAATGTACCTACGCACGATAGAAAATTACTGTATGCGCAAAATAAATATTTCAAAGGATAAATAGAAACATGCATATAAATTTCCCGAAGCCTGAAATATTTATATGATTTATTGCCGTGTACATGAGTTTTTTGACTTGATACACAAGAGTGACGTGTAGGTACACGTGCGACAGACAATTTAGCAATTCAAATGCATACTAAGTTTACGCTAAACCTCAAATAACGCCATGCTCTTATGCTGTCCAATGGCATTTTTTCCCCTAGATCAACAAAGCTTTTTAAGTGATAAAACAACAATTTAATCAAACATGTTTCAAAACCAAATAAAAACCGCATATCCATTAAATAATATCTAAGAACCTACAAAATAATCGCTTCACGCAAATCATCGAGAATTCAAATCGATTGCTTACATAACAATAATCATTTCGATTTTGACAGACAGGGTTGTACCACCCCCAAACAGCCCACCCCTATTTACGGACCCGGAAACAGAAATGACTATATTTTTTTCCAAAAAACCGCAGTCGCGACAGACGCGCGGCGCCTGCGCAGGCGGCTTCGAAATTTGAATTTGAAATTGGAACGTAATGGCGACCCTGGCGGCCATCATTAAAAATAGATCATAGACACGGATCAAATGATTTTGTGTAATTTTCTATCGTTAATGCTTGATCTCTTTGTAATAATGTTTTTTGTCCTATTTAATAATATTATGTACGTATTTAAGATGGTCTGGGAATGCATTAGCCTTTGAGATCTTGACAGAGTTTTGGTTAATCAATCACAGCGGATTTTCCGAGCAGAAAAACTGGAAATAGTTGAACCGCTGATGCCGCGGCGCCACTATATTAAAGTCTCCCTTAGATTTTCTATGCAAGTGCTCCCACACCAGGGAAATCACCTCTAAAAATCTGTTCTGAGCAAGGTTTGCTCAATTATCTGCTGTCGCGCTTTTATTATGTGCTATACCATCCCTAAGATCCGCTCTGAGATCCGAATAGAGAATTGAAGAGTTTCTTGCGCCCTTTCTTTTTGCCAGCAAATATACTTAGGAAGTAGTGAAAAGTGATTGGAATAGGATTAATAGAACCCTTTTTCGAGTGTATGTAAGTATGTATGTATGTCTGTTCCTTTGTGACCTCCTGTAGCCTAAACGGATAGGATTTTATATCTAGGATTGGCTCAAAAGGAGCACTTTTATATCTGTCACTGCTATCCTATTTAAATTATAAACGCGAAAGTTTACATTTATGGAGGGGTTAGGTACTTATACTTCGATACTGTTCCTCTTTCACGCAAAAACTACTTACAGGATAGATTTCAATTTTTTTAATGTAATTTTTAATAATAATAAAAAATAATTTTTAATGTAAGTACTAGGCAGTTTTTATCCTTGTCCGGGAAAAGGTTCCCTCGGTACGTGGGTGACACGAATTTGTTTAGTAATAAATACTTAAATGTTTTTTTGGGTTTTTCATGTTGTATCCTGAACCATTTTGGTCAGTGGAATTTCGTCATAACCATTTCTTTTACTTATTTTCAAAATATATTTTGGATCCCTGCTTACACACCTACCGCTACACATAATCACAGGAAACGTTGTTCCTCTCATGAATATTTAACTACAAGTTTAGGATGTAACGTAATTCTTGGCCGGCGCCTAAGCTAATTATGTTAATTTTAACTTCATGCGTGTCTAGACGAGTATCTGCGCTTTCCTTTTCAAGTTTAAACTGGGAATTATAAGTTAAGAAAGTTTTGTATATGTGTAAGTAATATAATTGTAGAAACCTACTATGGGTACTAGAAATTGACCATTGGCTGTTTTTCGCATGGAACGTTAAACTGTAGGTCCCGGCTGTCATATAAGTTAAGAAAGTTTTGTATATGTGTAAGTAATATAATTGTGCTATGGGTACTAGAAATTGACCACTGACTGTGTTTCGGGCACGTTAAACTGTAGGTCCCGGCTGTCATTGAACATCCTTGGCCGTCGTTACGGGTAGTCAGAAGCCAGTAAGTCTGACGCCAGTCTAACCAAGGGGTATTGGGTTGCCCGGGTAATTGGGTTGAGGAGGTCAGATAGGCAGTCGCTTCTTGTAAAGCAATGGTACTCAGCTGAATCCGGTTAGACTGGAAGCCGACCCCAACATAGTTGGGAAAAAGGCTCGGAGGATGATGATATGTATTTAGGGCTGCCATCCGTCCGGGTTTCCCCGGATTTGTCCTCGTTTGAAGGCCGTCCGGGGGACGTCCGGGCGGGGTTTCAAGAAGTGTCCGGGGAAAACCCGGACATTTTTCTTACGAGTTGAATTACAAATAGACACACAGACTGCAGAAGTCGAAGTGTCCCAAAACTAAAAATTTTCGCGCTCGCTTCGCTCGCGGCGACTTCACTTTACGGTGGTTTTTATTTTTCAACATTTTTGTCTAATCTATCAAAAAGGTTTTAAAGTCCTATTACTAACAAGAAGGTAACTCCTAGTTTCCATATGAGCATTCTTATTTATGACCTTCGAAATTTTAAGTCATAATCTTTCAATACTAGGTACTACTTGAGCTAGATATGGCCATGACTTTTCATGTAAGGAAGCATCTCATTGAATTTAAGTATATAGTAATATTAAAAATTAGGTCTTATTTTGTTAAAAAAAAAAATCGGACTCGTCCGGGGAAAAAATGCGATTTACGCCAAATGTCCGGGTTTTTTTAATATTTGTCCGGGTTTGGCGAAATTCGAAATGGCAGCCCTATATGTATTGTATATGTTAAATAATTGTCCTAGAAAACTGATAAATAAAACTTGGGAACATCATCTGACTAGCCTTTTCCCAACTATGTTGGGGTCGGCTTCCAGTCTAACCGAATGCAGCTGAGTACCAGTGCTTTACAAGAAGCGACTGCCTATCTGACCTCTTCAAGCCCGATACCCTTTCGCAAGGCTGGTTGTCAGACTTTCTGGCTTTTGAGTACTTACCCGTACTTAACAGGAACAAAAAGTTTTGTCAAAAATTCGTGGAATAATCGGCCTATTTATTTCGCCCTATCTTTATTTATAATTACCCGACTGCCAAAGAAGGAGGGTAATGTTTTTCGAGTGTATGTAAGTATGTAAGTATGTATGTATGTCTGTTCCTTTGTGACCTCCTGTAGCCTAAACGGCTTGATGGATTTTGAAGTATGAGGTATCGTTAGATTTGTCTTGATTACGGGAGTGTCATAGGATACATTTTATCCTAAAAGTCCCACGGGATATTTTTTCTAAATTTCCCTTTAAAAAAATATGTATGCGGTATCATTAGATTCATTTCAATCACGGGAGTAATTAATATAGGATACGTTTTTTCTCAAAATTCCCACGGGAACATGTTAATTCTGCGTCAACGCAAAGCAACTCATGCGTTAGCAAGCAAAAAGCGATTCTTTTGGCGATACAATCACGTCGTCTTGATCAAATGCATGAACGTCGTCTTGATCGTCTTGAACGTCGCATTGGCGGTAAATTTATGTTGCGGAGTAACATCACTCGTAATCTAAAGCCAAATGTCGTCGAAATAATTTAAAATGGTACTTACATATACATAGTCTTCTACATCTACAACATTTTCGTTAAATAAAAACAGCTAAAAAGTTATAAATAAAAGAATTATTATTAAAAAAACAAAATACCCGACTGCACACTAAAAAAAGAGTAAAACAAGCCCCACAATAATATTGATCAATACAACTTTACTGAATATAATTTATAAATATTGATGGAAAGCATCGCAGGCGGGGACCACCTTGACCGCCACCAACGAAAATTCTGCTAAATGGTGCACAACCCAAATGACTATAAATGAGCCTCTGTTGGTCCCCGCCTGCGATGCTTTCCATCAATATTTATAAATTATATTCAGTAAAGTTGTATTGATCAATATTATTGTGGGGCTTGTTTTACTCTTTTTTTAGTGTGCAGTCGGGTATTTTGTTTTTTGTTCGTAACTCCTTATAAGAGAGATATAGAGATAAGAGATTCAGAGTAAAACTAATTTACAGTTCTCAACTAATATCTTCGGCTGACTGAAACTGACGCGCATGCGCAGTGCCTTTTGCTGTCTATTTTCCATATAATAAAGTGGAAACAGTTTTTGTTTGTTTGTTAAAGCACAGATTACTAAATAGTTATCAAGGCTCCGAAACTATTGAACAGATTTGAAAAGTTCTTTGACAGTTGGGAAGCTACGTTGCGCTCTATATTTTTGAGTAGGTATGGGAAATAGTTTCCATTGGACGCAAGGGAAACCGAGGGAAAACGGCTAGTAGGTATCTAATAAAATGATAATGTGACGTTATCTACTTACTTATAATATCCATGCATCATGATGTTGTTTCTCTTACACAATATTTTTGACTCCAAACAATGTTGAGATTTCGTTAACACTATTTTGATTCCATCCAAGAAAACTGATCCCGCCATTAACTATAAAAAACAAAACACTATCGAAATTATGTCACTGTGAGTTCTAAATTCGAAATTCGGTCTTCAATAAGGAACGCCATCACTGTCAAATTCAAATTACATAGGTCTTTCATAATGACCAAAGAGGTTAGAGTTTTAATATCACTTTGAAAACTTTTTGGCGTCCATTTTGTTTTGGCTTAAATTGACTACTGTTTTATTTAAATAACTTTTTCACTTTCTGTCTGTCTGTCCCCATCGCGAGTTAGTAGCGTAATGATACGACACTATACAACATGCGGTTTTCTACCCAATTATAATGGTGTACAATTTGTGTGAGCAAAGAGCAATCATTTGAGGTCAATACCAATTTAGTGTCATGCTTATTATGTATAATGTGCTTATATTAGTCCGAGGATATTGTTGGCAGCTTAAATATTGGTTCGGTTGATAGATTTTTGGTTTCTGTAGTAGAACAAGGTGGAATTCTGGATGAACATAGAATGTTGGTCGGATGTAGCTAAGTGTATGTCGTTTTGGTTTTAAATTAGAACAAAATTGCTTATCTACTAGGTGCCAACATATTAACAATTTCTACTTGGTTTTAGTAGGTACTGGTTTTACTTTCTTAGAATCATTATAAGAAAAAAACGTCCTTGATGACAGATTTGACCTGCCTAATTATAAAATAAATATTGTCAAGGTTATAATTTTTGCAATAATTATGTTGACTTTGTCAATTTACATTTCAGTTAGATATGTTTAAAATATATAAAAATATAGTTAGCTGTTCCCCGTAGTTTCCAGTATTTCCTGTACCCGGACAAAAAGGCGCCTATGTCCTTATCAGGCTCAAGACTGTCTATGTAGGTACCAAAATTCAGTTAAATCACGGACTCTAACAGCCAGTTTTTTCATCAAAAATAAAATCCAAAGTAATGTCATAAAGTTTAGTAAAAGTAACGGTCAAATTCGTTTTTTCAAGGCTAAAGTAACAGCAAAACTAATAGTTAAAATTGCGAAAAAACGAATTTGACCGTCACTTTTACTTTATGACATTACTTTGGCTTTTACTTTTGATGAAGAAACTGGCTGTAAATCAGTAATTTTTTCATGAAATTCGGACAGATAGACAGTTACTTTCGCATTTTTATTAAATAAAGATAAAGCCCATCAACAATCTGGCTGTATGATGACGTCATTGTCTCAAAATGCATACACTTTAAAAAAAAAAACGCCATCTCATTTCATATTCCCGCGTTAAAACCTAACCTATATTCAAAAACAAATTGTTTTCTGTCTGAGACAGATGGGTATCGGCGTTATTATATTTCTAATCCATCATTAGTTTCAAAAGAATCTAGTTTTAAGACGAAAAACGTTGAATTAACATAATGATAATGTTGGTTGGGTGTAGAGTTGGGAATGGTTAGAGATGGTAGCTTTTGCTGATCGATACAAATATCTGAAATGTTGAAAGAATAAATAAGTTGTTTTACATACATACCTACATTAAGACGAACGAAAACTTACATTAGAGATTTAAAATTCAGGAATGCTAAAGTATTTTCAAAAAGTTAGCTAATAATGTCATCTTCATCTGACCAGCCTTTTTCCCAGGTATGTTAGTGTTGTGCTGAGTAGGTACAAGTGTTTTACAAGGAGTAACTAATATTTTTCTTGTGGCGGGTTTCAAAATTAATTAAAACGCATGAATGATTTTTACAGCAATGCAGTATTTGTTTCAAACATAATTTTCTCTGATTTCTATAAATGGTTTTGATCCTACTTAACACACTTGAACTATTAAAGTTAGGAGTGATAGAAACCACTTATTAACACAAAATTCATTTACTTAGATTACCTTAAATACATTACTTTACATTACGAAATCTCAAATAGGTATCAATAAAACAGTCTACATATTCACAAGTCTATGGTCCGGGCTGTTATTACTCATGTCAACATGAAAAATCATGCCTCCACGACGAATACTTAAGTACCTATAGGTATGATAAATAAGATTATAGCTGATATTCAGTCTGTCTGTCCGTCTGTTTTGAGACTCTTACAGGAAAATCCAATCACACTTTTCACTGCCGTTTTCATAAATATTATTTCAGTAAGAAGTATGCTATTTTACCGTTTTTTTTTGACTCGGGATATTATTAGATGACCCCTCCCACCGTGAGGGAATGTCATACTTTTACTAACTACACCCACCATTTTCTTTTTGGGGCTCACAGTGTATCTACCAGGGCCGCTGTAACTTGCGTTAACAATCCAGCAGCCCATTTGACCAGTAGGTATCTGTCATACCATTTACTCTTGTGTATACTCTGGTCTTATTTGAGTTAGAGTTTTCACACTAGCGGATTTTCCGAGTGGAAAACTGAGGGACATCTCTCGGTTTTCAATTGTTTGTTGTCAAAATGGCTGCTTGTATGTTGCTGTGTCATGCGGAAATTCTATCATTGTGAATAGGCTGTCAAACTTTGTCATTGGGAGTACAGCTCATCTGAGATTTCCATGATCTTCTAGAGAGAAGGCCTATCTAGTTGTCTCATGGTCACCTCATTTTTTTCCAACTACACATGAATGAAACCCCTATTTCTTACTATACCTCACCATATAAAACACTGTTTGAAATTAACTTGACTTGCGGGCGAAACCGCGAGCTAAACATAGTACCTATAGCCAAAGATACAAAGTTAATGATATTCCTTACATGGGCCCACACTAAAAATTATGAATATTAAACTCGTACGCCACTTAGGATTACTGACCGTATTTAATAACAATAATGTACCTTATTATGTTTTAGATTTTGGTGGTTGAGATTGTTTTCCATAGAATGCTATGCTATAATACAGGTATGACTTTTAAAAACGACTAAAACGATTTGGAAGCTTATCTCTTAAAGAATTTATAAATCGTAGGTGTTTAACACGTTTTATCCGCGACCCTAGAGAAATTCTTCCCGCATCCAGTTAGAAATAAATCAAATTATGGTTATTTTTTCAACATGTGTGTCCCATGTAATGAAATTAGCGTGCAAATATTTAAAAAACCGTTAAAATATAACACAAGCACGCTAATATAAATTACAACAAAGTGGACAATAATGACAAACGAAAATGTTCTATAGTTTTTCCGGGAAAAAGTGTTTCACCATTTTCGCTGCTACATTATCTAACCAGCTTTTTCAACTTTATCAGGACGGCAAAATAATCTTTCCTTCTATAGATTTTTCATTTTAAAGAAGCATTGTAGGTAGGTATAGCTTAAGAAAAGCTTTGCATCGCTTTCAGTGGAAAAAAGCTTCATCTTATTTTGGTCAAGATAATTTCGTAAATTATTAGTGTTATCGTTTATATGTGGGAAAATATTTAACATTTTAATTTTAGTTACATATTTTCAGAGCTATATTATAGTTATTTGAGTAAATTTTCTGATACCTATGTTTTAGGACAGTATTATATTTTACATTCTTTTATGGCTGGTGTTTGTAACTTTATGGTTTAATCATTATCTTTTTAATATTTTAGAACTAGCTTCAACCAAGTCCCATGGGAATTATATAACCTACACACCCAGGTAATAAGTTTAGTAGCCTGTAGAATTTTTCGATAAACTGGAAGAATGTTTCAGGTAGGCTTAGTAGTTCCTAAGATAAGCGCGTTCAAGCATACAAACAGGGTCTTCAGCTTTACTTTATGTTAGTAGTCTCCTCATAGTTTTTCAATGAATATCTTGCATAGAAATCCTTTCTTTATGGCTAGATTCACCTAAAACCTAATAAGTTCTATTTTGAAAAAGTTCTTTGTCCAAAGTCATCTTTTTTTTAAACAAATTTCGACTATGAAGCCCTATCCCTAAATATATCCACAATTTAAAAAAAAAGCTTTTAAGCTTTGGTTAGCTTAAAAATCGATTAAATCGATAAAACAACGCCATCTGTTATCGAGTAGCGAAACTTGCCACATTAGCGCCGTCACGGTGTGGTGATTCAGCGAACTAAAAGCCGTCATACATCAAAATGGCCTGTAACCATAATTGGATCAATTTGCTTATTAAAATAGATTTATATACTGTTTACACTATAATAAACTAATGTTTGTTTTAGTACAACTATTAAGTATTATGAAGCACGGTAATTATTCCGTTCTGAAACTCAAATTGTTGTAAAGCAAATTAATATTTTTTGGTATGTAATAAATCATTTTTAGTAAATGCTTAGTGCTTATTTGCTTTTATTAACTGTTTATTTGTGTTATCTTTGTTGTAATTAACGGTAATGAACATTGGTAACTATTTTAAGAAAAAATATGTCTTGAGAGGCTGATTTCACAATGATTTTTAGTAGGAACTTAGAAAGAAAATTAGGACCGTTGCACAAAAAGTTTTGTAGGTCCGTTTTTGTAAAAATGCAAACCAACAAAATGTTAAACTTAAGCAAAATAAGGAAGGTTCTTCGGACACATGGTTGCCTAGAAAACCTTATAAGTAGGTATAGGTACTCAGAATTGAAGTGTAGAGTCTATTAAATATAATGTCTCTATAACAAAAATACATAGGTATCACCATTATATATAAGCCATATAACTTATTTACATTTTTGGGATATTTTTTGTTCATGTGCAATGTTATGCATTTCAATTTATTGTCTTTGACCGACGGAATCCTTACAATGTGTGAACATATAAAAAACTAAGTAAAATCAAAACTCAAGGATTGAAAAATATTGTTTTCCTTGTTCTGTTCTTCATATACTTAATAAATAATAATCGATTGCAAATATCAGAAATGAAAGCACATATCTATAAAAAAATGTTTTTAAACATGATTTATGTAGTTAAGTTTCCATACGGTCTAACAAAACTATCGGCCGACGGCGGCAAGTAAAAGTCGGTACCTAAATAAATAAATATGGATCAAGAAGTGATCAAGAAGTCTACTTTATTTCTGTGGAGCTCGGTTAGCCTGATCATAAGGTTAAACAACTAAGCTCGTCTGTAATTCGGAAGGTACCTGCATTGAATTGAGGGTTCTGGCTGTCATTTGAACATCTTTGATAGTTTTTTTACGGGTATTCAGAAGCCAGAAAATCGGATAACCAGTCTTACTTAGTAGCTATTTACACAACGAATATTTATTACAAGTTAACATCAATATTAGCTACTAATTAAGTGGTTCTAATCAGCATATTTATTAATAGGTCTGTAGAATCGCCCGCTTCTATAAAGGTATTTAAAAATATAAGTATATGATAGGAATTCTGATGGTACCCACGTGATGTACCTAGCCTTGTCAACTGATGTAGTAAAATTTCATGAAATTGTGAATTATTGAGTACTAAATGTGAATGTTACATATAACTTAAATATCGGTGAAGATGAATGATCTTGAAGAAACTTGGACTCTGATTCGCGTCGTCGCCAATCCGATGGCGATTGCCTTGGTGATTAATGCTCAATCCTTCTCCATGTGAGAAATGGCCGCAGAGCAGCGGTAAAAGAATCGGTGACAGTGCATAAGAAATCTATGAAATGGACAGAATTGTATTATCTATACCTGTTCCCCACTATTTTACCCAACTAGGGAGAAACACTTTCCGCAGTCGAGTAAAAATTAGTCTATCTCCTTTTTCAAGCTCTAATCTCTAACTGGTTCATTAGTTTTTCCTGATAACTAGACAGACAGATAAAGTTATTTTCACATTCATAACATCACTGGAAGACTGGAAGCCAACCCCAATACTTAAAGTTAGAAAAGGCTAGGCAGATGATGTCGAAACATATACCTAGATAGACATTGTATGTTTAAATGGTCAAGAGATATTGAAATAGTGAATAAGAAATTGAACTATGTGTCTTTGGCACCATATAGAGAGGTTTCCTTCCGCCCATTCTTACATTATGGTATTCAGTTCAGAAACTATGTATGTGTATGTGTGTTAGCTAGTTTTTGTAGCTATAGGCTTGTCTGTGGGCAATCACGGTTGCTTAAGTTCTAGGATAGGCAGAGTTTTTGTAAGTTAACTTGCAATATATTTTTTCATTTCCTACTAGTGGCACAGAGTGGTATAAAGGACACTATTTTGTTACAAAAAATGTGATATGTAAATGAAGAACCGCTCTTTCAATTATGTGGAAATTTCGCATAAACCATCTACTAAATAGTCCGAACAAAGCCTTAACATTTTGGAGATGTGAGCCCGTTCTTGAGCAATAAAATTATAGCAAAAAGTGGTAGTAATTTTTATATACATATACTAGATTTTAAAACCAGGACATGATTAATTTAGAGTTTTCGATTTTGTTGTGTAGTATCGCCTGACTTTAAGTTTATCCGGATGCAGCTACCAGTGTTTTACATGGAGCGACGGCATATCTGACCTCCTCAACCCAGTTACTAGGGCCAACCTATACCACTTAGTAAGAATGGTTGCCAGACTTTCTGGCTTCACATGTAACGACTGTTAAACATTTTCAAATGACAGTAGGGACCCACAAATTTGTCGTGTCTTCAGAAATACGGAGGAACTCGTCATGACGAGATGGTCACCCATAGGTACATAAGGAATAATAGTTGTAAAACAGTAATTGATATTGATAGTACAAAAACCGCCGATGCAAATATGCGAGTCTGATACAGTACAGAAGTGCAGATGTTATCAAGCTTAGGTTCGCAAGAATAAATATAAATGATTCCTTATTTAGTTGTTATGTAACTGACTGAGGACTTTGTGAAAGAAAGAAAGTCTAACAAACACACATACAACAATCCAATATTAATACATAGGTACGAAAGTTTGTAAAGACGTATATTTTTGTGACTTTTTTGGGTTAAAACTACTGAATCTATTTTGATATCGATAACATAGCTTATAATGTCAGAAAAACATATTGGCTACTTTTTACCCGGGTGTGGAACCACGGAGAATAGTTATTTGAGTAGATATCTGAAGAGTAAAAAGTGTAACAAGAAAGAACTGACAATCTGAATGACCAGTCCTCATCGGCTTCTAAGATATCACAGTAAGGAATCCCTTTCTTTGATGGGTGCAGCGTGGGGGAGTGTTAGACTCTTACTGAGTAAAAGCCACCATGTTCCTTCTGGAGCCCACAGTATACCAGGGCCGCGGTAACTCGCACGGACAATCCCGCAGTCTCAAGTTGGGAACCCCTGACTATAAAATTAGCATACCACCACATTAATAGTCCCATCTCTGCCATAACAGATAGATATGCAAATTGTACACAATTAATTGGTATTTTTTGTTCAAATTCGAGGACGTTGTTTCAAAGAATACTGTCTTTAAAGGTACCGACTAGTTTTATCCTGTGGGATCACTTGACTCTTGTAGAAATTTTTGAAGTATCTTCCACGATCAATAAATCGTTAGGTACTATTATGAAGAGAATATAATAAAAGAAAGTGCTTGCGGCACTAATAACCGCATAGACAAGCACTGCCACAATCATCTGACCAAGATGCTCTGTGGCCAATGATGATGACTATTATGAATTTGAATCTAAATCTGTGTGTGTCCGGTTTTCATGCCAAAACTACTGAACTAATTTAAATGAAATTAGGTGCACATATAGTCTATTCTTGAGCTTAAGTGAGTCCTTGGCTACGTTTAGTAGCGCAGGACGCGGGTGGAGCAACGGGGAACAGCTTTTTACTTACAATTTTGGTATGAAGACAAGTTTGGTAACAAGATTGGTAGGTATGAAGCCTTTACAAACAAATAAGTAGGTATAGAGTTTCAAACGCAACTTCACGCTCTCTCATAAAAATCTGTACCTTCTCTATTAACAGTTTTCATCTAAATTAATATAGCATTTTACCACCGATTAATAATACATAGTTACTTCGATTTTACCTACTATTAATTCGTAACTTGCACATAGACCGACGGACAGATAGAGTTAGGTATTATATATTGCATTTATTTTATTAGGATAGGATAGAATTCTTTCTTCTTTTTAGAAGAATTTGCATGACTTTTTCTTTAAGGTCCTGTACCGACAGTACCTAATAGTTAAAAGAAGCTATAAAATTGTTGTAAGCATTACCATTTAAACATTTTACTGACATCTGCAAGCGGATAACATTTAACATAGAGAACATTACCCATGTGGTCTTATTTATTGATAGTATAACCAAGGGGTATCGGGTTGCCCGGGTAACTGGGTTGAGGAGGTCAGATAGGCAGTCGCTCCTTGTAAAGCGCTGGTACTCAGCTACATACGGTTAGACTGGAAGTCGACCCCAACATAGTTGGGAAAAGGCTCGGACAATGATATTTTATTGACAGGATCATGATAAAAATACTCAAAATATCTGCTTAAATATGCTTGTAAATCCTCTTTTAATAAAAACATTCTTAATTGATAGTTTAACGTAAAGATTTCACGAAAATTAAGCCAACATGCAACAATAAAATATGGTTCATGAACCTCTGGCGTGTTTTCGTACAATCAAACTAGATGGCGTTAGTAGTCTACAACGCTTGATACAAAACTTTTTGTTACTATCTATTCAAAGATGTTGAGATATTTTAAATATATGTACAAATAAAGTGTTTTAGTTTATTGCTGTTATTATTTTTGTGATGAGAGTTTCTTTGCTGCATATGGTAATAATTTCGGCATTATGTTTTTCTAATGATATCGATATTAGGCACTCAGTTTTTAGTGTGAGGCGGTTTTTTAAACTTATTTAATACATTGTTAATAAGAGACGCGATCATCATCTGCCTAGCCTTTTCCCCACTGGGTATTTTTTTTACATAAATACCTTATAATAATATAACAAATAGCATATCTACTTATACTTACCTAAGAAGTTATGCCTTATTTAATCCGATGTAAAAGAATATACCCCTATTCCTAATTCCTATGTAGGATATTCGAGAATTAATGTACAAAGCTAAAAATAGGTACCTAAGTACTTACTTGTAACTTAAAAGAGAAGATTGCGTAGTTATTACAATAGGCATTCCATTTTAAGTTACAAATGAATTTGTTTCTAACTGGATTTTGAAAATAATCTTATCAGACAAACAGTCTTACTTGAAATTTTTAAATCATCTTAGACTAAAATGTTCAGAAGTTTAAAATAACTTCTGAATTCCAAACCAAGGCAACACCTACCTGCATTAATCTTATCAAAAGCCTTTATATCGACAATTACCTTAGACATTAAATTTCGCATTAAAGTTTTGCTTGTACAGACAGGATTTTTAAACTAGGCACGTACTACACCTACTTGTATGAGGCTTATCTCAAAATTCTAACTCTACTAATAAAATCAACGGATGGATAGTAGGTATATAGGGAAGAGCCGTAGTTAGTTTAGAGCCTGATAAAGAACAGAGGCTACTTTTGACATACCTAGTTACGTTAAGTATTTCATGCTGAACGTAGTCGCCCATGCCTCCTGCCATCCTGATCTCTCGTCGTACCATAGTCCCATCGCGCTATGAGAGTGAAGGAATAGGGAGTGCACCTGTGTCCAAGCAAATGCTCGTACACTATAATATGCCCTGCGCAGCTGGCTGATCTCTATAAAGGAAAAAATATATGCCCTAGATACTTATCAAGGCTGATCTCCTTAGAGAAAATACGTTGTAGATGTCAATCTTCGAAACCGTAGTATGGAAACTTCACCAGAATTAACTAGAAAGATAACTTAATGATACTTAAACCCATCAGCACAAACCACAACCGACCTAAGGTCAATGACACTAATTAATAAACACCAATCAAATAACTGAACGATGATAGCTTTAACACAAACATCTTCAATCAGTTCTTATATGAATCAATTACAATTGGTACATTTGCACCCCTTTTCCTGTTTCTAAGGTCATACCAGACACACAAACAAAAATGATTCCAAAACCTTAGAAGCTAAGACTCAATTTCCCCTTGCCAATCTTCCCAAATTTTCTGAAGGATAAAGACGTAAGTGTCAATAGATTTGCTGAGCTAACTTCAACTTTGTGTGCAGTGATGAAGGTTGGTTTTCGAGTGTGGGTTTTGGGTAAAAATTCAAGTGCGCTCAATTTGAAAGGAAGGTCCAATTAGGTCCAATTTGGATGTATTAGACAAGCAGGTTGGTGGGATTTCGGCGGTCATGGAAGGTCGTATCCTCACGACCATTCTGTACTTAAGGATAAGCAGAAAGCTCATAGAAATAAAGGAACTTAAAGGCCTAACAAATGCACGGGACGATGGATCATTAAAGCAAAACGCTTTGCGCGGTGCGGTCGGTCGTTGGATGGGTGATCATCTTGTCTTGGTGGGCCGGCTGTCATTTGAATATCTTCAGCCGTCATAATGGGTAGTCAGAAGCCAGAAAGTCTTACACCTAGTCTTGCTAAAGGTAATCGGGTTTCATATACATAGGTGAATTTGAGGAGGTCAGAGAGGCAGTCGCTCCTCGTAAAATACTGGTTCTCAGCTGAGGATCAGACTGATCTGATGAGACCTAGAAAACATAGTTTAGTACCAGATTCATACACAAAACATAAGTCTCGCTTATCACGCTATTACCTTGCAATAAAATGAAAAATTCTAATTGTACTAACCGAGAATCAAACCCCAAACCCCGAAATCGATCCACATCAAACACCAACAGAAATTCAGAACAGATGCGATAATACCTATTATATTGGTTTCAATACTTCTAAAGCATACTCCAAAATTTAACTGCTGTACCAACTTAACTTTACACTTACACACCACCTTAGCAACTTAGAAATAAGGTTCATTTTTCTCTAGCAAGGGAATGGGTATAACGTGGTTTAGTCACAAGTATTTCGTATAGGTACTTGAAATGAGTTAAGGGTACTTAATGTATTAAAAAAGTATTAAATGAATGTATTAAGTACTGTTTTGTGTGTCAGCTCAATTATAGGGGTAGGCAGTTCTAAGTGACTCGTATGTGTGGTTAATTTCAAGTATTTTGAGGGGTTTGGTGCTAGATTAAATCAAAATATCCTTTATAATATTGTGAAATGGCTTCTACCGAGTAGTTATCAGCTTCCTGAGGGAAATACTTTCAGCAAACAGAGGAAAATGTTTTATTCTAATGTATAAACTGTAATCTTGCAAAGTTTCACCAAAATACATCTAGTAGTTTTGGCGTGAAAGAGGAACCAACATCCATACATACATATGAAAACTTTTGCGTTCATAATATTAGTAAGAGCAAAATGTGAATGTAACTAATTATTCATCGGGCTTTCACCTCAAAACTCCTGAATTCCCGATTTCAATGACATTTAGAACAAACATAGCCTAAAGCCTGAAAAAAGATATAGGCCATTTTTTAGTTACATATTATGAGAAGTGTGTTTACTCAGCTTAATACAATATTTTAGATACATTTTGGTACAGTAATCTATTGAAAATAAAACGCCAAACATAAGGGCGTGAGTATACTCAATGTTAAGCCGGGGCCACACCAGGTATTATTTGCAAAATATTTGTTATAAGGCTTATTCTACACAGCGGGGAGTGTTGCACTTTTGTGGATGTAGAACAGTACACACTGGTCGCTTTTGTGGAATTGTGGAGATTGAAATTTAAAAGCAAATGTTTTTTTAAGCCTGATGTGTGAACGGTGATGGGAACTTATTTGTTTAGAAGATTCTTATTTGTTAGAGATCAGAAAGAGTTAAACTTTTAAGACTGTTCATCTTTTTGAACTATTCAGCTTAATATTATTAGATGGGAAAGAAAACTACAGATTGCAGCGAAATTGTCAAACTTATTACATTCCCCAAATGTAAAATAACAAAATCGCCCCGTGTGCAAAACTAACACAGGTAGCTACCTCATCGGATGAGCAACAAAAGCTTTGCAATAGAAACGCACTGAACTGCATTGATGCTCAAGTGCATTCAATAGGTTTATGTGACCATTGCTTATTTATATTGAAAGTAGACCAACTGATCTACTTATATTGAAGTGCTGTCATAGTTAGTTTTGTCAAATTTTAGCTGACTGTGTGATGGTAGGAGGGTAATGTGTTTATCAGCCTATGCGTGTATGTGTGTTTCTAATTTTGTGGTTAGCAACGCTTGACACCGTCGGTCCTTAAATGGGTGACAGAGTTTTGTCTTGACGAGTTCCTTCGTATTTCGGAAGGCACGATAAGCTAGTGGGTCCCGGCTGTCATTTGAACATCTTTATCAGTCGTTAGGGACAGTCATAAGCCCGAAAATCTGACACTCATTCCAAGTTTATGTTGAGAAAGATTATTCAGGCAGTCGCTCCATGTAAAACACTGGTACTCAGCTCAATGCGGTTAGACTGGAAGCCGACCCCAACATAGTTGATGATGGAAAAAGGCTATGTAGGTGGGCTTACCAGGCGTTAATAACGATATCAAAATATTCCTCAGGCCTAAGTTGAACTAGGTATGCCTTAGTTCAGAGAATTGTACGTGAAAACAATTTATAGCAAACAGAATGTTGTCGAAACTTGGACCTATGTTACTCTTTCCGAAATAATTTCAAAAAGAATTCCATTCACCCAATGAAGATTACCACAAAATAAGCCATATGTTCAATACACTATTTATACCCAGTAATAAATATTATTTGTCCGGCTTATGACGGGTTTTCAAAAAAAATAATACAATAATGCTTTTGATACCATTGTGTATAGAATAACCCTTTCTATTATCACGCCCTTCAGTTTATGGTATGATCAGAATTTTGACATAATTCTGCTTGGTTTATTTTGAAAAATAGATTTTTGAAACGTATTGTTGGATGGGAGATGATAATAGCGGAGTATTTGATGCTGTTCCACCCTATTCCACCCACGTCCAGAGGAAACTGCTTAACGCACCCAGAAAATAGCCATGTCCTTTCTCAGGATGTTTACTACTTATCTGTGTATCAAATTTTATTTAAATCTGTTAATTAGTCTTGATGTGAAAGCCTGAAAGATGGAGTTTTACTTTTGCATTTATAATTTAAGTAGTAAGTATCGTCTTTTGGCCAGTTTGAAAACTATGCTCCGCACTTTATCTAGACAACCTGATCTGGCATACTTAATGGTTTAGTATATAGTAATCCCTGAAAAAGACTCAATTCTATATCCAGATAGATTCCAGATCAAAACCGTTTAATTTTTTTTCGTCACTTAAAGAAGTCTGCCACAAAAAAGATTTTAATTACGATCTCTCAAAAACTAAACATAATGTGATAATGACGTTACACGACTTCCACACCAACATTTTAATTTATTTAACACCTAACGTCAAAATGACAAATTAGCAACGCCACCATTGGCGCGACAAAAACATACTCATATCCTTTTCAAATAAAAATAATAACTCAAAAAACAAAACACTGGTGACCTTTCCTTCTAAGAAAATTGCAAACTGCAGACTAAACAGTCGGCCGACAGTTGACAAACATTTTCTTTTAAAGAACTTCTTGAAGACAGTCAAAGTTTTCAGTCGATCCGATACCGGCTAAATACCTGATCTTTGTAATGGGCGTACTATTCTATTCATCTTCATACTGATTTGTGAGTCCAAACAAACTCTGCTTGTCTAGCCTTTTCCCTACTATGTTGGGGTCGGCTTCCAGTCTAAACAGATGCAGCTGAGTGCCAGTGTTTTACAAGGAGCGACTGCCTATCTGACCTCTTCAACCCAGTTACTCGGACAACCCAATACCCTATGTAAGACTGGTTGTCAGACTTACTGGCTTCTCAGCCTAATCAATGTAGGTATCGGTCGACTAAAAGTTTGCAGTGTATAATACTCTAAAACTGATGTATCACAAAACAAAAATAAAAATAAGAATAACAACAAAAAAATGCAATGACACGGAATCGAATCCCGGACCGGAATCACACATTCTGTTCGATTCGACAAAGAATTGTTTTTGACTTTTGTTTTGCACTCAACAAACTTGAGAATTTATTAATATTGAATTTGGACAAAAAGCCGACCTTGGATTGGTGTGGTCCTATTGTAACTTAGTGATTACAACTTTTGTGTGTCTTTGGAAAGAAATATCGAATGATCTTTGGACGGCATTTGTTGAAGATGACACGAAAACATATGAAAATGGGTAAATATAGGATAAGGTTAAGCGTGGATGGCTAAGTTTAATTACTGAGTCCTGGCTATTATTTGAATATCTTTGGCAGTCGCTATCTATGTGTAGTTAGTAGCTAGAAATTCTGAAAACTAATCTTGCCAAGGGATATCTTGTTGCCTGGGTAACTGGGTTGAGGAGGTCAAATAGTCGTTCCATGTAAGTACTTAAAACACTGATATATCAGCTGCGGCCGGTTAGATAGAGATCCGCACCCAAAACAGTTGGGAAATGGTTAGACAGATGATGAAGTCTTACTTCAAATGATCTACCAGATAAATCTAACCTTAGTTCTCAAAGTAACTAACTATATTTCACCCTATATCAGTACCAAAGTGGCACAAACCACTCCAGCTTCCTTGGGTTTCCGAAAAGCGATTCATTCTGCGCGGGCGCAAACAAAAAAGACATTTCTGTATAGGTATCGCGGGTTCATCAAAAACAAATTGATGCTACCGAGGCGGAAAGGTTTCTGATTTTTTGTTTCAAAAAGTTTTGGGTTCCTTTATAGTCTATTAACAAATAAATTCTTGGCTCAGTAACAGTCGATCATAAGGTTAAGCAACGCTTGGTGCTGTCAGTCCGTGGTAAACATCTTGTCATGACGACTTCCTTCGTGTTTCGGAAGGCACGTTAAATTGGTGATTCCCGACTGTAATTTGAACATCTTTGGCAGTCGTTATGGATAGTGAGAAGCCAGAAAGTCTGATAACCATTCTTGCCAAGAGTTGAGGAAATCAGATCTGACAGACGCTCCATGTACAACACTTTTAGTCAGCTACACCCAGTCATACTGGAAGCTGATCCGATCATAGTTGGGAAAAACTCGGCTTATGTACTTACCTATCATCCCCAAATATATCCCCATCTATTTTATAAGTACCTACAGAACCATACAACATAAAGGCCAGGTCACACATCACATTTCGGGATGTCGCGATTAGGCCAGTGGCACATTGTGAGACAGCAGGGCGCCGGCTTATCTGGCACAATGCTAATGTGCTCAGCGGGTGACGTGTGAACATCGCTTTAGGGTGTGGCCTAAGTTATAAGCGGAGAGAGTTTTGAGGTTCTTAATTACTGTAACTTGTTAATTACTTTGTCGTATCAACAGCCGAATGTGTCCAGAGTGGGTCAATATTGTTACCTAGTGGATACTCTCCAAGACGGCCTGCAGACAGATAAATTATGAATTCTTTTATTATAAAGCTGACACACTAGTTAAGTCAGGTTTTCAAATCTTCATTATTCACTCAATCTTTAATTTCAAGGGCACACTCCTGCCTAATCTGTCAACTAACGGTTGGCGGACAGTTATCTTTGAAGGCACTCGTCAATTCAATCATATTTTGTTGGTCTGTTTTAATGTGTTCGCTGCTATTTACCTCCATAACAATTTATGTTCCCGATCAAACTATCGGCTGGCTAAAAGTTAACAATATGAGGGCTCTAAACGGTATTACAAAATGAATGCTTATCTTCTTAAACACTTACAAAAACCACTGCAAATCGCTTCCGCCACCGCTTATAACTTACCCCTCCACAAAAGGACGAGTTGATCTTTTTTACATTATAATGCAGTGGCACTAATGTTAGCCGAGTGGCCCCGCGCGGCGTTCTATAGCATTGTGTGATATCAACTTAATTTATAAAGAAAGAATTAGATACGACTGAGTTTTAATAAGTTTTCATTCATTGTTGTGAAGCGAGCTCTCGCCGTGAGCCCAGTGTAAAGGGATTTGTGAAAAGGTGATTTTAATGCTGAATAAGGATTTGATGATTGACATACGCGCCATGGTAGGGGGTATATGAAAGAAAATATAGATGTGCGAGATAAGTACATAGACAAAAAATTTAATAAGCACAAGTAATATCTAGCTTTGCCTTTCCCCAACTATGTTGGGGGCGGCTTCCAGTCTAACTAAATGTAGCTGAGTACCAAGGTTTACCCAATGCGACGACTAGTGACTGCTTATCTGACCTCCTCAACCCGGTTACCCAGATACCCGGGCAACCTGACATCCCCAAAGTAGCCTGGCCAAAGATGTTCAAATGATAGCCCGAATGCCTTCCGACTTCCGAAGTAGGAGTGACTCGTCATGATAAGATCGTTTCTCATCTATGGATGGCTTCAAACTTTGCTTAACCTCATGATAGCCCAATCTATGCGTTTGTTGCTTTGCCACGAGCTCATCAGCAAAACTATAACCTAATATAAAATTCACAATTTCGCTAACATCCAACATATTTGTAACTGACCCGAATTCAAAGCTTTTCAATCCATTGTATGAATACTAGTAAACATACTATAACAATTGATAAAGGTAATATAACACTCTTCTTCCTCACCATTGTATTTAAGGGGTGTGGTCAGCACAAAAAATGTTTTATTGAACCTTTACTAGGGGTCCAAATCCCGGTTCGGATTTGCATTGAATTTGACAGATTTTTTTTTTAAGTAAGTAGATATGATTTTTGTCTTGTATTTTTGGTATTGCAAACAGAAATTCGGCAATATGTATAAAGTGACTTTAGAAATAGTTTTGGTCAGAGAGTGAGCTGAGCTGATGCATATGAAAGAAAGCAAGGATTAGACAAAGTAACTTTAAAAATTCGAAAAGATTCGTATTTAAGGGAATGAATTATGTGTGCTGACATTTAAGATCCTATAATGCATAGAATATACACTATACGATCCTATGTTTAGGAAATAAATACTTACCTACATATTTACGACTATGTGCACTTTGTATTTAATTTAAATATAAAAAAAATAAACCATATGCTGATTTTATTGAACTTGGAATTATTTAACATGTTATGAAAACAAAACACGTTCAAACCCAAAAACGATGCATTTTAGCCAATTCCAAAAATGATGAACCGTACCTATATCAATAATAGTAACGTTTGAGAAACCAATGACATACCTTCTTGCTTTTCTACTCCAAAAAATAAGGGTCCCCTTTTCAATCCCTAGTTTGTCGCCATTTTTTTATGAAGACACAATATCTGACACCATGCTTCCGAAATAAAATGATCTTTAGATTCATTGTGTTCAAAATGGGTGTGGTTTGGTTAACAAAAGTATCAAGGATGTGTTTTTAATGCGATTTTTATGGGCCTGGAACTATTATAGAATGTGCATCAAGACCTTTTCTATCACTTGTATGTCTAAAGTAAATAAGTAAGTATTATTTGGTAATACCAACATATTTCTATCCAATGTCTGTGTATCGGATGGCACGTTAAACTGTAGGTCCCGGCTGTCATTAAAAGGCCCCAGTACACGTTGGCCCAAGTGCGGCCAATACACGCCATCACGAATGTGTACACGGGGTATTGGTGCAGGTTGGCGGACATTTGTCAAGGTTGGCGCGCATTCAGCGAGTTGTCGGTTTTTTGGGTGTTGTAACATCACTAATTAGTAATACTAATTAGTACGTCACTAATATAATAACTTCCGCTATGATCTGTCATCGGTCTTTTTCCATATCCTTTGAACCTGTGAACTAATAGAAGTGTGTGTGGTGAAATATAACTCAAGTAACCCAAGATCAAGGACTTTCATTTATATTACATGGTGTCAGAAGTGGGATCGCCGACAGCGAGCTTCACCAGTCGGTCAGCAGGGTTCTGGCGCAGGGAAGTCTCCCAACCCTGAAAGGCGCTCGAGGACGTGTAGCCGCTGTGGGCAATCTCACCGCTACAAGTGCCCAGCGCAAGGAGTCAAATGCAGGTCATCAAAGGAATCTTGGCCCAGCTTGGCGTGTGGTGTTTACACATTCGGCCAATGTTTAGTTCGTCACTGACCGCTGAGGATAGTACACTTTTGTGTTGCGTGTAAAAATAAATATAGTAGTAAATATAGTAGTGTAGTATAATATAAATATATATAGTAGTGTAGTATAATATAAATATATATGGTATTGTACAAATAAACAGCCGCAGCTGTAACTACCTCGACGTCCATCGCAAGTGGTTTGCCAGGCAGCAATGAGCCATGCGCCAATGTGTAAACACCATTTGATCGTGGCCTACATTTGTGCACTGCACAGCTTGGCCCAACACAGGCCAACGTGTACTGGGGCCTAAACATCCTTGGCAGTCGTTACGGGTAGTCAGAAGCCAGTAAGTCTGACACCAGTCTAACCAAGGGGTATTGGGTTGCCCGGGTAACTGGGTTGAGGGAGTCAGATAGGTAGTCGCTCCTTGTAAATCACTGGTACTCAGCTGAATCCAGTTAGACTGGAAGCCGACCCCAACATAATTTGGGAAAAAGGCTCGGAGGATGATGATGACCAACATATTTCTATACCCTTCAAGCTCTGAAGAAATTTTTCTTTTAAGTCTTCGTCATTGTAAGTTAAAGCCATTTACATAATATGTCACATTTCAGAGATTAATTTTCAGGCATTTTAATGCGGTACTCGACCTAACGCATCAAAAATACGTTTTACCGCCACCACCCTCCGGTGTCGTGGTGTCGTGTACCCATAGACCTACGATTTCCAAAGTTACTATTATATGTAAGGCAACACCATAGCATTACATGGTGAAACTTTAGCTTCCCCATGCTCTATGGGGCACGCGTCTAGCCGATAACAAGATTATAAGTTATTTGATTATAATAATTGTTTATTTCGAAGAGTTCATTGCTATGTTTAAAATTTTGGATATTTATTGTAAAGGAATTTTTAACTTAAGTACATAGTTATGGCATAATATGCAATTTTTCGTGACGACTTAATGTTTGGAAAGAGACTTTTGATTATACTTAGCTATCTTCCGATAATGTTAGTGATAGTAGATAAAAGTTGATAATAATATTTATCCAATTTTATATGCGCCTAAGATTGCGACTTAGGTATATATGACGGATACAAAAAAAAAAGAATCGTAAAATCAAAATCAAAATGTTTTTATTTCAATTACCTAGGCCTTTGCAGGCTCCTATGAAACTAGGCTTCTACTTATAAATCAAGCAAAAAACTTTAATTTTGAAGTACACATTATCCATCCATTAAAAAATGTTTAAAATGCCACTTAAATCCAGCCCCACCGTGATCAAATTAGAAATCTTTTATCCCCATATAACACAAAACTTAATTACCTATTACCAAACAAACATATTAACTAACAATACTCTATAACAATCAGTTAATTTCCCAGTTAAAGTAACACGCGTCTCACAGTTAACCCGCTGTGTAGTATTGTTAACTCTCAGTTAGTTCTACCCACCCTGCTGCTAGCAAATACGATGATTATGATTTAATAAACAATTTTAAGGGGTATGCTTAACACTGGGAAATCGTTATTTTTTATTTACTTGAGTTGACGGGGGTTACCGATAAAGTTTCAGTTAGATATCCGATAAGTTTATGTTATCAACCTGATATTTATATCCCACACTTTAAAACTAAAAGTTATAGTTTATGTATCATATAAGTTCCTGATAGGCTATCAGAGACTTCATCAATAACCGTTGAAACTGTCCATGTATTCAGATTAGTGTCATTGATTCAGATGGCATTTTTAAAATTATGTTAATTTGAAAAGTTTACTTACCATGTTTTTTTAGTGCAATAAATCCTTTACATACGAAAATATTTTTGTTTTCCTTTCACGCAAAACGGCTGAACCGATTTGGATAAAATAATGTAAGTATAGATGGAAACAGAGAAAATCTATTTTTTATACGGACATTAGCAGTTATATAGTAACCTAAAAATGTAGCAAGATTATACAGAGTCATAAGTATTCACACGGGCACGTCACAAGCAAAATCTGGTACCTCCAACAATAAAAATATTTTGAATGATCCACAAGACAATACGATATTTATTTCACAATTTCAAAAGCGGCCCTTTGGCTTTTTACTCGCGGATAGTTAATTTTGTTATTGGATTTTAACCGCTGTTCAAATGTATGGTTCAAGTTTGCAGTAAAATTGAGAAGTGCCGACTGTAGATGTATCTCACACTACCAGCAGAAAGAAACCAGAAAAAATATGAAAATCCAGAATATATTTTCAACAACTGTTGGCTATGTGATGCAGGATTAAATATGGAAGCATATTTTTTTCTTATTTATCTAGGAATACCTATTGATAGAGAATGTCTGACAACCAGTCTTTCCTAGGGGTATTGGGTTGCCATGGTAACTGGGTTGAGGACGTCAGATAGGCAGTCGCTCTGTGTAAAACACTAGTACTCAGTTGCGTCCGGATACACTTGAAGCCGATCCTAACAGAGTTTGGAAAAGGCTAGGTAGATGATCCATGTATATTGATGAGAATTCAGTTTCCTTAGCTTTACGTGCAACATAATAATAATAGCGTAACGGCTGATAGTTGACCATGGCGGCTGTTCTTTTTGAGGAGATCAGCCAGCTGCGCAGAACATATGATAGTGCACAAGCATTTGCGCAGACACAGGTGCACTCACTATTCCTTCACTCTCATAGCGCGATGGGACGACAATCCGACACCACCGGAGAGAGATCAGGCGCAGGACCTCTCGCTATAACGTGGTAGTGTGAGAGACGTCCTATAGTAGGAATTATGTTAACAGTGGTGTAAATATCAAAAGGACTGAGTAGTAAAACAAAATGGCTATTTTTAATAAAAAGCCGCGTTTCAAACCCTTTTGTAATACACGTTTGAAGTTAAAACACAGTTTTTAGTGTGGGACACGAAAGAGAAATTGTAGAGGTGACAAATTCTTAAAAAAAAATATACCATTTTCTGTAGGCATGCAAAATATAAAGTAGCCTATATAACTGTTCTTTTGTAACCTATATTACTGGCAAGATTCGTCCAAATACTTCTGGTAGTTTTTTCAAAACCCGACTCTAAATATTAGGACCTATAATGTCACAATTTTAGTTTAGCACTGTATTATTGATTAACATTATAGATATATACAAATTCCTATTTACACAAATAAATACACATACACAAATAAATAAATCTACATATGTATTTACAAAAGGCAACATTAAAACTATATGTATCGAATAAATCTCACAATATTTATTTATTTTTATTTATTTACCTACATACATTTACCATTACAGGTTACCCCAATGCGATTAATGCGTCTTAATTACCCATAAATTTATTTATACTTAAAACTAATGACTACAATAGGTATATAAGTTTACAATATTAATGCACAGTACCTACAACAGAGATCTTACACCCATAAAACCAAAACAAGGTGTAACATATAATCCTTTTTCAATTAAAAATACACTCGTTGGTATCTGCAGACTGGCCGAGGCAATATTTTCCACATTTTCACACAAAGTCCTAAGCATTCTCTTCATCTGGTGACGCGCTGGGAACGCTTTGATGTCGCCGCTTGCTCGGTATAACTCCTGGAGTTTTTTTTTAACAAAAATATCTTCTTTCTTGTTGGCCAAGAGAGAGGGACAAATATGTCTTTAGTTTTTACCTTGTTAGTAGGGCTGGGGGTTTGGAGATTGGATTATTAAGGTTTAAGCTGCCGAATGTATTTATTCAGATCTTGAATGTGAACGTGGATGGAATAATGTCATGACAATATTAGAATATAGAAGAAGGAGACGATTGTAAACAAAATAGGTAAAATTTATAGTGAAAATCATTGACAAACAACACAACTTTTCCTCATATTATAAAGTTTTTTTTGTAGCTTAAACGTTCTAACCTCTGAAACCAGCAGGTTCCAGTAGGTCCGTTTTAAATCTTCCAGTGTTTGGTAACTTATTTACCAAGAAAAGTAGTGTTTATTCGGATGCACTAAGTAGTTGCCATGCTAGGTTACGTGGTTAAAATCGCTGGTAGAAGCTTGAAGCTAAGAACAGCTTATAATTAAGTACCTACCTATTAGTTAACTGTAACTTTATTTCGAAGTTAAATCATTGTATGAAAGAGTAACCAACTTACACACAAGCACACATCCTTACAAAACTTACCTATTTATTAAAATATTACAAGCATAATCTATCTATACCTATTAAAATGTTCGTCATATAATCAAAATACATAAAAAAAAATCCTCACTAAATCCAGTCTCCCGTCGGTGACAGCCCTGCACTTAAGAATTCCTTCTGTGCTATTGTTTTTGACGTACCAGAACTTTGACGCGTGGTCCCTTCGTACTCGCCGAACGGGGTTCCGTAGCACATAGCTGGGGGTTTGTGGTTCTGTATACTTAATATTACTGGCTGTTGGCCACGGTTTGACCCGTGTTTCCAAGGAATAACTGTCATACACGGATAAAAGTAGCTACAAAATCATTACAGGAATATATTTTTTTAAACCCCTAACACAAAAGCGCAAACGACGAAATACGAAATTGCTTTATCCATTCTGGAGCTATGATGTCACAGGTAGACCGGCAGACAGACTTATATATGACCCCTATTTTTCCGTCGGGGTTAAAAAATGAAAACTCTTATCTCAGAAATGGTACGTCCTGGAACCATATTTTTCAGGACAGATGATTGCTGAATATCTGATATTAAAAAAAAAGGTTTTAAAAAAATTTATGACTTCTTTGCTTTTCATAGTGTCCCAAGTGATACTTAGAAATTGCGTATAACTTACAAAAGTTACATTAAGTACCAACTTAGCACTTGCTTGACCTGGAATCGAATCCGCATACTCGTACTTGAGGGGCTGGTGCTTCAACACCACTGTACCATCATGACGAAACCGTATTGAAATGTGGCAAATTCACTGATATTCGAGAAAACTTATGTGGAAGACAACACCCTATCGGCTGAAACTTGACCGATAATTAAATTAAATCGTTAATCCAGTCAAAGTTTTTAATCGGACCGATACCGACCCGATACGTCATCGTTGTAATGTGCGCACTACCATTCATCTCCATACTGATTTATGAACTCTACCAAACTATCGGTCAACAGTATAACGTATTTCCCAATATTCAATCTATTTGTTATTTCGCTAACTAGAGATTGGAATTTGACTTCACTAGTGTCAAAATTCTATCAACATATTATATACAGAGTGTGTCGTACCTAATCACATCAAATTAAATAGGCTAATATACTGGAAAATATACGTCGATTAGCACAAAGATTGGACTTTATTTCTGCTTTACACATTATTTTGTAATTAGGAAAACGAAAAATGACTCCTTTGGCTAAACCACTGAATGGATTAGGTATTTTTTTTACAATTCGCCATAGAATATCATAAAGTATATGTGATAGGATTTAATGTGATTAGGTACGATACACCCGATATAGAATATCAGGATTGGCGGTTAGTCTGCATTTTGCGTGTACTCTAAGATATGCTATTTGACACTGCATCTGCCATTTTTCTAAGCACATCTCAAGATATCATATTCACAATCAAATTCATTTTAACGTCATCAAAAAATGCAAAAACCCGCCTCTACGCATAAGTGTTATATTCAGCTAAAAAAATAATAAAAAGCGTGTTACCAGCCCCAAAAACTATTAGAGAATGAAAACGGAAGCGCCACGCCTACGGAACCCTTTTAAAAAATAATAAAACCCTCTTTTGTTGGGTTCCGTATAAAGGTTTTGATACAAAAGGTATTTTTTTAAAAGAGCTGCTTTTTTGGATCACATCTGGTTATGAAACCTGGTGTAAGTCAGTCGTTATATTTCGTTGCGAAATTTTATTGTGGTAGGTGTTTGTACTGGTTTTGCTCGCGTTTTGGGTAACTGTTTTCCTGGGTAAAATAGGGCAAACGATAGGTATATTACTACTCTTAAAAAACTATGGCTCTTGTTAATCAAAGATAATGTATGTATGTTGCAATATGGTTATTATGGCGACAGATTTTTTGAAATTGGTTCAATAGTTTTTCAGTTGATTTTTTACATACCTACGGATCGATATACCTAGTTGGTGTACTCATATCTCAAGGCTGGCATGCTCTCTTAAATTGTGAAATTTTAGACTTCACTTCTTGTAAAATACAACAGAATCATACTAATATTTCAATGCGAAAGTTATCGGTATGTTTATTATTCTTTCCCACTAAAACTACTGAATGATTTTCGTGAAACTTCACAGTAATGTAGTTTTTAATTAAATATCTGAATAATATATGGACTACTTACTATTAAGCTGCAAGAAAAAGTTATCTCGAGACGCGAGTGAAACCGCTGGCCTTTATATTAAAGATTGTCTCCTTTCAATGTCTAATCAATATTAAACTTCAAATAAAATTACCGTTTCTATGTACAGTAACAGACAAAAACTACACTAATTTGAACTGTCATGTTAGAGTTAATTTTGATGTCATCTTTGGGGAGTTTTTACAAAGAATGTTGTTCCACTCCTGCGCAGTAATTGTCAACCTTTAGCACGAATACTAGTAGACCTTATTAATTGGGACTCTATTTTATCTGGGATAGATACTGCGTAAACTGAGGAGTTGGGAAATTTATTTTGTACTATCGTAGATTTTATGTTAAATCAAGGTACGTATTTTAGGGAACATCATCTCCCGAGCCTTTTTTCCAACTATGTTGGGGTCGGTTTCCAGTCTAACTAGATGCAGCTGAGTACCAGTGTTTTACAAGGAGCGACTGCCCTAAACTGACCTCCTCAACCCAGTTACCCGGGCAACCCAATACCCCTTGGTTAAACTGGTGTCAGACTTACTTACTACGTAACTATTTTAGGCAACGAAATTCAATTTAAAACACAATAATCCTTACCATCTTACTAATACTTAATTATAATGCGAAATGTAATGTCTGTCCCGCTTTCACGCTAAAACTGCTGGACCAATTTGAATGACATTTCGTTCACAGATATTCTAAAGTTTAAGAAAGGATATTGACTTATTCTAAGGAATGGTTCACTGTAGCTAGCCATTTAATTTATTAAAACCTGTAATTGTAACCATATTTCAAGCAAATAAATAAATTCTAATTCTCCTCATTCTTATATCTAAATATGTTTTATTTTCGAACTTTTTTATCTTATTATGTGAAACCTCTCTTTACTTATCTTTCCGTAATTACACTGCAAGGTATCCAACACATTGATAAATTAATCTTATAATACACATTGTCATACGCACAAACATGTCTAAGCGCGCCATTTTTGTTCTCAACTCCACAGTCGACACGTCCATACGACAAATGCTTTGGTACCAGCTTGGGACAAAAACAAACATCCCTTTGTACCAATGCCGCTGGTACAAAAACGTCCCAACTATGGGACCGTCAGCTGGACATTTCAATAAAGGCACATATAATTGGCTGACGATCGTCATTTTAATTACACTTGATGTTTTTCACCGATATTCTCAAAAACTCGGAGTTCGCTTGGATTGGTGACACTTTTGTCGTTTGCTTTTAATGAGTGCACGATTTTTTTCTTAATTGTACCTACTTAGTTTTTGGGTCGTTTTTGAATTGGGTTTCTGGGGTCAGGCAAGTACCAATGCAACTTTTCTAAGTTTGTATGTACTTTCTAAGTATATCTTAGACACCATTGGCTGTGTTTCGGATGGCACGTTAAACTGTAGGTCCCGGCTGTCATTGACAGCCAGTAAGTCTGACACCAGTCTAACCAAGAGGTATCGGGTTCCCCGGGTAACTGGGTTGAGGAGGTCAGATAGGCAGTCGCTCCTTGTAAAGCACTGGTACTCACCTGAATCCGGTTAAACTGGTAGCCGACCCCAACATGATTGGGAAAAAGGCTCGGAGGATGATGATTTTTAATTAGGTTTCTGAGTTTTAAGAAAGTTTAGGTAAGCATGAGGTATCATTGCAGCTGAAATACAGTCATTTGAATCTCGGAATTGTTTGAAAGACTTACCACTGCCCCGGTACATAAAGGGCTTCAGAAGGAACATAGTGGGTTTTAGTCAGTAAGAGTCTGACACTTCTTTACGCTGTACCCACAGCGTCATTTGATGATTTACCACAAAAAAAGTCTCGCTTTGTTACTTTCTAACACGCTTTTATTAGGTCGACCTGTATGTAACTATGTAATGGAATCTAAGATAACTTATTCAACCATCCTCCAAGGATCGTAGCGTCATGAAAATTGACAGCTGTATGTAGTTCTGATGACAATACAATAATATGGTACTGTCGAACTGATCTGATGATGTAGCCGGAAGATAAGAACTGGAACTTCATGATGGATCATCGCATCATACCTGTATTTGGGCTTGTTAGAAAAGTCTTTTACCTAATGATTTTAGTAGTATTTTTTAAACCTTTTATTTATTACGTGGAAATGTGTAGGTATAATCTATGAACATGGTATGTTATTATGATATATAAACTGATCTTAAATGTGTGTCATAATCGCAAAAGAAGTTTTATTTCCGACTGCAGCACCTGTTTCTTGTTCAATGACATAATTCTTTGAAGACCAGGGTTTAAACTTAACAAAATTTTCAAAAATGTTTTTTTTTTCTTCAAGAATTTTTAATGCTGACTGCCAAGAGTTACCAAATGCCATTTTAATTGCGTTAGCAATGTTTTTCGAGTTCAAAACTGCGTCTTTATAAAATTGACGAGTTTTTAAAATTCTATTAAAAATTATCGTTAAAATGTTTCGAACATTCTTTAATTAATATTGAGTTACAATGCTGACTCTTTTCTTGGAGTTGTTTTTCAATCATTTTGAAATGTTTTCCTAGTTGTGAGAGTAGTTTCAAAGCTCTATTTATAGGCAAGGAATTTACCGAAAAATGGAAAAAGAAAATCACTAAGATAGATACCCAAGTTTTCAGTAAGAAGCATTTTATACATAGAAATATGGTGACTTGTTTTTCTCATTTACGCGGGTTCGCAAATATATCTACCTACTTTTTGAACATTTCGTTTTCCAAGATTTATATTATTTCATTCATTCCTAGCCTGAATTTGAGCCTAGTCTTAAAGTAGCTTCTGTTTGTAGCTTCATCCGCTGTCTGAGGTAACTTTTTCCATCATAATAATAAAATCATGATTTTTATAATCGAATATTTAAAAATATAAATAATATGTTGTAAGATAAATAAATGACAAGAAAAAATCATGATTTTACATTCTGATCTTTAAAAGCAGTATTGGTACTGCCAATTTTGTTTCACGGAAATTTTTATATGAAGTAGTATTTGTATGAAAGAGAAACATTGATCTATGTTACTCTTTATATCGCTGCCTAGACTTCCCAACTATGTTAGGGTCAGCTGGCAGCCCAACCGGAGGCAGCTGAGTACCAGTGTGCCATTTTGAAGTATTGTCTCTCTCTTACCTTTTCTACCTAGATATCCAAGCAATACGATATCTCTTAGTAAGTCTGGATGCCTGACTTTCTTCTTACTACCTGTTTCTAAATATTAATGACTCTTGGGACCCACAATTGAAAATGAAATCTTTATTTGTATGTTGGGAATTTAATGTGTCTTTAGAAACACGGAGGTTCGATTTCCGGGTCGGGCCGAAATCGCTTTCTTGGATCAGCCGTAGCCATTTTTTAAGAAACTTTAGTGTTTCGAATAAACTACTTAGTAGTAGGTACATTTGTCAGTGGATTTCTGCTGCGCGTGTTGAGTGCGACAATATTGCGTTTTTGCGACTAGAGAAAAACCTATGAAAAGGTTCTTTTAACCTCATATTTTACTACTGACTTTCTGACTTAATTTTCTTGTGAAAATAGTCTTTTTAAGCTTTTATGCGAAAAAGTAGTTTTATAAAAAAAAATAACTATTTTTATCGCTTTATGCAAAAAGATACATTGTACTTCAAAAACTTGTTATATTTTTGTCAAAACCACTTCCTTCTTTTTGTGTATTTTTTTAAACAAAACAAAGGACATCTAACAACTGTCACACATATGTGTAATTAGGGTTCTCTTGCGGTTTATCAAAAACCAAAATAAAAACACAAAATAATAATATTTTTCTCTTTTTATTTGACAAAAGAAATTAATTCACTTTTTTTTCTTATTTCCGCTTTCCTTATAATACATTGTAGTTATAAAGTAATTATGCTACCTATGTTTATATGTATAGTTTATTTTTCTATATATTACAAAAAATATTTACAAAATTTTTCATCCCGTAAAGACCCATTCTAGAAATAAAGATATATCGAAATACAGTCTATCCATATAACTTTAGTTATTATTGCAAAATAAAAAATTCGGAGAAAATAAAAATAAACTGAAAAACATTTATTTTTTGAAAAATGTAAGTAATATGAATAGACTGTATTGTTTTACAGGTAATAAAGAAATTGCAGTTGAAATTAAAAATAAAAATATACTTATAGCTTAAAACAAAACTCTTTTTTGCATTCAGAACACATTATTTTTGCACAAAAATGTAATAAATACAATTTTTTTTAATCAAAATTATTGTTCTACATAAAAAAAAATCTTAAAATTATTTATCACAACAGACTGGTTTTGTGTTCCCGTTTGATAGTTTATTTTTCCAAAATTCTAAATAAATAAAAATGATTAAAGCTTAATTTACGAATACAATTTTTCAAATAATAATATTTCTTACAGCTGACCAATATAGTTTCAATTTTAAATAAGTTTTTCAAATAATATATGAAAAAATTGTATCTAGCGAATATTGCAAACATTTTTAGTTGGAAAAACACGAATTTCCAAAAAAAACTAATTTTACATTTTGCCGTTGACATCTGAAAATTATATAACAATTTCAACCATTTATAAGATCAGAAATTATGGCAAAATTCAACAAAAGATATTTAAATCTTGAGATATAATTTCAAAAGATTCATTTTTCCGGGAAACTAAAAGGTAAACTAAAAGAGCCAACACATTCACATCTGTCATATGTCAAAGTTGACAAATAACGTGATTCGTCCATTTCAGAGTGCCGCGTGATCATCAATCCAATCAGAAACGAGCATTTTAGGATCTGCGATTTTTGATTGGCTGATATCTTCTATTCGGGTTTCCAAAACGTTACGTTATTGTTAGGAATAGTTTATTGATGGGTCAATGAATTATTTCTTAGAAGATATTATAATAAATATTTTAATATAATGGAATGTGAAATAAATATAAAATTTATATTTGGTTGCTAAAAAACTGTAAGATTTATTGAGGCAGAAAGTTTATTTATTGGCAAAAAATATTTAAATATGTTTAGGTTTCTAATCATTTGACCCACCAATATCTGTTTTATTAACATATTTATTACATTTACAGTAACCATTATGAACAATTTATTCCCTATTTATAATTAATTATAAAAATTTACAATGATTTCATTATTACTATTAAATAATTCTGCTTAAAAATAAAAGTTGGTTGTGCCGATGCTTTCGCGCCATTAATACGACGCCATTTTGTGATGGCTGTCATGTCTGTCCGCCATTTTGTTGTGAATATACATACACTTACAATTTAGTTAGTTTTGTGTTTGTGCGAGGGCTGTTAAACTGCGGGCCATACCCTGTGGACAAAAGAAAAAATAATGTTTAGTAAATTGTAGATAAAAGACTACTATTTCTTTCGAATCGAACTTTCAATTCTAAAAAAAGGGAGAAAAACGGGAAAAACACTGTACTTTTATCGGTCTCAATTCTTGGAGTTCCTATTTTTTTGTAAATTCGGAAAACTACTGTCCTTATTGGTGCTCTAAGGATGGTCAGTAAAAAGTATCAAGATTCTTATTTGCTTTATACTTTTTGGAGCCATAAGTTTCAGAAGATAATTGGGAAACATTTTACAATCAAACAACGGCCTGTTCTAAAGAAACGCTTCGCTTTGCGTATGGATGGTAACTTTGACGTTCATTGTATGCCAAAAAACTACCACCTGTAATCAAAACGAATTGTTTCTTTTAAATAAACTAGACAAATAATAATGAAACCACAGAAGAAAAACTTACTGACTGACCCAGGAACATCGGGCTGCCACCAGGAACATTGTGACACGGACACCAAGTGTCACAAGAAGACGGCAGTCACCAGCCCGCTTGCCAAGCGTGGTGATTCATTCCCCATTTCTGTAGGGGCCTATGTCCAGCAGTGGACTGCGAAAGGCTGTAGAAGATGACCTCTTGATGAAATACATGTTTTATTGAACTTACGTGGGTCAGGTACCACTGGTGGTAAGCACTGGTACTCAGCTGAATCCGGTTAGACTGGAAGCCGACCCCAACATAGTTGGGAAAAGGCTCGGAGGATGATGATGTGGGTCTGGTACCAGTAGTGCATCTGCTTTGTCAAATGCTCTTTGGTCTGCGCAAAAAGTACCGGGATCTCCTAGTTTTGAGCCAGTTCTGCTTATATGAATGGCTGGATTTCGTGCATTGTAACATGAATAGATAACTTACGTGTTCCAGGAGATAGTTTTTCTTGTGGTCAAGTATCCTCAGAATAGATACGAGGGTATTTTGCTGTGATTTTATGTCATTCGACAGCAAGACTTTGGTACAAACGGTAGGAGAAGTAGATGACTGCTTTAGGGACTCCAAAAAACAAGGTTCACTCAGTTTTTTTTTGCAAGCCCGCTTCAAAAACATTTTGTACTTAGACCATATTTCTCTCATCTACTTTTCCCTCCGCAAAAGTACCAACTGTACCAAAGATCTTCAAAACTATACTTACGTAAGTAACCCAGGGTTGGCGTCGGTCTGGTACCAGGAGTACTGGGGCACGTAGGGCGGATGCGGCTGCGGGGCTCCCTGGTGATGCAGCGCGTGGGCAGCGTGCGCGCCCTTCATGTCCCAGGGGCCGGGCGGCGCGCCCTACGACAAAGAGAGGAGAAATTTAGGACGGTGTGGTTTATCATCTATACTATATATACTCTTCTTTTTCTTCTTCCTCCTTCCCTGTTCCTAATTTTATTTGGGGTCGTCCGCGCAATATGTCTTCCGCTATCATTCTTCCCTGTCTCTTGTCATACTGACACTCACTCACTTCTTGTTCATGTCATCTTTCAGGCAATCCATATCCATCCAATCATCTTTACTATCTATATTAATAAAGAGAAAATGTTGTTTCGTTTGTACCCTGAAGGCTTTGAAACTGCTGAACCGATTTGAAAAATTCTTTCACTGTTGAAAAGCTACACTGTTCCCGAGTAACATAGGCTATATTTTTATCTCGGTACGGGCAGTAGGTAGTTCCCATGGTACGCGGGTGAAACAGCGGGGAATCGGCTGGTATGTTTATGGTACGAATATATTGCCCGGGTAGCTGGGGTGAGAAGGTCAGATAGGCAGTCGCCCCATATAAAACACTGTTTGGTACTTACGAAGATGCATCTGAGCAGACTGGCAGACCCCAACATTATTGGGAAATTGCTAGGCAGATGATGATGATGATCATGTAGTGTGTGTTTTGACGTAGATTATTTTTGCTTTGTCTACAAGTGCAGTTCAGCACATTTTGAAAAATAAGCTTGAATCATGTAATGAATAATCTTGAAGCACATATGATTACTATGAAACTCTTTCGTAAATGAAAAGATAAGAAAAACAATACATGAAACTTCCATATCCCGATGAATACCCCAACTAATTAATTAACAATATAGCACGTACTACAGGCGAAGCCACGGTAAAAGTTAGTCGAAAACTAATCGTCGAAACGCAAGGCGCGGCCGGCACACCTACGACCATTATCTAATAACTTTTATATGTATAGGTTTTTTTATAATTTTTACACACGCAACGATACAAAACTTGTTTTTCTATAGCTTTCTATGGAAATACGCAAGTATTTGAAGATGATAAAGGTAATTAAAGTAGAAAAAATATCGAAAGCTTTTGTTGGAATTTTATAATTACTGTTTTTTTTTTATTGTATTTAATTTCTGTTATAAGGTATCAATGTATTCGCGATTAATAAAGATATTACGATATTGATGTCTATACCACTCAAAATTAATTTATAACATCAACAAAAAATCCTTAACATAAAATCATGAAAACATTATTTATTTGAAGGGTTTTCCGCTTATTAAAAGCGCATATTATTGAAGAAATTAAATCTTAAGTTATTTTACGACTATACCGCTTAAAAATTCAATGATAAATACCAAACATAAAATTATGAAAAAAAAGATCGTCCACTACGTGCATTTGACAAAACACGACACGGAATCGAACCCTTACCTTCAACATCCAAGGCATAGGTCGGCCCCTCATGCCGTCAGCGCCTGGCGATCCTTCTACGTCATCCGTTTGAGGCGCGAAATAACCCTCCTACGATAAGAAAATCTACCCTCAAAAATATGTATATCTTTAGGTAATACCTAAACTTAAACTAAAAATTGAGAAACTAAAATTATTGCAATTTTAATTTCTTGAAATTTAAACACCCTTTTCAATTTCCAATTTCAAAATAAGAACACTCTTTTCTACAAAAAATAAAATTGAATTCCGAATTTATTTATTTGAGTTTTAGTTTAGTATTTTGATCTAAAAAAGGCGTTTTATTGTAAACTAAAAGTGCAATAATTAAGTAAAGTCTAGGTTATAGTGTATTGACTTACATATCCGACCCTTGGGTCCCATGATTGTTGGTGAGGCGGTTTCACATCACACGAGCTGCCGTCCGGTGATCGGCCTGCCGTCGGCTAGATGAAATAAAGAAAATAAAGTTAGTTTTACAGAAATATAACTAGTTTTTTTTTTATCTAAAATACAATTCAAGATGCTTTTCGTAATAAAATTTTGTGTTAACGAAGAAATATGCTATTTATTATTTATTTATGTTAACAAAATTTTAAACGCCTATCTATGTATAAGGACAGCTTTAAAAATACTCGTATGACTATAAAAAACTCGTCGTATCATATTAGATTTATTGATTAACTAGTAGGGACAAAGTTCTACCACGCTTAAGCCTAGGTCACACAAAAATGTATCATATAAAAATAAATAAGTAGTTAGAATTATAAAAAACATATACAATATTTTGTATGGATTTAAAATTCACTACTTTATTCTGAATTGTTTAGATAAGAAGGCACATTTTTCAAAAACACTCCCACACAAAATGAATTCGTCTTACATATCCGACCTTGACATCCCAAGACTGCTGTGGCGGCTGCTTCACATCCCACGGGGTCCCGGTGGGAGACAGGCCGGGGGATAGCTCCGACACGGGGGTGGAACTGGGAGTGGGGGAGTGAGCCTGCGCTGGGCCCCCACTCTGGTACGCTGAGGGGGAGTGCTGGGAACCGCTTGAGCTGCCGCCTCCACCTGGGATGAAAGTGATGAGTTAAAAATCACGTGAAAACAAGATTTTGCTATAAGTAGGTACTGTTATAACTGTATGTAATGAATGTACTGAAATAACACTGAATTGGTTTATTGATTTTGAATTGAGTTCTTATTTCTTCATTATCCCTGAGGGACTCTGATTCATATACACTGCAGAACTTGTATTTTCTCCGGGATGGGAGAACCGTTCTCTCGATTCAAAAATGTCTAGATTCAAAAATGTATTTGAAACCCATCGGAGCGAGTCCACTGCTAGCATGTGTTCGCACACAAAGTTCGCAATTTCGCGAACATTTTAGAAATATTCGAACGCAATTCTTTACTGTTTGATCTACTCCCGAACCATACTAGAAACAATCTATTTACATTTCAAAACATTCTACGTAAAAATGTTCTATTTACAACACTTGCGAAATCTCGACTTAACTTTAAATTTTCAGCATATACAATTATTCCACAAACTAAGCTAAACCTTCAAGAACCTCCTACAGTCACAGTCAACTCACCATGTAATAGCTGGTTGTTGTTGGGCGGACTGCTGGGCGGTAGACCGAGGCTGGGCGGCGGAGCGCCCACCTGAGCCGCTTTCATCATCTTCTTGTATTTGCTGCGCCGGTTCTGGAACCAGATCTTCACCTGTTGGCAAAAGGGGTAGGGTTAGAATATGGCAAGAGAATAAAACTAATCATAGGTGTGTGTAAGAAGTTGGCAGTGAAAGGAAGAATGGAGGTACTTATTTTCATAGGATTAACGAGTCTGTGTATTGAACATCTTTGGCAGTCGTTACGGGTATTCAGAAGCCAGAAAGACTGACAACCAATTCTAAGAAGGGATGTCGGAGTTCGGGTATCTGGATTAAGGAGGTCAGATAGGTTGTCGCTACTTCTTAAACAGATTTTCAGCTGTATTTGAGAAGACTGAAGGTCGACCTAAATATATTTGGAAAAAGGCTAGGTAAATGCTGTTACTGTGTATCATTGTTCTACATGAAACAATAACCTTTCTGACCTCTTTGACCCTCGTTTGACTCTTAACATATTTGCCAGAGTAATTGTAAGATTTTTTAAGTCTTTTCACTAAGAAGTCTTGCTATAAAATACATAGATAGTCTATTGCCAACAAATTATGACATCACGTTAAAGTTAAAAACGATAAAATATTCAAATGATCAATTTCATGGTTCAATAATTATCGGAAAAACATTCTAAAACATATTAAACATAATAAAATTTGAAATGTGCCGACAGCCATTTTACAAACTTCTACAATCGTATTTTTATATGTAAATTATTTAATTGATCATTCATGAATGATAATCTATGCTATAACCATTTATATGTATGTACAAATATGCATATATAATGTATGTTTACATAAATAAATATTTATTACTACACATGGGTTTAGTGAAAGAATAACTTGTGAGACATATTGCTTAATCTTTTACTAATAAATACGATAGTAAATATGTCTGTCTGTCGCAGTTTTGCGCCAAAACTGATGAACCCATTTTAATGACATTTTTAACAGATAGTCTCATGATCTGCCTAGCCTTTTCTCAACTATGTTGGAGTCGGCTCCCAGTTTAAACAGATACAAGTATGTACCAGTGTTTTATAATAAGTGAATGCCTATCTGAAAAGCTAATTTGAGAGAGTTACACACACACCAGCTATTTTAACCATAATCCTAAGAAATACTTCCCGCACAAGGATAGAAACCAACTCACAAGATATACTGACAAATAAACTATACTACTGCCAAGTTTCATCAAAATAAATCCTGCACTTTTTGCGTGAAAGAGAAACAAACCATCCATACATATTTTTGCTTTCATAACACTGCTATACAAAAAAAATAAAAAAATCTGCGGCAGGGATTTTGTTAATGGTTTTTGTTAATACTCATATTAGACCTTCACGCTGCATGCTTATTTATTTTTGATTCACTCTGGTTATTGAGATAAACGGAACTAAAATTTCAAACTACCCTACAAACATTGTAGTTCATTGATTTGTTTTCACTTACGTTTGTTATTTTTTCAGGGATTTATTTGCAACAACTTAACTTAATAGCTATCAGACCCTGAAGTTATCAGTTATAAATCGGTTGTTTTGTGTTAAAGTGCATTTTTCCTTTCAAAACAAAGTAAATAAGAGAAAATCCCAAAGGAAAAGTTTTTCATGATCTTCATTTATTTATTCTAGTTAAAGGTACCCCAAACTATTATTATTTTTGTGTATTTTTGTAAAGGTAAACAAAAAAAAAAATTTTAAATACATCTTTTGGCCCATTTATTGAAGCATTTTATGGAAAATGTTAGAAGCGTTTATCTCAAAAACTGGAGTCAATTTGACCATTCTGGTATTTTTCCCGTTATCAGCACACTCGTCTTATACAAAATCTACTTCAAGTATGCCTTCCGCGAAATGACTGTATAGCAGTGTAATAATAATATGTAAGAAGGATTATATCTGTCAAAAATTCAAAATACCTCTATTGCTACAAGCAAATGCATTTTAGTATTACAATTGGCATAACCCAATACTGATATCGGATTTCACGCAAATACCTAAACTGACATATACATACATACAGCTAGGGGAGCGCGGATAGGGGCGGGGCATTGGGGTTGTCAGCCGTTAGTGTACCGTTAAAGCTAAGGGATGGGATTTGTCGATAGATTTTTTATCGATACTTTTTTTGTATTTTTTTTTTTCATTTTTTTTGTTTTTTTTTTTCATATAAAATATGATAAATATTGTAAATGTTTTTGCAAATCGTATGTTAAGATTTTTATCGATATTTAAACAGTATTCTTTGACGTATGTTTGTTCGTTAATCCACACGCATGTCGGATTATGTTCTTGGTTCCTTAACAGTGTTTATTTAAACTGAATTCATTTTGCAATGTTATGTCAGCTTATGCATTAGTTTCACTTTTAAAAATTCCATTATCAATGTGCAAGCGAGTAAAGAGTTTAATAATCTTTGTAGGAAGTTCTCATTTGGCCTATTTAACATCAATGCCTCTTCAGTAAGACTTTTTTAAGATAGGTACGTAGTGCTGTACGTGATGATTTCTATAGGTAACTTTTTTGTTTTACACGTCATTTAGATATTATAATGGTTAAATAAAGAATATTTTATGTTTTTTCCCATGCGTAAGAATTAGAATAGAAAATGTGCATGTAAAGCATATTCGAAGTAATTTTATTCTAAAAAATAATCAACCACACAATAATAACTTCCTTAATTAAAAAACAAACAAACAAATGACATTCAAGGTCGCAGCATTTTCCTTAGATAGAGCTATAATATGAGTTACATAAGAATTATGATTGCAATATGTTATAGTTCATTATAGCGTTAATACACGTTATAGGCATGCAACTCGCCGGACCTGAGTGACAAGTCGCATTATTGATAAATGTAGGTCCACAGCAGCCGCGGGGAGCGGGGCCGTAACAAAAAAGTGTTATTAAAAATGTTTTTGATGACTTTTATTGATTATAAAGAGTTTTAATAGGGTTTGTTGTGGTATTAAGATTTTATTTGTGATATGGTGGCTGATGGTAACTTAAAATAATGACAATATCGTTCGTACTTGACGGATAGCGTTTGACATAATATTAAATTGGTATAGTTATTGATTAAAACAATATTCTACGGAACATTCCTAATTAAAAATGTTAGTGTCCTATATTATGGCTGTATTCTTTAAACATATTCATCATAAATAAGTGCAGTCTTCAATCATAAGAAAAATACTAGTTCTGAACTTGACTCTCGCTGTCACAAACGCCTCACTCTGATCAACTTATATCGCCAATTCGTGTAATCAATGCATAACGGGTATGTCAAGCGGCAAAAACTGACGCATGCACTATTATTTATGTGAACATTATTATAAGAGTTATATTTACGCGGTAGAAAGTATTACAACTGAAGTCAGTTCTTATTTACGATGCATAACTCGGGTTTATCTTTTATCTAAGACAGCGAGGAATTGCTAATCAGTTAGTTACGTATACGCCGACTGTAAAGCAAAAAACCGATTCGGTTTAGCTAGCTAGAAATCGATTGAAATCTCATCGGAAAATATCGTATCGATTTTAGAAACAATACGCAACAAATTAAATATAAAACTAATAATTCAACGCCTACTTTGTTTCTCATATAGAAAAATAGTGGGCGTTGTCTTTGGTAATTAATTTGTGTATCGATATATCGATAAATTGTAAGATGTCCCATCCCTCACCACCCACCCTTCGATTAGCTAGGTCGCAGTGCACGATATAACTTAACCCCGCGTCGCGCCTAACTTATTGTATTGGTATTCGGCTTTCAATTCACTTAGGCTGCTTTTACAAGGTTGTGTCGTGTAGAATTATTTATTTTAACATGATTTGATGGTTTTTGTCTATTTGAGCTTATTTACCTTTACTTTTGTTAGAAGGAATACATGTTATATAGGTAACATGATGTTATTCGACTATGTAACCAACAAAAAGGCTTACAAAATAAAACTATTTCACACAATACCACATACCTACCTACAAATACAAAATTATCAAACAAAACCGAAAACTCAAAGCATCGGAATATTACAAAATTATGAGAGAGAGAAAAAAATAACGCATAGAAATAACAGAAAAATGATGAAATACTCAAGGTTTTTATCGAAAAAAAACTATCGACAATGGTTTATATGCATGTACCGAATCATTTCGATCGCCGAAGCGTGCTACATTGTGTTCGTGACAAAGGACCGTTGTATAAAATTTTTGTCAAATAAATGTTTATTACGACTGGGAAGTTGGGAAACAGTTTAATTGCCGAAGATTTTTTCGTAACGCTCTGTAGTTTTGTGTATGTATTATGAAATTTTTGTCATCATTATCAATGGCGTTCTTGAATCAATATTTTAAATTTTGAATGCATTTTTTGCTTTATGTACGTCAGTTTTAATTAAAAGGTTTAGACAACTAATGTAATTTTTGATGAATTACTTTTGCAGAAATATTTTCAAAAACAAAAGATTTACAATACTAATAAATCAGACGATATTTTGCTAGCAAAATGATATACTACAGATCCAAAGTACAAAAACGTTGTAGGTATAAATAAAGCGTCGGAAAAAAACAATATGTACCAGCTGTTGTAAGAACGGCCGGCGGAAACACATTATTGTGGTTTTCGCAGGATATTATGTGAGCAATCTTCCACTACACAACCTACACTAAAATGACGTAAAACTCAATAAAAATACTTCCAACATCCACTAACTTAAAGCAAAAAAAAAAATCATCAGCTGCCTTTAATTTCATGCAAGTCGTAAAATATGAATGCTATAAAAACCTGGACGACATTTCTTCGCAAAACATCAAAAGGCAAGCATAAGCTATGATAAGATAATTTTGAACATAAAAATAATGGAAATACAGTATTCCATTTACATCAAACAAAAAAATTGCAGCGAAATTATATATCGATAAATAAAAATGAAATATCGATATGAAATGTGACTGATGCCCACCTCTAGTCTGTCATCTGTCACGTGAAATTGTCATTGTTAAAAAAAAAGAAAACACAATATGGCCGTCGCAATATGTGACCACAATGCAATATATATTTACTTGCGCACGCACCGCTATTGTTGCAAGAATTGTGGGGAGCAAGTTTCGGGGAAAACATACCAAAATGAAATAATATTATTGGTACTTTAGCACCCTGTATTGTGGGTATTTTAAGCCACAACTGCCTACAGTTTTTGACATATTACTTTGGTACTTCGAAAATGGCTAGGTATAGTTGCTTCATTTAACTATAACGATAACCAAACCATAACCAGCCGTATACTTGCCGCCCATTGGTCAAATCGGCGATTTGACAGTTCAAAATGGTTCGGTTATCGTTATAGTTAAAAATGTTGCAGCTCGAGGTAAGATAGTAAATAAATATAAAAAAAGTAGGTACTAGATACTTCTATGCACATGTGTAAGGTGTCAAATGACAGTGTTTTTTTTAATGTAACCTAGGTAGCATACACCTATAAAAAATACTAGTTTGCCTACCTAAGAAGATGAAGCGTGATGCAATAATACATATTTTATTAAAATAATTGCAGTTTTATTAACCTATAAAAACACAAATATATTAAAAGATTAATTTATTAATATAATAATAATGTATTATTTATTTATATTTACATCAACAAACCACTTTATAAGTGACAAAGTTTTTAGTAGCCATCTTAAGTCATTTCATGATTCACACATTCGTAATACAGGTTGCAATTTCCGATGTTAATAAATTCAAAGATAAAATCTATAATGTTGATTATTTCTAGATACATTTATTAACATAGGATTTAAGAAAACCTAGGATTAGATTTGCTAGACTTTGAAAGGCTACAAGGCTCCCATGGCCAAATGTGTTATTTAAAAAGTCTATGATTAATTAGATAATAACTTTAAAACGGCTGAATCGATTTTGATGAAACCTGTCTAAGAACTACCGCTGGAATATCAGCTTTTATCCTAAAAAAACCGCATCCGAATCGGTTCATCCATTTAAGAGCACCAAATATAAACACACAGTGGTCAAACTTATAACACCCCTCTTTTTACGAGTTAAAAATAAACTCTAGACTGTCTTTATCTTGTCATGTCAAAGATTACTGGACCTTAATATCCATATTATTTACAATATGCAGATTATTTAAAACCAACCCATCCGTTGTAGACTTCCCACTATTCCTGGGAAAATAATCACGGACATTCATTCCTCAGAGCTCTAACGTTTTGCAGTTAATTTTATTAACATATGGGAAAAAATCTCGTCAAGTACTTTGAAAATTTATAGAGTATTTTTTCCGTTCATTATTGTGTCATTAATAAAAAAATCTCAAGAAGTATCATCCTTAAATATTTGTCACAATAGACCTCTCTCTATAAGCGAAAGAATTTCTCCGTCGGTACATAAACCATACATTTTCGGCTCATCAAACAACCGACTAACTTACAGCCACTATTAATCACAAAAATAGAGCTTTCAATAACTCAAATTCTGACATAACTATCCCAAAAATTAGACCACACAGCCTTGATCAAAACTCAAAACAAAAACAAAAAAAAACGCGATTTATTTAACTACACGCGGTATAAAGAATAAATAATCCCGGGGCAGAATCACACAAGTAAGCTTATTTCTAGTTAAGTTTAACTTAATCGATGACCGCATTTCAAACTAGCTAGTACCTAGAATGACTTCTATTTCTGCCTACCCAACGCTTGGGCATTTTGCAAAAAAGTATCTCTTTCCCATTGGCCTGACCAGCGGACGGCGGCATGCACCAGTGTCGTTGCACGTACGTCGGCGGTGATCTCAAAGAGATGGCGAACATTCGTGGCATAGCTTTGAGAAACTGGTGACTTCTGGCATACAACTATTCCAGCACTTCCATGGATAGCTTTATGTTGTAGTGTCGCGACGCAAACTTGATATTTTTTAGTTAGAGATAGAATTTTGATATTAGCTTCATACAAGTAATGTCTTTCTATCTCTAGTAGGTAAGAGCACAGATAGATAATATATTGGGAACGGCTGCCATTGAATATGTTTGCGTAAAAAGATAGATTCATTTACCTATTTTTTTGAATTATGGTAGGTATTTTATAATTCTTATAATAACGTATATGAACACGTTCTTCATATACCACCAACTGAATTTCTTTATCAGGCAGCTATTTATGATTAAATTAAGGTGTTAAAAATCTGTCAATTTTAATTTGTTGTATCAATAAGATACTGCGTAAAAATAGTTTTAAAAGTCTTATTCGCACATTTTTATATTTTTTCTAATAATTTTCCCTCAGTTAAAATAATCATGTATTTTTTAGCTAAAATGTCACACTCCGATCTTAAAAATTTAACCCCACTAGTTCTATTTAGACTCAACCTAGCCTATACTACTGAGTATAGAATTATCTCTCGGGATGCTGCGAAACCAGGCATCTATTACGGAAATGGGTGCGCTAGTCAGCTCTTTGATCTAGCGCCAGAGGAAACCATTATTAAAGTATTTAAATCGGATTGCGTTTAATTAACTGAGCGTCGGATGCGGCGGTTATGTAGAAAAGAAGTTTATTTTTTACTTTTTTTTTTAATTTTTATTTTCAATCAATACAATGTATGGTTTATGTTTATTTTTGTTTAGTTAGGTATGCTTTTTTATATAGTATTAATTTTTATCGTACTCTGTAATCTTTAAAAATAATAAAAAAATCTATATTTGAAATCGAAATTCATCACTCTTTTTACTCGAATATTTTTTTTACTACTACATCAAAGTAACATTACATTGCATTTTTTTTTCTATCTTTACATATTCTAAACAACATAAAAGCTTACAATAAATCAAAACAATGTCAACGAAATCACCTATCAAAATCAAAAATGTCAAACCCAAAAAAAACACAAACGAGAACAAAAAACAGACGAAAAAGTTCATAATTCAAAAACGCCACTACCAATCAAACACAGTATCAATCATTTGGACGACTCAATCGTTGTAGCAATCAGTAAATGAGAAATATAAATAATTAATCGACAATATATTAATGTTAATTCGTACTCGGTGGTGCATAAAGCGGTCCCATCTTGAAAAAACGACAGTAGCTCCGCGTTTGAGTCGGACAATGAATGATGTGGAGACGGCCATGTTTTTTTTTTCGCATTTATTTTTTATTTTTACAATTGCAGTTGAACGTTTTCTGTTTTACGTAAAATACGCGGTGTTCGGAATAAAATTCAGTTGTATAGGTAGCTATTTATTTGTAGACGTTTATGTACAAAACAGGGAGTCTGTTATAAGTTTTTATAGCATTGATTTTAAACGCAAATTATCATAAAGACATGTTAATCCGGACAGTAAAATAAAACTCATTAAAACTGTGCTTAAGAACACAGTAACATCCAACGTCAATAACAATCGAAAAACAACTTTATAACACTAGCAATAAAAGTCAAATTAGTTTAATAAAATCCAACAGGTGCTAACTGTCGACACCCTTATCATAATCCAATAAATTAGTGATGCACAAACGCGTTTTACATATCGATACATTAGTGTTGTGACAAGCACATTAGGCGGTCCATTGGTAATAAAAAAAAACTCGGCACGGAATATTTTACGATTGCAATGCAACTTTTTTGTACCATTTAATTGTTTTGCATTAATTTTATTACTCTAAATGGGTATTTTATAAAGCAACAGACATAAAATTAGTTTCTCGATGTTTTTACTTTTATGAGCGAATATTTTCTACGAGATATCGATAGAATGGTGTAAGCGCCAGTAAAAATCGTATTGCATGTTGCAATAGGTAATGCATTTTTACATAATGATTTGCACATAAATTACTTATTCCCTTGTAAGTGTCCTGTTTTCAGCGTAACATTTGAGATAGAGTCGTAATGATACAAAAAGGGTTGATACAATAAAATGTTTAATTAAATTAATGAGTGTGTCATCTAATTGGTACACTAATGGTGGCATTGAAATAAAAGTATTTGTCTTTTAATGGTTTGTAACAGAAACTAGTCTAGATATAAGCAAAAAAAAATTGTTCTTCGTTTCTGCTTTTACGAAATACTACAAACTATCAAACTACATATACCGATGTATTACGTTGAGTAAAGAATAAGGTATCGTAGCTTAATATTATTACACTGTTTCACTCGCATCCCGGGGAAACTTTTTCCCGTAGCTGGATAAAACATAGCCTATGACACCCAGTGTAGCTTTCCAACAGTGACAACATAATGTTTCAAAACGGTTCTGTTGGCCCCCTATTACTTTTTTTTATAATTTTCTTCCTCTTTATAGCTAATATTAGTTTAGTTTGAACGTTAAGTATCGCAGTTAAGTTCTGATTTTATATAAATATAAATCCCAGTCTACTCCATTGTTTTCATAGCATCTTCACAAAACCCCGTACCTCGTTTCGGTCACATGGATTTCGTGTTTTACGCGCAGAAAAACTTCAAAATTCCCCCTTTTAAAGGAAAAAATACCGCGTTCGTAATAAATTTAGTGGAGTTCCTTTGTCACTCAATTCCAGAACGGGTTCAGTTTTTTGATTTTTTGATCTTAAATTGTTTTAAGTGTAAATTATCATTGCTTTATTTTTGTATTGTTAATGTGAATGTGGTTTATGAATAAATTGAGAGACGAGTATGGTTAGTGAATAAATTGAGAGACTCATGTTTTCATATTTAAAAAGCCAAAGTAACCTTGTTAGTCTTTTAAGCTTTAACGTCAAAATTTATATGATATAAGTATAAAGCAACTCTAAAATGTAGAAAATCGTTTAGCTACATCAATGAATACGTCTATAATCAAAACCTACGTTTATAATTCCATCTACTGCACAAACGCGCGTAAAAATCACGGACATCTACCATTTAAGGCATTCATTACAATGTGCGTTGACCATTGACTCAAATTACCATAAATAAGTACTTCATCTTGCGGCTCAGTGATACACCTATTCATTGCTAATCGCTTTTACAGAGTATCCATGTCGATATGTTTTTTATCGACACCCGCACGTCACTAGAATTACGTAATAATGAATTTATGAGATTTTTATAGTGAGTTTACTTACTGCGCGCTTGCGTGAGAGAATTAACTCTTTTAATATTGTTGTAACTCTTTTTTGCTGTTTTAAGATTTATGCACTTATTTTTACGAGCATTTTCTCTTATTGGGTGAACGGGAGTGTGCCTAAGTAATAGTTAAAATGATTTATTGCTAATTGCATTGGAATAAACAAACACATTAATAAAAACGCGATTCCGAAATCTTACTGTTTTTCGCACCCAGATATTATAATTAACTCTTTTTACAGTTTTTATTTTTAAGAGTATTCTTTAAAACAGTGCCCCATTTTTCAAGTCACACACAAAATCACGGTATTTCTTCCACTCTGTCCGAATAGCAGCGGTCGGTATTTAAAAAATTAACTTGATTAAAAACTGAACGCGAACGAGTTTCGGTGAAAAAAATCGCAGTACGTTTTTTGCGAACTAGTGAAAGGCTGTTGGGTAGCCGCGAAATGTCTTTATCGGCGCCGACTGGATTTTATAACTGCGGACAATACACGGAACGACCGGTGCGCGAAATGTATCGATGTTTTTTTATCGATATATTTTTGGAAGGTGTGCGGCTGTCACTAATGTTTTTGATGAGAGTGCTTCTTGAATGTATGTAATTATAATGATGCGATTTTTATTTAAGTAAGTTGGGATGACTTTTATTTTGTTGTCTGCGAAACTAGATGAAATGTAAGTTAATTGTATCTTTTTCTATGTAAAACGGGAAAAATCTGACATCTCAACCGACTTAAAAAAAGGAAGGAGGATGTCAATATGACCGCGCATCTATATTTTTTTTAGAAACTCACTTTAAATTACTTATAAAAATAATTGCGTTTCAATATATTAAATTGCGAACTTCTCATGTGAAAACACAAAAATAAATTGAAACAAAACATTAAAAATTCAACCTTTATTTTTCTAAAGTATAAAATGTCTATAAGTTTCTCAATCCATCCAAATTACAGACATATGCTCAGAATTATTTGATCCCCCGTTGCCATAGCAACACCCTAAGGGTTGTCGAAATCGGGGCTAACAAGCCAATTACAATTAGTATTATATTGTGACAACCCTTGTTATTAACCGATGTGAGTATATTAATCAGATTCTTATTGTATTTTATTAGTTTACCATAAATATAGCTGTTTTCCCGCGGTTTCACCCGCGTGCCGGGAGAACTACTGTTAAATATATCCTATGTTACTCTGGAATAGTGTAGTTTTTGCAACATTTTAGTAATTTCGGAGCCTTTACAATATAATTTTTCTTTATTATGTTGTTAAGTATAGATGGGGTTTTAGATTTTTTGGTTGTTGTATCTACAGCTAAAAAGCTATGCGGGAACCGGCTGTGATGATGCGGGTATGTGATGCGGAGGAATGAGGATCATGTTTTGAAGAAGGTGATGAGCAAGAACGTGGATGGATATGGGTAGTGGAAGGATTTGAACTTCAGAATAAGGCTTATGGGAGCAAACAGCAAGCATGTGTTTGCACACAAAAGTTGCAATTTTGCGGACATTTTAGAAATGTTTGCACGCAATTTGTTGCTATTTGCTAGAGCGACTACACCAGAAGATACGTACAAAAATGTGTGTCACAGTGTTTAGGCGCTAGAATTTGCGAACAAATTGACAATTTGAGAACTGAAAATCGCTAACTTTTTATTTTTTTTATTTTTTCAATGTTAAATTGCTTTTATTATCTATTTCTACAATGTACACACTATACATATATACAAACTTAAACTACTTATCTTTATACAAAACTAAAAATAAAATACTATATACAAAATATATATAAACATAAAACATAATATAAAAGAGCATCGATCAGGCGTCGAAGTATTCCTCCGCATCACTGTCCTCCGGAAACGTGCCCAGAAGACTGGCTAACTTTTGGATCCTTAAATTGATGATATTTTAAAATGGATCTACAAACACAAAACTTTAACCCACAATTAACTGAAACCCCATAACTCTTCAGTACCATTTCTCCATATACAACCATCATTAATGGGCCAGCAATGATCTCAGTTTAACCCTACAGTGCTCGCGTTACGGAATAATGAACTTATAACCCGATATCTGTTGTTATTTGAGGCTCAATCAACGTCGCTTGCTTAATTTAGGGTTATTTTGGAAGTTGGTTTAAATGGCGTTTGGCGATGTGTTGTTTTTTTGAAGGCGATTCTGATTTTATCATTGTTTTTGGTGATAAAGGGGTTTGTGGATCTTGGTTTTATCTTATTTATTAACAGAGCGAAGCAGATAAAGTATTTCCACCTTACTTATATCCATTATGAAATGCAATAATCGATGATATGAATATAAAAAAGGTCTTTTCTGATTTTCTATTTGATTTATTTATTTAAAAATAACTTCTGCTAGGTTTTTGCACCCGGGTAAAAAGTAACTTAAAGGCTTTCTCGATTAATGGGTTATTTAACACTGAAATCGTTTCTTAAATTGATTCAGCAATTCTTGCAATTAGTGCGTTAAAACTAACAAACTATTCAGCTCTGAACTTTATAATATTAGTATCTTAAGATAGATGTTTCTAACCAAATGTAAAGGATTATGAAAAAAACTCAAATAAACTAAGTAAGAAAGCTTCAAAAATGAAAATAACGAAAGCAACAACCAACAAAAGAACAACAGAACACAATGCATCAAAAACTGTTAAGCAACCAACTTAAAAATTCCCATCAATCAAAACGAAAAACTACAGAATTTTCTCAGAAATATGACCAGCTCCCTCTTATTAGGTACCTACTAACATACCAACTTATAAACACACCTAAGAAACAAATGCACGAGCGAAAACCAACTCTATTCGAACGACATAGGATGCATGACGCAAAAAAACAAATGAAAACTTAAAGTGGTTTTTTCTCTCGAAGTTTTTTTTTTGTTGTATGTATTTTTTTTTCTTTGTATTGTCTCTAAAACACGCGAGCCAACAATAATGTCAGTTTTTCCTCAAGACGGAAGTTGGTATAGGTATAATTATTTTGAAATTAGTCACAATTGTAAGATTTACGGTTGTCTAGGCCGTGAGAAAGACAGTGACATTTTTTTTGTTACGTCAAAAAGTCAAAATGTATGTGATTTGATTTTAAGTGGGTTCGTGTGAAGATTAAAACAATTGTGATTGGGTTTTGTGTTGCAATAGATGAGAGGAGAGGATTTTTTGAAAATTAGTTTATTGCAACTTTATATGTACCTACCAAAACGTTTTTCGCGGTTTCACCCGTGTCCTAAGAATCTATGCTAAACTATCCATCTGCAAATAAAATCATAAAACGGAAAAATAAGTAGTCTGTTTGTGCCCTTAAAACTCCGAAACTACTGAACCGATTTGAAAAATTCTTCCAGTGTTGGAAAGCTACACTGTTCTCGAGTAACATAGGCTATATTTCACCCGGGTAATAGAACTAGCTAGCACGGAACGCGGGTGAAACAACTACTCAAGAATTACTTGAAACTTACGTTATTTTCTTACGTAGAAAAATAGTTATTTTACCTCACAAGGAAAATAACAGTCTTATTATGCATTAAGATCATAAATAAACTCGCGAAGTTATACAAAGCAGAGATAAAATCTATGCTCTAATCCTTGACAAGTCTAGCTGGATGGTTGAATAACCATAATACAGGGCTGACAGACAGACAAAAGAAAATATATAGGTACATACTAATATTATAAAGCTGAAGAGTTTCAAGATCCTTGGCAGTCGATACGGGTAGTCAGAAGCCAGTAAGTCTGACACCAGTCTTACTTAGGGGTATTGGGTTGCCCTGGTTGAGGAGGTCAGATAGATAGTCGTTCCAGACAGGAATTACTGGTCCGTTTAAAAAAATCTTTCAGTATTAGAAGAAAAATAGGTAATTTATCAAGGAAGGTTACATGCGTAAAAGTAGTGAAAACGCTGGTAGTAACTAGTGGTAGTTAAAAGTGAAAATGAGTTTGTGTTTTCGGTAAACTTGAGACTAATTCTAATGGAATTTAGTTGACGGGTGTACGGGTTTCTTTCAAGATCAAGTTATATGTCATTTTTAGTTTGTCTTGGACATTAATTAGACGTTGGTCAAGAAAAACATCATGGATATAAAAGTTTGAAAGCACCAACCCATAGCAAACGCGGAGATTAGATTAATGATCTTAACACTCGTTCTTTCTCTATAAGTTCAGAATGACAACATAATTTATCGACAACAGTATTCTATCAACCCTACACCAAAGCCTGTATTAAATTTTCCTATAAATAATTTCAATTGACAGCTTTGACTATATAACGGTCTGGATCTAGATCCAAATCAATGGTTATGCCTGACTGACTTTCGTCATACGGGCGTACACTTAGGCTACCCGCAAACTTGAGACTAAACTGTCGGCCAACAGTTGCTTGTACGGTTGAAAAAAAAAAAAAAATATTTTTTATTTATTCAATATTTTTTACATATTAATTCTAGTAAAAAAACCTAAGACTAAAAAAAATAAAAAACACGCTTTTTGTAACGTTTCTAAGCTAGTCATGTATTGTCATCAGAACTCGAAGAGTGTGCAAAATTTCATCCTAATCGAAAACCGGGAAGTGGGTCAAATTGAGATTCTAAGATTTTCTTACATACATAGTTACAAGTGAAGCTAATATAAGCGTTTTAAAAAGCATCAAAAATGTCGTCCCCATCGCTGTCGACTGGGAGCGTGCCCAAGACGCTGGCAGCATTACCTCGTTGCATCGCCATGCTGATCCTTTGTCCGAAGTAATAGCCAGCCTTTTGGTCACGAGAAGCGTCAACCAGCCGCCTAGAGAGATCTTTAAATAGAATGTAGTTATTCGGACCCCACGACCCGAGGGTTTGAACCCCAAACGGTTCGAAAATATAGTTTATTAATGTTTTCACTCGGTCTGATACCAGCCAAATACCTGATTTTTGTAATGTGCGTACTACCATTCATCTTCATACCGATTTATGAGCCCAAACAAACTATCGGCCGACTAAAAGTTTGCAGTCTGTGTCTTAGCAAATAGATGGTGAACGATGAAAGTGGAAACTTTCTATGTTATGAAAGAAAATTGTTAGTTTGTAATGTTATATTTTACGTCTCTTAATGCTATGGATTTTCGTTGTCTTTAGTGACAGTGAAATCCTGTATTACAAGGCTTCCAGACTTTTCTATACTATCTATATCTACTAATATAATAAAAAGGAAACAAATTTTTGTCTGTTTGTTTGTACCCTTAAAGCTTCAAAACTATTGAACCGATATGAAAAACCTTTTTACTGTTGGAAAGCTACACTCTTCTCGAGTATCATAGGCTATATTTTATCCCGGTACGGACAGTAGTTCCCACGGGATGCGAATAAAACCGCGAAAAAGAGTTAGTATTTTATATACCGCTACCCATCCAAGGACTTATTAAAGTAAGTTCATCTGAACTTAAAACTCTCTGTAATAACATTAAAATAATATTTAAATAGTTATTTTATAATTAATCTGAGAGCAAAAGTTCATCAGTAAATGCAATTCCTTAATTAATGAATCAGTTATTTCTAGTTATTTCTAGTTATTTCTAGATGGCACCGGTATAAGTGAGATTTATTCAATTATAACTTAATTGGATTTCAAATTAATTTATGCATTTTATAAGGGGTTCAAGTGAAGGTAAGGTCATATAGAATATACTGAGGTTCGAAACATCACTAAATACAGATTTAGAATATATTAAAATACTAGAAAAACACGCTTTTATAAATCGCACATAAAAATAATTACAAGACGTTTCTAACAAGTCCAAACACAGCTATGATACGATGTTCCATCATGAAGTTCCAGTTCATATCTTCCGGCTCCATCATCAGATCAGTTCGACAGTACCATATTATTGTATTGTCATCAGAACTACATACAGCTACCAATTTTCATGACGCTACGATCCTTGGAAGATGGTTTTAGTTACCTTAGATTCCATTCCATAGATACGTAGAAGTCGACCTAATAAAGACTTTTTTTACAACAAACCTATTTATAAAAGAATCCAAAAATAATTTCAAACTTAGAACACCCACACATACAAAAAATACACTACTATTATTTAAAAAAACGAATTCACAGACACGACCATCACACACACATGCAAGGCCGTGGAAAATGATTGTGATTGCACCTCCCTCTCATTATGACTGCCTAGTACTTTTGATTGATGCTCGCAAGATTGTCCGACGGAAAACCGTGGCTAATGCTAAGAAAATATGTGTTTTTGTTTGTTTGTTGTTTTTGTATTTATTTTAGTTATGTGGTCTACTGTTTTAGCCGACTTTGAAAAACGGAGGTTTTTTTCTTCTTTATATTCCGATCTTTAACAGATATAGCTACATAGTATTTCTATAACGAATCCGTTGACGAACTTTATATGGAACCAACATCAAAATTCAATCCGTGATCGCAAAATCAAAGGATAGACAGGTTATAGAAATCCACCGACGCGAGACAGAGCAATTCAGATCATTAAGTTACATTTAAAAAGTGGACCGAAATTCTAAAACATATTAAAAAATTTTAATGAGTAGCAATTATTTTTTTGTTTATACATAAAATAGAAATACGTATAAATTGGTCTTGTTCTTCACGAAAACCAAGCTTTTCTTAAATAAAAATATCATGAACTATGAATAACCTAAGATTAAATAAGATCATTTGCTGTATCCTTTCAAGAATTGATAGCATCACGCAACTCTAGGTTTCTGAGGAAAAGACTAAATTGTAGGAATAATCCTGTACTACTAATAATGTCGTCCAAGGCCACGGCGGCTATTCTCATATAAGGAGATCAGCCAGCTGCGCAGGACATATTATAGTGCACAAGCATTTGCTTGGACTGCGGTGCACTCACTATTCCTTCACTCTCATAGCGCGATGGGACGGCAATCCGACACGACCGGAGAGAGATCAGGCGCAGGACCGACATTTACGTGCTCTCCGATGCTCAATTTAATATTATGTCTTCCCTAGATTTCGAACTATCTACCTATTTAAGTTGGAAATTCAATAGTTAAGCAGTGAAAGCGTAAACAGACAAACTTACAAAGTAATCTTAGCATTTATGATACAAATAAGAACGGATTGTGTCTGCCATAAGAACTTGTTCGTTCAAAGTGCAGGATGCAGATAAATATCAGTTTTCTTGCATTTACATGTTAGAAAACTAACTGTTTCTTAATTGAACATGTTTCTGTAATTAATTCACTTAATTTTATTAGACTTTGTAGGGAATGTAGAGTTATGATACTATCAAAGTTATTTTTTTTATGTAATCCCGTGGGACGAGAAAGAAACGCGAAGTTCGATCTTATACATACACTTTTCTACAAATTCTTACCAAGTTTGTTTTCTACAAACTTGCCATTTAACTATAACGATAACCGAACCATTTTCAGTTGTCAAATCACCGATTTGACCAATGGGAGACAAGTATACGACTGTTTATGGCAATGTAACAATAAAGAATCGTTTTAAAAGAACAGTACTTCAAATATAGAACAGACCTTTTAATACAAAAAAAATATAACATTCCGAAAATTCGAAATTCAAAAATCGATTTCCATCTGTCATTTCGTCACGCCATAACCTAAAACTTGTGTCAATCCAAAATGGATCTTACAGCGTAGAATTTAGAGTATAAATTAGTTTGTTGAAACATAATTGTCACTGAAAAGTACTGGGTAGGAGTTGCGGTATTTTTGCCTCACGTAGCTCGGTCTTGAGATCTGTCATTATTGTGATAACACTGTCTGTCTACGTGAGGGGAACTGTCCGTCGGATAGTGATGGGTACGAGTCGATAACGGTTATCGATATCGATAGATTGAATTGGGTGTGGGACAAAATGTAACAGCAAATTTTAGATTTTTTTTGAGAGTAATATTTATTAGTATCTCAGGCCTGAGTGAGTTTTGAGTAGTATTATTTTTCCGAAATCTGAATTGAAAATGATGGCTTAAGTTAGGCGTAGTATTGTATGTTAAATGTGCACTTAGGTACTGCATTTTCAACGAGATATTAAAAATTTACTTAGATATTGATTATTTTACTTCATAATTAAATAAAAATCCTTATTAACCAGTAATTTTCTATCACCAATTTTTACTCTGGTCAACTTTGTAGCAAAAAATCCATCACCCATAAAAACTATCACAAAACAAGACAGCCGTTATCATTACAAGTGTCCTGTTTTACCTCACCCTACAAACTAAACCACCGTAACATCGATACTATGTCCCATCACTAGCACACACACATACGTACTACTTGTTTATAAACATATAATTACTTGGTAGGTCGATGCATATCAGGTGAAGCTGTGTGCGTGACTTGTGTAGGGTTGCCAACCGTAAAATATATAGTATTGTACTATATTTTGGGTCTACGTACTATATACTGTTACTGTTACAGCCTTTTTATCGTCCCACTGCTGGGCTGCGGCCTCCTCTCACACGGAGAAGGATTGAGCATTAATCACCACGCTTGCTCAATGCGGGTTGGTGATTTCAGACTATATAGTCCAGGTTTCCTCAAGATGTTTTCCTTCCCCTTTTTATTAGCCATTGATGTCTAAGATATACTTAGAAAGTATATACATACTTAGAAAATTTGCATTGGTACTTGCGTGAACTGGAATCGAACCCACACCCTCATACTCGAGAGGTTGGTTCTTTACCCACTAGGCCACCACGACTTATACTGCTAAAAAAATACTACTATATACTGTTAAAAAATATATATGTAATACGCAAAAATACTATATTTTTCACAAAGAAATCTAACAAACGAATACTTCATAAAAAAAATAATGAACGCGCCTTTACAATAACTTTTAACTGTAGATTTTTTTTTTCTTTTTCCATAAAATACTACTTATATATATTTTTAATGTTCTATATTTTTTTGTAAGTAGGTACCTTATTTTGGAAACTACTATATTTCGCTGATGAAATGTTGGCAACCTTACTCACGTCTGTAGTAGTGTGTACCTACACAGTGTGTGTATGTGTGAGTAAACTAGTTTATGACTATGAGTGATTGGGAGTAAGACCACACAGCCGTCTGATTAAATAAAATTAATTTATTTATTGTTTTGATTTTTTTGCTGGTCGTAAATTTTGCCTAATACGGGCTTTTGGTAGTTTTAAATCTATTGTAAAACTAGCTATTCCGTTTGTGGTAGCTATTTACCGGACTTGGATAAAACTTAACTTATATCCTTTCTCTAAGAAATAAAATATTATGTCAACAGTATATATAGTATTTACTAATACATATGTTTTGTTAAGAAAAATATGTTAGGTACTTCTATAAGGTCAGAGAATAAAGGCAATTTTTTTATTTTTATCTATTTATTTTATATACTTTCTCAGGCTCTGGACTAACTGTGTACCAAATTACTTATACTCAAATCGGTTTAGTTGTTTTGATGTGGAAGCGCGACAGACAGGGTTACTTTCGCATTTATAATATTAATCCAGTGCTTGAAGTAGTTCCATCTCTCAAGACTCGAGTAGTCAAAAAACTGCTAAGCTAGTCATTTATGAATCATAAGAAAAACCAAAACAATTATTACATTTTTAATACAAACTCTAACACAAGTTGTTATATTTATATTTAATCTCCTGTTTTTATATTAAACAATACAAAATTAGTTTAAAATTACTGTACGTAGCATCGCGTGCTATTCTAAATTGCAATATTATAAATTATAAAACGTTGTGTCATTTATAAAGTTTTGCAATGTTTGCAAAATTACAAAATGTATGTGAACTTTTTGGAGGTTAAATTATAGAAAGAACTATGCATCATTTTGTACGTATTTTTTAACATGATCAAAAGTACCAATGCAACTTTTCTAAGTTTGTATGTACTTTCTTAGTATATCTTGGACACCAATGACTGTGTTTCGGATGGCACGTCCCGGCTGTCATTGAACATCCTTGGCAGTCGTTACGGGTAATCAGAAGCCAGTAAGTCCGACACCAGTCTAACCAAGGTGTATTGGGTTGCCCGGGTAACTGGGTTGAGGAGGTCAGATAAGCAGTCGCTCCTTGTAAAGCGCTGGTACTCAGCTGCATCCGGTTAGACTGGAAGCCGACCCCAACATAGTTGGAAAAAGGCTAGTGAGATAATGATTTAAACAACATTTATTTAATTTAGGCAAGATACACATCCTTACTTTTCATAATTCATGATTTAAAAAATGTATTGAGAACCTCCATTTTAGGAAGTCGGTTAAAAACATAAATCATTTTACCACCAACCATTTAATACCACATTTAAAAAACAATAGTAAAGTTAGATAAAAATAATTAATTATCACAAACTGCGTGTTTTAAGTTTAATTTAATTGCTATTATTACCTCAAAGAGATTCATATCTCAATTTAAACTGGTAAACGGATAATTGTGTATAGTGTCAAAATAATGTATTTAGTGCAAATTTTTGCATAATTAGCCAAGCGTGTAATAATTTAACCGATTTTGTGGAACAATCAAAATTACTGGACATTTTTTGGTTCAGTTTTCGCAACTTGCTTAAGTTACGCTTCTACACTAAACGGCTGCATTGATTGAGATGATGTTTGGTATAGTGATAGGTCAGACCCTGAGGACAGTTGCAGAGTGCTTTTTATCCTGGGTGTTTCTTAAAACATTGCGGTAAACCAGCTAGATATAACCTCCCAAGCCTTTTCCCAACTATGTTGAGGTCGGCTTCCAGTCTCATCATACTATTTTACTGCTATAAGAGCTTGAAGTCAACACTACAATTTTAATTGCATTTTATATATTCATTCATTTTTATTTAAGCACAGATAGCAGGTTCCCGAATCTAACTAATTTCACCAATCGAACATTAACTGTGATAAGATTAAAAAATTGAAGCATCTAAATGACAGAAAGTCTGTACACCTACAATATTTTGAAATTTTGTGTAGGTATACTGAATATACGACATACTAGTGTTCTAGTGGTAATAGAACCTGACTCCCAAGTATGAGTATCCAATTCGATTCCAGGTTAGGCGAGAGTCTACGTAATTTTTGACTATGTTATATATTATTATCTCTGAATCTTGCACACTAATGACTTAGTGAATGTGAAAAATGCAAGCCTGATTAACGCTCATTCCTTCTCTGTCCTTGCATCCCTTATAGTTTTTGCTATATTTTTTTGGAATTTTTGCACTGGACAAAATTATTGACACTCGGCCTAATCTTTTCTGGACAAAATATGTCGAGGATCTCTTGTTCTTTTTGGTGTATTTTTATGAAATTTTCGCACTTTTCATTTTTTTATTTTTTTATCTATCCATAAAAACTTAATCTATCATAAAATAATAGTTGTTTAATACACTCGTACGTGACGTCGGGCTGACCTCCGAATGTTCTCCCCGTGCGTTCCGCGCGCTGACTCCGTAATTGATGTGAATAAACACGGCGTGTACAGCGTGCTGTTTTTACGTTTTATGACTTAATCACGATTTTTTGGTTGGGTTTTTAGTTTCTGCAGTATTTGACAAACGTATGAATCTATAGTAGCATAAGCTGAAGAGTTTAGTAACGGGAGCTCGGTAATCTCGGGACGTATTGAGCCGTTTTGGAAACGTGCGAAGCTCCGAGCCATGGTCCGATTTCAAAAGAGGTAGTTCATTTATTGAGGAAGGTTATTTTTATATGAAGAAGTTTTCATGAGTCGCGGGTGACACCGCTGTTGGAATAAGGCGTAATAGACGCGTGTATTGGGAAGAAAGCTTGTGTTTTGCTGGTTGATAGAATAGTTTAAATGTGCTATTTTTGAGTAGGTATGTCCGTTTAGATTCATGATAGTCCCATTAAGAAACACCTAGTCTAATTGATTGCCATATACCTGAATGTTTCAATGTTTTTAATCCTGCCTTCAAGTAGGTAACATTTCAGGTCATAACGATTACAAAACCTAACTTTTAACAACCAAAAAACAACAAAATACAACCTCTAAACATAAAAAAAAACTAATATTTTAGAAAGCACACAAAAACAAGTAATTAATCAATCATCAACGGCTTCACGAACATCCTATATCTGCACGCACACACACACACAACTAACAACACGAGCACACACACATACAAACACCGACTCGTGCGCATCGGCGCGTAAATAAATTTTGTAGGAACAAAACTGTTATTTTTAAATAATAATTGATGCTCACGTAGTCTGTCGCAATTGTCAATGGACGATGTATATTTTTTTTTTACTTCTTTTGTAGTGGGTATGTCATTAAAATTTTACCTAGAATTATAAATATGGGGGATAGGTTATTTTTCCGCTGGCTACCAAGGTTGGGTCTAATCATTGTTTGGAATTCAGCTTTGGTCATAATAGAATTGCTATGTAGATATGTCTGTTTGTTGAACCTCTGTGTTTTCAAAATGGTGGGTTTGACGTATGGTAAACCTTTTGATTTGTGTTTGAAGAGGCAGTGTGTTATTTGCTTGTAAAATCGTTGAAGGGAAGGGAATTTAAGTTTTTATTGGTTACTTGGCTGTTTTGTCAACTTTCCACACCTGGATAAAAAGTACCTAGCCTGTGTCCTTTTTAGGTTCTTGATTATGTGTGTACCTAATGCCATTGAAATCGGTTCAGTAGGTTTGGTGTAAAAGCGCAACAGACAGAGACTGTTAACTTTCGCATTTATAATGTTAAGAAGGAGTAAGGATATACATCTTTAAATGCAAATATAGAGAAAGGTAACTGATGATTGTTGCTTATTTAAAATATAAATAAGATTATGTCACATAATAACAACAATTTTGGTAAATTATGTCACAAAAACAAAGAATATCAGACCATCTTTAAACTCTCAACTTATGCGTGCCAATCTTTTTAACCCAATTTTTATTTCGCCGATTAAAAAGCAGATGTGAAATTCTTAAAGTTTGACAGTAACAAATTGTTACCAGACCAAAAAAACATTGAAGTCGAATAAAATATACACTGTATTTTTACAACTATTTAACCTTTATGGTTTAATTCCAATTTATAAGGTTCCGTAACGAGTTTGATCGAGTACAGTGAGAAAAAAACATTGCTTTTCGAAACTTCGAGTGGACACGATACCATTATTCTTAAAGTCGGTTCAAATCTATTTTATTGTTATTTCGAGAACATTTCGAATAAAATTAAGCGAACATGACATAAAGAATTAAAATGTCGACTGTTTTTTTAAGAAGCTAGGGATGTGTTGCCATTACTCGTGGATTATGCAATCTTTAACTGGAGTTAAAGTGTTGCCATAAATTGTTGTAAAAAGATACTATTTTTAGATGGTACCATGTGCCTAGTTGATATTCTGAAGTTTTGTTAATATAATGATTAAATTACTGCTGAATGGCATGTCACACTTTGTTTAATAGTGAATACGGTAGCATTTAGGTATTTAGATTTTATGATGCCACTTTCCGATAAAACTAAATATTCCCACGATTAAAAAAGTTTTCATAAGTTTTTAAATTCTTCAAAAAGGGTATCGCTCGTTAGACATCAAAATATTTTGTATTATTGGTCTTAAAAATTGAAAAGCTGGACCTAAGTTTGTCAGCAGATAGCCCATTTATCGAAGAAGGCTTTAGGCTACTTTTATTCAAGTTCACATGAGTCATGAGTTGTAGTTTTTTTCCTATGTCTTATGGACACACTCAGAAACATTTAATGGTTACTTAAGCCGTTCCTTAGTGCGGAATTTCTATGAGAATCTGTCACTAAGGAGTGACTTAGGTTAGTAATCATTAAATGTTTCTGAGTGCGGGGGTTAGCACCTAAATTATGACAAGGTAGAGCAAAAGGTAGGTAGACCAAATCTTTTGTCCTAAAAACTTTAACTAAAGATATTTTCTTTTAGATTTTTTAACAATAGATAAATAAATAATCAACCAACCGATTGGTCAAGCGTTACTTCCGTGACACAGAACTAGGGCTACCGTTGATGGGGCAGTCATTAAAATGCCATAAATAAAGCGAAGAGTCCCCGGTTCGAGTCCCGATCGACATATGTTGCGGCATCGACAGGCTGCTCTTGTAAAAATAAATGTTATAGAGCTAGGAATGGTGTAGAGTTGACTTTTTTACATTTACGATATTTCATGTTTTTTTTTTCTTTTCTTCGCTCAATGAAATTGTCTATTAATTTGCAAAATACAACTATGTTATGTGTTCAAAAATACTTCGATTATATAATTGAATAAAATATGAAAAAAAATATTCAGTATGTTTTTACTAAAATTTATGCGATGCAAAATTGACCTATTAACTGCTAAGCATAAGGTTTAAATTTGTTGACAATTAAGATTGTTTCTATGATAAATACTTACCGATTTAAATGAAATTCATTAGCAGAAATAAAGGATATAATAAATAACTTATTTACTTTACCGTGTAAACATAATAATATAATTATTGTAATCAATGATCGTTCTTGTCGGCTAAACCGTTAGTATATCAAAACGATTCGTTATTAAAACATCATCATTATTTGCTAATTACACTCGTTATTATTAATTGTGAACTGTACAAGTATAATTTTAAATAATAATCCTAAAATTATATTTTTTGTACGTAATGATGGCTATATTTATGTGTATTTTAAATGATAAATTAGGATGCATTAATATTTAGGAAAATTAATTGTTATTTCATATTTATGTTACAACAAAAAACATTATCAAATAAGTACGTATAACATTTAATTTATTTAAACACGAAACCATTTACATGACAATAAAACAATTTAAAATACCACAAACATCAATAAAGATTTTTTAAACAAAAATATTTGCCAACTGTCGCGCGACCCAAAGCATAATGTAACCAGTTTATTTTTTTATTGGACCATGAACAATTCATAGAGCAATAATTATGTAGATTCAGTAATGTTACAATGGGCTATTTATTCACACTTGTCATTTGCTAAACTAGAACAAACTCGTATATAAGAGGCTGGCACCTTTTTCATCGATATATGTAAATCTATTTAACTGTCTTCATGATTGTGAGCAAAAAATATATTGTTTGAATTCACACTATTTTGTTGTAAACGTTTAGAGTACTCGCACATAATTTTAGACTAAACAGTCGGCCGATACTTTATAAAATTTTAGGTACTCTTACTGTTCATGATTTTTAAACTCGGTATAGCTAACTCACAAATAATTTTATTCTCATTTAGTTTTTTTTTCTAAAACCCCTTATATTATTTGGGTTCTGTTCAATAAGTATTTATAAAGTAATTTATTAAAATATCCTAAACATCAAAATGCCGTCTCTAACACATTCCTAAACCACTACACCGCGTTAATAGTGTATGTTATTAGTTCGCAAGGTGTGAACCGACCTACAAACGGATGGCAGAATATAACACTCGCCCTTGTCCGTATTTGTACAAAAATAACAAAAACAAAACGTTAATTTGAAAGCGCAAAAAGTTTCGTTCAACAACTCACTCCATAGACACCATACTCGCTCCAATTTGATAACGTTTTCCCGCGGCTTCACCCGCGTCCCGTGGAACTACTGTCCGTACCGGGATAAAATATAGCCTATGATACTCGGAAAGAGTGTAGCTTTCTAACAGTGAAAGAATTTTAAAAATCGGTCCTGTAGTTTTTGTTTTAAAAATTTCTTGGTGCGATACTTTTGCAAAATCTACATAGTCAGTACAAGTTTTTGTTACTGTCACGGTCTGGTAAGATATACAAAGTAACTGCGAAAAACCGATTCTTCTTCAGAAAACATGTTACTTTTAAAAAATCCGCCAATCGCGAGTCAGGCTTGCACACAGTGGGTTCCATATGTGTCAAAAAACGCTAACATCACGTTAATTCAGTAGCAACTGATAGTTTTGATCACGCTAACTGAATGCATTTGACCTAGAAGAAGTCGCCTGACCAACCAGCCTTATTGCATCTCTGCTCATCTATCCTTCCTCCGTGGAAAATATCAAGTCCTGCGCATGACGTATCCATTAATTTAAGGTCTTAAGCAAGAATGACGTATGATGTAAAAGGTCGGTCAATGACGCAAGGACCAAAATCTAGATTAACTAGTACAAGTAATGTAGGCTTCGTGTTGCAATTTCCAATAGTTGTCCGGTGTGTCGGGTAAATGGGTTGAGGAGGTCAGATAGGCAGTCGCTCTATGTGAAACATTGGTACTCAGATGAATTCGGTTAGACTGGAAGCCGATCTAAACATAGTTGGGAAAAGGCTAGGCAGATGATGAATTTGAAATTTCCAATAGGTAAATACGTACCCAGTAAGTACCTATTGCACTCAAACTTAGAAACACAGGTATATAATTATTTGCAATATAATAAGTCTAGGATAGTTTTTGATTGCTAAAAATATGGCACTAATCAATGTAACGTAGCTTTGGAAAATTTTCTAGGATTATTTTCAACACGCTTATCCGTTCACTAGGTAGTTTCGAAGATTGTTCATGATGATTTTATTAACATTATATTTATCAAAATCTGTGTATTGTAAGTTCATTTGCGACAATATAAAGAAAAACTACATTCAATACGTTATGTTTTGCAACAAACATACAAGAGAAAGACCACCATTTTCAATGCAAGACGACTTTAATTGTTCTCAAACATTTTCCCAGCGTGACGTTTTCAATATGGCCGCCGTCACGGGCGACAAATGCACTAATGGCGGTATCTTCAAATCGACCTTACAGACATCCGTTAAGAAATTGTTTTAAGTATTATTTTTTAATAGCTTCGCCGTGTGTGTTGATTTTATGGTTTTAGTTTTGCTTTGTGATTATTTTGTTTTTATTTCTGCAACAAGTACTTACTTGTAACCTATTTGAAAAGTTCCGTCAGTGTTAGATAGCCCATTTATCGAGAAAGGTTTTTATCCTGATTCGCAGAGTTTTTTCCTAGGAAACGGCTGACATAAGCTATATATATGTACCTAGTTACTTATTATAACTTTAATGTATCTTTCTTTAAGTAAAGTTTGAAAATTATTGGTTTAATATCCTTATCTAGTTCTTTGTAAGTCTGCATTATCAAATTCAATTCAAATCGCTCATGAAAGAATTAAGCACTTATTATGAATGCAATACTTATTTTTGTGGTATGGCAAGAATGTTTTATTACATAACAATGAAAATGGTAATTATTGCCAGTACAAAAAATCTCACTAACTTCTACGAACTCGCGAATATCTGCATGCAACATAAATACCTTTCGAATTTCCTTCTTTTAACTTCATAAGCCACATTATTTACCTGCAACAAGAAAGAAAAAAATATATTACATATTACACAAATCATCATCTGCCAAGCCTTTTCCCAACTATGTTGGGGTCGGCTTCCAGTCTAACCGGATTCAGCTGAGTACCAGTGCTTTACAAGGAGCGACTGCCTATCTGACCTCCTCTACCCAGTTACCCGGGCAACCCAATACCCCTTGGTAAGACTGGTTGTCAGACTTACTGACTATCCGTAACGACTGCTAAAGATGTTCAAATTACAACAAATTTTTTTTTTTTTTTTTGTTAATAGTGGGTATTTATTCACAAAATATTTACATTAATTGAAAATAAAATAAACTTATATATATATACAACTTAAAACTAATATAGGGCATCAAAAAATTGCTCCTCATCGCTGTCACTGGGTAATGTACCCAAAAGACTGGCAGCATTGCCACGTTGAAACTCTAGGGCCGTGAGGTCCGAGCGCCCACCTTCTTGCCAGGGATATCTCCCAGCGCCTGGTTGACACTTCCCGGGACCCAAAGGCTGGCTTTTATTTCGCACAGAGGTTGAGCATTGCCATCCAACGTGGCAATGCTGCCAGTCTTTTGGGTACATTACCCAATTACAACAAAATATATTACACACATCATAGATAAAATAATATAAATTTTGGCGCCGAAACCGACTCGCAGCCATAAATTCAAGTCCAATAAAAAAGCAATTTAAAATACATTCAAATTTGAAAAGAGAACGCGCTATCCGGACTAGTGAGGTCCGCAGCTTACTAAATAATCGACTAAATTTCTTTTAGTCGATGGGGAACTTGGGGGTCTGGTTATTTTGGTTGTTTCCCGTGGTTACGCACGCGACCATGACGTCAGTGTTCGGTAACCACGCTGGTTGCACAGCGATATAACAACCATCGTGAGATTATAACTGGTACTGTTACCTTTTGCACGTAAAATACATTTTTTATTGACAGTTTTGAAAAAAATGTGATAAGTTTAAAAGATAGGCTTTTTAATTATGCTTTTGTGTAGTTAAAATTCTTTGGTGGTAATGTTAATTAAGTTGTGTCAATTTTCTTTCTAAATAAAGCTAAAGATAAACCAGTCAAATATGTTATTTATAGCTGACTTTACTATCTTTGAAATCTTTAATACCGTCTAAAATAAGTACAACCTAGTTGCAAAGAAACTTTTTGCTCAACTTTTTGTAGAACAACCTATATGATTAATAATATTTTTTGGTGTTACAAAAAAACTAAAAAAATACACACTACAGTTAACTAAGAACAGTGGATCACGCGAACATTCAAAAACTAACGTTTTGACGTTTCCGGTTGCTTAAAAAACTTCTCCTGACGTAATACCAATTTAATTTTGGCACTTCAAAAAGTGAATGCGAACCCTTATTTCAATGGCAATAGAGTTTAAAATCGATTGATAGAGGATTGGAGATAAAGTTGTTAGTTATAAAATTTCGTCATATAAGTATCTTTTGATTTGGGTTCTGTTATTTTACCGGCAGAAGGAAAAAGTATGATTAAAAATATAGTTTCTTTTGTCTGTTTGTGTAACATTTGGCTGGAGGTTGCGTTATGTGCTGATGGTGAAGTAATGAGGAAAATAAAATATATTCATTTAGATATAAATATTGATCCAGGTCGCTTTCAACAGGTATCTGTGGAGTTCTAAGGGGAGGCCTATGTTCAGCAGTGGACATCCTATGGCTGAGATGATGATGATGATGATGATGATGAAATATTGATGTTTTTGAGACAAAGTACTACTACTACTACAAAGTACCTACCAATAGAAAGTAGAAAAAGCCTTCATACCTATATTTTACTCAGAGTTGGCGTTTCAGAAAATGTTTTATGAAGTCTTAACTTTTTCTTCATGCCCTGTTCCCAAGTTATTTGAGGTCGGTGCAATATCTTTTTTTGCTTCTATGTATGTCTCTCTATCAGACGTCATACTAATCGAAGTCTAACGCTAACCTATTTTCGCAAAAGAACAACTATACCCACATTTACATTCTGTAATGATAGCTGTGTTTGTGAATAAATAAATAAATAAATAAATTTTAAGTAGAACATTTTTTATAACACATTAACCAGTGAATTATAACAAAACCATAAAACATACAATATAAATCAAACGGCCGCGTCTTAATTAAACCAAAGACAAGATGATTAAACAAAAAACCGATTAGTTACGTTAATGACCACAGCACTAGTAAGCGAAAACCGTACTTGTCTATGGTAAAAAAAAAACAAAAGACTGACCCCACGTTATTCAAATTTGGAATTATGAATGGTCTCGCTTGAGCTCTCCGTGAATCGTGGCCTAGTGGGTAAAGAATCAACCTCTCAAGTATGAGCGGGTTTGATTCCAATTTAGGCAAGTACCAATGCAACTTTTCTAAGTTTGTATGTACGTTCTAAGTATATCTGGTGTCCAACCAATGACTGTGTTTCGGATGGCACGTTAAACTGTAGGTCCCGGCTGTCATTGAACAGTCCTTGGCAGACGTTATGGGTAGTCAGAAGCCAGTATGTCTGACAACCAGTTTTACCAAGGGGTACCGGGTTGTCCAAGCAATTGGGTTGAGGAGGTCAGATAGGCAGTCACTCCTTGTAAAACACTGGTACTAAGCTGCATCTGGTTAGACTGGATGCCGACCCCAACATAGTTGGGAAAACGACGTTGGGGAAACGAACGAGCGCGATACAGTTCTTACAAGAAATAAAATAACAAAAGACTGACCCCACGGTATTCAAAATTTAGAATTTATTATGAGTGAATGAATGAATGGTTTCGCTTGAGTTCATTCGGTTATTAGGGCTCTTGAGCGATGAAAACCTCGTTAGGAGAGATTTCTGGCTTAAAATTGTTGCTTTTCTTTGTTTTATTTTTTGAATAATTTTCTTCTTTGTTTGAGATATTGGCAGCAGTGTAGGCTTACAGGCTGCGCGAGTTACAACATATATCATACTTTTTTGGCATAGGTATCCGTTTTTTTTGTGAACAGGTAAGAAAAAAAATTACTTAATTACAAAAAAGACTGTGTTCATTTTTTTTAACGACAATGCAAAATTACAATATACTTTTGCTAGTCCTATTTACCCCTTTTCACTACACATAACAATACCAAAACTTTTCAAAATCCACAATTCGTTCGTACTCATTCAAACTTCCCTTCCCCAATTCCCGCTATTCGGTAACTGTCTATCATTCGTTCATTCGTTCGTCATATATTTTTTAACTCGAATGATTGATAGATGATATATTTTTTGTTGTTACGTCATTAGTTACTTAATTAGTTGTGAACTTGTTCTTATGAACGCCATGTTTGGAAATGGATGTTTGAAGAAATGGATGTGGTATTTATTTTTTGTATTTATTTCCATTTTTTTTCAAGTTGGTGATTTTTTTTGCAGATGCGTGCTTTTTTTAAATTTTCTATTGAGCCTTGTTTTGAAAATAAATAGAAAAATACATTTTTGGAACGATAAAATTTTATACGACATTAAAAAAAAAACATAGGAACATTTTTTTCAAAGTTGTTAAGGAAGCAAATTAAAATAATTCCATTTCACATATCGAAAGAAAATGTACCTACCTATACATAAAATACTTTATAGCTACCTAGAATGTGCGTATTACAAAAACAAAAAATGAGTTAAGTTCGCAAAAACAAACTACAAAAAAAAAGTTGTTAACGATAAAGTTATAAACATGTCCTCACTTAGGGTTCAAGTTGACTCAATAAGTTTCGAGAAAAAGTTCACTGATTGCATCAAGTCTGACCTTTTCTCTCAATCCAGTTTTACTACTTAACTGCAAGATAAGAGGTTTATTAATTAACTATATTAATTTCCTTAAAGACTGATTTTTTATTCGCGGCTTTAACTTTCCAATCGAGGTTAAAAAATAAATAAAAGTAAACATCAACAAATGACAGCTCTTAATCAAAATATTTTATTCAATTTCATTTAGAGTATAATAATATGATAAAGAAGATACATTTGTTTGTGTGTACCCCAAAGACTCTGAAACTACTGTAACCACTTGAAAAAAATTAGGAGATGGAAAGCTAGATACACTCTTCCCGAGTAATATAGGCTATATTTTATCCCGGTGCGGGCAGTAGTTACCACGGGATGCGGGTGAAACCGCGGGAAAACGGCTAAGTTAAATAGAAGTATCCCTCTAATAAACTCCATTGACAGATATTCTTAAGGATCCCGACGATTTGAGATCCTCCTTCTTTTTGAAAAGTCGGTTAAAAAGTGATAAAAACATCAGTTTTCAAATCTAATTAATGTTACCGATACAGCTCAAGGTCTCGGCCGTCACCTTTTCAACGTTTTTATTAAAGTTTCACTTCCCAATGCGTTTCCGTACTCTTTTACCGCGAAATATCACAACATTGAGCAAACATTTACTTTTGCTTTCGAATATTATACATACATACATACGTAGGTATAAAGATTTAATCCTGTGGTAAAGAGATAAAATCTTTAATCAAGGTTGGGCATAAAATTAAAAATGATACAAAAACCTATGTAAAGTTAACATCATCTGCTTAGCCTTTTCTCACCTAAGTTAGGGTCAGCTTCCAGTCTAATCTAATGCAGCTGAGTACCAGTGTTTTACAAGCAGCGACTACCTATTTGATGTCCTCAACGAGTTACCCGGGTAACCGAATAGTTTCGCATTTCAGTACAAGTATATTAAACTCTGAAAAGCTCTACCTTACAATCATTTTTTTGGGACTCAAATTACTTCAAAATGTTATCTTTCAATATTGACGTAGATTCCTACTTTTTCCAAAATACAACTATAATTGGTTATTATAAAGTAAAATTTCAAAAAAATAATTAAGAATTTTCGACAAGGTAAACCACAGATCGATTCTTTAATAAAGTTACATAAAAAACAAGCGTATAGAATTGTTAAGGATAGTGATATCATCAGGCATCAGGCGATTGGTGTTGAATCATCACTATAAGTACTTATAAGGTGAATAAGACTGTATGTTTTCTTTCATAAACTTCTTAGTCACAAACAAACAGTGTTTGGTTAGTAACCGTAGAATTAATCAATCAATATTCGAGAAAATCAATACTCGAGAAAAGTGTAGTTTTTCAACAGTGACAGATTTTTTCAAATCACTTCAGTAATTTCAGAGCTTTTAGGGTGCAAACAAAAAAATCCTCTCTATTATTCTTAAGTATGGAGAAAATAAAATTCCCTATAAATATAACTTGCTATACCTCACCTACCCAGGTTGGTGACCTACCTATATACTTACCTACGCTTTGTTTTTTTACCAATATATGTATTTTAAAAAAATTGATGGTCTTGAAAAAACTTTTTTAACCAACAACACAATGACATGCCGCATCCACAAAAACAAACATCCTAGTCCAAACTCTAGCAGGTGGCTAGTAAGAATTATGATTTATGGCAACACCAAAACAAATCGACTTACTAATTGGATCGATACTTATAATCGAGTATTGCACAACACTAGCTTACTAATAACTTTTATTACTACGAAAATTGATTAAGACATTCATAAAAACGGGTACCTCTTTGACGGCGTTGGTTAATTAATGTTTTAATGTGAAAATCGGCTTGTTTTAAGTTGTAAGTAAAAGCTGTAGTTTAAATATCATGTGGGAATGTTTCAATCGTAATTGAAAATTATTATTGATACGATTCAATCAGATATATTTATGATACTACCTTTTACCGCGGTTCCACCCGCATTTTAAACAAATTACTTCTCGCACTCAGATAAAAAGTAGTCCATGTTCTTTCATAGATCTTAGAGTATCTTGGTACCAAATTTCATTCAAATAGGTGCAGTAGTTTTGGCGTAAAAGAGTGACAAACAGAGTTACTTTTGCGCGACAAAATAAAATAGATTTATAGGTCATAGTCATAACAGGATATTGGTCAAGGTAACCTACATATAAGGTGAAGAAACTATTGCGCAGAACATATTATAGTGCACAAGCATTTGCGCACACACAGGTGCACTCACTATTCCTTCACTCTTATAGCCCGAAATGGACTCTCAATTTGAAATTGAGTTACTGTTGTATTCGGTTTTGATTTTTACGATTATCAGACGCCAGATCAAAATTAGAGGTACTTTTTGTCCGACTTCAAAAAAGTAGGTTCTCATTTTGACATTGCGATTATCAAATTTTGGTCCAGTTTTCCGCATAGTATTTTTTGTCAGACTTAGGAGTCGTTTTTTTTTTAGATTAATTTGTTAGTGTTTAATAAAAAGTAAAGCTTAACAATACAATGTTGGTACTTTAAATTACCGTTCTGCCAAAGACAATGAAAAATAAGTCAGTCTAGAACATCTTGCGTTCGTGATAACACTTCATAAAATATTAAAATCATAACAAATAAGCATGGTTTAAAACAGGACTTTCATTATTTTTATTGGGCCCTATAAAATAAATGTCAGTGCTTAAAGGCCAGTTCATTTGACCTTATAATTGTTCGCGACTTGAGCCAAGAAAAAAAAAAACAAATTAAAAAGTTAAGGGTTTATGTTATCGAAGTCTATGGTGGCGTAATGTTTGTAATTCGAACCTTTTTCGATTCGAAATGGAACGTGTGAAGTTTGAATTGTGTTCCTTTTTTGAAATATAGAATTTTATTTGAATCCGCGGCAGTCAGTTGTTTATTTATTTGTACTTTTGTAGATCTTTTTTTTTAATTGATGGAAATTCATCAAATGACCCCTCCCGCTATGGGTGCAGCGTGAGGGAGTGTCAGACTCTTACTGACTAAAACCCATCATGTTCCTTCTTAAGCCCTTTATGTACCAGGGCCGCTGTAAATCTTTCGAACCGACCTTCACTTTTTCATTACGGTAAGGCTTTATGTTCTGATTAAACACCTGAACGCATTATACTCCCTTTTAGGTACACTCAGATCAAAATATGACAAAGATATGTCTAGTATTTTTGATCCCGCGACATTGATCCCGCACAGTCCTCAGCTAGACATACTACTATAATGATGAAATAAGTACGAAGAGTTTCTAGCAGACCTCATCTCGTGACGATCATGTCTCCTTGCAACACACGCAACTAGGTACTTACCAACAAAAATATAGTACAAAGCAACGACTCGTAGATAAGCTACGTCTTGAGCAAGCATCCGGTAAACCAATAGAGCCAATATACTGACCATCTTAACCTGACCTCTGGCCTCACCCAACCTTCCCCCTTGCACACCCAACTTCGTAGCTACATGAAGGAGAGGGGAGGGCCAAGTTATACTGGCTGATTTTAACAGGCAAACGTCACTTGAGCGAATTATACGATAATGGGGACTTCCTACTTATGGTCAACGGACAGTCACCGTGATTTGTTCCAGTTTCCAATTTGAACTTTTGATTTTTGGAACGGGCACGGTCGGATTTTCGAATGTTGAGTTGCGCGGCTGTTTCGACGGAGTTCGGTTAGGTTGGTTGTCAGATTTGACGTTTGTATGAATGATGTTTTGACAGCTGTCATTTCTTAATATTGTCAAATTAGAAAACTTTCGTTACTTTTAGATGTTCATCATCATCTGCCTGGCCTTTTCCCAACTATGTTGGGATCGGCTTCCTCTCCACCCGGATGCAGCTGACCACCAGTTTTACAAGGAGCAACTGCCTATCTGACTTTCTCAACCTTGTTACCAGGGCAACTCAAAACCCTTGGAAGGGTTTGTTATCAGACTTTCTGGCTTCTGACTACCCGTAGCCGCTAGACAGCTAAAGCTGTTCATATGATAGCCGTAGCCTACTGTTTATCATGTTTTTAACAGTTCTACGCAATGGTTAATCGAAACAAATCATCCAAAATCTATGTGACAACGACCCAATCTACGTATTATCCAAAAAAATAATCTTGATTCACGATAAAACAAGAGAGAAAGCACAGGGCCTCACACAGACTTGATTAAAAGGCAATAATGTCATTACTAGCCGCGTAAAAAACCCATTACTACGTAAGTATATAAGTGCATAGTTATATGAAGTTGTATGAAGCTACTTCTATTTATAGGAAAGTGAATCTCGAACCAGGTTTATGCGATAAGTTGTACCGTTCGCTCATAATCTTGTGAGTTTGAGTTTTGTACGGTAATTTTTATAAGGACGTACTCAATTAAAAAAATATATATGAAGTTAGAATATAGAACCTCTTTTTTTTGAAGTCGATTAAAATACAGTAGTTTTGGTACCCAACATTTGAAAGACGACGAAGGGATGTAAGTACATTGATAAAAAATATGATTACCTTCGCGTTTGAACTGAAAATCTCCGGCTTTTTTTGTCGGTTATAATATAATTACCTGTAGTGGTTTAGGTTTCCGAAATTGTCCTTTTAAACTAAAACTTTTATAAAATATTTTTAAAAGACAAGACGCCATTTTCGAACGAACAAGTTCGAAAAAATAACGAACATTTTAAAAAATCAATAGGGTGAAGGTCACAATACGCGTCACAGTTAATTATGATATTAAACTTACGCTACACAAGCCAGACCTTTAACATCAATTGCCAAGACTTAGTGCACTTTATTATGTAATAAAATAACTGCCTTATTAGCTATAGTAGAAAAAACTACCAACATACTACACAACCAATTTAAAAAGACCTCTTGAAGCCCGCACGCCGCGAACGAAAGACGCTTTTTTTAAAGAAAACTGAGCAATAATGAGAGGTCAACGTGAATCGGTCGTTTAACATGCGTCTTTGGCTTATATTATTATTGTAAGCCGCGCATGTCTCCATTGATCGACGATTTATGACTTCATGTAAGTTTTTTTTCGCAAAAAAATGACGTTTTTTCTTCGATGTGACAATTTATGTTTTGGTTTCGCGCCTGGGATTGAAACTTGGCAGAATTTCTTTTTTGTTTTTTTGATGAGATGTGACTTGACATTTTGCTGACACATGATTTTTTATGTCTTTATTGTTTGTTTGTTTTTTCTTTTGTTTTAAGTATATCAGTCCAAATGTTTGAGTTTTCGGGTGCAAGTATTCAACTGGCTACATCGTCAGATAAAGTAATAATAGCTACTATAAAAAATACTGCAGGTACCAGTAAAAAAAATCATAAAAAAGAAGATTTTTTCATACGTACGATAAGTACTTACATGGTTATGTAATCCGTATGTACCAGGAGAGCATAAAGTTAAACAAGTCAAATCCAATCCCATACATAACGCAAAGTATCCAATAACACGATAGGTTAAAGATCAAAATAATTATAATTAGCTCCTTCCTTAGGCTGCTAGCTTACATCCGATAAATCGGTGACCGACGCCGATGTTTTGTAGGGGAAAAATATAACACACAGATATCATTAGTATACAATGTACATATCTTGTAGAGTCGGACAGAAAATCCTGGTCGGAACGTCCTAAAAGAATTGGTCCGATTTATCTGTCCTACAAAATAATTGACTCAGATATTCAAACGTTTTGTAGGACGTGTGCGTTGTACTATAGCTACCAGTGTTCTATATTTCTCCTACCAAAAATCGGTCACCGATTTATCGGACGTAGGTAGCCTTACCGTATCGTAGGGTAACGGGGACAGTTGTCGGCACACCACAGAACACGTGTTCGATGCGGGTTTCCTAGTAACGATATATATTTTTTTCCCTATAAAACTGGTTGTGCACATTTTTATATACTTTTGTAGAAAAAATGTATAGGTAGTCCATTGTTTTCTTATAAGGTTTTCTATCTAGTTTTTGCTTGGTTAGTAGAACTGTCGTAAATTATTACAAACGGACAGGAAATGAGGAAAATATGAATGAATAGAGTTGTTTGAATGCGTAGTTTTTCTTGTGGGCGCGAATGGCGTAGTTTTAGTTCGGTTTCTTGTTTTTGTTTAGTTAGTTAGATTTGTATGGCTTGGAGACGTAGTTTTCTTTAGTCCTGTTACATATAAGGTCCTGATTTTTATTTTACGTGATTGTAGAAGTGAATAATTATGATATAACTATATTACTCTTACATAATAACTTATCCATGTTGTATGCATATAAGAAATATGTAGGTTATAGCTTGTAAGTACTTTCCTATTTATAATGATTTTTTAAATACACATTACCAGTAACTAAACCTCCTCTTTTAATATGAGTAATCGAATAAAGAATGATCTGTTTTCAAACAACTTCTCGCCACAAAGAATGATTAATCTACCAAACTTTTTATGTTAGTACCTACATACATAAATCTTAATCGATTTGAAACTGTATGCGTATGAAGTTATGTTTTCACTTTTTGCAATTACAACCTCGCTTGTAAAATGCACAGTCAAGGTTATTTTTTATTGCTTTTGCGTTTACGTAACTAATGCAATGAAAAGTGATCAAATGGGTACCTATATTTAAATTGAAGTAAGTATTCTAAAAGTAGGTTGTAATAGCTTTTTTTTATTTTGTTTAATTGGTAGTATTTAAGATTAAAGACACAAACAACTGAATTGATAACCTCCTCCTATTTAGGAAGTCGGTTATTGATGAGTGATCATTAAAGAGATATCATTTTTAACTCTCTTTTTCGTATTCGACAATTCCTTAGGTATTTTTATACTAACAAGCAATATATTATTATTTCTTACATCAGACAATTAGCACATGAATAATAATTAAAACTATTAAAGTTGTCAACTCGGACACACTAGTTTTAATAGCTCAATCAAAAACTAGACTTTGTCTGAATATTTTTGCATTACAAATGTAGTCAGGTGCATGGGGTTAACTGGCTGTTTCCCGCGGTTTCACTCGCATCCTTTACGTGCTTTTTCATGCATCTCGACGTGAACTAGCCTGTGTTTTGCAATTTCTATCAATCACCATAACAAATTCTATTGAAATAAGATTTACTTTCGAACTAGCTTCCGCCGTTTACATCCCGTGGGAACCACTCCACGCATCCAGATAAAAACGAACCTACAGCCTTTTAAAATGATTTTTAAATTGACCTAGTTATTCCTGAGACTTGCATGTTCAAACAAACAAGCTCTTTAGCTACATAAGGTTAGTAAATACTTAAAGATACTTACGGTTGTGCAATTTCTCGTGACTCAAGTGTATCCCGTAAAAATCCATACCTTCTTCCCCAATCTTATCCGAATTGCCTCTACCTTTCCAGCCTGAGAAGCAAACTACATTCCTAGAAGGAATTGCCCACAACCTCAGTTATTCTAACCTACCGATGATGACACGTTTAACCTAGCTATACTTGCCTACCTAGGCGTTTATGCTAGCAACAAGACTTGAAATAGATTGTGCTCGCACATGCATATTGTATGCAAAGGTTCATATCTGCGTCAGGTATGAATGAAGGAGGCGGGCTCTGTGCCCTCAATACGACGGGTATAGTCGGGTATAGCGGTGTTTTGGAATTAAAAGATTGTCGAAATAAAATTATTTTAAAAACCATTTTATAAAAAATTACGGGGTAAGTCCTAGTACCTATTACAACAACCTATTAAATACTCTTTCAGTACATAATGAGTGATGGCTACTTCAAGGGTATGTTTGCGAAAATAGTACATGAAATAAACCATTACCGAAAAAGTGATTCTGTTGGGCAAACTTTGTAAAATATTAATGAAGCTTAATTAGTTGCGGTGCTCGTTACTGGAGCCTGTTAAAATACATAAAAATTCTTATATACTAACCACAAATCAATATTTTCTTACACATGGCTAATATAAAAATGCAATAAACCAGATAAAATATGATCTTATAGAATTTTCCTGATTGATTTTCCTTAATAAATGCCTTCATAATAAACTCAGGTAAACATAGTGTCGATACTGACGTAGGTAGATAAATCTAAAAATAGCTCTCAAAGTCATAAAATATGGCAAATGCTACACCAAGCAAAATTCACTGAAGAAAAAATATTGGTTGGTTCTCTAAATTACTTCTGGATAAAAGATTTTTTTTCTTTTGTCAAAACTCGCTCACAGTAATAGCGGACTATTCTACATAAATAAAAAAATCATTATCATTAGCACAGCGAAATGAACAAAGGTTTTTTTTCTTTCTCTCGATTAACCAAAACATATTGCCCAAAAAAAATCAATCAATTTTGTTATCACAAGTACTTGTAACAAAAATTCCATCGTACCAGGCTCAACAAGTTCTACCTTTTACCTTTACCCGGCCAAACCTTTCCGTATTTACGAACTTTTGATCAATGTCAAATTAAACGAGTCAGTGCCGACAACAGGTATGTTTACCCTACATTTAGGTTACTACAAAAATGTACTACTTTCTCTTTTCGTTGCAAATATAAAAAAAGTTTTTATTTTTGTTTGTTTTTTAGCTGTGTTTGGTATGAGTAAGCATTATTTTGGCTTTTTATCGACGTGGGGTTTACTTTTAGCTTAATACTTACATTTAACTAGAAGGACTACATACCCTATGTGTTTTCCTAGGTTTCATAATTATATCCATACTAAATCTCGTCTTCATTTATCAGCAACTTAGCTGACAAAATATCTTCATAGTAAAATGCCATATTTCAATCCGAACTCATTCAATTATCAAATCATTTTTTTTCTGTCATTCCTATTTTCAAATCTCAATTTGACCTGCTTTAATTCCAACCTACTTTCTTATACCCAAAATTCAAATTCAGCCAATACATAAAAACTAATTAAGGGTACGTAAAAATTAAAATCGAAAAATGAAGTGATTAAATAAAATTTCGCTGAGTAACTTTAATAAAAAAAATCTTTGGCTGCACGCTTCGCGCACATTTGTTGCGTACGCGCATATGAGCAAAAACCTCGCGATCAAACTGATATATATAAGGAAAAAATCAACAGTTGAATACTGTTATGTAGGTATGTATATTTTTACGTTCAAAACTTTATGTCTTGTCTTACCTAAATCTTTGTAAATATATAGATATGTGTATCAAAAAAAATCTCCCGAATTGAGAATCTCGATTTTGGGAAGTCGGTTGAAGATAGGTGCAAAACTCATCATCTCCCGAGCCTTTTCCCAACTATGTTGGGGTCGGCCTCCAGTCTAACCGGATGCAGCTGGGTACCAGTGCTTTACAAGGAGCGACTGCCTATCTGACCTCCTCAACCCAGTTACTAGGACACCCCGATACCTCTAGGTAAGACTGGTTGTCTGACTTTCTGTCTATCCATATCGACTGTTAAAGATGTAGGTAATAAAAGAATGATATCTGAGCAAGTAAAACTGCAATAAAACCCACTGCATAATATAGAATGCACAAAATATCAACCGGTGCAGCAAAGGTCGTTCGCGCAATATTGTAACACTTTCGCGTTTACTGCAGAGGGTAGGCAGAAATGGCTTATAACATGTAAGAAAACTTATTTAAAGAACTTAATTTAACTAATATAAAAACGCGAAAGTCTGAATTGAATCATAATTTCAAGTACCTAGACTACTTTATCTAGGTGCGGGAAGTAGGTCCATCGGGACGACGATGAAACCGCGAGCGAAAATGAATAAGAAAAAATTGGAAATGATATTTTTTAATGGTAATATTAGCCAGATTTATATACATTGATATTTTTGTTCACAGAAAAAAAGCGTCTTAAATAAAGCGTTTTTAATGTAATTAACAGCATACCAAAGGACTTTAATTTCAAAGGAATAGTTAATAAAACAAGCATTGGCGTCGCGATAAAATATTTTTTTCTCTGCAATGAAGAGATTTTAATAAATATTGTGACCACACCCCATGGTTGTATCTTAAGACTTGCTGTTACACCGCAACACAAGCGTAACTACATATACGACGACAAAGGCCCAAGTTGACATACAATATTATAAACTTCAGTTTTTATTAAAACAAATGTTTGAACGAAAAAATAATAGTTAACAGTTATTTTAAGGAATAAACTAACGTTTATATCACACAGTGTGATGTGTCACCTTTTCATTCAAGTTGTCTCAAAAGGGTTCCATAGGAAGTATGCATAGGAAAGAATGTCATGCAATTTCCGACAGAGGTGGACTATTTATAATTTAATAAAGAAGATTTATCAGATCACCAATCACTAATCAATACACTGCTAACTAGCTCACCAAAATACCTTTTATTAGCCTTTAATATAATATCACACAAACATAAAAAATAATTAATTAAACAATAACATGACAAGTCCGTAATAAAAATTTGCAAAAACTGAAATGACAGTTGCGACGAGCATTCTTAATCCGTTCGGGAGCTCGCTACGGTGTGACAGGCGCCCATTATGGGTGTGAACGCGTTTGTAAGTATCTCGATGGGACGCGAAAATTAATAAATAATAAGACGACCGCCCCTGTACCGAGTGCGTATGCGAAAATATTTTTAATCGCATAGCTTTTACGGGAACATTGCAGCTGTGTTTTTTTTATGTATTATAGAATATTGATAGATGGCTTATCTTCTGTTGACTTTTATGAATATATATGGCTTTAATTTGCACTAGGGTTTACTATTTCCCGTACCTGGATAAGACGCGAGAATTGTAACTTGTGAGATGACGGCAGATAGAAGAGTATGGAAGGAGAAAACATGCTGCGCCGACCATAAATAAAATTGGGATAAGGGCAGAAGATGATGATGATACTTACAAAATAATGTAGCTTTGTTTTGGTAAAATATATTTTAACTGTATCTCTTCTTTATAGTGTTATTAATTTATGAAAATAGCTTATGATATATTCAAGTTTCCAGTTCTCCTAAAATGATAAACACATAACCCAGTCGCCCTTGCATAATAACTTATTAATTAACAATTACACAGTAAAATCTAACTGGATTTTCCGTATGAATTAATAGCTGATAATAATTTAACTAAACATTAATATATTCAAGAATTTAAGGCTTGCTATATGACCTAAATTACTAGGATTAGTTACGAAAACTTTGGTTGGTAATATAATATTGTGTTTGTGTGGTCTGTGCCAAAGAAATGACAGTCGTCAAAAAAAATTAATAATTACTTAAACGTAAAAATTAAAAACACATTCAAAGAAAATTTTCGATAGTTTTAAAATATTTGTAACATACTTTCTATGACTAATATTTTTCCTTCTATGAATATATTTAGATAAAATACTAGTTGTGACAAGAAAATTGAAATAATTCTAAGTCCGCCATATTGGTTTGACTAAGTTGACAAGCTGGTGACATTATGAGGTCCTGATTATGCAAAGCCAAAAGTTTCTTTAAAATATATATCAATTTATTAAGAAAATTACACAAAGAACGGCAAATATTAAGAATCCAAATATATTTTCAAGTTAAAATCGACTCAGTAGGTCAAAAAAGGACAATGAATTTTCTCAACAAAAGGATATTTCTACATATCAGCTACCAGGCGCTCATAAAAGAAAAGAAGTTACTAACAAATACTTGGAAATCAAGAAAACGGCTGCGTTCTGTGTCTCGACACAGAGCTACCGTGTCAAGGCACAGTGTAGAAGTTCTTTTATGATTGGAACACCGAAAACGTCTCTGTGTCTTAGCTGGAAAACGGATCATAAAGTAAACGTTGATTGCCTTGAGTTGTCGGCGTGTTCTATCTCGCTCTAACTTGTGTTCGTACGTATTGCTGTCTCTTTTTAACCACGTTACGCAAAAGGCGTTTTAAAAGAATGTTGGACCGTGTGTTGATGGTTGGTTTTCTAATTGCGAATTTGTAATCTGATTATAAATTATTTTATGTTTCTTTGTTGGCTATCAATCTTTTTGGAGTATATTTTTGACAGTTCATACCTACTTTCGGTACCTACTCATTTTGTTCTAAACATCAGTTCAACGGTATCTTTCGATGTTGGGTTCTTTTTAACCGACTTCGAAAAAAGGAGGTTCTAGGTTTGACCTACATGCATGTTTGTGCGCGCTTATCTCACGTTTGACTGAACCGATTTTGATACGGTTTAGTACGGAATACCTATTTGTCAGACTTAGGACAAGGTTTTAGGTAGATACTTATTATTGAAGTTCGTTTCATATTTTTTGAAGAATCTCTGAAACTGATAGATCTTGACCAAAATCACTTTTTATTTTTAGATTTCACTTTCCGTACATCAGGTCATGTTTTATGTGAATAGGCATATTTCCATAGTCTTTATACTATAAAATACATAGGTATAGTAAACAACTATATACCATAGATAACAAACAGGTGTAAAACGCGGGAAAAACCAGAGGAAGTGACGTCATACAAACATATACCTAAGTAGGTTTCATAGATATTTAACTATTAAAGTAACTTTATATCTAGTACTTAGCTATCCAGGCACGAACCGTCGTACCACATAAAATTTTAAACATCTGTTGAACACTTGTCTAAAAAAATTACACATTACCTATGTCGTTGAAATAAGGTCCGTTTTGGAGCCACATTTTTTTAGACAACTGTTCAACAGATGTTTAAGTTTTGTAGTAAGGTCATAAGAGTCTAGGTCTCCAGTCTAACTAGATGCAGCTGAGTACCAGTGTTTTACAAGGAGCGATTGCCTATCTGACCTCCTCAACCCAGTTACCCGGGCAACGCAATACCCCTTGGTTAGACTGGTATCAGACTTACTGACTTCTGACTACCCGTAACGACTGCCAAAGATGTTCAATGATAGCCGGGACCTACAGTTTAACGTGCCCTCCGAAACAGTCATTGGTGTCTAAGACATACTTAGAAAGTACATACAAACTTACAAAAGTTGCATTGGTACTTGCCTGACCTGGAATCGAACCAACACTCATACTTGAGAGGTTGGTTCTTTACCCACCAGGACACCACGACTCCAGAAGGAACATGGTGGGTTTTAGTCACAAAGCCACGAAGAATTTTAGTATGAAGATGGAAATATGGTTACCCATCCATCATCATCATGATCTTCCGAGCCTTTTCTCAACTATGTTGGGGTCGGCTTCCAGTCTAACCGGATTCAGCTGTGCCAGTGAGCCAGTGCTTTACAAGAAGCGACTGCCTATCTGACCTCCTCAACCCAGTTACCCGGTTACCCATCCAAAAGACTAGAACTAACTTAACTTCTAAGATCTATTTTTTTTTTTAGCGACGTAAAATCATCAAATTACCCCTCCCGCTGTGGGTTAGCAGCGGTGAGGGAGTGTCAGACTCTTACTGACTAAAATCGTCGTGTTCCGTCATAGGCCTTTTATGTACCAGGGCCGCGGTATCTCTTTCGAACAACCCGCAGCCCAACTTCTAAGATCTTTGATCAGGTCTTTCTAGCTGGTTTTTATTATGTATATTTATATGTATGTAAAATATTTATGCGGCAAGTAAACTTGTATATTATAAGTCGTGTAATTACAGGAAGCACGCACACAGTGACAGTTTAGCTTCAATATGCACGCACACATTGATAGACGTGATAAGTCACTGGCAGGTTGTAGGGTCGGCAAATATTTACTTGAATTTAAGACTTAAATAAGCATTTCAGAAATTTGGTTTCTCATTACTTTCTATATAGCTAAGGTTTCTAACCTCTACGACATATTAACGACTGCCAAAAAAAACTTGATAGAGAAAACATGATTCGTATGAAATAATCTAAGCATAGGGACAGACGCTAGCAGGTTATCCTTTGCGTACCTGTCAAATTTTACCAATCGAACATTAACCTTCCACTATTGTGATAAGGTTGAAAATCTATTGAAGACATTTGACAGATTGAAGCAGGTTCTGTACCTATATTAATGCGAAGTAACAAATATGACAGGTTTAATCACCTAACAAGCCCTAGTGTCAGAGTGCCGTATTGCGCGCTTTAAGATGCATATTTTCCCCATCTATTATTATTTCTGTATAATATGTCTAATTTTAAGTGTATGTATGCGTCTTTTGTTGCGCAATAAAAATTTTCTTTCTTTCTAGTTGTCTCAAATCTGCCTGGCCTCTGACGTGGAATAAAGAAGTCACTGCAATTTCAATAGTTTGCACTTTTGACTTGAATTTTCTTTGCTATCGCTAGCAGATATTTTCCATGTATAATGAATGCATCTAGATCCACCAGCGACGCGATGCAGATTGACTCACAGCCGTGATAAACCTATAAAATATTACACTCAGTTACCTCACGTAATTATTATATGACAACTGTATTATTAGGCCTTGAACTATATAACTTCTAGCTGCCTAGCTGTAGCAAGTGCGGCTGCTAAGCACGAGGTCTCGGGTTCGATTCCCGGGTCGATAAAATCACTTTGTGGATTTTAGAAACCTTCACAAAGCAGCCCGCGGAGTCTGAAAGTTGGTGATTGATACACTCGTGCATCGGAGAGCACGTGAGTGTCGGTCCTGCGCCTGATCTCTTTTCGGTGATATCGGATTGTCGTCCCATCGGGCTATAAGAGTGAAGGAATAGTGAGTGCACCTGTGTCCAAGCAAATGTAATATAACTGTTCAACATAATATGTGTAACAATTATGTAGGAAGAAAATTGCAGGCGAAAATTAAGTCTCTTTGTTAGAGTAGAACTCCTTATACTTTCTGTGAGCCTAGTATATTTCAAGACATTGTGTCTTAACTACATCATTCAAAAATATAACTCTCTTATTGAACCTACCTATTATGTACGTATGTCACCTTAACGCCTGCACCAATATGGTTGAAATTTTATATGTACTTATTCCAAAGAGTTCCTCAATAGTTTGAAAACACAATTGAACCTGATAGTTCCCAGTGCCGTACATAGTTCACCAGGTCACATAAATCATTAACCAATCTCTCCTAAAACCTGCAACCCTAATACCCGACCTATATTCCCCAAACAAAGGGAGAAACTCCAACCTCTTCACACATTATGAAGCCCTGGTACTTTTGGCACTGTGTTTTGACTGGCAACCATCAGAGCGAAACGGTTTTTGTGCCAGCCGACATCCGTTTGTCCTAAAAGATATGCCTGGTATGTTATACAAGATGTTAAGAGAACGAGGATAGGTTATAAGATATACTTAAATAGAAGAAATATACCTAAGATAGATATGGGAAGTCGTGGTGGCCTAGTGGGTAAAGAACCAACCTCTCAAGCATGAGTGTGATAGTTCGATCTCAGGTCAGGCAAGTACCAATGCAACTTTTCTAAGCTTGTATGTACTTTCTGAGTATATCTTGGAACCAATGACTGTGTTTCGGATGGCACGTTAAACAGTTGGTCCCGGCTGCCATTGAACATCTTTGGCAGTCGTTACGGGTAGTCAGAAGTCCGTAAGTCTAACACCAGTCTTTTCTAGGGGTATAGGGTTGCCCGAGTAACTGGGTTGAGGAGGTCAGATAGGCAGTCGCTCCTTGTAAAATACTGGTACTCAGCTGCATCCGGTTAGACTGGAAGCCGACCCCAACATAGTTGGTTTTAACTACGTCTTAATTTATAGATGTTTTCTTCAATTTAAATGTTAATAAAGACTTAAATTTTTCTACCAACAAATTAATTAACTCTAGCAATTTATTTAGCTGTCTAAGTATAAAACGTGTACATTAACTTTAATATTAATTTACATCCATTAAATATATCTTGGGATACTTATCTTCATGTATGACTTAAAAAGCATAATTACCAAATTGTAATTGTTATCGTTTAAGCAAATTAGCACTTTAAGGCGTTGTAATAAGTGTTATGACAGATGTATCGATAAGTTTGTCAGATGTTCGATAAGAAACAATTTGAGGAAATGGTCTGATTGTGAACGAAGTTATTTTTGTATCAAAATGCAAATCATTCTTATTTTAAGTTGGGTAAAGTAAAAGTAGGTGATATTGGCACGAATGAATGAAATAACTTTAAGAGTATGAAAAGATAACTTCAGGAAAATATTTGAAAAAAAAAGTTTTTTTGCCGACTTAGAAAAAAGGAGATTCCCAGTTTGAGCTGTATGTATATGTGTGTATGTATTGTATGTCTGTGCACAAGTACTTACCTCAAGTTTGACTGAACCAATTTTGATGCAATTTCAGCATATTATTGGCAGACATTATGTCGACGTTATTGAAGTCAGTTATTTTTTTTTGTAAAAAGTTTTTTATGCTGCATAAAAAGAGCGTATTTTAACAATTATTAAATACCGCTCATAAAGTTACTGCACCTACTATAACCTACCTGTTAAAACTAAAAGTTACTCTCAAGATCATAACATCATAAACAGATTTCTAACTTAACCTTGAATACGCTAGCAACGGGCCCTACAGTACTTAACTATTGCACAAAATGATCTTGCACTTAAAGTACCTGCAGACTACAGACTAAACAGTCGGCCGATAGTTGCCGACAGTGGTCAAACCCTGCCGGGGCTTTTTTTTTTCCGACATCAAAAATCATCAAATGAATCCCGCTGTGGGTTAGCAGCGGTGAAGGAGTGTCAGACTCTTACTGACTAAAAACCGTCGTGTTCCGTCATAGGCCTTTTATGTACCAGGGCCGCGGTATCTCTTTCGAACAACCCGCAGCCCAACCCTGCCGGGGCTGCGGGATTGTTCGCGCGAGTTACCGCAGCCCTGGTACATAAAGAGCTTAATAAGGAACATGGTGGGTTTTAGTCAGTAAGAGTCTGACACTCTCTCACGCTGCACCCACAGAGGGATATCATTTGAGGGATATCCCATAAAATCTATGTATCTATAAATATTAATAACAATAAGATCTATAAATAATAATGGTCAGCATGTTTTTTTTTTGACGTGACAACGTCTTATAAATCGATGGAGCCGGCTGCACGCACGAAAAAACATGACTCATGCGGCGTTACCTCGCTCTGAGGCGTTACATCGCTCTGAGGCGTTACCTCGCTCTGAGGCGTTCCGTTTAAGGCTTGAAGTGCAAGCGAGAGCACGCAGCGAGCGACAAAGAGGCACAATCGGCAGCTACTCACGTTGTCACGTTCAACTATCGTCAGTAAAACGACTTTACAGACAATGGTTTTTAAGAAAATCTTGATCCCAATAAAAGTTTTCAGTCAGTCTGATACCGGCTAAATACCTGATCTTTGTAATGTGCGTACTACCATTCATCTTCATACTGATTTATGAGCCCAAACAAACTATCGGCCGACTAAAAGTTTGCAGTATGCGTGAGCTCTTAGAAGGATATCGCTTAGCTTAGCTCCGCATCGCTTAGCTCAGCTCAACGTGGGACATAGCCTTATAGTCGGTAAAAATGATGTAATCGTAAAAATGTAAATTAGTACATCTCTTTAATTTTAAAATGTAATTAGGACAAAGTGAGTACGGTATTTTTGACGTTTATTGTTGTATGTAAGTATGGTTTTCTTTGTAACATCGTAAATTGCTGTAACTTAACAAAAACTAGTGTCAGATTTTTCTTGAAAAAAAACTGAAAATGAAATGAAAAAGCGTTTATTCACATTTTTTGACTTAGGTTAGAATGTCGTCGAAATTATTGCTTCTCATACCAGGATGAAAAGCTTTTATATTATTCTGATGTGTAAGCTACATAAATGTCAAGTTTCATCAAAACCCTTCCAGTAGTTTTTGCGCAAAAGAGGAACAAACATCCAGTCACACATACAATACAAATTCTCCCATTTATAATATTAGAAGAATTCCTTAAGTTCTAATCTATGTTTTCATTATCTAAACTACTCAACAAGTTTAAATTATTTAGTAAGAATATCTACAATCTTAGACAGCCAATTAAAAAGCGTATAAATATGTAAGTTTTTTCATTATCTCTACTAAAAGAATTCTTTAAACTCACGATAGTAGAAACATGACAAAAACATGGTAATTTTGATAAATGGACTGAAGGGAGCCTCTCTATTATAATATATTTATTTTTATCTATAGAGATGTCATCAGCCTATTATAAAGATAAGGCTTTTCCATGCATTTTTTTAATGTTTACAAGATGACAGGTTAAAATATAAAGGTAAACATTGGAACATCTTTGGCAGTCGTTACGGGTAGTCAGAAGCCAGTAAATCTGACAACCAGTCTTGCCTAGGGGTATTGGGTTGCCCGGGTAACTGGGTTGAGGAGATCAGATAGGCAGTTGCTCCTTGTAAAGCACTGGTACTCAGCTGCGTTCGGTTAGACTGGAAGGCGACCCCGACATAGTTGGGAAAAGGCTAGGCAGATGATGAGATGATGATTTGAACTCAAAATTTGACACATTTTAAATAGTCAACAATAAGAAAAAAATATGTACCAATATAGATAGGTAGTCACAGTAACCCATAAACCTACTTAATATGGCACCTGCGATATTTTTCAAAAAAAAAACACCGACAGCCAATTAATTTTACATTTAAAACTAACAAGAAGAATCACACCTGGCAATTAAGAATGTTGCCAATAAATAAATTTCCTTTAGTACAACACCACCTTCAAGTTTCGCAAACAAAAAATACTACTTTATTAACATTTTTATTGGAAAACTTGCTACGCTCGCCGTACGCGCAAAAAGTTCACTGTATCCCGACCTTGTCGACTAAAATTGTGCTTTAATTGTATGTAAATAGAGTTGCAATTGAGTTGTATTTTGTGTGATTATATTACCTTTATTTTATTATGGCCTTAACGGGATGTGTAGGCATTTTACCTGGGTTCACTTGTTTTGTGAATTTGTAACTGCTTCTGAATCATGTTTAAGTCGGTTAAAAAGTAAAGTTTATGAGTTTGTTACTTTGTAGTAATCTATGCGTCTACTAAACAGATTTTTGAAAATTATTTTATCAATAGAAAGCCACTTAAAAGTGTGGCTACATTTTATCTTCCTGGGAACCATGTGAAATAGCTATAGTCCATTTGATTTGTCACAGGACTTTTTCTCTCTCAAACTCAGTTTATACTTAAAGAAAATACGGCTAAACATCTAAATAAATGTAAATACAATAAATAACAGTACCTAACTTAATCAAGTAAATCATTATTTTAAGTTGTTAATTTTTTTCCTCCGTATATGTGTAAAAAGTCCAAGATTGCTTGAGATTTGATCAATACACTTGACTTGATATCGATTGCAAGAGTGTACTCAAGTTGTAGCTAGTACCTAACTTAAAAAGTACGAAAGGCTGTAATTCTGCTTACCCCTTATAAGTTTAAAAGTCGTGAAAGCATCAAGTATTCAATGTTTTCCCTTGGCACGGCCGCGGCTTGTTTTTATCTGTCTTTCCTACCGCTACCTACTAAACCAACCGGCGAAACGAATATGGTGACCATGAATTTTCATATCTGGAGACAAAGATTGGGAATTGCGAAGGCAATTTTGAGGGTAAATATGTATTTTTATGATATGTTATAAGGTGACAGTATATTTAATAGGTAAATGAAGAGGTGTTAACATAGAAAATGTATAAGTCGCTAACTTCTTTACTAAAATTACATAGTTAAGTAAATAATAAGGTGTAGCGATTTTATGTAAGTGCAAGATACATAATGAGCTTCACATAGTTATTTTTATATTTCAGATAATTTGTATAAGGCAAACTTCAAGTCCACGGTAGGCACATAATTTACAAATACCCATTAAATACTTAGCATATCTCTACAGCTACTTCCAAAACAAACCATCTTTTTTTACTGACATACCTACCTATATGACAAAAACCTCCAATGAAAACAGTGACGTCGAAAAATGAAGAACACTTATACCACAAAATCCCCAAAAATGGTCACCCTACACCCTCTGTCCGTAGATTACCATACAATGGGAGACACCTCACACGACCTTGAACGTTATCTTCTAGTCTTACTACCTTCCTATTTGTAATTACGAATAGAACAACTTTTTTATGAATATCTTGAGGTCAACTCATCACGAAACTTAGTACAAAATAATGAATTAATCATCATCTGCCTAGCCTTTTCCCAACTATGTTGACAAGCTTCCAGTCTGATTAGATGCAGCTGAGTACCAGTGTTTTACAAGGAGCGACTGCCTATCTGATCTCCTCAACCCAGTTACCCGGGCAACCCGATACTCCTTAGCAAGACTGGTATCAGACTTACTGGCTTCTGACTACCCGTAACGACTGCCAAAGATGTTCAAATGACAGCCGGGACCACCAATTTACACGGAAGAACTCATCATGACAAGATGGTCACCCATCCACGGACCGACCGCGCCAAGCGTTGCTTAACCTTTTGATTAATTTGTATGGCTTTGATTTAGCCTCAAGTTTATGAATGAATAAGGAAATAAGCTTTTAAAAGGTCAAAGGTTAATAAGTAATTAAGCTTAGATTTTGTGGCGCTTAATACATTGTTCTTTTAGATATAAATCACTTGAGATTGTTGCTGTTTTTTGTCTGTAAGTATACTATTCACACGACTTGTAAAATAGATGCATTTAGTTTGCATTTATTTTGAATGCTGTTTTGAAAAAAATGCTATCTGCTCCCTGTAGTTTGAACCACATCTCTAAGTCCCCAAAAAAGTTACCACATAGTTTCTGGTAGGTACTCTACAGCCTGAGATAGGCTGTATTACCTATCTGTTTACTAAGTTTAATTTAAATCGGTTCAGTAGTTTTAGCGTTAAAGCCCAACAGATAGACAAAGTTACTTATGCAATTTTTATACTAGTCAAGTAGTTTAAACAGGATTTGATTAAGACCGTGGGAAAAGTAGTGTATAAAAATAAGCGCATGATGTATGTACCTGAATGTTCCTATAGGGTGTAATTTTATACAAAGTTCCAAAAACTAAGAAAACTAATTAAATACATTCCTTCAATTCTAAGAAATATAGTTCCCTACTTTCGTGTGTAATTAAAAACTTCTAGAAAGTTACAAAGTTCTAATTAAGGCGAAGCAATTAAAACGCAAAGTTTCTTAGTTTTACAAAGTTGAAATAGTTTAATTTTGTACTGAATAAATGAAAATGTAGTTATGTAGGTTTGTAGCCGGTTGTCGTCAATGGTCAACTGACAACCATGAACCAACTGGATTTCAACAACCTACCCTTTGTTTAGCGAATGAAAATTGAAATAAGACGAAAGTTCAGTCACTTATCGCAAATCTATTAATAGATAGGAAATTCACCGACAGGTATTTTGAATTGCCTTTTTCTCCAACTATGTTGGGGTCGGCTTCCAGTCTAACCGAACGCAGCTGAGTACCTACCAGTGTTTTACAAGGAGCGACTGCCTATCTGATCTCCTCAACCCAGTTACCCAGGCAACCCAATACCCCTTGGTAAGTCTGATTGTCAGACTTACTGGCTTCTGATACATATATATTCATACCTTCCGTTTAAAGTAAAGTTACCTTTATTTTTAAATCATATTTGAAACCTTTAACTCTAGGTACGTAATAGAAATAGCGCTACAGAGGTATAGACATATAACAGTATGTACCTACGGTAGTTAATGCAAAATAAATGTTGAAAATGAGTCATAGGAACGGGTCGGACGGGATGTAAGGTAGGTACGTTCTTCTTGTAACCAGTGTATTAGACTTTCAAGGCTTTTTAAGAGGGATTTTGATTGAAAGGAGTCTTAGAGATAACTTATAACATCTACAAAATGTTTTTTCCATCATGATTTCCTTTTATTTCTTTATATGATTTTATGTATTTACTAATATACGGGTAATATATATATAGAGGAAACATTTTTTGTTAGTACAAAAAATGTTTCCTCTATATATATTTTTTGTTAGTACAAAAAATGTTTCCTCTTTATTATAGCCTTTAGGGAACCGATTTGAAAAATTCTTTCACTGTTGGAAAGCTACACTCTTCCCGAGTAACATAGGCTATATTTCATCCCGGTAGGCCAGTAGTTTCCACGGCATCAGGTCGAATTGCGGGAAAATGACTAGCTATTAAAGAAATCACTGAACTAACATAGATATAGCTTTGAAAGTTTTGAATTCTATTGATTAATAAAAAAAGTATGGTATTTTTACCCACAACTTACTAGCCATAGTAAAACATTATCTATGGAACACGAAGGATTGGTCATAAAATCAATTATTCCGTACCTCTAGCGTGAAAAAGTTTTAATTGCGGGTAGAACATGTTTTTTTTATTTTTTTTTCTTTATTTGAGGTCACTCCTGATCAGTGACGGTACTTTTCCGTTATATTTTTTTTATTCTAAATTTGAAAGTTTTACCAATCAGTGCTCAGTTTTTTTTTTAATATACATACCTACTTCTAGAATATGGTTTGAAATCGTTTCTTTGGTTAGGTATTTGGTTTTTAATATTTTTTTTTGTAATCAATTTGCTTGCTTCATATTTCTGCGAAATGTTGTTTTTTTATGAATTGCTTTTTTGTGGTTTTGCCTATCCCTTTAGGCTGTAAAACGAATATGTTGAGGAGTTCAATACACTCTTTATTTTTGTTCACTTTGGATTTAAAATTCTGAAATACCTACCATAACGATTAAACAATGCAAGAAGACGGGATATTTAAAATAGTTCCGAAAATAACACATAATTTGTTGTACCCTAATTACTCTCTATCTTATCTTATTTTTCATATATTCCACCTTTACTACCTAATGCTAGCACGTTTTTATGCCTACCCCAAAATTATAAGGTCCTTTAACATACATGGCAGAAATGTTATTATATACTTTGTATATTGTAATGCTGTATGTGCATCAAATAATACAAAAATCTAAAGAGGTGCGAATCACTGGGCCCCAATACGAACACAGCACAGATCAGGCAGCGATAGACAAGTAATATCCCTGAGATAATAACCGCTATAACTTGCACGCGACAGTTTTGGGCTATACCTATATTATACAGGCTGTCCTTCAAAAACTAATGAATGTAGGTACTGCAAGCCTTCTTTGGAAAAAAATGATTTTGAAAGAATTAAGAAAACAGCAATTTATACTTCAAAATGATGTCTACGATGTTTTCTCCTACTTGGCTATTTTTTCTTATGAACGTTATTTTTCCCAGAACATTTTTTGTTAAAGATATATTTCAACTAGACATATATTTCTAACGTAAAATTATAACCATACGAAGGTCAACATTCCTTAAAAATACATTTACAGTTCAAAGAGTTTTTTAACAAATTTTTCTTTAAGCACTCTGCGATTAAAGAAAATTAGAAACTTATTAATATTTTTGTCAAAATTAAAAAAAAAACTAAAAAAAAAAACACTTTTGTTATTCATCGGTTCTTCAAATGGCCAATGGCCATACCGCGTCGTGATCTGATCAGCCGTAAATAATCTCGATATTTTTTGGTCCTTTAAATGGCCCTGTCCATTTCCAATTTGATCCATACTTCTAGAGACACTCTGTATAAACTACAGTTTACACTTTATCTACCACTATGTCGCTAGGTAGCAAAGGATGTTGAGAGATCCTGTCTGTCATTTTTTCTTGATCTTTGGTAAGATGTGTGACGTAAGTGTGATGAAATACATATAGAATGAGTTGCAAAGATATTGGGCATATATGATAAATTATGATTTTAGGATTGTGGTGTAATTCTCATATTTTTAAGAATGTCTGTATGTATCTTAATTGGTAAGCCTTAATATATAAATAAGTAATTTGCAAAATCTACGGGCCAATCTCAGGCATTACTGGACCGATTTAGAAGATTCTTTCAGTGTTAGATAGCCCATTTATCAAGGCCCTGGGCTTTTTATTCGGGTGAATAGAGTAGTTCCCTTAAATCGCAGGTGAAGCCGATGACAAATCAAGATAGAATTTAAAAAAAATCTAAAGCAATACAATTTACAAACAAATTATTTCTTTTCACTGTGCACTAGTAAAAACAAGTCAAAAAAATGTATATACTTTTACAAAATAAAAAGCTACTCAATAGAGTATAGGATGTGACGTAACTACCGTCGATAGTAATTACGAGATCAGAGGCTGCCGCCGCCGTCTAACGCAATAATAATACTTATATGTATGAAATCTGTAATAACTGTTTGTCTGTTTGTTAGGACTACTGTTGATATTGAAATTTCAATAAAAAAGTACTTAATTTATTTCTTAAAATGGACACTTTTATCTGCGTATTCAAATATAGGTATTGCATAGGCATTACTTAGGTAGGTGTTGATACATAACTTTCTTGAATCCGAATTAAAAGTAGCCTATGTGTTATTATGATGTAAGTATGTATACCTAAGCAATATTAGTTATTCCAAGTTGAATCAAAATCAATAGGGTATTACATGCATTTTTGAAATATATCTTAAATAAATTCTTTAGTCTTAATATATCTCTAAAAAATTAAAATATTTTTTTTTCTCACGTTATGTACGAATATAAATTAATTGTTTTATCATAATTTCAAATTTCGCGCGTATTTCGCGAAAACGCGGCACACAACGGACGCCATGATTGTTTTTTGGTCATGACGTCATTACGCTACTACAGCTGTCAGTAATACATATTTTGATAGGGTCATTTCGCCTGTTGGCGACCATTTAGTGCAGTTGGCAAGTTTGACGGCGATAATAAAAATGCTCCAGCACTCATTTCCATGTCAAATTTGTGTAATGTATTCCTTATATACTCTATTTTAAGATTAACTTTCAGTTGTATAAGAAATATCTTACGTTTTCTATTTAAATCGATAAACCTCAGAATTAGGCGTTTTACCCAGTTTGCGTCCACAAAATCCAATTCGAGTCCACCCATGGTCCAGTTCGCGTCCAGCGGCTTTGAAAAGGAATATAGGGGTGAAATTGTTAAGAATTAATAAAGAAAGATTGTATTTGAACAATTTCTTTATTTAACAATACACTTAATTATTAAAAATCAACATTATCATCATTTAAAATTCACTTTACAAAATAAAAATAATTCTTCTCAACATTGGTTTAAGTAACTTAAAATTAGGCAATTAATTTTGAAACTTGAAGAATAAACTGTAATCAATTCTGTTAATTTTACTCTAAATCACAGGGAATGCTTAAGATCCGCCTTGATTATACTAAGTTTTTGGCCATATTATTTTTTTTTTATTAGCCTATGCTGTCCCACTGCTGGGCAAAGGCCTCCCCCATAGCCTTCCATTTTTCTCTGTCCATCGCTATTTGTGGCCAGTCCGAGAGGAAGCTGTCCAAGTCTTCTCTCCAGCGTTTTCTTAGTCTCCCTCTCGGTCACCTTCCATCCTCAGGGATCCAGTGTGTGGTGATGTTGGCCCACTTGTCCGGGTGCATTCGACTTCAACTTTGCAGACTTATTGCCCACATCTACTATGCCCGGATCTTGGACCGGATAATCGTGTTGCGTAGGTATCCGGTCACTAAGCCGTATGCTGAGCAGGCTACGCTCCATGCTCCTTTGGCATACTTTTAGCCTGGACTTTTGAGATTCGGTCAAAGACCAAGTCTGAGCGCCGTAGGTTAGGATGGGCAGAATACACATGTCGACTAGTTTCCGCTTCAGACATAAAGGGAGTTCTCCCTTCATGGACCAGTAGCTCTTCCAGGCGTTTTCGATCCGTAGATCGATTTCCTTTCATATTAAATTAACAAAACAATTTAATAATTTTGTGTAAACATACAACTAAAAGAATTGTTGAGTCAATAAATTATCAGACAAGGTAGCATATTCTTTGCATATTTTTTATCGATTTATTCTTCTCTCGAATAACATTTAACGCTTTATTTAAATCTTCTTCTGTGTATGTTGTCTTTTCCTTCTTTTTTCCTGTATCGGAAGAACTTATCTTAAATGAAATTACTTATATCAGTTGATAATTTAATTATAACCACGTATATATCTTAATAAAAAAATGTACTGTTTAATATATTAATATTATTTAATATATTAATTTAATATATTAATATTAAACAGTATGTTTTAATTATTTTTTATAAGCAAGTATTTAACGAAAACAGTGGACGCAATTTGGTTTATTATTATAGAGGATAGTTTTAGTTCGCGTCCATTGTGGACGCAAAGTGGAAGTTTCGTAAAATTCGATGTAGTAATTCGCGTCCACCTTATTTTACTCGTTAAATATAAAAAACATTACCAAATTCATAATAAACATTATACTTTTATTCATCATTAAACTGTAGAAATAGCTATCTATCCTAAAATTCACATAAAACAATATAAAACTTACCATCAAACACGCCGCTGCACACTAATTTTTATCTAAAATTCTGCGTGTTTTCGCTTTCTTGTTGAAGAGCCTAGACTAATTATTTTTTCTAAAAGGATTGGTTGGACGCACAGAACGTTTGTCTATCTGTGCGTGCCTCTTATACATTAACGTATTAGCGGTAATGACTTTTCGTTTGATTAGTGTGTTAATTGACTTGTTTTCGAGGATTTTTAAAAGGAGATCGGCAAAATGGACGCGAACTGGGCTATGGACGCGAACAGGCGAAATGACCCTATGTATTGAAAATTTTAACTGACACTTTTGTTTTCTACCGTAATGACGTCATTAGCATGGCGGCGACATTTCGTAGTGTTCAAAGACAGATAAAAAAACCTAAAAACTTTAAACTGCAATAAAAAATATATTTATGTACCTTACGAAGTGAAACTAACATTTCCCGATTGCTTTTCCTCTAAACAATCATTGTAATTCACTTTTAATTTTTTTCTCATCTAGACTAAAATACCCTATTGAGTAGTATTTGCGGGATACTTGGTTGATTTAACATAATTTACTCTCATTCTAAGAGAATTACTTACTTTGAGTTTAACGTATCATATCTCATAATTTAAGGCGTCGTTAATCTCGTTAAAAAATTTCATCTCAATCAATGCACTGTAAAATCTTAACAAGCTGACAGAATAACTTTAGTACTAAAGTGTAGGATAATTTTAGATATCATGTTTTGTACAAGCATTAATGTGATAAATGAATAAAACATACCTTGACTAATTTATGAACATAAACAAGATAGAAAAGGTAGTTTTAATATCGCGAGAAATTATGAAAGCGAGCTCTGAATTTATTATTAAAATACTGGTATTTCAGGACTTTGAAGATATCTAAGGATTCTAGTAAGTGTGGCTTAGAAAATTTACTTAATAACTACTTCGAGCACCTGGATAAAGAGTGGCCTATGTTCATTCTTAGGCTTTAAACTGTCTCTGTACACAGCGATGTAAATCGATTCAGTAGTTTTGACATGAAAGTGAGACAGGCAGGCAAAAAATAATTTCTGCAATCATGTGCCATATTTTTTAAGATCCTACATAAAAAAAATGTATGAAAATATATTATAAGCGGCCTACTTAATCTACACTAGCTGTTTCCCGCGGTTTCACCTGCATCTCGTGGATACATGTAACATCATACATGGATAAAATATAGCCTATGCCACCCGGGTATAGTGTAGCTTCCTAACAGAGAAAGAATTTTCAAAATTAGAACCTTTGCCTACAAAAACAAAAAAAGTTTCCTGTTTATAATATTACTATAAGAAGTACACCTATAAATAAAAGATTTTACAGTCAAGTAAAACCAGGAGCTAAACAAGTATAGTGGGCTATGATATATGATTATACTCTGGCGCCACCTGCCTAACTCGTTAACATTTTACCGGCGACTAACTGGATCTGGTTCTAGCGGTAACTGAGCGTTTTAACTGCTATACTCTATCCACGGAAGCAAGAGCTAAAAGGTAAACAAAGAATGACACTTTTTCAAGATGGCGGTATAACCCGACCGATGACAAATTCACAGATACTGCGAACATTTTACACAAAAATGTGACGTTTTGTCATCAAATCTAAGTACCTACGTAAATATGGATTTTGAAAACTTTTCAAGTAATAAAGCATGCCTATGTATGTATGTATTTAGGGTAGGTAGGTACTAATTCTAAGTAAATAAAGACCTATTCTAATCATTATCTGGCTAAAGAGTTTGTTTGTTTGAAAGCACTAATCTCAAAAATTATTAGACTGATTTGAAATCTTTTCGTCGTGTTGGATAGCCTATTGAACAAGACATTTATTGAGAAAGGCTGTATGTATAGGCTACTTTTATCCTTGTGCGCAGAGTGGTTCCTACGAGAAGCGGGTGAATCGAAGCGTATAACGCTAGTAAGCTACATTAATATTAACTTGTAACTAAATAACTAAAAACTAACTAGACTGCGCTCGCCTGTACCTATACAACATGTTTACACAAGAAGTGCTCGAAGCAATAAGTTTTGTTTTACATTTACCAAGGTATACATACGTCATACGTAATCTTAAGACGTAGTGTTTATGCTTTGATTTAGAACTTAAATTCATAGTTTTTCAGAAAAAAACTGTTGAAGCATTGACAACACAAAAAAACGGCTAAAGGCCTGCAGAAGGGTTTCAGATGTCTAACTAACACAGTTCGTGAGATACAGCCTGGTAATAGACAGACAGTAGTGTCTTCCTGTTTTCCCTTTCGGTACAGGACCTTCAAAAAATACATCATCATCCTCCGAGCCTTTTCCCAGCTATGTTGGGGTCGGCTTCCAGTCTAACCGGATTCAGCTGAGTAGGTACCAGTGCTTTACAAGAAGCGACTGCCTATCTGACCTCCTCAACCCAGTTACCCGGGCAACCCGATACCCCTTGGTTAGACTGGTGTCAGACTCACTGGCTTCTGACTACCCGTAACGACTGCCAAGGATGTTCAATGACAGCCGGGACCTACAGTTTAACGCGCCCTCCGAAACACAGTTATTGGTGTCTAAGATATACTTAGACCTTCAAAAAATATCAACAACAAAATGTGTAGATCAAACAGTGAGCTACGAACGTCAGGAAATAAAGCTCCAAGTAAAAACGAAAGTTAACTCGCGGCCACAGATACACGTTCTCCTGATAACGGACATGCAAACTGAGAGATAAAACTCATAGATAGCGAGTTTTCTTAAGGTGCTAACATACTTGTCTTGATACAAGTGGCACAAGAGGTACAATGATTTTTTTTAAGTTTCATAAGCATTTGTTTTAATGTTAAGTCATTAGAAATTATATTTCATGCAGACGTAACGGAAGAAAGAATCCAGAAAGTCTGACAATCAGTCTCTACAAGGGGTATAGGGTCGCTCGGGTAACTGCGATGAGGAGGTCAGATATAGAAGTTTCTTGAAAGCCACAAAATGATTTCGACCCGGGAATTCAACACGAGAGCCCATGCAATGCTGTTGCGTTATACAACTACTAGACCAACGAGGCAGTATGTATTTATACCTAGACATAAACATTTTTATCAAATGTTGATCTAGTTTCCTCTACATTTAAAGAATTTATAACGCAATCAAATGAACATTGGACCAAGACGTTTAACAAATGTGATACCACCCTTAGTATTTCACGGCTGCGCACACTTTGTGAATACATATTCAGTATTCGCAAAGATTTTGACGTTAATGTTGATGTTTAACTGTGAAAATGATTCCCTGTTATTTCTTACACTAAGATTGATAAATGGGAATCTATTGACAGTTAATTCATAATACGTTATTTTATAACTGAAAGTGATTGAGTTTGATCAGAGCAAAATGTGTACTAAGTATAATATTATTATTTTGAAGAGTTTGTTTAAAATTTCAGTAACTACTAGTCAGATTTTGTGTACAATATTATTATGTTAAACAGTTTGTTTAAACGTACTTATCTCAGTAACTGCTAGTCAGATTTAAAAAAAAAATCTTCAGTGATAAATAGCCCATTTATCAAGATTTAGTGTTGTCACTAATGGAGTGATATGATATACCTGATGATGATGGAGTAGTTCTCACAGGACACGAGTGTTACCACGTGTCACAACTAGTAACCTATATTGCCTTAATTAAACTACTAAACATCTTCATCTATTAAGAACAAGTTACAAATGTCAAAAGTAGATTACCCAGCTAAAATATAGGGCAGTAAAACTTTTTAAAAAGAACGACAAACAATTAAATTAATTGGAAAATCGTTAACCAATTGTCTCCAATTGTTCACAATGAAGCCAATGCTGTTTTAATTGTTTTAAATAAAGATACGATGGATGCCGCCATTTTGAAAACGCGCGCCATGGTCATTGAGAATCTATACTTGCTTCTGCCCGCAGTTTCACCCACGTCCCGTAGGAACTATTGCCCGTACTCGGATAAAATACAGCCTAATGTTTAATCAGGAATAATGTAGTTTTCCAACAGTGAAAGAATTGTTCAATTCAGACCAATAGTTTTGGCGCCATAAGGGTACAAACAAACAAAAAAAATGTTTTCTCTTAACAGTATAGATTACAAAGCTGAAGAGTTTGTTTGCCTGAAAGCGCTAATTTCAGGAAGAAAGGTCCCATTTGTCATTATTTCAGTGTTATATATTAATTTGCCTTAAATAAGCCTTGGACCATTTCTTTGGAGAACTTTGCTCTATCAAAAACGGTATTGTCCATTTTTTGTGACCACTATATTTAGGTAGGTAGGTACAACATTTACTTTTTAAGGCTTCCACAAAAAATAATACCGTTTGCACTTTAAAACAATACCAATCAAACTCCTTCATTATTACGGCACAGACAAAAGAAACTATCGGCCACAGACAAAAGGCTCCATAGACAACAAAAAAAAAAACAGAAGCCCGCCACTTTAACGGAAGCACGTTCTTTTTTCGAACAATTGTTCTTAAACCGCACAGTCATGAAATTTGACGAGCTGCCATTGGTCGTCGGTAGGACTTTGACAGCCAATCAGAGGTTGTACTCGAAATATGTAAGTCATCGTTCTTAACGTTTGAGATAGTGACTTGGCGGGTTCTAAGATACGTTATGTATTTTTGTAAATATAATTCTTTTGAAATGCTACGGTGTTCTAAAATAGCTGGCTGTATAGTGATGTTGCGGAAAAAGGGCGCTCGAAACTCGAATTTGCAATTCGTACCTACGCATGGGATTCCCTTTTCAAAACCACCGAACATTATAAAACCTTTTTTTAATATATTATTAGGTACATAACAATGAAACTTGTAATTATTGCCAGTGCAAAAAAATCTCACCGACTGTTCTACGAACTCGCAAATATCTGCATGCAACATAAATAAATACCTTTTGAATTTTCTAGTTTTAACTCAACTTCTTCTTCTTCCTCTTGCCTCCTGCCCTGTTTCCAAATAAAATTGGAGAAGGAAAACAGGAGGCAAGTTTTAACTCAAGAATCCAATTTATTTACCTGCAACAAAAAACAGAAAAAATATATTACACACATAATATACATAGTTGGGAAAAAGGCTGGGAAAATGTACTTAGATGGTTGGGGTCGGCTTCCAGTCTGAGTTGATGCAGCTGAGTACCAGTGTTTTACAAGGAGCGACTGCCTATCTGATCTCCTCAACCCAGTTACCCGGGCAACCCAATACCCCTAGATAAGACTGGTTTTCAGACGTGTCAGGATGAAAATTATTTATTGAAAAAGAACATGATTAACTTAAGCTTTTTATCTCGTAATAGCTAATATCTAAATAATGATGACACCTTTTGAAATAATAACTTTAAACGGACTCTAGTGATTGGCAGTCCCGTTAGCTGAAATGTCATGCCAATTATATGTTACGTTCTATTATTAGAAAAACACACTCATTTCTATAGAAAAAACTACACATTTCGCTTATGTAGACATACTTTGCTAGTCGTTTTCCCGCGGTTTCACCCGCGTCCCAAGACAACTGCCTCCCGTAGAAGAAAGGTGTCAAAACCTATTTTATGTCCTTCTCCTAGGTCTAAGCTACCCTTCTAATTTTCAGCTTATGTCTATGTTTCTTTGGTGTACAATAAAGAATATTCTATCTATCTATCTATCTATCTATCTTAATCGGTCTAGCTATTCAAGCATGAAAGCTTGACCAATGGATACAGGGATTAATTTTTATATAATCAAGGTAGGTATTGTATAACTATTGGTATATAGGTTCTAATTTCTGGCTACTTGAGAAGTCATGAAAGAATAAAATGCTCTCCAATGTCACCCAATATTGCAGATTAACTTCATCTTTAAAAACATTGCTTCTATTTATTTCTGACTGACAAAAACCTAATACAAACTGATCTTCAGCTTTTGATTCCATAATCTTAGATTCAGAAAATCCCATCCCATAGCTCAATAGATCTACAAACAAATAGACACGTCCAACCAAACAACACACAAAAATAATTATTCCCATTTTCATTACATCAGATTTCAAAAAAAGAACAGTACATACCTACCAACAAACAAACCAGAGACAAGAAATAACAGCAATGGAACACAGTTTGTGAATTCGTCACAGTTACCCGTCACTGGATTAAGGTACATCAATCATCATTTCGTTTGACAGGCTATGATCAAATCGGTTTTTTTTTCAACTGTCAGTGCGGTGCGGTACAGCGAATGATTTTCTTTAATTTCCTTGTGTTGTTGGTTTTTCTGGTGTGGGAGAAATCTAATAGTGTTGTGGAAGGTGGTTGGTATTTGTAGGTGGGATGGAGGTAGACTTTATATTTATGGATATAAACAAAAAGAATGGCTCAAGGGGTCATATTTGGACTCTAAATTGTACCTAGTGTAGTGTAGTGTAGTGTTTTAGGAGAAAAGTTGAAAATTCTTAAGCGTAAACAAAAAACTGCAAAGACCAGTAAAATATGTTTTAAATCCCAATACGAAGACATGATTCAAAATACTGGACTTCAATTAAATTACTGGAAAAAATATTTATACTTTGTATTAGTTGCATTATGTCTAAAAGGTTTCGATTCAATCAGTTTCATTTAATTTTCATCAGAATATTTAATAAGTCTTTTTTTCCCTTTTATATGTCTTTCTAATTATTTTCAGACCAAAACACTAGTGCAGCGCCATCGAAATCGAAATTGTCGATAAATGCGTCTAATTACGATAAAGCGTAACCGTACCGAATTCTGTTCAGACATGAGAATCGATGTTACGCTCATCAAAGAATATTGTACGCATGTAAGTTTATTGAGTAAAACATAGTATTGAGTAAGTTTTAATCAAGCTGTCCCATATTGCTTGCGTTTGGTAATAGTTTGCGGTGAATTCTATGTAGTTGGATTTTTTTTTTGTATTTTTTGCAGCCAAATTATTGTGTTGCATGTTGACACCGTCATATCTTAGATTTTTTTATAATAAATAGATGAGTGGACACATACGAAGTCACTTCATCTGAGCACTATATTTTGTTCATTATGTTAAAGCCTGTTTGTTAGAAGATGACCTATAGCCATAAACAGGTATCGAATTTAGAAAACTGTTCCTACAAGAAATATTTTAAACTGTCCTTACATGAGCTCAGGATGGAGAAATTAAATCAGTAACTATTTATGAAACAGGATATAAACATTCATATGCGAGTTTTTCATTAGTTACCTATAGATTTCTAACGAAAATAATTGTAAAAGTACCTACGCATAATCCCACTTAATAACTTAGTTCCTACTCGCAAGACAGTTTTGTTTAAAACTACACAGTTATTAAAAACAAGACTCCTATTCTATCTACCCTTTAAAGCTGTTCGTTATTTAAACATAAAAAAATACGTCTTGCACTCAAGACCAATCAATCATTAAGTTTTTTTTTCTTTTTTTCATTCATTACATGGCAACACAATGTAATCGATAAAAAAGGCTGACCTTATAAGCTTAATCCCATTGCATAAGAGCAATTAAAAACTTCGCGTTTTTTTTTCAATAGTACTGGTTTTGAGTTCTTGTTCAAAGTTATGCAATATTTTTTTTTTTTTTTGAAGCAGTTGTAAAACCTGGTAGGTCTACTGAAAAGATGTGGTGGTCATACTAAACATTTAGAACGGACTTCTCTCGTAACCAAAACTACAGATACTAAGATTTATGAACTATGATATTTAGGCAAAATTTCATCCAAATCTATTCACCCATATTCACATTTTTTACTCACACTCAAGCAAAATTATCGATACGTCTATCAAAATGGCACACACCACTTCCCTTCACATATGGTGTTGCCATATCACAAAAATTTATTCACTACTAATTATCATCAAAGTTTGTATAGAAACATCTTGCCAGTTAATAAGAAAAATGTTCAGCTTATGAAACAATAGCAAATCAGCAGCACCTATAGACAAATGCTATGATTTATTACGGAGAACAAAAACTTAAGTCACAGTACTCAATTTGAAGGAAATTAGACGTTATGCTGTAAGCTTTAGAGTTTGAAATAGGTTGAAGATGGTTGGTGTAAACTTAATTATGTTCTAAGCAATGCAATCCGAGATTAGATTGTATAGTTTTTGTTGTAAAGACCGGAATAGTACGGAGTTTAATTCCGTCTTTTTTGTTTTAATGTGGAATCGAATCGAATAGGTTGTAGGGTTGTGCGTTAGAAGTGTATCGAGCTATCGGTAGTGTCGATGTTGAAAAGTTATTTTCGATGTTGAAGAAATTATGTATGTTTTTAGTTTTTGTTTTTTCAAGTATTTTACCTGTATAAGTTACAATAATCACAATAAAAACTGTTTTATTTTAAACCATGTGTGCTCTACTATTCTTACAAAGCATCTGATTCTAGTTTTGAAAAATGTTTCAGCACAACGTTTTAGATTTGGTAACAATCTATTCCTATACCTTACAGCATTAAGTCCGCCTACGTACATGTCTCATGTTACCCCAAGTTCACATAAATAAATAAAATATTGTAATTTTCGGTATTGTTAAGGTTATCAAGAAAACTTATAGGGTTCTGCTGACAACCAACTCAAAAACTATCGACAGTCATACGTTTCGATCATGGCGCAACCCTATTGACGCGGGGTTCATCAAAGTGCGGCGCACAGACAATAACTTAGAAATATTAAATTATAATAAAATTAACTTGGCTCTTACTTTTTATAACGTTCAAGTTAACTACAGAACGAATAGAGAGTACAGAATTGTATATAAGTAGATACTATTTTGTTTTAGAATTCAATGTGTCAGTTATGGTTATCCATGTTATTTTAAAGAAGACAATATAATTGTTTGTCGGACCATAATATGTTTTAGGATTAATTTAAAAGTAATCATCAAAACAAAATTTCTTTGTTTTGTCTTTATGTATGTTGAAAAAGAAGGGCTAAACTGTATCAATTACCTTTTATTTGATTTAATGATGACTTAATATTACACTTGAATGTAGCCGAGTCTTTAGTATATATAGTCCCAGTAATATAGTATCCGTGTCCAATAAACATGAAAATTTAATGAAAAATATTAAAATCACCTTCACCAAATAAACTTATTTTTCCCCATAATTCAAGTAAACTCAAAACCCATATTTCACATACCACAACACAAATTTTAACCCTTCACTTGTCATCTCGCCGTATCTACCCATTCCTGACTCTACACACTCAGTTCCGACCGCGATTACTCATTCCTTACGGTGACACATGACGAATCAATTTCCGAACGAAACCAATCGGAATATGGTTTCCGAACGCATGCGTTTGTCTATGGTGGAGATTTTTTTTTAGTAATGATGGGATTTGATTGCTATAGACTATAGAGTTCGGTTGTAATGTAGTTATTTTTTTATTGCGATGTAATGAATGATAAAATTAAATTACTGTTGAATTTTTCTAGCGTTACAGTTCAAGACCTTTCTCTTATAAGGCATAATAGATATTATCTTTTGTTAAAAGCATTACATATGTAGGTTTTGAAAAATTGTAGCCTGTTAATGTGAGACATACATATAGTAAAAATAGAAGAATTTTAAGCAATGAATGAAGTGTAGCAGAAATTATCAGACGACAATTAAGCTTCTACATAAAACATATTAATTGTTATTTAAGTATAAGTGATGAGAATCATAGTAAGGTAAGAAAAATATGTTGTTTTTTTTTTTTTTTTAAGTTTTCTCATATAGTACCTACCTACCTATAGATCGTCTATGCCAGTCTTTTTACTCGGAAGTACATTATCCACCACTCATAAATTTCTCATAAAATCCATATCAAAACCAATCTAAACACGACTTTTAACAGTCCGCTGCAACAACTAACTAATACTTAAACAAAAACATTTTTATTTTCACGAAAAAAAATATTAAAAGTGAAAAAAAATCCCCACACGTCGACTCTATAGTAATTATGTCACAAACCTATAATTATACGTACTCTGTACATTCACTATATTTTTTTATCTCTAAATCCATTTTGATCTAAAAATAAACCTTAACACATTAAAAATAAGATTCATTTTAACTCAGCAGTATATCCACCTATGTTCGAAACATGTAATTAAAAGACAAGGAGGTTTTTTTTTTAATTTCTGTCACAGATAACGCACTGCTGCTTCTAAGTAGTAATTTCATTGTGAATAGTCTACATATTGTGTTTTTTTTTTACGAAACCAAAGTGTATAAGAGTATTTTTTTACTTTCGAACGTTTTTTTTTCGCGGTTTTTTAAGTAGCGGGATAATCCCAATTATTATTTAAGTCTATGCTACTGGGTTCTAAGGAGGCTTTATTGCATATTTTTTTTTACAAAATATTTTAATAAAAGGATATTTTTGACGGTTGATTTTCTGTAATGGGTTTCAAGAAACTGTTTGTTCGTAGAAAACGATTGTACAGCAAAAGAAAAACATACAAATTATAGGTCTTACTGTCTAGTTTTCAGATTTGGAGTATGTCATATTTAACATCTATTAGATAACATAACCAAATCCAAAATGGCTACCAAGCTGCGTCTGCGTCAATCTCAAGCTCGCAGCTAGTTTCACCCTCTCAGGCAGTGCAAAGTACTGTGTCCTCTGGAACCTTCTGTTCAACTGTTGCAGCTATAGACTAGAGTATATCGTAACCTAACCTAACCTAGCGTCAATCCATTATGGTGTAACTAAATCCAAAATGGCCGCCATAAACCTGCGTCTGCGTCAATCCCAAACTCGCAGCTAGCTCTGCCCTCTCAGGCAGTGCAAGGTACTGTGTCCTCTGGAACCTTCTGTTCAGCTGCTGCAGCTTCAGACTTTAGTCTATCGTAGCCTAACCTAACCTATCATCAATCCAATATGGTGAACTAAATCCAAAATGGCCACCGACCTGCGTCTGCGTCAATCCCAAGCTCGCAGCTAGCTCTGCCCTCTCAGGCAGTGCAAGGTACTGTGTCCTCTGGAACCTTCTGTTTAGCTGCTGCAGCTGAAGACTGGAGTATATCGTGCGTGGCTTCCGCATCTTCTTGCCTTTGCCGTTCACACGGAGCCCTGGGTCATCGGAGAGGCCGCATTTTTCTGTGGAAGAGAATGGTTGGTGAGAAATGGTTGATGGTTGGCGGTTTTTAGGATGTAACTGCTGAGAATTTTATAGCCTTACTTCAAAAACTTAAACATCTGTTGAATACTTGTCTGATGGCTCCAAAAAGGAGCTTATTTCAACGTCATAATCTGTCATTTTTTAGACAAGTGTTCAACAAGGTTTAAAAGTTTTTGTGGTACGACGGTTAGTGTCTAAAGTTAACATTGTATATCGATAGAGTCTTTTCAGTACCTATATTATGGCATCTCGAATCATTCCACAGTTGAATACATATTAAACAAATGAACTTCTTCCTTAAATAATGATTCAATGGATTGAGTATCTATCAGATTTGTATTATCATTGATTTTGGATGAGTTTTTAAATAAAAATTCATATCTAGATTGTTTTCAGTTATTACCTAACCAAAAGTACTTATAGACAAAAAATACAACGCATTTTCATAAACTATTTTTCGTACCATATAACGCATTCTTACATTCTACAACATTTTTAATATTCCTTCATCAATTGAAAAGTATTGAAGAAGGCAATAAAATTCAATCAAGACTCTAAAATCAATGGCGCCGATATGTATGTAATTAAATTCATGCGTTTGTTACAAAGATTTTATATTAAATCTTATTTATTTACGCTTGTTAGTTTGTGTTGTTGATTTCATAAAGAATTGAAATTGAGTGGTAAGTTGAAATTGATTAAATTAATCAAATCTTGTGGAGATAAAAAAGATTTAGGGAGTGCCAATGTCGAATGCATAAAGACTGGAGATAGTTTCATACGACAGATGTGAAGTAATTATTTCTTTGCTCTCTAAAATCATCTGCCTAGCCTTTTCCCAACTATGTTGGGGTCGGCTTCCAGTCTAACCGGATGCAGCTGAGTACCAGTATATTACAAGCGACTATCTATCTGACATACTCAACCCAGTTACCCAGGCATCCCAAAACCCCTTGGTTAGACTGGAAGTCAGACTTACTGGCTTCTGACTACCCGTAACAACTGTCAAGGATGTTCAATGACAGCCGGGACCTATAGTTTAACGTGCCATCCGAAACACAGTACCTACTGTAATAAGTTCTAAGATCAAAAAAGGAAAAAAATATGCAAACTAGCAAAGCATATTTATCTATCTAAGTAACCACCGTTCCCAATATCCTATCGATCTATATTCCTGCTACGGATAGAATGTTGACATTAGCCCCACACAAGTACCTAATGTCAAATTCCTATCTTCAGTAAGCAAAACAACAATAGATAGAATATTGAGACCGGCCGTTAAAGCAAAATAAATAAACAAAAAACTTTAAGAACAGAACTTCCAAATTCAAACAGCATACGGCCTCTCATATAAATCAGCACACATACCTCTGCAATAAATCTACAATATAAATATTCAACGCAAGTCAGGCTGTGTAACATGGCCATCCATTTTGTAAAATATATGAAAGGCATGCGCTACTTGATAATAGTCAGTGGTAAGTTGTAATTACTGGGGCCGTATCTACATCGGATCGCCGCGAGTAACACCCCGGCTTTTTGGTGGATATAGTGTTGTAATCGAGTTGGTTGGTATTTAGTAGGGTGTCCCAAGACATAAGGGGGAATTTTTTTTTCTCGAATTCAAATACGCATACCCTCTAATTTTTTTAGGTTTGACCTCATTATCTCCTATAATAAATATTATCTCGATCAGACAGTGGTAACCCGTGCCGACTTAATGCCAAAGTTTTCACATGAAAATTTGTACTGACTTACTATGGAGAAATTTAGATCTTAATTATTATTACTAAAAAAAAACCTTGAATACATCCAAATAATGTTTTATCTTCTCATATACATTGAAAAATAATATCATTGTTAAAATTTTCATTTTAAAGTAGTTTTTTTTTACAGTCAGGATAAATTTTCCGATGTTCTAGGACTGTACCTAACAATAATTATTTTTGTTCCTCATCTACTGTGATTAATCAATAAAAGTCTTGCATGAACTTCACCGATCTTTCGGCCACATCGTTCACTAACTCTCAGTGCTGAAACTTTGGCTTCTTGATACGAAGCATTATTTGACTAGAAGGTAGGACACATTCATGTAGAAAACTGTCATTATATTTTAAGGCGATCGATCAAAGAACTCGCTTTTTGCTGAAATGAAGTTAGAGGTGATTTTGTCATACAACGTACCGTAAAGATCTTCTTTTGAAAAAAAAACTTAACCAAAGACAAAATAACCCCTGAAAAACGATACATCCAATCGTTTTTCAAGAGTTATTTTCCTTTGCTCCTCTGAGGCACGCGCTTTCTGTAACTAACTGTAGGCCGGCTGCTCTCCTGGCTGTCATTTGACATCTTGGACAGTCGTTTCGGGTAGTCAGAAGCCAATAAGTCTGACACTAGTCTTATCAAAGGGATATTGGGTTGCTGGGTAACTGGGTTGAGAAGTCAGATAGGCAGTCGCTCCTTGTAAAACTCTAGTACTCAGCTGAATCCGGCAAGACTGGAAGCCGACCCCAACATAGTTGGGATAAGGCTCGGGACATGATGATTTATTCTTATTAATCAAAATCAAATAAATTACATATCTAAGTTGCTGAAAAAGTCGTGATAGCGGTGCTTAAAAACGTCTTGTGTCTTTTGTCCCTCCAAACTTGATACAAGGTGACGAGTTTCGTCACACAATTAGGCAAAGATTTAGTTGGAATACGCGCCTTTTCCCAGTAGATAATATAATGCATTCGCGACTAGTAAGATTTACGTTTTCATTCACAATTAAATTAATTTCCCGAATATCACAACATAGTATACAACAAAGTCGCTTTTTCTGTCCCCGTGTCCCGTTGTAAGCTTACCTAATTCTTCAAAACTACGCAACCGATTTTCATGCGGTTTTCTCTAATAGATAGAGTGATTAAAGAGGAAGGTTTACATGTATAATAACACACATTAAATAGTGCAGAAATACTGTTATTCCGTGCGAAGCCGGAGCGGGTCGCTATTTGTACTATGAAACTGCCAGAACTTGTCCATTAGACGGAAGTTTTGAGCCCATCATTTGATGCTTTAGGTCCCCTAATTAAAAATATACTCTTTTTATAACTGCTTAAGTCTAGTGACATGTTGGCTGTTTGAAAACAATGTTTCGATCACTAAATAACAAGAAATCACAAGCACATCGACGAGTTAGATCGCGTTAGTCTTAGAGAGCAAGTATGACATACATTCAAATGTAAGTCGGCACGGGTTACCGTGGTCCTACCACCATAAAATTTTATTTATAATAGTTTTGGACCAAAAGGAAAAAAATAGGAGGGTATGCGTTAAAAAAAAATGACTTTGATTTTTTTGGGACACCCTAGTATTTAGGTATCGATTTTAGTAGATATCGATTTATTTTTGTATCGATTATTTTGTAGTTTGTATTTTTGTTTGTAATGGAAAACTCAAAAAGTACTGGACTGATTTGAAAAATTATTTCATTTTTGGAAAGCTTCACTCTTCCCGAGTAACAGGCTATATTTTATCCCGTTAGGGACAGTAGTTTCCACGGGACGCGGGTGATACCGCGGGAAAATTTTTATACTTTATATTTTGAGCTTATTTCACCACCTAATGAGCGGTATCCGCTTAGGCTTAGCACACTCTCAAAGTTACTTTATTTCACTCTCAATCCCACAACATTTAGTATTCGCATCAAACTTCAACATTAAAATCGATTAAAACCGTTCCTCTCGCAGCACTAACGAGAACTCGATTCTCAGCACTGCATATTAATATCGAACGCACTTTAAACTTTTTTACTCGATACCCGAACGCGCGCCGTGGAAAATTTTTGAATTTGGAATTGTCCGCGGCTCTTTTGGTGCGCTTTTTAAAAATCGAACGCGAGACCGTTTTTTTTTTTCTTTTTTCTTGTTTAGATCCGCTTGTGATTATGAGTGTAATGGAATTTTGGTTTCAGCCTTCAAAATGAATGAATATTTTAATTTTTGAGATGACGGATTGTCAGATAATGTAAGAAAACCGCTACTTTATATATTAAATACAGTACAATTATTTAGAAAGAAAATATCAATAGGGTATTTTACAACCAGTCAACTCTATTAATGAACTGTCAAAAATGGTTGCTTCCTATTAAATTTTTATGAAAATGACCTATTTTATTACGTAGACGTCACAGATTTTTCACATCAAGCTGTATACTTATTTTGTTTAAAACAACCATAATAAAATTAAATATTTTTTCCACCAAAACAATAAATGGAAGTGTCATTATTTTAACATGCCAAATGAATGTGACAAAGGATTTAATTTTGACCTAGCCAAAATACCCTTCAAAGATACCAAATTCAAACAACAAAACAAAAAAAGAAAGTTCTAAAACCATTCAAATTCAGAATTCAGTTACAAATCCTAACGCTCTCGGTACAGTCGCGATCAACGTTAGATATGCAAAACTGTTTGCGCAGCCGAGACTCGTAAATCAACTGCGATATTAATACTTCCACTTTAATGCACTAGTTTGAAAGAACGCGTTTCAATAACGTATCTTTTGTGTTTGGTTAACTGTCAAAGATGTTAGCTAAGTCGTCTTTGTAAAGTTAGATAATTCTGGGATAATCTTTGACCCATATTATTACTTAATAAAAAGTATATTAACAATAAGGATACATTTTGTTTAATCGGATCATCAAAATCAGTTCTGGGTTTTTTCAAAACCGTTACAGATGAAGTAGAGTTACTTTCCCATGTAGGTACGTACGGTAATAAAAGTATAAGTACTATTGATGGACAAGTTAAAACTCTATTAATTTAATATCTATTTTTTCAAACAGTCTTTTTTAACTTAAATAAAACTTGGTGTACTTGGTTTTATAGACCAATTGATTGATGATTTTGAGTGAATTGATTTTGAAAAACTAATCTATACCTTATGTAATTTTTATTATGTGTGTATTTGATTTGTCTTTATATCTATGAATTCAGAACTAAGTTTAGTTAGCAAGTATCAATATTCTAGACCAAAATGCAAGCATAACTGCCAAAACAAATCTAACTCATAAATTAAATGATTTATGAACATTTCACATACACATCAAAAAACTACAACTCGCTTCCCATGGTCGAGTTGTATGTATGTCTGTGTACGTCGGCGTCCGTCATACGAAACGGCGAAACAATGCGATGCCCCGGGCCGCGACACACCCTCCAGCCACTAGTGATGTGCTGATGTCGTGTCGATATGTAGTGATGTGGTTACTGAGTTTTTTTTTTGGATAATTATGTGGTTTTTTGGAGTTGAAAGTATAAGTGTATCTGTGTTATGTGCTGACAGTAGGTAGTATTGCCGTCTTTATTCATATTTTTCATGTATAAGTAGAGCATAATGTCTGTCGATAGCCATTAGGTTTTAGACATAATTATCTAATCGGACAAAGAAAGGAGTAATTGTTAGCTTTCAACATCTTTTTTCTTCACCATGAATAAAATTTCTCTCACTAAACAAATGTCACCCACGCAATAACATTATTCTAACTCATATATTTAAAACATTAAATAAACCAGAGCCACACGCACGCCGTATCACTCGTTCCCCGCCCATTGCCCGCCTACCGAAAAACTCAACGTTAAACGTACCAGCTAAAAAACAATAAAACCCTTTGCCAGATTCGAAAAAAAAAGAAAAAAAGTAAGAAAAAAAATGAAAAAAAATGTATGAACAGACGAGCTTGTGATAGCAGTTGTAAAACGTTTTGAAAATTTTGTGTTTAAGTGTACTTTGGTTAAGGTTTTTGTTTATTGGGATTTGTTTGAGTGAAATGCTTTCTTTGTTGGTAATGGTATTAAGTTAACTAATGCGAACATCTGTCTGTCTGTAACTATCTATGGTACGGCAAAGGGTTTCCTAACTTAGACATCATTATACAGGCTCCTAAGTGATTTTAGCAACATAGGTATGGCTATGTAAAGGTGAATCGTAGGAAAGTCAAAAAGAGAGAGACCTTAAATATTAAATAAGTTCTTCTGATAATATTGGGCTAAATAACACTAAATAAATTCTTAAGTAAAATTGAAATATTTATATTTAAACGGTCTTTTTCTCATAGAAAAATCACGTCACCTTCGTCCCGCCCATACTTAACGAGAAAACAAAATCGCGCCGTTTGATTTGAGTAAAAAGGAAAAAAAACTCAAACCTTTCCCTTTCATACGATATCCCATTTTACCGAAGTCTTGTGGGAATCAAATTATTAACTTTTAATTACTTTTACCGTACCCTATTAACTTATTAAATAAAATTATCGAGAACAAGTTTTCGATAAACTTGTTTCAGTTGTTATTTTTTTGCTTTTGAGACATTAAGTTAATATATACCTACTCAATTTACACTTAAAATTGACGCGAAGCGGCAGTAACAAAACTCGTCATCATCATCTGCTTAGCCTTGTCCCAACTATGTTGGGGTCGGCTTCCAGTCTAACCAGATGCAGCTGAGTACCAGTAATTTAGTAATGACTGCCTATGTGACCTCCTCAACCCAGTTACCCGGGCAACCCAATACCCCTTGGTTTAGACTGGTGTCAGACTTACTGGCTTCTGACTACTCGTAATGACTGCCAAGAATGTTCAATAACAGCTTAAATAAAATTGTACTTCTTAATGTATTTTTTTATAAAAAAAGGTCTCAAAATGCCTGTTTTTGGACAAAATACGAGCTCAAGCTAGAACGGAAAGTTTTTTTAGTTATTTTTGTTACAAAGTTAGAGTAAGGGGTGTGTCTAACGCTTTGGGCTTAGGGTCTCTTTCCTAACTAATCTTATTTAGATCTACAGTTTTCGGAACTGTCGTGAACCGAAGTGTTTTCTACCTACAAACATACTTTTTTTAAATTCATCAGTATAGAAAAGAATATTCTTTCACAGTAGGACAAAACAATACAGGATAACACGAACATATGTATGAACTGTGTGAGTATTTCCATAAAAATAAAAATATTAATAAATTACTTAATTTAAGTAAACTTTAAATAAAATACCTACTTATTGTTATTTATAGATATGTTTCAGTAATAAAGTAAATATACAACAAGCTTATTTTAATAGGTACGAAATCCATATTATAGTGAAGTGTGAACATGACAAGGTTTTATTATTTAAATGCTTAATTAACACATACTTAAGACTTAATACTCTGTTCAGTCATTATTTTTAGGTATAATTATATGGTTATTTATTGAGAATATTTCTTAAAATATAATCGTAATTGAGATTTCAGCGATAAGTTTAATAAACGATATTAAGTTAATTTTATGAGCTATAAAAATAATAAAGTAGTCAAATTATTGGACAATGTGCTGAAATATAAAATAAAAATAATAAAAAAACTACTGAATCGTTGGGAACCTGCACTCTTCGCAATCGCAAGTAACATAGGCTATATTTTATCTCGGTACGGGCAGTAGTAATCACAGGACTAACGTGAAAAGGCTAGTGTTAAATAAGTAGTAATTTTTTCCAACACACAATTAAATATACTACACAACCGAAGTATAACAACTAATATAATAATAAAAAAAAACTTAAAAAAACAAGAAAAAAGTTACTTAAAATAAATAATATTAGAAATAACTTGACCACGCGATTACACTACACGTGCTGCGCTCAAGGCGAAATAATTTTTCAGAAACTTGATAAAAATGATGTTTTAGGGCCATAATTAAAAGCTAGTCAGTATGTAATTATGTGTATATGTCTTGGGGCCAGTTGTTTGATACGAAGGTTCCGGGTTTGATGTCACGGTAGACCCCGAGGGATGGGCTGACTTGGGGACACACCTTTTTGAATTTTTTTCTAGGGTTGGACCCTTTTTATTAATGTATTAGGTGTTTTTTTATTGTTTGAGTAAGTTTATGAAAGAAGAAAACGTTGATATTAGTGTAATTATAATTTGTGTAACCAAAAATATCTAGCCTATGTTTATAGCTTAGCTTTCTAACAGTGAAAGAATTTTCAAATCGGTTCAGTAGTTTCGGAGCCTTTAGGGGAACCAACAAACAAAAAAAAACTCTCTACTATATTAGAATAGTAGACCTGCACATAGTTAACTAAATTCGTATATTTGTTTCACTAACCAGATGTAAATTATTATAATTCTAATCGTAGTAGACTACTTAAACGCGTTTAATGAGCGCATTAATTTGTCTGTTCTTCAAATAATGCAATAAATCACAAAATGGCCGCTAAATCGACATTAAACGTTACTCATGTGACGGACTAGCACAATTATCCCATAAATTAATTTTGTTGTAAAAATGCTCGAGAAAACTTACACACTAAAATAAAATTAAATAGCTTCCGCCCACGGCTTTGCCCGCGAGTAGTGTTGATAAAAAGTAGCCTATGTTTTAATCCAGGGTATCACCTATCTACATACCAAATTTCAACCAAATCGGTCCAGCCGTTTTTGCGTGAAAGAATTACAAACATACATCCATACATTCTCTCAAACTTTCACATTTAAAATATTAGTAGGATGAAATAGAGCACCTTTCGAGCCGTACCAGTGGGAGTGACCGAATGAACGTTACGTTAAGCGCTTTTTAACATGACTGTACCTTTTTGTTCTTTTTTTGGATTTTGAATTTCGAATATTTTATAAGATTCGAAATTTGAAGTGTGTTGGAGGTTAGATTAACGGACCAAAATATTTTTTAGCTTAAATCAAAATTAAGACTACTTGTCTGTGGTGTTTTCACGCCAAAACTACCGAACCAATTTAAATGATTTTTTTACACATATAGTCTAAATCCTCTAAAAGACATAGGTCACTTTTTACCCAGCTGCGGGAAATAGTTCTCCCGCCACACACACAAAACCGCGGGCAACTAGTTAGATATGAATCTTAAACAATTACAAGCCCAATTAAATTTACGACAACAATTAATTATAAACAATTGAAACTACATACAAATTGTTTCATTTAGCTAAACAATGTAATTAAAAATACTTTAATTATGTAGAGGAATGTTCAGAGATTTTGGAGCTATGATAATTTTGACAAAAACACTAAAAATAACACTGTTTTGTTCAAACTATTTCTTCCTTATTTATGACTTGTCGCTTTCCCGCAGATTCATTCGCGTCCCGTGGGAACTACTGCCCGTACCGGGATAAAATATAGCCTATGTTACTCGGGAAGAGTGTAGCCTTCCAACAGTGAAAGAATTTTTCAAATCGGTTCCGTAGTTTTGGAGCCTTTAATGTAGGTACTTACAAACAAAATATGTGTCCTCTTTATTATTTTAGTTTAAATCTACTGTTATTGAGTACAAATATATTGATAACACAAATTAATATAGAACACTATTTCTATTAAATAATATCACCCCTTGTTACAAGCTAAAAAGATTTATCGCCGTCTACACTGACATGTGAAATTCTACTCTACCTCCTTGAAATAAGGTCTAACTTTGAATGCGCTTTAGTGTGATATAAGACTGTTTTGAATTGTGAATCCTTCAGCTGAATATCAGTGTTTTACAAGGAGCGACTGCCTATCTGACCTCCTCAACCCAGTTACCCGGGCAACCCAATACCCCTTGGTATGACAATTATGAATACATATTATTATAAAGCAGAAGGAGTGATAATGGCAATCTTAGGAACTAATCGGCCGATTTGAAAAAATCTTTCAGTGTTAGATAGCCCATTTATCGAGAAAGGCTATTGACTACGTTTTATTCAGTTGCGCGAATTAATTCCCTAGGGACAGGGTGAAATCGGAAACTAGAAATATGATAATTTTATACAGTGCCATCTATTTTAATAAATAGAAGAAAATGGAGGGTCAAAATGAAAATTTATGAGCTCAGTAGATTTGTGTCAATTTATTAATCATAGTGTAACAAGGTTTGTTTGTTACAATTTTTAATTACAAGTTAGAGTTACATAGAGATTAATTGAAACGCGGGTTGTAACACTTATTCAAATATATTTGAGTTGTCATGGTATGTGGATATCATAAAGTTAAGCAACGCTTGTCGCTTCATACGGTCGATCCATGGATGGGTGACCAATTTGTCACGACGAGTTCTTTCGTATTTCGGAAGGTCCCGGCTGTAATTTGAACATCTTTGGCAGTCGTTACGGCCTTACGGGTAGTCAGAAGCCTGTAAGTCTGACAACGAGGTAGGAGTTGTCCGGGTAACTGGGTTGAGATTCATCAGAGGCAGGATAAATCAGTACATACTGAACCGATTTGATTTATTTTCATTATTAACAAGCTACACTATCCCCGAGTAGCATAGGCTATATTTAACACAAGAAGTAGTTTCCACGGAACGCGGGTGAAACCACGAGAAACAAACAAAGCCTTGTCTATCAAAAATCGATTAACCCAAGCCCAAATCTATAATATTATTTAAAGAGCAGGTAGAGTTGTTTCCGTCGTTTCGAGGCCATTTTGAAAACCTAGCCACAACCTTGGAACGAGGAAGGGTTTAGAAACTCCTAGTGTATTTGGGAAGCGGTTGTGTGTAAAAATCAACCTTGCATAGGGTTGGCAGAGATTTGACTTATCTTCAATTACTTATCAATATTAATCTTATAATAAAGAAGAAAAAGTTTGTGAGGTTGTCAGGGTTAATCTCTCTCTACCCAGCGGCCTCTTAGGGATGAAACCTGCCGGTGCTGCGGGATTGTTCGCGCGAGTTACCGCGGCCCTAGTAGATAAAGGGCTCCAGAAGGAACATGGTGGGTTTTAGTCAGTAAGAGTCTGACACTTCCTCACGCTGCACCCACAGCGGGATTTCCTTTCCTTTCATGATTTCACGTCAAAGTAAGAGGAAATGTCTCTGGATCTGCATGACAGTTTTAGAAAACTATTTTCCGACTGAGAGCCAATTTGCAAGTGGACATATTTTATTCGCTTACGGGACGTATTTCTTCGACACTGGTTAAAACGCGAGAAACGGCTTAGTACCAACAAATCTCACTACATAATGTTTTTATAGTAATGACAAACAATTATAATAACGTCACAGACGAAAAACAGCCGCGTCATGCCGAAAAAAAATCACAACTTAAATCTTCCTATCATAACAAATTACTGTTCAAATTATTGAGTAACATAGTAAAGTCAATTAAATTACAATTTTAAGCAAAGTGGCATCCTTATAAGGCATTAAATGCGCAAGGAAAAGGCATGTCGGAACTCATCGATTTAATCATAGTTTCCTTTGCACGAAATTTTTGACGCCTAAAAAAGTTATCAAGCGTTTTTCTACATTGTCTATGGATCGCGTGCCGTTTTTTACGCGGATGGCATTCTTGAAAGCGAAACTGATACTTAGTTTATTATTTTTTTGGTATTTCAAATTAATATTTTTTTATGTATCTTCATCTTAGAATGTAATTTTGTTTTGTATAATTTGAAATTTCCGTATATAAGTTTTGGCTTTGAAAAATCATTAGGTATACCTAACATAAATATTTTTGGAACAATATAATAATTTTTCAAATCAGTCCTGTATTTTTTATATGAGCTCGTTCAAACAAACAAACTATTCAGCTTTAAAAATCTCAATAGTATTGTATAGTAAAGGATGATATTTTTCAAAGTGTGCCATTTCTAAGTTATTTCTTTATAAGGACAAAGGTATCGTGAAATACCATAGACACTTAGACAGCTGCCATTGGAACTCATTTTATAAAGGTTAGCTCTATCACATAGTATAACAAATATCCTTATATAGATAAAACACAGATGATCAATCTATGTTCATCTACCTAGCCCTTTTCCCAACTATGTTGGGGTCGGCTTCCAGTCTAACTGGATGCAGCTGAGTACCAGTGCTTTACAAGAAGCGACTGCCTATCTGATCCCCTCAACCCAGTTACCCGGGCAACCCAATACTCCTAGATAAGACTGGCTGACAGACTTACTGGCTTCTGACTACCCGTAACGACTGCCAAGGATGTTCAAATGACAGCCTGGACCTACAGTTTATCGTGCTTTCCGAAATACAGTATTTTCGCTATTTAACGATTATTAAAATAGTCTTTAACAGGGAACATGATTTTATTACCATTTCCAGGGATTAAATAATTAACCTTTTAATAATAAAACTTTAACTGCAAATGGAGTTTAGTACAGTTAGGTTTTAGGATAACTGGTCAAGTTAACTGTACTTATCAAATGGATTAACTAAAATTATTACATTTTATGTGTGTTAGTAATTATGTGGGCAATTATATTTTAATATTTAATAGCCACACGGGTAAATTAATCAGGGGTTAAGCTGCTTGACTCTATAAAGTCTTACTGAAAAGGAAAATCTTTTACAATTGGAACGACTAAACTGAAGTCAGAAAATCTGACAAACAGTAATAGTGTCATCCAGACCACCAAAATCTGCTTATAGGAAGTACTGGGCGTTTTGGGGATGTCTTTTGTAAATTTCGACTTTCAAAAAGTGCTGTTTAGCAGCCAATGTTGAATTAATGATTGCGAGTTTTAAGCATTATAGTGCACAAGCATTTGTGCAGACACAGGATGCAGATTTTCGAAAAATTTATTTTGGAAAAACCTGATGGATTTTATCTGAAAGCGTTGATTATTTAGGCATACATAACACCGTATTTATCTAATTAAAATTTATTTAACGCACGCGAACAAAATTGACAAAATATGCGTTATGACAAAAGTCTTTCAAAACTATTAGCAACGCTTAGTTAGTTTACTAGTTAATCTGTTAACAAACTAGTGTTAAAAACAACTCTCTATGTCAGAAGCCAGTAAGTCTGACAACCAGTCTTACCTATGGGCATTGGGTTGCCCGGGTAACTGGGTTGAGGAGGTCAGATAGGCTCCTTGTAAAACACTGGTACTCAGCTGCATCTGGTTAGACTGGAAGCCGACCCCAACATAAATAGATGATAAAATCCTAGGCATAGTGAGGATGATGTAAACAACTACAACTTCTCTTTCTATTGATCTCTCTCAGGTGGTGTCGGATTGCCGTCCCATCGGGCTATGAGACTGAAGGAATAGTGAATGCACCTGTGTCTGATATCTCCTTAGAGAATGACATTTTTCGTGATATAACAAAAATCAGGTATATACATAAATAGCTATATTTAATATGAAAATGAAACTTGTTACATTACCGAGAAATATCTAATAAATAATTTGCATGTGACCGATTTAAATCTATGCCATGTGACACGGAAAATCGAATTATATTTTACCGCGAAACGTTTTGCTGAATTCTAGCCATTTAAATAATTTACATAGAAGGTAAAAAATTGCAAAAAAACTGTAAGAATATAATTAATAACTATTTTTCAGTAAAACCTTTTTTTAAATCACTCCTTCATAAAAGATGTCAAAAGCAGAAGAAAAAAAAAGAATTTAAAAAATCGATTCTTTTGTAGTCCAAATTCAAATTTGATTTTGCTATTGGTCACGAGCTTAGTGACACATAAAAGTTCTATGCGATATACCGTTAGGTGGCGTTAGGAAAATTTTACTTCAAGCTAGTGATGTGTATGATATAGTTTATCGATAAATAATTTACACCCTTTAAAAATAAAAAATATGAATACTGTGTCTGTCCCTCACGAAAAAATCGAAAACTACTGCGTTTATTGGCTTGCCATTTTCAGCAATAAATTTCAGCAATAGATTCATTAAAGTTTTTGAGTTCACAATTTTATCTGTTCCAAGCCGGAGTATTGGTTAAAATCATTTAATTTATTTAGTGAATATTATAGCTGAACATAATTAATGTTAATATGATTGTGATGATAGTTTCTCTTACCAAGGTAGTGGTTTAGATGTGAAAAAGAGACATTTCCGTGTTGATCTGGGAAGGAAAAATACAGTGAAAAATGTAAAGAAAATCAAAACTTATTTACATTACCTATGTATAATGACTAAATTATTACAAGCAAGCGTAGATATTAATTACTTTTTCCGTTCACAGATCAATACGAATTATAAAAAAAAATCATAGACATTTGCGAAATATTTATTTTATCGATATCGATAAAAAGACATACAGTTAACAAAAGAATCGATATAATTTCTCATGACAAACGGGTCGTCACTACACCTAAACTGTGGTATAGGGGACTTTATTAAATATTAACTAGACGGTTCCGTACTACAATTACCATTGTTTTGACGTTCAATATATGACAGTTTAAATGTCACGATTTTTATAACGAATTCTAGAATTTGTGCGATTTGATTGACATGTTAGGTCGAACGAGAATTTATCGATAAGCTACTCGTATGTATCGAATGAGCTATTTTTTATGCAGAACATCACTTTAATCGTATTTTGCGAATGAAATATGCAAAATTACACAACTGTCCTTTCCCCCTATACTTATATTTGTAACAGAGTATCCACTAAACAGTCGACCGACAGTTGACCCAATGGTTAGCAAATATTTTTTTATGAAAAACTTTTTCCAATCAAAGTGTTCAGTAGGTCTGATACCGGCTAAATACCTGATCTTTGTAATGTGCGTACTACCATTCATCTTCATACTGATTTATGAGCCCAAACAAACTATCGGCCGACTAAAAATTTAAGTGTGTGGGCAAAGATTTTCGTTTTTCCACGTATTATTTAAAATCGTAGTCGTATCGTATCGTATAAAGAATTCAGAAGTTCACCGAAGTGTCCATAAATAATTCAGCCAAAGAGACATTTTCTTTATTCTTTTTTTTACCAACCAACCAAGGAGTTTTACTAAACTTATTTGACGCTTCGAAATGTCACATTATAATCTTCTAATGTGACGATCAAGAACGTTTTGTGGTTAATATAGGGGTAAACTTGTAAAAATAGGGGTATTTCATAACACAATTTGTAATGTCTCTAAATTACGGTAATTTTGAGTTAAAGATACTTTCTTTTGTGATAGAGGTGTGAAAGTACGAGTCAATTGAATTTGTGATGCCATAATTTCAGGTATTACAAATTTTTGGGGGAGTAAGATAAGTTAGTAGCTAATAAAGTCATTATTTTTTTCCTTGATATTTTAACTATTCTTAGATAGAGTATTTTGTTAGAAATATAGAAAGGGCTTATTAACACTGGCATTTACAAACCGTTAATCCGAAGCCCTTTTACGTGCGTCGGTAATTAAAACTAAAAACCTAATTAGAGCTTCAGTATTTTTTTGTAAAATACACACGATTAGTTCAAAATTAAGACACAAATTAAACGTTGATAAAGTAATTAAAATTTCCTATAAAAATTAGTTATAAAAGGTCCAAAAAATAACTTACCGTCTTTAGGCGGACTGGCACACTGCGGCGCATAAGACCCTAAGTGATAACCATAAGTATTTTGGTGCATCGGAGGAAAAGGATACCCTAACGACCTAGGACTGGGGAACCCTGAGGCCTCGTGAGGATTCTGCTGACCCCCTGGGCTCCCAAAATGGTGGGGGTGCTGATACCCCCCCTTAAAAGGACCGTACCCATGTTGTTGTAACTCTATGAAAGCAGATTTCGAAGATACGTTTGTTGGCGTCGAGTTATTCGAGTTTGAGATATCATGGGGGGTTTGGGAGCCCCCTAAATGATGGTGTTGGTGGTCTATGGAGTCTTGGGTGGTCAGGGCCGGCTGGGGAGTGGATGGGCCCCCCCCGTCCGAAGACTGGGGAGGCCCAAACGGATCTGTGAAACTCAGGGTGGTTGGTTTGCTGTTGGGGGATTGAATTCGAGTAATTTTGAGGGATTTTATGGTCTTTTTGTGTAGGGGGCCGCTGGGTTAGCCTGGAACAAAGAAATAAAGAGTTAGAATACAATCACAGTTATATTATAAAGATGAAAGTGTGTATGTTTGTGATTGTTACTTCTTCACGGATTTTGATGAAACACGGCTATAAAATAGCACTTTTGTCAGAATAACATATAGAAAAAAAAATCCGGTTGTGCGAAGAATATCCATCAGGAAATATAATACAATCAATTCATAGTTTTCTTTCTTTAAAAAAAAATGAAAACGACTCATTTAATTCAATTATCTTTTTGGACATTCCAAAACAAACTGCAATGTGAGTATGTAGAATCTAAAAATAAAGTAATAAAACCCAGTCATGATGAAAACAATCAACAAATCGACTCTTGCGCATATTTCGAAGCGAGCAATCAGCCGTAACGGTTTGTGAGTTTTAGGGTTCTTTGTGTAAATTTTACTTTTACTCTAAGCCTTTGTAAACAAAATACACCAAAAAATATACCTTCAATACTTAGTTACTTATTGTTTTTAATACTTGTATAAATATTCTTTTATTGTTATTTTAGGGTTACAAATTTCTGTAAATATATCTGTAAATAGTTATATGTTTTATTTGTAAATAAATAAAAAGAAAGTCATTACAATAAGTTAAATTGAAAATTGTACTTAATCATTTTAAATAATCCTAAGTAACCTAAGTACGACGCGAAGTTTTAGTACTTAAAGCACAATACTTTTTTTTTATAGTTGGTATGAAATTAATAGTTCTTCGTCTTCTTCCTGCCTAGTTTCTGAGTTATTTTTCAACGACACAATGTTTTCTGCTTTCAGTATAAAATCGTATTTTTTTCGCCCCAAAAAACAACATATGTATTCCAATCATCTTTCATATATATCAATACTGAACCTTTTCTTTACCAAAGTACATCTAATACTTAAAAAAATATAATAAAAATATACGAAAAAGCCCGCCCTCTCTCACGGGGTCACGTAAGGTCAATACGTTGTGGGTTTTCTTTAAAACAATTTAGTCGCTACGGTCAATTGAACCAGCAAGTGGACATTGTGTGGGGGACAAACACCATTCGTTCTCATTTACCAAGGTTTTATTTGTATTCGTTGTATTTGTATTGATTGGTGAAGATTTTGTGCATCTTTGATCAAAAGTCTGAAGATTGCAATTGTATAATTTCGACCTACAGAAATTTATTATGAGGAATAAAGATCTGGCCCATTTGCTTGAAACTACCCGGTAACTCTCTGTATGTATTGTGAAAACCGCAAGAAATATCTAAAGTGCAGCAGTTTTGGAGTGTATCGCAAATATATAGAAAAACGCGGTGGGGAGCTAGTTTTAAAATATGTATTTACAATGTCATAAATTACCTACTCATTGAAATTTCAAAGTTCATAACAGTCAGCAAAAAGAGTTTTAAAAATTCTGTAACCAATAACAATGAAAGTATTGGACAATTTACAAAACCTTTGATTTTTATACAACCTCCCAAAAAGGAGGATCTTCTCAATTCAAATTTTTTTTGACAGTTGACATGATCTTCTCAATTTAAATTCTGTTTGACACTTGACAGTTCACAAACGTCAAAATACACTTAAACCTGTCAAACATAACGCCATCTATAACACAAAATGTGTGGTCCTAATAAGAACGGAGTATTTCATCAAAGATATCTTATAAAAAAACTTAAAAACCATAGTATCATGAAGGTTTCTCACCAGAGTAACTGGCAACGGGGCTTAGTTAAAACAAATGGTATCATGTTAGGAAGAAAAAAACCCTTTTCGGCAGATACTCGTGTTAATTACTAATAGGGCTGTCATGGCGATACTGGGTTTAATATTAATTGTTTTCTTTGGTTCGTAATTTGCCTAGCCTTTGCAGTATTGTGGTATATTTATTGAATGTAAGGATTTAATAATATATGTTTGTTGATCTGTGTATATTTAATTTCTATTAAGAAGTTTTCAAATTAAATTATCCTTTTGAAGATGAAAGTTTGTCAGTGGTCTTATGTCGAAATATTTAGTGTCCGCTATCAATTAGAACTATTTCGCGGATACGGATAAAAAAAATCTTATAGCCTTTCTAAATACATGGTCTGACTATTGCTGAAGAATTGTTGAAATTGCATGAGTGGTTCCTGAGATTAGCGCATTTAAATAAACAAATTCTTCAGATTTATGATTTGTTACTCCTATTATGTCACTAATTTTAAGACCCAATTGTCATTTCTGATTCACAGAATAAAAAAATAGACCACCTTTACACTATTCTCTATACTAAAAAAAGCATTAGATCAAAAAAACTATAAGCCGTAATACCCACAAAGGCTTGAAGTGCAAGAATTATAAACAACCGCGTTGCATTCTATTTGATTGACGCTAAGTGCAGCGGTGCACCAGTTTGCGACGGGGGCATTCAATGAATGCGATTTTGAACGTCAGTTTCGTGAATTAAAAGAGAATTATAGATAGAGATAGACAACAATATACAAACTTAATAAAAAATACCTATTAATAAATTGAAAAAGAAATTCACATTATGAATGATATCATGATATATCAAAATTGAACTGTCTAAATAATGTATAACCGCGAATTGTATAAACATTAATGATACATAATCTACATACTTGGCAATATATATATTTTTTTTTAATAAACTATGCAGGTATGTTTGCTCTATCGTATGAAAAATGAAGAATCTGTCAAACCAACGCACATATGCTATTAATGAAACTATCTCTAGAACATGAACGAGAACTAGCACATTAGGCATGTTGTAAGCAAAACATAGTTACTTGTACATCCCTCTAACCAATTTTCTTTAGCAAAAAACCCATGGTGGTACGTCATTATGTCATACTTTTCCCTTATTTCTTCTAACTACAAAACAACTTCATCAAAACAAAAATTCCAAATTAAATTTCACCTTTAGTACCAACCCTACACACTAATCAGCTCTCCCTTTCACACCCTTAACATTCCATATAAGTCCATCTCTTTTCTTCGGAGTGACTGCGCCGGCGCCGCCAAAGGTCGGGTCAAATCGTTTTGTTTTTTTTTTTGTTTGTTTGTTCGTTTGTCCGTTGTGTTGATTGCTCAAGTTAATAATAACAATGTTTAACCATAACTAATTGGTGTAGAGTTTTATTGAAAAATATTTTTATCACGCCGAATTGGAGAATTCAATTTGTTAAGATTTTTGGTCATATTGAGACGGAGGATGGTGATTGAATAAGTTTGAGGTCAGTTGGAGATCATTTGAATTGATTGACTTGGTGTAAAAGTAATGAAAATAAATATTTGAATGATAAAGCGATATAATATAATTATGACGGAATATGACGAGTACCAAATGTCTTCCTAGAACTGCGTGTTGTGTTGGCTCCGCCGCTATCGGGAATTACATGTTTGAGCCGTTTGGGGTTGAAACTCTCGGGCCGTGGGGTCCGAGTGCTCACGCGCTTGCGAAGGAAATTTCTAAGCGCCTTGTTGACACTTCTCGTGACCCAAGGGCTGGCTTTTATTTCGCACAGAGGTTGAGCATTGCCATCCAACGTGGCAATGCTGCCAGCCTTCTGGGTACATTACCCAATGACAGCGATGAGGAGCAATTTTTTGATGCAATGTACTAGTTTTAAGTTGTATATATAAGTTTATTTATAATTTTTAAAATTAATGTAAATATTATGTAAATACTTCAAATAGAAAATAATATTTTATATTAGATTGTTGGATACTTAAGAATATTAATTAGTCTATTACCTACAAGAGCGTAACTTAAAGACGCGGATGATTGATACTTGAAGATTTTGATCTAGACAAACGCCACACATTGCAAACTTTTAGTCGCCCGAAAGTTTGGTTGGGCTCATAAATCAGTATGGAGATGAATAGTAGTGCGCACATTACAACCATCAGGCATCAGACTTAGTTAGTTTCACTGGATTCACGAAATTTTTTCAGAAACTGTCAGCCAGTCATAGGATCAACTATTTATAGTTAGTAGAAGATATATAGGCTGACAGTTAAGTCTGTCTATAAAGACTTTTTCTGCCTTTTTTACCACGAAATATCCACAAAAAATGTAGATTTCAAACCTACATTAAAAGATACGTAACATTAAATTTGAACACGTTTCATCAATTTATCCTTGTCCGATCAACTTCCAGATATATCTAGCCATTATTTTCTTACTAACTACACAGGGCACGTAAAACCACTGATCCGCGACACAAAAGTTCATGGGAACCCATGGAAAAACGCCATAAATAATGGGTCCCCATAAAGTGTATTAAGTATTCATTAGAGGATCGCTCACGGTCCAATAGTTTTTTGAATGCGATGTACGAATTTTTGTGAATGAAATTTTAAGTGCGATCGTCTTTTTTTTCCTTGATTTGAATTTGATTTTCGTTGGTCTAGTGCGATTGCTGTGCACAGGATTTTGGCTCCTTAACTTTAATAATTGAGTTGAGATTTTGTGATAGAGTTAAAACGGTCCTGGTACACTGTGGGCTCCAGAAGGAACATGGTGGGTTTAGTCAGTAAGAGTCAGTCAGTAACACAGCGGGAGAAGACGTTTGATGATTTCCCACCAAAAAAGGCTATAAGTTGGTTGTGATATATCTTTGCATCGGAAAGTTCAGTTCAGTTCACGACAATAATAGATAATCCATCTTAAATCACAATTACTCCAAACGCAAAATCGAGAGATGCAAAAACGCAAACATTTATAAATACCTAATCATATTCTTCATCATAGATGATAATATCTATCTAATTACCCTATTGTTGTTTATTCGTAGGATAAATAATTATAATTCATTAATACTTCGTCGCAAACACATGATTTTGCGATAACCTTAAAATTATGAGACCTATCTTAGAGTTTATCGTCATTATTAAAATGCCTTATTTTAACCACTTCATTCCAAAGTTTATTGGCCGACAATATTTTTTCAACTTTATTATTATCAATTTCAAGATCGATTATTGCATAAATATATGATCTATAATATCAAAATATAAAATTTTTATGGCTACCATTTAACTGCTTCTTCTTCTTCCTCCTGCCCTGTTCCCAACTTTACTTGGAGTCGGCGCAATATGTCATCCTCTTCCATTTTCCCTTGTCACTCGTCATACTGACACTCACTCCCTTCTTATTCATGTCATCTTTCAGTTATTGTTTTAACTGCTTGTATGTCGCTAATTATAAAACAATAGAAAATCAATTGTGTCTCGCGTATATCTGCGCTCCGACATACAATGGGTTAACAGCCAAATAAACGTTTGTATCTCCGATAACAAATTAACAGTAGGTACTTACAAGATTAGGAGGTAAAGTAAATTATTTTTGCAGATAGCGAAGAATAGTCGGGTAGTCAGAAGCCAGTAAGTCTGACACCAGTCTAACCAAGGGGTATTGGGTTGCCCGGGTAACTGGGTCGGGGAGGTCAGATAGGGCAGTTGCTCCTTAAAAGCACTGATACTCAGCTACATTCGGTTAGACTGGAAGCCGACCCCAACATAGTTGGGAAAAAGGCCCTGAGGATGATTAAGAGATATCGAAGAATTCGAAGAATCCCTGATTATTCTATATCAATTAATATCGGGCCACATCATAAAATTAATTAATTTACTATCAGGAATTCTCGAAAAACCTCAGAACACTTTTCAAGCTACTTTTGAAGACAACTTTATTTTGTTCTATCCTTAAACAGCTGTCAAGCATGATAAAAATTTACAAGCCAATACATATTCATGGTCGAAAATACCTCAGCATGTCGATTCTATAAAATATCACAACTCACTTCGACATCACTCTCACTTCGACTTCGATCTAAAGGTAGAATTCCGTGGACGCGACAATAGTCAACCTATGAAAATGTATGGCACCGTTGTCGAGGCCCGTGACAGTCGCGCGCGGCCGACGAATTTCGTAAGCTGCTCGCGGCATTGTCAAAAATTTAATTCTGGTTTTACTAAAATTCTATAGATGTTATTAAGCGCTAGACCATGTTGAGAAGCGTACGGCCGCGAGCGGCTCACGAAATTCGTCGTCCGCGCGCGACTGTCGCAGCCCTCGGCAGCGGTGCCATACATTTTCATAGGTTGACTTTTGTCGCGCGCGGCTGCGACAATCGCGACCCACGGAATTCTACCTTAAAGTTTCGTGATTGACATTGTCAAACTACACTAGCGCTTCACTATCGAGCGTGTTGACAAGTTGAACTAAATCAAAGTCGAGATTTTGACAGATCTGTCAAAATCTGTCTATCTATAGGGGAGGTAGGGGAGAGATGGGCAGTTGGGAGACATGATCAAATCAGAATAAAAGGGGGGTCCTTTTATTCTGATTTCTGATCATAGTTTTGTTTTTTTTTATTGGGTAGTTTACGTTACCGACTGGTAACGGTGTTCATCCATAGACTATCTGTCATTTCTGTGAGTTGTCAAGAACAAACACTCGTAAAAGTACTTAAATATTTTGTTGCGGTTTCGGATCGTTATAAAGAGAAAACTAATGAAAGGTATGTGTATTTTCTATTATTAATTATTGATTGTCAAAATCTCCAGTTACAATTATAGTAAGTCGATGCAATCCACACCTATTATACCTTTAGAAGAGAGTACTACAGCAATAGTTAATGGGCCCCACGTTTTTATTTTAGTCTAATATGACCGGGACCACCTACGTAGGTTGACAGGTAAGTAACTATTTTTTATTTTCTAGTTTTCAGTGCACATAAGATAAAACCGTTTAACTTAAAAGTTTTTTTACCGATTTTTTTTTCATAAACTAAGTCAAAAGTGTCCAATGCTCCCTATGGTAGGGAGGCTTGGACATACCATGTAATGTATAATTTGTAAATTTTTGCTCTTCTTCGTCAGTGAAAATTTGTGAGGTTATAAATCTGCGCGAAAAATCCTTTATAGAATCTTGTTTCAGGTACCGTTGCCAACTTGATCTAGAGACTATTATATTTAAAATAGTGTTTAAATAAAGTTCTAAGTGTTTTAAAGTGATTAAGTGCCTACCTTTAACGATGGCTAGAATGTTTTTGCTTAAATCTTTATTAGAAGAAGCTCATGCTTTAGATAATTTAGAAAAGCGTCAACAATCTGCTAGAATTCGTAGTTTATCTTTATTAACTCGCGATGTTGACTATGTGAGCATATATAGATTGTCAAAGGAGCTAATTGACCAACTGGAGTCTGATTTACTGCCCCTGATAAAGCCCACAAAACGTCGAGGCAAAGGACTTACAACTCGTGTAAAAGTAAGTATTGACACAGTTTATAGTTGAAAAATTGTAATCAAGCACACAATAATAAGAAAAACACTTAGTTCTTAATAAGGAGTATTCCCTTTATGTGGTTTCCCCGCCAGCTGATATGTTTTCAAAAGACTCTGTACTTCAGTTATAATATTGGTATTCTCTTAAGCATGAAAATAACCAAATTGGTTTCAATTTTGTTTTCACTAAATCCAGATAAAGTAGGTATTACATTTTTTATTGATTTATTGTTTCACAGATACTATGTACTTTATCATTCTTGGCTAGTGGCGGTTACCAGAAGGTTATTAAAGAGGGCATCAGAACTTATTTATCGCAACCGTCTGCATCTCGTTGCATAAATGAAGTAGTGGAAGCTCTGAACAATCCGGCCGTAGTAAAAAAAGATATAAGGTTTCCTCAAAATCAGCAAGAAAGGCAAATTGGCGCTGTCAGTATTTTTTTTCGTAGGGTAAGCATAGATTATATTCACAGCACGAATTTAGAGATTTCTGTTTATTTTATACTTAAAAGCTGCCTCAAATTCCTTACAATAACAAATTATAACTAAAACATCATATTTAGCTAAAATTCTGTGTCAAAACTGATAAAATTAAAAACTGATTAATCTCGGTTGACATTTTGTCGAGTGGGGAAGTCACTAGCACAGCATTGGTCGATGTCGAGCTCACTTCACTTCGCAAGTGATTAGGTGATGTTTACAGAATGCAAAATCAAGGTCGTTCTGAATCGAATGCGAAGTGAGAGTGAATAGCGAAGTGAAATGCGAGTTGTTGTTCGAATTTTATAGAATCGACGTGCAGGCAGGCCTTGGCCCTGTTGCGCCCCGCTGGGGTTGCTGACAGTATTCTACTTGTGTAGCCCTTTCATTTGATACCCATATTGAGGGGGCTGTGCCATTTTGTGCCGGCGGCCATATTGGATTTAATTAAAGGTGTATACAAAATTTCAGACCAATCGGTTGACAGGAAGAGGGTGAAATTTGAATTACTAAATTTGATCCAAGAATAAATAATAAAACAAACGGGGTGAGCTAAATAAAACCGTTTAAATATCTCGTAATGTTGAAACTGATTGTAATTTTTAGGAAAGCTCTTTCATTATATCTAGCCGAATATAAGAAATGGCAATAAAAGTTGATAATGATCTGTAAAATCTGATTTTTTATGCAATAAATTGTGAAAAAGTGCCCATCCCTCCCCTACCTCCCCTAAAGTATGAAATGACATTACGAATCGAAGTGAAATGCGAGTTGTTGATCGAGTTTTATAGAATCCCAGTACAGATCTAGGATGGCAATCAAAAAACAACGCAGAGCAACACAGCTGCGAACTTCTAGCGTATCTTATAAAATTAAAATGAGGGAAACTGGTTGGTATTGGTTCTTGGAAACAAGGCTCTTTTTGTAATTACTAGGATGCATTTTGGTCCTTCGATACGCTTTTGAAAAGTCAGAAAAGGACTTAAAGTAAAAGTCTTCTACTACTAACATTGTTCCTTCTTATTCATGACACCTTTCAGGCCGTCAATCTATCTTTTCCTAGGTCTACCTCTGTCTCTTTATCCGTCTAGAAATAAAACCGGATGAAGGATCAAAAGTTGATTTAAAAATATTTTCGAGACTGTTGAACACAGATGTATCATGTTCAATAACAGAAAATTTTGGAATATCAGTGATGATTTCCCACATTTCATATAACTCTTTTTGATTCAATGCGTTTTATCCTACTTCCTACTAATATTATAGATGCAAAAGTTTGTACGTACGAATGTTTGTTACACTTTCACGCAAAAACTTTCGAAAAGATTTCCACAAAACTTGACACCTGTATACCTTACACATCAAAATAACATACATACTACTTTTTATCCAAATACAAAAATTAATCCCTCAAGACGCGATCAAACCCGCAGAAAACACCAAGTATCAAACTAAAACAATAGAACATTATAAAAAAACAGCAGAAACGTACAATGTACTGTAAAATTATCAATCAAGTGAAACGATTGATTGAATAACCAATGAATATATTCCCTTTGTAAGTTACAATGTCGTCGGTTTTATGAAATACGTTTCTTTGCAAAAAATTGGCGCCAGGTCTGACCTAGACTGGTAATTACGTAAGGATGGGTTAGCTAGGGAGTCTAAGGCAGTCTTTTTTATTAATTCAAGCTTTTTCTAGACTTTTCTATGTTAAGATTGTGGTTGTTTTACGCTAGTGGCTTTGCATTGTTTGATTGTTGTGTTTTATTTGATTCAGTTTGAGTTGTTCCACCATCATCAGCCCTTCTAAGAAGTGTTTTACTGTCCCACTGCTGGACACAGGCCTCTTCTCGCACAGCGAAAGAATGAACGTCAATCATCACGCTTTTCAAGACTTAAGTCCAGGTTTCCCTCGAGATTTTGTCCTTTTTTTACCCATGCAATAATTTTTCAATGGTTTGTAGTTGTTAAGAACAATAATTCTTAAACTGGTTAAATATTAGAGTTTTTGGAAGAGTTTTCGTTGCCACGGTGCCATCGCACCATCAAAATCATTTGATAATAGATGGAGATTTTGACACAAACTACGAAAAACTTTACTTTATACAATAGTTACTCTAAATCTCAATCACAAGTAGCTCATCCTTTACATTTCCCATCTCTTAATGACATTATATGTATGTGTATACACCATTCCTAAGTTCCGCGAACAAACGCCCGATCACTCCTGATACGCGTAAAACAGACACCCCCTTTAAAACAATACAAAGTGTGCCATGTATATGAATGTACGTTTTCCGATATCCCTTTGTAAGTAATGACTTATTATTCTTCGTTGCTATTCATTAATATGCTTTGTGATTCGAAGAAATGCGTCCAGTTTTTTTCTATTGGCCATTTCTTCTTTAAATAAGGAAATGCGGTTAGAGATTGAAGATGATTGGACGTATGTATATATTGTAATCTTTTAACCCCCTCTTCCGAGCCTTTATGTTGGGGTCGGCTTCCAGTCTAACCGGATGCAGCTGAGTACCAGTACTTTACAAGGAGCGACTGCCTATCTGACTCCTCAACCCAGTTACCCGGGCAACCCAATACCCCTTGGTTAGACTGGTGGTTTTTTAACCTTGTCTTGTCTTCTTATAGTCTAGTAGATAAAGACGTCCACTTCTGGACTAATGCCTTCCGCAAGTTAGTTGGGCGGTTTTGCCCATAGGTACTCACTGCGCTGGGTATGCGTTTTAGTGAACGCAGTGTGAGATATGTTTAGCTTCGAAGATACTGCTGCCCATCTCCGAGCAAAGGATATTAATATCCCACAAGAAGATGATTAAGACCTAACAAATTAATTAGTGTGATTGCTTCATTAATGTCATTTTTTGCAGCGTCTGATTTTTTGTCCCTTGTTGCTAATCCCTCCTCGTCTATGTAGATTTGTTTATCTTCCAGTCCTACTACAACCCTGTTAAACTGATGTCTATCCATCCTAGATCATGGATTATATACACTATAGCTTAAACTCAAAATATCAGTTTGGTTGCTTCATTAATGTAATATTTTTCAGCCACTGTCAGTTTATTGTCCGTTTTTGCTAATCCGTCCTCAACTATGCAACATTGTTTAGCTTCCAGTCTTACTATAACCCTGGAAATCCATCCATAGATCATATCTTCTATAGCTGAACTTCCAAAGATCGCTACATACCTATCCCTCGACAATTAAAACCAGCATCATTAAAAAAAACTAGGACACAGACCTCTTACCATCATACTAAAAACTATTACAGCCAAACCCACATAAGAAAAAAAAAACAAGTTAAAAAGAATTTTATTCTTGCAACGGTATTTCAAAAACCATGACGAATCTAATATTATTGATCGTATAACGTAAACCGTGCATAGCACGCGATGCCTTTTTTGTACGAAACTAGCTGATATCCCGCGGTTTCACTCGCCTCCCGTGGGAACTACTGCCTGTAGTAGGATAAAATATAGCCTAGATTACTTGGGAAGAGTATAGCTTTCTAACAGTGAAAGAATTTTGAAAATCGGTTCGGTAGTTGCAGAGCCTTTTGGGTACAATTTAACAAAGAAACAAAAAAAAATATCCTCTATCATATATTAGTGTAAACAGATAGTATAAAATATCTATGAAATGGATACATACAATGCTATAATAGATATGTTTACTTGTTGCAGTCGTGATGAAAATAGTCATAAAGATATACCACCTCTTGAAATCGCGCAGGATAATGATGAATTCAGAATAAATATACATACATACATAGAATAGACTTCATTATACTAAGCACAGATACAGGCTTGACCAAGACCTTGATGGTTGACGCTTACTGGGAGAGGCCTAAGTTCAGCAGTGTGGGGCAATAAGCTGATATAACGATGCTGATGTAGGACTGGTACTAAGAATCAAGTTTGTAGATAAGGCCAATGAATTATGAGTAGGTATAGGCTTTTGGGAAATAGGCTACATAGGCGGTAATAACTTCAAAATACATAAAGCAATATGGCGCCTTCAAGCAATGGAGGTAGGTACTTCATTTAAATATAGACGTTAAAATAAATGTCATAAGACTCAAATCCGCATATAAATCAGACTAAAACCAACCTTATCTCGCTCCTAAATCTAATACTTTTGACCAAATCGCAATACCATGTAAACGATATGCAATATTTTACTAGTATGACGTAAAGCCGGCCATTATCCGCTAAAGCAATCAGTTCAAGGCAAATCACTTGAAGACAAATGAAACACGACATTTAACTTTTTACAAAGATTTTACCTTTAAAACTTTGACTGAACACGAACGGAGGTTGTTCAAAAAAGTGTCAGAAACAAACCCGATGATGATGACGGAGTTGGAAACGAAAAAAACTAAGTTTTAGAAGACAATTGAGGTAAAACGATTGTAATTGCTTTTGCAAAAACTATTAATGCAGACTCTGATGCACGGTTTACTGAGAAATTACTTAATAATGTAAGAATTAGGTAAGATCTGTCTTAGATTGGAAAAATTACAAAGTAATCAAAGAAAAGTCTAGATCTCATTAATATTACACTACAAAGATTTATACCGAACACTTTTGATGAACTCATAAACGTACATACTAAATTCTAAACAATATGTTTTTACATTTATCGTGAGTTTAATAGATATATAGCTATTTAGTCGTGAAAACTATTTGTATATATCTGTCCCGTTGCTGTCTTTTTTCCGACTAAAGTTTCGCTAATTTCTCGTTGAACAGATCTAAACATGTTCAATCTCTACACCGATCTTCTATTGTTTCATAAAAACCTTATGATCAACTCGACTTGACAAGACTTTGACAACTTCTAATACCTACTACTGAATTATTATCAACGTAAAAAGTTGCAGCTGTTTCCTTGTTTCTATATTCCACCGATAATACTAAGATTGAATATTAGAAAGGATACCAGCGAAACTAGTTCTGACGCCTATCAAGCTGGTCTCAGACGCCTCCCGGATGAGATGTCAACTAGCATAAATCTAGACGTAATTTAAACATAGCTAGCCATGTTAGATCATTTGACTATGTCTGTCTATGCATACATCTGCATACTGATGTTGTTACAATAGATTGGGGATTAGATAAAGATATCTTGGAGGAAAGAGAAAATAGTGTAGATTCTACAAAATGATACTTGAACTATATTTTGGTTAACAGCCTTCTGAAAAGTCGACTTCGTTACCTTTCTAGAAAAGAGTTAGGTAAGTTCAAAACCACAATAATATACTATTGTTAGCAAAACCAAAAATATAAAACATGGGGATAAGAATACGGATCTATTTCCTCGTCTATTCATCTTTAGTCTTTCACCTTTACATAAAAAAGGATAAGAATTCCTGCTCTATTAAATATGAACCCCAAAAACTACCCTTCATCATCTGCCTAGCCTTTTCCCAACTACATTAGGGCCGAAATCCCAAAAACCGACCCTTATAATCCCAATAAAAATCCAACCCCAACGATAAATAATATAATGTTAATTTGCGCGGCAAATCAGTAAACAGAGTCGCGTGTCGCGTCCGCCATTTTGGACTTAACCTCATTGACAGCTTGCCGCAATGGCCGCCACAATAGAAAGGGCGCGAAGTCATTGTTGTATAATAATTAATCTTTTAAAGCAAAAAATAACGTCATTACAATTCCATGACACTTTTTGTTACAAGAAAAATAGTTTACTTGGATTTGTAAAGGAAAAACTGAAAAGTATTAATTGTGTTTTTTGATATTGTCGTGTAATTGGCGGCAATAAAGATTTTGAATTAATAAAGTTATCTCGATTAGATACAAATCTAGCCTTTAAGCAATTAAGTGCTTAACATAGTATGAATAAAAATAAAATCTTCAAACATTAAAGTAGGTGTAGTGTCTAGAAAAAATATAAAAAATATGATATCTTCCATTTTCCTTTGTATGTGTTATAAAAGGAATCTTGTAATTGAGGCAACAACAATAAATAAAAACAAAATTAAAAAACAATAGATCCTTAACCACAGATAAGATATCCTGTAGTGTCTATGGTGTCAATTCATTACAGAGTGTCATTTACGCGTTGTCTATGAAAATAACGTTTATTTTTGCGTTCATTGAAATAAACTTAGATTTATTTTCTATTGTTCATTGAGTTTTAACAATTAGCAAAGCTGATGTTTCTTTGCCTTTTCAAAATGGACAATAAATTCCTTGTTGATTCGTATTTTGTACTGAACGGCACCCATAGAAATGTTGTTTTTAGGGTTCCGTACCCAAAGGGTAAAACGGGACAATATTGTTTTCGCTCCTCTGTCCGTCCGTTCGTCCGTCCGCCTGTCACCAGGCTGTATCTCATGAACCATGATAGTTAGAGAGTTGAAATTTTCACAGATGATGTATTTCTGTTGCCGCTATAACAACAAATACTGAAAACTAGAATACAATAAATATTGGGGGGGGGGGGGCTCCCATACAGCAAACGTATTTTTTTTTGCTCATTTTCTAAATAATGGTACGGAACCCTTCGTATGCGATTCCGACTCGCTCTTGGAAGGTTTATAAGAATTATTACAATAACAATTCATTTACACTAACGGTTTTGCCTGCTTCCTGAAAGAACTGCTTTTCGAAACATTATTAAGGACAGCATACCAACATGTTATATTGCGTTAGGTACTGATGTAAAAGCTATTTTACTGTCAAGTTCAATAATAATTTGATTGTACGGTATTTTTTGCGTAAAAGAGGAACAAATATCTACAGATAGGGACATTGAAGATTCATAACGATTTTTGGAGTTTATCATACACAAATTATCTTTATTGAACTGCATGTCGTGCTGGCTCCGCCGCTGCACAAGCAGAGAACCTCAAGCGGCGCAAATATAGTAACCTTATAGGCAATTACATGTTTGAGCCGTTTGGGGTTGAAACTCTAGGGCCGTGGGGTCCGAGCGCCCACCTTCTTGCCAGGGATATTTCCCAGCGCCTGGTTGACACTTCCCGGGACCCAAAGGCTGGCTTTTATTTCGCACAGAGGTTGAGCATTGCCATCCAACGTGGCAATGCTGCCAGTCTTTTGGGTACATTACCCAGTGACAGCGATGAGGAGCAATTTTTTGATGCCCTGTATTAGTTTTAAGTTGTATATATATATAAGTTTATTTTATTTTCAATTAATGTAAATATTTTGTGAATAATTAAAAATATACTCTTTGTTTATATTTTTTATTCTTCTCAGCATCATCATCTACCTAGCCTTTTCCCAAACGATGTTGGGATCGGTTTCCAGTCTAACCGGATGCAGCTGAGTACCAGTTTTACAAGGAGCGACTGCCTATCTGACCTCCTCAACCCAGTTACCCGGGCAACCCAATACTAGGAACATAAGAGTAAGGCTTTATAATTTTTACCCATCTATACTTACGAATTTGCTTTTTCCAGCAATAAAATTACGAATCTTCATAATCATGCAATAAAATTAACCAAACGTAAAATATAAGTCGTAAAACAAGAGAATTCACATTAAACAATGTAACTGCGCATGTCATTCTGACATTACACTTCATTGCAAATAAAACGACCCTTTTGATACTGACTTGACACGGTACTAAATAGTGTCAACTGTCTTTTGACGTTAGATGTGACTACATTTTTCTGCCACCTGGTTTACATAGTTTGACGTATTGGTAGGGATGTGCCATGATGAATTTATCGATATGTGTAGTCGATAATTGTTATTGTCAAGTAACATTGTAGTTGAAATGTAGGCACTTAAGGTATTCCACTTTTTTTAAAGTAAGCAAATTGAATGATTAATGAGAAATTGTATTTGCTAACATGAATAATAGTTTTAGACTTTGTTACGGCGGCGTAAAGTCTAGCAAACATTTAGTTCAACTGCTATTCTAATTATCAGAAAAAAATAAGTATTTGACCATTTTTTTAACATGAAATTATTTCAATTGCACCTTCTCAAAGAAATACATACTCAGAACAACGTTATATTGCACTAATACTAGCCTATTGTTACTCAGGAAGAGTGTAGCTTACTAATAGTGAAAGATTTTTCAAAAAGAATTTCCTCTTTATCATATTAATATTTGTTACTTCATAGGCCAAGCAACGGATTCTCCTGAAACTTGGCATATAACTCAAAATAATATAAAGGCAACACTTTATTTTAATACGTTAAAGAATTCACTGGTCGAAAGCTAGCTCGTCAAATAAATCCAAATATTTTTGTGCCACAACCCTAAACCAGTTAATTTAAAGAGACAACTGTATGTAATAGTTATTTGTCCAATCGGATTAAATAGTATCGGTACTTATCATATGTAATATGTTCGAGCTAAGTGACATTTTGTACCGCAGGTGTCTGAACATAGTTAGCAACATAATCCAGGGATAACATTGTATTGTATTGGCCTTTTTTTGTTTTCTATTTAAGCTGTAAATGTTTAACTACGTAGGTCTGAGTTAATAAAAGTCATTTTTTGGATTAAAAATAGATTTAGAAGTCGACGGTTTATATCATAGCTTGGGTACTCGTAAATTTCTTTCTAGTATCATAATTGCGAAGGTAACTCTGTCTATCTGTAGAGCTTTCACGCCAAACGTACTTAGGTACTAAACTGATTAAAATGTTTGAAACACAGATAATCTAGAGCCTGAGAAAGGATGTTGCTTCCATTCTAGCTTAATGCAGCTGAGTACCTACTAGCGACAACGGCAGAGACTGCTTTACTGACCTCCTCGACCCAATTAGCTACTTAGTTAAAACTCAATGTCAGGCTCCTGACTCGCTTAAACGCTACCAAAGATGTACAAATGATACCCACGACCCAGAACTTAATATGCCTTCCGAAATACAGAGCAACTAGCCACACACGGATCCACGGATCGACCACTTCAGCGTAGCCTAACCTATGATACGTCATGCGGTTGGTACTTAACCACGAGCCACCTTTCACAACATCATCATTGATTCATTATCCTCCGAGCCTTTTTCCCAACTATGTTAGGGTCGGCTTCCAGTCTAACCGGATTCAGCTGAGTACCAGTGCTATACAAGAAGCGACTGCCTATCTGACCTCCTCAACCCAGTTACCCGGGCAACCCGATACCCCTTGGTTAGAATGGTGTCAGACTTACTGGCTTCTGACTACCCGTAACGACTGCCAAGGATGTTCAATGACAGCCGGGACCTACAGTTTAACGTGCCATCCGAAACACAGTCATTGGTGCCTGAGATATACTTAGAAAGTACATACAAACTTAGAAAAGTTGCATTGGTACTTGCCTGACCTGGAAGCGAACCCGCGCCCTCATACTTGAGAGGTTAGTTCTTTACCCACTAGGCCACCACGACTTTTCTTTCACAACTAAAACCCTTAATTTTTCAAGCAACACAGCTATGATTTCAATCAGTACATGACAAAGAAACGGTAGATATACATCAGCGTTTTCCTAGGAGCCGCTAGATGGCGTGCGTGCGTTCGCGTGAGATGGCACTGCAAGATACACTGGCGTTTCTTTTAGTGAGTTCTGATTGCCTTTGTGAGCCGGGAAGTCACTTGCAGTGGATTGTGTGATAGGTGATTTAGTTTTAAGTATTTAAGTACCTACTGTCTTTTGTGTAAAAGGATGTGTACTTACCTATTTTGAGTTTGGCATAGGTAAGACCCAGTTGCACCATTTAACAATAATGATAATCAAAACATGACCAGCCGTATGCTTGCCCCCATTTGTAATTTGACAACTGTTTTTTTTCGGTTATCGTTGTAATTCAATGGGACATCTCACGGCAAGTAGGTATGTAAAATTTATCTTCACTCGTTTTGATGTCAGACTTTTCAGAAGGAAACTGACAAAAAGAAGTAATCGTTTCTAATATAACTTATAAATGCAAAAGTATATTTGTCTGCCTGTTGTAGTTTCACGCCAAAACTACTGAAGCTTGATATTTTATAGATCCTAAAAGAACCAAATACATACTCAAATATTCTAATCCTTTTGAGTGGGTTGAAAAAATAAACCTTGTAACTGTAAAATATATATGCCAAAACACAATTTTTCATGCATGCATCAAACGCATCACGATTAAAAATGAATTTTGCCTGCCATCCAATTAGATACAGCCAAATTATTTCCTTTTCAAAATGCAGCAAATTATTTAGAGGTCGAATTTGAAAATGTCAAACTTTGAATTCCCTGTTCCGTTATTTCAAAAAAATCTTTTATTATCTTGAACGCTAAATTGCCATGAATTTTTCATATAATTCAAATCAAGAATTTTTTATTTAGTCCAAAATTTTAAGTCCGAATTTTAAATTAATAATTGATTGTTGAATTCGTTTGGATAATCTGTCTTATTTTTTGTTTAATCTTGTCTTTGTAGATTGTCAAAGCCTAAACATGAATGGTTCAGAATCGGGACAGATATAGAAATATTGTTAAGCTAGCCTTAATCTTAGTTTTTTTTTTAACTTTATCTAATCCAAGCATCATCTAGTAATGTTTTTCAGTTATGATCGACTTTTATACATGTTTTTTGCTATCATTTTTACGAGAGCAAAGCTAAGCTCTCTTTACTTTTTAGTAACTTTAAAACTGTATGAAACTTTATAATTACAAGAAACATAGTAGCGTCGAGTTACAAAAATACGTTGTGTGTCTATTAGGTACATTTTTAAGCAAAGCGTAATTCTTAGAAATCTCTATGACATGTTTTGTCAACTACAAGTATTTTCTTCGTACCTAACTATCTTTTTACCAGCAGTGTTGCTAAATATTTCAATTTCTAAACACCAACTCCAAAAACAGGCGCGAACTAATAAATAAAGCCGGCACATTGGCTCCCTTAAAAAAGGCCCTAAGAGTTAACATTCGCTCGAACGACATTAATAAATCATTTGTCAAACGCGCCATTTTGTCTTATTAACCTTAAAAGGAAAGCGCGGTAATTACATAGGGTGCTCCCGCGCAGCTAGGGATGGGACACTAGTCGATGTTTTAGTCGATTAAATAGAAATGTGAAATTAAGTTTTGATTGTTGTTTATGTATAAAGTTGAAGAGTTTGTTTGCTAGAATGCGCTAATGTGAGGAACAGCCTAAGCCGGTCCGATTTGAAAAAATATTTCAGTGCTAGACAACCTACAGGCTAGTTTTTAAGGTAGCGATATTCTTAGATTTCGATTATAAGAGAAAAAATGTGCAGTAGATCAAACTTGGCTTTTGTCTGCGAAATTGTAATCTCATCTATTACACTACCAAATACATATTCACTGTAAATACATTTAAAAAATAACCAATCAATCAAACAAAAAGACTTTCATAAAATTTTAATTCATCAAAGCTGATTAAATCGATTCAAAAATCGACTAACAATCGCATAGACAACGGGAGCGCATCACTAAAATCGATTGAAACGTCTACAAACTAATATAAAGAGCTACTGTGGTGTGTCAATTAAATTCTTTAATTTAATACGATTCGTTAGGCAGGTCATTAATTGTACTATAATGGCGATTTTTTTGTAATACGTCTAGCCGAATTGACAGGGCGTTAGAATTGTGTTCATTTGTTACAATGGCCGACTTTCAAGATGGATTTTGATGTTTGCGTGCTAGAGAAGTTACGCCATCGGTTTAATGAGTATACTTGGATTTATGAACATGTAGCGGGTATGTGGTGGAATTCTTTCGATTTTTTGTAATGAATGTGTAGGATTTTAGATGTTGAATTTGTTTTTTTTTGTTTTGTTAGTAACTAGATGTGTTTTTGGTTAAATAAGATGGAGGCACAGAAATATATGTGCATTAATCTTATGATCGAGTGAGCTGTATGCTTTTTTTAACACCTAAGAACCCCCAGCGTCAGCTTTAAAAAACTCTGATATCTGACTGGAGCGACTGCCTATCTGACCTCCTCAACCCAACACCCTTTGGTTTGACTTATGTCAGACTTACTGTCTTCTGAATACCCGTAACAACTGCCAAGGATGTTCAATGACAGCCGTTTATTAGTATAGCTATAGGTACGTACATTTTTGTTTTTTAGTCAAACATAACTAAAGCAGGCTATTTTTCAGCATTTTAACATATATCTCAGTTTACCTATAAAATACTCAACGGAGGAAAAAACTACGTATCTAAAGATCAATTTAAACCCCAAAACGCACAATAGCTCACAAAACGATAGAACTGTCACTATAACATATTCATAAATGTCAACATGTCATGTCAACAATCGAATAAGACATCAAGTGACATCGATTAGTCGCGATAACTCGAATAATCGACAAAATAATCGACTAAAACTATTGATTTAGGAGCTACTGACGTTTATCAATGGGAATCAGATAGTAAGTATGTCAATTTTGTTTTTTATTAAAGCTTATTTTGACTGTCTTGATTTTTTTGTCCATGTTGAATAGCATTTCAAGTGTGTGTGTTTTTTTGTGTGTCGTGTGTCGTAGATAGTATCTACTAAATAGTTCTTGTGTTTACTGATAGTGGAAAGATAATATTGATCATCATCAGCCTTTTTATTGTCCCGTTGCAGGGCTTAAGCCCTTCTCGTTCAGAGAAAGAACCAGCTTCGTAGGTAGATGGGAAGTTATATTTGTTCGTGATAAATCTATGTTGGTTGGTTAAGATGGGAAGACCAGACCGTCTGATATTGTACCTAGATCAGCGTTTTGCTATGAATATGAACCTAGGTTAGAATATACTTCATCTACGAGGGATGCCTTAGGGCCAAAGCCTGCCGCGCCTGTAGGATTTTTCGAAAGAGTTACCGCGGCTCTTGGTAGGTACACAAAGAACCTGAAGAAACAGTAGCAGGTTTTAGTTAGTAAGAGTCCGACAATTGCTGCACTTACGACTAGAGGGGCCATCTGATATTTTTCACCTTAAAAGAAATAGGTAGAGTATACGATCTAGCACACCAAAATCGTGTTTATTATAACTGCTCTCCCAAACCTATGACTTAAACCCTTAAATAATAATTACCAAACTGAATTTCTCACACAACCACCGATTTTAAGTCCCAAAAACCACTTACCAGGTGTCGAAAACCACACAGTACGTAATAATAATAATATAGACGAACTCAAAACGTGTATTAATGATAATAATCAATGTGTGAATGGTAAAACAACTATTAACTAGGACTAGGAAAGGGTCACTTGTAAATTATTTATTGATTGGACTGTGAACGCGAAGAGATAGATACAGAATTTTGTATGAAGCGGGTTACGATATTTATTTATAAGTAAAGGAGTTTAATAAGTAGTATATTTACAATAGTATTGTCAAATAATTATTTACAAAAAAAACTAAATCTTAGTTCTAGAAAGCGACAAAAATGTGCTCTCTGTCGCTGTCAATTGGGATCGTGCTGAAAAGGCTGTACGCATTTGCACGCTGGATGGTAATGCTTATCCTTTTTCCAAGATTGAGGGGCCAGTCTTTTGGTCACGAGAAGCGTCAACCAGACTTCTAGATAGGTCTTTAAGTAGAGTATGGGCATACAGACTCCTCGACCCGGAATCAAACCGAAACGGTTCAAAAATATAGTTGCTACCTATTTCGCGGAGCCATTTGACAGAGTTATCACAAAATATGCGTTACAGATGGATGAAAATTATCCAAAGCAGTCTTTTGAGAAGGTTGTGTTCTCACTTTATTCTAGCATAAATCCTATGTTAACGAAATCTTTATAATTCTTGCGTAATAGTTTTAATGAATGGAAGTTAGAAGTCCATAAAAGGCTGTAAGACGTCACGACCCGTCGGCAACTACTAGACACGCTAAGCTACGTACTAACGCGTTCCAATTTCATATCGATCTGTTGTTTCTCTTACTAGAGATAAGAATTTGATAGTACTTGTATGGGGCCTGTAAGCAAATCAACAGATATCCAGAAAGCATATTGGAAACGGCTAGGTTTACAAGCTTGTCAAATGTTTAAAAAATGAATGTAAGACGAAGTGGTGTAATAAGAGAATGATAGAACAGGCGTAGCCTTATTGTGACCCGAAGAGTTTAAGGCTCTGGTACATAAAGGGCTTTAGATGGAACAAAAGGTTGGTCTTAGTCTGTCAAAGTCTGACACACACCCTAAAAAGTTTTATATTGTTGACGCTGAAGTATTGTGTACTAATCCCTTCGGTTTTACTCATCGCGGGAGAAGCACTTCCCGCAATCGGATAACAAGAAGCCTATGGTCTTTCTCTAGCTCTAGACAATTTTATTTTATATCTATTTCAACTTCATTTAAATCAGTTTCATTTCTCTCGGCGAAACAGCGCTACAGAGTAACTTTCACAGAATACTTTCGTATCTATAATATTAGAAAGAATCATATCCAGCATAGAAACCCATACCTAAGCCTAAATTTTCTAGTCTTGAAAGATTACACAATGATAAACTCCATAGCGTAGACAACGAACCATCGTATGATCCCAAATAGGTACGCAACGAAAGAGTATCATCGCCGAGAGTTGAACTATAGGTCAAAATCCGAGAATAGTTAATTAAAACGAACCTCTCGATCTTATGAATAAAACCGGTGTTTTTAACAATAATTGCCGTCATAAAAAACTACATGTTATTACTCGTGAAATCGGCTGTATTTTAATATTTATTGATTGAAGGATCCATCTTGATTGATACAAATTTTGAGGAAATAGGTACTGATGACGATAAGAATTCTAAAGATGATGATTTGGCATTAATTCAGATTATTAAATAAGTGCAATGTAATGCAGATGATATATTAAATACTACCAAAAAGTATTGATAAAGCAGAGAAAAAGAATAAAATGTGTGAGATTAATGAAATAAAGTTGACTTAAATACCAGAAAGAAATAGCGTACTCAGATACGTACGTCAGTTTATGGCGACGTACCTAATTTTTGTATATGACCAAAATGAACTTTCTCAAGTCATTTGTTTCAAAATCTACTTGTAGACAATGTAGTTTAGGGCTTTCAATACCGGTATTACGGGATCCCGTAATACCGTGATCACGGATATATTTTGGTCTTTTTTCAATACCGGTATTGACGAGCCAATACCGTGATTACGGTATTACAATTCTATTTTATAATTTTAATTATTTTGGTTTGAGGAAGTTGTATTAAATAAGATAGATAACTACGTACTCGTAAGATGTACTCGTAATATTATTCTCACACTTCACACTTCTGTATTAAGCGCCAACTTTTATCTCCAGCATACCTCCACCTTTTTTAAACAACTGGTTTCTTAATCGATCGAGCGAGCCAAACGACGTTATTGTTTTGTTAGTCAGTAGTAAAGAGACATCTCATCACTAGGATGTATCACCAATCTACTTGGCAACACTGCAGGGACTCCAGAACAGAGTAGATTTCAACCGAGTCAAAGGCCTTCTCATAGTCCACAAATGCTAGACACAGTTGAAGTTGAAGAACAGGACGACAACAGTCCTACTCCACGTCTCTGGAGTTCTCCCTTCAAACAGGACATCGTTAAAAAGCTTCTGGAGCTCCCCCAGTATGGGCTTACCTCCTGCTTTTAGTAGCTCTGTTGTAATGCTATCCTCGCCAGGTGCTTTTCCATTTTTGAGCTGTCTCAGAGCGATCTCGATTTCGCTGACTTCTGGCAGGCAGTGAAATGGCGTGTTAATGTGGCTCTAGAATCCTCATTTCCGGGATCAGGTCGAGATGCATGCGATGCGTATAACCGGCCATAGAAGTTTTCCACTTCCGAAAGGACTGCCGGCACCGAAGAAATGACTTCTCCACATGTTGTGGTCAGCTTCGTCAAGTGGCTTCTTCCAAGAGATTTTACGAACACCTTTGACCCCCGATTCAGCTCAATTGCTCTTTCAATGTCTAGAGTATTGGAGCACCGGAGGTCGCGTCGTACGTGCTTGCGTGCTTGTTGATCTCTTGGTTTAGAGCCCGCTTAGCTGACGAAGTGACAGGCGGGTTTTCACGTCGTTTCTTCATAAGCCCTAATGTCTTCCGAAAGCTTTGATTTCTTGCCCTTACGCTGCATGTTACAGAATTTCGAACCTTCCTCCCTGAGGATCCGAACCACATATTCGTGGTTCTGGTTAACGTCTGTTGTGGTTTCCACGGCGGCAAATCGGTTCTCCAAATTTGACTGGAACGTTTCAGATCCTGAAATGGTTTGGAGCAGTGTTGGTCGGAGCTTGGCCTTCATCAGACGGAAACGTTCGGCCTTGAAGTTACCGACTTGTCAGAGAGCCTCGGACAAGTCGGTAATCGCTACCGGTATTAAACCTATTGATCACGGAGACGTTTCTATGTGCTTCTTGTTCGTCATGATGTAGCCAATCTCATTTTTAGTCATAGTGTCGGATTCATAGCGTGATTGGACGCTTTTTGAAACTAAAGGATTGTGTTTTAAAAGTTTTAATCGATCTAAAATTAAACTCCGATTTCGAATTAGACGAATTCGATTTGACAATATTAAAAAATATTTACAACAGCCTTTCTGTAGTAAAAGTAACTGTATTAGAAATTTGTAAACGGGATGCCAATTTACTAAAAGCGGATATTGCGCTAAAATGTATGTTGACGAAGTTAGATGGTCAAGCTACTATCTTATACTTAAGCCTAAATCTTGCAAAAGCACTTCGAAGACGCATAAAGGAGCGACGACTTTTAATATCTGGAGTATTGCAATATTTGCATCACCGACAATACCGTGATCACGTGATCACGGTATTGAAATTTTTAATACCGGTATTGATACCGGAATTGAAAAAATCCGGTATTTGAAAGCCCTAATGTAGTTACCTAATACATAGTCAAAATGAACTAATAAAAGAAACCTACGCATTTATAACCTACCGTTTCAAATTACACCCAAACCTTCTATGGGGACGATACAATATTATGAGGATCAAATGCCTTTAAAAGTTAAAGATCACCCACGCGTTTAATCAGTGTTATAAACCAAAGTTCAGTGTAGTATCTAACTGTTTGAGTGCTACAGTTAACTGTGGAAACTACAGTTTCTTTTAAAACCAAGTTCTCTTTATGATAAGACTAGTTGTCAACAGCGGTTTTATCAACTTCTTGAAGGAACACCTTCGCGCAGACGGATAAAAAGTATCCTATATGTTATCCTGATATATAAGCTATATTACTGCCAAGTTTTATGAAAATCCAATCTATAGTTTTTGCGAGAAAGAGGAACAAATATCGATCACACACCTATCCATCCATACAAATTTTCACGTAGTTTAAAATATTAGCGGGATAAGCAGTATTTGGAGAATAGAATGACACATAGGAACTTAAAGATCATGTACCTCTAGATAGGTAGATAATAGATAAATATAAATTTGGAACACGAGTACCTAATACTAAGCTACGTAACTATGGTTCGTCACCCGGTCCTTTCATCCGCGTCACAGGAGTACTACATTGGATAGGTAAAATACATTTTTATTTTATACCAATGAGGTTGATAAACACTGCCAAGAAAGAAATTCTAGTTTTAGAGAACAATACTCCAGATATAAATCCAGTTATCTGCAGCAATTCAAAACTATTTCAAACTTTTTGCTACAAAACTGAGCGTGCGTTTTATCTATAGTTTTTATGCACCACAAGGAAAATATAGCAAAATAAATCATAAAACCAGAGTTATTAATCTGAAAATAATTACAATGATCATACTGTGATGATTGATAAATAACCTTGTTTGTTACCGTTTCATATAAACTAAGATTATTATATTAGTACCGAGATAGATAATGCAAAATTAATTATTTACAATTGACATTTGCAGGCTGATATGAATTAACCTGCTAATGTTATTAAAGTTATTCATGCGGATAAAGTTGTAGATAATTTTGTAGCTAAGGCGTTAGATAAAATGGGTTTTAACTTTGATTACGTCTTAAAAGTTGTCAGAACTCATTCGATTGACTTATAGCATTGAAAGGATTACAAATCGGCTCTTTAAAAGTTATTAATGCAATTATGAAATCTGGACTGATGCACTAAATATTTAAAATAAAAAAAAAATGCGTATGGATCCTCTTTTGTCATTTCGCAAACTGACATTGACAGCTCACAAAAAGAAATGCCTAAAGAGAGTGCCGCCATTTTTTATAAATGTCACTTTTTTGAATCTTTCTATTAATAAAACTATATGATGAAAAAAGGTGTCGGAGATTGTTCCGTTAACGATACCTGCTGGTATCTCAACGGGAGGTCTGAAGCTTAGACATGATGTTTTGAAAGGTGACATGAAAGCTTACAAACTGACAGAATCACTAACTAAAGTTTGAATACACGATTTAGAATCTTAGGTTACTAGTTCAAGTCTTTTTGGTAAATAAGAAAGTCATCTATATATACAATAATTAAGAAATATGTTTTAGAACTAGTGTATCTACGAGAAAGTGCCGGGTTTTGAAAATAAATTGACATATACAAGATCAGCGATCGTATTTTACAAGTTACATATGGATAACGTTTATGAAACTTGTAACAGATTTTCAATGTCTATCTGACAGTATCTCAAACCAAGATCTAGTAGTATAAAACTTATGAATAAACGGGATTCTCTGTAGGTATTTTTTTACTACAACGAACGTGTTAGATATATTTATAATCGGCAGAACATCGTAAAACTCAATCCCTACAGTGTATCAATCCGGATGAAGTTAAATGGGAGTTCCTTTACGATAAAAGGGATTCGCCGGCGCCGCATTTCTCGAAAACCAAAAGGAAAAAAGGATAACATTTGAGAACAATGTAGTTTGTGATTCATCTGTGAGTGTTATGACAGAGAGAATTCGAACTTTGACTTTGGAAAATGATCCTTCGATATTCTCGTTCATTTTTTTATGTTTCTAAGTTATTTTCCCACATAAAAAATTACACTTTTTACTAGGACCGCTGGATGCAGGTCGCCTCCAACAGGTATCTGTGGAGATCTAAGGGGGAGGCCTATGTTCAGCAGTGGACATCCTATGGTTGAGGTGATGATGATGATGATGACTAGGATCGGATCTCTTGTCTCAATAGACTATTTACTAATGAAATAAATAAGATAAAGAGATTGCTTGTTAGCTAGCAAAGTTGCTGAACTGATTTGACATATTTTTATAGGAAGTTTTTCCCTAGACACGTTTCAAACTTCGGAAAATAAAATTTTGAATAACATACCTATTTACATAGAAAGTTAACGTTATGCTGTCCATAGTGACTACTTATTCCATGTGAAATCTAGCTGTAAGTATAATAAAAATTGGTCTTTATATTGGCATAATTGGTCTTTAAATTGTCAAGTTAATTTTTTAATGGCGACAAGTACTTTTATGGCCTCTTAAAAAGATAAAAGAACAATAAGTTGTTAAAAGCCAAAGATATGAGGCTGACATATATTATGGGATTGATTTATCTTAAAATGAAGAAAAAATAAAGGAACACAGATGAAACATAACTTTCTGCCACGCCTTCTGAAGTCTCTTAGAAAGGCTTTTGATAATTAAGAGTTATTGCCTATCTTTTAACAAACACATTTCTTTAATTGAAAATTGTTAGTTATAATACTTATTGAAATGTAATCATTGCAAAAGTTTTCCGAAAATGGCGGGAATTTCCTCAATTTTTAATTTTAGGGAATAAGTCCAATTTATGTTTCATACTTCAAAGATCATTTAGTTTCTACAACTTTTGGTCCTAATTTACGCACTTGTGTTTTTTTCATAAAATTGTTCAAATTAATCATCAAATGCTTTGTAGTATTTTTTTTCCAAAATGGGTGTCACAGTGTTTCGACTGATTACAATTAATTTCTGAATCAACTTTTGTTTAAAAATAAGTTTCCGAAATAGCTTAATGCATTGAGGACCCCTAGCGGGTTCTAGGAGCGGACCTCGAACATAGCCTTAACCTTCCCGAATTATTCAAAGCAAATGTAAGAAAATTCCATAAAAAGTAGAATTTTAAAACTATTTTTTATAATTAGAAAAGTAGTTAATTCTTATTGGCGTCTTATTAGGCCTAAATTACTTTGCAATAAAACGATCGCTTGTGCGAAAATTTTCGCAATAACGCTTAATTTCGAAACTTTCGTTCAACATGGCGTGATTTTGAGTGAAACTTTTTGGCACCCTAAATTATTTGGGCTCCTTTATATATTTTTTTATTTTTGTCTTAACTTTATTGGCTTGCAATTGACATTACCGGCTTATTTTGCTCTTAGAATGTAATAAATTATAAAAATAAAATAGACTTACGGTTTTTGTTGAAATCACGCGATATCACACAGCATCACTTTTTCACAAATATTTTTTTAACACCACAATATTGTCACACAAAAATTTATTTAGTTTCTATATTTTTACACTGGTCTTTTCGTACACTGGTCCTCCACTTCGAGATCTTTGAAAAATCGTTGATTGGTCGAATTCGAATTTGGAATCGAAAGGTTTTTTTTTATTTGTAACGGATCGGGTACAGCACTAGAGAGGTAAAGCGTAGCAATCAAATTTATTATTGCCAGCAATTAGAAAGAACAGGACAGAAAGATAATTGCCTATCAATTAACGATCCATGCATTACGATTCAGCAATTACGAAGCACGTGGCATCATTTTCCAATTTTACTTCGTCGATAGTCGATTTCGATTTTCGCCGCGCCAATATTACGTCACCGATGTCATTTTTAATCACAACACTGGTTCCTGTATCGAGTCTAAACGAGTCATATTATTCGTCGAGTTAAACTATAGAAAATCACAGGCGATCACCACACACTAAACACAAATGATAACAGTCATCAAGTTTCAAAAAAACAGAATCGTCACTGGCTTCGAAAAAAAAAACACGCTCGCAGACGCACACAAGCACAAAATTCTGTCCAATTAAAGATAATGTTTGTGGATATTTTAATAGCGTACCCCTCCGAAGAAACCCGACACAACCAACTCCTGTTGGATTTAAGCACTTAATGATCGGTTGGGGGAAATTGTGCGAGAAACGAACGGCCCAGCGTACGTCTATCTCGCTCTAATTAGTTCCGCAGACCGCCACATGTATAGGGCTTGTGGCGCCACTTATGCTATGTAGGCGTGGCTTATTCCGAGGCGGTATTTGACAAAGGAGGAGCTGTGTTCTGATTGGCTGGCGGTTGTGGCGCGATTTTTTTCGACTGTACGTGCACGGAACGCGGGTTGGCAAAGTAAGATCGATCGTCGGCGCCAGGGTACTATTATATGTTTTTTATGGGTATTTTTTGGCGGTGTTCAGTGCTTTGGTAACCTGTTATGGAGGCCACGCCCACTTAGTCGGCCACGGTCAGACAGAGACACACGGGCTATCAATCGAGATTCAAGCCGTAGGGTTTTTTTAAGTGCGGTTTTTATTATTATTTTTGTTTTTTCTTTTTTTTTTTGTAATTTTTCGTGAGTGTTTTTGAGTTAGTGCAGTGTGACTGTTTGTTTGTCGTTGTGTTTTGTATATCGTTAATAGTTCATAGTTTAGGTGATCCTGTTTTGGAACAAGTGTAATTTAGATGATTCTATATATATATATGTGTTAAGTTTGTTGTAGGTACTGTAATTAGGTATAGTTCAGGTAATTTATTATCATAAGGGGATTTTTTACAAATGAAAAATAAGGTCTTACAGTTCAGTGAACTACTGAATTAGGTAGGTATAATAATTAAGAGTTAGGTAAAGTTTTACAAACCCCATATCATAATCAAAATATTAATTCAATTTTGATGTAGACATGCAAGTTCTAACATCTCTATTCAAAGTAATCAAATGGAAAACTAATGTTCTTGATTTTACTTTGATAATGTTAACCAATTTTGTAATTGACTGTACCTACTTCCGATTGAGAGTAGAGATGTACTACTCTACAATAAAAGGTACCTCTATATAATAGTACCTACCTAAATAATTTTCTTATACATATTATAATTTCCTTTTTAGGCACAGCTAATATTCTCAAACAATATTTTTTAAAATGTCAAAGAAAAATTTGTTTATCTCTCCCCAAGGTTCAATTTTTTTTATGTTCAAGAGTCGAAACTCTTAACATATTTTATTCTTTACATAGCAATTCTTGGTTATCATCCTCCGAGCCTTTTCCCAACTATGTTGGGGTCGGCTTCCAGTCTAACAGGATGCAGCTGAGTACCAGTGTTTTACAAGGAGAGACTGTCTATCTGACCTCCTCAACCCAGTTACCCGAGCAACCCGATAAATAGGTATTCACATTTAAAACATTAGCTAATATTTAGTAGGTAGGTGCTATAAAACAAGTTTGATTCTAAAACTTTATTGATACCTAAACCATATTTTAATAATGACTTAATGATTCACTCGCTTATAAACGAAACATTAAAATCAAATGGTAATAAAATCATTTAATTATAATGTGGTCACGAAATCTTGTAATGAATGCGGCTAAGATTGGTTTGTTAAATAAATAGCAATTATTTAGGTTTTTGTCATCATCTGCATCGCCTCTTCCCAGTTATGAAGAGGTCAACAAAATGCCGAGAATGCAGTGTTTTAGCTGCATCTGATCTCGTTAATCCATTTATCCGGCGATACTTACTTACCTATAAGTAAGACTGGTGTCAGACTTTCTAGCTTCTGGCTACCCGTAACGACTGCCAAAGATGTTCAAATGACAGTCGGGACCCGCCAATTCCATTTGCGTTCTGAAACACTAATTCGTTGTTTCATGTTAGGTACCGACTAATTGAAGTTATAGATGAGATGTAGGCACTTAGGTAACCTTTGATTGGTTGAAGTTTTCACCAACTTTGAACATTATTTTTGTACGTTGATGTACACGTTCTATATTTAATTTTTGGTAGGAAAAAAATCAAGTGACTTCTCTTGCTGTATGTGTAGCTTAAGGAGGTGTCAGAATCTTACCTACTGACTAAACCCGCCATGTTCCTTCTGGAGCCCTTTATGTAGGTACCTACCAGCGTCGCGATAACTCGCGCGAACAATCCCGTAGCCCCGAATGGGCATACCAAAACTCTTTCAATGTTGGAAAGATGTTTCATCCCAGTACGAGCATTAGTTACCACAGGACACGAGTGAAACCGCGGAAGAACGGCTAGTTAAGTAGAATAAAGCCGCTGAAACAATCCATACCTAGTCAATCAACCAGTCTTAATTTTATCAAAAAGAAAACAGTTTACATATCTACCACTAATAGCCAAACCCAAATTCTATCTATCTATCTATCTATCTGTAGATTTGCTTTCTAGTAGGTAATGTCAATTTCCTATCCCTAGTAAGCAATACAACACCTAGATAGAATATAGGGAACGACCATAAATCAATATCCTACCAATAAATAAACAAAATGACGCAAGTACTAACAAAACAGTTAATTGCTTTCCTATCGTAGTTTTAATTGGCGTTTACATCGTCGAGCTGTCAAAATGTAGTGTCATGATGTCATTTTGACGTTGACAGCGGTGACAGTTACAATACCGGCTTGAATTTTAAGTTTCTTTATGTAATATCTTCGTTTTAAGGGGGAAAACTTTGAAATGCCTGTTTTATTTTAGATAGAATATTAGGGAAAATACTAGGGTTGTTTCATTAGCTATCGAATTTATTTATAGATCAATACTTTTGGGTAATAACGAATGAGTTCTTAATGTAAGATTTATGCGCATTTTTTATATTTATTTTATTCATTCACATACTTATTAAGAAATTACTATGTTCACTGGTTAAAATTCTGACAACAAGTCATAGGTACCTGGTAATATCGGGCTGACCGAGAACTGGATTGAAGAGGTCCGATAGGCAGTCCATGTTCCTATACCTACCTAGCACACCAGTAAATACCAGGTCTCGGGTTCAATTCCCGAGACGGGTGGAAATCGCTTTGTGTGTTTTAGACTCTTACATAAAACAGCCCGGAGTCTGGAAGTTGGCAATGTTAGACCCCCGTGCCTGGGACGGCACGTACGGCCAGCGTCCCCAGTAGCTGTAGCAATCGTTGTTACCATTCTACGTCAAGGGCCGTCAGGTGGATTTGAGAGAACTCTGACGCCGGGCTTGAGGTGATTAAACCTGCATTTCAATAAGAAGATACCTAGGTACTCAGCTGCATCCGATTAGACTGGAAACTTGATCACGCTGACATCAAACTTTAACATCAATTTAAGTCAGTTTTAACACAAGGACCAAACGGCAAAAGGACCAGTCCTTCCGTATCTATAGTTGATTTGAATATTTCTACATCAGACAGCTGTTTCCTTATTCTATTGTCTTATAAACACGATGACTAAAGACGTTAATTACATATCTATGACACGAGCCTTTTAGGGTCAGGAAATAGGACCTTTAGTTACGAATTTATGAATAATTTATTAGTTTAATGCCTGCGGGTTCTATCCTTCGCTAATGTTACAAAATCCGAGAGGTAGGTAGTTTGTAGGTATGTTAAATTGCTGAGCTGGTTTAGGGAAAAAAACTGAGTAAAATAGGATGAATGCTGTAAAAGAGCCAGCTTTGATAAACCCTTTTTTTGGCTTCGTTTTCATTTTGAGAGATTATTATTTACATCACTTAGTGGCTCTTTATTAAGACAAGGTAGTACCTATAGACAAGACCTAGGTAGTACCTATATCTATAATTCTAGCCATTTTCCCGCGGTTTCACCCGCGTCCCGTGGGAATTACTGCCCGTACTGGGATAAAATATATCCTATGTTACTCGGGAAAAGTGTAGCTTAACAACAGTGAAATAATTTTTCAAATCAGGTTAGTATTATCGGAGCCTTATTTCTTTCTCTTTATTATATTAGTATAGATATCCAAAGTTCAACAAACTAACAATAAAAAAATACAAAGAAAACAACTTCTGAAAAGCGATCGAACATTTCAAGATGGCGGATCGATTCTAAAGAACTAGATAATGCAAAGAAAAACAACTCAATTTCAAATTAAGGAACTCGTTCGAAACTGTCATGGCGGCCTTATTTGTCTTTATTAACGCCTGTCGGCACTAAATGTTGTATTAATAGGCAATTTGAACAATTATGTCGCTTTAGACTGCATAAAATGGCGTCCGTTATGACAAGACGAAAATTTAAAGCGGTACTTATGTAATAGATATGTAGGCTGTTTTAATTGCGGAGAAAAATGTTTAAGTTTTCTATTTTGACACGTTAATATTTGTTTGATAATGTCAGGCATAGTATAAGTTTTCCGGGCTTTTGTGTATAGGTAAACTTCATTAATCCGACAAAAAAAATATGTCGCTTACCAGGATTCAAACTGGTATACTTATCTAAAATTAAAATCAGTTGACTATATTCCTTAAAAACGTTAATTTTGAAAAAGGTATTCCGTCTCAAAAGACCTAAATATGAAATGAACATAAGTAATACTTACCTATAACTATATTATTTTAACTAATGGATCGTAAGATCCACATCTATTTAAAATCCTTCATATCCATGGATGCCTATCACATTTTGAAAAAAATGGCACGATTATTATAATTTTTAAATCGAAAAACTGGCAGCCGGAAAATTACAATGATCCATCGAAGTCATTGGAAATTGAAATACTTAGGAACCTATGTATTTATAGAGATACCACTACTTATAAAATTATGATATTTCTCATCCTTGACTTTAAGAGATTTTCAAGAGGAAAATAATTCGGAATCCTACGTGAGCTAAGAAAAATACGTGGATATAAGAACTATAGGCTGGTAGGTACTTCTTGTGCTGTAAGATAAAATTATTTTCCTCAGAAATACATGAAGCCTTACGAAAATCATTAAAAAACCATGAAAAAATCTTATCATAATCTTTTTAACTAGTAAGTGTGTAGTAGTAGACAAAAAAAAATATTTTATTGATAAAATACTAGTTAAAATCAAATAAGTTTAACTAGTATTTTACAGGTAGGTATTTAAGTATTTAGTTCCTACAATAATATGTAATAGTTTATTTAATTATGAAAATTGTTATTTATAATAATTGAAAGTGGAAAATATCGTAACAAATTAATTAATCAATTGGCCACACTACGCCCAATTTTTTTAATTGGCCCAACATTTACATTGTACCAAAAAGCTAATGTAAATAATAAAGCGCTGCCCGAAATCATTAAACTTCGTAATGAGATACAAAACTTTGAAGCCATAACATAATAATCTATAATAGCGCTTCAAGCCGCTTTATTGTGCAATAAAGCGGTTCGAAATTCAAATTTCGTTTCCTAGAAACCATAATAGGAACGTGGAACGGAGCATTTTATACGTGTTTTTTTTTTATTTGTTTACCTATTTTATTTTTCCGTGGAACGGGTGAATTTGTTCGAAAAAAAAGGTTTTAGTATGATTTGATTACTTTCGAGGTTTTCGCAGTCATTAAGTAATATTCAAATCAACCAATGCATTTTAAATGTGTAAAGTTATCATGCAGGTGTGTAGTTTTTCTGAATTTTTATTGAACACAATTTTACTTAATCCAACTTTACTACATTATTATCTAACGAAAAAAATAACAAATAAAATTCCTCGTTCAATTTGAAGACAGAAATAAATACAAAACGCAGAGACATTTTTTTTTTAATATTTTCTGTTTATCAAAAAATAATTCCCATTTCTATTTACCGTCGAAAAATATCCATAAATCTACAATTACAGGTCGATCCTTAACAACAGTAGTTAATATAGTTTTGTTCTATTTTATGACTGCATTCTTTTTCTATTATTTCTATTTTATGACATTTTATTGTTTGTTACCAGAACTTTTTGTTAAGCGTTAATTTTATGAGGCGTGAAGACGCTTTGCAAGTTTATGATTTTGTTCGATAACATTTACTTTTAAACTTATAAGGTTTTACCTAATTTAGAGGCTATTATAAAAATAGGTTAGAATAGGTTGTGTTTCGATTTGTTTTTAAGTTTTTTTCTGTTTTATTTCTATTGTTTATATCTACAAAGGTGCGAAATGTATGACGATTTTGTTTTGTGTATTTTGTGTGATTTAATTGCGTGCGTTTAAGTTAATTGGTAGTTTTTTTTTTTTTACTTTTTACATTTATGTTAGGTAAACTTACCTAACCTATATTTTAGATAGATCATTGCTAATAATTCTAATTTGTTATTAAGAATATGTTCATTGTTTGATATCGCAGTTAATCTCGTTATTGTTTCAACTCTTCTTTTTCTTTTTTTTACTGATGTACATATAAAAATATTTTCCAATCTAAGGTGCATAAGATATATCTTTCTAATACCACAAAATAAATTATTACATTATTATAAAGCCTCTATGATTGTATAACTGTGTTTAACTAAACTATTTGCATAAGTTTTAACACCCATTATTCGTACACCGAGCTTTAAGCACACTTCTACTCAATATTGCAACAAAATTCCAACGGTACTTTTGTACCATGCAAATTTCTTTTACAACTACAAAGGACCATAGAGTATTTAATACTACAAAGAGACTATAAGATTTTACACAAAGAAACTTAGCGCCATGCGCCAACGAAAATACACGAGCGCTGCCGAAGATGGCCGAACACCGTCGGCCCCTTTGTAAATCTATTTAAGCTAGTCCATCATTTTTTATTAGCAAAATGACAATCAAATTCAAGCGGCCCTTTGCTAATTTTTTTCACCCAATAATGTGGTCCTTTTCACCCATTGTTAACGGGAGGTCTAATAGACCCCTTGCGAATTTTTTGTGCTTGCAACACAGGTGAAATGCACAAAAGGGGTTGCCAATTTTAATGTTAATGTTATTGATATTTTTCTTTGTTGACTGTGTTAATATTGTGATTTTTGTTCTATTATGGATTTTAAGTTGTTATTTTGTTGGTTAATTATTCTATTTCAATATTGGTTTGTTTAACAAGTGTTGTGTTTCTAATTTATCATTTTTGTTGAATTGGGTACATAAATAAATATTTTGTATTTAGCAATAAATTGTTTTCTTTTTTCACCCTTTTCAGTTGTGTCACCATTTTTTAACTGAATAGGTTTTCTGATATAATTGATGTTTATTTATTCACAAAATATTTACATTAATTAATAATAGGTTTTCTTAGTTTGGTTAATGAAATACAAGCTTAAAAATATTTGAGACTATAGCGCTATACTGATATAAAGCTATAAGATTAATTTTTCCTCTTACTACTATGCTATAGATATGATAGGCTATGACAATCACACTGACAAAATGAACAAACTACACATATCCTACTTCATCATTAGACAATGGTGTCAAAAACACACTCAAAAAGTTGAAAAGTACATTTGACTAAAAATCACATCGGTCTCAAGCAGGTTTCATACTTGCATAGTCATCATCACCACTATTATTACCTCTGCTAAGTAAGTAAAGGCTTTCTTCATTGAATTCCAAAAAGGACCGGCTTTGGGAGCTCTTCAAGTCCAGGGGCTACTTGTAAGTATATTTAGAACAACTACACTCTGTAAGCTACTGATATACCACATACTGTAGACTGAATTGTCAACAAATAGTTTCTCCGATGGCTCGTTCACTTAGGTTTAATTTGAAGATAATTTAGAATCCAGGCAAATTTTTAGACGGTTTGATATCGGCCGAATAGCTGATCGTTGTAATATGCGCACTACCATTCATCTTCATACTGATATATGTACTTATGAGCCGGATGAAATATCAACCGACTAAAAGTTTGCAGTAGGTATATAAGAGCTGATATACTCAATACTTTATTGCATTCCATAATTTAGACAGTGTACATTTGTACAAAAGTTGGTATGTTCAAATAAAAGAAACAATTATGGACCCCGACGTGCACAGCAAAATTTTGGCAGTCGGTCCTTGTAAAACACTGGTAGGTACTCAGCTGCATCCGGTTAAACTGGAAGCGGACGTCAACATGGTTGGGAAAAGCCAAGCCTTTCCATGAGCACAGCAGAATTTGAATTCAATGCCTCAATCTTCAATCCTCCATCCGCTTAAAACTAAACAGAATCACCGCATTACATAATCAAATAAACAAGAGAAAAAACCAACCTACGACCATTGTACAAAACTCCCACACACTAATAGAGTAACAGTTAAACAATTTACTTTTCTACTTATCTCGAAAAAGTATGCACGCGAACAATTTACATGATCATCATCAGAATCAAATGGGACCGTTTAGGCAATGCTCTCGCGCAATTGGTACATGACCGTCGTTTGTAGCGTGGAAATAAATGGAAAAATGGATGAACTAAATGTTGTCGAGTTATGTAAATATGGGGCTATTTTTTGCACGTAATATGTTGTGTGTACTTATGTGGTGTCTGTTTATGGATAAAAGACTAAGGAATCGCCTATTTGAATGTTGATATATTGAAAACTAGCTGCGTCTCGCAAGCATGACACTTCTGAAGTAGTACTTAGTCTACAATTTCGATTGAAAAGACTATGCTAGCTAACTAGACTATTAGCCTTCTTTGATAAATGAGGTACCCAAAAAATCTTTCAGTCTTAGGTAGCCCATTTATCGACTAAGCAAAGATTTGAATTGAAAAAAGTTACTTTAAACCAGGTGCAAGATACTTCAAGCTATACCTTCCCACGAAACACGGGAAAAACCGCTGGAAAAAGTTATATGATTGATAAATAAAACATAGAATCTCGATCAGTTATTAATATTTGTCAAAATGAGTCTTAAACAAATAGAGCAACATTCTATAAAATTATGATACGCATAATTATATTTTTATTACATCATTAAGCAAACAATCACCAAATAAATATTAGACAATAGTCAATAAAGAGAAGTGGGTGGCCCCAGCGGAAATGCATAATCTAATATACTTAGACAATAATTTAAAAAAGATCAACCAACCTAAAATGGCGCTAACATGCCATTTTACAGATTATACAAACGAAAAAAAAAGCTCAAAGGTAAGCGCCGCGCAAAGGAACCGCGCGTTCGCCCAAAAAAAACTAAATTAACACAAAATTTTCAATAATTAAAACTCACCTTGTTAGTGGGACTTCGATGTTTTTATAACTCCGCCATTTTATTGTTGCAGTTAATTAAAATCTCTACCAGTTCTTTCGTATTTATTGCAAAGGAATATAGAGTTCAAAATGTTTTGAGTGTCAACTTTTGGGGTGGAAAAATAGACTTGGCGTTATCTTTCGAAATGTGCCGAAGTAAATTGCGTTTCAAATTTTATTGTTTATTTGATAGTCCCTTTAGACGTATGCTTTGCTACCAGACTTTTAAAAGTAAAGGCCATAAGTCTTTTAGTGATATAAAATTGCTGTTTCTATTATGAAAGTCATAAAATAGAACGACTTTTGTATTTATAAAATATAGAAATAAATGAATTGTTATTAAAAAATAGTAATAAACGCATGTTTTATGTGAGCAAAAATATTTTATTTACTTGAGTCTTAAACAGTGACTGAAATTATTTTAATTGTGAGACTCTTTGGATTGTACATAAATCACACATTCGTCATTATTTCATGAGAAGTTTACTAAACATATTTACAAAAAAAAAGAATTCTGTAGTATTTATTCTATACATAGAGCTCTATCATGGTTATCTAAAACACTTGGTCGTATAAAACCTTTTTAACACGCTTTTATTTAGGTTAGCCTGTATGTAGCGTCATGATAAAATTGGCAGCTGTATGCAGTTCTAATGACAATACAATAATATGGTACCTACTACTGTTGTCTTCTAATGAACTGTGACAACGATTTTATTATAAAAGTTACAAAGAATATAGGAAGTTATCCGTTTCAGAATCATCAATTAAAAAATGGTCAGAAACAAAAATAAACTGCTAACATGAGACTTAAAACTATGCCCAGTACGATCAGAAAATTTGTGGGAACTTAATTATGTTATATTGAGGTAAGAATATTTTTAAACTTTATCCTATAGGTATCTGTAATCCAAAATCGGCTTTAAATGTCTCCATATATTTCTGACACTACAAAAATACGAACACATCTTACATTTCCAAATAAAAACGTTGCCAAAGTCAAGTAGCCACTAGCCAGTCTTTTTGAAACATGTCATGATGACATGCAATGCAACGTCACTCGCTAATGTATTTCGATAAAAAATCTACAATTTTGTCAAATCATCACACCAATATGGCGCCTGAATATGTCTTTGTTAATTTCGTGTCAAAATATTAGTAAAAGTGCGGATAGTTTTTGATTTATTACTGTTTATTTTAAAGGCTTAAGGTTATAAGATTGATGGAGTAAAGTTGAGATGTTGAAAGCAATCCCATGGGGTGGTGGAAGGAAAATGAATGAAATTCTTTAATGAAGAATAATTTTGCGTAATCTGATGAAATACTACAGAAACAGCTTCATAATTAGTGAAGTATTAACTAACTAAACTTAACTTGTTATAAAAATAAAAATCGGTTTATAGCAACCAGAGGACAAGATAATTTTCTTCTTAATAAATGCATAGACAAAGACAATATCAAAGAAGTTTGTTTTGTGATTGATGTATTTTTACATTTTCACTGATTAAAACCCACTGTCCTTTATTATTGAACTGAGTATGATCGAAAAAGAATTGATAGAGTTGATATGTTTAAGTATATGATTAAAAATTAATCGCTTACCAAAGGAGTAACGTAAAATAAAAACTATCACAGAACTTTTTAACGGTTCATACCGTGTTATCAAACCGTAAAAATATTCAAAATTGTATGCAACCGAAACACCACTAAAATCCACAAAAATAGAGCAACACAGCTACATTCAAAAGCAAAAATAAGAGCACAATATATTCAAAATCACTAACGTACCGTGCAAGTCGTCTTTGCAAATTTTTTTGCTCGCCATTGTCGAAATTTTTCAAAGACGGTACTTTACCTGATCATCCGACAAACATTTGACAGTCGTGCAAACGTATTTAAATTGTACCGTAAGAGATATTTTTATGATTTAGTGGACATTCCTTTGAGTGAAATTAGATTCGCAAGACAAAGGGAGAAATGAAAAAAAACGCGTAGGTGGATGTCTGTCACGCCTTTTTTGGGATTGGACGCACAAGTCGAAGTTTGATGGTTATTAAAATAGTGTTAGTTAAGTAATGAAAAATTATGCTAGAGTGAGGAAAAATATTTAGTACGTATCTATCTAAATTGCATGACTAGCTGACCCCCACGGTTTCACCTAGAAACTACTTTTGGCATTGGTAAAAAACTGTTTTATGACATTTCTCGAACTCTATCGTCGTTTTAATCGGTTCTGCAGTATTGGCGTGAAATACAGACATAGGTGCTACTAGATGGAAGATGGGTAACTGACGAATAAAAAAGAGTACTTAGGTAGGAAGTTAATGCACTTGTAAGTATCTAATTGCGATCAAAGTACCGCAAATCTAAAATCTAAATCTAATCAGAAAACTGAAAACCTAATAAAACCCGACTAGGGAATTGATTCCAAGACTTCATATTATTTATTAAAAATATCACAGTCAAAATATTTCCTACTAAAATAGAATATCAGTATCAACCATATGCCAAAACTAAAAAAAAAACATTACCATAAACTCATAAAGCTATTACACACAGTAGCCATAGCCAACAATGCTGGCTTTGTTATTTTTTTAAATAAGCTCTAGTGTACACGATCATTCAACCCTATGCTAAAAGAAGGTTCGACGATGCATAAAATCGGATTTATGTTTCACAAAACAGAAGTTTACACTTGACTAGAAAGGATTTTTACTTATGAAAAAATATACCGTTTACATCAAAGAGAGAGAATATTTGGATTAGAATATTAGCCATCTGCTAAGCCTTTTCTCGAATGTAGGCAGCTTCTAGTCTTTTGAACGAATCTAGTTACTTACTTACCAGGTTTTTACAAAGAATGACTGTCTGTTTGACTTCAAATAACAAATACTTACGTAGTTAATACTGTTTGACAGACTTTCCGTCTCCTTCGTAGAGTCAAAGAACTCCTTATCTTCAAAAGTTTTTATGAGACAAGGACGGGCTCCAAGAGATAAAGGATAGACATCCATTCACGGGACTGAACTTAATTTTGCTATTATAACAAAATATTTTTTTTATAAAACCAAAAATTTGAGGTTACCTAAACAAAAATAAATGGTTGCTGATTTAAACATGAACCCTTTATATACCTAAGTATATTTGAATCTGACATTATTCCCTATTCGATTTAAAGATGTATTTGGAATCCTAAGCAATTTCTTTAAGCCACGGGGCCGACTTTCAGTTAAAAACTGGAATTTGGGTAAGTAAGTAACCATAAGTAAGTTTGTATCCATTTGTCGCATGCAAATTAAAATATTTCGAAGACTTAAATGAAACTACATTTTTGTGAGTTTTAACCACCATTCAGGCAAAGCCAGCTGTAGCCATCCCAGGCTCCCTTCTTAATAAAAGAACCAACCACCCAAATTATACATCATCATCCTCCGAGCCTTTTCCCAACTATGTTGGGGTCGGCTTCCAGTCTAACCGGATTCAGCTAAGTACCAGTGCTTTACAAGAAGCGACTGCCTATCTGACCTCCTCAACCCAGTTACCCGGGCAACCCAATACCCCTTGGTTAGACTGGTGTCAGACTTTCTGGCTTCTGACTACCCGTAACGACTGCCAAGGATGTTCAATGACAGCCGGGACCTACAGTTTAACGTGTCATCCGAAACACAGTCAATGGTGTCTAAGATATACTTAGAAACCACCCAAATTATACATAGCCCACAAATAAACAAATCCAAATACATAAAAACACAAAGAAATACATAAACTAGCCACATTTACAATACATAAGAGTTTGGGCTCGCGTGTCGCCGGCCGTCTGTAATTCTATATAATCTGTAGAGAGATAATATGATCTGCGTCTGCACTGTAATGACAGGCCGGCGTAGCACGCATGCGTTGCACACGCCGCCATTTTGAAATGGAACGATATTTGAATTTTTGAATTTTTTTTTTGGAAGGTATCCTACATGCTTCATTTTATTTTTAGTAAGTACCACATACCTAATATACAATTAGAAGTGGGTTGGGTCATTAATAAAACTGAATTTAATTTTTCATTTTAATATAAGGATAGAAAGTTCATCTCCCGAGCCTTTTTCTAACTATGTTGGGGTCGTCTTCCAGTCTAAAAGGATGCAGTGGAGTACCAGCTATACCTAAGGATAGAAAATTATTAGGGATGAAAGTAAGAAAACTAAAGTAGGTATATTGAAACGGAGGCAAATGCTTTTGAAAATGCCACCAATACTAAAAGTCTATAAACTAACGATGTTAATTTAAAGTACCTTTACGAAAACTCGGCATATAAAGTTAGCAATTTTACATGTCAATTTTATTAAATTGGAAAGCACCCTCCAAAACGCCTCGTTCTTCTAAAATTGATTTAAGTACCTACTTAGTTTTCTAATACTTACTTATGTATCGTTAAGTTTCTTTTCTCTTACTAATATTTTTAAGTTTATCTATTATCGTTTTACTAATATTAATAAGATCCGTCTAATCCTCGTGTAGTGTGTGCCGACACTCTTCAAAGACGTAAAAACAATCGCGTTTCCTCCCGCGGACGTGATTCAAGCTGTCTATTTGTGTAACGATAACAAAACAGACTAAATAAAAACATATAACTAAATATATATATATATTATTCATGTTAAAAATTAAAAGAAAATAAATAGGGATGAAATACCTTCTTTTGCTAATGAGCCATTATCTAAGTCAAATTCGATATTGATTTTAGGAAATTATTCCCACATTACCTATGTAATAAAGCTGTCCTGGGAGACATTTTCAAGGATAAGTAGCTGCAGAAAAATAATGCATACGTTTTAAATACGTTTTGACTTTGAATATTTACCAAAAACTGATAAATTATTAGACGCTGGATGCAGGTCGCTTCCAACAGGTATCTGTGGAGATCTAAGGGGGAGGCCTATGTTCAGCAGTGGACGTCTTATGGCTGAGAGTGAGTGAGTGAGTGAGTGATAAATTATTTTTATTTTTCAACCAAAATTCAGGGATTTTCAAAAGCTCAATTTAACAACGCCTTAAAAATACTAGGTATATGTAGGTAGGTAGGTAGGTATCTCAAAATATTACATACTTTTTCTTATTACTTACCATTACTAAGCTGACGCTACACAGCGTCCATGGCGCCGTTGCTTTCAACGGAGGGTAGCTCCTTCTCTCTCGCACATCTCCCGTCTCTTTCTCACGCAATGACACCGACTCTCGCTTTTTACAACTGGAACTGAAAATTTTTTAGCTTTCTTTTTCGGTTCAAATTTTAGATACTTACCTTTAGATAGATATATTAATTAATATGCACACCAAATGACATTACTAAATATTAAAAAGTGTAGATTTTTCTATGTATTCTGCCCAGTGGCGGATTTGCAAATTTGCCGCTAGTAGGCCATTCAATTTCTGCCGCCCCTACTGACTTTTGAATTCAATACGTAAGTTTAATCCCGTTATTAGTATGGTGTGCCGCCCCCAAGTTTTGGGTATATGTATTGGCACATGCAGCCCTTAAAAGGTTGTGGGAATCTGGTTTTCAAGTTAACAATTGTCATTACCAATACCACTACAACCGACGAACTGAACAGATTTTGATTATTTTAGTGCGCTCGCTGGCGCGATGAGAGAAGAAAGAAGCAAATGTAAATAAGCGCGAGCGAAGCGAGCGCGAAATTTTTATAGTTTATGGTCTGAAAAAGTAATTGGAGCCAAAGGCGTCTTTAACTAATGTTCGTAAATGAGCTTATGTAGCGCCCTTGTGCATTCATTACCCAACTGGCCCCTATGTATTGAAAGATTGTGATTAATATGTATATCAAAGTGCTTAGAACAGTTTATGAGTAACCCAAACTAACGAACTTAAATATCTATAACAACGTTAATTATTTACTGGGGTTGTCTCATTTATAAAATTATTCTGACTGTTTTGAGACAAATAAACATTTTTATTATTTTTTTTATTTATGATTAAATTTAGTAAAAGATGTTGAAAGTCAATGTATAAGACACAGTCCATATGTAAGGAGCGCGAGCGAAGCGAGCGAGAAAATATTTTATTCTAAGGACACAAAATAAATAAAAACCACTGTAAAATAACAAAGAAAAAAGTAAGATATGCGCAGAAATTAAGTGCAAAAAGCCATAAAGGAATATGTTTTTTTCTGGAATTGAATGCCTCATCAAAGGTAAAATGCGAAATCTGACATGGAGCCGCGAGCGCAGCGAGCGCGTATTTTTTTGAGGTTGCAAAGGGCGAACCCGAAAATTGACAAGACATGACCAAAGCGAGGACGGCATTTTCTGAAATCTCCGTATCTATTTTTAGTAAAAACATTTTTATTAGGTAAATATGGTTTAATTTTGCCGCCCCTCTAAATCTGCCGCTCTAGGCACTGGCCTACTTGGCCTATTGGTAAATCCGCCACTGATTCTGCCAGCGATTTCACCCGGAAACTGCTTGGCCCGCCTGGATAAAAAGTAGCCTGTAGTCTTCTAGGGACTTGGGCTGTCTATTACTGAAAGATTTTTTATAATCGAACCAGTAGTTACTGGGATTTGCGTATTTATTGCTTACAAGGTACATTATTGTTAGCATTATCGTGGATGTTTATGCCTTCTGTGTATGAGAAGCGGTGTATATCCAGAAGATATAGGCCCGTGATGCTGAAGTCCAGTCATCATCTACTTAGACTTTTCCCGCTACAGTACAGTATTTATTGGGTTGCCCGTGTAACTGGGTTGAGGTGGTCAGATAGGCAGTCGCTCCTTGTAAAACACTGGTACTCAGCTGCATCTGTTTAGACTGGAAGCCGACCCTAACATAGTTGGGAAAAGGCTCAGCAGACGATGGTGTCCAAGATTTACTTAGAATGTACATTGTACATACAAACTTATAAATGTACCATTTTTAGGTACTTGCCTGACCTGTTATCGAACCCACATACTCATACTCGAGAGGTTGGTTCTTCACCCACTAGGCCACCACGAATAACTATTCCTTCACATTTAAGCATATCGAAGATATACTTTAGAATGTACATACAAACTTAGAACCAGATCAGGCAAGTACCAATGTAAGATACATTGGTACTTGCCTGATCTGGTATCAAACCCACACTCATACTTGAGAGGATACTCATACTTGATCCTTCACCCACTAGGCCACCACGACTTATAAACCAACTCAATCTAAATAAAATAAACTAAGTTTTTTTCCCCGATAGCGGTGGAGTGATTAACTGCATCTTCCGGGAACCGAACCCCGGCGTGAGTCATAAAGCGGTACTCAGAACTGGAGCGGTATTTGTGTAGTTAATATCATAATTATTTAGTTTTATTTGAGTTTTTACCGACTTTTATAATACCTATTGGTTGGTTTGTGGTCTAGTGGTAGGCTAAAGGGAGGTCCTGGGTTCCATGAATGGTACATTTTACAAGATCTTGACCTCATCTGCAACCTAAGGGGATTGTCTTGCAATGATAAAAAAAATGCTCTCTTTAAGCTAAAGTTCTAAAATCTCCGTCTTCACGATACCTACCACCTTCTCCATGCTGAAATTTTATCATAACTGGTGTAACAGAGAGAAAAGTTAACAGTTTTATAAACTTTTAAAATCATATTCACATTTAGGTATATGTACATAATACATGTAGGTATGCATTAGTAAGGTTGACAAGAAACTGAATTCGCCTGATTCAGTCATCTACCTGAAAAACAAATTACTACTTCCAAATGTACGCTAGAAAGGCTGTCGATTTTGTATTCTAGTTTTTGCGAAAATAGGTTTTTTGTAAGTACCGAACTATTTCGGTACTTACTAAGGAACTTATTAAGGAACTATTTCCTTCTATCCATATATTGTCATACATAGTCTTTGTTGAAATATTAAGATATCTCCTTAACTTAACAGTCTGAAAAGGAATCTACTAAACTAAATAAATAGCTCAAAAAATCTCTGACTAATGCAGTAAGCGTCGCTAACAAATGACATTAGTGTCCATTTGCTGCGTCCGCGCCGACTGCGATGACTCGCAGTATGCGCAGGCGCCGTGCACTCCAGTGCACGAATATTTGGCCAGCAGATTTTTTGGGTGTAAAAGGGACTAATCGATTTAATTATAATATTGAATTCTAGTGTGAGGTCTTGGTGTAAAGAAGCATTTTAACTAGTTGTTTTTTTATTAAAATTAAGTCTACAATGTGCTATAAAAATGTTTATAATTACTATTTGCATACAGCTCCTAAAGGTAAAGATAAATTTTTAGTTTTTATTATTCGAAAAATGAATACACGATCATTTACACTTCACCATCTTAAGATACATTAACTACTCTAGCATACTTACTTACTCTACAGTGTCAGCATACGTGTACAAAAATCAATCAATCTTCTATAGGATTCCACCACTTAAAAACCAACTAACCGATAACGTAACAAATCTATTGCTTTATCAAAAGATACTTAACGTCAAAAAAATCTTCTCATTCTCCTTATTGAGGTTTGGTCAATATTTCTGCTCGCAAGTGTAACGCTGACGCAGCAACTATAGCACTCCAAACTGATATTCATTCAACTGTTTCTTGCCAATCAAATCTCAATTTTATTCTCAACATTTTTCGGTTCAAATTTCTTTCCAAAAGGCACAAAGAATATCTTAAAAGTTCTCATTAAATTAGTGATTGAGTTCATATCTTCATCCCAGCTACCTGTTAGGTGTTTATTTTTTAAAGTATTTCCATAATGGATATTAGTGAATATAGAGACCTGTTGACAGCGTTGCGGGTTTTGTGATGTTATATGATGGGTCGATTTTTTTGGCTGCAAGTGTAGAGGGCATGTGACTTGGAAATCTTTGACCTTGTGAAATGTTGTGTTTGTTTTTAGGGAAATTACGAGGTCGAAGACAGAAAAACTATGTATGTAGAGATGATGTGATCTGAAGGACATTATAAATACGAAAATAACTTTATCTTTTATGTTTGTCCGACTTTTACACCAAAACAGAGTACTTTGATACTTACTGGACCTATTTAAATGTTTCGTCCACATATTATAGAGACCAACGAATCTATGGAAATTACTTTCAGCACTCGGATGAGAAGTAGCCTATGTCCTTTGTTAGGCTTGTACCCACTTGTACCAAACAATTAAATCGTTTCAGTAGTTTTGGAGCGAAAGACCGCTAGACGAACAGAGTTACTTTCGCATTTAGGATTGAAAATGATGAGTAAGTAAAGGTATGGATTGAGCGGAATCTAGTTCACCACAAAAATACTACACTCATAAACAACATCAAATTCATCCAACAAAACGCTCTCTTCACAAAACATACAAAAGCACATTTTTCTTCGCAAGCCGTAACAATGAGTAATCAATCATATCCAAGATGGCGACTACCTACTTAAGTAATAAGCATGATTTATTGTGCTCACACAAAGCCCAAGGCTGTGATAAGAAATATCTGGCTTTTTGGTTATCTTTACGACTAGTTGTGATTCCTGGTTTCTTCTGAACACCCACTTACCTAACTACAGTAAATTTGACATAGGTAAAATTCTGGTGTCCACACGATGGCCACTGCAGACGAGGTAGGCCCCGGGAAAGATAGCGGGATGACCTGGACGCCTACAATTTATGATTGATGAATGTTGGGAACACTCGAAAGATCAAGAGGTGTGAAAAAAAGTGAGGAGGTCTCTTCCCAGCAGTGTGACTACAGAAGTCATTTATCTCCATTTTGAATTTTCTTTTACATAAAATATCGTTCTCACGAGACGCGGGGAAACCACTGGTGGAAGCTCATAAGAAGATAAAAAGAAAATTATTAGGTATTTACTAGTGATTATTGAAAGGAAAACCACAAACAACCAAACTCTTCAGTAATATTTGTAGATGTATGACTTGGTCAAGGGCAAAGCCTTTGGGCTTTAATCAATCAAAGCTGACCATCAAAGTTGTGGGTCATCATCTGCCTAACCTTTATTTATTTATTCCTTAAATTCTATTTATTTACTATTATACAAAACTATGTTTTGTTTCCAGTCTAACCGGATGCAGCATTTGTACCAGTGTTTTTCAAAGAGCGATATCTACCTGACCTCCTCTACCCATTTACCCGGGCAACCCAATAGCCCAAGCAAAGATGTTCAAATGACAGCCAGGACCCACAAAGGAACGTAAAAACCTTCCGAAACATGGAAGAACAGATCATAACATAGGTAGTCTCCCATCCACTTATCAACCGCGCCAAGCGTTGCTTAACCACGAGCTCTTCAACTTTTAACGTTGTCTAAAACCAAAATAAAACAACACACAGCTTACAAGTACTAACAGATGATTTATTAAATACCAACTCGCTTTCACACGCAATAAAACATAAAGAAATGAGTTCCAAACGGAAGACGCTAAGATTAATTACTTTTTAATTCGCCATTTTGGATGCGTCACGTTTGCGCGGGAACGCGAGGCGGGAAACAGTTATTGTTTCTGAACTTTGATGACCCAAGGTCGGGGGCATAGAGTAGTTGAGTTAATGTTTAGTTTGTTATTTTTTTAATTGTGGATTTAGTAAGATAAAGGTTAGGTAACAAAAAATCTGGTTGTTTTTCTTAATTTAGATCTACAAATCTGTAATTTGAAATAGATTTGTTTTGTATTGAGATTTTAAAATCTGTAGTAAGATTTTTCGTGTTTTTTTTTTAGCTTTGTAATTCGGTTTAATCCATAGACAATATTATTTTACGTAATTTTGGTGATAGCTTAACACTTTTTTACAATGTTGCATATCATCATCATCATGATCTACTCATGTACAAAATATTTCAGTCTATTTTTCACGCCTTAGAAAACCTGCTATGCCTTTACTTAACTAAGTATTTTATGTTGAAAGCGAGTGAAAACGCAGGGAACAGTTAGTTAATACCAAAGATAAGATCTTGACAGAACGGAAGAGGGGTCAGTCTCGGCGCTACGGTTCGACACTTTTAAAATAAATGCTGCTTTGCTGTAAAATACTTACTAACGTAATATTTCTATACTATATTTAATTTTGCTGGAAAACACTTAGATATGAAACCTAATATGATGCAGTTTTTAAAGAAAATAATAAAGTAGGTATTTTCTTTAGGAAAAGGTTTAAAAGATGGTATGTATGTTACCGATTAAATAATGTGTGAAGTATAGAAGTTGGTCAAGCCTTCTTGAACGTAAGTGTCGGTCCTGCTTGTGATCTCGCTCCGGCACCTAGTGTCGGATTGCCGTCCCATCGGGTTATGAGAGTGAAGGAATAGAGAGTGCACCTGTGTCTGCCTAAATTATTGTGCACTACAATATGTCCTGCGTACTTGGTTAACCTCCATAGACGAGAAGTAATCGGCTAGGAGGACATCGGATAGGTACGTAGGCTACCTACCTACCTATGTATACCCATATTATAGATTATGTCCTTAAAACCAACGTCATAGTTTCCACGTGTACCAAAGGTATTTTAAATGACATTCTTCACTCACAATAAAAATCAAGACCGTCTTACGTAGCTAGTGGAATTCTTCAAATACTTACTAGAAATAACAGAATCATGTTAGTTGGTACGAACATTCCGATACAGCTTCTCATTCTTAGTAACAAAAAAAACTAAGTATTATTTTAATTAGTGTGATGTCAAAAAAAAAGTAGATACCTAGTTTTAGGGATTCATTTAAGTACATACAAGGAAAAAATGAAGACTGCAGACCAAAATGTCATCGAAAACACACATGGATAAACTTTCTCAGTAATAAACTCGAGCAGATCGAGCTTGGAATAAAAACGAAATCTAACCATACTGTTACTGTTACAGCCTTTTTATCGTCCCACTGCTTGGGCTTGAAATGAAATGAAATGAAATGAAATCAGTCCAGGTTTCCTCAAGATGTTTTCCTTCACCTTTTTAATCTAACCATACTTTCTTAATAATAAACTCTGCTCGAGTTTGGGATAAAAACTTGGTGAAGCAACAAATCAATTAAAACGTCAGTTTTCTTTGAACAACTGTTTATTTTAAATTTTCACGTTCGGTTTTCAAAGTACCTAACAGTTTATACCATCAGTGCACTTAGGCTAGGGTACTAAGTTATTTAAAATAACTTTACGAGTTTTCAAGACTTTTTCTTCTTTCGTGTCGATGGCATGTCTTACAGTGACCTACAGTTTGTCAACCCAATATGCCGCCACAGCGAGGGCACGGTTCAAGACTTACCGATACACATAATATAAAGGACATACAGTTAATTGCTACATCACATAGGTACCTATTTAAAATTTGCAGAACTGGATATTTATTTTACCAAAATTGGCAGAAGGAAACCTAAAATATAAAAGCATTACAAGCTCGACCTTCTTCATCAAACAAAATCGATCAAACTAAACGTATTTGCGTTTTTTATCTATGCTCGCTATTGTCCATTGTGTGCGCGCCATTTTCTTTTCATTAGTAATGGCGGCAATTATACACAGGAAACGTTCGACTCCTCGAATGACGGTAAAAGTGTTTTTGTTAATTGATGTGAAATTAATGATTTTAAATACTTCTGTGAAAAAATATGTACATATGTAGCCATGTAGGAGTAATTTTCTTGTTGGTATTTGCATAGAATCTTTTTAAAGAAAACTTTTTTGAATTGGACTCTTTGGTCTAAATGTAAACTTGGCCTTAGTTACCTATGTAGGAAATACCGCGGCTATGTAAGAGATCCTGGTCTGTGGTATTGTTCGCGCGAGTTACCGCAGCCCTGGTACATTAAGGGCTCCAGAAGGAACATGGTGGGTTTTACTCAGTAAGAGTCTGACACTCCCTCACGCTGCATCCACAGATGGATTACCCAACTCAAAAGCTTTGTCAGAGATATAGGTAATAATCATCTCGTGTAGGTAAGATATATGGAAATAGCTACCAAGTGCACTCTCTATTCACTTACTCTTTTATGGGCATCTAAGAATAGAGAGAGTCAGTCTTGAACTGGCTTTAAGTGATTGCACGAGTCAGAAAGGACTCGTACAGCTAATATTTGCGTCCTTACAAAACTGAAAGAAAGTACCATTAACCTACTAAAACTATCATTAACAACACAAATGGCAACAAAAACTCTTTAGACCATCGAAAATTAGTTCAGCCACTTAATTAAATTATTGGAACTATACTTTTACAGCCAACGCCTTTGCCGCGGGGCGTCTTGGAAAAAAAAGCATAACGTCAAAAGGTTTGGCGCCACTGACACTCGGAGTTCGCTTCGACACGCCCCCGGCGCCGCTCGACGAGCTTAGACCTTTTATAACTATTTCCGATAGATCGAGTGTATGTAGATGTAGTTGTAGTTTATAATGTAGGTTTTATGTAGTCTGTGAGTTGGTTGCTTTGTTGAAGGATTTTATTGTTGTAAGTAATGTAGACTGTTTGGACAGAGAGGCTAGGCTAATGTTGCTCTATGGTAAGAGCAGAATAGAGGATTTTTTTGTACCTATGTATCTACTATTCCCTACCATGTAATCTTACCCAAATAGGTATAAATTAAACCGCGATTTCACGTGTTCAGCAGTTAGATACTAACTATTCTACTTACTCACTTAGAACTGTAAGTAATTTGAGTAGCTTCAAAACCTAAGGAAAATATACCTACCTACATACATACATTTTATTTAGGTAGGTACCCAACTGTACATTTGTCTCTGAATTTTACAAAAAAAAAAACAGGAAATGTCTTTCCCATCTGAATTGTAGTCCGTTGAACCAATTGGTAAGAGATTTTGCAAGAAATTGTTACAATGTTGCGTTTTGAAACATCATTTTTACGATCCATGATTTGCCTCCAAAGCAAGCAGAAGCGATCGCATCAATTCAAAAATCGAACAACCACATTTTGAATTTCAAAAAAAACGAACACCTACCAGAAACAACCTACTTTTTTATTGTTTCAGTCATCCAGACTTCAAAAACGCTAAACCGGCCAGCAATTAACCTCTAGTCTACGTTAAACAGTCTAATGCCTGTAATTATAAACTGTTTTTATATTAAAAAAATAAAAAGGAACCTTTAGAAACACGCGCCGACTGCCGCCGGGTCCATCGTAATATTCTGGCGCCACTGTAGCCCATTAAAAGTATTGTTAATTTTGTTTATTGGTCATACTGTAATTTGCGGGTGTGAAATAAACCTCATTACGATTATGAATGCTGCTACTGGATTCTTTAACTGGCACGGTTGAGTGCTAATTTCCTGTGCTTATATTATAAAATACTTTAATTTTAATTTCACAGCTTCACCTATTCGTTTCAGTCTGAGCCATTGAAAATTAACCATACTACGAACAATTTTACCAAAACTTAATGTTTTTTATGATGAAGGTAGGTACACGTAGGTATATTGACTTTTATTTTGACATACTTACACACTTTTATTTATTTCCTACCCTTATCCCATTCATCGTAAAATTCATTCATAACTTCTGGTCTCGAACAGCAATGTGTGGCAGAAACAATAACCAGCCTTTATTGGATAGCATTAACTATCGGATAACTAACTGACACTTTCTAGGTAACCAGTGAAACCGAACTTTAGTACAATCTTTGTCTTTCTAACCTCATTTAGATAACTAAGCAAATGACAAGAAAGCGACTCACACCATCCTGACCACTTAGGAAAATCTGAAACAGATTTTAAATAGAGGTCCTTCCCTCGGATTTGGAACACAGCTTTATATGCAAATGAAAGATTATGAATAAACAATGAGACATACATTATGAATAAACTCTTTCCCAAGTGCAGCCTACATAACTTTAAATATGTATGTAGGTACATAGGATAAAGGTGCATTTCCTGTTCTAGTAGTTCAAAAGATATCTAGCCTACCCTGTCTATGTTTTTTTCAGCAATGGCAACATTTCCGAAGGTTTTTTCCAAAACTTTCTTTAATTTCTCTTGACCTACGTCTGTTTTGATAGCACTTTGTGTTACCGACGTCACAGGTAACAGTCTGAATGATATTTTTTCTAAAAGGCCCTTCCCGCCGAAACCACGCACGCGATGTTTCGGGCGCCATCTTCCTTTGTTTTATTTTTTTTCTAACCACAGTTGCGTTCGGATACAGCCCGAGGCGAAAAACAGTCACTCAAAAGTCACGCGTTCAAAAATAAAAAAAAGGTTTTTGAATGATACAGTTTTTTCGGTAAATTAGAGATTTGGAAGGAATAGTTTTTTAAGAAATTGCGTGCCCGACTTTTGGTAATGATACGTCTGCGTGATTTTGAGTTCAGCTCCATTTCCAATACGCAGTTTTGTTTTTTTTTTGTAGTCCGGTTCGGTTTACCTTTACGTGGGTTTAGATTCAATTATTTTTGGCTGTATTAACTATGCTTTGCGGTTCTAGTTACAATAACATGCCCAAATTAGGACCTTTAGCATTTTTTTCTAACAAGGAGTAATATAATATAAAGTAAGTACATACTTACTTATATATGTTGATTACTGACACTTACGCGAATATAAAGATTCACATAAAAATACTTTCACGGATTTAAATAATATTAATATAACCGCGATAAAATCCGTAAAAGTAGTTTTATTTAAAAGCACTTGCCTACATACATTTGCTACAACATTAGCCTATGTAAATCATTCAAAACACAATTAACACTATAATCAACGAAGTATATAAACACGTACATTATTCCTTAAAGTTATATTACTTTAAAACTAAGTTGTTTTCTCCAGTGGATCCTCCTTATCAAATGTACACCTATGCTTGTTAACGCCTACGGTACTTGAATAGCAACATATTGTGGCTTGTTAACATTTATCAGGCGCCATAGTTTAGTTATAAATTAGATGTTAATTATTGTATTAGATATAAACAATATGAACAGTGTGCAATTTAAATAATTTTCACTTATCATGAATTTTGCCTATTTAAGTAAAAACAACAATTGAAGCCTATTTACTTTTTCATTCTAACTTGAGTACCTATTTGAGTAAGTATACATATATAACATAGGTTTGTAATTATTTAAATGTAAGTATTCTGAATGAAAAAAAAACATTCCATAATAAGTTTATCAATTCAAATACTTGATAAAAATTATTGAGGATCATAATTACTGGGAACACGCCAGACTGGGTGCCATAGCCGGGAACGTATTTTGAGTTCTAAAGTTGGATAATAGGTGGCGTTAATTGTAACCTAGTTATTTAATACAAGCAAGGGATATTTTAATTATATTACCTAAGTTTTATCCCTTATATTTTTCAACCTTTAGTATTAAATCTATAAAATAAGGCCCTTATTTCGCCGAATATGTTACCAGCGTTGAGCAAATAATATCTTTGACGTTTGGTTTGACGTTTCTCAAAACTTCATCAATATTTTTAATCAAAACATTCTCCGATAGTCGGTGTTATTTCTGCCGGTGATTTATAAATTATTAAATATACAATGGCTGCTCGCAATGTCTTAAAACTCGGAGCTCTAGAGGCTCAGAAGACGGCCTTCCTGCTGTGTGACATACAAGAAACTTTTAGACCGCATATCAAATACTTTAGCGAAGTAGTCAAAGTGGCAAACAAAATGGTATGATTTTTTTTATATGATTGTTACGTAATAACTTGTTGCTATCTGTTTGTAATCTATTGTTATATACTTCCAAACGTTTTGATAAGATATTGGCAAGATATTTGTTGTTTGTGCGGAGATATTTATAAAAAATCGATCAATGTTTTGCTGTCAACATCTGCATAAACGTAGAAAAATTCAACGCACATCACCGTGGCTATGATAAAATTACATATATGCAGCGAAAAGATGCAATTTTTTTCTCAATAATGATTTAAACTTAGGTATAAAAATATCTGTGTACAGGCTAAGCTATATCTCTGTAACTCTATTTACTGACTAAAAATCCATCGTGTTTCGTCGTAGATCTTTTATGTGCCTACCAGGACCGTGGTAACTCTTCGGAACAATCCCACAGCCCCGGCAGATCTTGGCCCTGCTGGGCCTCAGCACTTTAACTATTGCCTAAAGTAATGATTCAATTTATTAGGCAATTGTTATTATTGTTTTAACATTGATTTTAAAGTCATATCGAGATTTTTTACATTTAGTTAAATCCCTACCTGAATGGAGTATAAAATTACCTCTACACAGACAATCACTTATAGCCATATTCACTATCCACTTATTAACATACTTAATTAAAAACTAAACAATAATTACAGATGGAAGCAGCGAAACACTTCAAAATTCCTGTGTACGTCTCGGAACAATATCCCAAAGGTCTCGGCCATACAACAAAAGATATCAATGTATGTGACGCAGCCCTGGTCTATGAGAAGACTAAGTTCTCCATGTATACTCCTGAGTTAGAGGAGAAGTTGAAGAAAGATGTGCCTGATCTACAGTCTGTTGTACTTTTTGGGATTGAGGTATTTTCATTGTTATGTTATGGCCCAATATTATAAAGGAGTTTTACCCACTTCTTCATACTCAAAATCACGTGCTACTTGTGCAGCTAACTTAATTTTTCAGCTTCTGCAGACTTTATAATAGCAAAAAAGAATGAACATTGCACTCTTGAGTCAAATGTCCAATTACAGTGTGGCAGAGTAATTTGATGAACAGCAGCAGCACCTTAAAGCAATTAATGACTAAAAGTGTGAATCTGAATCTTCTATTGTATTATACTTCAGTTATAGATATTTTTCATTAGTATTCAATTTCCACAGCCAACACTGCAAAACTTAATATCTTGCACAATTCAAAAAAATTTAAGCTTTTCAAGTCAACCTCTAGGGCTCTTATAAATTGCCTTTTTAACCACTTGAACATGCTTATTCCTTAGACATAATATTATCTTTCTAATTTTAGGCCCATGTATGCATAGAGCAGACCGTGATTGACTTACTGAGCAAGGACTTGGTAGTACACGTGCTTGCTGATGGAGTCTCTTCCAGATCCCTCATGGATAGGGGACTTGCACTACAGGTAACTTGAAGTTTTCTTAATTAACTAAGTGATCAAATTTAGTTTTACCAAGGGTAACTGAGTTGGGGAGGTCAGATAGGCAGTTGCTCCATGTAGAATGTTGGTGGTCAGCATCTGTATGTAACCAATTTTTTAAAACCTAGCTCAAAACGGCTCATTTTAATTCCTGGCTAAGATATACTTAGAAAGTACATACAAACTTACAAGAGTTGCAATCGTGCTTACCTATACTTGAAAGGTTCTATCTTTACCATCTACTTTACCCACCTTTAGGATACAAACAACCAAACAAAAGGAAATGCTTCCCCCTTAATAAACTAGTATATATTATCCCAAACCTGATAAACTATAGGCTGTACCTTACCTTTCCAGCGCATGGCTGCCCTATCCTGTTTCATAACTACATCGGAGAATGTCCTCTTCAAACTAATGAAAGATAAACAGCATCCAGAATTCAAACACATTTCTAAACTGAATAAGGAACCCACTGTTGATACTTTAGGGTTCTCTGAAAGGACCTCCAAACTATAAAAAAATGCCTTTTGATTGGTAAAATTCCATCAAATGTTTCTTCTGGTCTACTCGCTCTAGCAAACAGTAACAAATTGCGTGCGTACGTTTTTAAAATGTCCGCAAAATTGCAACCTTTGTGCGCGAACATTATATGCCAGCATAGTGGATTCACATAAATATTTTTCTTCGCTACAATTTTGGTGGAATTTCGCCATATCGAAAACAAGTCAATAAGACTTATTTGATATTTATTGTTTTCTGTATATAGTATAGAGTTTTTGTTTTTATTTTTCAGTATTTATGCACAATATAACTTTGTTTTGTTTTCCTTTTTATCTATTTCAATGACATCAGTGGATATATTGTTTTACCGTAAAATATATTGTTTTAAATAAATTGTTTAAGTTGCAATATACCTGTCATTTTGGAAAGGTTGATGTCATTGAAGTATTTTATTTATTTTCAAACTGAGTCACTCTTAGAACTTTAGGTGAAGGATTTTTATTATTATTTTTGGTATAATGTAAATTATTTTATTTTATAATTGTTGAAATACAGTGCGTATTTTATAGAGCATTCCATTTTATATTTTAAAGTATAAACATATGCATGTTTTTTCAACCACGAAAACTACTTTCTTGCTTTATATTTATGAGTGAAATATGTAAAATAAATGTATCTATATTTTCTGTAAATAAACGTTTTCACATACAACTTGTGTTTTCTTTATTTTCAGCGTCTGCAATCCATCGGGTGTTTTGTGGGAACTTCGGAAAACGTGCTTTTCAAGCTATTACGCGACAAGAACCACCCGGCTTTCAAACATGTATCTAAGCTTAATATTACACCTAGTGCTGACGAATTTGGGCAGAAAATTAATCAGATGTAGGAAGATCTAGAATAAAGACTCATTTTCATTGGTGACTAACGGCCGTCCCCAATTTTGATGTGCAAGTTATGTTAAATTCCTATCTCCAGTAGGCAAAACAACAGATAGATAGAATATTGGGAATGGCCATTAGTCGTTTTACAGCATGCGGATTGCCCCCTTATACGGCCTAATTGAATTCACCAATATAATAAAACATACCTTCTCAATACATGTTTTTCAAAAAAAAAATATCCTTGGTTGACTACAAGAACAAAAATTTATCGCAACCAGAATGCGGGTAACGACCAACGAAAATGAGCCTTAAAACCGAGATAATTATTAAAAGCCAAGATTTTAAATCATTTTTAGATATGGAAACCATACATATAATATGCTATTGCTCAAATATTTCTATGAGTTGCCCCATTTAACCATAACGATAACCGAACCATTTTCAGTTGTCAAGTCGCCGATGTGACCAATGGGCGGCAAGTATACGGCTGGTTATGGTTTGGTTATCGTTATAGTTATATGGTACATTGTTTTTTTTATTTTCGCGTAGGTTTTTGAATGTCACACGTACTATTTTGTTATATTGGTTTCCAGTTATTTTAATATCTTTTTAAACCAAAGCAAATCCCAATTTTTATAATCTTGGCTTAAAAAAAGGGGAGGGATACGAAACTGATTTTATGGAAAAGTAAATTATATAATTGGCTAGGTAAGAACAGAAGTAATCCAAGTACCATTTTTTTAAAGTTGAGATATTCATAGAAATATGTTTTTATGAATATCATAATTATGTTGAGCACATGATTTAAAATATGTTTGTTATTTGATAGATATAAACATAACTCAAACTTTCATAGCTGTTTTTCTTTGCAATTTTGATAAAAAAATTGATATAATTGTGTTTATATTTAAATATTTGTTGAAATACAGAAACGTAACATAAAAGAGTTTGTTTGAAAAAGTACTGAATAGCACTTGGATTACTTTTGCACAACCTCACTTCATACTCAAAAGTCCCAAAATTCGACTTAGCTCCATTTTGTCAAAAATGTTACTTGGATCACTTCTGTTCTTAACTAGCCAATTATGTATGTGTAGATTTGTAGGTGAAGGTATACTCATACAAACAGACATTTTAAAAACAAGGTTTTTGGTGTACACTTATTTCTTACCTGCTTGAAACGATGCTGGCGTGAAAAATATATAAAATAATCAATTTTTATCATTGTAGTATTTGCAAAAATAATAGAACTTCAGAAACGAAATATACTTACTATAATATAGTTTATTTAAATAAAAATATCCTCGCTAATACATAAGGAGAGTTGTACAGAAAACTTATTTCATCACTTAGAACTTAAGACTGATGTTCAAAGAAAAATATAATAACTTATGTAAATATTTTGGAATATAGTAGATTATTTTAAGTGATTTTCACATCGCACGAGCGCTAGAAATGTTATTTTAAAATCAAATATTCATATGCTATTTTTAAACTGCGCTCAAAATGCAATTTACTTAAATAAAATCTGTTTTTGTTATAATCAATGAAAATAAAATCTTGTAATCAAAAAAATTGGCCTCGTAATGATTCCTAGGAAAAGCATTTTTTATGTTTATATCAACCAAAAACTTGAAATTTTAGATATAATAATCTCCTTATTCTACATATTCAAGAGCGCTCGTGAAATGTCAAAAAACCTAGTAAATAAAATAGGTAATACAATTATTTATTAAATTGTATTATAAATGCAAATATATTTGTTTTTTATTTAATTATTTTAACAGGGACCATTTCAGTTGCTCCTTCGCCGATTGTAACACCTGAAAATAAGAAAAACTAACATATGTATAGAATTTATTACATTTTAATTATTCTTGACTCTGAAAAAAAATGGATCCATCCAAATCAGTAAAGCTTTTCGAGCCCATTGTAAATTATGAGAATTTAAAAATACTTGATTATACAAAATTTTAAAAAATATATAAAGATATTTTTTTCTTCTGTTTCAAGTTCCTAATCAATAAATAAAAGAATAAACTATTATTTAACAGTTTAATAATTTAAAGATAGGACATCTGAATTAATATTGTCCTGTATTGGCAACAAAAAAATCTTCAAGTTAATATATAAATATATTTTCTGCACAAAGAAAGCCAGAAGGTAACAGTAGTTACATCATAGGCCTGTAGAAAAGAAAAAGTAATTATAATCCATTTGCCTAAGCACTAAGTATACTTTCTAAGTATATCTTAGACACCAATGACTGTGTTTCGGATGGCACGTTAAATTGTAGGTCTCGACTGTCATTGAACATCCTTGGCAGTCGTTACGGGTAGTCAGAAGCCAGTAAGTCTGACACCAGTCTAACCAAGGGGTATCGGGTTGCCCGGGTAACTGGGTTGAGGAGGTCAGATAGGCAGTTGCTTCTTGTAAAGCACTGGTACTCAGCTGAATCCGGTTAGACTGGAAGCCGACCCCAACATAGTTTGGGAAAAGGCTCGGAGGATGATGAGGATGATGAATCCTAATCTACAATTTGCCTAGGCACTTAATTAAAGGTAAACTATCTTAATAGGACTTTTTACACAAATACATAATCATCTCCCGAGTCTTTTCCCAACTATGTTGGGGACGGCTTCCAGTCTAACCGCATGCAGCTGACTACCAGTACTTTACAAGGAGCGACTGCGTATCTGACCTCCTCAACCCAGTTACCCGGGCAACCCAATACCCCTGGGTAAGACTCTATTTTCTATATTATTTTTCAAAACCAAAAAATAGATGTCCAAATTCTAAGACAAAAGATGGGCTTTGTAGTTTTTTTTTTTATTTCATCAATTGAGAAGTTTATGAAAATAACTTCAAAATATACAAACCCTGTTCCATTCCTTTAAAAAAAATTATCCAGACTTTTTTATACTTATTTCTCAATTTAAATAATTCTATGTTCATATTGAAACTCGGAAAAAATCCTGTAATTAGGTACCAATTTTATCTACATTTATGTTACAAAGCATTTAATTTCTACACCAGTCCAACAGTACCAAAATGTACACAATTTAATGAAAAATATAGCTAACTAATGCATAACTTTAAAAGAAAAAAATGTACAAAAAAACAAGCAAAAGAAAAAAGCCATACCTACAGCCGATGAAAAGGGGTAGCAAATGAGAAAAAAAAATGAAAAAATAAAATAAAAATGTTAGTTTTTTTTTAATAAGCACTAAATAACTACATTTTTACAAATTAACGATGGTTTACGTATGTCAAACTATTGCCCCCGGATTCGCTTACATATTCATAATGTTCTGTAGTATCTGAAATTTTTAATAAATAAAATAATTTCAATAATTATTGTTAGTTTTTGTGTTATTATTTTGTGAAAAGAAACAGTTTTTTTTTTATGTGAGACTGTTAAACTAGATAAAAATTAGTTTTGCTTGAAATGTCTAATATTTCATTAAATTATTTAATCCAATGAATATATAATATGTGTGATCCCAAGTTATTAGCAAAAAACAAAAAAAATGCAAATAAAATATTAATAAAAAACAAAATCAACCACCAAGTGCAAAACAAAATAATAATAAAAAATAAAATTAATATTTCAAAATGTTTATTTAACAAAAATCATAGTGAAACAGTTTTTATTTTAAGAAATCAGATTTCTACAAATTAAACATGAAAATATACATAAAGTATAGTGAGTTGGGTGTAATTAAATACTGTGATATTATTTTAATTTTAATAATAAAATAACTCTGATATTTATTACCTACTTTTTAAGACTTGTTTAACAAATACTTAAATACATATTTAAAAAATAATCGGATGTTTCGTTCACTAATTTGAACTTAAAGAAAATCAACTACTTTCGACAATTATATTCGCGATCTCAAAAGGAAAACCGTTTGAAATTATGTTTCTCATTAATTTATGTAAAAGTAAGAAAAGATTTGGATAATAGTGTCAAAATATTCAAATTTTATGTATAGCTTTGAGTTTCCCATTTGTAGATGAAAAATCATTTTTCATTGTTATAAGCTTTTTGTCAAAAGTAATAGTCCTATCAAATAAGAATGAGTTCTTAAATAGTGTCCATCGAAACATGCCAATACTTATGGAGCACTTTTTACATACATACTTAGGTAGATTACTCATTGCTCAAACTAAAGCGAAAAATCATCTCAAATCAAATCTCATAGCAATCGGATATCAAATAACTCAGCAGGACTGGAATAGTGTGTAAAGCATCGATTTAAGATCGCGAATAAATATCGATAAGAGAGTAATATCGATACATACAAATCATAACGGTGGTACAACACTAGTTACGAAGTTGATAGATACAGATAGTAGAAAAAATTACTGATAATATTATTTATTGTTCAAATTGTAAGTGTACCCAATGTATACTCAATACTCAATACTCAATAACTTTATTGCATTCCATAATGTGTACAGGCTGGTGGGTAAAATTAAAAGAAACAATTATGGACCCTGTCGGGCACAGCAAAGTTAGTTTTTAGAGGAGAGGACGAAGAGCGCTTTTTAAACATATTAATAATGAAATGTATGTACAGATAGGCAAGAAAATGCTTGGCAATTTTTTTAAGCGAACCCCAAAGTAAACCAAAACCTTGAGTTTGTGAAAGAATCAAATAAAATTAAAGACATATGCGAGTATACTAAGATGGAATTCTAGCACAATTCATCCGTGAAGGTAAGGGGAGTTTGTTGCGCCACTTCTTCCCAGCAAACACACATAGGAAGTAGTAAAGGCTGTCTTTTTAAAATTTGACTTTCAAAAAGTGATTGATTTTTGTATTTTTTATAGCTAAAATACCAGACAAATTTCAAACAAACCCACTAACACAGTAAAACTTTTCAATTTCCATCAGTAATGTTTAACCAATCTGTATCCACCAACACTACCACACCCAGAGACAAACTACCAAAACATTTTATTGACTTGTTCCATTACCTGGGCCACCGTCTGCTCCCCGAGGGGGACGTCCTCGGTGCGCAGCGCTGCTCTGCCCACTATGGAGGTGGGGTCTGAGTCGAGAATCACACTGGAATTTGTAAAAGATATGGTTAAGTTATTTAGATGGAGGCAGCTGTGCAGTTGGACAGAATAGGGATTTTTGGATAGGGACGTTTGACAGATATTTAGGTCAGTATTACTAGATGTAGGAAGACCAATCATCCATAATTATAATTAAAGAGCTTTAAAACTAAGTTAATTTTATAACCAAGTAAAACTTTATTGTCACCTAGCATGTGTGCAAAGAGTAACAGATTTGTTAAATAGGCATTTACATTATTTGATTACGATCATTTGCTACATAATCAAAGTCTACATAACTATGTAACAAAAAAAGAAACAATTCAACTGTGAAACTCTTTCTTTTTCAAAGTCAGTTAAGAACAGTTTTTCATCCACAATTTCTCAAGAAAAGTTACTCCAGAATTATGTGGTAGTTTTAGAACATTTTGGTTTGCACATACAATTCTAAGATTCTCAATAATTTCACAAAAAGCGAATATCCTTACCCTCCATCGCAGATCTCATCAAAAGCGAGCATGACAGCGTCCAAGTTATCTAACAGCACTCGTCGCTCCACATTCCTCCTCAGCAGTATGCTTACAGACTCGTACAGAGCATTCAGTACTGATTGCAGGATTAACTGGAACACATTAATGATATGATAAGTGTCTAAGGGTTTTTTTTTTCTATTTTACCTAATGTATAAAAAAATCGGTAAAAAAACTTTTAAGTTAAACGGTTTTATCTTATGTGCACTGAAAACTAGAAAATAAAAAAATAGTTACTTACCTGTCAACCTACGTAGGTGGTCCCGGTCATATTAGACTAAAATAAAAACGTGGGGCCCATTAACTATTGCTGTAGTACTTTCTTCTAGAGGTATAATAGGTGTGGATTGCATCGACTTACTATAATCGTAACTGGAGATTTTGACAATCAATAATCAGCCGTAGCGGCTTCACCAGCGAACGCCGAGCTCACGATCTACCAAAGTATAAAGATATGCTTTGCCATAGGTAGGATTTCACAGGGGCCCCACGTTTTTATTTTAGTCTAATATGACCGGGACCATCTACGTAGGTTGACAGGTAAGTAACTATTTTTTTATTTTCTAGTTTTCAGTGCACATAACATAAAACCGTTTAACTTAAAAGTTTTTTTACCGATTTTTTATTTTCTAGTTTTTAGTATTTAATGAAAATGCCTACCGAATATTCCTCATTCTATCTAATTCATTTAGTGCATCATTATTACACGGTCTCTTACCTGACAATTTATTACAATCTAATTCCTCAATACATAGCCCTTCCAGATACTTTTTTTTTTAACGACCCCAAAAATCATCACATGACCTCTCCTGCTGTGGGTCAGCAGCTGTGAGGGAGTGCCAGACTCTTGACTAAAAATCGTTTTGTTCCGTCGTAGGCCTTTTATGTACCAGGGCCGCGGTAACTCTTTCGAACAATCTCGCAGCCCAGGCAGGCCTTGGCCCTGTTGGGCCCCGCTGGAGTTACTGACAGTTTTCTACTTGTGAAGCCCTTTCATTTGATACCCATATTGGTGGGATTTATAAAACCTAAGTTATCCGCCATTTTGTAGAGGCCGCCATCTTGGATTTTAATTTTATATAGTACATTGTATTCTACTGGTTGAGAACTTTCATTTGATACCCATATTGATGGGATTGATAAAACCTACGTTATCCGCCATCTTAGATTTCAATTTTGCATAGTAAATTGTATTCTACTTGTTGAGACCTTTCATTTGATACCCATGTTGATGGGATTGATAAAATCTACGTTATTCGCCATTTTGTGCCGGCGGCCATATTGGATATACAATGTTATTGATATTAATATATTGTATTGTCATCGGAATTAAAGGTGTATACAAAATTTCAGATTAATCGGTTGACAGGAAGAGGGTGAAATTTGAATTACTAAACTTGACCCAAGAATGAATAAATAATAAAACAAACGGGGTGAGCTAAATAAAACCGTTTAAAAATAAGCAAAAGTATATGGAATCTGGTCACATCATAGTGGTAACATAGAGAGGATAATCAGACATGAGGTGATTAATCGTTTGCAGTAACAATAATTCTCAAAAGTAAGTCTTTTTATGAATGTTCTTAAGTAGAGACCTCTTTAGGCTATCAACAGGTTGTAATATCTAAAATATTCATCTTAATCATCTGTATTTCTTTGTGAATCTCATTTTTTTAGAGGTTTCATTAAGTAAGTATTTGTAGGTAGCTGAAAAATAAGTTTTTTTACTTATTTTACCTCATTTTCATGTGAGCTGCCCATGACATAGAAGAAGAGGTCTACGTTGCTCTTGTACACGCACGTAAGACCTTCCAGCATGATAATCTCAGCATTGGCTCTGAAATTAGAAAATAATGTATGTTCAGGAACAACACATAAACCACTTCGCTGCCTACAATGTGGACACAATAGTTAAACAATTGGTGAGTATCACATATAATGACTCATGGCACAGAGAAGTTGTAAAGATTTACTTGTTTGTAGATTCAGTTATAACCTTTATTCTATATTTATAGTAACATTCCTCATTAATATCTTTACTAATGTTATACATGCTATACTTTTGACTGTTTGTTTGTTATCTACAGTTTTAAGTCAAAACAGTTGAACCAATTTAGATGTAATTCAGCATAGAAACAGGTACTGGAAATGAATGCAGTATCTCACTCAGTATGTGAGTGAAACCGCAAGTGTATTCTTCATGTATTGATAGAATAGAAGTTAAGACCTATGTATAATAGCTTTACCTATGTGTCTTATTAAACAGGTTCTTCTCAAAAGCCTTCTGTTCCTTAGCGGTGGGCAGGACGTCTTTATCGTAATACTTAGCAAGGATCCTGTTGCCATCATTGTCCAATATGCACATGCCTTTCACGATGTATAGCGTCGGTTCCTGGAGTTATGGAGAAGATAATTAAGGAAATTAGTCATAAATATGTCCTAATTACCAGAGGGTAACCTTTAAAGTCCCAAAAATACTCAAAAATTTAACATTTAGTAAGAACTTTGGGGGCTACGATACATCTTTTTAAAATCCTTCAAAATTCAAGGTTGGTTTAAGTCTTAGATGAATATTTCTTTATGGCTTACAAAAAGAGATCCTTCCATTGTTGTGTGCACCATTTTTCTTATTATTTATTCTTCTTTTTAATGTAATTTTAACAAAAACATACAACTCGGCATTCGTTGACGTGTTTTTAAATGACAGAACTTTTTTGACGTAAATGACGTTACTAGTGATGTAAAAAAAACTAAACAAATGTTGTTTTTAGGCGAGTAACTTTTTATTAGTAACAAAGATTAACGTAAGAATAACAACAAAAAGTTTATTTATTAGCAGTTTATTTCTCGTGAAATCATCCAGATTCCTGTAAACATAATAAATACATAAACAGTAATAAAGAAAATTACAGGCAAAACATGTATGGTTATATAATTTACGTACCTAATCTCAACACATCATGTTAAACAATACCTCTGTTTTGTAAACATATACCCATGTTTTTAACAAAATAATATTTTATCTTTTAATATTTTTAGCTAAAAAGGAGATCATTCATTTCGTACCCAAAACTGAAAGTGCCGGCCAGAGTAAAAAAATAATAGATTCTTGTAGAGAATAATGCCCTGAAGATTTTTTACTATTACAAGAATCATCTACAGTTAACCCCCAGGCTGCTATTTGACTTTGAAAAGACAAAAAAATCCAACAATGTTTGGAGCATTATATTACGTCCCCAAACTGGAGAAGGCAGGCGCTGCCTTCAAACGACTCCTGCCTAACCTGGGAAGTCATCAAGTGACCCCCCCTCCCGATGTGGGTTAGCAGCGTGAGGCAAAGTCAAATTCCCACTGACTAAAACCCATGATGTGCTCTTTATTTACCAGGGCCGCGGTAAGTCGCGCGAACAATCCCGCAGCCCCGGCAAGACTTGGCCCTGGTGGGCCCCGCTGGGGCCCATTGGGGTTTGCAAACGCCACAATAAAAATATCGTAGATTTTCGTCAAGGATAATGCCCTAATGATCTTTTACTATTATAAGGAACGTCTTCGGTTAACCCCCAGACTGCTATTTGAGTTTAAAGTGTAAGTACCGTGCATAAAAAATCTATACTTGAATAATCTTCCACGCCGATTCCGGCAACGGCGACCACTTCGACCCTAATGGCGTGCGTGTGCTCTCATGTGGCTGGAGTATCCAATTTTGTGCGTGAAAGTCCGCGCACACTGCAGACATGTCAGGGTACCAGCCACAAAGTTGTAGTTGATAGCTACAGGTGGTCGAGCTTTCAACTCATCTCGTTTGGCATCCAACTCAGAAAGCTGGCGTGCTTTAAAGTCAAAGACTTTGGCTTTAACGCGGCTTCTCCAGTCTCTGCGGTTGGATGCCAAATTCTCCCACTGAGACGGGTCAATGGAACAGCTTTTCATGTGGCGCTTCAGCACATCCTTGTATCGCAGCAGCTGTCCTACTATACTTGAATATATACTATACTTGAATGTTACGGGAAATAACGTCCACAGTATTTTTTTACTGACCGAACGTCTACGATACCCCTCCTGCTACACCGAGGAGCCTCTAACTGATTTAAACCTATCATGTTCCTTTTGACAGTGTACCAGGTCGGCGGTAACTCTTTCGAGCAATCCCCCGGCAGTAGCAGGAGGGGTATCGTAGACGTTCGGTCAGTAAAAAAATACTGTGGACGTTATTTCCCGTAACATTCAAGTATAGATTTTTTATGCACCGTACTCACACTTTAAACTCAAATAGCAGTCTGGGGGTTAACCGAAGACGTTCCTTATAGTAGTAAAAAATCATTAGGGCATTATCCTCGAAGAAAATCTACGATATTTTTTCTGTGGCGTCAGCAACCCCCAATGGGCCCCAGCGGGGCCCACCAGGGCCAAGGCTTGCCGGAGCTGCGGGATTGTTCGCGCGACTTACCGCGGCCCTGGTAAATAAAGAGCACATCATGGGTTTTAGTCAGTAGGAGTTTGACTTTGCCTCACGCTGCTAACCCACATCGGGAGGGGGGGTCATTTGATGACTTCCCAGGTTAGGCAGGAGTCGTTTGAAGGCAGCGCCTGCCTTCTCCAGTTTGGGGACGTAATGTAATGCTCCAAACATTGTTGGATTTTTTTGTCTTTTCAAAGTCAAATAGCAGCCTGGGGGTTAACTGTAGACGATTCTTGTAATAGTAAAAAATCTTCAGGGCATTATTCTCTACGAGAATCTACTATTTTTTTTCTCTGGCCGGCACTTTAATTTTTGGGTACAAAATGTTCGAGTCTTGAATGATCTCCTTTAGTCCAAATGACAGGTTAGTCGACTAAAACTCCAAAAGTTAGTAAATCGATACAACACTATGTCAACGGCCGCGTTCCATTTTCAAGAACCTTTTCCAAACCTGCGCGCGCTGTTTCAAAATTATTAATTTCAGCTTAATTCTTTAAATATTCAAAGTAAAATGTTTTGTTCATTTCTTTTACTTTTAATAATTTTTGATAGCGGCAATAACTATAATTTTCTGTCCAATTACAAATCAATAGTTAGCGCTGAAGTATTTTTTTTTCTAGCCATTTTCCCGCGGTTTCACCCGCGTCCTGCGGCAACTACTGCCCGTACCGACATAAAAATATAATGATTAATTCTTTGGCCAAAGAATAGGCCAGCCTACTCGCATTTTCGTCAAATACTAGCCGATTGGATTGAAAACAGAAACATAGTTGGAAAAGTACAGTAAGTAAATAAAACACATTTTATAACTGTATGTATATATTCGCCAATCTAACAATCTTCTTGTATACAATACGTATAAAATAAGAGCATAAATAATGTACAAATACTTGATACCACAAATTACACGTGCGTTTCAGCTAATAGACATGACATAATCTTTACTAATATTACAAAGCTGAACAATTAAGTTTTTTTTTGTTTAGTTAACAAAAGATTAGCGAGTTGTTTAAAGTCGCTAATTTTAGGAACTACTGGTCCTCAATTAAATATTCTTTCAAATGTTAGGTAAATGGGTAACCGCCCCTAAGACGACCTACTGACCGTAAAACCAATGACAAAAGCGACTATATTATATTTTGAAAGGCAAAGTTATAATTTTGAAGTAACAAAATAAACATTGTATTCAAGATCAAAAACACAAGAGAGTTATTATTCTATGATCATAATGGTAAAATTCATAATATCTGTGCAAAAGATAAAAACACAAACAAAATTAATTTTAAAACTTAATCTACAAGCCGTCAGTCTTAACAATAATTATGCTTATTATTTACAAAAACATAAAAAAAAATCATTAAAATAAAAACAAACTAATTAAGTGCCATATTAAGATAATCACAGAATTTTCAGGCATTCAGGTTTCAGTTACAATACTTTTCTTTTTTAAAGTAAAAGTTTATTTAAAAAAGGTTATATTTATTAATTTAAACCTTGAATTTAATCATATAAATATTTATTTAGCCATATAAAAGGTAATCATAACATAGATAATTTAGTTTTCATAACTTACCAGACTACGAGATAAGAGCCGATTTTTCAATCTATACTAACCAACTCAAAAACTACTAGGCGATTCAAAAAATTATTTCACCATTAGAAAGCTACATTATCTGCGATTAATATAGGCTATATTTTATTCCGGTAAAACCGCGGAAAAACGGCTAGTCAGATAAACCACTATATTTAATTTTCAGATATAAGTTATAATGAAAAATCAGCCCTAAAATAGTCATAATTTACTAACCAAAGCATTGCGATAATTTATAGAAATTAACTATAATATATTATGTATGTACAGTATAAGCACAATATCATACATACAAAATTTCTAATGGAATATTAGGTACCACTTAAACCAGGTAGGTAGTTTTAAATATATTTTTGTAAGGCAGATATTTATTAAAGTATAAAAATTGTGGGAAATATCAAGAAAAACTTATCTTTAATATTCCATTCTTTTCCAAAGCCAAAAACATTCTTTATTTGTCTTAGAGCAGCAAACTTTTACCAAAAGGTAGTTTTAAATGTAAATAAAATTGGAGTAATTCATTGGAAAAAGAAATACTAAGGTATCATCAAAAACGAAGTCTTTTGTATTGATATGTGATGTTAGGAATATTTATTAACATTGGAAGTATGTAAAACATAGTATATTTGGAACTTAATGGAATAGGTTTTATTCAATTTTATATAACTCGAAAGCCATTTTTTTAGCTTTTTATCGTCAAACCAGTTTTAGAAAGCTGGAAAGTATAAGAGAAAAAGGATCGCTCTCTTTCACACTGATAATAAAAAACTTAAAATGAAAGAATTTTTACTACAAATCTGCTAATTAGCTAGTATTATAATTAAGGCATTTGCTACTACTACATAATTTAGGATAAAATCCTCTGCCGAGTCTGTACTTTCACAACAAACTTATAAGTTTGTCTGTTCGCGATAAACTTCAAAGCTACTGCACCGATTTTCATGCGATCTTCAACAAGCAAGGTTAACACACGAAGCCTTATAGGTCAAAATAACCTCTTCACCTAAGACGATGTTACACCTAAAGTAGGTATTACGTCAATTTTCAAAATGTCTAACTTTATATTAAAGTTATTTTTCGTCAATGTTCATCCATTTGGACAGTCATTAAGGAGTCTTCAGGGTGAATTTCCAAAATGGCTTCCGTGCCATCGTTGAAAGGAAAAGATACGCTGCCGTCGATAACTAGACCTGAAATTATGAAAAAAAATGTCAAAGTCAAGAATAAATTCAAATACATAGGGCAAAAAAAATATTCCAAAGAGGGCTCTCATGGAGAGGAACCGGCAAGAGACCCCATAGGCTCTTTAAAAAAAACGACAGTTGTTAACAGTTCTTTTCAAGTCGTAGATAAGTCGTAGATACATTGTAGTAGAAGATGAGACAATAATATTTTGTTCAAGTATCCGAAAAATGGTGTGGAAAGCGGCTATCAAGGTAAGGGCATGTGATGCGGAGGAATGAGGACCATGTTGTGAGGTAGGTGATGACCATGAAAGTAGATGGATATAGTGGAAGAGGACGACCAAAGAAACGATCATAGAAGGATTGTCTGAAGGTCGAAATAGCAAGAATGTTACTCGTGAGATGACAGCAGATAGAAGAATGACGAAGGAGACCACATGCTGCGCCGATCCCAAATAAAAATGGTGATACACACCTGCATCAGTGCAGTGCGATTTGACCTTGACGGAGCTCGCTCTGTCCCTGACCTTGAGTCCTCGCGGCCTCGGCCATTCCTCGAAGGTTATGTACTCACGAACGGAATACGCTAGCTGATCTGAATCTGAAAAGAAAACATAGGTATGGGAGTAAGTTTGAGATGTTTTTACTAGAGTCTGACCAACTCAAAAGTGTTGATTTCAAAGGGCATTTGCTGTCACTTATGAAAAGTCAGACACGAGTTGCACGGTTCCAAAAAGTGGATCCCATGGAGAAGAATCGGAAATCTCATGAAAAAAAAGCATTCTTATCGATTTTTTCATATCTTTAGTCTGACTGTGTGTGTGAAGGAATAAAATAATAGTATAGGATAATAAATATTACTAGCTGTTTCCCGCAGTTCCACCCATGTCCCTAAGAAACAACTTCTTCCAACCGAATAAAAAGTAGTCAATATCTTCTCTCAGATTTTTGACTATCAATATGACCACAATTAAAACACAAAAAATCTAAGAAGACAACCAACAAATACTAATGTATCTCACCTGGTGCAAACATGAGTTTCTGATTATATTTCTCGGTGACTTCTCTGGCTTTCTCCAGCGTGGTGTTGAGAGCCACTCCGTACTCCTCCGATAGGATCCTCATCAGCTCTTGAACGGAGTGCGTGCGGAGACAGTTTATACTGGAAATAAGGAAAGAAAGCACATGAGAAACTACATTGGGGGAGTCAAAAAAATGTTTAGTACATTGGGGGAGTTAAAGAAGTATGTAGTTCATTGGAGGAGTCGGGTAAGGCCAAAATTTACTGCTAGAGTAAGCTGACTCTACCTGTAACTGTTTGGCACAGTTTTAAGTTTTTAGAGCTTTTAAAGAGGCTAAGGCAAGAAACTTGAAGGACACTTGTTACACACAAGTGTATGTATGTTTGTCTTCCCATTTCCTAGTCGTAGGTCAGGGTGATGTCTGGGCATTTTCCCCTGTAAGGCTACCCTGTACGGCCATGTTACCTGAAGTGCCACGAGGTGCTGCCGGTGCCGGTAGTGACGCAGAGGCCGGAGCTCTTGCGTCCCTGCTTCCCTGTAAGGCCATGTTACCTGAAGTGCCACGAGGTGCTGCCGGTGCCGGTAGTGACGCAGAGGCCGGAGCTCTTGCGTCCCTGCTTCCCTGTAAGGCCATGTTACCTGAAGTGCCACGAGGTGCTGCCGGTGCCGGTAGTGACGCAGAGGCCGGAGCTCTTGCGTCCCTGCTTCCCTGTAAGGCCATGTTACCTGAAGTGCCACGAGGTGCTGCCGGTGCCGGTAGTGACGCAGAGGCCGGAGCTCTTGCGTCCCTGCTTCCCTGTAAGGCCATGTTACCTGAAGTGCCACGAGGTGCTGCCGGTGCCGGTAGTGACGCAGAGGCCGGAGCTCTTGCGTCCCTGCTTCCCTGTAAGGCCATGTTACCTGAAGTGCCACGAGGTGCTGCCGGTGCCGGTAGTGACGCAGAGGCCGGAGCTCTTGCGTCCCTGCTTCCCTGTAAGGCCATGTTACCTGAAGTGCCACGAGGTGCTGCCGGTGCCGGTAGTGACGCAGAGGCCGGAGCTCTTGCGTCCCTGCTTCCCTGTAAGGCCATGTTACCTGAAGTGCCACGAGGTGCTGCCGGTGCCGGTAGTGACGCAGAGGCCGGAGCTCTTGCGTCCCTGCTTCCCTGTAAGGCCATGTTACCTGAAGTGCCACGAGGTGCTGCCGGTGCCGGTAGTGACGCAGAGGCCGGAGCTCTTGCGTCCCTGCTTCCCTGTAAGGCCATGTTACCTGAAGTGCCACGAGGTGCTGCCGGTGCCGGTAGTGACGCAGAGGCCGGAGCTCTTGCGTCCCTGCTTCCCTGTAAGGCCATGTTACCTGAAGTGCCACGAGGTGCTGCCGGTGCCGGTAGTGACGCAGAGGCCGGAGCTCTTGCGTCCCTGCTTCCCTGTAAGGCCATGTTACCTGAAGTGCCACGAGGTGCTGCCGGTGCCGGTAGTGACGCAGAGGCCGGAGCTCTTGCGTCCCTGCTTCCCTGTAAGGCCATGTTACCTGAAGTGCCACGAGGTGCTGCCGGTGCCGGTAGTGACGCAGAGGCCGGAGCTCTTGCGTCCCTGCTTCCCTGTAAGGCCATGTTACCTGAAGTGCCACGAGGTGCTGCCGGTGCCGGTAGTGACGCAGAGGCCGGAGCTCTTGCGTCCCTGCTTCCCTGTAAGGCCATGTTACCTGAAGTGCCACGAGGTGCTGCCGGTGCCGGTAGTGACGCAGAGGCCGGAGCTCTTGCGTCCCTGCTTCCCTGTAAGGCCATGTTACCTGAAGTGCCACGAGGTGCTGCCGGTGCCGGTAGTGACGCAGAGGCCGGAGCTCTTGCGTCCCTGCTTCCCTGTAAGGCCATGTTACCTGAAGTGCCACGAGGTGCTGCCGGTGCCGGTAGTGACGCAGAGGCCGGAGCTCTTGCGTCCCTGCTTCCCTGTAAGGCCATGTTACCTGAAGTGCCACGAGGTGCTGCCGGTGCCGGTAGTGACGCAGAGGCCGGAGCTCTTGCGTCCCTGCTTCCCTGTAAGGCCATGTTACCTGAAGTGCCACGAGGTGCTGCCGGTGCCGGTAGTGACGCAGAGGCCGGAGCTCTTGCGTCCCTGCTTCCCTGTAAGGCCATGTTACCTGAAGTGCCACGAGGTGCTGCCGGTGCCGGTAGTGACGCAGAGGCCGGAGCTCTTGCGTCCCTGCTTCCCTGTAAGGCCATGTTACCTGAAGTGCCACGAGGTGCTGCCGGTGCCGGTAGTGACGCAGAGGCCGGAGCTCTTGCGTCCCTGCTTCCCTGTAAGGCCATGTTACCTGAAGTGCCACGAGGTGCTGCCGGTGCCGGTAGTGACGCAGAGGCCGGAGCTCTTGCGTCCCTGCTTCCCTGTAAGGCCATGTTACCTGAAGTGCCACGAGGTGCTGCCGGTGCCGGTAGTGACGCAGAGGCCGGAGCTCTTGCGTCCCTGCTTCCCTGTAAGGCCATGTTACCTGAAGTGCCACGAGGTGCTGCCGGTGCCGGTAGTGACGCAGAGGCCGGAGCTCTTGGTGTGTGACCAGGCGCCGTCGTCGATCTGCAGCCGGAGGAGAGACACTCGGGATGTCACGCTCTCGCCTATGAATACCTGGTGAAAATAACATTTATGTATTATGTAAACTTCTTTCTGCTTTTGGGTTATTTACAAGTTACCAAAAAAAAAATGTGTTTTTATTTACACTTAAACTAAAATGCATCAAAGAACTCCACATCTAGTCGATTGGGATCGTGCCCAAAAAGCTGGGAGTATTGCCACACTGCATGGCAATTGAAAAATGACCATTTATGGGGGGAGTATATAAGGAAGTCCATAGGAGAAATTCATAGAGGAGTACATAAAGTGGTACACTGGGTTGTACATAGAAGTTCATAGGGAGTATATAAGGAAGTTCATAGGAAGAGTACATTAGAAAGTTCACAGGGGGAGTATATAAGGAACTCCATAGAAGAAGTACATAAGGGAGTAAATAAAGTGGTACACGGGTAGTACATAGGCAGATTACATAAGAACGTACATAGGAGAAGCATGTACTCTAACACAAAAATAAAGAAAAGGGGAGTACATAAGGTTGTACATAGGAGTAATAGAGGGAGTAGATAAGGAAGTCAATACATACAATACACCAAAGGAGTGTTAAGGAAGACATAGAGAGAGTACGTATAGAGGGAGTAAATTACAGTTATGAGCTATATTTAACATTTTTGTGAAAAAATCGACTCACCTCATTTAACGCCAAAAAGGGCAGTACTTTAGTAGCGAGTGTCGAACTGACTTCGTCCTTTGTATCGGCGGGGTTCTTTCGTGAATTTATGTTGTAGGCGTCCGACACGTCGAGTGCATCCCGAACTGGCGGGTATCTGTAGAAAGTACAATTCTTTAGAACAAATTAAATTAAAAATGAAATATATACCCGGGAGAATAAAGAACCTCTTCCTCGGGACGTCGATTAAAAAGGGGAATTAAATTTTGAGACTCGGGTCAATCACCTCGAAAATATCTTTGTGTGTTTTAATAACTTTCACAAAGCAGCCGACATCTTGAAGAATTGATACTCTTGTGCATTGGAGAGCACGGTAATTTTGGTTCTGCTTGTGATCGCAGACCACCGGTCGTGTCGGATTGCCGTCCCATCAGGCTATAAGAGTGAAGGAATAGGGAGTGCACCTGTGTCTGCGCAAATGCTCGTGCACTATAATATATCCTGCGCAGCTGGCTGATCTCCTTAGAGAGAACAACCGTCTTAGCCGAAAAGTGGCTAAGAGGACATCATCATCACCATCCTTTTCATCAAGATACTTTGTTGCGCCACTTCTTCATTTCGTAAAAAAAACATACGATGTGGTGAAAAGTGGGCGTTTTAGGGAGCTGTCTTATGTAATATAATATTGGACTTTCAAAGTGTAGTATTTCAGCACATTTTGATTAATTTTGATAGTTCAACTGACCTGCAATAATGTAGTGTATGTAGATCGATAGGTGTGATGGTGTCAATTAACTTCTGTTCGCTGGTTATAGTGGTGCGTATCCTCGAGCGGCGCATCCATCTGAAACGGCCCTGCAATTACAATTATTTATTTAGTTAATAGCATTATTTATACTAATTTTATCTAGAAAGAGTGTGTGGTTAAGAAATAACCGTGCAGTAATATTTCTCTACAGGTAGCTTTGCTACTTTTGCTAGTTGGTTACTAGTCACTGTGAAACAGTTAAAATGTATGCAAGGCGTTAAATGGCTGACTTTGAAGAAGGTAAGTTAATGGAGGACTACTCATTTTATAAAGTTGATTTAAAGTACGGGATCACACTACAAAATGACTACATTCATGAGATAGTTGATCAAATTCTTCTTAAGACTTATTTTGTAAACATGAGAACACATTTTGATAGGATTTCAATAGTAAAAAATGGCTGGCAATTAATGAAATCATATTATGTAATTGAATTTACCAGATTTGCAATCTTAGCCCATTATGATGAAGGTGTCAGACAAGTTTACAAAGCAAGGGCTTAAGTATCATTAATTAAAAATATAACAAAACATGTTTACATACCTCCTTAAGTGCTTGAAACGCACCCTTAACGTCGTTTGAACACCAAGTGGGCAGGCAGAGACGTCCTACTGACTTATGCGGCGAACTGTTGAAGCCTATCACTGGTTTACTGGTGAAAAACATTTAAAAACTGATAATATCATGTAATTATTGCGAAATGAATATTTATTGAATCTTGTCTATAAATGTACATGAATTGTAAGAAGGGAGTGGATGTTAGTATGATGGTTGATAGAGCGGAAAAAATATTGCAGCGACCACCAATGACTTGGGAGTAGGGCAGAAAAAGAAGAAGAATTGTGGTTTTACGCAGATCAAAGGCCTTTATGATATTAATGAGCTGTCCTTATGGCAAGATTCTACCAACATTATTCGTAGACATGAGTGTTTGCACGCAATTTGTTACCATTTTCTTGAGCGAGTAGACCAAAATACACTTGTGTGCGTCACAGAACCGCACACCGGTAGAATTTCATCTAAACATTGGGTCTATAGGTATCAATTTGTCAGTCTGTCTAGTTCTCTATACATCTGTCTGTCTTACTTATGGAATTATCTTAAACTTACTTCGCATCTCTAACTCTAGAAGCAGCTAGAAGGAAGGTGCCATCCCCACCACAGGGCACCACCACGTCGCACCACTTTATGAGATCCTCTTTATAAGTTAACCTGTAACAAGAAAAACAATACAATACTTAGCCACGACCATCTCCACAAAATTATAAGATAATATATAAATATATAAGATACATATATAATAGCTGCTCTTACACAGTGTTATCCCACGAACGCGGATGAGCTATAGTTGTATGTGTAAATGTACAGACGCCAGCAAGTCAACTTATCCGAATCTGTCACACCAATCGAACATCAACCTTCCACTTTTGTGATAAGGTTGAAGGCATTTGACAGATAGAGGTAGTTTGATGTGCTGACTGTTGTACGGTAGACTGCACATCAGTGGTAACTGTCATGCACCTTAACGCAATAGTAATAAGTACGATTTTCCTATAAAACTGAACCCTCAGTATTGGTTAAGTCGCCGAGTCACAGACAGACAATGTACATTTACATACACAAGCATAACATTTATGGATTAGTTTATAAGTATTTTTATTTGTAATACATTACACAATTTTTTGTATTTTCTATGGGCAATCGATGCCTAAAAAAATAGCTCACACGCTTTCGTGAGCAAAAACATGTTCATAAAAATCTTGATACTTTACCTGCTAGCCATTTCCACCTTCAGCCCCATATCCCTGAGACTTTTCGCTACATTTTCCTCAAACGCCTTCTGCCTCTTGTGTACCGACACCATGGAGTCGTAATCAGACCCTCGCTTTCTCAGCACCTTTTCTAATTCAATTTCTGATAGATTCTCGTGACTGTGTCTGAAAAAGAAAAAGGATATCAGTAATGACTTTCTTCGAATAACCAAAACATTTTTGGCTAGGTAAGGTTGGTATTGGGAGTTTTTATGTGGTTTGGTGAATGTACATTTATTTAAAATGAATCAATTATTAAATCGGATATGGTTGGTAAAGCTATAGTTTGCCACGGTCTTTTGGATCGCAGGACCAATATCAATACTTAGTCATAAAGTTAAATACTTGTTTGCTTGAACGCCGTAATATCTAGAACGTCTAGTCCGATTTGGTAAATTCTTTCAGTGTTAGATATTTAACCCATTTATCGACGAAGTCTATATACTATTTTTTTATTTAGGTGCGCAGAGTAATCTCCAAGGGAAGTGGAAGAAACGACTGGCGAAAGCTAGTTATAAGTTTTTTTTTTTGTGTAAATAGCCTCAACATGCGCTAAGATTAAAAACTTCGTTTACTTAAACAATTTCACCAGTCATTGTGACTCTATTTTTAACTTCATCTGCGTTTTAACAAAACACTCTAAGCTGCATACAAACACACGTTTCATTAAGAAAACTGCACATATAACAGTGACGTACATAGTTTATATATAGCACATTATATGTACATTTGTAGGTATTAACTTTCACTCAAACACGCGTGTTGATAGACTAACATAATAAAGAGGAAATGTCTGTTTGTTTGTACCCTAAAGGCTCCGAAACTACAGAACTAATTTGAAAAATTCTATCACAGTTGGAAAGCTACACTCTTCCCGAGTAACATAGGCTATATTTTATCCCGTTACGGGCAGTAGTTCTCATGCGACACGGGTGAAACTGCGGGAAAACGGCTGTACATACTTTTATCTTTTGTTTTCCTTATCTGTTGAATGTAAATAACACGCAAAGTTTCATTAACACTGGTGTGTTGTTTTGGAAATCCCAGTGATATTCATAAATTACATAATACCTGTTTTTCGAAAATGGTTCGTGGGTGAGTAACCATCTTGTCATGACAAGTTCCTACGTGTTTCGGAAGGCACGTTAAATTATAAAGGTCCAAGCTGTCATTTGAACATCTTTGGAAGGCGTTACGGGTAGTCAGATGCCAGAGAATCTGACAACCAGTCTTACCAAGGGGTATTTTACCCAGTTAGAGAAGGTCAGGTAGGCATTCACTCCATGAAAATATGAAAATCACATGCAGTTCAGAGTCAGAGCTTAGCTGCATGCAAATTTTTTTTCCCATTCCAGGACAAATAGTATAGCTTATGTTATTTAGGACCAGTGTAGCTTTCCAACAGAGAATAATTTTCAAATAGGTTTAGCGGTTTTGCAGATTTTAAGATAAAAACCAAAAAAAAATCTCTATGATATTGAGTATAGATAACAGAAAAAATACAGATTTTTGCTTTCTTGACTAAACTCTGAATATAGCTGGCCTTTTATATTAGCTTATAAAAATAACAATCAATAATTAGCCTATTATGCAAGCATATCTGCACATATCTATGCAAGACAAAAACATGTGATCTTATTAAGTATATAGTGTATTGTTCTTCAAATGCGTATGTACTAACGTTTGTTTTTCCTGTTATAATGTTATTTTAGTACATAACGCTTGTTTGAACTGCTCCGGTGGATTTATTTGTCATAACATAGAAGATAAAACGTAGATAAAGTTATAATTGTGTTTCGTTGTTTTATTAACTGACAATAGATGGAGAATTTTAGTTTTATTTTGGGGAACGAGTAAGCATTACTATTCATGCAGTTTGGCGGTGCTAATTGTGCAATGTTAAACTACGATTTTATTTTTATTTTTTTGTACGCACATTCAAGAAAGAAAGAATTTACAAAGGTAATGCTTATTTCTAAAGAAATCTCTTCCAGCATACCTGTGAAAAGAAAATAAGATTAAAAGAGATGTAGATTTATTTTTTTAATCTAAGAGATGTAGTTTTTTTTAATCTACAAGTTACTTATTTTTATAAATAATATGATTAATGGAAATAAATGTCCACCATACCTATGAAGAAAAATAATAAAAGAGATGTAGATTTTTTTATATAGTAATTCCTAAATAGGATAGGATTTATTTACGTAAATGTGAATAAATATAAAATTGTAAACCAGTCTATTACAACGAGCAACCGGATTCATTTCGATTTTTCCAATCAATATGACAAAATAAATAAGATATGCAACATTAATATTGAATTCCAAGAACATACATATGTACATATTTGTGACGATAACTTAGACTAACAAACATTTATGTATGTGCACTCAATGTCCTTAGAAATCATTTATAGAGTAAAGGGGTCTACACACCAAAGCCGCTGACCCGGCGGCACAGCCCGGCGGCACGACTGCCGCGGCATGTGGTGTTCTAGTAATTGTCAAATACTCTATGAAAGCCGGCGGCATGATTGTACAAAATACGGCCGGCGGGTTGGGCCGCCGGGCTGTGCCGCCGGCATCAGCGGCTTTGGTGTGTAGACACCTTAAAGTATATTGTCCCCTTTTTTTTATTTTACATCACATTTATTCAATTGAAATACATAAGAAAGTAGGTACTTAAAGAGAGTACATCGGGCGATTTAATAGAGGTATTACATAAGGGAGAATATATAGGCGAAGAATATAAGAGGGTATATGGGAGGAGTATTTGTATATAAATAACTACACAGGGACTGCTAGAGACTCCAGCTAGCTAGAAAAAGTTCATGGGGTTCATAGTACTTACACATAGAAGTGCATGGAAGGAGTACCTACATGAGGGGAGAACATAAGAAGTATATAAAAGAGTACATATGGGTATAGAGTACATATACTATCTGACAATCCCTCAAGCTGCATCCACAGCGTAGGGCATTTGATGATATCCCACATCAAATAAAAAAGGTAAATTATGAATTAGAATAATAATAATTATTCAACCACACACAATGCCACGTGAAAATATCTAAACACATGTATTTTTTGCCTCAACACGCGGTTTTTTATCTCCCTCTTATCAAGAAAGAGGTCGCTAATAGCGTATGTAGGTCATTATCTGTTAATTTTTGCATTACTTTATAAGATAAAGTTAGCGTTGTATGCATTGATAACAAAATTGTAATTTTTCCACTGGGTGTTATTTATTTGTAAGTAGCTGATTTCCCGCGGTTTTGCTCGTCATTTCTGTCCGTACCGGGATAAAATATAGTTTATGTTACTCAGAAATAGTGTAGCTTTTTAACAGGGGAAGAATTTTTAGGATAAAAATCGGTTCAGTAATTTCAGAGTCCTAATATTAAAGGTAAGTTTCATGTAAATAAGAGAATTACTTTTATTAAAATAACCACTTATCAAATTATATTTGCACCGAAAAATGATTAATATAACAAAGGAAAAATAAATACAAAATTATTTTTCACAATATTAATGCTAGGAAGAAGATGATAAAAAATATATTCCCCAGCAACGAATTCCCAGCTGTGTTATGCAAAATATAAGATAGTCTTTTAACCGAAGATAAAAGGTCTAAAAATAAACTTCAACTGTTCAAATAATAAAAATATTATGTTTATAAATGTTTCATACGTTCAATAACAAGTAAGTTGCATTATTTTTCTACTTTAGCAGGTTTAAGATTAACTATAACAAACATGCATCTTGTTTGTGTTATTAGAATATGTCTGCAAATTATTGGAACGACTCTAGAACTGAATACCTACTTCGCGCACCTGGATAAATAATCATAATTTATTTCTTAGTTTAGTAGCTCAAGCAGAATCGACCTTTACTCACTAGTGAGACAAAGCCAAGCAAGAATATTAAGAACATTAACACTTAATATTCAAGAAGTATCGAGAAAGGCTATCAAAACGTCTGAAAGATTTAAAAAAAAGCCCAAGTGGGCTTTCTTACACTGCAATATATTTTTCCAAATCGGACCAGTAAGAAGTTAGCCGGTAGTAGGTAGCCCGTTCAGGAAATCAAACAAATTCTTCAGCTTTATATCATTTGTACAGCCAATTATGTATGTATATTAGCCATCTCACAAGAATCCAGAGAAACTAAATAAAACCAGCTAAGTTCACTTGACTTCCTGATAAACCGTTGACTGATAGCGCCAACTGGTTCAATCAGGCAAAAATATGGACAGTGGCTTACATGTGTTATGTAACTGAGATTGATTTAGACTTTGAACAGACTAATGAGAGTAATTAATCATTTTATATAGAGAGGAGACATCATTAGTAATCATATAAATGTGTGTCTCTTTATGTCTTGGTAAAATAATTTACTGACTTTTATAGTGCCGCTGCAAAGCACGCATCAAAATCCGGCACCACCTGAGAGACCTTTTTTTATGGGAAATCATCAAAAGACTCCTCAAGCTGTGTATTGGCAACATGAGGGAGTGTCAGACTCTTAATCCATCTCTCAATCCATCCTAAGGTTGTCTGGAAGAGATCGCTCTTAGCGATAAGACCGCCCATTATGTCACCTACCTTAACTAGATTAAGATCAAAATTGTAAAATTGGTGTACCTAATAAAGTATATCTATCTATCTATCTATCTTACTGACTAAAACCCATCATGTTCCTCCATAGGCCTTTTATGTACCAGGGCCGCGGTTACTCTTTTGAACAATCCCGCAGCCTCGGATCGAACACTAGACCAACGAGGCAGTCAAACTACTAAACTGAGGATGAAATATAAAGACAACATTACCTTTCATACTCGTATCTGGTGACTTTGGACACGATGAGGCATTTCTCCATGTTGAGTTTAGCATCCTCCTGAGCGGCTGTGTTGCCTCGCTTCCTGGACGCACTGGGGGCTACTTCTCGAAGCTCCTGTTTCTGTCGAAGACCTGGAATTTAAAGAAGAAGAAGTTTTAGAAGGGTAATTGTAATGAGGAGGTTAATGCCATATAGATAAAGAATCAGCGCCGATAAGTCATCTGGTAAATAGGTGCCTATTACCACAAGCTTTTATTCTGTATAAGGCCAAAAGGTCTGTTATGTGGACGATTTTTACGAAAAATCTTGTAAGAGAAAGGATCGAAGGACAAAAAACTATCGCTCTTTCAAAGGACCTTATTATATGTTTTGTGTACCAATTTTCGTAACCCATTTATTTGTATTTTTAGACAAACTACTTCCCGTGGTTTCACCCGTATCCCGAGGCCTATGTCACCCGTTACAAAGTAGCGTCGCAACAGTGATAGAATTTTTTCTTTAGGGTACAATTTTGTTTTTATAAGTAAAGAAAGATTTATGTACTGCCAATGCGCATGATTCACCGAACAAATCCTTTAATAAAAACACGTATATTTCATAACTATTGACAGTAGCGAGTGAATGGAATGTTTTGACCGATAACGCGGGTGATTTATTCACTGCTATCAGCAAGGGCGTTTTCCTTGAGGTCTAATGTTAGCCCGGTTTTATTGCAAGCCAGTTTACTGCAGATTGTACATGTATGCAGGTTTCTGATAAATAAGAGGTTATGTTTACTTGTTTATTGATTATTTTTGTGACACTGCTGTTTTTTTTTTAGGACATAGGGATGACCAAAGAGGGATGTATTGTGTGAAAGTCAATATGAAAGAATGTTACTTGTGAGATGACGGCAGATAGAAGAGTATGGAAGGAATAAACATACTGTGCAGACCCCAAATAATAAAAAAAAATTTTTGATCGTGAAAATTTTGCAATATTAGGTACTAGCATTTTCCGCGGTTTCATCAACGTCAAGTGAAAACTACTTCCCGTACGTGGATACAACCTTTATACAGCCAAAATACAGCCTTTGTCACTTGGGGATAGTGTATATTCTCAACAGCGAAACAAAAAATTCCATGTATTATTTACCAATATAATGTATTTGTTTTTGTTTACTTCTAATGCGAGCGTGGAAAGTTTGTATGTTTACGACAAAAAATTACTGAAGATTATTTGATAATTTTTCATTGCAACATAAGTATTGGAAAAACCCATATTGACATCCTACATACTAGCTGTTCACCACAGTTCCACTCGTGTCCCGAGGAAACTACTTAATTCCTGCACGCGCATAAAAAGTAGCCGATGTCGCCTTTATGATGTTAGTAAAGATTAAAAATGGATTGCTACAAATGCTTTTAAAGTTAAGACAATAACATTCTAACTTATCTAAATATTTACATTAGTGACCCAAATATTTTATAAAAAAATCTTATCAACGAAAAATTTATGAGTACGCACAACTGCGCAAAATTGTCTTATTTTAGCACACACTGCGTAATACAAAAGATTATTATCTGTCGCACATATTTCTTTAATGATTCGTATAATAAACAATGCAACGTCATAACATACGCAAACTAAGTTATTTTTATTAAGGACATTTGACAGTACTGCGTTTCTATTTTTATAAAATCTTTTATCATGTTTACAAAAGACAATCATCATCTGCTTAGCCTTTTCTGAACTATGTGGGGTCGGCTTCCAGTCTTACTGGATGCAGCCGAATAACAGTGTGCCACAAGGAACGAATGCCTATCTGAGCCCCTCAACCCAGTTGTCCAGTTATGTCATGTATTGTTTATGAAGGGAAATAAATTATTTGAAGAAAAGCTAGCTTTGTAAATGACTCTACTTTGCCAAAGTGAACTTAATGTACTTATACTAATATATGAAGCTAAAAAATTTGCTTGGAACGTGCTTATCTCAGGTTGCACTAAACTGATTAGGAAGAATCCTTATTGTCAGATAGTCTATTTATCATGGAAGGTTATATGCTACTTTTTATCCGAATGCACGAAGTTATTCCCACAGGACAAAGGTGAAACGGCTAGCTTAGGTCAGTATCAAATAAATATTTCCAACACTTATGAATACGCTCTTTACAAGATAACTGACCACCCATCTGAACAACGGTCTTCAAAGACGACCCTTACATAACTGAAACTTCCGCGTAGAAAAATTGATAAGTGGTCACTGTTTATTATACATACGATAAAGAACCGTTATATAACTCGTTCTATTATAAATAGAATAAGCGACTTCTAATCACTTGACACTATTATTGCAAAAAAAAAAAACATTTTTGTCACGGTAGAAGAATATGAAATGACTGCGTAGAAATTCCATCTGCAGCTGCTATAACATTCTATCATCAGTAGAACTCATAGGCAAACACTCGTCACAATCCGGGAGAAATTAGGCAGAACTACTTTTGCTGTTTTTATCAAACCGTATCGCTATAGCCAAGAGATCCTAATGATCAAACTAGACGGAGCAAAAAAGGACCAAAATTGATCCTTATAACCGCAGTTACTGTTACAGCCTTTTTTTATCGTCCCACTGCTGGGCAAAGGCCTCCTCTCACACGGAGAAGGATTGAGCATTCGCAACCGCAGATCCCGAAAAAACTAAATTTTCAATGGGCTTTATTTATCTAGAAAACTATCAGAAGACCCCTTCCTGTGAGTGCAGCGTAAGGGAGTGTCAGACTCTTACTGAGTAAAACCCACCATGTTCCTTCTGGAGCCCACAGTGTACCAGGGCCGCGGTAACTCGCGCGAACAATCAACCAACTTTACAACGGCCTAGAAATTCAACCGAAACCTAGAACTTGATAAATATTATTTACTATTATATAAATAAAATAGCAAAACGTGAAGTCAATGTAGTTCATATTACAATGTCGCGTGATTAATCCGAGAATCAATAAACTTCGTGCGTTATCTAAATTTGATAGCGAGATGACGTAGACACGCCCAAATTGTGGCTAATTTGTACAAGATATGTTTAGTAGGTAAATACAAACATGTGATTAGAGTTTTCTAGCACATTCTTACCATTGTTTTTTTTTTGTCGGTCCTGTCATCAAGCACAAATAATAGCAGTTACAATAGGCAGGGTATGATAAAGGTAGGATTAAAAAAGCGATTCTAATTAGTATTTTTAATTTTTCCTTTTTCTATTCACCACGCCTGTTAAGGTGCATGATCTGTCAACCTTCAACTTGATTCTATTTTTGTCAAATTAGGTAGAATTTAACTTACTATTCCCATCTTTGAGTACGACTTGGGTACACCAATTTGGCTTATTATGATGCAAATTTTCATAAGTATAAATTACTCCCTTTGTTCGACAATTCAAAACAACTCATTAATTCTTACCACAGTCACTTGATCACGTACAATCCAATTATCGATATATTTAATTGGTTAAAAAACGTTGATCATAGATCACGACCCCATCACTAGTTACTCGAATGAATATTATATGTGTATGACAAAATATATGCGTGCTCAAATCATGGTAGATATTAAGTAGCTTAGATGCTCATTTTCGCAGACAAGGAAAATACATACCTATTAAACTATTTTTATCTCATATTTTATTGCAAGTCAGTCTCAAAAGTCGTGGTGGACTATTCGGTAAAGAACTTCTCAAGTATGATATGGGTTCGATTCCGGGTGAGGCAAATACCAATGCAACTTTTCTACCTCCGCTCATAACTTCTCTGTGTGAGAGGAGGCCGTAGCCCAGCAGTGGGGTGATAAAAACACTGATGATGATGATTTTTATGGATCAATTTCTCCGTAATTACAGAACCGATTTGATGAAAACTTTGTAAGGAAATAATGTAAATGCTAAATAACATAATTAGAGATAGTTTTCTAATAATTAATCACAAGGGAAGATATAGAATTAATAATATAGTTTATCAAGATGTTATAATTAGAAATTGTTTGTTTAAATAAACATGGTCTGAGAGTTGAGGAAAACATATGCGGGAAATGTTAATAGCTGATAATTATGATGACGAATGATTGCTAAGACTGATTGCTATGTTAAGTTGTTTTTGCTACTATTTATTTATGATATATAGAATTTGTATACGTGACAAATAAATGTAAAAGTGGTCAACCGATTTCAATAATACTTTTACTATTAGAATGCTAAATTATTTTTTATAACTCAGATAGAGAGGCTTTATTTTATTCAGGTTCGGGGAGTCCAACATTCCTTAACTGCTTGTATGTCGCTTATTATAAAACAATGGAAAATCAGTTGTCTCTCGTATATCGGCGCTCTGGAATACAACGGGTTAACCACTAAACCTTATTATTTTTGTTCGACCCCTTAATTTTGGCTGTTACTTAGCCACGACTTCCTCAATCACAGAATTAAGGGTTCTTTAGGCCAAGCCGTCTTATTAGGTCTCCCTACATATAATTTTATTATTAGCACAAGTTACTAAGTAACAGATAAACTGTAACACACCATTTATGTAATAACAAGATAAAATCATAAACATGTTTGTGGCAAAATAATATTATGTTCACTTGCCTGTAAGTTATAAATAATGTTTTAATTAAATATATTAGTTTGTGTAGTCTTTATCATAGCATATATAATTATATATCTTTATCTCCTCTTTTATATATATCTTTAGCATTGCTCTGAAGTATTTTTGCTTTTCGGGGTTATTGTGCGGTTTGAAGGACCAAAAAGATGAGGTTCCTATCGAAAACTCTCAATCCCAATAAAAATAAATGGTCCTGTCTAAAAATACCCGCTCTAGCTAAACTACCCTTTTCAAACATAATGTACGTTCGTGTTCATGTAGGTAACAGGTCTGACTTATATAGCAATATGAATATAGATTGCTATTTGTCAGCAATATTGCATGTCACAATCTTAGCAATTTGAAAAGATTCCGTCTAGCGTCACAATAATAAATAATTGACAATAACAACTGCTAGCATTTATTGAGTGGCTCCACTATATCTACTTTAGATGATTAAAAGTTTCATAATTGGTAACAAATTATTTCGCAACCAAATATAGTTAGCCCAAGTATCAATGTTATTATGTTACCAGCAGTTTGTTAAGAGTGGATTCAGTGTCTATTTTAGGAAATCATTCAAATTTTATTAGCAAGTTAAATTGGTGGGTTTAGGCAGTTCATCATCATCCTTGGCAGTCAGATCGGAAGAAAGAAGAGAACCAGTCCTACCAAAAGGAATCGGTTTGCCAAGGTAATTGGGTTGAAGAGCTCAGATAGGCCGTCACTCCATGTATCTGAAGCTCTTTTACTCAGATTGGTCAAAAAAAAGTAAACAGATGAGATGATTTTTAAGTGCAAATCAAAATTAAGTTTAGTAGTACATTTACCGATATGCATCTGTAGATAGGTACCTACGCACTTTCTCGAATGTCTCTTTACTGAATATAAAAAATTCATCCCACTATAACATGCTATAACTACAATTACGTAAATCATCATAAAGTGAACAAACCAAATTCAAATGAGTAAATTGCTTGAAATGTGAAATGATAAGAATGATAAAATTCGCACTTGAAGGTCATGCAATATGAGCACACAAGGTCTTTATGAAGGTTAATCAATTAAAACAATTGACGAACAATGTTGAAGTTATTTCCTTCTGATAAGTAAACGCACATGCTTGATGATGCAATTATAAGTGCAGGTGAAATATCTTTATGTAAGTATCTATGTATGTATACCTACGGGTAAAACCGCTGGCAGAAGCTAGTCTAAAATGGACACACTCAGAGACATTTACCGTCGTACCACAAAAACTTTTAAACGTCTGTTGAACACTTGTCTAAAAATGACAGATTATGACGTTCAAATTGGGTCCGTTTTGCAGCCGCACTTTTTTTAGACAAGTGTTCAGCAGATGTTTAAGTTTTTGTAGTAAGGCTGTAAATGGTTACATAAGCCGGTCCTTAATTTCTATGAGAATCTGTCACTAAGGAGTGACTTAAGTTATCATTAAATGTCTGAGAGCGGGGGTAAGATACGACTAGCTCATTTCGCACGCGTCCAAACGGTACTACTAAGCGACCCGGATAAAAAGTACCCTATAGCCTTCCTCGGAAAGAGTAAGTCTTTGCTTCCGCGATAAATAGGCTATGTAACAATGAAATAATTTTTCAAATCGGACGAGTAGTTCCTAAAATTAGGGCGTTCAAACAAACAAACTCTTAAGCTTGTAATATTACAGTATTTAGAACATATTTGCTTATAGACGGAGCATCGACCTGCCTATAAGTGAATGACCGGCTTTAGCTTTTTCTTTAGTAAAATTGAAATTTATTCAACGCCTAAACATTCCACATTCCGCATTTCTGGTCTTTCCAGACGAACTACTTTTTATCGCTATTTACTAACAAAATAAATTAAGTGAAGTCAGTGTAGCCTAATTCTTTCTAAGACTTAAAAAAATTGTAAAATTTAGTTTACTTAATTTGACATTTAGACACTTTAATTAAAGGTACATTTGATGGAACTTTTTCACAATAATTAGAAATGAAATAAACCACCTACCTACTGCTTAAATTAATGATCTTATAATTAAGCAAATGTTATTACCTATAAAATTTACATAATTTTGTTGCATTATCTCGCGGAATTAACGCTAATATCTTTGTATTTTCCTAACATTTAATGTCATGGATTTCATCAAAATAACGCATGATTCCATAATTTATTTTGTTATTAACTATAGTCTGTCTGCCTTATTGCTGTGTTTACCCAAATTAATAATTTTGAATCGAATGTTTCGCCAGGGGATATCCGAATTACAATAATCAAAAGAATAAAAGATAAGATTAATAATATCAATCAGGTGTTTTCAAATAATAATCACTGTGGGTAATGAGTACATACAACCAACATGAATGGGATTGCACTTATTATTTCAAATTATTATTATCAAAAAATGCAGGGTATTTATTTAAATAATGATAAAAAACAGGTGCAACTGGCACTCGTACACATAAACATATTGTTCCCATAGTAATGAAAGATATAAAAAAAATTAAAAACACTTAAAAAACCATACAAATATAGTTTTAAGTCCATCGTTCTAGAAGTCCGTGTCTATTAATGCAGCTGTGTTTATTTCGCCACCGACTTGTATGTAGCCCGATGCAGTTAAAAGTATGATTTTTTAAAAAAGTTTTTTGATTGCAAAAAAATACAAACGTCCGAAATGAGAACCTCTTTTTTGGGAAATCGGTTAAAAGCTAAAATAAGCAAATGTAAATTCATAAGCCCATATAATATTTAGAATATATATTGAAAAACTAGGTCATTGATGTTCGCAACATACCTATGACAAATTGGCATGTTGACAAAACTTATGAACGATGAACTCCCTCAATTGGTTTCAACTGTGTATGGAATCTAGGAACGCCAATAACCTTTGTTTGTCTATGAAATTTATATTCTGGCTTGTGAACAGTTGCATAGGTACCTGAGTTGTTTATTTTTTACTGTTTGTACAGCAAACGCTCCGAAACCAATGAACTGATCAAAGTCTTTCACTGTTAAGAAGCTATATTCCCGAATAACATAAACTATACTTTATCCGGGTACGGGCAGAAGTTTTTACAGGACTCGGGTAATTTATATTATTATGCCTATCTCGTGGACAGTTGCTTATGTACTTCTGTATACTGTATTCACAGAATGTGTTTTTAGTATTTGTTTGAACCATTATTTTTGCCATTATTAATTTATTTACGTTTTTTTCTACACACACACACAATAAAGAAAGATAACAGGAAAGAAACAATTTGGTTGCAATGGTAAAGCTAATTTAATTTATTTAATCAAGTGTATTGTTCTTTCAGTGTCAAAATAAAAAAATAAAATTCTTCTTATCAAATGGCATTAATGTGCTCACATGACGAATTTATAATACCCCCAGCGAGGCGTGTTTTAAAAGGATTAAGATTCTGATATGATAGGACAAACATCCTTGATAATTAAGTACATAAAACTGGGTAATTTTTATGTTTATTTCTTTAAGATTCGGAGAGTTTGAGGTAAAATTAAAACTTCTTCAAAAAGATCTCTTCATGCACCCTGACTTTCAAGGTTTTTGTTTCATTCTTTGTCAGGAAATTGCTATCAGAAACACATATATTTGTGTTAGGCCTACAGCATGAAGGTGTAAATAAGAAATCACTATTACATGCACAAAATTACTGTCATAATGACTTGTTTTTCCAGTGGAAAAACTAAGCTTTTTATATCTAATCTCTAATATAATAATAAGGAAACATCCTAAAGGCTTCAAAACTACTGAACAAATTTTAAAAATTCTTTCACTGTTGGAAAGCTACACTCTTCCCAAGCAACATAGACTATATTTTATCCCGGTAAAGGCAGTGTTTCCCACCAGACACAGGTGAAATCACAGGAAAAATGCTATAGAATATATTTTTTATGAATGTGATACCAGAAAGTTGTTATTAATATCTTTGTGTTTACTTCAATTGATAAAAAACTGATTATAATGATATTAATGTTTGCTGGAGGTGTGTATGCAGGTGTGCAATATAAATGTTGAAACCTGCTACGTAATGACCATATGCAAACTTCATGTTTTTTTTCTTTGGGGTGGCAATGACTTGGTATTATTTGCTTAGATTTAAAGCTGGGTAATGACCAATGCTATCTTGATAGTGAGGTGTAGTATACATAAAATATGTCATATGGTAAGTTTCATGCAGTCAGTATATGTATGTCCAGTTACTTGTTGTTCACTGACTTCCACATATTCCTATGCACTGACCACTTAGACGCTCATTTATGATATTACATTTTATTTGATAGGTATAGGTAAAAGATTTTAAAAGCTACAAGGATTTGTTTTGTTATACTTTCTAGAATCAGTCAGCACCCAGTTTTACATATTTATGTCATCAAAAAGTTACCAGTTTCTGTGCATTATTTAGTGTTCTTTTTTCTTAGAATGACTAAACAAACCAGTAATTAATCTTATAAAAAAAATATATTTCACACATATTATACCCAAGATAGTCTATCATAAAAAGTGCTAATTAAAAAATCTAGAATGTTCTGGTTCTGCCTGAACGGTAGAAAAAAAACTAATAATAAAAACTTGTGTTCTTTATCTAACAAAGTGTAGGTGAATACCAATTAACTGATAGCAGAATTTATTCTCCTCAGTAATGTAAGAAATAATGATGAAAAAACTTTTTGTATGTGATATTATTGTAGAAGCCATAAATGAATTGTTTGTAAAAAAGTATTCATGGATTAAATGTTTTGTTTACATTTTTGTTTTATTTTACAGCGTTAATATAAACTAATTAAAAGTTCTAATTTTCCTACTTGCAGGAAACTACTTACATGTATTATAGAAAATGTTGGTAAAGCTCAGTTTTAAAGTATTATTAATAGGATTTACTGTATTACTAAATTAAGTAAATAAATAAATAATAAATAAAATACTTACGTCTCAATCCTTTAGCAACAGACACAGTAAAGTTATTTAAGACAGACATTTCAAAAGTTCACTCAGTATTCAAAAGTTAGGTTACACTTGTTCAATGTCTAGATATTTTTACAACCGGTTTATCCTCACGCTAACTTGCAAATCTAGATAAAAATAACGGCTTTATCACATAAGAACCACTTTATTCATAAACGTTGTACCGCTATCGCATTCAATGAAACACTAAGTGACGTCCTCACGAAATTGTTATTAATTATTAGTACAGAGGCGTGGCGATTAGATTCAATAGCCAGTACTCGTTCTCGTGTAAACGAACGTTGATAAGCTATCGTTTTATTTATAGATAACTCGCTCGTTGCCCCGCAAACTGCAAATCTTCGCGAATATCTCATCGAAACTTTTGACTAATAACGTCTCGTTGACGTTTGTTTATGGTGACACTGACAGTGTCAGATGCTGACATTTTTTGTTTCGTCTAGAAACTGGAAATGGTATGTTACACGACATCATTTTCTCAATCTTGGGTTTTTTTTAACGACGTCAAAAATCATCAAATTACCCCTTCCGCTGTGGGTTAGCAGCGGTGAGGGAGTGTCAGACTCTTACTGACTAAAAACCGTCGTTTTCCGTCGTAGGCCTTTTATGTACCAAGGCCGCGGTAACTCTTTACTCTCTAGCTTAGCCCTGTTAGGCCCCCGCTGAATCTTGGATACTATAGTACGCGCCAAATAAGCGTGCAATAAAGTTCGTTCACCTCCTTCTACCAATGTATCCCAATATTTCAAAACGATACGAAAAAAATGTATGGGCAGTGTCGCTAACACGATCAATACAAGTGTATCGTGGTAAGAGGCGTCCTTGTCGCAAAGGATTACAAACCTTTGGTCAAAATTATGATCAGTCGTTTTTAGTTCAAATATGGGCAGACAAGCGCATTCCAAATTCGAAATGACGGAAGGACATTGTTTCAAAATGGCGAACAAGTGATGCGCCCCTGACGGCAGGGCGGTTGAATGACCTTTATTGCAAGTTTATTTGGCGCGTACTATAGAAATAAATATATTCATCTGGAACTTACCCAGTTATGTTGAGTGGTATGCTCGGGCCCTCTGCTATAAACGCATATTTTTATTTACTGTTCTTCACGCTACCTAAGACGCTAGCATTACCCACATAAAGGATTTATATCTGCAGCAATATTTGCTGGGAACTGGGCAAAGTTGATATCATGTCAAATGCCTAAAGGTATTTAAAGAAAGTCAAATAAAACAACATTATAACTGGGTACTTGTATATTAGTTCCATTATAAAATAGCTAATCAACGATACAAGCAATAAATAACAAATTCAACAACACTATTCACTTGACTCACATTATTTACAATATTATGAGAATTCTTCACATACCTAACGACTTTTTTTACTTTTTTATCTATTTCCCGCCAATTTCCAGTAACCAAGGAGTTCCACTATGGTTAGAGTCGGAATTACAAAACTTTTTTCAACAACCTATTTTCATTTGTAAAATAGCCACTTTGTAATATGTATTTTTATTATTCTGTTGCAAAATTATTGTTATTTAGAAGTAGCCATTTCTCAAATGTAATAGTAACCTATTACTATGCGTGCAAAATTTGTATTATCAATAATAAGAACCGTTCATGTTGTAACATTGTTATTTTTTCTAATGACTAATTTACAAAATATAAAAACTCCATGGATATAAACTATTTTAAGCTATAAGTTACGCTATCAATGCCAAAAATGTTAATTTAGGAATGTCTAGGGTATAAACAAACTTTAAATCTATTATAAATATTTATAAACTAAAGAAACACATTCCTTTCGAAAAGACTACAATTTAAGTTATCTAAAATTTCATAGTTCCAAAAGTTCACTATTATAAAAAGTCATTTTTTTACAAAATCATAAGAAGAATGTCACAAATTGTGCTTATTTTTAACCAAATTATTCCATCACTTTTTCTGCTTTCATATTCCTGGTGTTGCCATAAATAAAATTTCATAAAAATGACTTCATATAAAAAAGGGTTATCGATATTTTTGGAGATGCAAAAAAAAATTTTTCAACACTTGATCCGAAACTGAATTTTTCTGACGTCAATCTGACACGAAATTAAATATGGCGTCACAATGACGTTTGACAAACATCTTCAAGGATAAATGCAACCATTATCTTTGATTTTGAAACGCAAATTAGTATTTTGACTAGAAAAAAAGCATTTTGAGTATACGCTTTCCTAATATCGTCGGCACTTCGAATTTAGCGGAGTAAAAGTACATGTTTTGAAGTATAAGAGAGAAAAATTGTCTCTGTCACACATTATCTATGGACCTATTGAATTCTAAAGACAATACTTTCGGATATAATTTTCTTTTTATTTTGATAACCGCTATACCCAAAGTAACCAACCAAAGAAAATGTTAGTTATGTTAATAAATAAACTGGAAATGTTTTATAAAGAACACATTAAATGTAAACAAAGAGCAATTTATAATAAATCAAACAAAAACCCTTACCAAGTTACAAGAAACAAAATAAAGAAAAATCATATCTCTTAAAAACTGTACAATTGTTTTTAAAAAGAAAAATAATAAATCGTTTAAAAACTTAACTTTTAGTATTGGGGATTATTTAGTTCATTACTGCATATTTTATTATTAAAAAAAAAAACATCTGAAATTAACGGCCTCGGAACGCAATTAATCTGTCAAAACAAAATTGGAGCGAGGCATACAGACATATTTTTTTTTGTAAAATACGCAGTTGTTCTTGGCCAAATATTAATATATATATAATAAGGCCGTGTATTAAAGTTGCAGTTTATTATACGTCCATCCGTCGCGTGAATATATCTTACGCCTTTGGGGGCTATTTTTCAATCATTAAAAAACATATATCTGAGGAATAAAAATGGCGGTTTAGCATAACTAAGGGCCGATTTTTCAATCATCAGTTTACTTCTGTCTAAGGAATAAATATGGCGGTTTGACATATTTTCTATACAAAAGCTGTCAAAACGTCAAAAATATTCTTCAGATATAAGTTATCTAGCGATTGGAAAACTGGCCCTTATTTTTTTTTATTTATTTATTTAATTCAGGCAACTAGGAATTTAATATAAGGACTGATTCAGTTACAAAATATTTGCTACGCGCTCATTGGTCGAACAGTTTTTGACCTTCAATTTGTCATTCGTAGATCATACACCGCACAGCACGGACGTATAAGGACTTATTAGTAATGCGTTTTGTTCTTAAATATGTGGTTATTGGAAGGCATTTAGCCAGGGACATATTTAGGTGAAATTATAGTTTATAGTAAATTTTCAATGAATATCTGGAAGAATTACAAAATAAATAATGAATTTGGCACTTTTTTCATACAGCTTATAAAAATGGTTTGGAAGAAAAAGTCATGATACACAGTCCACTTAAAAAATGAGATAGGAACAGAATATATAGTAGTTATTTTGATTTGTTGTATTTTTTACAACTATAATATACCTGATTACGTCCCTGGGTGGTAGTTAGTAAAATAAATAAAACTATGCCTACTTATATTAAGTACCAGCCAACTTTAACGCAACAAATGTCTGGTTAGCTCTATGAAGATTCGAGAACTTACATAAATTAGTTATATACTAGCTGTTCCCCGCAGTTTCACTCACTTCCCGCAACCGGGTAAAAAGTAGCTTATATACTTTCTTAGGTTGTATACTTTCTGTGTAGAAAATTTCTTTTCACATCATCATCATCATCAGCCTATCGCAGTCCACTGCTGGACATAGGCCTCTCCAAGTGCACGCTTTTCTTTCGAAAATTTCTTTTAAATTGGCGGAAAAGCGAGACAGAAAAACAGAGTTACTTTCGCATTTATATTATTAGTAAGGTTTTTGTAAGTTGGCTAAATACATTCGGAATTCCGAAATTCGAAAGATATAGCTACTGTCTTGATTTTTTTCGAAACTACTTCAGTTTTTACTGATTGATATTGATGGAACTAAATATACATATTTTTTTGTTACTTTTTCGGATTTCTTGGAATGTATTCAACCAACTTGGTAAATTGAAGATATTTTATAGAATTCACCTTTTAACAGATATATCTATCTTAGATATAGATAATGTTTGTTCTATTTATCTATTAAAAGGTAATTCTAACTGTCTTCCATAAATATTTAATAGCACAATGTATACTTTTTTTTATTTTTGAAGAGACAATCAGTTAATAGTATTTTTAGGAACGTATTAGGTTTTATTTTTAAATTAATGTCAAATTGAAATAAATCATAAATTATTAGAATGTCATAGAAAATATTTTTATATTGTAGGTATTCAATTTTAATTGCCCTATAATTTTATATTAAATTAATATTATATACCATAAACCTGATTATTTCTTCAAAAAATTACATTCATCGATAGCAGCTAAAACACGCGCTTTCTATCCAAACTACGAAACGCCTAAACCAATAATGATGAAACTACATGAAACTACCGATGGTATCTAAACTTTCTAAAGCGAATCTATCAATGGGGCAGTTCGAATCTATGGTTTCAATTATTTTTATATCTATGGTTCCAAATAAAAATTGAATAATAATTTATTACTTTTAAGGCACGTAAATTGTTATTTTAAACTTATTATATTTGTTTTGTTTGTAAAAAGCTTATTATTTTGTTTTTTTCGTTTGTTTAAATTGAGATTTGTGACCGTAATTAGCAACATTTTGATAATATTGTAAAGATGAAATTTTCTAGAAAATCTGCGGATATTTGCCACTACTTTCGGGAGTAAATACTAAACCCATTTAGATATAACTCGGCAATATTAATAGCAATATATTTAAGATCTATTTGCATATCATTTCATTTTAACAAAATGTCCTGAGAGATGAAATAATATTAATTTCATTCTAACGTATAAAATTAATATCATTTACTGTAGTAGAAATTATGGTCACCTATCTCGATAATAATTAGAGTTTATCCACAACACCAAAAATGACAATATAATTAACAAATTTATTGTCAGTCGTCAAAATAAGGACCAATCGAGATCGTACAGTCTCTATCGAGTAAACGAGATATCGATAATTGCAAAAATATCGATAAAATATTTATCGATACTATGTATATCGAAATTTTTCTCGCCTTTTATCGATATTTTTCTTGTCTATTATCGATATTTTTCTTCTCTTTTATCGATAAGTTATGCTCTTTTGTGGTGATTGGAAGTAAATAGTAGAAATTGATTGTTCTGAGACTGAATTTGAACATCGTTTGCTAGATCAAGACTTCGAAAAACGTAATGATTAAATAAATAAATAGAAATTAAATAAAACTGTATACCCATTCCGCCACTCATTTGATAGTTAGTAGTTATGTTTGACAGGAAATATTGCACCTTATGTTGAAGGCATTAAAGTCTATTATTAAAATTTCGAAGTAATTTTGATGGTTTTAAGAAATTCCGATTTTGACTTAGATCTTCTACTATATTAAATTTTTGGTGTCTACTTAAATCGGTTTATTCTTTTTTATAATTTAATTCACCTTCTTAAAATCAGGTCTTCGTTAAAACAATGCCAATAAGTTACCAAAACAATTTCTCGATCTCGAAAAACGACAACTCGATGCACACTTAAAACACCTTCAAACAAACATCGATAAAAACCCACAAAGTGTGCACACATCACTTTAACTATCGATAACTTATTGCACATCACTACAACTTCACATTAGTGCAAAGGTGTTTAACACTCCCTATAATAAAATTCGACCACGGCCTTCATTTTCGCTAAGGATACTAGTAATTTTATACCATTGAATATTCAGCTTTATTAATACGACAATAAGGTTCAAAATCCCTGTCAAACACAACAGATAAAGTTACCTTGCATATTGGAAGGTAAGGTTCGTTAATATTAGTTCTAAATTGACAATATGACTCAGTCTTCTTTCTTATCCTGATTGGATTTCGGCGTTCCTTCCGCCGAAGGGGGCCGATCTGAATCGCCTTCTGATCCTGGGAAAGATAATATAAGATTTATAAACTTTTGTAATGATAGAGATTTAGGAATGTCTCGTGGCATAGTGACAGCCGCGAGGATCGATCGATCACAAAAGTAAAGCAATGCTTGCTCGATTCGTAGTGAATATGTTGTGATGACGAGTTCCTCCAGATAAATTTATGGATTTCGGCTGTCATTTTGGCAGTCGTTACGATCAGAAGCTAGAAAACTGCTGCCGCCGTTCGCACGCTTAATGCTATAAGCCAACCAGCTGGATCTATTTACGTGCTCGCTGAATGACTTCACTGTAGTCGCGCACTAGGGTGATAAGCTAAGTACGAATTTAGTTAAGTTTGTATGTGTTCTTTGTTATTTATGTGTTTTTTAGTTTAGTTAAAAAGAACCCATCTGCTGCATTAGGCACGTCCTGTAAATATAATGTTTCTGTATATGTAATGTTGTATATGTAAATAAATAAATAAAACCTGAAAACAGTCTCCCAAACACCAACCATTGTATTGCCCTAGTTTTTTAACCCATTGTCTCTCAATTTTCCGTAATGACAAAAAATTTGGCGACAACTACACTTTAGTATCAAAAAATAAAACTCTTCAGTATGCTGAAAAGTCCATGTATATTTATCCTACTTTTTAAAATCTAGGTATATTTACCAAAACTCCATAAACATTATTTTTCTCCTATTTATTAAATACTACGTATATTTACCGTGTTTCCTACAAGCATCGCCCGCCGGCTTATCGTCGTCACTCTCGCTGGCCGAACTCGGTAGAGACGAGTCGTCGCCGCTGCCTGTGAAATGTTGTATGTTCGTTTGTATGTGGGATGTTATTGTGGTACTAATGTATGAGAATTAATCTATATAAAAGGGTTCATGTATTTACAGTTACAATAAGACTTATTGGCAATGGAAATGGTCTAGAATCTTAATTATCGAGGGCTATCAGTAATGTTTAAACAAAAATTCGCAGCTATATGAAATTGTATGATGATTGCACACAATCATTTTGATTAAAATGAAATGACTATACTCGAAAGAAAGGGAACCATTCAATGTCTTAATCATGCTGCAACATCAAAAGACGAGCGAACCGGACTGTTTACTCACCAGATAAACCAAAAAATAACATACATACATACAAAAGTATTAAATAACTAATCACTCCCATCTATCTACCGCCTAAAATACTTATTCATGTTTGGACTGATCACACAAAAATAAACATAACATATAAATCTAGCGAGTTCTACAAATATGAGAAAGGACCTTAACAGACAGATAATAGACCAGTCTTGACAAAAGCAATATTTTCCAATGGTCCACTGATAAAAGACCATAATCTACTAACGAAAAGACCGCGGTCTACTAACAAAAATACCACGGTCTACTAACAAAAAGACCACGGTCTACTCACCAGGCATGGCATTGTTCGTCAGCGCGGGGAAAGGCCTCGCAGCCAGTAGAGGCGCCGCCGGCTTCTGCTTACGCGCCGGGTTGAAGCGCCCGCAGTAAGCACATACGTACGATACGTAGTCGAATTCTTCTGTCATTGCCATTCCTGAGGAAAAAAAATTGAGAACACATTATAAAAAACATATTTTTAATTATAAAAGATTTTGGCAGGGATGACATTTTAAAATATATTTTTTTTTGTTTACAAAACATTTAAGCAGAGATATGCCTCCAATACATAAGTAGAATTAGTGATAATTCAAACACAAATGCATACGCGAAAACATTATAATTGGGCACACAAAAACACTGCCTTAATTGGTGACGATAGTTCATGCAAACTCAAAATTACCACATGCGATTAACAGGACATAGGACAAAATAGGCTATCGCATTGCATAGACTTTATATCTTTCACCTAGATTTGATTTTTTCTAGTATGAATTGTCCCATAAAAATTTAAAAATGTAAATAGTAAATTACTTTAGTGGACTACTTGATATAGGTCGATTTTATAGACTGACATATTTTTAAAAGCTCTCTTACTCCTATAATTTTGACATTATGCATTTACAAATGATCTGGAACCATTCAAGCTTCTCCAATCTGTAAAAAAATCCCAATCAACATCGAGACTTATACTTTAGACATAAAGTTGAAAATCTAATGAAGAAATGTAACAGATTGGAGAAGCCTGATGTTCTAGAGTAAATAGATTCTCTTAAATAATATTATGTAGAGTTAATAATGTAGAGTTATTTGTATATCTTTTTGTTCGACACTTACCATTATGCGCCGAGCACTCAGAACAGATGAGCGCCATGCGATTATGGGGTCCGTCCTTCAGCAGAAAGTCCACCACTCGGTCTAGTGCCGAACGGTTCCTTTCGGGAAGCGGCCGCGGCAGCTGTTCCGACTGAAAAACCACATAAAAACATTTTTAGCCGAGTTCAAAAAAATGAGGTCCTCAGTTTGATCTATGTATGTGTATGTAATATTGTGTGATTATCCCTCGTCTTGGTTTAACTAATATTTTCCACCAAATGTACATTATGGAATGCAATAAATGATATGATAAGGTAATAAACCGACTAAAAAAGCTAAAAATAAAAGACTTTTTAAATAAATAAAACAGAGATTTTGTAAAAACTTTTTTTTCAATTCCCGGCTGTCATTGAACATCCTCGACAGTCGTTACGGGTAGTCAGAAGCCAGTACCTAAGTCTGACACCAGTCTAACCAAGGGGTATTGAGTTGTCCGGGTAACTGGGTTGAGGAAGTCAGATAGGCTGTCGCTCCATTTAAAACCCTAGTACTCAGCCTAGTAAGACTAGAATACGACCCCAACATTATTAGGAAAAAGTCTAGGCAGATGACTTTAACTTACCCTAAGCCTAGCGCCTCTGAAGCCAGGGTTGGGAGTGTTACCAATAGGCACCAGCATCCTGTTGTTGTTGATAGGCGTAGACGTTTGCATGGCCATCTGCTGTCTTTGGCGCAACTGGCCTGGGGTGGCTGACAATATTCATAATACACATATTTTTAAGCTATACATTAATATTGCAGATTGCTTTATGTTTATGAGCCTTTTGATAGGGACCAGTACAGGTCCCCTCTATTATGTTTTTTATATCTCTGATGCCTTTTGATATGTGTCATATGATGCCACTATTGAAATCTAAATGACCTTTACCATTTTAATTATGAGTTAATGATTTAAGGAGATATTAATAAGGGTCCAATTTGTAAACTTAACACTGGGGATAAAAGGTGCAAAAGTGTCAAAATCTACCAGGTTCATTGCTGGCAAGGCAGTGCTGAAAAGCAGTGAGGGGTTAAAAGTGCAGGATGAAATAAACACTGTAAGGGGAGCTGTATATTAATTGCTGGCCCGAGCTCTTTAAAAAGTAGACCCTCAATTACTGAATGAAAATGACAAAATATATACGGAGAAAAAAATGTGGGCGTGGGGTAAGTTTTTTTTCATTAGTTAAGTGTAATACTCGGCGGAAAATAACCTAAAAGATTCATCGTAAAATGTTCATTCATGGTTGGTGCATCTAACCTAGTAGGGATCAAAACTAACACACAGCAAGTATATTACCAAAGAAAACCCAAGATAACTAAAGACGGGACATATGTACACAGGATGACTACCTGGGGGCGTCGTGCTAGAAGCATTACCGGGCACGTTCGTCGACGGCACGAAGGGTTTCAGCGCTTTACACTTTATAATGAGTTTCTAAATAAAAAGTAATGGCTCAAGGTCTGTCGGTGAAAGGGGGGCGTTTTGGGGGCTGTCTTTTGTAAATTTGACCTTCAAAAAGTGCTGATTTTCAGCCTACTTTGAATAAATGACTTTTATCTTTATTAATTAAAAAACGGTCTCCCTTAGATTGTGTATTTTATCCTGCTCTTTACGGTTGGGTACCGTATAAAATAAAGGGGATTTTTCATTCACAAATCTTCTTATGATCAGTGTATTTTAATCTACCAGGGGTCAAAACAGTTGCACATATATTACCAAAGAAAACCCAGGATAACTAAAGACGGGACATATGTACACAGGATGACTACCTGGGGGCGTCGTGCTAGAAGCATTACCGGGCACGTTCGTCGACGGCACGAAGGGTTTCAACGCTTTACACTTTATAATGAGTTTCTAAATAAAAAGTAATGGCTCAAGGCCTGTTGGAGAAGGGAGGGCGTTTTGGGGACTGTCTTTTGTAAATTTGACCTTCAAAAAGTGCTGATTTTGAGCCTACTTTGAAGAAATGATTTTTATTTTAAAAACGGTTTCCCTTAGAGTGTGTATTTTAGCATGCCGTTTACGGTACCCAGGGTAAAATTAAAGGATTTTTTTCTCAAGATCAATGCATCTAACCTACCAAGGGTCAAAACTGATATATTACCAAAGAAAAACCAGGATAACTAAAGACGGGATATATGTACACAGGATGACTACCTGGGGGCGTCGTGCTAGAAGCATTACCGGGCACGTTCGTCGACGGCACGAAGGGTTTCAACGCTTTCGACTGATCTTCAGGGGTCCCGTATTTGTCTAGAATCTCCTTTGCCACCTGTAATCAATATAAAATGATATGTAGAATCAGTTCACAGACTTTCTGTGAGTTTCAATAATAGATCTATCAGTTGATCTGTGACTGGAGATTGAATTTTGACAATAGATTCATATAAATTATGTCGACTTTCGGCAAACGTAGTGTAGGACGTCCTCAGGCACGGTGGAGTGATGACTAGCGCAAGACGGCTGGCAGGAGCTGGATGCGAGAAGCCGAAAATAGATCTCAATGGCGTGCACTTGGAGAGGCCTATGTCCAGCAGTGGACTGCGATAGGCTGATGATGATGTCGGCTTTCAATCTCCAATCGCAAAACAATATATGTATGGGCTTTTAAAATCCGCAGTTAGATATTGTAGATAAAACACGGAGTTTTTCTGATCATTCATAGTAATTTTAAATGATTTTATCAGCTCATACGGAATAGCTATAATAGACATCAGACTCACGTGGGTATGAATTTTGCACGTAATTTATTTGAAACATGCTTTGTGTTTTAAATTGTATTTTTATTAGGTACATATTCAAAATGCGCTGTCTATGGCTATCTAAGTGTGAGATGTAACGTGTAAACAAAGATATTAAAATAAACTTTGTAAAAACACTTTTGCATTATTTTCATTTTGTTGCAACTTTTTCCTTATTTTGACCGATGTTTCTTTTATAGGCGGAACGAGATAAGAATAAAATAACATATTATACCAATAAAGATCGTGACCAAGTAACAGACACAAGGATTGATTCATCATATGGTTAAGCTACTATTGTTGCGGTCGTTTCGTGGATGGGTGACCGTCTACATCATAACGAATTCCTCCGTATCTCGGAAGGCACTTTAAAACGGTGGGGGTTCCGACTGTCATTTAAAAATCTTTGGCAGTCGTTACGTGTAATCAGATGCCAGAAAGTCTGACAACCAATCTTACCAAGGGGTATTTGGGTTGCCCGGATAACTGATTTGAGGAGATCAGATAGGCAGTCGCTCCATGTAGCACACTGGTACTCAGCTGCGTCGGGTTAGACTGGAAGCTGACCTCAAGACAGTTGGGAATAGGCGGTTGTTCGATGATACACTGGTATTCAGCTGCAGCCGGTACGACTGGAAGTTGACCCCAACATAGTTGGAAAAAGGCTCGGCAGATGAAGACTTACCTTATATGTCTCAGTATTCATGACTTCTTCGAGAATCTTTTTCTTTTCAGCTCTCATCTTGCTTAGTTTGAGCCTATTCTTGTTTATAGTCCAGTTGTAGTACCAAGATATACCTGATCTTAGGAATATTACTCTGGAACAAAATAATAACTTTAAGGCCTTTATAATAAAGATAAAAGGTCTCTATCAAGAAATCTGATATCGCTGAAAATCAGCGCTGAGGCTTTTGTCCCGTATAGGGTCTCAGCATTATGCTGAGCGAGGGCGTTTTTTTTTACACTTTCGCGCAAAAACCGACTGTCTTTGTCACACTCTGGTGGTTGACTGTTTTTGTGACAGTGGAATGAAGACTCTGGAGACGGAGATAGGCTCTTTTATCCAGTTGCTGGACGTAACTCCTTCAGAACGAGGATAAAATCGATGTTGCTATACTTACAAAATAGGCAGAACAAGCAACGGCGAGGCATAGAGCAGCGAATACATCCAATGCTGACTCCGCCCCACATACATGTAGTAGTACAATATAGCAAAGAGTACGTATAGCCCCACGGAGTACGCCATGATATAGCCTATGACCCGTTTGTGGGTCTGTTCCTTGTATTGGCCATCGCGCTCTATGCCTTTAATGTCGGTTTCGAGTCGATCTAGAATTTCTATTGTTGTTTTCTTGCGCTGTGAAAGAAATATTTAAGGTTTAGAATTAAAATGACAACTTCATCCTTATTAAATCCCAATTTAATTTGGGTGCAGAATGTCTTTTGTTATTATACTTCTGTCTGACATCTTCTAACAAGAAAACATTGCCATCTTTGGCGTTTTATTAGCCGACTTAAAGAAGAAGAGTGTTGTGTTTGTCAATGTATACTAATATTATAAAACTGAACAGTTTATTTGAACGCATCATCATCGTTTTTTTTTTTCAGGGATTTAAACCTTTCTTTCAGTGGTAGATAGACCATTTATCAACGCCCCTATCTTAAGGCTAAAAACTACACTTTTCGATCGTCAATGATGAATGAGACAGTCCCCGAAAACGCCTGGTAACAAAATCTAATCATGAAATCTATCGGAAGCCAGCAGCTTATATGATTCCCTAGCAACATTAAATGACGTATTACAAACTGCATGGTCTACAAATTACTTAAAATGCGTCACGGTCCAACGATGATGCATGCATTGCAGAATTCGTTAGTTATCCTGCATACAAGTTAACGTTAATTGGCCATGCGCACGAGTTACATTATCATACACGGGCGTTGCTCTTGTCGGTGTAATATTAATGAGTGCTACAATTTTCCTGGTCACTGGAATTCAGTTTTGCAAAGTATTTGTTTATTTTTGACTTTCCTTATTCTTCTTCTTTCATGTCGATGACATGTCATAAATTGAGACTACACTATGTCAGCCCAATATGCCGCCACAGCGAGAGCACGGCCGGATGCGCTCATTAAGAGCCGCCGTACACGGACTGCTTCAAGCAGTTGAGACCGACTGCTTAAAGCCGCGACCGCGCAGTGAACTATAGTCATTCATTCGCTGCCGTACACACGACTGCTCGAGCAGTCGCGACCGCTTCAAGCCGTCAACTGCATGATGAAATTCCATCGTGCCGTCGACCGCTCGCGAGCGGTTGCGAGGCATACACCGACTGCTCGAGCCGTTGACTGCGCTAGAGCAGTCGACAGCTCTCCGACTTCCCTCTCCCCCCCGCCCTTTGCGGCCTCGCGGCGTCTGTTTTCTCATTTGACTGCTCGAGCAGTTGGGTCGTAGCTCGAGCAGTCAACAACCGACAGCTCAAGCAGTCGACGCCGACCGCTCGAGCGGTCCGTGTATTTCACTCAGCCGCTAACTGCTCGAGCAGTCCGTGTACGGCGGCCCTAAGTCCTCCCGCGAGCAAGTTTCAGGGCACAGTGGACATGCGATTAGGTGCGACTTTCCTTATTTATATCATAGGTTACACGTAATTGGAATGTGACAATATGATTTGTAGTAACGATCCCGCGGTTTCACGCGGTTTTTTATGCAGGTATCAGTATAGAAAAAGACCATGTTTTGAAGTAAGCCATCAGGCTGAGAATGAGGTCACAGAATAGTTGTTGTCAAAAAAGTTGTTTCCAAAAAACTCTTGTAATATACTACAAAACGTCAAATTACATAGCCACAATGTTATTTCACAAAAACCCGCTGTCGGTAGAACTAACAAAAACTGCATACAAAACTGTCCCCTATTTTTGTAACATCATGAAAAACGAAAGTGCTCGCTCAAATTATTTGCACGAAATCTACTGTTTCATGCAAAATCATAATTTGTGAACTTTTTGTACGTAAAGCAAGTAGATTCTAATAGATTTCAAACGGCTAGACTAGTTTGAAAACTAGCGATAGAAATTTGTCTGTGGGTGGTTAGAAAGTTAGGTGGGCGTCGTAACAGTAACAATAATGGTTTGAAATAAAGCACGGCATTAGTGAAGCTTTAGATGGTTTAGAAAACATCTTTGGCGGTCGTTACGGGTTGTCAGAAGCCAGTAAGTCTGACTACCAGTCTTACCAAAGAGTATTGTGTTGCCCGGGTAACTGGGTTGAGGAGATCAGATAGGCAGTTGCTCCTTGTAAAACACTGGTACTCAGCTGCAGCCGGTAAGACTGGAAACCCAACTACAATGGGGTCCATCGTAGTTAGGGAAAAAGGCTCGGGAGATGAGGCCACAAAATACAACAGAAGTCAATCTCATGTATGTACTTCACTTTTCATGCCTAAACTCGGCGGTCGCGCTAGGGCTGTCAACTTTTTTATGCGCATAAAACTAACGTGGTAGTGGTAAACCAATACCTAATAATAAAATATTTAATGTGGCTTACAAGAGGTTAATAAACACTTTCAAAGGAAATTCGTTTGAACGAAATACCGGCCAGAGGCCGCCGGGCCGCTTACCTACCCACCTAACTGTACCTACCAACTGCGTTTTTTAAACGAACCATCGAAATATGAGAAAATAAGCAGGTACATACTATAGGTAATACGGCAGGCTAAAAAAACGACTGTTCACTGTTTTAGTTGTATTAAAACAACCGTCCACTGAACAATTTAATACGACTTTTTTTGTTGCTCCATTATTACTTTTTCTTTTGTTATTAAAATTAAAAATATTACAGTCAAATTACAGTTAGTATCACAACGCGTGCACATTTATTTACCTTGTGTGTGGCGCGCGTATCTCAAGAAAACGACAGCCGCGCTCGCACTGTTTTGAGTTGTTTTGAGACAGCGCGTCTGTGAACACGCACACATAGACACCTATGTCTGCGTGACTCGAACGCGCTTTGTATGTAAATTGACTTCTGTACCTATGTATTTTGTGATGAGGCGGTTTAGAAAAACAAAACTAAAATGTTTTTATGAATGAATATCGAGAAAAAACATTATGATGATAAAAGTTATATAATAGTTATGTTAAACTGAGATAAAAAATAATGGTTGGCTTATCGATCAATCTACAGCATTCTTCCATTATTGGGTATTGAAATTCTCCCCAATTAAGAGCGCTTTCAAACTAGCGTATTTTCTACGTGCGGCAAAATTTCGATCGCGCGGTTCCTAGTGTTATTTGAACCGGTAGCTGTCAAGTAATTGTTGGTAGGTATATAACGTATGGAAAGTACGAGTACATTGCGGAGCCGAAAAACTGTAGAAAATCCGAAGATCTGAAAACGCACTAAAAAGCAATTATATGCCAAAGGCCAAGTGGACCCTGAAAACTAGCGTGTTATTACATTAGCAAAATTTAATGCGGACCACCAAAAACATTCACTTTCCTTGAGAGTTTGAAGTTGAAAAACAATTGGAGCATGTCTAACTCACACTACAAACTATTATGAACCTTAAACCTATGCTAATAAGCATCAAAATTAAACACCTTCATCATCAAATTTTGGCTGCAACGGTATTCTTCGAATATGGACTTAAGTCGATGGGAATAAAGTTCAAAATGGTCTGATAATGATGGAAGAGGCAACGTTACCTCAGACAAAAGGCTTAGAAAGTGAGAGTGTAAACTGAATTCTGCATGAAAGGCTTTGAGCTTCGTATGATGACAGTAACAGATGATAGACGGCTGACTCAGAGTAAAAATAAAAGTTTGTTTAAAAGCCTCATGTTTTTGTATAATTGCCCTTTGCCGTTCAATCAGCGGTAACTTTTAAGGCACTGTTTAGGGTACCCCGTCAATTGTAATGGCATCTTTGAGGGGTGCGTAGAAAATAACGCACTGCCTTCTCCAATCTGTTTTTTCTCCAAATACGGGTTACGTCAAGATGGTTTTGGGAATTGTAAAATCTGATCAACTATACACTAACTTTAAGGCTCATTTTCATTGGCCGTTGAACTGGATCAATTCAGACGTTATCAGATATGAGGGAACTGGTCTTACTCGGCCTAAATTATTGAAATTCACAGGTTTGGCGCTAGGACTATCTACGACCAAAGAAGAAGTCTGGAAGCTGGCAGTATTACACCCCCGTGCCTGTAAGGGCACGTAACGATCATTGAATATGATCCTTTAACTCTTCTTTCCCCATCCCACCAGATTGTAGGCGATATAAGAATCAGTTTCATGCTCATTTTATCTAACTCATCTGGCATTGAAGCTCTGTAACACGATAAGGTCCGTGGTATGTTGAAGCCATCTCGGTAATCAACACCTTCACGAGATCACAAATCACGATATGAATCATAAAAATGTACCATTTGAAGTTTTATTGTTTCAGAATGTATGAGGATTTTCTTTCAATCTTTACATACAGTATAGAAATCATGGGAAAACGGCACTAATTAGGATGTAATTTTAGACATAGGAGCCACCTAAACCTGACAGAAAAAAACTGAGGAAAGGTGAAGAAAACCCGGTCATTGAGTCTGAAATCGCCAATCCTCCTAAAGCAAGCGAGGTGATTAACGCTCATTCCTTCTCTGTGTGAGAGGAGGCCGCAGCCTTGCAATAGGACGATGAAGAGGACTGGTGATGATAAAGTTGACCTTGGACCTTGAAACCCCTTCAAGTTCCTGCAGGATGTTAGTGAAACCAGTAAATGTTATAATTAGGAACAATTTCTTTCTAGATATATCATTTAGAAGTGACCGATAGCTAGTGTAAGTAACTTTCCAAATGTTTGTACTTTGTACTGGATCAGTCAGATAATTGGATAACAACAATTGCAATCCTGATTAGTAAGATAATTCTTATTTCTGAAGTGGCGAATTTGGTGTAATTTTTGGCGTTATTACCGTAGTTTTACTAAGAGGTATCATGTTGCCTGGGTAACTGGGTTGAGGAGGTCAGATAGGCAGTCGCTCCATGTAAAACACTGGTGCTCAGCTGCATCAGGTTAGACTGGAAGCCGACCCCAACTTAATTGAGAAAAGGCTGGTCAGATGATTAGCCAATTGGCCGCAACCATTCAATCCCGGCTTATTTCATAGTTCTATATTCCAGCGTAGAGGCTAGGCCTTCTAATGCCTAGTAGACCATAATAAGCTACACAGGTAATTATAAATCTGAAAGGCGATTAACTTTAGGGATTATTAGGGCAGACGTCAAGAGGCCTTAGAAAACTATTGTTTCAAAAGGTCAGGGTTAGGCGGATTTTGAATAGCTTACCTAATATCTAGACTAATATTACAGAGCTGAAGATTTTTTTTTTAATACCCTGATATATAAAAAGGCCTTTACAAGCTCTTATGAAACGTCAAACTAGTTGCACAGTTCCAAAAAGTTGGTCTCATCGAGAAGAGCCTGTAAGAAACTCCATGGACACTCTTTTTAAGACGTAATATGTTCACAATCTCAGGAACTAATTGTTCGGCTTGAAAATATAATTATGGTGTTTGATAGCCCATTCATCAAGGCTTTTAGTTAGGCTACATTAACGGGTGTGCAGAGCATCTCCCACGAGATGCGAGTGAAACCGATGATGGAAGCTAACTCCATTTTATCAGATACTAAAATGGAGTATAAGGCAGTGAAAAGTTGAGTAACACACTACAATATACATCGAATGTTTATCAATATTCAATAATAAATAAATATGAGTTGAACAATGTGGTATTGTAAACGAAGCGCGTTTATTATGCATTGTTTTCGTAAGCGACAATATCCTTGACTGTTGGTAAATTAAAACGGGCGTGTTTTGAACTAAGGAATGATCAAATTGATGATCAAACAGACATGTGTTGCAGAAGAGTTTGTTGCGTAATTTCTTCCTAGCAATGACACATAGGAAGTGGTGAATGGGCGTTTTGGGGGCTACCTTTATGTATATTTTTTGAAGTTCAAAAAGTGATGATTTTCAGCCGAATTTGAATAAATAATTTTGATTATACGTATAGCACTGTTCACGAAAGGAGTTCAATATGCTTGGATGCTGTCTGAAGTTAGCTACTACACTATTACAGGATGACATAGACTATATTTAGCCTGACTGAATATAGGAAACAGGAGAAATGTATTGTGTGAAAGTCGATATGGTTAGAAAGAATGCTGCTCGTGAGATGACAGCAGATAGAAGAATATGGAAGGAGAAAACATGCTGACCCCAAATAAAATTGGGATAAGGGCAGGAGAACTATGGGAAGCGGAAGAAACTGCAGGAAACAGCTAGTATTTAACTTTAATAATGCATTGTATTATTATTGTCACAACGGTAGATTAAAATAACACCATGAAGCCAGAATCTGATATACCTACCTAACTGAAAGCTGGTACAATAGGTCTCAAAATTGAAAATAGCATATAGTACTTTGAAATTTTATTCGTTTTAAACACAGAGTTAATTTGCTTCTGGTTTATGATCCCTTTGTTTAAGAGGTAATTTAATAGTGCCAAAAAGTGAATGGAAAGTAATATGATAATCTAATGTAAGGACATTACTAAAATAAACTGATACACAAGTTCTTAATTTCGCTTTGTTTTAGATTAGGATATGATATTTCAGTTTATACTTCCTTATACAGTAACTAGATCTTGGTTGGTTTCACGCATCATCATTTGCCTAGCCTTTTCCCAACTGTGTTGAGGTCAGCTTCTATCCTGATCAGATGCAGCTGAGTACCAGAGTTTTACATAGAGCGACTGCCCATCTGACCACCTCAAACCACTTTCCCGGGAAATCCCTTGTGAATACTGGTTCAATTTGAGAAATAAATACTAACAGCCTTACTTATAAAATAATAAGTTATACTTAAGAGAAGTTTAAGAAAAAATCTTACTTATAAACGTGGCTGAAATAAATCATTTTCTTAGCAATGTCTTAAATGAGCTGTCAAATTAAGTAGCCTCACACCCTTGTTTAACCCGCTAATTATCAAAATGGCTGGATTCTTACCAGCTGATTTTTCATTTCCGGTTTATTGACAGCTCAACTTTTTAATTTTATATTTTACGGATGCCATTGTTGCCATTACACAACGTTTTGATGACAAATATTTTTTTAAGCTACCAACATTCCGGTAGTGTTGAGAAATTAGTATGTTTTTATGTCATTATCTGTTCATTACTTAAGACATGCTTAAGCAACGTTTATAGGTCAAAATAATTTAATCACTACTTAAGGCTTTAAGTAGTAATTACTTAAAACAATGCTTAGAAGATGATTTGTTGATTTTTATAAGTAAGGCTGTATAAGTAGAAAGCCCATTTAATAAGCAACCCTGTAGGGTACACACAGGATATATGTATACCTAATGTTAGAATTTCATTAGGAAATAACCCCCCGAAATAATGATTGCCAGTTATGTTGTGTCATTGTAGTAAAAAAGAATACACCCTCATGTTTGTAGTTATGAATATGTTCAATATTATTTAGACATATTATTATTTATTTATACTCCACTTGAGCAGGCACATAGGCTAAAAGTTTTTTACACAAATACCAAAAAAATTTACTACTGCTTAATATTATGATTCAATTAATTAAGCAATTGTTATTATTGTTTTTACATTATTGATTTCTGACACTTCTGCAAATATTGGAGCTGTATAGGATGAGAAACATCAGGATTAAAAAAACATTAATATAACCGCAACAAAATCCGAAAAACTAGTTTTATTTACATTGTTTTTAAGCGCCACAATTTATTTTTAAACTGATTTTTTAAATAAAAAGTCATATCAAGATTATCTTTAGTTAAGTGCCTCCTCAAATGGTATTGACATTGATAATGAATATTGAATTTATAATTATTCCATTAATAAATATCAGCAGATAAATAATAATTAATGTTAGCAACTAAGTTTAAAGTTTGTAGAACCAATTGAAAATATTTTGAATGATAATGTTCATAAATCAATTAATTTATCTTGAAGTTTTTAATTTATATAAAAATATTGCAAATAAAATTTTGTTAGTGTTATTAAAAGATGTTTATGATATTATGATGAAATGTAAATTATAATATTTCACTTTGTCAATGAGTTATGCGTTAATTAAATCATACCCATCCCACATTCCTAATATAAAAATATGAATGAAAATGAACATTTTAAAATAAAACTTTTCAAACTTGAAAACTTGTTAGGAGACTAGTTTACAGGCACTATTTTACCGACATCTGTTGTTCATAGGAGTTGTCTATAAGAAAACCCATTTTCAGCAGCAATTTTTCAAGAACAGAAGTCTAAATTTTCACGAAAAAGCGACACAGAGGAAAGAGAAAGGTACAACGAAATAATAGGGCACAGTTATGCCTAGGAACGCTAAGATGCCTGATTAGACCCATTTATAAAACCCTCAGGTCACGGACAAACATTTGAGTTGCCGCCAAAAGAATATTCCAAACGTTTCGAAATAGTTTTGGCTCTAACACAAAACATATGCAAAAATCAATCAAACCAAAATTTACTTACGCGAAATCTTGATATGATCAGGCCCATTTTCTTGACTTCTTTACTTCAAATATCAAGTGAATTTAATATAGATCACTTTTAACTCTTAACACAGCCTCGTTTTAGCGTTTTTAGAAGCTAAAAATAAGTTTGGCATAACCAGGTGATAGTTGATGACGAATGTATTATAACCTATACCTAACGCCGATTCGGGACCATTACAAAAATATAAAAGTTAATTAATCGGCTATTTGTTTAAATGCCAAATCACATATCCACTAGTTGTTTTCGATTCAGTATTATTTGCAAAATCCACCGCAAGAACTACTGAACAAATAAAATTCAAGAAAAAAACATTTACTTTCAACAATCATCCACAGATAAAATATATCGCGACGCGAATCGCGATATGACATTAGAGTTGACCGTTTATCAAGGAGAAAGTACACATTATTTTAAGAAAAATGGATGGCAAACAACATGGTTACAGACTGTTGTCTTAATGCAAATAATAAAATAGGTCATGAGTGCATATTGATAGCTATAGCAGAGTATTTTCAGTACTTTCTTTCACAGTTTTCTTCAACATTACTGAAGGTTTTCACTTTTGTATAACCAGTTACGCAATATCGTGTGTTACCTTGAAATTCAAATAATTTAGAAGTGAGGACAGGGGATTACGTAAGGGTATCATGCAGAAGTCAAAAGGAACTCAGTAACTCAGTATTGTATTTCATTTTGATAAAATATCGTACATAATATTTGGAAATCGTTTAGAAATCCACCTATTATATTATTTTTCTTATATTGGTAGAACTGAGACAATAATTATTTCATTTCGTGTAACAGGGAGAGCAAAAAGTTACCAGCTCTCGCAAATGAAATTTCTACTATCAAAAAGAAAAAATTAAATTGTAAAAAGGTTTATTGCTTTTATAACATTTTACACATAATAAATTTTACAATAAATATGAACATATCCTAACAAGTTCTCCAGTCATCTGTGTAGCACTCCAACTTCGTGACATCAGCTTGTTCTTGAGCAGTTTGTCTTCCATATTCATCCACACAGCGGCACATACCTCGGCGACATTGTATCCTTCTGAAGTTACCGTTCTTGCAACAGACTGGCCTTTCTGGCGACGTCCTCATTATGTTCGCTGTTTGAGCACAATCTGTAAAACAAAGGATAATTATAACTTACTTGCAATAATTATTTTAACGGAAACTTGCTTGTAATTATTAATCTTAACAGCCAAGTTAACAACCTTTGTAACAAAGTATACAAACTACCATATTGTTTGTATGCAATGCAGGATTATCTATATCCTTATAGCGCCTGATAAAATTATAGTCGCGATCATAGACTTAAAATTAACAGCGGGGTCGAAATACAGTACATAGGTACCAGTTTTGTTTTAACCTTTTTAGATTCCAAATAACTTCCATCGGTGGCTTGACCCACTTCCTCAAGGAACTAGTATAAGGAATGAGTAGGCACTTCCCGTACATGGATAAGGTATTTTGAAAATGAAAATAAACTTACTGCAATTCATATTGTCGAAATCGCTTGATGTGGGCAATGATTCATAGTCCTCAATTTGGTGGCCGCGCTCGTCGATGCAGATTTTTCTGGAAATACGATATACATTACCTACTTTCAAAATATTTATGAACATGTAAAAAAAAAGGAAGATCCAACATATTTTCCTGGGAACAAATATTTTCCAACTCGTATTTTTCCTGACATGGCAATAAGAAAAACAAATACGATGTTACTGCAAGGTAACTGGGTTGAGGAGGTCGGATAGGCAGTTGCTTCTTGTAAAACTCTGGTACCTACTCAGCCGCATCCAGTTAGACTGGAAGCCGACCCCAACCTACTTGGGAAAAGGCTCGGGAGATGATGAGGTAGGAAGATATGAGAATTTTACATAGATATATGGGTCACTTCATACGCTTGATCCACTGCCATCAATAGGGTGTGCGGCTACATCTAGTTCTAACCGTTATAATAAAGTCATCTCATATTTTTAACAGAAGATAAGAGGATACAAGTAAGTACCATGGCTTCTCCTAGCAAGTCTTAGAACTAGAACTTCGGGCTTTACTACTTACGAGCCGGTCCTAGTCATGGCAATCCTGGTAAAGGTCCCATCAGGCAGACACTCAGGGAAGGTATTGTGATAGTCCACATTGTACCCTTCCTCTTCACTCTTGAGGATCAGAGCTATCTTCTCCTGCATGTCTTCTAAGCATGGAGTTGTGAAGTTGTACGGAGGCTCGCCTTCTGAGTATTGCGGGAATAGGTCTGTTTCTCTGTCGTCTGAAAGTAAAAAAAGCGTAGGTATTATGGTTTAAAATATTTACAGACACGGTTTTGGATAAGAGAGAGGTGGATGTTTATTTTAAGTGAAGATGTGAAGAGGGCAGGAACAAGTGGTAAATAACATGAAAGCTATCCTTTTTATTGTATACGAAAAAACTTTTCTTTGGAGGCACAGTAAATACCCCGTTATTATCTCACAAAGAAAGTTACTCACAGCAAGGCAAATCCGAAATCGGATGAGTATCAAGATCAATGCTCTCGCTAGCATCCACAATGATTCCAGTCTGCTTATTGACACAATAGCAAGTCCTGCCGATGCACTGGATCGGGAAGAAGTTCCCGTCTGATGTGCATCGGGGCCCAACCACTGGGGTCGGCACTCCTGGGGATATTCGCTGCTTTAAGCGCTCGTGGAAACGGGAACATCCTGGGAATTTAAATGGTGTTTAGTGGAAGCAGGCCAGCTTTAGTTCTTCCAGCCATAGTGTTCCTATTCGTTAGCTGGGTTAAGTGGCAAAACCGAAACAGAGTGTTAACCTGAACCCATTTACTAATGAAAGCATCATCTGTCTAGCTTTTTCTAACTACACATGTATTGGTATAGGCTTCCAGTCTAATCAGAAGTAGCTGAGTACCAGTGTTCCGTCAACTATCCTATCTATTGGCTCGATTACTTGTTGATTGGCAGTAAACTTGAAACTTGAAATTCAAGAAGGCATCTTTAAAATATATACTGACCGCATTCTAAATTCCGGATAGTGATAGCTCCTAAGTTCAGCACTTCACCAAATATTCTGTGTCCTTCTTCAGATTGGCAGAAACATCTGAAACGACGAATTTAAAGTGAAGTAAATAGAAATGTAATGAGGAGGTCTAGAGCAAATGGAGTAGAATAACAAAAGGTATCTTAGCTCTATTTGTTCTTTAACGTACTCACAGTGACACATAATGTGCTGTTAATAAATACCCACGATCATCGTCTCCCTAGCCATTTCCCAACTATGTTGGGGTCGGCTTCCAGTCTAACCGGTTGCAGCTGCGTACCCGTGCTTTACAAGAAGTGACTGCCTATCTGACCTCCTCAACCCAGTTACCCGGGCAACCCAATACCCCTTGGTAAGACTGATGTATCATGTGCTGTTAATAAATACCTATTATTATTGAAAAATTGGTGCTTGGATCTAGCATCTACTCACGTGTGTGCAGGTATGCACTCGTAAGGAGCGAACATCCCTCTTCCATTACAGTGTGGCCTCTGCTCCAGGGAGCCTATCAGACCTTTCTCCTCCCTGTCGTCGTAGGTGTCTTGCGCGGTATGGCATTCTGACTTCACTGGAATTGCAGAATATAACATGTTATAGTAACGAAGAAGATAAAGGAAGAGAAGAGTGGTAATTTACCTCATGAGACATTTGAGAGAGCAGGTTAAGTGGGTTCAATAAAAAGCTATCACATCGTTTTCTACATATTGGTGTGTTGCTTTACTCTACCATATGGATTGAACTATAGACTAGACAAATTAAAGTTTTAGTAATATTTCGTCACGCTTATTGTCGTCATGGAAAATGTTTCTGAAAACCTTGGTTTTATCCATTGATTTGCTAAGCTTATTTTGATCAGGGGCCCGATTCTCCTAATTTAACTTAAGCGACATACGATTCACGTTCGACTCGGTTCGACTGAGATTCAATCCCGACTCTATTACGATTGAAGCGTATGTGGCATTCCGCTATTTTTTCTTTGAAATAAACGTCTTTATCCTTTTCTGTCATTCAATAATGAATCATTTTGTCTGTAAATTATTTACGATTGCAATATGATTGTAGAGCAAACTACCGTATAGACCAAAATCACCAAAATAGCTGACCAATCGAATGTCGTTGGAATACGATTGGTCTTATTTTAGTAGCAGAATGCCCGATATGGTTAAAACTGCTATTGCGATCATATTTCGATTCGATTTCTATTCAATTTTGACATTAACTTAGGAGAATCAGGCCCCAGGAACCATAATTTATCGTATGCAATTCAAGTCAGACATAACCGTAAAAGATATATTTACTTAACAAAACTTACTCCTAGTACAAGTAGTCCACGAGTCTTCATCAGCAGTGCAAGTGAGACCGTCTCCACATCTTCCTATGGTGGTGCCCATGCCGGGACCTCCTGTCGAGCAGTGCTCTCCTTCCCCTGAAACATCAGAAGATACTGATTAGTAGTAGAGGCTAATACATAGTAGAGCTCAATGACAACATTTCATATGGAGCTACGGGTCGTCTGATTTTAACGAATATGTAAATTACGCTCCCAGTCGACAGCGATGGGGACGAATTTTTAGTCATAGTGTTTTCTTTTTGTTTTACTAGGATAGTTTTTATATGTATTGTAAATATGTAAATAAAAAAATCGCTAAAGGACAGATTTATCAGTTTCTAATTCTGTGTTATGGATTTGATACAATGTTTTTTGACTGGAATAAGGAACAGAAACGGAGTTCTTTATTCTTTTTCAGCTTACCAGAACATTTCTAACAGTCGCAAATAGCGTAAGTTTTATATCTACCTTTAATTTATGCATTTATTTGTTTTTTATTACTTTATATTTTATATGTTATACTATCGCTACATCTCTCAATTTAAATAACAATACATTACCATAGAAAACGAGGCAGTAGTCACAGCAGTTGCATATCGTGGGTGATCGCATTCTCAATCCCCTGTGCGTCGCGTTGTTCACGTTGCAGTGTATCGCCGGCTCTGCGCAGCCCTCCTCGAAGCGGTATGTCTGGGGAACAGTTTTATATGCAGGAGCTAAGAGTAGATACTTAAAAAATCTCCTACCGGGGCTGGTGGTTGGTTTAAAAAACAATTAGAAATCGTAATAGTTAACAAGTTGTACACAATAATGATGCTGCAGTTTTGCGAAACATGACCATCTGCCTAGCCTTTGAGCTAAATATATTGAGGTCGACTAAACTACTGCCGGAGCTGCAGGATTGTTCAAAAGATTTACTGACACTCCCTCACGCTGCACCCACTGTCGAGGGTTACCTATGTAACGATATTCACAATATATAATCTGAGAAAGGTTTCAAGAAAAAAATTGTGTGAATTCACACTTCCACATCATCTGCTTTTTCTGGTTCTCTGGCTTTTCACTACTGTACATCAGCCAAGTGACATCACTGCAGTACATCAGAGTAGCGAACTGTTTGTGGTCAAACAATCAACATACCATCACACTGGTATCCTACCTCACCTCCACATCGTCTAATCCTTTGTCGTTTATATTTTTATAATATTCTACCTAGCTTCTAGCTAGCCTAACTGTTAGTTTCGTACTTGTCATGAATGATTAAAATTTTCCCTGAAGCTATTCTCTGAGCAATCATGTATGCATCAATCTTCTAACCATAAAGGAAAGTCTGCTTTTAGTTTACTTCATTATTCCAATAATCTAACAAATCAGTAGGTAAGTATGCGGAATTCCATTGTCAATAATTAGTCATGAATTGTCAGTAAGGATCCGGAAACTCAATAACATTGTTATAATTTGCATGCATCCTTTTAAAGTACCTAGGGTGAATTAAGTAAGATACATATTTACTCTAATTTACTTTACTTACCCTACAAAATCCCGGTTCACACAACACATCATTACTTCCCACAAAATAAAACAAAGAACACGAAACAAACGCTAAAAATAACTTAAAATCAGCCATTTTGATTGTAACCAAACATCACACTGATTTGTGTGAACAATGTTATCTAGAAATATACTTATTATTGTAATTATCGGACAGATAATCTGGAAGTTAAAGGAAGTTCTGACGTGTAGATAAAAAATCGGTAGTGTCCTTTAATGAAAATAGATATTATTACTATTAATAGCCTATAATGTTTTGGACAAAGGCCTCCCCATCTCGTTTCCATACTTCCCGATCCTTCGACCGAGTCCACCGGTCTCGACGATGTGGGTCTACTACACCATCGCGTCATTTCTTTCGGGGCCTATCCCGCCTGCGGTGTCCATCTTGAGGTGTCCACTGGGTGACAATAGTGGCCTATCTCTTCGGATGCATTCGGCTGACGTGCCTACCCTAGCTCCATCAGTGACTCCTGTTCTGGAACGTACCTCGGTATTTCATATACGATCGGTCCGTTTTACCTTTATATTTTTGTCAGCAAGGCTTTTAGCTTGTCAAATATCCTGGTGAAGCCCTGGTAGGTACACAGCTCCAGAAGGAACGAAGGTAGGTTTAGCCTGTTAAAGTCTGACACTCTCTGTCTGTTAATTTTACAGCCGAAGCCAAAAATGGCCAGAATGAATAAGATTCAAGGCTGGGGCTACAAGTTGTTACAGGTGGCTGAAGAAAGGAAATACCTATCAAAATAATGTAGGTTTTGTTGTTTAAATTATAATCGTGTTTTATCTTTTACAAGTTGTAGCCGGCTCTTTTAGGAAGTCCCTGCATTATCAACATTATTCGATAGCTTATCAATTTATCGTAGACTATCAACAAACTGGGTGAACCTCCTCCGTGGGGTGAACATTCAAAATTAAAGAGTAAATAAGCTAGCTAGTACTTCATCATCTGCTCTTGATGCTAAATGTGACACGGGTCGGCCGTCTATGAGGATTGGTAGACCCCAGTATACGGGTGTATCAATAACCAACTTCTAATTTGTTTCAGCCCGAACCGGGAATCGAACCCGAGACCTCGTGCGCAGCAGACGCGCTATAAGACCTATGAGGCAGTTAAAAGGTGTAGAAATAAAACGAGAAACAATAGTCGAACTTTTTATTACTTTAAAAGACGTACAGTGCTGTATGTACACAGTGGTGTACCTAGTGGAGAACCTAAAACATTATATTTCACATCTGTGAATAAAATAAATTACTTAATAACTAAAACATTTAAATGTGCCATCTATAATCTTAATCTAAATAAAATTTTTATTATCAGGTGCACTAGCAATAAGCTACATTCAACGCCTTTTTTATGGCAAATTATCAAATGACCTCTCCCTCTGTGGTTGCAGCGTAAGAGGTGCACAGAGGGTCAGACTCTCGCTGACTAAAAGCAACAATCCCGCAGAATGGCAGAAATGGAAAGAACAGAAAAATCACTACCAGGAACGTGATATTCAAACTCTTATAAACTAAGTAGTCTTTACTCCTCAAAAAAAACTATGACCTCATTACAAACCCCTATGATCACATGAACAGGTATGTTTGTCTCCACTATCACAGTTATCTAGCTCTTATCTTTGATAACTACAAGAATGTTGTGAGCACACACCGCAATATAAAGTAGTGAGAAGATAGATACTGTTTGCTGACGGATCTTTTTAATGGTGTAAGATTTTGTAGAGAATTTGGGTTAGATAGGGTACATTTTTAACCGACTTCACAAAAAGGCTCTTTTGTCGGGATCTTGGTTGAGTAATATTTTGGCAGTTTAGCTAAGTTCTTGCGGATCTGGGAATTATAGTGTATTTCGCTCGGTTTCTTCAAAATTAGTTGATAGACCATCCTTCTCTGCGACAGAAGATGTGCTCAGTGGGACCTTAAAAAAGCTGATGATGATGATGAATTGTTCTACAAATAGATATATGGGTATGTGAGCACAAATGAGTGCTATTTTCTTGTAGCGTTGAATCTTTCTATGGAAAAGAAAATAGCGTAGGTTCCTACTAAGTATTTATTTAAAGTCGGCAACGCACTTGGGACTCTGCTATTGTTGCAGGGGTCGGCGGGCGGCGATAAACGCTTACCATCAGGTGATCCGTGTCTTAGATAATATCGCGTAAAAAACAATATAAGAGGAAAACTGGAGAAAAAACACTCAGCTGCATGCTTTATTCTTAATATGAATTCTTGAAAGAAATCACAATACTACAAATTACGCTGAAAACAAAATAGATAACACTCTTCTTCACGGGTAATTAGGTATTACAGATGCATATAAAATATTAGGATTGCGCAAGCAGTAAGACAATATTAAAAGCCAAACTGTTGTTGACTTTACAAATGAGATCGAGTCAACAAAGTCTTAATAATTTCGTATCATAAAGATACGAGACAGACAGACATAAGACTGACATTATCATTTATCTGAGTACAAATAAGTATTTAGTAACTAAGTTAAATTAGACACACAAAAGCTGAAAAACACCTGTAAGTGAAATATGAAATAAGAAGACATGCTAGCATAGTAATCTGTGATGCTAGGCCAGGCTTAAATTAAACAAATATTAAATTAGGATAAAGTCATGGAAAGAGAAAATTACATAACAAGATGAGTGGAATATACATAAACTTGTGCGTGCTTTATAATAAGTAAGCTATGTACTACCTATTGCTGATTGACACACCGCTATACTTATGTATGCACAGAACTTATATATCAAAATTAATTCATATCGAATCAGATACTCTGTAAGTGTTCGTAAGTTAACTAACATTTCTTCGAACATCAGCTTACAACGAAATCTTCTTGCCAGGATTCTCTTCTCTTCTCGTAGAGCCGGCGACCGTTCATAAAGAGAGCAACTCCATGACAGTGTTTAATGGCAATACTGTCGACGGATAGCTCTCTTCATTAACAGATCATGGGCTTCTTCTTACTTCCAGAAGTCTTCTGACGTCGATTCTTGCTGGTTTGGAGGCTTCTTTGTTAATAGGCTAAGGCAGGTAGATACATAAAACAGAAGTGGGTTTAGATATTTACTTAACTTGCTAATTTATTTATTCATAATACCTACTTAAAATAATAAGAATACAATTTATGATAGGGAAATATTAAAACTAAGTACTTGCTAATTGATACATAGGTACTTGTTAAAAAAGTTTGCTTTTAAACTTAAGAATACAATATCAGATCATCAATTCAACATTCCTGAGTTACAGAAACTGAAATAACATGAAGAAAATATATCTAGTTTAACGTACATAGCTACAACACTTAATAAAATCCTAAAAAAACACTTCTTTTAAAATATTATAAGTTATATTATAGGTAAGTGTGTATCTATGTATTGATTATCTAATGAATCCGTTGCAATCGTCAAATAACTCTGATTTTCCTACAAACTACAATTACAATTTGGCGGCAACATTGCGGATGACATATAGGTCTCGGCACGGAGGTGCTAAGTGCTACACCACGGAGTTGAAGCGCTACTGTTTGCTGAACATTGTAAGAGTTGTTACTGGATAACGGGGTTTCAGGGCTGGTGAGGATATATAGGTTTCGATAAGTATTTTATGCTATTTATTATTGGATAAAAAATTTTGATAAAGAAATCGAAGGTGCAGTATTTTGCGCCATTAGGTGACACATAAATTGTGAGGGAGATCAATCGCTAATGATTTATAAACTAATTAGGTTATCTATTCAGTAATTTAGGTGCAGCAAGAATTAAAACTTCAGGACGGTTTTAAATGCCATTTTAGAACATTTTGAGTTAAAGCATTTTGTTCCTCATGCTTTAATGCATTGATGACATGCACACACATCTATCAATCAATCATTCATCTATTTGAGTACCTACATTTTTGGGTACTAGCATGATCACAGGTTTTGGCAGAATTTTGGCAAAAGAACACGCTGTACAAATACATAAGTTTTCCCCAGCCGTAAAAATATGTTCAAGAGCAACTTTGCAAACATTTTGGACACCATCAAAATAATTAAGCCATGTTAGTTTATAGTTAACTAGCTGGTGCCCGCGACTTCGTCTGCGCAGGTTTAGTATTTCGAACAATATGTTTACAAATTGTAGCCTATGTGTTATTCTGATGTATAAGCTATATTATTGTAAAGTTTCATTAAAATCCATTCAGTAGTTTTTGCGTGAAAGAGTAACAAACATCCATACATCCATACATACAAACTTTCGCGTTTATAATATTAGTAGGATTTTCTACTTGTCAACCCTAAACCTTTGAACTGCAAGCGGCCATCTCGGTCTAGTTTGATTATTTGACAAAACATTTAACTGTGTTCCCACACAGGCCTTTGACCGTTTTGAAAATTGATCCCTATTACCACTTTCTATTGCACTTATTTAAATATCTATGTTGTTATTGACGCAATTCACAACTGCAGAATTGATTAAGAAAAGTTAAATGAAATAGTACCTACCGATCATGTTCTATGAGGATATACTTGGACGATGATAGGTAAACAAAAAATAGGATGCAAATTAAACCATAGAGAATGTCTTAATCTATACAATCTACACTAATAGAGGAAACATTTGTTCGTTTGTTTGTACTCGAAAGGCTCCGAAACTACAGAACCGATTTTACAAATTCTTTCGCTGCCGCTGCGCTGTTAGGAAGCTACACTATTCCCGAGCGACATAGGCTATCCGGGTACGGGAAGAAGTGCCCTAGGAACGTGAGTGAAATCGCGGGATAACAGCTAGTCTTGTATATTTTAAGTCTAAATACGCAGTCTTTTATATAACCGTGTTATAACAAAGATTCTGTCTGTCAGTCGTGAAGTTAATTTATATTCAATTGTTTTACACCTTTTGTCTTAAGAGCCATACCTTTCATATTTTATGTAAGTCTATGACATTGTATGGAATTATAAATAGATGTGATATAACCTATTTTCTCTTTCTACAAGAAAATCTTGCACTTAATCATGGTTTGTAGGTATTCAAAGAAACGTCACCCTAAAGTTATGGTTAGGTTTCAATTTTAGCAGAAGCTGAGTCGGAACTAAGTGCAGTATATTTGAAAATAGAAGCTTTGGTTATTATAATTTGTATATTAGTCTATGCTTCTGCCTAGCTTTTTCCCGCTCCGCCGACTGCCTATCGGACATTCTTACTAAGTTACCTAGCTAGAGGCAACACTGGTCGTCAGACTTTCTGGTTTCTGAATACTTGTAACGACTGCCAAAGATGTCTAGTGACACAAGTAACATGCCTTCCGAAACACGGAGCAGCTCGTCATGATAAGATCAGTCACCATCCATGTACCTACTGACCGCGCAAGATCTTATTTTTATAGTCAATTGATGTCATCGTAAACTGTCCATATTACTGTACATTATATACCGTTCTGCTGCTACGCATTCCTTGGACAGTTATGAGGACCAATGTCTCCATCCTCGAAGAGCTGAAGGTTGCCAAGCGTCTGCTGACTACGTGCCAGGAAAGGATCCGGAGTTTCTTTGGGCACATAATGCGATCTCCATTGCATAGACTGGAGAGAATCATCATTCTCGGACAAATGGAGGGGAAGCGCGCTAGAGGAAGAGCACCAGCTAGATGGGTGGACCACCTCAAAGAGGTGACGGGAGGCCAGATACAGGGAGCAGTACATATGGCGCAGAACCGGACCGAGTGGAGAAGATTGACATACAGTCACGATCCTCAGCATTGAGGGAACGACCAGAAAGAAAGATATACCGTTCAGCATTTTCTTTAAACATATTTTCTTTGAAAGAGTAACTAACATTCACCCATCCCATCAATACACGTAAATATCAATGTAATAAATGCGATAATGATGAAATTACTGCAAAATCGTACTGAAAATTTTAAATACTAAGTAGCCATGACTAAATATAACAGATGTGTCTGCAACTGAAACTCAAGGTAACGTCTGTCGGTAACTCATTAATGATTGAATGTACGCTAAGTACTGCTAACTAATTAACTATCTTCACGTTGTAGTTGCAACAATGTGTAGAAGTTAAGCGAAAGTTAAGTTTGTGTCTAGACTTAGGTATGGAGATTCTTAGTGGTAAAGGTTAACAACAATTTCAAGCAGAATAGTTTTTATTTGTTTGAACGCTTACCTACATATATCATTAACCGCCAGTACAATTTGAGTCAATTCGTTCAGTGTTAGAAATCCCATTTTTCGAAAAAAGGCTAATAAACTACTTCTTATTTGGGTACCTACGGGAAATTGTTCTGGTGAAACTGTTTTTGGAACAATTAGCACAAATAAATAGTATAGAACAATTTCTTGGGCGCTTTCAGAGGTCAGTACTTTTACTAGTTTTCGGTTCATTGTTTATGTAGGTACCTTACCTACCTAGTTTCTATGGACCAGAATTCTGTTTACTTATTATAATTTCATAAACAACGCTTGGTATTTCCTCAGATTCCTCAAAGACCTATTTTTCTTATTAACTATTGTGACCAATTTGTCACATAAAATCTAAAACCCACATGTTAATAGAAACATATCTTCCTAAGCGACATTTGAAGTGTGTAGGCATAAGGCGTGAATTATCTCGGCACGCCTAAGCGTGTCAAGTGGTGCCTCACGACGACTAATTTGATTGGCGGACTTGCTCAAGAAGCCGTTACTTCGAGGTTAAACTACGGCAGTTTTGAGACTTTTTGGGTCTGATAGATTTTGTTTTAGGCCTCAAGTATACCTATGGGACTCTACACTAGGTTTTGTGCCATTTACACTAATGGTGAATGTGATTGTCTCTTATATTATAAAGGTAGAGAGGTTGTTTGCGTGAATGCGCTAATATCATGAAAATCTTGAATGATATGAAAAATTCATTCAGTGTTAGATAGCCCATTTATTGAGGAAGGCTGGCTAATTTTATGAGTGCCACGGGACATGGGCGAAACCGCGGAAACTAGTCTGTCTACAAAGCTAAGGCCAAAGAACAAATGGTAGGTAAACCGATTAGACGAGCTTCGAAGATTCTCAATTATTACCTAACTAATAACTGAAAACTTCCCCAAGAAGCGGTCCGGTAAATGGCTTAACCGATTTGGACGAGCTTCGAAGATTCTGAATTGTTACCTATCTAATAACTTCAAGCTTCCCCGGACCTAGGTCCTCCGAAACGTTGTTTTGTCGTCCAGGGTGTTGTGTTTAATAGAGGAACGGATCATGAAGATAGGGAGATAGGGATGACCAGTTTAGAAGACCATCTAACCTAAAATTCTTCAAAGACAAGTTAAACTCAAAAAATAAGCTCTCATAAACCAGTTTTCTCTATTTAAAATAACAAACAAAATTCAATATCCACTTCTAAACGGTAGTCTTAAAGTTAAAAGCATATTTCGTCCTTTGTGACGCAAATTACATAGAAATAGTCGCCATCTTGCCTTGCCGCCATTTGCATAGTTTTTGTTCGAATTCATTGTCCGACATGACAGTTAACGTTTGTGAGGCAAAGAAAGGAATTCATAATGCCTTATGCAACTATATGTGACCTATTTAAAAGGATATTTTAGTTTTCAATGTTGTCTTGTGGTGTTACTAATTTTATACGTTGGACAGTTGTTTTTAAATGGCTTTTTTTCTCGCGCCCTTTTTTGAAAAGGTTCTTTTTTAGGGTTCCGTAGCCAAAATGGCAAAAACGGAACCCTTATAGTTTCGTCATGTCCGTCTGTCCGTCTGTCCGTCTGTCCGTCTGTCACAGCCGATTTACTCGGAAACTATAAGTACTACAGTGATGAAATTTGATGGGAATATGTGTTGTATGAACCGCTACAAAAATATGACACTAAATAGTAAAAAAAAGAATTGGGGGTGGGGCCCCCCATACATGTAACTGAGGGATGAAATTTTTTTTTCGATGTACATACCCGTGTGGGGTATCAATGGAAAGGTCTTTTAAAATGATATAAAGTTTTCTAAAAAACATTTTTCTTAAAGTGAACGGTTTTTGAGATATCAGCTCTCAAAGTCGTAAAAAGTATGTCCCCCCCCCCTCTATTTTTATAACTACGGGGTATAAAATTCTAAAAAAAATAGAGGTGATGCATGCTAATTAACTCTTTCAACGATTTTTGGTTTGATCAAAGTATCTCTTATAGTTTTTGAGATAGGTTGATTTAACTGTAATTTACGGAACCCTTCGTGCACGAGTCCGACTCGCACTTGGCCGGTTTTTTCCTATTTGAAAGGTTGGCATTCTTTTTTTAAAGTGCCGTCTTATTGTTTTAAATAGTTTTAATATATTTGCCGTGACCCATATATAGGCTGGCTTTTATTTGGCAAAGATTAAGCATTGCTATCCAACGTGGTAATGCTGACAGCTTTTTATGACCTAGGTACATGACCAAATGATAGCGATAAGGACCTATTTTTTGAGGATTTTATGTTTTAATTGGTTATGAAGAGGTGTTAGGTGTTTTCAATTATATCAGCTAGATGCCCTACAGCGTCAAGCGTGTCTTACAGTTTATTGTTTTTATTACTTAAGTCACGAATAACTGATAACGTGTAAGTAATGTAACATGTTGCACTGATAATTTGCAAACAAAAGTAATAACTGTTTGATTTTCAGGAAGTCTGAAAAAATATTTAATTTGAAAAAAAAAACTTCAACGCTCAATCCTTCTCTGTGTGAGAGGAGGCCTGTGTCCAGCAGTGGAACGATAATAATGCTGAAGATGATTTTTCTAAAGGTTTGCAATCATTTTCATAGATATTAGTCTTACCTAGAGCTAAGTATGGGTTGTCCATGTAACTGGGTTGAGGAGGTCAGGTAGGCAGTCGCTCCTTGTAAAACATTGGTCCTACTCAGCTGCATCCAGTTAGACTGGAAGAAGACCCCAACATAGTTGAAAAAAGGTTAGGCAGATGATAAAGCTTATTTTTTTTTTAAATAAAGCCTTTTAAACTGTGAATTTCGAATTCAATTCGTGACAAAAATTAAAAACAGTAACACTGCTTTAACAAAAAAACAAATGAACTCCAAAAGACCCGCCATTTCGAGTTCATATTTAAACAGCTGATAGACAATAACACACGAAAATAAACCTTAAGTTCTAAGAAATAAAGTCTAAAATACAGTAGCTTGGAAACGGTGTATGTCATAGACTGCTGAACAAATAGAGGGTTTATTTAGGAATTTTAAAAGATATGAATGATTCAAGTTTTTGTGGATTTAATATGGTCATTGTTAGTGGATGAAACAGTAGAATTCCTGGTAATATGACTGTAATTTTAAAGAGGAATCGGTATTAAGTAGCACTATGCTCCGTTTGATCATCAGGCAAACTGTAGCACGGTAGAGTACCTACCTGCTTTGCTTTTGAAAAATAGATTTTATATATGTAGGTAAGTATTCGTGTCTTTTCTTACGATATTGAGGTAAAATGTTGTATAGATTATGATGAAATTAGGCATAAAGATAGATTGAATTCTAACCAAAATAGTTCCGTCGTAGTTCATCCGTAGAATGAAAATCTCGAATAATGTCTAGTATTTTCTCATTTTTTAAATTCAAATATCTGCGTGTTTAAAATTATGGAAACAGACCAAAACCCAAGCAAGCAATATGATGTACCAAAATAGGTTTGTACCCAACAAACTTATTTGTAAAACCAATTATTAAGAACGTGCAAACCACATTTCATAAGTTGCGTTACAAAATATCGAATATATTTACTAAAACGGAGGCTTCGGTGCTACTTTATATTTATTACATAAACATTGCATTATGGTTACCGTTTGACCGCCATATTGAAATTGATGTTCCTATTGTCAATTTGGACCGATGGGTGTTGGGTTGCCCGAGTAACTGGGTTGAGGAGGTCAGATAGGCAGTCGCTCCGTGTAAAACACATTTACTCAGCTGCATCCGGTTAGACTGAACATCACTAACATAGTTGGGAAAAGGCAAGGCGGGAGCGCTGAGATAGTCAATTTAGACATAAAATTGATTAGTTACAGGACAGTCCGAAAACATGTTGAAAGTTTTAAAAATATGAAAAAGCAACCCGAAGAAAGGTTATTCACGGTTTCTACTGTGTGAGGCTGAGCAGTCGCCTCTTTACCTTTTGATATCAATCGTTGTTACAGTTTCATGTTAAAGGGCTTCAGAGGCCATCAGGAACGTTCGGAAACTAGACTACAACTTACGTAGTAACTATTTAGTAATCTGTGCTACAACTAGTACTCTAACTCTCTGATACAACTAACTTGTTAGGTTAAAAAGCCTGCAGAGTTCAGTCTTAAAAACAATAAAACAAAAAAAAACGGCTAAGATGTTGAAGGTCCAAGAGACTAGGCTGTCGAAGTTTCGTACATTTTTGCAAGTTAATTTGTCATTCTTGTACTTCCTTCATAAGATGCAGTCGCCAATTATCTAGGCCTCAAGATACCCTTGACAAAAAGCCTCAATGTCTTCAAAACCCAGGCTATAAATCACTTGATACCCTGTAATAAGTAGTAATGACTGACAATAGCACCATTACGTATACGTATATCTATCACGTTCATGTTATCATAGCGATAAATCTTGATAAGCTCTCTTATCTGTAGTGGGTTTGATCGAAATTGATGCTAGCAGTCGAATCGAGTTGGTTTGTAATCGATTAAAATGTTTGTGAAAGGGTTTTTGTTCAAAATAAGTGCTAAAGTTTTGGTAATTCAACTTAAAATTAATAAATGTTTTTTTTTTAATAAAACAATAAAAAATTAGATTGATCAGTGTGTGTAGGTCAAATCAGATCAATACAGATACCTACTTAGCTCCTACTTTTCCGATTTTTAACCAACTCGTGCTTTTCAGCGCAGGTAGGTATAAATGTTACTTATGTTACTCATAAAGTATCATGTATAATTAAGTTGTTCATAAACCAATTTTGATGATCCTTCTTTAAAACCTTGAGAAATCAAGAGCAACTCTCAAAAATTGTAGGCACGCATCAGGTAGGTTGATAATTTGATGATGTAAAAGAGAGTCAAGGGAACTCCCTAGATTTTCATTCGAGATAAAAACTGACATCTGCCTTATCTACTTAAGAATTGGCACTCCTTAATAGGTAGGTATCCTGGCTTCGAATCCATAAACATTCCGATAGACTCTTATCTACTTAAGAATTTGAACTTCTAAATAGGTAAGTATCCTGGCTTCGAACCCGATAGACTAAACTTCATACCTACGAAAGAACCACAATCAAAAATAGGAAATAAGCATGTCATCATAAAAATCCACTTAAAAAACTAAGTAAATAGTGTTATATACAACACTTGATAACAACCTTATCTTCTCGAGTTTACTGCTCTTATAATCTTAGATACGGGCTCTATTTGAACTAGCAATACTGCATGGCGTTAGTTCCTAAGCTAATATTAGTTTAAAAACGTTAATTGGAGTGATAAACTTGCTAGTCTTAAAGTAAATAAATTATAATTGATAATGAATTTAATGTAGGATCTTTTTTAAACGGAATTTTGTAAAGAGGTCGTTCTATGCGAGTTTTGTAGTCTATGTTTTCAGATTATTTTTGACTTATTAATTTTATTTATTCGTTTGCTATTTCTATAAGAAGTTATAGATATTTTATAAGCTACTGATAAAAAATACATAGAACTGATATAGCAATCAAATAAAGGTTTATTTAATATCTAAAGGTGTACCTAAGTAACTTTCAGGCTATCCTACGACACTTGATTTGAATTAATTAATGCTAAATGCTAATTTTAATGCCATCGAGACATATTTTTAACTAGTACTAATATTAATTTATCTTTAGCATCTTATTTAATTTTAGAAATAAAATATTATTCATAGAAATATAAATTATTTGGGCATAACTTATATCGCTTGAATATTGAACCTTTACCTTTTATTAAATAAGTGTGTTAAAAATAAAATGTCAAAAGTTCCTTACCCACAATGAAAATCTTCCACGGCAAGATTCCCTCTGAAATGATCCGCCATTTTGAATCACATGTCTATCTCATTAACTTCCATCGTCTCGACGCCCTACCACCCGTCATGTGACCAATCACAACCCAGCTTAACGTTAATTGTTATCTATACGCGATAAAACAATCCAATCAAATCGCATTATCAATAAAGATATTACAACAATTGTATAAACCATATTTCCCGCTCAAAATTGACAAAAAAAAAACACTCAATTGACTCTCCACTCTATGACTTCAAAATATGTTAACACGTTCAAAAAAATACTAAAATTAGTTAAATTAAACAAAGTGATTATTCTAATAGTTAATTTTGGAGCGTTTTAGTTTAATAACGAACTAATTTTAGTGTTAATTACAGTTTAAGGTAACGTGAACTGATTTTGAAAGTAACACTGTTGGCGGCAAGAAGAAAATGGCGCCGATGGTAAGTTGTCGAGTGTTTTATACAAGTGTACCTGTTACGTCATACCTGTGGCTAGGACACGGTGATAGGCCGTGTGTATACTGACGATTATTTTTGATACGATTTTTTTGACGGTGAGGTGTGTTTTAAGGAACTCTGAATAGGTTTAATATATTAATTGATTAATATTTATGTTAATACAGATATTGAGTAGGTATAGGTATAAAATATTGAATACTTAAGTACTTACATTCCATCATAGTACATTAGAGTTATAGGTAGGTATTTGTAAGTAGGTACAATTTAAAATACCTATGTAAAAGTCGCCTTTGATTTTCAGTCAGTAGATACTTAAATAAAACTTAAGTGTGTGAAGTTCATATTTTCAGACCCAGCAAATACCTAGGAATTGACTGCACAATTTTATATACTTAAGTTAATAAATTCTTAGCAAATACATCTTAAGTAAATAAATAGATACCTGTTTAAGTAAATAAATTAACCACAAGAGGCAAATTTTCCCAAACGCTTTTCTTTACGTAATTCAGCAAATCGCAAGTCGTCTCGCTCGAGAAATGAGTAGGTCATAACTTAGTCCGTATGAAGTCAGCTTTATATAATATTCTTATCGGGAAAACGGGCACGGGCTTCAAGAAACACAGTTTTAGTGACTTTCAATTTTCTTACCATTGTTGTACAGAACTAAGCTTAAGTTAAGTTTATAACTTACAAGTATATTTGCATAGTTACTTACGTAATATGTCTTAGTACGAATCGTGCCTCTTATTGTGATGTTTTCAAGAGAAATCTGTTAGGAGTTACAGTTTGATGGTACCTACATATTTTTTTAGGAATAAATAATTCTTGAACGTAATTTGTTTTATGTTTATTCCTGATGGAAATAAATAGGCAGTTTACTCACTAAAATTAATTCCTTCAGAGGCTTCTGCACCTGAGGATAATGATTGTAGCCGTCGGACATTCTTGTCTGTCACGATAGTACCTACATTTTTAAATTAGGTTTTATAATGCTTATATAAACCTTAGGATAGATTGAACTTCTTCAAATAAGCAGACCTTTAAGCTCCTATGGATTTCCACGTGGTTTAAACATCTAGACACACGGCAGTGTGTCCGCCAAGTTCGAGCAAAAAAAGCGACACACCGGCCGTGGGTTATATTACACGAACCATTTCGAGCCAAATTCGACCCCCCTATAACTCAAAATCTATTTTATTTACGCAAATCAAATTTCTAGTATCTGTTGAGACCCCCTCACTTATCTAAAATACAAAATTTCATTAATATATATAGTCTTGAGATATTGACGTCAGAAAATCGCTGTTTTTACTATACACTCACTGACTGACTCACTCATCAAAAACCTAGACCACTTCCAATGGTCGTATTGACTTGAAATTTGGCATGGAGGTAGGTCTTTATGTCAAGGTAAAGGAAAAAATCTGAAAATGGCCAAGTGTGAGTCAGTTTCAAAATAATGAAGGTGTTTTATACCCGGTGTAAATTTATACCCCTAAGGAACTAAAACGAACCAAATTTATCTATATATATATAATATATCTTCGAATGGTCGTACCGATCTGAAATTCGTTACAAATACGTATAATCTAGTTCATTTCTTTGTAAGAAGCATAGTGCATATTCAAAAATCTGAAAGATAGTATAAATGAGACATTTCCTTAACTAACTTAATAAAATAAACAACCTTACAAAAATAAATGAAATCCCACCCAAAACAAAAATGTGAAAGACTGCCAAGTTCGATAATATGGGAATGCTTCGCCTATAAAAGAAGTGAGATCTGAATAAGTACCAAGTTCCATACACATACCTCAGTAAAAAATAGTTACTTTTTAATGATGTTACTTGGCAATCCTTCAATTCTATCCTATGCAATAATCTATAACAGACAGGCAAAATTACCTAAGTTAAGGATAATTTTTTTACTTTTTAAAAACCCTAACATGGCTCAATTCAATTGTTGCCGATTGCTTGTATAGAATACCAAGCCAAAGAGTTTACATTATAATAGCGCCGCGGAACTTTTTGTACTTTAGTCTCATTTAAACAGAGCCGTTGTTTAAAAACCAACTGTTTAGCACTTCTCATAGTTAACCGACTTCCGGACAAGTCGGGAGCAACTAAACAAAGTTTACACATATGTGACAGAAAATATATTTCATTCATATACTGTTTCTCTATGGTTGGTAGATATTTTGTGGTTCAATTTTTTAATTTTTTTTTATTAGGAAGTAGTGTAACAATTTTTATATAACAAGTTAAATTTTGAAAATTATTGTGATTTATGACATTGTTGAAATAGTTAACTTTTAGGTTTGCTGAAAGTAGACCTTGGTAAATATATTTTCTAAGGTATAAAATGCACTCTAGCCAGCTAAATTCGTCCAAGTTCGGTCTGATATATTGACCAGTCAGGTACCCAAAATACTATCAGTTTTTACCTCCGAAAAGGTAATAACCCCAGGATAAACTGACTGCCTATCTTACCTCGACAATGTCTACAGGTACCTGGTACATATCTTACCTAACACAGCATCCTATTAAATCAAGCAGAAAGTTAGTAAGTTTTTATTTGATCATTTAGTACTCTCGTAAAAACGAGGGAATCAGGTGAAGTAAGCTTTCGCAGGATATTGAATAAATGTCAGTATTAAGATTGATTACTTACAGATAATAATTTTACTTGCTACTAAATAACGAATGATAGGGAGGTGAAAAGTTTCTTTAAGTTACCTATTTCGTTTTTAGATACTTAGGTACTTTTCAGCTGCATCTGGTTAGACTGGAAGCCGACCCCAACCGATGCAGCCGACGCCAAGCAAAGGCTAGGCAGATGAGATGGTTTAAAAAAATATTGTACCGTCTCTAACACGTTAGACTCGCTACTTTTTATCATGTCCCCGTTCCTTATCAAATTGTTATCATTTATCTCTTAAGATACACCTTAAAAGTAAACTTACCTTGTTTACGCAGCATCAAGAATTAAAACTGCCTTAGATATCACATTATTATTCATTTTCAACCCTACATCTAAAGCCATAGAGTTGAAATTTGAAATGGTCGTTGTCCTGTAAAATGTGCAATTGATTTTGAATTTTGTCTCACTGTGTTAAGGTTGTTTTTTGAGTAAAATAATCAAAAGGTGCGTAAGGAATGGTACATAGAATAGATAATGAAGAAAATCAGTGTAGATGATTAAAATATGGCTGCAAGAGTGATTTAATTCCCACCTTTACATAATATTACGCAAATACCTAAATTCTAGGAAAGGAGCATATGTACTGTTTTCGTCATTCATCAAAGAACTAAGTGAATTGTTATAAAGATCTCTTTTTCACTTTTTTTGGCAGCATCATGTCTTGCCATACCTACTACATAGAGTTCTGCAAAATGCAGACAAGGCACTCAAACTAAAATATTTAAAAACCGACTTGAAATAACATCGAAAATGAAAAAAAACTTGACTATAAATTAGAAGTTACGAAGTTACTAGGTGCGTTATAAAATAAACTAGATATGTATGTAAAGCTTAATATTCAATATCAATTAAATAAACCTAAATACGGGATATTAGCTACTGTCAACCCTTAAAGAGTTCTATAAACTGCATAATGTTTCCTTTTCATTGCATTAAAAAAAATGAGGAGAGGCCTTTCGTAAGGAGTACCTAAGTTAAAAATTGTTGTTTTTCACTTTTTTGTAGCGACGATTTTGTTTGTTTGGTAAGAAACCAGCGCTATACATGTTTGATATTTTACCATTTATCAATGTATCGAGTCATATTTTCAAAAGTTCCTTGTTTTTTACAGAACGCCATCTATCGGTACCGAAGGAAAGTATTTAAATCTGACAATCCAAACCATCTACTTTTTTGTACAGAAAATGCTTTGCGTGCTTAATTATTTTAAAACTATTATTTAAATAATGTTTATGTAAAATTAACTTAAGTATTTTCTTAAGGTGCGATTAAAAAACGGTTTCCAAGATTATTAGTATTGCAACTGAATCCATGAATAAGTGTTGCCATTTAAAAATAATGTTTCTGTTTAGTAGAATTTTAACCACCAACAGGTAAACAGTATGAAACGTACTTTTTAAGATAGAAAAGATAAACTGTTACTAAACTTCTTCTAAAATAAGGATTCAATTGATAAAGTAATTTTTGTTATTGTATTAACACGCAGTTTTGAACGGATTTTATTTTTAAACTGAGTTTAAAAAAAAGCAAATCAAGATAGTTTATCTTTGTTTACGTGCCTACTCAAATGGAGTTTACTCTTGTTATGTTTTGATATATCTATCTGTTATTTTAAATATACTTCAATTTCTTATACATTTTTTTATTGTACCTACCTAGTGTCACGATTTACCTACATTCATTCATTTTTTGATTTTCTTTTAAAGTAATTATTTCAGTTTGGTGGTAGGTGTTGCAAACGTGAATATGAAATTTGAATGTTATAATAAAACGTAAAAATGAAAAATCTTGGATATGTGCCAGAATGTCGTTTTGAAAAGTAGTAGTTAGTAGTTTCCAACGACTGGCAGCAGTAACACTGCATCCAACTGTCAAACATTATCCAATCAAGTTTTAGCTGAAGTGACGTCTAGATTCTTCTTTCATTCGCGGTAGTCAGCGGGTGCATGTACGTAAATCTGTTTTCATTATTTTTCTCTTATATTATCGCGTGAAAACGACCGAAACACCGATTAAAGTCACGTCCGTAACTTTTAAAATATCTGTGACAAAAAATTTCGCGGGTGATGTTTGAAATTTAAAATGACATAGGTTATGTAAAAGAATAGTTTGCGTAAAAGTGTGATTTTTTCGTGATTATGAATTAGTTATTTGTTTTACAGCACACACACTGGTTTGGACACAATGAGAACGACACAAATTGCCCAGTACGCTTTAAGACTCACATATTCGCAGGTAAGCGTATTTCTTTTTATTTTGCTGTATTTTTCGTCCCAATGCAGGTCGAAAGGGCTTTCCCCCCTTTTTGCTCGTATCTAGCTATTTAGCAAATCTGTGACTACGTCCCAGGGCCTGTTATTTCATATGTTAATGACAGTCTTATTATTTCATAACATTAAAATGAAAATTGACTTTTTCGTCCTTAAAAATACCCACTATCGTCTATTTCTTGTAAGAAAACTTGCTAAATATCGCCAGAAATCATTGAAGTATTTACTGTCAAGTTAGCCTGTCGCCTGTTGTTTATATTTTGGCTCATGAATTTCTATTGTCATTTCAAAACTTAACTGATACTGTAGTTCCTACAAGCTATATCATGCCAACATCTTACAAAATCCACGTACAAACCCCATATATACCAATTTTTGTCTGGTTTCAACTGTAGTTTTTCATTCATAGTAGCTTATCTCTAGATCCTAGACAATATGTCTTTCCAAGAAGTATTTATTGGGTAGCCTGGGTAAGTGGATTGAAGAGGTGAGATAGGCAATCGCTCCTCGTTAAACTCTGGTACTCAGCCACGTCTGGTTAGACGGGAAGCCCCAACATAGTTAAGAAAAAGCTAAACAGATAATGAGTATTGCAGATATCTCAAGTACTTCATAGATTGTAGATATACTATTAGTTGTATTAATACCATTTATCCTTGAAAATGATGAAGTTATTACAGTTTAATGAGGTATTACAAAATGAAGTGCAATTCTACTGATTGGGTTTTAATTACTAGTGCTAAATCATTTTCTGCTTCATTACATTTCATGACGATTGCAAAGAAACTCTGCAAAGGATTTCTTTGTGTGCCTTGTTTATATTTGTTTAAAACAAAGGAAAAAATAATTTGTCTGTTACTAACAATATGCCAAAATTTTTGAAATTTTAAATGTAAGAGTAGTAAAACAATACAGATTTACTATATGCATTTAGTATCGATAACACAGCTTTACATGGCCTGTGGATTATAAGGGGTTTTCTTTATCTATGAAAGTAATATCTGGTTGATACTTATTTTTACCAATAAAGTTGTGGTGGCCTAGTGGGTAAATGACCTCTCAAGTATGAGGGCGCGGGTTCGATCCCAGGTCAGGCAAGTACCAATGCAACTTTTCTAAGATTGTATGTACTTTCTAAGTATATCTTAAATAAATAAATCTTAGACACCATGGACTGTGTTTCGGATGGCACGTTAAACTGTAGGTCCTGGCTGTCATTGAACATCCTTGGCAGTCGTTACGGGTAGTCAGAAGCCAGTAAGTCTGACACCAGTCTAACCAAGGGGTATCGGGTTGCCTGGCTAACTGGGTTGAGGAGGTCAGATAGGCAGTCACTTCTTGTAAAGCAGTGGTACTCAGCTGAATCCGGTTACACTGGAAGCCGACCCCAACATGATTGGGAAAAGGCTCGGAGGATGATGACTTATTTTTACCAATAGTTGACTTTCCTTCCCAATTAAAATATGAATCTCTACATACTCGTATAATTATGAATATGTAGTAATCATATGCCAACAATTATGAATCTAAACTCTACTGCTATTTACATATATAAAATGATAGACAAAAATGTGAATCAATTGAGTGATTTTTTTCAATAAGTATTGATAAAAACTGTAATCAGTTTTGCTTAATGAAATTCTATGAAAAAGAGCTTTACTTTTTAACCAGGTGTGCAGAGTAGTTATCACAGATCATGGTTGGACCTCTTGTGGTTGTTAGTTAAACAATAAAAAGATTCAAATTAATCAATACAATCCATTGTTTGTTTGTAAACATAAATTCAGTGTACACTTCAATCACAAAGTCTGATCTATTTTCATTTTAAAGAGTCAGTCATTCAATTGCATTGTTTCAGTTCGAGCTCAATGAATTTGTTTATTTAATGTGTCATTTGTATCTGTTTTCACTTCCTGGTTGTGTCATTACTCTACTGACTTGATTTGCAAATCAACTTGAACAATTTTGACTTCCTGATTTTATTCCAACAGTTTAGGCACAGGCTATGACTTACTTCAACTCTTGATTTGATTTTTAAACTTAAAAATAATTACAAAAGATATATTGTAAAGCTCAAGTGATATATTGGAAAATCAAATTTTTTATATGAAGATCGTATTTTGTGATAATATTGTTGAAATAACATAAAATAAATAACAATGAATAAAGGGCTGACACAGGGTAGCATATTCAGACCCATTGACAAGATGAAAGTTAAATACTCATTTGAATTTGAATACTTATATGATTCCATACAAATCTTATTCTACTTGGAATTGTGACAATATATTTCCCCTAAAATCAACTGCAGCAGCACAAATCAATTAAAATTATGTTAATACCACCAATTGAGCGGGAACCTCAGTAGAATCTATAAATAGCAGCCTGCACTATAAGGATGCACTAGCACATGCTCGTTACACACGTGCTCAGATTTGTCACGTTCGCGGCAATTGCATTATTGCAATCCGACGTACCATGTGGACTTGTCGCGTGCTTAAGGGTTACAAAACTGTGGGAAGACTTAAACACCCACCACTGATTTACAGTGAAGGAAAAAATCGCAAAGTTTAAGCTTTATTTAGCTAATCCGCCTTGAGAAAGTATGTTATTGAATTCCCGTGCCTACTCTGTATGAAAAGTCTTAATTACATTGGTGAGATACATGATCGTATTTGGCAATTGTTATACAGGAAGTCTTATACTCTACTGATTTACAGTAAAGGCAAAAGAATGGTCATGAAGTAATGCAGGAATGAATTGTCTGCTTTAGCTAATCAGGCGTGTTGTTCAATCCCCGTATCTACTCTATATCATATGGAAACATAACCAGATAGATGGAACCAGGCACATGTCCTATTAGACATGAGAATTGTTCGTTTACCCGACGCTAACATTCCTGTGAAAAGTTGAGTGATGAGCAGATGAGACATGCATTTCTATAGTATGACTGCATTTCCATTTGCACCTCATTAATGACTCTCAAGATTAGCAACAGTTTGACCTCTGATAACCGATGTTACATTACTACATCGAATGATAATCATACCTTGCCCTTTATTAAGGTTATTTATATAACTACCACACAAAAAATAAACATTCTTGACACCAAGTTGTTAGGCTAAAAATAGATTTAGAGGTTGCGTTTTTTGTAACACACTTACATGGCTTTGTTTTACTTGATCGACCGAAAAGTATTACGCGTTCAGTCAAATCTGATTAGGCGTTGATTAGGTAATTATAGGTTACGCAATTTTGGTAATGCAGGAGTTAAGAAGGTTTTCGGAATCACTCTTATGGGTGGATGGATAGGACCTGTATAAAGAGGGAGTGGATATTAGTATGACGGCTGACAGAGAGGAATGGAAGCGGGAAACATATTGCGCCAACACTAAATAACTTGGGACCAGGGCAAGAAGAAGAAGAATAAGGGTTTAAAGTAGACTTTTGGAGTATTCATGACTAATAGTATCTTCACCTCAGTATTTTATCTCTCAGTGACCAGTGTCGAGATTTACATCTAAGCTTTCGCATTTCTAGTTTCCATAGCAACAGTTGACTCACTTTCCGGTGTCAATGCTAATATAGAAATACCAAGAATTGGGACATTAACAACATTACGTTTTACAGTTAGAAGAGTTTGTAATAGATTTTGGGTATAAGCCAAAAATGTTATTTACTTGCAATTCCTGTGCCCTGAATCATTATCAGGAAATACCGGTCATTCATCATTTTTGGGATGATTAAATGGCGTCAACATTTTATCTACGACCACGGACTAGCAAGCGCAGCGTAGGACGACCACCAACAAAGTGGACAGACGATCTTATAAAGGTCGCTGGAAGACGCTTAATGCAGGTCGCCTCCAACACTTCCAACAGGTATCTGTGGAGATCTAAGGGGTGGCATATATTCAGTAGTGGACGTCCTATGGCTGAGATGATGATGATGAACATTTTATTCTTAATCCTCTGTCTATCGCGCTTTCACGCCAATAATACTGAACCGATTTAAATGTAATTTGGTACACAGGTATTCTAGCTAGTACCTGAGAAATGCCATACACTATTTTAAATCCATATACGATAAACACATTCCTTGGGACATGGATCGAACAGCCAGTTCATTAAATACATAGTCAATTACATTATGTACTAGTTAATACTACTTCGCAATTATTCGCTCAGGTAACAGACACTATGTAATGACTTTTTGCTAAAGTTTATCTTCAAGGTCGAGTGTTGGCATTCTAAAACCCGTTGCTACGGCAGTTTTTGCTAGTGAGAGGAGTATTGGCACGCAGAAGCTTCGTGTATTGAGCTTATGTATTTTATATTATGTAAACTGCCGTATATTATAATATACGGCTAATAGTATCCGCCTACAGTTTCATCCGCTTCCCGAGGGAACTTCTTCCTGTAGCTGGATATAAAGTAGCGTGTATGTTATTCTGATGTAGTCAATAGTTTTTTTTGTGTAACCTGTAGTGGCATTAGGTAGACCTACTTACTAAAAAATATAAAAAGTTCGTGGATCCTAAATCACTGTTTATTTTCTTCTGTCATGGTTTTGATTCTCCAATTGGCTTGTTATCTATCTTGCTACATATTTCATTGATAGTAAACTAAATCTTTTTCAATAATAATCGTACTGTCTCTATAAATATCGTGGGTCATTGACTTTCCATCTCGTGGAGGTTTCAAAATAACTGATACACTTAATAATTGCCAAAATAATTGGAATCTTTTGTTTCTTTATGCTTTCAAAGTTTTCTCAGAATAGGCTAGTTTCCTAAAAAATAATAATTAGTCCGTCTTGTAGATTGTCCAAAATTAAGCGATACGTATTTTTTCTTTTTTAAATTGGATCAGAACTTGTTAAGATATAGCGTGTTAAAGTTGAGTGTGACGTCACAAGTTGCTACAATTTTCAGGACACTGTGACGTAAAAGGCCCCCACTCCTAATTTTTGAAGTGTATTATCTTTGTCATTTTATGTTTAATTAAAAAAAGAAAAAATACGTATCCAATATTTTTTGATTATCTAAAAAGCGGACTAAATATTATTTCATTATTTCGACCCTGGACACTACCCTATTTATTTTGAAAAAATAATGGCATGTTAGGGAATCCACACATACTTACACCAGTACAAGGTCAAGTAATGATTATTTATTTTAACCCACATGCTTGCAATAGATTTCAATATAGTCAATATTGAAGAAACTGCTCCAAGTATAACTGAATCAGACTTAAACAAAATTAAGTGAATTTCAGACCGTACCTAATGCTTGAATGCCTAGATTACAAAACAACACTAGATTGTATAACCGCGTGTATAACAGTTACTTATAGGTAACGTAATCATGAAATAACGTTAGCAAACGATACGATATTGATAAAGGTTTTAATACGTCATAATACGTCAGCTGATGTTTCCCGCGCTTTCTGACGTAGATTTGAACGTAGAACGTAGGTAGGTATTGGCCGACTTGATCGCACGAAAAGGTTTTAAGTCTCTCACCAAACAGCCGAGCCTTTTCCCATCTATGTTGAGGTCAGCTTCCAGTCTAACGGGATGCAGCTGAGTACCAGTGTTTTACTAGGAGGAACTGCTTATATGCCCGGGTAACTGGGTTGAGGAGGTCTCCTCAACCCAGTTACCCGGGCAACCCAATTCTCCTTAGTAAGACTAGTTGTCTTACTTACTGGCTTCTGACTACTCGTAACGACTGCCAAAGATGGTTTTAAGTTTCTATGCGATAGATAAATTCATTGAAATATTTGAGTTTTTCCTCATTGATGATAACATCCTGATTAATTTTTCCTGCTATGTTTCTATTTATATTTGAACTCGAATTAAAAAGCACCCCGGCAGGCTTTGGTCTTAGGTGGCCGCACCAGCTATAGACTGTTCTAGGTTTCGCCATAATATCGTGATCTGTTCTGAAAAAAAAATGACGCCATAGAAAAACTCAAAACCAGTGAAAACATGGGCTCTTGGGATGAAATACAGGAAAATCGCAGTGTTATTTAAGTAAATAAGGGGGAAATAATTATACAGTACAAGGTTTCGAAGCCATACTAAATGAGTTGGGAAGTTCGAAGTCACGTTTATCAAAACTTCGACACGTTTTCAATGGAGCAATTTCTTTTGTCCAAGAAGTCTGGTGGCATAGATTCGTCCAATTAATTTATCAAATAAACACTTGCTGCTCCGTCACTTCAAGTAAAACACTGGTTCTCAGCTACATTTGGCCAGACTGGAAGACGACCCCAACCCAGTTAGGAAAGGGCTAGGGAGATGATGATAGCTGTTCCACAAACATCCTGATGGAACTTCTTCACCCCTCCTCCTCCGCCGAGCCTTTTCCCAACTATGTTGAGATCGGCTTCCAGTCTAACCGGATTCAGCTGAGTACCAGTGTTTTACAAGGAGCGACTGCCTATCTAACCTTTTCAACCCAATTACCCGGGCAACCCAATACCCCTTGGTTACACTGGTGCCGACTTACTGGCTTCTGACTACCCGAAACAATTGTCAAGAAACGACTTCTCCCACCCGGATAAAAAGTAGCCTATGTCCTTACTCAGGCATCTGGTCAAATGTCATTTAAATAGGTTCACTAGTTTTGGTGTCATACTTTGATAAGCTTTCGGATTTATACTAGAAGTAGGAAAGGATTACCTCATTCAGAAGTTAGAATCGATATTGCTACACCATAGAACAAAGACTGTACCGTCATGGTCATTTCCTGATACTGCATCAGAAATTATGCACGAAACTTCCTACTTCCTATACTAGTACCGCTGAGTTTAATTTAGAATTTAGCAAAGGAAAGTGATTGAAACGGCCTTGTCTGAGCTCAAGAATTTATAGATAAAAACATGAAAACATCTTGGCTCTGGAATTGTTTTCAATTAGATTTGTGCGTAAAAAAGTGTTACTAATATAATCTTGAATAGGTATATTTTTTTATAATTGGCCAATTATCCCGGATCGTTATTTTATTTAGCCATTACATACATATCTATAAAACGTTAATTGAACTTAAAAAAATGTGAAAGTAACTGTTTGTCGCTCTTACATGCCAAAACTACTTAAACGATTCAAATGTTATAGGTAGTACACAGACATTCTATAGACTCTAAGGCATACTACTTTTTACCTTGTTTCTGGAAATAGTTCTCCCGTGACATAGGTGAAACCTCGGATAACATTAGGTACTCATAAATCAACAGTGTCAAAACTACATTTGCATCTTACTAATATCACACTCATCAAAGGTCACGAAGGGTCACTGAACACCAAAAACGAAAGATATTTCTGAATAAAATGTCGTCCAGGAATACACTGCAAATAGCTTTTCAGTGTTTATGATAACAATAATGAGACGGAGCTTGTCACTGACAAAATGGCGTCTTGCCAAAATTATTTCTGTTGTCATGTCACTGTCAATTTGTTAGTTAAGATGCGTTTTATATAGACGATTTATCATATGCGTCTATCCCAAGAACGAAATACGGACAAACGTTACGTATTTGATTAGTCCTCTAATTATTGTTTTCTAAATATTCAGCTTACTATGCCTGTAATGTATACTTGTTGCAACATTCAACATCTGTTTTCATACAAAATATTTTTCTTCACAAATATACAACGAATGTAAATAACTGATGCACCATTTAATGACGGTGATCAGAGACACGCGCGTCATTTACTCTTGTTTTTAAATTAGAAACACTTGAGCGAAGACGTCATTGAAAACAATAGTTTTATTTTTGTACTCCTTGAACGACAAGCGTGGGTAGACGTGAAAAGAGAGTCCTGTCAAAAAGTTTCTTGCAATGAAAAACATGAAAGAACGCGTAAATTGCTGATGAAAATTTAGCTGATCTGTTGTCAGGCTTTCCAATTAAGCTCACATCTCTAGAGATCGCCTGGGACACTAACGCTCTATTATATTTTGCTACCTACGAAACTATTCAGCCTGTAACATAAACAAAATTTACACAGTAAACTACCTGAAAAATATATGAACATCATGATGAACTTGAAATTACTTGAGACAAAGACACAGCCAAGTCCTAAAATGTTCTAAAGCACCCACAACTCTTGCAAAAGACCAAAGAGGTCTTCAATAACTACTATTATATTATAATATCATTGCATGTATTAACTACGCCATTCATACAAACTGAAATAGCTCTTCTATTAAATAGGAGGCGTGCTACCCAACGTGATGCGTAATTGGCGCCATTACGTTTTAACATGTTATCATACCATTTAGTGTCATTGTCAAGGCTTTTGAATCACCTAATTTGCATATCTACTGCCATAGATCCTCTATATTAAAAACGAGGCTAGTTGTTTGTAGATTATTTAGACCGTAATTAGACTCTTTTGCAGACATCTCAAACTGGTTCGTTGCGTAGAAGTATGAATTGGTTTTCTTATTGTGTCGCGTTTGTGACAATATTGGCGCCAGATTGTAACAGGTTAAATAACCAGACATCGGGCTTTTGTTGCATGATGATGGAATATACGTATGATACTGCTGATCCATAAATATGAGATCCCTAAACCATCTCTCTCTTTCATAGTATGTAATTCAATTTTAATAACTTTTCTTCTCCACTTCGCTCTATGTATGACATCTCTCGAACATCGGAGATCCTAAAACCACATTCTCACAAAGTATTTCAATTCGTCAGTGTTGAAAAACAAGTCTTAATTTGCTAGTTTTACTTCTTTAGTCGCTAGATCCATTTGTCATTTTGATATAGTTCTCAAGCTTTTTATACTATGTAGATAAAACTTCTTCAAATCTTCAAAGCTCGCAAATCTAAAATTCTGCGCAGTAGACACACTCATTATAACAAATGAGGAACAGGCACATTGTTTACCACGCGAATAGCTAAAGATAGCAGGAGTCAATGTAACGATACTGCGACCTGCGCACGAGTTGATAACGCAGATTGATCGAGACATTTACTATCTGATGTAGACTCTGTGACCAATGCTAAGGATCGCCATTTTATAATAAAGACGGACGTAGTTGACAAGGAAATAAAAAAATAAAGGATTGACAGGAATTTTAAAAGTCAGCATATGAATAATAACGCCAATTGTCGGTCACGGCAGCTAATCTCAAATAAGGAGATCAGCCAGCTGCTCAAGACATATTATAATGCACAAGCATTTGCGCAGACACAAGTGCACTCACTATTCCTTCACTCTCGTGGCCGGTGAGACGGCAATCCGGCACGACCGGAGAGAGATCAGGCGCAGGACCGACATTAACCTGCTCTTCGATGTATGATTAAGATATTCTATGTCCATCTGTGGATGGGGCGTCTGCCAACTCATAGATTAAAATGATAAATGATGTTGGAGAAATTCTTATTACAGAGTTTTACATAATACTTAATGAATCACCTGTTGATGAGTTAGTTTTAGGCACAGCGCAAATATTTATTTTCCTTAATGAGCCTCGTGTGAGGCAAGTTAAAATAGATTTATATTATCAAAACTAATGAAAAGCTGTAGTTATTTGAATGAAATGCGAAATATTACGGTTTGTTTTGCTCGTTGAAGGTCGTCAAGCAATGGATAAATGCCAAAATAATTAGGTCTATCTGAAACATAAAAAAGCAAAAATACAGCCTTGGCCAAAAGTATTGAGCACCCATGACATCTTTCAGTTTTTTGCGGAGTATCAAATAGAAATAAAACAAAACTTTTTTTTTTATTTGTAATTTACTATTTATTCATTGAAAATTCATATTTTGTGGGTCCACCCTTTGCCTTAATTACAGCAGAAATTATTTTTGGTAAACAGCTAACAAGATTTTTACAGTCTTCAGCAGTAATCGCGTTCGATTCTAGGCGCAGGTAGCGTTTCAACTCTTCTCTGTTGTTAATTGTGTGGCGCCTAACTCGACGCTTTAAGAAACCCCATAAATGTTCTATGGGGTTCAGATCTGGCGACTGGGCAGGCCAGTCAACAAGCTCTATGCTATTTTCCCGAAACCAAGTCATAGTGCGGGCAGATTTGTGGCAAGGCGCGTTATCGTGCTGGCATTTATCACTATCCATGTTCGGGTCACCGAAAAGTTTCGTGAATGAAGGCAGCAACGCAGTTTCTAGCACATTTATGTACTTAGAAGAGTCCATGCGGCCCTCACACACGAACAATTCGCCAACTCCAGAATCGGTCATGCAACCCCAGGCCATTATACTGCCGCCGCCTTGTTTTACGGTTAGGACCACACACTCTGGCTTACATTCTTCGTCCACCCGGCGACGCACAAAGGTCACACCAGGTGTACCAAAAATCTGCAATAAAGAGAAAAATATTGAGTTCCGGAAATAAAAAGAACTTCCTCTATGCGTTTAGAATTTAAACCATTTTATATTATTTTGTGAGGGCATTATATTGACTTACTCACCTCAAAGTTTCATTCGTCTGACCACACAACATTTGACCAATCTTCAGCGGTGAAAGTTCGGTGTTGTAAGGCCCATTTGTACCGAGCTTTTTTGTTGCTCTCGGAGAGCCATGGCTTCTTCCTAACTTTACAGTCTTTCAGACCAGCTTCCAGAAGCCTTCTACGAGTAGTTCGAGCAGAAATTGTTTTCTTCAATTGTTCTGAAAACTCAGCAGCGAGCTCTGAAGATGTTTTTTTCCTATTTCTTAAAGACTCTCTCAGTAACTGACGATCCTGACGGCCTATGGTGATGCGTTTGCGCCCGGTTCTCGGTCTATTTTGATGTGATCCGGTATCAGAGAATCGCTGAATAGCATAATGCACGGATCGGCGCGAACATTTCACAGTTTTGGAAATCTCTACTTGTGATTTCCCTTGCTCGTGCAGAAGCTGTATCTGCACTCGTTATTCTAAAGAGAGTTCGTTTCATTTTGGCATATCGCAACTATAACACTTAAAACTTTGAAATAAAATACCAAAGGCGCACTAGATCACTGGATGTTGTCACAACGAGCGATGGTAGCGAACCAGAAAATAAATTCAAAAATTGTAAAAGACACCCATTTTTGCACCCAGGTGTTTTACTGTCAGCTGCGGCATAAGTCATGGTTTTAAAATCTTTGTAGATAACCGATAAAAGAATACTTCAACGATAGATTCGGGTTTCTCCCATAATTACCGTGATCTAGCGAAATTTGTAAGGTGCTCAATACTTTTGGCCAAGGCTGTAGTTGTGTTTTCGTCATTCATGTCGTAAATTGCAATGATGTTGATATTTTTAGCCTGTTGATGAAAAGTCAATCCAACAATGAACTCTGGTCAACATTATCCAACTGGCTTCCGTCACCGATTTCACGCGCATTCCGTGGGAACTACTACGTGGGTACTAAAAACTATACATAAGAATCAATCAATAAGTAATTTTTCAAATCGCTCCTGAGATGAGCGCCTTCAAACAAATAAACTCTTCAGTGTTGGCGTAAATTTTTTTGAACATAGGTTTAGCCAAAAACTGAAACTGAATATTCTAAACCCCCAACTATTATTATCATCTACAACAATCAGTCTAGCTTCCCATTCAAATTCTTTAACCACTTATCACCTGATAAAGAGAAAATTTATACCGTTCGCAGATTACCATACATTTTGCAATATCTTTATCTAGTCTTCAATCACCAGCCTATGAAGTATGCGTACGATAACAGTTGGCGCCTTGTAGTCAACGGAGATTATTAAAAGACTTGTGACAATGCCAATTCTTTGTTTGTCATGGGATGCGGGATTGTTCGAAAGAGTTACCGCGGCCCTGCTACATAAAGGGCTTAAGAAGGAACATGGTCGGTTTTAGTAAGTAAGAGTCTGGCACTCCCTCACGCTGCTAACCCACAGCGGGAGGGGTCATCCTATAAAAAAGGTGTCTTGTCATTTTTCTTGTTGCTTTGTATCTTTTTGTTCGTCATTTCTTCCGTTTGTTGCTTGTTCGTGTAGTCTTTTGTTTATCGTTTCGATTGAGATTTTAGTAATGTCTTCTTTGTCTAAATTATCATTCTTTTTATGATTTTCTGTTACGATATTTCATATCAATGATGACATTGGTCTTTTTACCCGATTGCCTTGCAACTAGAAACTTTTGCTAGTCCAATATGATTATACACATTTCCAAAGTAAAAATGTTTTAAGTATTTATAACAGCAGTATATTTATAATAATAACTTCTGAATTATTCGTTGCCTTATCATATACTGTTTTATCATAAATCGCCCCGATATACCAAGTATCGCCCTTATTTGGAACAAATGCACTAATCCCGGTATCGGTAAAATAGGATATCTTATCTCCAAGTTTGATGTACACAAAATTATTAGTAGACATATTAACTACTTCGTTGTTTATGTAATTATCTGATAAATTGAAAGTAGCGTGCCAATTTACTATCATAATCTTAGCGACATACCTTGTATTGTTACGTGGAGGCAACAGAGCGGAGCGACTGAAAACCAGTCTCATTACATGTCTTGTGGATTCAGTATTCAGGAATTCAAGGTTTGAGTAATATGTAGTTTCAATTGCATGTGAATACGAACTAAGTTAGTATGCAGCAGATTCTACATTCTACGCTGGATGCAGGTCGCCTCCAACAGATATCTGTGGAGATCTAAGGGGGAGGCCTATGTTCAGCAGTGGACTTCCTATGGCTGAGATGATGATGATGATGGGATTCTACATTTACTACCGGAACGTGATTAACTGTATCGTTTTCTTCGGGTAATAGAACAAGGACTTTAAAGACACAGTAATTTGTCTACACAAAGACTTATGATTATATTCACGAAGGTAGTAATGTAACTTTCATGCCAGTTCCTATTACGATATTAGATAAAATAGTTTAGTAGAGTCCGAGTATTTCCCAAACAATAAGCAAATGATGATAATAATAAGGTCAGGAAACCCCGATAAAGAAAACATTAATCATCAAAAATTGTTCATAAATAACTTTTATCACTCTCCACATATTGAAAGCGAGCCAGAATCATCCCAAATATGGAAAGTAGGGAATGTTCGGGAAATTCCTACAGGTGGCAAACATTTATTAAGATCATCATCTGTCTAGTCTTTTCCCAGCTATTTTAAGGTCGGCAACAAATCTAAAGCTAATTTTTTTGTCATAAGGATTGCGATCTATTTAAATATAAACTAATTTGTCAATCTTGCAATCATCAACTTCATTTGATAATACTGCATGCTCGATAGAAACTGTAGGACCTCTATTGTCCCCTATAACTGATCTACCTATAATATTTTATACTCCACATCACACATGTCACTTCACATCTACTTAAAGGGCTTATTACACTTTACTAAATTTAGTCGTCTAATTAGGTTTCTAAATTATTTAATGAAACCCACCTTCCTAAATGCGATTACATTTGACTGAATTTATTGACTGAATCATTTAGACCACTGAATTTAGTCAAATGTAATAAGCCCTTAATTTATGATTATTTATTTTCTATAACTCTAGCTTGAGATGAAATATTAAATTTTGACATAACTGCCACATGAACTACATATTCAATCTCTATCCTCAACACAACGGATTGATTATAGAAATTGGCATTCAGTAGTAGGAAATCATTTGATCACGAGTCCCACCGTGTGCTGGCCAAGGTTTTTATACCGTCATGTTATCTATCACCGACCGGTAGTTTATTGAACTCTCTTAGCATTCCTAAAAGGATATTGAAATGTTAATCGTATGGAAACTTTTGTTTTATACGGAAGTATGTATTTGGAATAATTCTATAAAGTTTCAGATGAGTTCTTCTATACTAATATAATAAAAAAGAATCATTTTTTTGTTAACCTAAATGCTCGGAACTGAATTGAAAACATTCCGTCACCCTCTCGAAATCAATGAAAAAACTCCAAAAGATAGTGTTCTCCAAATGCATTCTATTTAAATTTTTATCGCTATCTGATAAAATACAACGCCAAACATGTAAACGGATATGCGAATCCAAAACAATTCTGCTTTATTCGAAACATTGACATAATGTATCAGTGTTATGAGATAGGAAATCTTCACACGGGTAAAATAAAATGCACAATAGCAGGAAAAGAAAAGCAGGATGCATCGTGTACGCATACTTGCATTTGTAATTGTCGGCTCAATTGAAATGGAGAAATTTCTTCTCTCTCCACAGCCAATCAAATTACAACCGTGTTTTGTTTTCATTGGTTCCTGTTTCGGATGGCACGATAACTGTAGGTTGAGGCTGTCATTTGAACATCTTTGGCAGTCGTTACCGGTAGTCAGAAGCCAGTAAGTCTGACAACCAGTCTTACCTTGGGGTTTCCCGGGTAACTATGTTGAGGTTGGCTTCTAATCTCAACCGGATGCAGCTGAGTACTAGTCTTTTACATGGTGTGATTGTTGTTAATGTTTGACTGCCTTATGAATCGGGTAGCATTTCTGAATTTCAAATGTGTACTTAACTCGACACCTACATGTGTACAATTCTGTAGTGTCAATTTGATTCCATGTTCTGAAAACACGCATTGTCCATTTAACACCGTGTTTTGAAAAATGATTTCTCAGTTTGGTAACTTACCAGGTCTTGAAGAGGTCATGATGTGCAGCGAATGTCTTGTTTTTGTTTTTAAAAGCGATGAAATTCTTCTGGAATCTTGGATTTTTCAGGTTACAACATAGGTACATTTTTGAGATTTTGTTGAACTGTGTTGTGTAATGTTCCATCTGTAGCATGTACTTATGTTACCTTCGAAATACACTCGTTTATCTACAAATGTCTACTTTAGAGCCAAGTTCGTTCATCCATCTTCTATTTTATTTACTTTCGTTTACGACTGGATCCAAATATAAACACGTAAATATCTAAATTTTTATCATAGCGCTCTTGAAAAATCTATATTTCTACCTAGAGATTGGTGTCAACATCCAAATGTTTTAAATCCGGGATTCGTTGTATTTGGATGTCATCCAAGCTATTCTGTGCAATTTTATTCCTGTGGCCTTAGATTTGGGTAGTTTAAAGATTCGTTTTGGATCCGAACTGCCGACCCCACGTGCAGCGACTGCGTGAAATCGGTTGATATCTGAGGGTGATTGCACGTGCTGCTGCCGCTTTAATACATACAAACCAGTCGTGCAGCTGCGGCACGTGCGGTCGGCATCTCGCTTTCAAAACGTACCTTTAATGTTTACTTGTGTTGCTGGGGAGTTTGTTGCGCCACTTCTTCTTACCAGCAAAAACACATAGGAAGGGAAGGGTGGGCGTTTTGGGGCTGTCTTTAGTAAATTTCTGACGTGCTGTTTTGCAGCCAATTTTAAATAAACGATATTTGATTTGATTTCCAATACAAAGAATGACTGGTGTGTAGTTTTTTTTTTTCATACCATTTTAGCTTACAGAATTTTAATCAGAAGTAGGGCCCTTTTGGAACAATAGTCATACATTTCAATTAAGGCCCAAGTGAATTGACAACATAAACTTCTGCTTTTCTTAATAAGTACAACTTTATATCTATCAGGGTTAGAGCTGAGGGTCTATTCATGTCAGTATAGATAACTATGACCTATCTTAAGCTACTAGCTACATCATCTTACGTGTTCTCACGATGATAGTCTAATAAAATCAATTATAAATTCACCTTTACGTTTATCGTACATAGAAACTATCTTAGGTCTGATAAGTATGACCCCGGACGGTATATATTGTAAAAGGTTAAAGAAGCATAGTTGCTAAGTCATAGGAAGTCCTCACACACAACATTACCTTATAAAGTACTTTCTTATATGGATTACTATCCGTCTCTAATAATCATTTATTCATAACATAAAACAATATAAACTTACAGTTTAAACCACCTCCATCACTCTAGTGGTTCTACAAGCAACCTTTTTTACGGGAAATCATCAAATTACCTCCACTGTGGGTGCAGCATGAGGGAGTGTCAGACTCCTACTGACTAAAACCCACCATGTTCCTTCAGGAGCCCACAGTGTACCAGGTCCCATTTTCCTTCTGGAGCCCTTTACCTGTACCAGGGCCGCGGTAACTCGCGCGAACAATCCCGCAGCCCCGGCAGACTAATTGCGTCTTGAGGCAACTTTTTCCAGCACCCTTATAAAAAGAAGTCTACGTCCTTATTCAAGCTCTGGACTATCTGTGTACCAACTTTTATTTAAGTAGTTATGACACACTATCGAATTTATAATATTAATAAAGTTCATACTATTTTGGCTTCGCCCTTGAGAAACTCAACTTTTCAAGCTTATACCTGAAGCCAAATGTTATTTACGTTTTTCGCTCCAAAACAAACAATTACATTATTTTGGCAGCCATTTTGAATATTTCAGTTCGAAGCTAAATATAGGAATACTGCACTGCGTAAATAAATATTCCAGTTATTATTATATTTTTAAAATGATAAGTAAATTATCTGTCTTGCTCGAGTTAATTATTGTAATAAAACTAAAAAGATAAATGCTACTGAGATTTTGTTAGTACATATTTTTTTTACGTCAATTGGGTCATATAGATAGTCCAGTGTCAGGTATAAAATGTTCGATGGTAACTAGATTTTATTGCATTACTTACTAGCTTCTGTCAGCGGTTTCATCCGCGTCTCTTGAGTGCTCCGCGCATTCGTATAAATAGTGGCATAATATGCCCTTTTCATCTCTTTGTAGTCTATCTGAGGACCATATTTAGCTTTACAGTTATTTGGAAGATGGTTTTGCATCTGTAATATATTAGTAAAGTGAATTAATTATTTGGTCTATTTGGTAGATATGGTACGAAAGAATGTTAATTGTGAGATGACGCCAGATAGAAGAGTATGGAAGAAGAAAACATGCTGCACCGACCCCAAATAAAATTGGGATAAGGGCAGGAGGATGATGATGATGATGATTTTGAATATACTTATAGGTCATACGCTTAAAAAACTCATAGAATTGCTCTTTACTCTTTTTACAATACAGTTTTGCTAATCTAAATAAAGTAGCGGATTTATCAAAGAAACATTGTAGATTATAACTAAGGGGTCAATCCAATCTTATCAAGTAACGAGCGTGGGACCACTCACATTAATATAACTATTATTTTTATTACAAATAATATAATTTACGTATTTACCTTCCGATACCCTCATTTCGTACGAAATGATAAACATAATAATGTGTCAATGTTAAAGTTCTTATATCTTGGTTTTTATATCTCATTTTTCTGCATTATTTTTTCAAATTCTTTTAGCGTATTCTTTCAGCCATCATCTCTTTAATGTTTTAGGACTTATTATAGTGCACAAGCATTTGTGCAGAAACAAATGCACTCTCTATTCCCTCCCAATATTTTTGTTTGTTTTCACCCGCGTATCGTGGGTTCACTGCCCTTACCGGGATAAAATATAGCCTATGTTACTCATGAAAAGTGTATCTTTACAACAGTGAAAGAATTTTTCAAATCGGCTCAGTACTTTTGGAGCCTTTATAATTAAAATTAGTAAAGATAATACAATGTATGAGTTTTCTAGAAAGATCGAGACCAGCCCATAAAAATATTCCTGACCTACATAACACATAGTAGGAATACATAAGATTTTACTAATTACCAAACGCTTAGTATTGCCAAGTTTGTTATGTAACGGAATTATCTGTCTTATGTAGTCGGTTTGGCATATATAGGAATGTTTTAGAATATTATATTTGTATTTATTAGTTGTTGCAATGATTTATTGAGGTTTTATGTAATAGGTACACAGTAGGATTCGTTATATAATTAAGCAATAATAAATAGACACACGACCGTACACTGAAACGCTACTCAATTTTGAGGACTGCTCAAACATCATTCTATCTCTGTTACACTAACGTTAATTTCAGCCATCGGAAATATTTTGAAGTAGAATTTAAAGTAACGTTACGACTATTATAGCTAAGGACATAATTATTTTGTTTGCTGAATGGTACTCAGACAGCAGAAATTACTCTATACCTATGCAGTATAGTTAGTTATAGAATCTTTGCTTTAAAGGTTAAACAAAACTGGTTAGAAGTAGATTCAGTTTAAACGATAGAAGGCCGAGAGAGAAGGATGAGACAACGATGAATACTGACTGAGTCTTGGTCATTTGAAACGGTCGTGTGACGTCCCATATCCTTTGTCTCGCTGTCATATTCATTTGTGCAGTGGATATTATGTTTTCAAAAGGATCACATTATTTCGGTCTCTTTTACATGTAATGGCCATAGAATACGTCTACAGCAAATCTGTAATTGTTTCTTTAAGTGTATGTCCCTTTATAAGGATTGTTCTATTATCAGCATCTTTCGTACTCAATATAAGTGTAAGTGGAAAAGAAAGACTTATCTCTGACGATGCAACAAGTACACCCATTCATTGACACGATGATTCATTCGAGTTTCCTAAGTATGTTGTGATCGGCTGCCAGTATAACAGAAAGAAGTTGAGCACCAGTGTCATACGTGGAGCAACTGTCTGTCTGATCTCCTCAACCCATTTGCCCGGGCAATAAGATACCCCTTGGCAGGACTGGTTGTCAATCGTTACCTATAACTACTACCAAAGGTGTTGCAACGACAGCCTGGATCCCACCGTGCCTCCCGAAACACGGATAGCTTCACGGCAGAAGCTACTGTTTCATTTTATAAAGATTTCCCTAACTTGGTAGCTCATTCACATTTACAAGACACAGTAGATCCATCCGTAGCGCCATTTGGCAGCGTCACAAAACTCTGAATATAAATAGGTGAGGCAAATCATATGACTACGACCTACGGACGGCTAACTATTTGTGGTATGTTTGCTCTTGACATAACGAGTAATAACAGTGCGTATTATGGTTTATTTGGATGTTTAATAATCGAAAGATACAGGGGTCTTTGATCGAGAAATCGATTGAATTGTGATATTAAATTGGTTTGCTTGATTCGATTCAATTTTGGTGCATTTGCGAGTCGGCTGGCTCTCATTTTGGGATAAAAGCAAAACTGTCCTTTTAGTAGCCTATTTTAACATTACTGACGAAGAAAGGTCTAATCTAAGATACTATTTCGCACTTTGCTAGGCTTGGCCATGCAATTTCATTAAGAATAGACATAGATATTATATACCTACCTTCAACATGCCCTACATATTAGCAGAAATACATATACATATTCATTCATAAAGCTCTTCATTCATTAAAACTGCACAACGTTATAGATCTGTGATAGTTTGCATATGCGCTCTAGTGAGAGTGCTGACACCTGACCTTTGCGAAGGACGGCTCTAGGACTTGTCTTTGTCAAGAGCAAATCTATATGTCAGCAATTTTGAAATTGAATTGCAAAATAAAAAGATTTGAAAACCTAGCTTTATTTTTTTTAGATTATGAATAGACTGCAATTTTTTCTAGTTTTTCTCTTTGACCTCATGGACGCAGGGGCTATCAAATTGTAGTTGAAGGTTTGGTAAAGTAAAGAACCTTATGGGACCCCGTACAAACTTCAACTACCTTTTTAAACGTTTTGAGGTCCCTTGTTCCATCATCTGGTCCTTCTAAACACAGCTACGTTCATAGCTAATGTTATATTTCTTCATATACAGTGTTCATAATTAACGTAATGTTTTTCGTTGTTCCAGCCTGCGAACCGTGAGAAGATGATGTCGAGGTCTGCGCTACTGCTCGCCGCCGTCGGCCTAGGCTTGTCCACGTTCAGCGTCCGCCAGATGATCCTCCACCAAACCAGACGATTCTAGACACCAGACACTTATTCCCCAAGCCAGAGCTCAACAGACATGCCAGATTCTAACCACCGGTCTGCCCTGTCCATTAACGCGTTCTCTCACACAAACAGTCAAATATATATTTTTTTAAAAGTGAGATACGCGCAAATTCCAATTTGGGTTCTGGCCGAAAAAAATGGTATAAGAACATGTATGTGAGAAAAAAATGTAATTTATTCTTTTTTTTTATTTTTTTTTTTCTCTGGACGAATGTGTTAGTACATTTTAGACATAGGAAGTAAGTTAATTTCGGAACGGATTTTAAGTGTGGTTTAGTATGGATGTGAGGAACGATTTTTGCGATTGTCTATGTGATGGAAACCAAATAAAAATAGACAGTAACATTCCTGTGGCATTTTATTTTAACGGTCGAAGGATAATACTAACTGCTACTTCTACATGTATGGTTTCACCGCCTCGCGATAGCTTTCTACCTGAAAACTACAAACAAATGACGTTGTAATCATTCATTTATCTTCAGATATAACGTATTCGGGAGTAATGGAACTGGCCTTTAAACTTTTGAATGCCTCGTTTTGGCTTGTTTTGTAAATATCCTTTTTTGAGAGTATCCATGACAGGTTTATAGACGTTGGCAATTGTCATCCTCATGTGCAGTGATGATGGCACCGTATTCATGTTATTTACTTCAACGGAAATAAATAATAATGAATATAACTTGCGTTTAAAAACGCGCGTAAAAGACCAGTTTTACTTCTCCCGAAAAAAATCTGCTGGATAATAAAATAGGTACCTACGTGTAATGTTTTAAATGAATGAGTAGATTAATATCCCGATGCGGTGAAATCCAAGCTTATCGTCTTTATAGGGCTGACAAAATAACAGCTTTTTTTTCAAGGTGCTTAATATCTGCACAAAAATAGTTAGAAAAATGCTTTTTTTAGACTAAAAGTTATTTTGCAAGCTCTGTTTAGCTAGTTGCACGCTGTAATAAATGCTATATCGCTTGACTATCAAAAATTAATAAAGTAGAACAACTAGATTTCTTTTGCGTTTTATTCCGCTCAATTTTATGTTTGTGTAGTCTTTCCCAATGCTCTTGAGATGTACCTCTTCTTATAAGGAGGACCCTAAGGGTGCATCTACACGGTGCAAGTAGCTTGCGCATGTTGAGGCACATGCGCAGGTTACATGCATTTTAAAATCGTACGGATCTAGCGACACGCGCATGTAACAAAGCAAAATACCCACCCGCGTTTTCTGTTGCGCATGTTAACTTGCTCCAGCTTCGCATCTAACCGTGTAGATACACCCTAAGGTCCACTTTCCTGCATTTCTCTTGCACTATCTTTGCATAGATTAAGTATTGCACTAGTCCTTTGTATTAAGGCTCATTAACCCTAGTTCCTCCCTGCAGTCTTATCAACTAATGAAGACCGATTGGTAAACTATCTGCGTCAATAAATATGTGAGAAAAATCCGCATGCGACTAATGATGATTACAACATACAGTTCTTATTGCATGCCTACACAGATATCCCGAAAGCGGGTTCTTACGACTCCACTCCCGATTCATTTAGATGTAAAAAATTACACGGTTGAGAGTCTCAACCGTGTCTCAACTTGAGACCTACAATGTAAAATAAGACTTTGGAAGGAGGAACTCGTTATGACACGGTCACCTGTCCTCAGACAGGCCGCGCCTACTTTTTGGTTAGTTAACTATAACGTTTGAATGCTAGCTGCCGACCGGACCTGCCGTGACTATTTAATCGCCCGCATCTGCACTACCCGCTTTGGATCGCAGCGGCAGCAGCACGAGCAGTCGCCTTTAGATACGGACCGATTTTATGCACTTGCTGCAAGCACGGTCTGCAGTCGGCAGCTAGCTTTCAAAAAGCACTTTTAGCCATGAGCAACTCCTACTAAAGATCTAATAGCATTGTTAGTTATGCCTACTATGTTGTGATTCATTGACCTGTAGGTCATCATACTATGTATCTACTTCCATGTTGTAGAGAGTAGTGCCAAATTATGTGCTCCTATGACCTTTTGCCTCGTGGACCGGTAATGTGCGTTATTTCGGCATTTCTACGCCTGCAACGTTTTGTTAGTAGGTAACTTTGTCATTACAAACAGGTCAAGGTACCAGACTTAGAAACAAAATTAAAAAGTAAGAAAATCCACACTCTTAACCTTTTGAACGCCAATGTCGGCTATAGCCGACATGAGCAAGCGTGCCCTGTGCGCCAACGACGGCTATACTCGACAAAAAACAGGTCGCAGAAAATACAAAATAAACCTATTAAATCATTACTTTTATGTATTTTTTAGTAGATATTTAATTAAGATTTTCGGGCTTGGCGTACAGGGCATAGGAATACCGATATGGCGTGGCGGTGAAAAGGTTAAAAGTCCAGGCGCTGGAGGATGGTATGCAAAATATTAGGACCGCATTGTGTGACGCTGGAGTGGAGACCTCGGACTAGCAAGCGCAGCGTAGGACATCCACCAACAAGGTGGACAGACTATCTTATAAAGGTCGCCGGAAGACGCTGGATACAGGTCGCCTCCAACAGGTATCTGTGGAGATCTAAGGGGGAGGCCTATGCTCAGCAGTGGACGTCCTATGGCTGAGATGATGATGATGATTATGTGACCTCATTAAATCACCTTGCAGCAGAACACCAATGTTCTACAAGGAATAAATTTAATGAAACAATTAAATAATAATAATTAACAATTTAATGAATATAATCAACCTTATTAAATTCTTGACCGTTATTTGAAGCTTACTAGTTTGAGATAGGCACCTACGTGTTTTCCGCTTTTATCTCCGTCCTTTTCTACCCCATATCTTGCATCCCTCTCGCACATCGACCAGTTTCACTCCCCACCAGGCAGGAGGCGACGAGTGTTCTCGGCGGCCACAGTTCGTCATTGGCGTCTTGTTTTCCGCCCGAGAAGGTTGGTCTAACCAACCGCTGTAGTATTTCGTTGAAAAATAAACTCAGTGCTCTCGCAGAACACAGGTGAGTTTATAATATTTTATACAATTTGTTAACGGTTTTACCGTTCGATATTCGATTTTGCGAATATTTTGTAATGTAATGTGTTAATATTTTGTACATCTACCCCTTTTTTGTCACGAGTTTCTTCCGTGTACTTTTTTTTCAGTAATTTGTTTTCAGAATGAGTGACTTATAAAGCAAATACAGATGCGGTAAATAATAAAGCTACCACAGCCCGTGCACGTGACTATGGAAAAGAAAGCAAGCCCGAAGTTCCTAAGGCACCTGTGGCCCTAGTTCAATCCTGCAAGGCGTTCAACGGTTTGACAAAAAAGAATGGTGTGAGGTGCGGTCCAACCAGCATCTCCTTAGTTCGGACTGATCACTACCGCACTTGAAGAGGGCTGATGGTGTCAAGAAAGCTTTTCGGCCTTGAAAGACTTGGTACGCTCCCCTCGGACTACCAGTAAGTCTGTTAGCCACCCCCCATGGGGGTCGGCTCATTATGACGGCGTGTGATGGTTTTCGGCCTTGAAAGACTTGGTACGCTCCCCTCGGACTGCCAGTAAGTCTGTTAGCCACCCCCCGTAGGGGTCGGCTCATTATCTCGGCGTGTGATGCTTTTCGGCCTTGAAAGACTTGGTACGCTCCCCTCGGACTGCCAGTAAGTCTGTTAGCCACCCCCCGTAGGGGTCGGCTCATTATCTCGGCGTGTGATGCTTTTCGGCCTTGAAAGACTTGGTACGCTCCGCCTAGGACTGCCAGTAAGTATGTTAGCCACCCCCCGCAGGGGTTGGCTCATTTTCACGGACCCGCGCAGGGTACCAATCTTGCATGTTGCGAGACGCAGCATCATTACAAAGTGGGGACCAGTAAGTATACTAGCCACCCCCCACAGGGGTCGTTTCATTATCACGGACCCGCGCAGGGTACCAATCTTGCATTTTGCGAGTCGCAGCATCATTACAAAGCAGGGACCAGTAAGTATACTAGCTACCCCCCGCAGGGGTCGGCTCATTATCACGGACCCGCGCAGGGTACCAATCTTGCATTTTGCGAGTCGCAGCATCATTACAAAGCAGGGACCAGTAAGTATACTAGCTACCCCCCGCAGGGGTCGGCTCATTATCACGGACCCTCGCAGGGTACCAATCATGCATGTTGCGGGTCGTACCATCATTGCAATCTACCCTCGCAGGGTGGCTATTTGGATCGACTTTCGAAGAGTCGCCATTATAACCTTCCCTCGAAGGGAAATGGTAATCACACTCACGCTGAATGGCGTGTGACGCAAAACTCTAAAGGCTCCCTTGGGACATCACGAGTAAATTACAATAGGAACCATGTCCAACAGACGAAACAAAGCGTCCAGGACCGCAGGCGGACTTTGATGCGTCCAACAAGGCACGTAAGTTATGACTTTCGAGGCGGGTTGCCTAACATTATATCAAGACCAATGGAAAGAAATGGGAGCTCCGCCTTTCTTGTCAAAAATAATAACTGGGTATCGGATACCATTGGCCAAAAGCCACCTTTGTTAGATAATGCCAGATTTGACCAGAGAGTCCAAAGAGATGGATGTCGTCATATCCCAAATGATAAAACAAAAAGTTCTATTGATAGCTGCAAATTCTGCCAGCTTTCTTTCCAATATGTTTCTTGTGCCCGAAAGGCGACGGAAAGAACCGTCCAATACTCAATCTCAAGGTTCTCAACAAGTTCATAATTACGGAACCCTTCAGTTTAATAAATGTTTTTCGGGTGCTAAAGTTTCTTCAGAAAGACGAATGGCTGTGCAAGTGGATCTCGCCCAGGCTTACTTCTACCTTCCGTTAGCCGAAGGTCACAGACATGTTCTTCGACTAGTATACAGAAGAAGACTGCTTCAGATTACGTGCCTACCATTTGGCTTAAGCACGGCACCCAAGACCTTCGCCACAGTGACCAATTGGGTGGCTCAAACTTTGAAAACTCAAGGGTTACTTATAATTGTGTACCTCGATTTTCTGGTGGCTCACCAAGATATATTCGCCTACTTTGGGATCATTTGCACCACGTTTTGGATGGCAAGTGAATAAATCGCAAGCATTATCAACAAGATAATGACAAAACGCACTACGTGACAAACAGCACGACAAACTTAGAAGACCTGCATAGCTTGATAGGACTTTTAAACTTCGCAAGTTTTTGTTGTCCCATACGGCAGACTGCATTACCGGGCTCTCCTCATTTTCCTCAATGCAGTGTTGAACAGCAATCTATACCTACCCTATTCATGGAACCGTGAGCCAAACGGTGAACAAACCATAAAAAGGGTTCTTATAAGTCACGATTGAAGTAATGATCATATTTTATAAAAATAACTACGAAAGTAATATACTGACAACATTAGAAATTATATTTTAGAACGATGTCTGTGGAACTTATGCAATCTTTTCAAACTTATTTGAAATCAAATATAATAAATGCCGTAAATTGTTTTCTTAATTTTAATTAAATATGTAGTAAATCGTTTACATGTAAAAGGAACCTAGAAGTCTTGACTGTCATACATAGAACCCTACTTAATTGAAGACCACAGATACTAAGAACATTTTACATAAAAATGTGACGTTTTTGTCATCGGTCGGGTCATACCCACCATTTTGAAAAGTGTCATTCTTTGGTTACATTGTGGGCTCACGGCTCGGTGAATGGAGTTATAGCAATGTTGAACCTACCAGCAGATGCCTTAGCAGATCTAAAGTGGTGGCTGGTCAGCTGCCACCAAACCTTGGATATTCATACGTCACTTCCCTGTCACCTTATAACCACGGACGCCTCCGATGTAGGATGGGGGCACAACTGAACGGAACGCCCTAATGGGTTCATGGAACAAGAGAGAAAAAGGCTTTCACTGCGATCTGAAAGAGATGCTTGCAGTATTAACTGGATAATCACGGCGAGTTGCTAAGGAGATCAACAGCCATTTTTCAATGCAAAAATGGGACTGTAGTGTCATATCTAAGAACTCAAGGTGGCACCCGATCAAGGAGCCTACCGAACTTGACGTACAAAGTATTCAGTTATCTCGAGCTGTATCAAATCTATCACGTCGTGAATCATATACCAGCCCTATTCAACAGTCATGCAGACCATCTCTCCCGACACAAACCTCCACCGGAGGGGCATCTTGTATCAGCAGTGGACCTATTTGCCTCAAAGCGAGCCCAGGGATACATAGTTGTGTACTACGTGCCCCTAGATCTGAAGGACCCGAAAGCGGGGTTCCACGATGCCCTTTTTCTCAAGTTTGGACTTACCCGCTAGCATGGGTATTACCGCCACCTTACCTTATACCGTAGGTCCTCAGTCATCTCAATTCAGGAACGGGAGTTAATCTCATAGTAGTTCCTTCGGTGGCACCAGGTATTTTGGCGAGCAGATTTGAAGTCCCGATCCCGTCCCGATGAACCTCGAGCAGAAACCGATAGACACAGCAACGGATACCCCCTGCCAAGGTCAAGGAAATGGGGAGGGGGGGGGGGGGAGGGACAAGGAGTCTCTCCGACTGAAGTCTTCTTCAATCCACACGCAAGACTTATCAATCAGCTTGGAGTCGATGGTTAAATTGGGGCGAAAAGTATGAAATTGGATCCTATGAATCCTTGAATCCCTATTTGGACCTATACTTACCCAATTTTTTTGCGGACTTACACATAGTAAATAAACTAGCATACAATACTATTTTATTACACAAGTCGGTTATAGCTACACTATGCAATGCAGAAACCACTGGAGAGCTAGGTTCACACGTTCTAGTCGGACACATTTTAAAATCAATAGCGCTGAGCAAACCTGTTCCCCGGGAAGCCGTCCATCTGGAATATTGACCAATTGGTCAATATTAAAACCTACTTAAGTGCAGTAAACGTAGACAAGAATAATCCTTTTGCAACTTCCAGGCACACTGCTGCTCTTTCTTTTGCTAGCTTGTTTCGGAAAGGCGAGTCCATGATCTTTCCTTGCTTGCAATAGACCCAGAACATTTCAAAAACAACAAAGATAATTTAATCTTATGGCCAGTCTTTGGCTCTAAGACCGACAGTTCTAGTCATAGGCAGTCGGGTTGTTGTTTGATGGATAATCAGGAAAATATAAATCTAAGTCCAGTGTATTGGGTCAGAAAGACTAAAGCCTTGTTAGAAGATAGACGGACATCGGCTAATTCCTTAAATTTATTTATATCCGTTAGAGGCCAACCAAAGGCAGGCACCCGAACGATGATTGCGGGTGGATTAAGACATTGTTAAAAGAGGCAGGAATAACTACAACCCCAGGAAGCTTCCACTCGGCGGTAGCGTCAAAATCTGTGTTGACAATATACCTTTGGACGATATATTAGCCAAGGGTAATTGGCGATCAGGCAATACATTTGCCCATTTTTACAGAAGAGAAAGATACCCACTAAATAGAAGTAGCAAGTTATCTCGATTATTTAATTAATCCAGCTGATTAATGTCTATATTTTTGTTACTATTGTTATTAAGAAGTATCGCAATATTTTTGTTAATTACTATTAGAAAATGAAATCAATTTTGCTTTTGTTCTTGCATCTCTCTTTTAATTTTTATTACTCATCCTCCGAGCCCCTTTCCCAACTATGTTGGGGTCGGCTTCCAGTCTAACAGGATGTAGCTGAGTACCAGTACCAGTTAACTTTTATTACATTAGTATTTCAGGACGCAATACACATACTTACATGTGATTACTCGTGTACCTAAGTACCTATTTACATACACAATTTCATTGTGCTTTTGCTCACATTGGCGTCCACTTCCACCAGGCGATAACAAACACGTCTCAAACTAGTAAGCTTCAAATAACGGTCAAGAATTTAATAGCAGCGTTTTACCTGAAATAAAACGCATATTAAATACTTACCTTATTTGAAGCTTACATTTAAATTTCTGCCTGGTGTTTTCGACTCAATGACGAACTGTGGCCGCCGAGAACACTCGTCGCCTCCTGCCTGGTGGGGAGTGAAACTGGTCGATGTGCGAGAGGGATGCAAGATATGGGGTAGAAAAGGACGGAGATAAAAGCGGAAAACACGTAGGTGCCTATCTCAAACTAGTAAGCTTCAAATAAGGTAAGTATTTAATATGCGTTTTATTTCAGGTAAAACGCTGCTATTAACCAATTATGCATAACACAACGCAACTCAAAAACAAACAAAAAATGCTTATAATACAAAGGTGTACTTTAAATGCTCTGTGAAATACATTTATTATAAAGTAATTATAAAATAAACATAATATCAATTTCTTTATGAATGAACAATTTTCGGAATTATAACTAAGCTTCTATGATTTCCAATAGACGTTCTTAGACGTTATACAAATGATTTTAGTAAGTTAATGAATATTGTGTATTAAGTAATAAGTATGTAGGTGTGTAAACGTATAATTCCTTGACTTTTCGTAACAAAAAGTAATCGACAAATGATCAGTGTAAGAAGTTTCGTATGTATTTTAAAATAATCTTATTAGATGGCATTATATTCTAAAACTATAGACATACCTAACCAATGTTCTAAAAAGGCCGTTTAATTTTTAACAATACACATGAATACATTTACCTACATACATTTTAATCAATTTCTAGTGTCCAATACTAGATTACATTAATAACAAAGAAATCAATAAGCCAGTAACTAAATTTTTTCATAATTATAATAAAACACTAAAACGGCACGTGAATACGACAATCCGCATTACGGAAAACGCCGTTTCGTATTTCGGACTACGCCATTCCGGAATTCGCAATAGGACAATTCTTGTACATACGTATGTATGTGTTATATTACGTGTAACTTCGATATGTCGGATATACAATTTTACATTAAAATTACAAGTAGGTATTATACTACAGAATTATTATATAAAAATACATGATAGTAAAATACAGATTAACAAAATTACCAGCAGAAACATTACTTATGTATAACAAGTTATGAATTCGTAAGTATGCAAATAAACATATTACAAGTATAGAAAACATACAAACCATCTTACAATAAGTACTATAACATTAAAATTATTATACTTTGACTAAACAATTAAGTGTATTTCTATACAAGATAAGTTTTTGTGCACTTTACCTAATGATTAGGCTATCTAAATATTTAAAATACTTACATAATTCCTAGTTCGTACCCCACATTTTGCACGCTTACTTTTCTTACAAATAATTATATTTATTACACAAAGTATCGCTAATACACAATGATCATCTACATAATGTCATGCTTTAAAATTCATTCTAATTGGCAAACAAATTAAAACGAATATACGCAAGACAATTGATTTTCTATTGTTTTATATTTAGCGACATACAAAAGCATTTTCTGCGGGCAAGACTAACTATTCATAATTAGGTACTTATTTATTTACTGAATGGAAAGTATGTATGGATCTTGGAAGTATTATTGAAGAAACCTAACAAATACTGATAAATTATTTCTCATATCTGTTATTTACTGGAAGCCATTGATTTTTTGATATTCCTGTTTCGTTATCTGAAGAAATATCGCTAAAAATCTAACCATTATTTACCTAAATAAAATTAAGTGCAGTTTTCTATACATACGAATTAGGTACAAGATGAACATTTTTCTAATTTAAATCGAACTACTTAGAATAATTTCCTAAAATCTTGTCTATGACTCGAAATTATTAGTCTGTTATGTCAAAAAGTTCACAACTCAATTGTGTATTATTTTGATCTAAGGAGATAATATACAATACATTCACAAATAAGTCCAAGAAAACCCCTTGAAAAGATTTCATTTCCAGAAAATAAGTACTTTAACAATTGAATCTGGAGAAATTCTATTGAGAAGATTTCGCGAAGTTGCAAGTTATTTACATTAACAATGCAATTAAATGCATTATTGTGACTCTAAGAACGATTACAACATACCGTTAGGCAGTGTTTAAAGTTCGCAAAAAAATCTTTAGCTTACTTTAAAAATATAGGCACACAACAGGCAACGACAGACATCCAAATACATTTTGAACTTTGAATATTTACATTATTTTGTGAAATTATACAATGTTGCTTGGTGCTGAAGCATTTTCTTATAAGTACATACACCTGAATGCATGTACCTAACAGAAAAATATTTTATACAGCAGAAAAACTACAGCAACGGAGCACTTTAAATCATGACTAACATGAAATCATTTGTAAAAACCTGTTCAAGCCGGCGATAAAGCGAAACTTCTAGAAAAACAACATCTATATTACAAGATTTTCTACAAAGAAGACAGGGGTTTCAAGGACTAGTGAACGAGGTCGATATGTCCTTGAAAACCTGACGCTATGGTCTTTTAAAGTACTGTTCGTCTACTCGCTTGGCGAGAGCTACTAACGACTCGTGTTTCCGAACGGTTTCAGCTAATTTGCGGCAAGGAAGACGGGTTGTGATGATTGTGAATACGTGGCCGAAGATTAGAGCATCCAGTTCTGTGGGGCTGTGGAAAAATAAGTATTTTAGCCAGGTGGTAGGTAACAAGTAAATATATGATATACTAATTTCTAAAAGTAAATTAATAAAATAGAATACAAAAATGATTTAACTAAACATGTGTTAAAAGTACCTGAACATATTGTAAGTATTAGTAAAATCATTTACACAAAAGTAATATTAATTAAGTAAAATTGCTAAAAATTTTAATTAGTTAACTACACCAAATCATGTTTACGTAATTTAAATTACCGTTGCTATCTAAAAAAATTCCGACGCATACAAATAAACAAATGTATGATCAACTATTGTCTACTCAGAATAAATAATCATATTGCAATTATTAAATTAAAACAACACTCACATTTAATTTGCCATTCTGCATAAACAAATGAAACGAAGTGTATTGACAATAAACTAAAAATTTTATTGAAAACAATAAAATACCTAAACTAACTGAGGTACAGAATTGGAAAATGGCACCACCCAATTAATTTGGAAATCGAAAAATATTCATACTCAAAATTTCAATTCAATAATAATTGTCAAATAATGTGTCAAGAAAAATTAAGGTTTTACGATGAATGAAACATTTCATTTCAACATTTGTTATACTAAATAATTACAATTTAAAATACATGCGAAATTCTGAAATAAAAACATTAAAAAATATTTCATGCCTAACTGTACTGAATGACATTTAACATTTTAAAACAGGTAACGTATTTTCCCCTAACTGTCAAAAAGTATCAATACGCCATTCCGTTTTGTCAAAAACCCGAAATGTCGTATTAACGGATTGTCGTAGTCAATTTAATCAATGTCAGCGACCGCAGTATAGTTATATGCCGCATTTCTTTGGCGTAAATAATTAAGTAGACTCTCAACGCTTATTTCCTCATTGCTTGGCAGTTTAAGCGTGGATTTAGAATCTGCAATATCGATAAAATAACATTTTAGTACGACTAGACGCAGTTTTACTACGACGAAATGCATTTACGATATGTTTAGAGACGATATGTCGTCAACGCGTTTACTGTTGTGTTCAAACACTATTTTCTGTAAACTGCTACACTGTTCACTGGTAAACTGCTGGGTCCATTTAGCGAAACTAGGTTGGTAGGGTGACAGATTTTATGTTGGAGAAGGTCAGAATGAAATCATGACACTGATATAGTAAAAAAGTTAAATAAAATAATAATAAAAAAATAACCTGCGGAAGTAGGGGTGCGCGCAAACGGTGATTTATCCGAATTCTCAGTAGAATCTTTGTCACTACTCAAATCTAGTTCGCATTCTTTTTGGGAATGATTGCTGTTCACCATTACAGAAAAAAAGTTTGAATTAACAGGAGGTACAACAAGATAAAACAAAAAAAAATAGATAAAAAAATCAAACAAGCATAAAAATAAGATAAAAAAGGGGAAAAAAACAAATCATTGACCATAAGTAACTTTACAATGATTGGTCAATCTGTAGATTTTTTACGGTTACTTAATTACATTATCTACCACCTATAAAACTACAAACTAAAAATGTCAAAAATACCTCGTTTCCACAATCAAAGTTCTTGCAGAAAGTATATTTAATTTATCTTTATCTTGCAGAACACTGTCCGCATAATCGTCATCGTTAATAATCATAACATCATCAGGGGTACAAGTTTCCAAGGAATTCGATGTTTCAGTCAAATCGTTCTCTTCAATCGTGTCCAAATATTCGTTAACTTTCACCTCGACCGAGTCATACTTCGAATCGTCCAACGCATTCGGGAAAGCGATCACTTCGAAAGGATCAGTTTTCTCGTTATCCAAATCGATTTTCTCTGCAAAATCGTCGAGGACCTCATCAACTTTATCGAGAATATCATCGATTATTTCAACCACTGAATTGTATTTCTCTTCATCGACAATCGGGTCTGTTTGGCCCTCATACTTGCAGGTTAGATTGCCTTCCTTGGATGTCATTATTATTATTTGCTTAGAAGCAAAAGGTTTGAAGCCTGCATTGAAATTATTATCTGTACTTTTGACAACAGTTTCAAGATATATGAAATCCTGCTCTGCAAAGATGTTTTTGTATGGGACTCTCAGGTGCTACTAGATCATTTGATCTAATTGCATTGTTTAGTCAAAGGGCTAGCTGTTTGATTGAGACTTCAGCTAGTTGGCTGCGACATATATAATATACAGCGGCAAATACGTTGTATGGGTGATTATTCCTCTTCCACCAAAAAAACTACCGAATGGATTTTGATGAAATTTGGCACGTATAAAGCTAATAAGTACATCGGAATAACATAAGGGCCACTGTCTATCATATTGCTATAGCATAGCATATTGTAAGCTATTCCCTCCAGAACCGCCTTTGAATACAAAATTACCATCTACCAAACTAAAAACACAATTCTTACCAAAAATATCTCTTTCCCTATTAATCATATTATCCTTGCTACTATTTCTGATGCTCATTCGAGACTTCTTGGTCCTGGTGCTGCGTTCAGACGCGGTCCGCTCGGGGGACAGTCGACGGCGAGAGAGTTGGAACGCTTGCGATACCAAATATTCCTCTTGAGTCTACGATGGGAGTAAGGAGTTAGGAAAGGAATCATAATTGGATAGATTTTTGAGGACTTTTGGGTTTGCCTAGTGGGACATGTGTGTAAGCTAATTTTGGAAATAGGCCACGTGTGAGTCGGGCGTTTCTGATGCTCATACGAGACTTCTTGGTCCTCGTGCTGCGTTCAGACGCGGTCCGCTCGGGGGACAGTCGACGGCGAGACCGTTGGAATGCTTGCGATACTAAATACTCCTCTTGAGTCTACGATTGGAAGAGGGTATTAGGAATGGAATCGAAATGGGAAAGTTTTTAAGGATTGTGTGCAATTTTATCTAAACTACTACTACTCCAATTCGGTAACTGACTAAGTGCTAGTCAGATGCACGATAGGTACTGTATCATAAGGTATTTTTCAAACGGCCTAAAATATTTATATTGTAGGGGAGCCCCTCAAATATAAATTTAATTTTGATATATTTACTAACAAATTCAAAATTAATACTTTTATTTACTTCAGTTTTCTGTACATATTTATTATAGTGGCAACAGAAATACAACTTCTATGAAAATATCTACTGTCTAGGTTCAGTCACAAACGGACAGCATAATGATCTATCAGCAAAATATGGTTGGCCGTTTAAAAAAAAGTTCTACTAACTTTCTAACTACCAGTAACATACCGTCAAAGTCATCTGCGTCAAATTATTGCACCTCAGCAGGTGTTTGAGCAGAGAGCCCGTGATGAGTTTGATGAGCGCTCCGGCTCTCGCGCCGGACGACATCAGTATAGCGCGTGTGTGTCCGTATACTAGCGCGTCTACGGGGGTCGGGCTGCGGGGGAGGGCAGTTAGGAGGGGGTGAGGAGTGGGTTAGGATTTAGGGATTTTAATATTAGGAAAAGTGTGATTTTTCTTATGTTAGTTAAAAAGATAAGTCATTTTTTTTTCAAATAGGCGGAAAATCAGCACTTTTTGAAGGTCCAATTTACAAAAGACGGCCCCCAAAACCACCTTCTATACATATGTCCTTGCTGGGAAGAAGAAGTAGTGGAACAAACTCCCCAGCAACACAATTCTGTCAAATAGACAGAATTGTGTTTGAAGAACCATTGATGCACAAAAAATTTTAAACATTATATTATTGTACAAAATTACAAAATTGTGTACGTACATACAAGTTATTTCTAAGAAGGATGCAGTGGAAGGAGTAGGAGTTAGGAGAACATGGGATGAGATAGAAAATGACTGAGAAGGGTGTACTTACTAAGGATTTAATAAGGGGTTGAAAATGGGAAGCTCTGTATAGGTATAGGATTAGGTACGTAAAGCCTACCTAACCAGGAATAAAATAAATCGTCGGCTTCTAAATATTCTGAAAGCCTTATATAGTAATAATGAGCGTCCGATTGTCAACCTATGTTCAATTATATGTTTTAAAGTTCGAATACATATTATGCAGAATGGCAAATTTAATGAAAAAAAAAACTATTTATTATTTTTGAAAAATCATATTCTTAAAAATAATAAAGTTTCCGTCAAATAACTTTGCGTCTTCGAAGTTAGATATAGTATTTAACGCCTCGCACATGCGCGTTAGTATTTTGTTAATAACTTTTTGATTCACAGTCACTCGTAGGTAACTTCGGACAAGCAAAGCTATTTGAAAATAACTTTATATGGGGTAATGTAGGTATTTCCTATCAATAATATTACAAAAATGTCTTACGTGTTTCCGAAGAAGTAATCTCGATCGCCAAGCCTTTGACTCAAGGAGTTACAACATTGCTCCACCTGAAAATATTTTAGAAAATATTCTAAATAGAGTACCTAAGTAAATATCATAACTAGTAACTATTTTAGAGAAGCATAGTAGAAGCTCTTATAATATTACAACAAGCTTAAAACGGGATTATTGTCCCTTATGAAAAGTTCATTTAGTCACATTATTTGAATTACATAAGATTACCATCAATGAGCAAACCACATACATAATTTTGAACTGAATTTATGATTATATTCCATTTAAATAGGCACTTACAATATTGATAGGATTTCTTACACAAATACATACTAAACAAATAAATGATGTTCTGTATAAAATTATGATTCAATTGATTGAGTAACATTTATTTTTAGACGAATTTTATTATACAGATTTTTTAAATTATATTAAAGTTATACTGAGATAGTCTATCTTTACTTAAGTGGGCTATACTTTCATCTGAAGTAGGTATATTTTTGACATTTTGAGAGCTTTTGTGTAGAAAATATGTCGAATCGCCATATTTATTCCTCAGATTAACAATTCAGAGATCAGTAAACTGATCATTGAAAAATCAGCCCTTAAATAAATAATAATATTTAATACTTTAATTAATACTCACATCAGCCAAAACCTGGTCCAAGGTCTTATCATACCAATGCAGAGCCTTCAACCGTTTGATGACAGCGTTCCTCTTAGCCCTGGTCTGCAGCCAGCCCAGCGGCCAGGGGTAGACGGACGAGTTGCGCACCTTAGTCACCGCGTTGAACGTCTCGTCGTCCACCCACGATATGTACAGCTGGGTGAACAAATTACACTGTACAGTCCACTGGACAGATTGAATTTATGACCTACCAACATTAGTCTATTCATATCCATATAGGTTAGATAAACACCACTCAACCAATTTGCTTATAGTCGTGGAACTGATTATAAATACAATAAATAAAAAAAAATAAAAAAAATATCCATATAGGTTATTTCACAGTGACAGTTATTTCAGAGTACATACAGTTGGACTTCTCCCCTGTACTAGGCAGAAAGATCTAAACAACACAAACTTTTACCTGATACTCGTAAATGAACAATGTGACAAAGAAACAGTTTAAATTCTTACTAAATGTAAGAGAACACCAAACCAACTGAAACGACTTCAACGATAATTGATAAAGACATATTCAAGACTACTAGAGCAAAAAAACGGACTAACCTACATTTTATCCGGGTACTTGAAGCAACATCCTTGGAACTGCTACTAAGAATAAATAAAAATATAATAAATAAATTATCTAGGGTACACTACTCACCTCAGCATTAACGAGCACATTAGTAATAAGGCTCATATAGGCCCTCATCTCAGCCTTCTCCTCCGTGCTGAGCTTGCCGCACAGCGTGACGCCCTTGTTGGCCGCGAACTGGACGATGGGCTCCAGCTCGGAGACCACGAACGCGCCGCACTTGATGAACGGCACCCGCCCCGACGGTGACATGAATTCCGCGTTCCAACGCATTTCTACTTCCAGGGGAGGTACCGACTACCCGGAGGTGCTCAAATGTCAGCTAGACCAACCAAATTATCGTGCCTTCCCAAACACAAAGTACTTATAGTGTTCAGTCCACTGTACAGTGGGAATTTGATACATAATTGACCCAGTTGTCTGCACTTTTATATAAAGAAGTACCTACTTCCCGCATCTGGATAAAAAGTAAGTTTTGTCCTTTCTCATGCTTCCGACTGTGTATCAAATTGAGCCCTCCTAATAGACAGACACAGTTACTTTCGCATTACTATAAATCAGTTACCTAATGCTGTGACATCATAACTCAATAACAATGTAACATTTTGACGACCTAAAAATCTACAAAAAGGAGGCCGAATATCAAAAAATAACTACCAACACTACCAACCTCAGCATTAACGAGCACATTAGTAATGAGGCTCATATAGGCCCTCATCTCAGCCTTCTCCTCCGTGCTGAGCTTGCCGCACAGCGTGACGCCCTTGTTGGCCGCGAACTGGACGATGGGCTCCAGCTCGGAGACCACGAACGCGCCGCACTTGATGAACGGCACCCGCCCCGACGGTGACATGAACTCCGCGTTCCAACGCATTTCTACTCCCAAGAGGACCTCCTACTGACCTCCCGTAACGACTGACAGAGGTGTTCCAATGACTAGCCGGACCCACCAATTCATGCTACCTTCCGAAACACTAAAGCACAGTGTACAGAATACTGTACAGTTTGAATTTTATACATTATTGACCCAGTTGTCTGCACTTTTATATAGAGAAGTATCTACTTCCCGCATCTGGATAAAACTAACCTTTGTCCAGTCTCATGCTTTAGACTGTGTACCAAATTGAGCCCTAATAGACACACAGTTACTTTCGCATTTATAAGTCACATAATACTATATCATCCGTACGAGATATCAATGAAAAATGTTGACAACCTAAAAACCTAGAAAAGGAGGTTTGAATATTAAAAATAACTAGCAATATTACCAACCTCAGCATTAACGAGCACATTAGTAATGAGGCTCATATAGGCCCTCATCTCAGCCTTCTCCTCCGTGCTGAGCTTGCCGCACAGCGTGACGCCCTTGTTGGCCGCGAACTGGACGATGGGCTCCAGCTCGGAGACCACGAACGCGCCGCACTTGATGAACGGCACCCGCCCCGACGGGGACATGAACTCCGCGTTCCAACGCATTTCTACTACCAAGGGGACCTACTGACTACCCGTGACGACCAACAGAGGACTTCAAATGACAGCCGGGACCAAGTAATTTATCGTGCCTTCCGAAACAGGGAATTACAGTGTACAGTATACTGCACAGTTTCAATTATGTTTCATAATACATTATTGACCCAATTGTCCGCACTTTTATATAGAAGAATTTGTTCCCAACGTGCTAAGAGTACTACTTCCCGCCTAAAAGTAACCTTTGTCCATTCCCATGCTTCTGACTATGTACCAAATTGAGCCCTACTAGACAGCCACATCTGGGTACTTTCGCATTACTATTAATCTATTATGTGCCTGTGACGACCTAAAAACCTAGAAAAGGTGGTGCGAATATTAAAACATAACTTCCAACGCTACTCACTTCAGCATTAACAAGCACATTAGTAATGAGGCTCATATAGGCCCTCATCTCAGCCTTCTCCTCCGTGCTGAGCTTGCCGCACAGCGTGACGCCCTTGTTGGCCGCGAACTGCACGATGGGCTCCAGCTCGGAGACCACGAACGCGCCGCACTTGATGAACGGCACCCGCCCCGACGGTGACATGAACTCCGCGTTCCAACGCATTTCTACTTCGAAGGGGAGGTTGCACATCTAAGGAAGGATATTAGAACAAATTAATGTAAAGTTTTTAATCTTTTTGTTGGCTTAATAGAAATAGGGGTTGTTAATGTTGTTAAAAAATCCTTGTGCACCCAGGAATTTTTTCTTGCCATAATATTGTACATCGTCAAAAGTCGTGGTGGCCTAGTGGGCAAAGAACCGACCTCTCGAGTATGAGGGCGCGGGTTCGATTCCAGGTCAGGCAAGTACCAATGCAACTTTTCTAAGTTTGTATGTACAGTCAGCTCCAAAAGTCGATGAACAGAATCAACATGACAAAACACCTGTTCACAATAAAATGCCATTAGTTATAGTCGCACCTAGGGAACAAAATAGACTGTACACCAGAAACTTACAAAAGTCGTTAAACACGAGTATTTCAAAAGTATCTGTGCACTAGTATTCCTAAAGTCGCTGTACACCATCAATCCAAATGTTGCTGAACATCATTGTATCAAAAGTCGCTAAACAGCAGTAAATACAAAATTAGGTTAGCAAAGTATATTTTTAATGTTGCCGTGTGTTAATGTACTTTTGACGCTTATGTTGTTCAGCTACTTTTGGGACAGTACTTGCATGACCTTAATAATGTATGTTAACACGTTAGTATCTATTTCAATAATTTTAATAATTATTTTGGAAATACACTCTTTTGCACAAAAAACGGGCACCTATGCGAAATCTTAGTTTTAAGGACTTTACGTGTATTTCAAAGGGTTTTAATGATTGTAGTATGTTTCTAGCATCAAAAGGGTTAGCCAAGCATGCGTGAGAGTGTACTCTAAATTTGAAATTTGTACAATTGCTAAGAAATTGGTTAAACCTTGTTTTGGACTAATTGCTGACAGAAAGTTCGTCGGTGTTTTGAAAAGTTTTTGAAGTGATTTTCAGAAAACTGATAATGCAGTCTTAATTAATGATTAATGTACCTTTTTGTTAGATCAAAACATTTTTGAAAAACTATGCGTATCTGATAAAATTTTCACCTGCTCTAAATGGGCTATACTGATGATTGATGGCAATGTTAAGAGGACGAATTGGAATTTTTGGCGCCAAGGATTTCAATTTTTCTCAGTAAATACAAAACGGATCAAAATACAACTTGTTTACCTGAAAGTTCATGATATAAACCTTATTTTGTTAGAAGTAGAAACATGATTAGGTAACTTTTATAACAGAGAAAAATATATCAAACATACCTCTTTTTAAAAAGAGATTCACATATTATGGGCATACGGGACCGATTTAAGCCTCTTAACTTTTTTAGTAGTTGAGTATATATGTCACCGTAAGATTACAAACATCGTCAGATTACAATCTATCTCGAGAGATTGTAATCTGTCGAATTATTGTGAACCGTAACATCTGATTGCAATTTAACGCATTATTTTTCGCTATATTATAATCTATCGATGAGAAATTGTCAAATTGTCAACTGTCCGAAAGTTCTCCCTGATTGGTCAGTCTTTTTGTAAGATCGACCAATAATCCGTTCTGTTCCCATGGAGTTCCCGTAGAGTTAGGAATGAAATAGAGGTGTCAGTTAAATAAAATAAATGCTCTTCAAAAATTCTTCAAGTATTTATTATTTAGTACGAGTATGTAATTAATATTCCTGACATATGGAGAGACAAATTGTAACGAAATATTTATTCTTCAAACACAAATTGAAATTGGAAACATATTGATTTCTGACACTTACGCGAATATTAGACATTGAAATAAAACTACTTTTACGGATTTTATCGCGGTTATATTATATTATTTAATTCCGACGTTTAAAACCGACCGCGATAACATCCGTAAAAGTAGTTTTATTTAAATGAAATTGGAAAATTATAAGAAACTTTTATAAAAAAAAAAAAGCAAAACAATTAGGTAGTTTGTCTTCAAACACAAATTCATTCCTAACTCTACGGGAACTCCATGGCAACAGAACGGCTGGTCGTGATTGGTCGATCTTACAAAAAGACTGACCAATCAGGGAGAGCTTTCGGACAGTTGACAATTTGACAATTTCTCATCGATAGATTATAATATAGCGAAAAATAATGCGTTAAATTGCAATCAGATGTTACGGTTCACAATAATGCGACAGTTTACAATCTCTCGAGATAGATTGTAATCTAACGATGTTTGTAATCTTACGGTGACATATACATACTCTTTAAAATTGTAGAAGGAATTTTTGTCAAATTATCATTTCTAAATAATAAAATTACAAAACCATTTTGTCGCTTACGACTTTTAGTTATAAGCTAGCGCGCGCATTGTTATCCTCGCCCCGCTCAGACGCTCCGACCCCTTTTGGCGCCTTAGATGCGCGTGCCGGTTATGGAATTATTGTTGACCAATTCCTCGCCTTAAGAGTTTCGGTATCTTAGTGTAAGCGTTCTTCTGTTTAGATATTGCACCCAAGTGTTTTAAAATATCGCTTTTTCATAATTAAACACTATTTAGAGGAGTGTCAGTACATTGGGCTGCGACAAAACCAATTTAAAGTAAGCAGTGCCGATCACAACTCGTCTCCTTTCGGACAATAACATTTTTAAAAATCTTGAAATTCTACAAAATACAGAGGTCTTAAGGTCTCGTAATCTCTGATTTTCAAACAACCTCGTCTCTTGGGAAACTCCGTAGACCTCCGAAGTTCTATGAGTCTGAGCGTTCAAATAGCGTGTTTTCATCCCACTGACATTTTTATTAAATAAACTTGCCTGCACCGAGATTTCCTAGCATCTACAGCAATTTCCTGCTTAAATCATAACAATAATTGGCTATCTGCTCATTTCTTAAGAAACATACGTTTGGTCAATACTTTTGAATTCTTGACTCCCTTTCAGCGAAATCATCGTTTAGTAACCCGATACCTATGGAGTTATAGAGAGCTGCAACGCGGCAATAATTGGATTTTTTAGATAGCTTAAACCCTCCTCATCATTTTTCATGTGGTTAATTTTAACATTTATCACAAAATGTAGTATTTTTTAATGTCAAAGTCCGATAGGAGACGAGTTGCGATCGGCACTGCTTACTTTAAATTGGTTTTGTCGCAGCCCAATGTACTGATACTCCTCTAAATAGTGTTTAATTATGCAGTGTTTAAAAAGCGATATTTTAAAACACGTGGGTACAATATTTAAACAGTAGAACGCTTTACACTAAAATACAGAAACTCTTAACATTTCTTAGCAATTGTACAAAATTCAAATTTAGAATACACTCTCACGCATGCTTGGCTAACCCTTTTGATGCTAGAAACATACTACAATCATTAAAACCCTTTGAAATACACGTAAAGTCCTTAAAACTAAGATTTCGCATAGGTGCCCGTTTTTTGTGCAAAAGAGTGTATTTCCAAAATAATTATTAAAATTATTGAAATAGATACTAACGTGTTAACATACATTATTAAGGTCATGCAAGTACTGTCCCAAAAGTAGCTGAACAACATAAGCGTCAAAAGTACATTAACACACGGCAACATTAAAAATATACTTTGCTAACCTAATTTTGTATTTACTGCTGTTTAGCGACTTTTGATACAATGATGTTCAGCAACATTTGGATTGATGGTGTACAGCGACTTTAGGAATACTAGTGCACAGATACTTTTGAAATACTCGTGTTTAACGACTTTTGTAAGTTTCTGGTGTACAGTCTATTTTGTTCCCTAGGTGCGACTATAACTAATGGCATTTTATTGTGAACAGGTGTTTTGTCATGTTGATTCTGTTCATCGACTTTTGGTGCTGACTGTACTTTCTAAGTATATCTTAGACACCAATGACTGTGTTTCGGATGGCACGTTAAACTGTAGGTCCCGGCTGTCATTGAACATCCTTGGCAGTCGTTACGGGTAGTCAGAAGCCAGTAAGTCTGACACCAGTCTATCCAAGGGGTATCGGGTTGCCCGGGTAACTGGGTTGAGGAGGTCAGATAGGCAGTCGCTTCTTGTAAAGCACTGGTACTCAGCTGAATCCGGTTAGACTGGAAGCCGACCCCAACGTAGTTTGGGAAAAAGGCTCGGAGGATGATGAATATTGTACATCGTCAAACTTGATATTACAGAACACAAGTAGGCTCATGTGTCCATACCCTCCGAGCCGCCAAAAACTTTGACGATACTTTTACTATAGTTTCTCACACAGACTTATGTGCAACAAAAGCGTCTCTTAAAACAGTGTGCATTATCTTCCATTTAGGGCGGTAAATATGAAGTATACCTTCAAGAAGGCCTGGACAGCGAGACAGCTGGCGTTGTCCGGCAGCAGGATCTGCTCCACCTCGTAAGGTTGGAACAACTTCACGTTGTCCGGCCATGGCTCTTGAGCTGAAATACATTGTAGCGTGGTTAGATTACAACGGTAATGATGGGAGAATCAATTCTACTAATATTTTGTTTGTAAACTTTTGAAATCTTGCACATTACACTATACATACATGAAATATTATGTACACATAAATAATCGGGAGATATTTTCAGATTTCCTTGACATTGGACGTATTCTTTTCGCACGGCAGCCGCATCAACACAAGACATTCAATTTCAAGACTCTGCTGCATATTCAAGTTTTCTCTAAGTATGACAAAATCAGAACATATGTATCTCCAAACAAATAACTCTAATAACAACAATGCCTCAATAAATCCAAATAACAATGTGTGGCATTCAAAACATTACAACTAACAGGCATAACAAAGGAAAAACAAAACACCCAATTGTGTATGGGTTTCAGGTTCACATATACATAATTAAAACTCGAAGTCGTGGTGGCCTAGTGGGTAAAGGACCAACCTCTCAAGTACGAGGGCGCGGGTTCTATTCCAGGTCAGGCAAGTACCAATGCAACTTTTCTAAGTTTGTATGTACTTTCTAAGTATATCTTAGACATCATTGGCTGTGTTTCGGATGGCACGTTAAACTGTAGGTCCCGGCTGTCATTGAACATCCTTGGCAGTCGTTACGGGTAGTCAGAAGCCAGTAAGTCTGACACCAGTCTAGCCAGGGGTATCGGGTTGCCCGGGTAACTGGGTTGAGGAGGTCAGATAGGCAGTCGCTTCTTGTAAAGCACTGGTACTCAGCTGAATCCGGTTAGACTGGAAGCCGACCCCAACATGATTGGGAAAAGGCTCGGAGGATGAGGATGATGATGATATACATAATTAAAACTGGATTGTCAACTGAAAAACACTTATGTATAATTAATTAAATATCAAGTCATTGCAATTTATGGGTCACCTTTTACTCATGATTTATACCTTTTTCTTATGAAAAGAAACAATTAATTTTGCAATCATTTAGTTCATTTAAAAATATGAAAAAAATATTATCTTGGCAAAGTAATTATCTTGTAATATGTGGTAGGAAAAAATGTAACTGTCAGGGATATCATGGTATCCCAAAAGAAACATAGCAGATACTTTAGAAAAATAAAAAAGCATAAAAAATTTGCCAAATAAAATAGCCATAGGATCTGTCAACTGCATAGTTTGGCTTCTTTTGAGTACTTGAATGCCAAGACAGTAATGCAATCCTACACAATTACTGTGATGTGATAATAATGATGATATCATCATGACATCATTGGTCAGACAGACTAGACAATCATCATATTATCATACATACATCATATTATTATGTGGATGTAACTAATCTGCTACTTAACTGAACTATTGGTTTTTATTTTTAATTTATTTTTTTGTCATAGTAGGTATCTCAGATTGTGTAACTTGATGTTAGAAAAGTGCTGTTTTCATTTATATATTTTTTTGGGATATGACAAGATTTTTAGGACTAATGACTATAGTACTTTGATCAATTTGATTAATCAAGGAGAAAATCATACAGTTTTTAAAGGAGTCATGGAAGATGTTTTTTTCTTTTTTAATATACCTATTTATTTACACTTTTTGAACATTTTTGAGGAAGAAAATGATTTTATTTATTTCCATCAGTACTTAGTAGCATGATACAAATTACAATTTACTTACAACGTTCTACGTAAACAAATTGGAGTATGAGAATGTTACGTATGCACACTTTCACAACATGTCTATGTTATCACAATAAAACTTAACTTCAAGACTAAAAAAGTGAGGTTATGGACATAAAACTAAAAAACAATCTTCAATGTGTCAGGAACACGACTTGCAAATTATAAAGGGATCGTAAAGCACACCACGAGAAAAAATAACACAGTTTTTAACAGAAAACATACTCAAAATCACACACAAATCAAGAGTATTATACCAAATTCGAACGGTTCGTCGATTCTTAATTTCATAGCTTTAGCTGTGTTACACTGTGTCCGAAAGTCCAAAATGACGCAACACCAGTAATATAGCACTATTTAGGACACCTTGGTGCTAAAATTAAATATTTGTGTCAAACAAAACAATATCAATAATGCAAACAAAATTATGTAACTTTCTTTCGTCCAAAATAATGACGATTTGTCAGCAAATAACTTACCATTCAGTTGAGTGATTATAGAATCCGTTATATGTAACTCCGGCATGATATTTAAGTTATTAACTAAGCAATAAGTAAATAAAATAATATTATTTCGTCAAAAATACTGAATAGATGTTCTGAAAATCCAATTTCACGTTTAGCTTATAGCTGACACTACTGACAGCTGTCACAAACTTAAGGTGTTACCAGTTGCCATTTCAGACTTGAATAGTATAAAACCAACAGCTTTTCAACTTCACACCAAACGCACGCGCAACTGCTTATCGGCAAAGCTAGTTTTCCTAAGGAAATAATAAATAGAAGCACACAAAACAACGTACAAGCAACCTATTTGCATTGTATATCTTTTTCAAGAAACATACACCGTATAAAAGCCGATCTTACAGTTTAAACATAAGAAAGGTGAAAACTGTCAAGGGCGTGCTGGCTTTGCACACACTACATTCACTACCGCAGCAAGAATTCAATTAAACAGTTTTAAACCAAAATTAAAACAAATATTCTTATATATTACCCATTTGAATGAGCTTGGCCATATTATCGCCGACACACGCCACATTGTTGTTGAGTAAATTAATACCAAAAGCAAATTCTTCATCATCAAAAAAATCAAACGGTCGATCAGAAGGTTCTGCTTTGTTACCTCCCACAGAGGTAGCAGATTTAGAATTAATTATATCAATGTATTTGTTGAAAATCGCTTCTCCCCTGCTGGGTGATGATGAGCGGGTGGTTGCTGGCGATTTTGTGGACCTAGATGTCCAGTCTCCAGATACTGTATTTCGCGGTTCTCCTACGTTACATGCACTCATTTCGAAATTTTGATCCGTCCAATGAGCCTAAAAATAATATAACAAAATCAATGTAAAATACTGATGTCACTGTATTCCTGACATTTTGTTTTTTGGTAGCTTTCGTTATGAAGTTTGGTGGCATATACAACCACTTGTAGTAGACTTGTAGCAATAAAAAGTTCCATTGTTTTTATTGGGAGACGAAAACGATTTCGTTTTTGTGCATCTGAAAGAATAGGTGCCGTCTTCCAAAAAGTGTGACAAATTCCAGTTTTTTTGATTTATAACAATGTTATGTGATCAATCATTCATACAATACTACAATACTATGCAATTCAAAGTCAACGCCTATTATAGGAAATTACCAAATCTACTACAATGATGCGATCAATTTTTGGCAACATTGATAAATAAATACGTCATTCTGTCCGAATTAAATTCACGTTTATTTATGTGATAATTGTACGAAAATACATGTTAGAAACATAATTTAAGAGCATAAAAAACACACAAAAATGGCAGATGTGCTAGATATCGAAAATTCCGAAGAATTTGAGGTTGACGAGGATGGCGAACGTAAGTAAAGCAGCAATGTTTTGATGCTCAGTTTTCACTAACATTAGTCAATTACTTCTGGTTATTAACTGTTAATTCGATTTCCCTTCTCAATTATACATGTTATTGTCGTTAATCATGCTATATTTGCTGTATTAACTGTTCGTTTACACAAACTTTTTTTTAGGTTAACTTTCTAGTTGAATGAACTGAATTTAGCTCAGTTTAGGATTGGAATTTCGTTGCACCTGCTATGTATCAACGTTTAATATAGTTCAGTCAATATTCTGAAATGAATTATGAATGTATTTCGTGTATTTTTCAGAGGGAATCGCTCGTTTGAAGGAGAAGGCGCGAAAACGTAAAGGAAGAGGTTTTGGCAGTGAAACCGGCAGCGGAGGCGCCTCAGAGAGAGGCAATAGGGGCAGGTAACTATTTCAATTCAAACGCAAAAGAATTTTATGCTAAGAAAAATCAGCAAAACAGTTGGCAATAAAATCTATTTTGTTGATGATAACAATGATTTTTTCTGCATGGATAAATCAAAGATTAGGAATTAACCTTAGTGCCAATATCTAAGTATTCCACATACTTCAAATATTTTTGGGCATTTTCTTAGAGCCTTATTGATAGAAAAATTGCACCTGCCATATCTTATTGCATTCCTGAAATCCATAGACTATTCTACTATGCTAACAACCTATTTATAAGACTCCAATGTAGCACTGGCAAAGGAAATACATGTTCAGCCACTGCAAGCAGTAAAACCTTCTTTCTTTCACTTCTAGGTATGATAGCTTGGCACCTGAAGGTGATGGCAACACTCCAGGCCCACAACGGTCAGTGGAAGGCTGGATTCTCTTTGTCAGCAATGTCCATGAAGAGGCACAGGAAGAGGATATACAGGTAATTGTGGTGTTTTGTTAGAATTAAATAGAATAATGTTTTTTATGATAACATCAGTCATAACTTATGTTAAAATTGACCCCACATGCTTATTGATATTCCTGACCCAATCAATTTGAGGTCTCAACGTTTAAATACTACGTTCAATAAGTAACTATTGTTCATATTTAAATGGTAAATATAATACATAACATAGATAAAGAGTAATGGTGGTCTCTCAAATCAGAAAAAATACAAAAAAAATTGCAATAAATATAAGCAATCATGATGTTCAACTAAGTATGAGCAATCTAGATTTTGTGATCAGACATCATCTTTTACACTATCCAATATACACATATAAAATAAAATCACCCATGCATCGGAGAGCACGAAAATGTCGGTCCCGCGCCTGATCTCTTTCCGGTCGTGTCGGATTGCCGTGCCATCGGGCTATGAGAGTGATGAAATAGTGAGTGCACCTATGTCTGCGCAAATGCTCGTGCACTATAAATGTCCTGCGCAGTTGGCTGATCTCTTTAAATGAGAACAGGCACCGTGGCCGAAATTGGTCATGGACGTAATTAAAATAAAATAGATTAAATCACACAACTGTGCATACTAATGCTTATTCTTATTACAGAACCAGTTCTCAGAGTTTGGGGAGATCAAAAACATCCACTTGAACCTGGACAGACGTACTGGTTTCCTCAAGGGTTACGCTCTGGTGGAGTACGAGACTTATAAGCAGGCTGCTGTAAGTATTTTAGCCTATACACAGTATTATACCTCCTCCTCCTCCTTTCCAAAAGAAAAAATGCAATCTTAAATTATAAAAATAATATTATAATCCCAAATCCTGAACACGAGTCAGGAATAAGATTAAGCAACACTTGATTGACGCGGTCGGTTCAAATATGGGCAACCATCATAACATGACATTTTCTCAAAGTAGACTAAAGTTCAGAATTTGCTTTTCACTATAAAATACCCACTCAATTTCTTGAGAAAAGCTCACCGACACTTTGACGGTTCCTGATAAAACCCCGTTTGTAACGTTATTTTTGTTCTCATCTATGCAGGAGTTTGATTTTTTACGTGAACGCGCTAATCTCAGAAGTTAACCATAAGCAAATTTTTTATACAAATGTTTATCCCTACAGAGTGCTCGCGAAGCCCTAGACGGCGCAGACATCTTGGGCCAGCCGATATCCGTGGACTGGTGCTTCGTCAAAGGCCCAACTAAAGGCCACAAGAAGAGGCGATAGAATCTAAACTTAATATATAAGCTTTACTTATAAACATTGCTTTTTATTTGTGTGAGTTTTTCCCGAATTGCGTTAGTGTGTGTGAGATTTTGGTCCTCGATACGGTAAAGTTCTATAGCTAGTTAGGGTAATGTTATGATTTGTATCACAAGGAAATGAGAATCGAAACTGCAATAAGTTGAATTAAGTTATTTCGTAAAAGATAATTTGATTGTATTACTTTATATATAATACCTTTTTTTTCTTTATCAAAGATAGATATTATATTTACTAGATGAACAATAATTTGTACTATTAAGTGATGTAATAAAAAAACAATGTTTATAAGTGTTTGTAATTATGTCTGAACAGAGTTATGTTACAGAGTTATGTATTGCACTTTGTCTTTATGAAGAAAAATTTATCTTTCACGCAAAACTACTGAACGGACTTTGATGTAACTTACGTGAGCGGAACCTACTAAATATTTATATACTTTATCATATTTCAGAGTACCTATCCGTAAAATATTGAGGTGGCGGGATTTTGTTACCAGTAATGTTTTATAATAAAAATACATACATTTATGTATTTTTTGAATAATAAAGTGCTTTGCGTAACGCTGAATTAACTTAGATGTAATTTTGTCTAAATATAAGCTTTTCTCTTTCTAATGTGTGTTTTATTTACTATTCTTATTTACCATTATACTTGTGTACCATTGTATTGCTCTACAACGCGATTCATTCACAAACTACTGAACTAATTTTCAAGCAGTTTTCTCTTAGTTAGAGTATAGTTTTACAAAATCGAGTATTTGTAGTAAGGTTTATTTTTGCATGTGCACTGCTTTTGTCATTAAGAATGCTGGAAGGCGCTCGGTGTGAAATAATAAGAGGAGCTGATCGGCTCCGATCGCGTACTTTTTTTTGGTCTTGCAGACGTTTGGCTCCGATTGCATGCTCTTTCAGCCGATCGGAGCCGATTCCGGTCTGTGTGATAAGAAGAATGCGCGCCAATGCTTTCAGAGTCGGTTTAAGTGAAAGAACCTTTATTGGTGAAATCGGCGATTTAACCGCTGAAAACTGTTCAGTCATCGTCACAGTTAAATGATGCAACTGACATAAATATAATGAAACAACCAAAATAATTACAAAACAATATTTAATTCGAAACCCCACATTCACTTCATGTGTATCATGTGCGCTAACGACCAGTCGTGCTTGAGTTCCGCCACATCTTCCACCTTGACTCCGGCAGCCGTCACCACGCCGAGTTGGAACCGGCTAAGCTGTTCTCTTTCTAAAGTGTGTTTCATTTTACTGTTATCCCTAGTTACCATGAAGTATCGCTATTCGCAATAAACTTACGATTTAACTTATTTTCACGTACTTTTCTCCAAGATATTTGATGTTATGTATGTCTACTAATATAATAATTAGGAAACATATTTTTGTTTAATCGTATCGGAATCCAAAACAAATAAAGACAGCTCACTAAATACCCACACCACAGGAAAGAGTTAGGTTCCTACCTATATTTTTACACACTTGCGATAGCTCTCTAAAAATAAAACAACAAATAATTACAAAACAATATTTAATTCGAAACCCAACATTCACTTCATGTGTATCATGTGCGCTAGCGACCAGTCGTGCTTGAGTTCCGCCACATCTTCCACCTTGACCCCGGCAGATGTCACCACGCCAAGTTGGAACCGCTGGAAGGCGCGGGCGTCGCGGTAGAATAGAACCTCCATGCATTTGCGGACTAGGGCTCTGGAGAAAAATTTATAAATATAAGAAAAATTATCGTGTTTAGAACGTTTCCAGCCACAGTGGCTGTTTTCAAAGGTCAGCCAGATGCACAGGATATATATTACAGTGCACAAGCATTTGCGCAGACACAGTGCACCAATATTCCTTTACTCTCATAGCCTGATGTTGATGGGATGGCAATCCGACACGACCTGAGCCCGACAGCTAATTCTGGCTACAGCTTAAAAGATACAGGTGCATCACCACTATTTTCCAGAAGGCTTAAGAAAAGATGGGAGGGTTCCAAAGAAAGAGTATAAGGATGTATTAAGGTTCCTCGTTCCCCGAAACCCGCATTTTGGCGACGCTGCTTTGTTTTCCTTTATGTTATTTCCAGTATTAATTTTGATGTAATAATAATAAAAGAAGAATTTCCACTTACTTAGCACCCTCCTCATCCAAGTTGCCCTTATCAACAGCCTCGCGGACCAGAGGAGTCGCCATGTACGCGCCAAGACCGGTCGCGATGGCTGCGTCTTCGTAAGCTGTGCCTAGCTTGTCTACTGCACCTAGGAAGGGCTCTCCGTCCTGTGGAGAAAAAGAAACATAAGTTCAAAGAAGGCAAAATGGATGTGTGTATAAAAATGCGTGAGCTAAATTCATAATTAGTTTTTAAAATAACTTAAGTATTCTACCATCTTCGGTGTACAAATACTTATAAAACTAAGGATTATACGAATGTCAATGTTCATACATTTAAAAAACTTATGCTTTATATATTTAATATTTACTTTATATATACTTCTTTGGGTTCACCATTAAGGCTTATGAAACAATGTATAACTGTACATACTGTTACTATTATAACCTCCCTAACATAAATAGCATAGCATTTTTGTAGCTGAAAAAAGTCATCAAAAGTCAGGTTTTTCATTATTTATTTAGCTATTTACATGGCTTGCAATGCTAATTTGAAAACCGCACATAATCTCTAGAAGTGCATAAAGTATCATAGTGAGCAACAGACCTGCATGCCAGCGACAACGTAGTTGCTCCACAAGGGGTCCATCTTGCTGCGTTTGTTGTACAGCACGCGGGTCAGCCAGCAGTGCAGGGAACGCGGCTTCAGGTGCAGACCGTCGCCGATGCATTGCTCGTCTATGCTGTGGGAATATTAAGATAAGGTTCTTTAATACTAGGACTGTTTTTAGGGTTCTTTCATACAGAATTTTTGTATTTGCAGCATCCTGAGACAAACCCTAATTTCTGATGAGAAAAGTACATATGTGGCGAACTATGTAATAAAGTATGTAAGTCATCTATTGCTTCCATAATATTTGTTTTATTACCTTGTCCCAAAGAGAAAGTAAATAATATCTATACATATAATAAATCTGTAAAAAAACTGTGTCTGTACATTGAATATATTAAAAAAATAATAATTGGGTGGGGTTTAGAAACAGTAATGGAGCACAAATCCAAAAAAAAAATTCTGTCTGTTTGTCTGTATGTCTGTATGTCTGTTTGTTTGTACACGCTAATCTTCCGAACTACTGAACGGATTTCAATGATTTTTTCTTTGTTGTGTCAGTATTAAGCCTGGTCAACATATAGGCTATAATTTATCTTCGAAACTTGAAGACCTGATGCAGAACACCAACAGACCAACAAAACTATAAGAGATACAAAAATGGTGCCATGGCAAAAATTGTTTCATGTGATGAGCATTTTTAGCTGAGATAATAAATTTGAAGATCTGGAACACCTGATGTGGAACCCCAAGAGCCCAGCTTCTCTGTACCATATACAGGTATGACGTTTTAGCAAAAGTTGTTCAATTTGATAAGCACTTTCTATTGACTTATACAAATTGAAGATCTAAAACACCTGATGTGGAACCCCAGGAGCCCAGCTAGACTATAGCATATAAAGATATGACGTTTTAGCAAAAGTGGTTCAATCTGATAAGCACTCTCTATTGACGTATAAACATCGAAGATCTGGACACCTGATGTGTTACTTCAAGAGCAATTAACTGTGGATGAATACTACTTGGGCTATTGTGATGGGATGCTAATGGACTAGGAATAGGGAAACTACGGGAACTATGGCAATGCCGGCAATGCCTAAGGCCTGCCGATGACAATGTATTAGATACATGTAGAAATGGCAGGTGGAGACTCGCCAGCTCACTTACTGGGCCCCCGGGAATCAGTCACTGAATAGCAACAAGAGGGCAACAGGGACATGAGCGGCTGAAGTGTGAGGATACCTCGGCGGATTTTAAACACAGATACGCGCTCCCTGTGGGTCACTTACCACGAGGCACCTATCCTCCGAGCAGGGCTACTAACCCTGCTCTAGGACTCCACTCTGGACGGTCAAGCCAAGCCAGAGGCGTGAGACCTACCCCCGTCATGGTTCACTCCGACCGGCCGGAGATGGGGGACAGTATACTCTCCCTGGAGAACTCAGTATATATGCCCCGCGGGGTCGCTACTCCCCGTCATCAGCCTCAGATGTCCTGCGGTGCTTATATCTCATTATTATTGTCGTTATTATCTCAAGAGCCTCTGTCCCAATTATGTTAAGGTCGACTTCCAGTCACGATGCAACTGAGTACCAGTGTTTTACAAAGAGCGACTGCCTATCTGACCTCCACAACCCGGTTAACCGCTCAACCCAACACCCCTTGGTAAAACTGGTCAGACTTAATGGCTTCTGACTACCCATAACGACTGCCAAGAATGTTCAATGACAGCCGGAACCTACAGTTTAACATCCCCGCCAAATGACGGTCATTGGTATCCAAAATATACGTAGAAAGTACATACGAACTTAGAAAAGTTGCATTGGCAGGTACTTGCCAGACCTGGAATCAAAGACGCACGCTTATACTTGAGAGATTGGTTCTCTACCCACTAAACCACCACGACTTCCACTAAGTCATCAAGACTATGTCATCTCAGTAACATTTAATGTTTTTTACGTAATAATACGTGTAATATTTTTGCCACACACAACTTAAATGCGGACTAATTAGAATCACTACTTTTATTCCTATGGTCACGTCTATTGTGGTTTAGTTCTCAGCGTTTTGTTTAGTATGCTGTGCTTTTGCCGTTGAAGTACAAAAATTAAATATATGGAACGTTTCTAATGGCTAAAGGGCCCGTTGACTATTCTGTTGTTTTCAAGTCAACGGGCCCTTAAATTCAATATCAGACTTTTCAGATCTTTGATTTTGCTGACTCCGTAGACGCTGGCATAAGGGACAGGATCCGCGTACGAAGTCGCGGGCAGAAGCTAGTAATACAAAAGATTGGTGTAAGGTTCATCGAATTATCAGTTTATGCGGCCATGGTGGCATTTATTGAACCCAGCATCCATTTAAGACTTATCACCATCAACAACACATTTGAAAAAGCTAGGCTGATGACTATTTGTTTAACCACATTCGAAAATGAACATCTTTCTAAATATCTATATGATTACCGTATAATACTTACATTTTCTGCTCAATAATGTCCTTCAAGTACTGGTAGTCAGCATAATCACCACCGTTGCCCAGCAGGATCAGATCATTCACCTTCATGACACGAGGACAGTCACGGAATCTGGCTAACGTGCCGTATGAACCGAGGGTGTCTGCTGCGATCACACAGCCTTTGTCAAACTTGACGCCGATGACTGTGGTTGTGGTGGTGATTGGGGTGGCTGAACTGGAAGAGAGATTAGGTTATTTTATTACATTTTTGTGATTATTACAATGGTATGTGTGTTCTGTGAATGTTTTAGTGTTGATGAAGAAGAGATGCAGCATTGAACTATAGAATGATGAAGAAATATTGAGAGACGATAGTCTTGTATCACTATGGTGTAAATGAGTAAAATAGTTGAAGTTAATATGAGAAAACTTGGTTCACCATGACTGACAAATTTCAAGTACAATATTGATTAAGGGATATAATAATGAGTAAAAAATAAACATTAGCTCACATCTTAATATTCAGGAACATTGTTTAATTCTACTTACTGAGCTTTGAATTCCTGTACTGGGTGAGTGCTGGGTCCAAAGCCTGCGGAGTTTCCAGGGAAGTTGTAGAACGCTCCTGGGGCAGGGCCGTTCTGCCAGAAGGGCGCAGGGTTCATCATATCGCCCATAAATGCCATTTTAACAATAATATTCTAATTTATTTTCTAGTAAAATACTTTTTGTTACAAAATAGTGAATTGCACACAATGACAAGCCGCAACGAATTTGACGGAAAATGACAAACAGTTTTTGACTACATTTCGTTACACAACAAGATTTTGATTGATTTTATTTTGTCTTTTATTTATAAAGATAGAGCGGTCGTATATATTTAAAAACAAATCAATAATTTTTAAATTACATTGCTGTTTGCATGCAAGTTATGATAAAATTAAATGAAATAAACAAACAAAAAGTTAAAAAACGGAACGTAAATAAATCGTTTAGAAAGTTTCACTTTGCAAAGAAGAGGGATGATCTTAAGGAAATTAATTTACAGCGAAAATGAGTACTTTTAAGTAACCTAAAACCTTGTGATTATTTTTTATATAAGTTGAATGTATTATTGACCGAAATACCTACAGCTAGATTTTGAATTTTGGAAACCTTTCTGCGACTTGCATACAACTTCATACTAGTCACCGGCGAACATTTTCTGAACGAAATGTAACTTCGATGATGTATTGCTAAGTTCACGTTCTTTCAATTTCCTCTCAAAAGATTGACACAACAAAATGTCTAAAAGAGGTTCGTGAATTTAATAAAAATCCATTTAGATCGTGTTATTTCGCGCTAAAATTTATAAGAAAGCATGTGTGAATCGAAACTAGTATCATATCTGTTTAGAAGGCACAAATATTTTCGTTATTCACTTTGTATTTCGTGAGTAGAAGTGTTGTGATGAAAAATGTATGAAGTGTGGTTTTTCTGTTTTAAGGACGTGGTGGTTCCGCGGGAGCGAAGTTCCGCATCTCCCTGGGTCTCCCTGTCGGAGCCGTTATCAACTGCGCAGACAACACAGGTCAGCACGAGTTTGTTTTAGAACACTAACATAACCTATTCAGGCACGTTTAACTGAACATTGATGATGATACTTTACGGACGCACTGTGTGCATTGATATCATAATGATTTCTTCCTTGGCTGTGTCTGAAGTTGTTCAGTTAGTAAAACATAACAAATTGCCGCCCTAACCTATTTGTATCTGAAGGACGAAGAAATGTTTATCTCATATCAGTTCAATAAAGGGCCTTGTTGCTACAATCATGATTGAAAGTAGTTCATGAATAGATCCAACCAAATTCAGAATACTACAGCCTACATTTCGAAACATGACTTCAAAAACATGAATTTCATACATGTTTGCCCATTAAATGCAGCAAATAAAACCAAAACAAAGACAAATAAGGTTACATTTAGTACTGGCTGAATAGTAGTCCCACCAAAGAGTCCAAAAGCAATCCAAAAAGAGTTATGGACTCATTCATAGTTATGTTTTACCTCTTGTCTATGGCAAAACTTTTTATACAATACCTCTTTACTGAAATATTTGTCTGTAATATTTTCAGGAGCCAAGAACCTGTATGTGATCGCCGTGCAGGGTATCAAGGGTCGCCTGAACAGGCTTCCCGCTGCCGGATCTGGAGACATGATTGTTGCTACTGTCAAGAAAGGCAAACCTGAACTAAGGAAAAAGGTATTATCACCATTTTGTGGTTTTGAGAATGGCATGTGTTTTTGTTTGATTTTAGACAGGATAGATATTATGATAGATGAAGTAAATAATGTTTACACTTAAAATTGGGATTTCAAAAGCTGAAAAATCTGAGGAACTGAAGCTTTCTCTGTTCAAACCGAAAGCTTAGTAAAGATAGCAAAAGGGACATAAATATAATACCTTTTTGGGGTATTCTCAAAACATCCCAATGATATAAAGTTGGGTTCCAACCAATCTTAAGAGCTTTAAGATACATAGTAGATACTGAATGCATGAATGCTTGCTATTTAACTCTTTAAAAAAGTATTTGTTGCGTACATTATCTCCAAAAGTATCAATTAAATGAGAGGTCTAGATTTTCTGTTGTGGAGTTACCATGATGATATGCCATAGGGTTTCGCTAACATTTTACATCTGAACTGAGAATTCAGAGTGTTGATATGCCTTGGCTGACTGAGTGACTCCATTTTCTAACAAAGAATGAATATCCTAAAACTAAACACCTGTCTATGACCAGAGTTTTTGTAATCTAACCCATAGTGATTGCACTTTATAAATTATGAAAACTTAAAGAATGCAATAGATCAGAAATTAAACTAATAATGCAGTTTCCATGCATAAAAACTACTTCTTTTTCATTGCTATGAAATAAGTATGAGTTTTGTGCATTGATTAACATAATCTTGAAGTTGGCAATATATAACAAGCCAAACTAACTTTCTATGATCTCAGCTTCCATGATATTTGCAAAAATCAAAGCAAAGCATTTATTTTTGTCAATAGGTTTTACAAACACAACACTTTGGATCAACAATATAGGCTTGTAACCAACCCCACTGGTCCTTTATTCGAGGGTTCATGTTTTCCCTCTTCTTGAAAATCTATTCGCCAATTACATACCTACATAGCTTAAACTAATTCGCTATTTGTTACCAGGTAATGCCAGCAGTGGTGATCAGACAACGGAAACCATTCAGAAGGCGTGACGGGGTGTTCATATACTTCGAAGATAACGCAGGCGTCATAGTGAACAACAAGGGCGAGATGAAAGGCTCGGCCATCACCGGCCCCGTGGCTAAGGAGTGCGCGGATCTGTGGCCCCGTATCGCGTCTAACGCCAGCTCTATCGCTTGAATAATATACGGTTAAGATTATATGGGTGTTTTATTGGTTTACTTGATGTTCCCTGCGGTTTTAAGCCGCGTCTTGAGCGAATAATTACTTCCTAAACATGATAGATAACAGTAACATTTAAGCCAATCCCTTTATAATTTCTATACCAGTGTGATTTACCTATTTCTTAGGTACTACCTACTAAATACCTGGGGATAAATTCATAAAAAAGTATGTACCTAGGTAGGTAATACAATAATTATTCAGACATTAAATTTCACAAGAAGCATAGCATAGCAATCGGCAATGAATTCGATTTTACAACTCAAACTCAAAATCGTTTATTCAAATTAGGCTGATAAATCAGCACTTTTCGAACGTCAAAAACAAAAGACAGCCCCCAAAACGCCCGCCCTTCACCACTTCCTATGTGTTTTTGCTGGGAACTTATTCAATATCAACATCAGTACCTAATACCGTCCATTTACCTGAAAATCCGCATACCCTACATCAGTTACGTTATTACCTATATTAGTCTATGTACCTACCCCAAATGGTAGGTACCTCCTACAAGAGATTAGATTGCTTCAAGGGTTAAGGGGGTACCCCCAGAGCCAACTCTTACATACCTACAAATAATCTTGAAACCAAGCTTAAATGAAAATTGTCGAACTAAAAACAGAAACCCGTTGGTCTAGATCAGTGGTTCTTAACCTTTTTAACATGAGGGACCACTTTAACTAAAGTTTGTCTTGCCGGGGACCACCTCATCGGTTTACCTAAATTAGCACTTATTACTTTATTATTTATAAAAAAAAAACTGAATTTTTGGGCCAGTTCTACTCAAAGCTAAACGCATGCAGGCAGTTGTGTAGGTAAGCAAATAAAGAAAATGTTGCCCATGTAGTTTCTAAATGCGCGAGCGAAGCGAGCGCGAAATTTTATTGGACTTAAACCAAATATTACGTGAAATGTAGCCCAAACGTACTTAACTTTTTGTTTGTTGACAAATGCCAAAATAAGGGCATATAGTTTCTGAATACGCGAGCGAAGCGAGCGCGAAATTTTTATCGGACTTCAACCAAATACCTATTACGTAAAATTTTGCCCAAACGTACTTAACTTTTTGTTTGTTGACAAATGCAAAAATAAGGGCGTACAGTTTCCGTATACGCGAGCGAAGCGAGCGCGAAATTTTAATTATGTTTTAAGACTCAAAACCAAAATAACGTAAAATGTAGCCCAAACATACATTTTCATGATTGGGGGGACTAGGTACACATCCGATATACGTCCATGCGAAAACCCCCGCTCGCAATTATAAGTCGATAAAAATTAAATTATAAATTTAAAAAAACCCCCGACCCAAAAAAGTACGCAATAATTATGACAAAAGGTTAAAAACGCTAAACCCTATAAAAAGCAAAAAATAACTTTTAACACTACGTAAACTAAATTTTGTCGTGTCGGGGGACCGCTCTAATTCATTACTTTAGATACGTATTTTTTTTTAAAACGAATGTAGTAATTAGGTAGGTATCATTTGATTTATGTAAGTATTTATGAAGGTAAAAAGCGGTCCCCCGACACGTCAAAATTTAGTTTACGTAGTGTTAAAAGTTATTTTTTGCTTTTTATAGGGTTTAGCGTTTTTAACCTTTTGTCATAATTATTGCGTACTTTTTTGGGTCGGGGTTTTTTTTTAATTTATAATTTAATTTTATTTCATGCTTTTTAAAGGAGCTCCTTAATTTTTCCTTCTTTCATTTAATTTATTTTATCTTAAGATGGGGTCGCTATATGCGATCTCGGCCAAAGGAAGCTGTTTAACAATCCTCATGACAAACTGGCTCTGGGAGAATTGCACAGATTGAGAAACAATAAAGATTAACCCTTGGACATTCTAGATTTTCAGCAAAAATATAAATCGGTTTATCCGTTTCATTCCGGAATTCCAGGGTTTCATCCGCCACATCCCATTTCCAGCATCAGGTTCTCGTCAATCAGGAACATGAAGAGAACTCGTCAAAACAAATTCAACGAGCCCAAACTCGATGGGTTTACTAAAAGGCAGTTCAGGGTTACGTCTCCTACCTTCGTGCCCTAACAGCAGACCAGCTCAGTGGTTCCAAAAGACATTAGTGTTTCAAATTTCAGATTCCACATATACTTGCAAGTAAACTGAGCGTGTAACATTCCTATCACATCTAGCAAACGAGCTGATGACCTTGAAGACCTGAACTGATTTCCACCAAATATAGCTAAGAACACTCCCGACTGACATACCTTTTAAACAAAAAAAACCGCATTACAATCGGATCATCCGTTTGGGAGCTACGATGCCACATACACACACACACACACACACACACACACACACACACACACACACACACACAGACACGTCAAACTTATAACACCCCGTCGTTTTTGCGTCGGGGGTTAAAAAATTAAGTTGAGGTAGATAACGTATAGCAACGTCGCGAAGCGAAGCTTCGCGGACCTAGCCCAGTTAGATAGTCAAAAAGTTTAAAGAATATTGCTGAGATTCAGCATTTAACAGGGGCCCGATTCTCCTAATTTTACTTAAGCGCCATTCGATTGACGTTCGACTTAGATCCAATCCCGACTCGATTACGATTGAAGCGTATGTGGCATCCGCTATGTTTTCTTTGAAATAAACGTTTTTATCCTTTTCTGTCATTCAATAATGAATCATTTTGTCTGCAAATGATTTACGATTGCAAAATGATTGTACAGCAAACTACCGTATAGACCAAAATCATCAAAATAGCAGACCAATCAAATGTCAATCGAATACGATTAGTCTTTTATTAGTAGCAGAATGCCCGATATGGTTAAAACTGCTATTGCGATCATATTGCGATACGATTTCTACTCGATTTTGACATTATTAACTTAGGAGAATCGGGGCCCAGCAGTCAGTAGAAGTCTGCCACCTTGGTAGAAGCCCGTTTCTTGCAGTGCATAAATAATAAAAAGGTCGACGATAGCGATAGGAAACAAGCATACTACTAAAACAAAACAAAGAATTACATCCCAAAGTTGTCCAAAAAATGTGGAACGCTTCACGATTTTGCGTGTCATCCTTGCGCAGGGGCCATGCTAATCTTCTCTGTATCGTTCCAATTTTAGTATATGTACTGCCGAAGCAAGTACGCCTATTCAATGCAAAATTCTAAACATGTTTTTCTTGTACGGAAAACTTCGATAGCGCGATTTAGGATTCCATACATTTCGTGACTGTTGTATGAAACTTGAGTACAGCGCCATCTATACGAACTTTAAAAAGAAAAAGTTTCCGATTTAAGGGTGCGTCCACATCTGGCGAATGTGCAGCTCGCGAGCCGTTTGCGAGCTGCCCGCGAGCTGCGCGCGTGCATTTTTGTTGGTGCGCCGCTTCTGCTTGGCCCGCGCGCAGCTCGCGCGCGACCTAAGCGCCGCACGCGATCAGCGCGCAGGCGGCGCGCGACGTCTGACATCTTCGATAGTACTGAGCCAGTAAACGGAACTGTGCGGGCGAGAACTGAGTGCGCGCAGATCGCGCGCTCTATGCGAGCCTTGCATGAGTTGCGCTAAAGAGGCGCACCAAACTATTGCAGTGACTGCACGCGCGCAGCTCGCAATCGGCTCGCGAGCTGCACATTCGCCAGATGTGGACGCACCCTAATATTCACGGTTTCTTAAAGCCTGTAACAGACGGACGGCTAGAGGAATCTTAGTATGAGGTCTCCGTTCAAAGCATGAGTGGACATCAGATAAGGTCCAGTTTGCAAAAAGACTCACTGTTCAGGAAGAAAATAAAACAACAAAATTGAGTTTTCAGGTTTATTGTATTTAAGTATGCTTTGCACACGAAAAAGTATTTTACCATTTTTTAAAGCTTATTCAAAAAATAAAAACATTTTCATTCGTATTACAGTACTCTTAACACGAAACTGTAAAATTACCGCATCTTTTTAATACTTTTAAATGAAAGAAAAAAATCTTTAACTCGTTTTGCGAGCTGATTTATAGCGAGAGCGTTTTTCTTTCTTATTTTCGATAATCAATCGAGCCATACGTAATACAGATACGGAAAAACAAGTAATAATAGCGTTTCTAAGATAATTATTGATCTTCATAATTCCGTTATAACAGTACTATAATACGAGAGTACAATGTTGATATTATTTATTAAATTTTAAGCGTTTTCTGCCGCTAATTTCGCTTGAGCTTGCTTCATTTTTAGTCGGCGTTGGCTGCGTTTTTTCGCTAAAGGTATGCTGCCAACTAATTTGCCTTTCTTTTGTAGAGCTATTAGTTTGGCTGATTTGCTCTGTAAAAGAAATATTTTGGATTAATTCATTTATAGTTTTTGTATGGAAGAAGAAAAAAATGCTGCGCCAATCCCAAATAAAATTGGGATAAAGCAGGAGTATGATGATGATGATGGGCTGAGAAATATCAGATAGGCAGTCGTTCAATGTAGTACCAGCAGCTGAATTTGGTAAGACTGGAAGCCAACCCCAACATTGTTAGGAAAAGGCTAGGCAGATGATTATCGTTTTACTTATTGGATAAGGCATTTAAATGTTCATTTTTTGAATATAGTCTAATTATATATTATGAGCTCGTGGCTAAGTCAAAGCCGCGCGGATCGATCGATCATAAGGTTAAGCAACGCTTGGCGCGGTCGGTCCGTGGATGGGTGACCATCTTGTCATAATGAGTTCTTCCGTGTTTCGGATGGCACGATAAACTGTAGGTCCCGGCTGCCATTTAAACATCTTTGGTAGTCGTTACGGGTAGTCAGAAGCCAGAAAGTCTGACAACCAGTCTTACCAAGGGGTATTGGGTTGCCCAGGTAACTGGGTTGTGGAGGTCAGATAGGCAGTCGCTCCTTGTAAAACCCTGGTACTCAGCTGCATCCGGTTAGACTGGAAGCCGACCCCAACATAGTTGGGAAAAGGCTAGGCAGATGATGATGAGTCTAATTATATATATATATATTTTAATTGAAACCACAAATAATGTGATTACTTACCTTAGCACCTGCTTTTGTTACTTTTCCTTTTTTCGGTGCCGTGTACAATACATTTATCCGCTTATTGCCCAGCATTGAGTGGTGTTTTGATAATGCAAACTGAAAATAAAATAATTATTAGTAACAAGAAGAATTCGCCCATTTTCTAAAAGATACCATCCATCTTCATGCAAAATTTTATCCTAATTGGTTCATCGGTTTTAGCGCAACAAACAATCTCACTTTCTTTACTAATATTATTAAGTTGAATTTGTTTACTTGATCACGCTAATCTTAGGAATTGCTGGAGAGATTCGACAAAATCTTTGAATGTCAGATAGCTTCTTTATTGAGAAACGATAGGCTACTTTTTATCCGGTTTCGTGGGATGCGGGTATAACTGCTGGCATAAGCTGGTTTGGTATAAAATTTTTGAAAATCTTACCTCATAACTAGGTTCATTGCTAAGCTCCAAGTAAGCGATGGCATTCTTCTTGCCTTCCAATGCTTTGGGTATGCGAATATCTATGATGTGTTCATTCATCTCCGAGAAGTGGTTTATTATCTGTAATTAAGATAAAAAACAGATTAGAATATATTTATTTATATTTTATTTTTAAATTTTAAAATTAATGTAAATATTATGTAAATATTATAAAATAAAAATGTAGTTTAACTCGATATTAATAAGAGTTAGAAGTGATGTAATTTGTGCTGGAATTATTGATCAAATAAAAGTAAAAGAAAATATCGAAAAGTAGTTATTAATGTTTCAATCTTCATTTTCAGGGCCAAAATTCTCAGTCTGTTTTCAGTTATACTGAATTCTTTGTTGGCATTTTATATGTTGTGTACATGTGGTACATTTTATAAGATAGAAACAATATGAACCTTGTAGGGCACAGTTCAAAAAGAGTGCTACGTAGTGGCTTACTATGTTTTTGTTTTAGACTGCATGTTAGTGCTTTTCATATGCTTTTTTTATTTCCTCAAAGGTATTTGTTGCATTCTAATCTATGCTCACCTTTTCCTTATCCACATCAAGTGGCAAGTTCCCTAAAAACACAACATATCTCTTTGGACCCTTAGTTTTCTTAACCAACTGCTCTCTTTTCTCTGTCTTCTCCTTTTTCACGCTATCTTTTTCTTTATCTTCAATCTTTTTAGCCTTTGTGTCTTCTTCAACACTTTTTTTTACCTTTTCCGGCTTTGCTTTCGGAGCGGCCAAGGATTTTTCTTTTAATGCAGTTTTGAGTAGATTGTATAATATGCGTATACGTCTCAGTTCTGAGTCGGTGAGATTGGGGGATCCCTTGAGAATCGATTGGATTTTGTTGTGAATTATTTCTGGTACGACCACATTTGATGTACCTTGCAGTGATTCTCTTATGGCTTGACGGATTCTACCTGTAAAAGTTGGTTTAGTAAGTAAATGTAATGTATAAAAATCATGTATTTTTTGGTCATATGTTAATATATGGGAATATTGGAGACAGGGAAGGCAGGGCAAGGGATGATCACTGAAAAATAAATGTCATAGCAATAGACAGTGGTTGAAAATGTAGTAATTACTATGCTATCACTTTGTCTAACCTAAGGGGTATTGCGTTGCCCGGGTAACCGGGTTGAGGGGATTAGATAGGGCAGTCGCTCCTTGTATGGCACTGGTACTCAGCTACATCCGGTTAGACTGGAAGCCGACCCCAACATAGTTGGGAAAAGGCTCGGAGGATGATTAGTAAAAAATTCAACATTCAAAACTACTACCTTCTGCCTGTTGTTTCACCGGTATCCAACCTACTCCACGCATCCGGATAAAAAGTTGCTTGCAGTCTTTCTCCATTAGTTCATTTAAAAGCACTGAAAGAAATTTTCAAATTGGTCCAGCAGTTTCTGAGATTAGCTTTATAATCTATACTACATACAATATAATAAAAAGAAAACCTTTTTTGTTTGTTTGTGGTGCCGAAACTACTGAACGAATTAAAAAATTTCTTCCAAATTTTGGGTAGCTACACTATCCCCCAAAAAACATAAGCTATATTTTATCCAGGTACGAGGAGAAGTTCTCCTCGGACATGGGTGAAACCGTGGGAAACAGATATGTATTAAAAAAATACCTTTCTGATTATTAGTCATCTGTACTTTAAGGAATCTATCGATCAGTTCCTTGTTATTTAATATTGGATACTTTTCATTATCATTGTCATTGGTCTCTTCGACCGGTTTCGGTTTCGGCCCAGTTTTTGAAGGTTTTAATGGATTTATAGTAGCTATGGTCTCTGTAGTGTCCAGTTTAATGTTTTTCTGTTCCGAAGTTGTGAATTTTGTTTTGGACTTTCTTTTACGTTTCAGTTTTGTAGCATTGGGTGACGCTGAACGTTTTGATGTATCCATTCTGTAAATACAAAAAAGAAAATTAATGTTTTTATTTTAAGTTTAGAAACGAGCTATTGATTATTTATACAACATTATTATAATACATATTATGTACACTTACTACGAATAAGTAATATTATTAAAAAAATTGCATCAACAGTTTATAAACTTTTTTTTATGATACAAGTAAAAATACTAATACATAAGTATAAGTGAATAAAATAAATAAAAGTACTAATTAACTTCTACTATTTATAGTGTAACCTCTATAGATTCAAATTCACGTGCGTATTTTGTTTACAATTTTTAGGTTATAATTTATCGTGTAGCTATTTTAACTTAAATAAATATTATATGTAGTTTTGACTATGCTTTAATCTTTAAATTACGAACTTATTTGAGTAAATAAGCACTGAAAACTGAAATCCAACATGCGATTTTCAATTTGTGACACGTGCAAACATTTTAAGACAGATTTCGAATATTAACAGTTATTCATATAATACGTACTTCATATTTTAACAAGAAGTCGCTGTTTATGTAAATTAGTGTAAGTTTTTCACTTATTTCATTGTAGTTTTCCGAAAAACTGGCAATTTTTTTGCTGTTTGTGATTTGTTTTGTTTTTTGACAGTCTAAATTTGATGAATGACAGATGACATGACGGATAGCAGACAACTGTCATTTCGTTTAGAAACAAAACGAAGATCACGCTTGTTTGCTGAAAGAGGTAAGGCAGAGCTTCATTGATTTTACTATTCATTTGCCGTTTATGTGTACTACCACGAACTAGGTATATGACTTTCTTAAGGTTTGTTTTGTTGCATAGACACACAAAATTCTTATGAAACCTTTATTTGATTTCAAATCCTAAATTGACTAAAAAGTCTCTAAGCATAGCAGCAACGTTGACGCCCACTGATCACTGGACCAACGAGGCGGACGTTACATGTGTCTCTACGTGCTATCTTCACACAAAAATAACAGCAATTAAAAAGTCGTATCCTACCTTAAATATTTAAGCGATGACTGTTTGGTTATGAAACGGTGTTAAAGACATAATTCTGTTATTCGTGAGTCATTCGGCTTCCAATACACATTTAAGATAGATGAGTAGGTTTATTATGATCTTTCTCTTCGACAGAAATGTTACGAAATGTCCCCATTAGGATGTGAATGACTCACGTTTTATAGTATCTCTTATGACAGTTAATTAGTTAAGGTAGTTTTTACAGCACATCACACGGAACAGAGGTGACCAAATGCGTTTTAAATATTGTTCACACCATCAACTTCTGGCCTATTTCTTAAATTGTCGATAGGGTTGCTTCTGACCACAATCTCACCAGATGGCATTATTTATCGCTTTTTGTGTATTGTTTCTTTTTATTATTGGTAGTGGTTTAAATAAATTATACCTAGATTTCACTAACGTAATGTAAAGGGACAACGGTTGTAAAAAAGCTGTTTACTAGGCATTTGAATGGTTATGCCTGTACATACACATACCTAAGGTATAAAGGCTAGGCAGATGATGAAGCTTTCAGTGCTCAAAAGTAAATATATCTGGAAAAGTCTATACACTGTAGAATAGAAGATCGAGGCATTAACGCCTATGGCATTAAGCAGCAGGTTATTCAATACGACGAGTGAAATGCAGAAAATATAGGACTTTGGGTGTTTTAATAAAAGTTACGTCTACGCCCTTCCTCAGACTTTTCAATTCTATCAAAAAAGTTTTCTACGTGTCATTGCAGTAGGAAATTGCAATATTACATTGACCATTCATTAAAGAAATCTTTTAGGCTATTATTTTCCTAAAGGACACGTCTTGCAAAAGTTGATGGTATGGTGCCAGTTGTTTAAACATTCTAAATCAGTTAGACTAATTTTAAATCAGAATGGAGGAAAAACGGTCTAACACATTTAAATATCCGATAATTTTATTCTGGTTTTAGTGTTAATCGGTTATTTCTTGACCTACTTAATTTCAGAATGGTCTTTTCCTATAGCGAAATGAATATTGGCGGTTTTTGGCATTAGTATTTTTTCCTCATATCAGTGAACAGTATTCAAATTATCTTAAACCAAAGGAGGTCAGGCATTCAAAAATTCTGCCTGCGTCATTGATTGTAAAAATGCGAATAAGGGCTTGTTCACTCGCGGGGCCCAGTATGGCCAAGGCCCGCCGGGGCTGCGGGTTTGTTCGAAAGAGTTACCGCGGTCCTGGTACATAAAAAGGGCAAGCCGGGGCCCATGCCCCGGGCGGCAAAATCAGGCGGCTGCCTGATTTTAAATCCTACATCACACATCACAGATTACCATAATAGTTACCTACAGGGCCGTCTTAACCTATGGTGCAGGGTGTGTGTATGTCTCAGGGGCGCCCCACCATCGAAAAAATTACACCCGTTTGATAAGGAAGTTCCATTGTATCATGATACTGACAAGCAAAGTTTCTAAAAAAGTCGCCTTCGCTTTGTTTAATTGATCATTTTGATTATTTTTCACTTTCAACATCCTCCAAATAAGTGAAAAAATTCTCGCTCGCTACGCTCGCGACTAAATGACAGTGGATGTTTAGTTTGTCTGATGGTTTATCATTTTTATTGACGCACCGAATCAACGAACACAAATGGCACTCGCTCTAATCACGGTTTCTTTTTATTGTACATAATTCCCAGTTTCATTTGTGAGTCTTCAGGGCCATCTTAAGCTATGGTGCAGGGTGTGCGAATACCCGGGCGCCTCGGTCTCAGGGGCGCCACGGGACGCCCCTTTATAATAAGGAAGTTCCACATTATATCATGATACAGACAAAAAAGTCGCCTTCGCTTTGTTTGATTGATCGATCATTTTGATTATTTTTCACTTTTAACATCCTGTAAATAAGTGAAAAAATTCTCGCTCGCTACGCTCGCGGCTAAATGACAATGTATGTGCTATTTTTCTGATTGTTTATTATTTTTATTGACGTACCGAATCAACGAACGCAAATGGCACTCGCTCTTATCACGGTTTCTTTTTATTTGTACACTAGCTTCTGCCAGCGGTTTCACCCGCATCCCGTGGGAACTACTTCCCGTACCGGGATAAAAAGCCTATAGCCTTCCTCGATAAATGGGCTATCTAACACTGAAAGAAATTTTCAAATCGGACCAGTAGTTCCTGAGATTAGCGCGTTCAAACAAACAAACAAACAAACTCTTCAGCTTTATAATATTAGTATAGATAATTCCCTGTTTAATTCGTGAGTCTTCAATCAAATAATTTAAAAAAGTTCGTGGCTTTACAATGTACTTAGTCACTTATTATTGTGTCGTAGGCTCAAAAAATTTCGCGCTCGCTTCGCTCGCGCAATATTATACATACGTTGCTTTCATATCATAACTTCATCAATTTGCGCGCTACTTTCGCTCGCGCAAATTTTTACAATTTGCATTATTCTGTCTCGACTTTCATAACTTAAACCTGGCCAACAGTTTGAGCCTACAATGATTTGGACACTTTTTTTTAAAGTCATTTACCTACCAAAAAAGTGACTTTCGTTGGTGAAAATAAACATAAGTAGGTAGGTACGCGGGGCGGCATTTTTCAGTTTTTGCCCCGCCTAAAAAAAATTGAAGATCCGGGGCTGGCTTGTTCACACCACGTTTTTTAACACCTGTGTGTGACGTTGTCGCGCATTTTAGCGACACATAAGACTGTAATAGGCTTTTGTAGATCTGTAACAATTTAATTAAACGCGCTCGGCGCTTGTGTAGCGATAGAAACAACAACAAATTGCTCTGTAACATAAAAGCACGACGTTTGAAATACGCGATGTCTGCAAAGGCAATTAGAGCACTATAATCTTTGCTATATTATTTTTATGCGAGTCTCTTTAATAAGCTTTACAATAAAATCTTCATCGATTTGAATCAGAGAACCCCTTTTTTGGAAGGGTGGTAAATCATCACATATTACCTCTTTGGTCTGCAAGCAAAATATTAACTTCCAAACTAAATATAACTTTGACTAAAACCCAGTGGCGTAGCGTGGGTATCTGCCGCCCGGGGCAGTTGTCGATTTTGCCGCCCCTTCCCGTGTATTTTTTTTAACAAGTGTTACTGGCCGTTTGTCATTTTTAACCGACTTCAAAAAAAGGGTTTTTTTTTGTATCGACGTTAAAAATCATCAAATGACCCTTCCCGTTGTGGGTTAGCAGCGGTGAGGGAGTGTCAGACTCTTACTGATTAAAAACCGTCGTGTTCTGTCGAAGGCCTTTATGTTTTATGGTAACTCTTTCGAACAACCTGTAGCCCCGGCAGAAGGGGGAGGTTCTCAAGTAGACTTTTCTTTTATATCTTTGTATCTTGATTTCTGGAAGGTTTTAAAATTCCAAATACGCGAGCGAAGCGAGCTGGAAATTTTTATCGGACTTAAACCAAAAATTACGTAAAATTTAGCTCAAACGTACTCAACTTTTTGTTTGTTGACAAATGCAAAAATAATGGTATACCGTTTTTGAATACGCGAGCGAAGCGAGCGCGAAATTTTTAACGGACTTCAAACAAAAATTAAGTAAAATTTAGTCCAAACGTACTTAACGTTTTGTTTGTTGACAAATGCAAAAACAAGGGTATATCGTTTTTGAATACGCGAGCGAAGCGAGCGCGAAATTTTTAACGGACTTCAAACAAAAATTAAGTAAAATTTAGTTAACGTACTTAACGTTTTGTTTGTTGACAAATGCAAAAATAAGGGCCATAAGACAGTTTCTGAATACGCGAGCGAAGCGAGCGCGAAATTTTTATGGGACTTAAACCAAATATTACGTAAAATTTAGCCCAAACGTACTTAGCTTTTTGTTTGTTGACAAATGCTAAACCAAGCGCATACAGTTTCTGAATACGCGAGCGAAGCGAGCGCGAAATTTTAATTCTTTTTTATTTAAGACTCAAAACCAAAATTACGTAAAATGTAGTGTCACGTGTGTTTAGAGTACCAAATTTTAACAATAATTAATTTTAAGTTTCAATACAATGTTTTGTTATCGTAGACAGTTTTATGTAGCGGCGCAGATACTAGTTGTGAACAATTTTTTTTTATTGGGTAAAGGACAATGGGCACAAATATATGGGACCTGGTATACCCCACCAATAGGAATGTTATATATATCATTGGATAGGCCTTTTTATGTAGAACAATATTTACTATGACAGCTTTGCTGAAATGTTTGTCCGTTCTGAGATATAGATCAAAAACTGTGCAAAAGTTAGAACTAAGTAATCTATTGATACCTCAAGTTTTTAAAGGAAAATCTAAGTACTAATAACTTTAAGTCTTGTAAGTACTACTATGCCCGTTAGGATCCATAATTGTTACTATTATGTAGCATTTCAACCTTTTATTGTACCAACTGGATGTTGGGCGTAGTGAGAAACCGCACCAATAGGAGAGTCATACATATCATTGGATAGGTCTTTTTAACTGGAACAACATTTACTCTGACAGCTTTGTTCTATTGTTTGTCCGTTCTGAGATATAGATAACAAACAATCTTAAAACTGATGCTAATCAATACTGTAATCTGATTTTCTTTCATACAAGACTTACACTTAGTAGTTCTTAGATTTTCCTTTAAAAACTTGAGTTATCAATAGATTACTTAGTTCTAACTTTTGCACAGTTTTTGATCTATATCTCAGAACGGACAAACATTTCAGCAAAGCTGTCATAGTAAATATTGTTCTACATAAAAAGGCCTATCCAATGATATATATGACATTGCTATTGGTGGGGTATACCAATCTGCCCATTGTCCTTTTGCCGCCCCCTAAAAGCTGCCGCCCGGGGAATGTGCCCCCCCTGCCCCCCCCACGCTACGCCACTGCTAAAACCATAAGCCAGCAGATTCCATAGTTATCAATTTAATCTCTTGGCAAGTTAATTGGCCACCCGGGAGGATGCCATTTGTCAATGAGGACTACTTTACCTCCTTCCTTCTTGCCAACAGTAACCAGAATAGTATCAATTTGTCAGCTCTCAAGCACGATAATAAAGTAAGATTTAGAATTAGATTTGCAAGGAATCCCGGATTTAGATATTATAAACCTATACTGTTACTGTTAGAGCCTTTTTATCGTCCCACTGCTGGGCACAGGCCTCCTCTCACGCGGAGAAGGATTGAGCATTAATTACAAACCTTTAATATAACATTATTTTCTGGCATTGTCTTTTGCCGTGTCTGTTGGTTTTTAATTGAAAATATAAGAGTACTTATGCAAAGTTCAAGAAGAAGACTCTCCTGCCTCGTGAGATGATAAGACGTGAGATGACACTCCTGACATCAAGATAGAAACTGAATGTATAAGAAAAGTTTCAAATATAGCTAAGATTTGTACCTAAATAAAGACTAATAAACTAACAAGGTAAGTTAAAGAAAAGCTCTTTCTATCAGGACACTATGTATAGGGAAAGGCCTCTTAATTTAGGTAACCTATTGATCTTTAAGCCATGAGATTTTCTAGGAAAATATAAGATCTTTTTAGGGATTCTTATGGACAGATGTACAGAGACGTTAAGACGCCTCTGTCCATCCGTCTGTCGATCACAAGACTATCGCATGAACCCTGATACTACATATAGGCCTTTATTGTTGTTAAGAACATAGATCAGCATCCTATTAATATAATAAACGCAAAAGTTCGTGTGTAAGAATGTTTATTCCTCTTTCACGAAAACGCTGTTTACGTGATGGATTTTCATGGCAGTAATATAGCTTACACACAAGGATAACTTATAGACTACCTTTTATCCCGGCGTGGGAAGTAGGTAGTTCCCTCAGGCCGCGGCTGACCGGCTGACGGAAGCCAGTAATTCATAATTAGAACCAATTAGAACGGTATTTTGTTTTCGCGGTTATCAGCTGATGTTTTTTCTCTACATAAGTTATGTAGTTCATGCAAAAGGAGGACTTAGGTACTTGTCACCAAGTGCATTCAAAAAATTCCTAACCAATTACAGATTACCAATAAGAGATAAGCTTTCTTTCCAGTTCAAAGCTAAGAGACAAAAAACAAACTCAAAAGCTGACCGGAATCGGTGCACCCGAGCGAAAACTAACTGTTGGAAAGTAATTTACATGCTGTGTTGCCAGATGTGATTGCAAACCTCCGTGGAGGTTTCAATAATTGTAGCGTAGTTACAAGACTGGTCCCAACCTTTTTGCTTCTTTTTCTCAGCAAAGAGATCCTGTTAGGTCAGTTTATACAACCGGCCGGTAATTGAAACAGTTATAAAGTAAATACGACTCAGACATACACGCAGCCATATTGAATTTAGCTTTTGGACCAGTTTATGTGCCACAAATTGGTGTGAACTAGAAATCTCCAATGTAAGTGGGTAAGTGTCTCTATGGCAATGCTGTTTACATGGCCCCTCGAGAGGACAAGCTCCGTGCACCAAGACGGTTCGTTCAGTAAGACCGCAGTCGCGTAGCGGTCAAGGCTGCACGACGATCGCCTGTGCCTGACATCGACCCAACAAAAAAAAGTTACAATAAAAAGCGCGCGCACGCGAAACTGTCAGTTATATTTTTTTAATCAGTTACATTATTTATTTTTTTATTTAATTATTTGAAACAAAGCTTAAAGCGAATGTCTTAGTTGTTAATCATCGCTTTTAGTACGAATAACTGTTAAATCCTCAGTGCCGGTGGATAATGAGTTCGCTGTGATTGTGAGAGTTCGTCTTGGTGGCCGCTAAACAGGTGAATATAAAAAATTGATTTCAATGCACCGTTGCGTCTAATGACCCTTATAATATTTCACTTCTCGGCCATAATTTTGGAGTTTTTTTTCGTCAACGACCGCTGTAAAATACTAATTAGTAGGTTTTTGCGCGTTCGGAATTTCAAATTCGAAATTTGAACTTTGCTTTTTAAATGTGAACTCCTTTCTCATAAAGGAGTTCTGGTTGAAAGAGTATCTATTTTTTCACGTTTTATCAGTGGTCGGTCGAGGCGATCGGGAATAACGGCCCTGCAATCATAGGTTGTTGCTCTTCCTATTACCGCTCCGTACTTGAGAAATAAAATCAACTCGTTTATCGAAGGAAAGCCTCTTGACCGTAGCTAACTACTGCTCGCAGGAAACGCGTTTCAAAACTATAAATCACTTTTTATCTCAGCACTTGTATGGCAGAGGTGTTTCTCATTCAGCCTTATAGATAGATATTTTGTATTAAAATGAATTATCCTCAATAAATTGCATACCTCTGTAAAATATTCCTCTAAATTTTTAAGCTTAACAAAGACCTCATCACACAAACTTTTTTTTAACACAAAATGCGTTTAGTTACTCCTCTAAACAGTGTTCAAGGACAAAGAAATGTGTTATCTCGACAAGGTGACGTCTTTGCGTTCCGTTGTCGTAATGTAGGTCAGTGAAATGATCGAAACTCGGTCCCGTACGGATTCCGACCCGCGACGTCGCCGCTGACCGATTTCGTAGCCACGAGAAACTATGACATTCTTTTTTATTATTATTAGTTAGTACTAGGTTTTATATCGGCTACTTTCTTTTTGGAATCTATGGTTGGTTGTGAAGTTTTTTTGGGTAATAAGCTGTTTAATTGATTGGTTTTAATATGGTTTGAAGAGCGGTTCTAAAATAAGTATTTTAGCTAAATAGAGTTCCTCATTACTTCCCAGTTGCTAGGGTAACTGGGTTGAGGAGGTCAGATAGGCAGTCACTCCTTGTAAAACACTGGTACTCAGGTGCATCCGGTAAGACTGGAAGCCGACCCCAACTTTTTGGTAAAGGCTAGGCAGATGATGATGAGTTTTTACATTACTACGAGTATATGATTGTAGACAAACAAAACATTAATTGTAGCTCCGAACGAGATATCAAATAACTGAATATTGTAATTACTCTGCAAAAACAAAACGTAAATAAAAACTATTAAAAAAAAGAAACAAATGCTTCCTTATAATTCGGCGCCAAAAAATTCAAATTTAGAACCACATTACAAAAAAGAACTTCATTTGAATTAAAAAAAAAAACAAAGCTGCGATGTATAATTATACAGCCTGTAATATCACTGTGAAGGTTTTATACCGTTTGCAAGAATTCAATTGACTTTCTTAAGATAAGCGAAGATAGCAGGTTTTAAGGTCGTTAACACTGGTTGAGCCTTTCCTTGGTGGAAGGTATGGACTTATCTGAATATAGTATTTTAAAATAACCCATATAAGGTTTATTTTGTACATTTTTTAAAGATATCATTGTGACTTTTAGTGTACTGCGTAAGAAGGAATGCAACTTTAATGCTTTAAGTTGTAAACTTGGTTTTTTAAGTTTAAGTTACAGCTTTTTGGTATTAAGTAGGTAAATAATATCCGTAAAAAAACTACTTATTTTTTTAAAAGCATAATTTAGTAATCTAAACGGTAATCTGAAGGAAAAATATACACATTTTTTGACCTCATTAAAAACAAAAAGTTTCCTCATGATGATGATATGACTTTAATAAACTTTTTGGCTTTAGAATAAAGCCTTTTAGATTGTTATCTGTCCTAGAAAAAAATGAACGTTTAGGTTCTAGGTACTATAGATCCACAGAGTCAGCAATAGGTACCTACTTATGTTCGCCGAAATCGGAAATCGGGGTTTCGCCCTAAACAAAATATTATGAGGTTTTTGCAATACAAAATGTATCATCTATAAAATATTATACGCGTGGTATTTAACTTTCCAATGATATTTCCCGTGTTATGTCCCACCCGCATAACGTTGCATTTTATGAGTGAAATCGATATTTTATGTAACTATTGCTAACCTGCATCGTATGTTCGAAAAAGAATAGTGAGTGCACCTGTGTCTGCGCAAATGCTTGTGTACTATGATATGTCCTGCGCAGCTGGCTGATCTCCTTACATGAGAACAGCCGCTGTGGCTGAAAGTCGACAAGGAGGATATCATCATCATAAAAGAACTTGCAAAAATTCGTCTCACATCAACTTTTGTTAAATGAGCGTTTCACAATGTACAGCAAGATGCATTATTTTTCAAACTTTCAGGGCCAGTTGTAACATCTTAGTTTCGTAACTGAGCAATCAAAAATGGTGGCCTATATCGTTAAGAATTATGAGTCACGGTGTTTTTCATCATCATCTCATCATCTGACGAGCCTTTTCCCAACTATGTTGGGGTCGTTTTCCTATTGGTTAGATTTAACCAGATAAAGCTGAGTACAGAGAGCAGCCTATCTAAGATAATCCTCTCAATTCACCCAATACCTATTGGATAGACTGGTGTCAGATTTACTGGCTTCTGACTACCCGTAACGACTGCCAAAGATGTTCAATGACAGCCGGGCCCTACAGTTTACCGTGCCATCCGAAACACATTCATTGGTGTCCAAGATATACTTAGAAAGTACTTAAGTACAAACTTAGAAAAGTTGCATTGGTACTTGTTTGATCTGGAATCGAAGTCACATAGGTAGCTCATACTAGAGAGGTTGGTTCTTTACCCACTAGGTCACCACAACGTTCTGAAATAACAATAGAATTTAGTTATTCTTAAAAATCTCGTCTCCGCCCACTCAGTAGTTAATATCCCTACACGAAGAAATTCTGTTGTTGTTACAGCCTTTTTTATCGTCCCACTGCTGGGCACAGGCCTCCTCTCACACGGAGAAGGATTCGGGAGAAGGACACGGAGAAAGCCTATTGGTTGTTTAAAAACTTCTCCTATTTGCCTTACTGGAGTCAGGCCATAAATTCTAATTTCGATATAATTTCGTAGGTATATCAGTTTCGTTAATGACTGCGGTAACAGTTGGTCGTTATTCAGAGCGTGTCGATACCGTATTATGATTGCGATCACAGCGAGATTTAGAACAGCACTAACTAAGGGAGATCTACTGATATGAGTGGTCTTGTCCCGTATAGTGAGGGGAATTAACCTTATTTTCTATGTTGGTATACAGTTTTATATATGAAGAATTGTTGATGGCTTTCGGATGTGATTTAATTATTTTACTCGCTGTGCCCGCGAGCTTCGTATCGTTTACTTCCCTGGACCTCTACAAATATTTTAAAGCCAAAATTCTCGAGTTTTAGTCAGACTAACGAACAGCAATTCACTTTTTTATATATAACATGATTTAAAACCAACCGTGCTATGTTATGCTTCTCTTTAGCAAATTTTTTTGAGAGAATTTATCTCAAAACTCCCTAAACATATTGTATATTTACTGCACTTCTTATGTATTACGATTGTGAGAAAATACTATCTCACACTAATATTGTAACAACCAAAGTTTGAGTGTAAGATTGTATGTTACTCATTCACGGATTGGATTAAGACGAAAGTTTACAGTAGCTTTTACATAAAAAACAGAGGCAACCTTTTATCCTGAAAATGCGAAAACAGCGAGTAATTAACAAAACAATGAGGACTTTGAGAGTTTAACACATACCTACTGAATACAGAAGGGTCTCGAGGTATTTAATATAGTCAACCAACCGTGAAAGACTACGGCCAGCGGCGCTTAACCTCGCAGATCAGTTGACAAACACGACCTAAGCTGCCCTTTACGTTATTGCAATAAGTAACGGATTTCCATAACCTAGCCGTTGATTTGCTCATTAGAGATTGCATTTTGAAATTAGCTTCATATATAAAATTCTATATCCAATCATTACACAAGGATAGATAAGTAACAGGATTCGGCAGTTAGCCACCCGCGATTTCACCCACATCTCGAGAGAAATACTTCCTGCACATGGTTAAGAAGTACCCTGCATATTTGGTGAAAAAGCTCAGCTTTAGCGTAAAAGTACATACCACATACAAGTAAATATCATACCTATGTGTATAGGTACAAAATCCATACTTTACATAGGGACTACATACATACAAGGATGGGGAACAGTGGAACCGTGTTAAAAATACTACCTCAAAATAACAATTACACAGCTTTTGCCTCCTCAAACTTATCAATACAATCAAAAACATTTATCAACAGATATCTACCTATCACTACAATCCGTCGACCGGACACACACCTATATTATATCTCATGCATATAAACTCACTTATTAGAATACAATGAGATTTTAGCGGTTACTCACAATTTGAGCCACCACTTTAGAGAACAAGCATACTGCAAACTTTTAGTCGGCCGATTGTTTGGGGTCATAAATCAGTATGAAGATGAATGGTAGTACGCACATTACAAAGATCAGGTATTTAGCCGGTATCAAACCGAATGAAATCTTAATCAAGATTTAAAAAAAAATTGTTTACCATCAGGGGCTTTGATTCCACTAATGTAATAATGTGACAATTGGATAACAATTGAATCTCAATAGCAGTTTTAACCTTATCCGCAATTCTGGAACTTATATAAGACCAATCGTATTCCAATGAAATTCCATTAGTTTGCCATTGATCTGCCGTTGGTCTATAGGGTAGTCTGCTCTATAAACGTATTGCAATCGTAAATCATTTGCAGAAATAGGATTCATTATTGAATCACGAAAAAAATAAAAACGTTTATTGAAAATAAAATAATAGTCAATATTTGCGAAATACCCCATCTACAATCCTAATTGGGTCGTGATTGAATCTTAGTTGGATATCAATCGTATGTCGCTAAATTAAAAATTAGCACAATTAAGCCCCAGGTCAACTGTCGACCGACTGTTTAGTCTACAGTTTGCGGGTACTCACAGTTAACTGTTTATCTATTTCGTTAATATTCGCGGTTTCCGCACTAACCAGTTGTGGAGAACCTATGATTATGGTCGTGATAATAAGCCAATTAATTTGAAGTTTCCTCTTTGGATTTAAGAACGGACTTTATTGTATACTAGCTTCCTACAACGGTTTTCTTGCTTTCCGTGGGAAATATGTACTTTGCGAATCCAAATAAAAGTTAGCTTATGGCTTTCTTCGATAAATGGGCTGTCTTGCTCTGAAAGAATTTTGCAAATCTGAAAAATACTTCCTGAAATCAAAGCGTTCAAACAGACTTTTCAGCTTTATAATATTAGTATACATACATAGATGGATAGTATATCTAACAGGACAGGCAATCACTTGGAATCGAACCCACTGAGCGAAAGACACGGACGGTTTCTAGAAAAGTAACACTAGGGCTTGTTAGATTGATCAAAGATATTTTTATAACTAAAACTGAGCCATTATTTACATTAAATATATATATTATATACATATATTATATATATATATATTATATATACATATATACAATACTTTCAAGAATACCAAAAAAGCGTGTCAAAATATGAGTCCTCATCGCTTGTATTAATAATGATTGTAGGTTATTAAACCTGCATCCCACACGAAGATCAGCTCCAAATAAGAAAGTATATCACTCAATAGTTTTCCTCCTTTCAAAGGAGAATTTATTTATCTATACTTGTTATCTTTCACTACTGTTAAAATCTCGAATGACTCACATCCATTTAGAATATCGCTAAATAATCTAAATATATAAAACTCAAAGGTGACTGACTGACTGACTGACTGACATAGTGATCTATCAACGCACAGCTGAAACCACTGGACGGATCGGGCTGAAATTTGTCATGCAGGTAGATGTTATGACGTAGGCATCCGCTAAGAAAGGATTTTGATCAATTCTACCCCCAAGGGGATAAAATAGGGGATGAAAGTTTGTATGAAACTTTGTCAATTTTAAACCGATCGGGCTGAGACTTTGCATGCATAAAGCTACTATGGCGTAGGCAACCCTTAAGAAAGGATTTTGATAAATTCCATCCCTAAGGGGATAAAATAGGGGATGAAAGTTTGTATACATCTTCTTAGATTTTATGACGAAGTCCTGATGACGAATCAGAATTTTATGATGACGTTCGCTTAAATACGATTTTGATTAATTCAACCCTCATTCAACCCCCACGGGTGATAAAATAAGGGATGATGAAGGATGTAAAATGTATTAGTTTGAACCTATCAGTACGTAATGCGACTGCTAAGTGCTAATCCTAATTATACTGTCACGTGAAAGAATGCTCCTACTGGATAAGTAGTATTTTGACTATTCTATATTGCCCACGCAGACGAAGTTGCGGGCAACAGCTAGTTCGTCATATAATATCAAAAGATCATCGGAAATCATTAATCATAATTTTGATCGGTCAATGACCTCACCTACAAATTGTCGTCCACTCAATATTTAAGGTTTTACAGTTCAATGTCGCATGTTTTCTAATGGGTAATTTAATTAAGTGTGTCTTACTTAATCCCTAATATTATAAATTCGAAAATAACTCTGTATATCTGCCTCCCTAACACATCATTTAAAATGATCGTACCAAATTAAAAATATGTTATACAGAGTCTAAGAAAGGACTAAGGGTTAAACTCATTAGTTTAATCAAAATAGCAAAACAGCTGTCTGAAACTGACCTTCAACACGCCCCTCTGATGTTTCTTGTGGTTAAAATAATGAGAATTTAAAAAAAAATGATTATGATTCTTTTTGCAAGTTGCTTGTTTATCATAAGTATAACCGTATGTACAACCATGCATCGGTTACTAATTAGCAGTCACCCTATATAAATATATCTACTAACTCAATTCTTGACACAAGAACATTCGATTCTATACGCTTAACCCTTCCGTATTTTCACCGATAATTCATTAAGATAAACTCTCGATCTTAGTTAGAAATCTTCGCTAGTTCTAAATCAAAATGGCGACACTACAATTAAACTTATGTTTCCTTGTGATTATCGCTTCAGCCATCGCCTTGGATAATTGCAAACGAGAGCTTTTAGAATTATGGGATGCATATAGTCGATTGTATTGGAGATAGGATTAGAGAAACTGGTACTAAGGCTAGGCTTTCTTGATTTCAACATTTATTCCTTAACTGTTCAAAGGGAAAAATCAACTGTCCAAACTGCCCCTAAAAAACCATCCATGTCGGTTCATCAATTTAAGAGTTACGTTGTCACAGATAGACATAATAGACAACAGAAAGGTCCACTATGTGTTATATGCCTTCTGTTGTCTTTAAATAAATGAATTATTATTATAGTGATCAGACTTATTACACCTCTATTTTTGCCTCAGGGGTTTAAAACAGGACTCTAGCCTAACTAGGTATGTATTTAGTGGTCCAACCGGCTGACGCTGAGTATCAGTGGCTTTAACAGAGCGACTGCCTATCTGATCTCGTCAATCTAATCACCCGACCAAATACCCCAGTTGAGTAAGTCTGACTGGTGGTCATGACTATCGTGACGACTGCCAAGATGTTCAAATGACACCAGGGAGCCAAAACACTGTTGGAAAAAGTTCCTAACAATGTTGGAATGTGGTATTGCGCTTAAAATCCTTTTTCGCAAAACTTGAGCGAGTGGAAGTTTACAAAACTTTCTCCAACATTAGTGGGTCACTTGGCAGGTTTCTGAAAAAGGAGATGCGGCCATATCTGATCATAATATTGTCCTGCTACATATACCACTTTCATTTCAAGTTTTTTTATGATTGTTATAAGTACCTACATATATAGAATCAACTCAGTCGATAAGCATTTGCGCAGACACAGGTGCACTCTCTATTCCCTCACTCTCTGCGCCCGATGGGACGATCCGACACGACCGGAAAGAGATCAGGCGCAGGACCGACATTTACGTGCTCTCCGATGCACGGGTGTCAATCACCAACTTCCAGACTCCGGGCTGCTTTGTGTCCAACCCAAGAAGCGAACTGGGGACCCCATGCACAGCAGTCGACCACAATATCAATGCGGCAGTTAAAGGATCTTAATCTAAACCTAATCTTATAAAACAAATAGGTATAAAGTACAAACAGTGACACAGTAATCTCCCCACACAACATACATACAAAACCACCCTTATTTACAAGGCAATAAAGTCGATTTTCCCACACACGATCACACCATCTTTTACTACAAACAAAGATAATTATACAGTTATATAGCTCTTATTACTAAAGACATAAGGGCGTGTTTGGCACGCGTTTGGTATGTATGTCAGCTGCTCAGTGAACCGTTAGGCGGTTCGGCAAAGGTTAGAAATGTGTGTGAAAGTTTTTAATGGCGGGCTGATTGTCTATGGGCTTTGGTGTTGACGTGCGAAAAAGGTTGTGTGTTAAAATTGAAAAAATTAAATTGTCTGTGGTTTATAGAGTTGTAATGAGACTGAGTATAATTTTGGATGTATTACCAGATTATGTATGCAATGGCGTGAAGGTTTTCGAAAATATTAAGCCTATTTAATCTTTTTCATTTACTATATTTTACTGACCTCTTGAATGTTCTTTTATTTAGAGAAAGCATGAGCCCCTTTTAAGATTTTCTGGCTTCTAATTACCCGTAACGACTGCCAAAGATGTTCAAATAACAGCCGTGATCTACCATTTTAACGTGCTTTCCGAAACACGAAGGAATTTATCATGAAAATTGAAATACCAATGAAGCTTTTCAGATTGCACCTTGCAACTTTGTAACTTAATTTCACAGTTAAAAAAACAATTAAAAGTAAGTCCTATCAACCGTTGAAAGAACATAAAACCAACTTAAATACAACACAAGTTACTCAAACTACTTTCTCCATTGTCAGACTTTAACATCGAAAATCACTTTATACATACATATATAAATACATTCTATGTACAATAGTACATATGTACATGTCTGTCTGTCTGTCTTGACATTTCCTTTGACCTGCTTTTGTCAAAAAAAAAGTATCGAAAATTTCAATCAGTACTCTTTCACTTACATGTTAGAGAAAGCTTTTAATTAAAAAGTTGAGGAAAAAGAAAAAAAAAGCAAAGTTGATTATATCAATTTAATTGCGATACATACATTCACTTCTTTACTTTTTTGAAAAATTCATCATCTGTCGAGCCTTTTCCCAACTATGTTGGGGTCAGCTTCCAGTCTAACTAGATGCAGCTGAGTACCAGTGTTTTACAAGGAGCGACTGCCTATCTGACCTCCTCAACCCAGTTACCCGGGAAACAAAATACCCCTTGGTAAGACTGGTATAAACATCCATTGTAGTACCACAAAAACTTAAACATCTGTTGAAAACTTGTCTAAAAATGACAGATTATGACGTTGAAATAAGGTCTGTTCTGCAGCCACACTTTTTTTAGACACGTCTTCAACAGATGTTTAAGTTTTTGTAGTAAGGCTATAAGATCTTCATAATTGAAACTAAGCAAATGGAACGCGTTGATGTCTTTTGTACGTAACAAAATTTATTTCATTAGCACCATGAATAAATTGTAATTAATTACCACAATAACCCAAGAATGTTCGTTTTACATACATTGACATGTAATTGGGTCATTTTAATATAAATTCCGTTATTATTAATAGATGTTCTTGTAATAAATGCAATGGTTTTGTCAAAGTCAGTGATGTTGCGTAATGCTTTAAGTTATAGTAATCTTGATTGTGATCGATTACTCAAAAACTATTATGAGATGAATTATAAACTACATACCTATAGTACCTATACATATATATTTATAAATAACTGTACTTTACATATAATATTCTTCTACGCTACGGTTGAAATGTAAAATGCGGTTGGAAGTTTATTTTTTGGATATTTATAGAAAGCTGGTTTTCTGAGTATTCACAAAGAAAATAAGCTATTTTTTACTGAACTGACATTAAAAGTGAAACCTTAAAAATCCTTATTGGCAAGATAATGAGGAAAAGAAGAAATATATATTTAAAAAAATAGTCAAGTGAAAATGAAATAACAAAGTCGCAAACATTCGAATTGAAAACCTGCTTCTTGGGAAGTTGTTAAAAAAATAGTTTGTTTACAATTAATATCCCGAAAAAATCCTAAACTAACCCAAACACACACACAACCTTTTAATCCTAAAAAAAACAAAAACAAACCAGTCTATCTTACGGTAATCCACAATATTGTTAATTGACATAGCAGCTATCATGTAACGGGTGCCGGTTATTTTCCTAGCCGGACGGACGTACAGAGCGAAAACAATAGGGTCCCGTTTTACCCTTGGGGTACGGAACCCTAAAAACGAAAAAGCAAAGTCTAACTCAAACACTCAAATTGAGATACTTATGCCCGTTTTCACCAACAATCTCTTAATCTAAGTGCCATTTAGAATAAGGGCTCTCCCAATTTTGACATAAATAACAATGTATAAGGGATACCTAAACTTTGGTGGAAACGAAATTCTTGTTAAGTGTTCCGTAAATGCTCTTAGGGGATCCTTTAATTTAGGTATTTGTTGGTGAAAATGGGCATTATTTTTCGGAACTCCTATAAAAAGTAATTTTCACTCAACTTTCTATCCCGACAAAAAATCCTCAACTACATATGTCAACCCACACACACACCTAATCATGTAATCTAAAAAAAAACAAAAAACAAACCAGTCTCTTACGGTCCACAATATGTTGTTAATTGACATAGCTGCTATCATGTAACGGGTGCTAGTTATTTTCCTAGCGGCCCGCGGTGATTACTGAAGCATTTCCTTGTTACTGGCTATGTGTGGGACAGGGATGGCGAACTATCTTTTTTTAGTATTCATATGGTCGGCCGACCCCAACATAGTTTGGGAAAAGGCTCGGAGGATGATATGGTCGGTTAATCCTATGATCATTGGTGCATCATTTACCGAACCATTTTACCAACTATATTGGAGTCAGTTTCCAGTCCAACCAGATGCGCCTGAGTACCAGTGTTTTATAGAGAGCGACTGCCTATCTGACCTCCTCGATCCAGTTACCTGGGCAACCCTCTGGTAAGACTGGTGTCAGACTTACTGGCTTTTGACTATCAGTGACGACTGCCAAGGAATTTTCAATGACAGTGGTGAACCTTTGGAGTGCTAAATAAAAAAACTACGACGATAAGGTGACATGATGACCATAACCAACCATGGCTTTTGAGGAGTGTTTCCCTCGAAATATAGGTGAAACAGTTTAGAATTGATAGTCCACTGCTTGACAAAAGCCTCCTCGCGCGCTAGGGATGCTTGCCCATACTCACCGCAACACTACGTGAGCTTAGTGTGGGATATTTTTAGTTCTGAAGATTAACGCAACTTAAAACTTACTATGGGTAATTTAACCTTTTGCAAAATGTGTATGCAAAATAAGGGATTATTATACTATGTCATCACGGCATCTCAGTCCGTAGGTTTACCACCCCTGTTCAGGAGTTATCTTGTTGGTAGTTTTATAACTGGTTTAGGTTCGTCTAGACTCTACATAGATAGACTTTACCATCCCCTTATTTGCATAGCGAACTTACCTCGGCCCCTTCACCGCCCATAGGAAAACAATTTTAAACGAACATACTACGTGATTGTGGTAAATACTTTTATTGGAAAAGAAAACGGAGATCAACATAAACAAATAAAAAAAGAGGATTTCCCATTGGTAAAAGCAGTTTCCTGACAGCCTATAATAACCTACTCAATACTACTATTTTTATGTATGTGAAAAAGCTCTATTTACTTATTGAACTTTCAAGGCAAAATAATCAAAACCGACATAAACATAGGCACATTAGAGTCCACTCTTCTTGGTACAGCTCGCAACTGAAGTTAGTTACATTTGATGCGTCTCGCATGTGCAATACTGTTATATTCAAATATATGTATTTGAATATCGAGAAGCCAACTTCGGACAAGTTTCTAGACAAGAAACAAATGCGCAAGAAGTCAAAGAGCTAACTTCAGAAATGCAAAGATAATTGCCACTAACTGTCCCTTAAGATACCTACAAGTTAAGACCCACAACTAGTACAGCTTGTACCCAACATAAAGTAACATACATTAACACAAACTCGTCTGGCGCCAGCCGGCTGCGCGGAGTTGTCGCTAACTGTACTCGCTTCCTGAACTACCCGTACTGCGGGTTTGTGATACTAGTGTGTTGAGGGTAGGCTGGTTTTGTGAGGTTTGCTTAGTGTAGGAAGATTGTTAAGTAGCCTGTAGGTAGCTTACATACTGACTCTTTTGTATGTGATAGGTAGACAAGTAGCCTGTAGGCAAGTATACATACTAACACATATGTATGATGGGAAAACAGGATAGGATTTGTATGAGTCAAAAGGCATTTATTATTGCTAAAAATAAATATGGAAAATTGCAGAATTTATAAATAAGAATAGTGTGCTATGATTTCCAGTACGAAGATGTTCAAGTACCTAGTTAGTAAAGTTATAGTGTAGTACCTAAGTACTGTTTTTTCTGATGGAAAACTTGTAGTTTTATATATTGATGATGATGAGAACTATGCAATGATTTCTTAATATTTGGTCTTGGTTCGATCTTATATCGGATTATGCTTACACTTTGAGAAATGCTATTAAAACTTTTCTCTTTCTACTGTCTTCTAAAACTTCAAACTTAAATTTTCTCTTATTTTTTCAACACTTTTCTGACTCCTCATTTCTTTGTTACAGGTCCCACCATCAACTTCCAACAAACCATGCAACAATCATAGCAACAAACTTACAAACAAACAAACAAACAAAATGGGTCCCCCACTAAGCACGTGGCCTTACAGCCATCCGCAGAAAGGTGCGAGTGACAAATGTGACAAATCAAGTGACGATGTACATAAAAAGTGTTTTCTCTCCCAATGCGTTGACAATTTCAGAGTGATTTGTTTAAATTTTACATTTGCGTTGTTATTCTTTCAAGTGTTGTTAAGTTTGAACTCTGTGACCGCGGGGCCTGTGATACTCAACATGGATTATTCTCAAGGTGAGATTAATTAATGCTTTTGTTATTTACACTAGTGGATAAAACTTGCCAATTTCTTTCTTGATATGTAGTTCCATTGGACCCATTTTTTTAAAATAAGGTTTATATTATCAGGATACTTTTTGCCCAAGAATACTTGAAAGTAGTCTACAACAGTCCTGATTTAAAAATATTATTCAAACGGAAGATTTATTTCTAAAGTTATGTATATGTATAAAGTAAGAAATAAATCTCCCGTAAGGCTAGTTTATATACATTATATACATATATATTATAAAACAAAGAAATAGGCAAAATTATAAAAAAATCTTTATATGTGTAGAGACTTCAAAATATTTAGACAGAACTTTCAGTCTCAACGTCAAAATATACGTTAAAATATAGTATATTATTTTTAATGTTATAATATTTATGTATAGTGTTTGCTATGGGCCTTGATGCCTGATTTAAATAAATAAATAAATAAAATAAAATAAAATAAATAAATAATTAATTCAGCACCACAAAGCATTGAAATACCACAACACTGAAAAAAAACTCGTCACAATACAACATACTACTTGTAAAAGTGCGAGTGTGGCTAATCATGTGTTAACTTACATACAATAGTGTGACGAATTTGGTAAAAGTGAGATAGAGGTGAAAATGTCGAGACTAGACTTTCAATTTGTTAGTCTATGTTTTGTAAATCAGCTGTGTATTGACCTAGAATTAAGGATAAATGAATTCATTAGTGTGAGGAAAAAATACATATTTGAATATAACCTTTCAGAGTATATTTAAAAGAGAGATTCCGCGTATGCAATGTTTCTTCTGATGTACTCGCTCTAAGCAAACAGTAACAAATTGCGTGCGAACATTTCACAATCTTCATTCAAATCAAATCATTTAGGCCTTTACAAACAGTTATGTATGAGCGTCAAAAATATAATTAAGTTTGATTCTAGTTGCCCATTCCAAAAGTAGCTTCCTATAGAGAAGAACGGGCAAGAAACTCCATGGTTACTCTTTCTAAATCTACCTAATAATATGACAATATGGAAGGACAAATTATGTATGTATGTCGCTAAGGTGTCCTAGACATTACGTCCTTGGCCTCCACAAAATATTAATGAAATAATTTATAATCGACACAGTTAAAACTTAGTCCCAATATGGCTTCCTATAATCTTGTGCCTTTCGGCAATCCGAACGAAAGTGCAATGAAAACTATTGTATTGTAGTAAATCGATAAATTTCGAACGAAAGTATCTGGTATGGAAAAAGTGGCAATAAAAACTACAATTTTATTGTTCTTATAAAATTTTACGAAATAAACAAATCTATGGTCCGATTTCAAAATTTATTTTAGTAAGATAGGCCCATTTTTAGGAAGCTTTTGATCCTAGTGCGTGAAGTATTAACCCAGGAACTCCGGTGAGACCGCTGGCAGAAGCTATATAGTTACTTTGCAAACCTTTATTAATCTATCTCTGACTTAATTTTGAATATTTAGACCTTGAAAAAAACCGTGTCAATTTTAGGCAGGTCACAAATTCAGGGCGGCAATCCCAAATCGGTGACAAGCATAGGCACTACCACACTTTCACTTCCTTGCTACCAGGACCAACGAGGTCGGCGCCATATGCCATCGATACAGGCTCGCTAATCGAATCATCGGAATTCTAATCGATTACAAAGTTATTGCGTTTAAAGTCATCATCCTCCGAGCCTTTTCCCAACTATATTGGGGTCGGCTTCCAGTCTAACCGGATTCAGCTGAGTACCAGTGCTTTACAAGAAGCGACTGCCTTACTGACCTCCTCAACCCAGTTACCCGGGCAACCCAATACCCCTTTTTTAGACTGGTGTCAGACTTACTGGCTTCTGACTACCCGTAATGACTGCCAAGGATGTTCAATGACAGCCGGGTTATTGCGTTTAAAGTAATGAAAAGTATATGTTGTGTGTCTGTCTATAGTTTGTATCAGAAAACACCGGCCAAGAGCGTGTTGGGCCACGCTCAGTTCAGCACATTATATTATTATTATTATTCGAGAGGAGAGAGAGAGAGGGTTCCGTAGTTTCCCGAGTATAGTTGGTGGTTTCACCTCCTTGCTACCAAGACCAACGAGGTCGGCGCCTCTATGCCATCGATACAGGCTCGCAAACCGAATCTAAGGAATTCTAATCGATTACAAATTATATTGTGGTTTGGTGGAAAGTCACGTAGTGTGTACCAGAAATAATATTTGGAATCAGTTCTGAACTGCAAAATTATTAATTGATCCTATTTTTTCACCTGTATGCCGAGGGATCAATAGATCTTGAGATTAACCTAATTTTATAATATTGCTAGACGCGTCCCGAAGAACCCATATATTTCCCATTAAAAAGTAGCCTCTATGTTATTATTATAAAAGCTATATTTACTACTGCCAAGTTTCATCATAATCTATCCAGTAGTTTTAACGTGAAAGTGTCACAAACTTTTTTATATAGGAAAAGTGTTTTTACATGGTCATAGTATGAAAATACCAATATACATACATAAAAATAACATGTTTCGCGTGCCTACATATCATATCATCATACCACAAAATTCATGACCACAACCTAATTCAAATATCTACTACATCTAGCCGCACCTTTTAATTAATAAATCATCATCAGTTACAATCTTGATAAATGCATTATATAGCGTATATTTTAATAACATTCAAGGCTTGCAAATCATCAAACAAAGCCTATTATGTTTTATGTTTATTATACTTCATTCATTAGTATTACAAAACTGGAGAATTTGTTTGTTTGCTTGAACGCTATAATCTCAGAAATAGCTGTACAACTTCTTTAATTTGTGCCCTATAGCTGTTGCATATTATAAAACTAGCTATTTCCTAGCGGTACTGGGATAAAATATAGCCTATGTTATTCGGAAAGAGTGTAACTTGCCATTAGTTAAAGAGTTTGTAAAATCAGCCCAGTAGTTTTTGAGTTTATCCATTACAAACAAACAAACAGAAATATAAAGTTTTCCTCCTTTTTTACAATTAAATAATAAAGAATAGATAGATCACGTATTTAACATATGGATAAATTGAGCACCGATTTGAAATATTATTATTACATGTTATTTTAGTTCTGGTTAATCTAGGTAAAGGCTATATGAGTTATATACCTACTTTTAATTCTATGCAACCGCGGAAAACATCTAGTCGTCTACAAATAAACTGAAATCTATCTGAAAAGCTCCTCGCAGCCTTTAGAGCATAATAGGATTTCGTCATTATAAACTCTGTCGATAGCTTTAAGTTAATCTTGTATGTTATTGAATGTAGGCCAATGACCTGGGGCCAGCTGTGACTCAGTTTTACGAAGCACGTGTATTATATTTGGGTAATTCCGTAATGTGGGTAGATAGATAGATATTTTTTTTTTATTGTATATAATAATATAGGAAATCACAAACATAAAGAGAAGTAAAATTAGACTCATTGCAAAAAAAAACATTTTTCCAGACATTTGGTTAATCTACCTATATTAATATTGCCAAAAGTAAAGAGTTTGTCTGTGCGTTTGAAGGCGTTCACTTAGAAACTATTGGTCCGATCTGAAATACTATTTCTATAAATATGTAAGTATTTTATACCTCTAGATAAGACTGGTTGTCAACCTTACTGGTTTCTAACTGCCAAAGACGTTCAAATGTAAATCTTTGCACTACTTTTAGTTGTCAAATCGCCGATTTCGCCAATGGGAGACAATTTCGCAGCTGGTTATGGTTTGGTTATCGTTATAGTTAAATGCTGTAACTCACCCTTACATTATAAATTACTGTCTACACAAAATCAATTAACGTTACAACTCAAAAACATAGCGATAGGGAAGGGAAGCTTGAACTGAGTGCGCGTGCGCACCCAGTTGCGGATCCAGTCCTTCTACATACGAGAACTTGTCTTCAACTATTAATAGTATACAGGGTGGAACAAGAATATCCGTTATAAATGTCTGAGCAACTTTTAAATAGTAATATTATGGAGGCTTTGTGAGCTTGTAAGTTTGTAGAGGTAACCTCTCAGGATCTGCTGAACTGATTTTGAAAAAAAAAAATCCTCACAGAAAGCAACGTTATTTGGGAAGATCATGGGTTAAATTGAATTTTATGAGGTTATGGAAGGTAATTCTTTTAAGAAGCGGATGAAACAGCCAGTATTTTAGAGCTTAACGACTCATTTGGTGGTTATTAAGTTAAAATATTTAAGTAATCACATAGTATAGTTTTTTTTTATTTTGCAGAAAATTGTATTTCGATACAAGTCACACAGTGCTACGTTTTTGAGATTATTGTAGACAGTATCTTTATAATACATCATTTTTAAAACCCTTTTTACATATTAGGTACGATATGGTGTGTGATATTTGTAACACCATGTACACAATATAAACGGTAGTCTGCAATTATTATACCCACAAGGTTTAAACTGTCACTGCTATCGTTTAGCGGGAAACGTAGCTTTCTAGAAAGCGATAAACTACGGGAGATATTAATGAGGAACCTGCCTAGCCTTGATAGGTGGGTACAGTGATTTGTCTACTTAACTATAATGTAGGGAACTGGTTATATTCTAGCAAGGTTTTATCTGCATCCTGGACTTTAATTTGATGTTCCTGCAAAATAAATTAATTCACGTGAGTGGATTTATCATGTTGAGTGGGAAGTTCTTCCCGCATCCAGATAAAAGGTAGCTTTTCTTTATATGTGGGCTCTCTAACACCGAAATAGTTTTTAAAATCATACAAGCAGTGCCTAAGATAAGCAAGAAAACTGAAACTAACACACTTCAGCTTATAATATGTAGATTTAGTGGGTATATTATTAGTTTCTGTAAGGCTTAAGCTGTTGTACATTTGAGTAGACAATTAACTAAAGAAAAAAACTGTATTTGTATCTAAAACTAAACTATGTCTCTTTTATATTTACCTTCTATCTCTAGTAAAATATTCGGAACGGCGGCCATATGTAAAAAAACTATGAAAAACAATATGTACAGAACTTTATCTAAATGTTTTTTTAAATGTCTATATGTCATCTTATAAGGAGAGTTTGTCTCCGCGTGCATGATTCACCACTTTCTTTTTGTTTGATAAATGCTGCATGGGAAAACCCACGCGGTATTGCCAAATCAAAATATTCTAACAATTAAGTGGAAAATGTCCGCCTTTTTTTCCTTTTTGTGGTTTTACAAGGATTGTTATATTATGATTGTTTTTCCGTAGATTTTAAAGCCTGTCTGAATTTTTGGATACATAATGGAAAAATAAACCAATTAAGACTCTACGATTTCCATTGTTTTTGGATCCTTTCTTATTAATTAATTGTTGTTCCGTTTTAACTGACTTCCAAAGAAAGGAGAAGGTTTTCAATTAGGTTTTTTTTTAATCATTATTATTTACAAGCTGCTGTCATTTACATAGGTACTATGAGATAATCTGTAGAATCGGTTCAGCAGTTTCAGAGATTATGCATAAGGCATACATATCTCTTCGTATGCTTATAGTTATAGGTACTTATGGAAAAGGAAGTAAAGTATCTAATAGGAACATTATATTATTCTGAATCGTTACTTTTAGCAATCAATTTGCTGAAATTACAGCAAGATAACACTAAGTACCTATTTAGGATTGTTCAAAACACAAGTTTGTGAATTTTAATGTTTCTCAAGCATGTCAGTGAAATAATTATTATTTATGTGTGTTTCATTGTTATTAATCATGATAAAAAAAACACTAATAATTTAATGTTGTTCTGGTGTTTTTGACGTTAATACTGTTAAAGCCAAAATGTGAGACAATTTGTTTTACCAAGAGTTTTTTGTTGCCCGGGTATCTGGGTTGAGGAGCTCAGATAGACAGTCGCTCCTTGTAAAACACTGGTACTCAGCTGCATGCGGTTAGACTGGAAGCCGACCCCAACATAGTTAGGAAAAGGCTTAGCCGCAAAAGCTTTATAAAATTAATCTGTCATTGTTTTGAATATAGGCGCAGACAAATTAGTTCTTTATCTATTCTTAGTAATGATTATTCTAAGTGATCCTAAGTATTAGCATTTGTTCATTTAATATTCAAATTAATATTCAAATACATTATATCCTGTGTGAGCTATGACTTATTATCCGATAATACATTTCACCGAAATCGTCACAGCTGTTTCGTAGTATATTGATTACATAAAAACAAACATTTATGATTCATGCCAAAATTGAAACTGTGTTATGTAAGCGCATATATAAATCAGTTAGTCTGACTAATCCTATGCGAGACATCAAAAACATACAAAAATTGGGCCTAATATATAACACAAAATAATTATTTAGTTTTATGACCAGCTGTACAGAGCCTGGTATCGCAAGAAAAAAAAAATCATTACAGTACAAAACGCAGACAGACGGACACCCAGAAATACATAAGTCCAGTCTAACTGGATACAGCTGAGAACGCATGCATGTAGAAATTATAGAGGTTTCATTACCGTTTAAATTAATGGGGCAAAAGGCGAATAAATATTTAAATTATATTCTTATAAAATAGAACAGTTAGGCTTTTGATATCTACCTCAAGTCAATTCTGCCATCGAGCCGAAATAAACATAAGATAAGAAAAGAAAGAAAGAAAGTTTCAGATATTTTCATTTAAGATTATTTCCAAGGATTCTGATACCTTAATTAACAAAATTCTCAAATAACACAAAATCTAATATGAAATCTAGCACAATACTAGGTTATGTTATATCAATTATAAGTATGTCAGGAGTGCTACTCCGACTGGTTTGTAAACGGTACTCTGTGCTGCTGTGACGTGAATATGATGTGCCACTGCGCAGGTTAGGCAGCAGAAGTACTATTTCATATTATTTTGAGTAGTAAAACCTAATAATGGTATTCTAATATAATAAGACGGATCACAGAATACGATAATTTTAGCTTACATAAAACAAAAATACAAATTTTTAAGCAAAATGGATCGTTTCTTCGTAGGTATATTTTTTCTACTTATAGGTATAGTTATGTAGGTATTTTACCAATTTAATTACTTAGCTAAACTGCAGTCAGTGTGACTAATTTTAATCACCGACACAAGAAGAGGGGTGTTATAAGTTTGACCGCTACGTGTATCTGTCTGTGGCACCATGGCTCTTAAACCGATGTTCTGATTAAGATGCAGTTTTTTAGACCAAAGTTGTTATTATAGCGTTGGTTTGTAGAAAAGTTATATCAAAATTGCCTCAGTCCTTTTAAAGTTAAATACAAATTAAAACAATTTTTCACTTAGTTTTCTGCAGATATCTTATACTACTAAACTAAGGCTTTGCCACTGTTTAGTAAACGCCTTGTATGTGGTAATTGAGACGTATTTAAATTCCGTACTGGTTTAGCATTTGTATTGCAAGTGCCTTAAGTAGGTGCTTTGAAGTTTATACTTGATTTGTGGATAGACTGTACTTATTGGCATGTGTAGTCGTTGGTGAAATTTCCTTGATAAGCCTATTTTTTTACGTCCATTTATATGCGTTTCAGAAACTAGTTAACCTATGGTATTTTAATGTAAATGCAATTAAAGCACACTGAAAGCAAAGATACAAGATACTGTATTTGTAAAAAACATGGTATTGGTAGGGTATATTCAAATAGCTATTTCTATTCAGAAGCCCTAGCTATTCTTTAAGAATAGATAGATAGAAGACAGTTCTACCACAGATTACTATAATAGGTAATACATAATTAAAATTGCATTTTTTTATTAACGTGAAAAATAAAACGAATAAATGTTTGTATTTTTTAATGCTTCCTTAGTCCTTATCCATTCATTTATATCTACTTTAAAATCCTACTCTACCACTTTGGCGAGATACCACTCTATATTTTATAAAAATGATCGCAGACAATTTATTACTGTTTCCTAGAGACAGTAAGATCAGAAGAAACATTTATGTGCGTCACAGTACTATACCGCAGTGGAATTAAACCTTTTCGAAGACCAAATGCAGTAGAACTTCTGCCACTCACCTACCAACTGACAATATCAACAAACTCGTTTTTGGAGTTTAACCTGTCGCTCAAATTAGTAGTTAACCCGTTATACGATTCAATGGTCAGTGCCGCTTGCTGGACACCGACCGACACTTCCGAAAATTATGTGTGTACACATTAAGATTAAGAAAAAAACTGACTAAGTGCGAGTTTGAATCGCGGATGAAGGGTTCTGTATCATTTATCTACAAAAAAAACCTATCATATGGTATGGACACCTATCACCTAACATATTTACTGTTGTTGTAGCAGTAATAGAAATGCATCTTCTTTGAAAATGTCAACTGTCTTTCTAACTGTCACGGCTCATGAGGTATAGCCTGGTGATAGTTGTAGAGACGGACAGGGAAGTTTTAGAATCTACTAAAACCAGAACTACGAACCCTTAAAACTGGTTAAACTAATCTTTTGCTCGCTGAAAGAATTTTCAAATGGGTCCGGTAATACCTGAGATTAACGCGTGGTGCAAACAAACTCTTCATCTTCATATGAATTCATAATACATATAAGTATAGATATTAGCATGATATAAGACTATATGTAGGTTCAATTGTAAACAAAACCACAGTTCTTTTCAGCAGTTATGTTAATTGCAAGCTATACCCCGTTGCTCTAGATTTTCTTAGTACCACAGAAACCTAGTCATTCTATGCATAGTATTATAACAATGCCATCTATCGAATTTTAACATAACTACTAAGTCGAGAAGCCTTCTACTGTAGTAGATGATAGCTTGAAACAAACATAGAGGTCGCTGCATTGATCGACCAAGAAGATCTATAGATCATTGATAAATCCTTACTAATATGATAAATGTGAAAGTAACTCTGTCCATCAGTCTATCTGTCAAATGAAATGTATCGATTCAAATGAAATTTGGTACACCGATAGCCTAGAGGCCGAAAAAGGACGTCGAAGGTTATATTTATCTGGATGCGAGAAGTAGACCCTGATTACCCGGATTAAACCACGAGGGACTTCTAGTTTAGACATGCACAGCATTCAGAATACCCTTCTCATAAAATAATCTTCTTATATTTAAAAATGAATTGCTGTTCGTTAGTCTCACTAAAACTCGAGAATGGCTGGACCGATTTGGCTTATTTTGGTTTTAAAATGTTTGTAGAGGTCCAGGGAAGGTTTAAACGATACGAAGTTCGCGGGATCAGCTAGTCACTGATAAATCCTTACTACTATTATAAATGCGAATGTAACTTTGTCCATGCGACTACCTATATAGCGTGAAAGTGGAACTACTGAACCCGTTCAAATGAAAGGTACACCAATAGCATAGAGGCCGAAAAAGGACGTCGAAGGCTGTATTTATCCGGATGCGACAAAGAGACCCTTAGGACGCGGATCAAATCATGGGGAAGTTTAGACATAGATATAGCATACTCTTCTGCTCATAAAATACATAATGAATAAAAAAAATCTGTTCGAACACTATATTTTACATAGATATAAAAAATTCGCGCTACTTGTAATTTTAGGTTGAACTACCAATTCATTTGTCATACTTTACCTTGAATGTAGATACAATAAAGCCTTGAAAACTCTCATTATGTGGAGGCCTAGGATGTCATATAGGAAGAAATTATATTAATAGGATTTACTAAAAGGCCTTCTATTTATCATGCAAAATAGGAAATTTGTTTTCGTCAAACCATACTTACGCCCAGTATTATTCGTTTCTGCCAGACTTTACCAGTTGCACAGAAAAGTACTCTAGACACCCGGATCAAATGTAGCCAACAGCCTTCCTCTATAAATGGGCTATAAAACACTGAAAGCATTTTACATATCGGTTTAGTAGTTCTTAAGATATAGAGCGTTCAAACAAACAGACTCTTCAGCTTTATAATATTAGTATAGATGACCTCTAAAATAAGTTAAAACACAAAGTTTTTATAACAATGTCATTGAATACAATAGGTACCTACAGTAATAAATAAAATAATAGAGACACGATTTACTTAACTATGGCGTCCAACACTTTTTTTATTAAACTATTGCTTACTTATTTCGACAGTATATTGACTTAATGGCAGAGAATTAGAGAACTAAACATTTCTCTATACTCGTTTGCTACTTAAAAAAAACGCCTTTATTTCCAAAAATGTAAAAACACTGTTTTAAGACTACCGAAAGCCATGTGTTGCTGGGGTAGTTTGTATATTTTGAAGGTGGGGAAATAATTATTTTATTCAATTCAATACATTTACTTATATTCTATTATCAAACCTAAAACTAAAAGGCATCAAAAAATTCGTCCCCATCGCTGTCGACTGCATCACCTCGTTGGATGGCCATGCTGATCCTTTGTCCTAGGACCTAGCTAATAGCCAGCCTTTTGGTCACGAGAAGCGTCAACCAACCGCCTAGAGAGATCTCTAAAAAGGATGTGGGCATTCGGACCCCACGACCCGAGGGTTTGGAAAAGCAGCTTGCTTGAAGTTGAAGTACTCTAAGAAAATAATTTTATCCTAAACCTAAATCCAGTGAAAATTCCAAAACAGACGTTAAGACCGGTCCAACAGTTTAGGACGTACGATAATTAATCACACAAACAGACAAACAACATATGATTCATATTATGTACTTGTAAAAAGTGTGTGAACTTCGCGAGAGCATTGCTCGGACCCCACTTAAATAAGATTATGCAAATATCGACTACCTCTGTTCTCGAATGTTCTACTTTCTGTGCAATTTTTAACCGACTTCAAAAAAAGATGGTTCTCGGTTTGACCTGTTTGTATAAATATGCTGTATATGTTACTGTTTGCAAGTTTGTGCGCACATATGCAGTTGCCATAGTATTTGTCAGACTTAAAAGAAGGTGTTAGGTATATTATTGAAGTAATTTTTTTTATTGTTTTCTTTTTTTTATTTAGAATATTCAAGACCTTAACTAGATTTCTACTGAACTAATTTTAAAACATATACAATTTCATAACATCGTGGTAATAATTCAGCATTCCTTTCTAAACGATCTGTGGCAACACCCGAGATCAAAGGACGCACATGCATTGGTCGCATAAAGGTGTGCACTCTAATTAAGCGCATCGGTTGTTTGCCTCGCCGCCTGCTCCCGCGCACACCCCGGACGTCGCATGCGCCGCCAACCCGCTATCGCTCGGTCACAGTCGCCAGTGCCTAGCTAACTCCGACGGCGAATGCACGCTCAATTTTACCTGCGCAAATCCGCTACCATTTTTCATATTTCCTTAGTTTCGCGTTTCTTCTTCTATCTGTATCTGCTTCTACTATCATCTTTCTAATACTTGATGTCTTCACTATCCGCCTGTGCTATTTGTGACTGTAAAGCTTGTGACTGTGGGCTATAATAAACGTTTGAAAAACCAACGGTTTCTTCATCATTTAAATCACCCACAAGTGGTGACCCCGAATAAAGAACTCAAGAACGCAATGGAGGACAGTGCCGGGAAAAACGGTAACGCGACTGATGGAGATCAACGCGATATTTGGCGTGTTGGAGTGAGAATACCGCCATTTTACCCTGAAGATCCGGAATTGTGGTTTAATCAAATAGAAGCCCAGTTTGTATTGTCGAATATAAGCAGTGACACGACGAAATTTTATTATGCCGTTACACAACTGGAACCTACGTACGTTGCGCACGTTAAGGATGTTTTAAGGGCACCTCCTGCGACCGGTAAATTTGAAAAACTCAAAAGTGAGCTTGTCAAGCGGCTTAGTGCGTCGAAAGAGAAGAAGCTACAGCAGCTGTTCCTGAACGAGGATATTGGTGACCGTAAGCCATCACACTTTTTAAGACATTTAAGGAACCTAGCCGGCCCAACAGTGTCGGATGACGTTGTAAAGACCTTATGGACCGGACGCTTGCCGCATAATTTGCAAACTGTCGTTGCGTCGCAGCCTAAGCTATCATTAGATGATCTAGCCGAGTTAGCAGACCGCGTGCATGAAATAGCTCCAGCAATGCCGCATCACCAAGTAGCTATGGCCTCAACTTCGGTACAACCAGCATCATTCTCACGCATTGACGGTTTACAGCAGGAAATATGTGCTTTAACTAGAGAAGTCGCTAAACTAACATCTTATGTCTACAGGCAGTCAAGGGCGCGTTCCAGATCTAGGTCGCAGGAAAACCATAATCGCAAGCGTAGTCACTCGCGTAGTCGGCAGCCACCGCCTGACCACCCTCATTGCTGGTATCATTATAACTTTGGTGCGAGAGCCAAGAAGTGTGTAGAGCCATGTGAGTTTAGAGCGGGAAACGACGGGGGCAGCCGGAAGTAGCGGCCAGCGACTGCCCAGCTCAGACAGGCCGTCTCTTTGTGACAGATCGGACTTCTAAGATGCAGTTTCTCATAGACACTGGGTCAGATTTATGCGTTTACCCGCGTTCAGCAATCAGGGCACCCAGTTGCAAAGGTAAATATACCCTCTCTGCAGCTAATGGCACAATTATACATACATACGGACCAATATTACTGCACTTAGACCTAGGTTTGAGACGAGATTTTGCGTGGCGGTTCATAATAGCTGACGTGTCTAAACCGATCATAGGAATTGATTTTCTGAGTTATTATAATATTCTTATTGATTGTAGAAACCAGCGCCTCGTAGACGGGAAGACATCTCTCTCTGTGTCTGTGCCCCGACAAATAATTCCAGAGAGCATAGTCTCCATCAAGACAGTCACTGGCGAGTCTGAGTATCATAGTATACTGCGTGAGTATCCTGAAGTCACACGCCCCACTGGGCTGGTACGTACAGTAAAGCACAATACTATCCACTATATAAACACCACACCAGGCCCTCCTGTTGCCTGTAGGCCACGTCGGTTGGATCCTATTCGTTTAAAAGCTGCGAAGAAAGAGTTTGATGACATGCTAGCAAATGGTACTGCTAAACGTTCAGAAAGCTGCTGGTCTTCACCTCTACACATGGTCAAGAAGAAGGATGATGGCTGGAGACCCTGTGGAGATTATAGGGCTCTTAATGCGCGCACAATACCGGACAGGTACCCAGTGAGGCATATTCAGGATTTCTCCCACCAATTATCAGGCTGTACAATATTTTCAACAATTGATTTGGTCAAAGCGTATAATCAAATTCCGCTTAATCCAGAAGATGTCAAGAAGACTGCCATCACAACACCCTTTGGACTTTTTGAATTTGAATTCATGACTTTTGGACTTAGGAATGCGGCCCAGACATTTCAGCGGTTCATAGACGAGGTTCTGCATGGCCTGGGAGACTTCACGTACGGATATTGCGACGACATCTTGGTCTTCTCTCCTTCAGAAGAATCTCATAAGGATCATTTGCGTCAAGTCCTATCGCGCCTAGCTGAGTATGGTGTTCTCATTAACACGTCCAAATGTGTTCTGGGAAAGCCTGAACTGAATTTTCTGGGTTATAACGTCTCAGCAGCTGGTACCCGACCCATGGAAAGTAAAGTAAAAGCTATCTTAGATTACCCTGTGCCGAAAACTGTGAAGGAGCTGAGAAGGTTTCTAGGAATGCTGAATTTTTACCGTCGTTTTGTACCAGACGCAGCAAAGCGACAAGCACCGCTTAATTCCCTTCTGACGGGTACAAATGTCAAAGGCTCGCAGCCAGTTCAGATGACACAGGAGCTACTGCAAGCATTTGAAGATTGCAAGGAATCATTGTCAAATTCAACATTACTAGCACATCCTGACCCTACAGCCGAGTTAAGCATTGCAACGGATGCTTCAAATGTCGCTGTTGGCGCTGTTCTGCAGCAGAAAAATAAGAATGGTGACTGGGAACCTTTAGGATTTTTCTCTAAAAAACTAGCTCCGTCAGAAAAGAAACATAGCCCATTTGACAGAGAACTCTTAGCTATGTATGAAGCAGTTAAATATTTCCGCCATATGGTTGAAGCTCGAGATTTCTACATCATAACTGATCATAAACCTCTCACACATGCCATTGTTAAAACTAGCGAGAATTGCTCGCCTAGGCAATTCAGACATTTGGAGTTTGTGTCACAGTTCACAACTGACGTGAGGTACATTCCTGGAAGTCAGAACGTGGTGGCGGATACCTTGTCTAGGATCGAAGAGGTCACACAAGGTATTGACTATCAAGCCCTTGCACAATCACAGAGCACTGACGAGCAACTGCAACATTTATTGAGAAATGGATCGTCACTCAAGTTACAAAAAGTCGTCGTACCAGGGACGTCAACAAAAATATTCTGTGACGTGTCGACTGAGACACCGCGTCCTTACCTCACGCAAGAATTCCGTAGACAAGCTTTCGACTCTCTGCACAACTTAAGTCATCCTGGAAGAACAACTACAGTGCGGCTGGTCTCACAGAGGTACGTGTGGCCAGGGATTCGCAAAAACTGTAGGGAGTGGTCTCGCGAATGCCTCAAATGCCAAGGCAGTAAGATAACACGCCACACTTCCGCCCCTACCTCTCCTTTCCTATCTCCTTCGTCCAGGTTCGCTCACATCCACCTCGACATTGTCGGACCTTTACCAACTTCTCATGATTTCAGGTACTGTCTCACCGTCATCGACAGGTTCACGCGATGGCCTGAGGCGTACCCGATGGCAGACATCACTGCGGACACGTGTGCAACAGCGCTTGTGTCTGGCTGGATCGCGAGGTTCGGGTGTCCCTTGAAGATAACAACTGACCGAGGGCGACAGTTCGAGTCTCATCTCTTCAGAGCCATCGCGTCAATGGTTGGTGCGCAACACTTCCGCACGACCGCATACCACCCTGCTGCAAATGGGATGGTCGAGCGGCTACACCGACAGCTCAAGGGAGCCATAATGTGTCACTCTACGACGCATTGGACAGAGGTACTTCCACTGGTACTTTTAGGCATCAGAAGTTCATGGAAGGCGGATATCCAGGCGTCACCAGCAGAGTTGGTCTACGGAGAACCGCTCCGGTTACCAGGCCAGTTCATTGCACCTGCCAGCGAGCAAGACACAGCTGATGTTACTGATCTCGCGACACGCTTACGAAGCCACATGGGTAAGCTGACTCCAAAACCTGCTTCCTGGCACAGCAAGAGTCCATTCTACATACCTCGACAACTCAATAGTTCATCTCACGTGTTCTTGCGGCAGGATTTTGTCCGAAGACCGCTTGAACCACCATATGCTGGCCCTTACAGAGTACTAGAACGCCACCCAAAGTACTACAAGCTTGATGTGTGTGGGAAAGAAATGACGGTTAGCGTTGACAGACTGAAACCTGCATACCTTGCTCGCGAAGAAGATGATACTGCATCGCCATCGGCTGAGTCACATCCCAGAGAATCTGATTCTGAGGCTAACCTGGAGACAGAAAAGAGGACTCGAAGTGGACGACGTGTTCATTTTCCAGATTTTTATCGCCCGCAGTAGCGGTCTCAGCGGGGGAGTACTGTGGCAACACCCGAGATCAAAGGACGCACATGCATTGGTCGCATAAAGGTGTGCACTCTAATTAAGCGCATCGGTTGTTTGCCTCGCCGCCTGCTCCCGCGCACACCCCGGACGTCGCATGCGCCGCCAACCCGCTATCGCTCGGTCACAGTCGCCAGTGCCTAGCTAACTCCGACGGCGAATGCACGCTCAATTTTACCTGCGCAAATCCGCTACCATTTTTCATATTTCCTTAGTTTCGCGTTTCTTCTTCTATCTGTATCTGCTTCTACTATCATCTTTCTAATACTTGATGTCTTCACTATCCGCCTGTGCTATTTGTGACTGTAAAGCTTGTGACTGTGGGCTATAATAAACGTTTGAAAAACCAACGGTTTCTTCATCATTTAAATCACCCACAGATCCAATGATAACTATACAAATTATAAAAGGAATTAAAAGCCCCATGTCCTACATATCTTTTCAAACTGCCCAAAAATATTTCTGTTCACAGCCATCACACAGCAAAACATATACCGTCTTACCACAAAAACTTTTAAACGTCAGTTTATGCCTTGTCTAAAAAAATGACAAATTATGACGTTGACATATGGTTCATTTTGCAGCCAAAATTTTATTAGACAAGTGTAAAACAGGGTTTAAAGTTTTTGTAGTAAGGCCCATATATTTTTCTACAATATTAACCTATGTTTTTTTCTTTCCAGGTCCAGTGCCACTAGCTAGGAATATAAGACACTTGCCGTGCATATCCCGGAGGTCCGGTCAAGAAGGCCTCTGTATGTTCGCCATAGATTGCCTCAAAGCCAATGGGTCCCATCTCGGCACCTGCATCGACAGGTTCTACTTCGGATCCTGCTGTCAAATACCTGACAAAACGATCCTACCACAAATCCTGAACAACATCGAAGATAATTCTATAGACAGCGCTAACTTTGTACATCCTCAAATTGTTCAGACTGCAGTTAGTAAGATTCCTGATATATTCCCTACTAAAAAGACTACGACTACTACTGAAAAGATTGAAACTACAATCACGGAGAAATCTGAAACAGTTCAAGATAGAACTGAGGCTGCAGATTTAGAGACGAAATCAGATGAACAGTCAACTATTGATAATAAGATTGTAAACGATGATGCTAAGTTTACTACATCAGCTATTGTAGAAACTACTGTGAAAGCTGAAAGTAAGATCACTGAAGCACCAGTGACTGAATTGCCTATGAAACTGTCGACTTTCCAAACCGTTTCAGGAGAAAACAATGTAGTTACAGAAAAACCTCAAATTGAAAACGATGAAGTGTCAAAAATAACAACGACGACTGTAAAACCAAAACCTACTCGTAAACCTTCGAGGCCGACTTTCAGGCCTTCTTCGCAAAAACCTTATAACCACACTAGACCTCAATATACTTTATCTACTTATAAGCCAAGACCTGTGAAGCCTGTTTACAATACTACCAGAAAACCTCCATACAGGCCTCCATCTAAACGACCATCAACGAAAAAACCTCTGCCTATTCCTCCTAGACTTAACATAACCATACTACCTCAGTCAACCAGCTCAAAACCCATATTCACGCGCCCATCATCAGTTTCCATCACATATATCAACACAACAGTTTCATCATCAACTACTGTTGAACCTACAACAACCACAACAACAACAACGACGACTACAACAGAACAACCTTCATCAACAACAATCTTAACAACAGTGACAGAAAAAGTTGTTGAACAAACCAACCCTGTGACTGAAGTTGAGAAAATAACAGAAACATCACCAGAACCAACACAAACTGAGAGAGTTACAGACAAAACAACAATTTCTGAAGCTGTCGAAACAACAGTCACAGAAGCCGTGAAAGAAACAACAGTACAAGTTACTGAGGCACCTGAAGTTTCGACAACAGTAACTGAACAGGAGGTCACTGAAACTGAAGCCCCAACTTCACCAGTGGTTGTTTCAGTGTCTACTGAATCAACGAAAGTTGAAACGTTGACGACTCCTGAAGAAGTAGTTACGAAAGAGCCTGAGAAGATCACTGAATCTGATGGTAAGTTCATACTTTTTACTATTGTTGATTTAGTAGTACGATTAGGATTGAGCTTATTTAGCGTTGCAGCTTAGTCTAGTGATCGCAAAACGTGGCTGCCAAGCAGCATGCAGTCTTATGTTCGATTTCCAAGATGGTAATTGATACACACGTGCATCGATAGAGCACGTAAATGTCGGTCCTGCGCCTGATATCTCTCCGGTGGTGTCGGATTGCCGTCCCATCGGGCTATGAGAGTGAAGGAATAGAGAGTGCACCTATGTCTGCGCAAATGCTTGTGCACTATAATATATGTCCTGCGCAGCTGGCTGATCTCCCTAAGCTCGAGAACAACCACCATGGCCGATTTTGTCCAAGACTGGCGTCCGTATTGTTTATGCACATAAGTGAATGACTAATTATAAACAGTAGTTTAAGTATGGAGAGTTTCTATGATAGATGACCAATTAGTAAAAGAGCAATGTTTGTATAACATTATTTATTCTTTACAATAAGGCTTGTTACTATGTTTTTTACATCTATGAGTAAGGCATGGCATATCAATAGCGTAACAAAAAACTGTTTGCTTTTCTCACAAAAAAAACTTTTGAACTCGGAAATAAAATCTTCACTTCGATCTTAGAATATGTTAAGTAGTGATTGACACTATCTATTTTATCGGGTAATTATACTATTCTTCTTATCTTAGATCAGTTTTATTTTCTGAATGTCAAGTTGATAGAAATGTTTCTAGGGTATATTTTCTGGTTCCTTTACATAATGGTTTTGGTTGGCTAGAATATGTTATTAGTCTTTCTGTTTTCGTGATCAATTGACAGTAGTATTGTTTTTGTACGTCGCTTTTTTCAACATGTATTTCTCTTCTTATTATTTTTTTTTCTTTCTGTGTACATCTTTGGTCCTTTTATACACTTCATCTATGTACCTATAGTCATTGAATAAGTGATTTGTACCAGGTTTTTTATTGTTTACTTTAGTAAATGTTTCCTATAATCCATTGACATTCTAAGATTGATTATCCCAAGATCATACCGTTTATCAATGACATCTATAAGACGTCACAAAATACCGCATGAAATTGAAGCTACGTTGTTTTTGTCACCCGTGTTTGTCACCTACGCTTGTCTGCAAGTTCAATGACCAATAGTACACTATACCTACTTGTTTGATGTGAATTTTTGTGTTGGTTTGCTCATGTATGTAGTTGTTACAGTTTAGTGGATTATTGTCCTAATTATTTTGTCAGAAGCTTCAGCCAGCGGTTTCACCCGCATCCCTTGGATAAAGTAGCCTGTAGACCCTGTAGTCAGACATATTTATAATTTTCTTAAAACTCTTTGCCTATGGTCTTTTGCAAGAAATGGGCTACCTAACACTGAAAAAATCTTTCAAATCGGTCCAGAATTTCTTGACATTAGCGCCTTCAAATAAATGATATTTTCAGTTTATAATGGTACACATTAAGTTGTATATAAGTTGTAAAGACTGCAAAAGCTATTCTTTAGTACTAGTTCGTAGTAAAAATTGATAGGTAAATAAATCTCGTTTTAGCTAGTAATATCGTTATACAGTTTTTATGTATTATTTGCAATGTATCGGTCATCTTTAACGGTGATAATGTCACCTTACCGGTGCACAATGTTTACCTTTTAATATTTGATTTGCCTTTATTGACACAGTAATTGACAGGTTTTCTGTAAAAAACGATAGTGATTTTGTTTGAGTACTTAACTTTTTTTAGATGTGGTTTTTATAAAAATCAATAAATTAATAAAAACAAAGAAGACAACCTAGGTCATGAATGAGTCAAAAATACAGCAGCTGATATTGTAATGACTGCATAGGTAATTCTGTCAGTCTATGTCATCATCAGCCTATGACTTATCTTCAACTGCTGTACGGAGACCTTTCCCAATGAACGCCATCCATCCCAGTCATGGGCATCTTGCATCCATCTACTGTCCACCACCTTCTTTAAATCGTTGGTCCACCGTGCTGCGGGGCGTTTTCCCAAGCGCTTTGCAAATGATGCACTCTGCGAGTAAGATTTGTCTTCTCCGACCGTCTCTCTGTCTGTTGACATGGCAACAAGGATTGTACCTCTATGTCTTTTGTTCTCTCTGTGACATATTTTAACTTCGCTAAACCTCTTAACTTTGACCTTACTACAATTTCAGCTGTTTCAACAAACTTTCAACCTACCCACATTGCAACCACAGCCGGTCAGTCATTTCCTCGCTCTGTGGCTACTCTTTAAACTAGCCACGTATATGGGCCGCACACGAGCACCTCGGCCCAAAGTCATTGTATTGTCGCTTATTTAGAGGGCTCACTTTCTTTTATTCATTATTCAGGCATAGGGAGATGTCTGTAGACTTTGTTAGTGGTGTGATACCTGAGAAGCTTGTGGCTAGGTACTTAACATCCAAGAGGTATTAAGTTTTATAGAGAGATTTATCTTAAGTTATCTTTTATGTGTTGCTGGTCAATTCTGGAGGCTAAGAAACAGCTGCATGGGATGATGATGAGGTTAAGCAATGCTTGGCGACGTCGCGTATGTACCTGGATGGGTAAATATCTATGCCATGAGTTAGATCCCCTGGGTTTCGGAAGGTACATCAAATTGGTGGTTCCTGGCTGTCATTTGAACATCTTTAGCATTCGTTAAGGGTTCGGTAGCCAGAAAGTTTTTCAACCAGTCTTTCCAAGGAGTTTTTCACGTACCTAACTGGGTTGAGGAGGTCAGATAGATAGTCGGTCTGTATTTGTACTATATACTTACCTTTTCACCTATAATTCCATTTCCCATACAAGTCTATTATTAAACCTTCTTGGCTCACCTCCAAACTGCAAACGGTACTCAATTGAGCCGATCACGAGCTTGCCGTGACCATCGCGTTCTACTTACAACTGTCACGAGAATCGTGACAGCTGTCAAAATGTATTCGAATTTAGAACGTTGCCGTTGTCGTGGTGATTTGTGAATTATGGTTTTGATAGGCTAATGTTGACGATAAAATCGATTATTGAGTAAAGAAATCGATTTGAGTTTAGAGGGCTTAATTCAGTAGATGAAGTTTAAAGATGCTGCTCAGGCAAATTTTTAACCGACTTACTAAAAAGGAGGAGGATATCAATCCGAAGGTTATATGTTTTTTAGACATTTCGTTCAATCTTTGTTTTTCTTTCCTAAATAAGTACCAACTGCACTGTGTTGTAAGTCCACAATCATATCATTGTAATCAGTTCTCAAAAAAGTGTTTGACAATGACATTCAATGTTGCATTGTGTTCCCACGTAATCTAATAGTATTTAACCATGCAGAGTAATTTACAAAATTATTTCACACCAGTAAAACTAACATTAACATTAAAATTTCCAGAAAAATGGCCAACGGAAGGCTGGGTGTTAATATCAACAGTCCCACCAAAAACAGAACCAACATCTACAACAACATTATCATCAACAACAGTTACAACAACGACCACAACACAGGCACCACCAACAACCACAACAGAAGCTGTACCAGAAACACAGCCAACAACACCTGCAGAACTACCAACAGTTTCATCAACAACAGTTACATCAACAGCTGAAGTACCAACATCGTCATCAACAACACAACAGCCGATAGAGTTTGTTGTTAACGTCACGTTGTCGCCGACTGTACCGACTTCGACTTCCAGTGTTGGGCTCACGACTTTCAGTTCGGTTTCTTCGGAAAATGTTACTGAGAGAGATAAGAATGGTACCAGCTCTAGTACTACGGAATCTGTGAAACCTACTGGTAAGTAGTAAATAATCTTTCTTTGCTTTTTTATGGTATGGGAACCTAGATTTCATATGACACTTCGACCATGTCCTGGTGGAATAACGTTTCGTATCCAAACAAAAAATACCCTTTCCGGAGAAGGTCCAAGGTAGCAGCTATCTCTATACTTAATTTTATCTCAATTGGTTCAGCCACTTCAGCTTGAAGGCGATACAAACAAACTTACTTACTGCATGGTTAAACCATGCTATGTTCTATCAATTAATACTTACTTCTATTTATAAAGCTGTCACTTTGATAGTCTCAGGAACTAATTTTCCGATTCAGAAAATACTTTCAAGGTTTGATATTCCATTTGTCATGAAATTAAGTTAAATATAGTTTGATTGAATTTATTTATTTACAGAGGCAGCTATTCCAACAACAACTCTTCTGCCTGAAACTACAACAGAAGCCATCAACATGTCCGATTACAAGAATGGTAAGTTATTTTACAGAACTTACTTAAATAATTTGTTAAAAAAATATGCTTATATATAACAAACATATAACGAAATAATTATTTAAAAAAAAAACTGGTAGATAATAAAAAACTTAAAAGTAATACGTAATCTAATTATAAATATAAAAGCTATGTATATAAACACCAACCAACTGGAATTACCCGGGTTTTTTTAAAGCTATCCAGTGCAAAAACCATTAAATTACACATGGTATTTCAATATATCTTGCATTTTCAATAAAATAAAAATACTTATACACACTAAACAATAAACACTAAAAACAAAATAACTTTCATGTCAAATAAAGAAAAAACTTAATTAAAAAAATACAGCAACAAAATGGCGAAACCTGTCACCATAAACTGATCAATCACTTTATTACTACAATCTTCCTATCATTGTTGAAGTCTATAAATCAATAGCAAAACTAATAAACTACACTTTAACAATTAAACTAAATTAGAAAATTGGCCTCGATTTACTCTGATCACGGTTTGTGACTTCCGTGTATATTGTGAAGAGTTTCTGTCACGAAATCATCATTGTCACATGATCTATAATATTTCTACAGTACCTCTGGTTTAGTAGTCGCATCGCGATTGTCGTATACGGCTTCGAATCTTGGGTCGGGTTTAAAACTTACACTAAGTAGCCCGAAGTCTAGTATGAGTGCTTGGGTTCGATACCAGGTCAGGAAAGTACCAATGCAACTTTTCTAAGTGTGTATGTACTTTCTAAGTATATCTTGGACACCAATGACTGTGTTTCGGACGGCACGTTAAACTGTTGGTTCTGGCTGTCATGTGAACATCTTTACCAATCGTCAGACGGGTAGTCAGAAACTCAGAAAGTCTGAAAACCAGTGATTCCAAGAATTATCGGGTTGCCGGGGTAATTGGGTTGAAGGGGTCACATAGGCATTCGCTACATGTAAAGCATCCATGGAAGCCGACCCCATCATAGTTGGGAAAAGGCTAGACATATGATTATAGTTACAAAGATTAATCAAGTTTCTTGTGCTTACAATAGGTATCCTATTTCAAGTCATAGTAAACTAATAACTAATAAAAAAACATACAAGTACAATAATAAAACATAGCGAGGAAGTACAAGTTACCCATGCTATGACGTTGGTAATTGTAAGATTATTAACTACGGCTTAATTACAAGACGCCATTGTTTTGACCGATAGGCTGTGTGTTCAATGGTGATGAATATGTTGTAGATTTTCGATACTCGTAAATAGCTCTTTCTTGTGGCTTTGGTCATGTATTTGAAAAGCTCCTTTTGCTTGATAAAAGATAATAATCTATCTCTTTTGAAATTTTGTTAAAAATATTTTAAATATAGTTTCTAAAGATTTTCAGATTGAATTGGCAAAAGCAAAAAAAAAACTAATATTTTAGAATTTATTGCTATTTTTCGCCCATAGTATATGGTGGTTTTGGCATACGCGATGTATATGCTTATTTATGCACGAAGCACATCTTTTACAATAGCCAACCTTGCCAAAAAAAATCATATCGCGATTTTTCAAGTGTCATTTTCTGTACCGTTAGTTGTCAATCGTTCGTCGTTGCATACATGCGATGCCACCCGGTCAAACCGCTGCCACGCTGAAAAATCGATCGAAAAGTCCTATGATGTGAAAACGCGTTAATAGCCTAGAGTTAAGTAAATGATTTTAAAACTGTTTTAAACATATTTGATCAGTTTAAAGAATCTACATAGTTTCCTCATGTGCACTGCGCCTAACACTAGTGGTTAATTAATGAAAATGTCCCCACAGTCACGGACGGGCGGATTAGCGTTCCTAATTACAGATTTACACAAATACATGTCCATATTGATCAGTTTACTTTGTTAACTTGTCGCTAGTTACACTGAGGATTAAAGTTACATCGAACGTTCAAAGTTTTGTTAAAAGATATTATATGGCTTCATTCGTATCTCACATGGCAAAATTTCGAAATATATAAAAATAATCTATACTAATCTATACTTTAATATTATAAAGGTGAAGAGTTTGTTTGTTTGAACGCGCTAATCTCAGGAACTACTGGTCCGATTTGAAAATTTATTTCAGTGTTAGATAGCTCATTTATCGAGGAAGGCTATAGGCTACTTTTTTTATCCCGGTGCGGGAAGTAGTTCCCACGGGATGCGGGTGAAACCGCTGGCAGAAGCTAGTTATTTATAAAACTTATGATAATTATGTATTTTTGCCCAGGAAACTAATTCCAACACAATAATGCATCATAGATAAAAACGGTATTATCTTAAATCTAATAATCCCTCCTCCTGGCGTAGTCGGGCAAAAGGCATCCCAAAACAAATAAGTACGTAAAACACATTCATATCTTTTAAATTCTTTACTAAGATAAGAAGCTTTGTAACTGCAGACAATCATTTGACTATGCTTGATATGATAATAAAACATGTTTCAAAGTTTATGACTAAACGCTTTTGAAAAGCAAAGTATTTTTAAACCCACTTGTGCCTTATTTTAGTGGGATCTAAACTATACATAATTATAATTACCTAAGCCGCAAAATTATCTCTTTTTTTTCTTCTCTAATACATAGCCCCAAATACTTAAGCACTACTTATACATAGCTTAGCCCGAAATACTTAAGCGTCACGTAACTTTAAGTTCTATTTAAAAATGTTTGTTAGATTTAAGTGTGATAGATATAAAATGATATTTGGGCAGTCCCTTCAATTCAGTGACATATCAGTATCCAGTATACACATATATGAATGTTAATGTAACAATCTTTTAAACTTTATTTCTTTTTGCATGTATCTTAATACTTGCATTGACGTATGCATGCAATGTTTTTATAAACCCAATTAGGTATATCCATGTTTTTTGCAGTCACATAGTATTTTTGTGCTCTAGAACTTTTTACAAGGTCACCTCAATTCGCAATTAAAATGCAATTAATAATGTTCTTATCCAATGACACGAAAAACCCAGTAGATACCTAATAATTTTCTTTTCATTTTTATTTTACAAAAAACTACTAAAAATAGCTACAGTCAGGTTAAAGACCTCTGTAGTCCCAACAAAATGTTCTGTGCCCGTGTATAAACAATAATAAAAAAATAAAAAAAACTGTTCGATGTTCAAACAAAGAGTAGTGAGATCGCGAGGCGACCGCACGCCACGGCCAAGGCGTTCGCAAGGACGAATGTGGTTGCATTGACATTTAAATAAGGAACATTTTTCGAATTTGAAAATCGAACTTCATTTAAAAAGTGCCAGTTTTTATATCAATATGGTTATTTGAAAATCGAAGCTTTTAAAAAGTGCAAGTTTTGATATCAATGTGGTTGCGTTGACGTTTAAAATAGAACCATTTTTCTTCGAACTTCGAACTTCGTTTAAAAAGTGCAAGTATTAATATCAATGTGGTTACGTTGACATTTTAAAAGATGAAAATTTTTCGACTTTGAAAATCGGACTGCGTTTTAAAAAAGTGCAAGTTTTGATGACACTGTTGGCAGTATACCAAACTTTCTATACAAGTGTTTAAAAAATAAAGGGACGTTCGTGACATGAAATTCGGAAAATAAACTTTGGTTTTTTATTCAAAGTTATGTTAAAAAGTGGACAAGGCAGAATGCCAAGGAGGTCTTTAAATAGTGAGAATGTAAATTTAAAGATGTCATGGGAGTACGAGGATCAAGTGCATTCGTGAACTGGATTTAGAGTTCGTGATTTGAATTGTGATTTTCAAAAGTGTTTCTTGAACAATCGAATGTGATTTTTGTAGTGACATTTTTTTTATTAAAGACAAACTAAAATAAACTATTCTAACTTTTAAAAATAATGATTATTTCACAGTAGCAAAATATAATAAGTGTTTAAATGGCAGAATATTGAGTAAAAAATTTAATTAGTTCCCAAGTTTTATTGTACAAAAACAAGACCAATAAAATCCAGTTTTAATAAAAAAGTGTACCGAACTCTTTTTGTTGATACTTACCAAAGATTGAGCAAAGATGTGTTAAATAATGAGGAAATCTTTTGTATATGTATAAAGTATATTAATTTTGAAAGTTAATTTTTATGTCATCAATCAATTCTGTAGCAACTCGCAAGTGAAATCAGCCACAGTTAATTCTGAAAAAAAAAACTTAGCTAAAAATCCCCTAAAACAAACTAAAAACCCACTAAAAACAAACTAAAAACCCACTATAAACAAACTAAAACAAACTAAAAACCCACTAAAACTAACTAAAACTCCACTAAATTCACACCCAATTCAAAATGATTCTAAATTCAACATTATTGGTGCTCGCAGTTTGTGGACGTAGACTCTGGCAGGCTCCTCAAGGCAGGATTGTTGGCGGGACCAAATCAGGGTTCGGCCAGTGGCCTTGGCAGATATCTTTGAGGCAGTACCGGACTTCTACGTATCTTCATAAGTGTGGTGCCGCCTTGTTGAATGAAAACTGGGCGATTACGGCCGCTCATTGTGTTGAACAGTGAGTATATTTTGTTTTAACAATTTTATAGTTATCGGCACGGATAATGAGCTTTGCGCACTGTACACTTAAGGCAATATAAACCAATAAATCACTTCTGCGCAGGTGAAGGTCAGGGCTCAATATCCTTGCCGATGATTAAGTATACTGATTATTGTAAAGCTGAAAAGTTTGTTTTATGTTTGAACGATATCCAGAAACTACTGAGCTTATATGAAAAATTTGTACAGTGTAAGCTAACCCATTTTTTACTGAAAATTTACTGCCAAAATTCATCAATATCCATCCAGTTGTTTTTACATGATAGGGTAACAAGCATACACACCAACAAATATTCATATAAAATTTTGCATTTATTTATAATATTAGTAGGATTACACATAGTAACTAAGTGATCAGAAATATTTATTCATTGTAATATGGACTTCAAATTATTTCCTAACATCAATCCCATGAGTAAAGATTACATAATCAAGAAATAACTCCATTACAACACAACACATAGTCAAACCATTAATTTCATTCACCTACCACATTCTCAGACAAACGCAATTCTTCATTACAACTACATATGTATATAATAATAAATATAAAACATATATGTATGTATGTAAGTATGTATAATATAATATGTGGGCTTTTTCCTCATGATGACCTACTCGATATATTGGTAGGTAACTAAGTCGGTGCAGGTATCTTATTTTGTAGGTTTCCTTATATGTATTAAAGATTTAAGAGTGGTCATGATTTTGGGACAAGTAGGTAAAGTTGTGCTTGATCTCGTCAATCTCGTTTTGAGATCTCGTCATGTATCCTTCGGGATTGATCTTGAAAAATAACACGGGATCTGGGGACCGATATCTTGCGAGACCAAGGTTGCATTCCCATATACCCAGGAGAATAAAATCAGTAGGTACTTATATAAAATCTGTACTGTGTGAAAAAAATTATATAATGGAAAACGAGTCACATAAGTTTTACTAGCTGTCCTGGTAGTTTCACCCGCGTCCCGAAGAATCTTCTAAAGCCTACTTTTCTTCGAAAGAATTCTTGTTATGTGGTGAACTGTTGGTCTAGTTGTCGCAAGCACGTAGGTCTCGGGTTCGATTCCAGGGTCGGGCCGAAATCGCTTTGTATGGCTTTTAGAAACTTTCGTAAAGCAGCCCGGAGTCCTTAAGTTGGTGATTGATACATCCGTGCTAGGCGGACATTATATGATAAACACCCGTAACGAGACCACTTTTACACTACCCAGTACCATAAAATCTGATAGCTAACAGAATTTTCTCCCAACTCCTCAGCGTCCCACCGTCAGAGCTGCTAGTACGCCTAGGAGAGCATGACCTCGCGCAGAGCGACGAACCATACGGCTTCGTGGAGCGAAGAGTTCAGATCGTGGCCAGCCATCCGCACTTCGATCCTGCTACGTTTGAATATGACCTGGCTTTGCTTAGGTAAGTTATATGTTTGGTTGTACCTAGTAATAAATTCAATCTAATAAATAAAAGGGGAGATCTAGCAGTCATTGTGACGAAAATAAATGTTTCCTCTGGTCTACTACCTGCCTATATTGCCTTATCCCGTCTACAATGTTGGGGTTGGCTTCCATTCTAACTGGATGTAGCTGAGTATCAGTGTGGCACATGGAGGCGACTGCCTATCTGACCTCCTCAACCCAGTTACCTGGGTACCAGTACATTTTTAAAATGTCAGCCAAAATGCCAAGCTTTGTGCAACTGTCCTTGCGAATGGGGGAGTCACACTTAGACGCATACCTACAAATTTTTTGTTTGCTCTGTTTGGTTAATATGTTCTAGAATTGGCTATTAGAACAAAAAATATAACAATTCTGCATTAAGAAAAACTTCAATATGTTGTCAAAAATATAGCTCAATAACAGCAACATACAGCAATCTTCTGCTTATAAAATTGGCAAAAATACTCATAGTGTAAAGTAAGAAGTGGTTAACAAGATCCCTACGACTTATGTACGTATATTTACTACGAATTATAATGTCGACTCCTTTTTTAGGAAACCGCTAATTTAAACAATAACTCTGATGCAAAAACTAAAAAATATAAAAAAAAAAACATTTAAAAATGCAATAAAATTACAAAAACATCATCATCAAAATATTTACTAGAAACAGCCGCGTGCCAAACATCGCTGCTTACGAATTAATTAATTAGCAATATTAATTAGCAGTCGAATACAAAATAAAGTTATTATTAATGTGTGCTAATCTACTGATCTCAAAACTGATGGGCGTCATTATAAAAACAGTTAGCGCGCCGGTGAACGCGGTGCGAGATAAATTAGGGTTCCGTGGGTTAGAATAACAATCCTAACTTGCTTAAATTAAAAAAAAAATATATATTTAAATTATCCTGTCGTATATTGAGATATTGTAAATCCAAATAAAAACTAGAGTTAGTTTAATATCTGTAATTGTAGTAGAATAAATGGCTTTTTTATTTATTTTATTATATTGTTTAAGAAAATAATTCCACCACACAAAAGTTACCAGAAAAAAAAAAAATAGCGAAAACTTGGTTACTGATATTTTAAAACAAGTGTAGTTTACCGGTTACTTAACCAAGCAGGGATAGGCAGTTTCTCCGTATATGTACATAAAAAACAGGTACTGAACTATGTACGATAGTCAGTACATAGCTAGATAGATAGCTGAAAAAGGCTAGACAGATGGTGATGATTAACGAATTAAATTAATCATTTTCTTATATGCCTTTCCTGAGGTTTCCAATAGTTTAACTTAAACATTAACATGTATGTATTAACATAATTCTTAGTACAGAACCCATATATTTTAACTAAGTATTTAGCTGATATAATTCGTCGGTCACTCGCGAATGCACTTGACCTTACAAAGTTCATTATACCGTGTTATTCTAAACTATATCCGTTGGTTTCTGCAGTTTATAACGTCTATTCATTATAATAGTTTGGGTTAAGAGCAAAAAAGGACTTGAGTTCTATAGATTTAATAATTAAAGGAGGCATAACCTTTTTATCCTTGTCTTTACGTGCTTTTTTCTATTTTTAACTTCCTCGTTGGTCAAGATGTGTGGATTTTCCGTCCCATCGGACTATGAGAGTGAAGGAATAGTGAGTGCACCTGTGTCTGCGCAAATGCTTCTGCACATGTCCCCCGAACACCCGCTTTAACGCAACTTTCTTAAGAGAGTTTGCGTTATAGCATCTCCGCTAGTCATTTTGGTCTCAATCCGCCTTGGATTGGGCCTGTGTGGTTTTAAGAAGTACCCGCTTTAGTAATAGAGTTAGTCCGCTAACTTTGTTCGGGACGGTGGTTTAAAGATGGTACAAAAGCTGGCTACTTTTTAAAATCACGTTTTATAATAAGGTGCCATGAGTCTACCACTAGCGTTCAATGTTAACATACGTGCTCCTTCTTACACCTTCAGGTTCTACGAGCCGGTAACGTTCCAGCCGAACATCCTGCCGGTGTGCGTGCCTGATGATGACGAGGACTTCGTCGGGAAGACGGCATATGTTACCGGCTGGGGGAGACTGTTTGATGGTAAGCTATATATGAGTCTATGTATAATGATTTCTATTATAAATGTGGAAGTTAAGCAATGTAGATATCTGAGTCACGCGCTTACTTACACCCCAAAAAGTTATGTAGTTATGTAGAACTGATTTTTTGTGAACAGATACTTAAATTACTCTAGGGTCTGAGAAAATACAGAGGTTGCGTTGCGGGTTCGATTCCTGCATGATTCAAACATGTTTTTGCATGAACATGGATTTTTTCTAAGTACCTATTTCTATGTGGGTATATCTAATGGATAAGAAAAAGTAGGTATATAATAAATAGGTAATATTTATCAATTATATATATTTATAAGTACCCTTCGTACTAGCTCTGTGCTTATAGTTTGGGGCTAGATGACGACGTATGAATGTTTGTGTGAGGAAAAATATAAAACTAGATAATTCTTCTCCAATTTTATAAACAACATTATTTTAACACAATATTCTCCACCCCTCAGAGGGTCCATTGCCCAGCGTTCTCCAAGAGGTGAAGGTGCCGGTGATCAACAACTCCGCGTGCGAGGCTATGTACCAGGCGGCCGGCTACAACGAGCACATACCCAACATCTTCATCTGTGCCGGCAGGAGTAAGGGCGGCGCTGATTCCTGTGAAGGTAAGAGTAATAAGTATATATTTCTAAGGGATTTTTAGGCCAAAACCCGCTGGGGCTGTGGGATTGTTCGTGCCAGTTACCGCGGCGCTGGTACACTGTGGGCTCCAGAAGGAACATGGTGGGTTTTACTCAGTAAGAGTCTGACACTCTCTCACGCTGCACCCACAATGGGAGGGGTAAAAAAAATCCAAACCCCAGCGGGTCTTGCCCAGCGTTCTCCAAGAAGTAAAGGTGCCGGTGATCAACAACTCCGCTTGCGAGGCTATGTACCAGGCGGCCGGCTACAACGAGCACATACCCAACATCTTCATCTGTGCTGGCAGGAGTAAGGGTGGCGCTGACTCTTGTGAAGGTAAGAGCTTTCCAACAACGGTTTTTTTTTGGGTATTTCCCTGGGCCAGTATGGCCAAAGTCGGCCGGGGCTGCGGCCGCTGCGGGATTGTTCGCGCGAGTTACCGCGGCCCTGTTACATAAAGGGCTCCAGAAGGAACATGGTGGGTTTTAGTCCGTAAGAGTCTGACACTCCCTCACCCACAGAGTGAGGGGTCATCAAAGCAGCCCTGAGTCTGAAAGTACGATGACCAACTAATCTGAGTGTAGGTATTTGTATTATTTATTTTATAAAATGGTTATTTCTTCTGAAAAATTACTAGGTCAAAATCAAATCAATTATTACACTTACACTTTAAAAACACAAGGCCTAAAAGTACTTTTCATTGTGAAACACTTTAAAAACACTTTTCATTGTGAATTTCAAAAGTAGCTATCCTTTATGTCCTATGGAGAAGAATGGGCAAGAAACCCAATATTTTTTTAATTTACTCACACATGATTTTTCTTCATATTTTCAGGTGATAGCGGAGGTCCCATGGTGGTCCGCAGATCCCGCGACGACCGCTTCGTGTTAGGAGGCATCATATCCTGGGGTATTGGATGTGCGGAACCCAACCAGCCCGGGGTCTACACAAGGATCTCCGAATTCCGGGATTGGATCAATCAGATATTACTGTTTTAGTGAGGAAGAACTTTCATTGAAGAATAAAAGGGTTAGTGAATACTGGGACTGGTATTTTTTTGGGATTGGAACATAAAATGGTCGAATTAAAAAAGGTGTTTTGAAAGCAGTGATTTTTTATAAATTGTTACTTTGAAATATGTCCTTGACAACTTAAAATTGAGTAGCGTTTCAATATTCGGCCAATAGTTCTTTTACAAAATGATAATTTTAAAAGTTGAAAACACCTAATTTCTCAGTGGTGATTATTAAAAAAAAGTGAAAAAAGGGGTGTGTATTACGAATTGTTTGTATGCATCAAATATGTTGAGAAATTGTTCATTCCATGTAGGTAGATTAAAATTAAAATAAGGATTGTCATTTGACCTTCCCTTCAAGATTTATAATAACTAGGTATTTGATTTTATAAAAATATCTGATTTATTTTATTTAGATAATTTTTATTGATGTATTGGTTATATACATATAATATAAGAAGGTTATATATATATATATATTTAGGATAAACTAAATAAAATATTGAATTTAAAAAGTCTTGAAAGGGCAGTTTTTTTAGGTATTAAATGGTCAATCCTTATTGATATATTTTTATGTCTGTTATATTAATAAAATAAAATTATACGAATTTATATAATAAGTAATAAATTAATATACTTTTGTAAAATATGTCTTAGCATTGAAACTGCCATGGGCTTTTATTAAATAAAAAAATAGTTCCAATTCTTGAACTAAAATTAAATAAAAAACTAAATACAATAAAGTATTTTTATGGAAAATAAAATAATTGTTAGTTTGTAAGCAACGGATTCCGTCCTTAATTTATTTCTTAGCGAATTATTTGTAAATATATTTCGATATACTTTTTTATATGAAATGCATTTATTAATTTTATTTAATTAGCCATAATAATGTCTCAGAGTAATATTTGAGTTCTGATTTTATGAATTTATTAAATGATTTAAAATGGTTATATTGTGTTTTTCTTTACAATCGTACAAAACACCAGTCTTATTAAAAAAAAAAAATCTGTAATTGAAAAACGTCAAAACTATGATTTGCTATGGCAACTGTTCAGGGTGTCCTCGTAAAATATATTTAAAGAATTAATTATTTATTCGTTTAACTGGTTTCAAAATACACAAACAGGATAGGTATTCATTTTAAGTATCTGATGATTTGAAGTCCATCGCTTCGGACCGCTTCGCTCCACTTTGGCAACCACACCTTTCCATCTTCAGGGATTCCCATTTGAGTTTTGGCTGGAAATACTAAATCGCGTAGGGCCAGGACGCGGCGCAGTGCGAGGCCCGCCGAGCGGGTGTGCGTTCGCGCAGCGGAATGTTGTTGAATTTAAAGATTTTAATTATGCAGATAATTTATTAGTGTATGACGTCCTATAATTGTGTATGGTAAATAAAAATTGTTTTGAATTTGTTTATATTTGTTTAAAAAACAGATTTAGAAAAAGTCGTAGGCTTTAAAAGATAAAATATAAACGTAAAATACACTTATTAGGTCTTAGTTCTTAAAGTATGCAGTTTTAGGTCTAGATTTTCACGTTTACACAAACCTTGTAAGAGTCTCCAACATGTTGCCAAGTATCAATGATGTTCCGTTAGTAATTAAAAAGTTATAGGATATTTTACCATGAATAGATCACTGTTTACAAAGCAGTCGAATATTACGACGTTCTAAAGGAATTGCATGGTAAAATGTATGCCAATAATTAGTTTAATCATTCAACTATTCACTTGCAATATTTCATGTCATTAAATTCAGTAATTAAAGAAAGACAATTATAATACTGACTGAACAGGCTTTGGGATACTTCTTTTCCCATCCTTTTCCCTCCCTATTCTACATAATCATAAAGCACCGAACATAATCTGTGACCGAACGCAACCATAACTGCGCAACGAACGCCATCTATTGAACTCATAGACAAAACTCCAGTTTCAAACTCAGCAATGGCCGGCCGGCATCGATAACTGCGCGCGCGGTGTAAAAAATCAAGTTAAACCTGTGAATACGACTAAAAGTGCTCTGGTGTTGTGATCCCTGTGTTCCTGGCATCCTGTAAGTACTTGATCTTTCATTCATTTAATCTCACAGCCTGTTTCTAGCAAAATACCTAAATCAAGGCGTCCCCGGCTGGACGCCAAACTCAATCATATTTGTGGTCCATTTCGAGCGCGAATACCTGTAGATTACAGTTTATTCAAGCATTCGCAGGTTCAATTTCTATCGAAAACTCTGAGATTATCTAGATTTTTCAATTTTAAAAGTATTATCCTACTAAATATTGTTAGTCATACTCGCCGTGAGTAACCTATGCGGATTCACAGGTCATCTTCATTTAGTCGGGTTATATTACAATAATTTTCGTAACTATTTACAAAGTAAACGGTATACTATCTTATTATATGAATATAACTTATCACAATTAAAACTATTTCACCTAAACGTATTGATTTACACCTAATACAATCTCAACTTAGGTTCGCTGTGGTTCGCATTTCATACGTGATTTCTTAATACCTACATAGTTTACGAAACAAAAACAAAATGGAGGAGGGCAAACCAAAACTTCTTCAATCTCAACGCGAATATGTCTATCGTGATATTCAAATCCTTTATGACCTTCAATAGCTATGATTCAAGATCATTCAAAGGTATCGTCGTTCAAGGCGAGATATTCTCGGATACATTCAATTCGCGAAGAATTTGTTTCGTTATGTAGTAAAATCATTGTACAAGCATTGGAGTTAGCTATAGAACCTGATGCGCAAGTGTCCCAAAAATCTTTGAGTTCGTTTGATGATTTGTACTATGCCGTAATCAGTGCAGCGGCTAACTTGCCTACTACCGAGAAGAGCGGCAACGTCGACGGAACGTCCCTGCATACGTCATCGGTTCTAGACCGAGCGGAAGTAAAATCTAACTCGGGACGTAACGCGCGGCTACCTAAACTTGAGTTACCTAAATTCGATAGCAAAATAGAAAACTGGCAAACATTTTATGATATTTACAAAAGTTTGATTCACGATAATAAGTCGATTTCGGAAATAGAAAAATTTCATTATTTAGCGTCTTGTTTACAAGGCCCCGCTTTGTCTATTGTCAAAGGAGTTCCGATGACCGCCGATAATTGCGAAGTCGTTTTTAATAGTTTAATCGAGCGTTATCAAAACAAGCGTCTTATAGCTTTGACATATCTAGATAAATTCTTCAACTTGCCAGCTGTAAAACAGGGTAACTTCCAAGATCTGCAAAAGTTAACAGGTGAGGCTTATGAGGCTTACCATGCTCTCCAATCAATGAAAATCGAAAACTTGGGTGATTTTGTTTTGTTTTATTTAACATCGCGTTCGCTCGATCCGGGCACGCGCATTCGATTCGAAACTCAAACAAACATTCCGCAAATACCTACCTTTTGTGAATTGTTAAAGTTTCTTCAAGATTATGTTAAAATCTTAGAAACTAATCGGCTATCTTCTAAATCTAATAATAATTTTAGTTCCCCGCGTAAACTCGCGTATACAAAATTTCCGTTCGGACCCGCACCGCGCGGGCAAAATAGCGGCGGACAAAAATGCTCATCTTATCTCGCTAAATCTAACTCACTTGCAAATGTGGCTTGTGCTCATTGCAATAATGCGCACTCAATTTATCAGTGCCCTACCTTTCAATCTTTAGACTCTCGTGCTAGACTCGCATTAATAAAAACTAAAAATAATATGTGTACAAACTGTTTACGTACAAATCACGTCATAGAAAAATGCTTATCAAAAATGACTTGTACGGTGTGTGGTTTACGTCATCATACCCTGTTGCATATAGACCCAGCGCCATCCACCAGCGCTGAAGCGAACGTTACAGCTCATTCTCACGCTGCAGTTCCCAATCACGACATGGTTTTACTAGGAACCTGTCAGGTGCGCGCGCTCAACACCGCCGCCGGCACGCAATGTACCGTGCGCACACTCGTTGACAGTGGGGCGCAGGATTGTTTTGTTACTTCTGCATGCGCAAAAACACTTGGGTTGAAACTCCGCCGGTGTAATCTTACCATAGCCGGACTAGGACAAAACTCAGTTACACACGTAAAGGGGGTGACAGACTGCACTATACTACCTGTACATGGTGATGCTCCGCACTTTAATATCAAACCAGTCGTATTAGATAACATCACAGCTCTAATACCTAGCGTTAAAGTACCATCAGTCGTTCGAGAACGCTGCAACCATGTCGTGTTAGCTGATCGCGACTATGATGTTCCCGCCAAAATTGATTTATTAATAGGGGCGGAGCTATTCCACGATATTTATGACGGTCAACGTATCAATCTGGGGCCCGGCTTACCTACCGCTCTGCATAGCGTTTTCGGGTGGATTTTGACAGGGGCAGTCAATTCTAATTCTGTACCCTTGAACACAGCGTGCTCTTTAGTGGCCACCACATTTAAATTAGAGGAACAAATTCAAAAATTTTGGGAAGTGGAGGAACCACCACGCGCTACTATCACCGTACCCGAGAATGATACCTGCGAACGTATGTAGACAGATTTAACCTATCGCGAACCTAACGGCCGATATGTTGTACCGGATAGGTAAACTTTAGAGGGAATAAGGCTCGCTTTCAAATGTGCGCGCACCGCGCACGTTCGGGAACTCGAGCGTGCATTTTGTTTTGATCGCGCTCTTTTCAAAGTCGACAATTTTTATTATGCAATAATTTACGGATAGTACATATGATTGTTGATGTTGTTAGTTAGAGTTAGTAAAAAAAACATTGTTTAATCAGACACCTTATAGGTCAGAGCCAGGGTCCAGGGTGGGGCAAGTGCCCCAGCTTGCCCCAGTGTGGCTACGCCCATGGCTGCAGCCAGGATGCGGCGCGATGCAGTGCGATGTCCACCGAGCGGTGCCTCCTGTCGCGGTCCTACGCGACTGCGCCAAATGTCTGGTTTCGATCTGGATCGACAAAATTATAATATTCTATGTGACAGAACGCCTTACGACGTTAACGCCTATATCCGTTCTGTCATATCATATGGTTTTTTAACCATGCGTTGTGACACTACGCCCCTGGGCAATTCATGGAAAAAAGTAGTGTTTCAGTAGCTGGCTCCCGATTCTCCTTATTTTACTTAAGCAACATACGATTCACGTTCGACTGCGATCCAATCCCGACTCGATTACGATTGAAGCGTATGTGGCATTCCGCTATTTTTTCTTTGAAATAAACGTTTTTATCCTTTTCTGTCATTCAATAATGAATCATTTTGTCTGCAAATGATTTACTATTGCAATATGATTGTAGAGCAAACTACCGTATAGACCAAAATCACCAAAATAGCAGACCAATCGCAAACCAATCGAATGTCGTTGGAATACGATTGGTCTTATATTAGGAGCAGAATGCCCGATATGGTTAAAACTGCTATTGCGATCATATTGCGATTCGATTTTGACATTATTAACTTAGGAGAATCGGGCCCTAAGATAGTGCTGTCCACGAACATGTTAAAAAAGGCTGGACAGATGATGATTGAAAAAAAAAAAACAATTCTTCGCAAACTAAATTAATCTTATGGCTATGTTTAATACTATATACCTGTAGAATTATAATATCAAGGTACCTAATATCTTATGAACATATCAATCATTAACTTAGAGGTCGTTTGTGATTAACTCGTTATAAGTACCTAATGACTGGACGGACATACACATTCAATTATATATTATGAATATCTATCTATTGGTACTGAGTGATTATAAGGTTCAGCTTTAAGTTTACCCACGCACGTCAGACTTTTTGTAGGACAGATAACCAGGCCGATTTTTTCAGAACGTTTTTGTAGGACCCGAGTAGGGTAATGTCTTAGGCGTCGTCCTAATTGGCAGCGATCGCGCGATGGCGCGATGCGATTTTCATCTAAGACGTCGTCCCAATTGACAGCGATCGCACGATGACACGATGCGTTCTCGTCATGCGATGAGTTCAAACATACAGATTTCATCAGATTGCCTATTTGAACCTCGGAACCTCGCAAGTGAGATGAAAAACGCCATCGCGCGATCGCTGCCAATTAGGACAACGCTTTATTCCTATCTCTAGTAAGCTAAACAACAGATAGATAAAATACTGGGAACGTCATCCGTTAGTTCTTCTTTCGAGTCGATGACATGTCATATGTTGAGACTACACTATGTCAGCCCAATATGCCGCCACAGCGAGAGCACGGCCGGATGCGCTCATTAAGTCCTCCCGCGAGCAGGTTTCTGGGCACAGTGGACATGCGATTAGGTGGGACATCGTCTGCACGGCAGCCCCGCACTCGCACCCAAGGTCCGCCCCGCCCGCGAAACCCCACCTGGATCGATTTTCTTTGCTCCGGCCTACCTGTGTTCGGAGTCTGTTTAGAGACTGCCAGACTCTTCTCGGGAGATCGTGTCCAGGAGGGAGACTTTCTAAGAGCGGGACAAACGGGGAGGGCAGTAAACTCCTCGAACGCCAAAGATCCCGTCTGGCTCGAGAGGCCTCACCATCGACAGGAGCAACGGTTTTGTAGAAACCCCTGCGGCTTTTAAGCCGTTGTGGCACAGGGGTGTAATTGTGCATGGGGTGTCGTTGGTCTGTTTCGAGTTTGGCTCTCTCGATGCCAGAGGCTACGCTTCTGCGAACATCTGGTGGGGCAATGCCGGCCAGTGGGTGCAGCATTTGTAACGGGGTCGGCTTGAGGCAGCCAGTTATAATGCGGCACGTTTCGTTCAGTGCTACATCCACCTGCCCAGCGTGAACGGAACGACTCCACACTGGGCACGCATATTCGCCCGCGGAGTAGCAGAGTGCCAGGCCGGTGGTTCGCAGCACCGTTGGTGAGGCACCCCAGGTCGTGCTCGTCAGCCTTCGCAACAGGTTGTTGCGGGAGGCAACTTTTTGCTTGATATTCTCGCAGTTTTTCCTGAAAGTGAGCGACCTGTCAAGAGTTACACCCAGATATTTTGGTAGCTTGCAATGACTGATAGGTACACCTCGCCACTGGATGTTGAGGGTTCGACTCGCTTCTCTGTTGCGCAGGTGGAATACGCACGACTGAGTTTTTGAAGGGTTTGGTTTAAGGGCGTTCTCCTGGTAATAGGTACTCAGGTCTTCGAGTGCCTTATTTAGGTTTTCCTCTACCTCCTCAAAAGATCCCTGTGATGTCAAGGCCAAATCATCAGCGTACAGGAAGCGAGTCGTGTTTGGGGTAGATGGTTGGTCGTTGGTGTAGATGTTAAATAGTAACGGAGCTAGGACGCTGCCTTGGGGTAGGCCATTCCTTTGGGCTCGCCAACGACTTTTATCGGAGCTAAGGTGTACTTGGAACCGGCGATTCTGGAGGAGCTCACCAAGGACCCCGACAAATTTACGGTCTCCAGTAAGTTCACCCACCTTCCACAGCAGGCGTTTAATGTTGACAGTGTCGTAAGCCGCAGAAAGGTCGACGAATACAGTGCCTGTCACCTTGCCGGTTTCAAAGCCGTCCTCTATGTGCTGGGTAAGGTTGAGGGTCTGGCTGCAGCATGATTTTCCAGGTCGGAATCCAGCCTGTTCCGGAATCAGCTTTGGATCGACCAGGCTAGCAAGGCGGTTTAAAATTAACCTTTCAAATAGCTTGAAAGTATGGCACAGGAGAGAAATTGGCCTGAAGCTTTTAGGGTCATCAGCAGGTTTCCCCGGTTTTAGAATAGCAATGGTTTTGGCTTTCCTCCAGAGGCGGGGGATCCCTACTGATGTCATGCAGTTGTTGAACAGCTCCAGCAGCCACGACACCGCAACAGGGCCTAGGTGTTGGATTTGCTCCACTGAGATGTTGTCCATTCCAGAGGCTTTGCCGCGCTTAAGCTCCCTTATTCCACTAGTAATGTCAGCAAGATTAAAAGGCTGACAGATGGTTGAGTCACTAGTGTTCTCTGGATATCTCACTTTTGGGACTCTTCCAAGCCGGTGTTCTGGCTTGCCGTTCACGATAAGCTGATGAGCAACTTGGTTGGCCGTTACCTTACTCGGTGACACAGCTGGTGGAGCTTCATTGGTGAGCTTCCGGATAGTAGTCCAAGCTTTTTTGCTGTTGTGTGTCATGTTGATGTTGGTAACGGTTTCCATCCACTTATCATGCCGGGCTTCGCTAATCTCCAAAAGGAGATTCTCACCCAGTTCCAGAGTGTCTTCAGAGAAAGGGTCTCTGTCGAACGATTGTTCGTATCGCTTTAACAGCTCTGTGGACTCCTTCGACAGTCCAGGGATGTAAGATGTGCGGCAGCCTCTAGGTATGTATTTTCTTGCTGTGGTCGTTACAATGTCCACAAATCGGTCGTAATTTTGTGGCATTGGCGGAAGATTGAAAAGTGCAGTATCGATGGACTCCGAGAATTGTTCCCAGTTAGCTTTCCCGTAATTAAAGCGGCGTTTAAAAGGCACTGTAATGGGACGAACAACAGGCTCGACAGTGCACATTATAGGTCTATGTTGGGTGCGAGGAATGGGTTGGCAGACGAGTTTCTTGCACTGAGAGCTGATGTTGGAACTAACGTAGATTAGGTCCGGGTTGTAGCCTCTTTTCCAACGTCCACTGTTAAATGAAGGTGGGTCTTTTGGGCTATGGATCAGAGTCAAGTCGTTCAGTTCTGCCCAGTCCTCGACCGCCTGACCGTCCGCATTGGTACTTCGATAGCCCCAATTTAGACTGTGGCTATTGAAATCTCCAACGACCACTTTAATTTGCTGACAGTTGAAATTACAGGGAGCCTCGAAAAGGAAAGGTGAGCCTGGCGGCTTGTATACGGAGGTGACTGAGCAAAATCCAGTGACCACTGTGATGATTTCTACACCGCTATCGGTTGAAACGCACTGAGCTGATGTTATGCTTACGCCGGGAGCAGCAAACACTGCGTTACCGTGCTTCGGGTGACAGATCTCGGCGATAAGCGACAGTCCGAGTATGTGTGGTCGGCTCTGGTTCGTTAGTATTACATATGAACGATAGGTGGCGCTGTAATCAATCCTTGTACAAATGCTAAGAAATGTATAGAATTCTGAATCGCGCAATCAAAGTTTTCCTCCACATAAGGAGTTGCTCAAAAATTTGCATGCCCTAAATGTACTTGCTTCGGCAGTACATATACTAAAATTGGAACGATACAGAGAAGATTAGCATGGCCCCTGCGCAAGGATGACACGCAAAATCGTGAAGCGTTCCACATTTTTTGGACAACTTTGGTATGAAATTCGTCATATGTACATATTGGTATAACCTCGTGTACTGTATTTTTGGTAACCTTATAAGGTTGGAATTTTGTTGTTTGCATGTTTTTCGAAAGCCTCTTGACATTTTGGATTTTATGCTATATCCAGGATTTTTGTCATACAAGGTAACTTGGTAAGGGCTTCACTAATTCGGACTATTGAGTTTGGACTTTTTTGAAATTCTTGTTAAAAAAATAAAACCAAAACGGAGTGCTTCAAAAATTATTTATTTATTCGTATATATAATTTATATATCCATTTTATAATTAAAATCAACCGATGCACACAACATAAACATCATATTATCGACCTTTCACTCACGCCGGACGAAAGACGCGCTCTTTGCGCCAACACGTTTTACGAAAACCGACTTTATCAACGATGGCAGTAGGTCGAAATCACCAAAACGTGTTCCCGACAAAGACAAAGTATACATAGATTTAAAACTAGATACACAATAATTTATTTTAAAAGTCCTGTCTATGACGTTTGCTTGTAGGACGCACGAGTAAAAATTATAATTATAAAAAGCTGAATTAAGTATTATCTAAATTAATACTTTTGCTAAAATACTCTGTAGTTAGTAAAATAATGTTTCGACATAATGTTGTGAATCATATACAGAGTTGAATCGTAACGCGGCCTTAACGAAATACACCAAACACTAACAAAATGTAGGTAAAAAAGAAAACAATTTGTGTGTATAAAAATATGTCTATTCTATATCCCGTAAAAGTCTAAAAATCACTTTTATTGCTATTGTTTTATATCAAAATGGTTGTTAACACAACACTATGTCGAAGTTATAGGAAAAACGGACAAAACGATCCTTTCATAAGTACTATCCTGTAATCGCCTAATGTCATTTTGGTTTAAAAACGATTATTATCAATTGGAAATAAATAATGCAAGAATAAATAGAAATTCAAAAAAACTAAAACACTAAAATGACTGTCGTATTCGATTTTTTACACAAAGAAATACAAAAAATTATAGATATTTAAAAAAAACTTGTATCACTGAAATAAATAATATTACCTTAATTATTAATATTTTTGACTACATGAAATTGATTTTTATTTGACACTAATATTATATTTTAATTTTGCGAGTTATTTCAGTGATCAAGTTTCGAGAAATTTGCATTCGAGAATTATTAAAAACGTGTTTCAATAAAGCAAAAAATTGTATCATAAAAAAATCTTAATCAAACTCCCTTCGAAAAATTTCTATTTCCTAGATGTTTCAATTAAAACCATGCTTAATAGAACTACGATTAAAAATAACACAAAAAGGCTGCATTGAAAACACGTTTTTATTTAAAATACACAGTTTAACCAAAGATCACATAGAGAACCTTCTTCTCTACAACGGAAACTTTCTCATATATTATTAATTTGTTACAATTAATTGTTGGGGGGACCTCACTCAAATTGTTTATCAATGCTATAAAATAAACTGGCATACAAATAGTATTTTTATAAAACGACATCACAAAATCAATTACATATAAAAATTTCAAAAATCAATCAAGTTTAAAAAGTTATTTAATTATTAAGAAAATCGACATTAAAAAGTCAATGCGAGATAAAATAACCACCATGCATGAAAAAGTCAATTTGTAAAATAAAGACCCTCATAGACGGTTCTACAACAAACGCGTTCGAGTGAGATCCCTCTAAATACACAACACAGTCACGCAACCACGTGAATACATTTCATCGTTCGCTACATTAGCCCTAATCCTACCGTTCCTATACTAACTCCGCCTAACGCACAAATTTAGACAGACAACTAGGAATTTACACACGAATGACATTGTACAGTTGATTCGACTACGAAACTGGCCACCAAATTGACAAATTATAGAGTATTTTGTTGGACCGTCTGGTGGGGTATTTACTTTTGAATATGATTGAGAAAGTGATGTAAGACAATGAAATAATTGTGTTAAAAATGTAGAGAAATTATAAAGTTGTGTCTTTAAAAGTTAAGATAAATAATAAAGTATACATATGTGATGTTTTTGTGAATCAGACGAATATAAGTATTTCTTTTTATATTCGAAAGTAAATAAAACACCCAGGTATTAATTAATTAATAAACACGAAAGAAATGCGGAAATCTTTTAAAAATACTGCTTCGTTGCAAGCGCAAATTACAAAAATAATATTCGAAAAATTCTAATAGCTATTCACTTAAAAATATATCTTTCTAATACTTTTTATTTTTAAATTATTATTTTACTGGCTAATATTTACATGTGTCCTAGAATACACCAACAACGTGTCGTGTGCGTTGTTTTTCGAAAATTTTTCGTTTTTTTTTTCATCACATTAAAAGTCAAAATATTTTGAAAATGAGATTCTTTATTCTCGAGTCATATCCGGTGTCGTGTCAATGTTGGAATGTTATTTTCATTTCCTTTTATTTTCAGTACTTTATCACATTTTGGAAAATGTTTTTTTTTTTTCTTGTTTTGTTGGAATTTTCTTTATGCGGAATGGAAGTTGCGTTAGTCTTGATAATCGATACTTTTGGACAACTTATCGATATTATTAAGTATTCATTTATCGATATATGTATAAGCTTTATCGACATCCAGTTTTTTTTTATATTTTTTAGTTTTTACATACATATTATGTAAAAATAGTAATTTGCATGAAATGGAACAATTGGCTTATTTTTGATCGCGTTTCTAATATAGGCCTACGCGACTTAATAATTATGTCGTGTTTAGTGAATGAATTTATTCAAGACTCCATCTATTTTCAATAGTCCTACACATCTTACGTATACTTTAAATATTTTTTAATAAAGAATTGTGATGAAATTATCTAGAAATAACCCTAAGGAATTTCAGATTCATAAGTCGTCAGTTTTATAGAATATTTTGTTTATGAAAAAAATCTTCTATTTCTCTCCATTTGCACATTTGTAAAACCTTCTAACGTTCATACTTAATTTTATAATTACAACCTTTTTTATCACTTAATAAGCGATAATTTCATATACGTACAATATCCAACTTACTATAAAACCTGGTTTTAAAAGTACCGATTTTAGTACTAGGTTTAAACCATAATCTTGGATTAAGTATAATGGGTTGAACTTAGCAAGACGATAATTTTTAAAACCACGTTTTATAAAAAGGTTTGAGTCTAGACCAAATTACAAATCCAGACTCAAATTCTTTTCAATTATTCCACGACAATCCCTGCCTGTTCTTTTTGTTCTACATTTTAATATTTATTTTTTGCTATTAATGGCTTTTCACAACATTTCGATAGAAAGTCATCTAATTGGTTAAATTAGCCGTTAGACAATTGTTCTAAACTGAAATTTTCGGTACATATAATTCACTATTAGTTTTTATAGCCTTATAACATCCACTGCACATTTTGCGCAATCACTGCGCAAACATTGCGCAAAAAATCAGTTTTGCGCAAAACGTTTTTCACTATAATTCCTTCACAAAAGTCTCAAAAAACACATTTAAAACTTTGCGCAAAAGTTTTTACGTACAAAGTGGGTTCCACAGATAGTTTTAGTCTTCTTCCCACTGTTGGGCTTGGGATCAAATTTGCGTCCATCTGTCGTCGAAGAACTGTCGCATGTTGTGTCCGGCTCGTCCGACGGGGCTGTCGTCCTCGTTGAATACTTCACAATTGCTGAATATTAGACGGACGTCCGACGCGAATTCTTCTTTGCATTTGTAGCTGTTGGGTAAGAAATTGAAAAAATATTATTAATACTTTTTTCGTTAGCTAATACTTTTATTACATAAGTACAGATAAAGTATGCAAGATGAGTGCAGTAATCTATTTTATTTCACAAAGATAATAAATTAGATACTTCAACTTTTTAATTCTCACATAACTCGACTTTAGACTTTTAAGGCTACGTTTTTAACACTGATTTTTTAGTCAAATATGTTTAAACGACAACCAGTAACAACTTAACATGTCTTCTGAAAAACGGTGTAACTTATCATGCTTAATTCCATGTATTCTATGACAAACTAGACATACTGCACCGCACCGTTAATTTCTGCATTTTATATTTATCTTTCTACGCATCTTTATTCTGTTTCTTTTTTGTGTCTTTTTGTTTGTGCTTAATCGAAGACTTATTTACTTATTTTTGTATGGTACTGAGGCCTATAATACCTAACAATAGTTTAATAAATACGTACATATTATCATGTAGTTTCCGCTTGATGGTGGAGAGGTCCATGGGGCACTTGATGACCTTCTTGTACTGCGGGAACTGCTTGGTGTTCACCGGTAACAGGAACGGCCACGCGTGCTCGTGGCATTCCATCTCGCAGAGCAGACTCCTGGGATTAGATAGTATGGTTATTATTCTATTTAATATTAAAAATGTGATAGTAACTCTGTATGTGTGTGAGGCTATTACGCTAAAATTAATGAACTGATTTAAATGAGTACACAGATAATTTAAAGCATGACAAAGGATACAAGTTTCCTGCGGGTTTAACGATGCCTAAATGAGTACTACGACCAGCAACTGAATAATAAAGTTACTCCATCATCTATCGCTGGTGAAAGACCCGTCAAAATCGGACCATTAATGTGTTTAGCTACGCCAAAAATAGCAGTCCTGAGAACTTCGATTTTTTTGGGTTTTCGGTTGAAAAGAGAAGAGAAACAAGAGGTAGATAAGATGTTAAAGCCGTTAAGACACTTACTTGCAAAATTGTAATTCTTTGAGCAGTTTCTTGGCGGAATTCTTCTCTTTTTTGGCGCGAGACATCAGCGGCACGTTTTCAGTGTCTCGGTCCTCAGCTGTAACAACAAATAAAATAAAATAAGGATTTTTTTAAGAGCAGAGAGATAGTGTTGCTTGTCCCGAGTGGACATACTCGTGATTTTATTACATACCATCGTTAGCAGGTTCAGTATCCGCATGCTGCAGGGCTCCGTTGCCGGCCACGTACTGCAGTGCACGGCGCTTCTCCGCCGGACCCTCGTCCGATACTAACTCGCCTGGAAAATGATACGTATTAATGTATTAATATTGACTATACCTATTACCTATTTTTTGCCAATATTGACAATATTAAAATAGGTATATACTATAATACACGAGGTTGTACAAATAAACATTTTGGAATGTATAAAAGAAAAGCAACATCGTCCTGTCTTAATAGAAGGACTGTCGGACGTAGCTTTCACGACCGACTGGTGACTAAAATCTGCCTATCTACTTTAATTGAACTTTATACGGCTTGATATAAAGCTGTCCAGTTCAAGATATATCATGTTACCCGGGTTACTGGGTAAAGAAAGTCAAATAGGCAATCGCTTCATGTAAAACACTGGCATTAATTTGAGTAGGCTGAAAACTGACTACAATATAATTGGGAAAAGGTTAGGTAGATATCATATTAGTTTCTTACTTCATCACGCACAAAGTAATCATTTTTCAGTGATTTTGAAGAAACTTAGCAGCAATGTAGCCCATACATCAGATTAACATACAGGCTTCTCTTTCCTAGTACTGGAAGAAGTTTCCAGAGGAAGTAGATAAAGAACTAACCAGTACAATGATTAAGTCCGTTCTCAGCATCATGCGAGTCGATCTTGTCGTCGTGCTTGTCGGAGGGGAGAGCGCTACCCGAACATTCCTCCGCCGTCGTCGAGGTAGACGCTACGGATGCTGCCGGACTGGAAAAAGAAGGAATTTGTTAAAATATATGTGGGAAAAATTGATGGGGGAGTATAAACAATAAAACACTCGCTACTATGTGGAAGTTACTCAAAAATTACAAAGCGGTTTCAGTTGTACCCGGGCGGGAATCGAACCAGAGACACCGTGCACAGCTGTAGCTCTGTGTTACTACTAGACGAACAAAAATTGAAGTGTGGAATGTTCCCAGATACTGTAAACATTAAGTCGGCCGACAGTATGATAAAATAAGTAAAAGACTGACTATAAAGTTTGATTAGAATTACAATGAATGTAAAAATAAACAGTCAAATATATATCAGGCCAACTGTTTGCGGAGGCTCAACAATTAACACTAAAGTAGGAATACTATTATAACCATACCTCTATAATCTTTTGGAATCAAAAACAATCAGTTGCATGTATCACACTTTGCAAGTCATAATTATATTACCTTTTAATAAATATAAATAGGTACATACCTGGGCACCATATTCTGGTCTATATCCAGACTGGTATTGGACAAGTCTCGATGTTTCGCGTCGCGTTTCTTAGTGTTCCGCGGTTTCTTCGGCGGCGCCCGAGATATGCACTGAGAACAGTACCATTTGCCTCGAGGATTCTGAAGATAAACATAAGAAAATTGTAGTAAAGTAAGTAAACGGCGAACGTCAGAATTACATGAGACATCTCCAAAAACGCCCAACCTTCACAGTAAATAGATTAACCTATAGAAAGCCCAATTCTATAAGTTCGTAGGGGACTGGCCACAAAAATATGGGGGTAGGGCCAACGGTGAGGCCCGTCAGAGCTAAAGGAGGAGCACATTAGGACAAAGTCAAGGGGGGATCAGGGACAGGGAGGGGAGGTGGGGCCTTCCAGGGTCAAAGGTCAGGCCCGTGAGCACTAAAGGGGGGAACACCAGGGCAAAAGGTAGGGCACACCAGGGCCAAAGGCGGGGCCCATGAGGGCCAAAGCCTACCGGCCCTGCGGGATTGTTCGCGCGAATTCCCGCGGCGCTGGTACATAAAGGGCTCTAGAAGGAACATGGTGGGTTAATGAAGTGGGTGAATGAATGTACCTTCAGCAACGGCGGGTAGTGGCAGTCCTGGTGGTATGCGCGGGAGCAGAGCGCGCAGGGGATGGTGCGGCCGGGGGTGGCGCCGCCGCACACGATGCAGACCCGCTCTCCTCGCGCCTTGTTCACGCACTCCCAGCAGTACCTAGGGGGAAGATATTGCTTATTATGTGTCATTAGTAACTAAATTCCTAGATATTGTCACCACTCTCACCGACAAAAGCAATACAATCTAAATGGTACAGTATATGTTCATGAGTTCATTACGCTGCGCAAATGGCCCGGACTACACATCGCATCTTGCACGGCGGACATGCATGGCTCCACGTGAAGTGCGCGTGCACGTCACGCCTGTACCGCGAGAGGTCAACGACCCAGCTCACAACTACTCTACCGCACGCGCAACAGCGACTTCATCATCTGGTAACTGGGTTGAGGAGGTTAGAGAGGCAGTCGTTCTTTGTAAAACACTAGTATTTGACTGCATCCGGTTGGACTGAAAGCCGACCCCAAAATAGTTGGGAAAAGGCGCGGAAGACGATGACTTTTGTAACTGACTTCAACAATAACTCAACAATGCAAATACATAACTACATAACAGTAATGATTTTACCATAAAATCTTCCAACAAAATTAAAATTTCAAACGAACTAAAATAAATTGATGCCCAGTTCCTACCAGTCATTAATTGAGGTGTCAAGTCCGCCGTTGTACTGAATAGATGAGTGTATAAAACTAATTGGATTGTTATTAGAACCTTACCTAACCAGTAGTTTATGAAAAATACTACATACATACTCAGTCGAAAACTGAACTTTCTTTTTTGAAATCAGTAAAAAAGTTATTGGGCATGCGTTATATTGAAACCCTAGGCACGCCACTGGTTGTACATTGTACATAAATATATAAAGTTAAACTTAAAAAAACTCACCAGTCTCCATCAGGGATCTTATCCATCCTAGGTTTGAAGCAGTAGGTATGGTATCCCTTGTCGCATCCGTCACACAGCAGCAACTGGTCTTCATTGTCGCCGCTTAAGCAGAACTGACAGTTCTATAGAGAGATAGTTAGTTAATGCGGGTTAGGAGAAGGTAGCAATATACCCAGCGGGATGTAAGAGTAATTTAATGTCTCTTTGACTGATATTTAGAACGAGATTCAATAAATATTTATTTATTTATTATATGCTTATTTTGTGTCAAGTTACTAACAAAATTAAACCCCTTAATAATTTTGAGAATATAGTATCTAAAAAAAAATTTGGATGGTCCAATTGTATTAGCATTCTTTATTGAGTCAGCAGTTACGTTTATTAAACCAAACGAGCCCTAGTGTAATTTAGGGTCATTGTATTGAATATATTTTCGTTACATTCAACCCCCCCCCCCCCCCTTCTCGACACGTTAAACAATCCTCAAACACAATATTTGACCCTTATTCCTTACCTCTAAACAGCCTTACAACCTCAAATGATTAATGACCTCAGTATTTGACCCCTAACGACCAGGGAATATTTTTTTTGGGTACAAACGCGTGTAAATACGTACATGTCTCATACGTACCGCCTTCATGATGCTCTTGTCCCACGCGACGGCTGCTTCTAACGCTTGCAGTAGCATCGCTAGTTGCGCTGACGTGTTGCAGCGAGCGACTGCTTCGCGCCACGTAGCTAGGCCTCGGGCTATGCCTTTGCCGTCTGCTGTAGAAAATAAATGTACATTTTAATATATTAGTGCTGTGATATACTACCAGCTGTCGTTTTTAGGGTCAGTATATGGATGGGTGGTAATTATTTAAGGTATTGATTTGGTTTCAATATGGACATAGCAGAAGGTCAGCAATATATGTTCTCTTTCTATTTAATTCAATGGTAGTAGTTGATTCATGTTTAAATAATGTCTCTCTCGAAGTACTCAAACGTTAACTGTTTAACTTAATTTTACATTTCTTTCACACTAAGTTAATTACTGTGATAGAAAGACTTTTAAGCAAAACATTTGTATATTTGAGTATTTCGGGGTTAGTCTTTCTGTACTAAAAATTGAGTGACGTTTTAGTACTCGGCAGTTAATCTGCGGCATGATAAAATATGATACTTTATATACAAATACTATGTAGTACCTTTCCCCTCACTCGAGCTGTCGGTGTTCTGCGGCGAGGGAGCGGACGCGTTACCGTGCTCAGCTTGCAGTACTGCGCCGAGAGTCACTTCTGATGTGCTGTAGTAAACACAACTCGTTAGAACTACTGTGTTTGTTTTATTAGGATCATACAGGAGTTATTGGTAAAATACTGGCAACCTCTCAGGACTATGCTACTCAATTCTACATATTGCTATCATCATAATCATCCAATTCGTTTTTTATTTATTAACTAGTGGGCCGCCCTCGCTTCGCTTCGGCAACCTCTAAAATTATTTGTGTTTCTCTACTACATTATGCATGTATTACACACATAAACATTCCTCATGAAAGTAAGCAACCGCATGAAAATCGGTTGCGTAGTTTTGAACATTTAAGGTGTCTACACACCAAAGCCGCTGATGCCGGCGGCACAGCCCGGCCCTTTAGGCGTACAAAGGGACATAATAATGCGACTTTGTTTTATGCTATTTAATGATGTATGTATCTAGAACGGTCAGTGTAAATATTTAAAAGCCATAGAACAAAAGTTTTCTGATTTTGATGTCAGTAGCAAGTCCTGTGAGGTGTTTTACCAATAACCCTGCAGATTAAAGCTGGATTCAGGCACAGATATCTAACACCGTAAACTTCTAGAATTTAGGCTTCCTTGTGAAAGTTTTTAGAAACTACAAAGCTATTTCCGTAGATCCAGGAATCGAACCCGGTACCCCGGGCACGGCAGTCACTTTTGCGACCACTGAGGCAGATGGGGCATTACTTTAAGGTAAAAATAATTCCAATAGTATTATTGGTGGCAGGGAATTTCAGATTTCGTGTAATTTCTTTAGTTACCAATGGAACCCAAAACCAAGTTTTGATGAGGGTAAAAATATGCCAATTGTTCTTTGATCACACGTAAAATTTTGAAAACAAAACAAAAATAGCCAATTATTAAAAATAAAAAACGAATTTTGAAAAGCAAAACATCCAATACATGCGTGCGAGTTAAAACCACCACCATTTTGTTTTAATCAATTAAAATAATGTTTTAATTAATTATATAATATATTATGTTTATGTATGTATGTATATCCTTCATGATGACTGACGGCAAAACCTAAGCTCGGTAAAAGAAAATCAATTATTCCTGAAAACTTATGAAGATACACAAACGAATTATTTATATCGTATGTGTGAAAAGTATTTAAATAATTTTGTAAATAATTGCAAGATCATTTTTCTAATTTCTAATGCAGTATAACACGCTTCTATAAACACACTATCGAGACAGTTTATTTGAGTCCGTTTCAACTCCTCTGTCATCTGTTCAGTATTTAAATGAGGTCTAAAGCACTAGTACATAATCTAGTCAAAACTGTACATAAAAAAAAACTTTATATTATTTACTTTATAACTATCAACCAAAAAAATATAGTTAGGTATTTTATTCTTTATTCCTAAGCTAACTAGTCATGACTATTATAATATCTCTTATTCACCAGTGTTAAAAACCAAAACCTTACCAAAACTACGAACCAAAAAACAAACAAGAAAACACACCGAGCTACCGTCACGTCAAAATAGAAATGTTATACATTACCTAGCGTACCTTTGTACGAGAGGCGGCTTGAGGTACCTTCGCTCTATGTGAGCTTCTAACGCTTGGAGCTTGTGTCGGGCCCTGGCTACGGGCTCTGATGGACCTTCGGAGGTGCTGCGGGCTGGTCGCCAGCCTTTCACTTGCATGGAGGCCGCTGCTACTCGTTCTTCGAGTTGCTCGACCTTTGAGTGGATGGTAAGTGTGTTTTGATTTAAAGGTAGATAAAATTGGTGTTTGAAAAAAAAAATATTTTTCATGAATGTTTTATTATGTCATACATAAGAGAAACTATAAATAATGAGAATGTTCGTTTTAACAAACACATTACTGGTTAAGTTTGTTCTTAGTACCGTAATAGGTATTTTATCTTTTGCATTTTTTTTTCTAATATTATGTATCTTACTTTCCTAGCTATGTGGTGATATACATAATTATACACATAGCATATAACTTACCACTATATGGTGTATATACTAAGGTACTTCCATTCCAGAAAAGGAGGTATTTATTTATGTTTTACATTTGAATTTTTCATTAGTTATTTATTTCACAATTTCTGTCCTAATATCTTCTTCTTCTTTCTGCCCTGTTCCTAATTTTATTTCGGGGTCTTCCACTTCCATTCTTCCCCGTCTCTCGTCGTACTGATGAATATCTGTCCTAATCATCCTACGACCCTTTTTCCCAAGGTTTGTCCTAATATAATTTTCCTGGACTAAATAGTCTGAAATCAGCAACCCGCATTGAGCAAGCGTGGTGATTAATGCTCAATCCTTCTCCGTGTGAGAGGAGGCCGCAGCCCAGCAGTGGGACGATAAAAAAGGCTGTAACGGTAACATAATTTTAAACTGAATATTCACCATTGTCAGCAGCTGCATGTCAAGTCTTCGCTGCGTATGCGGCGAGTACTCGGCGTCGGGCGAGGGGAAGCCGCCGTTCTGTGCGATGACGCGGTCCTGGTGCGACACGCATAGCTCTGTGCCTAGAGTGTCGCCTTTGTCTATGTGTAGCTGTGGATAAAATGTTAACTACATAAATAAACACATAGAACAAACGTCCAGGTAAATAAAAAAAAAAACTACTTTTGCCGATTTTATCGCGGTTATATTACTTTCTTATTTAAATGTCTATTCGCGTAAGAGTCAGAAATCAACGTTCAATTCAACACCAATGTAATAAATAAAACTATAGAAATCAAAATTATAAAAGCCACCATTTGTAACCTAACCATTGCCCTGACAGTACAACTATGCCATTTATGTATATTATTGAAAGTATTAAATTTTTCTAATTAATTATGTAATTACAAGAAAATATAGTTGCAAGTAAATCAAAGTAAAAGTAGTCTTAATAGTATTAACATCCAAAAATCTACAATCAATCTACTGGTACCAGTCATGACAAATTATGTAGTTAACCTTGACTCATACACTTTTTTCATGTTAAAAGGTCTTTTATAATTCACCATACTCAATACAATTAATAAATACCTTGTTATTAACAGTGGGTAGATGGCTGGTGAGGGATGCATGCAACTCCCTCTCCCTAACTCCTCGAGGATGCAGGGCATCCATCAGCTCTCGCAGCTGATCCGTCTCCGTGATCCGCCACCAGCCGTGTCTGAAAAGAATTTGCATCATATTAACACAAGTAGACAGAACATTGCTAATATGTAACGTCTGGCGAATGGCGTAATGGCGAGTCAGAATGGACTAAAATCAGAATGGGATGAATTTACAAAAGGATCATTCAAGACGTTGAAATTTCACCTTCACCTTCACCTTTTTATCTATTCTTCACGGCAATTGTGTGGAATTCACTAAGAACTAGTTTATCAAACCGAAGCAGAGTCAGAAAAAAAACAATAGAATTTCGTTATTCAAGCATCTTATCTTGGCCTACTTAGTGGTATCACTGAGCAGACCAATTGTATTGTTTGAAATCTCACATAGACAAACACCTACCTTTACTTAAAGAACCACACTCGATTCCCTCGAGGAAGGCTGTTGGCTACTTTTTATCCAGCTGCTAGAAGTAGTATCATGTAAGCACTAGACTGACCTGATCTCCGCGGGCACGAAGTTCCCCGCTCGCTTCTTGGGCAGGCCGTTAGCTTTGCAGTAGTCCAGCTGTCGCAGCTCGTCCGCAGACATCTGTATGGGCGGCGGACTGTCGCACGTCACGTACGTCGACAGCGCGTTGAAGTTCAACAGCCCGAGGCTGCTCAGGCTTTGAGCTTTGGCCTTTTGGGTTAGAAGGTCGTGTTTTAGGGCGTCGGCTTGTAGTTCTTTTTCTAGGTCGTTGTCCTGTGGAGAAAAAGAGTATTTGATATTATGAATGCAAAAGTAACAGTTTTTGCTGGGAAGTTCGTTGCGCTACTTCTTCTTCCCAGCAAAAACACATAGGAAGTGTTGAAGGGTGGGCGATTTCGGGGCTTTTGTAAATTTCTGACGTTCGAAAAGTGCTGTTTTGCAGCCTAATTTGAATAAATGTCTTTTGATTTTGAGTGTCTTTCTGTCCAGGCTTTGACGCCGAAACTATTGAACCGATTTAGGTACACAGGCAGTTTAAACCCGAGAAAGAACGTAGGCAACTATTTTTCCAGGGAAAATAGTTCACTCGGGACGCGATCGGATCCGTCGGAAACAGATCCAATATGTTAATTTTTTAATGTAAAAGTCTATGTATAATTTAGTTTTTTCTATGAAATATGCTAAATTGTATAATTTTTGTCAGTGTTATGTTTTGGGAAACGTTATATCATTTTCCTAGAAATCCCCAAGATCGCAAACTTATTAATATTAAAGTCTTATTACGGATATTAGCATTCATTTAAAAATGGACAATTATATATTTACCTGGTCTTTATTATCTTCTTCAACTTCCGTTTCCTGCACACTTTCATCTTTATTAAAACTATTATCTAAAATTTCCTGTTCTAAGCCAGACATAGTCAAACTGGAATCCGCATAAACATTATTCGAAGGTACTTGAACACTCGTAACCATACTATTCAGAGTAAACAAACTAGGGTCATTTAACAAATGAAGGTTATTTGAAACATCCCATTTATGACCTTGACATAAGATGACCTCGGAACATGTATGTTCGTTGTCACAAAATTCAGGTAAGTCCTGTTTTTCAACCTCGTTAATGTTATTCAAAAATGAGTTTTCATGCCTTAGAATAGAGAACCATTTGCCGTCAAGAATTTTGGCGTATAGTTGCAAATGGGCTGCAGCCGCATCTAACGGTTCTTGCTTAACTTTCTCTTTCTCTTCTTTAATTTCTTGCTCCTTCTTCGCTGCGTCTAATTGTATTGATACTGCTTCTGCCATTTTTCTTAATTCTTCTAAATTATTGACTAAAGTGTCCTTCGTTTCTTCGTTTTCTTCGACCTCTGTTTCGTTCTTGACGACGTTTTCGACCTTGACTATTTCCTGAGGTTTATCCATGGGTTCGGCTTGGGCAGCGAACATGGGTTTGTGGGTTGGTTTCTGGACAAGAAATGCGGTAGGAATGGAGTCTTCAATATCTAACATGTCTTGTTCTTCGTTGTTTTTCTGTTGTATGTATTTCTCTTCCATTTTTATTGAGGAACCTGGTGGAGAGTAAATGTTAGTGTTTTATTGATAGAACTGTATTTTATTTAGCTTTTAAGCTGAAACGGCAGAGCCGATTGAAAATTGGGGTAAAATACGCCATGAAAATTACTACTGAAATTGGTCTTTAATTTCTTTTTCATCTTCTCAATAGATTCTAGAATACTACTTATTTTTTCTTGATGAACGGATGGATAAATGAGTGTCTGTTCCTCTCGCTAAACCTAGTCAATCAATTTTGATGAAACTTGGCAGTTATTTACCTAACATATCAGACTAACATATTTCCATCTCTAAACTTGAAGTAGTTCCCTCAAGCTGCGGATGACATAAAACTACTGCACTAAAACTACTACTGATGAAACTTTGCAAGTAATTTAGCTCATTTATCGGCATAACTAATAAACATTTTTATATAAGTATAGGAAGTAGTTTATCTATGTATGTGAAGTAATTCCCTAGTTATTAAAGAAACAATAACGTACCTTCAACCTTACAAGCGCCATGTTTAACATTAGGCTCATACTTAATGATCTGCGTATGATCACTAAGGTTTAACTCGGACTTGATGCTCTTGAGTTCCATCTCGCTCTTCAAGGCTTCTTCCTTCTTTTGGGCTTCTGTCTCCGGGTCGCGTTTTTCCGGTTCGGAGGCTGGTTCTTTCTTTTCACGGGGCCCTGAGAGGGAATGTAAAAGTATAGATTTTTATATCAAAATATATACAAATGAATCCCTATATCTCTTGGTCACGCGAGAGAACGGCTAGACCGATTAAGCTGAAAAGAGTGGAAGTATTATATGTATATATATAGGGGGCATTTATCTCGGGACACGGGTGAAACCGCGGGCAGAAAACTAGTACATTAATATATAAAAAATATATAAATTAGAAAAATATTATTGGTATATCGAGTCATCTTTCACAACACGGTCGGTTGCCATCATAGTTTTAATCCATTTAGTTAGTAGGTAGTTAGTTACACTACTTATAACTCACGAACGGCTGAACCAATTTGGCTGAATTGGTGTTTGGTTTATTTATAGGAAATCATAAAATGACCCGAGGAGTGTTAGACTTACTGACTAAAACCCACCATCTTCCTTCTTAAGCCCTTTATGTACCAGGGCCGCTGTAACTCATGCGAACAATCCAGTAGAAATAGATAGGAGCTTAGATAGCTTAGACTCGGGGGAAAGCACCCGGTTCCTCACCTTTCTTCTTCTTCTTCCCGCTATCAGGCTGTGTGGCGGCGAGCGCGTTGCTCTCCAGCTGCTGGTGGTACGCCATGATCTCCGGCTGCGCTGACTCCATACCCTCCACGTAGATGCCGCCACACTTGCCGAGAGACCAGTAGCGACGCCAGTATCTAGGGGTAAGGTGAAATATATGTAAAACTTTTTGGCCTCAAACTTTTTGTTCTCTAAGAAATTTCGGTATTATAATACAACATTGCAATATTGCACTGGCGAAACTGCGAGCAACCACTAGTTAATTGTCATTATACTGTATACTTATTTTTATTTATCGAAAACTAGCTGTCTGGCATAATGCTGAACTGGATCTACTTGGCGCAACCTTTTGTTATTATAACCCGTGCCGATAAAGAATGGGATTAGAAATCGCGACAGCTGTATTTACCTCTCGCTCATACATGAGCGAGAGTTGTATTTATTCTGTGTTTGTATGTCTTGTGTTGTGTCAATAAACAATTTTTATTTCTTTCTTTCTTCTTTTAATATATACAAAAATGGGGATAAGTCTGTTCGTCACTCCTTCACAATAAAACTACAAGACGGATTTTGACGAAACTTGCCAATAACATAGCTTAAACATCAAACTAACATATAGGCAACTCTTTACCCATATGCGGTAAGTGTTCCCTTTGGCACTTGTTCATGAAACTCACCTGTCCTGACCGTAGCAGGTAGCTCTTAGCGCGTGAGAGCCGGCAGTCAATTGAAGGAGTTGTTGTTCCGATTGTTTCAGTAGTTTCTCTAACTTGCGAGCTAGTTCCTCTGATGAAAGGTTCTTGTCTTCATCCTGGGGAGAAAAGAAAGAAGATAGTTTATTTGAAGTGAAGAAAATACAATAATAAGGATATAATAATAAGGCTTCAGACTACATTAAACTGAGAAGTTTTTAAACAACCAACTTAGATATACTACTGAGTGGGCAGAGACGAGATATTTGGATAACAAAATTCTATTGGTTGTTTAAAACTTCTCCGTTCCGCACTGGTGGCTTTAGGACCTAGTCCTCGGGGACGACAGTCCGACACTCGCGGAGAGAGATCAGGCGCACCTCCGCGCTCTCCGATGCACGGGTGAATCAATCACCAACTTCCAAACTCCAGGCTGCTTTCGGAAAGTTTTTTTAAAACCCTCAAATCGATTTTAGCATGACCCGGGAATCGAACCCAAGAGCTAGAGGTACCAATACTGGACCAATGAAGCAGTCACACAAAAATGAATACAGTATAAAAGAACCTCTTTTGGGAAGTCGGTTAAAAATATAATTGCATACACAAATTAAAATAATAAAGTTGATAACAAACCTCTTCCGGCTGCGTGCCTTCACTCTCCAAATCACTCAAAATAGCATCACAGTCTCCCATCACACTATCCTTATCTAACTTCGAGTTATCTGCCGGAGAACATTCATCCTTATTGTTATTCAACAGCTCTTTATTCTTCATACTGTTAGACAGGTCCTTTAAGGGCGATAATTCCTTGTCGCTCTCGGTTGGTTGTGTGTCTTTGTATGGAGACGGTTCGGATTGCTTGTCAGTCTCGCTTTCTGGGTGTGGGGACGATTCTTTGTCCTTTTTCGGGGTTTCTGGCTTTTCTGGGGTTTGTTGGTTTTCTGTGAAAATAGATATTACTTAGATATTTTTCTTATGTCTTTCTAACTTTAGAGGTTTTTGTCTAAAGTAATATTATAAAGTTAGTTATTTTTGTTTGTTTGTAAATAAAAGGTCCAGAACTATTGAACCGACTTGGAAAATTGACTTGCACTTTATTTGGGTACGGGAAGAGTTTTAGATTTTGTTTTCGAGAATAGTAAATAATATAATTAGTAAATAGGAGACTTTAACTAACTCTCATGTAATTCATATTGTAATGTGTACACTTTTGTCAATTCCTCGGGTGTTTTTCTTTACAAACAACTAGCGACCCGCCCTGGCTTCGTTCGGGAGCAATAAATCCCATTATACATAAAAACCTTTCTCTTCAATCAATATATCTATTAAAAAAAAACCGCATCAAAATCAGTTGCTTGTAGTTTTAAAGATAGAAGAAGATCGACGCAATATTCACAATCTAAAAATTCAATTCATTTTGAAGTACTTCAAATTAATTCAAGTATATTTACCATCATCATTCAACTGCGGCGATGTCCTAAGGTTAGCAGCACTCTCTTCTACCAGCCTCTGCATGCGTTCTAGCGCTAAAGCCTGCTGCTTCTCCGTCTGTTCCGCGCGGACCTTCCGCTGGTGGAGGACTCGTACCCTGGGGAAAGAGTGTAGTATTGAATATATTATATTATGTATGTAAGGTAAATACAAAAAAAAAATACGTTGAAATCGCGAGAGACCGACGATGTTACGAGGAAAAACTGAGCGGAACATCCACCGGTTTGAAAAGGCTGTTAATAAAAACATGGAGCATTTTGGTTACAGAAGATTGTTCCGTGACACAAATGTTGAGCCTGCTTGTAATGTCTCTCCGGTGGTGTGGGATTGCCGTCCCATCGCGCTATGAGAGTGAAGGAATAGTGAGTGCACCTGTGTCCAAGCAAATGCTTGTGTACTATAATATGTCCTGCGCAGCTGGCTGATCTCCTTAGGAAGAACAACCACCATGGCCGACAATCAGTCCGGACAATCAGTTATGTAACTTGTAACCAAATGAAGAATTTCTTTCACATCTGTACGCCATAAATACTAAGTATATTATACAGGATTATTATATACTAACTTCCTAATCTTCATATCCATAAGATATCTCTCTTTCTTCAGCTGGTTAAGGTGTTCGAGCGAGGCGTCGACCTGTCTCAGGACGGCCTTGTTCTGCAGTAGCTCGTCGCATATAAACGCGAGAATACGCGCTTTTGTTGTCGCGCTTAGAGCGAGGAAGGATTTGTCTCGAAGTGCCTCTGTGGGAAAAAAAATAATTATTATTATTTATCAATAAATGAAAACATCTTAAACATTATTAAATATCTTATTATTTTTGCCGCAACTCTTTGTTAAATATGTAGCTCGAACTTGGCGGACACACTGCCGTGTGTCTAGATATGCAAACCCCGACACAGAAGAATCATAATAATTTTCCTATTTTCAAACGAGATGCTACAATAAAAGTAGATTCATTATAAGCCTTTCTATTGTTCTACTGCAGAGCATATCCTTCTTCTCATACAAAGAAAGAATGAGCGTTAATCACCAAGTGCGCTCAAAGCCGATTGAGGAGTTTAGTCTTTTAAGTTCGTTTTCCTCAACACATTAGATAAAGATTGAAAAACAAATGTAAATATTTTGGTTTTAGATTTTTTATTAGGATACGTTTTTAACTTATACTGTAAATATGTGTTAATGTGATGAATAAAACTTTTTCGTCAATATCAGCTATATAAAATACATACCAGACAATTTATAAGTAGCGTTGCTATGCAAACTCTCATAGTAGGCCGTGTTCTTAGAGTTAGCGTAGGTATGCTGCATTTCAGCGTCAGTCTGGTGATGGTCGGCCACGCGACGCTCGCGTTCCCGCTCCGCTGTTAAACCTGAATTTAATGGAAATATAATGGTAATTAGGTAAGTAGTTTTATAGGTATATCATGTTGTACGAGAAATATTTTTATAACTAATAAATAAAGTAAAAAGACAGCCTACTTTTAGACAAAAATTGCGTAAGGAGAATTGTTATAAACATTTTTTTGAAGCTTAAATTATGTAATTATTTACAGCCTTGCCTGACTAAATCTTACTAATATCAAACGTTTAAACTTGGTTCTTTTTTTTTTCAGAAAAAATAAACTATCAGTGTAACGTAGGCAGTAGCAGTAATATGGCTTATACATCAGAATGACATATAGGCTACATTTTATCCGAGTGCAGGAAGTCATTTCCTCAAGAAGCTTGCAGAAGCTAGAACTTTATGTGAGGAGGCTTATCTCCTATATTTTCGAACTACATTATGTATATGTTATGGACCAAGTGATAAATTGGGCAGTATACATAATGCCCGGTCATTATGAATAATGCCCAATATGAGAGTGCAATTTGATAATAATTATTCAAACAATCAAATTGACCGGGCACTATACATATTGCCCGTGACCTTTTGGGCAAAGTAATACAAACATATTTAATTTCATTTTTTTTATTGTTATTGACATTTAACTTAAAATAAACTAAATATAACACATCCCATATCAATTGACAGAGCATAGAAGTAAGCATGCAACATGCTGCAAGCATGGCTTCTGTCACGGCTCCGGCGCTGCGGGGCTCCGGCGGTCCCATGCGAGCTTATCGTCGCAGATGGTTTTCACGTTCACCACCGCAGCTTCGGCTTGCTGGCCGGCTCCGCCGGCCAGCCTCAGCCGCGGCGGCGAGCGCTGAAACTACCTGCGCCTCAGCTCGCAGGCCGCCTCGCCCCTCCGCGCCTACGCGGTTTTGAATTGCACTCTAGGGGTAGGGCAGACAAGACTACGTGGAGTCGGTTTTGCAGCGATTCGTTTTCGTCACTAAGTTCAGTTTTTAATACAAGGTTTTGAATCCAAATTAAATTCTACCATAAAAAAAACGAGTCCGATTAATAATTTTGTGGCTAGACTTATAATTTCCCATTAAAATAGAACATATAATTTAAAACAATAATCATAAAATATGTAGCAAGTAACAGGATTTATTTATTAGAACAACTGCCACCCTCGCACCGCATAAAATATAGCTTTATTATCAAATTGCCCAACTATCATGTAGCAATATAATAATGCCCGTACAATGTGATAAATAATGAAGTTAAGATAGTTATTAATCACTTGGCCCGATAAAGCTAGACATTATTCATAATGCTCGGGCATTATAAATAATGCCCGAATTAATCACATGGTCCATAACATATATAACTATTGAAATAACCTAAATAAATAACATAGTACAAACCTGTCAAAGCCTTAACTTCGCCGGTAGCGTTGGCATAGAGATATATTCTGAGCACTTCGCTCAAGTTGTGCGGGTTGATATCGCCCATCCGTATAGCATGGCCGAGGAGTGTCGTGTGCCGACCCGGATGCGGTATGCCTGGGTCCTCTGTGGGAATAGAAATGATTGTTAGAAGACTTAACTATACTTTTATACTAATATAATAGAGAGGAATCCTTAAGGTTTCGCAACTACTGGATAGATTTGAAAAATTATTTCACTGTTAGGAACATTTTATCCGGGTTTGGAAGCAGTTTCCCTGGGGCACAGGTGCAACCGCGGGAAAAGGCTAGTGTCACAAACATGTCGCTAGATGCACGAATTACACATTTACATACAAGATTCTTAAAATTTAATAATTCATCCTCATCCTCATATATTAAAATGAAGTTTCGTAGATATCTAAATATATGCAAGTTCTAAATAGATACATGCATATATTATATACATATTTTTTATGACGACGACACAGCACGATTAATAGATATAATCTTAGGATGCATCCATGGTGGGTTAATCTACACGGTGCATGTAGCTGGAGCAAGTTAACATGCGCAAGTGACAAGAGTATGCGGGTGGGTATGCGAGTCGCTGGGACCACACGTTTTTAAAATACATGTCAACCTGCGTAAGTGCCTCAACATGCGCAAGCTACTCACATCCTTATAAAAAATAATAATATACATACCTATGGCAGTGATGAGCAGCTGCGTGAGGACTTGCAGTAGTTCTTCCTCAGCTTCCACGCTGCAGTCCGGCAGCAGCGCCATTTGGAACGTGTTCAGAGTCGGGATAGCGTCCATGTCTGTAAGTAACACGTTTGTTATATTCTAATAATATTATAAAATTTAATCCTACTTATAATGAAGTGCTAATATTTCTAAGGATCCAATGATTGTATGAGCTGGGGCCTGGAAAGTATTTTTACGGATTTCTCTCAGTTAGCGGGAGAACTGCTGGCAGAAGCTAGTGAAATATAATACTAATACCCTAGACTTCTCTCTATATACCTCTCCCTAAAGATGATTTAAGTTGATTACAAGGCACGTTAAACTGTAGGTCAAAGCTGTCAATGACAGTTGACAGTCGTTACGGGCAGTAAGAAGCCAGCAAATCTGACAACCAGTCTTACCAAGGGGATTGGATCGCCCGGGGTGAGGAGTTCAGATTGGCAGTCGCTCCATGTGGCACATTGATACTTAGCTGCATCCAGTTAGACTGGAGCCGACCCCAACATAGTTGGGTAAAGACTAGGCAAATGATGACTCACCGAAGCCGAGCGTCTGACCGAAGTTATGTATGAACTCGTAGACTTGCAGTATGTCCGCCATGGCTTGTCCCGGCAGCTTCAGCCCCGGGATCCTGTTGAGCGTCGGCAGCGGCTTCTGGTCTGATAGTGACGAGTCTAACTCTACTGGTACTCACCGAAGCCGAGCGTCTGACCGAAGTTATGTATGAACTCGTAGACTTGCAGTATGTCCGCCATGGCTTGTCCCGGCAGCTTCAGCCCCGGGATCCTGTTGAGCGTCGGCAGCGGCTTCTGGTCTGATAGTGACGAGTCTAACTCTACTGGTACTCACCGAAGCCGAGCGTCTGACCGAAGTTATGTATGAACTCGTAGACTTGCAGTATGTCCGCCATGGCTTGTCCCGGCAGCTTCAGCCCCGGGATCCTGTTGAGCGTCGGCAGCGGCTTCTGGTCTGATAGTGACGAGTCTAACTCTACTGGTACTCACCGAAGCCGAGCGTCTGACCGAAGTTATGTATGAACTCGTAGACTTGCAGTATGTCCGCCATGGCTTGTCCCGGCAGCTTCAGCCCCGGGATCCTGTTGAGCGTCGGCAGCGGCTTCTGGTCTGATAGTGACGAGTCTAACTCTACTGGTACTCACCGAAGCCGAGCGTCTGACCGAAGTTATGTATGAACTCGTAGACTTGCAGTATGTCCGCCATGGCTTGTCCCGGCAGCTTCAGCCCCGGGATCCTGTTGAGCGTCGGCAGCGGCTTCTGGTCTGATAGTCACGAGTCTAACTCTACTGGTACTCACCGAAGCCGAGCGTCTGACCGAAGTTATGTATGAACTCGTAGACTTGCAGTATGTCCGCCATGGCTTGTCCCGGCAGCTTCAGCCCCGGGATCCTGTTGAGCGTCGGCAGCGGCTTCTGGTCTGATAAAGATGAGTCTTCTTGTGGTCGTCTGTGGGAAAAAGTAGAATATTAGTTGATCATAATATGAAATGGTTGGCCATTTTATGTCTTAAAAGGGAGATTTACGTTCTGCATAAAAGTCTTTCGGTTACATCAGTTTACGTTAGCGGGATAGAATGTTCGATGTTTCAGCATTACTAAAAATTGAGGTATTTTTCAGAATTCTACCGGGAGTACTTAGTTCGAGTCCCAGAGTAGTTCTGATCTACTTATGTCTAATATTTTTCCAGGTTCTAGGTGTTATTTCGAAGTCATAGCGACCCTCGGAAAAGGCTCGGAAGATGAAGCAATCTTGGGGTCATCCTATTCTCTTACCTGAGCTCAGAGAGCAGTTCCATCTCCTTCCACCGCTGCTGTAGTTTCTTCTCTTTGACCAGCAGCCTGTCTAGCAAGTTCTGCTCTCTCTCTCTCATCTCCTACTGATGTGTTCTCTTACCTGAGCTCAGAGAGCAGTTCCATCTCCTTCCTTCGCTGCTGCACCTTCTTCTCTTTGACCAGCAGCCTGTCTAGCAAGTTCTGCTGTCTCTCTCCTCTCATCTCCTACTGATGTGTTCTCTTACCTGAGCTCAGAGAGCAGTTCCATTTCCTTCCTCCGTTGCTGTAACTTCTTCTCTATGACCAGCAGCCTGTCTAGCAAGTTCTGATGTTTCTCTCTCCTCTCATCTCCTACTGATGTGTTCTCTTACCTGAGCTCAGAGAGCAGTTCCATCTCCTTCCTCCGCTGCTGTAGTTTCTTCTCTTTGACCAGCAGCCTGTCTAGCAAGTTCTGGTGTTTGCGCCTCTCTCTCTCCTCCCATCTTCTGCGGGAGTCTAGTTGGCGGATGAATGTGGTGTGTTGGCGGCGGCGTTCTCTTTCCTGAAGGGAGAAGGAGAAGGTATAATGTGGGGAAGTTTTTGAGAAGTGGTAGTAAGCAAAGTTGTAAGATATTTATGCAATCATGCATTTAATATTACTGAGTGTAAAGTATAAGGTTTTTGCCATTACGGTTTTTTTGTTGGATTTGCACCAGGAGTATTTTTTTCTTCTTACTTTATGAAATAGCAAAGATTGTAAGGTTACCTTTACCTTAGTAACAGAACGGAAAACACCTTTTAAAACATATAAAGAAAGTATCAAAACAGAAGCAAAAGACATAAATAGAAGGCGTAATTAGCCTTTATTAGAGCACTACAAATCAACAACGGAAAGCAAATATATCTAAAATTGTGTAAGTAAATAAGCGCCAGTTATTAGATAAATGTAAGGTACAAGAAGCACTACAATTTATAGATTGGCAAATTCGTATATGACTCTCCAAAGGTCGGCGGTTAACGGGGGTCTTAGGCAAGTTGAAGAAGGCAAGAATGACTGTCGTAGGTTATTCTTGGGCTCATCAATATAACATACATTGATTTACAGAATTTTTCCTCAGCAGAATGGTAAAAAAATCATGTTAGATATAAAATATTTGTAGGAATTTTATTACATTCGAACTCCGTTTTAGCTCGTAGAGGAGAATAAGAATGGCTTCATTACCTATTTTAACATTTTTGTCGTTGATCCTAATGTTCGTATTCCATTGTTGTTCTAAGTAAAGTCATAAACGATTTATTTATTTAAAAAAAAATTGGGAATGAATACTTTTTACAACGAACATTAGGAACGACCCTCTATATAACATTACCCGCTAATAATCGGTGTGTCACAAACAAACTTGCCAAGCTATAAAAGTTAATTCTACTGTGGCATATTATTACCTCTGTTATGTACTTTTGCTGCGCACGCGATGTTCCAACGGGGATTGGAAAAGAGAAACATTGGGTTACACACAGACACACACACTAATATTAAATGGGCTATGTTTTGATGTTAAGGAAGATCGACACAATATATATGAAGTACTTAATATATTTAACGGTTATTAAAAAAAACATAACCTTTCTTTGCAGCCGAGTAGAAAAAAGAGATGGAACTTTTAACCTAACCCTTTTTATCCATGAAACATTTGTAGCATAAGAACATAGAAATAGTCTTAATTTTATTACTTTAAATTATCAATAACAGAGATTGAGCTTCAATTACTGACCAACCTGGGGGCACGGCAGTGCCCCAGCCAAGTCTGGTAAATTAAATAAATCTTAATATGAAACAAAAACTTAACAAAATATTACTTTAATGAATTATAGATAAATGCTCTTATTCCATTCAAGATTTTCTGAATGACGATAGTCTATAATAATGTTATATTTTTTTCTATTATAATTTAAGTTTTATTTTTCTTTTGCATGCCGTAAGGAAGAATGTGTTGGAACTATGTATAAATTTAACATCTTATTGTGTACCCATATTCTCTGCAAAATAAATGATTTGATTTGATACTCTTGTCCTATCTTCCTTGACTCCAAAACACACATAATTAACAAATTAATCACACACACACACACACACAAACATGAACAATATAAGAAACTAACCTGTTCTTTCAGTAGTATAGCCTGTTGTCTCTTCAGTTCTCTTTCCTGAAACAAAGGATTTTATATTTACTTACTCTTAGAAGATGAATGTTAGAGTGAGTCTTGAGGTGGGAGAAATATAGTATGTAATGTGACTGTACATCATTTGGTTAGGTAAACAATCTTGATATGACTTTTTAAACAAATGCATTTAACAAATAAGCTACTACTTAAAGTAATGGTTAAGTCATGGTTATCATATTGATTATTAGCTCTAGTTAATTTTTAAGTGATTTTTTAAATAATAAGTCATAGCAAGTCAATATAAATTGTTATTGTATTGAGTTTTAGCTCTCACTAATGTTTTAACTGAGTTTTTAAATAAAAGTTATATCATGACAGTACTTAGCCAAATGAACCATTATTTTAAGCAGTAGCTTATTTCAATAATTTATACATATTTGAGAAACAAGTCCTATCAAGATTGTTGTCACTTTTTCTAACCAAATGGAGTACAGTATACCCCTAATTCTGTGGTTCCCAGAATTGTCAACAAGAAATAAATCCTCAAACCTGTTGCCTTTTAGCCTGCTCCTCAATCTTCTGTTTCTCAATCTCCTCGTGTTTTCTCCTCTTAGCCTTCAATACGAACGTGCGAACAACATCGAAAGCGGTACAGCAAATTATAATAAAACAGCGATACATGGAACAAAAAAATCAAAGAATTCGCTTAGAAAGTTACTGGGGTGTTAATGTGTTTGATTTTGTGTATATTTTGTTAACCGACTGCCAAGAAGGGTATAGTTTTTAGACTTTTCTATCTTACAAGAAAATCAAATATTAATATTTATATGCAAATTGCAAATATGTAACTGCATATATTCAAATAAAACGAAATTTTAAACAATAACTTTTTAAATTATTTATGTAATCTAACTAAGCTATTATTTGGATACTTTCTTTCATCACAAAAAAAGCAAATTAAAAGAAATAATTGGGGCATGTGACAAAAAATCAAACACATTAAAAAAATCTAATATTAAAATAAAAATAATAATTTACAATGGAAATAAAGGCATACGAAGGTGTGAATAGCGTGCAATAACTAAATAAGGTTAAAAGGAAAATATAAAAGTAAAGTTAATAACAATTTTTACATAAGGTATTTAACAGAAAAACTTTTTGAGGTATTAAAACCTTTTTCGTCCCCTTGCAGTGATGTTTTCGTGGTGAAATAGAACGCCTAATTTTGAAAAATATATTGTTTCGAAATTAATACATTACGCGCATATTACAATTTAATATTCTTTGCTAGTTTTCGAAAATTGTGCACCCGAAGCCAAGCGCAATATTATGTAGCTGTATGTAGCAGAGTTTTAGAATTTGAAAACAGAATTCGAAACAGTCCGCGCCTTAGAACTTCTTTTTTAATTGATACTCAAATATAAATCGTGTCATACCAGAGAAGTGCCAACCAAACACATCAAAATATGCTCCGTAGCTTGGCAGTAATAAATATAACTACACTACACATGTTTTTAGTTTTATCAATTAGTTTATAATTGCCGTTGCCAACCGTAATGTTTGATTATTCTTTTGGAAACAAAGCTGAAGACTAAAATGTATTTTTTAAGGCACAGTTTACCATTTTCCCGCCTTTTAATCCGACACCACGACTTCTACAAAATGTTTATACACAAGTATATACTCCTTATACCTGAAGATTATACGTGCATGTTAGTGAAACATTATCCGAAAGTTAGTACATTTAGTTTGTATCACGTACCGATGTCACAGCCTCCTTGCCTAGCGGGTGTACCGATATCGACAAAGCCCCATCCTTGCCCACATTAAACGTCCCTTTATTAATTTTCTTTATCATTATATCCGACAAAATATCATCATCTTCACTCAGGTCAATGACCTCTTTTAATACAGACTTAGGACTGTCTTTTTCTTTAGGCATCAACATTAAGTTTTGAGACATGAACTCATTTTTCGCATCTAAATATTTCTGCTCTATGGACTTTGGGTCATCGGATTTCTTGTCCCCTTGCAGTTTCGACCAATCACAGCCGTTTATGAACTCTGTTATTCTAGAATAAGATTCGATTAGTTTCTCTAGATTGTTCTCTTTATCTGGCGCTTTCAAGCGCTTTTCAGCTGACTTTATCAGCGTAAAATCGTATTTCTCTTTGCGTTTAGGGAGATCAAAAGCCGCTTTTTCAGCGAAGTCTTTCATTTTATCTAAAGCGTTGTATTCTTCTATTTCTTCCTTCCACCCTGATTGGTCGAATTTTATTGTTTTTATGGGGGAGTTTTGTGTGTCTTTTGGGCCGCTGACCGGTATAAGAGAGAGACTGATCGGAGGCATAATGCGTTCCTTATTGGTCTTAGTGGCTGGTCCCATGACTATGTCGGGCGTTTTCCACTCGTCGATACCGGTTTTCGGTAGAGTAGGGAGGGGCTCAATCGTCAACTGCGTTCTATTCTTGTTGATATGCTGTTTCGAAGTATTGCCTCGTTATTATATAATTTTTTCGCATTTTTCTTGTCTTTATTATCAATTTGGATTATGACAACATTGTCAAGGTCCCTTTGGCGGTTCGGTTTTGTGTTATTAATATACTCTTTACCCAGACAGACAGATTTTTACATAAATATTATAGAGAAGTATATAAGTATGTATATACCATATCTAATGCTAAACACACAGCTCAGCTACCAACTAAAAGCTAAGAACTCCAACGCTTTCTACTAGAAAAGCAAAAAGTAACCAATTTTTTATGAACGTTGGCAACCCCAAAAGGCCCTTTTTGCTTTTGAATATAGAACAAAATCTACAGTACGAATGGTGAGTCAATGTTGCCAAGCATCAAATTGATAATAAAAAATAAAACAAACACAAGCACATGGGTTTAAAACATAGACAACAAAACTAGAGACAAATATATTATAGTTCCCATATTATCACAACTATATAAGATATATTTAGTTTTATTTACAACGGGGTTAAAAAATGTACAACTATAATTTAATATATTTTTTTTACAATTAACTACTCCCTTGTATATTATAATACAAGTATATATTTAGTAGTTCATAGATATTTTAATTATGTATATTAAAATTAAATACAGACAAAAGATTAGAATTTACAAGTATTCACATAATATTTATACACAAATATTTTTGATGCAAAATAATATTTTTCAAAATTACTGTATTCTAAAAAATTATTTTACAGAAATTAACATGCATAATAATATGAGAACTATATATAAAACACAAATAGGAACAAAATAAATATATCCCACTGATCTAAAACATTGAACTAAGAAAACCCGCATCTTTTGCCTAAAAGGTAATAAAGTCACATTAAAGTTGTAGCCGTGTTATTGTGAATATCGTTGGTTTGTAATCAGCCTAGACATATTGTAAATTGACGATGAATTTTGAACTTATACCATACAAGATAGGAAAACATATGTTATATCTGAACCTTATATCATACTGGTGATTATACCATTCAATATACTGGTGAAAAGTGCTTAAAAAAAATCGCGGATAGACAGACGCAGAGGAGGACTCGATGTGAACCGACGTACTAGTAGATAAGTTTATAGTACTTATATCAAAAGTTATTCAAACCAAAACTATCATAAAGTCTGTGTACGAAGGCTATGTACCTCTAACATTTCAGCAGTAAAAAAAAATTAAAATACCATCTACCTAGTCATTTTCGTTGCCTACTGGTATATTAGTTGGACAATAAAAATCATATTTCTTAAAAATTGTGTTCATCATGCAACTTTTTACCGACTTCAAAAAAACGAAAGTTCTCTTATCAACCGATTATATATTTACTAACTAACGACATTCACAATAATACGGCAACAATCAGTAACATATCTTACTACCTTCTAACACAATAGGGTTGTAGTTACCTCTAACAGCTGTTGACTTCGAGCTTCCTTCTCGCGTTTAGCGAGTTCAGCCTTTTCTGATCTGTCTAGACGACTCTGTGGGGAAAAGTGTATTATAGTATAAACATAATTCAATAAAATGCTGTTGTTAAATTACGTTTCCTTTTTACGGCAAAAATATTGAAAATAAATTATGAGTATTTTTCTTGCATGACGTGAAAAAAAGTTATGTAAATTGAAAAATTACATAGGTTTTTTACGTCTAAACAAGTGTGAGGAAATATAAGTGGAGATGGCATAAGACAGATAGGTACCTATATAGGTCAGGAACCATTTTGCAGGTCAAATACGGAGGGCATGACCAAAACAATCAGTTACGAGTGAACCTACATGGTTTTTCGGGTTTTTTTTAGATATTTGTCAACGATTTTTGGTATTAAAAAAATAGGCGGGTTCCAAAGCAGGCGTTTAAGTGCAGAGCTAGTAACGTCCTCCGAACACCCGCATCTCGGGGCGCAACTTTTTAAGAGTGTTTAGATTATGGCATTGTTTTCCATGGTTCCAACCCCCTCACTCCACTTGAATCAACCGACCCCATTTTCATTCAACAGACACTTCGATGCAATCCACCCACTGTGTTTCAAGCGACCCCTCGTTGCAATTGGCTCTACATAGCTTTCGCATGTTTTTTATTTTATTTTAAACTCTATTTTCAAGCATCAATGGCCTATAAATATAGACCTTAAAATTTAACATATATATGTTATATACTAAATGGTAGGATAGATTTGCAATAAATAAATGAATTTGAACAGTATACATACATGGCCATGATCCCTGCCGCGGTGCGAGGCGTCCCGCCTGGCGTCGCGAGCTGCCTGCTGCAAGCGAGCAAGCTCCATTCGTCTGTCTAGCGGCGGCGGCGTCGGCCGGCCCCCTGCACCCGCTAGGAGCCGGGCTTCTTCTAACCTGTAGGGAGTAATAACCACATTATACTTTATATGTATACTTTCATTTTTAGCTTCGGATATGCTGTTACCCATCTCCGAGTAAGGCATTTTTATGAAAGTTAGGGGCTGTGGTGGATATACCACTGATGGTTAGGATCAGCACCTCGTCCGCGGTGCAGCAGAGTAAAACACAGGCAGGTGTGATTAGCTCTTTACACAATCATGCTAAACCTTAGTCATAGCTGTGTAAATAAGGTAGCTGACTATTTAGTCAGGATAAACTGATATTATTAGACAAGATTGATCCCGAAGACAAACTTTTTGTACAGTTTGAAGGGACCTTATATGCTCTTTTATAATTTAATATATTTCAAAATATACTCTGTCAACAATCGTCAGTCAAATTATTGCTTAGAAAAAAAACAAATGTAACTGGCCTTTGACCGCTTTTGTTGTTAAATAAATAAATTGCCAAGCAGTGTATGTTTATCTAATGGAACAACAACGACGATGTATTGTAAGAAGGTGTACATACCTCTTATTAATCTCATTCTCATTATACACGAGTGGTTCACCCACATCGCTGGCCGGCTGTATGTATTCGCCGAGGACCGTCCGCGCGGAAAAGCTGAAGTTGTCCGTCGATAGCGGCGGACTGGGGTTTGATTCTAGGAACTGGAACACAGATAAAAATTATATAATAAGTTGATACCGTCTTTTAAAATTGAATTATTTCGCCTTCATCACATTATTAGAAAAACTTTTATCCAAAAAAATAAATTCAAATAGGTACCTTAATTTTACCCATACACACCGTCTATTTGTGTATTACATACAGCCATAAATTTTCAGAAAGCATCAGAAAAACCATGAAATCGAAAATAGCGATAAAAATACTACTTTTATAACACGAGTAAGAGAATACTCCAAAATAAAAAATGGCCGTCTATTCATTTTTTATCCCTTAACAGGTTGATCCTATGGCGAACGATACTATCCATGCTCTTATTCCATTTGATCCATACTTACACAGGGTGAAGAAAATTCCAAGAATATTAAAAACCGCTATACACAATATATGTATACTCACATTCTGTATATCATGCAGTGAGCGCATGGTGACGCCCGCATGCGGGTCGGGCGGCGAGTACGTCACGTCGCCCTTAATGCTTATATATAACAACTATTAACAATATTTACTCACATTCTGTATATCATGCAGTGAGCGCATGGTGACGCCCGCATGCGGGTCGGGCGGCGAGTACGTCACGTCGCCCTTAATGCTTATATATAACAACTATTAACAATATTTACTCACATTCTGTATATCATGCAGTGAGCGCATGGTGACGCCCGCATGCGGGTCGGGCGGCGAGTACGTCACGTCGCCCTTAATGCTTATATATAACAACTATTAACAATATTTACTCACATTCTGTATATCATGCAGTGAGCGCATGGTGACGCCCGCATGCGGGTCGGGCGGCGAGTACGTCACGTCGCCCTTAATGCTTATATATAACAACTATTAACAATATTTACTCACATTCTGTATATCATGCAGTGAGCGCATGGTGACGCCCGCATGCGGGTCGGGCGGCGAGTACGTCACGTCGCCCTTAATGCTGCAGTTGCGGGATAGGCCTTTGATTACTGTCACGCGTTTCCAACCTGAGGGGAAGAAAAAATATAGTTACATATTATTTTCAGATGCAATGGGAAGAGAAATACGAGTGTCCAATTCGATTTTTACGTGTGTAGTTCTTTATGAATCATCGCCATTATCCGGATAAATCGCTCTATTTTAAGTATCTTTATAATTGCAGAAAGCATCAAATGTAATACAGTATTTTTGGAAGTCACATTTTGATTACTCTTCAAAATGCCTGGGCATCAGGTTGCTAAGGTAACTGCTGTGCAAGGGGGCAAATCAACATCATCTTGCCCCCATTGTCAACCTCACTAGCCCGTGATGCACCCCATTGAACAACGGTCGAAGCTCTGGTAACCAATTGGTTGCTAGTAGTGACCACCTGATGGCTACGGATGATCACCACACAACACTGAGTGGGATATTAAACGTCAGATTTGATAGGCTGTCCCTCCATGTAAAACACTATGACCCATGCACTCAGTAGGACTGGAAGCCGACCCCAACATAGTTGGGAAAAAGCTAGGCAGATTTGTAGCCTCTATACATATACTAGTAGGATAGGCTGTAATCCAGGGTATAGACTGACCTAGTGCTAGAGGCAGCCGCAGCTGCGCGTCGTTGGGGCGGCGACTGGTGTCGCTGGCGTCGGAGTCTGACGGACAGCTGTCCGACGGACACTCCGAGTCCGTGCTCGCCGTCTCGCCGAGTAACGCTTTAGTTAACAATACTAGTAGGATAGGCTGTAACCCAGGGTATAGACTGACCTAGTGCTAGAGGCAGCCGCAGCTGCGCGTCGTTGGGGCGGCGACTGGTGTCGCTGGCGTCGGAGTCTGACGGACAGCTGTCCGACGGACACTCCGAGTCCGTGCTCGCCGTCTCGCCGAGTAACGCTTTTAGTTTCTCCTGAAAAAGAAATGTAAATTAGATAAAATATAGTAATATAGTTGGGTAAAATATGCTTGAATGTCAAATATCTCTAAAAATATGAAAGTGCCAGATTTTGTATGGACCCCATGCCAACGTCCAACAGACTTGAAACTAGTGTCATTAGAAGCACCTAATTTGATAGACCATTTCTTGTTCTGACGACTCACTGTAAAGATATGAGGTTAGTTTTTAAGTGACTTTCACAAGGCAACCCGTAGCCTAGTAATTGGTGATACACCCGTGCCTCTGATAGCACGCGAAATTGTCAGTCCTGCTTGTGATCTCTCTCCGGTGGTGTCGGATTGCCGTCTCATCGGGCTCAGAGAGTGAAGGAATAGGGAGTGCACCTGTGTCTGCGCAAATGCTTGTGCACTGTAATATGTCCTGCGCATCTGGCAAATCTCCTTATATGAGGACAGCCGCTGTAGCTGTCTATTGGTCTACCATTAATATATGTGTATTATTACAAAACTCACCAGATCAGTCTCAGCTAACAGCTGATGTGCGAGCGCAGGTCTGAGGCCTAGGGCTCTGCTCTGGGCCAGTAGAGAAGCTACGGTGTTTTTCTTGGGCTTGCTGACGCCGCGGCCCAGGTTGCGGGGTCGGCCTTCCCGACCCGCCCAGCCTGCTACCGCTGTTGTGTTGAGAAGATTTATTTTATTAGTTTAAAAAGAAAATTTATACATATAATACCATTATTCTATTTAAAATATATGGCTCATATGTACATATTAGTTTCTTTTTTATGTAAACATAGACTGGGTTCTAATAAAATGTATATTTCGAAATTTAACAACAAGAAGGGGTCTATTATGTAGCATTTTAGTGGTAAAAATAAAATTATAGTTGTATATAGTATATGGCACCTGTAAGTGTTTTATCTTTTTAATATTGCATTCACCTTTTTTGCAATTAGAATCATGTGTGGTGATTTTTACAAGCTTGTAACTTGGAATAATAAAAAAAAGACAGTAAAAAATAACAGTTGTAAAATACAAACATGTTACAGTTAGTTATTTTTGCATCAATACAAAGTGTATGTTAGTGACAGTTAAAATGAAAAACAAAATGGATACAGATAAAAAATATAGCACTATTCAATAGAGGACAGTGAATGTCATATTTTGTATCGATGCAAAATTATCGCATGCACACATTATTCTAATAAACAATACCATTATTCTTTGTTTGGAATATTTTGGAGGGATCTTTATGCTCATTTTTTCCCTGGTTTATCCCTAGTATTCTGCAACTACACTCCTTTTGAGGCATGTAACTAAAGGAAAACTATCTTGACATGACTTTTTCTGACCGAGTTCAGTCCTCGTTTTTAAATAAAACGCATGTAAAAGTAATTAAAAAGAGTAAATTACTAATAAATAGCAATTACTTTAACTACTGAACTATTTATTTTAAGAAATAGTTTATTTGTTTCGCATTTTTTTTAAGTTCTATCAAGATTGTTTACCTTTTAAAAGCCTACTCAAATGGATATATAGTATACTTTGCCTGTTAAAATCACGGAGGACGAAATAAAGGTCAAAATCAAATTATAAAAGGATGATCGGCGATTTTTGACGCATCTTTTTACTTCGCAACAGCATAAAGACCCCTCCCCAACACCGCTCTTCACACACAACATACATTCACTGTCCTCGCTGCCGGAGGACTTGGGGCGCGGCGCGTCGGGCACGGCGGCCAGCTCGGGCGCCACGCGCCGGGGCTTCGCGCCCGGCTTGCGGCGGGCTAGTGGCGGGAGGCGAATTGTGTTCATAATGGTGATTGTTACAACCCGTGCCGATAAAGAATGGGATTAGAAATCGCGACAGCTGTATTCAACTCTCGCTCATGTGCTATAGTGTATGAGCGAGAGTTGAATACAGCTGTCGCGATTTCTAATCCCATTCTTTATCGGCACGGGTTGTATGTGTTGTTTGGTTTGTAATTTTTGATATAAATCAAGGCGCATAATGAACACCTTAGTAAAAAAAAAATAAGTAGGTAAAGAATGTCCGTCTTACCACAAAAACTTTTAAAGGTCAGTTTAAGACTTGTCTAAAAAAATGTCAGATTATGACGTTGACATATGGTTCATTTTGCAGCCACAATTTTTTAGACAAGTGTAAAACAGATGTTTAAGTTTTTGTGGTAAGGCCATGTATGTCTACCTGTCGCGCTTTCACGAAAAAAAAATGATGAAAGTTACCCCTGTCCTCAGGACCTCAAAAGCTAGACTATCTGTTATCTGTATACTACATTTTAATAAAATGCAGGAATTTTGGCGTGAAAGCACGACAGACCAATTTACTTTGGCATTCATAATAATGAGAAAAGATTAGACATAAACATGATGCAAAACAATTTATTCATTTTCCCATTTTATAGGTAAGGGTTTATCTCTCGTGTAGGTATGCTTATAGATTATACTGTATAAAATACATATTCATATAGGTACTCACATATCCTGTCATGGCTGGAGGAGGCGTTGAGCGAACTGCTGAGTGACGTCAGTCGAGACAGAGCGTCCGATGCTTGCGAACTTGCTGTAATACAAATATTTAAGGTTAGCCATCGTCCTAAAAAACACTATATTGCATGATTATCGTAGTTCGCCCGAATTTTTATTTTACCTCCTGTATGTCGCTTATCATAATCCAATAGAAAATCAACTGTGTTTTGAGTATACCTATCTGCGTTCCGACACACAATTAGGAAAATGGAAGTCATGAAATTAGTAACAAATGATAGCTGATAGGAATGATTTTTACATATTACTACATCAGAATTGTATGAGCTAAGCCACTCAATTATTAAATTTTTGGTGTTGACTATATTCAGAGCCTTTAAAAGCCCTCTAATTTCTTGATCATCTGATAATCGATTTTGAAATTTCTTTTTGCTTTTGGACTTCTTTGACTCATGTAAGAATATAGCTATCAAAGATTTTTGAGAAACTGACCATAACTTTCACAATTATAACAACTTGATAATAAAAAATAACTTACCAGGCGTAGGTTTTAACGATAGATTTAGTGGTGCATCGTCATCCATTGACGAGGACTTAACACCGAGGTCTAGAGGAGAATCCTCTCCCATCTTAGTGCTCAAGTTTAGGCCTGCATCTGAAAGAGTAGGGGGGTTAATGTATGTGGGAGTTTTGTAGGTGGTGATGTTAGTAGCTATGGGGATGGTTAGTGGTTTTGGTGTGTTATTTAGATAAAAATATAAGTGATATAAGTATCTAGTGGAAAACGAAAATGTGATGTTTAGTTTTAAGCGCGAATTCTGTTGACTAATGACTTCAGCAAACTTATTGGTTATTTATTGAAGTTGTTTAGGTACTTTAAAATAGAAAATAATTAATATAGAAGAAACAGCTAAAAACGTCGCATTGTCGAGTACATACAATTTTTGAAAGAACTGTCCAATTATCAACAGAAGATAGAAAATGGAGAATGAATTAGAAAAAGAGATTGATATTTCTAAAGTAAGTTTCAAAGTAGGCAACAACACTTTTCGAACGACAGAATTACATGAGTCAGCCTCAAAAACGCCTACATCCATATGATATAAATTATATGGTATTCAGATGTATCCCTCACCACTTAAAACAAGTGAACCATATTTCCCAAACCTCACCAAATAATCTTAAACACATACCACAAAGATAATAAAGCAGTATATTAGTAAAGTGCGTTGGTTAGACATACAATAATCACCTGTGGAGCCGGCGAGCTGGCGTTCTAGTGCCGCCAGCGATACGCCGCTCTGACTTGCTATTGTTTGTAGTAGCTCGCGGGATATACCTGGGATAGATGGATAAAATTTTTAATAAACGCTTGCTATATATGTGCGCTGAAAGAAATGTAAGCGGGAACAATACTAAATATACATGCTGTTACAAAAGTACTGTACAAGAAAAGGCAAAAAACGGCCTATTTGAAGAGTCAATTAACCATACACGAATTTATGATTTACCGCAAATAAAAAAACAGTAACGTGCAAGCCCTTATCAGTAAGATCATATATCGTGTAGATAATCGGAACAGATCGTAGATAAATAACTATTAAAATATGTATTACCCCCCTATTACAATAATCTATCTTATCAAGTACATATATGTATAGTACGATATTTTACAAGGGTTGGCGATATTTTTCGCTATGATAATTTATTATATTTTTTTACTTAAATACTTTAATAACATCGTGTTCAAGAACATCAAAAACACATACATATGTATATCAAGTTACGTTATAAAGTTACAGGAAATTAGTGAAACCACTGGTAGAATTTAGCAGTAACATATATAACACATACCTGCGTAATCGGAGAGGTTGGGCGGCGGGGTGCCGGATAGGGAGTTGTGTCCGGCACGGTCCGGCTTGTTCGGCAGCCGGATCACTTCCACTGACGACCGCGAGTTGCCGTACTCGTCCTGTAGGTATAATATGGTATAGGTAAGTTTCACAAAATGCATATGCAACAAAAATTTTGCGGTTTACAATCAGTCTTAATAAAACGACTATGTAATCAGTTAATTTCCATTAATTTGAATACTAACCGTCGTACACAAAAACTTTTAAACTTCTGTTGAACACTTTTCTAAAAAAATATCAGATTGTGACGTTGAAATAAGGTCCGTTTTGCAGCTACAGTTTGACAAGTGTTCAACAGATGTTTAATTTTTTGTAGTAAAGCTGTTAGTCTTTAACGGTTAATTTGCAAAAGCAAGTATATCCGTTTCAACGCTTTCACGCCAAAAATACTGGACCGATTTAAATAAAATTTTATTCACAGTCTAAAGCGTGAGAAAGGTTGTTTGTAAGCAATTTTTTTGTGGGTGCGGGAATTAATTCTTTTTTCTTCATGTACATCGAGTTTACTCAATGTAAACTGCAGTGCAATCTTGATCCGCCTGACGGCCTTATGTGCATTCCCGGGTACGACAGTATAATATCATCAAGAAACATACTCCAGTTTGCTTCCTGATGTTTTTAGTTCCCTTGAGCGAGTGGATCTGTAGAATACATATAGTAGATAAATATGTGTGTACGTACAAGTTTAGGTCGCTTGCTGGGCAGCGGCGCGGCGCGGTCGGCGGGATGCACGGACACGTGCGGCGGGTCCAGCGAGATCGTCTTCTTGCGCCCGCGGGTCTGCGTGCCCGAGCCCGACTAAGGAAGAGAATTTTAATAAGACACTGGTAAAAAAACATAATCTTCTGCGTCTGTATATTATGGCTTTATATGCAATACATTAGGGGTTAATAAAATATAGGGTTAAGAAGATTGATGTATAGTGGCCAAACTTTGTGGCGATTCGGAACTTATTTCTGAGCCCGGGTGCATGTGGCCCCACTCAGTCACTCACGCTATAAATCTCAAAACAGTAAATCAGGTGTGTAAATCTAAGTAAGAAATCATTATGATAATCTGATCAATTCGAGAAAGTGATTTTACACAATATTTTGTACTGAATGTAGCAGAACCCAAAACTAAATATGCATTCAATTTTGTGTTAGACCACTTCTCTTAATGATATCTATCATTATGTTGGAAAGAACCGCCATTATTTGAGAAGAAATGAGAGAAAATAATTTATTAAGAATATTCTGTAATTTAAAATAAAGTAATATTAGTATATAAAACTGCACGTACATGAGCTTTTACCTTAGGCCCGGCCAGAGAGGAGGTGTACTTGATGATCTCGGTGTCGGGCGGGAGTCGAACCCCACCTAGCACTGACGACGGATCACTGTGAACGGAAAATAGCTCTTATTGTAAAAGGAATATGGTTCAAGTCGCTTTGTACCAAGAAAGTAAAATGTATAGGAAATAAAACTTTTTCAATTCGGATTTTATTTCAACCATCTTCCCAACAAGAAGAGGTTATCAATTAGACTGTATTTTTGGCAATATTGTAGTTCGGTTTATACTTGGGAAATATTTTATTAAGTTGACTTTAAATTTCTAAAGATCTATCTCAACTATTGAATAATGGTATGAATATGATAATATCTTACCCTCCTTCTAAAGCAGCACTGATAGAAGAGAAATATAACATTAGTCAATTGCTTATTTATTATTCAATAACTAATAACAAGAATGATCAAAACTTAGATTATAATTAATTATCCTGCATCTTTCAGTATTCGATTTTTAAGAAAGATATAAGCAGTATATAAAACGAAGTCTTTGATTATCTCCGAAACTTCTTTCAATACAAATGTTTATATAAAACTTTTTAATGCAAATAATTTGGATATGAATTAACAACTGAATAATATGATAATAACGTTAAATTACCTGAGTATAGTATGCGGCAGGCCGGTGAGGGAGTCGATGCCAGCGTGACGCCCGTCCTTATCCGAGCCGGGCATACCGAACGGGTATAGAGGGGACATGTTCTGAAAGACAAATATATAACGTTAGCACTAAACACGACATGTTCTCAAAGTAAATATATGGTTTATATAGGATTAGTAGGTACTAAAGCACCAATAGCATTTTCAAGGATATTGGAGACCGCTTGACCGCGAGGTCGCGCAGTATGCTTGTAAGTCCGTTTGAACTAAGATTTTTTAAAGTATTTGAGTTAAGATTCGTCGCAGGGAATGTGGTGGAATGAGTAATGGATGGAATGTCTAGTCATTAAAACCTATCAATATTTCTTCTGGATACCTTTGAACTTTTCCGAATAATAACGCAGCCACGTCAGATTTTGGAGTTTATTAAGCCTATTTTAGTGACATTTCTTTTATCTTCACAGTCGCGGTTTCTGAACAGCGACTTGCACCATCCTCCACGCTGCCATAAACCGGTTTGACTAGAAGGCGACTTCAACATAGGTATTTGGGAAAAGCCTACTTTGACTAGCGCCATGTTTCGAGCCAGTTGCAACAAAGTTAGAGACCTGAAAAGTGACCCTACTATAGTTGAGGGAAATGACATACCTTCCCCTTAGCGGCGGCAGCGACAGCAGCATGGTAGGCGCCGTGTGCTGCCGCCTGCGCCAGCATCAGGTCGCCGCGCAGCAGCGCCAGCTCGCGCTCCTTGCCTTTACATGATGATGATGATGATGGCTTTTCTGGAAGGCAGATATGTTCTATGTTAGAAGTGTTGGAGGGGGGAAATAATGGCTGGTTGGATTTGGGGGTGTTTTTATAAAAGGTGAATGTAAGAGTTAGGCCTGAGTCACACCGGAATGGCAGCGGCCGGCAGCGATGCGTCGAGCACTTTTAGTCCGCCCGCGTCGCCGCTGGCAGCCGCTGCCATTACGGTGGGACGCGGACCTTAAGGTTGCAAGACAGTGTCGGCGGCCCAGCCGGTCATCAGGTATTTTTGCTACCGGCCATCATTTTCCTAATCTTATATGCCGCGGCACTGCGTTAAAGATAGAACTGTGTGTGTTAGCCTTAAGGGGTATCCATATGTCTTGTTTTGTTATTAATCATCACATCTCAACTCTTACTGACTAAAAGCCCACCATATGCCTTCTGGAACCCACAGTGTACGAGGGCCGCGGTAACTCGTGCAAACAATCCCGCAGCCCCGACAAAAGGTCGGGACATACTAAGGATCGATTTACTTCAGAAAAGCATCATTTAATTTTTACCACTTTTGTAGAAGTAACGGTCTTTTATCAAAATCTTACACCAAACTCTAAAAAACTAAAAAAACCATTAACCAACTCACTGGAAGGTTGTGGAGCAGTCGACGGCTTACTGCTGGGCTTGCTCTGATGCGGAGCAGACACCAGGCTGTTCAGCGACGCCAAGCTCGAGAGCGACTGCGAGTGCTGCATGCCAGAGGGGGAGGACGTCTTCGGGAGGCCGTATGAAGATCCTGTGAGAAGGTAGTTAAAGATTAGGGGGTGAAAAGTGTTGAAACAAGGTTGGTAGATAAAAATAAATATGTATTTTATTGTTCTTAAACACGAGTATGCAGAACAAAATACATAGTTATACGTATGTGGTAACGGTGGTACGTAACAGTCTTTTCACATTGGCGGGTTTTTCGCTCTTTTTTCGCGGTTCGAACGTCATTTTGGAAAGGCAGTTGTGCATTTTTTTCCGCTTGCAATGTGAAAAGGCTGTTTATGGTAAAAAGCAAGCGATAAATAAATTGTTTTTTTAGTACAGAAGAACAGCAAAACAATACTAAATTGAACACTCTTTCACTCCTCATGTTAAGCCATCCTGACGTCAGAATTGCCATCACCTTTAGATGCTGAATATCTCTAAAACCACGAGGGTAGCAATTAGGTAGCAACTAGTGGTAGCTGGTAGCAATTAGGTAGCAACTCTCTACATGTATTTCGCGGTAATCGGTGAGGAGTGGCAGCGATTCTGACATTAACAAGCTATGCTATATGCGAATAGATACGTGCCCCACTCACTCATGTTCTGAGAGTTGGAGCTGCTGGTGGAAGGACTCTTGTCTTTCGTGGACGCGCTTGATGATGTACTGCTTCTGCCTGACCTGGAAGACGAGAGGGTTTTAGTTAATATCTTAATTTGAATCAAGAATATTTTAAAGCTGGTAGCTGGTGCCGATCTATTTAGCAATGGTCCATTCAGTAACAGTTACATTTGCATCACTTTACATTTGCTAGCATTATGTACCTGTTACCGGAACGCACCAGCGCCGATAGAATTGGTAGACCGGCGCAAGCTACCAGCTTTCTTTCTTTATAGGCCCTAAGGATGAAAGGATATAATAACCAGCCCAATAAACAGGCGGACTCCTTATTTGATTTTGCTAGTCGAATCGAAATATGACTGCTGGATCTCCTTATCATCATCGAAACTTGTCTTCCAACTTAAATAAATCAGTTCTCTCCCCTCACCTCTCATTTCGACTAGACAATTTCCCAGGTTTCTGCGGCTGCTTCAAGCCTCCGCTGCCGGACAAGGCCGACAGTGCTGCATAAGGGTCAGCCAACGGCGGAAAGTTGAGACCTGAAGCCTGCAACCTGGCTAGGTAGTCCTGTGCCGCTAGGTGTGATGCCATCGACCACCATGCTGCACCTGGGGAGGTTAAGGGTTATCTGTAGTGCTGGATAGATTAAAGGCCGTTTCCAATATTTTATCTATATGTTCTTTCGCTTATGGAAAAATTCTATCTCTACTTCTCTATTAATCAAATTGATAGATAAAATATTGAGTTCGGCCGTAAAGAGTTAAGGACTTGTTAAGGAGTCGATGATTGACATTGACGGTGACAGGACAGCAGTAACGTTTTAGATTACGATAATTATTTCATTAATAGTCATTACTATTACGGGTTTTATAGTCAACTAAGGATCCATTTGCCAGAGAGTGCTGCTAGTGCAAAAGTACTTGAGATTTTGCCATTCAAACCAGGTGTGCAAAGTTCTCAAGATAGAAAAGTTAAATGAATATAGAAGTTGTCTCCAGCCCCTCCATAAAATCCCAAAAACAGACTCTGTGAGATCCCGGAATTAGAAAAAAAACCTATATGCCATATGAAAACTGAGTTTTAACTATCTTTAATTTTCAACAATTAACACTATAAAACAACAAAACGGTCATCATACCATCGTACTTACTGGCAGCGGGGTGCAAGCCAAGCGAGGCGGCCTGGTTGGCGGCCACCCCCAGCGTGGTGGGGGGCGGGTAGCGGGACCCGAAGCCGAAGAGAGCGGCCTGCGCCTGGGCTTGGGCCGCCGCCGCCGCCCCGCCTCCGGCTGAGCCGTCGCGGCCCCAGTATGCTGGAAAAAGAGGATTAAGAGTTAGTATAAGATATTTAGGTGGTTTGTTTACTTGTAGGGGGTTATCTCAAGAACTAGTGTTGGTCTGATTGGAAAAAAATATATTTATATTTTGTGTAATAATAGCTCATTTATCGAGGAAGGCTATAGGCTACTTTTTATTCAGGCTGCGTGAAGTAGTTTTCACAGTATGCAAAAAGCTAGCTAACAAAAGGTATACTTCATAGAGGTAGCAGGACTCTTCTAAGTCTTTGAAGGAAGACAGTGGTAATCTGCTAAGTACAAATAGCTCCGTCTGTTTGTATTTCATAGTCAAAATTCAAAAAATATACCGTGGATACTTGATTTGAATATGGATACACTGCGGAAACAGTCAATCCAAAGAATATATGTAAGGGATTAGCTCAGAAGTTTTTGACAGAGACATAAACCAGCTTTTTCAGACTTCCAGAATACAGGGTGAGGTAAAATACATACGAGTGGTAATAACAAAAACAAGCACAGCTTTACCAGTCTACATTATACACACAATACTATAATACACATCAATGCCAAATGATGTATGAATCACGGGGCACGGACATCATAAAGTCGCGATTACACGATCACTAACAAAATTACCTATACATACATTCATACAATTAAATATAGTGTGAAAACTGTCAATCGTTCTTAATTTTTTTTTTATCTTTTAAGAACACCGTCAGCAACGAAGAATAAGATTGATTAAAATAAGAAAACTATGTTACAAAATGGTTGAAAAAATCCCATTTGGAAGCTTATGTTTATTTTGGTGTACAAATGTAGCCACACACCCCGTTTTTGGCGGATGACCCATTTTCAAGCTAGTCAAACACGTCCCAAAATTCCACCTTTTCTTCAAGATGGGAAAAGGAAAAAAACAGTTCGCGAGTTGGTGATTTTTTGGTCGTTATCTGCCTCTGTATGCTTGTCTAAAACCTTCCTACACCACGATCCTTTATCCAAATCATATGCACATAATATATGGTTTCCACATAGGCTTTTGTATACTGGTGCCACCAAATTAAAACCAGATAAGTACGTATGTAAAACCGCGATCTAGGACAGGCTATACCTAGGTACTTCTTAACTTGTTGTTTGCAAGGTCCTTATAAACAAGAAACTATCAGTTTACTAACGGACGGTACCTTTCCGTTTGTTTGATTGGCACCATTGGGAGGCAAAACTTATTTTATATAGAAACCTGTCTACATCTCTTTCATTCGCATTTTCCTTTCGCAGGCATGCTGGATTACTTTTGTAAATTCTTTCTTTCCTGTCTTCTTTCTTTATTATATCTTCTTCTTTGTCGTTATCACTCTTGACAGAGTGGTCGTGGTCATCACTTCAGGTGTTGGTGGCAAGCATTACAACCCGCCGCCACTCCTCTCTGATGGTCTTTATTATATGTGTGTGTACATAAATTGTAAATCACTACATAGTACAAAACTAAAACAAAGTCGCTTTTTCTGTCCCTTTTACGCTTAAATCTTCAAAACAACGCAACGGATTTTGATGCGGTTTTTTTCAATAGATAGAGTGATTAAAGAGGAAGGTTTATATGTATACTAACATACATTAAATAGTGGGGAAATACTGTTATCCCGTGCAAAGCCGGGGCGGGTCGCTAGTAAATAAATAAACCTATTGGTCATGTGAACACTTCTCAAGATCCACATCAGTAATGGCCGACTAATGGCACAGAAGATTACTTATTAATAGACCATTAATGTGTAATATTTTCAGCATATTATTCTCAGTAATCTGTATTGATATAGCGAAGCTTCATGACTAATCAGAAAATCTTAAGAGCTATGCTTTTAGCCTTAAAATTATTTTGAATCTAGCATTTTAGAAATGTAATGTAAGTGACCACAATTATGCGTCTACTATAAATCAAAACCTGGCAAGCTACTTAGCTTATATCTATGAGCAAACATAGCCTGAAAATAAAGGTATTTGACATTTAAATAAAACTACTTTTACGGATTTTATCGCGGTTATATTTATATTATTTAATCCCGACGTTTCGAATCCTTTTCAGCATCCATGGTCAATGGTCACGGGCAGAAATCAACAAAAGTATTTATTTGATTTGATATACGTAGATGTAAATATTTTTCTAAGTTTATCTAGAGCTGAATTAAGATAAGCAAATGAAAATCAAGTTAACATGGACTCATAAGATACCCAAAAAGTGAATTAAAAACTACTTCTTTATGTCAATTAAGTCTATATTCGCGCCGTCTTTATGCCTACAAAAATAAGGATAAATTATGCAAAGAATAACACCTATGATTACTTAAGAAGTTTGTTATTAACAGGTTCCGCTACTTTTACGATTTTAATCACAGCCATTGTAATTATTTATAGAAGGAAGTTCGAAATTGCAGTTATTGTTTACAAAAATGCAAATTACAGTTAGGTACTGGGTTGTAGTGTTGAGCAATGCAAATAATATTGTTCAATTCATAAGAAGTCATGCTACTTCAAAAATACGTAAAAGTAAAATCAATCGTTACGTTACTATAGATGCGAAAGTCTGTCTGGCTGTCTGTCGCACTTTTAAGCCAAAATACTGAACCGATTTATATGACCACTAACCGTTTTCCCGCGGTTTCACCCGCTTCCCGTGGGAGCTACTGCCCGCACCGGGATAAAATATAGCCTAAGTTACTCGCAGACAATATAGCTTTCTAATGGTGAAAGAATATTTAAAATCGGTAAGGTAGTTTTTGAGTTTATCCATTACAGCCAAACAAAGTTTTCCTCTTTATAATATTAGTATAGATTTAGAACACAGATAGGCTAGAGCCTGAGAAAGGGCATAGGCTAATTTTATCCGGGAAGTAGTCTAGAAGCAGGTGGAACCGCGAAGAACAGCCAGTTCTGCCAATATTGTAATTTACGGGTTAAAATGAGTGCACATTCATCAATTTTGTCATAAAGTAAGGTAAAACATTTGTGTTATTTATAGTACACTTATTAGTAGCCATAAACCATTGATACTGTCTTACTTGGTAGCTTTTATTGTATAAATGCTGCAATTTATTTGTACCTTTTAGGGTTCCGTATGTAAAGGGTGCAACAACAAAACCATGTTTCTTATGAGTCCAATTTAACATGTTTTTTTTTTGCGATTTGTTAAGCGTGTTCCAAGCGGTAGTGTATTCCGATGTCCCATCAGAAAAAATAAATAGATCTTAGTGGAATTTCGTTGCCATCTTCTTTGGATAATAGGCAATGGTCAAAAACAATGTTACCTCTGATGGAACACACATTCAACATTTGTTGTGTTTTAGGAGTTTTGCTTTTAGGCATTGGATTTTTATGGGCTTTTTCGACCTGTCTGTCATTAGAATCCTCACGAGTCAGTTGAGATTATAGAGTTCCAGTTTCAATCACCGAATAAAAAAAACAAAAGTTTTCAAGCTACAAAACCCAGTGCGAGAGTGCGTCTCGCACTTCACCACTTTTTTGACCAATTACAAGAGACCCGGCCAAGTGTGTCGGTATCAATTAAACCCATGTATAGAATACACAAACTATAATTGAAATGTAGTATAAAATATTACCCTTAGCTCTTATAAACACTCTATGACATAGGTTTTAAGGTTCAAAATTGTATATCAAAAGAACACCTGTCAACAGTATGTTTTATAACCATATGAGTAGGCATTTGTTTTTTTTTGTTTGTAGACTTGTAAAGCTCTTTATACGTACTTCTGGGCAAATGTGGCTATGGGAATAGAGTTCTTATTAAGGTCTATCTATATTCTTTATTGTTTATTCTCCATTTGTCAGGAAGATCGGACACTTATTTTTATTCTGAAACTCGATCTAAAATTATAAAGCTGAAGAATTTATTTATGACTTTATAATAATAAAGCAAGTATGTACGGAAGAAGAATATAGGCTACATTTATCCGGGTGCGCAAACTTGATATTTTCGCCATTTTATAGATAATAGGTACGGAACCATACGTTCGTGAATTCGAATCGCACTACGTCGTTTTTACAAGAAAATTTTTGATATATAGGGGAGAGTGGGGGAATTACGGACGCGGGGTAAATACGGACTAGCAAGTATCTACTCATTCAATCCCCCCCGCAGCAGCCCGGTGCTGTCATCTGTTTCTTTCCACCATTTTAGTGCCACGCAAAAACTTACGACAGCCGGCTGCGCACTGTTTCAAAGGTAGATAAAATTTAAAAAAAAAGTGTATATTGATCTAATTTTTAGTGTTTTACAATTCGAGGGACAGGTCTGTATATGAAGTGATGGTAAAAAGTGATATTTTCTATGGATAGCTTTGTCAATGGAGTTTGAATCGCCAATGTTTGTTTTTATGAAATGTTTTCACAATCTACAAATTTCTCTCTTTGATTTAGAAATACCCAGTTGGGTTAATTGCGGACAAGCCTCGCGGGGTAAATACGTACGTCCGCAATTACCCCTAATTCGAAAACTATTATGAAATTAATCAATAACTACTGAATACTCATTTTTAGATGCCTCGGAAATATATAAGAAAAAAATCGAATCATTACAAAAAGCTGTGCAAGAAATGAAAGACCAGTAGATAACTTTGCTTCAGGCGGAAGAAAAATATGGTATTCCCAGAGCTACTTTGTTTGACATGTTGATTACTTTTACATTTATTGTCAGGAAAAGCACAGTGATCCACCCGCCGAAGACTGGATTATGTGTTCAAAGTGTAGGTAACAAGTGGGCTCATGAGAACTGCACTGCAGGAAGTTCTTCTAAAGGCTTTACTTGTGATTTTCGTCAGTGATGGACCTAGTCCGTAAATACCCCATGCTGTCCGTAATTAACCCAGGGTCAGTCCGAATTTACCCCGAGCGCTACGGGTAAATACGGACTGACAAGGTTTTGTTTTTGCTAAAAATATTATACTTATTGATTGATCTCGTATAATAAGTATAATTGTTTTGGTAGACAAATAACTAAAGATTGATAATTAATAAAGACAGACTGATAATTACTAATAGTACGAATGTTGTGCATTATTTCCCTTCAGCGTCCGCAATTCCCCCACTCTCCCCTAATATAGGTATGAATATGTATACTTCATATTTGTAAGTATGTACCTAATCCTTAGATCAATCTTTTGCTTACTCCATCAATAAAAAGCAGTCGTGACAACAATACAAAAGTTAAACCCTAGTTCAAACACTAACAGTGACTCACTTAACCACGGCAGTTCTTATGGTGTTTTAAACTGCAATAGTGCATGAGAAAGGACAGTTAAACCACAGTTATACTAACTAAGTATAACACAAACGGGTTCTGCACACATTTTTACAACTAAACAATGTTTTTCTCACATTCCTTGATGTTTAGATAGATCGTGGAAGTTTTATAAGGAATTCTGTTTTGTTTCGTGATATTTTTTCGTTGATGTGTTTATGTGTTTTGAGCTTGTGTAACTAGCTTGAGGAGGTCAGTAAGGATGTGGCTCTATGTAAGACATTAGTTGGCTAGCATAGTTGGGAAGAGGCTAGTAAACAAATGATAACCTATAGCTTAAAAAATAAAAATATAACGTTGAAATGACACTAAAACATCAAACTTCACACCAACCAGATCCATCAACGTAAAAATCACCACAATCCTTAACAAGAAGTCAAACCACATACAAACTTAACACCACCATTAAGACAAACGATAATCGTCTTTATTGTTACAACAATTAGAGTTAAGCAGTCAGCAATGGTATGTTGGCTCGAGAAGCGCTGGGTGCGGGGTCGGTGACCTCAGTTTGCGTATATGGTTTTGTATCACGCGAATGCAGGGCTGTCACATTGATGATTGAGCAAGATAAGTAGTTCACACGTTTGTAAAATATATTATTGAAGACTAGTTTGTTTCTGTGGCTTTAGATGTACAGCTAAGAATATTATATAAAATACAATAACCTTGGTCAATGACCTAAACATAGTAAAACATAAAACTGGCTTGAATACCACATGAAATGCCCACTTAGGGATACAACTAATACGCATTATAGTTTAGTAAACGCATTATACTATACTTAATATTATATACTAAACGCATTATAATATAACATAATATTTATAATGATAATATATTTATTCATGTATCCGGATTTAAGTTAAACTGCCAACTTTTAGTCAGCCGATAGTTTGATCGGGCTCATAAGTCAGTATGGAGATGAATGATAATGCGCACATCACAACGATCAGGTATTTGGCCAAAAATGTTTGATTTGATTATATCTTCACGAACACCCGGAACACCTTCAAACTGTCTGCCAACTATCGGCGGACATTTTATTCTGAAGTGTGTGAAAGCTCTTAGGTTACTTCCTTCTCAAGGTTTTAATCTGTTTGACTAGATTATATTAATCGGTTTAACAGTTCAGGCGTAATGGCTTAGCAAACAGACAGACTGAGTAATTATATTACAACTTACTGGTATAATTGCGAAAGTAACACTGGATATCAGTTACGCTTTAACGGCTAAGCAGATTTAGATGAAAAGTAGCTGTGGAATAGAAACTACAGTTAGACTGCAGCCTTAGAATGAAGTTAGACATTATTTTATCCTAGGTTTATGTACTTATTGTTTATTGAAGGACTAGCTTCTGCCCGCGGTTTCACCGCGTCCTGAGATAACTGCTCCCCGCAGCCGGTACATGACAAAAACTATCATATATCCTTCTCCCGGGTCCAAGCTGCGTGTGATGACGAGACCAAGGGATGTAGGAACATAGCTCATATTTTCGTCCAAACGAGCTGCTTTATGCAGTAAGCAGCTGTTCCCTGCGGTTTCGCCTACGTCCTGGGAGAACCACTTCCCTCCACCGGGTAAAGAGTAGCCATATCCTTTCTCAGGTTCTATATTAACTTGTATAAGCTTTAATTGGTCCAGCAGTGTAAGAGTGGAAGTGCGATAGACAAAGTTACATACTCATTAATAACATTAGTGTTATGTACAACCCTATCAATAGAGCTTGGTCAACGGTTTAACGACAATACATGCAGTCCAGCGAACAAAAGACAAAGTTATTCTTGGCGACTGACCGATCATCGGATACCCGCTTACTGGGAACTCTTGAACTTTATAGCCATTTTAGTTAAATAGTCGTGGGCGTTTTTAGGAGGCAGTGGTAGCTAGAATTCTTAATACCTCCAAGTTCCAAGGCCTCTTAGAAAAAAAATGCCTAAGAAATTTCTGAGAAAAACACAACCAATTCTACAAAGTTTCCACGGCCAATACCCAACGGATCAATAAGGCATTTTCTTGGATTCCCAGATCAATATGGTAATAAGGGAAATACCAAGGTGATAATAAATTCCGTACGAGTGTGCTGTGAGAACGGATTGTACGCCAACAGTTGCTAGGCGGAATTAGTGGGGTGGCCAGCCAGTTACACTTCTTGGAAACGCCAATCGTCTGAATTTTAATGGCAGTTAAATAAGTACTGGTGATTGGGAATTTTGAATGGATGTGGTTCGTCTTTTTCTTATAGATTTATGATCCTACTTTTCTGCACATTTTACGCATAATGAATGGACTCATATTTTAGAGAAGGCGGCTGTTATGAGACCCCTCCATTTTTATTTCTTCTGGAGGTCTTTGAGTACCAGGGCCGAGGTAACTCTTTCGAATGTTCAGGCAGCCTTAGCTACTAGACAGAGAAGTATTGTTAGTATTGCTCTAGCTCCTAGTATATTGTGTTCGATTCCAGAATTGAGTTGCTAAGCCAGTTTTTATTTGACAAAACAGCTCTGAGTCAGTTGGCGGCTATCCCTTTGCCAGGGGCAGTTTAAGCCATCGTCCTTGGCTTCTAAGTTGGCAACAGCCATGTTAAAGGCTGTCAAACGGTTTCTAGAACACTTTGGCACAGCTTCCTATTTCATGTTATTGTAAGATGGGTCAAGGTACTAAGATAATTAAGTACAAAGCTGTCATCGAATAGCTTTATCGCTCCGAAGCATGCCATTAGATGGTTTTTGCATCGTAGAAGTAATGTTGCTCTGTCAATACATTTTGACTGTTACGCAACGTCAATAACAGTGACTTAACACTAATCTGTCGATTTGTTCCACGCTGTTTTATTCTAGAAACGGTAGCTATCAATTGCTTTTATCGCGCGTCTAGTGCCTAGGGGCCACATAAAATTGCTGTATAACTATTACAGCACACTTCAGAGCTGCATTTGAGCAAGAACTGTACCTATAGATACCTAGAGACTCAAGAACTATCTTCTTCCTCCTGCCCTGTTTCCCAATTTTATTTGGGGTCGGCGCAATATGACATCCTCTTCCATTTTCCCCTGTCACTCGTCATACTGATACTCTCTCCCTTCTTATTCACGTCATCTTTCAGGCAATCCGTCCATCTTTTTTTAGGTCTTATCTTCATCTCTTCTTAGACTCATGAACTGTATCGTATTAATCAACTTACCACCGAATAGGTTAGCGGCATCGAGCAAGCCATCAGGGGGCGCCTTGCCGGCCCGCGTCGCCGCCCTCCGCGCCTTCCTTGTCCATAACACGCCTGAAACACAATAATAGGTTGTTAGGTTAACATGGAAAAACTTAAACATAACTTTAAGGTTTAGTTCATAATAATAGTCAGTTATTCATATTTCAAAGTGCACGCTAAAATACAACATTATTTCTTAAAATCTAAACATGTCCTCAAGCGAAAGAAGAGCTTATATGATAATAAGTTATAGTTAAATTAAAAGTATTTCTCTCGCAGTTTTATAAGGCCCATTTACACCGATAACATAACCGTCTATTTTTCTTAAAACAACTGGTGAGTTTGAAAATCGAACATAAAATTCATAGCACAGTGATCATTGTTTTAATAAAACTGGCGTTTATGTTGTTCGTGAAAATGTCCGTAAAAGTATTTCTATCGGAGTAAATGTGAAAAATATGGATATTTGCTTTAAATTTTGTAATTTTGTATTCGGCGTGAAACTTCCAAAAAATTAATCAATTTTTTAGATTTCATTAATGGCAATATTTCGTTAAAAGTGTTCCAATAAATATCCTGTATTTCTGTTACAGAAACCTGTTATTGATTTTACAATATTACTCTGATTATGAACACATATTCAAGTAGGTAACTAGGTCAAGGTTACCCACGATCTCGTATAACGGACATACAGCTGATTATGTATAAGAAAATTAAATTAATATCTATTACTACTACCACATTAATTGTAAAACTACTACCACATTAATTGTAAACTTAATAGCTATAGTTAATACCAATGTACCTAAGTCAATAGTTTAAAAAATTCTGATCCAACAGACAAACTGTTGTATACAGTTTTGTTGGACGCTTTGTACCTTTTAGAACATATAATGTACCTGTAATAAGAAATAAATAAATAAAATAAATAAATAAAATACATATCTACTTATATTCAAATTAAAAATTGCCTGAACTTCCAGCACTAGACCTGCTTGATCCATTTTATGTGCTTGCTTGACACGCTAATTTCAGGAAATGCTAGTCGTATTTGACAAATTATTTCAGGGTTCGATAAGCCATTCATCGAGCCTTTCAAGATAAATGGCTTTTATCTGGGTGGGCGAAGTTCCTACGAACGCCGCTGAAACCGCTGTCAAAATCTATTATGAAATAATTTTCCTTGTAAATAAAGATAAGTACTAAAACCAACATAATTAAATTACTGACTAAATATTATCTTTAATATACTCGTATGTAATGAGCCGTGGGTATTTCTACCCCATACCCCGGTGGGGGAAATTCGATGGGGGAGAATCCCCCCGCGTTGTGAATGGAGGTTATTTTTTAATGAATGCGTACTCTGGTAGTACGGCCTACTGAAATATTATTATTAATTTACTATAGGATGTTTTTGAAACCTGCGGTGAAATATTTTGGCGGTTTGGATGTCGAATGATCTGATATTAATAAATTCCATGATTTTTCTGCATACTCTTTGTATGATAGTAAGTAAAGATGTTTTACGTAACGTAGGATAATTTTGGACTTGTTTGATTGGATTGGATTCATGATTACTTTCGAAAAAAACTATCAACCAACTACCGGGGTAACTACCGGCTAACAGTTTAGTCCACAGTGTGCAACATTCTTAAAATCTAACAACACTACAAACAAAACCTCACTTATAATAAGAAAAACAGTAGATAATAACATGCTGCGAACCGTATACCATCATGTAAAACACGCATAACCGTAAACGCATTAGATATACATCTAGCGCATTTGCCGGTCACCCATCACTTTTCAAGCCGTGACTTACGACGCTTTCCTTTGACTTAGGCTCAAGATCACCGAGAACATTAACGTTTTCTTTAAACAGCTGTGTTCTATAAATTTTCACGTTCAAACATCAAAATAAATACCTAGTTGTTTTACGAAAAACTGACGTTTATGTTACTGGTGAAATTGGTCCTTAACCCATCATCCTCTGCCTAGCCCTTTCCCAACTATGTTGGGGTCGGCTTCCAGTATAGCCGTATACAGATGAGTACCAGTGTTTTACAAGGAGCGACTGTCTATCTGACCTTCTCACGCTAGTTACCCGGTCCTTAACCAAATATCTTTGTACAATCAATTTTCATCTATAATTCACTAACCAATCATAAAACTACTAACAATAATTGTTACTAATACCAATTTTATTTACATTGCTCATATGTTTTTATCAATGTGTGCGTGATAATCGTGTGTATGTATGTGTGAAGATATTATCAGTAGGTTTATCGACCGTAAAATATCATAGACAATGGAGTAGGAAGTTCTCAGTTAAAATGGTTCATGTGTGGTCAGAATATGAATTTAATCGTAGTACATACTAAGTATTCTTTTTGCAACAAAGAAATGCTTATAACATTTTTCAATCCTCGTGATTAACCCTTTAATCTGATATTAACATTGCAAAAAATAGCTTATTTAACATTCCTAACATTTTCAAACCAACTTGCGTACCTGCTTGTAAAATAAATAAAAAATTATAAGTACAGGCAGGTTGTTTGATAATAAAAAACTATGGATATTATGTTTTTTTAGATTTCATTGGGAATACTTTGTAAATGTACCAGATAATTTAAAACATTATGAGCTGGGAAATATTTCACACAGACCTGAAAGGAACCAAGATCAAAGGTCATTGACCTACATCAAACTGAAAAATAAAAATCTACTGCCTACCCCAAAAAAATATCTACATAGTAAAATCAGCTGAGCCCCCACATTTTTTTCTCACAAAATTCATTCACTGCACCCTCAAGGTTACATACAAGGATAATGCAATAAGGAAACCCCTCCCCCTCACCGATTCATACCCCTCGCTCAGCTGATAGGGGGTAGGTACCACCCCGAGGGGGTGTACCTCCGTATAGCATTAATATATAAGTAGGTATGTATGTCAGTTGACCTAGGTCAGAAATTTGACCGTCATGACTTCATGAGATACTGGTTATTTATTTTATTTTAATTAAGAGGGCTTTTTATGTGGGGAATATTTTATTTTACTTGCGAAAGTTATCATGTCTGTCTGTTTTTTATCTCTTACGTTGTCACAGGTCGACTGGCCTAATGAGCCCTAGTGTGAAGAGATTCTTCAAATCTTCTTGACAGAATCTGACATAGAATTGAATTACCACGACTACTATCAATACATAGGTGAAGCAGGGATGATGGCTTAGAGCCCTCGCATACTGCAAACTTCTAGTCAGTCGGGACTCATAAATCAATATGAAGATGAATGGTAGTTGCGCACATTACAGCAATCAGGTATCAGACCGACTGAAATCTACCTGCAAAATGAATTGTCAACTACCTACCTATCATGTGACAGTTTGGTCTGCAATGTGCAGGAACTAAAGTCCTTTCCTAGAGACAAAATGACACTGCAAAATATCAACTTAACACTGAAATAATTTACCCTAGAAAGCCTTTAAAAAAGGCCCATTATAACTCCTTTCTTTCTTTCTTTTACTGCCATATCTTATCTATAATTATCGCAATAATGATTGGGACAAAGAAGTGTAGACACTTAATTAAACACTTTCGTAGTAATTAAAAGGTTTTTAATGAGCTTATCTTATGGATTATTCGGGGTCTTAAAAGACAGGTGAGGCTATAAAAACTTTTTAAAAGCTATCATCATAGTAACTGTATTACATGTAGGTAGGACTTGCTATTAATTAGCATTTTATATTGGTACCTAGATAATGACGATAATGTTTTTTTTTTTTAAGTAGAAATTGGCTTCAAAAATGGTGATAAAGCTATTATAGAATTCTCGGAAAATTCTATTATTTTTTATATAAAAGAATTAGATACCTTCTAAAACGTTTTATATAATAAGCTCTACTTGCATTTGATACCGAACCTGACCTACCACAACGCAAACTGTTTGGGATAGGTTAGCAAAACAAATGCGCAGCTAGCTTGCACAAAAACCTGATATGTTGACATTCAAATTGCATTTACATAAATTTTATAATCCTTATATAATATTTTAAAATGCGAAAGTAGTTTTATTTGTCTGTGTCTATCTGTAGCGCTTTCACATCAAAACTACAGAACAGATTTAAGTGAAGTTTTGGTACCCAGGTAGTCTAGAGCCTGGGAAAGAACATAGGCTATTTTTTATCCGTGTGCGAGACATAGTTTTCTCGGGACACGCGTGGAACCGCGGGGAACAGTCGTCCTTTCTTTTATGTGATGAAATATCCTTAAAACCAGAATCAAAGAAGAACACATACATTGGTATTCATTCTCATGGTCTCTTACGAGTGATATAAGCCTTCTTCGGCCCTGGATTTCTGTCCTTGTCAAAGGCAATATGATACTTATTATGGAAATTCTATGCTCATCAGTGGATCAGAAAATACACCTATAATTATGGCCCCCCTTATTAAACGGGACTTAATCATAAGTGTGAAATGTCACTCAACTGTAGATTATGTTGCTACACTTTTGCCTGAGGGGAAAACAGTCATGACATTATTTCTTTTAGAGTTCCGTATCCAAACAATAAAAAGGGTGTAACTAAGACTTCGCTGTCCATCTTTTACTAGGCTGTATGTAAAAACATGATAATATATCTTGATCATCGTCTCCCGAGCCTTTTCCCCCAACTATGTTAGGCTCGGCTTTCAGTCTAATCGGATGCAGCTGAGTACCAGAGTTTTACAAGGAGCGACTGCCTATCTGACCTCCTCAATCCAGTTACCCGGGCAACCCAATACCCCTTGGTTTCATAGAACAGACGTGATTGTTTAGGCGTTTTATATATTGATATGCTACAGAACCCCTCGCTCGCGAGTTCGACTCACGCTTGGCCGGTTTTTTTCTCATAACAGACGAGGCGTTGAAAGCTGTATAATAAAATGATGATGTCGTTTGTTAATAAAGTGAACGGTCTCTGATGTAATACCGTGGCTGCATCTTTCGTCACGGCTAGGAGATGGCTGTTGTGACTTGTCATCAATTGGCACAAAAGTAAAGAATACATCTATATACTTAAAGCCTGATTGAGTTAAATCCATATTTGAGTAGATACTAGGGTCCACCTTCGGGGTTACCGCGGTCATGGCACATAAAGGGCTCCAGAAGGAACATGATGGGTTTTAGTTTAGTTACTCTTTCCTTAAGGCTCATAAAGGCCTTAGTTTTTAGATGGATCATAAGAATAATTTCTTTCCTTACTTGTCCCTAACAAGCTGAGTAATTTAGTATCCAATTAGCGATTCATATTTCAAAAGACACCATAAACCCACTTACCACAATACCATAGATTCATACACCTACATACCTGGCCAGTGACAAACAGATTTATCTACCAATTTGAACAGTTCCAGCCAAAAGCCCTGAGGTCAAACGACACAAATAATACATTACATGGCTGTCGATATAGTAACGGGTCGCCCACTCAAGCATTTCTCTATACCCCATGCTAACCGAATTTGGTTACCATTAGTTGTATACGGGAACAGAACGCCAAAGATCAAGATTGGAGACAGATGCGGCTAATATCGTTGAGTGGTTTGGATGGATGTGTATTGTGACTACGAAATTCTGGGAAATGTGTTAAGAATATCTATTGCAAAAGATATAGCCATAAAACTTACGTAGTGAGCAGCAGTAAGAAGAGACTGCCTAGCCGAATTAAAATTCTTTTCTTGTTTCTATTTACTTAAAGTCCTTATTTAAAAGCCAGTTCAATTTAGGATGAAATTAGGTAAAGGACATTAACATACGATGTCGAATTCAAAACCTCCTGCTTTTTAGGAAGTGGTTAAAAAACTGAAGCTAGAACTTCATTTAGATACCTGTACATCGATAAATAGGCAGTCCCACAGAAAAAAAACTCACACCCCTACACCCGCAATTAGTAAAAAGATATTATTTTTGAAATATTCATCGCGATTCATTTGACAATCAACTTACACACATACGGCTGCGTGTCAAATAAAAAGTAAACATGATAAAAATAGCATGACATACAGGCGTCGCCTCGCTTCGCAATAAATGTGTTTTCAGTACCGATAAACGATCTCCATATCTTCACGACTAGTTAAGTAAACAAGTTTCCATCTAGATAAAAACACCTTATTTTTTTAGTCAGATATGCAAATACTTGGTGGGCAGACAAAAACTGTGTTTCAGGAGTTCTGCCCAAGAAATACATAGGTACCCAGGAATAATTTACTATAATAGGCATGGCGAAAGAAAAAAACACTGTGTCCAATATTTTTTAATTTAAAATGTGGACTATTTAGAATCACTATTTTTAGGGTTCTGCACCCCAAAAGGGTAAAAGGAGCCCCTTTTGTTTTCGCTCCTCTGTCCGTCCCGTCCGTCTGTCACCAGGCTGTATCTCATGAACCGTAATAAGTAGTAAGAGACTTGAAATTTTCACAGATGATGTATTTCTATTGCCACTATAACAACAAATACTGAAAACTAGAATAAAATAACTATTTTGGGGGGCTCTCATACAACAAACGTGATTTTAAATAATCGGACGGAACCCTTCGGGCGAGTACAACTCGCACTTGGCCGGTTTTTTAACCCCAACTTTGACCAATCCAAATCGCTCGCAGTCCTCACAGAGTCTATACCCAACATTATACCCTATTTGTCCATCTGTCTATACTTAATGGTTACCGCTGGTCACGCCGGTCGGTAGGTCAATGACCCTCTCATTGTCTCAACTTTTACCCGGCTCGAATCACTCGCGTTTAACAGTGAGTAAGAATTAGAAAACGATTTAAAATGCCGCCCCGTGAGAACTACTATATAATAAAGGATATTATTATGTACTGTAGTTGAATTTTATTTAGTAGGTACAAAGTAGGTATTTATGTTACAAAGTGTGATGTAAGATTGCCTTATGTAATATGAGTTAACATGACTGTTTATTATTTGAAAACGATTTTATAATAGCTATATCATACATCATAGATTTGAAAATACGGGATAGAATTTGGTAAAATATATTTTTAATTACTTATTTATTTAATTTAATCAAACTAAATAAAAAAATGTTTAGTTGAAAATGCATATTGAGAACCGCAATCTCTTAAAATTAACTTGGTATATTCAATCATACTGATTTTTGTCCTTGTTGGGTATGAAATGTGTTTCTATGAGTGGGCGGTTTTATGTGTCTTTTAAGTATATTACTTCGCAAAGGGTTTTGATTCAGATTTCGCTATGGCAACAAATTAATCATTTAAATTAAGACCCTACCTACATAGGTACCTATTTTCTTAGACTAAAAACGTCGTACCACAAAACCTTTAAAAGCCTGTTGAACACTACTATAATAGGGTCTGTTTTTACAGCCACACTTTTTTTAGACAAGTGTTCAACAAATGTTTAAGTTTTTGTAGTAAGGCTGAAAGAGGCTAGCTCGATTATTTTTTCGTACCTTGTACCACCTAAACCGTCTTAGCAATCCAGTAAGCTTTGTCTCAAGTACCACAATAAATATGATACCAAGAAATTCAGGTGACACCAATAAAAAACAAATGACTATCACGTTCAAAGTTACCTGTAATGATTATTATCTTTTAATGAGGGTTTTGTAAAAATGGCGTCCACGAGGTGGCAGCACCGAGTCGTCAGGTCCAGATAACTGTCAAAGTGCTTATCTTTACTATGAATAGTGAACGATTTTAGTGTTTTTTTTATTTTATAATTAAAGCACTGCATTATTGTTTTACTATTGCGGTTGAGTAAATAAAAAAAACTAAATCATATTGTGTTAAAAAAAATTTTCAACAAGCTTTTCCTTATGTACCAGTGACTTTTGCACCCTCTCTCTTAGCTCAATTTTTAGTTCGGAACCTTATTCTGACCGAAGTCCATAATAAAATCAATAACACTTCCCAATATAACAGAATTTCAATAAACAATAAGTTCGGCACCTACAATTCCATACTATTTGACAGCCTGTTTGGACCAGACGCATACGTGGCGCACCCGGTGGCAGAAAAAATTTCAAAAGCCCTCATTGGTTGTCAACAGTTCTAAAACCCAAAGTATTTTCAACCTTGATGTGTTAATTTTAAGGTTTGTTTTGTGAAATGAATGGTTTCTTTTAAATTTCTACGTAAACGTTATAAGGCGTGTTGGTACACATGTAATATCTCAATGCAGACTCTATTGATTTGATGTTAGGCGTCTCAGAAAATCTGTTTTAGTTGTACTTGTGTTTTGTCTTTTACTTTATTTAATCCCGTCTCTATTCAGTTCTTTACTTATTACTTAATTCCTGAACTCTCGTTTTGAGGGCTCATAAGTTTAAACCGACTACCCAATAAAACCGGCAAGTGCGAGTCGAAACTCGCGCACGAAGGGTTCCGTACCCATTGTTTATAAAACGGACAAAAAAATCACGACTGTTGTATGGGAGCCCCCTAAAATATTTATTTTATTCCAGTTTTCAGTACTTGTGTTGTTATAGCGGCAACAGAAATACATCCATCTGTGAAGATTTCAACTCTCTAACTATCACGGTTCATGAGACTACAGCCTGGAGGACAGAGGGAGCGAAAACAATACGGTCCCGTTTTTACCCCTTGGGTACGGAACCCTAAAAAGGAGGAGGTTCTCAATTCGGATGTTTGTATATCTTCTTTAACTGAATAATGAAAAATTCTAAAAGTTAAGTAGTTTTAGCGTGACAGACAGGTACTTATGAATTGACATATAATATGTGTAACGATTGACACACAATAATGTGGCTTTCTATTGATAAAATAATTTACATTATCAGTTCAGTAGATCTAAAGATTGCTGACCCTCTCAAACTTTACCCTCTATGTGATAAAGATTCTTGGCTCGTCTTCAAAGAAATATGAAAGACCTATCAAAGGGCTCTTCTCTTATCACTGACTCTTATCAGTATTCATGGATAATCTACTATGTAATAATAATGCGGCTATCGATTAACGTCACATTATTTACATTTAACCTTGTTTGTTTCATAAATTATTTACTAAGGGTAGGGTTGCACATTGTACCTTACAAGAGCACCGTTACAAGTCGCCAAACCAAAATAAATGTATCAAAAGAAGTTCTCCTGACGATAATAAAATAGTGCTCTAAGTTCTTCAAAGTTTAATGTTACACCAGAACCTGACTATTCTACTCAGAGGAATCTACTAGATCTGTCCTGTATTTGCCTCCTTTTAGCCGTCTCCTTTTAGTACAGAAGCAGTTATCCCATATTCTTCCTTTCTCCCTGGTTTCATACACCATCCTTAAGTAAATTGTGATTAACAACAAAGTATAACAGACTTTTGTAATTTATTCGCATTTTTGTTGTCTTTAAACACTTATCAAAACGTCCATTTAACTTTTTCTAACAACACTATTAAACACTTGCTTCAATCGACAAAAGTAAGTGTGACTAACCTGTTTGTTCTAGACATTAGCTTAACAAAAACTAGTCCTAATTATTCGGACTTCCTTCACTAATAAACATCACAGTACATTTACTAAGAGTCGAGAGGAACTGAACTGAGACATCCGTTGGATTTGAATCAAGATGGTTTTTATTTGAGACAGAGCCTGTTGGGAAAGCGATCATCAGCTGTAGAAAAAATAACGAAATCTTAAATACATGTCAATCAGCTATTTAACTTTTTTGTTATTAATACTATTAACATGCGTCCTATTGCTACAATTGAAGTGCAACCCAACGAAGATCACTTCAATCCTTTGGAGAAACTAGGATCATAGATTACGTATTAGTTTATAAGTATTGTAATGTGTATTTGTATTTTTATGGGGCCATAGTAGCCTGAAAAAAAAAATTGGCAACCAGGACCTGGTCTCGAAAATCTTCGCTTATTAACACAAAACAGGTATTGGATGATGATATTTTCGTCAGTATAGCAACAAGTGAGGTATGTATCGTTAAATCAATATACAGATAAGAAGTATGTCAATATTACGGAAATATTTACATTCATTAAATGCATGTGTTTAAATAAGTTACGAATCGTTGATACCTTGAAATCGATGTCATTGCAGGAATTATAGTTTAATAATCACATTAAATCCACGAGGTATTTCAGAAAGGCACGATAAATTGGTGGGTCCTGGCTGTCATTTGAACACCATTGGAAGTCGTTAGGGGTAGTCAGAAGCCTGACAAACAGTCTTACATATATCTACCGGGTTGGGTTGCCGGGTTACTGGGTTGAGGATGTCAGATAGGCAAGTCGCTCATTGTAAAACACTCGGTACTGTACTGCATGCGATAGATTGGAAGCCGACCCCAATATCTTTGGGAAAAGGCTAGGCAGATGATGGCTTTTAATTTATTCCCTTCTGGAAGTGATCTTCAATTGGGCACGACGATATAAAATCAAATTGAACTTCAAAGAACCACTTGGTAATCTAGCAACTAGCACATTTGTATTACCATAGTATGCATGAAGTCATATTCTCAATGTTCTAGGAATCTAAACGAAAAAAAAAACGTAACTTACATCCTCAGTCAAATAATAATAGTATTTGGAGGATATGAGTCATTTAAATACCTTCGAGCAACCGGTAGGAAATGGCTTTGGGTCTAAAGAATTACTTGTAGCTTATTGGTGTAATTATTCTGTCTATATTCATTAGTAGTTCTAATTAAATATCGTTATTTAACAACAATTTTTAGACGCTTTGATGCTTCCTTGCTTCAAGGAATTACATTTTTGCAGCTACAATACGTTCGGTTCAATGAAGCGAGTTATAATAATTTTATTGCAAGAACGATTACAACAAAAAAATTGCATTTGATCATAGTTTTCTTTTAGGGAAATTTCTACCTATCCTACTAGTAGCCCTTTTAAACATGTTTTCTCTTAATCGTGTTCCCCGTGGTCATGCAAAATACTAGTCTAATTTTACGACAACATTTAGTATTCTTTTACTTACATAACTGGGTTGAGGAGGTCAGACAGGCAGTCGCTCCTTGTAAAACCACTGGTAGGTTACTAAGCTGAACCCGGTTAGACTGGAAGCCGAACCCCAACCATAGTTGGGGAAAGGCTCGGCAGATGATGATGAGTAGTTTTAAGAAATGGTTTGTGATCTGGGATCTTGGACATCCCAATACATAATTGCTTTTGCTAAAACTTCCCTTAACTTTAAAGTCAAAGGTTTTTATTTCATATGGACTTATTGGAAGTGCTTTAGAAACGTCATTAGCTAGGTGTAAAAAAGTTGTTCTTCTCACCTTTACCGGCAGTTATCATTCAGAGCCGCGGCCCCACGTCCTGCTGGGCACTCATGCTGCACTCATGCTGCTCCACTAAGGACATGTCACTGTTCACTGCACCTGCACTACACTACACAAGTCACTTAGCACATGATTGTATATCCAGGTTTTGTGGTCTGTAACAAAAGAAAGAGATAATCAGCATTTAAAAAAAGCAATTAGAAATATACCGACTTGACCAATGGACAGCAAGTATACTGGCTGGTTATCGTTATAGTGAAATGGTGCAACTGGATTTCAGAGTGGTAGAATTAGGTAGTTGGCCAAATATATACACACAGCATGATATGAGAATCTGTGACTTCATAGTTTTCATGTTCATAAAAATTGCATAGAAGATAAACGATTTAAACTGTTCAACAAAAGTACATATTTTATTTGACTAGATGTCGACTACCGTATTTTGCCGAAAACGATAAAGGACAGCGACTAAAATTACCGAGAACGTTACACAAAATAAAATAAAGAGTATGTCAAAGAGAAATTAAGGATATCATATTTCAAATTCCCCTAATACCGATATAAAACAGTAACAAAAATATGAAATCAGGTAGCAGGGTAGAAGAGAGACTGACACTGATAGACCATTCTGATGCAAATGCAATGAATAGCATTATAATAGAATTCACGAAGGTCATGGCTATTGCAGTACATATTATAGTAGAATCAAACCAGTTTAAACCAGGAATCCAAAGATTTCTTCAGAATGCTAAAGAATTAGTTAGGGATAACTTCAGGGAAATCACCATTAATTGAAAAAATAACGGTTTTGTCTTTTTTGGCTTCAAACTAAAACTCTCCTTGTGGGAAAGAGCACGATTATTTCTACTTAGCTTTTTTTTGTTAAACAAGAAATGACTGTATAGTAAAGCAAATGGCACAAAAAGAAAACTTAAAACTCAAAAAATACAATTAGAATACAAAATAGAAACAATAATTCAACAACAAAATAACGGTCGAGCTCACATACAAAATTAAACGTACACAGAAGCACCCTAATAAAATTACCTTAGCTACTATTCAGCGAAATTATCGTTCACAATGCCAACCACCCTTATTGGGGTTTTCCTCCCCTTTGTTTACCCTCTCACTTACTCCTACACATTTACAATCCTCTATCCCTTTCTAGCTGACTCTAGGATTTCGTTGGAAATACGACACGTCAAATTTTATGTTTAAATGGGACGATGAGTGGTTGTTTCTAAAATATTGCCTTTGTATCGCCTAAATACTTGCTTCACTATTAAGTAGTTTATTAGGTCAAAATACATGTCAATATTCTTCAGAATCACTAATCATTTTGGGCACTCTTAGATCATCCCTCATCTACTTTATCTTTAGTGCACCTGCAGCTCTCATAGCGTCATCTATGTAAAATTGTCATTTTTTCACCACCTCCCCAACCTTATTTATCCGTGCATATTATGGAAAACTTGTATGAAACACACCAGGGCGGTTTATAACAGCTACCGTTTCCCGGTACCGGGTATCGATCCTGAGCTAGTATGAAGTGTAATTAAGGGACCAACGGTCAGAAAGTCCGCTGGCCCGAGATTGAAATAGTACTTAACCTAGAAATAATGTGCTCTTCTCCTAATATTTAGAAGTTAGGCTAGTCTCTGCCAATTGAGCAGTTTTTATTACTTGTTCAAGTACATTTAGTTGATGATATTGATCATTAATTATCTTATGGTACCTCAATGTGATCTTTTACAATGACTTGCTTATTTAGTAGGTTAAACCCAAAGTTGGCAGTAAAAGAAAAGCAAGTGAGATAAAAAAAAGTTGGTCAATCTTGTGCCTTATGGCTAGAACGTAAACCGTTTATTTAACGGGAATACACTTGGGAATAGACTGGGCATTATTTAAATTGCCTAAAAGCAAAATCAAATAGTAGTAGTCAAATAGTACTAGAAAACTAAGATTCATGAATTCCTCTGCAAAAACCTACTTTATTATTCTATTATGATCATAGATTCCGGAGATATCAATAAAAATGTATGTCACGTCAAACATGCCTTAGTTAGAAATAACCATGGGAATGGATTCATAGATCAATCGTACGGCTCGCAATATAACTCTAAGTGTTCAAATTATTATGGTGTCGGAACTGCAGTCGTAAATCCCGGGTCTAGTCTAACTTTATGGTCTATCGGCTTTCAGTACAAAGTGAGACTGTTCACATGAGTTTTATGACTTATGTGGACGCTGGGCCAGGAGTGTTATTTTTATCTGCATTCCTAGATAGAGGTGGAATGATTTCTCTAACTGTAGAAATAAAGACCTTTATAATAGGTATTACTAGCTCTTGACAGCGATTTCACCCACAACCCGTGGGAAACTACACCACGCACTTGGATAAAAGTAGTCTATAAGCCCCTAAAAGTACCTAATCATCCTCATCAATGGGACTGTCTAACACTCGAAAAAAATATTCATATTGATATGTAGGTGCAAAGATAAGCGCATTCAAGCAAGCAAATATATTCTAACAAGGGACTACAATGGAACATTGTAGTACACTTCTCTTTAATACTCCTTGGTCACATCTGGTTAGACCCGAGACTTTAAGTTACTTCGCAAAAAGTCTGGCCTGAGTAAATCAAGCGCGACTATTTTAGTCTACAAATTCCTACTGAGTATATCTATTGGGTCTTTTTTTTAATATTTATTATTCTAATGACTTCTTTAGTTGTAGCAGACAGATTACTGTATGCTAATGAATTATTAGTTTCAGATTTAAGGGCTCATAAATCAAAGTGCATACGAAAACTCAATTAGACTGATACAGAGGAAAATAAAAAATGTTGACACCCAATCTAACCGTTACCGGACAGCATTCTTTCTAAACGTCCATAAAATCAAACCAAACAAGGGAGCCACCCCTCTTCCCGCAGTGGTGCCAAATTATACCAAATGCTGTGATTCGTAATAATATACCATTTTATTTGCAGTACAATTCATAATTAGGGTTTTCCTTTTTTGTACCTAAATTGCAGTGACTTGTAAAAGGTGTATGCATTATACCATTTTGAGAATAGATCGTGTTTTCTTGCTTTTGTTTCTTATGGAGAATGTTCGATCTGTTTTCTTGAGAGACCAAAAAAGGTATGCAATAACGGTGTGATCACTCGGGCTCGAACATAATAAGCAAATTGAAGGTAATACCTACTCCAAAATAGAACATGGTCCAAATTACGTAAAAAAGGATTGAAGAGTATCAATAAATCATCAACATATAAAAGAATGTGTAGACAAGTAAATAAAACTGACCCTTTTAACATTATTTACTGATAAACTGGGTTATAGATCCGAACAATAGCGTGTCAGATTCATTTCAAATCAAATACCCTTATAACATACCTAGACCTAGTTACATTTAAGTTCATATCCATTATCTCAACTGGGAGCTGCTAAAACGTTTACTCTGAATCATACGCATTACGCTAGCGCTATCCCAAAACGTAGAATTAACATGTGAAAAGCCAGCATTAGGCGGCTACCTAGCTCCGGCGCGGTCCAGCCACCCACACAAGCAAAACACTATAGCTACACACGCAAAGATGTCTCCAACAAAATAAAACACCGGCCCCCTGTCATATGGTATTGATTCCGACCCTTCGAATGCCGTCCCTCTCGCACACCGGTCAGCAACGAAAGTGCGAAAAGGACAGGTGTAGATACTTTCTCTTAGCGACTCGGTTTGAGATGTAATGTTTACTTGTGTGCAGATTAATACCTCGGGTAACGCACTGCTTGGGATGATTTCTGTACTAGCTTTTTAGTGTCCCCGAGTCGGGTTTTGATCGGTTCGAGGAAAAGTGATGGTCGTTTAAGTAGAACTATAATGCTTTTCTTATTACTGACCCTTGAAGTGGACGGTTGAGTGTTTTGTATGCTTTCCTTGTTTATGTTTGTATGTGTGTAAGTAAAGGTGCAAAGAACTCTTTGTCTAGGATGACGCATTGGCGTTATACATTTGCTTTCTGTACAAATTCTAGACATAATAAGTGCAATTCTTTGCTAACATAAAAAAGGTATTGAATAGAAAAAATGTTTGCCCGCTCACTGTATATTGTTGTGAATAATTAAAACACTACATCTTGAATCGATTGTTGGGACGTTAATAGCAATTTGTATGACTGAGTTTTATGCAGAAAAACGTTCGTAGGTTGCAATTTGAGCCTCAATGTTTACACCAACAAGATACATTTTGGCATAAGCCTGTATCCAACAATACAGGAGACGAGATCACCTTTGTACCTAGTAGCATTGTATATGCTGAAGGCATTTCAACATCGGAGATCGAATTGTCCGGGATCCCAACAGAGCGGTCCTGCCTACGCCGACTGAACATCCAACTACTATATATATGAGCTCTATACACATTTATATCTATTTTGATGGATAGACCGGTTTGCAGGGGTGAACACTTCGCCCCCTAATTTAAGTATATAGTTAGGGGTGGTTTGGGGTACATAAAGGGTAGAATTAATCCGCGCTTGTTTCTAGGGCGCGTGTACAACAGATGTATGGAGAACTGGACATGGAAGGGAACTTTAAATTGTAATTGTGTAAGTGCCTTTTATGTTGTAAGTGAGAATGAATTACTTGAAACTATTCATTGGCGTTACAGTACCCTGTCTATCAGGCTATTAAAAAATATATACGATCCAAATAGATGTCCCCAATTAGCAATTAGAAATGTCGAATCAAATAAACAAATGTTAAATAAAAGAATAGTCTTGTTTTTTCAACATTCTGTTCCCATTCGAAAGCGACAAAAATGCATTGAATTTCAATACAGTCTGGCCCAGTCAATTTTGTAAATTTTTTTTCACTTGTAACACAGAACTGACGCTGAAACACAAAGGGACGTAATTCTGCATGCAGCGATGATGCAAAATCGTTACTATCACCATAATTTTAGAGTGATCTTTTAAATGATTGTTTTTTTGAGTTATAGGAATACGTAAGTTTATTATTTTGTGTGCATCCAGAGATTAGATTGACGAAGCTTTTGCTGTTATTACTTCTGGGCTCTCAATGTAAGGGTGCTTTTACGGGAACCGGTTTCTGGTAGAATGTGGTGAATAATTGTTTTAAAAGTGTTGTGCGAAAATAGCGCCATCTAGATGCGTTACAATACTAAGTTTTTGATGAACTTTTATTATGCATATTGGTAGCCAAAAATACGATTTTTTCTACATTTCAGACTCCTTCAATCCTGAGGCCGGAAAAAATGTTACTTCATATTAAAACAAGCATTTACCCGTTATGTGGGGACTACTTTGAGCACACAGATAAAGAACCCGGCCAACAACTCTTCAAAATTGAAACATTTTTAAAAGGTTTAACATCAATAAACCACGGCCACGAATCGCTCTAAGTGTATATTTTTGGGTAAGTAATTGAAATCTACATACACGCCAGAACATTTACTAGTTACTAGTTAATGTTACAATAAATTCTTCCGTACACGGTGAACGGACAAAAGAAAGTAGCTTGAATTAAATCGCCTATCAATTCACACACTACCTCTATTTGCATGTTCACACAGTTAATAACACTGTCACGACTAGGGTTTACAGAAGAAACTTTTTAAAACTATAGCACTATGTGTTTAGCAATACTGGGCATCTAATATATTGCTTCCATTTACCATCAAATGGCTAAGATCCGACAAACTTTGGCATACGAAGATTTTGGAGTAAAGAAATAATTGAGGACTTTGAAGGATCCATTTTTATCATTACAATTGACACTATATAAAATCATGATCTCATCAGTGTTTGAACTTCTAGAGGATTAAAATTTGACGAAATCTTCACATAGAATATGATGGCCACATCAGACTGGTGCCAAATATATGTAGATACTTATACCTGCCACTAAAGGTACGCAGTTAAAAGTCATGATAATAGACCAGAGCCCTAAAAGAAGTAGTGTTATTCTAAAGCCGAACAACCCTATGCTCAAGCGCATATGAAAACGCCACTATAGTTAACATGGGAAACAGAATCAGACGTATCAGACTGGGTCACTTTCTATTTGTTGCCTAACCTATGGTGCTTCTTAACATGGCCATCTAGGACAATGCCAAAGACAGTACCCTACAACAGTGTGAAGAATTTAAGAAGCCATTTTAAGCTCCGTACTCAAAGGGTAATAGCAGGATCCATATGATTTTGCCCTTTTTTAAGCTAGATACGATTATAAATAACGGTTCGGAGCTCCATGCATGACTCCAACTCCCACTTAACTGTTTTTTTATTTTGTAGGGAAATTCGCGTTATTGATGCTGTAAAAAGTGCACATATATATATTGTATATGTATTTATGTAAGTGATAAAGTTGTTGTAAATGAAATCGAAGTCAAAATCTTGTTCAATACCTAAGTTTTTTTTCTTAATAACTCTCTGTCTGCTATTAGAAGCAAAACCCACGTTCATTCCACAGCACAGTATTTCAAAAATGTTAAACATGAGTTGGTTTAAAGTTACAAGTACCCTCTTTCTTTGCAGGAAAAGTTTTGTTGCTAACTACGTCGGAAGTGCGTTTAAGTCCATTTTTGGTAACATTTATCTTGTGTTTATTGCTGTTAATTTTGTGTCTTACGTCTCTTTATTAGTTGATGTTATTTTGCATAATTATGTTCTTGTTAATTGATACATTGTCATTATAATTATATTTAGGCTTTGCTATATTAATTATTTTTAATCATAGACATATGTAAAGCCTCAAGTAAAGTAGAGCTACTTTCTGACAAATCTCTCTATTACCTTAACCATCTTTCATACAGTGCGCTTCGCCAATAGATTTCAATTAATCTACATATACATTTCTGAACATTTTTAATTTGCTGACGACTATAATCTATAATAGTTTTGTCAACAAACAGTGATGTGCATTTGGCACAGTTACACACAGTCTAGCAATATTACACGTCATTATATCTCCTACAATATGTCTGCTAACATCGATATTTTCTAGTCTGGTGACTAATCTTGCTCATATGTCATTTCAGTTTTGGACTGTTGAATCATACGTATTATACTAAGTAGGTATGTATGTCATTGGATGACTTTCATTTGTTCTGTACATTGATCTTCTTGAGAAACGTAATCCGTCTTGTCAAGTTTTGGGTTCCATTTTTCACCTTTGTTTGATAATGGGTCGTTGAAGTCAAAGTGATCAAAAGGTTTATTTAGTTATGTAGGTACATCAGTTTGATGTTCACATGAAGTTAAATTAATTGAAATAGTCTCTCAACAAAATAAACCTACTGCAGACAAAAACTGTTGTCCGATAGTTGACCCTATACAGATTTATAAGGCTGATCAAACTCTCGGACTTAAGCGATCTCTAAAGTCTCAAGTTAACACATCTTATATGGCTGAAAAATGACTCATAACAATACCTGCAAAAGTAAATAAACCAGTAAAAAACATCAAAGCCAATAAAATCCTATATCACATGAAAAACGAGAGTAGCAAAGAAAGTGGTTTGTCGTTTTACCCCTGAACGTGAAACGGGAAATAAAAGAACCACAGAGGTTGTTAACCTAAAGACAATAACAACTGGGAGGCCTAACGATTTGATAGACAGGACTTTGACGGTACAGGATCCATTAAAAAAGACCTATTACCTCTAAATAAACACTAATATTATAAAGCCTATGTTCAGCAGTGGAAGTCCTATGGCTGAGATGATGATGATGATGATTATAAAGCTGCAGTTTGTAAAAAATCTTGTCAGTGTAAGATAGCTCACTGATGCATACTCTATAACACCTAGAAAGACTATTTCTGCTATCACAACAGTCAGGACTTATAGACAAGACAAACCCCAAACAGGTGATACACCACAATCAAGTTCAAAAAGATCTACATATATTCAGCAGTTTATCAATGAAATGACTAAGAAAACTGACCTATTACCCAAAAAATCTTACGCACAACATAGCAACTCAAAACATCATCCAGAAATTTCGACAAACGCATGCAAAAATGCATTCTGCTCCCAATCTCGTCCTCACATCACAATCAATTTGTTTATTGTTCCGAATGTCGCCCAAAATAACAATGCACGCACACCCGCATCGACCAGGTGTAAGGAACACTACCAAGCCTCCAGAAAAAACCTCATCTGCATATCCTAACCACTGCTGACCAATTAACAACCTTACATCACCGTAATAAGGTCTTTAGCACTTACAACGTAATCTTGTTCAAAAAAACACGCAGTCAATGTCCTTAGTTGCATTCGTGTGCTATCTCTTTCGTTTACATAGTGTTTGAAAGAGACGGTGCAGGGATTGTGACAAAAAATGATCGCTTGCGCACTGTGGGGACGTCGAATAGTATTTGCATTTTTTTGACGGTAAAGTAAAAGTATTATTATTTTCTGCAACTATTCTGCTAAACGAAGAACATGAGATGTTTTAGTATTGAAGCTTATTAGGTATACTCTCCCTATAAAATCGTGAAAGTCGAAAGAGAAAGGCTTGCTAGACAGATAGGTTAACGATCAGTGCACGGTGTAGCATGAAAAACAATATTTTGCAAGTCCGATTTCAAGGTCAAATTGGCGTGTATGAATCATGGATAAAACTATATGATTTTGCTGAGGAGTATCTTTATCTTCAATAACTTGATCTCAATCTTGATCATTTATCGAAAAGCCGGTCATATTAATTCTTGGTTTTCCTACTTGCATTTACTTGTATTTATTTTTAACTTATGTCTCCAGTTTTGCTCTGCTATAAGCCGTTACAATGTATTATTACAAACTGTACTAACATTAGCATCTATTACCCAGACCTACATGTATATCTTATTGTTCGTTTTATTCAAATTATGCATAAAGAGCGGGTAGGAAATAGCAATTATGTTCGTGTTCTGTAGACAAGGCCGAATCAATCTGAATAACGTGTGATTTATAATATAACATTATACTTCTGTATTATGGTCTTAATCTAATGAATATTGTTTGTCTTTGAATAGATGCTTTGTCATCCCATGTCAGATTATGACGACAGCCTTATTAAAGTTTCCATCAATTAAAATGATGTTAGCTTTACTTCAATCTTCGATATCATTAGAAGTCAGTTTCTTCTGAATTCTGGCGTTCATTTGATAAAAACCGTCATGGTTACTTCAGTATATATCAGCAGAAGCTTTCCCAATCTATAATTCTTCATAACCTTAGTCAGAATGGGTCTTATGTCTACATAATCAACAGTCAAAAGGCGTGTTGCGTCATTACGCTATAATATACTTGTATAATTACAGGAAACATTAAATTAGGAATCGTTACTTCGGCTACAAAATTTTACTGTCAACAACCATTACTAATTAACACCACAGTTTTAGTAAATGATGAACCTTCCAAAATGACAATCCCAACGAAGTTTTGAAATACCTCTTGATTTCCTCGACAAGACCAGTCCGTAATTAAGTAATACATTACAAATGCATACTTAAGCAGCTATGTGGATAGGAAGTGAAAATGTCACAGCTATACTTGCGAACGCATCCGATGCATACTTGCATACGATTAGTGCATTCGTGCTATACTTTCCTATCTTGCATTCAGTTTATGCACTGCAGAAATAGTTAGCTGGTTCCTTAATCGATAACCGAATACATTTTAGGATCTTGTTAAATTGTTACAGCCTTTTTATCGTCCCACTGCTGGGCACAGGCCTCCTCATACACGGAGAAGAATTGAGCATTAATCACCATGCTTGCTTAATGCGGGTGAGCTTCTAGGATCTTTCCTTCCAATTTTTTTCAAGGGCAGAAATACATTTTTCGTCAATCCAGTAAAAAAGTTTTATATGTTGATGATTGCTTAATCGTTCCTTTTTTGGATAGGTCATGTAAAAAAACTGTAATGTGTTATGGAATCTATAGACGGTTCAATTATAGAATCATACGTTACCTTTGCAGAAATCCAAAGCATTAAAAAGTTTAAAGTAGTAAGTGTAAAGTAGTGTTGATATTACATAATTCTGTGAAATTGCACCACGATTCTCAATAATAAGAATACTAATCGTTGGTTTTTTCTAGTTATAATAAAACATAGCGGGTTATTCGGAATGAATTCTAGATTGAGATCAATAATGCTATCAATACCTAAGGCAGCTTGATATACCAACTATAAACTCTGACACAAATGAATACAAGGCAAGAAATAAAGACTAAATAGAGAGGGATAAGTACAAACTATATTAAGATTATGAGAAATCATTTTAACTTCAAGTCACATCGAAACTGAGTTTTAATCCACCCATAAATAATGAACATTGAAAAGAAAAGATTCTGCCTTTAAGGCACGATATAGAATTAATGGTACAGCCCAACTTCAGGTCAGTGGTAACAGTTTTATAGGAAAAATCGTACCCTTATTACTATTGATTTAAGGTGCATGAAGTTACCACCTAATGTGCAGTTTAACTGTACCCTATAAATATTATAAACGATGATACTATCTACTATCAACGCTTCAATAGCTGTATCTCTCGCAATTTGTTCCAATTAATCTGCTGATGTCAATAATAAAATAATTTATATCTATGAGAATCATTTTGTTCATTGTCAATTTTATATTGAACTAATCATTAATAGGCTCTGTGTATACTTTCATTTACAAGTGCTCGGTTATTGTTATCGAGTATTTATTTGAAAACGTTATAAGAGTGGCTTGAGACTTAAAGAAAGATTTTTGCACCTTTAAACAAGAGATATTTTAGCGAGTTCAAAAAGGGGTATTTGATTTACAAATGTTTTGCGCTCTAATAATTTCATTATTGGCATGCTTATTCCATGCCCGTAGTAGTATTAAAACCCATTTTGGAATGTCTCTCTGTATATTTGAGATACAACATCTTTATTTTGTCCCACTGGTCAAGGACTAAATTAGCACTCTGTTTGTAATAAGTACATAATAAGATTTAGTCATTGGTCATTTAGTCATTGTCTAAGTGATATCTTAGACACCAATGACTGTTTCGGATAGCACGTAAAACTGTAGGTCCCGACTGTCATTGAACATTTTGGCAGTCGTTACGGGTAGTCAGAAGCCAGTAAGTCTGACACCCAGTCTAACAAGGGGTATTTGGTTGGTTGGGTTGCCGGTTAGACTGGAAGCCAGACCCAACATAGTTGGGAAAAAGGCTCGGAGGTTGGATATCAAGATTTAGCAGATTTATAAAACCATCATCAATATAAGCGTAGAAAACAAAGAACAAGAAATAAAGGATATAATAAAAGAAAGCGTCACAGCACGAAGTAACAGGTCTAATGGAGATATTTTCCACGCAAGTGACATCATTGTTATATGACTGTATTGTTCGGCCATTTCCGAGACTCGCGTACTCAGAAACGCATCGATGATGAGAAGTTGTTTTAACCAGTTATTGAGACAGTTTATTTTGTGGTTTAAGGGTTTGAAGATGGCTTATATTCTCAGGTAAAGAAAATCATGTTAATCTCTTGCTTTGTCTGTCACTGGTGCATGAGTTAGCTGACATTTAGCATTGGTGCATGCGCATTGAATGATTTGGATTACTCATCCAAATGCATGCCCAATTCAAAAAGAACAGCAAATAACTACCTAACTAATATTAATTAATTTAACTGTCAAAAGATCTAGACAATCAATGTTATATTGGCAAAATGTACAATATGCGAGTCGATAATCATTTATTTATGTAAGTAATCTAAGTACTTATTAGAAGCATTCTAGCTTTAAACTATGTATTTTCGACAGCGAGCTTACCTAGTGCAATTTTCAGTACATTCTAACATGCTGATCACAGTCGCACCTCGTCCCTTTGTCCACTAATAGTGGTTGCGCCTTTGACATGACCTTGCGTATGATGTCGGCTTGCAGTCAAGCCCCAGCCTATATCCAGTCTAGTTTGATCTAAAATTGCTAACACAGTTCAAAATGCAGATAGATCGATCTGCCCTGGTGATTGAAAAGTACTAGAGAAACATTTTTTTAGGCCAAATCTGGAATCTTCAAAGTCTATAGATAGACCCTGCCATCTTCTATAAGATACATGATAAAATAATTTTCCTCTCAGCACAAGAGTTTTATCAAGTAAAAACATCAAAACTCGCAATAAAACCCCAAGATTTATGGTACCCAAATACTTGACAACCAAAATACCGGCTTTAAAAGCTACAAGAACTACCTTATGACACATACATGTCAGCAATAGGACTGTACTAGCTGAACACTCCACTTCTGGCAAGTTTTGCGCCAAACGTAGCTGGATGTCTGCCAATCCGCTAGGGAATTGATTTAATAATCTTTCATTTTACTGCCCACAATTCCTGTTTACATCGTTTTGTTTGTTAGCCATTTGGGCCTTTGTTTTGTGGTTCGTTTCAAACTTTTGGGCAGGATTTGATTTTGGAATGCGTTACGTGCTTAGAAAAGTACAATCTTTTTTCGAAGTCTTCTCACAATACAAAGATTTTTGGTGCGGGAAGAGGATCAGGCAACATAACGCAATGTTAAAAGGACAACTATAAAACAGGTGATAATAATGTCTTATTATTTCAACTTTACAAAAATAATAGATTAACCGAACGAGTAGCTGGAAGCCGACAGCAACATAGTTGGGAAAAGGCTCGGAGGATGATGATGACAAAAATAAATAGATTAGTGAAGATAACCCTTTACCAATATGAAATGATCTAAATGTAATAATATACTATTACATGATAGACGAGATGGCCTCCCACTACAATACAGTTATGCTAGAGACGGCTTTCAATCTAATAGCTTTCTGCAATTGAACGGGATCAAAGCGTCTTTGAAAATGCTGTATCTGGTGCACGACAACGGCTACTTGACTATAGGTCTCCGGTGGATTCAGTATAGATTAATAACATAGTGGAGCATCAAGACTGTTCTTGACCGAAGAGTTAGGCAGAGGCAGTATTAGATATTCTTAATACCAAAAAATAGGTCGGCTAGCCTTGTGATCATCGTAGAACTTTCTTAGTAACTTGTGTATAAGAGTAATTTTCTCCCATTTTGAGATTGCAAACTGTTAACATTGAATCTTGTATAAAAAAATGAATTGCTCTTCGCTAGTCTGACTAAACTCGAGAATGGCTGCACCGATTTGGCTCTCCTTTTAGTTTTAAAATGTTTGTAGAGGTCTAGGAATATCTTAAACGATACGAAGTTCGTTGGGTCAGCTAGTAATATAGAAAAATGTAAAGGTTTCTTTGATTAGAGCGACTTAGAAAAACTGTGGCTTCCTCTAAACCGATGTAAGTAAGTTGTCCAGTTTTTGAAAACACCCGACCGACACGCATTATTGTTCTTTACAATGCGCAACGCATTTGATCCTGAACACGCAGATACATAAAACCAAATAGAAATGACGAATCTCCAATCATTTACGCGTTTACCATATTCCGAGAATGAAAGAAAAACCACTGTTTATCAACCCACAATCGAAGAATTATTGAGCGAAACTTGTATTATGGTAATAATGAAGATCAAGGTAGTTAGTATAAAGGCTGTTATCACTAAATGGAATGCCTCTGCATATATTGCATTTGGTATGCATTCTGACGGTATCTGTTTCTACGTGTTTAGATCAGAATGTCTAGGAGATATGGACATATGCCTAAGTTGTGGTTGACCTTTTGTCTATCAATTTATCTTGTAGCAGTCTCAGAAATATTTGTAAAATCCCTACTAATATTATAAATGCGAAAGTAAACTCTGTCTGTCTGTCTGTTAAGCTTTCAAGTCCTAAAACACTGAACTGATTTTAATAAAAATTTGGTACAGAGGTTAGAGTTGATCTTGAGCAAATTAACATAGGATAGTTATACGCGATATAAACTCAAACTCTACGCGGGTGAAGCCGCGGGCGGAAGTAACTAGTTTTTTTTATAATTCAGGCGATTTTAGTAGCAAAACTGGACAATTGAAAAACAGAGATAACATTGACAGAAAGCTACACCATGATTTACAGTGACACAAATCAGGATAACAGGACCATGTTACTATAGATATAGGCAGTAGGTAACTGTAGACCAAAATACACGTTTGGTAAGTACATAAATGCAGCACAATATAGCGAAATGCTGCATCCAACCGTCGCCATAGCAATACATTGACAGGTTGTCGATTCAGCGGCGAATATTTCAGTGACCCATTTCCTAGTAAATCCCCCTTTTTAACTTTCAACCTATGGATAGGTTTCCTTTGTTCACTGAAACAGAGAACTTTAGCGTTGTTAATCCTAGGTATACTTCTGTACTGATGTAATAAAGAGGAAAAGTTTTCTTTTTTGTTTGCACCCCTAAAGGCTCCAGAGCTTCTGAACAGATTGAAAAATTCTTGCACTGTTAGAAAGCCTACACTATTTCCAAGTTATATAATGCACAATTTTTACCCAGTACGGGCAGTAGTTCCCACAGGACGCGGGTGATTGAAAATGCGTGAAACCGGTCATTATTATGTACAGCAGTAAAATTACTGTAAAAAACAATACCCAGGGGTTATTTCAGAAATAATTTCATGTGTTTCGTTTCATTCTTTAGTGCTCTTGATATTTAATGAAAACAGAAATCTCGCAATCAAAGTCTTCTAGTAACCGACTGTGGATTTTAAACCAATCTTAGCACCCTAAATCCCAGAATGGGAACATAAAAGGCAGATTTCGTAGATAAAAATAATTTTAAGCAGAATACTTTTTCAGCATATAAAAATGTCTTTAGCACTAATTACATCTTCAGTTTTTCTTCTAGGAACACCAAATTGATTTTTGGATTCAGTTGTATGGCCTAAGCTTTTCTCTGAATCAGAATTACAGACCAAACAGTATCATATTCCCAATAACCATGAAAGGTAATATATCAGTACTTCGCAGGATAAATTCTTTGTATGCTGACCTGAATATCGGTCTGCAATAACGTCGCATCATACAGATATTGAAACACATCGGTAAGGCTTGTAGTACGTACTATGTAATAGAGAATAGTATAGTATACTGATTGGAATTTGTATTGAATTTTCGCTGTATATGATTCTTGTTCACGACTTTAAAAAGAGAGGTTCTCAGTTTGACCCGTATGTAAGTATTGTACATGATTATCTCGCGCGGTTCAGCCAAAGAAACCGATTCTGGTGCGCTTTTTTTATGGTAGGTATTTCTGTAACTGCCTCGTTGGGTTGGGCCAAAAACGCTTTGTATGCTTACAGATCATTTACAAAGAAATCAGAAGTCTGGAAGTCTACTTCTCCCAGTGTCTGAAAGAGTAGGTAAAGCCGGCATTACATACTGTTATCCAGTAGCAGTTGTTATTAAAACTTCTTCGTAACAAAAAAAGAAAGTATCTGTCAAAAAAAAGTAATTACTGTAAATGGCGAAGACCTCTACCGATTCAGAGAAGTAAATAATATAATGAGGTAATTGATACAGGAAAGAAATTGAAAGGTCAATCTCTGAAGAATGACATTTCGTTATTTTTACGGGTACTTTTAGACGACAATTATCCAAAAAGTATCCCTTTCTACTGTTACCCCGGCCCTGAGAAACATCTTTCTGTACCCTGACAAATCAATCGTCTTTAAAGCCAGTTTTGAACCCAGTAGATTCAGCCGTTTAATCATGAAAGCATAAAACACCAACATACCAAAAGCAAATATAAGAAAAATGATTAATCAGCTCCTAATAGATAGTGGACAAATTAACAAAAACCAAAGCCTCTATCCCCTTGAAATAACTAACGAATATAAAAACACGAGCCCTACCAGAATACTCATGGTTGGTACTCAAATAGCCCTTCTACAGGTAGAAATCCGTGGGCGATCACTAGTTCGTTATATTTAGACTAGACCACAGACCTATAGAAAGGTCACGAGTTCACACGGGACCCAGTTGAATTATTTATTGAAGCTATACCAAGCTTATTTTGATCGGTTCCAATTGATGGAGAATTCATGTCGAACTATAAACTGTTGATATACTAATATCTACTAAAATATATATTTTTTGTTAATTAAAAGTAGGCCCGATTAAACCAAGACTTCTTTTCCTATGTGCAAGTCATGTTTATGATTTTACAACGATATAAAGAACTGTGTACTGTTACATCAAAGTCAGTTTCGAAATATCCACATCTCTATCACTAGACTAAACCTAGTAGCATTGTGGTAGATGCAGGTACATAAATCTAAAGCTGAAGAACTTGTTTGTTTGAACTGCGCTAATATCAGGATCTGCTACTCTAATTTGAAAAATAATTTCAGTTTGAAATAGACCATTCATGGAAGAAGAAGGCTAAAGATCTGTTATCCTGGAGCGCTAAGTAGTCCCCAAGGAACGTGGCATAGATGAAATCACTGGTAGAATCCAGTTTAAAATAAACACACATAATCTATACACCACAAAACGCAAGTACACATGTACCTACACACACAAACGCGAGTCATGTAATTGTAAGCAAGTCATTCGTACTAAATACAAAGCCGGTAACATTCATATTCTAACAAACACAGGCGAGTCAATGGATTCCACACTAAAGTACTGAATGCACACATAAGTATGCATAAGTGTAAGATGTTGCAAGCCAATGCGAAATTGGAAAGAACAAAGAGATGGGAAATGTAAGACTAACCTAATCACGATCAATACATGGGAGGCGGATATTATGCTGTGGAAGTTTAGAGACAGATATGAAATGAAATATGACTAGATTTTCTTAAAACAAACTGTTAAATATGCAAATTGAACGTAACAAAATTCTTCTATGAACACTGTTGAAAACTGAAATTGGTTTGGCCTAGAGATATAAACGCAAATCTTCAACGAGATAGAATATGCTTAAGTAAACAATGACCAAGCACAGAAAAACAATGATTTGTTCTAGCGCTAAGATCAATATGGATAGAATTGAGAAAGAGCAATTAAAGGAATTATTTATACAGAATAATATATTTAATTGACTTGGCTAACGAGGACATAAGTAACTATAAGTTACATTATACCTAGCGTCGTCGAATTTCAATAACAGATAGACCGATAAACGACAGGAATTTGACATGAACATTGTTTTATGAGTAAATAAATAAATAAAACTTTTAAGGGGCTTACGTCAAAAATTCCATCTTTAGTAAACTAACTCGGCCAAAGATAGGTTATTGAAATCTGCAGATTTGAAAAGGAGAATCAGTTGAAAATAGAATACGCTGCTAATATATACCCTGCATGTCGATTCTATAAAAATATCACAACTCACTTCGACATCACTCTCACCTTCGACCTTCGATCTAAAGGTGGAATTCCGTGGACGCGACAATAGTCAACTATGAAAATGTATGGCACCAGTTGCCGAGGCCCAGTGACAGTCGCGCGCGGCCGACGAATTTCGTAAGCTGCTCGCGGCCATTGTCAACAATTTAATTCTGGTTTTACTAAAATTCTTAGATGTTATTACAGCGCTAGACCCATGTTGAGAAGCGTACGGCCCGCGAGCGGCTCACGAAATTTCGTCGTCCGCGCGCGACTGTCGCGGCCCCTCGGCAGCGGTGCCATACATTTTCATGGTTGACTTTAGTCGCGCGCGGCCTGCGACCAATCGCGACCCACACGGAATTCTACCTTAAAGTTTCGTGATTGACATTGTCAAACTACCACTACGCGCTTCACTATCGAGCGTGTTGACAAGTTGAACTAAATTAAAGTCGAGATTTTGACAGATCTGCCCAAATCTGTCTATCTATAGGGGAGGTAGGGGAGAGATGGGCAGTTGGGAGACATGATGAAATCAGAAATAAAGGGGGGTCCTTTTATTCTGATTTGATCATAGTTTTTTTTTATTGGGTAGTTTACGTTACCGACTAGGTAACGGTGTTCATCCATAGACTCTTCTGTCATTTCTGTGAGTTGTCATGAAACAAACACTCGTAAAAGTACTTAATATTTTGTCTGCGGTTTCGGATCGTTATAAAGAGAAAAACTAATGAAGATATGTGTATTTTCTATTATAATGATTGATCGTCAAAATCTCCAGTTACGATTATTAGTAAGTCGATGCAATCCACAACCTATCTATACCTCTAGAAGAGGTACCTACAGCAATAGTTTATGGGCCCCACGTTTTTATTTTAGTCTAATATGACCGGGACCACCGTAGGTTGACAGGTAAGTAACTATTTTTTTTATTTTCTAGTTTTCAGTGCACATAAGATAAAACCGTTTTAGATAAGTTTTTTTACCGATTTTTTTTTTATAAACTAAGTCAAAAGTGTCCAATGCTCCCTATGGTAGGGAGGCTTGGACATACCATGTAATGTATAATTTGTAAATTTTGTTCTTCTTCTTCAGTGAAAATTTGCTGAGGTTATAAATCTGCGCTAAAAATCCTTTATAGAATCTTGTTTCAGGTACCGTTGCCAACTTGATCTAGGGACTCCATATTTATCAGCTGTTAATTTTATTTTTTAACCTTTTGATACCTCTTGTATTGCCTCGTTATATTAAATCTTTAAGAATTTCCCGTCGCAAACCATTCTTTTTAACCCCCGACGCAAAAACGACGGGGTGTTATAAGTTTGACGTGTCTGTGTGTGTGTGTGTGTGTGTATGTGGCATCGTAGCTCCCAAACGGATGATCCGATTGTAATGCGGTTTTTTTTGTTTAAAAGGAATGTCATTCGGGGAGTGTTCTTAGCTATGTTTGTGGAAATCGGTTCAGGTCTTCAAGGTCATCAGCTCGTTTGTTAGGTGTGATAGGAATGTTACACGCTCAGTTTACTTGCAAGCATATGTGGGATCTAAAAATTTGAAATACTAATGTCTTCTGGAACCACTGAGCTGGTCTGCTGTTAGGACACGAAGATAGGAGACGTAACCCTGAACTGCCTTTTAGTAAACCCATCGAGTTTGGGCTCGTTTAATTTGTCTTGACTAGTTTTCTTCATGTTTCTAATTGACGAGAACCTAATGCTGGAAATGGGGATGTGGCGGATGAAACCCTAGAATGATATATATAACCCTGGATCAACAAAGGTCCATCTTTATTGTTTCTCAATCTGTGCAATTCTCCCAGAGCCAGTTTGTCATGAGGATTGTTAAACAGCTTCCTTTGGCTGAGATCGCATATAGCGAACCCATCATAAAAAGAAGGAAAAATTAAGGAGCTCCTTTAAAAAACCATGAAATAAAATAAAATTATAAATTTAAAAAAAACCCCCGACCCAAAAAAGTACGCAATTATTATGACAAAATGTTATAAACGATAAACCCTATAAAAAGCAAAAAGTAACTTTAAACACTACGTAAGTACCAACTAAAGCATGTCAGACTAAACAAAATTTTGACGTGTCGACGGTTTTATTGAAACCGTTTAAATATCTCGTAATGTTGAAACTGATTGTAATTTTTAGGATAGCTCTTTGATTTTATCTAGCCAAACATAAGAAATGACAATAAAAGTTGATTATCTGTAAAATCTGAATTTTTTATGCAATAAATGTGAAAAAGTGCCCATCCCTCCCCTACCTCCCCTAAAGTATGAAATGACATTACGAATCGAAGTGAAATGCGAGTTGTTGATCGAATTTTATAGAATCGCAGGACTGTCCTCCCTAATAAATAAACGATTATAAGGCCTATATTTAACTCTATTAACAAGAATATCGCGTGACTAGTAAAACGATTTAAATACTAATTGGACTTCACCTGGATAATACTCATCCCCTAAAGGGATGGAATGAAAAATAGGGTAAAGTATCGCAATTAGCCGTAATAACGGACAATTAAAATGTCTAACATTATTTATATGTCTGTGGAGCCAACGATGAGTAAAATGGAGAAGGTCTATAGGTAGACGACCAATTTTATGTGGAAGCAACAACGAAGATAGTTTATGGTAAAACACAGTTATAATAAGAGAAAATAAATGCTACACAAGGTTCAATTTCTAAACACATTCACAAGAATGGATCTTAATTGATTGATTTTATAGCGACTTTTTTTCATTACATTTCATTCAATTAAGAGGATGTATCGGACATGACAGGATATGTAGAAAAAGATTTGGAGAATCTAAATAAAATCCGGCTGTATTTAAAGCACGAGGATGATGATTGTGTTAATCGAGGTAAGACTACTTTGAGTCTGAGTGCCTTATCCATTAGGGTACAAAATACCCACCAAATGGGACTTCTGTATTCAAACCACACATGTAACAAACGAATGGATGAAGTTTAACATGTATGTTATATTTATGGCATCATTTATCATTGCACGACCTTTTTCATTGCCGTACAAGGAAATTATGTTCATGACCAAGTTATTACAGCGTTAGATTTATAGTAAGGATTATATGAGGAAATTGATTAGCTTATACATGTAGACTAGATAGAAAAACTTGAGTGTCTACGTAGTTAATAGGTGAAGATGATCTTTGTTATCCACTTCCAACGACCACTTCAGTATAATCGGTTGCACCAATGGACAGTGAAGGATTCTTTTAAGTGTCTCTTATGACCTTCAGGTGCAAAACAGCTTGTTCATTGGTTAAAAATTAGTCTTGTTTTATATGTATCAATAGACTGATAAGCCACTTCAGGACTAATTCTTTTATTTTCGTCTGTTTCATCTATTTTGCAATTCCCATCGTTTAACTTTCCATGACCCCGTACGCTTGCTGGCTTCGCACTAAAACGTCTGTATTAACGTATCAATAAAGGTTCTGAGTTATATTTTTATCTGGGCAGGTAGTCCGACCTTGGAAGCACCTCGCGATCAGTTCGAACAACTCCTTTTATTAACTTTAACACTCGTGACATGTTTTATAATAACTTGTCTTGGTTTACAAGCCTTATTGGTGTGTCAGAGGTTTTGATGATCCAAAAATACCTCTGAACTAAAATTTTCCTTGGGACCTTTCGTTTGTAGAGTAGGTATAGTAAATGCCTGGTTTCCACTCAGCTAAGCAGTCATGTCATGTTAGTCATATTAAACTAAAATTTTGATTTGAAGTTAGTCATGAAGTCCGGCAAAGCACCCAAAGCCACTGGTCAGAAAAAAAAATACACAGAACGGTTAAGCCATAGGTCATTCTCTGTTCTATTTAGTTTCTCATTACTTATGCAAGAATTCGCCTCAGTCATTGACATTTTACTGTCTCTGGATAAATTAATTTGTTGAATAAGAAGTCTTATTTCATTGGCATATTTTTTTTTTCTCAAACGGTTTATTTTTAGCTCGAGTTTGAGAGAGATAGCTAGCTGTGTGTTCTTCATTCATACCAACGGTTAAGCGGAAACTAATTAGTATAGAGTTAATGTGTACCAAGAAATTAACACTTTTTCGCGTCTCAGCGAACCAAAACCAAATGGATTGTTTAGTTAAATTTTAGCTGTTCAGAGGTTAAGAAAATAGCGTTATCAGGTGTAGTAGGCCTATTTTCTGGTTGAGAACCCGCAACTCCTCATAGGTCCAGTTGAAAACCAGCGACAGACACTAGCTGTCTGGCATAATGCTGAACTGGACCTATTTGGTGCAAACTTTTGTTACTTTTATATTTTTTATTCCTATCTGTATGTATGGATTGTGTCAATAAATAATTTTTCTTTCTTCTTTCTTTCAATCTTGCAATTTTTGACATCTTAGGACGAAAATCATGTCCTTGGTGCAGTTTCTAAAACTAAAGTGCTCTTCTGAAGAAAACAATGCACAAATTCTTAGTCGTATGACCTAAGCACAAATGTCATCCAAGCTGTTTACTTTTGAAAACATAAAAGGATTGTGTCTGCCATTATTTGGCGAATCGACAGTTATTCTGATAATGACAAATGCCGATACTGAAAACAAAAAACTACTTACAAACGATGAGTCACAGGCGATCTTGTGACATAAGATCTGAGCACGTTTCTATCAAATAAGCAAATTATTGTACAATTTCCGCATTTTTATGAAATTGTAGGCAAGAATTATTAAGTGTTTATTGCATTATTGATTTGCCTTTCAACCTTGAAGCTGAATCAGAATAATAGAGCAATAATTTTAAATTGGATTTGAAATTGGCCTATAGTTTTGTGGTAACAAGCTTTACTTAATAATCTTTGTACATTTGTACCCAGGACTTTACCAAGTTGACTCATAGAGATAATAATCAGTTGACAGATTATAGTAAAGAGTAATGATGCAATTTCAAAGAAAAGCACTTTTCAATTATCTTGTCAGTAATAGCGATAGGTACTGATAATCATGGCAAAATTGATAAGGCTTTCATTGACATTGGAAATGAAAAAAAGTATCTATTTAAGTCAGCACAGCGAAAAGAGACACTAACAGCTGAAGAACATTTACCTACATAGAATGGTCAAAAATGCCAAAAAGAACGTACATGACAAAGGAATCAACTTCTTACTCTAATTTAACCCAATCATGACGTTGACCAGTCATTACGTGATAAACGACTATTTCAGCATATTCCTCAGTTAAATCATCCTACAGTTCTACTTCGTTTAGTTAAGTTGTGACTGCATAAAGTGATCTAATCTCCTTAGTAGTCGCTTCATTGGGCTCATTGGCATCGCTGCAGTTGCTAGGGCTTCTAAGTTCTCCGTTTGATTTACTGGGTTTGTATCAATAGATGCTATTACTCTGTATGTATTATTCTTCATCATTTTTCTATATCGTCCGTAGATAATCTCTTAGAGTTCATCATTAGTGTCTTGCATCCTTCTAAAAATGCTCTAATCTCCTGTATACTATTTTACTATTTCTCTTGTTTTTTGCATACGCAATTCTAAATACTTATATTTAAATAGTAAATTTACTTTTAATGGCTAAGTCTAAAGTCTCTTTGTAACGTAAAACTGCGTGATCTCATGGGGTCATATCTACAATATGTAAACGTTTGATATCCTTATTAGCACCAGTTCAAATTCCACTCATATTTATTATTTAGGACGAAATTGATAGATTGATGCGCTGATTTAAAACCAATCCCAAATCTAAGAATCACTTCAAACGTGTCAGATGTTTCTCTGAATTCAAAATCTATATCAAAAGAAACCAGATTAATATTAAAAGCTATTTCATTTGCAATACTAATATAAGATCCAGGATTGTACTTAGCTTTGATGCGATTTCCTGAGTCCGTCATACAAAAGTACTTGATCATACGATTTCGTGTTTCCTTTGCAAGCCTAAAATACAAGTGTTGAATTAATGTGTCATCTTGACTTTATTACGACCAAATGGTTGTTCTATTTTTAGTTGGTGTATCGCTCTTGGTTCGCTCAGGTGGTCTTCTATCTTTGATATAAATTCGTCGATGATTTTTACTGCTACAAAAAGACGTTTCGTTTGAACGTAGAATTCATATCTAGAGCAGTACTTCTAGTCAGGATTCATCAATATAATTTCGAACTTAGATATCGAAACAATAGTTTATCGAAATATAGATTAGACTAGTGCCTAGTCTAATCATTACTCATTTAGGTCTATCTTGTCAGTAATTCACTAAGTACTATTTAATCGTTGCTTTAAACAAAGTTGAAATTCAATCATATTCCATGTTTCCTTCATATGTATGTATGAATAGCAAAAATGCAGTCTTATTAACAAACCTAAGCTAAATCATGGCAAAATCAAACCCACATAAGCACAAAGACTTTGATAATAAAATAGGATTTCTAAAAAGTGAAACGTACCATGTACTGGCATGCTAATGTAGGTCGCAGTTGACTGTTAGCTGCGTTGCGACTCATTGCACTGTGGTGCATTACTATTAACAATACTAAGTGCTATTTGTTTATTACTGCAGTACAGTTTGTTATATGCTGGCCTTTTTGGCTTACGTGGGAAGATTTTTATAGTACGCTTTGGCAACTGTGTGGGTTTTCGGAGTTATGCTGTTTTAGGATGCATTTTTGTTGGATATTGGGAAAGATTTCTTGCGATCGTAAACTTCTTTTATGAATGATCGGGTGTTAACCAATCCAAGATCTGAAATATAGAAGAATTGCAATACATAAAAGAAAGACATCCCGACAATCAGACTCCATATGTCACATAGTCCCGAAAAAGTAAATGAGCCAACATTTAGCATGAGAACTGATTATGTATGAAAACTAATACATTGCCATCATACACCTTTGTTTCATAAGTATTTCCAAATGAAACTCTTTTCTCTAGAAATATCGATTCAAATCAATCTTCACATAAGGCGTTTGTGTGCGAATTTCTTCCAACTACCTATCCAAATATGTTCAGAATAATAGAACTTTCTTTATGTAAATGTTCGACTATATGAGATATACCTAAGTGGATTCTATTCCCGGATGAGGGTACATATTTGTTTAGTGTTCAATGTTTGAAATCTGTTGGCCTTTGTTGATAAACTATTGCTAGAGACACTTTGGATCGCTTTGGACCATGCTAATATGTATAGAAATTGGTGTGATTATCATTAAATTTTTTAGTAGATCAAGCTTACTTTGGTTAAAAATGTATCAAGTTACTTTCAGACAAGGGGCATTTTAGTCTTCTGGAGGCAAATCCAACTCTAGGGGCCTACATTCCGGTCTTTCTATTTTAAAAGATTGCAACAGAAGGTGCTCATAAGTTGTACAAAAATGCAGTCTCTCGAATAAGGGTTTATCTGTGTTACAATATGCAGAATAAAATGAGTCATCTGCATCGTGAGCCTTACGCTTATTATGACCAAATCAAGCGCTGCAGTTAACCTAAGTTCCCAGGAATTCTTTTATGCAATTTATAGCACATGATTGCTATGCAGAAGAAAATGCATCGTATGTGTACGATTTTAAATGTGTTTATCGCGTGTGGCGTGCAAGTTTGAATGTCTTCAAGCTAATTTCTCCTTATTTGATTAAATATTAGAAGTACTTGGATTAATCATCGTCATGATTACTCGTGATCACTCAGTGTTCGTGATCAACAGTTTCAACTTTATTCAGTGTCCTGCTTTAAAACATTATCTTTCGATCAATAAATAATGCTTCATTCATTGTTTTTTCTAACTATGGTATTGACCATAGTTCTCACAGGAAAATCTTTCCTTCATAGCATTAGTTGATTTCACCACTGAGTTCAAACGATTAGCAACTGTTTCTTTTAGCTTTATTTCTATGCATTGCTCTCGAATTCTCAGTTTCTCTTTCACCAGGCTCGAATATAACTTTCAAATCATCGGCAGTTATAATAGTCATCGTCTACAAAGCAAAGATGACCAGAAATCGTCGAAATGGCCACAATACGATCTGGCAACAGTTTTTGCGGGTTGCATTCTCCGTCTGGTGAAATGGCCACATTCCTTACTCTTCTGAGGAATTAGGTAGGTATTTTAAATTCAATTGATTTATGCCCTTATATGAAAAGCGTTGATGCGGTCAGCGATTTCGATGAGAAGTTTTTTTTTTAAGTTGTTTATTTATTTTTAGAAGCGTTCTTTTCTTGGCGTAACTATCGCTATCTTAAGAAAATCATAATTCGTGTCTTTCACCAGTTCCTTTGAGTTAAATCTTCTAGAATTCTAGATCGTACCACAAATTGCAAGTTTAACTCTTTACATCACCTATTCTGAATCTATAAAGGTAATCCATAGAGGCTATGTTTACTATGACTCCTTAATAGATAATTCGAAGTCACAGTAAATAGGTTGGTGACCCCTCTTTCCTTTATGACACAGTCATCATAGACAGCTATTTGTACAAAGCAACATTGTATTACTCCGCCATCTTTTAAAGGTAAGTATACTCAGCAGTCACCAATCTGCATTGAGCAAGCGTGGTGATTAATGCTTGATTGTGATTAATGTCCTTCTCCGTGTAAGAGGAGGCTGCAGCCCAGCAGTGGGACGATAAAAAAGGCTGTGTGGGTTTTCAGCAGTAATAATCTTCACCAGTTGTTGCTAAAATCCAACCACATTTTTCAATTACGCCACTGATAAGGTTTAAATAAACAGAAAAAATGTATAGGTACATGTTATTTAACAACCAATAGCAGTATTTATGAATGGGACACGAATGGATTGATTCAAATTACTTTTTTTTAACGGTCGTGCAATGGTTCGTTTTGGACACGCTTTAACGTCCATTGATGAGATAGAAACTTCTTTGAATGGCCCCTTCTGTGGAATTGGAGCGATAGAAGATGAAAAATTAAGCTAAAAAGTAGAGACTAGTTCTTCTCTTGTTTGTTAACAAAATATCTCATCGTCAATATCATGGGAAGTTAGAAATTCTCGTTAGAATTAACAAGGGTGTTATGAGAGTGGATAGAGCAAGAAATGAGGGATAAGAATAGGAGAATGATGATTTAACGAGGTCTGAACCTCTAACTCTATCGTGCAATAACACCATTCTTCAAGACTTCTTCAATCTTGCACTGTTCAGCACTTTTTCTTACTTATTTGCCGAGGGTGTAACCTTAACGGCATCCATTTGTCAATTATTTAACACGAAAATGACAGAATAATTATTATCAAATATCCAACTGCTATCAATATTTGATACAATGATTTGCATAACTGTAATTTTCTCTATAAATATACGATTGTAAAGCCTTTATATTTTAAAATTGTCTGTCAAATGGATTGATGGACAGCCTAACCGTTTGGCTTAGCCCTTATTTTATAATGACTTAACAAATGTACTGTTTTGAGGTGTTCTCAATAAGCAATATTCATCTGAACAAAATAATATTGTCTATGTACTTGCTAAGTCATCATCTGCCTTGCCTTTTCCCAATTATGTTGGCTCGGCTTCCAGTCTAACTGGTCGCGCTGAGTACCAGTGTTTTACATGGAGCGATTGTGTATCTGAGCTCCTCAACCCAGTTACCCGGGCAACACGATATCCCTTGGTAAGGCTGCTTGTCAGACTGTAGTTAGGATCATTATTTGAAAGGTTCAGATAATTTTCTGTATCTCTAATCTCATAATTTCAATGTTTCATAATCGAAACTTAATAACAATGGAACAAAACATGAGTTTTGATCTAAAGCAGGTAAAATACCGACTTGAAGATCACACAAGCCATAGAATACGATTTATCATGAACATCGTTCAATCTGAACAAATGAACATGAGTGTATAAGTTAATCATAGATGGCATCGATCTTTACATGTCTTTTATAGCACTAACAGTATCGAAATCGGGGACAAGGCCTTTCGTTGCCCGTTTTCCAACTAGCAATGCTGTGTTTCGTTATTATTGTAGTTTGTACGTACAGACTACACTATATGACACAGTGTCGCACTGTGTTTAGCAATGGGTAGAGAGCAGAGCAAATCGTTTGTTAACATTATTTGTATTATAATACTCGTGTAAGCATCATTTGAGCAGGTTTGTCCTATTCATTGATGTCTGATTTATGTTTAGCTGATAAATAGATAAGTAATATGAAATTAGGATACGTACGATGGCAGTAACTATGCATTATTTAATGTTGATTAAGTAACTCTACTGTGGATGTAGGTAGGAACTTAAGGGGCTAATCAGAAGATTAATTTATGCGTAACGCTGGATCCAATGTTTGATCGAATCTTCTCATGAGTTTTATAAGATGATCGTAAGTAAAAGAGTACTATTTTGGTGAGAGATAGGTCTACAAGTGAATAATAGAATTTCAAATTTAATACACAAGAGCACTTTTTCAATGCGTACAATAAACAAACGATCATTTATTGTCGAAAAACGTTAGCCAGGCCGCAGCGATAAAAATCTTGCAAACCATAACGACTGATGAATCAGCATTTAAATGGTAACTCTGACAATTTATGGACGACATAGGTAATTACATTTACTCAACTTGGAAACTGACGCTTTCCGTTGGTCGCATAATAAGCGGTTGAGAGCACCTCGAGCCAATGTTCGTAAAAAAACAACGATGACCCGTCTTGTCTGAGGAATGCAACGCGACAAAGTCGAGATGAGCGCACCGCACCGCTCACTCGGAGATCGCGTTCACACAATTTCACGTATTCGGGTAATAACGATAGGCAGTAACTCTAAAGTACATGGGTATGTCTAGCTAATATGCCGAGAGGCCGTTCACAAGGCGCGGTCGTGAACGAATGCAATTATTTCATGCTCGATGTGCTTGTATCCGCCATTACGGTGGACGCGTTCGAATTTTGAATATGCTCAAACTTTTTTTTCTAGCATTCGACCGTAGATTGCGTTCCAACTCACGCGAAACTCGATTGTTATTGTTTTAATTTCCATTTTCTCCTTATCTGCATGATTCAACGAGTTTACGTTGGTTATGTATTAAATGGATTGTAGATAGCTATTAATATTATGTTTTATCAATTTTATCTTTCGTAAAACCACGCTATTATGAATGAATGAAAATGTTATTGACCTTGTTTCACAATAATCAGTCATTAACTAGGGTCATTTCGCCTGTTGGCGACCATTTAGTGCAGTTGGCAAGTTTGACGGCGATAATAAAAATGCTCCAGCACTCATTTCCATGTCAAATTTGTGTAATGTATTCCTTATATACTCTATTTTAAGATTAACTTTCAGTTGTATTAGAAATATCTTACGTTTTCTATTTAAATCGATAAACCTCAAAATTAGGCGTTTTACCCAGTTTGCGTCCACAAAATCCAATTCGCGTCCACTCATGGTCCAGTTCGCGTCCAGTAGCTTAGAAAAGGAATATAGGGGTGATTTTTTTAAGAATTAATAAAGAAAGATTGTATTAGATCAATTTCTTTATTTAACAATAAACTTAATTATTAAAAGTCAACATTATCATCATTTAAAATTCACTTTAAAAAATAAAAATAATTCTTCTCAAATTGGTTTAAGTAACTTAAAATAAGATTAAACAGTAATTTTTTTTATTAAGATATATACGTGGTTATAATTAAATTATAATTATAATTTAAATATTTAACTATAATTTAATTATAACCACGTATATATATATATATATATATATCTTAATAAAAAAATAGAAAAATTATAATTTAATTAGAACCACGTATATATCTTCATAAAAAAAATATAATTTAATTATAACCACGTATATATCTTAATAAAAAAAATGTACTGTTCGGATACAGGAAAAAAGAAGGAAAAGACAACATACACAGAAGAAGACTTAAAGAAAGCATTAAATGATATTCGAGAGAAGAATAAATCGATAAAAAAAAATATTCAAAGAATATGCCTTGTCTGATAATTTATTGACTCAACAATTCTTTTAGTTGTATGTTTAGACAAAATTGTTATATTGTTTTGTTAATTTAATATGGTCAAAAACTTACTATAATCAACGCGGGTCTTTCCCTGTGATTTTAGGGTAAAATTAACAGAACTGATTACTGTTTATTTTTCAAGTTGCAAAATTAATTGCCTAATTTTAAGTTACTTAAACCAATGTTGAGAAAAAATATTTTTATTTTTTTAAAGTGAATTTTAAATGATGATAATGTTGATTTTTAATTTAAAATAACAAAAAAAAATAAAAAATTTCCTGTTTAATCTTAATATATTAAACAGTACCCATGTTTTAATTATTTTTTATAAGCAAGTATTTAACGAAAACAGTGGACGCAATTTGGTTTATTAGTATAGAGGATAGTTTTAGTTCGCGTCCATTGTGGACGCAAAGTGGAAGTTTTGTAAAATTCGATGTAGTAATTCGCGTCCACCTTATTTTATTCGTTAAATATAAAAAAACATTACCAAATTCATAAAAAACATTATACCTTTATTCATCATTAAACTGTAGAAATAGCTATCTATCCTAAAATTCACATAAAACAATATAAAACTTACCATCAAACACGCCGTTGCACACTAATTTTTATCTAAAATTCAACGTGTTTGCGCTTTCTTGTTGAAGAGCCTAGACTAATTATTTTTTCTAAAAGGATTGGTTGGACGCACAGAACTTTTGTCTATCTGTGCGTGCCTCTTATACATTAACGTATTAGCGGTAATGATCTTTCGTTTGATTGGTGTGTTAATTATCTTGTTTTCGAAGTTTTTTTAAAGGAGATCGGCAAAATGGACGCGAACTGGGCGATGGTCGCGAACAGGCGAAATGACCCTACAAATACTTTTGTGTCGACCTCTTTATTATTATTTATTTATTGGCTTTTATGAGGAAACCACAGACGTTAAATGGTTACCTGTCTGATTATAATTTAAAATGTTTGAAATTATTCTGAATACATTTAAAAATATTTTAAGTATAGAATAGGAAGGAAGTGTTTTACACTAGGTATCTCGTTATGTAAATACCTGCACAGTGCAGTTTATAGCTAAAATAACTGTAGTTAGGTAACTCTATAGTCAGATAATAAGCAAAATATAGGTTGGCATGTACTTACTTCGCTAATAAACGTATTGTTTTTGCACTTTGATTTTAATTAGTACACAACAAGTTTTCAATGATTTTCCACACTTATCTAAACGCAGCTGGTTAAACCAAGTCACCTTTACATGACTTTTCCGCAGTTAAACACGAAATTACTAAATAACAGACTTGATGACCTAACATTCAACCAAGCTAAGTCTTAAGTGCACTTCAAACTAAAGAAACGTTGTCAAACCAACAGTTTTTACTAACTTATTAATTGCATACTTTAAATGTTTGCTCAAGAAACAAAAACTGGTCTAATATTAGACGTTGCAACTGATTTACCAATACCATTTACTTAACGTACACCTGGCAACCAATATTTATAGAAAATAGGGTACTGCTTTAACATCTGAACAATCACAAACAAATATTAACGTAAGCATAGTATACCTGATTATGATGATCACTTTTAACACTCGAGTCCTACTGTTAAATAAGCAGAATAGTGTTGTTTAACTTTCGCACTGCCTACTCAATAGGTTCACGATAAAAGAAGCACGATTTACTTAATAAATAACTGTTGCGAAACGACAACACCTCGCGCTTACACGAATATTGTGTTAAGAACGCGGGGGGACAGCTAGCCGCCACTAAAATTATTGATTTACAAAACAACAAAAGATATAAAACGGCCCGGCTGCACACCCCCGCGCCGCCGAATCGATCAGAATGATAATTGTCGCGCACAAAGACTGACTACTCACCTAGACAGTTGGAATGCACACACACATAAAACAACAACACACAATTTATGTCAACAATGTTCCGGATCACGACGTCCAATACACTAATTAGATGTGTTACGACACTTATTTATATTGTTTTTATTGTGTTTAACTGTTAATTAGTGCGAATTAAAACCGATTTGTGTGTCGGAGACGCGAGCAATTCGACGATCGCTAGCAAGATGGCCCCGCGTATGGCGCGCGGCGCCCGCCCCCCCGCGCGTCGCGCGTACGTGCAATGAAAGATAGGTGGCCGGTACACGAGGCACGACCAGAACGGACGCCCGTCCCGAGATAAGTCGCGAGTTACCTGCACACAGCACAAAGATACAATACGCACTGTTTCGCACGCTTTAACTGAACGGTTCACTGTGCCGGAATGGTGATTGTAACCGAGGTATTTGCATAACGATGCCGGCTATTGTGTTTAATATTACCTGGTGTATTAGGGAAAAGATAAAGATAAAAAATAGGTATTACATTATTTTAAAACATACAATTGTTGCAACCATGACAGAAATGTGTTGCGGCAGGAATAATTATCAATACAAGAGACTGGTTATAAATACCTAATTAATTAAAATAGAGGGTAAAAACCAAATGATAAGTAATGTCAAACAGGATTAAAAAATAAGTAACTAAGTCATCACCAACTTCTAATACCAGTTTTTCGAATTTGATATTACTAATACACAATAACGTACTTCTGTTAACTAACAAAAATGCGAATTCATCAAACTGACATTGATTTACGGCGGATTTATCGCGAGACTGATCTCGGGACGGCTGCCGCCGTGCGGGCCGACCGCAGTTCTTTCCCTTCACACCGCTTTGCCCGTGCCGAGACTCCCCCCGTCGCCCGCCCTGTCCTCTGCCTACCGACCTCTTATATACTGCTCTCTTTACAACAGAAAAAAAACACCAATTTCCCAAATTCCCGAAGCGGACCGCTCTCTCGCTCGCGGCAGACCTAAGATGGCCGACGGCTTCCATTTTGATCGCAGATTACAAACGCGTCGCGTCCCCGTGCACTCAAAGCCTAACCGATGTGGCGTCCTGTAGTTAAAACACGCTTTATACACTTATCGCACATGTTTTTAGGCTATTTTTTGGCGTCCAATACGACGGTGGCATCGTATCGTGTCGTTTGTACGTGTATTTGCTTATGTTGGCGTGACAGCTCGTTTGATTGTTATTGTATTGATTAGCCGTACGTTGTGAAAGAAAGTCCGTCTGTCTAAACGTACGCGTTAAATTGTAGCGGTGGCCAATAGCTATGGTTTTGTCTCTTTTCACCGGTACGAGTGTCTACCTGGCTTAGCTAGCTCAGATTGGCGGGCAGTCCTGCGCTCAACTATACAACAATGAAATATGGATATGATTGCTTGAGTACTAAGTAAAATCCTTTGTAACTGTAGCGAATTGATTGCGTAGAGTTCACGAATATATTATTACCTACTTAAGTATAGAATCTATAAGCACAAAGGTACACAGTTCATATGCACGGAAATTTCTAGGTTCGATTCCCGGAATAATCAAAGCTTGTTTAGTTGATTTGCTGTTTCGCAGAAATCCGGGATATTTAGTGTCGGTTTATAAGTTTATACATATTGATTTGCTGTCATAGTCCTTGTGTGATTATGTAGGTTTGTTCGAGTTGGTTTTCCATAGAATTGTGATAAAGTACCTTGGTACCTTGTTAATTCGATCAAATAGGTACTTATCGTAATGCGATGACTCTATTAAATGATGATGAGTAAATGGACTTGTCTCAGTCAGTCATCAGTGGCCTTTTACATCTATAAAAGATTATTTAAGCTGCTTCAGTGTCAAGTTGCTTGGTTTTGGCACTGCGCTGATGACTAACAAGGCCTATCCGAGAGCGACAGTCAGTAGGCAGTAGGTAATTATTATAAATCCTAGTAAATTGCTTCCTTATGTAATTTTAAAGTTTGTCACAAGCCTAGCATTTTTTTTTGTGGGAAATCCTCAAATGACCCCTCCCGCTGTGGGTGCAGCGTGAGGGAGTGTCAGACTCTTACTGAATAAAACTCACCATGTTCCTTCTGGAGCCCTTTATGTACCAGGGCCGCGGTAACTCGCGCGAACAATCCCGCAGCCCAAATCCAAGTAAAAAGCTAACTTAACCAATTTACCTATTTATGCGTAGAGTCTATGGACACTTCGACAGTCTTTTGTTTCGATTTAAATTTTCGAACGCCCGTATAAAAATCTGGTAAGTAACCATAGACAAAACAAAATAGAGTAAGGACCTCTGTTGACATACGGGCCTTCCTGTTTGCCCAACTAGGGGGCTAGTGATGTTTGTCTTTATAACTTCACTTACGACCGGGGGCTGAAATGGCAGCCGTTTGATTTCGTAACGATTTTTAGGGAAATTAACAGCAAAATCAGTTTTTATGGTAAAAGATAGAAGGTATTCTTGACATTATGGTAAGGTATATTGACAGGACAGTGGTTAAGTTGTTTAAAGTAACTGTTACTGTTACTGTTACAGCCTTTTTATCGTCCCACTGCTGGGCACAGGCCTCCTCTCACACGGAGAAGGATTGAGCATTAATCACCACGCTTGCTCAATGCGGGTTGGTGATTTCAGACTATATAGTCCAGGTTTCCTCAAGATGTTTTCCTTCACCTTTTTATCAGCCATTGGTGTCTAAGATACACTTAGAAAGTAAACTAGAAAAAAATTAAAATAATATTAGATAGCTTAGGAACTTATATCCCGAGGAAGGCTGTAGATGACTTTTTAGCCAGGTGCGCGATATAGTTCCCACGAGACGCGGTGAGGCTATCGTTAAAACAGTAGATAATTACACAGTACATACGATTGTGGCTTCAAATTAATGCAAATCTGGACTGAATTGGTAAAAACCCCGTGGTTATAGCCAGCCTCATAAACTTATTTACTTTCCATAACATGGTTGGTAGGCAGTACAAAGGATTAAAACATATTTGATTAAAATTCCAAAATGCCAATTCCAAATACGAAAAATGCCGCCAAAACCAGCTCTCAGACCACAGACAATCTAGATTCCTGCAGGTAGAAGCACAGATTATAAAGTCCTGTATCGATAACATCAGAAGCAGATTGATTCGATGTCTTGACAGCAAAGCGGTCACATATGCGAGGTCAATGCTCTCTACACAACCAGTCATTAAGACCTTTTATTGTACCAGTGGTACAAAATAAGGTAGGTCTATTTATATTGGACATAATTGACGGAAGTTGACAAAGATACTTAGTACATTACATTGGTATTATCAAGTTTTATTCTTTAAGCGTATCGACAGAGAAATTTTAAACCAGTTTTGTGTGCTTTTGTTTTTATTGTTAATTTTACTCTTTTTCCAGTTAAGACTGGTACCTATACCCCTTGGTAAGCTAAGGGGTATTGGGTTGCCCGGGTAACTGGGTTGAGGAGGTCAAATAGGCAGTAGCTCTTTGTAAAACACTGGTGAGACTGGAAGCCGACCTCGACATAGTTGGGGAAAAGGCAGATGATGGTAATTTTACCTTGTATTTGAAGTTTTTATTTGATGATTGATGATGATTTAGTGTTAAATTATAAATAGGTACATGACATACTTAATTGAGATTAAACGAAACAAATTATTGATTCGGTACTTGTACTTTTAATCGAAGCAGAGCCTCGTCCTTTTCAAAATTCGATTTAATAAAATTCGTTCGTTATCAGTTATTTACATATTTTATTTCAGAGTCTGTGACTGATATGTTATAGCATTAAGTTATATCGAAATTCGGTAAGATAGAAATCTTGAAACAAGTTACTTAAAGTTGGTATGAGATGATTATACATGTTTTGTAACTTTTATTTTATCTGCGTTTAGAAACATAAAGGCTTTTCAATCTTTTTTTTTTTAGCCAAAGAAATCTGACAAGTAGCCTACTGCCTATGGTTTTACTTTTACCAAATAGCAAACGATAAATGAAAGATGCTTTTTGATTCAGTTGTGTTACAATAAAAGTAAAAAAAAAACAGGCAAAATACCTCCTTTTTTAAGTCTGTTAAAAACGTACTTTTTTATATACTTACAATTTCAATCAAGTTCTGAGGTAAAGTAAGTATGGTCTTGTTATTAGTGTATTACATTGAGGAAAACATAAATTAAACGAATAGTTTCCGAGTTTTGTAGTTTTTTTGCATGAAATAGGATATTGTGACGCAGCTGTCGCTCACTGTACCGTTAGGGTGACTAAGTTCGTTGATGTATGAAGGATAGATTTTTTTTATATGTTTCGGTGACTTTTTAATTTATTTTCTTTACATAACAATGTCTCTTTTTAAAAAAACACTTTGTGATTGAGTCTCCAAAAATAAATTTTCTTAATCATTAACAAGGGCTATGTTTGATTCATTAGGTACTTAATGAATCAGTCATATTTTCTTCGACTGTGAATGCAATTTAGTTCCCTCATAAAGGACTTCACTTTTCTTTATTTAAACCATGCATTGACCACACTCTCCTTTCTTAAGGACTTGCTTAAAACCAGCCAAGTGCGAGTCGGACTCGCGCGCGAATGTTTCCGTACCACTATTTATAAAACGGACTAAAATAACACGTTTATTGTATGGGAGCCCCCCAAAATATTTTTTCTTTTCTAGTTTTCAGTGTTTGTTGTTATAAATTAAATAAAATAAAAAAGCCTAATATTTCATGGAAAAAAGAAAACTTAAATAACATTTGTTTTTTTTTTCACTTAAATCATTTCATTTCTTGTTTGAATGAATTTAAATATATTTGAAGTTTTAAGTGTTTTGTTCAGTAGCTATTTGGTTTGTTACCCCTCCTGTGGTGAAGGCCTCCTCCAACGATTTCCATTGCTCCCTATTTGTTGTTATAGCGGCAACAAAATGCATCATCTGTGATAAAATTTCAGCTCTCTAACTATTACGGTTGAGATACAGCCTGGTGACAGACGGACGGACGGACGGACGGACAAAGGAGCGAAAACAATAGGGTCCCGTTTTACCTTTTGGGTACGGAACCCTAAAACTTAACTCTATTTTATAAAGGACCACAATTTGTATAACCGTTTACTTCAACACAACAACGCCATAATACACAAAATGATTATATTTATTCGCCGCAAAAACACATTTAGAATATGGCAAGGAAACGACAGAGCGTAATTAATTACATTACACATAATTACAGTATTTATGGCCTTTAATAACGTAGATCCAATAAAAATATAATCTTTCTTAATTCTACGCGTACGTACCTAGCCTGTGCTGTCATGATTATTAATTATTAAGATAAATTACTAAAACCTTTGAAGGGTATATATGTCTCTACTTACATACTAAATACAATGTTGTAAATATTATACATGAGCTACCGCCCGTGTCTGATGGAAACTACTTCCCGCACATGGATAAAAGAGCTAAATGTTACCTACTCTGATACATGAGCTTTATTATTGTTAGTTTTCATGAAAATCCAGCGTGATTTATAGTGAAATAGTGACCAACGTACATAATTCTCATACGACCAAACATCATTACAAACCTTCGCATGCTATTGGTAGGTACTATTAGCAGCATATAATACTTTATGGTGCTAATTGGCCAAATCCAGAATATTTAATTTTAAGCGACATTTTAATCTTTGGTGGATGTTTTATATTACAAATCTTTTTAAAAAATAAAATATGGACATCAGTTCACACATTTTGGAGTATCATATTTTTTTTAGATTTTATTACTGACATATTTTTGACAAAAAACAGACTATCCTAAAAAATACAGAACTCATTGTCACCCTACAGACAAAGTCAAAGAATTTTGTATGTATTACCGTTGAACGTTAATACCATTGAATTCCTTAAAACTGGAATCTTTTGTAATCACACTTATTATCAATGCCTCGCTCCTGCGCGACTGGATTAGAGTCCTGTTGAATCGTGATAAAAAGGCACAAATTGGAATTATAAATTGACTACGTAAATTATTTTGGGAGATAAATAAAATTAATTGAAATAAAGTACACTTAATTACCTGAAATATTGGCCATTATTGCAAATAAAGTACGAATCGAAACGAATCCAAACATTTCTTTTATAAAACTGCTAATAACTTCAAAACGGACGAACCGATTTTTATGAAATATATCTACGAATCACCGCTCGAAAACCAGCTATCTGCTTAAAGACTAAGAGCTACCTGCATTGCCATAGAGCGGTCAAACTTATAACACTCCCTTACTGCGTTCGGGACAAAAATAATATGCACAAAAATCTCAAAACTCATAATTGGTGACCTACCTCATGGACGTGGAAAAAATCTAGTATGTTTGAATTTTAAAATGCTAGCTTTATGCTCTTTGTTTTGTTTTTTTTTTTAACTTATTTCACGTCAAATTCAAATTGAATTTCGAACGCCTTTCTCTATGGTCACGCAAGAGAATATATTAAACTGTGAAGGCTGTCCTTTACCGACTCCTCCACTATGGGTCAGGATTAAATGGTTCAGTGAGAATAGTACCAAAATACAAGCAATCGATATGCAGTAGTAATGTTGATAAAGTGAGAGACTGCTGTATCTAGAGGTGAAGCGACCTCCATTAATATTGATTTTATGCGAGAGGGCGGCGGCCGGCAGGGTTGCCTGTTGTTCTTTATTTCAAAATATTAATTTGAGCGGTTTTTGGAATCTCTAGTGTTTCAAATTCGAATTCTCTGGACGCAGCAAATGATTTTTATTTTATTTGTAGACTGGATAGATGGCTCAATTCATTTAAGACATGTATGTATGATTGTTGTTTAATTCGGCAGTCTTCTCTAGGGGGTATTTGCCCGGGTAGCAGGATTACTGGGTTGAGGAGTTCAGATAGGCAATCGCTCCTTGTAAAACACTGGTACTCAGCTGCATCCGCTTAGCCTGGCAGCCGACCCCAACATAATTGGTACCTACAAGGCTAGGCAGATGATGAGTCTGAACGGAATTAAGGATTATTCCAAGCAAAAGAAACCAGGTATCTTCTACGAGTAAATGCAATGCGATATAGTGAAAATTGCTTGAATTTAGATGCGACCGGCCATTAGTCTATTTATAGAGCTAGAAGACTTCACATGAGGTCCGGCCGTCACAGTAGACAGGCAAATTGTTAGCTGCATCCATTATGAAACGTTATTCTACAATCTATATAGGTACCTAGGTATGTTGGTATATCGTACAATCTATATAGACCAAAGAAACGATGGATGGATTGTGTGAAAGTAGATATGGTAAGAAAGAATGTTACTTGTGAGATGACGGCAGATAGAAGAGTATGGAAGGAGAAAACATGCTGCGCCGACCCCAAATTCGAGATTGACGTATGTAAGTATTAAGGTTCTTTTTCACCGACATCGAAAATAAGGAGGTTTGACCTGTTTGTATAAGTACTATGTATGTTAGTGAGTTTAAGCACGATAATATGTCCAGCGTAGCTGGCTAATCTTCTTAGTGAGAACCGTCAGAAGCTTTTACAAATTTTACAAAAAAATACTTGCAAAACAACACTGAAATGGAAAGAATTGAACTTTTGACATGACTAAAGCAGTCGGTGTGTGAAAGTTGTTGGTGTGTTTATTTTGCTACTTACTTCTATGGGACTAAATTGAGACAATATTAAAAAATGGGTCCTGGACAGGATTACAGGAAAATTGAGAATATTCAATGTTGCCTAAGTACGTATCAGGTCAATAGTTTTTTTTATAACTGCGGAATAACCAATATAGAGTTTGATAACAAACGGGTATAAGGAAAACCGTCAATCAATCAACAAAGTAGGTAACTGTTATAAAATATGTAGGATATATCATAGGCATCAAATAAAATATGTACTTTGGGTGTAGCTAAGTAAGAACATATTTGAGAATTTAACTTGTATCACTGTTTGTAATAAATATCTGGATTGACTTGATTTCCAGATAGGACATAGTTTTGAGCACTTAAGAATATTTTTTGACTGTTGAGTAGGAAAACGAAAATTACCTGAAGAATTCATTTTTCTTTTTTATAATAGATTTTTCATAATGCTTACCATTATCGAAGTAGGCTTCAAATCTAAGCAAATCAAGGCTTTAATTTTAGTTCTTTAATTTTGGAACACCTGTGCTGCTCATCTCAAGAAATCGGAGACGCGATATTTTTTTCAGACATTGACTCTCTCTCAGGTATCTAGTTCGTTACATTTAGTGCAACACGGCGCTTCAATAAACGCTTTTATAGTGTTACATGAAACAAGGGAAATTAAATAATTAATTTAATTATTTTCTCCACAACACAGCCCTTTGCAAAACCAATAAATAATATTATTTTAATCGGTTACGCACAACCCTGGACCGCACCAAAGCCCACGGGATGTCACACGACTGAGAAGTGAGAAAAGGACACAGCTACTCTCCCAGTACGAGTAACAGAGACGGCTATACGTCTCTCCTTTCCTCTCCAGCCACGTAACTTGGTAATTCTTTTTACTCAAATAGGTAAGTCGGGTTATGGAGAACAAAATACCTCTAACTAGCGGAGGTGCCAAATCGGAAAATCCCATAGGTAAATAAAATTATTAGATATTTACTTTAAAAAAATATAGGGGATTAAAAAAAGTAAATAATAAGTAATATTATTTACTTTCTCAAGAGCTTTTCCGTTATGGCACCTCTCTTAAGAAGGTAGCGCGGCAAAATGCGGATCTACAGGGAACAAGGAACGCCACTATTTTCGCCCTTTTATACGCCTTCTTTGGACCCGACAATTTTTTATAATAAGTACCATAATTGGTGCCAGATGTCTCAAAGAACCCGAACGCCTATATATTTGACCTATCTAAAAGAAGGCGCCTGACCTACCTGCCTTATGGCATCTCCATCTCATCTTTTCTTACTCCGTGGGTACACTGTATATCTTTTGTTATTACTTATAGCTTTTGGCGGGATTTCATTTTGCTTGTTAATTGATTTCGAATTTCGAATCATGGTTTTTTAAACTTTTTTTTTTAAACGTTTTGTTTGTCCACGGTTTGGTATGTTTGTACGTATGAAAGAAAAACGGATTAAAATAATGTCTACTTTGAAATGGATTTTTCATTTATTGTCTCGAGTGGGTATAAATGTTCTATTAGCTATTTAGCGTGGCTTTACTTGAAGTTATTTCTCCCAAATGAACTACTACTAAGTACAATACTGTATTAGGTAGAATTTTTTTAGGTATATTTTGGTACACTCCCGGTGGGCGATGAGGAGTTTTTTGATGCCATATAATACTTAATTATTTTTAGTTGTATATATAAATAAGTTTATTTTTAGGTCATGTAAATATGGTAGGGTACACACTTAAATATAATAATTATTTTGTTAAGCCGAGAAAACGGTTTTATTTCGCTTTTATAGAAGCTCATAAGGTGTAGTATCGATGGGACTACCTAGGTAACAAACTGTACATTTTTTACACCAAAGACACAATTTTTTCGTCCGAAATTTTTTGCTTACAATATAAAAACAAGTGAATGATCGATAAGAGATTAGGTTTGACCTCAAAACGTTTGAAAGGATCGTCTGCAGTCTAGAGTCCTTTGTAGGACTTTTCGGACCTACTCGCTTAATACGCAATGCGGGTTTTACTACGAAACAGTTATTTTGATAGATTCTATGAACAAGTTTCTATTTTAACGATAAATTCTTGGTTTTTATAAGAATTTGACATAAAAAGCAGATTTAAATCTTAGGTACTTAGGTAAGGAAGGAGGTTGGTAGGTACCTAGGTGTCAATATGTGAAATGGATGCATGAGCATTTATTTTGTATCGAAACCAGTTGTAAGATACCTAGGTAGGTACTAACTAATAGGAAGACTGATACGTGCATAAGCATATAAAGACTTTTTTGATGCGTATTCCCGAAAAAAATCGAGTGTACATAGAAAATAAATCACCACATCGAACACTCGAAAAAGGTATTTTGCCAAACTGAGCACCTAAACCTACGCGTGGAAAAAGCTGTTCGATGTGAAAACGCTCTAACATTTGAGCACTGTTCTTTGGCGCCAAAATGAGAGTTTAAAACGAATAGAGTAGGTACTCGCCTGGGCACTAAATTAAGGGTCAATTTAGGAAAATCTACTTAGGTATAGGTATTTTGTAGTTGACTATTTTCGCAACAACGAAACGACGAATCAGAAACTCACTGAAAATCAGAATAGGTTCTTGCATATGTGAGTGAATGGTGCAATAAGCACAGATTAGGTAGTTACTGGTATGTAGGTATAATAATAATTATTGAAATACCTACTTTTCATTGACAGAATCAGAATTAGCTCTGCTTAATAATCCCTGCGGCATAATTGGACAGCAATCTGAATTCTGACGCTGGTAATTGCATTTACAGGCATATTATGGAGTTGTATCAAATGTAGCAACACATAACAATTTATAGAAATAAAAACGAAGAGTTACAATCACATACTTAGCTACTTTTTCACACAGAAACCGGCAAGATATTCTAGCAAGCATGAATTTATGACTTACCATTTAAAGGCGGAAGCAATAAAAGTCAAAACACTCGTACTTTCTTAGATTTTCTGTGTAAATACATTAAAAAATAATTATTGCCGATACCGAGACTCATAACAGCAACAAAGTGACAAATGGTTTTCAGACCGGGAACTGTAGCTAGTGACATCTAGCGGTCATATTTTGAAACCGTGTCACGAGTTAGTTCTACTAGAAGCCAATAGATGGCAGTAAAAAGTTTCTTTTGCGTTAACAGATGTCGCTAGTAGTATATAAATGGCGTGTAATCAATATTTCAACTGTAAAGCATAGCTTGTGTTTTATTTCGTTTAAATAATATAATATTAAGTGTTAAGATATTGTTATTATAAAATATACATTGTACAAAAATATGTACACTATTTATTTATTACTGTTTTTAACTTTAGTTCAGCTACTTGACAATAGATGTCTCCAAAAAATAAGGAATTTACTAAGGCTGAGTTGCACCGTCTGGCTATAAGAATATCCAAGTCATAACCAGCCGAAAACTTGTTAACCATTTTGGTCAAATTGGCGATTTGGCGACTGAAAATGGTTCTTATCATTATAGTTAAATGGTGCTACTAACCGTAAATGATGCTCCAATGCTGTGATTAATTTATTGTTGTGTTCATAATTAAAAGGACTCAGGAAGAGTAGGAGGTGATATTTCAGACAGGCTTAATTCATCATCTCTCGAGCCTTTTACCAACTATGTTGGGGTCGGCTTCCAGTCTAACCGGATGCAGCTGAGTACCAGTGTGCCACAAGGAGCGACTGCCTATCTGCCCTCCGCAACCCAGTTACCCGGGCAACCCAATACCTCTTTGCAAGACTGGTTGTCAGATTTGCTTCTGACTATAACAACTGCCAAAGATGTTCAATTACAGAAATGAAGCTTAATTATGAAAGAAATAAATTTAAAACATCTGTTGTAAATGAACGTCACCTGTAACACTGCACCTGGCGTTATCAAATCAAGTAGGTAATTCTTGATACATCCTTCACTCTTGAAGGAAATGACAGCTGCATAAAATAATTTACATAAATCAATAATAACTGTAAGTGTTATTACAGTTAGTATTACATATTTTATTTAATGATATGAATAATGAATAAAATTATTATGAATATTCAAAAATGTATATATTATCTTTGAAACTAGTTACCTGGTATAATTTTTCTTATAAACTTAACTTTTTATTACTAACTCAATAAATTAATCAGCGCCATCTATGATCGGGTAGTCGTACTAAAACTGACGTCACAGCAACGTCGACCAACCGGTTCCGACAAGTTGCTGGGTACCGTTGGGTTCAATGACCGACCACGGGTTTTGTTTACGCGGGAACTACTATAGCCAACAATCCAAAAAGATTGTGAATTTTGGTGGGATTTTTTAAATTCACACGTAGTTAAAAAGCTTGTAAAAATAACTATTAACCGTGTAACGTTAGTTTTTAAGTTTTTGAGTGTTACGTGAGTTCAAAAAACTTTGGTAACGGATTTTTGGTCGCTTCTTTGACGGCCTTGGCGCTTTCGAGTTATGTGCCTTCACATTTTTCGTAAATTATTTGCTTTTGTGAATGGACTTGCGAATTTCCAGATTCTTCTAATTAATTAGATTTTATTTTTTGATTTTCATTTGATTTTTTCACAAAGGGCTCTTGACTATATAGGTATCTTTTGCATGTTAGCAGATATCTGACAAAATGTTTAAACTTTTTTCTGTAGACGTTCGGATATTCACAGTATTGCATTCGATATTTTCAGGATTTCAAGCTTTCCTTTCTTATGGTGGATTAATTTTTTACTTGATGAATATTGAACTATTAATAATCTTCTTGCATTCATGCAAAATCCCTTGGATGAGCAGATCCAGAAGATTAAGCAGTTTTTTCTGAATTTGCTGAACAATTAAGGAAACTTTATTTATTAATTAATTTTATTAATACAGCCTTTTTATGGTCCCACTGCTGGGCACAGGCCTCCTCTCACAAGGAGAAGGATTGAGCATTAATCACCACGCTTGCTCAATGCGGGTTGGTGATTTCAGACTATAGTCCAGGTTTCCTCGAGATGTTTTCATTCACCTTTTTATCAGCCATTGGTGTCCAAGATATATTAGAAAGTACATACAAACTTAGAAAAGACTTTATTTATTGGTGCCAAATACCTATGAAAGAAGGAGTTCCCTACGGACGCGAGGGAAACCACGGGAATCGGTTAGTATAAAAACCACATTTGTTTAATCCTGTCATCACGTCTATTGGATAGTTGAGGATATTCACTTGTTTATTTTAAAAGCACCTGACTATATAATTTTATATCAAAATCAAGATCTAAATGCTAATCATCAAGTTTGATATCAAAACAGTTAAATTGACAGCTTTACAAGGCATTTCCTCAATTCACAGCTGTAAAAATGTTTCGTCTGATTGACCATAAATATTTCTTTATAGTAGTAGTACCTATCTATCTATCATTTCTATTTAACCAGTCTAAAATACCCACACACTGCCAGTCTAAAGTACTCTTATTAAGATAATTAAGTTTTCAGTTGGGCATTTAAAAGTTTGTTGTTTAATGACAATAAAAAAACTATAATTCTTTATTGACTGACTTCAGAAAACGGAGGAGGTTCTCTCTTTAGACGGAGCAGGGCTTGTAAAAGACTGCAGGACATTATAGTCCAGATTGGTGGGAACACTCATAGGTTTGAGAGGTGAACAGATAAAATGGGGAGCACTTGCCCAGCCGAGGGACAGTAGGGGGCTACGAGCTAAGAAAAAGCAAAACTATCGGTAAGCTTATTTTATTCTTGCTTGCTTTGGCTTCTAAGATACAGGATTTTTCCTAGTTTAGAAGTCAGGGTCCTTATGTTCTGGCCCACATTGCCATGATCCAAATAACGTAGAATTTGTGTTCCTTTTGGAAATAATAAAGATTTTATTTATTATTTATTTTATTTATTCAAAGGTTAAATCGTTTTTATTATTTTTTTTACTGACTTTTCAAAATGATAAATGTTTTATTGGCATAAAAAAATCTTTAAATACAGTTCACTTATTTTTGAAAGCAAATGAAGTCATGATGCGTAATCCTTACTAATATTACTAATGTGAAAGTAATTATATATATCTGTAAGTAAGGTTTTAAAGCCAAAACTAGTCTACAGCTCGAGAAAAGACAGAGGCTACTTTTTATTCGAGTTTTAGTGGAGTATATTTTTTCTATTCTTGAGACGAAGAAAATTGAGATATAAAACTGTACAACCGTGTGAATGTAATATTTAAGATGCTATTAAGATTTTGCGATAGACTTTCGGAAGGTGAAATACCTACCAACACAATGTTTTTATATTCATATGTAAATTCATAAGATGGCTGTCATTCTTTGTTTGTACAGTTAGGAAAACTATTAGGTAATTAAAAGCTCCAATTATTAGTCAAATCGACAAGGTATAGGTATGATGAAAATCCTATATAATCCTATATAGGTACTTCATATTTTGACTGCACCTTGTAACTAGGATGAAGAGATCAGATAAGCAGTTGCTCTTTGTAAAAATACTGTTTCTCATCTGCATCCAGTTAGACTTGAAGTCTGGTAGCCCAACCTAACATAATTGGGAAATGGCTAGGCAGATGATGAAAAGTCTGGTAAATGGTATGAGTCAGAGAGGGTAACCCACGACCTCATCATATATTCTGGTCTATCAATGATTTATTTACTTTTTATTAACATGGTTATTTATCTTTCATGTTCAGTTAATTCAAGTCGTCCAAGACATATTGCATGCGGACATATATCTGCAGATTCTGCCCCAGCAAATATCAATCCCCGTTCGAAGTTCTAGAGGCCACCCCAAAACTACGTGGAACGATGTAGTGGTGAAAGATATGAAGTAGTGCCAGGTGTCCGAAAGCGATGTCGAAGAGCGAAGTGGAAAAGAAAAATTAGGAAAGCTGACCCAATGGGATACATAGCATGAAGAGTATGAGAAAGATATTGCTTGCAGAGATTTTGATTTTTATGTCATTTTGCCGAACATATGAATTGATCAGATGAACATTGGACCAAGGTATTTGATGAAGTTGTGAAAGTCCTTGCCTGACTCTGCTTCTTCTGGAAGAATTTGGAAGTCTTCAAGTGAAGAGTAAATAGGTTACTTCTAGGCACTCAGACTATAAGGTGAGATATACCACGCATATTCCTATTAGGGTAACACCACTCTAACAAATTGGGTATGTCTGATTGCACTTTCTGAAGCTCAAAATATTGTGAATCTGCTTTATCTAGGCTGAATCTTGTAAGAATCGTAGGATAGGAATCGTTTGCCCATTAGAAATTGACATCTCTGCAGGACCGGCCTATTGCCATGATTCATGTATAAAATTGTCATAAAACTGAAAAACGCAACTCCCTGTGAAAATTTTGAAAAAACATTTTTTCTAGATTTTTATGAGGAATTCCATGTAACTATTTCGTGTCTAAACGTATCAATTATTTGGCTGACTCAAGAACCAAACTCCTGACGACTAGCAGTTGCATTTACGACCAGGTAAAGTGGTAGTGTCCCAAGAATTTCAGATTCAATAAAATAAATGTCTCATAATAATAAAAAAAGCCACCTGGGTCCATTTATCTAATCACCTTATCAAAATTATTCAAAGTACTCTCGCATCATTATGAAAATTATTCAGTTTTACATAATCCAAAATGCCCGAGCGATGTGTGTGAAGGCTTAAGCCAGCGGGGCCATTAAACTCCAAAGAGATGAACATTTTACATTCACCTCTGCTTGGAACGCCAATATTTCAATCAATGACTTTTGCCAATCATCAGAAACTTTATTCTCTCTGGCCATGCAAAATAACTGCAGCCCATCATAGATTTTACGATGCCAACAACCTGTGCAAAAAAAAAATACCGGAAAACTGCGATCATTGGCAGCAATCAAAATTGACCGTAAATCGAATTAGCCACGCGTCCAAAATCGTCGTCGTCGATGGCAGAAGAAGATGTGAGTGAAGAACCGGCCTTAACACCGTTACTGTTCGCATCACGAAAAAAAATACAGTTAGCCCGAGAGTCGAGCGCGCGCCGCAACGAAAAAAGCACAACTCGGTGCTACACCACATCTCTAGGACGTACGCCGGGGATCGGAACGCGCGGGAATTCTGACATTGACAGCTCAGTTGGCGCCAAACCAACAGTTTTCAAATTGTGCATTATCCTGTGCCGTGAACTCGTGCAAACTGTGTTTCTAAAGTGAAAAATGTCCGAATTTGGATAATAGAATTTTTCTTGTGTTAACTGTGTTTTATATGGATTGTTTCACAGTGGTGGCCCGTAAAGGATTTTTGACAAAATGCCGAGTACAATTAGAGGTGAGTTCTATCTAAAAAGTTTGCAACAGATTAAATATCTCTTTCTTCCCAAGAAGTTTGTGAACTCTTTGGTTTAATTTATGTCATCTAATTTTAACTCTTAATGAATGGGGAATTTTAATGGGTTTTTATTCTTAAATAAATGTGAATGGAATTTCTAAATATGTTTCATTGGGAATCGTGATTTTTCACGCTGAAAGATTAAATGTCGTGTTTCGCCGGTTGATAGAGGTGAATGCACTTTTCTGTTGTGTTGACGGAAGCAAACTCGTGAGTAGCAAAGGTAAAATTTGAATTTCATACGATAAGCTCAAGTTTAGAATTTCAAATTTGCCCTATCTGTCACTTTCTACAAAGTTTGCATGTTTTAGAGTGATAAAAAAAATATGTATTGATTTTTTTTGTGAAATAATGTTGTTTGAATTCAAACGATTATTAAAATATACGCTTATTAATTGAATTATAAAGATTTACTAAGGTAAATTAACGACACAAATTATAATGAAGGAGTTAAAAAAATGTTTTTTTGCCGAATTCGAAAATTACTCCCGGGTGTGTCAAACAGTATAAACAATTATGTAGGGTAGATTATGCAATTATGCTTAAATCTACGTTTTGGGTTTGATTGTACTTATTTGACAACAAATTAGTGAATTTTTCATGATTTTGTGTATTTTACGCTTATGGTGATAGCTGGTTTAAAATGAGCCATTATGTACCACGATGAAGCTTTTTAAATAGGTAAACGTTTGAATTAAAAAAAAAATACATACGTTGAAATTGCGATCCTCCACCTTTTTTGGAAATCAGTTCAAAATATGAATTTACTATTCTAAACAAACTACCCACTATTACCAAAAATGAAAATCTATGCCAAAAAAACCATAGCCAACGTGAATGACCTAGCTAGACTCCTTTAATAGCAGTCTAGAACTTTCGACTATGGCGGTCCTACGCCAATGAAATAGTTAATACGTTCGTCTATGAATGCTAATGACGTAAGCTCTAGGTTACAGAGGTAACTATCTATTTTGTTGTACCGTTTCTTTGCAATTGCTGTGCTAAAGTAGAAGACAAACTATTTTTCTTCGCAAATTTTGAAGAAAAAAAAAAACATTCAGTGTTTGATAGCCCATTTGTCAATCCTGCCGGGGCTGCGGGATTGTTCGCGCGAGTTACCGCGGCCCTGGTACATGAAGGGCTCCAGAAGGAACATGATGGGTTTTAGTCGGTAAGAGCCTGATACTCCCTCACGCTGCACCCGCAGTGGGAGGGGTCTTTTGATGATTCCTTATATAAAAAAGCTTATTTATTGATGAAGGCTGTAGGTTCTTATATGCGAGTTCCCTCTGGGTGCAGGTAAAACTCCGGTTGGAATCTAGTAGCTTCATTCTAGGCTTGACCTAGGTGACATTTATTTTAGATCCTTATTATTGTTAGGGAATAAAGTAACGTTTTGTATTGTTTGTGCAATGCAGCCAATTAAGTTTTTTTGGTACTATGTACTAAGTTCATTGATCATTTTTCTAGACATAATATCCTATCCGATTAAGTAGACTGTATGTTTCGATATCAATCTTATGCAAATCTTCCCGGAGAAAACTCCTTTCGGTACACGGTTAAAACATAGCCTATATCACACAAAAATAGTGTAGCTTACCAACAGAATTTTTCAAATCAGCTTAATAGTTTCAGGGCCTATTCAATCCAACAAACAATGAAATATTACCACTATATTATTAGTAAACCAAACTGTTAGAGCCCGCCTAGACATTCCCCCAGCGGAATCTTAAGTCAGTCACGTGGATGCTAATTAGGTCGTCTGTAGCTGTCCTAGACTGCATGGCGTGACCCAGCTATGTGGTCATGACGTCATCGTTCCAGGATATATTAAGTCACTTCAGCTGTTGTTACCTGTAGAAGGTAATAGGGGTTAAAGTATGAAATTGCCGATTTGTACTGAAAACCTAAATTGTATTTTTTTTAAATTTTTAACAAACTTATTTAATCAAAATAGTTGCCATTATTATCTATACATTGCGGTCATCTAATAAGAAGGTCATTTATGCCTTTACGATAGAACTCTGAGGATCTAGACTGCACAAACAGTGTGAAAGAATTTTGTTCTGCCTCCTGGGAAGAAACTTCTTGTGACGTAGATAATTGTCCAAATCACAAAAAAAATGGTCGTCCGTTAGAGCAAGGTCTGGCGAATATGGAGGAAGACGAATAGTTTCCAACTGCAGTTCCTGAAGAGTTAAAACGGTTTATTTTGCTGTATGAGGCCTCGCGTTGTCATGGAGCAATAGCGGTGAAGGTCGATTCATGAGTCGTGGCTGTTTTACTGCTAATTTTTTCAACATTATTCGGTGTTCGGCTGGGTATCTGGGTAGTTTGACTAGGATCGGCGTTCACCGTCTCTCTTAATTTCTCGTTAATCACCTGTCAGGCGGTCTTTCTCATGGCTCGTTCTTCAAGTCGAAGTTTCCACCACGAAAGCGTTTAATCCAAAATCGCACGGCGCGTTCTTTAGCAGACACCTCTTCAAATTCAGCATTGATATTGCGGGCTGTTTCTGCCGTTCAATCCCGCGTCGGAACTCATATTCAAAAATTACTCAAATTTTCGCAGTATCCATCTTTCTTGTTTAAGTTGAATAACAAAAACAATTGAACATGGATAATCAAATGTTTCACATTTTTTAAAAGAAGAACATCACAGAAACCACGTGAAAAAAGTTCCATTCGAAAACCTCAAACCATGAAGACTCTATGGCAATTCAAAAACCTACTAGAATAAAACGGCAATTTCATACTTTAACCCCTAATATTAATTCTCCTGGTATGGTTGGTCTTTTATTGTGGTCCCTGGTGGAAGCTTACGTTCAGCTATTGGCCGATATATAGAGGTAGATGTTGATAGGTCTTACATCGTCTGCCTAGCCTTTTCAAAATTATGTTGGGGTCGGCTTCCAGTCTGACCGGATGCAGCTGAGTACCAGTGTTTTACAAGGAGCCTCTCGGACTGTCTCAACCCAGTTATCCGGTCAACCCAATACCCCTAGGTAAGACTGGTCGTCAGACTTACTGGCTTCTGACTACTTGTAACGACTGCCAAAGATGGCAGGTGCCACCCCTATGTTTCTTAAAAAAAGGATACACATCTCAAAATTTTGCAGTGGTCTTAAAATTACGCCAAGTTACGCAAAGTGACATAATGCTTGGCCTTATTACATATGACTAAATTTAGATGTCCTAAATTATTCAGTAACTAATGTGATCAAATGAAATAACATTAAGGACTTTATAATTCTAATAAGAACCATACATCTTTTGGGAATGTCGCTGACTGACTGAATCCTAATTAGGGAACGATACAGGAGTTCTATGTTTGTCAAGTGGCATAAGGCTTGATATTTTATTTTTTATATACTTATATATAGCTATAGTTATAGCTTAGGAAGAAGGATTTCTTCAAATTTTCTAAGTAAATAAAATCTCTTAAAACTTTTTCTCATCTGTTACAACTTGTTGCGTGCCTCCAAATTTACAATTATGGCATCTGCGAGGCCAGCTTCGAAAAGTGACAGTTGGGGCCATTGACCTTTTGTGCGGAATTTAAACCCACAGTTTGTTTTTGCGTCCTTCGAAAATAATTTTAATTAATGTTACAAATCCTTTACTCATACTTCATTCATTTATCTCTATGTTCAGTAGTCCTTGATCTTGAACTGAAAAAATACAAACAAAATTGACAAAATCGAAGTTTGATTTTTGCGTCCTTCAAAAAAGCGCTAAAGTTATAAATTCTTTACTCATTTCATAATTGCTATTTTAAGCATTATACTTAACCCGGACCTTAAATAAATAAATACAATATTAGTTCAAATAATTACATCGCAAAAGACAACGTTTTCTATAAAAAAAAAAATACTTATAAAAAACAACAAACGTCATAAACAAACGACATTCCAAATTCGAATCGATAAAGCAGCATCCATACATTCGCGCGCTGTGCGGCCAGCATCGGAAAAGCGACAGTAGGGCGGTGCTCGGCCCTGGGTACCGTAAGCCGCAATCCCTTTCTTTGTGACGTAGCGTACGGTACTCTGCGCTAGTGATGGGATGTGTTGTTTGTATCGATAGTTGGAGGCTTTAGGGGTCGATAGTTTGTTTTTTTTTTAAGTGTTCTTTTATTTTCAATCAAATATGTACACTATATTTACAACCCTAGACTACTTACCTTCTAAAGAATTAAATACTATATACAACATATTTTGTATTTGAGATGTAGTTGGCTAGTTGTTTGGTGTTTGTGCCTTTAAGTTTTTAATTATAATAATTAGGAATCAGGTAACACTTTATGATTTGCGTTTAGTCTTAATTTAGGTTCTCAATTTAATTATAATGTATAAAAGAATTTAAAATCCAACGACAAAATATAGGTCAAACAGTCAATAACTTTGACTTCACACACACATAATACCTACCTACATTCTATAAAAAAAATCTAGCTCCAAGCCACAGACTATCGACAACGCCCCCCTCTACCAGTGACGTAGCCTAACGGTGATCGCAGTTAGGCTCACCCACATACGATGTAACTGTGTGCACGCGCCCGTTATATGGACGCGATCCGAACGTACGACGCCGTGGGACCGGCTGGCTGTATGAACGAAGAAAAAAAAAAGCAAACGACTTGACAGTACGGCAGCGTTTACTCCATTATCTTGTTTGAGTTCCGTGGTCTTGGGTTGGCGGGAATCGCCATTTTTTTTTAATATTTTAGTTTTTTTTTTGTTGGGTCATCGATGCTATTTAGTAAGTTTCTTTTATGGGTAAAATAATGTATAGTGCAATGCTTCTGATATAAATTGATTAAAAACTGACCTTAATTGTTTGAAAAAAAAATTAGACTGTAGGTACATGTAATGTATTCTAACTACTTACTACAATGTATTCTTACTACAACTATTTGCACATAAAAAAACTGTCGTAGGCCATTGTAAATCTTTTTAAATCCATAACAGTAGACTAGACTAGCTTCTGAGTCTGACAATTGTTAAGTAGTAAGATTTGTTGTAATAGTTACCTCGTTTTCTGTGTACCTACTGGTTTGTAGAGATCAGACAGACTGACAGACATAAATAAGTACGGATGTTGACGACGAAATACTTGGGGAAAGATATGTAAGTAAATGAAGCTCTTACATGATCATGCATAACACTGAAATTGCATAATACAAGTACGAGAGGTCACAAAATCAAAACAGTGTCAATTATAAATTGTAGGGACACCATGAACTTTCATATACTCATCAGAGCTAAGATTAATTCTAGGCTCTGACTCCTATTTTAACCCAAAGTTTTGTGAGGAAAACTTTAAAGATTTGTCAAAATGAACGAAAAATATAATATGATTCTGCTGTAGATAAAAAAGTAGAGTAAATATTTTTTGAATACAGGTACTTTTGATGTATTCAACATTTTGTTTTTAAAACATATACTTAACTAAAATAAAATGTTAACTCTAGTCTATAGTACACCATAGAGTCGTGCAGCAGTAACAAACCTCCTTTCAACAAATTTACCGACAGCCAAAAAAAAACTCGTTTTAAAAAGTAAAGTTCGTTGACTCCACGAATATGCAATGTCCAGTTCGAAAGGTAAAGATGTAAAGATAGCCCAGTCTTAGTCTAGACTGTTTTAGGACTTTGTCTAGGTATAAATAAACTAGGACATATCGATTTTGTTAAGATTTTTTACTATTTTTAGTAACATAAGATTTGGGTTGGCTGAAAAAAATATATTAATTATTATTGGTTTTAATTGGCGTGTGTTTAATTAATTTAGAGCTTAATACTTTATTAATTAATAATGTACATATTGACATGACCTAAAAATAAACTTATTTAATTAATAAATCTATTTTCAAAGGATTAGTTGTTTATTTAAAAATGTAATTATATCAGGTTTCTGTCGTGCCAAAATATTAAAATACCCCTATATTGAGTACCCAAACATTATGACAATGAGTTACATTATGACAAATGCCAAAGATATTCGTCCGATATCCGGATAACTGGGTTGAAGAGGCATGTTAAACACTGGTACTCAACCGCATCCGGTTAGACTGGAAGCCGACCCCAACATAGTTGGGAAAAGGTTTGGAAGCTGATGATGATGCAAGACTGAAGGCAGAAGTTGTATGTATCAAGTGGTGGACGTTTGACGACGTCAGCTCAAAACAATATACTGACTGATATTTGTATGTATGTATAAGTTATTTAATTTGAAATAAGTTAGCCCTATGTCGAGTGGACTCCCTATGACTGCGATGATGATGAATTAAATATATGTAGATATCCATTTTATATGGATGTCGGGGACCCTGGTTAGCGAGCAGAAAATGATACGCATCGCAGTAGCAGCAGCAATAGCAATAGCAGTAATAGCATTCTTAGCTAGCAAAAGCTTTTTTCTTAGCTAAGGGTAATAGCAATGAATATAGCAAATCTTGTAATTTTTGTATCATGAGACAAGATGTTTTTCCACGTAAACCTTCCTACGAAGTACCTATTCATTAGTAAGTTTAAAAACTGTCTATTTCTTAATAGTAAAAATAATCAAGAATTTTCGCTCCATAGCCCAATCAGTCATTAAAGTCTGATCGGCTAAAGAATTGGTGCCGAATCCGGTCATTGACCCCGACCGGTCTTCGAGCAACGTTTAATAAAAAGTATTTATTTACTACAAGCCCGTTATGTGGCCAGTGTCATAATATTCTATTGATATTTAAAAACGCTAGTTCTTAATTTAAAAATGTTGAAAAAAGTTGTAGACTCCTTGTTCGGTCAATGGCTTTGAATTCACGACTGTCAAAAAGTTTGAAAAAAGAATGTGATGTGAACTTTTTGTAAGTTGAATCACGCTAGGAATTTTCTGTATATGAATTTACATACAGAAATATCATAAATGTCACATACATTATGCAATATTATTACAGTCAGGTGAGGAAACATAATCCCAAAAAAATGCAGGACACGACAAAAGAATGCGATACCGTCATTCAGTTGTAAACCTTACGTAAGCATTAAGCATATTACGGCCTTGCTCCCCAAAATACTAAAGCAACCAAAAAAAAAAATACCGTTTTATAAACCATCAGATCCATACTAATCATGACCTATATTCCGAATTCGAATTTTAAAATTCGCGCCACGGGCTATTCGAAGTTTGAATTCGTGAGTGGAAAGTTGCGCAACGCAGAGGGTTCAATGAACGCGTTTCGGCTATTTCCCGTTAGGAGTCGACGTGAACGAGGTTTTACTTTTAAATTTGCAATTTAGTACCGCTATTGGACGACAGAGGGCGGTAACTCGTTTTACTGTTTTTGTTGATTTATGTGCAAGCTGGTTGTTTAAAAGTATGTGTAGTAAATGTAAGTTTTCTGTTTTACGATGTAAAGGTGAACCAACTAAACTATGTTTAGTGCTTATATTGAAATCTGGGAAAGTTTTTCCTTCAGTTGCTATTGGAGTCTTTGAAAAACTATTTGTTGCTCTATTGATCCTTTTGTCTTGGAGTCAAAACCTCAGAAATGTAATATTTGCTCATTTTTATAAAGACAAAGTCGACTTCACATAGCATATCCTATTTAATTCTCCTGAAAAGTTAAGTTGAAGTTTTCACTCTCCTGCCGGGGCTACAGGGTTTTAGTCAGTAGGAGTCTGACACTCCCTCACGCTGCACCCACAGCAGAATGGGATCAGCAACTGGGTTGAGGAGGTCAGATAGGCAGCTGCTCCTTGTAAAGCACTGGTACTCAGCTGCATTCTGTTAGACTGGAAGCCGACCAACATAGTTGGGAAAACGCTCGGAAGATGATGACGATGATAGATAAGTGATGTTGAACATGAAATGTTGGTATCATGTTCAACAGCGTGAGTAATTTCAGGCATGATGTAATTTGTTGGACAGTATCACGATACAAGATGTTCATCATCATCATCATCAGCCTATCGCAGTCCACTACTGGACACAGGCCTCTCCAAGTGCACGCCACTGAGATCGATTTTCGGCTTCTCGCATCCAGCTCCTGCCAGCAACAAGATGTTCATATGTAATGTTTTTAGTCTTATACCAGAAATATTATTAGTCATGATTACCTTTCTGGCGTTTGAATACAAATATCACCTCATTGAAATAACTCGATTTTTATTTTTCCGCCCTGTAAAATTTGGAAATTTTTAAGCTTATTTTGTTTTTGGGCTTCTGTAGTCAAAAGGCTCCGAGACTAGTGAACCGATTTGAAAAAATATTTCACTATTGGGAAGCTATTATTCCCGGATGCAGGTGTAACCGTGAAAAAAAGATAGTACCTATAAAATAACTTATATTGCATGGTAAGAGACTGTAAGATTTTTCATGATGTGTTCTTATATTTTCTTAAATAAATATAAAGAATATTGAAAGCTCTTCTGTCATAATTACGCAGCCGCCATTTTGTTATGATACGTCCAATTATTATCATGCGTAAATTCGTAGAAATAATTAATTACTGCTTCTGAGATTTATAGCTATTTATTTTATGAGTATCTTCAGAAAAATTATATTATACCAGTATTTTTCCGAAGTAATTTTACTTATAATTATTATATTAATTGCTACTTTCTTAGACATTTTAGTACAAATTCTCTTCGCTTTGTTGTCAGATAATATCTGTTTGTAGCAATATAATACAGTTCTTTGTTGGGTTAAACGCGTTAATTATTGGGAATATTAGGCCGATTTAAAAAAATATTTTAGTGTTAGATAGCCCATTTATCGAGAATAGCTTAAGGCTAACTTTTACTCGGGTGTACAGAGATGTGAGTAGTTCTCATCTCACTAGGCGGGAGATATTACTCAACATACCGTAAATTTATAAATAAGAAACATAATTTATTCATTCATAATCTTTTTACTACCAAAAAACAAAAATATCAATAAGTATGATAAATTCTCCCCCGAAAAAAAAGTACAACCATCTAAAAATAAACATTTGACAGCACCGAAAACTTCACCCAAAAAATCCATTCCATCATCCATTGCTGGTCAGCAACCACCCAACTTTGTGACAAGAATAACAAACCCCGCAATGTATGCTAAATTAGTCGAAATTTTACACAATTTCAGTTCGCAATAAGGCTTTACCCATCGTCCTTGAAATCCACGCCGCATAGCGGTTCACACACACACTGACATATATACGTACACTACCCACACAGACGCACGTTACCTAGGTCATAGCAAACGTAAATAGATAGACTACCTACATATAGAGTTCTAGGAAGCCTGATAGCTTTTTAAAGGTCTTTTTCCTTTGAAAAGTAATTTAAAAATGTAATGGATTGTTTTTTTGCTGTTGCAATAATGTTAAGATAGCTTTTATTTAATAACTAAACAAAGGGAAGTATATAAAATAAAATTGTAAAAGCTAAAGTATTGTTTACGTCATCATCATCTCCCGAGCCTTTTCCCAACTAAGTTGGGGTCGGCTTCCAGTCTAACCGCATGCAGCTGAGTACCAGTGTTTTACAAGGAGCGACTGCCTATCTGTCCTCCTCAACCCAGTTACCCGGGCAACCCCTTGATAAGACTGGTGGTCAGATTTTCTGGCTTCTGACTACCCGTAATGACTGCCTTCTAAAGACAGCCGGGACCCTCCAATTTAATGTGCCTTCCGAAACACGGGCGAAGTTGTCATAATGATATGGTCACCAATCACCCACGGTATAACAAAATAGATTTATTTCAAGGAAAAATATTGTTTTGTCTGTCTATCTACATATATAGTCCATCTTATTTTCTTTTCATCTATAAATAGCTATCTGTCAAATACAGGGGTTTTGCAAGAGATGGAGAGGACGTTTCGTATTTCTTTTTTATTCAGTTTAAGGCGCGGAACAAAATTGACTATTAGATAATTTTACTGGTGATCAAACTATGATTTGACTGAATTTATGAAGTTATGTCTAACTACAATTAAATTGTGGTTAGTGAAATTATCTATACAAATATATAGGTACTAATATCATAAAGTTTTTTTGTACCTTAAATGCTCCGAAACTGCCAATGCGATTTGAAAAATTCCTTCACTGTTTAGAAGCTATATTGTCTCTGAACAACAAAAATAGCATTTTATCCTTGTATAGTTATCGGCACGAATCTTGAGCTCTGACCTTCACCAGCGCAGAAGTAATTTATTGGGTCCCTTTTGTGGTATGAAGTGAGGCGCGGGGGCGGGCTAAAGCAGCGATTGGCCCGCAGTGCATCGCGTCATAGCCGTCACTCGGGATTGGTTCTTTGCTAATAAATCACTTCTGCGCAGATGTAGGTCAGAGCTCAAGATTCGTGCCGGTAACTATACAATAGTAATTATTTTCTACTAGACACTGGAGAAACAAAACGGAGCCTATTCAACACAATACAAACAATCAAATATTTCCTCTAAACAATTAATAATTAAAATGTAATCCCTCCCAATTATACCGAGGGTTCCTTAAACCTTAGTACATTATCTATTAATATATAAAGTTAGGAATATATTGATTGATCCGTCCTTCGAACAGGACAGTCGCTTCGACAAGACTTGTCCGTTGTCTTAGTAACTGATATGTGCTATAGTTTGTACCTGCGGGTTTGGCTGTGGTATGTATTTGAAGATACTATAGTTGTCTATATTAATATTGTATAGCTGAAGACTTGGTTGGTTTATTTATTTAGTTATTGACACACCTATAATATTACAAATGAAAAATATATAAAAAAACATAAGTTGGTTTTGTTTGAACGCGGTAATCATAAGAAATATTGGTCCGATTTGAAAAAATATTTGAGTGTTAGATAGCCTATGAATTGAGAAAGGCTACTTTTTATTTGGGTATCTGAAATAGTTTCTGTGGGATACGGGTGAGAAACATCTAGCTAAAGCTAGTTCTGATATAGGTACTATATAACTTTGTAGATACGGTCTTTCATCAAAATCCATTCAGTAATATTAACGTGAAAGATATACAATGTACCAAGCATACGCACATTTTATATCCTTCCAAACGTTTCACCCAAGTCTTGTGGGAGCTACTTCCGGCATCCGGATAAAAAGTAACCTTTATATATTATTCTGATATATAAGTTATGTATTACGGCCTTGTATCAAAATCCATTCAGCAGTTTTTACCTGAAAGAGTATCAATCATACTCACAGACAAGATTCTGCATTATTTTTATTTTTAGTACTATATTCTAAGTTTTGTTAAAAAAACCATGATGTAGTAACGTTCCTTGCGTATGTTTACTTCGACTTTCCTTGTTTTGGCTGTCATCAGTAGTATTATGTAATAGAGCTTTGGTAACGATAGCAAAATAGGTAGAATAAAAAAAAACTGTCCAATTTTTTTCATCGATAGAAAAACTGTCAACGACGGCTTGTATGAAGAGTTTTATGACTGATAGTAAAAAATAAAATGTATTTCTGTTACGTATGCCTCTAAAATAAATAAAATATTGGTAATTTATAGGAGTTTTTGAATCAATTATAAGATTTTTAAATATCTTAGTGTGTTAAAAATTTTGAGTTCGATAAGTACTATAAGCTTTATTTCTTGTTCCTTAAAGCCAAAGATACCTATTACTGAAAAATAAATAACGCATTATTGTTTCCTGTACCTTATCAAGATAGTACTTAACAACGAAAGATTTCCCATACACAAAGTACCACCACCTTAATTTTCTCCAAGCAAAACCCCAAAAAAACCCTAGTATTAACTTCAAGGCCATACAAAAACATTATCCGTATTTTTGTTCTCACCATACTACCAACATAAATTCGATTATATGCTTTTTCACAATCCTGAACGATCGAAGCGCGTAGACAGAGATGCACGTATCGGGAGAGAGGGAGAAAGAAGATGTGGGGTGTACCGCGCATGCGCGGACACGTGCCTACAATGGCCGACTGAATACACGGGGTGATTTGGTGAAGATCGGTCTTGAGATATATTTTGGTAGGGATTAAATTTTGTGGGTGAAATTGTGTACAGTTTTGGTGGTTTTGTGTTCGTTTAGCAATGTTTAGTAAGGTATTTTAATGGGGTCTGCAAAATATAGAATTTTTAATTTTGATAAAAAAATATCACACATATATAGTAATTTATTTTGTCGATAATATGTGCTAAATTGGCTCTGCAATTTTCAATGAGTTTTATGTGAAATTAAAAAAATTCAAGACAAAATAAAAATTTGTTTGTAGGTTATCAAAATAGATTTTTCATTTGTCGAAAAGAAAACTCGGAAAAAGTATTTGAATATCCCATTTCACTAACAGGTGATCTTACTAATAGAATCTGGAAAAAAAATTACAATAAATAAATATCTGCAACACAAAAAATCGTCAGATTAATCCCGAGACAGCTACACGGAAGTGTGTTGTGCAGCGGGCCTACGCGGCGCGGCGTAGCGCTACGCTTTCGTAGGCCTCGCAGTGGCTACGACGGCCAACGCGCGTCTACGTCGCTCTCGAAATTAGGACAATGTGTCAGTGTGCTAACAAAACAAAACAAACCTAACTATGTGAGAACACGTCGTGCCTACAACCCAACACTGCCATTAATTAATATATTTCTAACGCACAACTAATCTAAAAACCTTTACTAAATCCATTTTTCGGTAGGACATTCACCCCTGACCTAGTTCCGATGCATCTGCGCGCTGCACTGCCGCAGTCAAACTAAACAAAACTAGTATCATCATAGTGTTCAAGGACGTACTTAGGAGTGATACCCGTGTTCATTAGCTCGTAATCCTTCTAGAATAGCTTCGTGCAATAATTTTAAATCATTTCTCGACTGACTCTGATAAGTCTGAAGCGTTAGTGTTGTGTCTGTATCGACGACTGGTATCGAGAGTTGAAGGCTGTTTTATTGAATGATGGCGGGTCGGGAGGGTTCCTTGGAAGGTCAGCTGACGCATGTCATCCAGCACCACATATCGCAGCCAGGGACGGAGGCGCAGGTGAGCGTGCATCAGGTCCAGAGCCCCTCGGGTAGTGGGACGAAGAGGCACCAGATTATCATTGACATCAAGCAAGACATCGATATAGATGAACTCTCTACGAGATCCTTAGCTGAAAGTGTGATGGAAACCCTTGGAGCTCGCTCAGCCGCAGTCTACATCGACAATTCTCAAGTGGCTGGTGAAAATTCTGGTGACTTAGAATCTCTGACAACAGTTAACGTCATTGTAGCAAATGACTTGAGTCAGGCCGCTCCGAGCCCTCAAGAAGTGGACGATCCTGATCCTCAAGTGACGCAAGAACCTGCGGAAAGTTCGGGGATATTGCCGGGGAATCGTATAGCTGTGGACAGGATAGTGGAGATGACGAATGCCAGTACATCAGGGGAGTCTACATCCACGACAAATACTGCTGTGACGACGGTAGCCACCACGACTGCGTCAGGTAAGCGCCATCTTATTTCATGCAGTGATTGCTTTATTTTTAGGCGGTCTGTCCTAGATTTTTATACCTCTATTTTAAGCCCAAATATATCTAGTTTCTTGTGTATATGTGGGATTGTATCTGTGGCTAATAATAGTAGGGTAAAATTGAGGCAGTGTTGCGCTGTAGATAATCTTTTGTTGGGCGGTAACATGCATTGATCTGTACATAGCTTCCTTATAACCGTTTCTTTGATCGATATATTTTTGGGTGCTTGATATGAAACAATCGTTGACTACATGACTTTCTTAACAAATAAGCAATATTTATACACAATGATTATATGACATATGGATAATCGTATTAGGCTTAAATTGGTTTTTAATCGGATTATTTAAATACGTCCTTGACTTAAAACATAAAACAGCTTAAGTAATTACATTTTAAACATGTATCAAATTATATAAACTTTTTAATGAAAATACCATGAACAACAAAAAAGTTATTCCAATGATTCTTAATCATATTGATAATTGTGAAATAAATTATATTATTTCATACACTGATAATATATACTTACTATTTATACACAGGTATCAGACTAGAAAGGACATAAGCCACCTTCTATCCCGGTGCAGGAAGTATTTCCCTGGGTAGGGTCGGTAACATCTATTTATATTTTATATGCCAGATAATTTCCAATAAAAATCCACTATGTTTTTGGATAATCCTATGCAGAAGTACTGAACACAAGAATTTTAAATCTAGACATGAAATACAGACACATTGAATTTATATTCATATTGAGCTAAGTTAAATAAGGGCTTGTTTCATAGTCATATATATCAAAATAGACAAATATATGCGTTGTTGGGGAGTTAGCTGCGTATATTTGGAAGAAGAGGGGAGGGGAGGGGGGGCGTTTAAGGGGTTGTCTTTTGACATTTGTCGTCCATTAAGCTTACTCACATACTACAAACTTTTAGTCGGCCGATAGTTTATTTGGGCTCATAAATCAGTATGACGATGAATGATACGCACGTTACAAAGATCAGGTATTTAGCCGGTATCAGACCGACTGGGAACTTTGATGGGAATATAATATTTTCTTTAAAAAAAATTGCAAACCTTGGTTCCAACTCTCGGCCGACTGTTTAGATTGCAGGGTGCGGTCTAATGCGATGAATGTAAGTTTGAATCTCATCAAAATCGTAATTTGATTAGAGTAGAAAAAGGCTAGGCAAATGATGATGACTTACATAGTATAATAGCCGCACGGGTCGATCGATCATAAGGATAAACAACAGTTGTCGCTTGAAGCCGATCCCTATATGTATAGTTGGGAAAAGTCTAGGCATATGATATTTTCTTGTGACTCTTTCAAGTAGATCTAATTGTTGTATTTACCATTTAGAAAGGAACCTCGATCGTCCACAGTCCTTTATCAATTTGTTTTTTAATCCAGTGTAAAAGTTGTTATTCATCATCTTGCTGACCTTCTCCCAATTACATTTGTGGTCTTCGCAGCATGTCTTCTTCCATATTTTTCTATCTGATTTCATCTCACGAGTAACACTTTCCAGTCATATGGTCTTTCACACAAACCATCCATCATTTCTATAGTCGTCCTCTTTCTTTATATGCATCCAAGTTCTTACCCAAGACTTTCCTCACAACAGAATCTGTTTATTATATTGTCATCTGCCTAGCCTTCACCTAACTAAGTTGAAGCCGGCTTCCAGTCTTACTGATTTGCAAACTGCGTGCCAGAGTTTTCCATGGAGTATTACATGAAATTATCAGTTAAATCTTACAAAACTTTCACACAAAATTCTCAATCAAAAGCTTACCGGAAATCGGTATTACAATACTCCTTGAGAAACAAATAGCTATATACTAAAGATGTTATTGAAGTAAACTGATCAATTTAGATTAATATGTTTGCTAAGAATAGGTATTGTTGGTCTATCTAGAATACTGCCTTAAGGAGGCGTAATGTCTGATTAACCATCTCATATTGAGTATACGTAGTTCCAGATTAATTGTCTTCATCATCATCATCATCATCATCTTAGCCGGCGGACGTCCACTGCTGAACATAGGCCTCCCCCTTAGATCTCCACAGATACCTGTTGGAGGCGACCTGCATCCATTGCATCCTGATTAATTGTCTTGAGCATACATAATATGCAGATTAACACCATCTAATTCATCATCATCAGCCTTTACACTACCCCACTGCTGGGCTGCAGTCTCTTCTCACACAGAGAAGGAATGAGCGGTAATCACCACGCTTGCTCAAGGCGGATTGTCTCTCAAGAAATCATCCGCCTAGCCTTTACCCAACTAAGTCAGGATTGGCTTCTGTCTAACCAGATGCAGCTAACTATCTAGTTTTTCAAGGAGGGAATGTCTATCTGACCTCCTCAACCCAGTTACCCAAGCCACCCTATACGCTCAGTTAAGACTGGCTGTCAGGTTTACAAAATACCGCCAAGGATGTTCAAATGACAGCTGTCTCTCAAGAGATATAGGCATAATCTTCCTAGCCTTTTCCCAACTATGTTGGGGTTGGCTTCCAGTCTAACTGGATGCAGCTGAGTACCTACCAGTGCTTTACAAGGAGCGACTGCCTATCTGACAGGAAAGATGTTCAAATGACAGCGGTCTCTTAAGAGATATAGGCTTGATATTACAATAACATAGTCTAGTATTAACATCAGCTAAACAATCAAAGTCTTTGTAAAGAGCCTATTTCCACGTACCGGTGTTAGAAACCTATATGTTTGCTTAAGCACCGGATTTCCTGCTTAAGGGGATTTTCTGAGCACTGAGATTATATACAAGGCATATGTAGGTAGTTGCCAATTATGTAAAGTGGTAAGAAGATTTCAGATTACATATATGGCTATAATATAGTGATAATTAACGATTGATCAAGGTTTAAGCTACCTTTGTTGCGGTCCGTTGTTGGGCGACCATCCCAGTCATTCGAGTTTCCCGTGTTTCAATAATAACTTAAAAAGCTGTTCAACTCGGTTCCACTTGTGTCCCGAGGGAACTACTTCCTTATCCTGGATAAAAAGTTCTAAGCTTACCTGTGTACAAAACTATATTGGAATCTGTTCAGGAGTTTCGGCTTGAAAATGCGACAGACAGATGAACTGATTTAAATAAATTCTAATTTATAATATTAGTAAGGATTAGTGGAAAAGGGAAGTTATTAATATTATGCTAAAAACTAGGTCAAGATACCTATATTTATACCTAGTGCTAATTTTAATGCCTCTCTTGTTCCTATAAAAACGTCTCATTTCAATTAAAAGGTTGCTAAAAGTATTCGCTTTCATCTCGAATATTGTGGTTCCTTATCTAGACACACGGCAGTGTGTCCGCCAAGTTCGAGCAAAAAAGGCGACACACCGGCCGTGGGTTATATTACACGAACCATTTCGGGCCAAATTCGACCCCCCTGTAACTCAAAATCTATTTTATTTACGCATATCAAATTTCTAGTATCTGTTGAGATCCCCTCACTTATCTAAAATTCAAAATTTCATTAATATACCTATTGTAGGTATTGAGATATTGACGTCAGAAAATCGCTATTTTTACTATACACTTATTCACTGATTCACTGATTCACTGACTCACTCATCAAAAACCTAGACCACTTCCAATGGTCGTATTGACTTGAAATTTGGCATGGAGGTAGGTCTTTATGTCAAGGTAAAGGGAAAAATCTGAAAATGGCCAAGTGTGAGTCGGTTTCAAAATATTGAAGGTGTTTTATACCCGGTGTAAATTTATACCCCTAAGGAACTAAAACGAACTAAATTTATCTATATTTATATAATATATCTTCGAATGGTACAAAGGTTTGTATTTAGTCAAAGTAAAGTAAAAATCTGAAAACGGCCAAGTGTGAATCACTTTCGAAAATAACGAATGTGTAACTTTGATCCACGAACATAATATATGATAACATGTCATGTCAGTCAGTTGGTAAATCTAGTCATAGTTAATCTAGTTCATTTCTTTGTAAGAAACATAGTGCATATTAAAAAATCTAAAAGATAGTATAAATGAGACATTTCTTTAACTAACTTCATCATAAGAAAAAAATAAAATAAACAACCTTACAAAAATAAATGAAATCCCACCCAAAACAAAAATGTGAAAGACTGCCAAGTTCGATAATATGGGAATGCTTCGCCTATAAAAGAAGTGAGATCTAAATAAGTACCAAGTTCCATACACATACCTCAGTTAAAAATAGTTACTTTTTAATGATGATTACTTGGCAAGTTTTAATAGAAAATTAAATACTTGATTCATTGCGTTTAGTAGGTTTATAACAAGGTGTATGAAAACTTGCCGAGTAACATCATTAAAAAGTAACTATTTTTAACTGAGGTATGTGTATGGAACTTGGTACTTATTTAGATCTCACTTCTTTTATAGGCGAAGCATTCCCATATTATCGAACTTGGCAGTCTTTCACATTTTTGTTTTGGGTGGGTTCATTTTAATAAACTTCAGCGGTTTCACCCGCGCCCCTTAAGAATGACTTCATGCATGCATATACATAAAAGTAGCCTATCTTTAGCCTTTATTCTCGATAAATCCTCGAAATGGGCTGTCTAACACAGAAAGAATTAATCAAACCGCCCCAGTAGTTCCTGAAATTAGCTCGTTCAAGGATGCAAACAAACGAACTCTTCAGATTTTACAGACTTATTACAAAAACTTAAACATCTGTTGAACACTTGTCCAAAAAAAAGTGTGGCTGCAAAATTAACCTTATTTCAACGTCATATTCTGTCATTTTTTTAGACAAGTGTCAAAAGTTTTTGTAGTAAGGCCTATAATGTTTACGTACCCAAAAAATCTAGCCAAAACAAAAGCTTACAATATCGATATAATACATCGACATAACCACAACACTGTTCTATTCTTTTTAGAATAACATGCATACCCTTTCTTATACTTGTAAAAGTTTTCAGCAAAGATAATAAATACCGAATGTATGACTGTATGTATATTCTTCCCATAGCTGGACAAAGAACTCCTTTCATATAGAAAAGGTGGGGCATTGAACTCTATATTTTCTAAGAAAAGACTTGTTATATAAGACCAGTTTATATATAAATAGATTTTTGTAGGGAATATTAATTATTTAATACTTTAAAAAAGGTATGTAGGATTGGTAATGATTGTGAGAAAATAGCTATAGTGGTGTGATAGATAAAATCTATAGGTACGTAGGTATAATAAATCTGCAGAAAAGCGATTTTTGTACATTAAATATTTAAAAAAATGCCAGCGATCTAAAAGAAAACCAACAGAACCGATTTCTATCATTTTTGGATTTTTCGTACATAATAAAGAAAAGGAAATACATATAAAAATATTTTTTTTTGAACAGGGCAATGTTTGTTTTTAATAGATAGCACATTATTTACTTACTAACATAATTTACTACCTATATATTTACTAACATGCTGATAAACATGGATTACAAGTTTTTATTATGTGCACATTTGAAATTAGGTCCCCAGTGCATGCATGATCGGATCTTAGTAACCTACTTACATCCCCAAGTGCAGTAGGCTATCTTCCTTTCATAAATATCATATAAAAACAGACAAGACCAAAAATAACGCTTAATTAGGCTAAAAATAAAATAAAAGTCGATATTAGAATTTTACGTCATCTTCATCAATAAAAGCTTGATTTATCGAAATTAAAACTGTAATCTACGCTAACATAATCCTATAACGGTATAACTATAACTAAATATATATTACACAGCTAAGTTTATCATCATACATCTATAAATAAAATAGTTATGACATTCTTAAATACCAATTTCATTTTTACACAACTACTAGCGACATCTATTGCCGAGTAGCCGGTACTAGCTTGACACAGAACAAGCTGCGCAACGGTACTTTTGTGTATAAACCCTTTTCTCAAGCAGTAATCATTACAAACAGCAATGGGACACCCGGAGTTGTTTAATTATTTCTATTACGGCCACTCATTTGATAATTGAGCTCTCAGTTGCTAGGTCATTGACGTTTAACGACATCTAGCGGTAAACTTGAGCAACTGTACATTTTATTTTTATTCCTACTTACTTCTTAGTGTTTCTTCTAAAGAGTTTTAATTGCACTACTGTAACGACAGACATTAATCATAGATACAGCGAATAGCGTCTGCAGTGAGTGTTTTTATCAGTCTGACCTAAATATCGTTATGAGTAATCGAAAGCACTAGAGTGCACACAAACCCACATTCAAACTACAAAGTTACAAGGCACACATAAACAAAATGCAATTTACCCATCATCGATACAAAATGCGCAAAAAAGAATTACCGCGAATATTACGGTAGTACAGCGCCATCTATTATCGGATAGCGACATCAGTTTTTTGCCGTGTACCGTTCAACGGGACCGCTAGCTACTGACACAGTTTCGGCTCAGCTGATGTCGCTAGTGTGGGTGACGTACGTGGGAAATGTGTCGATGTGTGCGTAGAATCCGGGATGCACCGCGCCGTTAGTTTTGGTTCTTTATAGAAACCAGTTGGAGTGCCATAGCGTGTTTGTTTTGTGTTCCAACCTCTTTTGTACAGAGGTCTTTGACTGTCGTTAATTGTTTTCTAAGAGCGAACTTTAGATGGCGTTCGAATTTCAAATTTTTGATGGCGCGATGCTGTTTTGTTTTATGTCGTAATTTTTTGTTTACCCAACTTTAATGGAAAATAGAAGGCTATGATTTTTATCCTTGGTTTTTTTTTTGGCAAAGATACTTACGGAGACCAGTTCCTAAACATCATAGTTGGAGCTTTATCTCGTTACATTATGTCATGATCATCATCACCATCTTTTGTAAATCCAAATCGAAATCATGAAAAACATTGATATGCTAATAAGTTGAAAGATTGAGTAATTAATACCGTGAGTAGACTGTCGTTAAACTAATATAAAATTTTATACTTCCGTAGTTTCGGTTGATTCCTTACATAACCAAATACATAGCATACATTAATTTTATTGATCCCGGCTGTCATTTGAACATCTTTGACAGTCATTACGGGTAGTCAGAAGCCAGTAAGTTTGACAACCAGTCTTACCTAGGGCTATTGGGTTGCCGGATATCTGGGTTGAGGAGGTAAGATAGGGCAGTCGCTCCTTGTAAAACACTGGTACTCAGCTGCATCCAGTTAAGCTTGGGTTTCCTAGGAAAGCGGTGCCGTCATATAGCAGCCGTCTTATTACGGACGCAAATAGACGGTCGTCTTTACGGTGATTACATGTGGAAAGTTCCACGGCCGTTTTAACACACCGTCATGAACTTTTTGTTAGTTGTATCATACTTACTAACCTGTTTTATTTAATATTTCTCAAATTTCACAACACCAATTCTGTTTTAGTTGACTTTTCTATAATCTTTACTTTTTATGTTAGATATTGCCTTCGTGGTTTCGAACGAAATCTATTAAAATTTCGTCGTCCTCGCTGCTCCAAGAGTTGTTACAAATTTTTGACGTTTTTCCGAAAAAAAAAACACAAATACGTATTAAAAAAGCTTCACCGCTTTCAATAAAACGTTCACCAAACTATCTGACAAAGTCAAGACGGCCGTCATGTAAATGGCGACACCGCTTTTTGAAGTTACGGCGTCAGTTACCGCTCTCTAGGAAACCGCCCCATTTTGTTTACATAGACAACGTTCTGGTGATGTCTTTCACCGCTGTATTACGGTCGCTATATGACGGCACCGCTTTCCTAGGAAACCAAAGCTTTAGACTGGAAGCCGACCCCAACATAGTTGGGAAAAGGCTCGGAAGATGATTGCAAGCAAGATTAATTTGCAAAAAATGTTTGCGTTAGAAAAAGTTAGGGGGTTATCACGTTATCTAGATATTAATATTTTACGTCTAGACTAGCCTTTTTCATATCAGTCACTGTCCCAAATATTATTATCAGAATTTCACGCATAAACAAAAGAGTGTTATCTACAAAAAAGGCCGAATTGTAGGCTGATTATTTCGTTATCAAGTTTCGTGGGTGTGAAAGTAATCTGCAGTCTAGCCTTTCTCTAAACTATGCTTTAGTTGAAATTAAGTACCTACGTATGTATTATGAAAAGAAAAATCCTTTGATATCACCAAGAATAATTGTAGAACCTACAGAATTATGAATTTAATTGTGAATTATTGAGAACTTCGTATTATAGTCGGTTAAATAATGTATTTAATCATAACATAACATATTTACAGTCGGCTTCTTCGACCTAATATTCGCGCACCTAGATAAAATGTGCTCTTCCTCGATAGCCCATTTATCAAAAACTAAATCGGATCAGCCAAAAACATTGAACTTATATGTATATTTTCTCTCTTTTTCAGGTAAGCTACAAAACCTGTTGGTGACGACTGATTTTTTCATCAGTGAAGCTAATTTATGCAATGCAAGATTATAATAGAATGCTACAGATGGTAAGTTTTGAATTCTTATTTCATTGGGTTCACCCGGATCGTATGGTGACTACTCCGCGTACCCGGTAACTAGCTAGTAACCTTATAACCTTATAGTAGCTTATAACCTTCCAAGATAAATGGATTTCTAATACTGAAAGAGTTTTTCAAATAGGTCCTGTAGTTCCTGAAATGTATGCAGTCAGACTCTTCAGCTTTTTAATTTTAGTAAAAATTAGGTGTGTGGTGTTATTTTGCTAACCGTCCTATTTAATCCCAAGCAAACGTCAGTTTTCTTAAAACAAGTGTTTTCTGTGAACTTTCACGTTAAAAAACGTCCAAAAAACGGACGATTAAGTTTTCGATAAAGATGGACCTTAAAACAGCAAAGAGGTAACAGAACTCTTAACTGCTCAAAAATGCTTATATTATTTTTGTTAAAACAGTCAAAATTATTGTACCTACTTTTCAGGTTAAGTAGGTATATTGGCGCCAACAGTATAACCACTCGACTAATTTTATCAAAACTTCAGCAAATTCTATATTACGATATATTTAAACCCCGTCTACCATTATTTTGCACTAGGTAAAGTCCGCAGTGTGACTTATATTTAATATTTTTTTCCTCCAATAAAAGTAGTCAGTTAGCTATTTACTTACATAGAAACTCTTCACAAAATAGGTCGTAAAGTTTCGAAGATAATTCGTAATAAATAAACAGAATAAAATTGTTTTTGTTATTGTTACCTACCTATCTATCAAATAATTAGCTGTTCATATAAATTTTTTTATTCTTTTTTAAGGAACTGCAAACAGTTACATTATAAAATCTTGCAACTAAAACAATGACTTGTTGTGGTCATAATGTAACCCACAACGCTAATATAGTGTATGTTACTACTAAGTTTTATGAAAATCTCTTCAGTAGCTATTGCAAGAGAGAGTGACATATAACCAAAAAATCACGTTTATTATAAAAATAATAAAAAGATTTCGTAAACTTGTCATTACAAACAGACAAACAATTTATAATATTACTAACTACATATATAACTACAATTTTACAATATATAATAATTGTAACACGACACTAATTTGAACACACGAGTTTGGTTTCAAATTATGCTGATTGTGTACTTTTTGAAATTACTAAAATTATTTGCAAATTCGTCATTTTTCTTTGCACGAATTGCAGTTGCTAGGCCATTGGGAAGTGATTTTGGTAACTTAGTAATAAAATTATAATTATTATGTGTCACTATTTTATTAAATTTGCCTCATAAAGTTTTTAAATACCTTTTAAAGAAAATCCAGGGCTATCTTATGTAATTTTGACGTTCAAAAAGTGTTGTTTTGCAGCGAAGTTTCAATAAATGAATTTGAGTTTTGAGTTCTATTAGTTTTAATAATATAATATTAGAGAGAGGAGGATATGGAGTAAAATGTATATCTAGATCGATATATAGATATAATTTGACGGGCTTAGGATAATTGCATTTAGCGTTAGTTTCTTCTAGACACAGGTAAAACCACGGGATTTAACTACCAAATACAATACTATTGCGCAAGCGTTCCAAGGACACTTCCTTCCGCAGCTGGATAAAAAGTAGCCTATATCCTCTCTCTCTAGCTCAAAGACTATCATCATCCTTCGAGCCCTTTTCCCAACTGCTTTTGGGGTCGGCTTCCATTCTAACTGGATGTAGCTGAGTATCAGCGCTTTACAGGGGTCAAAGACTTCTTCTTCTTTCTCCTGCCCTGTTCCCAAATATTACTTGGGGTCGGCGCAATATGTCATTTTCTTCCATTTTCCCCTGGGGGAAAGACTAACTAAAGGGCCCAAAGACTACGTATGCGAAATTTAATTTAAATTGTTTCAATAGTTTTTAGCGCGAAAGTGCAACAAACAGACAAACTTACTTTCTTATCTAAACCTAATATTACTTAAGGCATTTTTTTTCAAAAAGGTACCTAATTCATACATAACATAGTATAGTAGTCGAGTATCGTTATTTATATCGGACATTGACCAACTTTGCTAGATAACAGTTATCACTGAGATATGACCTGAAATTAGGTTAGTATATCTTTTGGAAGTACTTGCTTTTAACTGTTTTTGGTCGGCGAAAATTTTTCTTCAAGGAGTTTTTAGTGTAGAGCTATGTAAATTGCGTATTTAGCCTGTTTTTGATCGGACGATACTAAAAATACATTGTAATACTTTTCTGTTGCTTTTCTAGTTAAAAACGGTACAGATATTTTGGAATATAGTATTAATTCGCCTAGGTATTTAAGTAAGAATTAGTTCCTTAGGTACACATACAAACTTAGTTTCTCCATCTATTACAAAATATTTATTTTCTGCTATTGTTTTGACAAAAGTTAGTACCTAAGTAAAATTAATTTAGTATCTTTGTGTGATTCTTACGTATATACCTATATACGTAAATACCTCTTTATTTCTGTCTTATGAAAATGACTTGATATAAAAATCGAATAAAACTTCGATAGATATAGGTATTACTAGAACAAAACTTTAGCTTTATTTAAGTCCCTCAATATGCAGTCCTTCTATCTACTTAAGCTCGCAAACAACTCAGTACATTTTCATACAATTTTCAGCAATAGATACAGCGATTTATAAGTAAGATTTACCTAAGCACATAATTTATACCTACTGAGCTTATTGAGTAACCAGTACCTACTAAAAAGTCGTAAAAGCCAAAACATGTAGTGAAAGGCGCTCTTATAATTAAAAAAACTTGTAAAGTGCATTTCGGACTTGCATAGCAACTTTTTTGTATTACGTAAATGTACAGATCTACCTTTTTAATGGGAAATCATCAAATGACCCCTCCCGCTGTGGGTGCAGCGTGAGGGAGTGTCAGACTCTTATTGACTAAAACCCACCATGTTCCTTCTGGAGCCCTTTGTGTACCAGGGCCGCGGTAACTCGCGCGAATAATCCTGCAGCCCTGACAGGCTTTGGCCATGGTGAGCCCTGTTGGGGTTTGCTGGCACTCTTTGAGGAGAGTGTCTACCTTCTTTTTTATAATTGGACATAATGGAATCCTTAGTAATTGTCAGAAAATGTACCTATTAGAAAGAAAATACAACAGTATTAGAAGACGCACAATTTGTATGTTTGTCTATCTTCGTAGTCCGATTTTTAACCGACTTCCGAAAAAGTAGGAGGTTCTCAATTCGTATGGATCTTTCTTTTGATCATTCTTTTTATTATACTTTGATAGATTGTCCTTAAAGATACGCGAGCATTTGAAAGGTAGAAGCTAGTTTCATACAATACAACTTTCCTTATCCGAACAAAATTTATAGGTAGCCTACTAGCTTTTTCCCTCCGTTGCACACGGTGTACCGAAAAACTACTTCCCGTAGTCGAATAAAAAGTAGCCTATATCCTTTCTTAAACTCCAGACAATCTATCATTTAAATCGGTTCAGTAGTTTTGGAGTGAAAGTGCGACAGACAGACAGATATAAGTACTTTCCCATTCATATTGTTAGTAAGGATTTTTTTGTATTGTTTAATAAACTTGTCTTCAAATACTAGTATGTATTACTATATAGTAGTATGTATTAAAATGAGTAAAATGATAATTTGCAGTCCTTTCACAAACTTAGACGTGGTTTTAAAGTTACCCCTTTTTTGGGGTGTATTGAAAACATGTTTTCAAAATTATGTTCGAGTGTTTTTTTTAGAAATGGTTCCGTATATTTGATTTTTTTTTGTAATGAAAAAAAGCACGTTATTTTATAGATATTTTTCATGTGCTTTTGGCGTTGTTCGTGAAAGTATATGTTTGATAGATTGGTATGCAATGAATCTTTCGGTGAAAGTTTTCATGCAATATTATGATAGATTTAAAATTATGATCGCTTTTCGGTGTAGTATTTCTTTTATCTATTTATATGGTATATAAAGTTATTTGCTTTTGTTATTGTCTTTTATGTTCTACTTCTTATTTACTATATACGTAGTTGTATTTAGTATTTATTTTAATCGACTTCTTTACGTTAGACGTGTGGCTAAAAACTTCTTCTATTTGTATTGAAAATGAAAACGCTTTGTCATTTCAATCGATATTTTATATATTTTTTTGTATATTGAATACCTGCTTATAGATAAATAGAATATTGCCACTGCTTTGCTTGTCTTCTTATAAAAAGAAGGGAGTATACTCAAAGCAATTATTTTAGTTAGTTTTGTTATTTAAATAATTCATATTATAGACTGAATTTCTTAAAACTTCAATGTGTATTAATAAGTTATTTGGGGTAGATGTTTTTTTTTATTATGAAGTTGTCAAATATTTCACATAAATATATGGAGTGTTATAATTATTTTTGAATTTTATTTTAGGTACATTTAGTAGCTATCTTTTTTTGCAAATTTTAGATTTTTTTATTAGCCCATTTGAACCCTAAAAACTTGTACCCTTACCGTCCGGTTTTTCTGTTCAATGGACTTTACGTGTCCTGTCATTTTGGGGGTCCGAGCGACAGAAGGGTTAGGATTGTAACTAACAGCAGTGAAGGGTTGATTGTCATTTTAAATTTTAGAATGACCTAGTTTTTTTGTATTGATTCCAAGATGATACTTACTTGTATGGGGTTTTCAAAAGTGATGAAGTCGCCATTTTGTTTTTTTTTGGCAATGTTTTTTTCGAAATATGTTGATAAATAATTCATATTTTTTATTAATTTAATGTCTCTTTAATAGTTTAAAGTTTATTTTCGGAAAAACTATATTTCTATGTTTTAATCGAAACTCTTAAGGTTCACGTTAAAATTCTTAAATTCTTTCATATTTATGTGACAGTGATGAATGTCATATATTTCTTTTAGTTTCGTTTTTTTTTAAACTATTTAGTGGCGTTAACATGACATCTGTTGACACACGGCTTGAGAACAAAATAGATTAGTTTACAGTTTTTTCAAAGATTATTTTGACTGCCTTTTAATTCTTGCGACATAGAGTTTATTACATTCTTGTAGTTTTATTTAGAAAGTTTAAATGAATGAGCTTTTTACACACTTTAATTACGTATTTTTTTAAATAGATTATTTATTGCATTTGTTCTTTCTAGAACCATCTCCAAAATCATAGACAAATTGTATAAACTATTAAGCTAACATAAACCGTCTCTATTTACACCGGCAAGTGAGGTTTATTAAAATCGTTTGTAGATTTTTTTACGCATTTTTTTTAAATTTATAATTAATTGCAAAAACTCAAAAATCGATCTAGAACCGTTATCAAAAATATTGATGAATTTGTAAAGACTAATTTAAAAACTATTATCCACATTAATATTAACTGCCTCTATTTATCAAGTTAGGCTGTTTAAAAATCGTCAAATTAACTGCTTGGACCAACACCTTCACAGTTCTGCATGCGGTCGCCATTCGCGCGCTTACAAAATTCAGTTTGACTAGCAAACCGCGCGCGCGCGGCCGTACGATCAAAACTTTTTGGCACCGCGTACTTATTTTGGACAAAAAAAAAAAACAAACGTCAAAATTCCCGCGCTTTCTCGCGTCAAATTCTGTGTTCGAATTTTGAAGACTTTTCTTTTTTTTAAACTGTGCATTGCATTTCGGACTCGTGTTTGTGAACTTTTTGGATTGTTTAACCAAATGCATTACGTTGGATGTGAGTACTTGGTTGCCTTTTATAATTATATTTGTCTCTTCTATAGAAAATTGTTCGTCCGTCGATACGAAAATTGGAATTTAATTTATATTTCTATAGCTACTTCTATGTGACCTGTAATTTTTTTCAACTTTTGGTATAACCATAGACCAAACTTTAATTCATGAATTAAAAAAAAAGTTAACACAGCCCAAAAAGAAAACGTGGTAGGTGACTTTAAAAAAAATATTTCGAAATGTCATTACGCAAAAAAATTTTGTAACCCTCAAAGTCGCGTTAGTTTTTTTAGGTATATTTTTTTAATGAGTAAAGGCCCGCATAATAATCACCCGTATAACAATTATCTATCACGAAACTTGCAATTTATCAAGGTCTTTAGTTGCATGAGATCTTGTGTTGCATACTGTGCGAGCGAGAAACTAAGAATTCGACCTTGCGTTGGAAAGAGACAGCGGATGTTAGGAAACTCTTGGGAAATATCATTTTTCTCTTTCGGGGGCTGAAGGGCATTTTTTATGAATATTTGTTTTTAAGATAATTATTGTTATCTTAGTTTATTTTTGTTTGTAGTTTATTTGGGTCGATGTTAAAAGGCTCGTCAGGTGTAATTAATGAATTTCATATTAGGTTTATTTATTTATCTTTGTGACTTAATAGGTCATTCGGTTATGTGTAGTTTGTTGATAATTTTATTTATCTATTTTAGTTTGTATTGACTGATCTATGTAATTATTTAGTCTGTGTGGAATTAAAGCTTTAGTATAGCTAATTATTAATATCGTTTACCTATGTACCTACTTTTACACAATTTTATATCACGAAAATAAATATGAATAACTTTTTAAATCCCTAAATTAGAAGCATTGAAGTTACTGGGTTGAAATTTTGTATGAAAAATATTATTTTAAGAGCTACAATTAGAGTTAATATTAAACACAGCCTTAGCCCGCGTCATTGTAACTGTCATGTATTACTGTCATACCTTTTAGAGAATAACATAGTACGAGACTCGGCACGTAATATCTTAAGGATATCATTATTTTAACAAGCGTCATCAAGGGCCTGTAGTTAATTGAAACTCAACTTAATTTCATTACTAATAACGTCCAACTTTAAAAAACCTACACTGCGTCTAAGTGCATTTTAAAATCAATTAAAGTAAAAATCATGAATTCCATTTTCAGGCAATGACAAAACTGACTCTTATAGATCGAAACCCTGAAAGTGAATTTAACAAATCAATGTTGTGATGTCTCTTAAATCATATTTCTTTAACACACAATTCGATCTTAAATTATTTATTGTTATTTTAAAGATAGCCTAAAGATTTGTGCTATATTATTTGACTAATTTTATTTTTGGGACATTTATCACAGATGCGTCAGTCAAATCGTACTATTCTACATTAATTTACTACTTTAAAAGTTTCCAAAGTACATAATAATTATTATACATACATATTAAGATAAATTCCTTATATTTATTATCCTTGAAATAGGTCGTTGCTACGTATTTATTTCAAACATAAGATTACTTGAAGTAGCTGGTTTTGTGGCTAGCGTGTGCCGAGGCCGCTCAGATCTCCGTACTTATAATTGTTCATTAATATTGATAGATAAATACTTTTTGTTCTCATCTTAGCTGGAACTTGGCTAATTTGAGAAGCATCAAATGTTTTTTTTTGGTACAAAAATATGACACAAGAAGTTTAATGGCTAAAACAAAAGCAAAAACCATTACTACAATACCAATAATTTTTTGGTACTTTTACTTAAATTTGGTTACCACTTTCTTATTTAAAGCAGACGTAAATGTGCTGTCATAAATCCAGTGATAGAAACCTCTTTACGAAATCGACAGTTTAGATAACTTAGGTAACTAAATAGCCTTGAATTCAAGTAAACTATACGTTCAACAGAACCATATGTTTGCAGCAAGAATTATTGTAACTTAAACCTAACTTAGAGTAGACGCACACTACAAACTTTTAGTCGGCCGATAGTTAGATAAGACTCATAATTAAGTGTGAAGATGAATGGAAGCACACACATAACAACGATCAGGTATTTGTTCGGTATCAGACCGACTAAAAACTTTGATTGAATTCACGATTTTCTACAAACAAATGTTTTCTTATCACCGGGCTACTAAAAGTTTGTAGTGTGCGCATAGTCTTACAAATATTCTATCAAAGGTTCTAAGTTAGATTCAAGTTAAAATCTTTTGTTTATACCGAAGTTATTTATAGAATTGTTGAAGTTTAGATTTGTTGTTTAACTTGTATCAGTTCATAGATTGAATTGAGTTAGGACTTATTGGTTATGGATGTATGACAATACGTAAATGTATTAACAAAACCAAAATAATTATGGTCTTGTTTAGACATAACTTCCTTACAGGAATAAAAGTTAGCTTTCGCGTCTAAAATAACCCTTTCTTAAGTTTACTTTAAAACAGTAGGTATGTATTTTATAGAGCTTTTTATTAATTAGGTAACGAAGTAAAACTATAATCTGCGTAATTTTTTCCAAAGATAACTTTTATATCGATGCAGTACATATAAAAACTCTTTGGTACCAAAAAGTGCTTACTGTCAAAATATGTAAAAATGTTAAGGGATGTGAAAAAACCATACCGTTTGTTCGCAGTCGGGTAAAAAATACTTAGTAAATAGTCAAAATTACGTGTATTTCCTAACACTGTTGTTGTGGTATTTCTTTTTAAGGCTTGGCCTCTTACTCATGCACTTTCTAATGTTGCAAGAATTTACAAACAAAAATATATTCAACTGTTTGTCACATGGCTCGACGGAAGTTGATAAAATCTGATAGTTAATATGTCCTTTTCTTTTAATTAGTTAGTGAAGTTTTGAGAGAAAAATATTGAATATGTATTTTTTTATAAGGATACGGAAATGTGACGAAATTAGTATAAAGTAGGCACATCCCAGTTACATGTATTATTATAGAGCTTAGATACAAATGTCTACAACAGATTACAAAAACATTTTCTTAAGAAATATATACAAGTAAAAGTAAAAACGAAGTCCAGAATAAAACCTTCCTTTTCAACAGAGAATGCCTTTTCAGACTGCATAATTAAAAAAAAATTGAAAAGTAAAAACTTCAATTAGCAATAAAATAAAAAACCATTACTAACATCCATAAAACGCCAAAAAATCACGCGAGAACTTTCAAAATCGCAAAAAAAAATACCTCTCACTAATATTTTGATGTATCGATACCGAGTCTAGATATTTCATATCGATTCTCGATTCCTACATCCGGCTAAGTTAGCATATCTCTTATAATGGTAATAATAATTATGGTATCGATCAACTCTCAACTTTCACGCGAGATTTTTGGCAGTCGGCACTTTCACTCGAATGTTGTGTGGTACGAGTTGGAAGCTGGTAGCGATTAAACAGTATTTGGGTTATTTTTTGTATATTTATTTAAAAAAAAATACAATTATTTACATCTATATTCACTACTATGCTATACTACTGTTTATTTACAGTTATAAAATAAGATGGTTAATTAAAAATAATAATGAAAAAACTTTCAAAAGATCGGGAATCACTTGGTAGTTTTTATTCACTACTAAAATTATAAAATAATTTAAATTAATAATATGCAACGTAACAGTAGGATTTGTAAATCGTTAAATATTTAATAAAATATGATATATTGCTAATAAACTTATCAATATTACATTCGCTATCACAAAAATTATCATTTTAATTAATTTTACATATGTATTTCAAATAAATAAATTTTCATGTTTAATATTATTTTAATTATTCATGCATGCATGCAATTATTTAATAATATATTTGTTTACAAACTTGTTGATTAAACATGATTTTAAAATTAGTTTCCGAAAAACATCCGACTCTACATTTTTAAATTATTTAATATAATTCTTTTACTTGTTTACCCGAGCACCCAGATGATAAGTAGCATGTGCCTTTTCTCAATCAATGGGATATCTAACACTGAACTGAATATTGCAAACCAGTTCATTAGTTTCTGATTTCAAACATACAAACTCTTTAGCGTTATAATAGTATTAGTTCTGATTTAAACTTTCACTTACCTCGGAAACATATCAAAATATAGCATGACTTGCAATTTTTAATGTAACCATAAACTTTGCATGAAACAGTAAAAAATATTTATACATACATATAGGTATATAGCTAATATTATATTCAAAATCCTTTCGCACCACTCACGCTCACATTCTCTTGCAAAATGGCAATTAAACAATTAAGTAATTAATATTTGCAACACAATGATATCTTCACGATCTATACAAATGAAATTGAATTCACTGGTATAAAAAGCAGCATTTTTTTTCTTTATTTCATTTTTTCACAATAGTTTTGACTTATTTTGGGAACTTTGATTATTGGGTGCATGAAAATAACTAATTTATGATTAGGTACTTGTAACTTTTCTTGGATAAAGTGTGACTAACTATTGTAGCTCCAACTATGTGCAGGTCTAAATTATTAATCTTTTTACTGGTGAAAATAGCATGATAATCCTATCAAAATCTTTTAAGATAATTTCGAACAGACAGAAACGATGTAGGCTCTTGTTTGTATAATATTACTAATTAATTCTCGTTTAACCCTCATAAAATATACCCTGAAACACTTCTTAATTACTTGGGTTTTTATTAGTAAAATATTTTTCAAATTCCAAATATTTCCCCCTATACATCTATTGTCACAAACAAACTCACCATACCTCTTCATAACATAAGTACAGATACTACAAAAGAAATAAAGTGTCATAAAAACTCCACTCACTCTCGCCCGCTCTCGCTACCGCCTACACTTCAGACAGCCACCTCCAAAACCGGGGACTTTCATTTGGCGCAAGCGCACGTAACTGCGTTGCGTAATGTGTCGCGCACGCATCGCCAATGATTAACGTTATCGTGGAACTCTGTAGTTTTTCAATTTGGAATTTGGAATTTCGTTGAATCTATGTTGTTTTTCGACCTTCTTGATTGGTGTAACCTCTTCGGTTTTCCTGTTGCCTTAGTACTTTTTTGTGTGAGGTAATATTGTTTTTGCCTTTGCGATTCCTGTAAATTATTTTCTCAGGTCAAAAATGTGAGTATAGGGTAGATAATTTAACATACTTTCACATACCTCAAAAATTACGATAAAAATACAAATATTCGAATTGATAACCTCCTCCCTTTGGGAAGCCGGTTAGTAACATCACATTTCACTCACACTTAGAACTTCAAACATTCTTACATTATCACATTTCAGTCATGAAAAGCAAAATTGGTTAATCACTATAATTCAACTATAAACTATTGCCAATAGGACACAGGACTGACTTTACCCAGGGTGGAAATAAAAGAGCAATTTTGCCGTTCTCTTCAAAATAGGTTAGTGCTATTTTATTTATTAGAACTCATCTCAGCATCATTTCATTCGTCGAGTATTTAGGTTAAAAATTGCCAGCAATTTACCCAGAATTTATCTTAATAAGACTAATTAACATATATGCTAATTCACTTAATGATTTTCAAATTCAAAAACCTTCAAATCCTTCTAACGCTTCCTAATAATCCTAAGGATGTTTGATTCTCTTTTACACAAAAACAACTTTCTATCCATATGCGGGATGTAGCAGGTAAAACCGCTAGAAGAAGCTGATGAACAATATTTCATTAAAATATCTAATAGAATCATGTTACAAAGCAACAGTTCTACAGGCGTATCTTAAAATAGTATGCAGTTAAGTTCATTATGCAACTTAAGTTACTCGTGCTATCTGAATGGGAAACACGTTATAATATACTAAGTTATGTATAGTATGGGTATATAGTATACTTATGTAAAGTTTAGTTTGGTTAGGCTCAGTTTATCTAGAATAAACTTAGAACTTCATAACATTGCTAAATAATTTCAAGATGAATATGAGTTGAAAATTATATTTAAGGTAAAAAGCAACCTATTTAAAAAGTTTTCCTAACAGAGTATAGATCTATAAATAGAAATAGAATGCAATTAAAAATAAGTTATTCTATATCACCACTAAAGAAAGAACACACAACCACAGTCGCCATTTTGAATTAAAATTGCACCATAATTGCACAAAGCATTCTAAATTTAAACTACTAAAATAAAAACTCATTAGAACACTAACAAGTTCAAATAAATACCGGCCAGTACGCAAGAACATTCACACTCCAGTGTTGCCACACTCAATAAAGAAACAGTCGACAATAGGCAAACACCTACTGCCATACAGCCTAGTAACTAGACATCAAAGTGAATGACATAATAGACTGTACATATCTATTCATGCAAGTCATATAGCGAGTAAGAAAAGTAGTGTTTTAGTCGGTATACCTCAGCGGGCATGCGGGATCGATTCCGGGCATGCGCAAAGGGGCCGGGTACTTCCGCCCCCCGCGCCCCGCTTCACTGTAGCTGAAACACCCCCACGCTGCAACTGCACTTCAGTGCATGCGAGAACGCGACCAAAGAAAAACTGCCTGAAAATAATTAAAAACGAAACGCATTATTGTTGTTCAAAAAAAGAACTCTGTATCCAAATTCAAAATAAAGCGCGTTCGGGTTATGTGTCGGTTGTTCAATCGTTAATATGTCATCTTTAACGTGTGGACTCGGAGAGCCGTAGACCGCTCACCAGTGGAAGCGAACACACATCAACTATTAACGAACTATGAAGAAGAAAAAACGAATGCACCGTTCACAAAATAAACGCATTCAATGCCATATATTAAACACAAACCACTTCGTATGAGCACTTTGACAATATTAAAATTAAAAACAATTCCGAAAGCATTTAACTCACAAGTTTATTAAAATTTATACGCAATATTTAATCACAAAAACCGTTAGTTTTTAATAAAAATCAATAATTAAACACAAATTAGTGATACACTATTATAATAACCTCCCGAGCAAATAAAACCCAACCTTAAAATCGAAATTTTAGACTGATATATAAAATTCCGTAAGTAGAATTAAAAATAATAACAAAAAAAAATATAGTATTTACATTAGTTGACGATTTGAGAAAGTTTATATGTAGAAGAATAAAAATTTAAAATATAATATTTATTATTAAAAAATAAATAAAAAAGTATAATAAACAAAAAAAAAAGACGCAATATAATAATAATTAAAAAAATAAAATACAAAAAATCGATTCAGGGATCAGTGACGTAGCCTTAGACTATTAAAAAATTTTGTACGACGGCCGAACAATTTTGACACTTGCTATTTTCACAGTGTACAAAAATGGATGATCGAGTGTTTTTGTGTGCAAGTTAAGTGTTATGGTACTGTGTTAGTGTGTGGGGCCGAGGGGCAATATGTTGAACATGTTCGATATGTGGAACTCTGTAAGCACGAAGCTAGAGCAGACCAATGTCCAGCAGAGTCAGCAGCCGCACACATCAGGTGGGAGCATTAAAGGTAATTTCCACTTAATAAAACCCGCCTGTTTGGGGCAAACTTGCTAAGTAATTTAAAGTTAAACTTCATACATAATTTATTTACTTAAAGAAGTTATTCAGTAATATAAGAAAACTGTTTCCCTATCCAATTGTATATTGACTATTGACACCCGTCGAAATATCTTATTAATAAGTCATTACAACACTGTTTTCCTGTCCTGTTCAATATTTGTTTGGTCTAGTCAAAGTAAAGTAATAATTTAATCAAAACATAATGATATACACGTACAAAGTTTGCCCCAAGCAAAATAGCAGAAAATAACTTTCACGGGTAACATAACATGCATAACTAATAATTTAAAACAGTGAGATTTGATTAAGTTATGTAATGGTGAAATTTTATTAAAAGGCGCATGTGGCTAACTAAAAATTAAAATAAAGTATTTTTTTTTATGTAGTATAAAAATTATGATACTGAAATATTATCAGCAAAGCTTAAATATATGTAAAAAGCATTTTAAATCACTATTACATAAAAACAATTTTTTATAAAAAAAATCGTAAAAAAGTTGCAAAATTTTGCATAGAAACAGCAAAGTCATCGTGCTCTGCAGATTTAAATTAGCGAAAAAAAAAGTTGCGAATAAAAAAAAAGACACGGTTGCGTGAAACAAAACCATAATGAAACGAATAAAAAAATATAGAAAGTGCCGTCCAAAAACTTCTTTTTCCGGTATATTTATATACACATATAATTGTTTCTCATATAGCGGCTCTTGCGTAAGATATAAGAAAGTGGCCAATTAAAATTCGGCTGCTGTCGTCTCTCTGTCGTGTTATTTCGTAATTATTTTATAGTCTTTTGTGGTAAAAATAGCCATTTTATGCATGGATTCTTTTTCTCTGCGCTTTTGATTTTAACATGTGCACTTAAGTACTTACAAAACGTTTAACTTATCGATATCAAAATTACAAAGACACTTTTTTGTATGTACCTTAAAAGCTCCGAAGCTACTGAACCGATTAAAAAATCTTTGATTGTTAGGAAGCTACGCTATTCCCAAGTAACATGGGCTAAATTTTATCCCGATACTGGAAGCAGTTCCCAAGGGATTAAGCTAAAACTGGAGGAAACAGCAAGTTTCACATGAAAGCACAAAAAATAAATGAATACATTTTCATACTATCTATATGTCAAAATTATATCACTTTTCGTCGTAATTCTATAACTCAAGAACGGGCTCATCTATCCAAACCAAATGTTTAGGCTTTTTTCGGACTAATTAGTACATGGTTTATATGAAGTTTGCACAAAATCGGTGGAGCGTTTCATCATTTATCACATTTTTGGTAACAAAATAGAGGACTTTATACGTAGGTAAGCAAGTGACCGCGGGCCACTAATGGGTTATATTTTATCGCGATGCCAGAAGTAGTTTTTCTGAACCTGCGAGAAATAGCTAGTTTCACACAAAATAAAAAAAATCTTTCAACGGTCCTTAAATGGTCCATGGTCGAAATAGGTTAGCCTATGGCTTGCGCCCATCCCGTTTGTAGTACCTACATATAGCAATCGTAATTCTTGATTTGATAAAAGAGTGACGCTCATCAGAATCATCATATCATAAGTCACTCTACAAGAATCATCACAAGTAAAAAACTTTCCTCGAAATAGGTTAGCCTATTTAAGGCGTTCGTCCTATGGTACATATAGGAGTAGGGGCACTGTATTGAGAGGTTGTTACCCCTCGCCTACGGTCGCCACAGTGACCTAGTTGCAGCCGCAGTCTGCGAACTGGCACGGGATGACGACCATCAGATGCACTGAGTATTTTTTTTTGAAGAGATATTCTTTTTTTTTGCGGGAATTTTGCTGGTTTTGAACCATTTTTGCTAAAGCCTTGTCATTTGATGTTAGATTTATGTGTATTTAGGCGTTCTATATTAAGAGGTGGACAATAATTTAGCGAGAATATTATGAGTATTTTTAACCGACTTCCCGAAAAGAAGAGTGTTCTGAGTTCAGCTACGTATATACTTTTACTTTTTCTGTTCTAAAAGTACTGATATTTCATTCAATTTCCGTTGCTTCTTTGCGTACATATTTTTACTTTTCTGTTATAAAAGCATTGATATTCATTCAGTTTCTCATTGCTTATTTGCTATATAAGTGGTAAATAATATAAAAAAAACTAAACGCTTGCACTCGTAAGTTATTTTTATAGCTACCAATATGAAATGAGTCAACTGCATCTCGTCCCACGCACGATATATTTTTGCAAGCTTCAACAATTGCATAATTTCTCTAAACCCGTTGTAGAACCGATTGACATTATAGACTACTTTTATTTCTTATGAATTTTAATTGAGTAAAATCTTGCCCCGACTTTGGCTATGTAGTCAGTCTGTGTTAATCTGTCTACTAACAATATGAAGTAAAATAATAAGTAAATACTCTTCTGAATCTTACATACTAATTACATATATACTTATCATATTCATATTATATCGGAACATAAACACTCTTACAAAAGTAGATTAAAAAAGGAGAATACATTGTATCTTTACTGCTATATATTGCGTTTAAATCCCGATTGTCTATAAACATATTATGTACAAATCGCGAAAGCTAACAATTGATTAACTAAATTCTTTCTAGAAGCTAAACCAAGATATCACAAATAATCCTACTATATAAAATTTTAGGGGATGTACACATAATCTATAGAAGATTTTAGGGGGATAAAACGCCATGATAACGTCAAAAGATACTTCACTTGATCATCGTCAATTGATATCCAAAACCCCCCTTCATTTAGAAGCCATACAAGTATCAAAACTGTTTTTTACACTATACTTACCGACATTTTTAGACTGTCAACTGACATACATAAATTACAAAATATTAAAGTTTATTTAGAGTTATTTTATTTTTATATATGTCACTTTAATTTAGAATTTCGGGCTGTTACTTTAAACACATTTTATAAAGTACTAATTCATAAATTAAACGCATTAATTGAAGCCCTAAGGAAGGACGATGAATGTCTTACAAATGCGTCATTTAGGTCATCAAAAATACCAATACAAGCCATGTTGGGTTAAATCAGTGTAAAGAATGTATAGTATACATATCTATACTAATATTATAAAGCTAAAGAGTTTGTTTGTTTGTTTGAACGCGCTAATCTCAAGAACTACTAGACCGATTTGAAAAATTCTTTCAATGTTAGATAGCCCATTTTTTATCCCGGTACGGGAAGTAGTTCCCACGGGATGCGGGTGAAATTGCTGGCAGAAGCTAGTACTTTATATATGTATGTATACGTTTGACAGATTCTCGAAACGTCAGTTGTATTCAAGGTTTGGAATGTAGGTGGCGCTGGGATCGATGCAGAAGGTACAAAGTGCTTATTTGTGGTTTTCCTTATAATTCTCTCTTCGAATGAGTATTCTGATTAACAGTTGTTGAGAAGGTTAGACAGATCCAAGCGCTTATACAAGTCGTGTAAAAAAAGAAAAGTTATAGAAGCTTTTCTTTTCAGTATTTTAGTTTATTGATGGGTTTGTGTATAAAATAGCTTAATTATGTTAATATTAATCCCTACGTTAGTGCAGAAGGGGTCAGAAATACATTACGAAAATAAATTTTCAAAACACTAGTACCTATGAGTACTAGCTACACTTAGAAATTCTCATACCTCTATACCATTGGCCTATTTATACAATAGTTACAACGAAATCTAAAGTCATTAATCAAAATAATCTATCAATACGTCAAAAGCTCATTGTACAATGGCGGCCATTAAATTATTTTTTTAATGACATTGTTCACCATGATATGCAGCCAGCGATAAAAAAGTTGTTCTTTTTTCAATATCAATTGACATTTCGGACTTTCACGCGAGGCGCGTTCGCTTTATTGGCACAGAAAATAATAAAGGACATTTTCGGCGTTGAGAAAGCTACGGTAGGGTTGCTATTATGAAAAAAGAAACGTCAAAATCAATAAAGTGTATGTTTATGCGCAAACGGCTGTCATTTGAACATCTTTGACAGTCGTTACGGGTTGTCAGAAGCTAAGTCTAACAACCCTTCTTGCCAAGGGGTGTTGGGTTGCCCGGATAACTGGGTTGAGGAGGTCATAGGCAGTCGCTCCTTGTAAAACACTGGTACTCAGCTCCTCAGCTACTCAACTGCATGTGATAAGACTAGACGTTGACAACAAAATAGTTGGGAAAAGGTTAGGCAGGTGATGATTAATACGTAAATTATTAAATGCTGCAACAAATCTATTCGCCATTTCTTATTTCGTAAGAGCATTTTAATAAAATACTCACGACTTATCTCGTCAGTCTTTTATATTTCAAGTGAAAGTTGATTCAAATCTCAACTCCTACATTGTCCTGTCCGGTATAAATAAAAATGGTTCCGACAAACAAAGAGATATAATTCTCAAAAAGTAGTTTATGGTTTTTAGATTTTATTTTACGGTTGTATAGTGAGAGGTAAGTGTTTTAAAATATAACTTAGCTCTAAACAGATATAAGCTCTCGTCGTTTGTGAATATTGTCATGCCTCAAAAACCGCCCCGCCCACAAACAAAACATATAATATCTTTAACTTTCATCAAAACCATTTGATACTCCTTATTAAATAAACTTCACACAACGATAAATTACGTACGCATTTCATCATCATCTGCCGAGCCTTTCGCCAACTATATTGGAGTCGGCTACCAGTCTTACCAGATGCTGCTTAATACCGGTGTTTTACGAGGAGCTACTGCCTATCTGACCTCCTCAATCCAGTTACCCGGGCAACCCAATACCAGTAGGTAATACTGGTTGTCAGACTTACTGGCTTCTGACTACCCGTAACGACTGCCAAAGATGTTCAATGACAGCCAGGACCTACAGTATAACGTGCCATCCGAAACACAGTCATTGGTGTCCAAGACATACTTAGAGAGAAAATAATAATTTAATTTAAATTAAAAAACGACTGGCTGGAAATCTCAACACAATTCAAATGAAGTGAAAACCCTAAAGCGAACGGTCTGGTTTCTTTTTTTAAAACGTTCGTTGCGTAACGCGGCAAAGGCATTGCTAACCAGTTCCATTTAGCATAAGTTCTGATTGGCGTAAGAGTACCGAACATGAATGCGCCCCTCTGGTATAGAGTAAAAAGAGAAACTGTATATGGTAAAAAAAAAAATGTTTGGCCCCTGCAAACATTTTGGATGAACTTCGATCTTTTAATGTTAAAATTGTTTGTACTTACTGGTTTTCTTAATTTACTTTCAAATCGAAAATTATAATCGATAAGATATGTTTCTCATTGGCTCCTCATACAATTTTTCAATTAGGTTGTACAGTCGTTTCTCTGAAAGTGTAGCAAAATAAATTTGCTGACTGTTTCGGATCCTAACAGGATTATAGGTAAATAAAATACCTGAAAACCTGAGTAGAAGGAATCTTAAAATTAACACTAAATAGTTGCTAATTTTTGTCTTCAATCATAGCCATAACGTCAACTATTCAACCTCCTTTTGCTAAATCAGCAACTTTTATTAGGTTGGTATTTATCGCAATTCAAAAACCGAATTCCTACATAAACAAAATGTCTGCTCAATTCGTAAGGGGTAATAGTACAATAAAAAAAAACTTGATTCGTTCGCACAATGGCCGCTTTGCAGACTAGCAATACTCGTTATTGCCGATTTAGCATACAGCTCAAATTTCTACCGGACGCAATAATTGTAATTATTAATATTTATTGATATCTTAAACTATTTTATTGTAATTTTTGTGTCAGCAAAATTTTGAATTGAAACTCGTGTTGTAGATAGTTTTCGTCAAAATAAATTGTTTGTCGTGTTAGAAATAAATGACGTGTAATTTTAAGACAAGTAGAAAACAGCGAGCTAGCTTGTTTTAAAAAACTTAAAATTACCTTTTTTTATGGTTAAATTATTTACCTTAGATTTCATTACATAGATACAGGTCTACCCAAGAAAGGCGTTTTAAAAACTAATATTATATGGAACGATTTCAATCTTTTTTTATTCCATAGGCTGCGGGATTGTTCAAAAGAGTTACCGTGGCCCTGGTACATAAAGGGCTTAAAAAAGAACATGATGGGTTTTAGTCAGTAAGAGTCTGACACTCCCTCACGCTGCACCCACAGCAGGAGAGGTCATTTGATGATTTCCCATACAAATCGCCTTAAGAGTGATGTTAGAAACAATATGAATGAAAAATATTAGTTTATCAGACGAGTCACGTAGTGTTTCATAAAATAATTGAAGGAAATGGATTGTTTAACTCGTAGTAGCCTGTGTTGCCAGCATATCGTGTGTAACAATGAGGATGGTTAGTTTTATGTCGCATGGCAACACTTACCGCAAGGAGTATCGATGATAAATCTATTTTTAAATTATTCATTCAGGTAGAGGATAATAATTACGTACTTATTATTTTTAATGTGTTTTCCTCACTATTTTACCAAAGATGCAATATGATAGTGGCTTATGAAAATAAGCCTAGAAATTCATGATTTTGAAGGAGCAGAAAAGTGTTTTCAGTTTTTTACTCAAAAACTTTTGATCTTATTTTAGTGACTGTTAATTAATATATGGAGACTCATTACCTAACATAAAGTCAATCTGAAGTACCAGGATAACATAGCCATATAAGAGGTTGATTGACTGTTAACAAAAACTGTACCTAACTTAGTTAAAATCAAGCAAATCCGGCTATTATCCTTATTACCTAACTACCTTTGATAAATAATATCTATAGAAACGCCTAAAACCAACATAAATTACCATACCTACACATATGAAAAGTACTAGGGTAGCATAAACATGTGACAGGTCGCGAGTCAGTTTAGTACTAAAGTGTGCAAGAAAAAGTTGCCTGGCCAAGACCCATATACCGTGTTCGATGTACTTTGACCAACGAGTTTTGATACTTGAGCGAATGTGGACGCCATATTAGATTTATATTTTAACTTAGTATAAAAATAATTATGGAGTATTTTGAACTGTTAACTTGTCAAATAGAGGAGCCGTCTTGTAATTAAGTGTAGTAATAAATAACTGTTAAGTTAGTGTCGGATTTGTGTAGTAAAAAATAATGTTAATCGTTGATAGGCTGTTTTTGTATGTATCTATAAATATTTTGGTAATTATAGTGATCGAATAGATTATTGCCTAAGGCTTGAATACATTTGAGAATGTTTTTTTTTTGTCCAATACTTCATTGATAAATGTGCATAATATCGTCGGAAACTTAGTGTCATGGTAATTTATGATCTGAATAGTATTTTTTTATATATTTATTTCTTTATTTACGTGTGAATGTCTTTATATAAAATAAAGGAAAGGATTAAGGAAATACTTATTTATTTCAAAAGGCGGAGACAACTTTTACTTTCACGTAAACATATTTAAGTTTAGAAATTCTTCAAACAACAATGTTTGAAAGTTATAAACAGCTTGTCAACGTTTATGTCTGCTATCGTAATCATATGCCTATATTATGCGTAGGACGAGGGCCGGACACATTTTTCTTTTTATGTTATATAATGTAGTTGATGATGAGTTGAGAAAACTCAGTCACGGCTTTCACTTAACTTCTGAAGATTCACAGTACGCAGGTTTTTATTTGATTTGTACTACTATTGGTGATGAGACTAGTTTACTTAACTGTGCCATTGAATGGAAGAAATTATAAAGTGTTTTTGACATAGTCATCAATTGTACCAATTTTATTTGCGGTTGGAGCATATTGTCTTCTTCTTCTTCATCCATATGACGTTTTCCACAAGTAGGTAACGTTATTTCCGCCATATGGGTGGAAATACGTCTTTTTAAATCTCTCTCTTCCTATTTTATTTTTGTACACAATATTTTATGACAAGAAAGAAAATTCTAGAAAATAATTATTGCAAAATAGAAAATAAAATTCGTGCCAAGTATCAAAACCTATCAAGCACAGTTCACACATTTATGTATGCGCATGCGTGGAGCGTGCACTCAGGTACTGGCCACTGATATGATAATATTAGCCGCCTGTGTGTTGCACTGTGCTGCGTTCAGACCGGCTAGTCTAGCCAGCTGCTAGAACTAAACCGCCTGTATGTTGTACTGTGCTGCGTTTATACCGGCTAGTCTAGCCAGTGGCTACTGGCTTGGAGTGCTGTAGTTTAGTGGTCGTAATTTTAGTAATGTGTTTGTTTGGTTTTCGTGGGGTTTATTGAAAAGCTTGCTAGTTGAAGTGTATTAGGATATACTGCTCGTTTCTAGTGGAATAATATTTCATTCATAGTAAACTTTTGTTGAATTTAAATTGTTCTGGAATAACTATATTGTTTCATCAAATCCGTGCATTAAAGTTAGCCAAAGCTATGTTTTCATTGTTCATTTTCTTTCTCATTACTTCTGAAGATTTTAAATGGTAACTTTCACATGTAAAAACCAAAACATTCGACGTCACACTATGAAAAAAACAACACCTGAGACTGGCAAAAAAACTAACCGTTTTGTTCTAGAAATCCCACCGAAAAATCTGGATTAAATTGAAGCTATTTTTACCAAACATTAAAAATAGAAACTAAATCCTGTTTCAACCAAAATACCTTTCACCTGTTACCTACACATATCTCAACAAAAATACACAAGCAAGCCTCGTTCACACCGCTATCTACTTAGCCACATAACTACAAGTACTTAACTAGCTAGCTCACAAATGACCGGGTGAGTGGGTTAGGCGAGTGACATAATAATATTAGTTAGCCGTGTGTGTCCTGTGCTGTGTTTAGTGAGGCTAGTAGTATAGTTAAGTGTGTATTTTAATAGTGGATATCCGTTTCGATTTTTAGAAATTTTTCGATTAATTTTGGTGTGTTGGGATTAATATGAGCAAAATTATGAAAAAATAATACGATGGGTCGACATTTCTTAACAACAAAAAATATTTGGCTGTCTATCTGTGGCACTTTCACGCCAAAACTATAGAGTCTATTTCATCATGGTAAATGTATGTAGATATATAAATAAATAAATCAAAATTCGGTACATAAATAGTCTAGTCTAGAAAGAAAGGTCATAAGATACTTTTCACCCGGTCACGAAAAATAGTTTTCCCGTGGGAAACAGTCTGTCTTAAAATAAACACAGTGACACACAAGTCACTTCAAGTACCGCTGAAAACCAAAAATGACAAAGTTAAAATCACAACAGTTATTTTCACTATAAGCTTTAGTTACACATATAAATAGAACTAAGCCTAGTGAACTACTAGTTATAACTATAACTAAGTTGGTTCTAACCTCGCAGTGCTTCGCTGGGGGAACCTATGTACGACTGATAATGATTCAGCCGTGTGTGAGTGTGTGCTGCGTTTAGTAGCGTTGGTCTAGAATTCTAGATTGGATTTATTGTTTAGCTATGTACTATTATTTTAAAATTATTTATCAACTCCATCTCTGGAGCCTTTTCCCAACTATGTTGGCGTCGGCGTTGGGTGTTTTAAATAATAAATGAAATAAAACTATGGTAGTTAGCTGAACGTAAATGGGGGTGATGTCTATGGGAAAAATTGGAAAAACTCTTTGAAAAATAGAAAGCTTCTTCTTTGCAGTGTATTCATTACAAACTTAAACCTCTTTCTAAATTATCTCAAATTATTCTCTATCTAAAAAAAAATAATGTAACGTAAAATTCCCATCCAGTCTTTTTGAGATTATCGAGAACGATTTTCACAACACGGGTCCAAAAAAACGACAAATAAATTATATTTTTTATACATACATGTATTTCATTTTTACAAAACAATGACGTCACAAGAAATATCTTAAAACCATTAAAACCTCCAATAATGAAACAACAGTTAAAGTTTCTAACAGTAAGTACAAAACCACAGAACTCGTAACAGTTGCGTTATTTCACACTTTACTATCTAAATATTAGATCTTACATTGTATAGGTAGCTTTATTTTATTGCTGGACAGTGTAAATGCACCTTAGTTGCTGTTGCTACCACTGTTTGTGTAGTTATTTTGTAATATTTTACGTAATATATATCTTGATTGATAAAAGGTGTAACATTTATTTCTAAGATTAAACTGCGATAGGTATACGGTTAAAAAACTGTTCTCGAGTCTGAAAAATACCCTGTTGAGAACCCTATCAAAATCGGTTCAGCCAAACGCGAGATAATCGTGTGCAAACATACACATGTACAGGTCGAACCAAAAACCTCCTTTTTTAAGCCTATATATTATGTGCTATCTAACACTACATAGTTCCTGAGGTTAGCGCGTTCAAACAATCAAATTTTTCAGCTGTGTTATATTTGTAAAAATCCTGAAAGATTTTAATTCAAAGCTTGTATGACAGAATCTTTGTCATTATACCATGAACCATCTTTACCTCAATACTAATTTACTCACCCAAAACATTCAACCAGCCTATTCAAGTTCTAGTACTCTCGTCAAGTACTAACCCCTTTCAAACGCTCCATCCGAACAACTATTTAAACGGTCACGTGCATGTGTGCGTGTACGCATGTTCGCACGTTGCATTTATATGTCGATGACGTCATTACGCTGTGTTCTATCATAGACGAGGAGAAGCAAAAGTTTTTGTTTTAAATTGGATAGAGTGGCGTCCTTTCTTGGGAAGTCGGTTTAACACGGGACAAGTGCAAATCGGATTGATGCATGAATTATTATGGACCGTATGAATAAAATTGCCGAAAATTACATAAGCTACTTAAATATAAAATTTACTTTATTTCAGCTTTCAGTATGTGGGTATTTTTTGTTACCTATAGCTGTAACAGAAATACATCATCTGTGAAAATGTTGACTGGATAACTGTCAGGGTTCATGAGATATAGCCTGGTGAGATATACAGAGGGACAGCGAAGTCTTAGCAATAGAGTAGAGCCTTGTTTGATCTCGTTTTTAGAAGTACATTATTGTTAAGCTTTCTTTGAACTACAGCCTCAAATCTACACTAATAACTATAATAAAGCTGAAGAATTTTTTGAACCCGCGAATCGCAAGAACTACTGATCCATTACATACACAACACACACAGTCACCCACTCACTCTTATATCTAATTTCATAGGAAAATTAAACCTCTGTAACATCAACACTGTTTCACTTGCTTACTAGTAGTAATTATTTATTGTACCTATAAGACGGAACCCTATCTCTTAAGATACAGGCTAGACCTAGTTTAAGGGATAGAGTCTATACAATTGTGCTAAATGTTACAAATGTAAATTAATGTTACGCAATGTTTAACAGTACAATGTGTTTAAGCTTTTGTGAAATAAATATTTTATTATTATTTTTTTATCCAATTTGAAAAATTCTTACAGCCTTAGATAGCTCATTTATCGAAGTTGGCTATGGGTTACTTTTTATCCGGATGCACTAAGTTGTTCTCACGAGATTAGGGTAAAACCACCGACTTGATTTAATCCCTTAAAACCTAAGATGGCCGATCCATAAAGGATTAGCCACGCCCACAAATTAGTCAATAATTTTCATCAGTTTTTCTTTTGCACGGCTCAAGGACGGACGTTTGACCCCGTTTCGGGTATCAATACACAAAAACCATTATTACCTTGATGGTGTATTGCTAAATGTAAAAGCGGTCTGATTCTAAGTGTTGAAATCAACGGAAGGTTGTTTTCTCTTGGTCGAACAATTGTTCATATTGTGACAAGACTGAATCAGCTGCGCAGGACATATTATAGTGCACAAGCATTTGCGTAGACACAGGTGCACTCACTATTCCTTCACTCTCATAACCCGATGGGACGACAATCCGACCGGAGAGAGATCAGGCGCAGGACCGACATTTACGTGCTCTCCGATGTACGGGTGTATCAAACACCAACTTCCAAACTATGGGCTGCTTTGAGTTTCTTAAAACCTATAAAGTAATTTCGGCCCGACTCAAGAATCGAGCCCAGAAACTAGTAAACTAATAAGCTTCATACGCTTTTTCTTCTTATCGAGTGAGCTGCAGGTTTTAATCACCTAAAAAACCCTAGTGTCAGAGTTTTCTCAAATCCGACTGACGGCCTGATACGCTGTGTGACTATATCCTTCTAAAATACAGATTTTAACTTAATACAAATTAACTAGGTCATATAAAAAGCTCTTCAAAACTAAACAGAAACAAACAAATGACAATCAAAAGCTCGCTCGTCGCCATTTTAGATAAAAAGCTAGAATAACAATAGTATATAGTGTCTCTAGGTCGAACTAACTGATAAATGTTATAATTTACTGTCTAAACATGGACTTTGGTAGAACGTTCTAGATTGTACACGTTATGAATTTAACAAAATTTAAGTAAATACAGAAAGAGGAGTAATTATGGGTAGGCTTTTAATAATATTTCAGGTTTCATTCAATCTTTCAGAAATTAGATAAAAAAACAGGATTCATAAAGAGTGGAATGTAAATAAACCTAATTTTATGCAGGTGCTTCTTAGTCGATTTATAAAATATTTTTGTTTTCAGTATAGTATATAATCCCAAAAAGCTTAACTGTCATAATGGCCAACTTAATAGTCGTTTGTTTCGACACTATAGTATATTGAAGATAAAACTTGTCTGGAATACACAAAAATATAAAGAATTTTTTTGAACAACTATAACGCAATAATTAACCTACTAAGAAATTGTATGCTGCCTCTATTTGTATTCATAGAAATCGATTTTGCATAAACTTAAAGTTATGTCCATTTCCTTAGTAATTATTCCTTCAAAGCAAAAACCTTCAATCAAATAAAAGCTGACATATTTTCCACTTTTCCTTCCTCATCTTTCATCTTCCAAATAAGTTGTACTATCTAATTCCTGAAAGCATCATTATCTCCCGAGCCTTATCCCAACTATGCTGGGGTCGGCTTCCAGTCTATCCGTATGCAGCTGAGTACCAGTGTTTTACAAGGACCGACTGCCTATCTAAACTGCTCAACCTAGTTACCCGGGCAACCCAATACCCCTAGGTTAAACTAGTTGTCAGACTTACTAGCTTCTGACTACCCGTAACGACTGCCAAAGATGTTCAATGACAGCCGGGACCTACAGTATAACGTGCCCTCCAAACTAATTCCTAAAAAACATCATCCTCTGAGCCTTTTCCTAATCATGTTGGGATCGGCTTCCAGTCTAACCGGATTCAGCTGAGTACCAGTGCTTCCTAATTCCTAAAAAACATGATAGATATTTTGATTTCAAATTCAAAATGAAAACATTTTTTCTATACATCGAGATTGAACGTTGGAACAAAAACAATTCTCCATATTGCAATATTTGAAATTGGAATACTTATAAAAGTATGTGCATTCAGCCAGGAACATTATATACTACCGATCGCAATACTCTATGGACCTATCGAAGAAATAAGAGTTTGACATTTCTTGTATGGGGATTATGTCAATATTCTATCTTAAGTAAGCAAAAAAAGGATAGATAGCATATTGAGAACGGCATTTAGTTAACCAGAAAGATACTGTTGCCTATCAATTTATGCGTAAATACTAAACGCAGAAAAGCTATCACATTCGCCGTTTTGAACGCGCATTTGTTCGGCCTTGAACATTTGTCTTTGCAGTAACATTAATATTATATTTTATAAGGCATAAAAATACTTGTTTGAGACGTAAAGTATATTGTATGTTTTTATATGTAATTTTAATAGTGATTTTGAACATCGATAGTACAAGATAGTAGCCACATCCGTGGTTTTGAGCGCGCATTCATAGATAGCCCGGCCTTGCGAATGCTATTCAACTCGGTGACATACTTTTCAGTTGGCTACAAGCCGTGTCACTCTACAATAAAAACTAGCCTTTATTTTACAGTCGCTACGGTCGCATTTCCAATGAACAATGTTAACGTAAAGTTTTAATTGAGACAACGCACCGTCCTATCGCGAATTTCGAAATTTGAATTTCGAATTTGGCGGTTTTTTTTTATGCTCTCTTATTTTATTCAATGATAAATTAAAAATGGCTGTTTTTTATGGATTTTAAATGCAATGTTAATGTAATTTGTTTTCAAGGATTTTCAATTAAATTATGAGCGTTACTTAACTCGTTTTAATGTTGTCCCTTTTATGTAAACATGTAAACTTTTATTCATATTCATGAGGGCATTAAATACTCCTTAGTCCTTAGTATTTGTCGGCCATTTTGGATTGCTAGGCTTTTAGTACTCTTTAGGTCTTTACTTAATTTTATTGGCTATTAAAAAGGATAGATTTTATTTTTGTAATTATAACTTAGAAAATACTTGAAACAATCCATTTCCATTGGATTCTAATGTCTTTTTTATGTACCAAATTCTGCACTCTTGAAAGAGTAGCTCAGAATTTTTCATCCAGTTTTAAGCTCTACCACTAAAAATCTTGTTTTATTAACTTAGACATTATTCCGTCATGAAAATTAATTCGATTTGCAATGACTTTATTGTCTTAATTACAAAATTAAAATATGATTCTAATAAATACATTGAAGGTTAATAATGTTGTAAAAACGTAAATATTTTAAAATTATCCTGCTTCTGTCTTAGTTGATCAAGCAGTTTATATTAGAACGTAGTAAAAAAACTATTTAATTTTAAAAAATGTATGAAAAGGCTCTTGATTACAATATTATATTATATTCTGTCTCTACTTATAATACTTATATACTCTACTTATATACCCACGACTGAAATCTCGCGGAAAACTGTAGAACTATTATCATACCTAAGTAATTATTAAGCAATGACCCCTAGATAGTTGGGAAAAGACTAGGAAAATGATGATGTCATAGTCACAAACGCTGATTCTTTAAAACCTCTTTCGAGGCGCGGACTTTAACTTTTCACACTGGCGGATTTCTGGGTGAAAAGAGGAAAATCCTTCAGTATGAAAGTGTTATAACGCTTTTCTCTACCACTGATAACATTCAAGCATGGACCACGTTTGGGCGATGTAACGTGTGTCAAAGACAAACAAAACTTCGTGCTCTTGCGCAATGCTGCTGGGTGGGATCTTACCTTTAAACCTATATAGGAAAGGTGATTTTTTTTGACCAATGTTACAAGGGGGAAGTTTTTAATTAATTTAACAATTGGAAGAGAATAGAAGAGAAGGAGGTATACATTTTGGGACTCCGTTTTTATAATAAACATTTTGCATTTGGTGTTCAGAAGCCAGAAAATCTGACAACAAGTCTTACCAAGGGGCATAGTAATACCTGTTCAATTGAGTTGAGGAGGTCAGATAGGCAGTTGCTCCATGTAAAACAATGGTACTCAGCTGCATCCAATTCCACTGACCAACTCTAACATGACAGGAAAAAGCTAGGCAAATATCTATTCAAAAAAATACGTAATATCAATTACCCATCCATATTTTAGTTAACTTTTAAGAAGTACAACCATCTTACTACCATCTCACTATCTATCATTGTACTCTATGCATGTGTGTGTGTGATGTAACACAGTCGCGTGGCCAACAGTACAACTCTTGCGCAACTTTAGCGCGTAAGGGCTTGAACATTGAGGAATAGTACTGAGAAAAATTGTATGAATTATCATCGTTTTACTGTTTGTTTGGGCAGTGTTTGGTAGTAACTAAGTAATAATAATTTGTAGTAGTAGTTGGCTTGTATTCCGAAGTTATATATGTGTAACATAGATTGATTTATTAATGTATAAAAGTATTAAGTCCTTTTAAAGGTTTAAAATCTCTACCCAAAATGAAAAAAATTCTTTAGAAAAATATAGCAGGAAAAGGATTTGAGATACTATGCTTATCCTTATTAATATTATGAATGCTAAAGTAACTTAGTCACTTTGCTTAAGTAACAAGCCAAATCTACAGAAACGATTTAAAAAGAATTTAATACACATGTAGTTTAGAGCCTGAAAATGAATATCAGCCTCTTTTTAACCGGCTGCGGGAAACAGTGCCATAGGAATGTGAGTGGGTGGAACTTACAAGAACCATACTTATGTCATTGATAAGTGAATAATTATCTTACATCCCGATCCAATATTTATCATTACCATTGAAACAAACAAGTGTTGCCAGCACAAATATTATGACTTTCTACCTTCATGGTGTTACGCGGTACGACGTATTTTCCTTGTTGCAACACTGACTGAACATATTGTAGCGAAAGTGGTGACTAATCTTAACGTTTCTATCAATTCCTAAAACAAGTTTTTGGGCGTTATTGTTTTAACTAGCTGTTTTCCGTGGTTCCGCTTATTTCTCTGCCTGACCACCTTTCGATTTACATTTTGTATTAAAACCATTCTATGTATTACCAGTCCCATAAGTATTGTCTACAATAATTTTAACACAGCTTCTTGAATTATTAAACTTGGTTCATTCGTTTTTAAGGGTTTCTCAGGGAAGACCTCTTCAAAGGTCAGATAGGCAGCCGCATCCAAGATACCTACCTGCTACCTGGTACCTACTCTGCTGCATCCAGATAGACTGCAAGTTGACCCCGAGATAGTTAGGAAAAAGCTAGTAAGAAGATCCATTTGATTTTACCATGAAAGAGGGAAAGATGGTATAAGAAGATAATTTTGCAATAATAAAAGAAATGATCTTAGAAATAATAAAGTTGGAATGTTCAAAAATAACTTGGTTACTATAAATAATTTCTACTATGTATTTCTTCAGGCTATTTAACGGGTAAAGCCGCATGCAAAAGCCAGTACACAATAAAAGTGAAAATTTCACACATTTTGCATGCGTCGTCTGATTAGCGAAACAACACTAAAAGCCAAACAAATTGCTTACTGTTACTTTCATAAATATCTTTTCTTACTGGCTGGTCAAAATAATACCTCAATTATAAGCAAGTAAATTAATATTAATTAATTATATCAAAGTCAAGCCCAAGTTAAAATCGTTTAAGATATTAAAAGTCTTCTTCATGCAGTTTTTGCAGCTTCCCGTGGGAAATGATTCACTATCCCGGATAAAAAGCCTTATATCTGTTATTAGTAAATGGACTATTTAACATTGAAACAATTTTCTTGCACAAATTGCATTACAAATGCAGCGATTCATATACTTAAGTTACCTTAACGTCAAAAAGTGTGGTTCGTAGTAAAACCACGTATGTGTCTTACAAGAACCTTTAGAGTACTCTACTTACTACTTTAATAATCTAATCTAATAAATAACAAAAACGTCACACAAACCAGCAATTCAAATTAAGAATCGTACAAATGACGTCAGCAGATCACCTGCGCTCGCGCAACCTTGTGGCTGTATAACATGACATGCCTTTATCAGGATCGATTATACCAAACTCCTTTTACTAATGCACTTTTAGAGATCGATTTAAAGATGGCGAATAGGTTTTTTAATGAACGATGTATCAGTACCTATCTAATTTATAAAGACGTCCAGACCGATCGTAGGCTAGGGCGACTGTTCTCTCTAAGGAGATCAGCCAGCTGCGCAGGATATATTATAGTGCTCAAGCATTTGCGCAGACACAGGTGCACTCACTATTCCTTCACTCTCATAGTCCGATGGGACGATAATCCGACACGACCCAATTCAGCTATATTATAACATTATATCAGATATACAGATCCCTCATTTTTTATGTAATTAAATACATTCCTAAATACATATTATATAAACATTTAATCCTTAAACATTATTCAACAACCATTTAATTCTGAATACGCATAACCAAAATCTCGCGATTGTAATCTATACGTCACAAAAATGACTTTCTTTCATACAAACTTTCTATTTAGCCTCGCATAAAGCCTAAAGACATTCATATTTGAATCTGCGAAATTTCACATTCACTACTGCGAATATCTTTTTCGCATTCACGAAAACGTGCGAAATATTTTTGCTTGTTTGGTTGTTTTGAAAAAGTGTTGATTTGGTTGCCATGACTACGGTAACCTCTTCATTCCTATATCCTATTTATTTCTATTTCATGCAAAAAATGTTGAATAGTTTTTTTATGAAACTTTGCAGTAATACATACATAAGAATTCTGGTTTTTCAAACCTAACAGACAGACAGACATGTGTTGCTGGGGAGTTTGTTGCGCCACTTCGACTTCCCAGCAAAAACACATAGGAAGTGGTGAAGGGCGGGCGTTTTGGGGGCTGTCTTTTGTTTTTGACGTTCGAAAAGTGCTGATTTATCAGCCATAACTTGAATAAACGTTTTTGAGTTTGAGTTAGAATAACATAACCCTTTCCATAATCCATATGCGAAAAATAGTTCCCGAGGGAAGCGGGCAAAACCATGTGCGATAGTTATGAATGATACTGTTTAAATTGTCATTCCCAATCAATAAGAAAGCTATTTCAATTTACTAAAATTCAAAGTCAACCAAAAAAAAAACAATGTCCCCTATTGCTAAGTGGCCTACTGGTTATCTATGAACAACCTTGAGAACAGCAACCAAGCAATTCAAATTGCTTCATGTTCTACGGCAACCAATGTGAACCATTATTGCAGAGTTTTCAGCAACCAACCCATTATGTTTTAAGATAACCTTGGTTGTTTTATACGCATGTGCAATAGAATATCTGAAACTTTAATTCAATTTATCAAGTAAAGACTATTTTATTTTTTTAGCTGTGTATATGCAACTATAGGTACTTTGAGGGAACAAACATTTTTAATGCTCTAATAAGCTTATTTCGCGCTAGAATTAAATTAACCTGACATGTAAGTAATGAACTTTACTGTAAAGCTATATTATAAAGGTAAAGGGATTTTTTTGTTTGAACGCGTTAATCACACGAAAAACTGGATTGATTCGAAAAAATCTTTCAGTGTTAGATAGTCCATTTATTGAGGATGATTACAGGCTACTTTTTATCCAGGTATGCAAAGTAGTTCCCACGGGATGCGGAAACCACTGGCAAAAGCTAGTAATGATTACTTCTTTCAAGAGCTTTCATATCTCAATGAAAGTCGGTGACTGTATGGTGATGAAAGTCGGTGACTGTATGGTGATGGAAGTCGTTGACTTTCATGTGATGAAAGTCGGTTACTTTATTGTAAAGAAAATTCGAGATGAATATTTTTTCTTCAGACCAAAGATTATAAATCCACGTTATGATAATGCGTAATACATTCGTGATTCTTCACTTATAACTTGCGTGCATCATACGAAATCCGGTGAAGGTCTATCTTTTGTTCGAGTAGGTACACCTAGGCTCTGTAAATTGATTAGTGTACAAATAATTGTGTGTTGGATAATCATCTCTGCAATTGTTTATGTTCATGCTTTTGTTTTTTATCTTGGTGTAGGCTGTAAAGTCATTTTTGTTAGCAATATTTCTTCTTCACATTATAGATAGATCAAATTTCTGCCCTTATCCCAGTTTTATTTAGGGTCAGCGCAGTAGTTTTCTTCTTCCTTATTCTTTTGTCTGTCACCTCACAAGCTACATTATTTTAGATCGATATATTTTTTTTCTCTTTTCGTATTTGTATTTTTGGTCTATAATCGACATCCATTTGACTTACCATTGAGATATAGGTACGTGAGATAGATTGCAAGCAAACTAACGGCCCACAAGAAAACTGACCCTAAGTTTTTATTCTAAACCCCTTAAAAGCTACAGTTCTCGTATATGCAAAAGCATTTTATTCACGAATTATTTATTTGTGTGAAATTCAAGCAAAACTTCTCAACAAGATCAAAATTCGGAAATATATAGTTAAACTGTACAGTACACAGGACATTTGTCTATTACTACATAATCTATGCAACATCGTAGCGACACGTCACATTGACAGTCGCGTGTCCTCGGGAACGCATAGTAAGTGCAACCTGCAGGATAACGTGAGATTACTCACGTGTGTCTTATACTGTACCTTAGACAAATACTTTCTTTTAAGAGTAGACTGCAAAGATTTAGTCGCCCGATAGGTTGATCAGGCTCATAATACACCATAGAGATTATTCGTAACTGCCTCGTTGGTCTAGTAGTTGCATAGTGCGACTGCTGTGCATGGAGTCTCGGGTTTGATCCAAAGCAGCTTTGTTGGTTTAAGAAACTTTCAAAAAGAAGCCTAGAGTTAGTGTCTGACACGCCCGTGCATAAGGGAGCACGTTAAAGTCGGTCCTGCATCTGATCTCTCTCCGGTCGTGTCGGATTGCCGTCCCATCGGGTTATGAGAGTGAAGGAATGCAGAGTGCACCCGTGACGAAATTGGAATTACTTGCAGGATACCAATCCAGGATCATAATCTGGCTAGTCTTTTCCTAAACAAGATGCGTCGGCTTCTATAACCAGATGCAACTTAGAATCTGCAGTGTTTTTCCATAAAACCTACTGCCTATCTGACCTCCTCAACCCAGTTACCCGGATAACTAGATACCCCTAGAACCACTGGCTACTGATCCAGGAAGTAGTGTATAAAATGCTTTGTCAGAAATCACCCCTTTCCATTTACCAGTAGGCTATTAGCTTATCAGTGAACCGAACTGGTATATTATATAACAGTGAAAGTATATTCGTTGAAATGTGCTCTTGAGTGTAATATTTGACGATTTCTCTGGGCTTTGGTTAGAGGCTACTGTTCAGTGAGGTTGGTGGTTCGATTCCTGGATGGAGCAAGGAACATCAAATTGGCAAGGTTTTCTCCCGTGGATGATAGGAAAATATTTAGATTTAATTCCGCCAATGCCAGTCTTCTCATGAAGGAAAGGTTATCAAGCATACACACATGTAGAAAAAGTTAGCGTACCATGCAACTGAAAATATAAGTGTTTCTCGCTGAAAGAAGTGCTTTTGAGAAATTTAATAATACATATGTTTGCACGATCAGGGAATTGAATCATTTTATTATTATTTCATAGCTTCATCGTTAACTTTTTTCCCCTCTACTTTACTCTATGGTGTTAAAGTCTAGACATTATGTAAAGAGTCCATAGACTATCATGAACCATGAAGTTCTTACATAATTCAAAACAAAAAAGAATCGTATGTGCGTTTTAGATAAAAAAGATAACAAACTAAATTGTTGGGATACTGTAATTAAGTGTAGATTGATGTTCGAGATTTAGGTAGACTGTGGTTATAATATGGACGGAACTAATTTAACGAGTACTTGTGATTTAATAACTATGTAGTTTTGAAGATTTCTTACTTCTAATTGTCATAGTTGGAGTCGGTTTCCAGTCTAACTAGATGCATCTGAGTACCAGTATTTTTTTATGAAGCGACTGCCTAACTGATCTCCTCAACCCAGTTACCCGGGCAACACTATACTCCTTGGTAAGACTGGTTGTCTATCTATCCGTAACAACTGTCAGAGATGGTAAAATGACAGCCGGGACCCACCAATCTAACTTGCTTTTAGAAACACGGAGGAACTCATCATGACAAGATTGTCATACATCGACAAACCGACAGACTTATGATCGATCGACACTAGAGCTTTTATAAAATTATAATCTATATAAAAAGTTAAACAATCATTTTTATATAAAGCTTTTAAAGATAAAGCTTTCGGAGCGCATATCCGAAACGAAAATAGCCACTAACACACGTCACAATATAACTTTCGAATAGGTGAAAGTCGTTTCTATGTGTGAGTGGGGAAAAAATCAAATTTCGAACGCGGAAGTTACGTTCGGATATGCATACGAGAGCTTTCTGTTATGTTATGTTACGATGTTTATTGATAACCGTTTATTTAATATTTGAATTTCGAACTGTGTTGTGTAAGACCTTTTTTTATTTAAATTATGCATAAAGCATGAAACATTTGGTGATTGGCTGTAAATACAATACTAACCAATATTGAATTGTCCGGGTAACTGGGTTGAGGAGGTTAGATAGGCAGTCGCTTCTTGTAAAACACTGGTACTAAACTGCATCGGGTTAGACTGGAAGCCGACCCCAACGTAGTTGGAAAAAGGCTAGGCAGATGATGATAGTCCTCAATACAATGTTAGCTCCAAAGTTTAAACATAGGCAAACAATGCAACTCTAAAAATAACAAAGTTTCATGATTACTTCTCATTACAGTCGCCTAGGTCACGTCTGTAATACCTAAAGACTGAACCAAACATATTACTGAATTACAGAAGTTTACAAACTAAAACGTTAGGAAGTAAATCAGTTTTATCTACACGATGACAAAACCTACGATAACAAACGCCGAGTAAACATTTAGCTAGTATTTTTTACGTAACACGCGTCGCTATTTAACCAAATATCAATGACCTCTAGTTACCACAAAAGTACTAGCTAAGATAGGTCAACGTAAGTTGGTCGGTTGTAGTCAATAAGTAAAGATGGCGGGTCCGCGGACATATGTTCGGGCGACGGAAACGCCCGAAGTTCGCCGAACGCGTTCGTAAGTGGGTCACACGGATGCACACACACATAGATAGGTTAGGAACATTGAGCGGCGCGCTACTCATCGTCTCGTGATTACACGGTGGGCAAAAAAACTGTTTTTTGTTGACACACACTATGCGAATTTTTTGTTTTCGTAATGGTTATTGTTATTTTTTTGCGTTTGAAAGTTTTACTTAATAATGTTTTTTTTTTTGTTTTAATGTTGAAATTTTGACTTTAATTAATAAGGAAAATTATTTGAATAATGAAATCGTAAAAAATATTTGGTAAGTAACCGACTTAAAAAAGGAGTATGTTAAGTTTTTGCGCTATTATCTCATGTTTGGCTGGACTGATTTTAATGCGATTTTCAACGCAGTATTTCTCTATTTTCATTTTTATTTTTTTTTACAAAAAAAAGTTATTTTTACAAAGCTTACTTAACTTGAGAAAAAGGGCAGGATGATGATGTCAACCGATATTCAATACAAAAAAAAAACACCAATAAAAATTAAAATAACTAACAGATACCTAGGTATTATTTATGCACCTATTAAGTACTAAAACCTACGGCATTGACCAATTTTAGTAATAAACCTTCGCAGTACATTATGCAGACAGTCTTAGGTGTCAGATGCATGAATGCACCCGTACAGAATAGTAATCACTTAACTTGTGCAGACTGCCAACTTTTAGTCGGCCGACTGTTTGTTTGGGCTCATAAATCAGTATAAAGATGAATCGTAGCATTACAAAGATCAAGTATTTAGCCGGTATCAGAGCGACTGTCAACTGTCTGACAGAATGACGGCTGTCATTGAACATCCTTGGCAGTCGTTACGGGTGGTCAGAAGCCAGAAAGTCTGACAACAGTCTTACCAAGAGGTATTGGGTTGCCCGGGTAACTGGGTGGAGGAGGTCAGATAGGCAGTCACTCCTTGTAAAACACTGGTACTCAGCTGCATCCGGTTAGACTGGAAGCCGACACCAACATAGTTGGGAAATGGCTCGGGAGACTGACTGACTGACAAATTTGTCAAATTTTCTTTTTAAAAATGAGCAACTGTCGGCCGACTGTTTAGTCTCCAGTGTGTGGCTACTTAACTTAACTAAGCATCAGTTTTAAGCAACGTAACTTGGAACTCAAGGTTCGCTACATGACTACTTTATGTTAGACTCGAGGTAAAAGCGTTTTTGTGTTTAAACTAGCTTATTTTAACTGTGTTTCTTGTGTTTTTGAGCTTAAAACGTGAAAGGAAAGTGTACGTTTTTAGTGGGGAAAGAATTTTTATAATAAGATTGCTAGTTTCTGAGTAAAGATACTTAAAAAAACTAACTTATTTCAGCTCTCTTTAATGTCAGAAGTCTCTTTTCTATATTTACTAGCTCGTTTCTTTTATATGACATCTGTAATTAAACTACTTTGTCATAAGGACTGTGAGTTCTGTGCCAAATTTCATTAAAATTGAGTTAGCTGTTTAACATTGAAGACATACCATGCAGACATTAAAATTAATTGATTGGACATTTGTAGTCTTACATCTCTTATTGTTTGATACGTTTTCTTTAACGACGTCAAAAATCATCAAATGACCCCTCCCGCCGTGGGTAAGCAACGGCTAGGGAGGGTCAGACTCTTGCTGACTAAAAACCGTCGTGTTCCGTCGTAGGCCTTTTATGTACCAGAGCCGCGGTAACTCTTTCGAACAATCCCAAAGCTTAAATTATGTCGTTGCAATAAGCCTAATTATAACGTTAATCTAAAAGAAGCAATAAGAAAGAAAAGTAAGGTTAGTGAGTCATCTAAAGTAGGAAAAAAACTTTTCTAAAAGTGTACTCCTTTGAATCGAGATCGAAAATTATCCTTACTTGTAAGTAGGACGTATAAAAAAACTTCTCAGTATGACAGGATCTTACCATCTCCCGAGCCTTTTCCCAACTGTGTTGGGGTCGACTTCCAGTCTAACCAGATGCAGCTGAGTACCAGTGCTTTACAAGGAGCAACTGTCTACCTGACCTCTTCAACCCGGGCGACCAAATAGCCTTAAGTAAAATTGGTTGTCAAACTTACTGGCTTCTGACTACCCGTAACGACTGCTTAAGTTCAAATGACAGCCGGGACCTATAGTGCGTTAGTGTCTATGACATTACTTAGGTAAAATATCATTTACTCTTCGAAATACTTATAAGTAAGTCTAATTTAAGGTCAACAAAGTTGAGCCCTGTCTTAGCAACGCACGCGCAACTGCAGTCCTAATTTATAATACATATTACTGAACATGACCTCACGGAATACGCACCTTGTCACTTCTGCTTACCACTTCAAGGAAAAATAGCGTGATACTTTAGGGTTTTCCCAACTGATAGCCGCTGTTTTTTATGATGCCCTGGTACTTTGAGGCGCGGTTATGAAATAATGATTTATGATTTTACGTTTTATTTTTTTGGTTAAGGGGTTAAAGAAGAACTTAATCATGATAAAAAAACTGAGGACTTCCTTTTTTTAAGTCGGTTAATCTAAGTTTTGGTCATACAAGCGTCTTACAGCGGTTTTAAACATGTGGAAACTACTCCGTGCACCCGGATAAAGAGTAGTTTATAGCTTTCCTCGACAAAGGGGCTATCTAATACTGTAAGAATTTGTCAAATCGGTCCAGTAGTTCCTGAGTTAATCGCGTCGCGTTCAAACAAAGTCTTCAGCTTTATAAAGTACCGATTACATAGTGGGTAATATTCTTGCCTTTGGTCAGTTACTTCTATCAATGTTTCCAATTTAATGATGGAATATACAAGTATTCCTGACAATGTTTAAACAATTATTATTTATCACTAATTGCGTCTTCACTCAAAAGTCATTAGATGTCATAATACCATCAAAGTTTTTGTTTCTTAACAAGCCGTAGTGTTGATTACATTATAATAAATTAAAACTTAATAGGCACCACAAAAGGTTATGTAAAGAATTGATTAATTGATTCTAATCATTTAAAATATCTTGTTAAATATATGTACTTTAAGATTAACCTCACACTATAGACTATAGACACAGTCGGCCGAGAGTTGCCCCGATGGTTTAAATTTTTTTTAAAGAAAAGCTTGAATACCATCCAAACAAACTGTCGGCCGAATATAAGTTTTCAGTTGCTGGGCAGTTTGTTCCACCATTTCTCCTTCTCAAAATTAGCACATAGGCAATAGGGCAATTTTTGGGGCTGTTTTTTGTAAAACTGTACTTCAAAAAATTATGATTTTCAGCCTTCTTTGAACAAATGACTTTTATTTTAGCTACAGCATGCAATAACATTTTGGACATTCCTTTCATTTAATTGTTTTGTAGACAGAGAAAAATAAGGAAAAGTATATATAGAAAAATATAGCTCTAGGATTTTACCAGCGTCTTAGTGGCAGTGACTAACCAATGTTCGTGGCCGGATCTGAATTAATAATTTCTATGTAGTTGCATAATTTTATGTCACTTTCATACTAACAAAATGAAAATAATATGTAGGTATAGGCTTTCGAGGGTAAACTTTGATATTGTCGCACAATTTTTTTCTCGAGATCTAGTGAAATATTGCAAAGAGAACTGAGAGAAAACAATAGTTTGTTTGTACATTAAAGGCGCCGAAGGTACTGAACCGATTAGATTTTGTTTTCGGAATGCTACAGTCTTCAGACCGAGTAACATAGGCTATAGTTTATACGGATACTGGGAGTAATTTCCATCGGACATGGGGAAGCTTGAGAAACAGCTGTGTGAAAATAGAGAATTTTCTGGACTAAATATAAGCTACATACTTATAGTGCTTCAATGTCAATTCTCGTATGTTATTTTGTATGTCACACAACTTGAAAACGTTGCAATCAAAAATACTTTTGCAAATTGCAAGCAATTTAGTTTGATTGCATAAAATGTTATCTGAATTCATTCTATTCGATTTCACTTTATTTATTGTCGTCATGATTTAAATTATTTAGCCGATCACTTCAATTTTGTGTTGCAACTGTGTTAAATAAGAATATAATAGGTATTCAATTATAGAAGTTTAATTTATTCAGCAATTCTAGCAATTCTTTTCAAATAAATAAAAAAGATCATTATATATAACTAAACCTTTACCTAAGTCTGACAAATACTATACTGAAAACAGTATCATAATTAGTTCAGATAAACATGAGATAATCGCTCACAAATATACAGACAGGTTAAACTGAGAACTTCCTTATTTTGAAACCGGTTAAAATACGCAAGTTTGAGAGGGTTAAAATAGCCTTTAAGTGAATAAAGTTAAACATTGCCAGTTATAACAACATAATCAAATGCTTTGGTCAATTCTGTCCAAGACAAATACTCATAAAACACATAATTCAACTCAAATTATGGCAACACTGACTCTTTAATATGCAAAATAGTCGTCGATAATTTGCTTTGGAATAATTCAAAATGTCCGTCATAAACTGGTTTGGGATATTCAGTATTTGTTGCATAGAAATGATATAATAAGGCATTCTATTAGAATATTGTAAACTCCATATATTATTCTTACTGCCTCGTTGGTCTAGTGGTCGCAAGCGCGACTGCTGTGCTCGAGGACTGATTCGATTCCCAGGTCGGGCCGAAACGGCTTTGTGGGTTTTTTGAGCAAAGCAGCCCGTAGTCTGGAAGTTGGTGATTGATTCACCCGCGCATCGGAGAGCACGTAAATGTCGGTCCTGCGCCTGATCTCTCTCCGGTCGTGTCAGATTGCTGTCCCATCGGGTTATGAGAGTGAAGGAATAGTGAGTGCTCCTGTGTCTGCGCAAATGCTCGTGCTCTATAATATGTCCTGCGCAGCTGGCTGATCTCCTTAAATGAGAACAGCCGCCGTGGCCGAAATCCGTCGTGGACGCCTTTACTAAGTAAATATCTTGCCCATAATTGGACATTTATACATAGGCATGTCACGGCTATGATATCTTTGTTTATCTCAACAATAAAAAACCATATTTTTCCTTCAACAAAACGTAGATTTTAGTCACGAATTCTTAGCCTATAATGATGTTATACTATTTGAAACGTTACTGACTCATAACGGCTAGACACAGGCAATATATAAGTCAGTACACTTGAAATAGATGTATCTATTAGGGTTTTTACACGCGAACGATTTTGCTGTCTAATATAATTGCGGAATTGCATAATTAGAGTTATCTTTGTAAGGATGAAACTGTCATATTAGCATGAGTTTATAAGTGCATGTATATGATTATAAATAACCTTCAGTTTGTTTGATACATTCATAAATATATCGCTTGTCTGAATTATAAGTTGGATGGAGAAGAGAAGAGGCATAACGTAATTAACTTATTTACTTGAAAACAAATTGATATTAAAATAGTATTGCTTAAGGACCTTATAATATCCATTCTATTCATAAAAAAATCGCGATGTTTGTAAAAATCTCTACCTAAAAAAACAATTATTTCAAAGCAAAATTACGTCCTTCAAAGATAAATGAAGTTATTTTTGCAAAAATAACTACATACTTAATTTAGTAATTGAAAATGTCACTTTAATTACTAACAAATCATTTACAAGAACACGACTTACTAACATCCCAAAAAAAAAAAACATTTTTTTACATGTCTCCCGATTCACGCGTCGCGCGAAAAATCGCTCAGTTTGCGAACACCCTAAATCATTATTATCATTGTAGTTAGTTCCCACGTAATACCTATACATGTACACATGCATGTGAGAGTGTTTGTACATCTGTGTGCGTGCATTGTTGTAGGTCAGGTTTTTCGCAACGGGTTCTTTCGAGTTTTTTTTTATTAATTATTATAAATAGCGGTTTTTGGTGTTATGCTAATATATTTCTTTTTTGTATTTTTTTTTATTTCTGTTCTCGTTCATTGCATGTTGATGAGATTTTTTTAGTTTGTATGTGTGTTTCGTGCTGGTATTAATTTTGGTTTTACGATTTATTTTGCAGGACGTGAAAAATGTTCTACACTATTGAAAATCGGGAAAATATGAATGGCTTTATTTTCAATCTTTTAGTGCGTTTTACACAATCTCCAGTTTCTTAATACCGATGACTGGCCTCATAGAAAAACCTACTACATCCAATAGTAGCAATTAGTACCTTTTCAGGTATACTTAGGTATCTTGAGGCAAGAAAGAAATCTCTTCCTGTTGTCTTCCTAACATTTAATATTTTTTGTTGACTTATTTTTTTAGCCACATTATAAGATTTAAAATAATGATCTTCGCTTTGAATTTTCCAGCATTTTTCTAAATACTGGAACACTTGAGAAAGTATTTAGAAAGATGCTATTCTTAAACATTAATCAATTTATATTAGCCCCCCAAAAAAACATAACTTTTAGGTCTGTACCCTTAATTCACAGTTACCGAACAAAAATATAGTTTACAGTACACCATTTTATGTTCTTAGTTCTAATTCCTGCGAACTAGTCTATTTCAAGGTCGGTCAATGATTCTGTTACCTTCACTGCAGTAAGATGCATTTTCCGGTGCAACCTACTTCTAAACCTCCCCGAGGTGCATACGAAATAGATGCACTATGAATATATGCATTTATTCGCTATTTATATAGTAAAGAGGTGCATATAGGTGCTTGGACTGACGATAGATTGCAAAAAGTGATCTATCCATGGTTTTGCGATTGGAGATCGAAAGTCACAATTTTTATGGAGCATAAAAATTTATTTCAATATTTGATATATGCAGAAACAATATATACAAGTTCAAATTAAGCAAAACTTAAAATAACAATTAACACAACAAAAATATGTACAAATAATTAAAAAAAGAGGGAAATTACAATCTCTAAATAGATAGTAGGTAGGATTGAAATCTGCAGACAGTGATTTGGTTTATCTAGTAACTGATAAAATATAGGTCCACCTATATTTGTCTGAATTGGAACGATTTGATCTTCTTTAATTTGGCCTATTTTTGGAAATGGGCTGTCTTTCTTCAGTAAATGACTACTTTATCACTTTCAATAGGTATTAAGGACCTTGTGACCTTTACAAGTGGGTTTGAAAAATTACTTCTATCTGTTACTGTACGTTAACTTATGGACATAAAAGTCAATGAGGGTCTTATATTTTTGTAAACTTACTTTTAAAAGGGAATTTGATGTGGCATGTCTGATATTAGTTAGGATAGTATATCATTCTATTACTCAATTAACATATTAAAATTAGGTCATATTAATTAGCAGTACTTTTTGATGAATTTAGGGTGCTTTTAAAGTAGATATTTTGAGTCAAAAACGCAATGCAGCAACTACGATGCTTGTCAATATCACACATGAAACATCCTTTTAAAAAATATAAAAACGCCCGCAATATGTATATACTTTATCTTTGTTAAAATATGTCGAAAAGCATCCCTTCAGAAGCGAATACAAACTCCAAGAATTTAGGCTCGGCCCATGACTCATAGGTAGGTAACAGTTACATAACTCAAATCCATCGGTTATTCTGTATTATAACGAAGACAAACGCAGTTAACTTAGACCTTTGACTACCGGCAGAATATAAACGCATTTACAAAGCAGTTCTAACTCAAATGCCAATTGTCTATGACATTTGACTTTTGCTGTCATATTTTAAAAAGGGAAAACTATTTGACGTTTTGTGAACGCTTCGGTAAATCGATTTTCCATGAAAAGTCTGCCTTTTCTCAACTATGTTGGGGTCGGTTTCCAGTCTAAACAAATGCAGCTGAGTACCAGTGTTTAACAAGGAGCGACTGCCCATCTGACCTCCTGACCTGAGCTTTTATTTCAGTTAATATGTGAACTTTAATCTAAAGTTTTAAAACTAGCTTTAATTACGCACAAGTAAATTTCTAATTAAAAATAAAAAACTCAAAGCGAATCCGCATCAATCCATTTCATTTGCGAGCGAAAAAAGCAAAAAAAAGTCGAGAAAAATCTTTAAAAAGTGAAAAACATAAAAGGGTGGCGAGGCAGTCAAAGAATTTTGCTTTTCAGCGCTTTTTAAAACTACTTGTATGAAACCCGCATTCCTTTAGAGATTAGGCCGCACTCACACATTGACACCCCACGTGAAGAACACGTGTGTATACGTATACAGCGTGCCTGTGTGTGTGATGCGTCACTCACACACTTGCAGCGTAGTGATGTAATGTAACGTTGACGACTGGCAGACATTTTTTATGGGCTCTGACGCAACTTTTTTTTTATAAGCGCGGCTTAGGCTGTTTGCAGGTTTTCCTTTGCGCGTTTTGTTGGTTGTGGTTCCGTATTTGTTTTTGAGTATTTATTTTTGTTGTAGTATATGGTTTTTCTTGTTTGTGAGGGTATGTTCTGTGATAATTGGGGTAGGATAGCTAAAACGTTTATTTAGGACAAAAAAGACCCAGACATATTGACCATAAGAAAAAAAAATTGCAATAATATTTTTCGCGAGATCGTGCGTTTTTTATTATGTTTTGATGAAGTGATATTTTCTACAGTAAATAAATACTTAATGAACGGCCGAAGGTAGAACGTCATTATTTGTCTTAATTACCTATACTTATTTTTTATTAATTATTAATACTAATGAAAACCCTTTCTCTATTCCAGGTAAGTTACCCTACACCCAAGAAAAAATGGAATCACCCAACATCAATTACCGTGGTTTGTATAAAACAACTTTTACATAACAACTATAAAAAATAAAATATTAATTTACAATACAAAATACTAATCCGTGTGTACCGATCCTAACGATGCACGCGCACACATACAAACAACGTATAACAGTAAAGCAAGGCTGCACACATGCAAAGCAAGGACAGGTCAATACCCTCCGTTGCCTTGCACGAACACATCAGCAATATACGACTTCACTGTTGCGCGACAGAGATAGCAATCCGTCTCACAGCTTCGCTTTTCAAACGAGGAACTCTCCTCGTGCGACAAAGATGACGCCATACGGGCGGAAAGGGATAGCTATATAAATATTATGACTGTTATTTCACTTCCTCCGATGTGATGCAATAGTAAATTTACAGTAAAGCATCTATTTTGAGACAAAGATTCGTTTATTTTTAGTAATTTGTGAATTGTTAATTAGTTATTTCCGATTATTGGTTAATTTGGTAACGATTTATCATTTTTTTTTGTGATTTATTAATAACTTACAACAATGTAATGGTCACGCACTTTGGTTTAGCATAAATAGTCTAACAATCTGCCTACACTATGATTGATTATTTTTACCGCGAAATTCCTTATGTATAATTTCATTTAACTTTAATAAAGCCAAATTTAATTGCACAATTTATTAATGAATTACAAAAACTGCAAAAAATATAAAAAAAATTCGACAATACAAAAATATTCTATTGTGCAATAAAATTGATGACAACGCCATCTACCATCGGGTAGCGACACTACAATAATGATGATTTATAGCCTATCACGCATGTCCTCATTTTCGGTCAATTCTCGCTACTCGCAGTACATTAGGATGCAAGAAAATTCCGCTTGTTAAAAGTGTAAAGTTTATCCTCCTGTTTCGAGGAAAATCGATTAAAAGACCCATAACAGCAACTACGCATGCCCTAGTTTTAGTTCTGTGGAAATATCACGTCTTTTGTGGCGTTTTCAACCTACTCCGCAGTACATTTGAAAAAATCGGTGGGCCTAAGGAACGTGCCAAACCGTGTGTCATTGAACCCCTTCAAAAAGCTGCCGTGCATGCTCATCCAAACACTAAATTCGACCTTACAGCTTACAACACAACGTTCAATATTGCACTCCATATTTGTAAAAGAAGAGTCCATTTTGAAAAATCCATCCCGACACTTACGCTCTTTCGTTCGAATTTCAAAAATGTAAAGATGCGCACACACTTGCACACTATATACTAACACACACACACATGCTCGTCGTGTATAAAGAAAGTACGTATGAGCTTTCCCTGTGTTGGGTTACACAACCTCGATGTTCTGTCTTTTTTTAGCTCGTACAAAAACTATCCCCATCTCTGTCTAGCCGACTGTTATGTAATAACGGTTGTTGTGATTTAGCCGCGTAACATTTTTCTCTCAAACCGCTATGTCTCAGATTTTTAATCTGTCATTTTTAGATCTAAAGTTCAGATTAAAAATATTTTAATTGTTGTTCTGTTGCTATCTTTTACAACTCTTATTAGAGTCCAATTAGACTCGTAATACCGTATATTTCATACAGTTGGAGCTTAAAAATTTTGTTTGATTGTAATTAATAATGTTTTGGGAATGTATGTGATGCGGTAGGCTTATAAATAAACTCCACATGTTGTCAAAACGTATGCACTTACACACACTGGCGTGCAAGGAGGTTATGTGTGTTGGGCGGCGTGCGGCGTTGTATTCATTTCCTAGTTGCTCCCTCGATGGCCCGCTTGCAACATCTCGGTGTGAGCGGGTCTTTACGAATTACGAACACGGATTATTTCTGAACGCGAATTCCAATTTTAAAAAGTGTCCTGTGTTTGTGTTGTCTGTGGTGTGTGGTGACAGTGAATTTATTCAAATATGGAATGACGATAGAGGTTTGACGTTTTTATAATGTTCACAAGTCGGTTTTGGCGGCAACTCGCGGCGTCCATTTTCTTTTTCGAAAGTTTTTTTTTACGTAACTTTTTTTCGTATTTATTATTTTTAATTATGTTTTAATTACGCAATTACTGGCGTGAGTTTAGCATGTGAATTTTAACTATCGCTAACTGTTTAGTTAACTGTTGTCCGTGCATAAAGTTTAAATTGGTCACGGTAACTTTAATAATGGAATAATAAGCTCAGTTATGCGGTGGTAATGTTTTAAATTAGTCATTTTGTTACTATCTAATAACAAATTAGTATTAATTATTTTTTATGACGCGCATAATTTATTATGTAACTAATAAGATAGCTAAACGAAGAAATAATAGAAAAAAAGCGAGTTAATTTTAAATACAAACCTACGAGGAAAATAATTAAAAATATGCGTTTTTCCTAATAGAGAGGACCGAACGCGCCTGACCATTACAATTTCTATGATTAAGCCTATAAGTATATTAATTTATTATATCCTTACCTCGTTATATCTAAAACATGAACAATTGCGTTATTATTAGTTCTTAGATTACGCAAATTGTATTAGCTACACTCATTTTAATGCAAATCATATTTATTTGATAAATTTTAATGCAGTAATGCAGTTGCTATGTAGGATTTACAATAAAAATAATGAGAAAAATTACCAAAATACTTTTGAAAAGAACGCACAAAATTCTCTTCTGAGATATCTAAACTTAGCAATACTTTTGCACCCATTGAGAAAAATACTACTTCTCGATAAAATAGAGCACAAAATTGTCGGTTATCTAAAAGTTTACTTACCAAAACTTTACAAAAGCGTTTAACAATATCTAAGTTCTCTGTAAGTAAAATACCTATGAAGTACTAATATCTCGAAGCATTCTTTATACATCAGAGAAAAAGAACTGCTTATCAAAACAAACCCAATAAGCAAATAAAAAAACGACGATTGCAAAATTTTAAATCGAAATCAGCCTTGCCAATCAAAATTCTATTGAAACTCGATGCCTACAAAATAGGTAACAACTTACAATCATAGTGAAACCGCAGCAGAATTGTTTACATACAATATATCGATAAGTTCATATCTTGGTTTTGACGTTCAAGATAACTTGCTTGTCTAAGTTTTCATGGTAAAGTCATTTCCGTTGTAAAATATTTTAAGCAGCTGTGGAAAATAAAAGTTATAGAGATAGATGGAAGGCTATGGGGGAATCTGCCCAGCAGTGGGACAGTATAGGCCAAAAAAGGTACATAAAATGAGTTGGAAGAATAATGCATCCTTTTGATTGGAAAACAGCAAAATAGCTTGTAAACGAAACAACTAAATTAAAGTTGAAGACAGAAAGTTAGTACTAAGTTTGATAAGGTCTTACGGTATTCATTTAAAATTGAATTAATACCTACAACATTCAGGATCAATGAATAGGTAACTTTTATGAAAAAACCACAAGAACTATACACGCGTTTGTTTTTTAACGCACATATAATAATATACGTATACCTACTGAACAACCGACATGATTTAATAGAATCATGTCACATGACTTTAACATTAATTACAAACAAAACTGCTAGAAGGCATGTGAGTGCTATCATGACAGCCAACTTCCTGATGTCACCGCAGTAAGCCTGACTGCTTGACAACTCAGGATACATCGTGACATCTAACCTTAAGCAACAAAAGTCAACTGGCCAGCTTCTACAACTATCAAGTTTCGAGGGGACCAGCTTAAATACAGCGCACTCTGTCCCACCCATTGTCCCACGGCCCAAAGAAAGGGACAGAGCGATGTTAAATTGTCCAAAGATAAAGGATGACCTATTTTCAAAGCACGTGGTGTCTTGCAATTTCCTTGTTACTTGCTGGGGATATTTTGAGGGGGATTTGTATGGTGATTTGTAAAAAGGGTATTTCAAAGCTTCGCAAATATGAATGGGTATTATTTGCAGAGACATGAGAAAATAAAACAGGGTTTAAAACGGGATAAGATGTGAACTAAGTTGTAACAATATGACGTTGTGAGAAACGTTTCGAGTCACGCACAGCGGTAATTTATTGTAGTTTGAACACTAACAGGGCTTGTAACTGTTCTGGTTAACAAGAGAAATGGGTTAATTGTACACTGTAATAATAATAACTGAGGTAACTACTAAGTTAAGACTGTGAATATTTGATTTATTTGTCCTGAAAATTGATTAACATTACACAATTCACTACTGTTACTGTTATAGCATAGATAGGTAATACACAGCATATTATGCTTAACGTCATATATTATATCTAAACGAATGTGATTTACTACTCTAAAAAAACTTATTCAAGAAAATCTCTACGTACATTATTCCTGCATTGTATGGCCTACATTTTTACGTATAAGCTATGCAAAGTACATTGACCTTTAATCACTTCCAAATTACATATATAAAAACTACGTAGAAAACGAATCAAAGGTCATTAAAACTGCGAGAAATAAAGATACCATCTTCAGTCCCTTAAAAATCGCCTATAAAATGGTTATTAATCCATCTGTAACCAAACCAATCGGATGTACCTACTCAAAATCCACAAACATTTGTTCTTCGGCCTCAAACTTGTAACATATGTAGGTCAGTCGCAGGTCACAGCCTGACACGTTTTGGGCTAGCTCTCGAACGGCCCTAATCTGACCTCTGTGACCTTGGAACTCAGGTTCAATCGGATTCGAGGTCAAAGTTGAACTTCTGGCCCAGTTGGGTACCAAACTTATTAAGTGAATTATATAAGGATGGTGTAGCTATTGACAATACTGTTTACATTTTAAGACTTTTTTCGATTTTATTAAAAAAAATATATTAATATTGATATCGATTTAGTTGACAATTTGAATCGGGGTTAGGCTAGTTTTAATTGATTTGAATATTTCAACTAGTTGCTAGTTTTGATTATTATGCAAGTCAATATTTAAGCGGCTTGAATCTAGCTGCACTTATAATTTTTAAACATTTTTTTTTTATATGTTTTACAACTTCCTCAACAATTTTCAATTGAAAATACAAACAGCATTTCCAAAGAATGATTTCACTAGAATTTTTCCACATACACCATTATCGATTCAGTGCTGCACCGTGTCTGTCGCATACAAACCATTACATTACAAACTAGACATTTCTAGATTAGACCGGTTGCGCAATACTGACTGCCACGCTGTCCAAATGTTTGTGATACTTTCATGAATTAATTTTGTTTAATTCAGTATTTTCACTTAGTTATTTTTGATGGCTGATGTGTTATTTTTTTAAAAGCTATATCCGTGCTTTTTTGGAAATATCATTAGATTGAGTATTTTATATCTGGATAAAAATTAGCCTATGTCCTTTCTCAGGCTCTCTGTGTAAGATATATTATATTTTAATCAGTTCAGCAGTTTTGGTGTGAAAACACAACAGATAGTTCGCATTAATAATATTTTTAAGGATATTGTAGCTTTTTGGTATCCAATTTTACTTAAATGGTGTGCTTTCAATTTTATAACTTTTGCACTGCATAGCAACAACTTACTATTTTAATATTAGGTATTTACCTTGTATTATCTTTTACTTTTGACCCCTTCCCCTAAACATTTTATGAGTGTTATGATAAAAGGAGATAGGTAGCAACTACGGAATACTTTTTAATATTTATCATTTTCGACCACACAGCGTAATAAATTGTACCTAGATTCAAAACAAGCCTAAATGTTCTTGATTGCCAATAAGTTGATACCTAATAAATAATAAAATATTTTGGTCAGTAAAAAAAAATGATGTTGCTTCACAGTTGCGCAAGATTTAATCTATAAAAATTTAGCGTAATGTGAACAAAGCCTTAGATATTAGATTCCAATATTACAAAGAGCTTTAAAAACCTACATTAATACATATTTAAGTTATGGAGTACCACTTTTCTGGTTGAATCAGACCTTTGTCCCAATATTCTTTTTAGAATAAAAATAAAAAAAAACCAGTCCCTTTGAGCACGATTGTCGAGTGACGTCAGCTTATAATGCTTCTAAAAAGAGAATTTTTATCTTAAAGGACCCTTTTCTGTATTCATAAAACGGTAACCTTGGAATTCGCCAACTTTGAGCCGTGGGGTCGATTACGAAGCACGGCGAGCGGTCGTATTAGGTAACTAACTTGAATACGATTTCATAATGCGTAATAGCAAACGCATAACGCTTAACAACTTGTTTTATTCCGTATTTATTAATATTTTATTCATTATTCAGTTCAATTACACCAATTAAGTTAGGTGCGGTTTTGGCGGTATTTCGTTTTTTGTGCGTTTGTAACGCCATCTAGCGTTGAGTAGCTAAACTTTCATCAGCAACATTTTAATTAAACCACTCAAAAACTGCATATACATAAAATTCATATTTTTTACATGTTACAAATGCTATTTATAATTTAATTTGCAGTGTAAAATATACTAATTAAATAAACGCTCGCTTAGTACAGCTACTCAATACTAGATGGCGTTGTACGCTCTGCGTAACACATGGGTCACCGACCGACCGGCCACATTATGTCATAAGATTTTTTTATAGTCAACTGCATAGCTTCGATAATCGTTCGCTGACCGATTGCAATTTATTGTTTTTTTATTTATTGCTTATAACAATATGGCGTGTATAATCGGGTAACGTAGCATATTATTTACTTGAATTAAATATGCTTACTTATTTGCCTCACGCTGTGTATAAGTGTTAGGTTTTGAACGATAATAATATAATTATTGTATTGATAGTTATTTTTGCTTGACTAACTAATTGGGTTGCTACCTTAAAGTTAGCAGTAGAAATAAATTCATTTTTTTGTGTAGGGAATCAAATTAACTAAAATCTAAAACTAATAAGACTTTTTCAAAGTAGGTATGTACTAAAAAAAATGCTCACTCCTAACTATCCTTACCAATATTACAAAATGCGAAAGTAACTGTCTGTCTGTCACGCTTATAGTTAAGTACGCCAAAACTACTGAACCAGTTTAAATAAATGATATTTGGTACACAGATAGCCTTAATCCTAGAAAGGACATAGAGTACTTTTTATCCATGAGCGGTAATTAGGTCCCTAGGGAAGCGACTAAAACCGCAGTCCCGAAGCTAGTATTCAAATTATATTAATAGTTTAACACCTTACATATATATAATCATCGGCAGGGATATTGAGCCCTGACCTTCACCTGCGCAGAAGCGATTTATTGGTTTATTGCCTTATGAGTACAGAGCGCAAAGCGATCCCCACTCTTCCGCCGAGAGCTCAATATCCGTGCCGATAACTACCTATATTCTAATATATTAATAGCTTAACACCTTACATACACACTGGGCACCTTTGCTTCGCTATAAAACTTCCCGTTAATGTTAAACCTAAGTTTTCTAGCGAGCATTAAGTACAGTTTAGAATTCCTGCGACGGTTAAGTTGGCAAGTTAACTTTAGCTGGCACCTGTTAAGCGCACCTGTATCATGCCGCCGTGCGTAGTTTGCGGTTCTGAGTGGTAATGGTAAACTAATTAGTATTTTTTAAGGTTTTTTTTTGTTTTCATCTTGGTCATATGTTTTGATTTTCGATTCAGTAGTTTAGGAGCAATTAGAGTACAAAAAAAATGTTTTCTCTTTATTTTATTAGTATTTATTTAGATTAGACTATCACTTTTCTTTTTCTTATAGTTAATATTAGTACAGATTTGTTTCAAGGATAACCAGATGACGGATAAAAAGCCTATGGCTAGCGTCAATACATGGGTTATCAAACACAGAAAAATGTTTGAAATCGGTCCAACAGTTTTTGAGTTGGTAGAGAGTAGTACCTTTAAAAAAACAAACTCTTCAGCTTAGTAATACTTTTGAACTTACATATTTTAGTGTAGAGCATATGAGAACATTAATCACCACGCATATACAAGGTGAATTACTAATTTCAGACCTATTTAAACTACATACTTTCTTCAAGCCTACACAATTAGCACAAACATACTATGAAATACCAATCTATTTTTAAACTTACCTCATTCATATTTCTTCAAGGCATACCTTTGTTTTAGACGTTCATCTTTAAAATTGGCACTCCTACATAATCATTGTTTTTTGTTGTAATATATAAGTGATGACACATTGTTATTGTAAATGAGTAATGAGAAAGAAAACAGAGATGGAAAACCTTTATTTAAGAAGGTATGTTTGGTCTCATTAATGCGGTGACTTATACTTGCATTAAAGCATACGTATGTCATTATTAACATACACTGAAAATTTCGTAATAGAACTAAAAAAAAAAAACGAAAAAATAAACATCTTCATTAATTGCTGTGCTGAAAACCGCATCAAAATCTTTTCAGCCAAACGTGAGATAATCACGCACAACATACATAATACATAGAGGTCAAACCACAAAATAAGTACCCACATGTTTTGTGGTCAAATAGAGAACCACCTTTTTGGAAGTCGGTTAAAAATAACCAAATGTTAGCGAATTCTGCCACACATAATTTAGTGTACAAGCCCAAATGATTAATTACAATTCTATACATAAGTAATTGATGATTTTTTTAAACACAAATGCCTCCCAAGTACCAATAGATTAGTTTTTTTTGTAGGCGTGTTACAATAACTATATTTCATTCAATTATGTTTTTTTAGACAGATGTTATTATACATAGTTCTTTGTATGTTTGATGGTTTTCACGTTTACTGTTTTATATTACGGTTTTTTACTGAGGTATATTTAATCGATATTGAAGTACCTACTGGGGTATAAAGTACTAGCTGTTTCTATAGCTTCTTGATTTGCGTCCCGGGGGAACTTCTTTCTGTACCCGGATTAAAATATAGCCATATATGTTACTCGGGAAGACTGTAGCTTTTCAATAGTGATATTCAAATCAGATCAATAGTTACAGAGCCGTTAGAATTTACAAACAAAAAGTCTATATGGTATAACTTCAGTTAGATGTACTTATGATATGCAAGTATCTAGGTAAATCACAATACCTATGTAGGTATGCGAGGTTTCATCTAAATACATTCAGTCATTGTAACGTGAATCATTAAGAAACCCTAACAAGTTAGCTTTTTAAGAACGCAATACCGATCTTTCATACACAAGGAAATCCTTCGGAGCAACGTACGTTGGAACAGTCATTCTCAAATGAACAGAATGCTTACAAAACTTTACGCAAAACAAACAATAACGTTGATTGCAATAAAAATACTAATTTTCCTTGACTTGGTACGTACTGCATGGAAAAAATAAATCAGGCGTGCGTCACAAGAAGTACATAACACAAAGATAAGCCCGCGCTCGGGGTCGTTCACCTCAGTTTGGCAGTTTGAACTTTGGTTCGGCCCCTCGACAATAGATGGCGGTTTTTTCAAGTTTTGTCGGTTTAGGATGTTTTAAAATTGCTTTATTGCAATTCTAGATCATTCTGGGGTCAATAAAACTTGATCTACGTGTTAGTAAGTTGTTTAGAAACGTGTGAACTACTTAAGTTTTGCTTATTAAGATGTTTTTGGCCGGATGAATCAAGCCTTAATAGGCACTTTATGTAGATTATAGTTTATCTAAAACAGTTTTTATTCAGATTTATTGCCTGAGATAAGCAAAAATTACACGTTATTTTATTATTGAATAGGTATTAGAGCAGTTTTATTAAACGTTTGCACTAACGTTGCATTATCAGTAATATTTCATTATTGATAAATATGTATGTCGTAACATGACAAATTGTGACCTTAATTACCTCTTACTGTGCTAAGAATTTGTCCTAAATTGTAAGCTTGCTAACCTTAGCGTAACGCACTTATATTGAAATCGACTATAATAAAGTGTAGGTAGCTATTATTAACAAATATTATTTGAACATCATTACCAAAAATACACAATCAAACACTCAGCAAACATACATTACCAAAAATAGTCATACAATCATCTTTGATAGGATGTAATTCAACCTCGGTTCATTAACCTTCAAGTTTGACCTTTAGTACGGCTACTTGATAAGAGATGGCGCTGTCTCAAGGTATTTCCCTAGTACGTCTGGTGTTGAGTGCGTTGCTCTTTAGCTCGGGTTGTTGGTCTCGAAAATGTTTTGGTAAAAAAAGCCGACGAAAAGTGTAGTATTGTTAATTTATATTTGTTTATCAAAGTGATGGCTTATCTCCTGCTTGTTCTGTCTCGTAATATTTGTATTTGCGTTTTTCATTGGTGTCGCTTTGAAGAATGGCCCGTTTTAATTTGAATGCGTGGTTTGAACCCGGAAGGGCACAGTTTTGACGTGATTCACAGTTTTTATTCATGCTTTAACTGTATGTTTTGAAATGGTAATCCGGTGTTGGGATTTACATGAATCAGTTGTCAGAATTCCTGATATCTTGATCCGACTGTTGTTATAGGGAATAGTATAAAATAACCGTGCTTTTATTTACACTACGAAAAAAAAACTAAATGGGTAATACCCGTTCATTTTGTCAGCCATTTTTAATTTCGATTATCAAAATTGTTTTTAAATAAGGAGCGCCTTATTTCTAACAAACGTTCTAAATTCAAAAACACTGCTTATCTGCTAATGAACTGAATGACTTTTATACATAGATACTTAGAAGTTCCTAATTTGAAATTCTTCATTACACTATTAAAATTGCTCATTGAACAATCCAAAATTTAAAATGTCAGCGAATTGTATGTATTTTGAAACTAATTATGCAAAAAAATATGCTTTTAATCAATTTGAATTAAATTAGAACTAATAAAGGACAGTTACAAACACATCTAGCTTACTTTTTACTTCATTATCTAAACAATTTGAGGTAATTTGAGGTCTTAGTAATAATACTCACTAGAATACAAGTACCTAGGCTCATAGAGAACAAACCATTCATTTTTGACAGTACGTCATTTTATTTTGGTAATTTTCCACTACTAGGTAAATAGATAGATACCTACGTTATTGTCGGTCCTGCTTATGATCTCTCTCCGATCTTTCTTAGCTGTACAATTAATGTTAAGGATTGAGAAATTGTGTTTTACTCCAAACATATTTTTATGGATTATGTTTCATTTTTAATGATAAATAATTACAAGGAAAGATTTGTAATTATTGAAAGGAATATGCAAAAGAGGAAGCTTTCCTGTATACATATAATATTTACAATTCCAAGTAATAATAAATACATATATAATTAATTAGAATCACTGTGGAGTTTATTTTTCTGGGTCAATGACATACTTTTCGGTATTCTCGGTAAAGATGACGATTTTCTATGGATTTTGCCTTGTTTATGACAAATCTATGGAAGTTAAAATCTGCAGTGTTTGAGGTAAATCGATGGATTTAAACTTGTGTTATAAAAACTAAACGTTGAACCGTTCGATCGATTACTTTATACTTCTCAAACGTTTGTATTTTGGAAATTATGCCACTTTATACAATATAGCTGAAAACTTTTTTTGCTTGAACGTGCCACACTCAGATACATAGTACTGGTCAAATTTGAAGAAATATATCAGCCTTAGATAGCTCAGTTACTAGACATTAGACAGAATACTTTTGCGTTTGTTATGCCAGGTTAAACCATCTAGGTTCTAGTTACTGCTTCAGTAGAATAAGCTGTAATATTGGGTAAAGGTAGTAAAAATCTAAAGAAGTACTTTATTATTTTAGTGTAGGATAGCTCATAAGTATATAGAGGGCCATAGGCAACTATTTATCCGAATGCGTAGAGTAGCTCTCACTGGACGCCTGTGTTACCCTTGGCAGTTGATACTATTATTATTGAAACATTTTTATTTACCTTTATACATATGTATATCTATTTCTAATACTACATACATACAAATAATATTTGTCGCACATTCAACAAAGTTCATTGACCGTATTCGGCCAGACACTTAATACATACATAATAGACAACAATTGAGTCACAGATTATTAACAATAGTCTATGGTTTTGTTTGGTACAGTAATCCTTCTAGATTTGTCTATGGAGGTCCTAGTCTAACTAGATTCAGCTTGTCAATTTTGCATTTGTACCACTGAAACTTAAAATCCTGATTTTTTAGGCTATGTTCATATTACTAGTTTTTTTTAAATAACTAATATTAAAAATACATGATCTGATTTAGATGATATTTTGAAAGTATGTATAGGACGTTATATTTGGGTACCTATGGTCAATATTTTTACCCGACTTTTTACCAAGAGTGGTCATGTTTTTTGTGTAAAAAAATGGTGATGTTTTTCTGATATAAATATCTCTTGGTTACATACATATAGGTCCTTATTTATTTGTCAATAATAAAAGTAATATACAAACGACTATCAATATTCAAACAATTGTCTGTGAATTATTTATTTTTGATACGAGGAAACATAACTACATATACATATATACTACTATGAAATATGTATCTATATATTGATTTATATAGTAAAGGAAAAATTTACATATACACATAGCTCATTTATCGTCCCACTGCTGGGCTGCGGCCTCCTCTCACACGGAGAAGGATTGAGCGTTAATCACCACGCTTGCTCAATGCGGGTTGGTGATTTCAGACTTTATAGTCCAGGTTTCCTCGAGATGTTTTCCTTCACCTTTCATCAGTCATTGGTGTCTAAGATATGGTTAGAAAAGTAACATTGCTAGGGAAATTGGTTATAATTGTTAAATAAATTCTTAACTTATTGGTCATTGCTAAATAAAAGTTATTGGATCGTTAAATATCCTGTTTAAATAGTGAATGGTATTACTAATATTTTGATATAAGTACCTATCATTGCCTAGTCATTTCCCAACTATGTATGTTGGGGTCTGCTACCTGACCGCCTAGGCCGCTAGGATAGGATAGGTCCAAATAAAATTGGGAACAAGGCAGGAGGAAGAAGAATTCCTGATTTTTTTTATTATATATTTTCGTAATATAAAGTCATAGATTTGTAACTATTCACACAAACACAACAACAATTATTATTTATCCTCATACAACTACAATTACTAAACCAACCTCTTCCTTAAACAACCATAGACAACATCCATAGACAAACTATTCAAAATTCAAAACCAAATGCCTCTTCTTTAATATGACCATAGGTAACATTCATAGACAAGCTACCTACCTATTCGAAATTTAAAAAACACTTCTAAATTCAAACACACGATGACGTTTCAAGATGATTAGCTTCACTATCAGCTGACGTAAGATTGACTGTTGCTATCTCGCTCGCTCTTTATTTTTAAGCGGCCAGCGACCGGGTCGTTGAACTGCCAAAATTCTTGGGGTTAACGAACGACCGAAGTTGAATGCTCGACTCGGCTGTGTAAAACGCTATTTTTTTATAACTACGTAGCGTATACCGTTTGAGCGGGGTGATTTTAGGAAATTTCGGGTGCTAGTTTACCCACCTATTTTTTGGGTATTTTTTAATTAGATAGGCTTTTGTTTTTTTATTGTCTGGGACTTATAAATATGGAAAAACTGTGTTGATTTCGTTTTGTGGGCATTTTTTACGTATTTATATGTGGATGAGAGAAATTCGTATTTGGAAGAAAAATACGCTATTTAGGCAAATTATGTTCAAGAATTAGTATGTTTTAATGTATTAATAGTTTTAGGAATTAAAGTCAATTGAACTTCGTATGTAGTGTGAAAATCACTGCCAAATTCTTTTGAGAATTAAATATAATTACTGCCTTCTAACGCAACTAATATTTATTTCTGTACTTTTTATTATTAAAACCATTGTCTAACATTAATAAAAATACAAGAAAATATACCATAACATTACTGAAATACAAAACAAAATGTAGGAACTTGAAAGAATTGTGTTCAGGGGTCAACGCACCAGCGTTTGGGTGTTTCAACCTAGAGTCAGCGCAAAGAAATTCATTGTAAACGTATTATCACGCTTTTGTACCAAAATAGGGGTTAGCAGAAGTATGTAATATGTCCCATATTTAACCTGACATTTTAAAGTATATTTATGTAATACCATAAGCTAAGAAAAAGTGCTCAATTTAAGTGTAAATGGTATTTATTTTGCAAATAGGCTGGAAAAAGTCATGGTGGCTTTGTGGGTAAAGAACCAATCTCTCAAGTATGAGTGCATGGGTTCGATTCCAGGTCAGGCAAGTACCAATGCAACTTTTCTAAGTTTGTATGTACTTTCTAAGTATATCTAAGAAACCAATGACCATGTTTCGGAAGGCACGTTAAACTGTAGGTCCTGACTGTCATTTATGTCATGTTTGGCAGTCGTTACGGGTAGTCAGAAGCCAGTAAGTCTGACAACCAGTCTTACCTAGGGGTATTGGTAGACAGTCGCTCAATGTAAAACACTGGTACTCAGCTGCATTAGGTTAGACTGGAAGCCGACCCCAACATAGTTGGGAAAAGGCTCGGGAAATGATGATGACCAAAGTCAAAATTATGTCAAAATAAAAAACAAAAACTCAATTTTTTATTTGCTCTAAAAAGATGTTTTCATAATCTCAATCTCCTAAACTACTGAACCGAATTCCATAATACTTTCTCTGTTTTGTAGAGCGATTTATCATCACGCTTTGGTATTATGGGACAAGGCTGAGGTCGTAGTTATCGTTATATAAATGACTTTAATGAGTCAGTAGGCTCTGTCACTCAAAATTCGGATCAAAACATATTTTGCAAAAAAAGTGTTGTATATTTTAGTAGAGTTCTGTACCCAGAGAAGAAAATAAAGGGGTAAAATAAGACTTATTTAGACTTAAAAACGACTAATGAAAAGATTTTCATACTTGCCCTTTTCTCCCAAATATTAATTCAAAATGACTTATATTAAGTTTATTTACCCAACATAGCCGAACGGTTCTGCTATATATTATCTAGACATTCAGATTTCAGACACCATGACATCACAGAGCCTGTCTATGTATTGTCTATGGGCGATCGACCTTACAACGGAACTTTGACCTTTAGAACCATGATATCATAGGATTTAATCCTAAACCAATTTATTGACGAACCTAACTGTGTATTAGAATAGCTGTATCCTGTGGTTCCGCCCGTGAATAGAGGAAATTACTTCCTGTAATTGGATAAAAAGTATTCCTATGTGTTTTAGGCTTCATCATCATCATCATCTTCTCAGCCATAGGACGTTCACTGCTGAACATAGGCCTCCCCCTTGTTTTAGGCTTTATGTGTACCTTTTATTTGAATCTTTTCAATAGTTTTGGCTTTAAAGACAGAATTTTGACTGAATAATATTACGTTTTATAGTTAGTTAGTATGATATAGTTAGTTCTTGAATTTCAGCTTTGAAAGTCTTTAATAATTCTGATATAACTAAAGTTGAATATTTTACCCTACATCTTTGGCAGTCGTTACTGGTAGATATAAGCCTGAAAGTCAGTCATCTTCCCAAAGGGTTGCTTGGGTAACTGGGTTAAAAAAGTAAATTAAAAACAGCTATACATATTATTAGAAAATAACAAAATTATTTAGTAAGATATTTTTCAAATATATCTGAATAGAAAGGGCCTTTTTAAACAGGTATTTAGAGGTAGAAAAAACTTCTCTACAGAAAGAGGTTATACATAGAATGTTCTAGATAGACCGATCTATAAGTATATCCTATGTAAGTATGTATTTGGTAAAAATGTACAGTCACTTTAACCACGCAGGCTAGATCAATGAACTCTCTTTTGGTACTGACACAATATTTTTCATACATACTCTTGTATTACTATATACTTTTACTAAGTATATATAAATACATAGAAAATATCCTTTTACTTAAAAGGTCATTGATACGATTTAGGTAAAACAAAATTTTTGAAAATAAAATTTTAAGCTAGAAAAATAATTTTCTCAAAAATGTAAATATACAATATTAAAGCCAAAAATACCACTTTTAATTCACCAAAACAATTTTCAAAAACAAGTTCGTTAATTTTCAAAATTACCCCCCACAAAGTCAAACCAAACTCTTTTTACAAATAAAAATCGAAAATATAGGTTGTTGCTACCTCCATTTGTTTTGTAATTTTATTAACATTGTATCACGTGATTTTTTATAACCTATGTCAACATAAAACGGCTAAGAGCGAGAGCTGTTTGCTTTGGGCGGTCAATTGGCACGTTCAAAGAGCATTGACCTAAAAGTTTGATAACCAAAATGGTGTATGTATGAAGCATGCGGTTTCAGAATTTTTGGGGGGTTATGTGTCTATGATATTTTTGATTTTGGGAGGTATTGAATACTTAGTAGTATCTTAGATATGTATGTATAATATTAGGAAGAAGAAGAGTTTGTTTGCACGTGCTAATCTTATTAACTGCTGGATTAATGCGAAAAAATTGTTTAGTGTTAAATAGCCCATTTATCGAGGAAGGGTATAGGCTACTTTTTATCCATGTGCGCAGAGAAGTTCCCATGGGATGTGGGTGAGAACACTGGCAGAAGCTAGTCTTAGATACGTACTCAAATTGTAGAGTTTTGAAGGAGCTGTTTTCCTCCTATCATGGCAAAAAAGCTATCCCCAAGTTATCATTAAAAGCACAGTAATAAATACTTTGACTTTGAAATATCACAAACTACCTAAATTAAAATTAGTACAACCATTTTCCAATAGGAGCGTAACAAAAACTAACATACAGAATTATTTCCATATTTTGCTTTCTAAGTATATTTTTATCTTCATGTCGAAATTGACGCAAAAATAATATTTACTTACGCATAGACGTGACTTATAAAATGTTCCAATATGGTGTAATTTTAAGGTCATTGCCCCCTAACAATCATTTTTCTATGACACATCAAAATATTCGCTGTAACGTCTTGCAACGTCATCATTAGGCTAGCCTTTTCCTTAAAATATAGAGAATTAGTTTTGACTCCCAGTCTAAGAGATAAAGTCTGTCTATCTTTGCACTTAAGACTAAATAACTGAACTGATTTTGATGATAATGTAAGGATGAATATCTATTACTAATATCTTTGTTTGCCAAAACACTGTTTGACGAAATTTCTAGTTCATAGATGTTACGTCATTTTGTGAAACATGGTCACCCATCTATCTAGTGACCGCGATAACTTTTGCTTAACCTACAATGTGATTTTTATGAACTATTTTTCCTCTGATTTTGCTTGAATTTTTAAAGAATAAAACTAGCCTATAATAATGACCATAGTCACACCAGTATCCTTACAAAATTTCATCTCAATCGGCAGACCCATACCATGACAACGCAACTATCAAATCTATCTTCTATATTAGTCAGAAATACCCCGGGGTTTGAACTATGTATCACCCCTATCCGGGTTCACCCGCTACATTCACCCTCATGATGTCACCGGGATTCGAACCCGCATCAAGGCCAAACACCTAGGAAGGTCGTACGTTGACATCGTTCGTTGAACTAACGGTCATTGGTTCACTCAAATTTTAGTCTAATAGGAATTTAGACTAACGTCCCATCCCTGATTGTGAATGGTGTCATATGTTTGTCATTTAAGCAAGAACTACTGAAGGGATTTTAGTGAAATTTGGTGTAGATGTAGCTTATTAAATAGGCTAAAATTTGATATAATTTATAATTTAAAATCTTGACTCATGCACAGACCAGACGACTCCATGAATGGTGTTATATGTTGGTAATTTACGTGAAAACTACTGAAGGGATTTTAGTGAAATTTTGCATGGTTATAGCTTATTTAATAAGCTAAAATTTGGTATACTTTATACGTTAAAATCTTGATTAATGTACTCTCCAGATGAAGTCGAGTGTTAAGGTACCTTTCCATAGTATAGGTCAGGATGAAAACAAAAGTTCAATGTACCCGAATACCGCCGAAGAAGTACGAAATTAGCCGAATGTATGTCAATTTGAAATAGTTCTAATACACACGATTCTATTTTGTTCGCGGTAAAAATAAATATATGAGAAGCTACGTTTAATTTTGGTTGAACATATCTTGAATTAGTTGTAGGTTTTAGTAAAAAGCTATAACTAATTCGATTCCCGGGTTTATTTTCATATTTTGTTTACCATTTTCTGGGCAAAGGCAATCAGTCTCCTAACACCATAGACTAATTTTGACATACCTTAGGTAAACTTACTTATTTTGCTATAAAACAGCCTAATATCATAAAAACCAATTCAAATTAAAAAACTACTCTTTAAGTCTACTTTTTTGGTGAATATGACGAACTAAAAACAGCCCTTAATACTTCAAAAATATAATTTTTTGTCATAACCCGACAAAAACGCGGTACCCATTTATCATCCGTTCAATACTCTCACACTGTTTTTGTCGGAGGCCTACAACCCTCAGAGGCCATTCCCTTCAGGGGTAACTGAACTCGACAGCTAATAGACCTCTATGAACTTATTGCAACCACCTAATGTGTCATGGAGGCCGTAAAAAGGGGTTAAATTAACCGAATAGGCGGTTTTTTTACCTCGAGTTTCTGTGGTACATAAATTAGTTGTCATCAGCCGTTTTCGTCCCACTGCTGGGTACAGGCCTCCTCTCGCATAGAGAAGGATTGAGTAAATAAATTACTGTTATATAAAACCAGCTGTTCTGAGGGAATTACTTCTTGTTTCCTAGATAGAAAGTAGTCCATGTCCTTTCTCAGGTTTTAGACTATCTGTGTACTAATTTTCAGTTGAATCGGTTTAATGGTTTTGGCATGAAAGTGCTACAGATAGAGTAACTTTCGCATTTAATATAATGCTAGTGTCCCGAGGAAATTTCTTCCCGTACCTGGATAAAACATAGCCCATGTTTAGCGCAGATAGTGTACCTTTCTAACTGTGAAAGAATTATTCAAATCGGTTGTGTAGTTTTAGAGCCTTTTCGATTCAAACACACAAAAAATCAAATATTTTCCTCTTTTATATTAGTATAGCTAGATTTGTAAGGATTAGCATATATGCCATATGGTATTCCATTTCTATTCCCATAGGATAAAAGGCGTGACTTTATATATGAAAGTATAATAACGTATATAAGTATTTTTAATACTGTTATGTATGGAAATGTAAGTGTACAGTTAAATCTATGCAAATATGAAGTGATCAATCAATAAGTGATCTCTATCGATTATGATTTTATTCTAAATAATGATCTCATAGACATATTCTTAGTTTATGAGTCATGTGGGGTTTTTGTAGGCTTTCTAGTTCTAGTTATGGTATGATCATTGGTGATTTTATGCCTAGGGGTTTACCAGTGATGTATGATTTTAAAGTGTAGCAATATAACATAAAAAAGAAGTTATTAAGTACTTTTTATTGATTTTTTTTTTGCTTTTCCCATTCAAAAATTAAGATATATATTCCTGTTTCTAAAAGCACGATAGACTATAGATCCCGGCTGTCATTTGAACATCTTTAGCAGTCGTTCCAGGCCAGAAACGGGTAGTCAGAAGCCAGAAAGTCTGATAACCAGTCTTACCCAGGGGTATTGGGTTGCTCAGGTAACTGGGTTCAGGTGGCTGTATCCGATTAGACTGGAAGCCGGCACCAACAGATTTGGGAAAAGGCTAGGCAGATGATGATGTTGTTTTAAAATGTTAATAAAAGTCAAGTTTTGTTCATCTCTAAAAAAACTATGGAATGTTTCGAATCTCTTAGGAAAACACCTATTTTGTATTTGACAGTTAATTGACGCATTTTTAAATTTAGAATCTGTGATGTCATTGGTTGAAGGACATTTGCGCGCCAAAATATTGTCTGGTTGTTCCACCTTTATAGTAGAGTTAGCAAAACTATGAGGAAATAAGGTGAATAAGTATTTTTTTTATTTCCGAGTATTTATGAGTAATCATTTAGTTTTGTTATTGTTTTGTATTTGTAACTTTAGTGTAAGAAATACTTATGGACTAGGTGTATGACTCTTTTTTACATCTTTTTTTTTCTTAATGTTTATTATAGAATAATTTTGGTCACCATAATCATTATTTTCGTGTCATTTGAGGAAGAAGTTTTTGCTCTATTTTTGGTTATTTTGAAAAAAAAATTACACAGTTTTTTTACAAAAAAACTCTAAAATGGTACCCTCTAAAACCAAAGCTAATCAAACCCAAAACAATTGCAAACCTTACTTAAAAAAAGAGCCTTAAAGTACATACAATTAGTCACCTGTACGTTAACGCCCATACCACACCAGTATGCGCACGCGCATGTGTGTGTGACTACGTGTAAACACGCCGCATCCCATGTGTTTGCAAAGAGGAGTCTGTGTGTGTGTGTGTGACTACGTATAAACACGGCTCGAGAATCCCATGTGTTTGCAAAGAGGAGTCGGTGTGTGTGTGTGTGTATGTGTGTGAGTCGCGTTCGGTTCAGCGACCCGCGTGCGCAGTGGGCCAGCCGTTGACCTACCACGTGGGTAGGCAAGGAACCAGCCCCGTCTTATCGTGTGCAGATGACTTCCCGGTCGCATTTTTGTGTTTTTTTTTCTCGGTTGGTTTTTTGGGTTTGGTAGGGTTTTGTTGTGAGATGTTTGATGTGAGAAGGGCTGCTTTTTAATTAAAAAACTAAAATGCGTAGGTATTTATGTGTATGTGACAATTGTAACCTAAATACGAACGCGCGAAAAAATACATTCTAAATATAAAAAAGTGCTATGCTAAAATTCAATTAATTCCCCAAAATGAACCTATTCCATATTTGAATTAGCATTCTATGTTAATTTTAATTAGCATTCTTAAGTTTAAAAGAATTCAGCCAGTATCTTTTCCTTTTATACGCATGGAGGTTCAGTCGTTACAGGTTTTACTTGGCTCAACTCTACCGCTTGATTCACGCTATTCAGGATCTTGATTCCCCATATATTGTACAAATGTACCTGTATAATCAGTTGCATGTAGTTAGAAATACTTTTTTTTGCATTAGAAAAAGTCTAAGTAGATGATGACGGAAAACTTTTCACCTTTCAGATATTATAGAAAAAGGTATTTCATAATAATTGATGGCTTTTCAGTATCACCAATATGAAGATCAAACTGCAAAAATCTAGTTAAAACCTCAATTTAGCTGCGCGTGAGATGTTTACACTAGATCGCTTTTTTACAACTCCAGTGTAAACTATATAAACACAAGTCTGGTACTATGTGTGCGGAAGTCAAGTCATAAACCTAGTTTTTCAGGCTGAATGTTTACTTAAATGAAAAAAAAAGTTGTGAAAATGTTTCATCAATCAACCGGTTGACGCTGTATGCAGGTCGCCTCCAACAGGTATCTGTGGAGATCTAAGGGGGAGGCCAATGTTCAGCAGTGGACGTCCTATGCCTGAGATGATGATGATGATGATGAGTCAACCGGTTTAGATAATAATTGTTATATGGAGAAAAAGATTAGAATAGTTTATTGATAACAAAACATTATGTTGGTTTGGATGTTTTAGTAGCTAGTTTCACTGTCGGGAACTATCCCGCGCACCTAGATAAATAGTTGTTGATAGCCTAAATAGTAAAGCCTTCTTTGAGAAATGGGCAACCTAACTAATATCTATCATAATAATATAATCATCATATACTTACAGGATTATTTAAATAGCTCTTGTAGTTCCTGTGGTCATTCAAGTAAAAAAACATATGCTTCAGCTTTATAATATTAGTGCCTATTGATCAATTAGTTTCCTTAAAATAAGAAATACCTTTTAAGGTTTGTAAAAATATGATAATAAATACCACTGAATCTATTACTTATTATTTGCCATGTAATTGGCCTCCCTATATTTTCGTACCTAAATGTAATAAAACCTGATACTCTTTACAAAAAAAGAAAAAAAAGAAAAGTCATTTCATTTTCAAATTCTATAGATGATGTACTTACCTATGTATTTCGAAAAAAAGAACGACTTTTCTTTACGCTAGGTACGCTCACCAACGCCCATATCATATGACGTTTGAATTACGAACAACCGGGTTAACATTTATTGTTTGTTTTTCAATTTGTCTAGAGATTAGGCGCGAAAACTACCATTTCCTTTTCACAAGATATTTCGTATCAAATGTCTGAAAGATTAAATTATTTCTTGTCTACGGCCTCAATTCGGTTATTATTGTTTTGACGACAATTTTTGATAAAGAAAGTTGATATAATGCAGATGTAGTGATAAGAAATTTCAGTGATTATAACATGTCTGGTGGACTAGATTGAAATATGCCTATAATAAGGTTTTATCTTTGATAAGAACTATAACAAAGACTTTCACCAATGTGGTGTCTGGTGATTACATTTTTTGTTTATCTTACATGGCAACATGACACAAGCCAGTAAGTCTGACAACCAGTCTTACCAAGGGGCTCGGGTAACTGGGTTGAGGAGGTCAGATAGGCAGTCGCTTATTGTTAAGCACAGGTACTCAGCTGAATCCGGTTAGACTGGAAGCCGACCAACATAGTTGGGAAAAGGCTAGGCAGATGATGTTAGGAGTAGATGCAGCTGTGTACCAGTGTTTTACAAGGAGCGACTGCCCTATCTGACCTCCTCAACCCAGTTACCCGGGCAACTCCATACCTAGAGACTACGGTCCAGTCACATAAACTATAACAAACTCCTTGGTCCTACGTCTAGATACTTCCAAATTCATACAAGGAACGTCAAAAAATTTCAAATTCTAACGAATAGAATTGGCGAATGCATCGCGATTCAAACGTTAGGCTGAAGCTAGACGAGGCATTGAACCCGCCATTTTCGGGGTTCGTTGGCCGAGCGTCGAACCGCAAATTGTAGATAGCGACTCTATCGATTGGCGATTTGTTAGACAGATTAATGTTCTTTTCGTTGAGATTGGCGGATGTCCGATTCTCTTTTTGAAAGTAGCTGGTTCTGTTTTCAAGTTTTGGGTTTTGAGCCAATGTTGGGCCAATACAGGTTGGGTTTGGCGCCAAATTGTGTTGCTACGCGCTGTTTGAATACGTTGTTTGGTAATATTTGAGGATAATTCTTATCAGTAATTATTTGAAATAGTGTAGTACAGTATCATTTGAAAGGTGAAGAGACTCTTTGTGTAAATTAAAAAGGTTTTATGTATATTCAAATAATTTTATTTTTATGTGGTAGAGAGGCAGTACCTAAGTTTTGCAAATAGTTTCCGGAAAATACTGGTTTAGAAAAAATTACATTATTCAATATTCTGTATCTTATAATACTAATACCAAGCCTATGTACGATTTTGATCCCATCTGCTAAACTAGACGCTAGCTAAAAACAATCTAAAACAGAACTGCTTCGTAGCAGATGCTACCGTATCTCACCAAATACAGCAATTTCTAGTAAGATCCGCACGTACAATACAAATATGTATACCAAATAACTTTTTAAAATGCTTATATATACTTTAAAATATTTATAATCCTATGACATTTGCCAAAGAAAAATAGTTTTTTCCAATTAAGATCTTTAAGTAAAGCCTTCTTTCGGATACCTATACAAACTTTTTACTCAAAACCTAGGCCACACGTTCGAAATTCAAACACTTAGTACAGGCCGAAAATCGAACACGAGGATTTGAAATAGTATGTCACTTAGGTCGTTTGTTGACCCGCGGTCCGTTTGAACTTATTGACCCCAAGCCGTTACGTTCACCCCGGGTAGGGGGTGAAATGGTCATGACAATTTCAATTTAGAACTTTGTGCTGTTCTTTTTTTTTGTCATTGTAATTTTCCCTCTCATTAGGATAGACAATAGACAATAATTAGGATAGACTCATAAGGAAGTTGGGAGGTCAATTTAGTATGATGTAGTGGGTTCGATTCCTGGTTCAGTTAATTAACAGATTTTCTATCTGTGTCTAAAAGTATAGGTAGCTCTATCTTCGAATCGCGCGAGCTTTTGACTGCCAAAGATATATTAATAGTTGAGACTCACATTAATGTGCCTTCCAAAATATGCAGGAACTCGTAAAGACTAGATGGTCACCCATGGCTGCGGGTTGTTCGAAAGAGATACCGCGGCCCTGGTACAAAGGCCTGCGACGGAACACGACGGTTTTTAGTCAGTAAGAGTCTGACACTCCCTCACCACTGCTAACCCACAGCGGGAGGGGTCATTAATGATTTTTGACGTCGTTAAAAAAAAAAGATGGTCACCCATCCACGACCCAACCGCGCCAAGCGTTGCTTAACCTTATGATCGATCGCCCCGTGCTGTTACTTAGACGTCACATTATATAGTATGTCACGAAAAACTCAACAAAAGCTTGGAGTTCAACGTACGAACTATATCTGGTTCGAAATTTGAAATTCTCATCGTTGACAAATCCCGCGTTCTTTTCGGTTAATTTGAAATTCTTTCCTGGTTCTTTTTTTCAATTTACAGTTCTGAATTTGAATTTTGGGATTGCCGTTTTTTTTTCGTTGTTTTTTGTCTGTTGGTAGTGTTGAATGAAATGCATTTTCGTCATACATTATTTGTTTATGTATAGTTTACTTCCTTGATAGTTTTCTTATGGCAATCTGTCCAAATTACCTATTACGTTACCTGGTTTGTTTGTTTGAGCACATCAATAATCTCTGGAACTATTGGTACGATTCAAAAAGTAAAATATTAAAGTTTTAGGTCGCCCATTTATCAATGAAAGCTATAGCCTACATTTATCTATCTGGAATTCGTCACTTGAAAGAAGCTGGTTATAAATATTTTTTTCAAAGAACGATTTTTTATTCCATTAAAATACATAATTGAACGCAATTTTGCCCGTACTCTGAAGTCCCAACTCTATGTCAAATGTCTCCACCCATACAAATGTCTTCTAAATTGTCTTGTAACTATAACAACAAACAAACATTCGCATGTATGATATTAAACAAGGATAGGATTACTTCGAGTACATATTATATACATAACTCGAGCCCAAATGTGTCCTCTACTCTACATCCCTATAACTAGTCCCTTATAATACATATATTAATCCCTGGCTAGAACCACGCCCAAAACTAAAGCGAAGGCACAGTTTCACTGGTTAAAGTGTCAGTTAGTTATCTGATACTTAATCCTATCTGAAAGATAAACGCTGCTTATAATTTCTGCTATAAGCTATCAGGGACCTGTGAAACTAAAAGTTATAGTTTATCTGTCAGATAATTTGATTATATTGACTCGTCAAATAAGTTTGCCACTCGGAATTCAATTGTTTGACGAGCGTTTTATTAATAGATTTTAACTATTGTAATGAGTGATGACATGCGCAAGACGGCTGGCAGGAGCTGGATGCGAGAAGCCGAAAATCGATCTCAGTGGCGTGCACTTGGCCTATGTCCAGCAGTGGACTGCGATAGGCTGATGATGATGATGAACTATTGTAAACTCACTACTAACCCAACTTCAGAGCAACCTATTTGACAAGCACTATACCTCAATGAGCCTGAAGTTAGCCCAAATACTCGCGCAGTCGGCACTTTCATCCCTAAAACTCCTACTGCGCAGCTCAGACCTAACTTCAGACTATTCTAGATACATTGGCCCAGACTGTAAGACCTAGATTTTGAACTAGGACATCGTTCCATTTAATACAAGGGCTTTTGAACTTTCTATTTTGACATTTTATTTGCTGAACAAAAGCTGTTTTTTTTGGGCAAATTAGATTTTCGATCCGCCTAAGGCTTTTTTGTGGTGTTTGTTAGAGAAAAATTAGTAAGAAAATGAAATGGGATAAGTCTGCATACTTAGTTGTGAATAAAATTCAATTATGAAAATAAAGCTTATTTTATTATTTGTTTTTAACAATAATTTGAAGTAGTTTTATATACACGGTAGCACATGAAACCGAACGAGAAGATTTTTGCCGCGCGTCAAAAAATTTAGTGTAACTGTCGTAGTTGACTGAAAAGTGCGTCAATCGCATATAATTAGTACAAGTAACATAAATAATTGTTGGAAATTATGTCAATGGAAACCTTAACTTGCCTAAAGTGAATTTGTTTTGATTTTTAGATTTTATTATGAAACTTTATTACAATTCTGAAACTATTGAACGAATTTCATAAATTCTTTCATTGTTGGGAAAACACACTATGCACAGGCTATATTTTGTCCCGTACGGGAAGTAGTTTCACTATGGCAAACAGCTACATTAAGGGTGAAATACGCAGTAGAATTTATTTATAGCGAATTTCAATAACTTATCCATCTCTTCCCTATCGCTCTAAGGTTTGCTGTCAGAGAACCCAACTCTGGGTTAAGCTCGCCTTTGTACATAACTTCTGTATATTGTGTGTGTATTAAAACATTTTTGTGTACAATAAAGAATAATAATAACTATCTATTGTTTTCTTCGGACAGGAATTTTACTTAACTCTTTTAGGGGTATTGTCAAAATTCTACCAACTACTTCTAGTATGCAAATTAAGGAGACAGATAGGTTATTAAAATCCACAGCTAAAGTACTTCCTTCATCGTTATTTTGAAAAAAGTTATTACACAATATTTTAGTTTCTTAACGTAAGTCAAAAAGCTCCATTGTCTTAGCTTAAAATTCCACGTCAAGGACATATAGAGGTCATTGTTTGGAAGCGAGGTGCAGTCATTATGTGTTATCCAAGTATGGTGGGCCTACGTGAGGTATCTCATGTGGGACCCCTTGGAATAAATCTTATATGCTACTGATATTATAATAATAAAAACTCTTTTATTTCTCTTCACAAATATTGTAGAGAAGATAGAAAGTTTGTATGTATGGATAGATAGAAGGATATACCCAAGTAGCATTTTGTTCCATTTAAGAGTACACATTTAGTTCCAAGGTGAACTTAAAGCATTACTACAGTTCACTCGTGATGTATTAGCTGCATTATCGCAATTAATTACACCTTTACCTGTCTAAGGGACTTATAGGAGTGTAGAGTAATACTTCTATACGGTTATGGGTGTTACAATACTCTAACAACTATCCTTTAGTCAGCTTTCTGACTAAGAGCATTATAGGAGGGTAGAGATACGGCAACCGCTGTTTACGGCCTACTTGTTCGATGTTATAAAGCTAGCATTTTAATAGAACACTTCGGGCCATTTATAAAGCCAAAGGCTGTTATGTTTACTTGTTTTAGACTGCTACACAGCCAGTAGCTGTATTAGGACTTGTTTGTGATACTTAAAATAACCTTTTTTTACTACCTGTACAGCAGTGTTTAAATGATTCACATGTGGACTGTAGGCTGTTAGAAGGACTATATAACAGTTCACATAGCCGTATTTCATTTCCACCATTTTGTTCTACATAACCTAAAATATTTACCAAATAAATCTACAAGATTTATCAGATTTATCACAAAATACGCAGATAGAGCGAATGAGTTTTGGTTTCATGTTAAAATTAATTACCGTAGTATAATTATAATGCCAATAAAATATCAAAAACTGAAAATGAAAATTTTCCTCTCAGCCAGTTTTAAATATTTCAAAATGAATAAAGCATTTTTACAGAGGCGCGTGAAAATTTTAGTTGTCAATATGTATACATTTCACGATAAAGTTGCATTCCCATGGCATTAACATGATATAGTACATAATACAGGTACTACCGCTTGTTATATTATAATAATAATCCGTCGGAGTTAGTTTGCCTAGAATCCGTGCACTCCGTCCAATTGTCAAATTAATATATTAAAATGTAGAAATAATTTAGGACACAAGTGAATTTAAGGTAGCTTACTGGAGTACTTTTGTCCAATTTTAACTGTGAAGGCTGTGTATTTAGCCACTTATTACTCTTTATTACACTCATGTACGTTGTATGGTTCACATTGCTTTCCATATAGTGCCGTAAGTCAGCCTTAAGTCCGATGTTACTACTTAAACTGCTATTATAATGCTATTATACTTCTAATGTACAGCCATAGTGAACTTTAGGCTGTCTAATTTGTGCCCAAACTGGTTCAATAAAAGCATTATAGCAAGCTATACAGCTCATATACAGCTGACATACACAGCTTGTAGAGTACATGTGAACGACTAGACATCTTATATAGAACCCCGAATGCTACTTGGGTATATTCTTTACTATGTACACTAGTTAGTTAGACTTACATTAAAACTAAAGTACTTATTTAAAAGTTTTGGTGGTACAATGGGCGGTCTTATCGCTAAAAGCGATATCTACCTTAGGGTGGATTCTTTTGCAGTTTGTTCATTCATGCAAAAACTAATCGATGGATTGTCTTGAAACTTAGCAGTAATGTGGCTTAGATATCAGAATAATATACATATTATATTTTATTTATGTGCGGGATGAGTATATTCGGGACACGGGTGAAACCGCGGGCGGAAGCTAGTCTTCTATAGGCAGGTATTATAATAAAAGTGAAAAAAGTTGCAAATAAGTTCCCTATATAGTAGTAGAGTTGTGTAGAGTTTGGGTTGTGTTTTTTCATATTCAGATAAAAAAAAAAACGCAATTTTATATAGCCTAAAGTCTAAGAAAAGCTATATTTTATCCGGGTGCGCAAACTAGTTCCCATCGGACACCGTTGAAAACTCCCAAACCTAGTTCGATGTATAAATATGTCTTTCTGAAGATTACCCATTAAAAACCTACACATCTATACAAACAAAATATAAATCTTCATAATCTGTATCTGTTTGAAGAATAAATTAACACCAATATGTGAATTACACTTTCTTGATTAAATAATATTAGGATAAACTAATGTTACGATATTTACATAAGTTCTTAACTAGTTACTACATCATCATCATCAGCCTATCGCAGTCCACTGCTGGACATAGGCCTCTCCAAATGCACGCCACTGAGATCGATTTTCGAGTTACTACATACTTAATACATATAAATATTTATGAGTATCCAAATTGCATGTAGATTATTACCGACAGAATTTGTAAATTCTAACAAAATATTGTGTTTAAGTAAAATTAGTATTCTATTTATAATGTGATGATTATTTAAAATAGCATGTACGTATTCTAATTTTGGAAACGACTAATTAATATATTAATTTGTTATTGGCAACAATTGATATATTTTTAGCTGGTTTATGCTTTACCTGTACCTAGTATTTTTGATCACAATTAATAATATAGGATATGGTTTTAATAAATGTATTTTTACTCTATGATAAGTTACAAATTATAAAGCTGAACAGTTGGTTTGAACTTACTAATCATAGGAACTACTGGACCGATTTGAACAATAATTTCAGTGTCAGATAGCCCATTTATTGACGAAGACTTTAGGCTATTTTTTATCTGATTGCTCGAAGTAGTTTCCACGTGCCACAAGTAAAATCAATGGCGGAAGCTAGTACCACAATCATTTGATAGACTCAACTTTTTGATAAAAAATTATCGCTAGATAAAAGACAAAATAGGTACAATAGCAAAATAACTGTCACTTAATATGCGTTAAAATATTAACTAAGTATAGAGTTTTACCGTTTTACGTACTTATAAGGTAGCAAACCTTTTTGGTACAAACGACACATCATATTACCTGCCTAGCTTTTTTCCAACTATGTTGGGGCTTCCAGTCTAACAGGATGCAGCTGAGTACCAGTGTTTTACATGGAGCGACTGCCTATCTGACATTTTCAACCCAGTTTATTGGACAACCCGATCGATACCCTTTAAGACTGGTTGTCAGACTTTCTGGCTCTTATCTGTAACGACTGCCAAAGATGTTCAAATGATATTAAACTGTAGGTCCCGGCTGTCATTGAACATCCTTGGCAGTCGTTACGGGTAGTCAGAAGCCAGTAAGCCTTACACCAGTCTTACTAAGGGGCATTGTGTTGCCTGGGTAACTGGGATGAGGAGATCGGATAGGCAGTCGCTCCTTGTAAAACACTGGTACTCAGCTGCATCCTGTTAGACTGGAAGCCAACCCCAACATAGTTGGCTAAAGGCTCGGGTGATGATGATGAAGATTTTCACCCATCCTTGGACTTTCATAGATAGAGCAATTAACTTATAAATACCTATAAATTGTATAGTTATTTGTCCAACAGTGGGTTCTTATTAGTACAACGTCACAACACGTGGTCAAAAATCAATAGGTCAATAGCCTACAAGATAGACAGAGATAGCAGCATGTGACGTCACGTCCTCCGTCCCTTTCTAGCGCAAGGTCGGCGGCATCCCTCTGGGGGTTATTTACTTTTCATTTTTTTCCCCGATTTTGGGGAGATTTTCCCTTAAAGTCATGTATGAACTTAAAACTACTGGATGGTTTTTGATGATGATTGTGGGAAATTTAGTGTGTTTTTTGAGTTTTTGTTTCTTTGATTAATGGTTTAGAAGTGAGAGTATTTTTTTATATTTGGTAGGTACTTAATTGTCTCTTATATGTGAAGGTCCTAACCTAGTTTAGTAAGTAAAAGTTTTTTGCACAGAGTCAGAAGAAAAATTTAAATATTTTTGGTTCAAATTAAACATATCAAAAGTCAATGATATAATGTTAATTATTGATAAACAACTTCCTTTTCCGATAATAGCGATGATTTTCGTTAAAAAAAAAACTAAAGTGCCAAGTGTGATCACCAACCATAGAGTCATTGAACCATAGGTAAAGGTCATATTTTTTTTCAAACAGATAACATACAAATTATCAGTTTAGATATCAGACATAGATAAAGTAGGCAAAAATTAAAAAAAAAATTTTTTTGGTAATTTCATAATGATGCGTAATAATTAGTTTTTCAAGGAAAATAAATTGAGTAAATAAAGAATACTTAGTAGACGCGTAACTGAACAAAATTGCCTACATTTTATATTTGCGGTTGACAGCACATTTTTCCCGGGTCGTTGACCTCTTAACAGTTGAAAAGAGTTCAGCTTCAGGTAAAGTCTCTAAACTAACTATTTATTTGTATATAGAATTACCTCGTTAGATTAAACTATGTAAAATATATGAAAAAAAAAACGCAGATTTTCGCCTATGACGTCATAACTGCTAGGTCGAAACATGACTTTATCGTTCAAAAGATAAAAAGAGCGATTCCAATTTTGAATTATCTATTAAATATCATTGTCAGCCAGCATTGATGATTACCGCTAAAAAAAAAGAAGCAGAGACTTGTCATTTTTGAAAAAAGAACAAAAATATTCGAATCGTTGGCGAAAAAATTCGCCAGGAAAGGCGGCGACGTAATATCGCTCAGTGATTCCACATTCAAAACTAGAGTTCAACAGCATTTCACCGAAATCTACTTTGTTTGGGTCCCGGGGTCAATGAACTGCTGTGACGCCCGCGAGCTAGTGTGCGCGCGCCGCTATATCTGTACACGACACCGACGTACGCACACAGGCAAACATCGCCTTATGATCCGTTCGCACACTGATGGGCAATTTTGTCTCTTAATTACATTGTAATTACACACGTTTCCGTACATCGGTTAGGTTATTTGGGAGGTACTAGAGTGCTAATTGGCACACCTCAAGGAAATTCCCCTTAAAGATGAATATTGAAGGAGAATTTTTCCCATCGTAGTCTGCGCCGCGCCGGGGCGACTGAACTATCGCTATGAGCTAAGTTGATTATTCGGTCGGAATGAAAAAATATATAATTTTTTCGTGAGCCTGGCCGAAGATTCGTCAATGCGTCAGTCACGTTCGGGCCGCTGTGGCGTCAACATCTTCGGACTAGCCAGTCGCCGTCGCGAAGCCGACTTGTGAACAACCTATAGTACAAACGACTAACGTACAAATTTTTCCAGCAGTGAGGTGATCACGTATTGTTATTTTCCACAAAACAAGTGACAGTGCCTAACAGTGCTACAGTGACAGCAATTACCCTCTTTTTTGGAAATGGAACGTGGTGGCATCTAACGACTTCTACATTTAAAATTTAAATCTAGTGTTCCACGTAAATTCGGATAACGGATTTTAGATAATTGAGCAGTACTGTTCGGTTAGCTAAAATCTTTCGGAAACGACAACAAATTGGCATTTTTAAATTATTTCCATCAAAATTATTTTAAATTTCAAATACATTTTTCTCCCTGCCTCGGTTTTTCTCTTTACAGATTTTTTGTGTTTTTCAAATATTGATAAAGAGAATAAAATAAAACCAGTAGATTAAGGGAACAAGTGAATAACTACAATAAATATAATAGTGCCTTACGTAGAATGTTTATTTAAGACGAAAGGAAGAAAACAAAACATAACCACGGAGACAAAATGCCAAAAAATTTGTTGCTCTTCAAAAAGTTAATACCTGAAATAAACTTCGCTAAAAGAAATCTCACATCACCGCTCGGCCGGAATATATTTATCAGTTAAACACTATAACTTGGTGCTTAAAAAGTCAACATAGTTGAAGAAACACTATATTGGGAGTGCCATAGTTTTTTCGAAGAAAAATTCTCATGGTGTAACGCAAAAGAAAAACAAAAAAACAGTTGCCTTACCGACATAGTCGAACAATAAAATTAAAAAAAAAGAAGAAAATTTAAAACAATCCATTGGAACACCAAATCGTACAGTGATACTAGTGTTAACCGCAATGCGAATTCGATTCGCGCGCACACAAAATCATTGGCCGAAAATAACTTAAAAAACCGAAAAGGTTTCAACCTCAGAAGAAAAAAAGGAAGGACGACGGAGAAAAATTCGAAAATTGAATTTGGAATGATGAACAGCAACCAGTTCCACGATTTATTTGGATCGCAGTGGCCTCCGGACCAGCACGGAGGTCACTCGTCGGCATCGACGATGCTGCACCAGTCCCAGGGCCTGCCCCAGGGTATGCAGCTGAAGAGAGAACCTCATACGGATGTGCAGCCGGTGATGCACAACCAGATGGGCATGGACATCACGTCAGGGTCCGTGGCAGACAGTACATCCCCGCCGCCTGGCAGCAGTGATGGGATGTTCGGCTCGTCAATATCTGGCATGTTTATGGATAAGAAAGCCGCTAATTCTATAAGAGGTACTTTTTTTTCTATTTATTTTTTACGTCAAAAAGACTGAACCTACAATTTACTTTAACTTTGGTTACTACGTTTTGATTTTCATCAATCATTTCCTGTCAAAAAATGGAGTTACTCATTTCCTAATTTCAACAGTTGTAAGAGCGGAATGTGATATAATTTGTCACGTTAATTAGGGTACTGTCATTGGGCCCTTTTATACGATACGGTATGCAAATAGCAGTATCAATTTGATTATATTTGTTTGTTTGTATTGTCCAATTTGTTGGAGCAAAGTGCGTATTAATTAGACTGATAACTCGACGTTTTAAACGGGAACAGAAGAACTAAATATTTTGCTATGATGACATTTCGCGGGAAAAAGTGACACCTGTCAAATGTTTTTTTTTTTTCAGGTTTAACAAAAAGTTTACAGTTATAAAACTTTTTGGAGTTAGATATTATTGTGTGAGGTCATTAACTTTTTTATTAGGTTATGCCCAAAAAAAACTAAAAGTGAAATAGAAAATAGGGTTACTGGTTAACATGTTAATTGGTCTATGACTAGAATTGACACTTAGCGTTATTAAACATTTCAGGTCAAGTCAAGGTCGTCTTTCGGATGCTTACACTATTTTTTTATCTAACTGACAATATTATTTTCTGTTCATTTCTTATTTAATGTAGCAGTTACCTATCATAAAACAAACACAAAAAAAAAACGCAAACAAATTAAGGGCAGCGAGAATAATTAAAATACATACATCAAATAAAAGAATGTCACTAATTGATGCAGTCATTTTTAAGTTATGATTAAACATACAAACAACAGAATTATTTTCTCTACATTCACAGACACATACATATGTTAAAGAATTAATCTTTTAACACACTTTAAACCACTTACAAAACTGCAATCAGTCGAAAACCAAATAGCTTAAGTACAATTTTTTTTTCACGAAACGTCACACGACCTAGATCTTATAGTAATCATAATTATTTACAAAATCGATGCAATTATCTTTTGTTCCAAATTGCATTTAAATGTTTGTGCCCTTAATTTTTATTTGCTACTTATTGCTACTTACTGGGTTTTTCTTTGTTCCAGTATTTGTGTTAATTGGTAGAAAAATTTAGGTTACGTGTCTAAAAGGTCGTATGTGTCATATTTAGTTCAGTTAATGTGTGCTTTAGTAGTGTTAGGATATGGTTTAGATTATTTTGCAGGTAATTAGAAATAATATATTCTGTTTTTGATACGTTTAAGTAAAACTAAATAGATAAAGGACCAGTTTTGGTAAGAATGTAGAAAAGAAAAAGCTCTATTTGTTTTATTTTAAACATTAAAGGCCATTTCTCAAATTACTTAAAATAGTAAAGTTCATTAAACCATTATTACTTAAACATAAAGATTTTTTTTAATAGTAAAAAGGTCGACTAGGTACACATTTTTTTAACACTCAAAAGTTAAAGCCCTACACAATACTCTTAAAAAAGCAAAATATGTCTACATACACACTTTCGAACGCAATAAAAAAAACGTTTGAAAAAAAGAACTAACAATTACTAGGCAAGTCAAAGTGCAGCGTAATGTCATTGACCCCGACGAAAAATGACACGTGCTAGCCCTGATAGTTGTAAAACGACGTAAGTGAAGGCTGTAGGTACTTACTTGCCTTTGCGTAATGTTAAAACATTTTTAGATTAATAGACGAAATGTCAATTTGTAGTAAAGTGGCTGCGTTCGTTTTGTGGTTTGAATTTGGAATCTGATCTTCGTTTAATGTTTTGAATTTGGAATTTGTTCTTTTTAAGCCTTTTTTGTAATTGGCTTGGATAATTAAAATTTGAGTACTTTATTGTGGAACAGAAAATTAACATTAATTTTCAAAGTCATTTTTATTTACTTTTTATGTAAAAAACACAAAAAAACTGCAGAAAAAACAGCTGCATTCCCAAAAAACTACAATTCAAATTGTAAAGTCCAACTATCATTAGTCATTAGACTCTACAACTCTAATAGAACAATTTCGGGGTTGCCACTCTACAAATTGGCCTCAACTGCTAAGGTTCAAGGCCACTGACATTTAATTTGATGAAACATTCACCTCACATAAGTTCTTCTTAACTCTACATTCGTGAAAATTTTCGTAATAGCCGCGTGGGATTGTAGCTGAAAAATGGGCGTTAAAACGTTTCCGGTTTTATTCTTATACTTGTCGAAAGGAATCTATTAAAATAGTAGTCTTCTTTTGAAAAAAAAAACCTTGAAAAATTCTTGCAATGATTTTTAACTTTTATTAGACAAATACGTGTTTAAATTGATTGAAAGTTCGTAAGGATAGAGCTTAGTTTTTGCCTTAGATATTTTCAGTTTTTACTGTATATTAAAAAAAAATGAAATTACGAGAAACAGTTCTACTGTAACCATCAAACTCCAGCCCAGTCTTTTCAAGAGAAATAAAACCTGTTTTAAAAGGCCAGAAATCAAAAATACTATTTCTAAAGAAAACTAAAAAAGACGTAAGCGCCATCTGAAACAATAAAATCCTGTTCGTTTTTATTATAGCTAGCTTATTGATTTTCGCACGCAGAAACTTTCCACAAGAAAGCCACGGAAGGTGGGTGGAGCACAAAAATAACGCTCCATGATAATACCATAAGACTCAAGTTAATTAAAATATAATAAACAACGTTTTTTAGAGTAAACAGTTATTATTTCCTCGTTGAAAAAACGTACTGTAATAGACAGACTAGAGTAATCACACAAAAAATAAACTTCTTTAAAAAAATCTCAAAATTCTGACAAATAGTATGCTGAAAACCGCATTAAAATTGGTTCACCCAAACCTTAGATAATCGCGCATAAACACACAGGTCAAACTGACACCCTTTATTCAAAGTGTAAAAGTAAAGTCGTCATTAAAAAAAAGAATCTAATCTTAAAAATAAAAACTGCGTAACTATATAAAAAAGTAAAACTGTCAAAACGTTTCAAAATTAGAACGAACTCGTGATGTCGTTCACCCGTGACGTCACATGACGTATGCTGTCACTTTTATTTTAGGGCGCGTTCAATTGAACGGTTTTGTTAACATACTTTCAACGAGTTATTAAAATTCTCAAAGTTAATTGTTTTAGAGGGGAATAAATAATTATGTGAGCAATTTTGGAATTTTTGAACAGAAAGGCTTTCGATTTTTGAGATGGAATTTGAAACACAGTTTTACTTTTGATTCTATAGAATTAGGGTTAAGAGGACAAGGTGAATAAAAAACTTTGCTATCACTTTCTCAGGTCATTTGAAATAACATTGCACCTTAGATAAAAAAAACTTTAGAAAATCTTTTGGATATCATCTTCAGCATTTGTCAGCCCACTGCAAGCCTGGTTCTATTACTAAGCTATCAATTTAGCTCTCCTTTGCCAATTTCAAACCACACCCATCTTCGAAACGCCTTTAATTCTTCCTTATAAAAGAATTTATAAGCAAAAGTTTTATAACAAACTCACCGTTAAAGTAACCACTTAACTTTTATATAAACAAAAGCACATAACTCTACTGATTTATATACATATTATAATCGTATTACGAAGTAGCCAGAAGTAGTTTGAAATAATATATTACAAGGACTTGTATACATGTTTAAACATACAATAGAACCCTTGTAATGTTAAAGTATATAGTCTATTTCTGGCCAGTTACAAACAAGTAACGTGAAGCCTCTTTTGTGTAGATTTTTTTTTAATTCCTTGACATTGACAGAATGAAAAGATCTGTCAGAATCAGGAAAAGCACTTTTTGGGAAAAATTGAAACTGATCTAAAATACATACTTAAATAAAGTAAGCAGTTATTCTGTTAAAAAATACTGCACTACTATCATTTTTAAAGTCAATGCTCTTGCAAAACTAAAGTTTCACAATAAAGAGCAGAAATTCCTTATTACTAAGCTAAAGACTGTATGAAAATGATTCATTAAGTTACTAATAATTACTTAGTCATCATTTCATTCAAATAAATTCAGTTCGTTAACCTGTGGCACTGTGAAAAATGTAACTGTCATTGCTGAGTTTCCGCCATATTGGATTCCATGTTCTAACGTACAAAGGTCCGTTGCAAAACTTCTACATTTTTTGATGTGTTGTCTATGATGTAAATAATTATTGCTTAAAAATAAATTAGGTGTATTTTGCCTTGTTTTTAGTAGTATTTAGATAAGGTAACTTTTGGAAAGGTTTTTTTTCGTAGCATTAAATATGATGACATATTTTTTATAGTGTCATGCATGATAGATAAAAGGTACTTAGGTAAATGAGTATTTAACGTAATGAGAAAGTTCTAGACCTTTCTAATATTTTGTATAGGCATTGACAACATCCGATCTAGATCTAGGTTACACTGATAAACATGTTTTGTTATATTTCACTATCGTAATTTATCTGTCTAGCCGTCTGGCTATTTATCAAAAGGTTACAACCATGCCTTTCGAAAAAAAAACTTATACAAACGTATTTTTTTCTTACATAGTTTGAAAACAAAACCATCTTTGAAACGGAACATTTTGACAGACGTGATAGATCAAAATACATCAGTCTAAACTGTAAAACAACCACTATAAAAAGACCTATCATATAAAACAATATCAAAGACAACAGAGGTCAACATACATTTGTCAATTATAACGGTTACCCAACCATATTAAGCTGATCTATTAATGCGAACATTCCTGTGCGCATCAGAGGTCAGAGTAAATTGGTTACGCCTAAATATAAAATGAAAAGCACGCGGTTTCGAGTTCATTGACCTGTGATGTCACGAAACGTAGGTGATGTTGTATGGTTAAGGTAGCTTTTGGAAGCGAGCGTCAAATGACTCAAACCGCTCTGTAGTATAAAAGTGCGCGTTTAAAAAACGTGGTGTGCATAGTTTCTACGATAATAGAGCGACAGATAGTGCTAGGAAAATGTATGAAATTCTGTGCGTTTGCCGTGGGTATTTATTTTAATATTTTATTCTCATATATTTTTGTTTCTTTGTCGTTCTTCTCCATAGGAAGCTACATTTGGAAATGGCAACTAGAATCAAACTTATTTATATTTTTTGACATTCATAAATGTTTGTAATGGCCTAAAATGATTTGACTATGAAAGTCAAGACTTTGTATTCAAAGCGTCACTAGTCAGCGTCACAGCCAGACGCTGCGTCACTCAGCTTAGCTCCAAAAGCTACCTTAACGCGTTACGTATGAATTCGCGATATAATCAGTATTGAGGTTCGCGTTTGACCGATATCAGTCATTGCCTTGACTTGATAATGAATCAGTTTGTCATACTTATCAAATATAATATATTTTTTTGTAGGCTTGGTCTTACGTTTTTTTTATCTTGTTTTTGCCTGTTTGATAGTCATAGACAAGCGTTTGTTCAATTGTTTTAAGAAGTTATTTACGTCACTTTTAATTCAATGCGTCTTTTAAACCGATTTTAAACAACAGAGGTTCTCAATTTGACCGAGTACGAGTATGTATGTTTGAGCTCGATTATATCTCGTATGGTTAAACTGATTTTGAAGCGAGATTTAGAGAGTCAGACTTAGAAGGTTTTGCCTAGGTATAGGTAATATTAAAGTCGTTTTTTTTTGTTAAAAGATTTTTGTTTTAAAATTACCTAGTAAGTCTTATATTCTTTGATTCATAATGTCTGGGTCATTAACAAGCTATAAGGACGTTTACCTTTTACTGATAAAAGTGCACCACAATGCAAAATTATTTATTTTCATTTGAGGATAAAACAATAATTATTTAACCGCATAACCAGTTATAAACATTGCAATCAATATTATGGAATTTATAGTTTATTTTCTATTGGTAGCAGCAGAACATAATTATCATCTTTAGCCGACTTCAAAAAAAGGAGGTTCTCAGTTTGATCTGAATGTATGTTTGTGTGCAATTTATCTCATGTTAAGCTAAACCGATTTTGATGCGGTTTTCAGTACTGTATGGTTTAGTTTTAGGTACATTATTGAAGCCTTTTTTTATGAAACGCTTTCTATATTTTTACGTTTGGAAATTCGAACGAGCAAAGGCGTCTCCAATATTCAGCCTACACGTAAAGAGGTATGATATCACCCACCAAGAATTTCCTAGTAGTAGCAATTTCTCATAATTTCTCATATCTGAATATTTTCGATATGATTACATTGTCAATATTTATGTATGAAGACTTATTATTATTATATTGGTGAAGATTATGATAATTTGAACAATTTTATGTATCAATATTAAACGGCAAGGTCGTTCCTTGACTTTCAATATTATAAAATTTCTTCGGTACATCTGAGTCAGACAATCTATACTTACTAATATAATAAAGAGGAATCATTTTTTTCTTTGTTTGTTTATTCTACGAAACTACTGAACCGATTTGAAAATTCTTTCACTGTTGGAAATTTACACTCTTCCCGAGTAACATAGGCTATATTTTATCCCGGTGCGGGCACTAGTCAGAAATCAGCAGGTAATTTATAAAAAGAGTGATAAATACGTTTTGTTTAATTCAGGCACTTTTGACCTACAAACAGTTTTTTTATGAAACACAAATTCAAATTCATAAAATTCAAAATGGACGACAGTCATAGCTTTTACAAAAAATGAAAATCAAACATTTTGAAATTCGAATACAAAAGCTACAAAAGGCTTTTTTTTTATTCACTGTTCTAATTTCAAATCCTAATGCTTCGTTTAGACACCACACTACTTGCATACCCCACTAGCATTCCAGTAGCAACTTTAATACAAAAAACTATCTTTATTTTATGCCTTTTAATGCACAATAGCAGACAGGTCATTCAAAACTTGTGCAACGATAGAAGAATGTCATTACAATACATTATTGAAACAATAGATCGAGTTCTTTGACCCCCAACAGCTGATCTGAAGCCAAAAACTATATTTAAAAGCGATTTAATAATTATAGAAGGATGTTTACGTGGTTTCCTCGGTCTGGGGTTTTCGTTACAAATAGTAACTATGAGTAGTTTTGTAAATATTGGTAGAAAAAGTAGCGTTTTATGTGGAAACGTGAGTCATGATGTGTTTTTTTTTGTTATTTTTTTTTTATTTCAGTGCTTCAGCATTTTTCTATTGCTAAAAAAGTTCATTGTATATTGAAAATGACCTTATAAAATCAACATTATCTGTTGCTTAATAATTGTAACTTTTTTCACTAATTGTATTAAAAAAAAAGAAAGATGTTCTCAATTCGAACGCATAAGTACATATGTTTTATTACCTTAATACTTCATTTTCAAGGTTTTCCTTATATTAAACGACCTCTAAAAATCCTTTTTTTCATGACCGATAAATAGAATGATTTACCGATATTAAATAATGCTGATAGCATATATCTTTGGTCATACAATGATTGTCATTACAAGACGTATTGCTTATTTCAATAACTGTAGCTGCATTGCATCACGTTGCATGTCTTGTTATGCAATTTTTAATATATTGCAATCAGTATTAATGTACTTATGCTGACTGCAACGTAGTAACCTTTGATTTAACTTTTTTGCAGAGGATAAAATGAATTTATTTTGTATGGTTGTCATTTTTTATATCGCTTAGGAAAACAACAGAAAAGTTCTGGAAACTTTTCTGTTGTTTTGAATCATATAATAAGTTCCCATAAGTAAATAATTTCCTCGATTTCCTAAGTGATATAAAAAATTAAGTAAGTGTGTGAAGAGCATTGCGAAAATTATTTATCAATGAAAACATAATATTAGATTTTTTTTTACTCTTATTTTATTGTAATGTCAGTAGTAATTTAAAAAAAATATTCTTAATTAAAAAGTATATATATTTACTTTTCTACTGGAATAAAGTACACGAATTAAACGAGCACCAGAGAAGGTTCTAGCAAAAAAAAAAGATAAAACAGAAACAATTTCTCGACTCACATTCGAATTTCGAACTAGCAAACACAAAATTAATTTCGCAATTTCGCAACAAATTGTCGTTCTAAATTAAACTTTATCACTTTGAGATAGAGTCGTATTCCCGAAATTAGGGGTGTCAGAATAAAGTTGTTTGAAGCGCTAGTTCGGACATCAGCGGTCGATGAACCCTGACGTAAGCTGGTAGATTAGAATTTAAATTTGGTACTAGACCCACGGTTGGGTAGCGTACTTTATTTTTGTGTTTTTTGCACAAATTAACTTAGTTTTTTTGTATTTATATTTTCTTAATAAAAAATATAATAGTTTTTCTATCAAAATGTTAAAATTTTCATGAGAAAAATACACGAATTTTACACTAATTCTTCAAAACTAAAAGAGACATTTAAGCTAAAAATAGCTTAGCAGCCCTAAGACTGCCTTGTCGAGGCTTCAAAAGGTCATTGACCTGTGACGTACGGTGGGTGTGTAAAGCATAGTATTGAATGCAAATGTATTGAAAATCGAATACTATAATCAATGATTGTCAAGTGTAGAATGAAATGTCTATGGTTTTGTGTTGGTTTGTCAAAAGGATTAGGATAATAGGAGTCATTATTATATCCTACGGCTATTTGTAAGCCCCTATTGTAGTAAAAAATGGTATCTAGGGGTTTTTTTATGAAGAGTCGGGGCCAAAATTTATAAAAAGTATGCGAAACCAAAAGGAAAGACAGACGGTTTTCTGGATCTAAAAATAGAATATTAATACTTTTGGGGTTGTCTCAGGAATTTTCCGTTGTTATAGAATTGCTAATAGGTACGCCTACCTTCTTATGAGAATCTAAAAAGAACAACGACTTTAATAATGTACCTAAATCGCATCAAAATCGTTCAGCCAAGTGTGTGATAATCGCGCATAAACATACAAATATCTACAGTTCGAACTGAGAACCTCATTTTTTGAAATCCGTAAAAAACAGATAATAAAATTGAATAAGTACCTAAGCTAAAGCAATATTTTCAAAATCAGAACCCCAATCACCAAATTACCAACCAACCAAACAAAACACGATTCAAAAATTCAAACACCAACCATTCCATTATCAAAACAAAAACTAAATCACATCACATTGCATAACAGTAAATCCTAAACGTTAAATTCAAAAGGCTAACCGTTGTATGACGTAGCGGGCCGTGATACAATTCTGAACGCTCGGTCGATGCCCAATGACGTCATGATCAGCTGAGCGGTGGGACAGAGAGAGAAGTACGTGTCTCTTTGGTAGGATAGTTTCCTACCAAAGAGACACATGGCTCTCTCTCTCTTCTTGGTTGATTTTGATGTAGTTTTCTGAGTATTTTTATAAGATTATGTTTTGTAGATAGGTACATATACATACATACTTACCTGTTCAATAATTTTTATACTCGAGTTTTTCTGTATATTATGCTTTACTTAGTCTTTTTAGGACAGTTTAATGATAGAAATGTCCTTTTGTGAGACTATTAGTGTCCACCAGATAGAGAAATTTTATTAGAATCAACATTTTCTTAAAAAAAAATTGGCAACCATTGGGTCAATTGTCGGCCTACTAGGTATTTAGTCTGCAATGTACGTTGTAGGTAAGTTACTCTTATCTATTTCCACCTAAACAATTTGGTGTCCTACTTTAGCTACAAATAACGATTAGGACGTGTTATTTCCAAAAACGTTGCTATTGCATAAAAACTAAACTTCTGAAATCTAAACAAACAAGGCAAAAGGATATTGCAAAGATTGTCGTTAACGAAACTGTCAACTGTTTCGTAAAACGGAACGTTACAAACTATTGTTTTTGAGTTCCGTTCTACGGAATGCTTTACTCATTATTGTCATTTTATACAATCAATCTATTTCATCATTATTTATTCAGTTGCTTGGTAGACTATTGTCCCGGCTGTCATTTGAACATCTTTGGCAGTCGTTACGGACAGTCAGAAGCCAGTAAGTCTGACAACCAGTCTTACCAAGGAGTATTGTGTTGCCCGGGTAACTGGGTTGAGGAGGACAGATAGGCAGTCGCTCCTTGTAAAACACTGGTACTCAGCTGCATCCGGTTAGACTGGAAGCCGACCCTAACATAGTTGGGAAAAGGCAGACGATGTGTTATTTGAATTTGTCAAAATTGAAGATATTCAAATTAATAATGTTGCTAGTTTATCCCAAACATATGATATCAATAACATTCATAACCTATCTCGAAGTAAATAGGTTTTTAATGATATTTCTCGTTAAAATCTTATTTAACTTGACACGTGTAAGAATTGACTTTAAAATTTTCCCCTTTTACAATAATATTATTTATTTTCTTAATATTTTGAAGAAAATATTTCTTTTTCAAGTATTCTAGCGAATATTTGAAATGTGGAATTAAATATACATGTCTAACAAACATTTTTCAAATGGCTGCACCGATATTACTGAAACTCTAACTTGATTTAATATCTGATTGAAAAAAGAAAAGATTTTGATGAATTGAAAACCTCCTTTTTGGGAAATCGGCTAAAAACCCGCAACCAAAAAAATTACACTATCAATTTTATCTAATACTAGCTTTTGCCCGCGACTTCGCTCCCGTCAACTGACTTCTCTACTTTACCCTATTTTTTTTTCATAAGAACCTTCTCCTGACAATAACAAACACAACAAAAAAAGAATTAGCTAAATTGGTCCAGGAGTTATTGAGTTATGCGCTTACCAACACATTTTACGATTCATTTTTATATTATAGATAAGCAAAAAAATCGAACATCACAAAACACACACAACTACAAAAGGGCTGTCCCTATACGTACACGAACGCACACATTCAAACGAAGTCATCGTCCGCGTTCCGACCTTGCCTCGAGGTCAATGAACTCGTACCAAAAATGGCCGCGAATCGAAGACCAGTTCTTAACGCTCCAATGAGAATGGTATAAGCAGGATTGTAGGATAAGGTTTTATTTTTAATTGTTATGTAACGAAAGTTATTGGCACAAAAAAGAAACAGTACGAATTAAAAAAAAGTAAAAAAGAGTTCTTTTTTTGAATTTGAAGTGATTGTGTGAAGTTTAGGTCGGCCATCTTTGTTTTTTTAGCGCGAAAAGTGACATTAGGACTTTTAAGCTTTTGTTTATAGGTGTAAATTGTATCTTTTGAAATGTTCATTACACAATGCTTAAATAATAACAAAGATGTCCCATTTTAACCTATAGTGTAAAAGCCCGTTTTTCTTTGAACAATTGTTTGTTCCGAAACTTTTACGAAAAAAAACATAGTGAATATTTTTTTAAAGAAAACAGACGTTTATGTTTAAGCCTCACTCTATGATCTATGAAAATATAGCCCCATTATATCTCTCAATACCCTATATATTTGTTCATCAAAATTAATGTTCCTTTTCTATTTGTTCCAGCTCAAATCGAAATAATACCATGCAAGGTGTGTGGGGACAAATCATCTGGAGTCCACTATGGCGTCATCACCTGCGAGGGGTGCAAGGGTTTCTTCAGGCGATCACAGAGCACAGGTCGGCGTCTTTTTTACTGCTATTTTTAGTATTATAAATTTTTAGGTACTCCTTGAGTAGGTTCAGTGAAGGTGAACAATTTTGAAGTCGTTTTTGGAAGTTCAAAAATCGTGGCTAAAAATTAATGTAAATACACTTATTATTGTAATTGATTAATCAATTGAAGCATTAATTTCGACAGTACTTTATTTGTTTACTATGTATTTTGTGAAAAATCTTATCAAGATTGTTCAGTTTTAGCTTCAAAGATTCACAGATTTGTTCCAACTCAAGGCTGAAAAATCAGCGCTTTTAGATCTTCACAAATACACAAGACAGCTTTTTATACTTATAGAAATACATACGTTGACAGAAACTATTACCTTATAGAGGCCTCTTGAGAGAGATTAATAATTCATACCAAAACATGTTGGATCTCCCTTAACAAAATCTAAATGAAGAGCCTAAGAGATCAGCTAGAGATCAGCTATGAAAAATACCATAGAAGAGTTTATTAAACAAGAAAGAATTCTTATTTTAGTGGGTTCGATACCTGCTATCCTTTTATTGGTTATGAAAAATCATCAGCCAAGATAAATGCCAAGAAAAACAGACGTTTATGTTGTCGGCGACATTGGGCCCTTCAATAATTTTGCATGTACTTTTTTGGGGGTCCCTCGACATAGGCAATTTTATATGGGGTGCTATAATAAGAAGAAATAGTTATACCATAATTACTAGGGTGTTGATTTCTAGGGGGTAAGCTGTACCCAGTATAAGTTATGGCATGGCTTTAAAAGGTAATAACCTTTTATACACTACAATACATATATTATGAAAGGAACCAATTGACTTTAACCATTCTAGATAAAAATTCTTTTGCATCTAGTCAAGTTCCCGGGTAAGATTTGAACTCTTATTTAAATACAATATAACAAAAAGTAGTTCAAATTAATCAGTAACTGCATGCATTGGTAACTCATTAGTTATTATAATTATTACAAATTCGGCCAGTCTTCTTAAAATAGAGAGATTTTGGAGCCTACAATAAAAAATAGGTTGATATATTCTAAGTTTCTATAAATTAGAAAATAATAACAATTGATCAACATACTAATTTGCATTGAAATACTATGACTATTGGTCATTTTAATCATTTATTGAATTTTTAGATCGCCTACGAAAATCAGCTACAAGCTACAACATTTATGTACTACTCGATTTTTTTTTCACAAGCCTCCAAAATCTCTCGATTATTTTACTCGATTCTTAAACATCTAGTAATCGATACTAACCCATGACTCTCTTCCAGTGGTGAACTACCAGTGTCCACGGAATAAAGCCTGCGTGGTCGACCGGGTCAACAGAAATCGTTGTCAGTATTGCAGATTGCAGAAATGCCTCAAACTTGGAATGAGCCGTGATGGTGAGTACACAGCTTTATATAACTAAAAAAAATAAAACTACGTAGAAAAAAAGAATCTTTGGCAAAAAGATCCAACGGAATTCAATAATTAATGTGTCAATAGGCTAGTTTCCTAAAAAATAATAATTAGTCCGTCTTGTAGATTGTCCAAAATTAAGCGATACGTATTTTTTCTTTTTTAAATTGGATCAGAACTTGTTAAGATATAGCGTGTTAAAGTTGAGTGTGACGTCACAAGTTGCTACAATTTTCAGGACACTGTGACGTAAAAGGCCTTAATTAAAAAAAGAAAAAATACGTATCCAATATTTTTTGATTATTTAAAAAGCGGACTAAATATTATTTCATTATTTCGACCCTGGACACTACCCTATTTAGTGTGTGTAAAACCTCCTAAGTCTGACTAAAACTATGCTTTAACCGCAGCAAAATCGGTACAGCCAAACGTGAGATAATCGCGCATAAACAAATATACAGAGAGGTCAAACTGAGAATCTCTTTTTTTGAAATCGTTTAAAAATGCTCCCCATTGCCGTCAATTGGGGATGTGTCCCAAAAGTATGGTTTGGGTAAAAAAGTTATAGTTAAATGGTGCAACTTGATAGTTTTTGAGCTTAAAATTCCATAAATTACATACACATTATTCTTCTTTCTCCTGCCCTGTTCCCAAATATTACTTGGGGTCGGCGCAATATGTCATTTTCTTCCATTTTCCCCTGTCACTCGTCATACTGACACTCACTCCCTTCCTATTCATATCATCTTTCAGGCAATCCATCCATCTTTTCTTAGGTCTTCCTCTTCCTCTCCATCCATCTACATTCATACTTAGCACACACTTTGTTGCATGCGTATAATCCCTCCTCATTACATGTCCATACCACGACAATCTTCTACTTCTCATCTTTTCTGTAACTGGCGCTACTTTCAGACTTCCTCTAATGTAATCATTCCTCACTTTATCCATTCTTGTAAATTACATACACATTATATCATTGAAAATTGTCGTCAATCAATCAATAAAATCTTAAATGATAAGATCCGTTACAGAATATTTTATATATATATATATACTACAGAGTAGCATCCGGCTTAATTTTTTATCGAAACATACATGACAAAATATTACGTGTTCTGTTCAATGTTAAAAAATACAACTTATATCGGTCAAGTAGTAGTCAAGGTTAGTATTACTAGATTAATATATAGATTATTTTAATCAGGGATGTGGGTTATTTACGTCAAAACCTTTTTGAAATTGGGTTTTACCCAAAGACACACTTATACTCTAAATTAAAGGAGCCTTAACTTTCCTGGATAAGGGATAAAAAAACATATTGGTCCCTTTTATTTCTTGTTTGGTGGGAAATTAAATGACCCCTCCCGCTGTGGGTGCAGCGTGAGGGAGTGTCAGACTCTTACTGACTACAACCCACCATGTTCCTTCTGGAGCCCACAGTGTGCTAGGGCCGCGGTAACTCGCGTGAACAATCCCACAGCCCCAACAGACATTCTTAGTCCTTATGTTAGGTCAACTCTTTCTTCAGTAGTACTCCAAATCTTAGATTTTTGCTGTAAAAGCTTGGCAAAGCTACCCTTGAAATTATAATATTAGTTTAGATTCTTAATCTCGAAAGCTGAAGTCCTAAGTTCAGTTTCTGGGTCGCTCATTCTTGTATCGTTACTAAGCTGAAACTAATACGTATTTATTTACATATAACTACACATACCTACTTCTGTCTATCCTTATACCAAAAATAGTCGTTCCAAATTCCATTTTCAAATAACTAATAATCACAATAAAATAAAAGAATGAACTTACCTCAACACACGTGCGCCGATGAGGAAGCGAGCGCGCGGTCATCGACCTCTTATCAGGTACTGATAACGCTGTTTATAATACATAAGTACTCCACGTTGGTTGAATGTGAGAAACAGTCATGTATAAAAATACTAGCACGAACATATTTTAAATTGTGAGCAAAATTTTGTTGCTGGGCAAAAAAATATTTCGCCTTAGTATCAATATTACCAAATTTCATTTATGATTAAGAAAAAAATATAAGGCACTTACATGATTTTAAATTGTGGGCAAAACATTGTTGCTGGGCAAATTTTTTACTAGACCACTATGGCCAAATTACCACATCTCATTCATAGTTTAGTCAATTTATGCCCAATGCTGGGCAAAATATTTTTTGGGCAAGGCCAGTGCTGGGCTTAGGTCTACATGTTTTCAGCTATCGATATATCTTGTTGATAAAATTTTCCATAAAAATTCTATAAATATGGTATTGTTACTCGCATAGTACGCTATGATAATAAATTCATATAAAGATATAATGTGATAAAAACAGTGGCTATATGAATCATTACTTTGTTGCTACGTCTTACCTTAATCGATATTATTTAATCTAGAATTCTAGATAGCTTTGAAATACATATCTATAGGTCAGTTTTAATTTCAGTCTGAAACGTATTGAGCAAAAAGCTAAAATACTCACATTTGGGAAGTCATGAAAAAGTACAATTGAATACTGGTAACGCCATCTGTTGTCGAATTTCTTAAAACTTTGAGCAGTATTTTTACATTTACTACATATAAAAAATACTGTAGCATACTAGAGGTAAAGCATTCTTAAAAAACAATAATAAAATAAAGAGTAAACTAGAGAGCTTTTAGTCAATTATATTGAAGATTTCTCTTATGTATTGTATGCCTACTTAATACATTATTTCTACAGCTTTCAAAAAGACATATATCAGAGATTTCACAAAAGACCCGAGAAATTCACCTGTAAAACCATACATAGAGACCCCACCCTTAAAAAAACATACACCTTTTTCAAAAAACTCATCCACAGACCCCACGCTTAAAAAACAAACACATATATTTTCAAAAAACATGATTACCACGCCCTCTTTTTTTCCTAACAAACATACATAATAAATGATTAATAATAAAACATACTTATGATATGTCACGGCATCGCGTGCGCTCACATAGCGGGACGGCGTCCACGCGTGATGTGACGACTCGTTACGTAATACCTGTTACTGGTCGTTATCGATGATGGTTTGTCGATAGATTTTATAATTAGAGGGCTGTTAATTTACTTTTGTTGCTAGATTTTTTTAGACAAAAGCGTAAAATTTCTCTAAACTCGAACATTTTATCGAAATTATGTCTTAAATATGCAGCTAATAAAACTTCAAACTATCAAGCTTTTTAGTAGTGAACAAATCTTTAAAGTAAAAACGTCTGCCTAGCCTTTTCTTACTCATATAGGGTTTAGAGTTAACTTTCATCAAAATCCCTTAATCCATACCAACTTTTTTCCCCCGTTTACTTAAAAATATCTCTTATTTATCCAAACCATATCGGGAACTTCCTTAATCAAAAGCCCTCAATAATAACGACCATTATTACCAGACATAAAAAAAAGTACAAAGGCGTTATCTACCATTCAACTTTTGGCTTACATTCAGCTATATACCTTATCTCCATAACAGTTTATTCCCATATTTCCCATATAAACGATCCCTGCATTACAAACCTTCACATAACACGCCACGTGATATGGGCGTTACTTGTTGCACAATCACATCTTACGTCCATTTGTCGATACATACCTACCCTAGTTATGTCAATGTATTGATTTATTATGGGATGCTGTATGGGTCCTTCTTGTTGCTTGTGGCGTGGCGAGGAAAAATAAGTGTCGGTTGTGTCTCATTTTTGGGTGATGTTCTTTGACAGATACTTAGGTCTATCTATTTCTCTATATTTTTGATTGGGAAAATAGCTATGATGTTCTTTAGTAGTACCTTGTGTTGGTTTAGGCAGGTATTTAGAAAAACTAGCATTCATTAAAAACTCCAGTATTCTCATAATGTTATCTGTAGGTATTTTTACTGAATATTAACATTTTTGAAGCTGCATAGTTTTCATTATTTTTAGTGCTAATTATAATTTGTAAGTTAAACCCTTACCTATAAATAAAAAAACAGAATCTTACTAGCTTTCAACAAATTCAATTAACAACATCGATAAAAACGCAAACTATCGATAAAAATAAATTCACATCCCTAAACATTGTGCAATGTAGCAGTCGTGAAGCGTAACATAAACATATTCAAGTTTTTACACGGCTCACACACACATATACACCGACTCACACACACAGACAAACGGTTGGATTTATGTAACATGCACTAATTCTTCAAACAAGTCATATCGCTCTATATTTTATAATGTTTTTTTATAGTGACGTTCTCACGCGACTTTGCTTGTGTTTTTACACGTAATAAGATACTTACTGTAAATTCTTCGCATCATTGTCACTTAAAATGTTTCGGCTTTTGGGTACCAAAAAACACGTTCAAATTGAGAATTGTCCTTTTTGGGAAGATGGTAACAAATAATTAGAAAATTACCATTTTATTTGGAGTCAATTTTGTGTTTAAAACATAGTTAAATTTTCCATATCTAATTCATCTTCACATTCATCTCTGCGTTAAAACTTATGTCTATTTGCAAGTATGAAATCATCAAGGCACACTCGCTAAGCCTTCCGCATACCCGTCAGAGCCTCTTCTATTGATTTAACACCGAAAATAAATATTTTTCGACACAAATACAGTTCAAAGCCTACACTGTTCTTCTGAACAAACAACTATTGTTACTTATTTGAATGTTTCTACCAAAATCTGGAACGAGAAACTATACTTCGACTGTTCATAAGCTTTTGTAGAAAAACCAAATAGTAAGAACTTTGTTTTCGTACAAAATGTTAGGAATGAGAGCTCAACTTATACTAGCTATTTTAAAGTCATCGAACTTTCAAACAAAGAACGAAATTCATAGACGAATTCAAACAATCTGTGTTCCACGAAAAAAATAATTTAAGCTACTAAATTAAAAAGGCACGCCGCCAGGAATTCGATGTTTGAACCGCGTTCGTAATTCAAATCGGTCGCGTTGCCGCCCAACGGGATCGCGCAAAGTTACGTAGCAAGTAACGTCACTCGCACGACGTACTATACATACATACGTCAGAGTTCGCGAGTTCGTTGTTCTACTAGGCAGTGTGCCAACGGCCGAAGTGTCCCGGACGCACACAAGCACACAACTTATACACACAGCCAATCAACACCCGTTTGTTCACGCACACGAACACATAAACGCGTTTCGTTCTTTCGCACACAACTGCGATGGCTGTGTGCGAGTATTGAGTAACTAAGCGATGAAGCTAGGTGTCATTGAGAACATAATTGCATTGTATTGTTAGGCTTGCCGATTTTAGCTGCGTTTTTTTCGTCGTGTGAGTATTAAGAGGCATGGGAACGATGCGAATATCGGATTCCCTGTTATGTCATTAGTTTTTCGTGCGCGACGCGAGCGCTCGTGGCGGAGAGTGGCGGAACTAAAGTTCTTTATATTTCGTTTCCAGCGGTGAAGTTTGGACGGATGTCGAAAAAGCAACGTGAGAAGGTGGAAGATGAGGTGAGATTCCATCGCGCACAGATGAGAGCTCAGACTGACACGGCGCCCGACTCAGTATACGACGCTCAACAGCAGACGCCGAGCTCAAGCGACCAGTTCCATGGTCACTACAATGGGTAAGTTGCGCCATCTGTTATCGAATAGCTGAACTATAAAAGTCGGTCTTGTGTCTCCTTGGCTGTAGAGGTCCTTTTCGATATAAAAAATGCCAAGGAATTGTATACATATTGCGTAATTGATAATGCTCTTTCAAAAAGTCGAATTTGTGTCTTTAATAATAGAAGTTATTAGCAAAATAAACAGTATTCAGAAGAGCATAGCTTGTCCACATCAAACCAAACGTATACCATAATTTGGTATTCACGCAACTCGGTAATAAAATGCATAATGGTCAGCAGTCAAACGACAAAGCTGTGGCTCGTTAGAACTCCGAGCTTTCTAGTTTACCGTCACCGTTGTAATTCATTACTGCACGGACCTCAATTTGTGTCAGCGGTGCATCAGACGTCTGTCATTATTGTAAGCGACCAACGGTATACTGTCGTGACGAAGTTGAATGGCGCTTAACGGTAAACTGTAAATACTGCCACCTAGTATCGGGTAGCGGTACTAAGCGTTTCTCATTAAGAATGATAGATGGCGCTGTTTTTATTATTGCGCGCTTGAGACGTCTGGTAATAGATTTACGATTTGTTTTTCAATGGTATTAACAGTAAATGGTTGTAGAATGAGGGGAAAATGTTGACGCGACAGTTTTTTTTTAATCGAAGTGAGATAATACTTCAATTACTCATCATTATTGAGAGCTACTGTAATTGATATGTGTTGGAGTTCAACCGTAGTTTTTATTTCAAACATAGAGTAAATACCGCTTGAGTGGCTCAAATCTTTGTTCGCAGATTCCATATACCGTTGCTCCTTGTAATGAGACTCTAATTAGCATTCAACTGTATTTAAAGCATTGCCTACTTGTATATGCAAACTTATTATCATTAGAAGTCTTGGAAATACATAAAACGTTAGCATAACAAGCTGTTAACACAAAATCAATTTACAGCCACATTATTCTTCAAGTTTATTTTATAACTCATTCTAGTATTGGTAGCTTATTCAATGAAAAACAATTATGGTTTAAGTCTAAAGTTACTCTACATGTACTAAATTCAATTAAGATGGACAAGTCTAGGCAGATAGGTAGTATTTAATTGCTATAACATCTTAATAGTCTGAAATCGCCAATCCGTCTTGAGCACGCTCATTCCTTATCTATATGAGAACTGGCATAAGCCGATTTCGGCCATGGTGGCTATTTTCATCTAAGGAGATCATCCAGCTAGGTACGCATGACATTATAATGCACAAGCATTTGCGCAGCCACAGGTGCACTCACTATTCCTCCACTCTCATAACCCGAAAGGACGAAGGATAATTAATAAAATCTCACCATCTCTCGAGCCTTTTCCCAACTACGTCAGGGTCTGCTTCCAGTCTAACTGGATGCAGCGGAGTACCAGTGTTTTACAATGAGTGACTGCCTATCTGACCTCCTCAATCCAGTTACTCAGGCAACCCAATATCCCTTGGTTAGACAGACATAGTAAAACCTGTGATATACTTACTAATTTTTCTCCATTTCCACAGCTACCCGGGCTACGGGTCGCCGCTGTCCTCATATGGGTACAACAACGCCGGGCCGGCGCTACAGTCCAACATGGGAGGCATACAGCCTCAGGCACCTCAACAGCAGCCTTATGACGTGTCGGCTGATTACGTGGACTCCACCACGGCTTACGAGCCGAAACAGACCGGGGGATTCTTGGATCCTGATTTTATTAGTCATGGTATGTATTTTCTGATATTTTTGTTGTTTTTTTGAAGGAATGTTTTATGTATTTGTAGCAATATACAAAAACAAATGTGTGATTTGAAGGCTGAGGAGAGTGGGTCATGTAAAAAATATAATAACATTAAACATGTTCTTAATACTTCTATTGTAAGTGTAGGTTACTTCAATTTCGACAGGGTTTCTTAATAATTGGCCTTACTGCTATATGGAAATCAGGCCTTCAAATTGGAAGAATTAGGTAGCGATTTCTCACCTATTTCGTGGCAGGATAGAATGTAGAACTTACAGATTAGACAGCAAATAACCAATAGCTTCGTAGTGCATAGTACCTAACTAACATCCACCTTACCTATAGACGAACAACAGAAAGGGACAACAATAGTCCGACCATCCGGCTCAACATCCACCACGACAGCCACCACATCCACGACATCCATGCGACAAACATCCATAGAGCTACCAAGAACGCGAATACAGGAATTCGATCGCTACGAACAGGACAGGATCCAATCCCCAGCATCCATTTCCAGCGGAGTCATTAATATAAAGCAAGAAATAAAGCCAGAAACATCAATGGGAGTTGATAACCTCGTAGCCAGTTACGTGGACTCCACAACATTTTTGCACAGTCCGTCGAACATCCAACACAGTCCTATGGACATTCAGAATTCTGTGTTGGTCAGTGGGCAGAGTTCGGTTTCTTTGACGAGTGAGGATTTGAGCCCGGATGACCTGACTTCGAGTAGTGGTCATGGAAGATTGATGGATCCCTTGAATATGAATATGTCTGGGATGGGAATGGTAAATCCTAATGCTGTGACGAATAGAAGACATCAGGGATCCAGTCATAGTTCCAGTGATGATTTGCCTTGTAAGTCGACTGTTGGATCGTTGCAACTATTTGGTTTATTTTGCTAGTTCTTTTTTTGTTATTGTAGTTATTTTTTGGTTCGTTTTTATTTTGGTTGGACACTGTATTATTTCATATATGTATGTGAATCGAAATTGGTATTTATAATGGATGTCCTCGTTTGGGCACACTCTATTGTTACTACATAAGAAAATGACTGTCCTCATTTGGGGACATTCAGCCAGCATTGGATAAAGATTAAATAATTTTAATCAAGCTATCGTAGAGAACGAAAATGGCTCTAGACTAAAAATAATAAGACCAGTAGGTAATAACATTTCAAATTATTTAATACGAAACACACAAATTACAAGGAAATTTCACTCAGTAACCAAAGCTTTACTCGTCGGCTGAAAGACTAAATCATTATTATCCCAAATTACGTTATATCGTTGTCCACTGAAGTCAAATGGGAATGTTCGGAGACTGCTTCTCAACTGAAAGTAGACAAAGCCTTACTTTAATATTATAATTAAAAGAGTAACTCTGTCTGAAGCACCAAAACTAAAAGACTGATTAACGAAGGATTTCAATAACCTGTCTGGTGATTTCGGATTAGAGAATTTTGGCAATAGCTTTACTGAAAAAAAAATTACATCTATCTGTAATTGCAAGTAACAGATAGATACGTTATAGAAAGCCACAGTGAATATGAGAAAGTAACTGTCTGTTGGACTTTCACGCCATAATTTCGGACTTTGAAAATAATGGGCGGGTTCGATAGAAGGCGCGTAAGGCAGCTAGTAGCATTCCTCTTCCCCCGAACCACCGCATTTTGGCGTTCTACTTTCTTAGGAGATTTTGTGTTATGATATCTCCGCTAGTCCCTTTTCTCTCCATGGTTATATGCGACGCAATTATAGTATAGATGTAAAGATAAAAATGGAACTTACACCACCAGGGAACCCAGTTTCAGCTCTATATTGCGGATTCTGTGGACTAGGACAGGGCCTCTGATCCCGTATTATCAACATCGGCAGCGGGATCACGGGCAGAGACAAACACAGCGGCAATAGACAAGCTAGAGCAACCATAGATTAGTGTTTATGGTTTTCTTTATACTGTGAATAATAGTACTGAGTCTCAGAATAGAACTAAGAAGGTGGTATTTAGACAAAACATAGCTAAATTTCTTTGTAGGTACAAAAAAGGCCTGTCTGAATATATTATAGTTAACGTAACAATTAAAAAGTCTTGTTGAAATAATGGATGATCATGTTTTTAACATTAAAATCTATGACAACACCGTCTAAGGCTCCCTATTTTACCAGCGTACAAGATTTTGGCCTTTCTTCAAGCGTTAAGGCTCGTAAAACACCAGGAGGCTTTGGGCCTTATTAAGTGCCAGAGCAAAAACATATATTTTTTTTTGTAAAATCTGACTTTCTTCTTAGTATTAACACACAGTGATGTCGTTATAAAGTTTTCACATATAGAGCTTGATTTACAATTAATATACAACAGTTAACTATGCATTATTTTTATTATAATAATTAAATAATATACTTACGCCAACATACACAACAACAGGTACCCAATAAAAAGGCAGAAAGTGGGTCTATACCCATCTTTATAATTTTCTATCAAGTTATCCCATATTTTGCTGAAGGGTTTATGATATAAACAATATAAAACCAATTTCTTCAAAATCGTTAAATATTCAACATTTATTTGTCAATTTCATGGTAATTTTGACAGTTCATTGTCAACGTCAAAAGTTTTTTTTCTGTTATATTTTATTTGAGTTTGGTTATGTTATTATTTATTTTTGTAATTTAGAAATATAATAATGTAATGCTTGCTGAAATTGTGTTTAGTATTATTTTGTAAAAGATTTTTATTTCGTTACCTATAGAAACATTTAGTTGCAAATTGAAAACAACGCCATCTATCGACGGGTAGCTAAACGTGTTCTTTCTTCCACAGCGGAGGGTGACATCAGCAAAGTTCTGGTGAAGAGTTTGGCAGAAGCACACGCAAATACCAACCCCAAACTGGAGTTCATTCATGAGATGTTCAGAAAGCCACAGGATGTCTCCAAGTAAGTATAAAAAAATAATGTAACTTTCAAAACACTGCTTAATTTTTCTCTGTTATTGAAATTGGAGGGAGGGTTCAAAAAAGTTCGCATGTCTGAGTGAAAATCACCATTTTAAAAGAAATATACCCAAACATTTTCCTAACAGAAAAATCTACCCCTGCCCCACCTGGGCATCGAACCCTGAACCGCAGCAGCAGCCTCTGCCACTAAATAAAAGGGTTGCTATCAAAAACTATAATTTTTCCCACCATAAAACATAAAACTACTTATAACTTATAACACTTTTAAACTCCACTTATAATTTATAACTACTCATAACTTATAATTGTGCTTTTTTCTTATAACTTCTTTTACTCATTGCAGGCTTCTATACTATAGTTCAATGACGTACGAGGAAATGTGGCTGGATTGTGCAGACAAATTAACTGGGATGATTCAGAATATTATCGAGTTCGCTAAACTTATACCCGGGTTCATGAAACTGACTCAGGATGATCAGATTTTGCTCTTGAAATCTGGTGAGTATGGTATCCATTGATCATTTCATTTTCATTATATAAAATTTTGTTAAACAACATTTAAGAACAATACTAAAAATAATTACTATACACAATAGGGAAGCAATTTTTCTGCAAGCTATTTAATTTTACTGTCAGATATATTTTACCTTACCACGCAAAATAGTGTTTGAAAAGAAACTATAAAAAATACAAAAACTGTTTCCGTTCATACGATAAAACTCTTTCATATTTTTCCAATAAGCAATAAACAATTTAACAAGTACCGTTTTCACCATCATTCATTAACCTCATGGCATCATATACCACACCCCTATCAATCTACGCGTTAACAACCGATACGAGGTTTTAGGCCATAAACAGTTTTGTTATATCTATCCCACACTCAGCAATTTGATCCCTTATTCTTTGAGGAAGGCTATATTCTACTTTTTATATGGGTACGCAAAGAAGTCAACCACAAGATACGGATGAAACCGCTGGCAGAAGCTAGTATATACTGTTCTTCTCATCACGCATCCCATCTCTACTAAAACTTATGGCCCAAAACCTCATCAGTTAACGCGTAGACCATATAGACCATTTTCTAAATAACCCTTTCTCCATCAGGCTCGTTCGAGCTAGCCATAGTCCGGCTGTCGCGACTGATAGACGTCAATCGTGACCAAGTGCTATACGGTGATGCGGTGCTGTCCATCAGAGAATGTGTACATGCACGGTGAGTTCATTTTATGGGCTTTTTACTACGATTCTAGAGTTAAATGTAATATTCTGATTTTAAATGTAACTTTGAGGAATATTTTTGAGAGTTGGCTCTTGTTATTTTCCTTTGATTTTAATGGAAATAAAATTGCTAAAAATATAGTGTATTTGTGAATTTAAGAAAGTTACATTTAATCCTAGAATTTTACATTAAATTATGAAGACAAGTTACATTTCGGTAAATGACATTTTATATTTATTATCATTTCTTTTCTTCACCATCAATGTTTTTCTTTTTATAACTTATATATAATATTTGAATTCCAGTGACCCCCGCGACGTGGCACTAGTGGTTGGTATCTTCGACGCGGCGAAGACGATCGCTCGACTCAAACTCACTGAGACTGAACTGGCGCTATACCAGAGCCTTGTGCTATTGTGGCCAGGTAAGAAATTGACCATTTTATCCTTATAGTATATGGTTTCATTATTAAATGCTTTCTTATTGAGAAGTCAGTTAAAAACTGGCAATAACGGTCCCCTTAAATATAATAAAAAAACAGGATCATTAAAACATCAAGGACCCCCAAGAAGTCTATAAAAACATGACTTTTCTTGTTTAATCACAATATTAAAATAAGTTTGTTACCCATAAGCGTTGCAGTACCTTCAAGTTTGCAAAATGTCCCAAAATTCTGTTCTCAAAATAACTAGATCATAATCTTTCCTAATTCAACCCCACAATACAAAGATTTTAAATTCATATCAAGTACATCTAACTTAAGTATATACTAAACCAACCCAATTTAAATTCTCAGAGCGGCACGGCGTCCGCGGCAACCCTGAGATCCAGTGCCTCTTCAACATGTCGATGGCGGCGATGCGGCACGAGATCGAGACCAACCACGCCCCCCTCAAGGGAGACGTCACTGTGCTGGACACGCTGCTCGCCAAGATACCCACCTTCAGGTATGTACTACTGAGGAACCTTGAGTTATTGTAGATCAACTACCAACAGTGCTTTCACCATGTCTCGTAGGAACTTCTTTTCGCACTCTGGTAAAAGGTAGCCTTCAGTCTACCTCGATAAATGGGCTATCTAACACTAACTCAATTTTTGAACGCCGTTACATAGTTGTCTGTATTTAATTAATTCTAGTAAGAAGCTAGTAACTTTGAAACAGACTAGAAAAGTCACTTAAGTTTTGAAACTAGCAGAAAGTAGGCACAAGAACAAAGATGGGTTCTCTTTATCCGTAGATACCATCCCACTTCAGTCAATAATTTTTATGAGATCCAATTCTAAAAAAAACTTAAAGCAAATTAATTGAACGGCTTGCATCTAGAACACTGTAGATATTCAGATTTTCATTTCCTCTATTTGTATTTACAGAGAACTATCGCTGATGCACCTGGAAGCACTGTGCCGCTTCAAGGCCGCCCACCCGCACCACGTGTTCCCGGCCCTCTACAAGGAGCTGTTCTCACTCGACAGCGTCCTGGACTACACCCACGGCTAAGCCCAGCGTTGGGCAACCAGGTTTCTATCAGATTGCGTTAAAACGATCTCATTTTTGCCCAACATAGCTGGACGGTGGCATTTTGAGACCTTTTCAAAGACTCTTGACAGCTTGACAGCTATATTAAATATTTTTTTTTATATAATTTTTAATTCCTCCTCTAGGTAAAACTAAACGCAATTAAATAGATTTGTTAATATATTTATAATTGTATGTATGTACCTTGAGACTGTTAAAATATTTACTTAAAAGTATGTACGTACAATAATTAAAGGAGGTTTATTTAATTCGATTCTAGTTACATTTAAATGCGTTTAATTTTACATTTAATCTCAGAATATTATGATTTTTTTCATTTGTTATGGAATTCTCTTATTATTATTTTTCATAACATGAAATATTATGTAGCGTTACACACATTTTTTGTGGATTATCTAATACAGAATTAGACATAATGTATGTTTGATTGTGTATTGTATACAAAGGAATATCGTAATATAATTATCGTAAAGTGTATCTAACTCTGAATGAAGAAATAATAATAATTATTATATAAAGATATAATAATAGGAATAGAGTTTTTATTAAGAAATAAATAAAAAAGTTATAAAGGTGTAGCAAGTTAAAGATCACACAGTTTCAATCGTACGAAACTTATTTTAAATAGGACTTTTTTTATTAATTTTAACAGTTTTTTAAAGAATGTAACTTGTTATTTATTTCAAATGATTATTATTATTATTGATGTTTTTTTCGCCTCTGTAGATTTTCGATTTAAGTTGTAATATAGGAATACATGATACTGCCCATTTTTTTGTATTTTTTTCGTTGTTTTTAAATAAAGAAGTACATATATGTCGAATATGTTGAAGCGATGGAAAAATGCAAATCATAATTTAAAGTAATTTTAAGTCGTGCGTTGAACAAAATTTCCAATTGTGAATGAACTTTCTGAAAAGAGAAATCAAATTTTCACGGACAAAAAACATTTTTGTAATACTTAGCAGGCAATTTTTATTCATTTTTTCATTTTTTTCGCGTGTAGAGTAAATTGATCTCATTTTTTTTCATATTCTTTGCTTGGGTGCCATCTTCGGAATTACGTCACATTTTGCATAATAAAATGAAATAAGAAAAAGATAAAAAACACAATTTTTGCATAATAAAACTGTTGTACTTTACCCTTTAATACGTAAATTATTTTTTTATTACCGTTTTTTTTATTATTTTAGCTTGACGCGATTTTATACGTATATTTTTAATTTAATTTAAATTGCCTGCTACTAATAATTAGAATTATTAAAATAACCATCAATTTTCTAACATTACGCTAAGTTTGTCGAATAGCCTTTACTATAGACTGGATTATATTAATGTTAATAAAAAAGTATAAATCTTAACTTGTATTTTGTAAATAGTTATTAATCGTATGTATTTTATATTAAATATCATAAGGTTCGATGGGTTATCTTTAATTTTACATTCTATTAAAAAATATAATAAAAGAAACAAATTTTTCAAAATGACCTCCGAGCGCGCTTGACAGATCATGTGAAAAATGTTGTTTTTTTCCTTTCTATATATTATATATTTTTTGTTAAATAAAGCAATCTGTTATTGTCTAGTTTGGTTTTATTTTTTTTTTATTTCCTATTTTCCTTTATTTTTATTTTTTTTACTACTCATAAAATAGGATAATCTTATAGTGAGATCATAATAGTTTAAAAAATCATACGGGTGGTTCAAATGTTAATTTTTAAACATGATAATATATTTTAATTTTTATTAAAACTCAGATATATAAGTAGAGATAATTAATTTTTAATATTTCCACAACTATTAGCATATGCAATACAGTTTTTCAAAGAGTGTGTACTCTTTTTTTGCAAAAATAAAATAAAAAAATGTAAAAACCTAGGCGCACACGTTTAGATTGTTTAGTCATTATGTTTAGCTTCTGTATGGGAATGTCCAATTTGTTAAATAATTACTTTTTGTAAAAATAATTGATTTGTTAAATAATACCTTTGTTAAATATTATGACATAATTTTTGTGTAATAGTAATGATTGTGTTAATCAATACTAATTTATTTTTTCCGTATTTTAGAATTTTTAATTAATAAGTAATCATATTATTTTTTACTTTCAGGGTATGTATGTTTTTCTTAATTGTCCCATAAACAGCTACAATTGGACATTTCCCATGAAGGTTTACAAAATAAAATTAGTAAAAAAACGAAACATTGGTGAAAAACGTTTTAGAGCACTAAGACTGAAAAATATTGGCTGAAAACCTATTACCTTCGCTTAACAACAACAGAAAAAAAACAATAAATAAAAATTTAAACAAAAAAATATTCAGCGTCTCCTTGAATTTCTTGATTCTGAAATTCTGACATTCTGATATTATATGTCTGACACCGGCCATGTATCACGAATTTATTTTGAAAAATAAAATCAATAAAATGTTATTGAGAGATAAGGGTCCTACGCATTTGCGATTTTTCACGGAATTTTCAAAATATATGTTTTTCCGTTTATTTCCAAAGAAGTTACAGATATCAAGCTAGTGTCTTGTTCTTTCTATTTTTTTCATTTAATCAAAAGCGATAATTTTAATTTTTTTGCTAGTTTCTCTTAAATTGAATGAAAAGGCTGAATATAAAGTAACTTGAGATTTTTAACGCTTTCTTTCTTTATGAATTTTCCCATTGTATTTAATCGCTTTTTTCCCAACTTAACTCCAGATTTTTAAGCAATTATTTCAAGAAAAAATAAAAATATAATCGCATCGCCAAAAAAAATTGCAAGTGTGTAGCTACCCTTAACAGTGCCGTGTCCACAACTTCGAGCAAATCTTAGACTTGATTGGTGCAAATCGAAGGGTGAAGAGAGCGATATCCTGCCTCTCTCTCGCACATATGCATGAAGTGTCAGTGCGATAGTGATAGATATAGGGTAAACTTTTACTTGCTGGTAGATTTAGTAGGTATTTCTAAAACTTTTGTACTATGTTTTGCTAAATTTTCACTAAAAAACTAATATATAGATTTGGACACGTAAAGGATAGTTAAAAAAACGTATTTTGGAAAAAGCAAGCATGATAAATCAGGGAATAATCGGTCATGGGTGTCTGTGTGTTTTTTACAAAAATTGGTTCGATTAGTCAAATATGTTGTTTTTTTCATTAATTAATTCGTAATTTTTTTCTAAGAGTTTCTATTTTGTAAAACGGTACCTACGAATTTACGGGTATCTGAGATCATTATAAATAGTGAAAAAAAGAAATAAAAATAATAAAATTTTTGTATGTCTTGTTTTTCTATGAGATGATTTATATTATCAAAAATATTAATTTGTTAATGAAATAATTAAGTATTTTTACACATTACCTGAACATATGAAGAGTAACAAATATTAAAAATAAAAAACATAATATATCTATGTAAAAAACAGAATATATTAAAAAACATATTTTGTATGCGCGATATTATCGAAGATGTGAAAAAAATAAAAATAAAAAATAGTAAAAATCTTTTTTTACTCATTTTTTCGTTTCGGCTGAGCTTTTTTCGATAATATCGGGCATCAGCTTTGTTGGTTTATGAAGTCAAATACAAAACATTGTACCTATGTACCTAAAGTAGATAATGGTGAATTTTGAGAACCAATAGTAAATAAATGTTATTGTTTTTATTATTATTCTCGAATCACTTGCAAATGCTTTTGTGTTTTATTTATTATATGCCTGAAGAACCTTTAGATAATCAGTGGATGGAAATATCTGCTCTTACCCTACTTCCAGGAAAGGAGAGTGTAAAGTCCATCCGAAATGGAAATTAAAAGACCAGAAGTCCGCCAGATAAGATGAAATATGCTTATACATAAAGCAATTCACATAATATAGAGTAAATTAAAAAAAAACTGACTACCTACAACTATACATACTTAAAACATGTTGACGGCCATATTCATATTTCCAAGACAATTGTATTATCAAATTACTTCTTTAAATTAAGTAATAGAGCTGGTGTGACTTGAACGGCGCTTCGTTGACCGTAAGCCCTAGACCATTAGGGTTTTTACAGATCTATCCAGGTTGTAAGTCTGGACGAGATTTTCTGTGAGAGGTTTATGGAAAGCTGCACACAGGACCGATGGGAAATAGGAATCAGTAGGTACTTACAAAGTTCCGCCGGTTGCTGCAACTTGATCCACTCACACAGTACACAGATCACTTGTACACATGTTATTTATGGTTTGATGGGCGCCCAGTAACTCCCTGCAGGGGTTGTTGACTAGTTTAAGAAGTTTATTGAAGTTTAGACATAGTTTTTGAATTTATTTTGCGGCGCGTTATGGCGGCCGGCGTCGTGTTTTTGATTTGACACTCGCGCGAAAGTTTTTTGTATTGACGGTGGCGCCACGTCTCGCTTGGTGAGTGGCAGTTTTTGGAACTAGGAGAGGGAAATGGTAGGAACAAGGAATGCATGCAAGCTCAAACAAGAGCATAATAAAAACGATAAACGAAAGTGGCATTATTGACAGACGCTTTGCCAAATGAATAAAATAAACTATTTTATTTTGGACCTAGTCAAATACCCAATTAACTCATTCACAAGTTACAATATTCGTGACTTTTTTTATTTTACTAACGTTTTTAATTCATTATTTAACAAATCGAATAATATTAAATTATGATTTTTAAAAGGTGCCTTCTTCAATTTCGGATACCTACTACCAAAAATAAATAAAAGGCCTACAAAATAAAGTATTTAACTATCTAGAAAAGTATATTTCTCAGACTAATCTTTATTTATTTCTAATCTTACCTTTCTAATAAAACACACAAACTTATTTTAACTTTATTCATTACAATAAAACATCACCACCCTTTACACACAAACTTACATTTAAAAATAATAATCACAGATTATACACAATTTCCCAAAAAACATATTCTAAGAAGATTTAACTTTTCCGCCATTACGAATTTTCTCCTTTCCCCAGAGTAAAGAGTATAGTTTAAATTGAGCTAGATATACAGTTAGACCTAAGAAGAATACTAGGGCTTGGAATATCGGGAAGTAGATAGTTCCGTATGTGTGGTGAAAGATTGGGTACGGGAATAGTCCTCGTTCGTAGTATGTGTGAAGAACTCTGCAAAGAAAGAAAATAAGTTTTTATTCATCAACATTTGGGTTAAATGGAGATGCATTTTTGTGGCAATCAGAATATTTACAGACTAAATGTCGGCCGACAGTTCTATGGCCCGCTGGTTATATGACAGTTTAGTTTAAAGGTAATTGTGAATCCAATAAAAGTTTTTAGTTCGTCTATACCGGCCAAATATGATCGTCTACACGATGAATGTGTGCATTATACCATTTGCCTCCATGCCTTTTAATTTATGAGCCCAACCAAATTATCAGTCGTCTAGAAGATTGCAGGCATTAGGCAAACGTGACTCTGGTCTGCGACTAGTGGATGTGGTACATGAAAATATGGCCTCAGATACTCGAGAATAGTTTCTCAAGCTAACAAGCTAGTACTTCTAATTTCTTGTAGACAAAAGTCTATTTATTTCTACGCCAGCAAGGTAACTTGTTAACATCCCACGGAGTTCTTAATAGGATGAAGTTCTATTTAGGCATATACATAGGTGGACCGGTAAACCCTAAGGGTCTAGACAGACGGACTGCATTTCGACTGCAATCCAACTGCAATTTGCAGTTTGAATGCAGTTGACACGACTGCAAATAAACTTCAAAACACGACTGCACGCCGACTGCATCCCAACTGCAATCGGACTGCACGTTTGATTTGCAGTTCTACTGCAGTCGTGTCAACTGCATTCAAACTGCAGTTGGATTGCAGTCGAAATGCAGTCCGTCTGTCTAGAGCCTTAAGAATAAATAAAAATAAATACAAAATCTTTCATACTTACACAGTATTATACACGACGAACAAAGCTACCATTATCGCCAAGTTAAGCCGATGTGACTTAGGCGTATGTCTTGGCAAAAATGCAAATTCCCACAGCGCTGCAGGCAAGATGCAGAAATGCATCACCAAGTTAGATTTGAAGGAAAATATCTTGTCGATAAACGCTGGGAATAGGAGCTCTCTGTCGTATATGAATATCGGCCAGAATATTGTGAATATTACCTGAAACAAAAAGAAAACTGTAAAGTTGTATGTTTTACAAATAACATAGTTATCGGTACGAATCTTGAGCGCTGACCATCATCTGCGCAGAAGTGATTTATTATCAAAGAACCAATTCCGAGTGACGGCTATGACGCGATGCGCTGTGGGCCATCACCGCTTTAGCCCGCTCCCGCGTATCACTTCATACCACAAAAGGGACCCAATAAATTACTTCTGCGCAGGTGAAGGTCAGCTCTCAAGATTCGTGCCGATGATTACAAATACTTTGACATTGGTTTTCAAGCAAATGGTTTAACTATCCTGCGCCTGATCTTTCGGGTCGGGCCGAAGTCGCTTTGTGGGTCTTAGAAACTTTCACTTAGCAACCAGAAGCCTGGAAGTAGGTGATTGATTCACCCGTGCATCGGAGAGCACGTAAATGTCGGTCTTGCGCCTGATCTCTCTCCGGTGGTGTAGGATTGTCATTCCATCGCGCTATGAGAGTGAGGGAATGGTGAGTGCACCTGTGTCTGCGCAAATGCTTGTGCACTATAAGTAATATGTCCTGCGCAACTGGCTGATCGCCTTCCATGAGAACAGCCGCCGTAGCCGATAATCGGCTAGGAGGACATAGTCATATCTATGTCTATAATTTTATGGTCTAGAATCGGTCGGTTTTAATAGTCTTACATTATGTATCTGGGATAAGTAAAATATCTACACCGATTAAGATAAAATTATAAGTACTAACGTAGCTAAAACCCAGAAACTAGTACGTAGGTCCTTATATAATGGTTAATATATCTAGATATGTATTTAAATATGTGTTTATATGTTTAGTAGGTACAGACTAAGAGGTCGTAAGAACTGCTTTTTTCCCACATTTATTAATAAGCTAGACAATGTGACATTAGTTAGCAAAAAAGGTTTTAACATTATTTATAATTTGCGTTTAGGTAATAAAGTCAGTAAGTTAGTAATTTAACTTATATTCTGAGATATGTACTTAAGTACTAGCTGCTGGCCCCGGTTTCGTCCGCTGTGGTTGCTTGTGGCATTTTCGCGCACCCGGATAAATTGTTGCTATTCTTGGTAAAACCTTGGTAAAGCGTTTTTAAACCAAACCATTATCTCTAAAAACCAACCCCTTTGAAATATAGTAATCTAGGTAAAAAAATATACAGTTACCATTTATTTGTTTGTTTGCACCCTGAAGCCTCCGAAACTACTGAACCGATTTGAAAATGTCTTTCACTGTAGAATAGCTACACTATCCTGAAGAAACATAGGCTATATTTTATCCAGGTACGGGCAGAATTTCCCTCGGGACGCGGATATAACCACGAAAACAGCAAGTTATAAATAAATTTATTAGTTATAAATGATATATTTACTTACCGCAGCCACAGTAAATATGACAGAAGAGAAGTATGTTTGTCTGAATCTTCTTATACTCTTTGGTATGAGATTATCTCTGCCAGTCACCGTCAGTAGATCACAAGTGAATGCCAGGGCGAAATATGACATTTGAAAAGCCTGGAAAATACAAAAAAATATTTGAGCTATGAGTTTCCAAAGATATTTGAACAAAGTATGAGTCTCCAATTAATTTTAAACGACTTCAAAAAAAAGGTAACTCCGTTTAACTAGTTTGTATGTTTATACCATTAGCTGCCTTTTGGCAGAACCGATTTTGATGAGGTTTTCAGCTTGTATTTGTCAGATTAATCCAAGACATTTTTCGGAAGGTAATTGGGACTCTGCTATCATTTAAATCTCTGGCAGTCTTTTTGGAAATCAGAAGCCAGAAAGTCAGACAGCCAGTCTTACCAAGGAGTGTCTTGCCTAAGTAACTAGACTGAGGAGGTCAGCTAGGCAGCTCCATAATATATGAAATACTTTACACAGCTGCAGCAGGTTAGACTGGAAACCAACCCCAACATAGTTGACAAAAGGCTATGCAGCTAATATACTTACAATATTCCAAACAGTAAGATACCGGCTCTGCATGGAAGTCATCCTCTTGACATCAGGGTCCTTCATGATCTCCTCATTCTGCATGGAGAGTAGCATCACGACGGAGTTGGCTCCATGCAGGCCCAGGGTCACGCCCTGACCTGCTAGTCTGTAGTAGATTGATGAAGACATGGCCTGGAATTGGAGAAAAAAATGTGTTTTGGAAGGCAGGTGAAATTGCGTTGATCAGCGTTTTCGCATTAGCGAATTTTTCGTTTCGTTATTTCAATCAAAACATTGATAAAACTACTAGTACAAAAATGACGTTTAAAATCTAGGGACAGATTTTTGCAGCTTAGAATGAGTCGTGGTATTCCCGGTTTTCAGTTTTACTCCGTGCGACAAAAATCCGATTGTATGAACATTCATAATCGACTTGCTTTCACCCGCGCCCCAGAGGAATTACTTCCTAGGCATAGAAAACAAAATAACCTAGATGTTATCTATACTTCTATACTAATATTATAAAGAGGAAAACTTTGTTTGTTTGTTTGGTTGTAATGAATAGGCTCAAAATCTACTGGACCATTTTTTAAAATTCTTTCACCATTCGAAAGCACATTATCCACGAGTAACATAGGCTACATTTTATCCCGGTACGGGCAGTAGTTCCCACGGGACGCGAGTGAAACCGCGGGAAAACGGCTAGTAAGCTATATAAGTTTCATCAAAATCCATCCAGTAATTGCAGCATTAAACAGTAACAAACATACTTACATATCCACGAAGGTATATAACTACGGACATCCATAATAGCAATATCTCGCATTTATAATACCTATTAGTATTAGGATCATATCTATTATATAATTACTATTATGGAGAGATATGAAATTTAGTGTATGTCATCCGAGTCAGCAGTATATTAGGATAATTATCTAATTAGCGATTTACCTACAATTAATTAATTGTTTTCGATTAAATAAAAATGTAATTACTCTCTAAAATGTAATCGATCTTTCTAATCGGACCTTATCTACTAATATTTCCTAATACGTTTTCTGTTGATTGTGTAATACATATAATATTATTATAGTTATCGGCACGGATATTGAGCTCTCGGCGGAAGATCGCTTTGGGCACTGTACACTTAAGGCAATAAACCAATAAATTGTTTCTGCGCAGGTGAAGGTCACGGCTCAATATCCGTGCCGATGATTATACAGAATCAACAGAAAAAACTACCAGTAAGAAACATATATCGTTAGGCTTAGGGAAATATATTTTAAGTAGAGAACCGTTCTAGACAACGGCTGCTACAAACAAAGTCATTGTTATACTTTTTGGAATACATATTATTTATATAGTTTTCGGCATTGAAAACAATGTACAAACTTGTCGCTCCGGTTTCCCTTCCTTTTGTACAAATAAATACATCCTGCATTCATTAAAAGTACGCACATACGAGTATTTTTTATGTATTTTATTTTTAATCTGATTATTTGGTCGTCAACAAGTTTTTGCATATTTGGAAACAACCAGAATAAGCGTCTTAAGTGAAGTAATAATTATTTCTGGTTGAACGTGCTAATCTTAGAAACTACTGGTCCAATTTGAAAAATTCTTTTACCCAGTTTCAGATAGCCCAATCATCAAGGACAAGTAATAATAGTTATCATTTTTCTTGGGGTTATTTATTTTCAAATATAATAGATAATCAGGAACGTATTACGTATGCAGTATGCTAAACATGTAGATAATATTTTGTATAACTTTTAACAGCGGCGGCCCTAGGGGTGTGCGAACTGTGCCTTCGCACAGGGCCTCGCGCTTGGGGGGGCCTCGCGCTACAACCCACACTAATATAAAAAAAATATAATTAAAAAATATATATCTGGTCCAAGAAAAAAAATATGCATTTTTTCTTTAGGTATTTTTATTTGTGCTTAATTCCGAGTTTAATTTGAGAGTCCTTAAACAAACAATTTTAAAAAATTCGGCTGTTCAGTACCGTTCTTCTAACATGATTAGAGTACTTTTATGTCCACTCCTACTTTTACGTCCTACTCAAAAATTTTCGCGCTCGCTACGCTCGCGGCTGCTCACTTGTCAGGACCGTTCATTCTAACATGATTAGAGTAGGTACTTTTATGTCCCAAAACTCAAATTTTTTCGCGCTCGCTGCGCTCGCGATTTCACCTTGCACTATTGTTTCCTATACAAGTTTAGGTGCTTTAGTGACCCAAAGCTCAAAAATTTTTGCGCTCGCTTCGCTCGCGGGTGCTTTATTTTCCACTTCTTTTATTTTTTTCATCCTTTTATAGCCAAACCTAGAAGGTAGCGCCGCTTGTAAGTCCTTTTATTAACAAGAAAATAACTCCTAGCTCGCAACACAGACTTTTCACGTAAGACAAAGGGCCTCGCATAGACCTGCCGCACGTAGCCTCGCAATGGCTAGGGCCGCCGCTGACTTTTAATCAATGTAATGTAGTCAAAAAAGTTTATAATCAAGTCGGAATTTATTACTAGAGTCCTTGCAAGTCTAGCTTTTTGTAGATAAGTATGTATATATTATATAAGTTATATTATTAGCGGAAATGTGTTACTTAAGTCTATCAAATATTTAAATTCTTTGCCCATACAGCCATCTTTAGGAATTACAAATACTTCCGAGGCATTCTAAATAATTTCGAATTGTATAGCTACATTTTCGTGAACACACACATTTTCGAAATAAAGATTATCATTTAAAACATATTTTGACAAAACAGGTCTCGTTAATTAGGGTTTAGTGTTTAGTCATAAAATATCATATTAAATTCTTTATACACGTTTTTGTCCATCTTTTTTAAAGCTTTGTTCTTTTGACAGATTTTTTTATAGAATTGTAAAAATGTAACAAATATTTATATATAATTAAACATATAAAATAAAAAAAAAATACAGACTTCAAAATAAGAACCTCGGTTAAAAAAGGATAAATCAATTAATCAAATAATTAAGATAGGTACAAACATTTAAAATAAAAATACTGTTTGTATTTTTCACATAGAGTCTAAAATTAAACAGTTTTTGCTATATTTTGACCTGACATTCAAGAGTGAGAGAACTTTAGTATATAGGCAATGTATAAAAAAGTAGACTTATAATTATACCAACCGGTTTCTATAAGTTATTTTGAGAACTGGTTGCTAGTAAAATCCTTTTTGATACTATACAATTTTTTAAACGCGATAATTGTAAGGACATTAATATAATAATGCATGTCCTGTCGAGGCTGCGGGATTGTTCGCGCGAGTTACCGCGGCCCTGGTACACCGTGGGCTCCAGAAGGAACATGGTGGGTTTAGTCAGTAAGAGTCTGACACTCCCTCACGCTGCACCCACAGCGGGAGGGTTTATTTGATGATTTCCCACAAAAAAGGATGTATGAAGCCAGAAAGTCTGTGCCGGTCGCCTGGGTAACTGGGTTGAGTGAGTCATTGAGGCAATGGCTCCCTGGTCAATATTGGTAACCGCGCGAGACTGGAAGCCAATCCTAACATATGTAGATGGGAAAAGGCTAGGCGGATGATATTTGTTACTGTATTTCAGAATGACATAAAGATAACTTACTACAGGTGTAGAGGAAGTAGTTCTCTCGGGACGCGAGTGCACCCGCGGGAAAAACTAGTAGATTCTGTGCAAGGCCATCCAATATTTATTTATAAAGTATTTTTCAGGAAATGGATCCGTGTAGATGACGTATAAAATTAATCAGGCATATTATTTTTTAATCGCAAGATAAAGATATTAATTAGGTATAGCTGATAAAAAATTGATTTCATTTGGAACTATGTACCTAGCTGTTTCCCGCGGTTTTACTTGCGGCCCGTGGGAACTACTGCCTGTACCAGGATAAAATATAGCTTATGTTACTCGACAAGAGTGTAGCTTTCTAACAGTTAAAGAATTTTTCAAATCCGTTCAGCAGTTTCAAAGTCCTTGGGGTACAAAGAAACAAACACAATAATTTTAATTGTTTCCTCTTTATTAGGTACATTAAATTGGATCGCATAGATAGATAAGTAGGAGTGTAGAAAAAACAAAGTACATGAATTAAATAAACTACCGAAATTAATCCTACTAATATTATAAATGCGAAAGTTTGTATGTATGGATGTATGGGTGTATGGATGTTTGTTACTCTTTCACGCAAAAACTACTGAATGGATTTTAATGAAACTTTACAATAATATAGCTTATACATCAGAATAACACATAGGCTACAATTTGTAAACATATTGTTCGAAATACTAAACCTGCGCAGACGAAGTCGCGGGCACCAGCTAGAAAATTATAAAAAAATAATAAGCTAACGTTATTAATTATTCCTTCAGAAAAAAAGGTTTATACGAAAAAATGTTCCAAAATCATTCAAAAATATATCAAAACTTCGAAAAATGAAAAACAAAACAACAAAAAATTAAAATTTAAATATAGAACTCACCTTACAAAACAACAGAACCACACGAATTCAAAAATAGAACCTCCTTGTTCACCTTTTAAATTCAAAAATAAAAAGAAACACTTCACTTTGATAGAACACGTTTATTACTGGCCAGTTACAAAGATATACTGCCTTCGTAGTTGGTAGATAACGGTCAAGAGCGAGACGGTACTTTTACCGGTTTATATAATAGAACGTCAAGTTAGATATAATGTTTAGAATGGATAAGCGGCACGCGACGGTAAAGGCATTAATAGTATTATAGGGTAGGAGATTGTTTTGCATGGAAATTTAGTGTCAAAATAGATCAGAATAAGAAAATAATTACTTTACTTTTTGGCTCAATCTATGTAAGCATATTGAGGTACTTACAATATGGCATTATATAGATATACCTACTTAATAGGTTAGCCAACTGCGCAGGACATATCATAGTGCACAAGCATTTGCGCAGACACAGGTGCACTCACTATTCCTTCACTCTCATAACCCGATGGGACGGGATGGGATGGGAATATGGGATGGGAGTTCTAAGTTTGACCTGTATGTAGGTATATTTGTACTCGACTATCTCACGTTTTTCATTTGTCAGTCTTAGAAGGTTTTATGTAAATGATGGAAGTGGGTTTTATTTTTTTGTAAGAAGTTTTAAGCATGCTTTAAGCTGTGTTTCAGATGGCACGTTAAACTGTAGCTCCCGGCTGTCATTGAACATCCTTGGCAGTCGGTACGGGTAGTCAGAAGCCAGTAAGTTTGACACCAGTCTAACCAGGGGGTATTGGATTGCCTTTGTAACTGGGTTGAGGAGGTCAGATAGGCAGTCGCTCCTTGTAAAGCACTGGTACTCAGCTGCATCCGGTTAGACTGGAAGCCGACCCCAACGTAGTTTGGAAAAGGCTCGGAAGATGAAGTTTTAAGCATTTAGGCATGGGCACAGATTACATACTGGCTACTTTTATACAATCAAATACAAGTGAATCTACGTGCAGAAGTAAGTACTTTTAACTATGAAGGTAAGGTATATTTACCTTCCTACAATAATTACCTCATAATGGAGCAATTTCAATGACGTTATAATGTCAACAAACTACTGTTTTCCTATTGTTAGTGATTTTCTTGTTCTTTAGGAATGTCTTAAACAGTTAAATGAGTAATCCTTGAAGATATAGTTAGAATATCTACACCAATTAATATGTATATCTATAGGTACTAATATAAAAACCAGCCAAGCGCGAGTGTTGTTAAAGCGTCAACAGAAATACATCTGTGATTTCAACTCTCTAACTATCACGGTTCATGAGATACAGCCCGGTGACAGACGGACGGACGGACGGACAGAGGAGCGAAAACAATAGGGTCCCGTTTTACCCTTTGGCTACGGAACCCTAAAAAAGAGGAAATATTTTTTGTTTATTTGTAGGTACTTACCATGCTACGTCATTCGAACATCTTTGGTCGTCACAGGTAGTCAGAAGTTAGAAGAGGTCTGACAATCAGTCTTAAAAAGGAGTATCGGGTTGCCTGGGTAACAGGGTAGTGGAGGTAAGATAAGCAGTCGCTCCATGTAAAACACTAGTATTTAGATGCATTTAGTTAGACTGGAAGCCGACCCCAACATAGTTGGGAAAAGGCTATGCAGATACGTAATAAAACATAATAAACGCAGCTTTTCTTTAATTTGGATCACATTGCATATGTAATATAATTAAAACATTTATTTATTTTACATCTAATTTTAGTCTTCAAAACAGGAAATTGAAATTTTCATCTTTAATTCTGGAACTTGTGTAAAAAATTTCATAATTCTCAAAAAAAAAAAACTAAATTAATTAACTTTTTTAATTTCTACAAAGTTCTTCCAAACAAAACTAGTGATATACCACTGCAGACTATAGAATATTTGTGTTAAAAGTACTGAAACTACTAGAAATATATAAAAGTATATAGTGCCGTATAGAATGTTCAGAATAGGGTACACCCAGGTACCAGTGTTCATGTAGGAGGACACGATACTGGAACAAAAAATAATGTATTTAGTCATCATCAATGTACTACATACGAGAGTAGGTACATTAGAGAGAACATAAGAAAGTACATAATAGAGTATATAAGAGAGTACATAAAATGAGTTCATAAGATAGTACATAAGAGAGTTCATAATAAAGTACATAAGAGGGTACATAAGAGAGTACATAAGATGACTACATAAGAGAGTACATAAGAGAGTTCATAAGAGTTTCTACTCTCTTACTCATCTTATGAAGTCTCGTAGAAACGAGACTTCATAAGAGGAGTAAGAGTAAGAGTAAGAGAATAAGAGGAGTATTTCAGAACTGCTGCTTTGTGAAAGTTTCTTAAATCCCACATAGCGATTACGGGAATCGAACCCAAGATCCCGTACAAGGCAGTCATCCTATACTAGACTATCAAGGAAAATAATAAAATACTTACACGACCAAGTAACAAGCAGCATACCCATACATCATCATCAGATTAGCCACATGGGTTTCCGGAGTCTTCCGAGGTCTGAAGACCAGCTCCCATAGCACTACTGGCATGATAGCAGTATGGATGACATGGTTGGCTCCCCACGTCAAGGTCTGGTCTACTGAAGGTGGTAGGATCAGACTTCTATCGTAGGAGTAGGCTGACCAGAAGACGAAGGATGTTGTCTGGAATTATGTAAACGGTTTTGAGTTCAGGAGTTGGTGGTATTCATATTCATATCATGAATTGTAATGTGTTTAGGATGGCACGTTAAACTGTAGGTCCCGGCTGTCATTGAACATCCTTGGCAGTCGTTACGGGTAGTCAGAAGCCAGTAAGTCTGATACCAGTCTAACGAAGGGGGTCCAGTAGGTATCAGGTTGCCTAGGTAACTGGGTTGAGGAGGTTAGATAGGGCAGTCGCTTCTTGTAAAGTACTGGTACTCAGCTGAATCCGGTTAGACGGAAGCCGACCCCAACATAGTTGGGAAAAAGGCTCGGAGGATGATAGGATATATGTATGTACTTACAAAAGCAAACGGCCATACGACACTGGAGAACATAGGGTCTCGTATCTTCTTCAAGGTCTGCTGAAGAGAGCTGATCTTCCCTTCATTGGAGAGGGATAGCACGTCGCAAGATAGGCCGAGCGCTGCGTATAACATTTGCATGTACTGGAAATAGATAGGTAAAAGAATTTATTAAAACATGACAAAATAATTTAATTAATTATTTTTTATTAATTTATTCACTGGCTGTTTCTCGCGGTTTCACTCACTTCTCGGGAGGCCTAAAAATGCAAAACATTTAAATCGGTTGTGTAGTTTGAGTGTGAGACTCCTATAGACGGAATCAACATAGCATATTATGAAGTTGAAAAGTTTGTTTGAACGCGCTTATCTCAGGAAAAAGTGGACTAGTATAAAAACTTTTTTCAATGAGAGAGAGTCGCAGATAGACGGTTTATCGGGTGAGGAAAGCTTTTTATCCGGAAACACAGAGTATAATACCACAATATGTCGTAGAAAATGCTTTAGGTGCTCATTAATATTAATAATATTAATAAGAAGGATAAGCACTGACTAAGTTTAAATATTTTTTTATGTATTCGTATACTTACAACATTCCAAACAGTCATAAACTTGTGCTGGTTATCATGGAACTCCTTCACAGCTGCATCGTTCACCGCTTCCCTGATGAACGTGGTGGTAATGTGAACAGCTGTGATGATATGCAGCACCAGGGTCGCTGCGTAGCCTAGCATGCGAGGGTAGATCAGTAACGACCTGGAAAACCAAGGAATAGCTTTAAAACTGATCTTCATCATCATCATCATCAGCCTATCGCAGTCCACTGCTGGACATAGGCCTCTCAAAGTGCACGCCACTGAGATCGATTTTCGGCTTCTCGCATCCAGCTCCTGCCAGCCGTCTTGCGCAAGTCATCACTAATCTTATACCTACACTTTTCCTTCTCGTCACAATCCATCCTAAATCCTGAACTCTCTAGCTAGGCGGCTGGTTGACGCTTCTCGTGACCAAAAGGCTGGCTATTACCTCGGACAAAGAATCAGCATGGCGATCCAACGAGGAAATGCTGCCAGCCTCTTGGGCACGGTCCCAGTCAGCAGCGATGGGTAAAATTTTTTGAGTAAAGTACCTAGTACATCTGTCCACCTTATGTGAGTGAGTTGGACTTTATGCTTATATAATAAAACTGAAGACTTTGTTTGTGTGACCGCTAATCTCTGGAACTAGGTTCTAGACCAATTGGAAAAAATATTTCAGCGTTAGATAGCCCATTTATCGAAAGGTTACGGACTAATTTTCATCTGGATGCGAGAAGTAGTTTTTAATAATGATATCCACCTAGCCGATTGTCGCCTATGGCGGCTGTTCTCATGTAAGGAGATTAGCCAACTGCGCAGAACATATGATAGTGCACAAGCATTTGCGCAGACACAGGTGCACTCACTATTCCTTCACTCTCATAGCCCGATGGGACGGCAATCCGACACGACCGGAGAGAGATCAGGGAGAGTTTCTACTATACATAGAAGTTAGGAGGACCTATAAAATTGCGAAAATGTATAATTGAGAAGGTTTTTCCTTGTAAATGGCACTCGGTGTAATGCAAGGACACTAAAGACATTTCAGACCTAAAATAATTATACCTAGGAAGATTAAGTAGGTACCTATTTTTTACTATGACGCAAGTGCAAAGTACTTGTAAAAAGAAATATTATGAAGTTCTATAGAATAGGGTCTACTTTAAAAAAATAAAAGTTCTTAATGTAAAACCCTTATGACGTAGGTTGCCTACCTGATGACGCAGAAAACGTACATATGAATGCATTGAGACCCTTATCTGTATTTCCATGATTAATAATGATCTCTATTTCCATAAACAGAAGGTTTAATTTCCTTGGATGTTAATAAACGCACGCTCACTTTGATATAGGTAAAAATGCATTGAAACCCCTTTGATTGATAGTGAACCCTATTTCTATAACACGAAGGTTTCATTTTGTTTGAATGTAGAACGAAAGCTTCGAAGCTTAAAATAACCTCCCGAAAATCGTACAGTTTAAAAATAGAGTCTAAAAATACATTTGACCCTTGTTCAAAACTTACGTTCTTTTTTCAAGTTTTGTTTTTAAAAGCCTATCAAACGAATGTGGACTTTGTTGCTAATAAAATAAAAGTTCAAAATATAATAAGTGCATATCAAATTAAACGCCAATTAATTTAAAAGCTTTATTTAATTAATAAAGTGGCTACACAATCTTGTCCCGTAAAAATATAAAGAGGTAATATAAATAGATATCCTCCTGTATATAATTTTACCGAGACTAGATTCTGAAATTCAGGCTTAACCGGTCAAAATTTATTTATTTATACAGCATGGAAGACTTACAGCAAGATAAAACACATTGTAATCACATTAAAATGTAGTATTTATTCTTTGTTACCCGATGTTTTACTCGTTGTAAAAACTTCTTTCCGCAGACGCAAACGATTGTGAATGGGGTAACTTGTGAAGTGGTTAAATAAATTATTTTCATTTTTTTTGCTGCAAAACTATTTAACTTCCTTATTTAAAAAGTAGTAAAATCTCGAAAATCTTCAATTAAAAGACAGCTGATAAACCTAGTGTTTATCTGTCTTATTCATGCATATTTCTTTGGTAATTTAAATTGAACTGCACTCACAAGGGTTACTAGGCCAGTGTAGGCGATTATGTAATTAAAGCATAGACAAACCAGTTAGAACTTAAAGGTACAGGTTAATTAGACTTAGCTAGTTTTGGATCCTTGATCTGTGTACTTTGGGATCGATTGAATACTTAAACTAGCCTTACTTTTTAAATTACACCAGTAAGAGTAGGTATGAAGATTTTCAAAACAATTTATTTATACTAATACAAAAATTAATAAGAAAAAAAGAGGAAACATTGTTTGGTTTGTTTGTAGTTTTGTACCCTGAAGGCTCTGAAACTATGGAACTAATTTGATAAATTCTTTCACTGTTGGGAAAGCTACATTGTTGCCGACTAACATAGGCTATATTTTATCCCGTAGTAGGGTAGTATGGTCCCACGGGACGCAATTGAACCGGCGGGAAAACAGTTATAAAGATAAATGCATTATAATAACATAAAAAAAAACAATAAAATCTTACCTATTTGCCAGTTCTGCTGACGACATTTTGATATTGCACTTTGATATAATTTAATTTTAATTATGAACAAACAAAAAGTCAATTATTTAAATTAAAACTGACACTCTTAATTAAGGAAATATTAAGTTAAAAGAGAAAAACTAGGAAGTAAAAATTATTACGATACTAAAAGAAAATTTTAATTTAACTTAGCAAGGAATGATGAATGGAAAGCTATTGAATAAACAAAAACATTTCAAAAATCAAAATTAATAAGAAAATCACAGATTACTATAATAACTATAACATATTATGAATTTTAACAATTATTATTAAGATCTTTGCACACGTAAGTCTGTCACCCCGTTTCGAAACCAAATGAAGTTAATAAGTTAAACCTTAACTGTAGCAGGTTTCAAACAGGCTACATAGTGCTTTTAATGTTTCTTTTTGTTCTCGACCTTCGTATTTGTAGTTTTTTTATAAGAAAATACCGCGAAAGTGCGAGATAACTATGTGCACTAAGGGATCCGTATTTTAGTTATGAACCTTCGGGACTTAGAGTACCGCACATTGCAGACTAAGCAGTCAGTGGTTATTTTTGTTAAAGAAAATCTTGTATCTAAGATTTTAATAGGTCTGACACCGGTCAATTGCTCTTTGTTATTTATCTTGATACTGAGTAATGAGCCCGAAAAAAACAACGACCGAACAAAAATTTGCAGTACTCTAGTACTCTTATTGCTTGATATTTTCTCTTATTTAAACGTCTTTCTTTACTTAATGTTTATATTTCCCTTATCTACCGCCAGAGGTTACACCCGCGTCCCGTGAGAACTTTTGATGCACTCGAATTAAAGCTGCTTTTAGTCTTCCTGCATAAATGCGCTTTCTAACATTGAAATAACTAAAATTTCAAATAGGTTCAGTAGTTCCCGATAGTAGCTCGTTAGAACATACTCTTCAGCTTCATTAAATTAGTATGGTTGATTAAAGAATTGACAGGAACGCAAAATTACAATATAACATTTTCTTTTAAAAGATTTGTTGAATCCTAATGCCACAGTGTAATATCTAATAGTTCAATTGCTAGAATATGCAACAAAGTTGCAATTGAAACATTGTGTTACTTATTATGTAACTTGAAATTCAGATAGTTTGTTTATCACATTAACTTCTAGCTTCTGGAATGCTGTTTTACGTAAACCTGCCTATACCTATTTCCACTTAACTAATATTAATAGGACTTTTTATACAAAGGCATGAAATAAATAAAGTACTGCTTTCAGTAATGATTCAATATAGTATAATATATTGATGTTGACTTTTAGTTGCATTATATTTTTAAAGTGAGTTTTCAATCAAAAATTAAAAGAAGGTTGCCCGCGTAACGAAGTTGAGGATGTCAGATAAGCAGGCGTTCTATGTAGCCCACTGATGCCTAGTCAGCTGCATCCAGTGAGACTGAAAGCCGACCGCAATATAGTTGGGAAAAGACTAGTCAGATAATGTTAACGATAAGGTAAATAAGTGTATTAGCAATCTGATGAGGTAAAAAGTAAATGCTATGACTAATATCAAAGGCGCTTATATTTACTTATAGTTTTCAAATTATATTAATCCTTTAAGAAATATGTTATGGTATTTATACCTATTATCAATCTTTTAGACTTCAACATGTTTGATATTTTAATATTATTCATTACAACTTTTGAAATACTTTTTAAATTAACCTACCTACTACATGTCTTTTATTTTGTGCCTACACTATAAAATATTAAATCAATTTTATAAAAAAATACTTCGCAGGTGTTATATTACCTATACCAAAAACAAAAGAACAATAATGAAACAGAAATTGTAACACAAAAAAATGCATTTAAAATTCGAACTTCGGACCAAAAAACAGTGGATACAATGTACAAACCAGTATGTTATGCTTATAACGGCATCAGCCGCTTAGCCGGCCAGTCGCGTCCATGATAAAAATATTATATCTCTCGTGTTTACATACGGAAAATCAAGGTAAATAATACTATATTTATATCTAATTATAAACTAAATTAAACTTAAGATATAACAGTGTTTATTAGTGAGTAATTTTAGTGCAAAAAAGTGGTTTTTAGTGGTGTTTTTATTAAAATTGTGTAGCTGTCATTTCTGTAACGTCAGCGAATGATTAGGTTAAGTTGGTCATTTGACATATTAGATTTGACGTATGGCCGGTTGTATCAACCTACATTGTTTTTATTATCTTTGTATTATCGTGTATTTATGCTACTTAAATTGATATTAATGTGTTTGGCACACTGGTTTTATCGATGTCTGATCTAAATGACTAATAATATAAAACAGTCTTTATTATTGTTTTATATTTTTGATTATTTTTATTTATGTTTATTTAGGTACCTACTGCAGCAAAGGCATTAATGTCAAGCAATAGTCAAAGTGTTGACTAAAATGATATTTTTTAGAGAATAATAAAATTATAATTGTTTAAGTAGTATAATGTGAAACTAAACTGGATGGATTTTAATTAACGTGTGAACAAAAATATTGCTAACGGAATCGTAAAGTCAAGTAATTTTGAGCGGTGAAACTCATACATAACTTTCTCTTATGTGAGTTAACTGTCCCGAAGTTCTAGTAGTTGCATACATTACATGCTTGCATACAGGTATGCCCGGTTCAGGCCAAAATTACTTGGCTGGCTTTAGGAAACTTTCACAAAGCAGCCCGGGGTCTGGAAGTTGGTGATTGATACACCAATGCATCGGAGAGCACGTAAATGTCGGTCCTGCGCCTAATCTCCTTCTGGTCGTGTCGGATTGCCGTCCCATCGGACTATGAGAGTGAAGGAATAGGGAGTGCATCTGTGTCTGCGTAAATGCTTGTGCATTATTAATGTCCTATGCATCTATACCTACCTCTTTGCTTTAAAGCAGCATATATCAATTTTTAGTTTAGAGCAATTTTTAGTTTAGATCACTGTAGTCACTCTGCAAAGCTATAATACCATGATACTTATCGGTATATCATAATTGTCAGTTACATGTCAATGCCATTCAGCGTCTAGTCAGTAGTTATCATGTATAATTTGCGATCACGTTTAGATAATACAGTAATTATAACTGCAGTTCAAAGGTCAACTTTAAACGTTGACATGAACGTAAAGGAATAAGTCAGCCATATCGGTTATGGCTGTTAATCTGGATATTAAATAATCTATACTACTTATCTATACTATATAATCTATATCTATATATGTATATAAAAGAAAGTCGTGTTTGTTACTCCACTTATAACTCAAGAGCGGATGAACCGATTTTGCTGAAAATTGGCAAGGAGGTAGTTTAGAGCCAGGAGAAGGACATTACAAAATTACATTTTATTACAAAAAATAAAAATTACAATTTATTCCTGACATACAGCGCCATCTATTGTTCAAACCAAAAATCTGCCGGATGCCACTATTGCCACGCGAATGAAGTCGCGGGCAGAAGCTAGTAATATTATAAAGAGGAAAACTTTGTTCGTTTGGTTGTAATGGATAAACTCAAAAACTACTGGACCGATTTTAAATTTTCTTTCACCATTACAAACCTATGTTATCTGCGAGTAACATAGGCTATATTTTATCCCGGTGCGGGCAGTAGCTCCCACGGGACGCGGGTGAAACCGCTTGAAAACTACTAGTATTTAATAATAATGGCGTCCAGGGCGATTGTCATCTATTGTGGCTATCATGTAAGGAGATCAGCCAGCTGCGCAGGACTTATGATAGTGCAAGCATTTGCACAGACACAGGTGCACTCACTATTCCTTCACTCTCATAACCCCACGGGACGGCAATCCGACACGACCGGAGAGAGATCAGGCGCAGGACCGATATTAACGTGCTCTCCGATGCACGGGTATATCAATCACCAACTTCCAGGCTTCGGACTGATTTGTAAAAGTTTCATTAGGGATAAGAATTTACGCACGTGTTGTTTAGGAAGAAAATAACTTTTGATATGTTCTTATCATTTACCAGTTGACCTGTAAAATTATGAATCAGCATAGATAATGTAAGAGCCGATAATAATATGTTATCGGTTATCAAGAGTTCAAACTACTTTATATTATGGAAAGACTTCATAGTGCAGTCATTGAAGCGAAAAATACGGTCCAACCTCCGAATTTTTTTACTGTGAACCGATTTGCATGAAATTTTGGAATTAGGTTCATCTTACCCTTAAATTCAAAAGTGAATATGATTTGAACTCCGCCACCCCCCCCCGGGGGTGGTTGACACCCCTTCTTTGGGTGAATATTTTTTTTGCAAAATAACCTCGGATATCGATAGAAGACCTAATTTTAAGCAAAAGTTGTCTTTAAAGTTTAAAAAAAAATCCAATACTTTTCAAGTTATTGGCAATTGAAAATTCGCAATTTTTTCACGTTTTTCATCGGTTTTTTGCAAATATCTCCAAAAATATAGGTTTTATCGAAAATTTATAAGGAACAAAATTGGAGCAGGTAAAACAACGAACAATTTGTTTTTTTAAAAAAGGTCCTAAGTGCAATATTAAGCTAGATATTAAAGGTGAAAGCCGTTTTTTATTTTGTCTGAAATTTAATCGACGTAGTTTATGCCATCTATTATTTTAGTAAGTTGATCAATTTACGAGTTTTATTATTTTCCGGTGACATATATACACATTACAATAGTTGTGACTCTTTATTATATTGCCTACTTTCACATTGCTCCAAATATTGACACTCCGAAGTTTTCAGTTACTAAGTAAAAAAAAATATGACAAGTTTTTGGACCGTAACTCCTTCAATTTTCATGCTATCACAATTTATAAAAAACCACTGTAAAAGTAATTAAGAGAGCTACAACATCCATCATTGCAATATATAGTAAAGAACTTTTTTCTAAAACGGTAAAGGGTTAAAGGGCTTAAGAGAGGCTGTGATTGCGCTGCCACGCGCTCTTTAAACAATCATATCTCCGTCAATTTTTGTTCGACAGAAAAAACAAACAAACCAAATTGTTTGTCAGAAAAATAGCTAATTTTTTTATCAGTACACTTTTATACGTATCTGTCGTAATTTTTGAGATATTATGAAAAACAAGTGGGTTTTTCTTTAATTTGAAATTTTGTTATTTTCGTTAATCGTGACTTTTTTGAAAAATATCTGTCCTGAAGCAGCCAAACTGATACTATCTATCAAACTCTTCATAATAAAGTTAATCCTAGGCGGAATACGATTAATTTTAATTTTGATGGAAATGGCACTTATGTAACCCATTGATTTAAAAGAAAAAATATAAGATGCTCCCCTTATTTGCAATACAGCTCACTTATTTTACGTGCAAAAGACTTTTAATAGTGCTCATCTTAAAGCTTATTTCAAGCACTACAATACCCATTTGTATTAGAATGTATAAAATGCATCTACTCGCCGCTACATGGCATTGACCACAACGATTAAATTTCAGACAAAATAAAAAACGGCTTTGATCTTTAATATCTAGCTTAATATTGCACTTAGGACCTTTTTTAAAAAAACAAATTGTTCGTTGTTTTACCTGCTCCAATTTTGTTCTTTATAAATTTTCGATAAAACCTATATTTTTGGAGATATTTGCAAAAAACCGATGAAAAACGTGAAAAAATTGCGAATTTTCAATTGCCAATAACTTGAAAAGTATTGGATTTTTTTTTAAACTTTAAAGACAACTTTTGCTTAAAATTAGGTCTTCTATCGATATCCGAGGTTATTTTGCAAAAAAAATATTCACTCCAAAGAAGGGGTGGCAACCACCTCCAGGGGGGGTGGCGGAGTTCAAATCATATTCACTTTTGAAGTTAAGGGTAAGATGAACCTAATTCCAAAATTTCATGCAAATCGGTTCACAGTAAAAAAAATCGTAACAATAATGCTTCAATGACTGCACTATCAATCATAATTCTATGTAAATATCGGGCAGTGTTTTATAATGCCATATGCCATGTAGTAATTTTATGCTTGATTTGTGATAGACCGTGGCTGATTTTATAAGGCAAGGTTGAGGCGTAATTTTGCGGACATTTAGAAATGTACGTATGTGATTTGTTATTGTTTGCTAGACCGTGTGGACCTGAATATACATATGTATATTTGTATTACAGTACCATACACTTATTTAAATTCGTGTTTACAATAAAAAAACTGCAAACTTAATTTAAAATGCTAACTTTATATTTTATATATTATAATTATATTTTAGAAGTTGCTTGTAATTTTGTCCAATTATTTGGTACATTAAGGACATAAAAATTAAAACTTTTTAGTAGGAAGTAACTATTTATTATATGATTTACTTTCTGTAAATCCGTTAGAAGTGTTAGGCTTACTTTTGCAAACCTGTTTATAAGTTTGTAATAACGATCTTTTCTTTAAGCGATAAAAGTATAAAACTATCTCACCACAAACCTCAACTGTACCTCTGCTTTTCTTTTGTTTTCAGCACCATGTCTCGACAAGCCTACCTGCGTATCCTGGTATATACGGCCAGTATAATCATGTACATAGGCAATATGTTTTACATGACTTGGGTAAATAGAAATAATCCGGTTGTAAATGAGCAAGTTGAACAGTTTAAGAGTTTGGAACTAAGGTTCTTTACTACTTGGACTTATGTGAGTATTTTTCTATCTTGGGATCATAAGAAATTAAAAAACTTTTTTACAAAAAAATTAAACCGTCTTCCCAAAACACTAAAAAGCAAAAAAAAAACTATTTTTAGGTACATCGGCCTAGAATTCGGTGTCTAATGGATGTTACTAAGTTAATTTTGCCACCGACTTCTAGGCCGATGCACCTAAAAATAGTTTTTTTTTTGCTTTTTAGTGTTTTGGGAAGTCGGTTTAATTTTTTGTTAAAAAAGTTTTTTATTTAAAGCTTTTCAGTGATACGTATAGTTGTCACTATCCATACAAGTGGGAAGTTCTCATCAATACAAAGAATATAAGTCCAAATACGAGGTATTTTACATATTCAGTTGTCGAGTTCCCTCGACTTTCTCTGGTCTCCATCATCAGGTCAGCTTCAAACCTTCACTGTTGCAAAGGTCTTGTCAATACAAATAATTTAAGCCCAAACACGAGGTAGTTTACATATTCAGTTGTCGAGTTCCCTCGACCCTCTCTGGTTTCCATCATCAGATCAGCTCCAAATCTTCACTGTTGAATAGTGCTTTTAGGCGTACACCTGAGTATCAAGTTTTTACCCTATGTATGCCTACAACTTTCGAAGGTTGCCCTCGATTTCTCAGGGTTTCCATCATCAGATCCTGACCTGATGACTATGGGACCAACTGGCAGCTATTCCGAGTCGAACAAAAAAAGAATCACGTAAATCGGTCCATAAACCTCGGAGTAATCGATGTACATACATAGAAAAAAAAAAAAACATACCGGCCGAATTGATAACCTCCTCCTTTTTGGGAAGTCGGTTAAAAATTATACAAAGTAAGCATTTTTATATTGCAGCAAGAAGCTACTTACATGTTTAAAAACTATTATTTCTTGGAATAAGAAGGAGCACCTAATTTGAGAAGTATTTAACAGATATTTTCCATTATGTATGAAGATAGTAGCCTGGTATCGCGACTTTTATTGACCCACTGCAGCGCAAATGTTTCTTCTCATACATAGCTCATTCATTATGAACGTTAATCACCACGCTTGCTCAATGCAGATTGGTAATTTCTGTCTTTAAAGTCCAGGTTTCTTCAAGATGATTTCCTTCACATTTAGTTAGCCATTGGTATACAAGATATACTTAGAAAGTACTTTTAACATAGAAAAGTTATACTGATATATTTTGTCTATCTGAGTGATTATTATATTGACTAAATCGCCCGACCTGAAATTGACCCCATACTCATACTTGATAGGCTTAACTAGGTGTAACCAGGTTCTCACGACTGTTTTGTACATACTAATACTGCTAAACTGTGTATGTATATACTTAATTAAAATATCTTCATACATTTTCTATGTATTTCAGTTACTACAAGTAGGCTACGCAATATTCGCTCTGGGCTGTGATCTCTTCATAGTGAAGAATGCGAAGAATAAAAACTACAGTCTACCGTCACCCATCACTGATTTTAGAGAAATCATATTCTCTGGATTGGTGTGGCCTTGTACTATGGTAAGTTACTTATTTAATGCTAGTTATTATCAGTTAAATATATAGATTTGGCCAATATTCCATCAAAATATTTAGCGAACAAAAGAGCACACGGCTAGCATATGTTTGCGAACAAAGGTTACAATTTCGTGGACATGTCAATGTCACAACCATGTCTGTTAAAAACGAAAAACCAGATTTTTACAAAAACAAGTTCTGTATCTAATTTATGTACCTACATATTTGAAAAAGTTACCTTTTTGGAGAGTGAAACAAAAAATGAGTACCTACTTGCGGCGTAAGGCCACTGCCAGCATTTTGTATTATGAGCACAAAGGTTGCAATATCAGAAGGATATATTGAGATATTGATATATAATTATGGTTTATATACTATACTAAATATTTGTACCCATAATTGTTAAGGAATACGAAGGACGCGAAAAAAGTGACAAAAACGCGCTCTGTCAGATTGTCTAATAAGGACGTTGGATATTATGGTATTGTCTCATGAAATAAATTACATTAATGTTATCCCAACAGCTTGGTTTCTTTGGCCATACCCTTCAATAATACTTACATCAAAATCCTCTAAATTCCAGGTAGTATTCACAATATTCTGGGGCCTCTACAGCTACGACAGACGGCTTATCTTCCCCGAGTTCCTGGATGCTGTCATCCCGCCAATCTCCAACCATGTCATACATACCATGATAGTGCCTGTCGTGGTCTGTGAGGTGGTGTTAAGGCCCAGGAAGACACCGGAGAACCATGCGAGGAATGTTTCGCAGCTGACTCTGCATTTGTGTGTTTATTTCAGTGTGTGAGTATATTAATTACCAAGAAATCTTTAACGTAACTTAACTTAAAGTTTCACTTTGTGTTAGCGATCTACGGAAGTGTGACAGTGATAGAATTATGCTAGGCTATTTCAAATCTATGTGATGGAAGTAGTTGCCTTAGGAATCTGGTGAAACTGCTAGACGTAGTATACTACTGAATCGATTTGGAAAATTCTGTCAACTGTTGGGAAACTAGACTATCCCGAGCAACATAGCTATATTTTGACCGAATTCAGAAAGAAACCGAGTGAAATAGCTAAGATTTTAATATAGGCTGCCCTGTTGATCGCTGTGAATATCGGTTTGGGTTCGATTCCCATCGTTCCGAAATCGCTTTGTTGTGGGTTTTTTAGAAACTTTCACAAAATAACCAGAATTCTGAAAGCATATGTTGATGAATACGATGAAAGATTTTATTTTTGAGCTAGTTAACTAGGTCAAACATTAAAAGAAGTTTAAATATTAAGTAATTTTCAACTTTGTAAAATTAATAATATCGTTTTATTTATTTTCAGGTTATACTTCACATACATAGAAAGAGGTATCTGGCTGTACCCTATATTTAAGAAACTCTTTGGTACAATATACTTTGTTTTTGCTATAGCGGCCATTGCTGCATTATTTTATATATTTTACTATATACAATGGCCGATCACAAATATGATTCACGGTTCGAAGAAAAAAGTCGAAAAGAAAAAGGCAAAATTAGAGAAAAAAGTTAAATGATTTTAGTGATAAATATAGCTAATTTAGTTTAAAAATATGTTTGAATTTAGATAATTTATTTTTGGGTATTGTTTTTTTTTGTATTTTTATTAAAATAATGTAATTGAAGTATTTTTGTTTTATTTTGATTCTGATATAATATTGTACATACGAAATAACGTATGTACGAAAATCTGCTAAAGTTTGTAGGTACAATGTATGTACATATGCATACATGCGTTTGTTCCTCTTTCACGCAAATCTTACTGTATGGATTTTTGAACATTGTCAATATAGCTTATATGCTGCTGTTTTCCTAATTGCGGGGATAAGATGCGGTTGAAACAGCGAACGGATGAAAGCTAGTGAAAACGCGGGTGGGTGACTACAAGTAATGATATAATGGAGATTATGAGAATCCATCAACCAGCTGTCTGACATAGTAATTATATGGAACCCGAAGTCTTGAAGTGGATGATTACACCCGTGCATCGGAAAGAATGTCAATGTCGGTCCTGCGCCTGATCTCTCTCCGGTCGTGTCGGATTATGAGAGTGAAGGAATAGTGAGTGCACCTGTGTCCAAGCAAATGCTACTGCACTATGATGTGTCCTGCGCAGCTGGCTGATCGCCTTAGGTATAAGAGAGCAGCTGCTGTAGCCGAAAATCGGCTAAGAGAACATCATCATAATTTGGAGATGAAGCTAATACCGCAGGGGTAAAGCTATATAGACAACACTCTATCCATCTATAATATGAAATAATATATCTATCTATACAGTAGCTGATATTAGTCATATTATTATATTCTAATCATATTAAATCAGAATTTGGAACCGTCTAGTTCTGATAACGAAACCTTGCTCTTATAACGTTTTATTGAACTCTCACTAATTATCTACTTCATTAGATACTAATTAAAATATTAATTTTGAATGTATAGGCATTAGATATTATTAATTGTAAAAAGGTAGATAAAAACCCGACATCAGTTCATATTAAATTTTGGCTTCAAGATTATAATTTAATGTTTAAACTCAGTTGTTTTTATTTCAAAGCTATATTTCTTTCATTTATATTAGTTACACGGACAAGAACTTTCAAGAAAAAAACTCCATAGAGAGTCTTACATGGAATTTACTAAACTTTGTTTGTTTTTACTAAAGTTTCCTTTCAGTTATAGCTTTTTCTATATTACATTCTTTCACGTAAAAATTACATATCGGATTTTGATGAAGCTGTAGGTCCCGGCTGTCATTGAACATCCTTGGCAGTCGTTACGGGTAGTCAGAAGCCAGAAAGTCTGACACCAGTCTTACCACGAGGTATGGGTTCGCCTTGTAACTGGGTTGAGGAGGTCAGATAGGCAGTCGCTCCTTGTAAAACACTGGTGGTAACTCAGCTACATTAGCTAACAGTACTGGGCAACAATATAGCTTATTTAGAAGAACGTTTAAGATAGCTGTTTTTCTCCATGTACGGGAAGTAATTTTCTCGTGACGCAAAACAACATATTAAATGCACGAGATATACTGAAGAAAAACCGGCCAAGTGCGAGTCAGAATCGCGCACGAAGGGTTCCGTACCATTATTTAGAAAATGAGCAAAACAATCACGCTAGCTGTATGGAAGCCCCCAAAATATTTATTTTATTCTAGTTTTCAGTATTTGTTGCTATAGCGGCAACAGAAATACATCATCTGTGAAAATTTCAGCTCTCTAACTATCACGGTTCTATGATACAGTCTGGTGACAGACAAACAGACGGATGAACGGAAAGAGGAGCGAAAACAATAGTGTCCCGTTTTACCCTTTGGGTACGGAATCCTAAAAAACAGAGGCATTTGAGTTACAGGTTAAGGTAATTTTTCTTTCACGATTAAGTTCATAGATAAAGAAATGAACATAATGCTTCAATACATTTCCGTTATCGGTAAACCAACTAGTATGTCTCTAGTATCGTTCGCGCTCAAACGTGCGCGCGCGCCGATTATTATTATTTATAAATAATAATGTATGGGTTTAATTAACAACGGTGGAGTCCAAAAGTCATTTAGTATAGATAAGTGTTTGAATTTATTTTTTTTGTAATATCACACGTGGATTTTTTAAAATGACTGCGTAAGTACTCATTTAATTATTTTTATCTAAAGCCTTGCAATTTTTGAGTTACCTATTCATTTTAGAAGCCAGTTAGTCTGACTACTAGTCTTACCTGTGAGTATTGGGTTGCCCGGGTAACTAACTGGGTTGAGGAGATCAGATAGGCAGTCGCTCCTTGTAAAACACTGGTACTCAGCTGCATGCGGGTAGACTGGAAGCCGTCTCCAACATAGTTGGGAAAAGGCTAGGCATTTAGAAGTTGTGTTCAGAAGATTTGCTCGTCTCCGAACTTGGTTCCTATTGAGTTCGCAATAACCCAACAAATTAAGAACATAGCATTGATGTGCGAGATATAAAATGTCTAACTTCGGAGCCGAGGTCTGTGTCTACATTCTTCTTTTATAATATTTCCTGAATATACATACTTATATATATTTTCAATACATTAAATCATTCTAGTCAACAAAAACATAAGCTTAAATAGCTGTTGTCCTCGACACGAAATACTGAATTGAAATTTTATTTTATGAGCGTGCTATTAGTGTTATTTTTATTTCATTACGTTATGGCTTTTTTCTATCGATTGCATACATTATAAGTAATTAACCCCACGAGGGCCTCGCCCGCAGCATACTTTTAAACTAGTATGGAAATTATTAAAACGATGTATTCGGCCAAATAAAAAGCTTGATTAGATTCACGATTACCTTCAAAATAAACTGTCAAAAAACCGTCGGGCTAGATATCCGCCAACAGTTTTTTTTTAAGAGTGCTAATGGAGTTTCTTGCCGGCTCTTCTCCTTGAGACCAACTTTTTGGAACCGTGCAACTAGTGTGACGTTTCATAGGAGCCTGTAAAGGCCTATTTGAAATAAAAACATTTGACTTTGACTTTAGTTTGCAGCATGTGAGGGCAATAGTACCTATATGTATGTGAAATAATGGTAATTTTTTACTTTTTAACTTTCGAAAAAGGAGGAGTTTCCCAACTTAGAATTTTGTATTTTCGTTCGATCATAATATAGCTCTTGTATATTGATCATTATAATTATTGGTCATGAATTAAACGTACGCAAATTGCATATTAATGATATAACGTTGACCCAGACATTGACCTTTTATGTAGTAACTGTTATCTTTAACTGGCGTATTATGTAATTGAAAAATGTGTCATTGTTTATATTTTTTATGCGACTACGTTAGTAAAGCATGATCATGGTTTCGGTTGTAGTTAAAAAGAAAGTTTTATGATACTATTTTAATGTATGCAGTTTACAATAATTTTGTCCAACTTGAATAGTTAGGCTTCTTTTCCAATAAAAAAGACAGTAGGTACTAACTGTAGACCGAGTTGTTCTGAGAGGTACCGAAAACTGGAAACTTTTAGTCGGCTAATAATTTGATAGCACTCAGAAATCAGCTCGTACATAGCATACATACATTATGGCAGAGAGCATATGGCAAGATTCAGATACCCTGTATATTAATGACTAAAAAGTTTGATTGGTTTCACGATAACCTTTCAAAATAAGTCAATGATGTATCGACAGTTGAGTCTGCAATTTATAGGGGCTCTAAAATCCACAAAATAATTACAAAAATAATATATGTAATCGATTTAAAAGGGTAAATACTCATTTTTCCATCTTCTATCTTCCAGCACCATGAACCACCACATCTACTTCCGTATCCTGGGCTACGTGGTGACCATCACGATGCACGTCTCTAACATAGTGGTGATGATGAGCTCCTTCCATGGAGACGTCATGAAGAACCAGCATGTGAGGCACTTCAGTGAGATGCAGTGCTTCTTCTTTACTTGTTGGACTTTTGTAAGTGTTTTTCTCCATGTTCTCCGTGTTTTTGGTGGATGTTTGAACTACTCAACTGATTTAAATAAGGTACTTATGCCCATTTTCACCAACAATCTCTTAATCTAAGTGCCACTTAGAATAAGGGCTCTCCCAATTTTGACATAAATAACTATGGATAAGGGATACCTAAAGTTTGGTGAAAACGAAATTCTTATTAAGTGTTCCGCAAATGCTCTTAGGGGATCCCTTAATTTAGGTATTTGTTGGTGAAAATGGGCATCAGATAGAGAAATACTGAGAAAAGCCTTAAGTGAGCTTAATTTAACCGAGTGCGACGAAGTAGTTCAACGAAACCGCGGCAAATGGCTAGTCAAAAAAAAGGTGTTTCTATTTTCTAGTATCTGTCGAGATAAAGTTTTACACTGTTAAGTTATCGTGGCATGAATATTTATTCAAATAGCCACTTTCGCCAGCATCCGCATCTTTTGGGAACTAACACCCATTTCCGGATATAAAGAATGCTTCCGACTAACACTTAACGACTGTTTTAAGTAGGGCCGGTTGTTCTTGAAATTAGCGCGATCAAACAAAGAAACATACAAACTTTTCAGCTTTAAAATATTAGAAGAAACTAAAATCTATTGAAATTACTTTTTCAGACCTTCCAGACCGTCCATGCTTTACTAGCATTATACATGGACATTCTGGCTTTGAAGATCTCCAAAACAGCTGACTTCAAACTACCAAAACTCTTAGTCTGGTGCAGAGAAGCCTTATTTTCCATACTTGTTTGGCCATCTACAGTTGTAAGTATCTCATCATCAATATCAACATTTTATCGTCCCACTGCTGGGCTGCGGCCTCCTCTCACACGGAGAAGGATTGAGCGTTAATCACCACGCTTGCTCAATGCGGGTTGGTGATTTCAGACTATTTAGTCCAGGTTTCCTCGAAATGCTTTTCTTTACCTTTAATCAGTCATTGGTGTCCAAGATATACTAAGAAAATACATACAAATTTAGAAAAATTGCATTGGTCCTCGCCTGAGGTTGTCTGGCAGAGATCGTTCTCGGCGATAAGACCGATCATTATGTCACCTATTTTAATTAATTTTAAGATCAAAATATGTAAAAATCGGTGTACATATCATCTCCCGAGCCCTTTCCCAAAGGATGATGGGCAATTTTGTATGAACCCTGGCCTGCTAACCAATAAAGTTCTAATGTGAATTAGATTATTGCTTATACCCTACAGTTACTGAAATAAAACAGTTCATGTCAAGAATCGACCGGAAATAAGTACAGTCGTGCACAAAAGAGTTATACTTTTTGCACCATTTTTTTTGTGTTAAAATAAAATCCATAGTAGAAAAATTCATTGTATGATGTATTTTTGTCAACTTATCACTTATTTAAATAAGCCTAGGGTAGATTATCAATTAAAATCGGTCTTAACTAGGCATAATTGTTTTAATTGCAAAACAAAACATAAAAACTTTTACTTCTACCACCGTATATTATTTCCATTATTGGAGATGGCATTTCTTCGTTCTGCGGCACCAGGATAGTCGGCCCTGGGTTGTCGAATTATTAGAAAAGTAGCGACCCACCCCAGCTTCGCACGGGAAAACAGTATTTCCTCACTACTTAACGGATGTTATTACACATACAAACCTTCCTCTTCAATCACTCTATCTTTGAACATAATAATATATTAGAAAACCGCATCAAAATCCGTTGCGCAGTTTGGAAGAGTTAAGCTTTCAAAGGGACATAGGGATATAAGGATTGAATAAGCGACTTTGTCTTATATTATGTAGTGATGCACAAATAGTAACCAAACGGGTGGTCAAATCCGCAAGGAAACATGAGGGGTTTAATCAGAAGAATAAAGTTATTTAAGTTGTTTATCATATTTCACAGAGTTCACATCATATGACACATCAGGCTTGTTAGCCAGGACAGTCGACAGTCATTGGTGATGATAGATTGATGCCAGCGCACCTCCGATTCCACAGAATTATATTTCAAACCAAGATGTATTATCCTGGCCATTAGGTAATGTCTGTGCAAGTACTCACGACAAGTATTTGCATTAAATGTGCTACGGACCTGACTAAACTGATTTTAAAAATCTTTCAGTGGTGGAAAAGCTACGGTTTTTATAATAAGAAGATAGGTTTTCCTTATATAACATACGTAGTAAAGTAGTTTAGTTCCATAGGCAGTCGTAGGCTTACAGGACTGATATCTTTTTTCCCCAGTGGTTAACAATGTTCCACCCATAACAAAAATTGAAGTTTAGGGTATAAGCTATTATTTGATGTGCAAATGGATATTATTGGCTACTCCGGTTAAACTCACTGGAACAGCGGAATAGTTACACCTTACGTTGTGAATACTAACTGTTATTTTGATTTTATTTTTAATATGGACACATGTACCTTCTGTGACACGTCCTGACTGATATTGACAATAATATAATGCCCTTAATAGCCCTCCCATACAAAATGAAGTGGTTCAAGTCCATGGGCTGTCCTATGCTATCAAGTGTTATATCTTCGTTCTCCGGTGGTTTACAAGGTTTTGGCCATAACAAAAAATGAAGCTTAGGGTATAAGCTATCATTTGATGTGCGAATGGTTTTTATTGGATATACCGGTTAGACTCACGGGAATTGGGGAATACGTACACCATACGTTGTAAATACCACCTGCTAAATAATCTTTTTTTTTTCAATAAACTTGGAAAATATGGGCACAGACACCTTCTGTGACTCGTTCTGACAATTATTGACAATAATAATGCACTTAAACATCCCCCCATATGCAATGAAGTGGTTCAAGTCTATGGGCTGTCCTATGCTATCAAGTGTCATATCTTCGTTCTCCGGTGGTTTACAATATTTTGCCCATAATAAAAAATTAAGCTTAGGATATAAGCTATCATTTGATATGCGAATGGTTTTTATTGGATTTACCGGTTAGACTCACCGGAATGGCGGAATACATACACCATACGTTGTAAATACTTCCTGCTAATAATCTTTTTTTCTTATAAGCTTGGAAAATATGGGCACAGACACCTTGTGTGATATGTCCTGACTAATATGGACAATAATATAATGCACTTAAACATCGCTCCCATACAAAATGAAGTGGTTCAAGTTCATAGGCTGTCCTATGCTATCAAGTGTCATATCTTCGTTCTCCGGTGGTTTACAAGGTTTTGCCCATAACAAAAAATGAAGCTTAGGATATAAGCTATCATTTGATATGCGAATGGTTTTTATTGGATTTACCGGTTAGACTCACTGGAATGGCGGAATACGTACACCATACGTTGTAAATACTACCTGCAAAATAATCTTTTTTTTTTCAATAAACTTGGAAAATATGGGCACAGACACCTTCTGTGACTCGTTCTGACAATTATTGACAATAATAATGCACTTAAACATCGCTCCCACACGCACTGAAGTGGTTCAAGTCCATGGGCTGTCCTATGCTATCAGGTGTTATATCTTCGTTCTCCGGTGGTTTACAAGGTTTTGCCCATAACAAAAAATGAAGCTTAGGGTATAAGCTATCATTTGATGTGCGAATGGTTTTCATTGGATATACCGGCCAATTTTACCCATCATCCTTTGTTGGAGTTAGCTTAAAGTCTAACCGAATGCAGCTGAGTATCAGTGTTTTACATGGAGTGACTGCCCATCTGACCTTCTCAACCAAATTATCCAGGCAACCCAATACCCAACTGGTGCACATAAGTATATCTATCTACATATTTATCTGGCCTGATAGATGCTTTATCTACTACACCACCACGATTACAATCACAATACTCACAAAAACAAAAAACCCTTCAAAATCCACCTTCTCTTTCCAGCTAGTCGTCACCATCTTCTGGTCGCTCTACCTCTACGATCGCCAGCTGATCTTCCCCATGGACATCGATCTGGTCATCACAAAGGCTTCGAACCATGTCATGCACTCTTGCATACTGCCTGCTGTATTGTGGGAAGTCATGTTCAGGAGAAGAGAGGCTCCGAGGATTCATGTGTGGCGTTTGATGCTGGTTTGGTTGACTGCTGTTGTTTATTTTTCTGTGTGAGTATATGTTTAGCCATTTTGGTGTTCTTTGGGTCTTCAGTCTTGATTTGATGAGTTATTAGAGTCTTATAAGAAGTAAATAGCTTCCCTACCATGGGAACTGCTCTGGCGCACCCGAATAAATAAAAGCCTTTTTAAATGAATAGGCTTGGAAACAAATTGATTATTTCAAATCAAACTCTTCAGTTTAAAAATATTAGTTTACGTAGACAGATCTATAGAATATTAGTTTTATTGTGTTGTTAAATTGAGGAAAGACGTGCGCATGTCAATTTATATTGTGTTTATCTGAAAGACCGACCGACTATGTCATGACTATTTTTAAGTCAACATGTCAAGTCCTGCAGTTCACAAGATGTAAAGACGAAGTTTGATTGGCACTATATAACTTTGCATTTCTGTAGTTAGCCATTCCTGGGGATTTTTTAACTATTGCGAACTCAACAAAAGCCAACTTTGGACAAGCAAAGCCGTTATTTGATGTGAACTGTACTTTTAATACAATGTTAACCATACCTTTTTCCTTTTGCAGTTTATTCTTCGTGCATGCATACAAAGGAGTATGGGTGTATCCCATATTTGGACTTCTCACTGGATCAATATTTTTCTATTTATTCATAGCTTTTGTTTTTGCCATTCTTGTTCCTATGTACTATTCTCAATGGGTGCTAAATTCTTTGATATGGGACTCAAGAATTATGTCGAAGAAAATAGCATAAAAAATATATATTTAGCAACTTAATAAATATGTTGTACATTATTTAGTAAATTAGTTAGATAATGTTACAGTTTTAAGTGGTGGAAAAAATAGTTAAAAATATTTTTAAGATTTTGTATACTATTGTGATAATAGATTTAAGTATGAAAATAAAATAAATGTGTTATAATGAGGTCTCCCTAACCGAAGACCATAGTGTATGACCCTAATAGACCACAATGATTTAAAAGAATCACAAGCGACGTTAGATAGGTAGTAAATACTTTAGTTAAGTTGTTTACTGTATTTTATAGTTTAATTATCCAGTGAAAAATAAATAATATTGTTAATAGTTTAAAATAAATAAACCGTACCTTGGACCCTGTGCCCGATATCGGTGGCTATCTATTTTTTTACATTTCTAAATATTTTTTTATACTTAATAGGTATTTAAAAATGTGTGAAATATGTTATTAGATGAATAAACGGAAAATTAATGAATACATCGTAATAGGTAGTTTATGTGTTTGTATTTTGACAACCCCCATCCACGAGCAAGAAACTAGACTATGTCTAACTTCGTCGAAACAAGTTCGTTCACTAAGAATTAAGTGTGTAAGTAGAAAAATCTCAACTTTCACGCTATTAATAAAAGTGTAGTTATCTATATTATACATACATCTATTTCACATATCTCTAAACAGGTTTTATCTATCTCTTAATAACCTTATTTTATACAAAATGGGTCAGCCGTTTTACATATGAACAGTAGACAGGTAGAGTTGAGAGACCGGATGAGCAAGTTGAAGTGGCAATGGGCAGGCCATATTGATCGCAGAGCAGATGGCCGATGGGGCTGAAAAGTGCTGGAATGGAGACCACGGACTAGCAAGCGCAGCGTAGGACGTCCACCAACGAGGTGGACAGACGACCTTATAAAGGTCGCTGGAAGACGCTGGATGCAGGTCGCCTCCAACAGGTATCTGTGGAGATCAAAGGGGGAGGCCTATGTTCAGCAGTGGACGTCCTATGGCTGAGATGATGATGATGAGAGTTGAGTAAAGTCAATTATTAGTAAGTACTAAAAATAAATTGTGAACTAAACTACTTTTACGAATATACCTACTTCTTTCCCTTTCAAAACATTCCGAAAAGTAGAGTAGGCCTTATTACAATAAAATTGAAATGATAAAAAATAAACAATAATTTACGAACGTAAACTAAAACACGTTACACAAAACTGGTTACACGGAGAAATTCATTCAAGATAGTTATAAAAAACCTACCGAAGAATCCGTTAAAACCAGTATAACTTGACCCATCAATTCAATTCACTTCTACATAGCGAGGGGTCTCACTAAAATGGACAATGTGACGTCTTGACCAATTTCTTTTGTAGTTCATAAAGTGTTATGTAAGCCTTAAGTGAATGGTATAAGGTTGAAATTGGAGTGCGTTGTGACTAAGTTGATGGTAAATGAAGCGTGGTTTTAAGACTAGTTCAACGCTACTTTCCACTTCACGGTCAAGAACATGTGTGTTGCCAGGTAATGATTTTTCCCTGGTATGTGGGAATAAAGATATACTTTTGTAGTATTGTTTAATGTTTTTAGTTGAGTAAACATATTTACTTCAATAATTATTTGATGACAATATTCCCGCTATATACTTACTTTGTACTTAAAATAATATTTATTACGTTAAACTCTTCAAAATACTTATTTTTTTACTTCTTTTTTTAATCCTATAGGTACTTTATTTTGTTGTGTAGTTCCATGTTTTTCAGTAGAAACCAAAGTTATGTACATACAATATGAACGTAGTACTAAATACCTACTTATGAATACAAATCATACCTAGGTACCATTCTCTAATCTAAAACATCTAAGAAAAATATAACATCTCCAAGGACATTTAACAACCAAACTACAAGAAAAATAAATACCCACCCAAAATCGGGGAAAAAAATCATTCATAACACACCACGCCACACACAGATTTCACCTTACACCACCATAGCGTTTTCAACCTGCACACAACACAGTCGCTACCTGTGCCACAAAAAAAAAAACAAAATTAAAAGTTCAATCTGTCATGGCGGTATCTTACGCCGTTTCCCGCGTTTTAAGACGAGCATCACCGATCTTTTACCAAAAAAGATTGGAATCGACTGTCGCGAGTCTAACGAAAGATGAAATTTTAATATTATTGAGGCCTCCTTTTACAAATTGGAGTAATATTATAAGAGATGCTGAGAAAGTTGTGGGTTATCCGACGTCTTTTATGAATCTACGGTGTTTGTTGAGCGATGAATTCGCTAATATGGCGCTGTATTTGAGGAAGCTGGTGAGTTCTATTTTTTAATATTTTTCATTAGTAAAAAAGTGCCTAAGTTAGTAGTAGTAAGTGCCTAGATTTTTTTTCTATGTTGTTTTGTCATTTTAGTGTGTGAAAAGGTGAGGGGGGCGTCTCGGGTTCGATTCCCAGGTTGAGCGTAGGCGATTTTGTGAAGTGTCTCGGGTTCGATTCCCAGGTCTGGACACACTCATTAAGGTTTTTTTATATTTGAAAAAAATATGTAGCTAAAAATCAAAATTAGGTAATTTCAACGCTCAGTTTTATCAATATTCTTTACCTATAGTTAAATGCATTGAATGGCAAATGAGTTAAGAACCTTATAAAACGCATTAGACTAACATTCGTTAATTAACTAAAGAATCCATTTATTATTAGGGCTAATCACCAGCTGTGATTAGTACTATTACAAGTGATTTAAACTAATAACTAATTTGTGCAATGTTGTCATTATCATTATATCCTCTTTTTAACCAACTCCCCAAAAAGGAGAACCGTCTCCATTTGACTGTATATTTGTTACGATATTTCTCGAAAAAGCCTGTATCTATATGGACTTATATGGTGGTATGGACTTATATGGATCTATATGGTTTTATATTTATCATGTTTATTAGTTCAGAATCTAACCTACTACTATATAAAAAAAGAAAATATTGAAATCGTAAAAGTCACTTTTACTTTTTCTTATGTTTTTCTATCAAAGTCGATAAAAAATGAAAGTAACTTACTACATATTTTGGAAAGCCTCATAATATATTCACATTTTATAAATACCATCTATGATTCATAACACACAAATTTAGACCAACTCGTTATTATGGCTAAAATATTAACCGGTTTCAACGAAGAGAGTAAGAGCGAAACTTTCACATGTATACAATACTTGGTTTGTAATATTAACTGTTTATAACTCAGCTAAAAAGTTAATAAAAACATTGAGAAGGAAGTTGGAGGCAAAATAAAAGAAATTGTGACAAATTGAGAACCTCCTCCTTTTTGGGAAGTCGGTTAAAAGACTAGACTAGCTTGTATGCGCATTTAACGTGTTTCTTAATAATGTATATGTATGTTAACGGAACTATGAAATCTGTCACTGTACATAATACCTTAAATGGTATCTGAAAAACTATGTAGAAACCGGAAAATATGTCAAAAAAATCAAAGTCGGAGTCTGTTTTAGGCATCAAGTTTTGTATCAGGAAGAATTACAGCGCAATAGTACTTTTGACAGTAAAAATAGGCCGTTCTCATTATGTATGACCTTATAAACTTATACATAATTTTCTAAGTGGGTATTATTTTCGAAATCCTTGAAGGTCTTATGTTGTTTAGTGTAATTATGGTATCATTATCAAAATTGACGTGTTTAAGTTGACGGTTATATTGCTTAACTTGAGCAACTGTTTGGTGTCTTTAACATGACATTAAGATAGTGACATAAACTATAATTTTATTTGTAGTGTGGTCCATTTAAGCTAAGTTCAATAGAATTTATGCAAAATCGGTTGAAAAAAGGCACTTTTAAAAGAGCCCTTAAAACGCCTGTCTTTAGCAGTATCTCCGCAACTATTATGATTTAGGCGAATCATATAGATCTGCCCAACAGTATATTATGAAACAGGCGAAAAACACAACTAAATCAATTTTTTAATTCTTTGTTCACAGGTCGGGAGCAACCATCTCGTGATGCAAACAGCAAAAAACGTGCTCTACGGTGACTCCAAAAACCTGCAACCCTGGGGCCTCATCATCCTACTCCTCTCCAAGTCAGTCAAAACCCCGAACTACACTCCTCAAATGAAAATCAATGAAGAACAGACCAGGGTGTTAGCAGAACTGACAGAAATGATGAGAACTGGCCACCTGATCCATCGAGGAATAGTCAACGTACCTTTTGCTAAAAGATCCAAAGATACAGAGTCAGCTATCTTTGGAAATAAGATAGCTATTTTACTAGGAGACTATCTTTTGGTTACTGCAAATGGTATGCTTGCTAATCTCAGAAATTCTGATGTGTCTTACATAATTTCTACAGCATTAAAAGATTTGTCTGAAGGGGAATTCTTTGGCGAAAGAGATGAACAAAATATGCCTATACCTGGTAAGCCTGAGCCAAGTGGTAAGGACTATGAAATTACTTTTGATACTAACTCTATTGCTGTAGATGATGTGTTAGGTAAGCCTAGAAAAGAATGGACTGCTAGAACAGTCTATAATGGCGTCAGTCTTTTGGGTAGGGGCTGTCAATCCGCCATGGTTTTGGACAGACAGAATCGAGAGATGCAAAACTTAGCATACCAATTTGGGTGTCATGTAGGCCTAGCGTGGCAAGCTGCCACAGAAATTCAACAGCTAACTTCAGACAGTAAAGAACAATTTTGCTTGGCAAGTGCGCCAGTACTTTTTGCTTTGGATAGTAATCCTAATTTGTACAAGATAATTTCTCAATCCAAAAATGATGTGAAGGATGTAGATTATGAAGATTTGAAGTTTAATATTCTAAAGACTGATGCTGTTGATAAAACTCAGATGCTTTACGAGGAACATGCTAAGAAGGCCACGGAATATATTGACGGGATCGGACAGAATGAGTCCGTTGATATGATTAAAAAGTTAATTAATACTTTTTAGGTTAAAACTTGTAACTAGAGTATTAAATTAGGAGTTTTTGATTGTAAAAGATATATGATCATGTAATATTTTTTAACCACGAAACGTAAAATCACTTATTTCTATATACTTTGTATATAGCTATATATCACTTTCATTTGGAGAATAAGAAATTCGATATTATGATTCAGTTACAGTTACAGCCTTTTTTATCATTCCACTGCTGGGCTGCGGCCTCCTCTCACACGGAGAAGGATTGAGCATTAATCACCACGCTTGCTCAATGCGGGTTGGTGACTTCAGACTATATAGTCCAGGTTTCCTCAAGATGTTTTCCTTCAACTTTTTATCAGCCATTGGTGTCTAAGATATACTTAGAAAGTACATACAAACTTAGAAAAGTTGCATTGGTACTTGCATGACCTGGATTCGCCTGAACCCGCCTCCTCATACTCGAGAGGTTGGTTCTTTGCCCACCAGGCCACCACGACTTTTTTTTTTTTTTTTTTTGATATTTTGATTCATGGTTGATAAATTATTTTTAATTGTTTATTTATGAATTTAGTTTAATAATGTTCAGGCCAGTTTTACTATCATGGTCAATCTTGTGACCAGTAAAGAAATATGTAAGTTGGAGGCCTATAATCTCGTCTTCCATTTAGATTATAAGTTATATCTATTTATATAAGAAAAATAAGTTATTTTTTTGTTGATAAATACATGAATGTTATTTGATGTTAAAATATATGTAACATAATATCGTTCGTTATTATAAAATACATATTTTAATAAATATTATCGTTTTATTTTACCCTTAAAAATGAAAATATAAAAGCAACAACTTTAAAATATTTTTCAAAGAACCACAGCTGAAAAACCAGCTCAATTCAAAAAAGACATCATCAGATCATCAGATTCATCCATGCAAGCGATTCGATCCAAGATACACACATGCAGACAGACACACAATTTTCAATCAAATAGGTAGGTAACACCTTTTAACACCGCTGCTTAAAAAACAATCTTCTCATAATTACATTATGACCACGTCACACCAATATATGTGGGACAATCTTTTTAACCCACTTAACCACCGAGACGATCACGATAGCCGTACAAAACTGCTATTTGTACATAGATGCCTTAATTATAGAAACGGTCGGTTTGAGGCCTTGACCAAGTAAAGTGCTAATTATGTTATGTCCTGCCGATAATAGAGTAAATTGTCACAGTAGTCGGTTATAGTGAAATGAGAGAATATATATTATGTACTCTATACTGATCTATAGATGTTAGTATTATAAAGAGGAATGATTTCATTATGTGTTTGTTGTGAATAGGCTCCGAAACTACTGAGACGATTTAAAAAATTCGTTCACTGTTGGAAAGCTACACTCTTCCCGAGTCACATAACATAGGCTATATTTTATCCCGGTACGGGCAGTAGTTACCACGGGATGCGGGTGAAACCGTGGGAAAACAGCCAGTATTATCTTCTTCTTCTTAGCGTTTATCCCGTCTTGTGACGGGGTCCGCTTTCCGTATCTTCTTCTTCCACTTTGCTCTATCCAGGACATCTTCCTCTTCGAGTTCGCAGTATTATATGGAAGAAAAACTTTTTTATTTGTTGACATTAAATTATCTGAAACTGTTGAACCGCTATGAAATATTCTTTCACAAATATTGTTTTTTTTTTTACTTGTATTTTTGACTTAATTTTTACAGACGACACAAACTTCACCTACTATTGTTATTGTACAATGTCATTAACTAAATGATAAAGGTTTTTCAATACAACATATAGATTTCAAGCGTGACTTAGCGATATTTTCACGGTCTTTCCTTATATAACAATATTTGTTTTGATTAGATACATATTGGAACTGTTTGTATTGATGTGTAAATTATCAAGTTTTCTAGCATAGTCATCGTATCTGCCTAGTCTTTTCCAAAGTATGTTGGGGTGGGCTTCCAGTCTAACAGGATGCAGCTGAGTACCAGTGTGCTACATGGAGCGACTGCCTGTCTGACCTTCTCAGCAGTGACCGGAGCAATCCTATACTCCTAGGAAAGGCGATGGATGGTAACGACTGCCAAAAATGTTTAAATGACAGCCGGAACCCACTAATTTAACGTGCCTTCCGAAACACGGAGAAACTCATCTTAGCAGCCGCTTCTTAGCTGCGACCATCTTTATATTATTGATAATAATTGCCAAGGAGCATCAAAATTCATCCGGTAGCTTTGCGTGAGAGAATTTGAGTATTATAATATGTACGTGGTGGTACCTATTCAAGCAAACTTTCGCTTTTGTTGACACTTATAGGATTAAACTATTATTTTAACATCTTATTTAATAAAGATTACATTTTCTAAAAACAAAAATTTGCCATTGTGGAATGATACAAAAACCATTAAAATCGCACATAGGAAAGCAAACAAACATACATACGTCAATTGTAAATGCAAATAAGATTTACTTTTGTAGAAACTGCAAGAAATGAACCATACCTAAGGCTTCATAGCTAAATATTACAACAAATAAAGAAACTCGCTTAAGAATATTACATACCATAATGTGTAGTTAGTCATAGTTTTTCCTCTTCAGTTTCCTATATAATATGTAGGATTTTCCTATTCATTTTTAAACGTAGTTTTATATAAACAATTTTGGAGTCCGCTTCCAGTTTAGCATTTTAAGAGTTTTACACGGGCTGTCTATCTGGTCTATTCAACCCCTGGGTAACATGAAGACTGGTTGTCTGATTTTCTGACTTCACATAACTGCTGTCAATCATTTCAAAAATCAACTATACTTATATATTGATTTATTAGAATTATTTATTTAACTGGAACCCACCATTTGTGCTGTCGAAGGCATGAAACCCACTATGACCTATGTACTGATAGTCAATCGTTCAAGAATCTTAAAGACTGTTACTTAATCCCATGAGTTCCATATTCCCGATGGTCCCCTCCCCATGTTCAAAGTCACTTGTTTAACAACGAATCATGAAAAGGGACGTACGTATATGGTTACTCGGTACGGTGATACCACGTTAATAATAGGATTTTTGAATCTCCTTTATATGACAATCTGGAGTCTCAATAATTTTACCTGTTCGATACGGAACCCTACAAATTAAAAGATAAACTGTACTCTTAACACGAGATAACAGCTCCATCTATGTTTGAAACTATAAACTAATACCAAGTGAGGAAAACCATTCACATAGGTACAGCTATTTGCACTAGTTTGCTTGTGCTTCGGTGACTGAATTCAATTCTTGGTGTCTCTATAAAAAGATAGATGGCGCCACTCCCTAGAAGAAAATAAATTCAATTAGATAATGTACTGGAAGTCATCATCAGCTTTTTTACAGTCCCACTGTTGGGGACAGGCCTTTTCTCATACAGAGAAGAAATGCGCATTAATTACCTTGCTTGCCTAACCTGAAACTTGAACCTGACCCTTACCCGGGTGGGGCAAAGGTGGGATTGGCCTATGTATCCTGGCCGGTTAATACTTCATTTATTTGAGTTGGCACTTACGACTTTATGACTGATTAAAAAATAAAATTACGGCTAAAGTAAAAGTCAACGTAAATACATTAGTATCAATGACTTAATTGAAACATAATTTTAGGCAGTAGTTTATTTATTTAACATTATTTGTGCTAATAAATCCTATCAAGATTTGCTTAAATGTCCATATGCACAAATGGTTAACTTTGAATTTTGGAACATCCCATATGTATGATGTGATCAAACCGCAGTTTCGCTGTGTAAAAGTTACTGAAAAACTGATGTCATAATTAGCCTATCAGGTAACTATTACGTATATACTCACGTCTCATAGTACCTATATTAATAAGAGTGTAGTTACCATATCCTAAATTAGTTCCCCTAATATGTTAATAGGTTTATCATCATCATCCTCCTGATCTTATCCCAATTTTATTTGTGGTTGGCGCAGCATGTTTTCTCTTCTATCTGCCGTCATCTCATAAGTAACATTATTTCTTATCATATCGACTTTCACTATGAAATTTCAGGAAATGTTAATAAGTTAGTTTTATTTTCATGGATCCACTCAATGGGAAAACGTGACCCTATAACTGAGACTCCACTGCCCGTCTGTCATTAGGCTGCATTTCATGAACCGTGATAGTTAGACTGCAGATTTCAGAGATGATTTATTTCTGTTACTAATAGAACAACAAATATAACAAACCAGCCCTTATCCTGCGGTTCCACTCAGATCCCGTGTGATCTAATGCCCGTACCGGAATAAAATACAGCCTGTGTTACTCGGGCAGAGTTTAGCTTTTCAATAGTGAAAGAATTTTTCTAATCGGTTCAATAGTTTTAGAGTCTTGAGGGTAAAACACAAACAAACATTTTTTTTTAAATATATATTAGTATAGAATAGAAATAATAAAATAAATAGTTTGCCAAGAGTAGTCACAGTATTCAACCAAGTTAAATGCTGTGACGTCTATCAAAATCAGTGACGTGAAAAATTGAAAAATTCTATTTAACAAGTCACTTCAGGATCGAGTTAGAAAATCTACGAATCATTGAATATCGATCAGTTTCTTCTTACTTCCTATTTCGTTCCATTTCAAAACAATGGGTTTCTTGGAAAATGAGTCATCTTGAACTCATTAACTTTTCATTTTAATTACATAATTACATGTTTTGTGAATCCCCTTTTGTGATTGATTTGTATTATATAACATCAGGCTAGTTTGAGCCGACAGCTGAAAGTAAAGGTCTATCCTCGCACATCAATGCCGTGTCTGGGAAGGGGCAACCTGATTTCTCATGGAGAGATTGGTACTCACTCAGACTCAAATAGCAATTAGATGAATATGAGGATATAAAAACGCTACTAAGTAAATAAATTAAGCAAACTTGCCAGGAAAGCCACTTGTGCAATATAGAAACTAACTAAAGCCTGCCGGGGCTGCAGCTCTGGTAGACTGTGGGCTGCAGAAAGAACATGGTGGGGTTTAGTCAGTAAAAGTCTGACACTCCCTCACGCTGCTAAGAGAGGGCTCATTTGATGATTTCCCATAAAAAAAAGACTAAAGTCATATACATCCTTATCCTTATAATGGTGTTTGTATGCTATTTTAGTAAGATCGAGAGGCTGTTACTCCCGCGGGCAATATAAGTAAGTGTAAGTAAGAATATTATTTTTTTTTGTCCAAATCTATGAAATAATTTTAGAATCCTTTCTAAATATAATTGTGCCTTAATTACCAGTATAACTGGATGTATTCTTATGCAATTTTTTATGGAGCTACTTTTATTTTTTGAACTATGTATTTATTAAGAGGATCCGGTGATAGAGAACATAAAATTAGAAATCTAGATATGAACTAGTCTGAAATTACTAGAAATGAAATTGAGAAAAAAAGCCTTTGGTCATATCATGGAGGTGTCTCAGATACCTTCTGTCATTGAACATCTTTGGCAGTCGTTACGGGTAGTCAGAAGCCAGTAACAACCAGTCTAACCAAGGGATATTGGGTTGCCCGGGTAACTGGGTCGAGGAGGTCAGATAGGGCAGTCGCTTCTTGTAAAGCACTGGTACTCAGCTGCATTCGGTGAGACTGGAAGCTGGCCATAAGATAATGAGGAAAAAAGCTAGGCATATGATGATTATGGTGGTGTTTCGGACCACAAATATTTAACAAACACTCTCGCGTATTAACACAAATGGTTTAAATTCGCCAATCCGTCTTGAGCAAGCGTATTGATAAATGCTCATGCCATCTCTATATGAATGCCTGGTGGTGTTAACAACAACTACCGCCTGTGGTTTCACTCGCAGCCCGTGAAAACTACTTCGCGCACCCGAGTAAAAACTAGCCTAAACCCTTCCTCGATAAATAGGCTATATAACACTGAAATACTTTTTCCAATCGGATCACTTATTTATAAGATTAACACGTTCAAGCAAAAAAACAATATTTTTAGACCTTACAATTAACAATAAACATTTATTATTAATAAATGGGTGCTAATTAAACAGGCTTCTTTTTAATATCATTATTCCCCAAAAATGTATGTTGCCTTCTAAATTACTAAGTCAGTCACAATTAACGAGCATCTAAATAATACTATCTTAGCCACTAGTTATCTTCTAAGTAAACCACTCTGAATACAACTCAGCATGATGGTTATTTTTTAGCATCTACATTTGTAGCATGCATTCTAACATTAAACTTCTAAAATACTATAAAATTACATCATAAAATATATTTAATTAGCTTCTAATTTTTTTACTCAGTACGTTTAAAATGTAAGCAAGCAACATGCAGCAAGCATAGCTTCTGTCACGGCTCCGGCGCTGCGGGGCTCCGGCGGTCCCATGCGAGCTTATCGTCGCAGATGGTTTTCACGCTCACCACCGCAGCTTCGGCTTGCTGGCCAGGCCAGCCTCAGCCGCGTCGGCGAGCCCCTCCGCGCCTACGTGGTTTTGAATTGCACTCTAGGGGTAGGGCAGACAAGACTATGTGGAGTCGGTTTTGCAGCGATTCGTTTTCGTCACTAACTTCAATTTTTAATACAATGTTTTTTAATTGAAGGTTATAAATGGCAATATACTAAAAACGAGGCCGAGCTAGTAAATTAGATGACAATGTATAAATAAGAAGGACAAGTCACAATAATTGATAATCTTTACTTGAAGCTTTCTATAGGATATTTAATTGGCGTTGTAAAAAAGACGAATTAGTTTATCATTTCCCCGTTGCTTAGTTATAAATTTAGAAGTTTAATCATGTGTCCAATAAATAATTTTGTGTCTACACTTATAATTTCCCTTAATAAATGTTAAACATTTATTAATAATAAATTAACTTACAATTAACAATAAACATTTTTTATTAAGTTTATTATTTATTATTATTAAGTTTATATTGCTAAGGCCAAGTTCAACAATATACCTAAACGTTTTAGTGCAGTTTTCTTAAAACAACTTTTTAGGTACCTACTAATTTCGCGTTCAAATGTCAAAGTAAACAAACATTTTTCGAAAAAGTTTTGGCTGTCAGAACTCTTTCATAAAGTTAAGCAACGCTTGGCACGGTCAGTGCATAGATGGGTGACCATATTGTCATAACGAGTTCTTCCGTGATTCGAATAGCACGAAATACCGCACGTCCCAACTGTCATTTGAACATCTTTGGCAGTTGTTACGGGTATGTAAACGCCTAAAAGTTGGACAACCAGTCTTATTTGGGTTTGCGTTGCCTGGGTTACTGGGTTGAAGTGGTCAGATAGGCACTCGCTTCTTGGAAAGCACTGGTGATCAGCTGCATCTGGCTAGACTGGAAGTCGACCCCAACATAGTTGGAAAAAGGCTAGGCAGATGAATCATAGATCATTTTTTTTTAAATTTTTTTTCCGACGTCAAAAATCATCAAATGACCCCTCCCGCTGTGGGTTAGCAGCGGTGAGGGAGTGTCAGACTCTTACTGACTAAAAACCGTCGTTTTCCGTCATAGGCCTTTTATGTACCAGGGCCGCGGTATCTCTTTCGAACAACCCGCAGCCCCGGCAGACCTTGGCCCTGCTGGGCCCCGCTGGGATCATAGATAATCAGGTGTACTTATTAAGTTACAACGTGACTCACTTTGTTTACAAATAATTTTGAAACAGCACGTTTTAAATAACATTGGTACACAGGACGCGAATATCGATTTAATATTATAATTTTATATAAACATATAATAAATTTGTGATATGAAAGATGTCCTTTTAGATAAAGTTATAATGTCATAATAATATCGTTGATAAATAGACAGACAGTTTTTCATAAGTGCGTCAATGAGAGCCCTTAAAAAAGCAGATCTATTTAAAATCTTTATCTAAATCATCACCTCTGTTAACTTCTCTAGAGGCAAAATGTATATTTTTGTACTGTTCCTGTTACAGCCTTTTTATCATCCCACTGCTGGGCACAGGCCTCCTCTCACACGGAGAAGGATTGAGCATCAATCACCACGCTTGCTCAATGCGGGTTGGTGATTTCAGACTTTGTAGTCCAGGTTAAAGTCCAGGCTTACTCGAAATGTTTTCCCTCGCCTATACTCAGTCATTGGTGCCTGAAATAATAGTAAACTTTAAATAGAAAATACATCATCATCATCATCAGCCTATCGCAGTCCACTGCTGGACATAGGCCTCTCCAATTGCACGCCACTGAGATCGATTTTCGGCTGCTCGCATCCAGCTCCTGCCAATAAAATACATACAACTTAGAAAAGTTACATTGGAAGTTGCCCGATCAGGAATCAAACGCTACTTCGGGGGCTGAACTATCTCTTGCATTTAATGGTTTTTATTTATTTACTAGCTTCCGCGGCTGGCTTCTCCCACGTGGTGTGTTGATAAAAAGTAGCCTATGTGTTAATCCAAGATTCAACCTATCTACATACCAAATGATAACCAAATCGGACCAGCCGTTTTTGCGTGAAAGAATAACAAACACACATCCATACATTCTCACAACCTTTCACGTTTATAATATTAGTAAGATGGACAATTTAATCTGATAATAATGTATCTACAGTTATTATAGGAACTCATGAGAAAATACGGAACAACTGACCTATCCAAAGGAAATAGCTATATTTTATCAGTTACATCTAAAAAATCATAACACGAATTTTATGACAAAATATTGTAAAAGACAGACTTTGCCGGGGGCCATAATTAGTCTTAATATATTGATATAGTTTCGAGATAAGAAATATGAAATATTTTAATAGTAATATTTTTATTAGTATGATGGTTTACATATTTTTATAAACTGTTATTGTTTGTGAATGGAATTATCGTTTAACCTAAAAGTTATAAATATTAGTTATAATGTTACAAGTTATTTAGTAATTATTTTATCTCCACATATAATTAGTATAAAATTATAAATGCGAATCTAACTCTGTTTGTTTGTCAACGCCTAAAGAACTGAATCAATTAGGTATTTCTTTTGGTATTTATGAAGATAGTTAGAGAAAGACCATAGTTGTTATCCGGCTGCAGGAAATAGGTACTTCTCTCGGTGCGCTGGTGGCACCGCGGGGAACAGCTAGTTCAAAATAATGATGAAATATCAACACTTCTTTAATCACCAAAACTACGACAATTTCGACACAGTTGCGTAGCAGTCTGAGCAACTTCTTAGCTTAGATCTTTTCCTCTATATTAACTAAAACTAAAAACCGTCAAAAAATTCATCCCCATCGCTGTCAACTGGGAGCGTACCCAAGAGGCTGGCAGCATTATCTCGTTGGATGGCCATGCTGATCCTTTGTCCGAGGCTATAGCCAGCATTTTGGTCACGAGAAGCGTCAACCAGCCGCCTAGAAAGATCATCAAGATCAATAGGGTGTGGGCATATATTTTAAAATAGGAAACATTTAGTCTCCTTATACCTAAAAGGCTCTGAACCGATTTCAAATATTACTTCACTGTTGCGAAGTTACGTTATCACGGATGACATAAACTAAATATGTACATTTTATCCGGGTACAGGAAAACGGGGAGGGTTAAGCGATAGAGGAGGAAGAAGAAGGAAACATATCACGCCGACCCCAAATAAAATTGGGATAAGGGCAGAAGATGATGTACGGGAAGAAGTTTCGATGGAACGGCTGGTTTTGAATAAACCTGAACTTTGTGGTTTTGTCGTCAGTTCAGCAATTTTTTTTTCCTACGGTGACAGGTCTTCGACTCTCATCATCCACTCTCCACCCCCATTTCTGGTTCCTTCCAGCCTTTAACAGTATTTTCACCACCCGTAGAGACCGGGTGATCTCGCTTGGTTTTTCTGTCCGGAAAATGCCCAGTATGAAAACTAGAAAGCTGAAAAAGTCCTACAACAAAAGGAATTTTAGTTAGAAGATAAGTATAAGATATAATAATAAGTTTAAAAATCTGGCAAAGCGACTTGGTCAACACTTCAAGTGACCCAAAGGCTGGTTTTTATTTTGGTCAAAAATTAAGCACTGCCATCCAACGTGGCAATGCTGCCAGCCTCTTGGGTACACTCCCGGTGGGCAGCGATGAGGAGTTTTTTGATACCATTTTATAATTGTTTTTAGTTGTATATATGTATAAATAAGTTTATTTTTAACCGACTTCTTCCTTTATGTAAATATGTACTATAATTCCTTTTAAATAAATAGTTCCCTTTCACATTAGAAACCTGGGTTTAAATTCGGTTCTTAGTTAAATAGCATAATGTTATTCGACTGAAAGAACCTATGGATATATTGAACAGCCGTGGTGATCGCAAACACACTTTTTATGAAAGTGTAAAAGTCAAGCTTGAGCAAATAAATTAATTATTGATAAATCGTATGTACCAAATTAAAGGGCTAGAAAAATCACAAAAATACTTTTCGAACTATACATACAATTAATTTATAATTATTTTAAAATGCACTTACTTAGTAATACTTTAAAAGATCAAGACCATAGACAAGGTTGCAACTTTGATAGATACAGATCGTCAATTTGAAGTTAACCCGGAAAAACTATTAAAAGTATGCGAGAATGAATTTTTATTCTAGTTCTCACATCCTCTTAGGAATGGGGATACATTGATAAGCGGTAGCGGGTTGAATACCCGCTATATTAGGGTAGAATACTCCATTTAAGAGCGTGTACGCTCGGCGCGCGATGTCAACTTTAGGTAATTCAACGCAAAAAACCGCGCAGACTAGCGTCGCGGCTGTGTGCGTGCCTATCATACTTCACGTATAGTCACACAAACCATTTTGATCCTTTCGAGTGAAATTGGTAGAACAAAAAATATATTATTTAGTAAATAGTTAATAGCGGGAAAATAGTGTAAGTCTATAGATGTCTAAAATATAAAAGCATGAAAATAAGTCGTTAATACTTACACTCTTTTGCAAAAAAATCGGGCACCTATGAAAACCTTGGTTTTGAGGACTTTCTGTATATTACATACAATTTTCAACAGTACTAAATAGTCGACTGATGATTAATGACAATGTTAAGAGTTTCTGTATTTTAACCGATTTCAAAAAAAGAAAGGAGGAGGTTTCAATTAGATTGTTTTGTGATTGTTCTCAATTTGATTGTTCTCGATTTATCAAAGACGCCTGGACCGATTTGAAAAATTGATTGTTTATATGAATGGTCCAGTCCATCCAGACCGAAAAATTGTGGTCAAATAACAACAATTGCCGGAAAGCCAAATATTGGTGAAGAGCTTGGGTTTACCATTGCAAATAAAGTTTTAAGTTATCTATCCTATATGCTTCAAAAGTTATTCGAGATCAAAAGTCAAAATTTGGGTACATCCAAAATGAAAAAAAAAAAAATTATAGCTCGATTGGTAACAGACATCTGCAATAAGTGATTTCTAGCCTAAGGAGTCCGCCATATTGGATTTAGACTCGCGACACATTTTTTTTCGAGTTATTCATAGCAAGCCCTTTCATTTGATACCCATATCGTAGGAATGCATTTAAAACATGCGTTTTTCTCCATCTTGGTTATACCGCCATATTGGATATAGAATCATACATTGTCATTAAAACTGAACATTCAAACAAAATTTCAACTCAATCGATAAAAATAATATGCTTTAAAATTGAGCTTTAAATAAAATAGTAATGTATCAAGATTTGTTGGTCGCGCTTGAAATGTACTCTATTCTCGGTATCCACGGCAGAGGTTATTCACCCTACGCGATGTGACGGAGCGACACGTCCTCTCTCTGTGAAGCCTTGCGGCGGTCTGGTTTGAGTTGACTCGCGTGCAGCGTTTTATAGTAGTTTTTAAATAATTTATAAAAAAAATAAAAACGAGAGATTAAATTATAATATAAAGTTTATGTTTTAAAGAAAGAGTTATATTACTATAGTAAATAATTGTTATATTAAATTAAGTAAGGTAGATAGGTAAAAAAAGCATTTGAAATTCACAATTTTTCACATTGTTAAAATATTTTTTTCTGAAAGATAGAGACCTAAATCAAAAAATGTTTTCAACTAACTATAGGCATGGGGATTTCGTCTATGAGTAAAAAAATAAATATGATTAGATTTGCCACTGTTTCCACATGAATTTAAGCTTCGAAATAGACGCTGAACGGGAATTTTATAAAACATCTGTTACGTTATAGGGGTTTTAAGTATTTAAACTACACAAATTGAAATTTATGTTCAATTAACTATATAGACAGTGAAATTACCTTGCGTTATTAAAAAATAACAAAATTATAGGATAAGTAGTTACTGAGAAACAGTGGTTTGAAAAGTACCATTTTAGGCCAAATGGCGCGCGGTTGACGTACACGCTCTTAAGAGTCCCTTACTAAAATCGTCAAAATCTCTGACACGTCTATATCTTATGAACCGTAAGAGTCATCAAAATTTTCATATAATTATACATAATTGTTATGTACAAAGTGAAGTAATATTGCCATGGCAATATACTACAAAATAACAAAATGGTGTAAATTGGAATACAATTTTAAGGTTTCTCGCAGTTCAACCTCGTCCCGTGGAAACTACTGTCCGTACCCAGTTAAAAAATAGTTTATGTCACATAGTGATAGTGTAGCTTAAAAACAGTGCAAGGATTTTTCAAATTGGCTGAGTAGTTTCAAAACATTCAGGGTACAGGCAAAAAAATATAACAAAATACTCTATATTATATTATTAAAGAAGTAATAGTTCGGTACGTACCTTTGTTCGCGTGTTCCTCTCGTAGTTGGCCGATTTTTCTTCTTATCGAGTGAGCTGCAGGTTTAATCACCTAACAAGTCCTAGTGTCTGGGTAAATCTGACACTATAGGGTTTGTAACACAACAACTGTTTTTAGGTAGCATTGAAGGACGCCTTATTTCAATTTTTTCTTTCCGTTGGCTCTACAAACCCTTTGTGGGCCTCCGTGCAATCCCCTTGGCCTCCTCTTCTATCTCCTTATCATCCTCTAGGTATATTATCATCCTCCATTTGTCACGAAACTTGGTTCTTCTTATCCAGTTGCTAAATGTTGGTTGGGGGACGCCTTATTTCCATATTTCCCTTTCCGGTCGGATTGCCGCCGGAAGGAATAGGGAGTGCACCTGTGTCTGCGCAAATGCTTGTGCACTATAATATGTCCTGCGCAGCTGGCTGATCTCCTTAAATGAGAACCGCCGCCGTGGCCGAAATCGGCCGTGGACGCCATTATTTCCATATTTTAACCACATGTAGCCAACTACAGCTGGTCTTAGCCAGCTAAAACTAAACACACGTCAAATACTCGCCGTAACTTTTACGGTAGTACTTTAAAAATACCACCACGTGCAATTTACGGATTTCGGCTCGCTTAGTTTTATACTTATAGTAATTAATGCCTAGTTACATAAGTATTGTTAATACTGTTATTATTGTCCACGTCATTTTCATGATAAACTAATTTTAACGAGTTCAATCAATATATTATATACGCTGTGTGAGTAACGGTATGTTATACAAGAACACTTAACGTCATTAGTTCGGTCAGATTGACATCATCATCATCAGCCGAGCCTTTTCCCAGCTATGTTGGGGTCGGCTTCCAGTCTAACCAGATGCAGCTGAGTACCAGTGCTTAACAAGGAGCGACTGCCTACCTGACCTCCTCTACCCAGTTACCCGGGCAATCCAATACCCCTTAGTTACACTGGTGTCAGACTTAATGGCTTTTGACTACCCGTAACGACTGCCAAGGATCTGCCAATGAAAGCCGGGACCTACAGTTTAACGTGCCATCCGAAACACAGGCATTGGTGTCCAAGATATACTTAGAACGTACCTACAAACTCAGAAAACCACGACTTATTATTTTTGGTCTGATTGACAATCTGTGGGAAAACTCTAAGTGGACTATTCGTGTAGGTGTAAAGAAAAAAAAACACACTTTTTAGTCGTAAGTGTTTTGGATTTCATGAAAATAATTCTTTTTTATAATCTTGTTAATAATAGTAGGTACCTACTTATTTTTTAAAATACAATCTTATAAAAGCAGAGTACGCATGTTTAAAAGGCTGGAATTCTTACAATTTCTGTACGAGTAACTACCGAAGGTAACTGAAAAAGCTAAAAAACTACACATTGTACTTCTTTCCTAGTATTTATGCACATCCCTGACAGAGTAAATTATTAAATCAATTATTTATACTATAATTAGTTACTGAACTCTTAATAGACTAAGTTAAAAAAAATGATACGTGGTAGCATTTTCTACACTTAATAAAAAATCGGTAAAATAAACTTTTAAGTTAAACGGTTTTATCTTATGTGCACTGAAAACTAGAGAACAAAAACCCGCCACCTACGTAGGTTGATAGGTAAGTAACTATTTTTTTGTGTAGGTACACATAAGATAAAACCGTCTTTCGACTAAAATAAAAACGTCCTTCCTGGTGTCAGACTTACTGGCTTCTGACTACCCGTAACGACTACCGAGGATGTTCAATGACAGCCGGGACCTACAGTTTAACGTGCCATCCGAAACACAGTCATTGGTGTCTAAAATATACTTAAAAAGTACATACAAACTTAGAAAAGTTGCATTGGTACTTGCCTGACCTGGGAGCGCCCTCATACTTGAAAGTCACGGTGGCCTAATGGGTAAAGGACCAACTCCTTTACCCATTAGGCCACCGTAACTTTTTCCGAACACAGACAGAGCAATATCCGAAAATGCCAGGAAAATCCAGTCCTTTACACACAGCCGTCTACCAAATACGCAATCTAATCGGAGTCCGTAATCAAGCCAAAGTTGTTTGAATAAAACCATGAAACGCATAGAAAATCACAAAAGAAACGATAGTCGCAAAACCATCAAAAATTGAATGAAACACTGGATAAGGTATGAAGTACACCAGTGTTGCCAATTACGAAAACTATAATACTCGAATGCCATGCTAGAAATTCGCGATTTCGCTTAAAAATATAGAATACTAGTTTTTTTTCTAGCTTGTCAATATAGGTACATCATCCTCCGAGCCTTTTTCCCAACTATGTTGGGGTCGGCTTCCAGTCTAACCGGATTCAGCTGAGGACCAGTGCTTTACAAGAAGCGACTGCCTATCTGACCTCCTCAACCCAGTTGCCCGGGCAAACCGATACCCCTTGGTTAGACTGGTGTCAGACTTACTGGCTTCTGACTACCCGTAACGACTGCCAAGGATGTTCAATGACAGCCGGGACCTACTGTTTAACGTGCCATCCGAAACACAGTCATTGGTGTCTAAGATATACTTAGATTTTTATATGATATATTTAAATAAATAAAGTGTTATCAACTAATTTAATAACCGACTTCAAAAAGGAGGAGGTTCTCAATTCGATCCGTATTTACAAAAATCACGAAAACTTCCGAACCTGGCAACATTGGCTGTCGGAAAACATTTTATACGGCATCAATAATTGTAACCCAACTTTTTATTTGGAATTTATTTATTTGAAGTGTCCGTGGAATACTAAAATTTGTTTCAAACAGTATAAAAATAAATGAAAATTATAGTATAATTTATATTCACATCGGTTCTTAGGCCAAAATTGAACAATGTCCTTTACAAAATACACAATCAATCAACAATTAATTTTAATTACCTTTTCTTCTTCTTCTTTCGTGTCGATGACATGTCTTATAGTGAGACTACACTTTGTCAGCCCAATATGCCGCCACAGCGAGAGCACGGCTGGATGCGCTCATGAGGTCCTGCCGCGAGCAAGTTTCAGGGCATTTACCTTTAATTTTATTTTTTAATAAATGAAAAATCATCTTCATCATCCTCCGAGCCTTTTCCCAACTATGTTGGGGTCGGCTTCCAGTCTAACCGGATTTAGCCGAGTACCAGTACTTTACAGAAGCGACTGCCTATCTGACCTCCTCACTATATCTATGACCACGCTAGTAAATCGCTCCGCTCCGCTTATGAACTAGTCCGCAGCTCAACGCGTCATCGCGCTACACCCCCTATATAAACGATACAGTAGACAGCCACGGAACAGTATCGGCCCACCCTGTGAATGAGTTGTTTCGAAAAATAAAACAAAACAAAAGTGTCAGTTTTTTGAATTCACGTAAGTTGGATTTTTTGTTCTTTTGTATCAAGTTGGTTAAAAAGTTTATTATTTAACAAATATTTTTTTATTTTTTTCAATTCGATGATTTATATGTCATACATAAGTTAAATTTGTAAGCCTTTTTACAACTAATAGATAGGAATTACCTAACTAGGTACATATTATAGTAAAAAAAACATATTATGCGTGGTCTAATTGGGAACCTCCTTCTTTTTGGATTAAAATCAGATTGACAGACAAAATAAATAGAAAAATTATTATTAAAACTATCTGATTAATAATTTACTGATTTAAATAAGTTTTTAAAGTATTATTATAAAATAAAAAAAATATTCATAGTTACATAGGTTACCTAACTTTAAAAAATATTAAAATTATTAGCAACTTTATACTTAGCTGGCATCTACTTAGGTATGTAGAGATGCTGAAATTTTCATAATAATCACAGGTACACAAGATTTTGCATACATTTGTGTTTACAAGTTCCGTAATATATCTAAAGATACATAAATAATAATTATTCCTGAAAAGGAGTATTTCTTCGAACCGAGTTTTAATAAAGCACTCTTATTTAGATAACATACGTTCTCAATGAATTTATTTGAAGTAGGCATGTTTAAAAATAGACTTTTAATTACAAAAATATTTGTATGTACAGGTGCTTAAAATATATCACTTGAAAATGTGTTACTGTGTGATTATTTGTCAAAGCACAAAATTCATTCAAAATTCATGAATGAATGAAAAAAAATACAATAATCTGATTTGAGAAATTCTAGGTTTTGGAAGTAGGTTTAAAAGTTAAGGTTTAAGGGGTAAGAGATCGTAGGGTTATTTTGACGAATAATTGATGGTTACCAAAGGGCAGAAAAGGGGAAAAAAATCGGTTCAGCAGTTTTTTTATTTATTTTTATTTATTATTAGTAAGGTACAACAACGAAATTTTTACAAATAGCTTAGTTTTCGCCCGAATGGACAAACAGACTTCGCATATACCTCTATGCCATATCAAAGGATGTTTAATAGTTTTCTGGTAGTCTACTAGTCTTCCCATGGTACAAACTCTACTTAGTTGGGACTGGATAATCTATGGGGATAGGTTAAACCCGCATTCCTTGGGTAATACTCCGCGCATCCAGGTTAAAAAAAGTAACCTATGACCTACCTCAATAAATGGGATTAATGCAACATTTTTCATTAATCTCATCATCAGTATGATATTAGTATTGATTAAAATCTTTGCCCTATTTTCTCCATTTTCAAATGTTTCGCTGTGAAGTAGCAATAGTAAAGAAACTCCATTTTTTATTTAAAAACCGGTTTTACACGTAGGTAATTTGACAATGGCATCAAACTAGGTAATGCTTATCTTAGTTCCCAATAATATAATTGCACTTTAGAATACTTTTGGATAAATAAATTCAGGTCAGCAACCTTGAAATCGAGAAATTGAAAAAAAAAGTCTCTGAAACGGCTGTAAACAAGGAGTAACTTAGAGGCTACTACTATTTTATCCGTGTATGAGAAATAACTATCAGAACACTATAACACTCCATATTTTATAATCATAAGCAGCTTCAGTATTTTACTCGAATCGGGAAGCGTACCTCACTCAGCAGACACACTCGACAGGAAAAACGTCAGTTTTTCTTATAATTTCAATTGTTTTAAGAAAACTTTTCACGTTGTCAGCGAAATTAAACCTTAGTATACCTATATTAGAGTGCCTTACACACTAGGGGATTTTGTCGCTCATACAAACGCTCTGTTTTGTCTGAAAAAAGTCGTGGTGGCCTAGTGGGTAAAGGACCAACCTCTCAAGTATGAGGGCGCGGGTTCGATCCCAGGTCAGGCAAGTACCAATGCAACTTTTCTAAGTTTGTATGTACTTTCTAAGTATATCTTAGACACCATTGGCTGTGTTTCGGATGGCACGTTAAACTGTAGGTCCCGGCTGTCATTGAACATCCTTGGCAGTCGTTACGGGTAGTCAGAAGCCAGTAAGTCTGACACCAGTCTAACCAAGGGGTATCGGGTTACCCGGGTAACAGGGTTGAGGAGGTCAGATAGGCAGTCGCTTCTTGTAAAGTACTGGTACGCAGCTGAATCCGGTTAGACTGGAAGCCGACCCCAACATGATTGGGAAAAGGCTCGGAGGATGGACATACGCTCTGTTTTGTTACGCGCGACATATGTAATTCCGAACGTAAAACATCTGGTGCGCAGTACCAGATTTAATTTTTAGGTAATACTCATGCATGTACGTTATGTAATTTACCAAAACACCTGTACCTAATACCGTGTCTCTGCAAATAAAGATTCTTCTGCTCAACTGTTCAAATACTAGTGTGGCTATCACCACTTACTGAGCCATAAAAAGGAAAAAATATATACTAAACTCTTTTCCTAATACGATCTTTAGAAAAACTCATTTCCATTCAAACGAAGTGACCCGTTTTTATCTTTTTTGTGTTATGTTAATTAATTATGTTTCCTATTTATTTTGAAATGTTACATATACCTCTACGTTAGAGTGATGACATATTACAAGTTTCCAAGGAAAATAATATGCCTAGCCTCTAGAGTAAACAGTCTAAATGAAGGCACGTAAAATTGTTCTGGTTGTCATTTGAACATCTTTGGCAGTCGTTACGGGTAGTCAGAAGCCAGTAAGTCTGACACTGACACAACTGAGTTGAGGAGATCAGATAGGCAGTCGCTCCTTGTAAAACACTGGTACTCAGCTGCATCCGGTTAGACTAGAAGCCGACCCCAACATAGTTGGGAAAAGGCTAGGCAGATGATGATGATACAGTTGTGTGTTTGTTTTATATCAGTTTTTACTCAAAAACGTTAGAAAAAACTAGGACTGCGTTTGTTATAGTTAAGTGGGGCTAGTAGGTCGAGTAGGCGACTGACCGAAATGATATATTTCCAGTATGAAAGTTTCAGCTTTTCAAATCATATTTTTGAGTCCTTGAATGGTGAAATCATGATGAAAAGTCTCCTCTTCTGTACTTATATAATCTTCTACTACTAGCTACTACTACTACTATCACTAGCTTCCGCCCGCGGCTTCGCCCGCGTAGAGTTCGGTTATATCGCGTTTCCAAGACAATTCTTGAAAAGTCCGAGATAAAAACTATCCTATGTTCTTTTTCAAAGTCAACTCTATCTCTGTACCAAATTTTATTAAAATCAGTTCAGTGGTTTAGACGTGAAAGCGTAGCAGACAGACAGACAGACAGAGTTAAATTCGCATTTATAATATTATTAGGGATTATTGTAGAGTCAAAGTGTTTGATTTTTGATTTTAAACTCGCTCATAGCAGGATTCAATGGTCCAATTTGAAAAAATGTTTCAGTTTTATACGGCCCATACCTATAGAGGAAGGCTACAGGCTACTTTTTAGCCGAATTAGAGAAATGAATGGCAGAAGCTTGTCATCAAATAACGTTAGTTATTGTTTATATTATGAATGCAAAAATAATTCTGTGTGGTTGCCACGCATAACTACCAAACCGATTTAAAAAAGATTTGGTGTAAAGTCTTTTTTTAACGACGTCAAAAATCATCAAGTGACCCCTCCCGCTGTGGGTTAGCAGCGGTGAGGGAGTGTCAGACTCTTACTGACTAAAAACCGTCGTGTTCCGCCGTGGGCCTTTTATTTACCAGGGTCGCGGTATCTCGCGCGAACATTCCCGCAGCCCGTACAAAGTTAGTCTTGATCTTGAGAAAGGACATAGGCTAGGTGCAATGAAAGTGAAAACATAAAGGAATTACTATTTATGTCCAGATAAGATGCGTAATAAAACTTAGAATTACGAGTATTATATTTTTCAAATCGATTTGTGTTATTAATGTTCCGGTTTTATCGGTTACTTATATCAGTAACAACTCTTTCAAAGTCAAAGTCAAATCATTTTATTTCATGTAGGCCTATACAAGCACTTATGAACGTCAAAAATATAAATAAGTTTGATTCTAGTCGTCATTATAGTTCTAAATCACATCTTTTTAGGGTTCCGTACCCAAAGGGTAAAACAGGACCCTATTGTTTTCGCTCCCCTGTCCGTCCATCCGTTTGCCACCAGGCTGTATCTTATGAACCGTGATAGTTAGAGAGTTGAAATTTTTACAGATGATGTATTTCTGTTGCCGCTATAACAACAAATACTGAAAACTAGAATAAAATAAATATTTCGGGGTCTCCCGCTCCCATACAACAAACGTGTTTTTTTGTCCGCTTTATAAATAATGGTACGGCACCCTTCGTGCGCGAGTCCGATTCGCACTTGGCCGGTGTTTTATTTAATTTAGGCCTTTACAACGTACGAACGTCAAAAATATAAATAAGTTTGATTCTATTTGTCATTATAGTTCTAAATCACTCCTTTTTTCAACCCGGTTAAAAAGTACAGTCAACGCCAATAATTGCTATTTACTCTGACCTGACCACAGTCAATATGTCATAATCTGTCATCGACTGTACTCAGTAGAATTATTTTTAGAAAATACCTTTTGTAAGAGATAAGATTTTTCTATTCGTTTGTAGGTTATTTTTATTTATTCTGTTTTATAAAGGAAGGCGGAAGATTTTTTTCAAAAGATATAAGAGGTACATATTGCTACGCTTATTCAAAAATATACGTAGGCATTAAAGGTACCTAAAGGTATTTGTAACCACATCTACCTACACTAATACTATAAACAGGAAATGTTTTTGTTCGTTTGTAAAGGCTCCGTAAGCTACAGAACTGATTTGAAATATTATTTCACTGTTGGGAAGCTCCACTATTCCCTGGTGGACATGGGCTATATTTTATCCATGTTCGGGAAGCTAGTAGCAGATAATGTTAGTCGTTTCTTTCGGTTGATCATTAATATCGTTTCGATTTACTTATACGTCTTTTCCAAATGACATCAGGACACGCCTACTATCTTTCTAGATGCTGCTTAGCTTATAAATATCCTGTGTTTCATTTACTTACCAAAGACAGAACACTATAGACTTCGATAAAAAACCTTTAATAAAATTTGTGGCTTAAACTCTTGAATACTAGCAAACAATATAAAAGAAACGCGGTTAAATTGAGAACTGCTTTTTTTGGGAAGTCGGTTAAAAAGGACTCCCTAAGGATTTTGGAAGTCTCGATATTTGAAGATGCATGCTTCCAAGGCTTATTTTCGAAAGACGGGTAGTCAATAAATCTGACAATCAGTCTTACCTTGGGGTTTCCTGGGTAACTGAGTTCTGAGACTTGAGAGGAGATCAGATATGCAGTCGTTCCTTATGGTACACTGGTACTCAACTACATCAAGTAAGACTGGAAGTCCAATATAGTTGGGAAAAGGCTAGGCAAATAATGATGATAGTTTTATTCAATGCTCAGTATCGTCATTTAATTTATTTGAATTCATGTTAGCGTACAGCACATAGCGATGTATCGACGTGCCTACTAGGGCTTCGAAAACGTCTGCTCGCTAGGATTAAAGTATTAAACTATGTGGTTACCGTAACTACACCGAATTCGATGGTATTGTTTCACTAACAAGGTTTTTTTGTAGGAAAATTACCTACTATTTTTCGTGTAAGTAGGTTAAAATATCCATATAGAAAGACGCAAAGAAAAAGACCTTTCTATAAATATAGACATTTAAAAAAAAAACATAATTAGGTACGAAAACAAAGTACATAGGTACCTATCTACACAAATTATTATATGAATTATTTTTGCGTTATTTCAAGTTTTCTTAAACAACTACAACAAAACAGATTAATCACTTTTCATGAAGAATTTTCTTGTTTCCTTCTGCTAACAAGCATATAAGTAGAAGTACCTACCTATACACACTTTTATGGATTTTAATGAAATTGGATTTTGAATTATTATATCCGAAAATTAAAGCTTAAAATACCCTGTCTATTAGGTATAATAACAGCAAATATATAAATTGCAAAATGGTTAAAAATATATTTTTTTGTTACAGATATTTTCCAAAAAATCTATAACCCATAGCTAAAATGGAGCATACGGAGTTCCGCGTCAAAGGTAAGATTATTTCACACCAAATACTTTATCACATATTTTATGAAAGGCTCAGTTGCATGCTTTCTCGTCTTCAGCAATATTGAAAATGTAAAAAGGTACATCATACGTGACTTTTCATAAAACCAGATATAAAAATAAAAAACTATTTCCCGTGATTTTTATCAAAATTGCACACTAATACAAAATCTACTTAATCTACGTCACTTTTACATGCTAAAAAATGAATTTACCACTGAACCAATTTAAATAAAATTAAACGCATTTTAAGCGAAACGATACAGTTTTGTCAAATAACTATCTGATTGGAAAAAATCTTTCAGTATTACATAGCCCAGTTAACATACCAGTTATTTTTGCTAGGCGCAAAAACTTATTTTTTTAATATCTTTTTATCCACGACATCGATGTGGTCCAAAATTTAATTCAAGAGGGTAGCAATTTGGTAGCAACTAATGGTAGCTGGTAGCAATTAGGTAGCAACTCTCTATATGTATTTCGAGAGGATCGGTAAGTTGTGATGAAGGTAGGTTATAGACTACATTTTACCCGATTGCTGGAAGTAGTTCTGGTTAAAATCGCGAAGATATTATTCTGTTCAAAGTATGCTTGTTATGACATAATTAACCTTCAAACAACTAGTAGTTTTCAGTATACAATAATTATATCTCAATTATAAAGTGTCGATACACAATTATTAAAGAACTATTGACACTGATCTAATTGGTTTATTATTTTGTACGTTTGCTGAATATTAATGAGATTTTTATAGGAATTGTTGCCATATGCTTATTTCCATAGTAAGTTACCTACATACAGAAGTACTCGTATTACGGGCCTATTTCAATATCCATTGTCATCTAACTTCCAAATACATATCTACGTTTAAATACCTATTTATATAATAGTAGGTAAAACACCCTTTTGTGGAATTTAAAATATGTAAAAAAAAAGATTTCCTTGGTTAAGTTTCAGGAGTCAAGTAAAATATTATTCCACATGCAACAAGTTACATTTTCATTAAAATCCATACATGTATCTTAACTTAACAGTTACGATAGAAGTTTAATATAACATACTTAAAAACCATTCACAGCCTGGGAATCGAACCTACATACATTTCAATTCCATACTATCAAGATCAATAAATTGAAAATCAGTCTCCTACCCCCATTTCGGATTTCCATACGTTGTTATTGAGTCGTTGGATCCGGTCCGATCCGGTGTAAACCGGTTCATTCCGCCTTTATAACCGGTTGATACCAGTTAGTGTAAATCCCTTTTTATGGCTGTTTCTTTATTGATAAAAAGTCTTCTGTTTGTAACAAATGTTTGTTACTGTAGGATTTTTGTTTACGAATAAGTATAAATTCTAATGTAGTTTGTATTGTATTTCTGGTATAAGTCTGTAAATTGACCGTTTGAGTTTTAACTTGACTGTTAGTGAATGGTAATTATCTGGATATCCTTTTGTTCCTTCATACTTTGACAAAATATTTCAATATTTACCATATAACTTCTTAACTATTTTTTTTCTTAGCTTATCAAATAATTTATTAAACTTGTCTTTTTACAATAATTATAGCTTCCTTGACAATGAAAACAGCATTATTGACTTAGGTACATAGGACTACGGTAGGACATAGGTACTTTTCAAGAAAATAATAAACATGAAACATCTATAAAGTTTTCAGTTATAATATTATTACGGAATTATAGGATAGAGGCGAACTTCAGTTATATTCTATCAAAATACTGCTGAAACTGCGTGAAAAAGCTAGTTTTCTAGACTTCTTTGATAGAAAAGTACACAATTAAAGTTCTTTGTGTTAGATATTGACAGAAGTGTCCGTTTGTGCGTCCAGAGCAATCACGCGCCCTTTGTGCTTCATACAGTACTGTTGATAGGATTCTAGTAGACAGTCTTGTAGGAAACCTTTTGGATTTCAAGTTAGAAGTGGGTGTGGACATTGATTGTACTTTAAATGTAAATTAGATAGACAAACAATTAATTAGATAAATAGATACTTTACTAGTTCTTTCCGTATTTAGATGAAAAGCCTTCCTCGATATACGGGTTGTCGAATATTGGAAGAATTTTTCACAGCGGTTATTGTTATAAGCACGTTCAAGTTAACAAATAATATGTTAAATTTGATAAATGTTATAGACAGATAACTTTAGAAAACGATTAACATTATTATACAAAATAAGTATCTACTTAACAAAATTTATATTTATTTGTCACAAAATTTCACTGGCGTCCATATGTGTATTCACCATACGTTTCAAGTCACTTCGTTCAGTCATTTTAGCGTGACAATGTAACAAACAAAATCTCGCATTATAATCTTAGACACCAATTTACTTTGCAAGTCCACAAAAAAGCCACTAAACCTGACGAAACTGCTTCTCTCCTCCACCCAGCTAAAGAGATGGTAGACTACATAGCTGATTACCTGGAGAACATTCGAGACCGTCGGGTGTACCCCAGCGTGCAGCCAGGGTACCTCCATAAGCTGTTGCCGAAGGAAGCCCCCCAGACTCCTGAGCGATGGGACGATATCTTCAAGGATGTGGATGAGCATATTATGCCGGGGGTAAGTGGTTAGACGTCTTCAAGGCTGCCCGCTCACGTAAAACCTTCTGTAGGACATATTATCCGGCCGATTTTTTGTAGGCTTGACTAGGTTTTATAGACTGACCTATTGTAGGACGCGTACGTTGCGTTATTGTCATCAATCAATGTTTTGTTTTTCTCACTTCGCGCTGATTCGTTAATGCAGGACGCACTCTCAGACTAGACAGAATTTGACGAACTACCGCTGTGGTCACCATGCCGAAAGTTATCGTTAATATTTGTAAGATGAGCATGTTTGCTGGGTACTATAAACTGTATTCTAAATAAGAAATGGTAATATAATGGAATATTCTAAATATGATAGATACATAAAAATATGCCTCCTCTCCTGTAAATTCATAGTTTTATTTAGGCAATATTTCTACCAAAAGTCACGTCGACCAACCATTTTCTGCAAGATATCTAATCCCCCTCTCCCCCACAGTTGGTGCACTGGCAGAGTCCCCACATGCACGCGTACTTCCCCGCGCTCACCTCATACCCCTCAATCATGGGGGAGATGCTGTCCAGCGCCCTCAACGTGCTGTGCTTTACTTGGGTAAGTTTCTGGCGTATTTACCACAGGGTATGTATGATAAGCGACGGTTGACAAGGTCGGTGGATAGTCGACCGCCTTGTCATGACGAGTTAAGTTAGAAGGCACTACGTTAAATTAGTGGGTCCCGACTGTCATTTGAACATCTTCGGCAGTCGTTACGGGTAGTCAGAAGCTAGGAAGTCTGACAACCATTCTTACAAAGCGATAAAGGATTATCTACCCAGGTAACGGGGTTGAGGAGGAACGATAGGCAGCTACTTCATATAAAACACTCAGCTGCATCCGAATAGAAGAAGCCGCCAACAGTTGGGAAAATGCTAGGCAAGTGATGATCTTTGCCTTTCGAAGTTTACATGAAAGTAACTGAAAATTAGACGGTAACATTCGCGCTTTGACACATTTTAACTCAGTACCTTTATCACATATTGAGTCACATAATATTATGTACTTCCAATACTTTTTTCAGTCACAATATATTTCTTTAAACCTGGTTTAGGCCTCATCTCCCGCGGGTACTGAGTTGGAGACTATAGCTATGAACTGGCTGGGCAAGCTGCTGGGGCTACCGGACTGCTTCCTCAATGAGAAGAATGATAGCCCGGGCGGTGGAGTTATACAGGTAACAAATAAGTTTATTTGTGGATTTTTGGATTGATCAACACTAGATATGCTCAGTAACTTTTCCAAAGGATTAGCATTTTATAGCAATCTTTATTTACTACTACCATGTTAGATTATTATTTTATTTTTGTCCCTAATCAATTTTGTTCTTAAGCTACCATGTCTCGTATTAGGTAGTTTACATATATTTTTTATTTAAAAAATACCAATTGAAACATAAAAGTAATAAGATGATTTGTGTCACGAAAGCGTTTGAGCCTTAATTGTGTGTGTAAACGTACGTTTTCGCACGTTGTCTTTGTATGCGTAATCTCGGGAGCGCTCAATAATGTCATACACAAAGACAGTGCATGTTCATTTACACACACAACTATAGCTCACGTGGTTTCAGGAAACACAACATCCACACACAGAAATATCACTAGATACTTATACAAGAATTCCTATTCTCCTAGACAACAGCAAGTGAAGCGACTCTAGTAAGTCTACTAGCGGCGCGCACGAGGGCTCTGATGGAACTCTCCAAGCTGAACCCTGAGGTGCAGTCAGCCGAACTCCTGGGACATCTGATATGTTACTGTTCAGACCAGGCTCATTCTTCGGTGGAGAAGGCGGGACTTATTGGTAAGGGTTGCGGAGAAAATAATGTATGGAATTCATTCGCCAAAAAATATATATGATACCCACTTAATTAGCCAAAGACATACATATTATTCGATGAATTACATAAAATACTGAAATATTTCGAATTATTGTAAAGTCTAATTGCAATGTTAATTTATTCTTCCTCATACTCTATAATACACTGAGTATCAGGCAGTAGTTAGCCAGACAGTATTATTTTTACACTTTCATACCGTGTACAGTGGATTTTCACTCGTGTTTTTTTACCAGAAAAATCGTACACATAGGTATCTGTCTACGCGTCCGCGTTTTTTACCTAGAAAAAATCCACGAGTGTGAAAGGGCTGTAAGATATTTCATAAAATAAAGTAACTTCACTATTTTTAAATAACCGATTTCCTCGTCAAATAGTAAGTACCTAAATATAAAAACTTTGTGTTCCTTTTTTCAAACTAGACAACCCTTTGTTCAAACTAGAATAATAATTGTACACTGTCTTGTTAAGCTAACAGCAGTTGGTTGATCTGTAACCAACTTTGACACGAAATCAAATATCTAACCACTCATCATCAGCCTATCGCAGTCCACTGCTGGACATAGGCCTCTCCAAGTGCACGCCACTGAGATCGATTTTCGGCTGCTCGCATCCAGCTCCTGCCAGCCGCCTTGCGCAAGTCATCACTCCATCTAACCACTGTGTCTTCCTAACCCAGGTCTGGTCCGCATGCGCTACATCGAGTCGGATGAGAACCAGAGCATGCGAGGAGACCAGCTCGACAAAGCCATCGCCAGCGACAAGGAGAAGGGACTCGTTCCATTCTGGGTAAGTCTAGATTTTACATACAAGTGGTCTAGGTACAGCTGTGTTTGTTAGAGCGCGCGCACACTGAGACTTTTTAGTCGGCCGATATTTTTGAAGTACACAAATGTACTATGGCAATTTAGGTTTGCCAGGATGTGATGGAAGATTCAAAAATAATAGATAGCTATTTGTAACGCAGGAGTGCAAAGTTGCTTTTTAACCGAGTACTCAATTTTGATGAAGTGAAGGATTTTAAAATTGAATCACAAGCGCATTGAGAATCACCTTCTTTTTGGGAAGTCGGTATAAAAATTGATATAAACGTATAAAAGATACCTCATATAAAAATCTGTATTTTTGTCTTCCTAACAAAATGTTTCATGGTTTCCCCGCGTTCAAATAATTCTGTCTGAAAAGTTTCGAGTTTTGAATACTACCGCTTTGTGAAAAGAGCGCATTTATTTGTTTTTTGTCATGTAATGCGTTTTTGTAATGCGACAGTCTTAAATGATAAGGATGTATATAAAATATTATTTGGAGATCTTTGGCAGGCGATATGCCAGAAAGCCTGTCAACTAATCCTACCAAGAGCTAACGATTGCCCGGGTGACTGGGTTGAATAGATCATATTTTATAAGCCATCACTACATGTAAAATATTGAAATTCAGCTGCGTCCGATTAAGCTGAAAATCTGGGCAGATGATGACATATTATACCTTGGTATTATTTATTGTAGTCTTGCTAAAAGAACAATCCTACTAAAATGACTAAACACAAATGCTTGCTTATCCCCAGAGACCAAAACAGCTTTATCAAAGGTTATTAATTATGAATTCCATCATACTTTCTGCAGCTGTTATTTATGTAAATAACTCCTGAGAGAATGGGAAGAAATATGACGTTTTCCTTTTAAATGGAGTCCTCATTATTTGAAGATTAGTTTGTGGCATTTTTAAACGTTCATTGGTCTCTGAGGGACCAATTTGTGTTCGGTTCTCAGGAAGCAGCTTACAGTTTAAAGTTTGGTGGAAGGCATAAGATGTAGCGGTTTTTGAGGAGCGATTTTGTGGATGTGTTTTTGGATGGAGTAAAATGTCAATTTATTTTATTGGTAGTACAATAAAATAGTTGTGACAATAGGGATCAATCAATAATTTTGACGCTTTTTAATAATTCGTTTTGGATTTTGATGTTAATACCTGTACCTGCTCGGATCTCTAGACATTTTGAAATACACCATATACCTATCATTTGTAAGTTTTTTACCTATATGTAAAATAAAATAATTTAATTAATCAACAACCAAGATATGCAGATAGACTGACAGAGATTTCTTACGCCGTGATCTATTAAAATACTTTTAGATTAATGATAATAAAAGATTTTAAGCTAAACAAATATAACCTACTTGTTACCTACCTAACTTCTTTTTTTCCAATGAAAAATTTATTATATACTTTTTGTTTGACTGCGTTATTTACTTTATAAGACGAAATCTTGTGACTTGGACCACACCACAGTTTTGTTTGAGACAATTTGTATTGTCTTATGGTCTATTTTAAAACGGTTTTAATGATCTCGCGGTAATAATTAATTTGTATGATACTGTTTTAACTTTTATTTTAATTTCTCTAGAGTGCACATTGCTTATTAATTTGTCGTTTTGAAAATAAGTTGTGAGAAATCGGTAAAGCATTTTTTACCACAATTTAATATCTATTAAGAAAAGGGTATATTGTCAGATGTATGTTTGATGATTAAATTAACTTTAGCTTTATATTACGTTCCCATATTAGGTAACTTAATTTTACAGGGCCCGATATAAAATTAAATAAACTTTTGACTTAATTTACATAAAAACCATAGGTTCTTATAACTTAACTTTCTTTAAGGACCAAAATTATTTTTAAAATGGTAACCCATCCATTATCTGACCTTGGTAACAAACAACTTAATATAAAATATCAGAGTCAATTAAAAATAGCTCTTAACCCCTTAGCAACATAGTTCAATATTCTAAAACCCTTATGTTCGTTATATGAAGAATCCAGTTGACTTCATAAATTAGGTAATTATTCTCATGTCAAGAATGGAGAGAATTGAAAGATTTTACACGGATGTCGAGTTACTAGATATGACTTTATTAGATCTTCGAAATTCCGTTGTTGCTAGACAGTTTTAGTATATTTCTGATTTTAAAAAAACTATAGTAAGCTACATAATAGGTACTTAATTAAAATACACAGATGATAGATAGAATTGTTGTAAGCTGGATACATAAAGAGTAATATCATAGGTTTTGTGAATAATATTTTATATCGTACCATTTTACCTGTAAGTAATTTTTATTTTCCAAATGGAAAGTCATTCAAATAGACATTGGTAAATTTATTTGGATCGCTTAAAAATTGCCAGTGTTAAAAGAGAGAGATGATATTTGTTTTAATCTTATAGGCAGATAAAAAAGAATATGAAACATAAATATAGATCCTTATTAAAGTATTAAGTTAAATAATAATTTTAAATCTCACTATTTCGTAAATCTACGAGGCCCTGTCGCTTCCAGCTACTCTACATCTTCGTCAAATAATTAAGTAGGCTCCCGAAGACTCGAGTATCGATAAAATTTTAATAAACATCTCGATTATCCGATCCACTGGCTTCCTAAGTGCATTGTGAACCTGTTACCAGGTTACCTGATTACCAGGGTGATGGGTTAAAGGAATTTAACCGACTTTGGAAAAAGGGATGTTGAGATTTTTGTGTGATTTTAGGTTCATGTTAAATAGGGAATGGGTGGGGATGTAACTTAAGACATCTTGGTCGCTCGGAAATCGCCCTTTTTTTTTGGGAGGGGGAAATCCCAAGTCGAGTAGTAGCGGGAACTTCCCCAAGTCCCTCGCCCTTTGACCCATTCATGGGGGACGGAAGAGGGCGTTGTCCGCGCTTCTCCTGCGCCTGGTACAGATGTTTGAATCACCGGACCAGCACGACTTATTAAAAATTTACCACTTACAAAAGTGGCAAATTACGAAAATTTAACTTACCTCGAGATCTATAAGACAACCCTCATTCTCTCACAGTCGAGTAACAAACAAAACAGATACCACCTAATATTTTCCACCTTCTCTTCCCAGGTTTGCGCGACTCTCGGCACAACAGGTTCGGTAGCCTTCGACAATCTTCGTGAGATCGGCCAGGTCTGTGAGAAGCACGGAGCCTGGCTCCATGTCGATGCTGCGTATGCAGGCAGTGCATTCACTTGTCCTGAGTACAGGTAACTATTAAGCATTTGTTCTACAACCACTTAAGTAGCTATAGCCAGTAATTATAATGCAGTCTGGTATAATTTATTTCCGACTTTGTACATTCTACGTTCTCCAAAATTGTTTTTTTATGAGTTGCTAAATAAGAAGCGATTCTATTTCACGGTATATTAAAAAAAAAAACAAATATATCTACAATAATATCTCCAAGAACATGCATTACAATGAATTTTCGAAAATTGATATTCTTTGGTATAGTCGTTATAGCCTTTTCAACGTCTCACTGCGGGGCACAGACCTCCTCTCATACGGAAAAGTATTGAGCGTGAATCACCACGCTTGCTCAATGCGGGTTGGTGACTTCAGACTTTATATAGTCCAGCTTTCCTCGAGATGTTTTCCTTTTTATCATACTTACTTAAAAAGTACATACAAACATCTTTGGTATAATTTAAAGTTTAATTTTTTCTTGGTACGATTTCTAATAATATCTGTATATTACAGGCACTGGCTCGATGGCATTGAGATGGCTGACTCCTTCGCCTTCAATCCTTCTAAGTGGCTGATGGTCAACTTCGATTGTACTGCTATGTGGCAAGTATTTGAAACTAAATCATTTATATCGGGTGTGTCGTTCACAATCACATTAAATGAAATGCGTTAATGTACTGGTTAATATATGTCGATTAACACAAAGAAAAAAGAAAAATGCGTTAAAATAAAAAATGAATTTTTCAAACAAAGTAAATTGAATAAAAATGTGCGAAAATTAGAACACCATATAAAAGTCAGTCATTAAAAACAACTGAAATTATCCCTTGTAAACTGACAGCTGTCAACTGATCAAAACATTCGATACTCCTAACTTTATCTCTGCTTTACACATGATGTTGTAAATTATAAAAACGAAAAGTGACTCCTGTGGTTAAACCACTGAATGGATTAGGTTATTTTTACATAGAATGTCATAAAGTATGTGCGATAGGATTTAATGTGATTGCGAACGACACACCCGATATATAGCTCCTATTTATTACAAATACATAAAATTACAACATAAAATTAAATATAGGTACTTGTATGTAGGTACTTGACATCCGACTAATCATGTGAAATTTGTTCGCAATTTAAAGTAAATATTTGTTCCTAATACACACAGCTGAATGGATTTTGGATTTTGATAACGCTTGGTAGTAATAAAGATTGTATATCAGAATTACATAATAAACTACCTATCATCCTGTTGGGGGCCAACCCCAAAACCTGTGGAGGCTAGTATAGTTATCGGCACGAATCTTGAGCTCTGACCTTCACCTGCACAGAAGTAATTTATTGGGTCCCTTTTGTGGTATGAAGTGAGGCGCGGGGGCGGGCTAAAGCGGTGATTGGCCCGCAGTGCATCCCGTCATAGCCGTTACTCAGGATTGGTTCTTTGCTAATAAATCACTTCTGCGCAGATGTAGGACAGAGCTCAAGATTCGTGCCGATAACTATATTTTAATATTTACGATATATTTTTAATATTTTCCTCCTTTTATCTCCTTAGGGTAAAAGACAGCACAGCTCTTCACAGGACTTTCAACGTGAACCCAATTTATTTGAGGCACGAGAATTCAGGTAAATATTTCTGATTATTAAAACTGTAGGTCCCGGCTGTCATTGAACATCCTTGGCAGTCGTTACGGGTAGACAGAAGCCAGTAAGTCTGACACCAGTCTAACAAAGGGGTATCGGGTTGCCCGGGTAACTGGGTTGAGGAGGTCAGATAGGCAGTCGCTTCTTGTAAAGCACTGGTACTCAGCTGAATCCGGTTAGACTGGAAGCCGACCCCAACATAGTTGGGAAAAGGCTCGGAGGATGATGATGATTGTTGGCTTCAGAGTTAGTGGCTGACCCAGACATAGTTGGGAAAAGGCTAGACAGACGATAATATTGTTTCATTCATAATTGCAATAATTAGAATGTCGACGTTTACCTTTTTATTTCAATAGTTTTTATTTTAAAGTAGAAAGTACAAATAAACGTTGTTTTTTTGTTTCAGGAAAAGCAATTGACTACATGGTATGTATAGATCATGTTTTTGAAAAAAAAAAACTGGGTTAAATTTTGTCACTAAAGAGTTTTTGTTTTTCATAAAATTGTTTAAAAAGATAGCACCTTTTCTATTTGTGTGTGTATATTTGTACTTATGTTTAACTTTATGTTGTTTGTATTTATTTAATTTCAAAGAAAAAATATCAACACATACATACATTTTACACCCTAAATCATTACATTACACTAGGTCGGTGACAGAAAGTCATACTACAAGAAAAACCCACTGAGGAAGATAAACAACATCCTAAAAGGTACAGCCAACCCAACAATCACCGTAAACGGTGAAGAAGCAACAAACGGTGACGAAATAATCACCAAAACCGACAAACCAAAGATTGAAAAAGATATCAATGGGAATATAGAAAACGGTGATGTCGGAAAAGATGATGATTTGTATGAAGATGATGATGATGTAAACCTACATGGTTACAACAATATGTCTTCTGGTTGTGGTGAACAGATACAACTTGAAGATCCGCATAAGAAAGAACTTCTAGTAAGATGTCTTGTTAGGTGATGGGTTATAGGTGATGGTGCGGACTCGGTGATGGGAAATTACTCTACTGCTGCTGATATTATTTCTAATACTGTTACCGTATTATACTCAAACACTCAGACAGTGTCACATACTCATAATACTCATGTATTTTTACATATGGCTTTTTGTGATATTAAATGAACTTGATTTTGATTGTCCTGATTTGGTGATGGGAAATTACTTTTTTCATTGCAATTATAACTATTAGATACTAGATTATATAGAACTATTGTACTAAATATAATTGCAATGAAAACTAATAGCTTCGTATTTTTTGCCATTTTTGTGGTGGGATAAGAAATATGTAGTCTTTTACCTGCTTATACAATTTATTTTTAATTAAATCATTATTTTCACATTTGATGACTAGGTTATATTGTTATTATACTTCTTAATATAAGTTTCTGATGACAGTTCCACCAGCTTCGTTGGCTTCCTGATCTATATTATAACATTTAAAAAGGTTTTTAAAAAAGTTATATTTTCTTTACTAATAATAATTGTTTTATTTACAGCACTGGCAAATACCGCTGAGTCGTCGCTTCAGAGCATTGAAGTTATGGTTCGTGCTTCGTAACTATGGTGTGACTGGGATTCAAAAGCATATTCGTGAGGTAAGTTGCTGATCAGGTGAACTCATTATCATCATCACCGTCGCCATCTGCTAAACTCCCTCAATGAGCGTCAACCATTCCGGTCTTGGGTAGCCCGCAGATGGTTCATGGTGGATTCATCCACTATAAATTATTTTACTGTTATGTTATGTAAATTATTCACTTATTAAAATCCATCTGCATTTAAGGTACTTAGAGCCGTTTTCTGAGATTAGAAAATTTATCAAAAGCCGGTAATAAACAACCACAATTTAGCGTCATCAGCTGTTTTCGCGTCAACTGCTAGTTTTTCACCGCAGTCACAAATTTGCATATTTTAATTAGTTTTTAGATCATAAATCTCGTTTATTTTATCACTTGTATTCAGTACATGTTTAGTTTTTATGTGTATTGTTTCAGGGCGTTCGTTTGGCTCAGAAGTTTGAAGCTCTTGTTTTGGCTGATCAGCGGTTTGAGATTCCTCAGCCGAGGAATTTGGGTTAGTTCTTTTCTTTATACTCATTATCTTGTTATTCATATCGTTAACGATTACTTACCATATTACGTAGACTTTCGAATCTCTGTTTTACATTTTCTCGTAATTTGTCACTTCCAAAGTAAGTAAATCCCTATTTATAGATATATATTTTTTATTTAAATATAGGTTTATTTTTTACTTTTGGTTTAAATACCTAATACGAAATTACAGTTTTCTTTATGAGTGGGAATCCCTTACAAAAAAAACTTTGAAACCAATACCTACTTACTTTCCAATAAAGCCAAAAGCGCTTCCTAACTAACCCTCCGCATTACAGGCATGGTAGCGTTCCGTATGAAGGGAGACAACGCTTTGACCGAACGGCTGCTGAAGCGCTTGAACGCTCGCGGCTTCATCCACGCCGTGCCAGCCTGCTTTAAAGGAACATATGTCATTAGATTCACTGTCACCTCTTCTAGGACTACCAACCAGGATATCTTGGGTAAGAAATTTGACTGTTGTAGTTTTTGAAGAAGTGGATTTGTTTTTATATCACTACACTAGCTTCTGCCAGCGGTTTCACCCGCATCCCGTGGGAACTACTTCCCGTACCGGGATAAAGCCTATAGCCTTCCGCGATAAATGGGCTATCTAACACTGAAAGAAATTTTCAAATTGGACCAGGAGTTCCTGAGATTAGCGCGTTCAAACAAACAGACAAACTCTTCAGCTTTATAATATTAGTATAGATAAAGGCAGGGTGGTGTCTTCGCCTAAGCATAATGTACCTTTCTCAAAGTGGTCTTGATTCTATATATTTTGGTTATGTTTTCAGATGACTGGAATGAAATAAAGACTGTTGCAAAGGAAATACTGACAGATGTCTTTGGATCAGAGGATGGTAATATTGTCGTGCCGAAGAAACCTAGGATCTCTCTCAAAGGTATGTTAGTCAACATAATATTCGTTTCTCTTCTGGACTCTAGTCTAAACACAGGCAACTGATAAATTTATCTTACAAACAGATGAGAAAAAAGTTATTATAATAAATAAGAAGTTGTGGATAGTCACAAACCAAAAAGTCTGATAACCAGTCTTGCAAAGTGGTATTAATTGCCTCTTGGGTTCGATTCCCGGGTCGGGAAGAAATCGCTTCGTAGGGTTTAGAAACGCTGACAAAACAGCCCGGGGAGCCTGGAAATTGGTGATTGATACACCCGTGCATTGGACAGCGTGTAAACGTCGGTCATGCGCCTGATCTCTCTCCGGTCGTGTCAGATTGCCGTCCCATCGGGCTATGTGAGTGAAGGAGTAGTGAGTGCACCTGTGTCTGCGCAAATGCTTGTGCACTATAATATGTCCTGCGCATTTGTTTAATCTCCTTATATGAGAACAAACGTCGTGGCAGATAATCAGCTAAGAGGACATCGAATTATGCAAATGATGACTCATTGTGGTTTTTATTTTATGTTTCTGTTCTTTTACTTTCTTTTGTGTGTGTTATTTCTTTCTGTTCTTTGTCTTACTTATGTGACTGAGGCCCATTTTTACCGACAACAAAACGTTCGCATTTCGTAAGACAGCAGTTTACTTTGCAAATTAATGCGTGTAAATTCATAGTAAACAATTGTTTTAAGAAAACTGACGTTTATGTTGTCGGTTTTGGCCGTAAATAGTCTTTCTTTCTATCTTTTCTTTCTTTCTTACTTACAATCTTCTTTCACCTTCACAAAAATTTCAGAAACTCGTGAGCTGAACGCGACATTTGGTACCAGTCTTCTCTTAGCCAATAGCCCCATGAGTCCTAAGATTGTCAATGGTACCCACGCCGCTATTTGCGATTACGAACAACTCCTGACTTCTTGCGCCCATACCTTCGCTCAGTTGAAAATGGAGCCTAAAGACAGCCCCGGTAAGTTCAATTTCAATTGTCTCTCAAATACCAATCGCAATGTTCTAGGGGACAATGATACGACCAATTTCGAGGGCATTCGGTGCGGAGATAGAGCAGAAGCCTGGGAAAGCTACGGAGTAGTTCTATCCGGATATATCTAGTGATCTATTTAATGAAGAAATAAGGTATTCTTGGGGAAAAAGTTTCTTAAAATACCTATTGTGAAAAACTAACATTTTGTTGTTTTCTGCGTGTTTTATATCAATGGAATTTTTGGGTTTGGGGGTGTTATTTTTCGTGGTTTTCTCCATAGGTTTTGTGAACTGCTTTTTATTCAACGTGGTACAGGTTTCATTGCTGCCATCTATATTTTGAAGAAGAAAGCTATTTATTACTTTCATTTCAACGAAAACTATCTACTCGAATACATTTCATAAAATATTATTCATTGCTTACCCAAAGTCATTCATGAGTTTTCCTAAAAAAAAGGCGTTGAAAGACATCTAAGTTTGCTCTATTGATACTATCCATTTACTTCATTATTTATTCATTTCAAACCATCATCATCGTCTTACGGCTGTTTTCTATACTCTATCTAGTATCTATATGTCGATTTAATTATTAGAGATACAATTTTGACAATAACCCTATACAAGTTATGTCAAATTGTTATCTTTAGTAAGTAAATTGACATACGGTTAGAATATAGAGAACAGCCTTTAATCCATCTAACAACTTAACCCCTTCACGTTTTTACTGCATTCTCATATAAATATTTATAAATTCCAGTATAACATGTTTTTTTGATGATTTACTAAAGTTAACATTCTATGTGAGAAGTCATCTTAACGATCGCGGTACCTTCAAACAATTTTTTAAAGGTCTTAATTGACTCCGAAAGTTCTTACAACTCATATGCAATCCGATATATTGTTTTTTTAATACGCAATAAAACAATATACGAGATTGCATTTTCTTAACTACTTACTCAACGTTGTAAAATAAAGACATCAAAAAAAATACTTTGAGGTAGGTATATTAAATAATACCACGATCGATAAAATTACTTCTCATATCCAATGTTAGCTTAAGTAACAAAACAAAGAACCATTTCATTTTTAAATTTCCTCTAACCACCTCACACCTTAACACCTACTAATCTACTAACAGAGATGCGCCGACGCATCAGGGGTATCAAAATGGTTGGCAAGAAGTTCTCCCTGGACTCCTGCATGGACATGGTCCAGGGTATGATGGTGGAACAATCTCTTCCTCAGTGTTGCGAAGACGAGAGGGAAGACGTCTCCAATGGTGGGTAGAATTTGTACCCTGAAGTAGAGGCTAGCTGAAGTATAGTTATCGGCACGAATCTTGAGCTACATATGCGCAGAAGTGATTTATTAGCAAAGAACCAATCAAGTGACGGCTATGACGCGATGCACTGCGGGCCAATCACCGCTTTAGCCCACTCCTGCGCCTCACTTTATACCACAAAAGGGACCCAATAAATTACTTCTGCGCAGATGTAGGTCAGAGCTCAAGATTCGTGCCGATAACTATAATTCTAGTTTATTAACCTGTTGTATGTCGCTAAGTATTTATTTATTTATTTAATACACTGTGATAGATATACAGCTATAAAAAACTTACCAATAGAAAATCAATTGTGTCTGCGCTCCGGCATACAACGGGTTAAGGTCCGGTTTCACAAGTGTCTGTTAATAATTTGATAGATTCTGCCAGAAAACGGCTGCTTATAATTACTGCTAGATATGGCTATTCAAGACTTGTGAAACCAAAAGTTATAGTTTTTTACAGCCAATTTCTTCATCAACAGTAAAAGTCAAAGTAATGTCTAAAGTAAAAGTAACGGTCAAATTCGTTTTTTCAAGGCTAAAGTGTCAGCAAAACTAATAGAAAAAATGAATTTGACCGTTGCTTTTGCTTTAGACATTACTTTGACTTTTACTTTGGCTTTTGCTTTTGATGAAGAAAATAGCCGTTAGTCAGATAAGTTCCTGATAGGCTATCGGGGACTTTATCAGTAGCCGGTGAAACTGGCCATAGAAATCAGAGAGTTTGGGGGTACTGAAAGAGAATAGGGATATTGCTAGAGAAGTCTGAAGTGTGGATTTCAATAACCGATCCGATTAAATTTTGACATAATTCAATGAAATTAATGTTGACATTCAATCGCAAAATGATTGATGGATAGGATATTGAAATCCACACACTATGATTATAGTATGTGCCAAAGGTTATAACATGTGTCATAATGGAATCGAATCTTAAGTTCCTTCTTGTGATAAAAATAACATACATGTTTTGCTTAAATAAATAAATCTGTTTCTAGGATTGAACAACGACATGCCCTTTTTCTATAATAAAATTGAGGTAATATTATCAGTTTTTTGGTGATGGGTAATTTAAGTGAAATTTTAAAACTAACCATTGTATTGTGATTAAATTCAAATCGATCAAATCCATATACCCACAGATTTTTGAGCACTAACAAAATATTTTTGCTTTGCTAATTTAACTTATCTTTTTAGCTCTTTCACACTAGCGGATTTTCTATTCTATTTTTTTGCGCCACAGCGAAAAATTGACAACTACATTTCCAATCGATGACAGCTAAAATCCGCTAGTGTGGAAACAAATTTTGTTACTAACCATAAAATTATTAAAACAAATATTCTCTTTCCTTTACAAAGTTAATTAAAATCCAGGATCCAGCCCGGGAGACAGGTCCTCGTTAACATCATCACCAGTGACATCTATCGGGACTATCAAGCAAGAAACAAATTCGGACACAAACCAACTGCAAGTACCTATTGCTCCTTCTCGACAGAGGTCAAAATCCGTCGACGTGGCACTATCTGGTCTCTCCTTAGACGACGCCAAAATAACTATCGATGTTAAAAACAATGAAATTATAATCACTCCTACAGCATCCAAAGATGTGGCCGAAGAAATGAGTTCTAAAACAGATTATAGAGAAATAGAGGAGAAATTAAATATTGGGGACAAAATCACTCAAGCGTTCGAAAATTTTCAGGACGGGTTGCAAATGTTGAACGAGTATAAAAATACTGTTGATAAAGATGATTCTAATACTAAGTTGACTATCAGAGGTCCTGGTAGTTATATTAAGAAATTGATACAACAGTTTAGTGAAGGGCCTTTTGAAACTGAAGACTCTAAGCCTGAGTCTGACAGGGCTATGTCTACGCAAACTATTAAAGATAGGGCCGATGCAATCTGTAAAAAATGCTTGCATTATAAAGGACAGATTTCTAAGTAATTTTGGAAAGTTATTTAACAGTATTTTTTTATTAAGTTCAACTTTAAAGCAACTGTTTCATTTTGTACTTTTATTTTCATAAATAATTTGTCTGGATCGATAGTCACGTGGATAATTTTAATATCTTCTTGCTTTTGTTACGCTAAAATGTTATAGTATTTTAAGAATATTAATATCTCAAGACTTATTGTTTTTTGGAGGTATCCCTCGAAGCGCCACCATTTTGAAGCGCAACTGATGACCGTTATTATTACTCGGAGCTCACCTTTTAGTAGCGCTCCCGATTACAATTACCTGAAAAAGAAGCGCTCCGAGTTATAATGAAAGTGCCTCTTATTTAGTGCGCCTCAAAACCGCAGCGCTTCAAGAAATACCTTTTTTTTCTGAACCAATGTGATTATCACTTGTTAAACATTACTTTAAGGAATTTAATTCTGTTAAATGGTGAAGGATAATATTTTAAGTTAATGCACAATTATTTGCTTCTTGTATTTAAATAATATGCTTTTGTAAAATATTTTCACACCGTTATTAGTTATTTTAAGTTAATAATATAATGAGAAAACGTATCGTATTTCCATTATATATACAAATGTAAATTAATCATGTATTTCCAAAAAATATCCATGTTTGTGAAACAAAAAATGTATCTCATATATTCGAAATAACATGCGATGTATTTTCGAATAACAATTTATGTAATCCTCATAAAATTGAAAAATATAAAGTAGTTATTGGATAAAAATATGTTATAAGATATTAATACTGCTTATATATTTAGAGATATCTTCTTAGTAGTAGTAAAAACTCATAACTTCCTAAGATATGAAACTAATATTATATATTAAAATACCTAATCTAATCATTGAAATAATTACATTCTACAGAAATACCAATGTGGATAAATAAAATATATAATGATATTATATTGTTCAAAATATACTGCTGTGCATTATCAATAAAAAATGCTTTAATAATTGCAGTAGAAGAAAAAATATATTCATGTTAATATCTAAAATTAATATTATATTAACGCTTATTAATGTAAGCAATATAATAGGTAATATATATACATATTATAATACGTTTTTTTTTGTCATATCTATACCTTGTTATTATTTTAAAGATTCTTTATATTTTAATAAAATATGTTACGCAAATTATTTAGACTAAAAATGAGGAGATTAGAACTTCATACACATTCGATATTATATTTCATAATAATGTTTAAAAATTGTTACCTAATTAGAAATTAACTAGACATATAACTATATAAATTCCGCTGAGATTTATAATATACCTATTGTTAGATCTGCTTAAGGGTGTGTCCTAAGTGAGCGATTTGGAGCGAAAGCGAAGCGACACAGCACGATTTTCTTTGAAGCAGCCAACGTGAGGTTGCGCTGTACAGCACTGCCAAATCTTAAAATTCGCTTAGCATTCGCATATGTTCAGTTTGCTCACGCAGGACACAACCTGTTTTTAACTCGCTACGGACAAATAGAGTTTGCAAAGATATTTTGCAGCCCATAGTTCGCTTGAAATTTTTATAGCAGTCAAAGGTTTAAATATCATAAACGTGTACTGTAACATACGTACTCTTAGGCATTAGGCAAGTAGACACAAAATGTATAAACATGTATTTTAGCTTTAACTTTAATGTGCAATAAATATGTTATGAAGCATTGATTTGTTCGTATTATTTATTTACCTTTTATCGTACGGTAGACCGCACATCAGTGGTGACTGTCATGCACCTTAACTCAATAGTGATAAGTATGATTTTCCTATAAAACTGTTACCACTGACCTGAAGTTGACTGTACGCTTTCAAAGTCAAAGTGAAAGTCATTTATATTTTGCAAACATGGGTAGGTACAGGTGTTAGGTTTATAAAAGATCTCCATATTCTACCGTCACATGGGCATGCAAATTATATAAAACAGTTTCAGATTTAATAGAAAAAAAACAGAAACGTATCAGAACTTTCCATCTGTAGTTGTCACTGTATCTTGTAACGGAAATTAAAAAAATAAATAACTAAGTGTCGAAAAAGTCGTGGTGGCCTAGTGGGCAAAGAACCTCTCAAGCAGGAGCGGGCTCGATTTCAGGTCAGGCAAGTACCAATGCAACTTTTCTAAGTTTGTATGTACTTTCTAAGTATGTCTTAGACACCAATGACTGTGTTTCGGATGGTACGTTAAAATGTAGGTCCCGGCTGCCATTGAACATCCCTGGCCGTTACAGGCTAGTCGTTACAGGTAGTCAGAAGCCAGTCTGATACCAGTGTAACCAAGGGGTATTGGGTTGCCGAATAAATGGGTTGAGGGGGTCAGATAGGGCATTCGCTCCATGTAAAGCACTGGTACTCAGCTGCATCCGGTTACACTGGAAGCCGACCCCAACATAGTTGGGAAAAAGGCTCGGAGGATGATAACTCCATGATTACTTGTTTATTACCTAAGTTTTATTATTTATTATGTATGTACCGATGCGAATTAAAATTATACCATTTAAATCTTGCGTAACATTGATATTGCATTACATGACATTAATTACTGTCATACATGATTAGTAATCAGTCACAGATATTGAAGACGTAATTCACCTCATGATTATAAAGATTTTTGTTTATACTTATTAGTTTAATTTAAATTTCAGTTTAATTGCAACTTTTCTAAGTTTGTATGTACTTTCTAAGTATATCTTAGACACCAATGACTGTGTTTCGGATGGCACGTTAAACTGTAGGTCCCGGCTGTCATTTATCATCCTTGGCAGTCTTTACGGGTAGTCAGAAGCCAGTACCAGACACCAGTCTAACCAAAGGGTATTGGGTTGCCCGGGTAACTGGGTTGAGGAGGTTAGATAGGGCAGTCGCTCCTTGTAAGGCACTGGTACTCAGCTACATTCGGTTAGACTGGACGCCGACCCCAACGTAGTTGGGAAAAAGGCTCGGAGGATGGATGGAGTTTAATTACAATAGTAAAACCCGAATTTCAAGGTGAGAAACAGCTGTTATATAAATAGGCCGATTTTAAATATTACAAGGATATGAAGATAAGGACTACAAAAGAAACAATATATTAATACTTAACACGTTTAATAAATGCATAACTGTCAGTATTCACATTTACTTATTTTATTTGAGCATTTTTTATTAATATTTTAACAATATTTCGTGGTTGTTACGGGCAGAGATCGCAATATATAATAATTGGGGGTGCTTTAATTTATAAAGGCATATTTAAAAATAAAAGCAGTTTTTTTTAATCGATTTAAATCCATATTTTATAAAAATATAGGGGTAACTCATCTTCCACAATAAATAACTAAATAAACAAAAAACATAATTTTATAAATTATTCCCAAATAATAGTTGTTATAGAGTGTAATAGAGTGTTATCTTTTATAAATGATTATGTGTGAATAAACATATAAATTGTGTTGGTAATAAATAAATAAAAAATATTTATATTTTTCTACTTAAGCTAAAAAATAAATTAAAAATATAATGTTAGCGTGCTTTGCCCGTATCATGGTAATCAATAATAGTAGTAATTTACTATTTGAGCAAAATACATAAAAAAGCTCATAATAATTATTTATTTATAATTACGTAGATATAAATTAAAACAAAAATATTTTTTAATTTCTACAATTCAGTCTTAAATACTAAATTTTAATTTTTAAACAACAATAAATAAATGCATTTTTAATAATTTACATTATATTAATGTTATTAGGACTATAATTTACAAGATTTATATTTTTATTAAGTAACACTTTTCACCTTACAAATGGTTATTTTTTTTCTAAAATTGGTCCCAAAGTTACATTTCATTATATTTATGAATATTTATTAATACGTAGTTTGACTGTAATCCAAATAAAATTAGAATTATTTTAAATACCTGAGATTATTATTTTACTAGAGAGCTCATATAGTTATTCTATACAAATTCCAATTAGTTACTTTCCTAGCAAAAATACAAGTTTTTTTGCGCAGTCACGCGAATACCATTAGGTACAAATAAATATAGTAAATTTAGTTTTGATTTTTTTTAAAGAATTAACGAAAGTCGCCTCAAACATTTTTAATCAAAAATATCGTGTGCTTATAAAAATCAAAATTATCTAACTCACATACAAGAACTCATTCACACATTCCAATCTCCCTCACATTAAAATCGTATACCAATACAACAATAAATTACAAACTCACTCACTCACACTCATTTTCCTGACAATATACACACTCACATTACAAAACTCACTCTAATATACAAACTCACTTCAATGGACTCCTGTGATGCTCTTTAGCCAAGGTTTGTAGAAAGTAGTTCTCATGTAGACTCCGGGTAAGAATGGGGCTGCACATTTGATGCCGTGGGAAACTGTGCCAACTAGTTGCCATTTGCCATCTTCGCGTTGGAGGACTAGGGGACCGCCACTGTCACCCTGGAAAGGAAATTATATTTAGGTTAAGGTCATCATCCTCCGAGCCTTTTTCCCAACCATGTTGGGGTCGGCTTCCAGTCTAACCGGATTCAGCTGAGTGCCAGTACCATTTAGATATGGGTATTTTATATCAAGTCATTAGTATTTTTTCATAATACATTTTTTTTTATAAGTCGTTCGGGATGAGAATGCCGACCGACTTGAAAAGTTCTACTAGATAGATAGACTAATCATCTCTTCAGATGACTTCCCTCTATGTTACGAAGGCTAGTTAAGTTAGTAGATCTTGGCCAATATTTGGACATCTTTGGTGTCTTGGCAGTCAGTAGCTAAAAAGTCTGACCATCAGTTTTATCAAGGAGTAACAGGTTGCTAAGGAAACTGAATTGAGAACGTGATATAGACCGACGCTTCAAGTAAAACACTGGTACACACCTGCACGTCTGGTTAGACTGGAAGCCGACCCCAACATAGTTGGGACAAAGCTAGACGGATGATGAAGTCAAAAACGTACCTCACAAGAGTCCTTCTGTCCATTAGCATACCCTGCGCAGATGAAGGACTTGAGGATCTTCTTAGAGTGACCAGCTGTCTGGAACATGTCTTGGCATGCGCTGTTCTCTATTACAGGCACCTAGAAAATATGAGATTTTGTGTAGAATTTCTATTAGGTTATATCAAATTCGTCGCTCTTGCACATTGCAGACTAGACTAATGGTTGACTGATAGTTTATTTCGAAGGTAATTGTTAATCCAATCAAAGTTGTCATTCGGACTGATGCCGGCTGGATATCCAATCATCGTAATGTGCGCACTATCTTTCATATCCAGATTGAATTATGAGCCCGTAAAACTCTATATGTACCTCTACTTCTAACTATATGTATGAGTACCTATGCTATCGGCCGTCCAAAAGGTTTTGTATACCGAGGCAGAAAATTAAGTTATAGAGGTACAATAGAGTCTGAGAGACTAAGAAGAGCTCCATACTCAACACTCAATTCTTTATTCGCATTCCATATGTTATACAGGTGGGACCCTGTAGGGCACAGCTTAAAGAAGTTTGAGAGTTTAACAGAGCTCTAACAAACAAAATAGTTACATAGAGTAATACAGACCTGTACTTCCTGCAATAATGCCGGAACGGAACCGCCGTACTTGAGCCGTCCCCAGCCCGTGACGGTGGCTACACGGCCCGTGAAGTCAGCCTCGTCGGGCGGCATGCAGATAGGCACTGGAATTTAGAAGATAACATGTTGTATTATAGCGGACAAAATGGAATCCTTGCTTATATATCATAAAGTGAGTTGGCTACACGTTGATGTTGAAGTGGTTGAATATATCTGTACCCTGGAAAAAGTCGATAACACAGTCAGTTCTTGCTGTGGGTAAAGTTTTGAGCATGATTGTGGATGGATATCGAGAAGGGGAACGAAGATGGTTTAAATTCAATATGGCTAGAAAGAATGTAACTAGTGAGGTCACAGCAGATAGAAGAACATGGAAGAAAAAACATACTGCACCGACCACAAATAAAATTATGATAAGGGCAGGAGGGGTTTGATGATATTAGATTACGGCAGGTAGGCCCTAAAGATGCGGACGAAGTAGCAAGTGAAATACAATTTGTTGCAAAAACAAAACTAACCAATATGAGCATCAAACTTAATAGGTGCTTCAAGTTCCAGCAACGCCAGATCGTTCTCAAAGGTGGCTGCATCATAGGATCTGTGCACGATGATCTTCCTCACGTTTCTGGAGACAGGCTTCTTGGGCTCGAAGTCTCCGGAGATGTCGTTCTCTCCAAACACTGCTACTAGAGATGCTAGGAATCTGGAATTAGGAAAATGCGTGTTGTTAATTACCGAATAGATCTGGATATTGTTGTCCATAAGAAAAAAGGATCTTTCTAAAAATTCTTTCCATCTGATAAAGGAATATAATTACTTTCTTCTGAAAAATATTATTCGCCTGATAAGAGAATTTCAATATTTTCATCTCTTATATTCCTCCCGACCAAAATGTGTTATGGAATATTCCAACGTTTGTCTAGTGGTCTCGGGCCAAAAGGACAAGACGCTATTTTTTTACTGAGTACCTTGAGTATTCTTGTTTACCTTTTCATCAATAAATAACGACAAATCGCAACTATGCAATAACTGGCAATTTTAAAAGTGTTTACTAAAATACATACTGACGAAATGTAATTTTAAAAAGACTCCCTTAAAATCAGGCTAAAATTATACATATTAAGGTAAATCTGCACACTTACCCAGGCTGACAATGAGCGGCAGTAGTAACAAACTTGTTAGTGATGAGTACTCCTCCACACTTGTTCTTGGTGAAGAGACCGAGCCAGGTGGACTCTCTCACCAGCACCTGCCAGGGCCACTCGCCGAAGGTGGAACTCTTGCCGCCGACGATACGCCCTGACTTGGCGAGCGGACGAATGCCACATACTGGAAGATTTGAAGGAAGATGTTAGTGGTGATTAACGCTAATTACTTGGTCTGTATGAGAAAAGGCCTGTTCCCTACAGTGAGACAATAAAAAGGCTGATGATGATATGAGTGATTAGATACCAGTAAGTTTCTGCACCTGCTTTTATTCTACAATAACTAATTTGAAATCATTATTCTAAAATATAAAGGCACGAGCATCATTAACTGTCGCTTTAACAATTTAGCTCCTGGACATCTAACATAATAATATTTTTTTTCAGCAGAGAAGCAGATATACGGATAAATAAGATTATATGATTAGTGAGTGAGTGAGACACAAGTAATTTTAGAGTTGGGAAACTAATGATATCTTCTATATTGGGTGGAAGAAGTCTCTCTCTACAAATAGTTTTGGGACCATCCAACAACCCTTGCGAATCTTGCGTTCTTTCATTTTCGGAATAATACTTACAATTCTTATCATTATAATCTATAGGCTTGTCGTTGACGTATGTCTCCGTGGTGATCTCATCAGCCAGCTCAGTGGATGTGGTGGCTGCCTGAGTGGTGGTCGTCACCTTCTTAGTGGGTTTCGGCTTTTTTGTGGTCGTTACCTGAAAATGTTTTATCAGCAACATTAAATAAACGTTAGTGAGTGTCATTTTGATACTTTTGGTAGGCGTTACGGGTTGTGAGAAACCTGAAGGGCTTATGTGCATTGAGGAAAAAGAAAAGAAGAGCTGAATATCTGCTTACCTCAAAATGACAAAAAAAACTTAGAAATAAAGAAGTGTATTTGCCACAGATGGCATGTTCCTGTTTGTTTTTATAATTTACTGACATTTATATAAATAAATAATTATTAACGTATGTGATATTTTATTGATATACCTATAAACAGTTCTTTCAGTATTTTCCTCCATCAATGATAATAAATATTAAGATTTATATTGTCAGAAACTTACCGGTCTTCTCACAGGAATAGTGGTAGTCGGTGGCTGTGTCGTGGTGGGAGGCCGTCGATACGGCGTGGTAGACCTAATCGGCTTCTTCGTCGTCTTCACCGGAGGCCTCTTAGTCGTCGGCTTGGAAGTCGTTGTCCTCAAAGGCGGCTTTTTCGTCGTCGTCAAAAATGGCCTTTTCGTAGTCGGAGTAGTCCGTTTTGGCTTAACCGTCGTAGTCGTTATCCTAACCGCAGTTTCGTTAGGCTTTTTATTCAGTATCACTATATCGTGTAACTCCTGGAAAGTTCCTTGGAGATTACCAACGATTTTGTTGACGAAAACATTCATTTTTTCGTTTAGTTTATCATCCATTTCCCAAGTTGGTGTTGTGATTTCAGCATCAAGCATATCAAGTTCGTTGTCAGATAGTGAAATGCTCGTATTATAAAGTGCTGGGTTTGATCCTGTGGCATTTAACATAGGGTTTCTTACTGGTGGGAAGTTAATCAAATCATCTGGTGATGTCTGCATTTCTGGTTTGTTCGTCGTCGGTGCTTCTGTGTACTCCATAATTGGACTGGTCAAGATAGGAGCTGGTCGAGTACCAATCGATGATTTAATGGGATAAGGTGTAGTCACAAGTCCAGGTTTTGGAGTTATGACAACAGTAGGGGAAGATGATGTTGGATAAGATGGTTTTCCCATATAAATGTTATTTGTTGCAGCTATGTGGTTGTTCACTGTTATCTGACTTACAGGTTTCTTGAACGGTTCCTGCGAAATTTCTACGAATTGTGGTTCGTCTGCGTCCAGTGGTGTTTTTGTTGTGTGTATGTCATTAAGTACTATGACAGTTGGTGTGACACTTGAGAATGTGTCAACATTATCATATGGTGGTGACGGAGGCAGTGCTGGTCTTCTCACAGGAGTAGCACCTGTCACGTAACTCGTAGATGGAGGCTTTTTAGCAGTAGTCGGTCTTTGCGTGGTAGTAGAACTGACATAACTGAAGGTGGACAAATCTCCGAAATCAGTAGGATCAGTTGGATATCTATTGAAAGCGTCGATAGCTTGACTAGTAGACTGACTAGGGCTTGGCGAAGAGAAGTATGATGAAGGCTTATCATCTTGTGGTAAGCTATTAGGTGTCGTATGCACATAGTCATAAGAAGGCTTTTTGCTTGGCGCAGGTTTCTTTGTCAAGTATGTAGATAAAGATGTAGGTTTTAATGTGACGTAGTGACCAGTGGATGAGTAACTTGGGTAAGTGTAGGAATAGGCTGGTGCAGGTGATGATTTTGTCTCCATAACATCTATGGATGGAGTAACAGAGTCTTCTTTCATGCTAGGAGTACTGTCATTAAGCATCTGAATAATACTGTTGATCGATGACAATTCTGGAGGTTTCTGCGTATCTTTAGCTGTAGATATTAACACGTAGCTTTCTGTAGAAGTTACAGGTTTCGGTCTGAATATTGGTTTAATAGGACGATGAGTTGATACTGTCTTCTGAGCTTCTGTAGTTGAAGTACTAGGAGTAACTGTTGGTTTCGTTTGCATTGAAGACAGTTGGATATTAAAATCAGACGGTCTGACTACATTATCTACTACAGAGCCATTAGTGTGAACAAGAATTGTTTCTGGCCCACCATGGTCTATACTGCTATGTGTATAATAATCAGGTTTAGGTTTCACATAGATGATACCACTACTATCTTGAGGTGGTGAACTTAGTAACGTATTTGTAATCTGCGTGAGACCTTCAGAAATCATTTCAGCGTGTTCTCCCTCCGTGCTCAAATCCTCAGGAACCACCGTTGTAGCTGCAGTTTTATCAGCAGGCTTATACCCTGGAGTCACAACAGGCTTGTAGCTGTTATGCCAAGCGCTCAATTCTTCGGCATCATAATCATCACCTTCAGTCGCTTCTGGGTAATCTAGGTAACTCGTCATGACGATACCAGGGCCTTTGGGTATATGAGACTGGCTGTCAGACTTGAGTTGGCAGCAGGCTCCGAAGAGGAAGCCGTCCATGCAGGCCCCGACTACTTCTCCCCCTCGTTGGTAACATTCGTGGTTGAACATGCATATGGTGTTTCCTCTGTTGTATTTAGCGGCTCGGGACGCTTTGCAGTAGGTGGGGGTTATTCTGTAGCCTCCGAAAAGTTTTCTTGATTCTGTGGAAGAAGATAACATTTTTGGTTATTATTTTTTTTGTTAGGAGATTCAGTTCGTTAAGGAGATTTTGAATGTTTTATTATTAACTAGCTTCCGCTGGTTGTGGGAATCGATTACCGGAATAGAAGCCCGTAGCCCATAGTCTTTCTCAATAAATGGACTACCTAACACTGAAATAATTTTGAAATCGGTTTTCTATTTTCTGAGATTAGCACGTGTAAGCAAACAGTAAAAATATTCAGCTTCTGTAGTAGGCACAGTTATTGTAGTTTTAGTTTATATTCTAAATGATTTTTAAAATTATCTCAATTCTAGGAAATGCAAAAAAAAACTGAAAATCATTATTTTAAGGCTATGTTTATGGTGGGTCGAAGATCAAATGCGCGGATAAAACCACGATTCATGGTTAGTTTCTCCATAAAACAAATTCCAGTTTCTATAGGAATGATGACTTGTACAAAATGTAACTTTATATTCGAGATTTATGATACTCTAGCATATGCATACAGTAGCGTTTACTAGCGGTTTCATTTGCTTTCTGTGAGATAAAATAAGCCTTTCTCGATAAATCTATTTGACATTGAAAGGTTTTTTTGAATCGGACCCGTAGTTTCTGTGACTTTAAAATTGTTCAAACAAATAAAAGTGATTTATTTACTAACTTTTATTTACATAGATATTTACATGTTTACAATAATGATAAAACCTAGTAGGATAGGTTTTATCATTAAAGACCAAAAAAAAAACTAAAAAGCGTCGAAAAATTCATCCCCATCGCTGTCGACTGGGAGCGTACCCAAGAGGCTGGCAGCATTACCTCGTTGGATCGCCATGCTGATCCTTTGTCCAAGGAACAAATAAAAGGGTGTGTTTATTTGAACGTGCAAGTTTTATCAAGCTCTTCAACATTAGTATGGAAGCATAGATTGTTAGTTTAAAGAGGATGTTTAAAATCTAGGCATGGGAGAGTTAGTACGAAGATTTCCCCATCTTGTGCTGTAAATTATAGCTTTTGCACGTATGTGTGACACTTTCTCAGTTTTCACTCGGCTAAAAGTGATTGCCAAGAAACTTTGCTGGTATTTTATCTGTACGTGGTTGAAATCAGAAATCGTTTATGTCAATTGGGTTATTTTGAAGGGGATTTGTGGGCTAATAGTAGTTGGTTATGCTTTGCTTGTCCTGTTGGCTTTTTGGAGGAGTGGCTTTACATCATTAAAACATATGTAGGTTTTTGACAGCCTGGGACATGGCTACTTTTTATCCAAGTGCTGGAAGAAGGACCCTATTGACGCAAGTGAAACCGCAGGACACATATAGTTTTCGTCATTTCCATCTATCCTGAGAATAGATAAGACTATGTACCGACGATTCCATCTGCGTTTTAAAGAATACTTTTTTACACATGGATAAAAAGTAGGTAGCCTATATCCTTCCTCAGGCCTTATTCTTCGAGGCAACTTCATTTTTAATTGGTACAGTAGTTTTGGGATGGAACCGCAAAAGACATACAGAGTCAATTTCGCATTGTACAGTAGATATTGTAAGGATTAAATCCTATTGATTCTTTCTGTCTACGTAACTTTAGCTCCCAGCTATCAACCAACCGGTATTTTACCCGATCTACTGACCCCCATTTGCTAATTAAACTAAAATTCGTCAAAAAGTATCTCTAGTTTGCTCTTTCTATTATCATACATATATTAACTAGACTCAATGAATGTTAGGTACTGTTATGTAGGAAAAACGCTAAAAAACATGACTATAAAATTAGTATTCCGTTTCGTTTAAAAACCAGTCCTGCGATTCTATAAAATTCGATCAACAACTCACATTTCACTTCGATTCGTAATGTCATTTCATACTTTAGGGGAGGTAGGGGAGGGATGGGCACTTTTTCACATTTATTGCATAAAAAATTCAGATTTTACAGATAATCAACTTTTATTGTCATTTCCTATGTTTGGCTAGATAAAATCAAAGAGCTATCCTAAAAATTACAATCAGTTTCAACATTACGAGATATTTAAACGGTTTCAATAAAACCGTCGACACGTCAAAATTTTGTTTAGTCTGACATGCTTTAGTTGGTACTTACGTAGTGTTTAAAGTTACTTTTTGCTTTTTATAGGGTTTATCGTTTATAACATTTTGTCATAATAATTGCGTACTTTTTTGGGTCGGGGGTTTTTTAAATTTATAATTTTATTTTATTTCATGGTTTTTTAAAGGAGCTCCTTAATTTTTCCTTCTTTTTATGATGGGTTCGCTATATGCGATCTCAGCCAAAGGAAGCTGTTTAACAATCCTCATGACAAACTGGCTCTGGGAGAATTGCACAGATTGAGAAACAATAAAGATGGACCTTTGTTGATCCAGGGTTATATATCATTCTAGGGTTTCATCCGCCACATCCCATTTCCAGCATTAGGTTCTCGTCAATTAGAAACATGAAGAAAACTAGTCAAGACAAATTAAACGAGCCCAAACTCGATGGGTTTACTAAAAGGCAGTTCAGGGTTACGTCTCCTATCTTCGTGTCCTAACAGCAGACCAGCTCAGTGGTTCCAGAAGACATTAGTATTTCAAATTTTAGATCCCACATATGCTTGCAAGTAAACTGAGCGTGTAACATTCCTATCACACCTAACAAACGAGCTGATGACCTTGAAGACCTGAACCGATTTCCACCAAACATAGCTAAGAACACTCCCGAATGACATTCCTTTTAAACAAAAAAAACCGCATTACAATCGGATCATCCGTTTGGGAGCTACGATGCCACATACACACACACACAGACACGTCAAACTTATAACACCCCGTCGTTTTTGCGTCGGGGGTTAAAAAGAATGGTTTGCGACGGGAAATTCTTAAAGATTTAATATAACGAGCAATACAAGAGGTATCAAAAGGTTAAAAAATAAAATTAACAGCTGATAAATATGGAGTCCCTAGATCAAGTTGGCAACGGTACCTGAAACAAGATTCTATAAAGGATTTTTAGCGCAGATTTATAACCTCACAAATTTTCACTGAAGAAGAAGAACAAAAATTTACAAATTATACATTACATGGTATGTCCAAGCCTCCCTACCATAGGGAGCATTGGACACTTTTGACTTAGTTTATAAAAAAAAAATCGGTAAAAAAACTTAACTAAAACGGTTTTATCTTATGTGCACTGAAAACTAGAAAATAAAAAATAGTTACTTACCTGTCAACCTACGGTGGTCCCGGTCATATTAGACTAAAATAAAAACGTGGGGCCCATAAACTATTGCTGTAGTACCTCTTCTAGAGGTATAATAGGTGTGGATTGCATCGACTTACTATAATCGTAACTGGAGATTTTGACAATCAATCATTAATAATAGAAAATACACATACCTTTCATTAGTTTTCTCTTTATAACGATCCGAAACCGCAACAAAATATTTAAGTACTTTTACGAGTGTTTGTTCTTGACAACTCACAGAAATGACAGAAAGTCTATGGATGAACACCGTTACCAGTCGGTAACGTAAACTACCCAATAAAAAAAAACTATGATCAAATCAGAATAAAAGGACCCCCCTTTTATTCTGATTTCATCATGTCTCCCAACTGCCCATCTCTCCCCTACCTCCCCTATAGATAGACAGATTTTGGCAGATCTGTCAAAATCTCGACTTTAATTTAGTTCAACTTGTCAACACGCTCGATAGTGAAGCGCTAGTGTAGTTTGACAATGTCAATCACGAAACTTTAAGGTAGAATTCCGTGGGTCGCGATTGTCGCAGCCGCGCGCGACAAAAGTCAACCTATGAAAATGTATGGCACCGCTGCCGAGGGCCGCGACAGTCGCGCGCGGACGACGAATTTCGTGAGCCGCTCGCGGCCGTACGCTTCTCAACATGGTCTAGCGCTTAATAACATCTATAGAATTTTAGTAAAACCAGAATTAAATTGTTGACAATGCCGCGAGCAGCTTACGAAATTCGTCGGCCGCGCGCGACTGTCACGGGCCTCGGCAACGGTGCCATACATTTTCATAGGTTGACTATTGTCGCGTCCACGGAATTCCACCTTTAGATCGAAGTCGAAGTGAGAGTGATGTCGAAGTGAGTTGTGATATTTTATAGAATCGACATGCAGGTCTGGGTGATTATTTTTATGTAATGTTTTGAATATTATAATTGTGTTTAAAATGGTTAGTGTGTCCTACTTTTTTAATTTTTTATGATTAGATTTTTTTGTTTTTTCTTGCCGCGCCTACTTTAGTAAGTTTATTTATTTGATCGTTATTAAGTTACTGAAGAGTTTGAAGCAACTTATTTTTATCATAATGCTATACAAGAAGGTTTTGTTTTCGAGTATATGTAAGTACTAGCTTCTGCCCGGGGTTTCACTTGCGTCCTAAAGAAACTCCTTTCCGTACCTATATGAAGATAGCCTACCTATATGTTGTTCGGATACTATGTAACTAAGCCCATATAACATAGGCTATATTTTAAGCGGGTACGGGAAAAAGTTCCCCCGGGACACAGGTGAAACCACAGGGAAACCTAGTCATTATCATATAGTGATGTGACGTAGCCAAAATCCAATATGGCGCCGGAATCTCCGTCCCATTTAAAAGGACGATTTAACGAGCACTTTCTTTTTTTACAAAGGAATGCCTAAAGATATCATGTAGATTATTTATGGCATAATAAAATCATAAAAACTAGACAAGCCTATTAATAAAGCCTAAATAGTGTCAAGAATTTGACCCGCTTGCTGTCTAAAACTTCGTATGAATGATGAATTAAAAGTCATGTTTAGAACTCGCGAGACGATAACGGTACGATGTATATGTTAGGCATCGTTCAGACCAAACGTATTGTCGGCCGCTGACTGTGAGCGCGCGTTACGCAGTTTATTGCTTTTCCATATATATTGAAATTGTCGTTCACACCGAACCGACTATACGCTGTGACGTCGTCTTTTGTAGCTGACTCTCAGTGGCCGATTATGTTACTACGCGACTATGCACGGCGGACGCGGATTGGCTACGCGGACGCAGTTGCCGAATAGCGCCGCTCCGCCGCGTACGCGCCGCCGCGCCTCGGTACAGCACTTCGATAATTAGTGTCCCTTTTTTATAAACTTAAACGTATTAAAGATAGTAACTCATCGAATGTTTTACTGTCATACGAAAATATTTCTTGAACTTATTTGGATAAAGTCTATATTCGAAATATAAAGTATGAAATTGACCAAGAAAACATCTCTTCAAATTTAAGTACCCACAATCTCTTCTTATTATTATTTTCGTCTTCCTCTAGAGCTTCGCAAATGGCAACTATCTGAATGCGCATCATTTAATTGAAATATCAGTAAAACGTCTGATTTGAAAAAAATAAATTACGCTAGTTTTATCGTTTATAAAATACTACGAGCAACTTCAAATACTGAGCCCTTTTATGTGTAGAATAGTCAGCCGCTCAGCGTACGCATCTAGTGTGAACCTACACGAGCCTATTCTTTTGTTCACACATGTAGCGCATCGTACGCTATAGCCTATTGTCGGCTTGGTGAGTACGCGTACTGCAGATTGAGTCGACGTTCACACTGGGGCAGACAGTGAGTATACTCACAGTCAGCGGCGGACAATACGTTTGGTGTGAACAATCCCTTAATCTCATTCACAAATTCATAACAATAAATGTCAGTTGTTTTTTGGAAGACTTATAAAAAAGGAGGTTCTCAATTTGACTGATCGGTTTTTGTACATTTATATGAACAAAAAATTGTAACAATATACGTAGGTCCTATAATTAAAAGGGTATGTTTTGTAATAAGGCAAAAGTATCTAATCATAAAACATTGTTTTACCAATTACTATCTACTATAATATTGATTAAGTATGTGGGAGGTCATATAGATAGTTAATCTGTCACTATCAATAAGGCGATACCTACTACTTAACTATCTGATAAGGCGTATTCAGATTTGATTTGCTATATAGTACTATTTACTGTCATTTTCTCAAACGACGTGAACTCCGTCATTAAAATTTTACATTAAAATTATTTTCTTTCTTTCTTTCTAACTCCTTATAACACCCAAAAGCATCGCTTTTGGCACATTAAAAACCACGTCACGTCCTCGTCTCGTGAACTCTAAACCTCAACATACTTACACGTCTGAAGCCGGAAGGGTCGGTAAAATTGATCAGGATACAATGTGTGTCGATCAAAACATGGATCGAATAGTAATTCGACTATTCGATTTCAAATGATCGAGTTGGACGCTTTCGAATTAGTGAGTATGTCTGTCTGCATTACTGATTCAAATAAGGTTGTTGGCCGTGAATTTGGCATGCTTTTTAGGCCAAAGGAATAAATAACTAGAGCTAGAACACGAGTATTTTTATTTATTTACGTAAAATAGTTTTACATATTATTTTAATAAAATGATCATTTTTTTTGTTTCTCAACGAAACATCTTTTTTTTTCCATTAATTCTATAATAAACTAAGATAAAAAAAAAAACATAATTACGTAAGTCTTTTATTTGCAAAATAATCACAATATACACTCTAAGCGATGATACTCAAACTAGGCTATGGCCTGCATTTTTAAGATTAGAGACTAGATTTTTTTACATCAATCCTTGTTTTATGTTTTCGTCTATTTCTTAAAGTTTTGTTTCGTCTATTTTGTTATCCATGAGTCTAGTTTTCCGCTTCAAACTGCTCATTATCCATCAGATTACGACAACCAGAATAACAGAACTTCTCACAACCATGTCAAACCACGGTTGAGCTTCAAAAACCTGTAGGTCAAGGTTTTGGTGCGCCGAATAATAATTATGAACGATTTTATATTCAAACGAGGTTGACTTTCCAATCAGTATTCCGAGCATTTATTTAGTGAGTCAAGTTCAGTGTTTGTTTTAAGGAGAAAGCTTTGTTTTTTGGGGTGAAATGGGGCGTTTATTTCGGTGAAATATATCCTGTTGCATATAGGTTTTCCTGCAATATTACATAGCCTGTTTCAGTCATAGTCAATGGTACAGTCTATTTCCTCCAGACCTATTTTCGGCCACATTGGACATCTTCTAAAGAGATCAACCACCTTTGCACAAGCATTTGCGCAGACGGAGGTGCACTCTCTATTCATTCACTCTATGCGCGCGATGGGACGGCAATCCGACACGACCGCAAAGAGATCAGGCGCAGGACCGACATTTACGTGCTGAGTAAGACTGATTGTCAGACCCGTAACGGCTGCCAAAACATGTTCAAATGACAGCCGCAACCCACAAAATCGTGCCTTCCGAACCACAAAAGAACTTGTCAGGATGAGATGGTCTCCCATCGGTTGTCCAACAATGTCAAGCGTTGCTTAACCTTATAATCGATTGATTTCCTTGGCTTTATCGAGCTAGGCTCTTCTTCAATAACTATAGAAACCAATAGGATATTCACAATAATATAACAAAAAGCGAACGGTGATGTCATGCAGTGAAAGTTACTCTCATTTTCACCGGTGCATTCAGAGACAGATTCGTTCTGCTGTTTATGTAATTTTCAATAGTTTGGAATGGATTTTGAAGATGCAGGTGGAGAGGAATTTTATCGAACTAATGGTTTCACTCGCCTCCTGTGGGAACTACTGACAAAAAGATTGTAGCCTCATTACAAATGACTTATTTAACACTAAAATAATATTTTAAATCGATCTAGCTGCTAGCAGCTCCTGAGATTAAAGTGTTCAAGCAAACAAACAAACTCCACAACTCGAGGAAAGTGCTAGGTTACTTTTTATCAATGTGCGGGAAGTAGTTCCCTCGGGAGGTAGGTAGAACCGCTGGCAGAATAGTTCTGTAAAAATTTCCCTCCACCATCCATGACTTGTTTTTTTTTTTTGCACCATGTATGCACGTTAAAAATTTGGCCTCAACTTACTTGCTACCAGGAAATCGTCTAAGCAGGTAATCATAATGGCGAGTTTCCACCAAAAACGTTCGAGTCCACTGCCACGGGTTCACGCACAAAGGATGCACTTTTGCGGTCATTTTTTCAATGTACGCACGCAATTTGTTACTGTTAGCAAAAGCAAGTAGACCACAAGAAACATTTGTGTGTGTAATCTCGACATTACACTTTATCAAATTCTGTCAGTTGTTCACAACTTCTCATCCAATTCTTTTGTTTTTCTCTCCAAAGCATGAATTATACTTTTCGTGGACAAAAGTAAAAATAAGTAAGGTAAGTTAAATTGGTCCAAAACTTTCATTGTTGTCTAATTAAAATAAAAAAAGGTTCTCTAATTGGTTGTTACATGGGAAACGGAATCTATGTCACTGTGCTTTTACTTTTTAATGTAGATTTTAAGTAAGATAAGACAGTATCATTTCTATGCTTGTATTTGAGAGGTTTGTTTCGGTTTAGCGGCCCTACTTCAGGAATCTATTGATTCGATTTGAGTTGATTTCATTGGTATTTCAGTGTTAGATTTCGAATTTATTTATTTAACACTATTTATACAGTTTGAAACAAAGTTAGATAGAAAATTTATCACTACATAGCATAAAAATCGTCATTCCGCTAACTATGTGTCCCTATAAGACAAAATTGACAAAGTGCTATTAGACCAGTAGACTAAATTGACCAATTATTATTATACTAGCTTTTGCCCGCGACTTTGTTCGCGTGGAATGGTGACTTTCGGCAGATTTTTGGTTAGACCAATAGATGGCGCTATATGTCCGGAATAAATTTTATTTTTTATTTGTATATTTCTTTGTAATAAAAACTATCCTATGTCCTTTCTCAAGTTCCAAATTATGTCTGTACCAAATTTCACACAAATCGGTTCAGTAGTTTAGACGTGAAGAAAAGACAGACAGACAGAAAGACAGACAGACAGAGTTACATTCGCATTTATAATATTAGTGGGGATAGTCGAGATCGCTTTTTTCATAATATAATATCAGAAACTCTCATAAGGCAGCCCGGAGACTCGAAGTTGGTGGATTTACACCCCCGGTGCCGTGTCGCCGGCGTCCCCGGATGCTACTCAGTAGCAGTCGTTGATACAATTCCACGTCAGAGACCGTCAGGCGGATTTGAGAAAACTCTTTCACTAGGGCTTGTTAGGTGATTAAACCTGCAGCTCACTCGATAAGAGGAAAATACAGAACTTTTCTCGTCAAGGTTATTTCTCATTTGAAATTGTAGCAGTGTTTTGTAAGTCAATGCCTGTCATATTATATCTGTTATGTATCTCTAAGATCTTCACGTTCATTCATCTTTGAAGTCGGGTGAGTGCACCTGTTGTCGACCGTGTATCGTTAGGTTGTAATTTGTCATTCTTTATATGCGTCAGTAATGCTGTTTGCTCTGTGGTTTTTAAATTTTGTGTTCATACCGAAGGCCACTTCTTATATCTTTCCCTTTTTTTGTTTTTTCAGTACCTAAGTAAATCTAGACTTATATGAAAATGTTCTGTAAGTTGGGAGTTGGTGCTATTGGAGAGGATAATCTCTGGCTCTGTTGAACTGGTTATGAAAACTCCTTTTCCGATAGAAAGCTGCGTTATTTATTGTGTCACACACATACATTGTCTGTTTACCGATAATAGTTCCCACGCGACGTTTCTTTCGATAAGTAAGCTATCCAACACCTGTCTAGAATAATTTCTGAGATTAGGGCGATCCGTGTAATTGAACACGCAAACTCTTCAGCTTTGTATTTTTTTTGTATGTTGTTTAACAGAGGGACACCAACAAGCACATCCACCCTGCAGCACAGACGGAAGTGCACCTATTTGCTAAACAGAGCGTGATAGAAACGCATACCCGATGCCGCTGCAGTCTCGCGAGCGAGCGTCATAATTGTACGGTAGGCATATCTGCAGACATTGACTAAGGTTAGTTACGAAGCCGCGTTGGTCTGTGCACGGGGGCTCAGGTTCAATTGCTGGGGCGGAATCACATTGGGATATGACAACATTGACAACCTTCCCTTTAGGGATACACAAAGCGATTTCGGCCTATACGGAAAGATATGAAGCTTTCCTTTAAAATAAATGCCACTAAGACATAGTTATCTTTACTATAAGACGACGATTTCTTGTTAGATATGAACCATCACAAAGCAGCCCGTAGATCAAGGTGACGAGTTATGAAGAGGTCCACCGTGTTTCGGAAGGCACGTTAAATTGTGGATCCCAGCTGTCATTTAAATAACTTTGGCAGTTGTTACAGGTAAAAGCCAGAAAGTCTAATAAACAGTATTATCAAGGTATCCGTTATTATAAAAATAAAACAATAAGTAGTACCTTTGTTCAAAATAAAAACCTGGTAATCGAATTCAAAGTTGAGAATCATGTTTCTGTAACGTTTGTAACAAAAACTATTCTCATGCAAGTCAAGAGTTCAATGGAAGTCAGTAAAAAGTCTTGTCTATTGTTTTAAAAAAACTTTATATGATGCGCTACTAGATTCATTTACATACAACTATAATAGTCTTTCCCTCGGTTTCATTTACAAGCTTACAATGATTGTACATTGTGTAAAAGTAAGGTAAAATCTTTGCTTTTGAAGATTATAAACCAATCATCATCCTCCGAGCCATGTTGGGGTCGGCTTCCAGTCTAACCGGATGTAGCTCAGTACCAGTGCTTTACAAGGAGCAACTGCCCTATCTGACCCCCTCAACCCTGTTACCCGGGCAACCCAATTATGATTATGAATCAATCTAAACTAATATTACAAAGCTCAAGGTATAAACTTGGGAACTATAACTGGTCTGATATGCAATATCAGTCAGTGTTGGATAGCCCGGGATGCGGATGAAACCCCTTGGCGAAAGCTAGTATGGGATAAATAGCGAAAAAGGAAACGCAACATTACAAAAAGGACCTTTTATCGACAGACCAATTTTTCCACTAAAATAGTTTTAGTTAACTATAGAGGAAGTTAAAATTATAACTTCAAAACATGTTATTTATAAAATCGTTGGCGTAACACTAAAAAGTCCTAATCACATAACTCCCATTTCTCCGCAATTGAGTAATAGAGAAAACTTGTAAAAATTTCATAGACTGAACAATGTAATAGGTAATTCAATTTGTACGACAATTTCTAAAACTTTCACTGTGTGAATTCAAAAGTAAATATTGTTCGCTTCGTTTGATATAAGTGTCAACAAAGGCAACATGTGGTTTTAATGTTTATGAGAATCGTAATGTGTGTGAGATCATTTTTATGTCCATATAGCGTAGTAATTGATGTATCTGTATGCCACGCTAGAGATCAAGGGTTCAATTCTTGCAAGAGTCAAACATGTTAAAATGCAACATATTTGGTCTACTCTGTATCGTCATCATCATCATGATCATCTCAGCCATAGGACGTCCACTGCTGAACATAATCCTCCCCCTTAGATCTCCACAGATACCTGTTGGAGGCGACCTGCATCGGTCTTCTGGATCGTATGTAGGTACATACGATGTTGGGTGACTATCTATTACATGAATAACTTCGTGACTCAGAATGCACTTTAAATCGATGGGTCAGCAGCCAGAAAGTCTGACAACCAGTCCTACCCAGGAGTTGGTAGCCGATCCTAACATAGTTGGGAAAACGTTAGATGTGCATGCGTGTAACATAATGCCTGCCTTAAGAGCGGCAAAGTCATTCAACAAGATCTTTTATGTGTTTCTTCATACATTTTAACGGCTAGAAGCTAATCTCGGACCAGGACTTGTTTCCAGCACCACTAAATAAACAGTCATAAAATCTTTTATTTCTAGAAAATCATAAGACAAACGTTATTTTTAACAGATCAGTATTAGTTTTTAAAAGTAGAATAGTTTGATTTGGGCACGGTTCAGACAAATAGAAATATGTGCGAGATTTCATGTTTGCTTGATTTTCTCTGGTTGCTATTTTTTGCAGTTTTTTTAAGGTACAAATATTTGAAAAAGCCGCAAGTCGAACTCTAGGACGAAGGGTTCCGTACCATTTATGCATGAAACGACAAAAAAAGAACGTTACGTTTGTTGTTATATCGGTAACTCAAGTACACAATCTATGAAAATTTCAGCTAACTATCACTGTTCATTTGGGTATTAGGGAACCTTTAAAAAGTTATGCTTAATTAATAGATAATCTAATTTACTTGACATCATCATCAGCCTATCGCAGTCCACTGCTAGAAATAGGCCTCTGCAAGTGCACGCCACTGAGATCGATTTTCGGCTTCTCGCATCCAGCTCCTGCCAGCCGTCTTAATTAACATCATTATTATCGTATTTAAAATCAACAAATAGGTATATAATGAGTGTGTTGTTTCTGTTACTCACTTCTTCATTAATGTAAGCTATCGGAAATAGTCACAATTGGAACAAAACCTACTGTTACGTGACTTACTAAATTCGTAAAAGATGACTCAAACATTTTTTCCAAAAATACAATATGATGCATACAAGACAAGACATATCACACAGGTATGCTAGTGAAAGTTTTCACATATTTCGTCCGGTTTCCGAGATACCGGCAAACAAATGGATTACTTAAATAAAAAAGAAAAAAGGTGTGTGTTGTAAAGTAAGAGTCATTGTAGTGCAAAGGTTAATAAGCCTTTTCTTTAAATATGAGGTTGCAGATTCAATGTTTGGTTGCTGAGTTGTGCTGACTTGAAATACTCTGATAAAGACTTGAGTATTTTGTATACTCTTATTGAAGCGTGACTGCTGTGTATGGGGTTATGGGTGCCTATCCCGGGTCGGGCCTACATCGCTTTGTGGGTTTTAGAAACTTTCACATAACAACCCGGATTCTGTAATTTGGTGGTTGATACACCCGTGCATCGGATAGCACGTAAATGTCGGTCCTGCGCCTGATCTCTCTACGGTCATGTCGGATTGTCGTCCCATCGCGCTATGAGAGTGAAGGAATAGTGAGTGCACCTGTGTCTGCGCAAATGCTTGTGCACTATAAATATGTCCTGCGCAGCTGGCTGATCTCCTTATATGAGAACAGCCGTCATAACCGACAATCGGCCTCGAACGTTACTATTATTAAAGCGAGATTTTTTTTCAAAACACCTTAAAAAGAGTAAGGTTGTTCAAAAAGTCAGTACCCCTTTACCCATCCTCAATTTCCGACCTTAAAATCGGAATACAACTTGAAATTGACCTCAAAAACCCGCACAAACGACAGACGCGCCTTACCTGTGTCTATAAACCCAGATTCAAGTACCATTCGTACACCTGCCTCGTCTATGAGTTTCACTTTCTGTGACCCAAACATTTTACTTTCAAACAACTGTACTGGCTAACTTTTGTTTGATATTTAAGTCGAGTGTAATGGGATGCGAAAATTAATTGGGATTTTTATTATTTTAATACTTATTGGGTTTATTCATTTTGAAGGGTTTCTGGATTTTTATCATTTTGCCTAATATTATAAAGCTGACATGCTGGCCCGATTGCAATAATTTCAGGGTAATAATGATATTTAATAAATAAATATAGATTTAGTTCATTTTAAAATAAATGCAGACATTTTGAGGAAAATAAAAAAAAACACATTGGAGAGGCCTATGTCCAGCAGTGGACTGCGATAGGCTGATGATGATGATGATGATGATGATGAAAAAAAATCAGCCATACTGACTCATAGCTCAGCCAGTAAGTAATTGTAACTAAACCTAATGTGTGTGATCTTTGATGTTTTACCTGATATGTGAATTTTTGAGAAAATTATTTAGATAGCTGGCTGGTTATTACAAAAATTGCTACCCTCGCGTCCCGTAGAAACTACTCCGCAGGCCTAGTTAAAATTTAGCCTATAGATTTTCTTAATAAATGAGCAATCTAATACTAAAACTATTCATCGAACAAATGGTTCTTGATATTTATTATTCAAACAAAGTAACTCTTCAGCTTTACAATATTATTAGTATAAATAAATGTGAAGCCTATTTACCATAGAGAATTAGATCGCCTTCTATAGAAAATGGAAAGTATACTTAGATAGAATTATTCATCAATCAGATCTATTTTATTTAGATTTCTAATTTTCTAGATACGAATCGGATGTCTGTTTTCAAAGCTGGTGTATTGCTATCTGATAGATCTATTTATTTAGTAGAAAGAAGATCTAAGATTCCTGACAAGCTTAGAGGTGTATTTTATTATTTACTAGCTTTTGCCCGCAACTTCGTTCGCGTGGAATAGTGACTACCAGCAGATTTTTGATTTGACCAATAGATGGCGCTATATGTCCGGAATAATTTTTTTTTTTGTAATAAAAACTATCCTATGTCCTTTCTCAAGTTTCAAACTATGTCTGTACCAAATTTCACACAAATCGGTTCAGTAGTTTAGGCGTGAAGAAAAGACAGACAGACAGATAGAAAGACAGACAGACAGACAGACAGACAGACAGAGTTACTTTCGCATTTATAATATTAGTTTGGATATACAAACATATTTCGAATATTTCAAATTTTTTTGTTTTTGTTTTTTGGATACTCAATAAATAAACATCATGGCAAAAACATATTATTTGTCAATCAATAAAGTTGAATTATTATTTTGTTTGCTCGTTTGTACTCTAAAGGCTCCGACACTACTGAACCGCATTGAAATTTTATTTCAATTTTGGAAAGCTACTCTCTTCCTGAGTAACAGAGGCTGTATTTTATCCCGGTACGGGTAGTAGTTCCCACGAGACGCTGCAGGAAATTCAATAAAAACTACACCTCTACCAAATCGGTTGTAGTATATGGTATGCACGAATGAACTGCCTATGTTATAGTGAATTTACATCTGAAACCGTTTAATGGTTCTCAAGATTACCCATAAAATGCAAACCAATAAATTCATCTTTTCCATTGGCCTGCATGGATTGCAAAACAATGCGTCATAAACTCAAAAAAATTAACGATACAAACGATGAAAAACTTTCTCACTTTCTCATCTCATTTTAAGGTTCATAAATTAAAGTTAAACTAACCAAAATCCTTAACCAGAGATACGAAAAGGCAGTTAACTCATTAAAGAAGAATCGTTAAACTTATGAGTCACGGTTAAATACGGGCGATCAGATAACCGAGGTATTTCGACCACGTTTTTTAACTGTATTCTGACCTCAAAAACATTTTGGATAACATTTTAATATAGTTACATTTTGATTTTGTTCTCGACATCTTTTGAAAGTGAAATTGTTTTTGTTTTAGTAGAACAATTTTGTAACGAAAGGAAGATTGTATTAGTACACTGTGATACCAAGATAAATATAGATATGTCTGTAATATACTTATGCCTACATTTTCCATGTTTAAATTATGTACCTTTTGAAAGGTGGGAAATTATCAGAAGTCTGTCTATCAGAAGTCAGAACTACTCCGCGCACCCAGATAAAAAGAAGCCTATACTTATGCCTTCCTCGATAAATAGGCTATCTACCCCCAAAAAACGTTTTAAATCGGATAGGTTTTCTGAAGTTAGCACGGTCAAGCAAATTAACAAATGAACTGTTCATGGTTATTATATTTGTACTACAAATGATTGCCTAATTTATTACACATACTAGTGTGATGTTATGAAGCTTAATAACACCCAATTATTTACTATTATTTGTTGGTTTTCACTTCTCAAAGGTTCCTAAATTACACATAACAATAGGACACAAAATTATCAAGATAATAAATAATAATAAGTAATGAGCTTTGATCTCACAAGGGCTTATTCACACGGTAGGCCATTCATTGTTAAATAAAATTAACGGTATTATACCTATCTTTATTTGGAAGAGAAATCGTTAAAACAAGAATGAAAAATAAACATAGTTTAGGTATGTGTTATCAACTGAATCAAACTTTCGAGTTTTTGAAAAAACAAGACTACATGAGTCTACATTTTCATATTCAATATCTGTTTCTCGCGGTTTCATTTGTTTCTCGAGGGAACTACTTTCCGTAACCGGATAAAATATAGCTTACTAGCTTCCGCCCGCAGCTTCGCCCGCGTCAAGTTCGGTTATATCGCGTTTCCAAGAGAACTCTTCAAAAGTCCGGGATAAAAACCATCCTATGTTCTTTCTCAAGGTCAACTCTATCTCTGTATCAGATTTTATTAAAATCAGTTCTGTGGTTTAGACGTGAATGCGTAACAGACAGACAGACAGAGTTACTTTCGCGTTTATAATATTAGTAGGGAAGTAGGGATGTGACCCTAGGATAGTGTAGCTTCCCAACAGTGAAATCATTATTAAATCAATTCCATAGTTTCGGAGCCAAACAAAAAGCTAAAAATACTATAGACCATCCACGGGTGACATAGGCAATATTTTAACCGGGTATGGAAAGTCGCTTTTCGGCTTACTAGAGTTAAGCAAACGAGAGCAAGTTTTTGACCACCAACGTTGACGTTGAGAAAATACTGCAAGTACTACTTTTTTTCCAAAAACAAGCCCACTAGCTCCATAAAAAGGAAAAGAAATGCATCGTGCGATACACGAAACAGGAAATCTTTAAACTTTTAAAGTAAAGGTTGTGGCACACATGAACGGCACGGTACGATACGACACAGCTGTTGTTAGGAAGCTGTGTAGATTTTTTTTTTTATATTGACGTTTTAAGATTGCAATTTGCGTGAGATAGGAACAATTTATCGCAAGTTTCACTGACTACTAATAATTTTTTTGATAGCCTATTAGCAACTTATCTGACAGATAAAGTATAACTTTTGGTTTCGCATGTCTCTGATAGCAATGTCTGGCAGAAATTACAAGCAACCTTTATCTAGTACGCATTGCCTCTCGGATAATTAACTAAAGATAACTAACACCATTAACCAGTGAAAGCGTTCAAAAAGGGTCAAATTCAAATGACAAGTACATAAATAACGCTCCATATTTTTCCAAAAAAATTATGTCATGGATTTTCACAAAGTTACGCCAAATTCATAACTTATGACAAGCTTTGTTCCAGCTACGTTCTGCCGTTCATGTATGCCATGACCATTATTCGATCTCGACTCGAATTAATCAACATGATTGCGACCGAAAAAGTAGCCCCATTAGAGTTGTACCACCGATACCAGTTTCGGTAACTGACCGGGTTTTCGGTTACGCGGGCCGAATAGTGATGGGGCATACGATAAAAAAACGCATGTTGTGTACGATTTTTTTTCACTAGGTCATTGGTATTTTTTTTACGACTTTTAGTTATAAGCTAGCGCGCGTATTGTTATCCTCGCCCCGCTCAGACGCTCCGACCCCTTTTGGCGCCTTAGATGCGCGTGCCGGTTATGGAATTATTGTTGACCACTTCCTCGCCTTAAGATAGTTGCACGGTTCCAAGGAGTGGGTCTTGTGCAGAAGAAAAAGCAAGAAAATTGCCTTGTTTGCTCCTTTTAGGTATTTTTGATCATAAAAAATATGCTTGAATTAACAAATTCAGTTCCCACAGTATTGTATGTTAAGCAACGCTTAGCACGGTTGGTATGTAGATGGGTGACCATGTATGTCATGACAAGTTATTTCATATTTCAGAAGGCACGTTAAGTTTCTAGGTCCGAGTTATCTGTACATCTTTAGCAGTCGTTTTTAGTGGTAAAGTAGCAGTCATAAAGTCTGACAACCAGTCTTAACAACGGGTACCGTGTTGCCCGGGTAACTGGGTTGAGGAGGTCAGATAGGCAGTCGCTCCTTGTAAAGCACTGGTACTCAGCTGCATCTGTTTAGACTGGGAGGCGACCCCAACATAGTTGGGAAAAGGTTCGGCAGATGATGATGTATGATAACGATCAGGTGTCAGCCGACTAAAAACTTTGATTAAATTCTTGATTACTTGAAGTCTCTCTTTAGCTTTCTCTATAAAATTACTGAAGCGATTTGCATGAAAATTGATGGAAATATATACATAGTATTTTAGATTCTGTTACAGAACTTGTTTCTGGTTGTTTAGTGTCTCAGGACGTGGGAAAACAACTAGTTTTTACTACACTTATATCACTATCAATAAATGCAAAAGTAACTCTGGTCTGTTTACCCGGCTCTCATGCAAAAACTACGGAACCGATTTCAATGATATTTGGTACACAGAAAGTCTAGACCCTAAGAAAGAACATGAGCTACATTTAATCCGAGTGCGGGAAGTAGTTACCTCATAACACGAGTGAAAACGAGTAACAGCTAGTATGACATATAAAGGTCAAAATTGGACATTATTATTTAAAGGTAAGTACTTTACTTTCTTGACTTAACCACAACTAACTTAACCATTTCTAATGACCACATATGACCACATACAAACATGTTTAACTATGGTTTAAAGCTTAAGCACATGATCGGTTAAACGGTGAATTTTAACCGCAACACAGTTTATCGTCTGCGGTTTGTATAAATGGTTGTTTTGTGTGATTTTTCTTAGGAGCTGTTAGGGAAATATATTTTTTTGTGATTCAGATTAAATTATGTTTTTAATTAGGTGCAAGTTTTTTTTAAAGTATACATAAATAGCTGGACTTTTCACCTTCAGAACTTCAGAGACTTCAGAACACGGAGAAGTTTTCAAGTCTTTGTCTTATGAAATTCCTAAGCAAGGATTCAATTGACAGCTATGTTTATCCATTAGTAGTTTTAATGTTATGTATGTCAAGTTTGTTATATATTGACACTTTATATATTAATCATTTTCCAGCTAAAACCATATTCCTTTTTATCACTTTATACGGTGCATGTGCATCATTTTACGCATGCCTGTGATATCCCAAAAATAGGAATAAGGGTATATACATTTTGCTCTTTTTGCCAATTTTATGATAAGCATTATTTTAGGTACATTTTTTTAGGTACCTACACATTTCAGGGAGTCTGTGTATCTTAGCTATGAACATTATATTTTGACAAGAACCTTTTTTATGTAGTTAAATTGCTTCGCGTGAACTGAACTGTTCACAGACATTACAAATTCGTCCAGTAGGTGCCTATTTAAATTGTCCAAGACAAAACAAGATCCAACATAAAATTACTTACACGCCCCAAGAAAGTGCATAAATATTAATTATTAAAGATGGCTAGTCTATGCCTAGAGTAACAGTGACATATTTCCCACAGCCGGTCACAACTTTCGCGCCAACAACTGGTATTCTATGTTTGTCTATGGACTTTTTATCATCACCATGATGTAGAGGTTCTATTGTTTTTTTTTTTATCGCGTTCATTTGTTTGAATTTAGAACTGTGTGAATGGTCATCGAGTGAGTTTCTTTTTTTTTATTTGGGTCAATCAATGTGTGTTTTTGGGCTTTTGAGTCACTGTTTTCGAGTAAGAGTATTTTGGGTACATTTTGAAGGGAAAAATACTGGAAAATACGGGATTAAAATAGGAATTATTGATCGATGATGATTATTTTGATACCTACTTGATTAAAAATTACAGAAACTTCAGTGTATTTCAGAATTTAGTGGCATTTTAACTAAACTTACCTCGATCATAATCTTCACCCTTACATGTTAAGGGCAAATTGTCCAAAACGGTCAATATCACTAAAATTGAAAACAACATTTTCACATCACTACGGCGCAAAGATTTCCCAAAATCAAACCACTTTCGAACTGTCATTTTGACGTTTAAATTCGCGCCTAAAAATCGAAGCTTAATTTTTGACGTTCGATTTTTGATCACATTCACATTTTTTTGTAACAAATCCTAATCTTTTCAGCGGCATCGACAAGTTCTCGGCATGTTTTTCGTAATATTTATTTTTTTATTCTGTCGAGACGTCTGTTCGTGGTTACGACTGCGAACCTACTAGCCAACTGACCAACTTTACTCTGTAAAATAAGAAACATACATATTACCACGTAGAACTTACTGTGAGAAAGTCCCATCTTACTTTCACTTGACAACCAAAACTGAACCCTATACCTCACACATAAGAATGAAAATACACCAGCAGATATGACGAGAAGGAACTCGGTCAAACTAACTAGCGACTTGCTAAACAAGTGAACGGTGAAATGAGAAATTGTGAGAGACAGACATATGTTAGAGCGAGAGGGGAGAACATTTCTTTTTATGGTTCTACTGGTGAAACTTGGAACTTTAGAGTGATCATCAGTTTGGTATTTGTCAAAGATAAAGATAAAGAAAGATCTATCTTGGTTCCTTTGTCATCTTTTGAAAAGATAAGGAGTGAGAGTGATTGTGGATCGAGTATCTTGCTTATCATAAAATATTTTTAAGTTTCTATGATCATAGAAGTAGAACTATGCATCTCTAAAGTTAGTAGTATCCAAAATATTGTTTTTAAAATATAAGTAAAATTTTTCAATAAAAATACATCAAAATATTCGCATTTTTAAGAAAAAAGAAAAGATATTTGTCGCACATACACAACACACACAAAAACATACATAGGTACATAATCGAGAAATTGATGGATATGGATCACAATTTGATGACGCAAAAAAACGACTGAACTAAAAGAAAGTATTAGCTCGAAAAACTTACAAAAACCATTAGGTAACTAATTTTCTAATATCTATAACAAAATATAACCAGTTCAAAGTTTACGTAGTTAAAAACTTAACGAGTTAGACCTCATATCAGTTGTTCTAACATATCTTCCAAATGACATAATTATATGAAAAAAGTTCTCGTTTAACTAGAACTTAGAACAACTACAAATGCTTAAGATCACACGCTACCGGTTTTTTGTATGAAAATAAGACTATCCTACTTCCAACTAATATTTATCATAAACGCGAAAGTTTGTAAGAATGTGTGTATGTTTGTTACTGGTTTACGCAAAAACGACATTTTGATGAAACTTGGTGGTAATATAGCTTATATATCAGATTAATGTGTAGGTAAGCTATTTTTTATACATGTGCTGGAAGTAGTTCCCTTTAAACGCGGGTGAAACCACGGGCGGTAACTGGTGTTACATATTTTTATGTGGAGAGGAAAATATTATAATAACTGTGAATGTGATTATTAGTGATCAGATTGGTGATTTAGATAAGTAGCTATTTAGATTAAAGGTTGACACAGATTTCAAGATTGTCAAGACTAGCCTAATACAAAGCAAATAAACTATAAATATTAATCGGTAAACTTGTGAAGATATTTTAAATAGGAATAATGTTTTTCTTTTTTTATCGACTTAGAGAAGGACATTTATTTGTGGTTGTCCATATTATTTTTGTGTCATCTTTCAATTTATATTTAAGCAATAAAAAAATGGATAACGTCTTTTCATACAAATGCATAATGTTTCTTTATTGCAAAGACTCCGTAGGTTATATTTTTTAAGTTAAATACATATAATTCTTCACAAAACATTTCAGTTTTAAACAAACTGAGATGCAAATTCTGCATTCTGCATACAAATATATCGATAAGACTGACTTAATTAACCCCTCATTAACTGTAAAGAAAGAAATAGACATACATAAGCAATATGACTGAAAGAGATCACGGTATTTCTATAGATGCAGTTTTAAGTACGAAAGATAGTCTCTTAATTCCATAGATTTACAAAAATTTTATAAACCAGACCTATATGTAGTATGAGTCCAACAAAACAACACTCTATAGACCTCTAGTTGTGCTGTAAAAGTATGTATCAAACGAAAATTTCAAAAATAAAGCCTTCGATATTTTGAAAACTGTTCCGTGATCAAAATGAGAAAAAACATACACATCGATTTTAAAATTGGGAAAAGCAGTACGTAGTTACACACACATGAAAAAGTCACTCAATAATGTACCTCAAACCTCTGAAAACCGCATCAAATTCAGTTCCGCCAACGCAAGATATAATCGCACACAAACATACAGATCAAACTACAGACGTTTTTTAAGTCGGTTCAAAATCACTCGTATACAGATCTATGTATCTACTACCTATTATACATCTGTGGTTAATACCAAACGTTTGTTAATGAGTTCAATGCAATGCAAACGGTAGAATAATCATGTTGTAGCCAATGAATATATTCTTACTTTATCTTAGACTAGCTTCTGCCAGCGGTTTCACCCGCATCACGTGGGAACTACTTCCCGTACCAAGATAAAAGTAGCCTATAGCCTTCCTCCATAAAGGGGCTATCTAACGCCGAAAGAATTGTTCAAATCGGACCAGTAGTTCCTGAGATTAGCGCGTTCAAACAAACAAACTCTTCAGCTTTATAATATTAGTATAGATCAGTTACGAATGAAGTAATAACGGAATACTTCTTTTGTTTTTACGCTTCAAGTAATATGGGGTCGGTTAAATCACTTTCGTTGGCGTGAACGAAGATTTTTTAAAGCTTTTCGCTGTGATTTGCCGGAAAAGCTATTTGTGGGATTAAAATACGTTTGTAATACGAATTTATAACTTGTTCTTCTAACTAAGATTGGATGATAATAACTAGGATGCCGATTGTCAGTAGTCGGCTGATAGTTTGATCGGTTAATTTTGTATGGAGATGAATCGTAGTACGCACATTAAAACTATCGGTTCTTAAATCTTAAAAATAAGGCATGGACATTGATTACCAGGCTTGTATATTATGTGTGGTGGATTCGAGATTCCAAACTTAAGACCCCACATTTTAACACATGATAAAATACTAAATACTAAGATACATAAGGGGTCCCCATTTGTGGTCCTTGGACAAAGAGGCAGATGTGATATAGATATTATTACCGAGACGGAGAGCAAGAAGTTTGAAAATATAACAAAACACCAATCATTTTTGTTGTCTACTTTTTTACGGCATTTAGTTTTACACTTTTTATCAATTTTCCTTGTGTTTTAGGTAGGTATCATGTTCCGAGCCTCTCGCTTTTTATTAAAATATCGATATTTCCGTAACATTTAAAGCGAATCAGCTGACTCACCAAGCGTTACTCATTCTACTTTATAAATAATATCTTTATCGACTTTCATTTTCTTGATTAAAGTGTGTCAAATCAATGGTTTAACATTTTTGTCGTAAGATATCGATGCGTGATTTTACTTAGTTTAATGCACATCACTAGTCTCCTTGACGGTTAGACTTTCGCTTAGAGGTCACGTCTAGGTGATTAGAGATGTCCAATGACGATATCGATAAACCTTTTGTTGCAACGTACGGACGAAGTCGATAGTGTGATCTTTTTGTTACAAATCTTGCTTTAGGAAGTGACTGTAAGGCGTTTGTTAAATTAACAGTAACTACTAGTAGGTACAATTATTTATGTCTTAAAGATTTTTTTTAACGACACTTAAAACTGTCAACATAAATACACACTAAAACCGAATTTCACTTATGTAAAAAATACAAAAAAAAACCGCAACGGGAAACACTTAAACTCCAATTTAAATTCATTTTACTTTACAAATACATTGAACAGGAACGGCCATAATTCACAAAGACGTCACTACGCAACACAAACATCGATAAATTACGCGCACATCACTAGCTATCATCGATAAAGTATTCGACACAGCCGGGCACAATAGAAAGTTTATTTGTGTACGATATTTACGGAGCGTCGGTAAAAAAAGCAAATAATTGTACTTACAAAACTTTTTTTTGTTTACTCACGAGAAAGGATTTTTAAAGAGATGCATACTGCCGACAAAATAGTAGGCCAACGATTGGCCCATCCGTTTCTCGAGCCTTTTCCCAACTATGTTGGGGTCGGCTTCCAGTCTAACCGGATTCAGCTGAGTATCAGTGTTTTACAAGGAGCGACTGCCTATCTGATCTCCTCAACCCAGTTACCTGAGCAACCAAATTCTCCTTGGTAAAACTGGTTGTCAGACTTACTGGCTTCTGACTACCCGTAGCGACTGCCAAAGATTTTGAATGGTTGGTAATTTTTTTTAAACGAAAATCTTGATTCCAATCGTAGTTTTGAGTCGGTCTGATACCGGCTAAATACCTGATCTTCGTAATGTGCGTACTACCATTCATCTTCATACTGATTTCAGAGGCCAAACAAACTATCGGCCGACTAAGAGTTTGCAGTGTGCGGGATCGCTTAGATTGGAGGTTATAAAAAAATGTTTTTTTCTGTAATGTAACCGTTTGAGTATTAACGAGTATTTGTGATATCTATTGTACTTAAAGATGTGGTTAAAATTTGTGGTCACATGATTTCTGTGACGCATTTAACGCCTAGATTTTTTTTAATTTGGAGTACATCATCTGTAACCACAATTATAAAGTTTGATTCAATAAAGACCCGACATACACACTCAATCGTGTTAAGACAAAAAAATAGTGTTGGGTCGACACGGGCCGTTATACATTCACGTATTCCTAGAAAGAATTAAACACATGTAATGTCTTTTGAAAAACCTTTGAATCGATTATGTACTTTTTTATAAGTAATGATTATAAAAATCATGAGATTATAATTGAAAAAAGTTCTTTATCCAAAACACGGAGAAAGGAAATGGAAAAATCACGGAGATGCCATCAGGAAGGTAGGTCAAAGTAACGGTAGGAGTGATCAGCTGCTAGAACTAACGAGGCGTTCGGGTTCCTTGTCAATTCAAAATCAATCTGTCAAAACTGTACAAAATTGGTGACTTTTTTTTGAAAATAATGGGCGGGTTGCATAGAATACATGTAAGTGCGGGGCTAGTAACGTTCCTCGTCCCCCGAACACCCGGATTTTGAAGGCCACCTTTTATATGAGATTTTTCATTATTTCCTCCTCTAGTAATTTTGTTCTCCATCATCCAAATCATTACTGACTTTTATTCTTTATCAAGAGGTCGGATAACAGTTATATAATAAAATTATTTATTTGATAATCTATTTCTACAATGTACACACTATACATATATACAAACTTAAACTACTTATCTTTATACAAAACTAAAAATAAAATACTATATACACAATATATATAAACATAAAACATAATATAAAAGAGCATCGATCAGGCGTCGAAGAATTCCTCCGCATCACTGTCCTCCGGAAACGTGCCCAGAAGACTGGCTGCATTGCCACGTTAAATAAAATAATAAAAAGTACATAAACTAACTGTCACACTTAAGCTGCTAACTCCAATAATAATAGAAAACTAAACCGAGATTATTCGATATAAAAAAAATATCGATTTTTTCGTGCAATCACGGCCGTTTTTTGCCGACCTTACTAAGAAAAAAATAAACCGCATGACTAACAATGTTTTATTTGTATATAAAGCGAAGTTTTTTTGCGAACGGTACATTATTGTAACATAGTAATGGCTGACAGGTATTGGTTGAATGCATCGTTAGGGCTCGTTCACATTGAGGTATAAAGGGAATTATACACTGGGGGAATTTAGTAACGGTAGTATATTTTGAGTATTATACTAACTAATTGGAATATACAGTGTTTGCGAGGTGGCTGGTTAAGTTTAATAATATTATATTCTGAACCTTATAAAATTTTATGACTTGGGAAATGAACTGGGGAATACACTGATCCTAGTTTGTAAGGCTTTGACGCTGTAACGGCTGAACCTATCGAGGTGAAATTTGCCACGGAGACAGGTGTTTCCCTGGAGGTGAATTTATGTGTGAGTGGCATGAGCCTACTGGGTAGACATCAATTTTTTTTATTATTCAACTTTCAATCATCAGGAGAAATCGATACATTTTCATGCTTTCTTAACCCTTTGACCCGTGATCTTTAAGCAAATTGACTAGGTACACCAGAGATAGTAAACAAACGGCGCCGAGAGCGGATCGTTTTCGGAATCGCGCTCGGTTAAAAAATCCTTAAATCGGCTATTTAAGCGCTAGAAACGTGAAAGTTGTACCAAAAGTTTTGTCTTCATTCAGTGCATGCAGTGATATAGTGCTTATCATCCGGTCGCAGCTCCCTGACCTTGGATTCGAAGGAAACCAGGTCAAAAAATCAAGAAATCGGCTGGCGTTCGGAAACGCGATCGACAACCTACCACTTTTCTGGTGTGATTCGAAGCGTCTCGATACCCTTCAACTGCCTACGAAGTTTGCCTTCCATTGAGCCAGAAACTCCGGAGATATCCTGCAAAAACCTCTACAGAACATCGACCTTATCTGCGTAACCTGACGCGTGCGGCTGGTGCTGAAGACGGTCTTCGGAAGCCTAGAAGACCAATAAAAGGACGCCACATTGATAAGAACTGTACCTACTCTCACTCACCGAAAACCACGCCATATTCAGGTACTTTAACAACATCTCAATTCTCAAGGACACTTTCGAAGCAGTTGCCATCGAGGAAGGTGGTATTACGTTGATACCATCGGACAGACCATCTTTTCTAGTTTATTTTGATACCTGTATTATTTTTTTTGTGATCATTAGCCAGTAAGTTACAATATGTTTTGTGAAACCATACTCTTAGAATTACTGTAAAATAAGTTTGTTTTAGCACGTAAACAGTAGGCATAATTTATCTCGTACACCTAAGCCGTCCGGCTGATTCTCAGTGCGAATTCCAGTTGCCACACCACTTAGTTATATACTGTATACCCTAGCTGGCCTGCATATGCACCAGAATTTGTGAATTTTATTCATTGTTATTATTTTGATTTGAGTATTTAGGTATCTAATTCATATTCACTCTCTAATACATATCTAATTCACTAAATCGGCATAAACCGACTGAGCTGCCCGATAGTCTATCGCGATTGACGGATTTTTAGACTCACCCCCCCCCCCCTCTCCACCCCTACCTCTGTAACCATAATAAAGCCTATTTTGCTGGAATTTGTATGCCCACAAAGTGACATAGTTAGTAGGTATTCAGTGCGCCCCCCTCCCCCGACCGTAAAGACTTTTTTTTTTTTTTTTTTTTTTGTTTCTCCACTTGTTTTTTTTTTTCATCTTTATTATAATTTCTGACTTTCATTCTTGCCTAATACCGGATGAACCAATGTCTATACCGACACGTTCACGTCTCAACTCTCTGACTTTGTCAGACGAGGAAGGACTAAACTGCGACTACTTATCTGCTGATGACGCCCCCAACACCCCAACCCCTCCATTTGATTATCGTAAATTTGTCAACACAAAAATCGAAGCCGCGCGACTCCTCCTTACTTCGGGCAAGAGTCTGAGTAGGGACAACAAGAACAAAATTGTAGATATATTTAACGACATCATTAATATCGGCAACCACACTGCCTCTATCAACAGCGAGCCACTTCGCTACGACACCCAAAGTACTCAGAACTCTCACAATTTATCAGAACTCAAAAGTAGTATAATATCTGATCTTACCGGGATCATAAAAACTGAAATAAACTCTCTCAAAAACACTTTCAATACCCCCCAACCTAAAAGTCCCGCTAGCTACGCAGCCATCGCTGCCGGTCGCACATCTATAACTGCCCCTCTTGCCTCCCCCATCCCTGTCTCTAAGCCGGCCTTAATTCTGTCACCGGCAAGTGAAGAATCCACTGCGATAGAAACATTGAAAGAATTCAGAACCAGTGTATCCTTCAAAGACACAAAATTCTCACCAGCTGACGTCAAGTTTGTTTCTAACAGCAAAGTCAGGGTTGAATTCGATAGCGTAGAACAAAGGGACATAACCCTTGACAAGGTCAAACAGGCCAAGTGCAGCTTGACGGCTGAGCCGTGTAGAAAACTAAGACCCATGATAATACTGAAAGGCGTGTCTAACAGCATCCCTTGCGAGCAACTCTCCAACATCATAACAACCCAAAATACTTTTGACACCTCCATCGCATCCGGCGATATCATATTCAAGTTCAAGCGTACAAACAGGAACAGTCAACTGTATAACGCCGTGTTTCTAACTGCCCCACCTCTGTGGAGAGAAATAATAAGAAGAGGAAAAATTAACGTAGACCACCAGCGCGTTCACGTTGAAGAACACGTGCCTCTATTACAGTGCTACACTTGCATGCAATTCGGGCACACAAGAAAGAACTGCACCTCAGAAAATCCCGTGTGCTCCCACTGTTCTTCAATTACTCACCAATATAAGGACTGCCCTGTAAAAAGGGAGAACTCAGCTCTTGATTGCTACAACTGCATTCACCATAACAAGCAGTTCAAGTGGGAGTTGGACACCAAGCACAGCGCCACATCCAATATCTGCTCTAGGATTATTCACATGAAAAAGAAGCTCCAAGATAGGATCGATTATGGATCGCAGAACTAGAACATTTAGCTGCGTACAGATAAACCTAGGGAGGGGCAGAAATGCAACACAAGAACTTAAAATACATACCTCCAATGCTGACACCGACTTTATTTTCGTTAACGAACCCTATACCGGCACCAAAAAGAACATGGGTACATTCCCCGGCTACATTATCTTTCAGTTCACTGATCAATCTGTCACAAAAGCATCTATACTTGTGAAAGAAAATATTGTCAGCTGCATTGGATGCTCTGAATTCTCTCACCCCAACCTAGCTATAATAAAGGTGAATAGCACTGGACAGAGAAATATCTATCTGGTATCCATATATGTACATCGAACCTAGAGAGGACAATAGCAATGTTCTTGATCGACTCGCGCTTTTTCTCGAGAGAACGGCTGGCTCCATCCACCTGGTGTGTGGCGATTTCAACGGCTGGCATAGCCTGTGGGGCTCTGCGACTAACAACAGAAGGGGCAACAAGGTCGCCGACCTCATTTTGCAGCATGATCTCTTCATCTGTAATACGGGTACAACACCTACCTTCGTCACCACTACCCATAACCAACTACGGACGTCCATCATTGACGTTACTCTTGCCAGTGACCCTGACAATTGTGCCGTCTCAGACTGGACCGTTAATAGCAACATGTGCCCCTCTTCAGATCACAGCGCCATCGAATTTAAGGTTTCCTTCGGCAGAACCCCTCTAACTCGCAACGTTAACATGTCTACCTTTAAATACAACACCAGCGGGGTCAAATGGGATATAGTCAAAGAAAAATTCATCGACGAAATCAACAAAAATCTAAACACATCAACTAACATATCTAACCTTTCTATATCAGGCATAGACACACTAGTCGACCAACTAACTAAATCTATTCAGGAAGCATGCAATAACACGCTCCCGCGGACTTCAGGCTATCTCAGAAAGGCACCCTGGTGGAATGAGAAGCTAGACACGCTTAAGTCCAAGGTACTGCGAATACACCACCTGTTGCTCAACCGAAGACGCCGTAACAGACGCATAGATGACCTGCTGGATGAGAACAGCAGACTCCGAAAGGAGTATGCCGAGGCCATTCGTTCGACCTCTACTGAACACTTTCGGGAGTTTTGTAATCGTCAGACAAAGGAGGACGTGTATTCTGTGACCAACAGGATAATAAAAACAATTCCTTTACGGCAACCACCCGCCACCTTAAGACTTGAGGACGGCACCTTCACTACTGATTCAAGAGACACCGCGCATGCCCTCCTTGATAAATTCTACCCGGAGGACGACGACACCAGTGACACTCCCTCTCAGCAGCACATCAGATCCCTTATGGAACTTCCAATTGACACTCATAACGAACCCCCCTTCACACATACAGAAATTGTAAACTGTCTCAAACAAATGAATCATAAAAGAGCCCCTGGCCTGGATCACTTAACCGCAGACATTTGCTTTCAATTTGCCATTCACTTTCCTGATACCATTACTGAACTTCTCAATAGATGCCTAGCGCTTAATTACTTCCCCGGCGCCTGGAAAGTGGCGCTGGTCAAAATCATCCCTAAACCCGGTAAAACAGACTTCTCGAGCAGCTCCTCATTCAGACCTATCGGTCTCATCAACGTATTTGGGAAATTGCTTGAGAAGCTGCTAATCAATCGACTAACCCACCACTTAAATATCTCCTCAGCCTCATCAAATATGCAGTTCGGCTTTAAACAAGCCACCTCCACTTTCCAAGCCATTGACACCGCTCTTAGTGTCGTTAGGGAGGCGAAATCTAAAGGGGAATGCATCGTGGCGGTGTCTCTGGACATCAAAGCCGCTTTCGACCATGCGTGGTGGCCTGCCATCTTTCACCGACTTCGCACCACCAACTGTCCTGCAAACATTTATAAGTTACTGCTCAACTACGTCTCCAACCGCAAAGTATGCCTCAGATTCGCAGACTGCCAAGTAGAAAAGAGCATGACCAGGGGTTGCATACAGGGATCGGTATGCGGACCTACCTTGTGGAACACGATCCTGGATGACCTTCTTTCAATGGAACTGCCATCTGGCTGCCACCTTCAAGCTTATGCCGATGACGTTCTGCTTGTTACCCACGCGAAAGACACCACCGCACTCGAAAACTTAACAAATACTATGCTCTCAAAGATCACAGCATGGGGGAAATCCGTCAAGCTCTCCTTCGGGCCTTCCAAAACTCAAGCAATGGGGTTCACAAACAAATCAGCCAAATGCATCATTAAAATAGACGACCAAAAAATCAATTTTGTCAACTCTTTCAAATACCTGGGAGTTGTCATAGACCGTAAGATGCGATTTACGCAGCATGCAACCTATACCATAGAAAAATCTAAAAAATTATTAAACAAACTCACCATTTTTGTCAGACCCACTTGGGGCGTCCACGCAGATAATATACGTATCATTTACGAGCAGGTAATACAGCCAATCATTTACTACGCCGCGAGCATATGGTCCGGCGCACTGCGATACTCGTACATTCGGAAAAAACTCCTCTCATTGCAACGGCTCTTTGCCCTCAAAATTATTCAGGGATTCCGCACTGTGAACACCCCCACAGCAATCTCGCTTGCCAACCTTACTCCTCTTCCCTCGAAAATTCTTGCAATAGCTGATTGCGAACGCACCAAACTCAACGGCTTCTCTTCTTTTCTACCCTCCGACATCCCACTGGAAACCCCCACCCACCCAACTTACTTCCTTCACCCCTCTCTCAGGAATGGCATTAAATTCAAAGAGTTAAAATCAGTGGAAGAAATTGCTGCAGTGTGTGGTCCCGACACTACCCAAGTATACACCGACGGCAGCAAGCACAACGACAGGGTAGGTGCTGCTGTCGTTATTATACAAAACAATAGCGTCAGATATATTAAAAAACTGAAACTCCACGAGTGCTGTTCGGTGTTCCAGGCCGAAATGCTTGCAATACTGCATGCCTGCAAGCTGCTTTTAGACCGAAGATCCTCTCCTGCCACAGTCCTTTCAGACTGCAAGTCCGCCCTTACAGAACTGGCAAACCCCTATAGCTCGAACCATTTTGCTACGCAAGTCCACAATCTCCTCTTAGATGCTGAGTCTGCTGGCCTCAGTATATCGTTCGCTTGGATTAAATCCCATATCGGGATTCCAGGCAACGAACTGGCTGATTCCGCCGCTAAATCTGCTGCCAATCTTCACCGCTCCTGTGACTATGCATCGATCCCAATCAGTTACGTTAAATATAAGAATAATCTCCTCTGCCGCCAGGCAGCCTCTGATTTCTATGACACAGCAACTCACATCAAAACTCTTATCCCCAGCTATGAGCAGCTCCAAATATATTTAGCGTCAGTCAAACCAAACTTCGCGATCACGCAATATTTATCCAACCACGGCTACCACAAATCTTATCTTCACCGCTTCCACATCACCCCCGATAATCTGTGTCCATGTGACGGGATTAGCATTCAGACCTGGAAACACCTGACTCAGGAATGTCTTCGCTTTTCTTCCACTCGGAATGACCACTTGATTGTGGCGGATGGTTCGAGCCCCTATGACATAACCCAGCTGACGCCAGAAGCTATGGACACCATGCACAATCACATTTTTCAGATTGTCAGGCAGCTCAAGCGGTTTAACAACAACAACTAGCCCATTTGTAACCGCCGACTACCATACCATCATCCCACCATTTCCCAACATTACATCATCCCATCATTTCTGTACCATATATGTAAATTTAGTTTTATATTTTATTTATTATGTATGTATATATTATATTATTGATAAAACATATCCCTCCTCAAACTACCCACATCATCTAAAACCCCTCCACAATACCTCCCCAACCCAAAACCAGTCAGGAGAAAGGCGCAGACATACCATAAGTGTTACCCTTTCTCCCCAATGTAAATACAGTAGAATCCGGATATAACGACCTTCAAGGGACCGACGATACTATGTCGTACTAACCGGACGACGCACAAAACGGACGGATTATTTCTTAAGTACATAACTTAACTTGTACATACATACATAACTTACGAATACATATTATTATCTTCTTCTTCTTATATATAAAAATGAATTGATGTTCGTTAGTCTCACTAAAACTCGAGAATGGCTGGACCGATTTGGCTTATTTTGGTTTTAAAATGTTCGTAGAGGTCCAGGGAAGGTTTAAACGATACGAAGTTTGTTGGGTCAGCTAGTCTTCTTATATATCAAAATGAATTGCTGTTCGTAAGTCTGACTAAAACTCCGGAATGGCTGGACCGATTTGGCTTATTTCGGTTTTAGAATGTTTGTAGAGGTCCAGGGAAGGTTTAAACGATACGAACGCGGGGGTGCGAGTGCGTAGGTAAACAAAACATTGCGCGTGTGTCGTTTTAACCGGACGTATTATAATAAATATTGGTCGCTATAAGCAGTTGGTCGCTATAAGCAGTTGGTCGCTTAAACCGGAGTCGCACTAAACGGTTATATTGTCTTAGTACCTATATACGAAACCTAACTTGAGTAAAGATTATCGTCGCTAAAACCGATTAGTTGTTATAAGCGAAGTCGTTATATATGAATTCTACTGTATTAAAAAAAAAAAAAAAAAAAAGACTAGGTACACCAAGAAATAACTTAGATCAACCGTAGGCCTTTCAAAACTTCATCGTCAGCCTTTTTTACTGTCTGACTGCATGGCACCACGTGTATTTATCTGTCACTAAGTTATGATACCAGAGAAGACTTGCCCTTTAATCCATAGTTCACGTTTTTGATTCCCGGGTCAGATCGAAATCTTTGAGGGTTTACAGAAACTTTCCTGAACAGGGTGGAGTCTGAAAGTTAGTGGTATTACAAGCCCATTTTTAGGGTTCCGTACCTCAAAAGGAAAAAACGGAACCCTTATACTTTGTTGTCCGTCTGTCTGTCTGTCAAGATCCTTTATTCGGGAATTAAATCATCAGCCTACTCAATAGCTGTTGTTGTCACAATTCCACGTCAGAGACCGTCAGGCGGATTTGAGAAAACTCTGACACTAGGGCTTGTTAGGTGATTAAACCTGCAGCTCACTCGATAAAAAGGAGAAGCAAACTTACAACTATCTGAAGAAGTCGATAGTATTTAAAGAATATCAACTACTACCAACAATACTTATGCAGAAATATTATTATGCATAAACGTCTAAACTGCATAATCTGCAGGTCATCGGTATCCCAACTTGAACCCCTGATCTTGACTTAGAAAGTGCATATTCAACCACTGAGCTGTTGGGTATGCTAGGATCACTTTCTCGCGGTAAATCTTACGTTTAGATTAAAATATATGTAAGGTTCTGGGGTTGAAAGGTGTCACGATTTGCAGTTTTTAAACTGAGTGTAAATAAATGTACATGCATATTAGCATGTTACTTGTGAGATGACGGCAGATAGAAGAGTATGGAAGGAGAAAACATGATGCGGCGACCACAAATAAGGTTGGGATAAGGGCAGAAGGATGACGATGATATTGACTTTGTCGGACTCGGCAACTACAGAGAGCTCCTGAACTTATGTGTATGTAAAAATATGTATATGTTTATATGAAAGACAATATGTAAATTTATTTACACACACATGTATGGTTTACCTGCTTTCGAGAAATACATTCAGGTACAGAATTTACATAGTCTAACCAAGGGGTATTGGGTTGCCCGGATAACTGGGTTGAGGAGGTCAGGCAGGGCAGTCGCTTCTTGTAAAGCACTGGTACTCAGCTACATCCGGTTAGACTGGAAGCCGACTCAAACATAGTTGGGAAAAAGGCTCTGAGGATAACATAGGTTCTATGCAATGTTTTTTTCAAAATCAGCTGTTTCTAGCATTTTACCGACAAATTCAAATTCTAGTTGAATCTGTAACCTTTACCCAGTTTGAGAGCATCCGTTAACCTAAAAGTTAAACGCAAGTCGCATAAGTTAACCCGGGCCGTGGGTCCAAGTCAGTTTCACTTAAACAATGGCTGATTAAGAGTCAGCTCACAACACCGATAAAGATGTCTGACTGGGAAACTTGGCGACGTTTTTTGCCATATATGTTACTTGGTGACACTTTCCTTAAGTCGTTAAGTTTAGTGTTAAGAGCGTATGAAGAAAGTGTTATTAAGTAGAGGTGTAAAATTGAAAATATTGCTTGTGAAGTCAGATGACTATATCATCTTTTCGGTATCATGTTGTGGTCGGCTTCCAGTTTAACCAAATGCAGCAGAGTACCAGTGTGCCACATGGAGCAACTGTTCTGACCTCCTCAACTCAGATACCTGAGCAACCCCACACCCCTTGGCAAGACTGGTTGTTTCTGGCTTGTGACTACCCGAAACAACCGCCAAATGAGAGTCAAGACCCACTATCCGAAACACGGAGGAACTCGTTATGACAAGATCTACAGACCGACTGCACCAAACATAGCTTTGCCATATAATCGAGTAAGCCATGCAGTTGTTACTCAGCCACGAACTCTTCCTTACCTACTCCTTCATAGGAAATAACTAATGTTTCAGAATGCGGCGGTAATGCCTAGAAAGTATCCACTGTCCACCTGTGTCCTAATAAAATACGGTAAACAATTTGCAAGCCACTAGCAATTGTGGAACTATGTCCCTAAGTCTCAGGACTTCTAAACATACAAGATACATGCCTTAGGAACCCCTATACTTATTGATATCTCATTATCCTTACTAATATAACTGCGATAGTAACTCTGGCTGTCTGACTGTCGCGGAACACGACCTATAAAATGATTGTGGTAAACAGAGGTACCTAAATCAATATACCTAAATAGTCTGTAGGTTTGCAGCAGTTTAGGGTTCAACCAAATAAACAAAAAAAATGTTCCTTCTTTATTACAATACTAAGTAGTACTACCTACAGATTTATTTTTAACACTTTTCAAGGCAATTAAAAACTCATCAATTGACCACTTTCGAGAAATAGGTGACAAAATAACAACAACATATTTCACAGGAACGCCTCATTGAACCATTCGGTCACTTCAATCGGTCGAAGTTCAATGACCTCCGATATTACCTGAGTTAGCTCACTTTTACTAAAAGCCGAGTGAAAGCTACTTTCGCTGTAAGTGCGCGAATTTGATATCTTTTGCTGACGGTACTGTCAGTTGATACGAGAGAAAATTCTGCAATTTTATATGGTGATGGGGTATTTAATTTTATTTGTAATAAATAATATAATTATCACTACTTATACATTGTAAAACAAATTAGTTTGCTGAAACTGTTTGTCTCTATGACTGCTCTTGAAAAAGTATTGCACAGATTTGGATTTCAGTAATAGTATGAGGCGGGATTCAAGACTTTTCTTGGTGCGTTATGCTTATACATAACGCACCAAACAAAAATTTAAGTGTACATATGCACCATTAGGTATCGAAAAAACAACAATTTATAAGGCACCCAATATTATTTGTTTGTAACAAACAATTACAATAATACTGTCCACTGTATTTCTGAACATCTACAAAATGAAATATATAATAGGCGGTATCAGACCGTCGGAAAACTTTGATTGGAATCAAGATTTTCTTTTAAAAAAATTGCCAGCCATCCGGCTCAGTACGCGGGTAGGTAGGTACTCTATTAGGCGAAAATTGTAAAAAAACAAATGAAAAGTAAACGTCAACCGTAAAAATTAAACTGTAACGTTTAACTTTTACGTTCGCGGTTCTAAACTGCTTTATTAGGGAAAGTCGGTAATAATTCTAAGTAATGCCATTTCTGTCCATTTACGCGTTTCCATATTTTCTGTTGGCCATTGCGATTATGTTCGCTTCGTAACGTAATATTTCGAATGTTACGCTTTTGTTTTTTATAGTTCATTTCGCTTTCCAAATGTACAGGTTGTGTTTTTAATGTTTTATAGGTTTTTGGTGTAAAAGTGGGTACCGTTAATTACGTTGTAAATGCGAAAGTTTGTTGTTTATAGGTATATAAGTTTCTGTTTAAAGCCTGAACTACGGTACTAGCCAGCTATGCAGAATGTTATAGTTCATAACATTTGCGCAGAACAAGTGGGACGACAATAAGACACCACATGAGAGAGATCAGACGCAGGACCGACACTAACGTGCTCTGCATGATCAAAAACCAAAAAAAGAATTTCGGTTTGACCCGGGAACCGATCCCAACACCCTAGTATACCGCCGTCACACTTCGCTATCTTTAGAGTAGTTTAAATCCGTAAAAAATAGTATCTCAAATTAAAACACCCTGTAAACTAAAACGGCTATTAAACGCACGCTCTACATTATATCACCATCATAACATAACCATTAGAATCTCTACTTTTATAATACTTATGGACTGGAATAATATACTGATGGGGCATTATAATGCAATATCTAATAGTCTGTAACCAAATGTTATTGCCAAGAAAATACTCTTAAACGAGTCAAGAGCACAGTGCAAACTTTTAGTCGGCCGATAGTTTGTTTGGGCGCATAAATCAGTATGAATATGAATGGTTGTACGCACATTACAAAGATCAGGTATTTAGCCGATGTTAGAACATTAGGAAACTTTGATTGGAGTCAAGTTTTTCTATAAAGAAATATTTTGTTAATCAATGGATCACATAGCACTGCAGACTAAACAGTCAGCCGACTTTTACCCAATGATAGGAAAAAAATATTATTTTAAGAAACTCATGAATTCAAATAAAGGTTTTACTTGGTTTGATACCGGCTAAATACCTGATATTTGTAACATGCGTAAGTACTACCATTCAGCTTTATACTGATTTATGAGATCAAACAAACTATCGGCCGACTAAAAGTTTACAGTGTGCTGGTACTTAAACGGCTAGTAATGCCTTTTATATTTTTTTTTGCAGTTATAATTTTATGTTTTATATTTATGTTATATAATGTGATCGTGATGTGAAAACCTTGTAAGTTATAGAAATTTGCAGTCGCGATGGAGTAAAAGTGTTCTTTGTAGACAGGGGTAATCTTTGGTGATATTTAAGATATTATGTTACTGACTTTGTAATTTTTCAGAGTACATTATTATGTTAGAGGCAACTGGTTGAATCAATCAAACAGCATAAAGTAGGTTATAGCCTTTCGCAATAAATGATCTTTCAAATACAAATATGTATTCTTCATTGTGGTACATAGGTAAACAGTGAGTTGTTTCATGGTTTTAAAATTGTACACAGCTATGAACCGCCATAATGGCATACAATAATTTTAAAAACTGAAATAACCAAAATCAATTCAAATTGGATACTATTTACATTCAAGAAAACACAAAAACCCTCTTCAGCTTTATAATATTAGGATGGATGGATTGTGCAGATATCTTTTTTAAAATATTTTCAACTACTAGATACACTTGCGTTCAAAATAACAGCCTGCACTTTGGAAAGTGAAATGTTTCATAAAACTTGACATAGAGCTTAGTAAATGTCAAGTTAGTAAGTAATAACTTAAGTTAGGTCGTGAACTTACTCTCTCTGTTTAAAGTGCCTATAAATTATTCTTGCTTCGTCATTTTAATGTAAATTATAATTTTCTAGAGTCAATATTTATTACAAGCCAGCTGTTTTCCGTGGTTCCACCCCTGTTCTGAAGGACCTACTTCCCGCACACGGATAAAAAATTGCCTATGAGTTTTTATCAGGCTACAGATTATCTGTGTGCTCTACATAAAATGATTCTGGTTCTGTAAATTTGAAAGGTCCGTGAAAGGCGAAATACAGACTGATAAACAGAGCTACACATCATCGCATTTGTAGGAGTAAATCATTTACATTTTTACCCGGGGGTGAAATGAGTTCTCTCGGAAAAACCGGAAAACAGGCAGTTTTAATATCAAATCATAAAGATTCGACTGTAACATACTTAAGTACTATACAACAAACAAACCCATAGAAGCATCAAAGCAATTTCTTTAACAATGCAATATTACAATATACTACTTACCATCATCTCCCGAGCCTTTTCCCAATAACTTTGTTTGCTACAAGGTATTACAATAAGCCCTTATTACATAAAACAATCCTAGAAAGTGAAATGTTGCATCGTTTGCATAAAACATTTACTTATGTAGTGCACACAGTTGCATCGTGAAAGTGCAATTTAGAAAATAAGTAAAAGTCGTCCCCTGGAGCTTTGAACACAATGCATGTAAAGTAGGCTTATTGTCAACTGGGTTTTACAATTGTAGTTTACATACTAAGTGTATTTCTTGAAGCTTTCAAATAAGAAAATTCATATTTTTAGTGACTTTCAATATTGTATAACTTGCAGTGTCACCCACATCCCGGGAAAACCCTATAAAAAACTATAAAAGAAAATAATATATTCCTACTATTATTTATAACATTAAACGCTTTCCTCTCTTCCAATTATTTTGCTGTGCCCAGGGTCCATAATATTGTGAAAATAATTTTATTATTTCCACCGTAATGTATGTTACGGAATGCAATAATCGATATGATATATGAAAATTTGGTTTGACTATCTGTGGGCCATATTTAATTTACATAAATTGGTTCGACAGTTTTGGCGTGAAATCGCGATAAAAAGATCAACATAGTGTTACTATCCCATTTATAATTATTATTAGTAAATATGGCATTTAATAAGTTGTATAAAATTAAACAAAACTTTTTATTCGAAATGCATTTATTTGTAGTCTTAAAAAAAACTTAAACTTAATAATTAAAAGTGCTATTTTTAAAACTTACAGTTCTAGAATCGCAATCAATTTCTTCGTGGTAACTTATTTCGTTTTGGTAACGTATAGAAAGAAATTATCACAAATTATATTTAAAAAGTACGGCTTAAATATAAAAATAATATCGAGTTTTAAATAAAACTTAATGCATTTAAAAAATACTTTAACTTAATTTAATATTTTAAATTTTACAAAATTTCGAATACGCATCGTCAATTCAACTTAAATAAAAATTTAAAGTCAAACTGACAATTTATTTAAAGCACCAATCCTTTTAAAAAATAAAGATAATATTATAATATTTTAAAATTATACGTGAGACGTTTTTAAATTACATAAGCATAAAATATTTTTATTCGAAAATTATTGCGATAAGAAGCTACTTATATTTTTCTCGAGTTCTCTGTGCTAATCTCTTGTTTACTCTTTTCCCTTTCTAACAATCTCCTTCTCACTTCCTCTGGATTATATCTCTTTCTATAAACCCTTCTTACTCTTCTCACTGGGTTTACATTTCTTGGTTTAATTATCTTCTTACCAAAACTTGCAGAAGATGTAAGGTTCGTTATTTTAGAATCATCTCCATTTCTCAAACTCTTACTTTTTCTTGTTGAATTATTAAAAAATGTATCTCTCTGCTCTCTTATTGTTGCATCGTAAAATACTTTGCCATTAACTATAGCTTTTCTTATATTTTCTGTTGTAGATAGAACTCTAGGTGGACGGACAAAGGAAGTTTCACTCACTTCCAAACTCTTATCAAGTCCCCTTTCTCTTTCTATCTCATCTTTGCTTACTTTTTGTATCACTCCTCTTCTTTCAACGTTAAATCTATTACCGAAGTTAAAATCTATAAGATCTTTGTCCACAGCTATACTTTTAGCCTCCAAATCTTTTTGCGAACGTTTATCTAGAACTAATTTCCCCCCTCTTCTGGAAGCTAAAATCCTGCCTATTTCTTCTATCTGTCTCTCTTCAGCTTCCAAAGTTTTCAAGTCTGCTATTTTATCGCCTTTTACATCATCTAAATCTAAGACTTCTATTGATCCTGAAAAGTCATCTAACTTGTCATCTATGCCTTTGATCTTGTCTTTAATTTTAACGCTTTCTGGTTTAACTAGTTCAACTTCAGTTATATTTTCAGTTACAGGCTGTAAAACTTCAGGTAGTTCAGTAGTTGTAGGTGTAGTTGTAGTTGTTTTAACTGTTGGTTTAAACGTAGTTGTGCTAGTAATATCGTCGTAATCACTCATGTTGAATTTCTTCTCGTCTCTATGTCTGTCTGTTGTTGATCGAGGGGGTAGAGTTGTTGATTCGGGGAGTGTTGAGTACCGTTCTGTTGTTGTTGTTGGCCGTTGGGTCTCGTTGTAGCGGAAATATGTTGTGTTTGGAGGTGGGCCTTTGTGAAGGTAGGCTACGGGCCAATATCTGTAAGTAAAAGGATTTTAGTAAATACAATGGATCATTAATGGAGGAGCTCGAGGCTATGTAACAGTATTACGGGTCAATCGATTTTAAGGTTGAACCACGTTTGCCACGGTTGGTCTATGGATGGGGATCATCTTGTCATGACGAGTTCCTTCGTGTGCCTTTCCAAGCACTTTACAGCTGTCATTTAATCATCTTTTGCAGTTTTTACGGGTAGTGAGAAGCTAGAACGTCTGACATATTGCCTTGATAACTGGTTTAAATAGATCAGATGGACAGTCGCTCCATGTGGCACAACGGTACTCAGCTGTATCTACAATGTAGTTAGACTGGAAGCCGACTCCAACATAGTTGGAAAAGGCTAGGCACATGATACATACCTAGGCACTCCCAGCCCATTAGGAGGAGGTTCTTCAGGGTCATGTGAGGGTGACACGGGTAACCAGTTCCCGCCACCCGGCTGCGGGTAGTTGTGTGATAGTTTTATGTGTGGTCGAGATTCTGTGGGCACGCGGGAGTAACCTGGTGAAGAGAAAAGAAAGAAAGAGTTTAGGTTAGAGTTATGTGGTATAATTTACATTTTACCAGCATGAATCTTACGCAAGAAGTTGCTTATATGACTTCTACATAACGCCTGTTATATTATGTAATATTCCTATATCTTTTAATAATAACTTTTCTGTTGGCTACGAAACTTTAGGTACTCCAAAAACAAATTCTCGATTAAAGTATCAATGAAACTGGTAGGACATCAATCAGTCAAGTTCTTTTTCTTTTAATCAATTGTAAAGCTATGTAAATAAATTGTTGTGCTAAGAGATTTTTCCTAGACACTTTCTTTTGCTTCTAAAGTTCAGTACACTTTGTTAAACTACACACTAAAAGCCTCCCAAAAAAAAGTATTCAAACCTGGCAAAGGATTTCCGTATTTATCATAATACGCTTGAGGTCCATTCTTGTATAAATCGTCCCAGTACTTTCTATCGCCTTCCGACAGATACGGCCCGGGGGGACCTGAGAGTCCCGGGGGACCTGCAAGGCCTGGCAACCCCGAAGGTCCTGGCCTATCCCTGTCACTGTAGGTTGGTCGTTGCCAGGGACGAGGTGTTATGGGAATTGGTGGGATGTCTTCTGAAAATTATACGGTGATTCAAGTCTAGATCGTATTATGACAAAATAAAAAATATTATGATGTTTATGATATAATAAATGATGATGTCGTTGCAATTGTTTTCGAATTATTTTTAATTTAGAACATAAATATAACGCCTTATGACCACCGCGATTACTTTTACAGAAATCCTGAGGTCCTCCACTACACTATTTACTTATTATATAACCGCTGAATGGGTTTAGTAGTAAATTGGTGGAGAGCTTACTCAGAACCAGGACAGCCATAATTATGAATTTTACTCCTTTTATTCCCATTCAGGTACGGTAAGTACTTTCCTTAGAACCCTGGTGAAACCGAGGGCTAAAACCAGTAAATAACTTTACCTCTATTCCCCGGAGCATACTGATGTCCAGGTCCATGAACATGAGCCTGTGAAGGATGTGGCACTTTGTGCTGATGATACGGATAATACTTCTCGCTGCACGGACGCCATTGATCTTCGTTTGTTCCTACGTAGCACCTTGGGTCATAGAACGGTCATGTTAGGAGCTTAACATACAAGAAATTACACTGGTCTTGCTTTTTTAAATCTTTACTGTATGGAATTAATAAGCAAAGGTTGGCATTTGGGGATTAGACTTAGGCAATTTCATCAGTGTACACGGCACTGTGACGCACATAAAGCTTGTTTCTACTGGCCAACTCGCTCTAGCAAGAATCAAATTGCGTGCGAACTTTTCTCTTTTCGCGAATACCAGCCAGCATTGCTGCTTTTGTTGAAGATTGGTCCCTTGATTTGTCAAGGCAAACATTTTAAAGACTCGTTTCACGACTTTTGTTTTGTCAGTGTTTATTACATTATATTCCATTTAGGTATACTAGGTCAGGATAAGAGTATGTTGCAATATTCTTACCATGGTTTATGGAAGCCTTCGCTGTAGCCACATCGATGGGTTGGTGCACAGCAGTAGTCCCAAGAACCTGAAACATATTGTGATTGTAAATACCCCTTGGTAACACTGGCTATCAAACTTTCTGGCTTCTGACAACCCTTAACAACTGTCAAAGACGTTAAAATGACAGCTATTTAAGAAACTTGGCAGTAATTTTGCTTGTATATAAGATTACCATGTCATCTTTTTCCGAGACTTTTTCCCAACATGTTGGAGTCGGCTTCTGGTCCAGCCAGATACAGCTGTGTACCAGTTTTTTACAAGGAGGGACCTACCCGGGCAACCCAATATCCCTTGCTAAGACTGGTTGTAAAAAATACTGACTTCTGACTACCCGTAACGACTGCCGAAGATGTTCACTGACAGCCGGGACCTACAGTTTAACGTGCCATCCGAAACACAGTCATTGGTGTCCAAGATATAAGTACTTAGAAAGTACATACAAACTTAAGTTAAATTAGATTACCATGAAGGTAACTATTTATCCTTGTGCGGGAAGTGGTAATACTGACCGATCTCTCCGCCTTCGGGTTCACAAGCCCAGTGTTTGGCCACCGTGTTCTGTGCACACGTAGTACCGGCGCGGCACGGGAACCCTGACACCGTGTAGTGACGCCATGACACCGAAACTGTTAAGACAAAAATATTAAGAACATTTAAAATTATGTACGATTACTTTAAGGTGTACTAAGGATTCAGTAATGGACAATGACCGCTAGTATTCTGTATGAAAATGCGAAAATCCAGCTATCCAAAATTAAAAATATACTGTACCAATTTATATAATACATTTTTGGTACATAGGCTGTTTAAAGTCTGATAACGCGCATAGGCTACTTTGTACCCGATGACTGAAAGCAGTTTTCTCATAGAAATGGTTAAAGCCGCGCGGAGTAGCTAGTAGCAAGAACTACTCCATAACAAAATAAAGTATTTAGTTTAAAAATAATAATCAGGTCAATATTAATTTTAAAATAATTTAGATATTGCAACAGTAGAATTAATAAAAAAATATCTTACTTGGTTCATTATCAACTCGATCTGGATAATCAGGCTTTACAATCGGTCTAACAGGTCTGGTCGGTCTCGGTTCATTATAAACCGGTCTATTAGGCCCCGGGTACCCTGGTCTACGGTCCGGCAAATACCCTGGTTTTTCTGGTAAATATTCTGGTCCATCCGAAATAGGTCTGTATATTGGTCTTTGAGGAGGCGCCGAGGGCCGAAAACCTGGTTTGAGATCTGGGTCTGGAAGATACCCAGGTTTAAAACCTGGTCCACTAGGTTCGCCCGGATATCCCGGCTTTAGGTTAGGATTAACTCCCGGTGGGTACACAGGTTTAAAACTAGGTGAAATAGGTCCTGGATAATCTGATTCGAATGTGGGACCTGATGGACCTGAATAACCGGGTTTGAAACTAGGACCGGGATACCCGGGTTTGAACCCTGGTCCAGATGGTTCTGGGTAGGGTTTCTGAAAACCGGGTAGGTAGTTTGGTTTGTAACCAGGACCGGATGGTTCAGGGTAACTGGGTTTGTAAATAGGCGGTTCTGATCCGGGTGAGTAAGGTTTGAACCCGGGTCCACTTGGTGGTCCTGATGCTGGTATAAATGGTGGTTCTGAAACAGAATAAGTTTATTGAAAAAGAAAGAAAGTCTAAAGTTAAGCTCGGAAAGTACAATTTTTATGTTTATTTTTATCTATGAAATTGGCATATTTATTTTATTACTGTGAACTTTAATTTTACATGACACATTTCACAACATTATACTGAAATTAAGAACAATAATTTGGAACAAAAGATTTTGAAAAACTAACTAGATCAAACTGATATTCCTACATTCGATTCGAAATATCGAAACTCTTTACGCCTACTCCATAAGCAACTGCAATCAGTTGATTTAGTAAAAGTATGAACACTGTAACAATTCTAAATGGCGCTACCAAAAATATTAAAAAGCTGAATAATAATTATGTTCAAAATGGTGTATTAAAGATTCTATGAAAGGTGTTTCTACACGACTTTATTTAGTTCCTAGTTTTCTTCAGTCTCATACAACAAAATAAATAAACATACGCAAATTACAACTTGATTTTATATATATTTTTTTAACTTGTATAAAATAATATCGATGGATCGAGAAATATGGAGATGAAAAAGGGAGGCTTTTGCCCAGCAGTGGGCTAATCTAGGCTAGGGAAAAGTTGACATGAAAACTATAACAACTTACCATTATCATGTTCAGGCAAATACCCGGGTCCTGACGGAGCGCTAGGACCGGACAGTCCGGTAGTACCCGGAGGTCCGGGAGGACCGGACGGCCCGGATATGGAGTACGCATCCTCGATAGGTGGCGAAGAGAGGGGACGGGGTATTTCTGGAGCTGGTTCACTGAAACAAAGAATAATGATTACCTATTATAAAATAACTTCGATATGAAGTTAGCTACATATTTACTGCATCACAAATGAGCAGTAGAATTTTGTCTATAGGTGATTCAGAAGCAGACAATTTCTTCATTTCAGTTGTTCAACGACAGTCGTCGGTTCGTTTTATACGGACTTTAGCAAAACTTGAAGAAGACCTAAGGACATCTAATGTTGCTGAATTTGAAATCCTTACACAGAAGTTCTTCAAATCGTAAGACTATTTTTTTTTACCGGACCAAAAATTATAACAACCAGCCTTGGTAAAAATTTTCTATAACTGGGTTCTGGAATTCAAATAATAGTCGTTCTAAATAAAACAGCTGCATAAATAAACGAAGATGTCCCTAATAGGAAAAGCCTAGCCAGATAAAGACTTACTCATAATCCCCAACATGGACCTTCCTCCAGCACTGTCCGTTAAACAGGTCGAAGGCAAACAGCCAATCATCAGCCGAGTGCACGTAGTCTACTCCGCGCTGTAGGTCAAACAGACGAATCTCGGATAGGAGGCAGTTGTCCGTCTTGGGGGGCGCGTTGTTGCTGAAATTGGAAAAATATGGTATTAGAACTTCTTCTAAATTATATTTTAGGTGAAGCAGTTCAATCTTTAACGGAAAACCGGTAATTGAAAATAAATAGGTATCACGGATCGATCAATCTTATGTAGGTATACTTCAGAAAAAAACATTTTAAAACTATACCAATAATTTCGGCGGTCCTTGTTATGGACCTTATATTCGCTATTTACTGGTTTTATTGTTCGATTACTACCTTAGGTACTAGGTTCCAGAAAGGTCGTCATAAATGTAGTATTTATATATATTTAATGTAGTATTATCTTCATAATATTCGTTTCAAATTACAACTGTTTCAAATTTGGACTGGTACCAAAAAAAAATATACCTTCTCAATGCAAAAATAGCAAAAAAATTGTATTATGATCGATTTTTTAATTATAAGTTCTAAATGCCTACACTAATTATTACTTAGGTACTTCATAAAAAAGATTTCGCTTATGTAAATACTTATGTACTTTCCCTAAATAATAACTTACTTAAAAGAAAAGCTAAGACATCTAAAAGGAGCGTCGTTACACGCGTGTCCGCACGCTTGCTCGTCCTTGACGCGCGCCTGCCCGCGGATCGCGGAGCCTGTCAGTTTAGCCGCCTTGTCGTATTGGAGGTAACATTCTGTGGAAGAAGGGAAAAAGGCTATGTAAAAACTAGACTTAGACGTTTGGAAAAACTGTAAATTTGCTTCATGATTACTAAAGACGTAATGTCTTATTAGCTGTGATCCGAAGTAATATCCGATCCTTAAAGAAAACGTTTCTCACACCCAGATCAAAATTGTATTTGTTAATTATCAACTGTGAACCTTATTTCATTTAAATCGGTTCTGTTGTTTTGGCGCGAAAGCAGTGTTTTTTTCGCCTTTAGAATATTAGTAAGGATTCCTGATATAAGTTGCAGGCTTTTCATATCATAACCATTTACATCCAAGATAAGGCCACTTCGGAGGTATGTGTGTATAAGTGCATCTTAATCATCAATGGTGGCAAACTCTTCATTATCTTCTATTGTAAACAGTATTATATTGGCCTTTATTCTATGAATATAATACATGCCATGCTTTGTTTGCACTGATGAATAATAAATACTCCTGAAATATAATAGAGTTTCTCACATACCTTCATCCCGATGCTGCACATCATCATACAACGCCGGCTCACAGCCTCTCCCATAGTTCCCTCGCGCGTATAACTCATGCCCACTGTTGGGACGCAGCCCACGCCCACTGTCTAAAGAGGTGGGTGGGGATGAAGTGAGGATGCAGTTCTCTAAGTCATCGCCTATTGTTGGGGAGTCGAATCTGAAAGGAATGCAAAAGGAAAGTTTTATTATTTGATGTCTATTTGTGTACTCTTTTTGGGATATAGAAGAATCTAATTGAGCCGTTATTGGAATTAAAAATTAATTTTGCAAAACTAAACATTTGTACAAATGTCTTATTTAGAGCGTCCACAGATTAAATCAACAGTTTAGTCCCCCAGCCCGGTCACCGCCAATGCCAGAAATATTCTAGGAGAATTTCTAAATTTCTAAACACTTACCGAAAACTGAATCCCCTGTTCCATGCAGAAGAAAGCATGAGCCCTGATGCACTCGGCCTCTCAGGCCCCGAATCATCGGTCAATCACCGTGGCGCCCGAGCGAAGGCGCCAGAAACATTCTAGAAAGATAATACCTATCTCTAAAACCACTTACCTGAAACTAAACCCTCTGCAGAAGAAAGCATGAGCCCTGATGCACTCGGCCTCGCAAGCCCCCAATCCCCCAACCGTCAGCGCCGCTCGGATTGCCGTGTCGCTCACCGCAGCCCCAGAGCGGACGTGCCAGAAACATTCTAGAAGAGAAAACATACCGGCCGAATTGAGAACCTCCTCCTTTTTGGGAAGTCGGTTAAAAATAAATAGTGTGGAAACTAGTCTCTATATTATTTCTAAGTTTCATCCAGTTCGGTACGGCCGCTTACGCTTGACGAAGTATCAAAGAATCATACTCAAAAACTTTAAACAAAACATTAAAGTGATGCTAAAATAGAAAAGGGAACTTTAAGCAAATGAAGCGGCATAATGTGTTTGTAGTTTTATTTTGCTTTTTACAATATCTTTTAATGATAAACATAGATCACATGATAACATTTTTGAGATATAGTACGGTTCCTTCGAGGCGAACCTTCTCTGATTCTCTGAAGGAAGAATTTCAAATGTAGCTATGCACAATATTGAACCTTACCGCTTTCAACCCAAGGCTTATAGTTGATGGTCACGCAGCCCTGGTCTTGTGGCATGGCGTATACATCAGAACTGCTATCTGCGGCCAGTTCAAGACCTCGGTATGGACGCTCACTAAGGAAACAGTTGTCTGTGCCATGGGAGTTTGAATACCTGCAAAAAGACCATTGACTTATCTTACTAAAATGTCATAGGTTCTTCCCTCTGTAACAATTGTTCTTCATAATCTAGCGAACTATAAAAAAAGGATACTGAAAGCATACACCCGTCACAATACGAGATTAAGGCTAGGAGGAAAAATATCAGTCAAGTTCATATTAATTTCGTCTATGGTATTGTTATGACCTCTATATACAATCTCTACATAAATAGCTTCTTAATCCTCGTTATACCTAGGTATTAGCCGTGCCCCACAGATACACCCGTGTTCCTGAGGAATAACTTCCCACAGCTGAATAAAAAGTATCTAATCTATGTCCCTGGTCCGGCTCTAGGCTATCTATGTACCAAATATTCAGTGGTCAGCGTGAAACTCGAAAAGACCGACAAATAGAGTTACTTTTTCATTAATAAATGAGAAAGTATGAATATCTTACCGATAACTATAAGAAACACATTTGAACTCCCTCTCGCTGAAGCAAGCGGCTTCACACTCCACCACATTGCGAGATATCAACGCTCTTCTGATGGCTCCGGTACCTAGAGACATGCCTGGACGACGGCGAGAGGAGCAGTCTGGGAACAGAGGAAAATAAGTCTTATTGAATTGACGATAGAGTTGAAAATAATGCGGTTGCTTTGAGTAAGATTGTGATCAACTGAACTACCTGATCTTGAAGCATCAGAATCAGATCAGCATCAGGGCTATGATACAAAAGTCGATATTTTTTTTTGTTAATTTCAAATAAAAGAAATCCTTTTCTCTTAAGACCCTAATAATAACGCGATGGATTAAGAAATCAAAAAACTTCTTATTACTTTTTTACTTTAAGATTGGAAGTAAAGAAAGTTAATTTTTATTTTTGTATACTTGTAGTATTTTGTTATTTAGAAAAATAAGTAGTTTAAGCGTGTATATATAGTATCTACATATTTACTTGTAAATAAAGCGATCTCAAGTTTTTGAAAAAAAAAGTTATTAAAAACAATGTTTCACAAACCTTTAGTCCTTCCATCATCACTCCTATCAATACCTGGTGTAATATCATGATGAGATTTACCCTTAAAAAAACTGGCATCCTCAAAATCTAGTCCATTAGCTGAACCCCCACTATTCCACCGCCCCCTTTTCCAAGCCCCATAACCATATCTGTTCCCAATCCAACCGCCCCCATTTTTGCCCAAACTGTGGTAATCAAACTTGGTGTTGGAGTGAGGTTTGACGCCGTAAGTTGGGGGTTCCACATCGCTGGATATTTGCCAATGGCTGATAGATTTGTGGTAATCATTTCTGTCTTTGTAATAACTTTCGTATCCTCCGTATTCACCGCCGTACTTGCCCCAATGGTCTTGGTCTTCGTTGCTGCGAGCTAAGCCTATGGATTAGATTTAGGTGAGAATGTGTTTGGGCTGTTTTATTTTGAGGGTTTTAGGGACAGTTCCTCAAATTATCCAAAAGAAGATGCGAAATAATTTGTTTGATGATGGTCTATCTAGAAATGGTGAAACAGTTTTAAGTAGTCATAAAAGCTATATCTACTGGAGTTTGGAAAGACAAAGCACCTGCTGTAATAGCAATATACTTTTTAAGGATTATGTTAAACACACAAATATTTTTCTATCCACCCTGCTGCCACATTAATTTGCTACTTCCATTCCTCTCTGTCAGCCGACATGCTAACATACACTCCCTTCTAATTCAATCAATCCTTCTATTTTTTTATTATAAGAGTCAAAATCGTACCAATTACTCACCCTGATTAATCCTATAAGGCACGAAAAACCTGTCCTCATATCTTCTATTCCCATAAGTCCCTCTTCTGTCTCCATCAAACCGATCCCTGTGTCTCCCATCGAAGGAATCATATCTATCCCTCCACCCGCTTGAAGCACCATCCCCATCAGGGATTCTATTGGGTTTTGAGGATAAAAAACCAGAATGTAAAACCCCTGGTCCTCTTAACGTGTCTGGGCAGTTGGGTTCCAAGCTATTTCGGTCCAGCTCGAAAAAATCGAAATCTTTGTCTTCAACGAAGTCACGTCGAAGGTCGAAGGCTTCTATTGGTTTTGTCATTAGCTCGCAGAGACCTTTTCCTCGGAATGTGCGGTCTAATCTGTGGAGAATAATATTATGTTTTTGTATGATTGTTCAAAGGTGAGAGTTAGAGCTTTGGAAACAAAACATAGTACGGAGGTTACCTAGATATTTTAAAAGTACAAATGTAAATAATACATAATAAAGGTACATGTTATACTGACACACAAATACATTTACTATTTTTACGTTTAGTTTTTAGTTTTATTTCTAACGTTCTGAGAGAATGCCTCGCGTATACGGATAGTAGTAGTAGTAGGTAGCCCATGTCCTTTCTCAGTGTTTAGATTTTCTGGGTACCATCAGAAAATTAGTTGTTTTAATGTTAAAGCAAGATAAACAGACAGAATTACTATCGCTTTCATAATATTAGTAAGTAGATAGATAGATATACTTTATTAGGTACAGGAATTTTTACATTTTTGATGTTATTCTAGTTAAAGTATGTGACAATATAATGTGCGGTCTTATCGCTAAGAGCGATCTCTTCCAGACAACCTATTTCTCCCGATTCAAATGGCATCAGATTAAAATCTTAACAGCAGTAAACAGATTCAATCTCAAAATTGACACCACATTTTCCTATTATGGATATTCGTAATTGCAGTTTTCACTAAGTAAAAGTGGGTCAGCTTGATGATAATGACCTACTTAGCTCAGATTTCCCGCCTGTCATAAGTTTATGATAACGAGCTCAGTAATTGAAAATTTTAATTTGATTTTCACCTTCTTAAAATGAGATCTTAAGCAAAATAGCTGCGGGATTGTTCGAAAGAGTTACCGCGGCCCGGTACATAGAAGGCCTACGACGGAACACGACGGTTTTTAGTCAGTAAGAGTCTGACACTCCCTCACCGCTGCTAACCCACAGCGGGAGGGTTTTTTTGATGATTATTGACGTCGTTAAAAAAAATATCTATTATATATTCAGTAAAATTATAAAAGTCTGAAGTTAGCCTAACTTCTTGCACATTTGTTCATAAAGATATTGTCCAGAAGTTTGCTTGTCCAAAGTTGGCTACTATTGACTTTACTTTACTTGTAAAACAATAACAAAGAAACTCGTAAGGCATCAAACAGAATTGCTAAGTTATTTGGCGGGTACTATAATTTGTGAGTCTGTTTCAGGTTTTTCGAAAACAGTTGAGCCAATTTGATCTGGCCATTTATATTAGGACAATATAAATGGCCAGATCTGTAATAATATTATAAAGAAGATTCTTTTATCGCAAAGGCTCCGAAACCACCAAATAGACTTGATTTATTTCAGTGCTGTAAGCTAGACTATACCCGAGTAAGATAAGCTATATTTTGCCCGACTACAGAAACCAAGTGGTACTCTGAACATGGAACCGCGGGAAACAACCACCATCATAAAATAGATCATAATATCTCTAAACCCATATAAAAACACATTTGCATAAAAGATGATGGAATTCGCCTAATAGTTGCAGTTTTGTGTGAAGTGACATAATTGGGGCACAACCAAGGTTGTTCGTACTACTGGCAACCATTGTGTGAATGAGCTCACAAGACCAACTGGCTATGACGAAAACTATATTGCTGTTACATCATGACTTTATAGTGTAGGTGATAAGCAGTGTTGGAGAATATGGGACCTTGGAAGATTGATCCTACTAATAGGTTTGTAGGGATCTGTGGACTGGATGGTCGTTCCTCTTTCACACAAAAACTATTGGATGGATTTTGATGAAACTTGGCAGTAAAATATTGCGTAGGTCAGTGTATAGGCTACTTTTTATATACATGCGGGATGTAGTTCCCTAAGGAACTGGGTAAAACCGCTTGCGATTAGGTAATATAAGAAACGAATGAGATTTAGGTAATAAGGCCTATACTCCAACAAAGTGAAGAGGGGTGGAAAATAAACTAATGCAGTTTCTTCGCTCAGAGATATCAGTGGGATACTGCTATGTTCGTTAGCTCATTCGAAAAAGAAACCGCTACGCTGGAACACAAAGCACTCTTAAAAAAAAAACTTTCGACATTTTAGTCCAAAAAGGCTGACTCCCGTTGTGGGTCCAGGGTTTTGATGATTTTCCCCCTGCCAAAAATAAAGGATGTTTTTTTTATTTGCTCGGGAGATATGATCTTTAATACATTGACACAGCTTGAGACCATTATAAACTACGTAGTTTTTCTCTGGGTGCGGGAAACACTATTACTTGCGGAAGCTACCTACAAATAATCCTCACAGTTCAACTCTAAAATAACTAGACGTTATACAAAACACTAGATATAACATTAACCCTGTAATGCTGAACAATGCAGATGCATCTGATAAACGCCGAGGTTAAACGTCACGGATTACTTGCTAGTTAACCGTGGTTATATATATGGATATACTATGCTAGGAGACGAGTCACTGTACTATGAAGTTAGGAGCTGTTGCCTGTGGGTTTGCTTTAAGAAATTACTCATCAAATACATAAAGAGGAAAGATTTGATTGTATGTTTGATTGGTCAAATAGGCTCCGAATCTGCGGAATCGGTTGGAATAATTCTTTCCCAGTTAGAAAGCTACACTCATTGCGATGAACATGGGCTATGTTTTTAGTATTATGGGTACGGCAAAAATTCCCCGGGACGCAGGTCATGGAATAGCTACTGAAATAATAATCAAGTCCCGGCCGATTTTCAGCATGACGATATCCGTATTGATGAATTCAATACAGCGACATCTTAATGCTCTTATTCAAGATACTAAAATAAATAAATAACGATAATAACGTCACAGCCGATTATCAGCCACGACAGCTCTTCTCATATAAGGAGATCAGCCAGCTACACGCACTATAAGTGCACAAACATTTACAGTCACAGGCGTATTCTCTATTCCTTCACTCTCATAGCCCGATGGGACGGCAATCCGACACGACTGGAGAGAGATCAGGCGCAGGACCGACATTCACATACTCTCCGATGCACGGGTGTATCAATCACCAACATCCAGAATCCGGGCTACTTAGTGAAAGTTTCTTCAACCCAACAAATTGATATTTTCAGCTTTATAATATTGGTATAGAATATAAGAGCCAACCCTGTACCCTAGATGTCCACGAACCGTGCGAGAAGGGCCTCTAAATAGTACATAGGTACGACTCATGCTGATGTAGAGATAAAATTGTTCTGTACATGCTACCGAAGACTTGAGGATTATGATGGATGCAAGATTTTGCGATTTTGTGACTCTTGACCTTACTAATATTATAAATGGGACAGTAGTTCCAACTGTTTATCAGGTTTTCACACCAAAACCACTGAACAAGACATGGGCTACTTTTTCCCCCAATTGCGGGAAGTGGTATATGGTATACCGCGGATTCATGGAGCATTATTATATCTATTTTTGTAAGATGTTTCAATGGTCCTTTACAAGTGGAATCACAACATAAGTTTCTTAAAACAACTGTTTACCAACGATTTTCACTATCAATTTTCAAAGTCAACAGTTGTTTTAAGAAAAACGGACTTTTAATGGTGTTTAGTCTTGGTGAGTACTCTAAAGGCTTATTGCATACATTAAAGTCAAGCTATACTAACCAAGTTCATACATTACAATTCAAATAATATTCAAAACAAGCTCGCACAGATGACAGATAACAACAGTAACGAAGTCAAATATCTCACTAAGCATTCACACGAATTGTTCGCACTATTGTTGCGTTTCCTGATCTTGGCTGACCTTAATAATATGTTAATTGTTACAACATTTCGGTTGTAGGTTTGACAATGTTTGGAAGTTTGTTTTTGTAGGGTTAAATTACTTTGACTCGGTTACACCTGCGTTTCGAGGAAAATACTTATAATAACCCTCGGATACCCATTTCAGACTCTAGACTAGCAGAGTACCAAGTGATATTTATTAATTAGTACAGTAGCTTTGTGTCGTTACCACAATTAGATTACGCATATGCAAAAGAGAAACTTACCCGTACATTATACATATCAAAGAATACCTTCATAATTAAAAATGTTATTTACTGTTCAATGAGGGTTTTCTAAAATGGCGTCCACGAGGTGGCAGCACCGAGGCGTCAGGTCCAGGTACCCGCCAAAGTGCTTATCTTTACTATGAACCGTGAACGATTTTAATGATTTATATTTTATATGTTATACAATTGCGGTTGAGTAGATAAAAACTTAATCATATTGTGTAAACAAATTCTAGTACATTGCGTTATCTGCCTTTCAACGAGCTTTTCCTTAGTACCAGTGACTTTTGCACCCCTCTTTCTAAGCTCAATTTTTAGTTCGGACACCTTATTCTAAACGTAGTCCATAATAAAATCAATAACACTTCCAATATAACAGAATTTCAATAAACAATAAGTTCGGACCCTACAATTTAATACTATTTGACAGCTGTTTGGACCAGACGCATACGTGGCGCCACCCTGTGGCAGAAAAAGTAGTGAAAACCCTCATTTATCCAACTTTTGATGTTGTTTTCAGATCAAAATCCTCGGCCATGTTTTTATATGTACTTTACTTATGTTTTGGGTACAATTTAAATTATCCTATACCCATTACCTAGTGATATCAAACATAAGGGCCCAAGTTCACCGACAGCATAAACGTAAATATTTCTTAAAACAACTGTTTACTTTGAAAATCAAACGTAAAAATTCACAGTGAATAGTTTTAAGAAGATCAAACTCACCTATAATTAAAGCTTTCGCAAGGGAACCTCTTCTCGGTGGCACATTCTCTTCTGCAGTCCTCCAGCCTCTCGCACGGTACCACCTTTCTGACGTGACTCCTGAGAGCTCGCTTCCCGGCCAGGACTCGGCGGAAGCAGGCTGGGGGAAGATCAGGAAATATTTAATAATGTACCCAAAAGGTAAAATGGTAGCTGCCCTACTAATAAGACTTAATTCGCCCTTCCGTCTGTCTACTACCAGGGTATCATCACCATCTCATGAAAGATTACTTTATGCAAAGATTCGTAATTAATAAGTACGTACGTAATTTTGTACTAATGATCTTTCATTAATGTAGCTTTGTCTAATTATTAAAGTACATAACAGCTAGACAGTTGTCACTGATATTGTATTTCTGTTGCCGCTATAACAAATACTGACATACCTACGTTTTATACATACATAGATGGTATGGAACTAATATACGAAATAAAAACACAAACTCTTCAGCTTTGTGTATTTATATAATTAAGGTAGGTATTAAGATAGTTTTAACTGAAATAAAAAATTGAAATAGACAGCTGTGTTGCTGGGAAGTTTGTTCTTCACCGCTTCTTCTACTCAGCCATAACACTAGGAAGTGGTAAAGGAGGGGCGTTTTGGGGGTGCTGTCCTTTTGTAAATTTTATGTGAAAAAGTGCATAATACTAGGCTACTTTCAATAGTCAAGTTTTTGACTTTGACTTTGAAATTTTCGATAGGTGCGGAGAACCGCTAGTTTGCAAACCAACGAAACAAAAGGATTCTACCAAAACTGACATCATATAACCAAGCACCTACCCAAACAAGACATAACTTAAACTTAATTACATATAGAACAATAAATCCTAAGAAGTGAACTAACAAAAACTATATGTATTAGTAACCTTGTAACGTTCAAGTAAATCCGTTAGTCAGAATTATAAAAATAAATATGACCTACTGAAATAACGTATCATCATTTGTTAAGCTTTTTTCTAACTTTGTTTGGGTCTAATTGGGCTTCTAATTTAAACATATCAATCGAGCACAAATGTAGGTATCTTACAAAAAGTTATGGTGACCTAGTGGTTCGCACCAGTCTCTCAAGTACGAGTGCGCGGGTTCGACTCCAGGTCAGGCAATGTAACTTAATGTTAATCTTCTTCTTCTTCTTGGCGAGTCGATGGCAACTTAAATTTTGGAGGCCCAATATTACTTAATGTTAATGGTTATGTAATTTTTTACAGGTGACAATGATATCTATGTACATTTTTATTGTATCTTGGACACCAGTGACTGAATGAAGGTGTCCTGGTCTTGATTGTCGGAAATCGCAAGTCCGCTTTGAGCAAGTGAAATTATTAATGCTCATTCCTTTTCTGTATGAGAACAGCCCTATGGCTGCTAATTTAACTGAAAATATGTAATGTGTATGTATTTTTAGAATAGACTAGATTTCGCCCGCGGTTTCACCCTCGTCGAGTAGCCGGATGGTGACAAAAACTATCCTAAAATCCTTCTCCCAGGTCTAAGTTACCTCCCCTCTAATTTTCAGCCAAATCGGTCAAGCCGTTTACATGTTATGTCGTGACAACGGAAAGCGGGTTTCATTTTTATATATATAGATAGATAGATGTACACCTAAGCACCTATTATTTCTTATCACACAGACATTAAAGTATATACCTAGTCAGTCTTTGACACAAACAAACGGGCAAACTATTAAAATGGCTGTAAAAAAAAACTGAAATATCTTAGCCCGAGTCACGACGTGGTCACGGGGTTACCCATGCATATCGCAGACACGACAAAGTTTATTAGTCATGAACACAGACTAGATAAGACAGACTTTAGCTTCTAGTGTCGTATGAAGAACAGAAGCATCAGCCAGTGGTTTTTACAAGATGGAAACTACTTCTCGTACTCGGATAAAAAGTTGCCTATAGCCATCTAGATATAAATGGACTCTCTTACACAGAAATAGTTTTTATTGGTCCAATAGCTCCTAAGATTAGCGCATTCAACAAAGCAACATCTTATAATACTAGCGTACGAGTATTATATACACAGGTTCTCTGCGGTTTCACCCACGTCCCGGGATTATCAAGTAGCCTTTGAAAAATATGATCTTTCCAGGCTATTTTTGAAGCTTTAAATGGGTTCAATAGATATGGCGTGAAAGCGCGAGGAGCCATGTCGGTCGGAAAAACCGCGCGGAAAATCGGCTGATGTGAAAATCTGTTATATTGTCATTTAATTTATCGGAATCTATTTCAAAATTGTCTTTAGCAGATATATAAAAGGTGTGTTAAAACTAGTTTCTTGATCTCCATTGGCTACACAAAAAAAAATTATAAAAAAACATACTTGGTGCATTTTCCACTAATATAACCCGGGATCCAATCACAGCACAAACAAAATGACAAAACAAAAATATTGTAGTCCACAAATTCATTTTCACAACACTGTTTCATTTGCATCATCCAATAAATCCAATAAATGCACCTTTTTTCACTTCACTTTTATTCAAATAATTCATCGCTTTTATTTATTGAAAACACTTAATAATTTTAATTTACTCAATTAAAAACAAAAACGAGTTCGATGCCGTTCGAATTTTGAATTAACAGAAACACTTTTTTGAAATTAGAATGTTCTTTTTATTGTCATTTTATTTGCTTTATTAATTGAATAAACACTTTTTTATGTCATTATTAATTGAATAAATTGTTGTGAATTGTTTAGTTTTTGTTCTATATGAATGTATGTTTGTTTATGGGTCAATGAGATCGAGCCGCGTAACATAGTGCAACTGAACAGAGGCATTGTTCGCTATAAGCTTATATGTGAATGGAAAATTGACGAGAGAATGCAGTGGATAAGACTTTTAAATAAACAATGGGATGGTTTCATTTGTGTAGCTGATGAAAGATGAATAAATGTTTGAGATTCATCAACGGCATAAATAAGATAGTCTATTACCAATGAAGCTCTATACGGCAAGCAATATAAAAGAAACAAAAAAAGTGTTGCTACAGAAGTCATTCTCACATTTTGGTATTTGGGCTATCCCATATATGGTATACCAGCAGTATTTTATTAGATGGAGTAGTAAAAATATACTATGCTTTAGTTTAATATTAGGATATGATGAAATGACATCTTTGACAGATTGATTGAGCCTGACCAGCGAAATATTTGTACTCTATTTGACCAAATAAACTATCAAGGCTGCTCTTGATAAATATGCAACGAAAACACTAACCACCCATGTGCAAATTAAGCAATAAATAAATAAATAACCAACAATTTGGTGCCATTTGTAATATTTGTTTTCGAGCAATAACCGAATAAATATTTGTTCGCCAGTCTTATCCATACGTATCCAACGCAGTGTTGATTACATCCGATAAGTTTGGCAGCCGGCCTATTGTCTCTAAAAAAGGATTATTTGAGGCAAAAAGCCTAATATATCCTACCATTGTGTGCCCCCATGTGAATGTTTAACATAATATCATGGTGTTTTAATGGTTTCTGAAATTAATGCAGGTGAATTGACGCTTTTTTGAGTTTGTTCGAAGCATAACCTTGGTTTTTGTTTTTTGGCTAGCCTTTTCCTCATCTTGGGGGTTTTTCAGTTTTTCCTGATAAGCCAGATGGAGATAATTTCGAGTTATTTTATGTTTTCATTGCCTAAAAAGCAGATTCTAATGAAGACAATGGTTGGGCGATTTTTTAATTTACCCTTCAATCTAATCGAGACTTCTATAAAAATACATGATATTATGATTAACTAAAGAAGTCCGACAAATGCATCGCTGCCACACCTATCCAAAACATCTAATGTGAAAGAGCCCTTGCAGCTAGTTACTTTACTCGGGCATGGAACCCAGGTTTATGGATTTTCAGCAGTCGCAATGTAAGACACATTGAACACACCACCACTATTGAACACACATTGAAAAGCGAAAACTATTAACCATACAACGTAGGTTCCAGACATTCCCCAGAGTAAATACAACTATTGCCTACAAAATATCTACAGAAGATCCGCATTTACAAAACGGTCCAAGAACGCGATACACCTTTGAGATGAAGAATTCACAAAAAATTCTCATCACTCCAAACTATAGTCTTCCGTATCATTCTACAAATTGTGTGTATCCGTCCACTGTCTATACTAATGTACGGACGTTTTAAAAGTAATTTATTTATTAGGGTTCCGTTAGCAATATTGAAAGCTTACATAAATCGAAAATCTTCTTCTATGTAAAAGTAGGTATGAAGATTGTTATCCTCTCATCAACATTTGACTAGCCTTTTCCCAACTATGCTGGAGTCGACTTCTTCTTGTTATCCAGATTTTTTTAATGACATAAGAAACATTCTCTTAGGCAAGATTTAAGCCCATCATTATATACCAAAGGGAAGCGAAGATTTTTTGAAACAACGAATAGAATTTACGTGCGTAATACGAGAGTCTAGGCATTAGTTTCACAAGATGAAGTAAAATATGTACGCATATGTATGTATGTATGATTACATATGCGTACATATTTCACTTCATATACCTTCCGACTATCAGACATGAACCATTTGGTAACTCGTTAAAATTCATCATCATCATCATCTCAGGCATAGGACGTCCACTGCTGAACATAGGCCTCCCCCTTAGATCTCCACAGATACCTGTAACTTATGCCCACATTTTGCAGCAAGAAATAAAAACATACGGAACACCAATATCAAAAACAAAAAATCTACTTGACGCGTCAATTTTTTTCTGGGTTACACAGGGAAGCCGGAACCTACTCTTGGTAAGACCGGTTGTCAGACTTTCTGACCTCTGACTAGCCGCAATGACTGCCAAATATGTTTAAATGAAAGGCACGCAATATAGTGAGTGAGTATATAGTACTATGCTAATTATTTATGCGCAAAAATCTGTACCGATTTTAATGAAACTTTGCAGTAATTATGCTTGTAGGTACATCAGAACAACATATAAGTAGGCTATTTTCCATTTGGATTCGGGAAGAATTAAGTATGGGTCAGGAAAGCGGTTAAAACCGCTGTCGGAAGCTAGTATATTTATAATAAGCACCTACATAAGTTCCTATATTCCTACCCTTGCAACTTAGACTCTTCCTATCATTATGCAGTCAAAAGCCAAGGATTCTAACACAATAGAACAAGATGGATGATAACGTTATTCAAACTCTTACATCATTCTGTTAATTTTTGTGAATTACTCGTTCATTAAGTCATCATCCATACTAAGTTTTCCCTGTGGTTTTACCCACCTCCCGAAGGAAAAACTTCCCACAACTGGATAAAATGTAGAGTATGTCCTGTCAAAGGCTTTAGACTATCTGCGTACCAAATTACAGCTAAGTTGGTTCAGTAGTTTTGGCGTGAAAATGCGATAGAGTTACTTTTGCAATTATAATATTAAGTAAGGCTTTACGGTCCCATTGCCGTACAAAATGATCAATCTTCTAGAGAGGTCATCATAAGCATAAGTGTATCGGAAATTAATCTGCCTATAGACAACTACCCTTTCTCAACTATGGTAGGGCCGGATTCCAGCCGACCTGGATGCAAATGAGAATTTATTGGTAACATGAAAACGTTTGGCATGACTGATATTAAGTAAACAAACGCTGAACATCAACTACTATTGCCCATACATTGGTTAATAGACCAGAAGTTAGTTTTCATATAATCCTTTATGCCTATATTATATTCTCAAAGCACCATGAAAATAGCTCCACCGATCGTAAATGAAGAGTTCATATTTTTTTATAGATTTTTCAAAAACAAAAGACAATGGCGAAGGCCAGCAGGCTGTATGATATAACTTTAACAATAAGTTTTGTACACAATGATTCAAAGAATCTTGATATCAGATCTCTATCTCTTGAGTTTTATGGCTTAAAGCGTAAGAAACAGCGAGTTTTTACAGAATCCCAAAAGCTAGGCAAGAACAGAAATGTCACTGTTATAGTTTTTCTTTGTGTTTTCAGAAAACTACTCGCTGTAGCTTTCGTCCGACATACCTCAATGCCTCAAGACGAAAGTCTTAAACCAATATTTGTTACCAGCGATGACTTACGGCACCGAAACGTGGTCTCTCACTATCGGCCTCATCTCAAAGCTCAACGTCGCTCAACGAGCTATGGAGAGGGCTATTTTTCTACGTGATCGAATCCGAAATGAGGAAATCCGTAGACGAACTAAAGTCACCGATATAGCCCACCGGATTAGCAAGTTGGAGCGGCAATGGGCTTCCCATACTGCTCGCAGAGCAGAGGGCCGATGGGGTCGAAAAGTGCTGGAGTGGAGACCATAATCTTATAACTTGTCCCACACCTCAACAGTAAATTGCAAACGGTAGGCCTGAGCAAATTGCTTAGACCTTCCATTATGCGGTATTATTGAGTAAAAACTCCAGAATCGGTCAGACAAGCTGATTATATACGGCATAATATGAAATAACCTTCAGATGTGGGAGGACAAATTAATAAATTGTGGATAGTTTTGGGATACAAGGGCTTTTTAAATGGAACATATTATAACATGCAAGCGGAAAGTAAGGTCTATTATATATTTTTCCATCTTATTTAGCAGTTCGTGGCTAAGTACCTAACAGCCGCCCAAGGCGAACTGTCACAGGTTAAGAAACGCTTAGTAAGGTAAGCCGATGAATGTTCTCTGTCATAAAGAGTTTTTCCGAGTTGTTACGAGTAGTCAGAAGCCAGAAAGTCTGACAACCGGCCTTGCCAAGGGGTATTTGCCAATTTGTAGGGGTGTTGAATAGGATTGTGGGAGTCAGACAGCCAGTCGCCAAAACTCTGGCATGTAGCACCATCCCATTAGACTAGAAGTCGACCCCCAACATAGAATTGGGAAAAAGCTAAGCATATGATGATCATAATTAAATTGCCACTTAATTCGTTTATAGGCTAAGAAAGATTAACCTAAAACTCGTTATGTAGTTGGTGTAGATACTCTAATCCTAGGAAGTACCACTTAAAGTACTAAAAAGCTCAAAAATGACATAATAGGATCAGCCTTCGCATGACCATCACGCCAGTTACACATCTATGCGACATGGTTTGAACCCAATTATAATTACGTGTTCACGGAATTCAAACATTATCTCTTTGGTCTTTTACCTTTTTGCTGTCATATAGTTTTTAATGTCAATGTCAAATGGAACATCAGTAATGCTGACTCAAGATTCAAAGGTTTGGAGTTACTAAGGTAACTGAGTTGAGGTCAAATAAGCAGTAGATAGTTGCAAAAGTTTAAAAAGATGGGCAAATTAAGAAAAAGAGTTTCGAGAAGTATCCCAAAATAGATGCTCTCATTTAAGCATTCTTCTAGCATTTTTCCGACTATGTTGGGGTCGGCTTCCAGTCTAACCAGATGCAACTGATTAACCAGGGTTTTACCAGGAGTGAAATACTATCTGACCTTCTCAACCCAGGACTTTCCGGCCTCCAACTACTAGTAACGACTGCTAACACACAACGACAGCTAAAAACTGCAAAGATGTTCAAATGACATCCGGGACCCACCAATTTGACGTGTCTTCCGAAACACGGAGGAACTCATTACATCATAAACAGTCAACCATCCTCTATTATTATTTAACCGCTTACGATCTCCTCGGATAAACCAAAAGAGCATCCAGAAATATTCCAAAAATGTTTGAGTATATTTCAAAATTATATTACCACCAAAATGAGCGGCCAGTTACCATAATAATGACCTTTTTGTAATAACCAAACTGCGTTAAGTCAACCTCGGTGGACCTATTGTTTTAGCTACAGTCGCCATGTTTGATATCATTTACATCTGAATATGGTTAGTTTCATGACCTTACACTCCCATGGTCGGGTTAGATAAACTGTGGGTTATGGGGTTCATAGCATTTTGGTTTTTAGGCATTTTAGACATTGTATAATAGATATTTGAGTTTTGTATGTACCTAAGTCATACTTTTAGGCTACCTAGTTTAGGTACCTATATATTTTGCCATATAAATCTTTAGGTAGATAACATATTTTGATAAGAATGAGGATAAAAAGGGGCGAATTAACTCAATATTTTCGTATATTGTCGAATAGCTCCACATTAGAATTGAAAGATTACATGGGAAACTAATAACTGACGAACAGATTAAATGCGACTTTGAAGAGAGAGACACGCAAAAAACAACTAAGTAGGTAAGTACTTCGAAATTAATTACAAATAACGTAAGTTACTCTAAACACACAACAATTACTTCAAAAAACAATTTGACTAATTTACGCTGCAAGCCAAAAAAATCTTCCGGATTCTTTGAGTACATAGTATAAATTAATTACACATTGTTTATTTGTTAGTATGTGTAATAGCCGTTGCTAAATTCGTGTTTATTTAGCAATATTATTAAGCTGAGTTTGTGTCCTTGAAATCGCTATTCTCAGGAACTACTAGACCGATTTGAAAAAATCTCTGAGGGTAAATTTCGCGGTAATCTCAGTAACTCTGCACAGATTTGAAAAAATCTTTCTTTCAGGGCCGGTTTTTCAATCATCAGTTAACTTCTATTTAAGGAACAAATATGGCGGTTTGATATATTTGTTGTACAAAAGCTGTCAAAAAGTCAAATATATTCTTGAGGTAAAAATTAATCAATGTTGATATTAAGTAACGGGCCCCCAATTCAAAAATCTTCACGGGTTACTTTTAAAATAAAATATAATTTCATTTTAGTCAAAGCAAATACTTTAGCTACTTAATTCTACCTCTATTTGCTGATCAATCAAAAACACCTAAAAAGACTTACATTTATAAATCTCCCTGCCCGGGTTCCTTCCATACGCTTCTTCATATTCACTGACAGCCATAGGTCTGGAAGTCACCACTTCTCCACCAGGCTTCACCACGTAACTAGGCACGTTCCCAGGTTTCTCCAACTCGTACTCATACACCGGTTTGATATCTGGCTTGTCATTACCGGGTTTATTTGGTTTGTCATTACCGTAGATCGGTTTGTCATTACCGTAGGCTGGTTTGTCTGGGTCTGTGTCGTAGCCAGGTTCGTCTGGGTTGATGTAGTCGGGGCGGTTTGGGTCAATAGGGGGTTTGCCGTATCCTAGGGAGATGGGTTTTGAATTAATTTTGAGTTCTTGAATTGCAATAAGTGGTTTTAGGTATTTTTGTCGCTATCATAATTGATTATGTTTTCACTTCGTTCAGCCCAAGAATTTGCAGTTGAGATGAACTGTGCAAGTGGAAATATGACTACTACATACATAAGATACTTATTCCTAAGATAGGATACGTATACTACGTAATATTCTATGTATTTACAAAAATGTTTTGTAACGATACTTGGATGTAGTGAGCCTTTTGATAATTGACTTCATTCAGCTTAGAAATAGTAATATTCTAAACTATCAATATTTGTATCTAAGAATGGACTATCTAAGAATGGATTCTTCATTGGACGCCTACAGGAAAATGAGACAATATCATGCAATGTTTTTATATCTTTAAAAAATTATTTATCACAGGCAACCTTTTGATGGATTTCTATGGCATACATAAAAGAATATGTTTAAATTATTTACTTATCGGTTTAGCATAATAAAAGATAATGCTCAATGCAAATGTTTGTTACCTGAATCAGAATCTTCACTCCCATAAGACGGTTTCTGCGGTTTACCATATGCAGGCTTACTAGTAGTTGGTCTTCCTCCATAGCTAGGTCTATTATTGTCGTTCTGACTACCATAAGAACCTTGGCTACCACCATAAGAACCCGTATTGCTTCCATACGAACCCTGGCTAGATCCATAGCCACCTGAAGTTCCCCCATAAGACCCCTGACTTCCTCCGTAGGAACCGCCGTTAAATTCACTTTGTCCACCATAAGAACTTTGACTCCCATAAGAACTACTGCTGCTTTGTGAAGATTGTGTACTTCCATACGATGCTTGAGATCCCCCATAGGAAACTGTAGATCCTCCATAGCCTTGCGTTCCTCCATAAGAACCTTGGGTACTTCCATAACCGCCTGAGCTGGTTCCATATGTTCCCTGACTACCTCCATAGCCCTGGCTTCCATAAGAACCTTGGCTCCCATAAGATCCTTGACCGTACGACCCATATCCACCATAAGAACTTTGATTATTACCATAACCACCTCCATTTTCGCCATAGCCACTCTGAGTTCCATACGAAGGCTTATGGTAATCTTGAGGTTTCTGCAACCCATAACCACTGTCTGTCTGACCATAAGGTCTGTTAAAGTAGTACTGACCTCCGTAACTAGCGTGGTTGCTACTGTAATCGCTCTGACTGAAAGAAGCATGGTTGCTGCCGTAGGAAACTTGGTTGCCATAGGACGGTAATGGTTTGTCATTACCATACGATGGCCTATCATTACCATAACCAGGTTTTTCACTCCCATAAGATGGGCGGTCATTGCCATATGCAGGCTTATCATTCCCATAAGATGGTTTGTCGTTACCATATGCTGGCCTATCATTAGTGTATGGTGGTCGGTCATTCCCATATGATGGTCGATCATTCCCATAGGATGGCCTATCATTACCATAACCAGGTTTTTCACTCCCATAAGATGGTTTGTCATTCCCATAGGAAGGTTTTTCATTCCCATAAGATGGTTTATCATTCCCGTAGCTTGGTTTTTCCGCACCATATGATGGTCTATCATTACCGTAGGATGGTCTATCATTTCCATAGGACGGTTTGTCATTCCCATAACCAGGTTTATCATTACCGTAAGATGGTCTGTCATTTCCATAACCAGGTTTATCGTTACCATAGCTAGGTTTTTGTGGTTTTGCACCACCACCGTAACCACTATCATCTGGTTCTCCGTAACCTGGTCTTTCAGGTCTGGGGTCTGGTCTATAGGGGCTTGTACCATATCCAATATCTCCTCCTAATGATCCATAGTACTGAGATTGGCTGCTTTGTGATTGGGAATATGAATTCTGACTCGAATATGTTCCATATCCGTAAATACCTTGACCTGAAGTTGGTTTCGGAGGCTTATATGGTCTCGGAGGGTCCTTTATTTCAACATGTATCGAGTTATCATTGTAAGGCGGAATTTGACCATAGCCGGGTGATCCCTGATATCCTGGTCGAGGACGATCGTAAGGTTCTTTGTTAGGATAAGGTCTTGGACCTACAGGACTTGCTCCATATCCAGGATCAGGGTCTCCATAACCTGGTCTTGGGTAATCATTAGTAGGTTTATTATAACCTACATCACTTTGAGGTCTAGGCTTCCTATGTGGCCTGATGATGTAGTGGTACTCAGGTTTTTCTGGTACATACGGAGGTCTTGGTCTATCATAATCGTTACCTGGATATCCCGGCCTATTATTAGGCTTATAAGGATCTTGCAACTGCAAAACATCATAAGGATCTGGCCTTGTATTATAAGACCCATTTTGCACTGGTTTTTCAGGCTTATACGGCATATCTTGAGGCTTATGATCACCATAACTGGGTCCAGCATCAAAATCAGGTTTAGGATTCGAATAATCATCAGGTCTTTCATCATATTGAGGTTTATACACCGGTCTAGCTACTCCATATGACTCAAGGTCTCCAGAAATGAGGTAGTCATCAGTGAAGGGTAATTTTGGGTCATCTACAGGTCTGAACACTGGTCTGTGAGCTGGTCCTGGACCGTCTGAAGGTTCATCGAACTGCGGTTGGATGGGAGAAGGGGGGGATTGCTCGCATTGTATACGACGGACATAGAAGTCGTAATCTGGATTGCGAAGAAGTAAGTTCTTCTCTTTGAGTGATTTTTCATCGTTGTTGCTGAGGTTGCATGTTGCGTTGCCTTTTGCGCCGACACTGAAATAGAAATTAAAATTTAAAGTAAGATATTGTTACACATATTGTTAGGTATTTTATATGAATGGAGTCAAAACGGTTCCTCTGTTTACAGCAGTAACAGTCTTTTCTATAATTGCTATCTGACAAGAGGGGCGTTGAATCTAGTTGATATTATATACGAGGGGAGGTCAATAAGTTCGCGGAATGGAGGGGTTGGCGGGGATAAATTTACCCGTCCAGGTAGGCACTAGATAAGCACCTCATTAAGAGTATATATACCAAGTTTGAACCTAATCGGGTCATTAACTTTTGAGTTATCGACCTGCAAACGACTAAATCGGGAAGAAGTCAGCCAGTATGGAGAAAATTGAACACCGTTTGCCGTTATTAAATTCCTTACCAAGCAAGGAAAATCCGCTCAGACGATTTTTCAAGAGCTGTTAGCGGTTTACGCGGACTCTGCTCCTGGTAAAACCATGGTTTACAAGTGGCATGGTCTTTTCAAAAAAACAAGGGAGTCCATTGAAGACGACCGCCCCTCCGGACGGCCAATTGAGGCCAACACACCAGAAATCGTCGAAAAAGTAGAATAACTTGTATTGGGACTATTACGGGACAGTACTACGGTTCTTTACTGGAAAGATTGAAAGAAGCCATTAAGGAAAAAAGAAGAGGAAAACTGTCAAAAGGTGTGCTCCTTTTGCACGACAATGCACCCGTCCACACGTGCCATGTTGCGACGGCTGCCATTCACCGATGCTGCTTTGAACAATTAAACCACCCACCATACAGTCTAGACTTGGCCCCCAGTGACTATTATTTATTTCCAAAAATGAAGAAAGAGCTGCGTGGAAAGAAATTTGACGACGATGAAGAAGTCAAGTCGGCGATTTCGGCCTATTTTGACGCCAAAGACAAATCATTTTTTTTCGATGCTATAAACAAGCTATTTGAGAGATTCGAAAAATGTATTAGGGTTAAAAGAGAATATATTGAAAAGGAAAAATAATTTGGTGTTTAATTTCAACCTCCTTCGCTCTCATTCCGCGAACTTATTGACCTCCCCTCGTAAAGTACATATATTGGGACTTTCTCTTATCTATCGTATATAGGTAGATTTTTTGCTGACAGTTAAATCTAATGTCTAAAATATACAGAGGGACTATTTTATATTATTATCCCAATTGTTATTCCCACCAAATAACACAATTAACAGCGCCATCTATCCTCAGTCTAACGTACCCGTAATCATAGCTCTGGCATTGTTTGTCTTGCTTGCAGATTTGCTCGCATTCTCTCGTTGTTAGTTCCGTCACGTTTCGATAGATGGCGTCGGGAGGTAGTTGCTCTCCGATCGATACTCGCTCGAAGCAGTCTAGAAAATGAGAAATATGAACTATAATTAATTATTATGACTAAACATAACGAAAATTGTATTTAGTATGTCAGTATATTGAAGCTTACGATAAGCCAACATGCCCCAAGAGAGCAACTATTAAGAGCGTGTACGCTCGCCGCGCGATGTCAACTTTAGGTAATTCAACGCAAAAAATCGCGCAGACTAGCGTCGCGGCTGTGTGCGTGCCTATCATACTTCACGTATAGTCACACAAACCATTTTGATCCTTTCGAGTGAAATTAGTAGAACAAAAAATATATTATTTAGTAAATAGTTAATAGCGAGAAAATAGTGTAAGTCTATGGATGACTAAAATATAAAGGCATGAAAATAAGTCGTTAATACTTACACTCTTTTGCAAAAAAATCGGACACCTATGAAAATCTTGGTTTTGAATACTTTCTGTATAATACATACAATTTTCAACAGTACGAAATAGTTGACTGATGATTAATGGCAATGTAAGAGTTTCTGTATTTAACCGATTTCAAAAAAAGGAGGAGGTTTCAATTAGATTGTTTTGTGATTGTTCTCAATTTGATTGTTCTCGATTTCTCAAAGACGCCTGGACCGATTTGAAAAATTGATTGTTTATGTGAATGGTCCAGTCCATCCAGACCGAAAAATTGTGGTCAAATAACAACAATTGCCGGAAAGCCAAATATTGGCGGAGAGCTTGGGTTTACCAAATAAATAAAATTAAAGTTTTAAGTTATCTATCCTATATGCTTCAAAAGTTATTCGGGATCAAAAGTCAAGGGTACATCCAAAATGAACATATAAATAGCTCTGCTCCTATCTAGCCTAAGGAGTCCGCCATATTGGATTAAGACTCGCGACACATTTTTTTGTTGAGTTATTCATATCAAGCCCTTTCATTTGATACCCATATCGTAGGGATGCATTAAAAACATTTTTGTCTCCATCTTGGGTATATCCCCATGTTGGATATAGAATCATACATTGTCATTAAAACTGAACTTTCAAACAAAATTTCAACTCAATCGATAAAAAAAATATGCTTCAAAATTGAGCTTTAAATAAAATAGTAATGTATCAAGATTTGTTGGTCGCGCTTGAAATGTACTCTATTCTCGGTATCCACGGCAGAGGTTATTCACCCTACGCGATGTGACGGAGCGACACGTCCTCTCTCTGTGAAGCCTTGCGGCGGTCTGGTTTGAGTTGACTAGCGTGCAGCGTTTTATAGTAGTTTTTAAATAATTTATAAAAACATAAAAACGAGAGATTAAATTATAATGTAAAGTTTATGTTTAAAAAAAAGAGTTATATTACTATAGTAAATAATTGTTATATTAAATTAAGTAAGATAGGTAGGTAAAAAAAGCATTTGAAATTCACAATTTTTCACTTTGTTAAAATATTTTTTTCTGAAAGATAGAGACCTAAATCAAAAAATGTTTTCAACCAACTATAGGCATGGGGATTTCGTCTATGAGTAAAAAAATAAATATGATTAGATTTGCCACTATTTTCACATGAATTTAAGCTTCGAAATAGACGCTGAACGGGAATTTTATAAATCATCTGTTACGTTATAGGGGTTTTAAGTATTTAAACTACACAAATTGAAATTTATGTTCAATTAACTATATAGACAGTGAAATTAACTTGCGTTATTATAAATTAACATAGTTGTAGGATAAGTAGTTAACGAGAAACAGTGGTTTGAAAAGTACCTTTTTAGGCCAAATGGCGCGCGGTTGACGTACACGCTCTTAACATCTTACTACCTACGTAAATTAGTACCTAGCTCTTTTTCGACAAAACTACTCAATAGATGAAACTTGATGAAACTTGGCAGTAATATTATAGCTTAATAGGCTTCTTTTTATCAGATCAACTCGTATAAACACCATTAGTAGTACAATGAGGATAGAGTACCTAAAAGCCTAAGGTGAACTCAAGACCTACACACAGCACTCTTGAGAGTATAATTAATATTTATAAGCCAATAATTATTGGTTACGACTATAGACCAGTCTCACTTAGGTATATTTGGTACCAGCTGTTCCCCGAACTTCGCATATTACTATAGGTACTTCTTCGATAAATGGGTTATCTAACACAGAATGTTATTTTTCAAATCGGAAAATCTCCTTAAATTAAAGCGTAAGAGCAAACAAAAATATCTTCCGATTTTATTATATTAGTAACTATACATATACATAGACTTTCTTTTACCATGTAGGTAAGAAAAATAATAATAATAGGTCCCTAAGTTTTCGTAACAATGTCAAACAAAGATGGTTTATTTAATACATCGTTCGTTACATAATATAATTATAATAATTTCAGTTGCATTATAATATTTATTGCTGCTCCGATATGCATGCAATAACGGACGGTTTGGTAACGTTTGGGAATTATTTTTATAAGTATATGGTTTCGACATTTTGACAGTATTAACCCTAGACAACTAACCTTCGTCAAATCGACGAATACGCGACACAAAATAGGCTATATCTTTTTAAAGCGGGCGCCAGTGATCGTGTCGCGACTTGTCAACTCAGTGCCTCTCGCGCTCTTTCAGAATGCGGTTGTGTGCGGCAGGTAAGTTTTAAAGTTTTTGAGATATTCAATATTTAGTCGTCGTTTCGACGAATGGTTAGTGTTTGTGTACTTTTCATATTTAAATTGAATATTTTATTTCGCAGTTTTCTTTGTGATGGCTTCAAAACAACCACTATCGGAAGAAAATATTACTATAATGTGTCAACTCTGGGACAAAAGATAATGAGCCGTCGTAATTATATGAAAGAATTGCATTCCCAACTTGTAAAACCGTGGCTCGAAACACGACTGCAAATGCCCACAATGCCCACGCATACAAAAACGAAAATACAAAATGTATTAGGGATTGGTACTGATGTTGAAGGTGGTGATCGTGACGAAGTGCAGTCAACGTCGAGAAATGAGTCTGTATCGACAGGTTAAAATATAAGAAAAAGGAAAATTTGCGGTATATGTTCCTATAAGAACACACAGAGAACTCACAGTGCAGCATCGCAATCTGCGGTGAACATAAGATTGATTTCTGCACTAGTTGCGCAGACAAAAAATAGCTTTTATATATTTTTTTATATTACTTAGATCTCGTTCTATAAGTAATTAAGAGAAAAATATGATTTTTTTTTGTTTAAATATTTTTGTTAATTTTCCAAAAAATAACGTTTTTTTTGATCTCATGAAAACCAAGTGCTTTACTAAAAATGTTAAGTTTGAATAAATATTTCTCATTACTTTATTTTTTGTAGTTTTATTTGTAAATGTAACCTATGTTATTTAATTGTTCAGAAGAATTTAGATAAAAAACAGCATAATTCACCTAAAAATACCGCGTTAAAAACATGTTCGTCGAAACGACGAATGGTTAGTTTTAATAGGGTACTCTGGAAGGTTAGTGGTCTAGGGTTAAGGTAAGTTGGGTAGTTTTATGTGTCTTGAAGTGTAACAGTAGTTATATTAGGGTAAAGTTGTTTATTTAAGTGTTGCTAGGAGTAGGTAATGGTAATATAGATGGATAAGTAGTTATTAAGTAGGTATATTTCCTTTTACAGGTAATCATTTACAAACCTTGGTATCTTTGATGAGAAATTAATGTAGGTAGCTCCCTAATATGTATCTAAGTATATAAAGGCTGAAGAGTTTGTTTGTTTGTATTAATGCGTTAATCTGAACTAAAAGCATTAGCTACAAAATCTGCTATATAAAGCCCATTTACTTATCGAGGAAGACTACAGGCTTTTATCCGTGCGCGCGAAGTTGTTCCCACCTTATGTTCGCTACTAACTCAAAACTACTGAACTTTTTAAGAAGGTAAATTGCAAACTACTGTTAACTTGAATAAAACTTTGCACACCCTTGGTTCATTTTTTTTTTCTGAAAACATTTTGTCTTTCATAAGTATAAGTTCTAATAAAAATATAAGTAGGTATAATGCTTACCTTCTATAGAAGTTCCAAGTTGCGAATCAATGGTGAGCGTCTGTACAGCAGCCGCGAGCAACACCGGGCACAATACTAGTATGTTCAACATTTTTACTAACAAACCAACTAACATAATTATTTAACACTGATATTAATTTGTAGCCTCCATTTTATTATTATTTTTCACAAATATTTTAATCGTCCTTTTTAATTAAAAAAGTAGATTAAAAAAAGTTTGTAAAATAATATTATTTTGATCAAAATCCATTGCTTCATAAAAAATAATAAAAAAAAGATAAGAGTTCGCGCAATGGAAATCGAAATTCCAATTTCAAATTTCAGCACTCTCTAAAACTTTTCATAAATGTTGTGACGAAGTAACAAAAATACGTTTATCTCTTTCACACTTCAAACAACACTATACGAAGAAACGAGACAGTCACACCTTTGTCGCGAATTCAAAAGTTCTAAATACAAATTCCGAAATTCTCCCGCTAAAATTCCCACAGATTAAGTAAAAAGTTTCAACTTTTTTTCGAAATTCGAAAGAGGCGCACGTCCACGCAGGTTTAGATTTGCAAATATTATGGCGCAAATACCTGGGTGTGCCTTTGTGTCATGGTTCGATGGCCAGAAAACACTTCCTTGGCATCTCATGTGAACCTTTAAGTTTGTTAATCGGACAGGTAGGTGTTTAGTAAGCCTTAGTTTTGAACTTCGGGTTTGTCTGCAGTGAAGATCTAAATAAAAAAAGATTTAATTATGATCCAAAAATATCTAAGAGCCCGCCCTTAAACTGTTAAGTATCTTCTTTAAATGGAAATCGTTCATTATTGAAAACTTTTTACGCAAATATTTTCTAAGCAAACAACCAAAGACCACCCTATAACAAATAAGCTCAAACTCAAAATTTACAAGAGACAGCCCCTAAAACGCCCACCCTTCACCACTTCCTATGCGTTTTTAATATTAGGTACCTGATTCCTACTTAATTCCTAAGAAATCTTGAAGAAACACATAAATAACAGCTTACGGCTTCAAGTTTACACATTTCTAAAACCTAATAAATCTTTCAGTCTTACTTATAAACAGACAAACGTAGGTACCACAAAGACTTAGTTGAATTAATTGCAACAAAAAATCTTCACTAGTTCACGCTCCGGCCGCCATGGCATAAGTACTATTAATACACTTTTATTAAAAAATCTATTAATCATTTCTGGTTAAAGCCAATCTTCTGTCTTTTTTAGCGGGCTATTTACCGTGCTTCCTGAGGATTAATTATTAATAATTAATTATGAATGAACCTCTCGAGTATGTGGGTGTGGGTTCGATTCCAGGTCAGGCAAGTACCTACCATTGCAACTTTTCTAAGTTTGTATGTACTTTCTAAGTATATCTTAGACACCATTGGCTGTGTTTCGGATGGCACGTTAAACTGTAGGTCCCGGCTGTCATTGAACATCATTGGCAGTCGTTACGGGTAGTCAGAAGCCAGTAAGTCTGACACCAGTCTAACCAAGAGGGTATTGGGTTGCCCGGGTAACTGGGTTGAGGAGGTCAGATTGGCAGTCGCTTCTTATAAAGCACTGGTGGTACTTAGCTGAATCCGGTTAGACTAGAAGGCGACCTTAACATAGTTGGGAAAAAGGCTCGGAAGATTATGACATCTACAGTTCTTTACTAAACTCATCTAAAAATAATCTAATAGGTAGGTATGTACATACAGCTTAATACTAATATAACGGGGACGATGGGACGTTATTTGACATGAAAAAAACTAAACTACAGTATTTAAAAAATACTTTTTAAATAAAATGTATATCATCACACTATTGGATCATCATCATCCTCCGAGCCTTTTCCCAATCATGTTGGGGTCGGCTTCCAGTCTAACCGGATTCATATCCTGTATCCAATAGTGTGAATAATATCACACTATTGGATATGGATGGATATTTTATGTTATGTGTACACAGGACGTCCGTCTAAAATGTATTTATTTTTAAAACTAAACTTAGTAGCAATTACCGTAAATAGAAACCATTAGCTAATGTGACTAACGTCTTCCGTTTGTTTAATATTTATTGTGTGATACTACAAACCTACTAATATTATAAATAAATGCGAAAGTAAGGAGGATCTACCTATGTATGTGTCTTTAGGCATGTTTGTTTCTTTGTAAACTTCTTTTGTAATTTAATTGCGAAACACCATCGAATTTATGAAGAACTGTAGGAACGCAAAGGCTAGTTGCAGAATGAGTTTTTAATGGTGGTCACCCACAGCAGGTTTTTTCATGATTTTCCATCCTTGAGGGATCGTGAAACTCCAGAAAAGCGCACCGGAGTTTTTAAACGACCAATAATATTCGGTTTCTCAAACTTTTCATCTCAGGTCCCTCCCCACTCAAATAAAAAACCAAGATTCTGACGAATTGAGAACCTTCAGCCCTTTTGGGAAATCGGTTAAAAGTACATAAAAATCAACCTACAAAACTACATAAATATTTTAACACATTTGTTTCAAGAGTTTACTGTTCAGCCATATAACGTCACTCATGATGGACAATAATTACCGTTTTCTTTGTGTAAGTTATTTATACTTAATAAGCAACAAACGGTATGAATTTAATGAATTTTCTCATATTTGTTAAGAATCCTTTGTGTTTATTCACTTTTGTTTGCAGAAATTTAGATCTTTGCATTAAATTGAAAAGATTTCGAAAAGTGCATTGTGTTTGAACTTTCTCGTAGAATAAGCTTTTCAGAACTATCTTTCTGCCATAGAAAGATAGTTCTGAAAAGTCTGTTTTCATTAATTTGTGGGAAATCATCAAACGACCCCTCCCGCTGTGGGTGCAACGTGAGGGAGTGTCAGACTCTTACTGACTAAGCCCATCATGTTCTATCTGAAGCCCACAGTGTACCTAAGTATTTACCTAATATCTAGGTATATTAATGTAACAAACTGCCTCGTTGGTCTATTTGTTGCAACCGCGGCTGCTGAGCACGAGGTCTCGGGTTCGATTCCCGGTACGGGCCGGAATCACTATGTAGGTTTTAGAAACTTTCAAAAAGTAGCCCGGAGCCTGGAAGTTTGTGATTGATACGCCCGTGCAACGAAGAGTACGTTAATGTCGTCCTGCGCCTGATCTCTCTCCGGTCGTTCCAAAGGAACGCGGGTGAAACCGCGGGAAGGCAGCTGATCTATGATAGTTCAAATCATACACATAGAGAACCCAAAATCGCAACCTACTCTAGCCCATCTTTTTTATTTTTATCTAGGATTCATATCAAATGATTACACAGAACGATTTCACGTATTTCTGTGAGAATTCGCGAATTAAGACTCCTTTGTTTCGCATTAAAAAGTTATGTGAGAAATAACTGTTCTTACTTGAATCTTCAAAACTAAATTATTCGAACGGTTTTTGTTTTTTTTAATTACTGGCTCGATTTTTTTGCTCATCAAACTTTGATACTGAATCATACACACAAAAAATGTTTCATTGAAATCGGTTCAGTGGTTTCTGAGAATCTGTTTAACAAAGAATAAGCTTATAATCAAAAACATCATGTTAGGGGAATATAACATCTTTTGATCCTTATCTGACAGTCAAATAACTGAACCAATTTTTACCCAACCCGAACATTTTATCCTGAACGTTATACACGCATTATTTCTCACAATTTTAACATGAGAAACGCATAGACAGTTAAAAGAACACTAAAAAATCACGCTTTTCTGAACGCAAGTAAAAATCATATCAAGTTCAAACACAGCTATGATTCCGGCTCCATCATCAGATCAGTTCGACAGTACCATATTATATTGCCATCAGAACTACACACAGCTGCCAATTTTCATGACACTACGATTCCTGGAAGATGGATAAATTAGTAACTTATGTACCGTAGAGTCCATTACCTACATATCTACAGGTGGACCTAATAAAAGCGTCTTAACAGTTTTTTTCTTTCAAATAAATTACTACTTACTTACATAGAAGTTTTCGTAAGAGACAGATCTAAACGACCGATCTAGCAAGAACTATCCCACAGAATTGGTAAAAAGCTAGAAATTGTAAAACTGTCTCATTTGAAACTTAGCGGGTTAATGTACCATTTTCAGCTGTTGTGCATAGCAAAAGAAATGTATGGATATGTCTTCTTCTTCTTCTTGTCAAATGAAGTGCAGGTTTAAGGGTTTTTTTTTTTGTAGAAAATAAACGATCCCTGTAAAGACTGTGAGGGAGTGTATAAATGCTTGAACCATGTTCCATGTTCCTTCTGAAGCCCTTTGTGTGCCAGGGCCGGGGTAACTCGCGTGAATAAATCTTCAACAACGTTCAGAGTTGTTCCAAAATCGCTTGAAAGCGACTGTAACTAAGCAAAAGTTGCGATGCCAACTTCACGTGCATACCCCATACACAGGGTCTTTACACCAAAAGCAGAACAACGGGCAGCACAAGCACGGGCATGGTGTTTTAAAAATAGTTTTAAAAAATTATTCGTTGGTAACTTTTATCCTTACCTCTTGATTTTCTCCCTATAAAGACATGTCCGAAGCCTAAATATTCAAACATCTTATGTTATGACTCATGTTAATGTTAATCCACAATAATCTTTCTCAGTTAACACACACAATGAATGAGATAATTAGTGGTGTCCTTATCGGCTGATCTGCAGACGAACACCGGCAATTTATTATTATTTATAATTTAATAATATGCCTCGTCAAACAACCATAGAATCATTCTATTATACACGTTAAATTAAGGAGGCAGTTAAATTTAGGTTTAGGTATATAAAACCATCCTTTAGTTTGGTCCTTCAAATAATTAGGACAAAAGCCGAAAAGAAGGCGCATAAATTCATTTGCCTGATACTCTCAACTATGTTGGGGTCGGCTTCCAGTCAAACCAGACCTAGTTGAGTACTAGTGTTTTACACGGAGCAACTGCCTATGCAACCCAGTTACCTCGACCCCCTTGGTGCTACTGGTTGTCATATTTTCTGGCAAGCCGTAGCAACTGTCAAAGACGTCCCAATGACAGCAGAGACCCAGCAATTTAACGTAGCCTCCAAAACCCGGACAAACTCATCAGGATAAGATAGTCAGCCATCCCCGGACCTACATCTACAACCTTTGCTTTTTCTTGCTTAGCCTTATTATTGATCAACTCGAGTGGCTGTTTCCTATTTTTTATGACTAATGACCCCTCCCACTGTGGGTTAACAGCGTGAGGGAGTGTCAGGCTCTTACTGACTAAACCCACCATGTTCCTTCTGGAGCCATTTATGTACCAGGGCCGCGGTAACTCTTTCGAACAATACCGCAGAGTGACTGTTACCCACCTCCTGAGTATGACTGTCTCAAATCCGGGTATTTTCGCCTGAACACCACAATCAGATAACACTGCTTATTCCATTTTGAAACAAAGGTGTGAAGTACAAATGGTAATAAAACCCGTCGGGTCGTTGACTTATAACTTTTGTAATTGTATATCTTTATGAAGGCACGTTGTAACGAACTTTTATCTGGTCTGCAGATCAGGAAATTGGTTGTTTGCTGAATATATTATACGCAGCTTTTGCTTCAATCTTTAGTGGTTTGTAATTACTTTTGGAAGTAGTAAAAAGTGCTGAATAAATCTGCTAAAGAATCACCCACTAAGTTGGGGTCTAAAGAGTCTTCTTCCTATCGAGTGAGCTGCAGGTTTAATCACCTAACAAGCCCTAGTGTCAGAGTTTCCTCAACTCCGCCTGACGGCCTCTGACGTGGAATTCTAACAACGACTGCTACTGAGTAGCATTCGAAAACACCCCGGTGCCACGTGCCCTCTCAGGCGCGAGGGTGTAACACCGACAACTTAAAGACTCTGGGTTGCTTTGTGAGTGTTTCTAAAATCCACAAAGCGATTTCGACCCGACTCGGGAATCGAACTCGAAACATCGTGCAATCCACAGCGACCTCTGAATGGCATAGCTATAAACTCTTCTTGAACGTAACTGGTAAATAAAAAAGTCCAAAATATGAAGTTCCTAAACCATCAACTTTTTCTAAACAAAACTCCCGCGGTGGCAAAGACAAATCTTCTTACAGCCAAACTGTTCATTACGCGATATTACCACAGATAACATAACAAACGATATACAACATAAGTCGGTAACAAGGTGATAAAACTTAACGATCCGTATAATTTAGGTAACTGTAGCATTTTTTCAGTTAACCGAATAGGTATATTGACTCGATGTAGACGGATTTTGTAAGTCATTCACTTTTTAAGATAGGTTATCGTTCTTTGTAGAGTAGAAGAAATGTTTATTGGACGAATAGTGTTTTTAACAGATTCGATTAATACAGCCCCTCATATTGGAGGGAATGTGTAACAACCAATGTCAATAAAAAAGTTTTAATTTTAGTTTTAGGCAGTTAAGTGCAGGTCCAATTAATTTCGCTAAAGAATCTGCTTAATTTTCAAAATAAATAAATCGCAGAAATTATTTCCATTTCCTTTACAATTTCTCAATCAATTAGTTTATCCGATTATTTATTGCTAGCCGTTTTCCCGCGGTTTCACCCGCGTCCCGTGGGAACTACTGCCCGCACCGGAATAAAATATAGCCTATGTTACTCGTAAATAATATAGCTTTCGAATGGTGAAAGAATTTTTAAAAATGGTCCAGTAGTTTTTGAGCCTATTCTTTACAACCAAACAAACAAACAAAGTTTTCCTCTTTATAATATTAGTATAGATGTGTATAAAAATATTGCTATGTTTTGCTACCAGAATACATACAATCATAGGTTTTTTTCCTTCGACTTCCCGACTTCGACTTTCTAGAAGACTACGAGTGACCCAAAAGGGGTTATTTTTACTTAAAAAAAAAACATTAACTTACTAAAAACATATATTTATTAAACTCATTTCTTCTGTTTCTTATCAGATTTCTCTCGTTTCCTCTTGTTGATGGGATTGCGAGGGTCGTATATATCGAACCAGTCGTCTCCCTTAGTGGACGCGTCCTTCGCTAAGACTGCGCCCTTTTCTTCGAAGCGTAGTGTGTGACCCAACCTGGGAGGAGAAATTGTTTAATTACTAGAGAAATATGTATCTCTAGAATTCATTGGGGAAATATACAATAATAAATGAATATATTTTCTTTTGAAAGAATGAAGTTTGTTGATTGAACCTGTATGTTACACTTCACAATAAATATTGTAAACGCGAATGTTTGTGAGTGAGTGTGTTTGTCACTTCTTCATGTGCATATGACTGAATGGATTTTGATAAACTTGCCAAAATAGCTTAGACATCGTAGAAGTACTTCTCTCAAGAAGCAGGTGAAATCAAAGTGATGTAAAGAACATAGAATTTTATAAAAACGAACTTAAGACAACCCCAAAAAAGCTGTTGCACCTATTTAATTTGTGAAAATGTTCTTATCTCTTACTTCATTACTATTTTTTCACATTTTTGTAATAACGTTGAATCTTACCAATCATCAGTATTAAGATCATCATCATTGTCATCTTTCGTCTCGCTGGTCGCTGGTGTGCTCTCCGCCTTTTCTTTAATAGCATGCAGCTTGTTCTTGAACTTAGCCAGCAGTTGTAATGTGAAGTCTTCTCTGTAACAATACCATTCAGAATAGAAAGAAAATACTTTACTAGTATTTTATTCCCAAGATCTTGATACAGAACATAAAAGAAAGTGAGATATACAGATTTTTCAATCCCACCAACAACATAAACGGTTTTCTTAAAACAACTGTTCACTGTGAATCTTTAAGTACGTCCAATTTTCAGCCTGAGAAAGTAAGTCGTCTGGGACGCGGGCGAAACCGCTGGCGAAAGCTGGTATAATAAATTTACCGTGTGTTTCCATGTGGCTTTCAGGCCAGAACTACTGAACCAATTTAAATGAATATTGGTGCCTGCGTTGATAGTCTGGGTCTGATAAAGGCCATAAACTCCGTTTTATCCGGGATGCGTGGAACAGCTTGAGAAAATACATTTTTTATTACCTGACTCTTAGTTTGGAGTTACATTATACAGGAATGAATTTTAAGCATGCGCAAAAAAAATGTGGTGGTCCAGAATCGTTAACAGAACATATCTGCATCATCAGTAAAAAAATTTTTTTCATTCTTTTATACGCCCTAAAATCAGCAAAATATGGATACCAACTATTCTTAAGCGCGCCGAGCGGAGCTCGCGTCAGTAAACCGGTTTCGCGTTGCCGCCGTGCATAGTATGATGACTGTGACCGTACTATCGGTTACAAAATAAACATCTTTCGATATCAATAACTTTTCTTTTTTGTACTAAAACACTAAAAAATAAAAATATACGTATCTGTAAAACTTATTTAACTATAAGTTGACAAAGTTTGCGCGCTGGATAAAATTCATTCCTGTATAATATGTTACATATATAATTTCTTAGTTCCTAGAAGCTTATGTTCAATATAAGTAAAACCACTTAATTTTCCATTATATCACATATTTATTTTAATTAAATAAATTCATACAATACTTACATTATGGAATAAAAGTACTTTATACACAATAATTAACAATATATTGGCTAGATAAAATTGACTAAAAGATTATAATTATCTTATATACAGTCAAAATATCAAATATACACAGGAATTCGAGCCTGCATACTCGTGCTAAAAACGCATAGGTACTTCATAATCCAAAAAAATATAAATTCGACATTCTACAAACTACATATTTTTGAAGGTCTTTAATTAAAATTGGCAATTATTATATTATTAAAATAACTAGTTCGTCTCAACCTGTATTAGTTTCAAGTAATGCTAAACCAATATTGACGAAAATTATAAATATAGGAATGTTTAATACATTTAGGGAAACACTTAGTAATAATATAATGGTATTATTTTTGTTCTAGTCTGTACATAAAATGCATAGAAAAACCTGTATGGTATAGTTATCGGCACGAATCTTTGAGCTCTGACCTACACCTGCGCAGAAGTAATTTATTGGGTCCCTTTTGTGGTATGAAGTGAGGCGCGGGGGCGGGCTAAAGCGGTGATTGGCCCGCAGTGCATCGCGTCATAGCCGTCACTCGGGATTGGTTCTTTGCTAATAAATCACTTTTGCGCAGATATAGGTCAGAGCTCAAGATTCGTGCCGATAACTATATGTCACTAGTAAAACTAATAAACTTCTCATATACGTTTATTTACTTAACAAATAAACACTCTTCTAAATCATCAGAATCATTGATAACCGCCTCATCCCACGGCCCATATTTATTATCTTTATATTTCTGCCAATACACAAAAAAGAACGGACAGTACCCACTTAAAACAAAAACAATTAAAACAAAATAACACAACAAAGTTGTTGAAACCGAATATAAACAAATAATCGTCAAAATCAAAGTTATAAAGTAAATTATATTAAACAATTTCGTGTGCAATATAGTTTTGAACAGCTGTGGACTTAGTACAAATAGAATGACAGATATAGTTAGTAATACAAAAGCATTGAAAGGGGTTGATAATCTTGAAACGAGACATACAGATGAAAATATAGCTGCGTTAATAGATAGGGAATTTGATACTAAAGCTGCAGGTACGTTGTAATCAAAAAATATCATATGTATAATCATCATTAAGACAGCCCAAGCGTATATAGTATCTGTACTTACTGTATCAGTCAAAGTATGTAAAATAGGCGAAAGTAAATACCCTATAGTAACATATACTAGCACAGTTTTTAAATGCCTCAAAACATCAGTCCCAGCGAAATATATATAAAGAAAATAACTAAATAAACTGATGATTATCGAAGTATATATTATTGTGTATGTGTGCACCCAATCGTTGTACATATATACGAATATAATAGCGTATAGCACACATATGCATAATCTTAGTACAACGCGAAAAGAACCTTGTATCGCTTCGGGTAAGGTAACTTTTTGAACGTTTAAGTTTTTTCTGAGTTCTTGTAAGAATTTTCCGTCAGTATGGTTGTCGGGATATTCACGGTTTTCATACAAGTTTTTCACCCACGGCTTTCTTCTGATTATCTTACGGGATGAACGTTGGCGCCCGTTTCTGAAAGGCGATCTTGAGTTAGCGAGTCGCTTCTTGAATTTTTGTGGGTAATCACTTTGGAATTATTTTGGTTGGCAACACTATTCACTATTATATCGGGTGTGTCGTTCACAATCACATTAAATCATATGGCATATACTTTATGATATTCTATGGCGAATTGTAAAAAAAATAACCTAATCCATTCAGTGGTTTAACCACAGGAGTCATTTTTCGTTTTTATAATTTACAACATCATGTGTAAAGCAGAGATAAAGTTAGGAGTATTGTATGTTTTGATCAGTTGACAGCTGTCAGTTTTCAAGGGAGAATTTCAGTTGTTTGTAATAACTGACTTTTATATGGTGTTCTAATTTTTGCACATTTTTTATTAAACGGTTTTATTTAGCTTACCCTGTTTGTTTTATTATTTATTCTTGGGTCAAATTTAGTAATTCAAATTTAAGTACCTTGCTGTTGTCAGATTGATCTGAAATTTGGTACACACCTTTAATTCCGATGACAATACAATATACTAATATCAATAACATTGTAAATCCAAGATGGCCGCCGGCACAAAATGGCGGATTACATATTTTTTCCACAACCACCTCAATATGGGTATCAAATGAAAGGGCTACTCAAGTAGAATACTGTCAGCAACCCCAGCGGGGCCCAACAGGGCCAAGGCCTGCCTGGGCTGCGGGATTGTCCTGGTACATAAAAGGCCTACGACGAAACACAACGGTTTTTAGTCAGTAAGAGTCTGGCACTCCCTCATCGCTGCTGACCCATATATAGAATGAGGAATATTCGGTAGGCATTTTCATTAAATACTAAAAACTAGAAAATAAAAAATCGGTAAAAAAACTTTTAAGTTAAACGGTTTTATCTTATGTGCACTGAAAACTAGAAAATAAAAAAAACTGTTACTTACCTATAAACCTACATAGGTGGTCCCGGTCATATTAGACTAAAATAAAAACGTGGGGCCCCTCTGAAATCCTACCTATGGCAAAGCATATCTTTATACTTTGGTAGATCGTGAGCTCGGCGTTCGATGGTGAAGCCGCTACGGCTGATTATTGATTGTCAAAATCTCCAGTTACGATTATAGTAAGTCGATGCAATCCACACCTGTTTTACCTCTAGAAGAAAGTATTACAGCAATAGTTAGGTAATGGGCCCCACGTTTTTATTTTAGTCTAATATGACCGGGACCACCTATGTAGGTTTATAGGTAAGTAACAGTTTTTTTTTATTTTCTAGTTTTCAGTGCACATAAGATAAAACCGTTTAACTTAAAAGTTTTTTTACCGATTTTTTATTCCATTTACTTTGTATGAAAAAATCATTTTTTTATTTTTACGTATTTTTCTTTTATCTTTGTGTTAATCGACATATATTAACCAGTATATTAACGCATTTCATTTAATGTGATTATGAACGACACACCCGATATTTCTCAAAAAAATATACCAAATACCGGTTAAATACAATTTGCACTCGCGTTATTAACATATCAAGGAACAAAATATATCCGAATATAATTTCCAATTTGGACGGCGGCATAATAAATATTCGGAAAATAAAGTTTTCGGGGATAAAAATAAAAATGGAGCAAAAATATCCTATTTTTTGACAAATCGGTTAAAAAGAGTCGGATTTTTAGCCTAGCATAAATATATTCATTTTTTATTTATTTACATAAAAAATATATTTACCTGGCTGCCCCCTTCTTAGGTAACTTCTCCTTCATTTTCCTATACTTCTCTTGTTCCTCAACATATTTCTTGTACATTTCATTGTCCTCTTCAATCTTTTTATCTTTTGCGTCATCTTTGGCACTCTGTTCCTTTGCATTCTGCTCTCTTATCTTTTCATCTTTAGAATTCTTCATTTCCTTTCGAAGCTCTTTTATTTCTTTTTGGATTCTTTCTCTGGAATTGGAAAATTATTTTGAGTTCAGGAGTTTGTCAAGTGCGAGTCAGATACTTATTTAACTAGCTTATGCGACGGTTTTACCAATTAAGATCAGTAAAATAGTCCTCGATGTCTAACATGAAAGAAAAATTCATTAAACGTCTCAGTAGAGCCTGAGATTGCCGAGTTAAAGCATGCTAACAAACTTTTTGGCTTCAAAGTATTTATACACTTAGATAAAGTTTTTATTTCGATCTTTGTGCTAAGAAATCTCAGACAATCTAATTTGATAACATAAAAAATTTCAAATACACATCTACCTATTAAATAAAAGCACACAAAATACTCACTTTTCCTTCTGCCTCGCATCATCTTTCTCTTTCCCAATATAATATTCTTCTACAGAACTATCACTATCTTCTGCTAACTCTTTCTTCTCTTCAACTACTTTCTTCTCAGTTCTCTGTCTCTTACTATCTCCTTCTGGACTCTTACCACGTTTCTTAGAACTAAGTTTATCTCTTATATTGGAGACGGCTGCTGCTGTCTCTTTGATTTTCTCTTCATTTTCTTCTTCTGTTAATTCTGGTTTCTCACTTTTATGTTCTTCTTCTAATTCTAATTCTGAAATTACAAAATTGTTTGTGTGTAATGAGTCGTGGTGGCTTAGTGTGTAAAGAACCAACCTCTCAAATATGAGTGTTCGATTCTAGGACAGGGAAGTTGCAATGCAACTTCTCTATTTGTGTAAGCCTCCTGTTTACACTGCCATGTAAGCAATAGGGAACACCTTAGCCCGTAGTGTGTAGGGGTGAATCACCCCTAGAGGCAGACATATTTATAGCAGTATTATAGACATATTTAAAGAGGTTAATTTACTTAATAGTTACGGACATATAAGGCGCGCCGGGTGTCCTTGGTCATTGGTTTGATTATGTATGTATGTACTTTCTAAAGTATATCTTGGACACCAATGACTGTGTTTCGGAAGGCAAGTTAAATTGGTGGGTTAGACTGGAAGCCGACCCTAACACAGTTGGGAAAAGGTACTCATACGAGAACAGTTGCCATGGCCGACCATCGGTTTGTAGGACATCATCATCATTATCATCAGTTAGGAAAAAGCTAGGCAGATAAGGTATCAGATGGCACGTTAAACTGTAGGAACTGACATCTTCGACAGTCCTTTAACGCGTAGTCAGAAGCCAGTAAGTTTAGCCAGGGGTATTGGGTTCCGCGTGGGTTGAGGAGGTCAGATCCGGTCAGCATTCGGTTAGACTGGAAGCCGACCCCAACATCATGTAGTTGGGTGAAAGGTTCAAAAGAAGAAGATAAGGTATCCTACCTGCAGCGGTCTTGCTGCTGAGCTTAGGGTCTTCCAGCAGGTCGTGAGTAGACTTGGGCTTGCCGCGGTACTCCTGAGCCTCACCCTCATCCTCCTCAGCTTCCTCGCCGAATGAGAGGAGGCCGAAATTTCTAGAACAATACAAAAGAATATACGGACTTCAATAATACCTCAAATTATGTAAAATAAAAGTGTGACAAATACTATGCTGAAATACGCATGAAAATCGGTTCCGCCAAAACTGAGATCATTGCACACAAATACACATTCATAGGTACAAGTCAAATGGAGAACGTCCGTTTTTTAAAGTCGGTTAAAAATGTAGGTAAGTTGTTAGGAAAATTGTTGTTATTGTACAATTTAGCACATTGCAGATGCTGTCATTTTATTAATCACCTTGTTTCTAGCCATAGCATTGTTTATGAAGTGCAGATAGATAGACACATAGGTATAACCGATCAGGTGTTATTATTTGACATAGACATCCTGTCTTTTATATTGTCAATATCAGATCAGTAGTACTCCGTTATTTACTACCCTTATATACGGCCGTTTATGCGGGTTTATGTATTCCTCAATGTTCTTCATAATGTACTACTTCTTAGCTCTTACCTATGTTCTCCATTATTTACTCCTTTATGTATTAACCGTATGTACTCGTTGTCAATGTTAACGAAATGCAGAAAAAATCTGTAAGTTGTAACAGTTCCCAAACATTCAGATAATTTCAATTTCAATACTTAATAATTTAAGAAATATCTCACACATACTAAAATCAATAACTATAAAACTTGTTAGGTACAAAAAAATAAAACCCGACAAACACTCCTACGCCAAAATCCGCATCAAAATCGGTTCAGCCAAACTGGAGACAATTTTGCACAAACATATAAATTTAAACAGAAAAGCTGTTTTTATTCAAGTTAACTCACTTAACCCCCTGGCGCTCCTTCTTCTTTTTCTTCGGCCTCTCTTCTTCTCGGGTCTCCTGTACCCGGGGTACGATGTCAGTGAAAGGGTTGATGAGCACCGTGGTGCTGGTAATCTTGTGAGGGTGGTCCGGTCTGTCATCCGGGCCTATCAGACCTTCTGATAGCTTTAGAACGTTGTATATTGTTTCACCTGTAAAAAGTCATTGTTTTAGACTAGTTTTTACCGGTTTCAGTAGCGTTTCGTGGGAACTGCTTCCTGCGCCATTATTTACAAAATATCCAAAAAATATTGTTTTTCCGTTTGTAGACGTTTGTACAAGTCTAAAATATTAACTCTGTTATGTATGTATAAAGTCGTGGTGGCCTAGTGGGCAAAGAACCAACCTCTCGAGTATGAGGGTGCGGGTTCGATTCCAGGTCAGGCAAGTACCAATGCAACTTTTCTAGGATTGTATGTACTTTCTAAGTATATCTTAGACACCAATGACAGTGTTTCGGATGGCACGTTAAACTATAGGTCCCGGCTGTCATTGAACATCCTTGGCAGTCGTTACGGGTAGTCAGAAGCCAGTAAGTCTGACACCAGTCTAACCAAGGGGTATTGGGTTGCCCGGGTAACTGGGTTGAGGAGGTCAGGCAGGGCAGTCGCTCCTTGTAAAGCACTGGTACTCAGCTACATCCGGTTAGACTGGAAGCCGACCCCAACATAGTTTGGGAAAAAGGCTCGGAGGATGATGAGGATGATTTTGTTTTCATTATTTGTTAGTGGATATCACGTATCACGTCAAAAAACATAATTTGTGAAATTCATCGGAACAGTTCATGAGATACAAGCTAAGCAGGTAACAGACGAACGCGAAGTCTAAAGTTTATGTTCATAAGTTCCATGATCTTTATTAATAGTCTCCTGCCGCACTCTCTGGGTACAGAACTCAAAAAAAGATTATTTATCTCTTCCTCAAAGCAGGTTTTAAAACATAACACAGAGAGTTACATATTAAAAATACATAAGTAACCTACCTGTAACCTTCCCAAATATAGTATGTTTGTTCTGCAGCTCAGGAGTGGCAGCCAGGGTGAAGAAGAACTGGGAGCCGTTGTCATCTTTGCCAGCGTTGGCGCTGCCGACTAGACCGCGCCGGTTGAACCGGAGACGAGAGTGAAACTCATCCTATGTGGTAGAACATGTTTGTGAGCATTATTATAAGGTATACCTCTAGGTACACAAAATGTCTACACAATGGATTGACAGCAGTCTGAGTGAAGATTTGGAGTAATATAGGCAGCATAAATGCAGTAGCAATATATCATAGTATGCATAAAACCTGAAACGTCATAAAATTAATCCTAATGTTTACGTTTCTCCGCACCACCTAGCTCCACTTTTAAAGGGATAAGAGAAAGACTTTTCCAACTTTTTTTACACTTTGCTGACAACATACATCATAATTATGTAAAAGCTTAAGAAAAATGCTATTAATATATTCCCCTCCATTCATCGCATATTCTGTGACATACCTTAAAAGGAGCTCCATAAATAGACTCTCCGCCGGTGCCATCTCCGTTGGGATCACCTCCCTGGACAATAAAGCCAGGGACTACTCTGTGGAATATTGTGCCTGCAAATTATAACATGTGTTATTTATTTTAATAGAACATAAACACTATTGAACCAATTTAAATAAAATTTTGTAAATACATTTCTCTCTTTTCTAAAGATGTAGGCTAGTTTTTTATACTGTGATGAAATGTAAAAACATTTTTAATGTAATATGAAATCGGGGGTCTCTGTCCGTTGTTTTTGGCAATTAATTCTGACAAGTAGTCTCGACAAAGGTCAGATAGGCAGTCACTCCATGTGTCACATTGGTGCTGCATCCATTTAGACTGGAACCCCACCCAATAAAGTTTAAAAGGCTAGGTAGACAATATTAACCACATTCATAATACAGTCCTGCCTAAATCTTTAGTATAAGAGTTTCCAAGATAACAATAGTCTTACCATTATAATACCCTTCCATACACAACTGGATAAAGTTGCGACAAGCCTTTGGAGCCTCTTTTGTCCATAATTCAATATCTATTTCTCCCGCTGTAGTTTTTAGAAGCACCTGGAATTAACACATAACAAGAATATAAAAACTAACACTGTTTATTATCAATAAATCTACAAAACTAAATGCCCGTATCAAATTTTAGGTAAATTATGACTTTAAATACGTTTTTTTTTTGTAGAAGTAATTGAAAAGATACCTTCTAAAGAGGGACAAGACTATTTAGATATAATAAAAAAACTTAAAAGCTGTGTAAAATTGATGGAAAACGAATAATATCCGTGAAAGTTATAATGCATAATTACCTTGCCTAATGCTGGCGGTTCTTGTATATAAATGTTACTCATTTTGTATCTTACACGCGCACTGTCTTATGAACTATGATGCAGTATTCCCAAAATACAAATTAGTGCATTTTATTAGCGAAAGAATAACAGTCTTATGCCTGGATTCCCAAAACAAAACAATTTTTTGCCCAGTAACGTCACTATCAACTGACATTGACAATACGATTGCTGACGTTTCATATCGATGCACGTTTTTTTCAGAGTGAAACCTAGGCTTTTAGGAATTCAGAAGTCTATTAAAATAAAAACATGTTCTAAGGAGAAAAATTAAGAAAAAATATACTAAGTATATAAGTCTTAATTAATACATTAACCATTGCAATAATCTGATAAGTCTTACTCAGCTACTTATGGGCGCTAATATATAAGCGCTATTTAATTTATGCAAATGTAATCAAACAGACCTGACTTATCCAATTTATTAATCCGTATCGCCCATATAATGCTATTGTGACCCTAAATAGAGGTTGTATGTCTTATGTGGTAATATAGGCTTGTCCTCACGGCATGTCACTTTTTGTACGTACAGAATCATTAGTGCGGAATTTGGGGAAAAAAAATGGAACTGTCACAATATTGTTTCGCCACCGTAGTAGGTAAGGACTTACAGAAAGAAAGCCAAACTATGAAGAAATTTCTTGACTTTCCTGTCCTGCTTCATTCATTACCTTGTCGTAATTCGTAGCGTGTAGATATCAGTTACAAATCTAAGGTACTTATATGTAGTTAATGCTTAGTTTACTTGAACACAGTTATTGTTATCTCAGAAACTATTGGACCAATTCGAAAAATAAGTTCTAAATAGTCTTATCGAGAAAGGCTGCAAAGCTACAGTTTATCTTGAATTGCGAAGTTGTTCCCACGGGACTCGAATAACTCTGCGCTGCAAGAAGCTACTATAAGAATTAAGTAGGTACCTATAAGGTGATAAAGCATAGGACCTTTATTATCAAACCTAAACGTGAAGGAACTATTTAAAGCCCAAACAACATACCATTGTATGGAAAATTCTGACCTATTGACACACGCTGACCTAGTGATTGTCCAACAAATAGATTGTAGATCACCAAACTATTGCGTTAATCAATTATTGGCTTATCTCGCTCTTAAAAACTTGTCATGTTAATGCTTTGTGATCTAGTTCTTTGTTGGCGGTTCCGTACGTAAAATTGTTCTTATGTGGTTGTTATTTGAGGGAACTTCTTCCCGAAATCGGATAAAAAATAGCGTATGTCTACTAATATATATATATATGTATGTAATATAATAGGCTCTAGAAGTCTAGACTATCTGTGTATCGGTTCTGTAGTTTTGGCGTAAAAGTGAAATATTAAGTTATGGTTAAATTGATAGTGCTTTTAACCGTTATCTCCATAGAAATGTACTCAATCCAGATTTTTAAGTCCTAACCTATTCCGTGGGCTGTTTTATATTTGACCACAATGTTTAGATATGATCTGATTGGCAGTCTTTAGGGTACCTAATCATAATAAAAGCTAAGACTGGGCCTTCCTAGCTTTGGATAGGTAGGTAACTGGGTTGAAGAAGCTAGATAGAAAGTCACTCCTTGTAAAACACTGATATTCAGCTTCATCCGACTGAAAGCCGATCCCAACATACCTATTTAGGAAAAGGTTTTTTATATATATATCTTTCTCTTATCTCACGGAGCCCTAACCCGCTAAACATTCAGCCAAAACGGCTAATCGATCAGTGACCGACCTCCGCGCGACACCTCAATGTCACGTCATAGACAAACACTGAATTATTTCGCGCGTTTATTGCTTATTTTTTATTTGATTAACTAAGTAATTGAGACATTTTGAATAATTGCAGTATGTATATAATTATGTGGAGGTAATTTAATTACTGCTTTTTTAGAGGTTTTAGTGTGTGGGCTGCGACTTTTTTTCGCAATCTATACTTAATGTTACAATGCTAATGAATTTGTTTGTTTGAACGTGTTAAGTCAAGGCACTACTGGAGCTCGATTCTCCGAAGTTAGTAATGTAAAAATTGAACAATTTAATCGCAATAGTAGTTTTAACCATATCGGGCATTCTGCTACTAATATAAGACCAATCGTATTCGTTTGCGATTGGTCTCCTATTTGGCCTATACGGTAGTTTGTCTACAATCAGATTGCAATCGTAAATCATTTGCAGACAATATGATTCATAATTGAATCACAGAAACGTTTATTTAAAAGAAAAAAATTGCAGAATGCCACATACGCTTCAATCGTAATTGAATCGTAATTGGTTCTCAGTTGGATGTGAATCGTATGTCGCTTGAGTAAAATTAGTAGAATCGCGCCCCAGGAACTTCTAGTCTGACTTGAAAAATATTGCATTTTTAGATAGCCTGTTGGTCAAGGAATGCTGTAGGCTAGTTTATAGATGTGCGAGGTAGTACAGTAAAATCGCTGGCGGAAGCTTTTAAATAAAACCAAGGGAAATAACTAGTTCATATACATTTACGTATATTATATTTATCTTAAGAGTGAGTGGCGCCTAAAACATTGACCGCCGACGCTAAAACCGAGGCCAAATTCTTTGGCGTCCATTTTTATTTTTTCGATTTAAGAATAAGGTTTTGTATAAGTTCACCATGAACTGAAGTTCATTGAATTTAAGATAGATTTTAATTAGAAGGCTTGCTTTGTAGCGAGGTTAAGTTGTGAATGTCGCGGTCTATAAATGGATGGGTGGGTGCACCCTGGTAGATTGGTGCAGTCTATTCAAATAACGTTTTGGTTAAATGTTGAAACTTGTAGAAGGATATTAACATTTTTGATAGGATATTCTAAAAACAACAGTCACTATTAAGCATTATTTTCTTTTACCTTTTTATCTTGTTACAAAGAGTCTAATTTAGAACTTTTTTTTTAAATTAGGTTAAAAAGGTACCTACTCGGTCAAATTGAGTACCTTTTTTAAGGCCGGTTAAAAAAGATAATCATTTTGTGATTTCGTACCTACGAATCTTGGCTTTGCAAGACCAATTTGCAAAATACTATTCATACATAGAAAGAAAGTTACACTTTTTGTATCTTCTTCCAGATAGCTTTTGTTGATTCAAGAAAGTGTGTGAAAAATTCGTAAGATAAGTTAGATAGTATCCATGCATAGGTGTATCATTTTTCACACGTTTTTTATCGCGAATACCGTCATTGGCTAAGCAATATCCTTGCTTTTTACGTCTGTACACGACTTTACATTAAATTGCTTACCGATTTCAATGCTATCATCATTGCTTAAATATTTTTATAGCCATTATTTCTTTGCAAGTACAGTCGGCAGAAAAGACAAGTGAGATTCTCGCCAAAATTTATGGCGGCTCAGAACATTGCGTGAGGCACTGCGCAGAAAGAATTTTCAGGTCGAAGGTTCCCTTTGGAGCCTTTCAGGACTATAGCAACTCTTTTGATCGCCACTGAGGTCCAAAGACAAGATATTGTAACGAGCTTGCTTCTGCCATATATCATGTATGGTACTAGATATTTTACCATATGTATAATATTAGTAGGTAATATTTAGTAACTTTAAGTAGACTTTCTCTGTAATCGATCTTTTCCTTTTCCAAGCCTTCAAAAATCACTTTCGCTGTCTGTACTTAATAACTAAGTACTCTATTTTTATTATGTTCTAAGATCGTTCGCTATATCCGTTACAAATTCCTTGACATTACATACTTGTACCACTTCCTAGAACCTTGACAGGTTATGGCTTTTAATATAAATGGAGCACGATTCTTTGACTGTTAGTACATAATATAAAACCTTTTTGAGATCCGGGAGAAAGCAGACCAAAAAAAGGCTAGCCAAGTGGGAGTCAGACTCGCGCACCAAAGGTTCTGTACCAAAACAGCCAAAAAATGTTTTCTAACTATCGTGGTTCATGTGATATATTTGTATACCTAGTCCAATCCACTTCGTAAAAACGTCCATCCTGCATTATAAACTTAGACCTTTTTGGAGGTGAAAATGACCAGATGGAGCCTTTTGCAGCTTCTGGAGCCCTTCATGTACGAGTTACCGCGGTGCTGGTAGATGGAACATGGTGGGTTTCAGTCAGTAAGAGTCTGACACTCCCTCACGCTGCACCTACGGGAGGGGTCATTTGATGATTTCCCAAAAGCACTCACAAATACCTATATGTAAAGATTTTTCTATAGTTAACTTATCTACTTAACTAAGCGACAGAAACATCTCAAGTCAAGTTAAACTAATATGTAACGGGTCGACTGCACATTATGGTCAGTGCGTCTGCGCGGGCGACCTTCTGCGCGTGCGCGAAATGTACACTCGTGGGATGGTGTTATGTCGTATGATTTAAATAAATAGAAACTTTAATTAGGTAATGAAAAAAGTGTTCAAGAACATATTTTCTATATACTCTTTCATATATATACCGTGTTAGTCAAATCTTTATAAAGTTCACAAATCGATATGACTGAATCTATGGCCGTCGTACAAATGTACGACCCAACGACAAGCTCTTGCAAGCTAAGAAATATCAAAAACATTAAAACCCCTTTTTATTTAGAATGATCGCCGAAAGTTCTGTGTTGCTACAGAGAGCATACTGACTCCTTAGCTTTTGCACCCACAGTTGCACCCGCGTCCCGTGGGAACTACCTACTTCTTGATGTCGAATAAAAACAGGCCAAATGAGAGTCGGACTCGCGCACGAAGGGTTCCGTACCATTATTTATAAAACTGACAAAATGTCCCCAAAATATTTATTTCATTTTAGTTTACAGTATTTGTTGTTATAGCGGCAACAAAAATACATCTTCTGTGAAAATTTCAGCTCTCAAACTATCACGGTTCATGAGATACAGCCTGGAGACAGACGGACGGACGGACGGACGGACAGAGGGGCGAAAACAATAGGGTCCCGTTTAACCCTTTGGGTACGGAACCCTAAAAAGTAGCTCATATAATTTATAGATAAGCTACGCTAAAGAGGTATACCAGAGCTGTCTATTATTATGTTATACCTACAATCCATTAGGTATATTGATACGGTTTTATTTACAAAGTTAAACACCATTATTACGAAACTATCAACAAAGATTGGTGTGTAATTAAGATAGGCAATTTTTTCTTTATGCTTCATACCACATAACGTCATCCAAAGTTCAATAAGTAGTTATACGATATTTCAATTGGTATTAGTCCGATCGATTTAGTGAAGTGATCCGCGCGTGGCCATCGAACTGGCTAACGTAGTATATTTATTATTTTGTGGCTATTTATTTATTATTTATTACTTGTTCGCTATGTTGAAGGTTTTCGCTGTGGTTGTTTTTGGTATGTATTTTTTTTTATATATTTGGGGGTAGGTCAAGGGATGATGTCGACTGATTAATTTTTTGAATTGCACTAAAAATGTGTTGAATTAAATATTTTTGTATTTTAATTGTGTATTGCTATTAACAATAAGTAGCCGTATTGAAAAACATTATTTTTCTGAAGACGGTTAAAAATATGCTGTTATCTCCTTGGTATTTTCAATGTTAAACGAATAATAATTAAACTATGATGCGTGTAACATTGAATTTCTTGTTATAAATAAATATTTAGTAGATTGTGCAATGTTTTCATCCGGTTCGAATACATTGATATTGACAATTTAAATCAGTCGGCCTCAAGATCAACCTAAAATCTTATTTTATTCTTTTCCAAGTAATTAGACACTTGTGCCCTGCAGTGGGTCAGTAAAAAGGCTGATGATAATGAATACTTTTTTATGTAATTATGCACTATTATTTACATAGTATACACAAACTTACCTAAGTTATCAAATAAATAATCAGCATTGCTGTTAGTGGGAATCGTGCCCAACAGTTTGGCTGCATCACCACGCAGGATGGCAATGCAAATAATAGGAAATAGCTCTTTTGATAGGTTATTTCACTATCTAATTTCTTCCTCCAGGGTTAGCAGCAGTATTCAGCCAGCAGCCACATGATTACTACCACGTGCTGCACCTACCTCACAACCCACCACTTCACCCCGTGCTGGTCACAGCTCCTCGCACCACCTTCACCTGCGAGGGTCGCCCGAGGGGGTACTATGCTGATGTCCAGGCCGGCTGTCAGGTAATATAGCTCCTCAAGGAGAGTTACCCCAGAGGTCCAGGGTCAAAAGCCTGCCGGAGCTGCAGGATTGTGCGAAAAAGTTACCGCGGCCCTGGTACATAGAGGGCTTGAGAAGGAACATGGTGGGTTTTAGTCATTAAGACTATGACACTCCCTCAGCGGGAGGGATCATTCAGAAAAACAAAAAAATTATAAAGGCCGGCTCCGACAATGTAGTTGGGAAAAGCCAGGCAATTGTTGATAAAGAGTGCTCTAAGTTTGACGTCTTTGGCGAAGTAGGTGTCAAACGGGTTTTTAAATGATATTTGTTTTAATTGCAATTTAATTTTATCATAATGATCGCTATCTACTACAGTAATATCTATTGATAAAATCTGTCTACTGGTTAGACTGCTTTTGTAACGACCAACAGCGTATTTTTTACATATTATATGTACCTATGTATTAATTGACAGTCGAAGTTAAAAATTGTGTGCAGCTAGGAGCTCTTTATAAATGTTCTCTCCTTCTACTTTCTTCTCAAAACAAGAAGTCCGCTCTTTGCTCATAGAACTTAGATTGAAACTGATTTCTTTTGTTTCAGGCATATCACTTCTGTTGGCGCCAACATCTAGTGAGCACAGACCTGTGTGCTAATGGCACGCTGTTTAATGAGCAGTTCCAAGTAAGTACCTCTACTACAACCTGAACTTTTAACGGTCATTTACCAAAGCCTACGGCAATTTTTGTAAGACGCCATGATAGTGGCTACTCATGGATGTTTATGAGACCTTCACCATTCATTTCATCTTACTGAAATGGCTTAGCTTGACTAACTCAAAAATTGTCCTCTCATTAAGGAATCTTCGAATAATGTCACTTTCATTTACGATTACACATGTTAAGATCGACACTTTGATATCAAATGCTCACATAAAAAGTTTATTTTGAGCTAATCCAACTTACCCTATTTTCTTGACTATGAAATGATGTGTCATTGTATAAAATCCGATTGTTTTCAGGTATGTGATCATTTCTACAACGTGCGGTGCGGATCTCCTTACGAAGATTTGTAAATAATTTAGTTTTAAATGTAAATAATATTAAAAAATAAATTATTTATTATAGCTGTAATGTTGTGGTTTTAATTCTTATAGAAATAAACCTTGGACCTAGAAATAAATTGTCTTTCATCGGTCTTTCTCCGGTCGTGTCAAGTTGTAGTCACATCGGGCTATGAGAATGAACGAACAGAGAGTGCACTTGTTCGCGCATAAGCACCCGCACTATAATAAATAATGTCGGAATGTGATAATTAGTTGAAAAGCAGAATAATGCCTGCTGCAATTGTCTTGTTCTATCTCACTGATAAGCAAAACACTCTTCTCACACAGAGAAGTATGAAAATATACCACCATACACGTATTGCGTATTGTGAATTTCGGATTGTTAAGATTTTTCACCAGATGTTTATTGAAAAGTCAATTTTCTAATAAAAATACGTGCATCTGTCGTAACATATTTTATTTTATAAACGTACAAAACACAAAATATAATAATAAAATGAGTATTTAATACATAAAATCTTTGATGTAGGATAAAAAGTCGCTAACCGACTTCAAAAAGTAATTATTACACAATTTAATTTTCTTCAAAGATTAATAATAATATAAAAAAAACACACAGTATAAAAAAATATCAAGTACTTATCATTAAAATTAGGTTTAAAAATATACCTTATTGTTATATTTACATGAAATGTTTTAATTATTACCTATTTAAGTACAAAAAAATCGTGGCAGTGTTCCAAAATTTTACAATCCAAGTTTTGTTTTTTTTTCAAAAATTTTAGTATACTTTGAAATAAAAAAATGCAGAAAAATCATCGTTATGTAAGTCAACTAACTTAATAATTTACATAGGATAAAAGAATTATACACAGTTATATCCATGTTTTTTTTTAATAATACAACACACAATTTGTGTCTTTAATCTGTAAATCCCTAACGGCTGAATACTGAAACGCTACTTAATTTTAAGAACTGCATAATTTTGTTATTTTGTCCATGTCACACTTAGATCAATTTCTGTGACAGATTAAAAAAAACATAAAATTAAGTAGCGTTTGGGTATTTATAAGTAAAATGAGCATTATTTATATTCATAATGTTATTTTTTGAGACCATCTCATTTTGAGACATTCTTGACTCGGAGTAGGTATTGAATTAAAAAACACGCATATTTCACAAAACCTCTTGTTTTTTTCTCTCTTATTTGGTACCGTACCTCAATAAAAAGTCTTTTTAGGTACAATAGTTATCATGTCGTTAAATAATAAAAAATATTCCGTGTTACAGAACTGAACTGTTAAATTCGCTCATTGTTTTAATAATTAAAAAAAACTAAAACACAAACAATCAATTTAGACAAAGTCACCAATCCCTCCCTACTCCGTGCCACATAGGAACTAAAAAAACTACAAATTCAACACAAAAGCTACAGACAAAACTACACAAACTACACTGCTTTGCAAAAAACTACTGGCACCTTTATCATCATCGGTTTTCACTACATTATGTTCTTGGAGTCGTTTTACTTCGTCCATGATGCGTTTTTCTTCGACGGCTAGTGTAATTGCATCGTTAATGGTTTGCATCAGTGCATAATTAGTGTATTTTGGTTGGGGCAGACGGAGGTGCAATTTGTCGTCTTGAATTACGTAGGCTGGTCCTTTGGAGCCGACGAGGGTTACTGTGAAAATTAAGGGTTAGATTAAATTAAATTAAAATATTTATTCGTCAAAAAGAATGACCTGCATCCCAGTTTTCATCATCCTCCGAGCCTTTTCCCAACTATGTTGGGGTCGGCTTCCAGTCTAACCGGAGTTTGCTGAGTACCAGTGCATTACAAGAAGCGATTGCTGACCTCCTCAACTCAGTTACCCGGGCAACAAGATATCCCTTGGTTAGACTGGCGTCAGACTAACTGGCTTCTGACTACCCGTAACGACACCTACATCCCAGTTTTGGCAGTCGATAATAATAGATGGTTTATCTCACGAATGTGGGTGTGCCGTACATGTAAATGTACATTCACGCTGGTTTTTATCTCCGAAAAATAAACAAAGTCAACAAAGTCTATTCCCCTTTCATTGTTTTGTGAAGTCTTTTTTTGTAAATATTTTTTTTTTTAACTTCATTCCTTCAGAATGCAAAAAAGTCGTAAGGAACAATCAGTAATCTACTACAAGTATTTTATTTATTAGAAGAATGTCCAACGACAATAATAGAAAATACTTAATCTTCTTTTCCAGAGAATTTATGTAAGGGTCGTAATTAATTTCGCCCGGAGCAATTTGTAAATAGCTAAGATAAATATTTGTTATTTCATTTCTATGGAAAGATTTGTTCAAAGAAAAGTAAAAGGCGCTATTCTGGGACAAAGTGTAGATTTGTTTGTAGGCACTCTTATACTAGCTTTTCACCGGGAGTTCACTCACATCATCCCGGAATGACCACTTTCAACAACAGGGTAAAAAGTAGCTTATCTCCCTTCTCAATTTCATGCAAATCGGTTCATTAGTTTTGCGCAACAGACAGACTGAGTTACTTTCGCATCTACACCTATTTTTAAGTACCTATAATTTATTGTAAATCTCAAAATCAACTCACCATCAGGTATATGCAAGTTCTCAACAGCCTTCTTGACGACAGGGTCATAGACCATGCGCTTGTGTCTGTCCACGAAGTCGATGTAGGCGTCTGTCTCGTTACAATTGCCTTTGAAGTCATCTGTGTCGATAGACCATACCATCACGCCGCCCAGGCCTTTGTCGATCGCCATTCTAGTAAGAAAATAATAGTATTTTACATGGTCATAAGAGTTTTGAAGAGTTTTTGAAGATTCACCAACTTTGAAGTCCATATAAAAATTAAACAGTCATCATCATCTGCCTAGTTTTTTTCCCAACTATGTTGGGGTCGGCTACCAGTCTAACAGGTGAGAACTAAGGTGCCACATGGAGCGACTTCCTATCTGACCCCATAAACTTAGTTACCTTGGCAACCTGATACCCCTTGGTAAGACTGGTTGTCAGAGTATCTGAATTCTGGCTACTCGTAGCGACTGCCAAAGATGTTTAAAACCAGAAATACAAATTTATTGTGCCTTCCGAAATACGGAGGATCTATGCATGCCATAGATGGCCATCCACAAACCACAAACAAAAATAAATCCAAAGTTGACTATGATCCTGCCTGGCTCTTACGTATCCACGAGAACATTTTATAGTTACACTGGTAATAAAGCTACATTACTGCTAACTTTCATCATTATCCATCCAGTAGTTTAGCAAGAAGGGGTAAAAAACATACATACCTACATACGTCCACATATCTTTACAAAAATATAAATGATACTGTAGACCTATAACAAAAGTAAAAAGCTAACCAAACAATACTCACTGGACTTTAATAGCAATAGACCTCCCGTTATCGAAAGCGATGACTTTCTCTCCGTCTCTAATGTACGGAGTCGATGTCTGCTCATGCCAGTGGTACACCCAGGGAGATGACTTGTTTGTTGTTTGTACGCAAATCTGGAAGAGGAGATTATCTTCAAGAACTATTGTAAAGGTTACGTTTTGTGGGTCTGGGAAAAGTATGAGAGGTAAAAGGTTGACTATCAGATTTCAAAAATTTAGGATACAGGATACACTGCAAACTCATACACAAGATGAAGATGAGTCAACGATCGGGCATCCAGTCGGTATCCGACTGATTAAAAAGTTTGATGGATTCACGTGTAGGTAATAAACTATTGTTAGCCACCAATCGAGCTTACTATCTGCTAACAGTTTAGTCTGCAATGTGCTAGGTATTAAGAAACGTTTTTCAGCAGTGTGCAGGAGCTCCACATTGTGAAGAAACTTAATATCACCATGTACAATATACTGTACTGTAAAACGATTAGTGGGCAGAATTTAAAGATAACTCATTATCGAAAAAGGCTTTGAATGTCTCGAGAATCTTGAGTCAGTCAATTTTGAATTGTGTCTGTAATGAGGCATTAACAAGAAAACCAAAAACAAACTCCCTTACCTCATTATACCCCATAAACCCAGCTTCACCAGTATAAGGACCTTTAAACCCGTTCTCCCTCACCGGTGTCTTCCCGTACTCCAGCACCCTTGTACCAGGGTCTGTCAGTAGGAACGTTCTCCCGTACATGGGTAAGCCTAGCACCATCTTGTAGGGGCTCACGCCGTGGGAGAGAAGGTATTCTACTGTCCATTCCTGGGAAAGAAAAAAGAATTGGTTTATTAAGGAAAGGTTTTTGGTACGACATTTAAGAAAAGTTGCAAATGTGTTAGTAGGTTTAAGGGCTAAAAAATTATAAAAAATAAAACCGTTTAATAAATAAAAAGGTACTCAGTTGTCGACGATGAGACAGATTTTCTTAACCTCAAAGATATACACATTTTTCTTATTTATAGAGCCTTTTCCCGATTTTGGGGTAGGCTTCCAGCCTAACCGGATTCAGCTGAGTACCAGTGTCGACTGTCCATCTGCCTTCCTCAACCTAGTTACCCGGGCAACCCGATATCCCTTGGTAAGACTGGCGTCAGACTTACTGGCTTCTGACTTCCCGTAACGACTGCCAAGGATGTTCAATGACAGCCGGGACCTACAGTCTATCGTGCCATTCGAAACACAGTCCAAGATATACTTAGAAAGTACATAAAAGTACATACTCACCACACTAAGCGTATCATTTTCACCAATTCCCTTCATAGGCGCGTTGGCACCTAACACCCGGTCCCAAGTGCCATGGTAGTCGTAACACATCATATGTATCAGGTCGAGGTAGCGGCTCAACTTGGCCAGATCGTAAGCTGTCTCCATCGTGGTCTTGCCGGCTCCTAACGCTGCTGTGAGGATATAGCCGTAGGGTTCGAAGGCTTCGCTTAGTTCCTGGAAGAGAAAAATGTTTTGGATGTTATAAACTTCAAACTTCAAACTTCAAATATTTATTGCAATCATGAGTGTTACAAGGTGTTATAAAATGTAGAGGTACATACATGATACCCTGTTAGGGCGCAGCAATTTTAATATACAATTACTTACAAACTATTTAGTTAATCTTATATATTTAGGCACAACTTATATATTTACTTATATATATTATTATATTCATATATACCTTTATTATTATACTATCATTATATTTATACTACCTCTATTTACTCTAACATATTATATTTAAATTGTTTTATATTGCACACTATCTTACTGTTTAGTTCTGTCCTCGAAAAACTCTTTTATACTGTAATAACATTTTCGGATTAAGTATTTTTTTAATTTATTCTTAAATATATTGAAACTGGAGGTTTCTTTCAATTGTTTTGGTATTTTGTTATAAATCTTAATACACATTACATAGGGCCCAGAATGAAATATAGATAGGTTTGATGTCGGTAGAGCAAGTGAATTTTTATTTCTTAGGTTACGAGGTTGTGAGTAATGGTCTTTCTTTAAGGAAAATAAATGAATGTGTTTTTTGACAAATATACAGATTTCAAAAATATACATAGAAGTATATATAATTTGCCTAACCTTTCTAATGTGGATGTGATGTGTGATAATTGGACCATTTTTGGGAGTAAATGAAAAAAACGGCGATGAAAGAAGGAGTGATAATAGAAATAAAAGGTTATGCGTGGGTTACGCCAAAAAAAATATATGCAGGTCTACTTGAGAACCTCTTCTGTTTTTATTCGTCAGTTAACGATCGAGAATGGTACTAAGTTCCAAATGCTCATATGCTAACAGCTCTCTCAGCTATTTCAAAATGGTAGATCAGGTGCTAATGTTAGGGACAAACTACGGAATACTTAAGTAAAACTATGGACTACTGAGTATAATAAAATAAGAATTACCTTAACAAGAAGCACAAAGTTCTCCCTGTCATAAGGTTTCCCGTCCCTCTTCGTGGGGTACTCCCAATCCAAGTCCAGACCATCGAACTTGTAGTTACTGAAAGGAGGACATACATACATTTAGTTAAGCTTTTACAATATATTATTTACAATAACAGGAAAATTACTACTACTACTAAAATTACTATTACTAGAACTGAGAAAACTTTAGGTTTGACTTCTCATCAACTTTTTGTCTTCGATAGAGTGTCCGGGAAAACTAAAATGCTAAGGACTATTGAATTAACTCAGATGGGCCCAAAAATCCCTTCGAATTTGAATATTTCACGTTTAAACAGATATCTATAATCTACATAGTAGCACTCCATAACGTATATAGAAACGAATTTTTATACCTTCAAGTTATAGCTAAAATAATAACTTACTTCAACATCAACATCACGCTTTTAATAAAAGCAGCCCTCGTCTCCGGCTTGCTAGCCATATTGGAGTACCGAGGGGACCCCTCGTTCCAACCACCGATGGCGAGGGTCACCTTCAAATGAGGGTACTTCTGTTTGAGCCCCACCAGCCGTTTGTAACCTGCCTTGCCATAGTCCGTCTCCAAGTCTTGCCAGGGATCTGGAAATGGTACAATGACATGTCAATGAAATGAAATGAAATCGTTTATTTTGCAAGTTGGACATTACATCACTTTTACCCGTCATTTTAAGAACGCTGGGGTTGGCATTTCCTAACTGACTGATCCCTGACTGACTAATTCTTATAGATGGCTTATTACGGGGTATTGGGTTGCTCGGGTAGCTGGGTTGAGGTCAGATAGGCAGTCGCTCTGTGTAGAATACAGGTACTCAGCTGCATTCGGTTAGACTGGAAGCCGACCCCAACATAGTTAGGATAAGGCTAGGTAGAAGATGATGACTATATACATAGTTTTAATATGCATGTGGCATAGAGGTAGCCTTTAGTGAAACAGTGAAAAATTCACTGTTTAAAAAAAAAAATACTAAATTAAAAAACTAACTTGTGCTGTACGATATCTAGTAAGAATTATTTATTTTCAAAACGCGTATAATCCTATGGAGTTTTTAACGGTCCTTCTCCATAATACCCAAGTTGGGATTTCAGTTAATTTCTATGTACGTGTGTTTTTATACAGTCACAAAAGAAATCGTGGTAATTACAAAGAAAGCATAATTCACTGCATTAAGACAATTAGTACATAATTATAATTTGTTTAACTGCACGCGATTCTGAAGGGGCGATGAACTAACGCAAGCTAGTTGCGTTTTTCATGACGTGATATTAACAGTTAGAATTCTTACATATTGCAAAATTAACTGAATTAATATTGCTGGGGAGTTTTTTTCCCTCTCAGAACACACAATAGGAAGTGGTGAATGGTAGGATTTGGGGACTGTCTTTTGCAAATCTTAATAGTAAGATCCTACAAATTGTTAAATTAACTAACTAAATTAGTGTTGCTGGAGAGTTTGTTGCACCACCTCTTCTCAGTAAACACATAGGAATATATAGGTGGTGAAGGGTAGGCTTTTTGAGGGCTGTCTTTTTAAAATCTTAATTTTGTATGTTTTGCAAGTGCAGTTTTGCATCCAAGTGAAGTCTGCTGGGTCGGGATTGTTTGAAAAAGTTACCGCGTACAAATAATTCAAGAAGAAACATGGCGGGTTTTAGTCAGTAAGATTCTGACAAGACTGTGTCAAGGGGAAAAAGTACATAAAATTGTGTACATACCAAGGCTCTTAATAGTATTGGTGGTCTCGTTCAACCCAGCGAAGGAGTAGACCAGGTGGGTGCAGAGAGATGGTTCCAGGTCTTCTAAGCTGAACTTGCCAGGGTCTGGCCGGTAGACTGCCCATGTCGCTATGTAGCACACCACCTTCTTGTCGTGTTTTGGTCCTGAAAAGAAAAAAAAAGGATTGTGAATGAAAAGAGAAATGTTCTAAAATGAACAAGTAATTTTTTGAGGGTCCTGTGTTAGGTTTTTTATTAAATAAACATATGTTAATTTTGAGTTTTTGCTTTGACCTCATTTTAAATACTATATGTGTTCGCTTTATGTTTTTGTTAAAAAAGAGGAAAATAAACTGTTTTGAAGAATATGGAACTTGAAATTCATTCTATTTTTTTCTGACTTGAATACAATGTTGTTTGAATGTTGTTGTAAACGACGTTTAAAGAATTTACATTAGTTCCATATTGATTTAGGCTTATTTAACTTTTTAAGTTTTGAGAATATCCTACACCAAATCGAATTCAGTATGTGAATGTTACACCCCTATATTTTTGAAAAGCTTTCAAAGCTTGAAAAGAAAGTTACATTGCACAACCTTAACGCAGATTTCAAAATCAGCTGATCACTGCTCACATTTGTTCTTCAAATCAATACCAAGTTTTCGCGCCAATAACCGGCAATAAAGATGTTTGATCTATTCAGTACACAAAGATATTTGGTTGATGAAGCTGTTTCAAAGGGCATGAGTTGAAGGTGATCTAGTAGCATGCTTACTATCAACATAGGGTATCACATGGTTATTGGTTATGTTAAAATATAGAATATTTGAGTATATTGATGAGAGAGACTATAATCTTCTTGTAGAGTGAGTTGCAGGTTTAATCACCTGACAAGCTCTTTTTAGCGAAGATGGGATAAAATAAAATCAAAAAGAAACTAAAACCTCCTTTATTTTCAGCCTACATTGACCCATAGACTTTGACCCTAAAATACATAGGTATATATTATTATATACAAAACTTGTTAGTATTTAGAATCTTGTATATGATAGATGCTCCATGAGTTTTGGCCCGTAATGAGTAGGTACATATGGAGACCAATCCAATAGGAGACAAAGTTTACCTACTTCCAGATAGTAATTCCATAAGTATAATGTCGTTGTAATAATACTAGTCTACTTAAATCAACATTTAAGTTACGCAAAACCGTACAATAGCCGTAGAAAGTAGTAAGTAATGTTCGTTTTGAGGAAAATCGTCGTCATGATATCATTTAAAATACCCGCACAAACAGTTGACAATCTAAGCTCCATTTACCTGCACATTTAGGGCGAGTCAACTCGACTCGAAATACAGTTAAACGAGTAACTGTCGCGTAAAACAATAGATAAAAATCGTAACAGTTCGGTAAATTAACCACGGGAAGCCACTGTCATTATTTATTACTTGATACTGTCTATTACTGTAATGATAGACCAGCCGTTCTTCGTGGTTTTACCCATATCTTGGGAGAACTACTTCCCGTACTCAGCAAAATTATATTATAGCCAGTAATATAAACGGGAAAATAATTTCCAGGGCAGCGGTTTCTGCGATAAACATGTTCAACCAATCTTTTCAACTTTGAATATAAATACTAAATACCTACATATATAATTTAGTATCTTCCGCTTGCCATGTCACCCGTATCCCTACGTATTCGAGTCGCCTACATTCCAAAAGCTGAATAAAAAGAGCTTATATATTTTTCTGAAAATACTACTAATATTTTTCTGAATACTATATTTTTTTTCTGAAAATAGTATAAGCTATAAAGGTCAGTAATACTGACAGGTTCCATCAGTAGTTTTTCTTGAAAAAGTAATAAACATACTTTCCAAACTTTCACATACTTTTATTTATTTGTAGGATCTGATTGCTTTTTTTAACCCAATTTTCTAAGTCTTGACAATCTCTTCTGACTATTTCTAATGAAACTTGTCAGGCTTACACAATAGTGGGTATAATCTTCCAGCATACGATTTGAAAACAATACGTTCTGTGAAAAATGTTACTAAACTTCTCGAGTATCTGAGTATCTTTCATAACACTGACGCAGAGCCGAGCTATTACAAACAACAGTTAAAGATAACTGACTAATGTTATGTTTAACTGCGGTTAACGTTAACTGAGTAATGTTATGTTTAACTGCTAATCATTGAATCGATTAAGGTAAATATTTGTAGCGGAAGAGTCCAGTTTATTGTTTGTTTAATTAAGATAGTCACTTTTGCAATGATAGCTTTTTTTTCCGACGTCAAAAACCATCAAATGACCCCTCCCGCTGTGGGTTAGCAGCGGTGAGGGAGTGTCAGAGTCTTACTGACTAAAAACCGTCGTGTTCCGTCATAGGCCTTTTATGTACCAGGGCCGCGGTATCTCTTTCGAACAACCCGCAGCCCCGGCAGGCTTGCAATGATAGCTGTGGTTTAGTTTAGACGCCACTTTGTTAACCGACTTCAAAAGAGAAGGCTTTCCTTTCTTTGGCTGTAGCTAACCCAGTGTCAAGGGAACTACTTCATTTAGGTGCAAGATAGAAGTAGTACATACGTAAAATGATTTAAGCATATTCATAAAACGATTTTAGACTAACCGATTACCCGTGTCTCGTGGGAAATACTACCCGTACCGGGATAAAATATAGCCTATGTTACTTGCAGATAAGGTAACTTTCTAATGGTCAAAGAATTTTTTAAATAGGTACAGTAGTAAACAAACAAACTTTTCCTCTTTATTATACTTATTAGTATTAGATAGATGTAGATTTCTTATTGTTTTCTTAAGATATAAAACCGTTATAGATTTTCAACTAATCTAATTCAAACTAAACTTCTTTTAAATCTGTCTATATACACCCAGGTATATAAATTAAAACGGTCGTTACCACCTGTTCTATCAAACCAGTTTACTTTATTTAATACCACATCAGTTTCAAGAAATTGCAAATTATTTTCCTGTGGAATAATCTTTATTGTGGTATGAAACGAGTTTGAGTATCACACAGAAATGGCAAATATATTTTTAGTACAATTTAAATATATTTCTTTGTTTGTTTCCTTGAACGCACTTATCTCAAGAACTATAAGGCCGATTTAAAAAATTCCTTCAGTGTCCGATAGCCCAGTTATCGAGTATGGTTTTAGGTTCTATCCGGATCCGGAAGAGTCCCATGGGACGAAGGTGACCGCTAGGGAAACCTGTAGTTTCTGTATAAGTAAGTATTTATGCACTTATTGGTTTGATATTAATATAAAAGACTTTGAATATTATTGAAGCCAATTTAAAACAGGTTTTACCTTAATGATACTTAATTATAGGTCTTGGAGGAACATAATAATCAAAACTAATGAAATAAATGCGAAAATTACTGTCTGGGGTTTCTCACAAATAGTGGTTTTGTTTTTGATACAGTTGAAACTTCGTATGTATAGGAGGAAAATTAAATACCTATTAACAAATCAATAAAAGTATATTACATTATTATTATTAAAACCCATCATGTTCTTTCTGGCCGGGTAACTCGCGCGAAGAATCCCGTAGCCCCGACAGTTTGTATGAGTACCTTGGACACTAATGACTGAGTAAAGGTGAAGAAAAACGTCTTTAAGAAACCTGGACATTATTCATACTATACATAGGTATTATATCCATATTGTATACTTTCGCAGGCTCTACACTATCTGTGAATCATTATTTAAACGGTTCACTAGTTTTGTTGCAAACATACAGAGTTAGGTACTTTTGCATTTATAATATTAGTAGGTAAGGATTTTAGTTTTATTCCAACCAAAATCCCACATTGTATGAGTCATATTTTATGTTATTTTCAAAATGTTAATGCACAAAGGCTTTCTGTGGCGTGAGTCATTCGGTGACTCGCTTTTAGTACCTACCTGCCCATACCCCTATAGCCTATACCTACTAATATTATAAAGCTATAGAGTTTGTTTACTTGAAAGCGTTTATCTCAGGAACCACTAATCTGATTGAAAAAATATTTCAGTGTTCAGATAGCCTATTTGTCGAGGAAGGCTACAGGTTACTGTTTATCTGGATACGTGGGGAACTTTCCACGCGACTCGAGTGAAACCACTGAAGCTAGTGTAAAGATATATTAAAATAAGAAAGAGGAAAATTTTTGTTTGTTCGTAGGTAACGGCTACGAAACGAAATATTATTTCTATGTTAGGAAGTTAGATTATAACCCTGTAACATAGGCTTTATTTTGTCCGGGTACAGGCAGAAATTCCCTCAGGACGCGGGTGAAACCGCAGGAAATCAGCTAACACACAATACTTTTTATCTAGGATTCTAGGCACATAAATAAGTTCCTTAAAAAAATACAGGAAAATCCAAATAGCATAAATACGAAGTAAAATTTCACTTTGTACAATAACAATACAACGATGCCTCGTTGTAACGTACTGGCGCGGGAATGCTACTAGCGTGCCAGCTACTTTCTCGACATAGTAGATAAGTAAGCATTAGCAATTGTTACCGGCAGGTCATTATGGTTTTACCGTTTTTCTATTGCGGTTATATTGACAGTTTTGTGTGGTATTTTGTACATTGTAGATGCATTTATCAGGTTCTGTAAAATTATAAAAAAATATATATACTTAGCTTTTTAAGTCAAATATTATTATTTTTACTGACACCGCAACCGTCTTTGAGAAAATTTTCGCAGACTCGAAATTTTATTTTTAGCTGTTGTATACCTACAAAACATTGATATTTGGTATGGAGGTAGATTGCACCGATGTTACGTAGTCTTGGTGTCCAAGATATCCTTAGAAGTACTTTAGTACTTATCATAGAAAAGTTACATTGGTCTGGAATCAAACACACGTAGGTATCTAATTGAGATATCTGTTTTTATATATTTTTTTTATTTTTGGTATATGCTTTGTTGGTTGTCATTTAATAAATGAACAAATATTTATAAAGATGGTAAATCTATCACCATCTGCCTAACCTTTACCCAAAAAAGCTTAATTATGCTGATGTTTGTCACCCGAGTAAGATTACGTACCTATTCGAGTAAGATTATGTATTTTCTCACCACAGTCATGTCAAATGTCTATTCAACTTTTTTATAATAATGATTGTTTATTCCCTAAACGGGACCATCTTAGTAAGTCGATGTCTAGCCAAACGCAGTGGGGCGAAACTTTACTCGCGCGCTAGGTCATTGACCCCCTATCCTTTCTCTGAGCAGTTGACTCAGAACTCAAGTATAGTGTTAGTAAACTGTTTGTAAAAACTAGTGTTTTTATATTGTTTGGTTGCAATTCGACCTTCTAGGTTTCTTCTTCAAATAATACAATTTTAACTAAGTATGAAAATATACTTTTTGTGTAAGAAAAACTCAGTGATTCTTAATCATGGATGCTTTAGCTTTCATCATCATTCATCATCATCATTTCAATTGACTGTGACAAAAAGTTTTTTGCCATCTCCCTACCTCTTCTCTCTTCTTTATATCAAATTCAGTCCCAATTACTTAACCCGTTTTAGACTAACACCTATAAAGATAAACAAACACACTTATTTACTTGAAAACCTAGGTGAGTATTTTCTAAGGTGTTACTTTCTACGCTCAAAATTCGTCCCTTTTCCTTAAATCACCTATGCCAATCTAAAGAAGCATACCATTCTACAGAAAGCGATACTTTTTTGAACTATCCTTCAACTATCCCTATAACTACCAAAATCTACTTAAGTATGCATACCATAAACTCATTTGACGTTTAGTCCCCGTATATCGTATACCAGGGTCCACAAAGTTAAGCAATTTTGACCTTGGGATTGTGTTTCTATTACACATAGAGTAGGGTAAACTGGGTACGGTTGTGCCAGGGTACGGTAGTGACAGTCGCAATTGTAACGAAACTATACGTAATACGGGGGAGGGGTGTGAGGGAGAAAGACGTGGCTCACAAGCCTAAACACGTTCCCCAATATTGCGTTAGCCGGCGCAGGACGTTGACGTAAGCAGGAGCCCACATTGCTTTTCAACAATCAAAAGTAAGTATTTTTGTTCGATTTCTTTTCCTAATTTCTGTTATTTTTAAACAGATAGATTATCTTGTTATTTTTTTCTTTAAAAGTTGGACATTAATATTTAATTACAAGTGATTTCTTTTTACGTAAAGTATTTGGCAAAATCATGGCGAATTTTTGTTTTCAAAATGATGCGTTGAGTACGATTGTGACAATTTTTTTGGGTACGGTTGTGACGAATATCTATACATATAAAAATCTCATATTATTATTTTTTGCTTTTAGATGTCCAGAATACGTTTGTGGAAGACCGGAGAGAGCAGTATGATGTAAAAAAATATAAAGATGCCGATGAAGAAGCGAAACAAGGGATTTCGTAAGTGTAGCACAAGCTACAAGCCTTTCTACAGCTACAAGTTTTAACAGAGTAAATGTTGTTTTGTTGATTGTTAAAACTATGTTTGTAAGCTTATTAGGTTAAACCATATAGGATATTATAGACCATTTTGATATATGTTTATGCGTGTCCCAACCGCCCTTGGTATGTGGCCGGTTGTGACACTTTCCCATTTTTTTTTAAATTGATCTTATGAGTAATACATTGTATTAAGGAACAATATATTAGTGTTTTTACGTACACAAATGTCCAAATTGCGATACAAGTTCCTTTTCTGGGAGCTAATTAGTAAAATAACAAAATTATTGGTGATCAAACGAAAATTGGCACAACTGTACCCAGTCTACCCTACCCGCACATTGACTAAATAGTTGACCCAATGGTTGACAAAAATATGTTTAATAGAAAATCTAGTTTCCAATAAAGGTTTTCAGCCTTTCTTATACAAGCTGGATACCTGATCTTTGTAATGTGCGGTCCTATCATTCATCTTCATACTGATTTATGAGCTCAAGCAAACTATCGGCTGACTAAAAGTTTGCAATGTTCGGGAGGTCTTAATTCTCCGTATATTGCTTGCCAGGGTCCCCAAAGTTAAGCAATTTTGACCTTGGTATTGTGTGTCTATTACCCAGTCTATTAGATGCCTTAGACAGATGCAACCAGTTTTGGTACGTGATAAGAATTTGTATTGTCATTTTTGTTGAAAAATGTGGAGGTTACAGATGATTTATAACCGATTTTTATTTTATTATATAAACACTAACTGTTTATTCAATATCCCTGCGGTTTGTGTCACTAGGGAATAGTTAGGTTTCAAAACAGTGAAAAAAGTTTATAAACAAGATGATTCCTCTTTGTCATTTTAGTATAGATTTTTTGTTTCAAGTGGTATTTGTAGTGTTTATATATAGTATTGTATATCTCAAAATTCAACAAAACACATAATGATACAAATCCAATTGTTTGCTTTTTTCGATACATCATATTGTGTAACTGATTATGCAATTATTTTCATTGATGCATTGTTAATTTGGAAAACAAAACACAACTACTGATATCATCAAGAAATAATTGCCGAGATTTTTTCCCAACTACCTACCTATATAATATATTGTCGTCCGATTCCACTCTAAGCAAATGCAGCTGAGTAGCTACCAGTGTCTATGTCTATCAAGCGACTATCTATCTGACCTTCTCAACCCATTTAACATGGCAACCCTGTACCCCAAGGTAGTTGTTACATTTTCAGGCTTCTGACTTCCCGTAACGACTGCCAAAGATATTCAAATGACAGCAGGAAACAACCAATTTCTCGTGTCTTCCGAAACCATTTTCAAAGGTGATAACAATAAATATTGTAGAGCTACTTAGCCAACGAGTAGTCAAACCTTTTTACTTTACTTAAATTAACAATTCAGGTCATGAACGGGGGCCTTGAAATATTTTATTATGAAAGCAGACTGTTTGGAAACGGTCAACGGAACTTACCTTAAGAATATTTGCATCCTGACTTTATATAAATCCGAAAGTAACTGTCTGTTATGAATTATATTGGATTATAATTTCATTTATTAAAATCTTTATATACTCGGTTATATACCTACTTACAATAGCGTCCAGAACGAAAGAGAACAGCGAGCTAATGACATAGTGCACTAACATTTACCTACGCAGACACATGTGCAACTTCCATTCCCTTAGTCTAATATTCTGATGGAATGGTCACCTCATGCAGCCGGAGAGAGATCAGGACCGACATTAACATGCTATTCTCATACCCCGTTCATCAAGTAAAACCTTCCAGATTTCGGCCTGCATTGTGAGAGTTTTAACCCACAGGGAGATTTCGGCTCGATTACTTTAATCATAAACATAGGTACGTCTAGCAGAAGTAGAAATCTACTACCGACTGGTTCGTATTTAAAACCTGTCTTACTTACATTTAGGTACATAATTGGTGTAAGTAGGCTGTTCCTTGACCTATGATATTCAGTCAAAAGGTTGACTAAGATAGTTGTAATGAATTAACTTTGACTACCTATTTGGTGCATTTTTGCTCATATAACTTTAAGCTTAATTAAATTTTTAGGCTTGGTTTCACTATTGGACTATAATACCTACGATATCCAAACCAAAACCAGACACATACTCGTCGCCTATTGGTCAAATCGACATTTTGACAACTTCCCAACGGATCGCAATGGTGCCCTCCACGATTAAACTCATATTTTAACAAAATCTATTCAATTTTTACAATGTGTCACAACTTAACAAACAGACATATAAAAATAACTTGACCTTCGTATTAACAATATTATTAAGAATTATATTTAAAACTGAAGGTCACGTTAAGAAGGACATTTATTATAGAGAAAACCTTAAGTAAGTTCAACATTCTTTAGTATTACGAAAACGTTCGTGGCTCTTTCAAATCAACAGACGAAAACGTGTTGTGTTGTGTGTATATTGTCTGGTGGAGTGTTTACTTTGGTAGAGTAAACAGTATAGTACTAGCAGTAGAATACTATCATCTACTTCTTACTAATAATATATATTGTCATCTTTAATAATGATTAGGTATAGTATTATAAGAATAGAATAGAATAGATTTATATTTATTTGCATAAAATGTAGGTAATTTTACAATCAGGTGTTACAACTTTATTTGACCCGTGTACATTCTGCCTAAATGGCATGCAACAATATGACTTACTAGCTGGTGCCCGCGACTTCGTCTGCGCAGGTTTAGTATTTCGAACAATATGTTTACAAATTGTAGCCTATGTGTTATTCTGATGTATAAGCTATATTATTGTAAAGTTTCATTAAAATCCATTCAGTAGTTTTTGCGTGAAAGAGAACATCCATACATCCATACATACAAACTTTCGCGTTTATAATATAAGTAGGATATTATTAAACATTATACACAAAACTAGAGCAATTCTTATTAATATCAATACGAATTTTATCCGTATGAGATGTGTCATTAGTTCGGGACAAAATTGGGACCACAGGGTACAAAAACTTGACCTCTCAAAATCTGTTTATCGCTAAAAATAACCGTTTTATGATAACTTTTTTTAAATCTCAACACCAAATTGAGCCATATTTCATTGCCATAAAAGTCAACTCTGTGATTTTGTTAAAAGGAGTAGGCGTTTATTCGAGTTCAAAAGAGAATACAAATATACATACACCTACGCTTTCTGTAAGTTTATTTAAAGTTCGCTCTGATTATTGAACCCAAAATACTTGTTTTTTTAGAAACAAAAATATTTAAAAAACTTTCCTCCACTGATACAGAAAGAAATATATATCAAAGGAAAATAAGACTCTTTGCCTAGGTATAAAATAACGCGAGTTATTTATAAAGTCAGTTTTAATTTAAAAAAATAAGTACTAAATACAATTATTAACCATTGGTATCTCTACTCTACCATGCTAGTAGCACTAGACTTAAATATGAGTGTAAACAGGTCATAATCCGGGAAAGCGTAAGCGCTAAGAAAAAGTAGACCATTGAGTCTTACTGACACGCTAACTTCATTTCCACACTTTTCTCGTGTTAAGACTATTATTACAAGAATAAAACTTCAATACTTTTAAAATAATCTCTAAATTGTTAAAACTGAGAGGGCATGGTTTTATAAACGCACGTAAAAATCACTAAATACAAGAATTTTCTAACAAGTCCAAACACAGCTATAATACCTACGATGTTCCATCAGGAAGTTCCAGTTGATATCTTCCTGCTCCATCATCAGATCAGTTCGACAGTACCATATTATTGTATTGTCATCAGAACTACATACAATACAACTGCCAATTTTATTGACGCTACGATTCTTGGAAGATGGTTAAATTAGTTACCTTAGATTCCATTACATAGTTATATACAAATCAAATAAAAGCGTATTAAAATGTCTGCCTGATACTAAAGGTATTGTTAAATTAACACTCAAAACACGCAATATGGCGGCCAAAAACGAGTTTTATATAAAATTTAAAAACTCCTTTCACTTACCTCCCAAGGTTTGTCCGCAAACCGACACGACAGTCGTAACAAAGAATAAACATAAAACTTTCATTTTTAACAAACAAACACTAATTTATTATCACAGAAAACTATATTTTTGATACTTAAAAGTTATTTTTCTAACTTTTTGAAGACGTTTTATTGAGTTTCTTTTTTAAAATTCAAATTTCACAGCAATGGCGCGACGCATGCGCGCTCGCGGTTTAAGGTGAGTGGGGTGGCGGTGTTGCCAGGTAATAATGTTGAAAGTACACGTTTGTAAGTATTTAAAATTGACAAATATTTTTGCGTAGGTACCTTTGTTTTTGTAGGTATGTATTGTTCTTTTTATTTTATGTACAAAAGTTTCTCTTCATTAGACTAAAATTTGCTAATTCTTATATCCTTTGTCTTATGTATTGTTCTATTATTTTATGATACAAAAGACTTATTAAACTACAAGCTGTTTCTAGCGGTTTTACCCAAATTAAATATAGCCTCTTTTACCTAGGAATAGTAGTTTCCAACAGCGAAATATTTTTTTTAGTAAATTCAGTATTTACATTCAAACAATACATTATTGTATTTACTAATCATATCGAAGTAATACTTGCGTATTATTTATTGGGTTAATTAAAATTAGTGCATGTTACATAGTTTTTTCGTTATATTAGTATGAAAATAATACATTTTACCATTTATAAGCGAGAATGTCTTAACTCGGCAACTCTATCACAGGTAGTACTCGATCACGTCAAACAAAAACAGTCTGTAAAAAGTTTAATCAAAATTCGAACTTAACCCTTAGACAATAAGATTCAAAATGCAATGTTGTCAAGCGTTACGTTCACAAAGCTACCATACAGGTAATTAAAAAGAAGTCTAATTACAAATTACTTCATTGTAATAATTATTTAATGATTGTGATTAATGAACATGCCAATTATATTAATTAGTCAGCTATGGACATAGAGAATGTAAAATATGGGTTTCTAGTTAAAATAACAGTTGTTCAAAGATGCAAAAAATAATCATAAACTGCATACGTTTATTTACACACCTACTTATTTTCTTATAATATACCTATTTATTTGTATGTAGCTGCCGTTGGTCTAGTGGTCACAAAAGTGACTGCCGTGCATGGGGTCACAAGTTCAATTCCCAGGTCTAAACAACGCTGTGAGATTAGAAACTTTTGTAAAGCAGAGCAAAAAGATGTTACACTCTTGCCTTTGCCTGAGAGCATGTTGAAAGTTCGTCTGCCCTGCGCCTGATCTTTCTGCCGCGTCGGATTGCTATCCGATGGGACAACAATCCGGACGCGGACGGATCGGGACGCGGAAATGAGAGGGAAGGAAAAGAAAGTGCACCTTTAATATACCTAATATACCCAATATTATAATTTCAAAATATCTAATACTCATGCGTATTAGGTATATTAAATCGGAGAATTGTAAATCTGAATCTGTCCGAATATGTGATCTTTGTAGTTATTGAAATGTATTAAACTTTCTTTCTTTCATTTTTTAATTGTATCTGATGATGTAATCTGTAGGTATGCTGAAGACAGTTTCGGCCAAGCTTTAATGTTAATATGTAACGACGGTTAGTCGTCACACTTTATTCGATTTCGTGATGGTAAATACTAATATTTCTGTAGATTTATCCGCGCTGTGTCAATAAAACTGACCGTTACCTCGAGCCGACATAATGTCAAAGTCTGTCTGTGGTCACAGCAGTCGGTTAAGGAAATACGGTCGAATGATCATTTTGGAACTCTTTTTGTTTTTATTCTGCCTTTACCCTTTATGGTCTAGACTGGGATGACGACATTTTGAAATGTGTCGTTTTTAGGAATTTATATTTCTGATGGAGTCGTTACGAGATGTCAGAAGTATGTAAGTAAGTCTGACACCAGTCTTACCAAGGGTTGTCCGGGTAACTGGGTTGAGGTGGTCAGATAGGCAGTCACTCCTTGTAAAACACTGGTACTCAGATGCATCCGGTTAGACTGGAAGCCGACCCCAACATAGTTCGGAAAGGGCTAAGCCGATGCCGAAAATGGCTTGGGAGATGATGATGATTTCTAAGGGAGTAATTTCTTATAGGTTAGGTATGCAGTATCAAAAGTTCCTTCCTAATATTATAAATGCGAAAAGTACTCTGTCTGTCTGTTTGTCACTCTTTCATTTCAATCAGAAATAACAATTAACTTATGTTCATAGATTGTCTAGAACCTGAAAAAAGCTATCGACAACTTTTTATCCAGCTGCGGCAAGTAGGTAGTTGCTGAATCTGGAACCGACTAACCTAAAAATGATCTACATTTTTAGAAAGGTATATTTAAATGAAATACTTGCAATAAAGTATATGGAGTGTTGGAATGTAATATACTGACACGATACGTAAGTAGGTAGCTACTTTTTATCGACTATAGTGCAGGTGCTATTTTTATGACGTTACCGTGTATCGATGTAGGATTTCCGTTTAATAAAATATCTTTGTAAAGAATGATCCTTTATCTAACTCCCGTAAAAATATCTTGAAATGAATCTAGGAATCTAGAGAAGATTGACAACTATTCTTAATTTAAATTAATTGGTCCTTTAAAATATCTCCAAGCTCTCTCTGTTTGACCCAAAGGAACTACTTTTCATATCTCGATAGAAAATATTTTTAACCCCCGACGCAAAAACGACGGGGTGTTATAAGTTTGACGTGTCTGTGTGTGTGTGTGTGTGTGTGTGTGTATGTGGCATCGTAGCTCCCAAACGGATGATCCGATTGTAATGCGGTTTTTTTTGTTTAAAAGGTATGTCAGTCGGGAGTGTTCTTAGCTATGTTTGGTGGAAATCGGTTCAGGTCTTCAAGGTCATCAGCTCGTTTGCTAGATGTGATAGGAATGTTACACGCTCAGTTTACTTGCAAGTATATGTGGGATCTGAAATTTGAAACACTAATGTCTTTTGGAACCACTGAGCTGGTCTGCTGTTAGGGCACGAAGGTAGGAGACGTAGCCCTGAACTGCCTTTTAGTAAACCCATCGAGTTTGGGCTCGTTGAATTTGTCTTGACGAGTTCTCTTCATGTTTCTGATTGACGAGAACCTGATGCTGGAAATGGGATGTGGCGGATGAAACCCTGGAATGCCGGAATGAAACGGATAAACCGATTTATATTTTTGCTTAAAATCTAGAATGTCCAAAGGTTAGACGTATGTTATTAGACGTATGTTATTAGACGTATGTAGGTCGTTTCATGACACTGAAATTCAGCGCTTACAGGAGGAACTTCATATTAAAGAAATTTGTCTTAGGGATATTTTCCACAAATATGAAGCTTCACAACAGGATTTGAGTAAGCGCATGCAAGAGGCCTGTGAGCTGGCAGACATAGTGAGGTGCAATGCAGAGAGGTATGAGTCATTGACAAATAACCTTTCCTGTAGTTGTACTTGCTCCCCGACACCTGAGCCCCAGTCTGTTACCCCGGCACCACAGGTGACTCAAGTGGCTGTCACACATGATTCTGATTCTATTACAGTTATAAATAAAAGTGTTACATACATTTTTTCTGACAAATTTGGTCAAGGATTAGGTAGTATATTTAATCAGTGTTCGCAACAATATGTCATTAATAATTGTTTACCTGGTGCCAGTTTTAGCCACTTAATAAACACTATTAAATTGACAAAGCTAATCCCATACTCTACTATAATATTGCTTTATGGAGATAGCTTTAATGTTACAAAAAAAGATATTATAGATTGCATTAGTCTTGTTCTACATTTAAGTGAAATAAATAAATGTAAATTCATAATAGGTGCCTTACCTTACTCTTACAGTTTGACTGAGGAACAGAATAGGCACATTTTCAATCTTAATATGTTAATGTACAATAGGACTAACCGTCTTGACTCTATTTCAATTTTTGATGTTAATCAGTTTGATAATAGATTTCAATTAACTGAATATTCTATGTATTTGCCACCTAGCTGTAGACGACACATTGCTAATCTTTTAGCATATAATATACATATAGACACAGGTACTTGTCATGTATCTTCGAATATTGTTAGTAATACTACTAACATTACTATTGATACGCCTACTAGTTTAAACTATTAGGCACGACAACAGGTGAGTCAAATGTTTTGAATCTTGTACATCAAAACATGCAGGGCTTATCTGGCAAGGAGTTAGAGTTAAGTTTGTTTTTGGAAGGTTTTAATGTTCATGTCTTATGTTTGACTGAACATTGGTTAAAAGAACCCGAAATATTGTTTTTAAACGATAGCAAATATACTGTACAAAGTGCGTTTGTAAGGAAGAATGCCATACGAGGTGGATCTTTAATATTAGTTTCTAACGAGTTAAAATGTAAACAACGACAGGATCTGGTTAAACTTTCTGTCGAGCGCACTATCGAGTTGTCTTGTGTAGAACTTGAGCGATATGTTATAATTTGCGTATACCGCCCCCCCACAGGTGATTTCAACATATTCGAGTCAGTTATAGAAGACTTGTTTAATAAATTGAAATCTAATAATAAACGTAAAATAATATGCGGAGATTTTAACGTAAATATATTAGAGGTAGATTCTCCATTAAGTATTAGACTCGTAAACCTATTTAAATCTTATAACTTAGTCAATTTGTTTTTTGAACCTACAAGAATCACGGCCACTTCTTCAACTTGCCTTGATAATATTTTTTGTGATTGTGCAGCCTCAAGTTGTATGCTTCTTAATAACCTGACGTCTGACCATTGCGGACAAAGTGCTTGTTTTCCCATGGTAATCCACAAAAAGCCATTGAAAATTGAATGCAGGCCTGTTACAGCTAGTCGATGTAGTAAATTTAAAAGTAATATAAACAAAAAACTTAAACCTTCTATTCTTGCAAATGAAGATCCTAATGTCATGTATGGATCACTCTTTGATGTTGTAGAAAAGGAATTCAATTCCACGTTTAAGACTAAAACCATGACTGTCAATGCTACCTCTGCCAACTTTAATAAATGGGCTACTGAAGGTATTTACAAAAGTCGAGCGAGGCTTTACGAGTTATACGGTATGAAAATGTACAGGTTTGATACTCCATTCTTAAATTATGTTAGAAAATATTCAAAATTATTTAAACAAATTTGTAATGTTGCTAAAGCAAAATATATAAGTAATACAATAAAAAATTCTTCCAATAAAGTAAAGACTACTTGGAAAATTATTAATCAGGAAACTGGAAAATCGACAAATATTGAGAATAAATTAGAAATATTCGCTGATAATAAACGTATTAGTAATGCGGCTGACGTAGCCATGGCATTTAATGAGTTCTTTGCTAGCATACCTTTAACTACGACTCGCTCCTTGAGTTCTTCTGCTACGGACGCTGAGAGTCTCCTGCATAATAGTGTCCCTAAGTGTGACGCTATTTTTAGTTTTGAGCAAATAACGCCAATTGATGTTATTAATGTTTTTAATTCGCTGAGCTTAAAAAACAGTGGTGACTATTGGGGTATTTCCATTAAACTATTAAAGAATATTATCGACATTGTTGCCCCCTATCTTGCTATCACATTTAATAAATGTATTGAAACCGGAGTTTTTCCCGACCTAATGAAACTAAGTAAAGTCATTCCTTTATTTAAATCAGGCGATAAGAAGGATGTAAATAATTTTAGACCCATATCCATCTTACCCGCTTTTAGTAAAATATTCGAAAAATTAGTACTCAAGCAGTTACAAAGATATTTCAATGTTAATAGCCTCCTTCATAGTGAACAATATGGCTTTACAAAAGGTCGTTCGACAACAGATGCTGGTGTAGCTCTTTTAAAACACATTTTTAATGCGTGGGAAAACTCTCAGAATGCCATTGGAGTATTCTGTGATCTCTCCAAAGCATTCGATTGTGTGCACCACGATACGCTTCTACGTAAATTACGTTACTACGGAGTCCAAAATGAAGCTCTTAGCGTAATAGAATCCTATTTAAATAACAGAGTGCAATGCGTAGATGTCAATGGCGTCAAATCATCAGGTTTATCAGTCCAATTAGGTGTGCCACAGGGCTCAATATTAGGTCCGTTCTTATTCCTGGTATATATTAATGATCTACCATACCATCTGAAGAATATCTGTGACGTTGTACTGTTTGCAGATGACACTTCACTTATTTTTAAAGTCGACAGAAATAGGGATCACTTTAACGACGTAAACAGTGCACTTTCGTTGGTTACACACTGGTTTAGTACTAATAACTTGGTCTTAAATGCGAAGAAAACAAAATGCCTTAAATTTACTCTACCGAACGTGAAAAACCTAGGCCCGAATATTATATTAAGTAACGAGGTTCTAGAAACTGTCAAATCCACAGTATTTCTTGGTATATCAGTCGATAGCAGTCTTCAGTGGGGCTCGCATATAGCTAGCCTCGCGGGAAGGCTTAGCTCAGCTGCGTACGCCGTCAGAAAAGTAAGACAATTCACTGACGTAGAAACAGCTCGAGTAGTCTATTTTAGCTACTTTCACAGCGTTATGTCCTACGGTATTCTTCTGTGGGGCAAAGCTGCTGATATTCAAAACATATTTGTATTACAAAAACGAGCTGTTCGTGCGATATACCGGTTAGGTAGTAGACACTCGCTAAGAGAGCTCTTTAAAGAAATAGGCATTCTTACTGTGGCATCACAATTTATCTTTGCCAATATACTTTACATTAGGCAAAATATTCATTTGTACACCAAAAAAAGCGATGTTCACAGTATTAACACTAGAAACAAGCACAAACTGTGTGTACCCACTCACAGACTTCATAAGGTTCATGGATCATTTTTGGGGCTCGGTATTCGCTTTTATAATAAACTACCTCTAACTTTACTACAATTACCGTTTAACGCATTTAAATTACAAGTAAAGTCAATTCTTTCAAAGAAGGCTTACTATAGCATTAATGATTATTTAAATGATAGGAATAGTTGGTCGCTAAGTTGAACGCGAGGCAGCTCATTCTTGTTATCACTATAACTAAATTATTAACTTATTATTATTGTTTACATTAATTGACATTACTTCGGACATTAATTCTGAATTATAATTGAGTTTATTTTTATTTACTTAGGGAAGTTTTGTTAAACTTTGCTTAGCATTGTTTCTTTATGGCTTGCTAGTGACTGCAGCATTTCTTACATGTTCTACTTTTGTTGAATAGCAGCAAACACGTCATGCTCCCTTAGACGGTATGGCCAGCGGTAGCGTTGGGGGTCGGGTTGTCCCCTTCCCTCAAAAATGTGCGAAGGGGGCGATGGCTGATCCTCGCGTTATACTCGTGAACGGGTGCTGCTGGCGGTACCAGGTCGTGTTGATGGCTATTGACACTTTATCAATTTTAGTATGATTTTCTATTAGCTTTTTTTTTGAAGAAAATAATACTGTAGTCCTAGCAAGTACACCTTGTTTGTGTTGTACAGCTACAACGTAAACATCTATGCGCATGTAGGTGGGCACGCTGATTCTATGCTTATATTAAAATACATTTTTATTTTATTAACAGGAGGCTTTAGATACACTTAATGGACTATAAGAAATGCTTGAGTACTTAGTCTTTATAGGTGTAAATCTGTGTGCTAGCCTACTTGTGTTCAGTTTGTTTTTTTTTCCTTTTTTAATTTTATATAATAGTTATCATGTGATAATGATATTTTTATGACTTTTTGACTTGTTTTGTATACATTCTGGTTCTTCAAACCTTACAGACAGACATGTGTTGCTGGGGAGTTTGTTGCGCCACTTCTTCTTCCCAGCAAAAACACATAGGAAGTGGTGAAGGGCGGGCGTTTTTGGGGGCTGTCTTTTGTTTTTGACGTTCGAAAAGTGCTGATTTATCAGCCTAATTTGAATAAACGATTTTGAGTTTGAGTTTGAGTTTGAGTTAATCTTTATAGTTTCTCAATCTGTGCAATTCTCCAAGAGCCAGTTTGTCATGAGGATTGTTAAACAGCTTCCTTTGGCCGAGATCGCATATAGCGACCCCATCTTAAGATAAAATAAATTAAATGAAAGAAGGAAAAACTAAGGAGCTCCTTTAAAAAGCATGAAATAAAATTAAATTATAAATTTAAAAAAACCCCCGACCCAAAAAAAGTACGCAATAATTATGACAAAAAGTTAAAAACGCTGAACGCTATAAAAAGCAAAAAATAACTTTTAACACTACGTAAACTAAATTTTGACGTGTCGGGGGACCGCTTTTTACCTTCATAAATACTTACATAAATCAAATGATACCTACCTAATTACAACATTCGTTTACCCGTATCTAAAGTAATGAATTAGAGCGGTCCCCCGATACGACAAAATTTAGTTTACGTAGTGTTAAAAGTTATTTTTTGCTTTTTATAGCGTTTAGCGTTTTTAACTTTTTGTCATAATTATTGCGTACTTTTTTTGGGTCGGGGGTTTTTTTAAATTTATAATTTAATTTTAAATGGTTCAATAGTTTTTCAGGTCGCCTCCAACAGGTACTTATCTGTGGAGATCTAAGGGGCAGGCCTATGTGCAGCAGTGGACGTCCTATGGATGAGATGATGATGATGATGATGATGATGAATAGTTTTTCATGAAAGCGAGACAGTTACTTGCACATATTTAATATAAAAAAATATATGTCTAGATTCATACCCAAATCAAAGACTAGGTATGTAATGTAAATATGGTAGAATTCTGCCCTTTCCCCTTCAAAAAAACTGAGTAATATAACCTCACAGTACCAATCCCCCATTTTTAATTAACCACAACCTTAGAACGAGATAATCTAAACACAAATAAATAAAACAACAGTCGTCCACTGATCTGTATTTACCGCACAAATTAAGATTGAAAATGTTTTCTTGCCCCCAAGCCGATTTATAAGACGGGCAGCGTTAATGAAACTGGGCCATTTGTTCTTTTTATGTAATGTTATATGTTTTAATTTAAGGGTGTTTTTAACCGACTTCAAAAATAGGAGGAGCTCAATACATCGAGTGTAATGAGACTAATGATCATGTTTTGGAAGGTTCGTAAACTGTAGGTCCCCGGCTGTCATTTGAACTTCTTTGGCAGTCGTTATAAGTAGTCAGAAGCCATTAAGTCTAACAACTAGTCTTACCAAGGGGTATTGGGTTGCCCAGGTAACTGAGTTGAGGTAGTAAGATAGATAGTCGCTCCTTGTAACATACTGGTACTCAGCCAGCTGCATCCAGTTAGACTGAAAGCCGACCTTAACAGAGTTGGGAAAAGGCTAGGCAGGTGATGATGCAGAATGATTTTTAGTTGCCAAATATTTATATTACAATATTGAAATGCTATTGTTGGTCAAGGAGGAGCCAACTTATGTATAAAAAAAAAACAACTAGAAAACAACTACTCCTCCACATTGCTGTCATTCTTCTATCTTAGAGCTCTGCCTCATTAAGACGCCATGGCGATATCGCCGGCTACGTATACAGCAGTTGTGATTTCTCTAGCGTCGCCCACCAGGGCCAAGACCTGCCGAGGCTGCTGGATTGTTCGAGACAGTTACCGCGGCCCTGGTACATAAAAGGTCTAAGAAGAAACATGATGGGTTTTAGTCAGTAAGAGTAACACTCCCTCACGCTGCACCCACAGCGAGAGAGGTCATTTCATGATATTTCATAAAAAGAAAAACAATGGACGGCAATTTTTTTTAAAGAAAATCGTGTTTTCCGCCGGTCTGATATCGGCTAAATACCTGATCTTTGTAATTCATCTTCATACTGATTTATGAGTGCGAAACTATTGGCCGACTAAAACTTTGCAGTGTGCTCTTTTATTTATAAAGCCTAATAGTAAATTAATTTCCATTCTATATTCTAACAACTGAATACGTCAACTAGTACCTAACATTTATAGGGCCACAAATAGTGTGGGCAGCTAGGTTCGAACAAATTAAGATGGAGAGAGCTGTCACGAGACGATCGCAGGGCTTATCCTTATTGCAATGGTAGATAGGTAGGTGGTACAGTTAAAGTAGGGATAGTTCTGTGTTCTGAGCACTTGTTGATTTAACCAGAACTGGAAAATAATGTCAAGAAACTGACATTTTGTTCTGTGGTTACAGCTGAAAGGAAAAATCTACAAAAGGTAACCAGAAAAGTGAAAATTTGAAGGAGAGGGAAAGCTGGTGTTAGATACAATTTCCATAGGCAAAATGACTGAAAAACAGTCTACAGTTTACTAAATAAGATGAGCCTTAAACTAGGCCGAAATCGCATTGTGGGACTTAAGACTTTCAAAAAGCACCATGGAGTCTGGAAGATATTGAGAGATACATACATCAGAGAGCACGTAAATGTCAGTGCGGTTTATCCTATATCCGAATAGGAATAGTGAGTATCAGTCGTATAAGTCATTATAAGTCACTATAAGTCCTGCGCAGTCACTATAAGTGCAAACAGTTATTTAATTTCAAAGATCATATCATAAAATTGCAGCCACTTTCATAAAAAATAATGCAAAAAAAAAACACGAAAAATCAACACCAATTTTCGCGAGCACCGAAATGAATCAAAAACAGATATGTAAGTACATATCATTATAATCCGATATTGCGTACATATGACTATAAATCGTTTATGTAAAATGATAGGTCGGAGCGTTAATTGATAGCGTCGCGACGCCTACGCTGTGTGTTCAGCCTTATCTGTGAAAGTGAATGAAATGGGGTAAGCGTGAATGATTCGGGGCGGGGTGGGTTCTGTTGTATAAATTTATATTGTTCGTATGCTATTTATGGGAGATAATCGATCGTGAAATAGCTAACCAGATCCCACTTATATTAAAAACGTGGAGGTTTGGATATGTGACTGTGTTTCTAGCTCAAAACTCTCTTAACATTAAGTATTATGCAGTTTTTCAAGGAGCCATATAACGAACGGAGAAAACTTTTTTCACTTATTCTTCTTCTGTAAATTTTACCATATAATACGATTTTAAGTGTTTAAAAAAACAAAAAAACCAAATCCTATGAAAAGCTTAAATGACAATCAACACAAAGTTGCAGAATTTCGGAGTAAATTTTTTTATTGAGCTTTTACAGTAAGAAAACGAAGCTGGAAATTGTTGCTAAAGTTTACAAAAACACAAAAAAGTGATTCAACATTTTCCTTAAAGTTTACATTCTTAAGCGTTTTTCCCGACCCCTTACGGAACTCTAACAATAATGTACGCGCGACTAGAGGTGTTGAGATTTCAGTCGCGTTTGGGATCGCTCGCTGTAACGTCTAAATCCCGACAAATTGTATTGTTCCAATTTATTTAGTTCTTTAGTTCTCTAAAGCTTAGAGAAAGACATTGTGTACGGAATAGTCGGGGAAAGAACACTGGTTTTAGTAGAGGTAAGAATTTTGAAGCCATTTATTTTTTAATATGTAAAATGTACCGAATTAATTTCAAAGAAATCCAAAAAATCATTTCTGTGGTTTAAACCCTTAGATTAGTTTTCACATATTTTTTTATTATCAAGATTGTATTAACAAACTTAGACGACCGGACAGTTAAAACAACTTTGCAAGTAAAATAACAATAACAGACTTAAATAATAGAACGGAAAATATCTAAATAATTTCTAAGAAAAAAAAACTTACATTTTTATAAGCTGCAAAACAAAATAAGTTGTCTATCGTAAATTAAGAAACATTTCTCTTCAGAATCAAATGTTTTAAATGCAATATAAATGTTATAAAACAGTAAAATAATGAACTGTGCTGAAAAAAATTAACCTAAACACATTTGACACGAGTTTGTAAGTTATTTTTATATACCGAGTTCTCGGAGTTGGTTTCTCCATTTTTCCTTAGAGGCCAGTTATGAAAACTTAAAAGAAAAGTGTTATTAACACAATTTCCTGGAAAAGGGCCCTCGGACTTAACTTGGGTGTTGATCTTCCTCAAAACGAATCTGACTTCTCGCAATTTATTTAATTTCGTTCTCTTATTTAATCTCAAATTGACCAGATGAATTAGTTGAGTTTGACCACTTGAAAATCCCTTTGAAATCCACCTCATCATCACCCGAGCCTTTTCCCAACTATGTTGGGTTCGGTTTCCAGTCTAACAGGATGCAGCTGAGTAACAGTGTTTTAGATGGAGCGACTGCCTATCTGCCCTCCTTAACCCAGTTACTTGGGCAACCTGGTAAGACTGGTTGTCAGACTTACTGACTTCTGATTACCCGCAACGACTGCCAAAGATGTTTAATGACAGCCGTGATTTACAGTTTAACGTACCCTTTGAAACACAGACATTGGGTTTACAAGAGGTACTTAGGTACATAGAGGTACAAACTTAAAAAAACGTTGCATTGGTATTTGCCTGACTTGGAATCGTTCCCACTTTCCCAAAAAAATCTATAACGGAAAAACCCATCAGTTTTCAATCTACAACAAAAACGTGGATTCACTATAAAAGCTCGGTATCTAATCAATTGCTAAGAGCCCTTCAGATTTGAGGAGATAATACCTGCGTTATCACCCCCCGATGTAAAAAGTACTTAATTTGCACAGATTACAATATTATTATGGAAAGGGAAATCGGCGTCATCAATGTACCTAAAAGTAAGCGCATACTACAAACTTTTAGTCGGCCGATAATTTGTTTGGGTTTATAAATCAGTGTGAAGATGAATGGAAGTGCACACCGACGTATCAGACCGACTAAAAACCTTTCACTAAAAAAAAAGTGGGGTCCGAATGCCCACATTCTATTTAAAGATCTCTCTAGACGGCTGGTTGACGCTTCTCGTGACCAGAAGGCTGGCTATTATCTCGGACAAAGGATCAGCATGGCGATCCAACGAGGTAATGCTGCCAGCCTCTTGGGCACGCTCCCAGTCGACAGCGATGGTTACGAATTTTTTTATGCTTCTTAGTTTTTTAGTTTTAGGTGTTTATAGAAACATTTTTAAATACAATTGAAAGAAGAACTAGCATATGTAAGTAAGTAACACACATAGATGCCGTTTATAATTTCAGAAGGATAAGTAGAATTGGTGTCGTCGCTTCATATTTTCTTTTTATTTAAAATAATTGAATGTCGCATTCATTTCTTTTTTTTCCAAGCATCAGGCCAACAGTTGGCTGACTGTTTAGTATGCAGTCTACGCCCAGACTTAGTGCAAACTTTGATTTTTCCATATTGAAATATAATATCTGATAGCGGTATATGTGTTAAAATATAAAGGGACGTGATATTTTTTGTTTTTCACGTTTGAAAGGATGCCGCTATCTTTTGTTTTATGTGTGGGTTTTCCTACGAATTTGTAAGTTTCACGGAAATCTATGTATGATTAACCGAAATACTGAAACGTCACTTAAAGTCCACTTAAAAATATATAAGAGTGTTGTTTGAGCAGCTTTTAAAATTAAGTGTGTCAGCGTTTAGTCGTATGTCTGTGAAAAATTAGAAAGCTGTTTCCTGCAGGTTTACCTGTACCTTAAGGGAATTTCTTCCCGCACTCGGACAATAAGTAACCTGGCTTATTCTGACTATGAGCTATAAATACTTGTTAGAATAATACGGTTTTCTAAAGTACTCAAGTCCATATTGGCCAATAGTAAGTTCATGAATGCTAAGAAATGGCACAAAACACAAAAGTTCCAAAGAAACTTCCTAACTAAACTAAAATAATTTCATAGTATTCAGAAGATTTTACTTTCTTCTACACAACTATGTATTCTTTATTTCACCATCTTACTTTCTTGTACATAACTTCAAAGTATTGTATGTTTTCTTTCAGCCAACATTTTAGTCAAACATGCGATGCTAAAATCAACATGGGCTCTACAAACACATTTTTACTACTTCTACTATTCAAAACTTGCCTCAGTCAAAACCTTTACCACCTTTTCAAGCAAATCAATGAAGAAACTGGCAACTTTAGCAGAAAAGCAGCCAATCTAGCATGGGAATCTTCAATTAACCCTGGCAACCCTGAGCTACCAGCTCGCTCGGCTATATATCAGAAAAGTCGATTAATATGGCAACACAAAACGTGTGATAAACTGGCAACACTGTATAATCGTCAGTCGTTGAACAGCACTCAAGAGAGGCAGTACTATTTGTTGTGTAGGGGGCCGGAGTTTACTTATGAAGAAACTAGGTATTTATTAAAAGTTTTATAGAAAAGAAGCCCAATTCTATGTCATCATCATCAGCCTTCTGTATTGTCTCAATGCAGGACATAGGCTTCTTCTCATATAGAGAAGGAATGAGCATTAATTACCAGGCATGATGTTTACATACTTATAGTCCAAGTTTTCTTCACTTTTACTCACTCATTCACTCAGTCATTGGTGTCCAATTTAGGTATATTTAGAAAGTACAAATAACATAGAAAAGTTTAGTTGATAGGATCGAATCCGCACACGACGTCGTACTTGAGAGGCTGGTCCTTAAACAAGTAGGCTACCACAACTTCATGTATCATCATCTCCGCTAAATCAAACTTTTATTTTTAGAACTACAAGTAATCTATACGAAGAACTACAATCAATTTACTCAGACGCCGAAATCTGCATCCCAAGTGACTCAAACATATCCTCCGACAATTTGACAGCTGTCGAAGAAGCCATCTTGAATTATCTGTCAAACGTCAAACAGTTCTTCCGTTACGAATATGGCGATTCAAATCTATTTGCCGCCAAAATTGCTGTCAGCATAAACGTACAAGAAAATGAGGTTCTATGTTTGAAAGGTGAAGCCGATTTTGAGAAATTGATGGCTTTTTCGAGAAATGAGGCGGTTTTGAGATGGCTGTGGCAAGTTTGGAGGGAAAAAGTTGGCCCTCCAATGAAGGAGCCTTATAGAAGATTGGTGGCTATTGAAAATAGAGCTGCTAGAAGAAATGGTAAGTATCCGAAACATTTAGAACTAAAGGTATACCATAACTCGCGTTCCAAGCATTATTTCGCACATCCGAATAAAAACGTATTATGACTATTACATGACTCTTCTAATGTACATTATACCTAGTACACAAGCATTTGCGCAGACACAAGTGCACTCCCTATTCCTTCACTCTAATAGCCCGATGGGACGGCAATCCGACACGACCGGAGAGAGAATAAGCTTAGCATTAACATTTGCTTGCTCTCCCATGCACGGATATATCAAATCCCAACTTCCAAACTCCGGGCTGTATGTAAAAGGTCACGAGTGGTTTGGGTAGGACTCAGGAATAAAATGAGACCCCGAGCACAGACTTCAACTACTACACCAACAAGCAGCTACACTACATAACAACATTGTCATATACTCCATCATTCAAAATTCAACAGCTTCTCACACAACCTTATATATTCCAGGTTATCCCGACATAGGCGCCTCCTGGCGTGATGAACTGGAGATACCAATGCTGCGTCACCTCTGCCGCCATCTATACGAAGAGGTGAAGCCTCTATACAGGCTCCTACATGGCGTCATGAGGTTCTATCTACGAAGGTTCTATGGGGATATCGTGCCAGAATATGGGGCTATTCCTGCTCATTTGTTGGGTATGTTGGTATTTGTGTTAGTAGAAAAGTCTGAAACCATAAGCATTAAGCGGGCTGATTAACGCTTAATTGTTCTCTGTGTGGGAGAGCCTGTGCCCGGCAGTAGATAAAGACTGATGATGATGAAGAACTTGTTGCTAAGCTACAATCTGACGAGATGACCAATCGTTAGGTAAAGCAACGCTTGGCAAGTTCTTCGGTCTGGGAATGTGTGACTATCTTGTCATGACGAGTTCTTCAGCGTTTCGAAAGCACGTTATGTTGGTGGATCCCGGCACTAAACATTTTTGGCAGTCGTTTCGGAAAGTCAGAAGATAGAAAGTCTGACATCCAGCTTTACCAAATGGTATCGGGTTGACCGGGTAACTGGGTTGAGGAAATCAGATAGGCAGTCGCTCTGTGTCGCACACTTTGGGTATACATAGTCCGAGAAAATCTAGATGGATGATGGTATTTTGTGATAGATTTATTTGTAGGAGTAAATATCTTATCTCATGGAAGTGAACTTGTCTCTATTAATAAGGCTTTATTTTCGTTCGTATGGTATTTTATATTATTTAATGATGAATATAAGGCTATTGGCCTATAATCCGACTATAATTAATCGGATTAAGAGCTTTACGCTTCGTAGAGCTAATTATTAAAAAGCATCTTCACTTTATTTTTTTACTTAATTCGACGTTAATTTAAAAAATATGTTGTCTGGTTACCATAAATTATTTTCTCTTGGATCTCCAAAAATAGTTTTAATGTCTATGAACTGATTTACAATCGAGCTAGACTTTTGGTAAAATCTGTTGACAGAGTCACAATCCTAAAGTAGATTTATGTGGAATGCTCGGGCAAGCGGCAGGCCATTATTTCTAAGAAAACATGCGGTACATTAAACAATAAGAATCTTTAATTACTTGACTCAGAAATTAATTTAATTTGGATCCAGTAAGGAATGACACGATGGGTCCATAACTATTCCGTTTGATTCGTGGGAGTGTAATAAATGTACCTCCAATTTATTTTCGAGCAATAAATATTTCCACCTCGACGGCGCAATGGTCACCATGCCGGACTGCCGAACCTGAGGTCCCGGATTCGATCCCCGGTTCGGTCGACATTTGTGTGATGAGCATGCTTGTTGGCTGTGGTCTGGGTGTTACAATATGTATATCATATGTAGTTTATCAGTTGTGTAAGCACCCATATCACAAACAATAACTTACCATGGGGCTAACCGACCGTGTGTGAAAAGGTATCCCTACATTATATTATATATTTATTAAACAAGTTATATCTTGATCTATCAGCCAACCATAAGAAATGAAAAATAAATTCCATTCTATCCAAACGAATATTAAGAAATCGCCCTTCGGTCCACTCTAGGACCGAGATTTCTAAAAGGGTAATTTGTTCCTGAAGGGGACTTAAAGGAGGTTTTTATCCATTCAGTAATATTTCAGGTAACCTCTGGTCACAGAACTGGGAACCTTTGGCGGATCTTCTGTTGCCACAAACTATAGATTTGGATGAAAGCATTAAGAAGCTCAATTGGACTGTTTTACACATGGTTAGTTGAATTTTATTTAGTTTTCACTCATGCACCAAAATATATACAATTATAACTTCTTACATTATATTTTCACACTAGTTTCTCCAGCGGTTTCACCCAGATAAAAGTAGCGTTTCTCGATGTGTGCGACTTTTCAAATCAATTTGGTCTATTAGTTCCTTAGTTTAACCCAATCAAGCAAACAAAAAGTATTCAGCTTCATAATATGCAAATGGAGACAGATATTTAGATACCCTACATAACAAAACTATTTATGTTGCATGCAATATTTTCTATAATATATTCAAATCTACAGATATTCTAAAATAATTTAATAGATCTTTAAAATATAATATATCTTAACCCTTTCAGGTTAGAAGAGCAGAAGATTTCTACCAATCCATGGGTCTGCCGGCCATGACAGACAAGTTTTGGCGCCAATCAGTGTTTGCGCGGGAAAACAGTGACACGCGCTGTCACGGCACTGCGGCGGACATGTTTCAAGATGGCGACTTTAGGTAAGCGTTTCAAGAGTTCTTTATGTACCAGGGCCGCGGCAACTCTTTCGAACAATCCCACAGCCCTGTTAGGGAAGAACAAGCAATGCTAAAATCTTGGTTTCGAATAATAAATGGTCATGATAAAATGATGAGTGGGTTCTTCTCTCTCAAAGAACCTGTATTAGGCTGATACAAAAATAATCGTAAAGCTGAAAGGGGATTAAAAGGTCCTTATAAAGAGCCAAACTTAATTCACTAAAATCTAAGCTATCTCTTCTCTATTCATATGAAGGAAAATCTTATTTGTTACACTATTTATTGCTCTTAAATGGCTTAACTGATTTAGCTGAAAATTGATGATCGATAATAATAGCATAGGATTATTATACCTATCCCCAATAGTTATGGGAAGCAGTTCCTTCAGGACACTGGTAAAACCGCATATAAAAGCTAGTGTTGTGTTTATTTTCAGACTGCTGTACTGTTCTGGCACTTCTAAAGAAGACTTCTACGTGCTTCATCATGAACTTGGTCACATACAGTATTACATGTCTTACGAACATCAACCACCTATATTTAGGGTAAGAAAACTTTATATTTATAAGACAATGCCCATTTCACACACTCAAAATAAATATAGTTTCCTTCAATTTCGTGAAATAAAACATCTATACTTAGGATCTACTGATAATTGATAATTGAACATAACAACGAGAAAAAATAAGGCCTTGGTTTACCTATATACTTCGCTATCTATATTTGACATAGCCTATTAGGAATATACTTACAAGCCACATTATGGCGGAATATGCTGAAACAATAAAAAAGCAACACTTTAAGTACCATATTTTCGATCTACCAAATAAATATTGGATATACTTAATATTTAATTTCTATTCAATACTTCGTTAATTCATGTAGCAAAGAATAACAATTTATGATTATAAAAGGATGCACAATCGGTTTAATTATATGCCTAATCTCTACGGTATTTAGAAAAATCTCTTATGTTTCAGCAAGCCAACACAGCACTCCATGAAACTATAGGAGACACGATAATGTATGGGGTTCTAACACCACAACATTTGAACAGACTTGGTCTCATTAACGACTCCTTACTCTATACAATGAATGTACCACAAACAGAGAGTCCTATAGTTCAAGATAATAATATTGATCATAATCATAAAGAATGCAGAAGCGAGAAAGATGAAGATTTTGATACTACAAAAGATAGCAAAGAAACATTACTTACAAATGTCTTAGAAGCAACAAACAATAATGAATTTAAACTTGCTATGAAGAAATTGAAAGCTAAAGACTATGTACCATTTACTAAAGTAAATGAAAAATTGAATGAGCCACCACCTAACGTTTTTGAAGACAAAGACATAAGTACAGATTCAGTGCTTCTTCTAAAAACAGCTTTAAATAAACTACCACAGATACCATTTTCGCTTCTCATAGATGAATATAGATGGAAGTATTTTGAAGGGAGTTTGAAAAAGGAGAATGGGGAATTTTGGGTCATGGCTAGAGAGTTGCAGGGAATAGCACCGCCTGGTGAGAGAGGGGAGGAGTATTTTGATGTGGGAGCGAAGTTTCATGTTCCTGATAATACTCCTTATATCAGGTACCTACCTTATTTTGTACATGTGTCGGAAAAAGGGGGAAAAAGTACCACTTGGCTATACAATTCTGAAGTTAGCAATTTGACTCCTTGCGCAATTAATCGTTCTGACATTGCCCAAAATTTTTGCTTTTCCGATATTATTAGCCTATTATTGTCTTCACAATAGTCAAATATATTGCGTGAGGAGTCACATCAAAATTGCAAAGTTATCTGACGCCAATTATAGTTCTAAAAGCACACACCTTCATATTACTTCATATCACCTTCATAAGTATTAAATCATATAATATTAAAATCAATAAAACTGCATTCCAAGAGCCATCCGTAATTTCAACCGCGTCTCATTGTATCTACTCCGCGTACCCAAACAAAAATAACTCTTCCTCGATAAATGGGCTATCTAACACTAAAATAATATTCATAAAAACTTTAAATCCTTCCAGATACTTCCTCAGCAGTTTCCTCCAGCACCAGCTCTTCGAGAAGCTATGTAAAGCAGCAGTCTTCGGCCGTCGCAGCGTGGACGGTGATGTGCCAGATAGCATCAGTCTGACGCGGTGCGATATATACGGGTCTAAGGCTGCGGGGAAGATTTTGAAGTAAGTATCGTTAGAATTCGACGCCGTTTAATGAGTAATAACTGTTTCCCGCGATTTGATCCGCGTTTTAAGAGTTCTACTTCTTGCAACAGGGTAAAAAAACAGCTTATGTCCTTTCTCAGACTCTAGAGTCTCATACATACTACACATATGCATGTATACATAACCTACTTCTGAATACTGGACTATCTGTATAACAAACATTTAAATTGGTTCGGCACATAAAGAGACACAGAGAAAACTTGGTTCAAAAACTTGCAGGATTTTGAGTTACATAATGTTTCTATGTATTATAATTATTTGCTTTACTAATGATTTAACCATAACCATATCTTTGAAAGAGATGAGTCAAGCGGTCGAAGTTTACATCTACATCTTTTTGCTAGAAGTTTAAAACTACATACTTTCTCATAAGAATTTTCATATTATTTTCAGAGATTTCATGTCACGCGGCCACTCGCAGCACTGGAGAGAGATCTTACGACAAACGCTAGGAGAAGACGACATATCAGCAGCAGCTATTAATCGCTACTACCGACCTCTGTACGAGTTATTAGAGAAATTCGTGCGCGCGCATAGAGTTCCTATTGGCTGGTAAACAATTAGAAAAGACAATGTAGGTTTTTTTGTTTTTTTTTTTTTTCTAGTCAATTGTTTTATTTTCTATTTATACGATGTGTCTGTAATAAGTTTCAAATAACGCGATCGAGGGTACAAAATTGAAAACAAACTGTATTTTTGAAAAACTTCTTGGAAATTGTTGTTTTTTTCTTGAAATTTAATTTCTAGTCATATTTATATCATTAGCTGTAAGGATATACATACATATATTATCATAAAATAAATCGATGTAAAATAAAACGAAATTTTAAATTAACAATAAATACAATTTATTAAATTAACATTAAATAATGTATTTTTATCAACAACGATTTTTGTCTGCGTTAATAAAAAAAACCTTAAAATTATTTTTAACAAAAAATAGAAAAAAAATGGTACAAAATAAATTAAAAGCAGAATAACTTACTTCAAGCGCTTTTAAATTAATACTTAATTAATTTATTTACATTAAAAAAATGGTAGAAAAGGTAAAAATATTTTTGTTACGTATTTATTTACACACAGCAGGATATTTACAAAAGATGTTAGATGTCTTTAATGCAATAGAAATTGAGGACAGTTTTCTTTTATGAACATAAGAAATCCTTTTCTTAATTTTCCAGAGTCCATTGGCACTTTAACAATATATAGATTATCCAAAAATCAGTTTAATACAAAAAGTTTTGCCCATAATGTAGGTAGGATTTTTTACAATGAAAAAAGATTTTTTCTAATTTTTTTCCAGGTCAACTATCCCCAATCTCCCCACATCAAACTAAGGCACTATTCAATATGTTAATATTGCAATTTAAAGCGAGTATTTATGCAACAATATTTCTCGATGAATTCATTATTTTATCACAATTAAAAACCTTAAAAAATAAACGAGTCCTTCAAAATAAATGACTTTAGATTTTTTTGTTCAGAAAAAAAGTAAAAATTATATAAAAAATACATGTATGGTAATTCTATTGACTATTTGGTGGAATAGGGTTATCATCTAAACGTAAGTCGTTGGTAATATACAAATACGACAGAAACGTTTTGTCGTATACGACAGCTGATTTCATAATAGTTTATTTTACGACAGTTTATTTTGTCTCCACGGTATATTTTATCAATATTTTTTAAAGTATTCACACAGTGTACTGATTTTATGTACCATTTGTTAATTTATTTACTGAATATTTAAACTAGAATGTTGTAAAAAATATAATCTCTTTTATTCATTTATCCATTTTCTTCTTTTCTCAAATCTGTCAAGTTTCACAATACATTATTGCATAGTCTTCATGAACCTTACTTTTGGAAATCTATGTACTACATCTGGTTTCCTGAATACGACATTGGTTACTCAGTAAGTCACTCTCGTTCTATTGAACCAATCTCTGAGGCACGATACTCCTCTAAAAGACAATATAACTAAATATAATTTAAACATGACTCAATTTCTTAAATCGGATCAATTTGATTCAACTGATTTACACAAAGAAACAGGCAGTTTTAATTATATTTAGTTACCACTGCATTTAGAACAACCCACTCCAAATGTGCCTTAACCCCTTGTATAGTTATCGGCACGAATCTTGAGCCTTGACCTTCATTTGCGCAGAAGTGATTTATTACCAAATAACCAATCCCGAGTGACGGTTATGACGCGATGCACCGCGGGCCAATCACCGCTTTACCGCCGCCCCCGCGCCTCACTTCATACCACAAAAGGGACCCAATTAATTACTTCTGCGCAGGTGAAGGTCAGAGCTCAAGATTCGTGTTCCGATGATTATATATGCGCAGATCTACGCGAGACACAATGGATTTTCTATTCTTCTCTAATTAGCGGCATTCAAGAGGTTAAAAGTTATCTAAAAATCAACTCCACAAAAAAAAATTGACACAGAAAATTCCAGAAAACGCAACTCACTCAGTAGAGAAGCACTCAAAGTCTTATCGATATTCGATATTCACTTCTATCGATGCTATGACAGCGTAGTAGCGTGGGATATCCAGTCTACCGTGTGAGCCACTCGATGGTAGATCCCAGGCTGGCCTCTACTGGCACAGGAGTAGCCTGCGGAGACCACGCCGATGAGGTACCAGCGGCCTGACCTCTCCAGCATCAGGGGCCCCCCACTGTCGCCCTGGCAGGAGTCCTTGCCGCCGCCTCGGTAGCCAGCGCAAAGCATTTCAGGGTATATTACCACGTTTATACCTGGAATTATCAAGGATATTTTGTTAGAATCGAAAGAAACTTGAATGGTTTTAAGACTATACATAATTCAGGGTTAGTTGGTAAAACGCGTATAATTTAGAAGGTCCATTTTAATGTACGTAACAATTTTTTACTTAAATATTAATTAATGGGAACTATATTCTGCAATTAATCTCAAATGCTTGTTAGACTAAATGCTACGTCATAATCGAGGTGAATATCAGAACATAAGCCAAAAGGTTCACTCTAACTATCCCTGCCTGAACTGTAGATCCATGACATCTCTCACATTTTGTATATCTAAAATGCAGCTCCAACCGGTAATAGTTTCAAAATCTGGTGAACCTGTGTGTTTTTCTCCACGTTATTAATTTTAAAGTTCACCAGAAAGCCTGAATACCCATCCAACCAAGGAGACTCTGGTTGCCCTGTAACTTAGTTGAAGAGGTCAGATGAAGATCAGGAGATACTTCGATTATTTTTTTATTCAGCCTACATATACTGTCCTTCTTCTTGGCAAAGGCTTCAATAATTGATTAGAAAAAATAATCAAACATACCATTAGCCCGATGCCACCTCTCGCAGACCCTATTATCCAGCACAGGCACGTCCACCGCCTGCAGGGTGCGCGGGCGCAGCCTCGAGCCGGGGCTCAGCGCGCCCCAGCCGGCCGCCCAGCCGTACTGCCCCAGGAAGTCGGAACCGCGCTCCGGTAAGCAGATTGGGGCTGGAAAGAAAGAAAAAAAGGTTGTGAGTATTCTGGCCACTGAGAACACGTATTATAGAGTAAGTAGATAAGATGGTTATAGAATGGCAGGCGGAAAAAAAATTGAGTAGACTGTTTTGGTGGTTTAGTAAACGCAAATTGCGACTTGTACATAGGGTCTCAGGTTCTCTTCTTCAGAATCGCTCTATGCGTTTTAAAAGACTCACAAAAATTGTAGGTGATACAGAGCATCGGTACATCGGAGAGCACGTTAATGTCGATCCTACTCGTGATCTCGCTCCGATCGTGTCGGATTGTCATCCCATTTTATTTAAGAGACTGAAGGAAGACTGGGTGCACCTATATCTCCGCTAAATACTGCTGCCCAAAAGTTTGTGCTCTGTAATAATTATGTCCTGCGCAACTGGCTGATCTTGTAGCCGACAATTGGCCTGGACCTCATTAAGTTTAGATTATAGGATAGAAATAAAAACTATGACGCTTATCTACTCATATAAACAAATCTCCATACTCACCTATATGCGGCATATAATGCACATTGCGATCCAACGTCAGCACAGCCACGTCAAACCGATCAGCCTGTGGAGTGAACTTGAAGAGAGGATGCACTTTTATAGTCCTCACGCCAAACGTATAAGCCGGCAAAGGTTCGGCTGCAGAGTTGATGACGTAGTCTCCTAATGTTACGCGAACGTGGCGTGGCTGCGCGCGCGCAACGCAATGACCGGCTGTCACCACGTGGCGACGGGATATGAGCGAACCTCCGCATCTGAAATGTTTGAATGCTTGGTTAAATTTGGCTGTTGGTTAGTTCGTAATTGCTGTCACAAAAATGGCAGAAATGGTAACTTGTTGTCAGAAGAATTACGAATCTCTTCTTTATGGGGAAGTTGGTTCAAAATTCAATATGAAGATGGAAGTATATCTTCGAAATTCAAGATTGAATTCTGTCCCAAAAATTAGAAAAATTGTAACTTCTTGTGCCAGAAGAATTTAAGACTTATAATCATCTTCATTTGGCAAGTCGGTTAAAACAATTTGTAAAAAAATGAGGAATACATTTGAAATTCAAGATTTTAGAAACAACCTTTATTCTGATGGAAAGTAAATGGGCATAGTATGTATTCGTTTGTAGTTGTGTATTATTGTGATTCAATACTTTCATGTCTGTACACGATATAAGTATCATGTATACAATAGTTTAAAAGTGGGGACCTATAATTGGCTGCATGTTACATAAATTGTCTTTTAATTATTAAATGTTACTGCTGTTGGTTCTCCTAAAATTAAATAAATAAATAAATAAATAGAGCATTGTACATAAACTAAATTCATGTGAATAAGTCCTCGATAACTGGACTAGTTAACACTGGAAGCCATATTCAAATTGGACCAGTAGTTCCTCGGCTTAATAATGTTAGAAGAAACTACTAGGAACATTGGATATCAAGAATCTCTCCCAAAGTAAATGAAACCACTACAAAGGCTACAAACACTACAAAGACTACGCAAAACAGCTACAGTAAAACAACTGGAATTAAATCAAACCAGTGGGTAGTATTGTGGTAGATGTAACGTGTTTTCTTAACCCGTTCCTTTTCCATACTGGCAGCGATGTAAAAACAAAGTAAAATTAAATTTATCAACACTATAATTAAACAACAACACTTTTTAAAACCCATTTTTTTATAAAAGAAACATTCACATGAACATCTACTTTAGTTTATTAAAAAAAAATAAAAAAAAAATTGCAACATAATTATTTACTTTTAACCTACAAACTTGTATGACAAATGTTATCTGCCAAAATGACAGACAGACAATAACTTATGTACGACAAAAAAAATGTTAGCCATTTACTAACAGATCTTTTATGTAACTAACATTGACATGAATGAAAATTATGTATCTGATCTCCCGAGCCTTTTCCCAACTATATTGGGGTCGGCTTCCAGTCTGATTGAATGCAACTGAGTACCAGTGATTTACAAGGAGCGACTGCCTATCTGACCTCCTCAACCCGGGCCGGGCAACCCTCTACCAGTTGGTAACACTGGTGTCAGACTTACTTTAATTTGTAGTATATCAAAATAAAAGGCATTCCAAAGCGGAAATAAAAATTAAGGCTCCGTTGATGTTGAAATGTTTTAGAAACATGCAAAGCATAGCATGCTTCGATAAATCAGAAATCACTTACCTCACCAATTTTATAAAAAAAAAAAACTTAATAAAAATAAAGGTTAGTTGTATATTTAATTATTAACAATAAAAAAAACCTTTTTCAATTGAACAAGAAGAGGAATGTGCGAAAAAGTCGGTGAAAAAATAAATAAAAAAACTAATCAACGAAAGATATTTTCTACTGCGAAGCTACAAAGAATGGAAGAAAAGTTTTATATAAGAACGAAATTTTACAAATTTAAATCCGAATTTTTAAAATACTTAAAAAAAGTTGTTTTAAAAATTCGAAATTTTAAGAAAAATTAAAATATTTTACACTAAAACCTCATGACACCTAAGTACATAAGACATGTTTAAGTTACGTTTCGGCAAAAATGAAACATAGTTAAGTTTCTTTTAATACAAAGTGAATCAATTCTATTTAGTAAGTATAAACACATTAACATTTATATGTCATACGATTTGAATTGTATGTTCTAAGAAACAATATTATAGACAAGTAAAAAAAAATATTTTATGGGTTGTTTCTACTACAACATCCCAAAACTTGCATGCTCATGCTACATTCTACACATTCCCGCGAAGACTTGACCCATAACGTAACATAAACATGTTATAGAACCCACTACAGTATTAGAAGTAGGAGTTGCTGGACATCATGCTATCTCTTTCGCACATTTACCTCTCTATCCAACACTGCTTCCAACCAATAAGCTCGAAAATCGACATTAACATGTTGCATCTGGAAAATTAATTATTAATTCAGGTTAATACATTAATTTATTAATATTAATTAATTCGTAGTTTGTTAAATTAGTTATTTTGAGTGGAAATAATAAGTTATGTAATAAAATTTAAATATTTATAAAAGTGTAGGCCTCATTTCTTATAACCATTAAAATATTTATTTATGCAAAAATTTATGAGCTTCCTATATTTCCCGAGCTCTGAGCTCTGAATTTTTTGAGTAGCAGTAAAAAAAACAGTACAGTTCCCCTTCTAAACAAACAGGCATTTTTCTTTACGAAATTATTATTTCCACTCATAAAAGGTAGTTATTTACACAGCTCTAACCAATATTTAATTCACGCAAATATTTTGTCGTATTATGAATGGTTTTATTTAAAGATTTTACATCAAACCTTTTTCGTCAACGTCTTTTAAAATGATCTAAAAAGGTTGCATACATATAAAAAATATTGCAATATTACCTGGAAAAGTAGTTGAAAAACTACTTTCTATGTTCCATTATTATTATTTTACTTTTATAACCAGTAATGCAAGCCAATAATATATTTTATTGAACATAATTGCGTGAACCAAATATTAACTAGGTAACATTTCAAAACGATTAATAATTTAGTATTTTTTTAGTTTATTAGTGCGTTAATATACAAATGGTTAATCATGTAAAAATATATGATAAATACTGTGCTGTTTTCTGTGCTTTTTAAACTAAAATAATACACAAAACAACTGTGACAATATATTGTGATATATAATAATATACAATGCTTTGTAAATTGCAAAAGGGCTGCGGGATTGTTCGCGCGAGTTACCGCGGCCCTGGTACACTGTGGGCTCCAGAAGGAACATGGTGGGTTTTAGTCAGTAAGAGTCTGACACTCCCTCACGCTGCACTCACAGCGGGAGGGAGTTCGATGATGATTACCCAAGGAAAAGGGGTTATTCAAAGGAATCTTAACGGTAATTGTATATAACTCTTTCCAGAGAAAAGGTGGATATGAAAGGAATATAAGGAACACGAGGCATAGTGAATGATTCATGGGATGAGTCCGAGAAAAGTACGTTCGGATTCGATGTCTAGTTCCAGGTCAGACTACCAATACAACTTATCTAAGTTACGTATTTTGAACTTTATAATTATACCTTGGACACCATTGACTGAGTAAAGGTAAAAAGAGAAACTCTTGAGGAGATCCGGACTTAAAACGTCCAAAATTGCCAATTGCCCGCGTGGTAATTAAGGCTCATTCCTTCTCTGTATGAGAAGAGGCTTTTGAGGGGGGACATAAAAGGCTGATGATGATCTTGACTTTATTTTGTCAGCAGAATATTCAGGGTCTTGGGAATTTGGTAGGCCAATAGGAATTTAGTGGTATCATAGGACAAAGCTCAAGCAAAATTAGACCGTAAAGTGTATGCAACAGGGTACAGAACTGTATAACCTTGAGGATCCTATCCTGATGTAGGCTTGCCAGGGGAAGGTCCCGAAGCCCGCGTCATCGCCGCCGACGATACGCCTCTGTGCAGTTTGCTTGCTTACTGCAATGCCGCAACCTGGAAGGAAAGAAAAAGATAATATTAATATTGATTTTTGATGAGGTTATGGTACCGTAAAATCACCAGCTTCACAAGTGTCTAGGGTGGATCCCAACCCAGTTGGTTATTTTTATTTTTTATTTTAAGGAACAGCAAACAGTTACATTATAAAATCTTACAACTAATATAACATTAACTCGTTGTGGTCATAATGTAATCCACAACGATATCCACAGGTAAAGATAAAAATTTTGGGAAGAAGAATTCTAATCGCTAGGAACATATTAAGGGCCTGTCACAAGAGCTATGATATCTTGGGCTGTGGGATTAATCTAGTTTGATACCGCGGCCCTTTTAGTCAGTCAAAGTCTGACAGTCTTGTCTAACAGGAATTTGATGATTACCCATCTACTAAAAAAGGTACTCAGTATATCGTCATATTTGACATTAAACGAAACACTTTTTATTTGATCATATTTATATAGAGCTGTTTGTCAAGAACCGTATCTTCGGAAATTAGCGAATTGTGATAGTTAGGTGAATTAATTGATAAATATCTTTAGAACAAAATTGAGTGTGCTAATTCTAAATTCAGACCAACCAAGACTCATCGGCCGTAATATACTTATTTAACGTTCACTTTTTAACAATGGTTTAAAACTTTAACTAGAACCAGCGTTCTTCATCGTCCAAGGTTCATTATACTTGCAATTTTCGCAACAAACTCGTAAATTAGATAATAATCGTTAACTGCTTACTCTAATGAAGTTCCGAATGTTGGTTTCAGGTAATTAAAAGTGTAATTCGCTCTATAATTTACGTGCTAAGTTGTACAAAATCATCAATCATCTGTTTAGCCTTTTTCCCAACTATGTTGGGGTCGGCCTCCAGTCTAACCGGGAGCAACTGAGTAATAGTGTTTTACAAGGAGTGACTGCCTGTCTGATCTCCTCAACCCAGTTACCCGGGCAACCCCTAAAACTGGTTGTCAGACTTTCTGGCTTCTGACTCCCCGTAACGACTGCCAAAGATGTACAAATGACAGACGGGATATTTAATAAAGGAATTAAGGTAGCTTTTTTCCATAGGAATATGAACGTTGAAATAACGAACCCTACATATAATAGGGTAAAAAAAATGATCCCATTTTTACGTCATACCTGGATATGTCCAATTGTCAGCCTTAAAAACTATTATTCCTTTTGACTTCTTTTTTTTAGCTTTCTTCTTTTCATCAGAAAAGGACACCAATAAACATATAATAAACAGTATAAAAATTATTCTCATTTTAGAGTTTATGTCACACACATTTTTTTCCTTAAAATAATTTGTAACTTATAGTTAAAAACTCATTAATTAATGTTAAAATTGATTAATTTAAGTTAACACTTTACTTAATAAAACACATTTTAAAACATTATTTTTCGAAATAACGTAAAAAATGACACATTATTTTTATTTATTTCACTTTAATATTATTTATATCATAAATACCAATTTATTTACCAAACGTGCACGATTTAATTGACCTTCAAATTGCATTACTCTTTTTTTTAATATATTTTTTTTTATTATATTTGGTCAAATTTTTAACGGACAGTAACTGCGTGTAACGCTTTGTAACAATATGTACGGACTGAAGTTTGAAATTCTTGGTTTACATAACGTGAGTACATAAGCGTTTCCTAGGACTTTCCGTGTAGGAAACGATTTTTGCCTGACCGACTGAGTTTATGAAGGAAATATGGCTGTTTGAATATTTTTACATTAATGTGTTTACAAGGCAGATTTATTATGCTTTATGTTTCACTGGTTATTATAATTTTGTGCGTCTCTACCAGACCACGGTACCTACTATTTTTGTAATGTGAACGTGGGGCCGAAGCCAACACGCTGAAGCCCTTTTGAGACAACTTTAATGAAATGGTGACAAATAAGCGACAATTATCCCTGTTTACACTGGTGAAATATATCTGAAGAATTTTATATAAAACTAAAAACCGTCTTCAATAATACCCTTATCCTAAACCTTCTCCTCATCTTACCAAAAGTAGGCTATGTCAACTGCATCAAAATCGATTAATATAGAGATAATCGCGTACAAACATACATACATACAGGTCAAACTCAAAACCTCCTTTTTTTGAAGTCGGCTAACAATAATTCTGGCAACACTAAACAAATAAATTATCGGTAATGTTACCACACCAATAAAATAAAACAATAAACCTCAATGATCAGTGAAAGTAGTAAATAATGATATGATAATCCAACATATATTATACATACATAACATTACGAATAGGTTACGTTACGAAAAACAGTGACTTGCAATGTACAAACTATAATAAACATCGTATGACTGTCACATTTGACGTTTGACATATTTGAATTTGACATTTGAGTCAAACAATTACATTTTAATTGAATAGATAGGCTTGTTGTAACATGGTTGTAACATTTAAATACAACTTTAAATATCCCAAAGTCATACATTTGTACATCTGCATCAGCTGTTATTTGTACATCTTTGGCAGTCGTAGTTTGGTAGACAGAAGCGACTAAGTCTGACAACCAGACTTACCTAAGGGTTGCCCGGGTAACTGGGTTAAGGAGGTCACATAGGCAGTCGCTCATTGTAAATCATTGGCACTTATCTGCCGGAAGCCGACCCCACGTAGTTGGGAAAAGGCTCGGCAGATGATGATACATTTCAACATTTCTTATAGGTAGGATGTCTGAATGTTTGATAACATACTCGTAAGGTTACTTATAAGGTTCCGTATTCAAAGGGAAAAACGGGACTCTATTGCTAAAATTCCTCTGCCCGTCTTTCATCAATCTATCATATGAACCGTGCTAATTGGATAGTCATAGACACATACCTAATATATTATTGTCAAATACTAAACAGTGATACGGAACCCTTTTCGTTCGAGTTCGACTCGCACTTGGTCGGTTTTTCTACATTAATGACACACGTACTTATTATATTATTTTCATTTTAAAAAATTACAGTTCTAATCGTGCCCAGAAACTCTCAATTGACAAAACTTATTAACAGTCGCTGAACCAATGAGGCGGTAAACATAAAGTTAACTACTTCCTAACCGCAGTTAAATTAGAACCGCGGTCGCGAAAGTTCAAGTTGATGTCATATCATAGTCACGTTTTCTGTGAGTTTAATATGCAGTATTTTATCCTAGCCTGGGAATAGTTTCCTGAAGACCCGAGTGACACCACGTGAAATAGCTAGTATATCTTCATACTAATATAATAAAGACGAATCATTATTCGTTTGTTCGACCCTTAAGGTTCCGAAACTACAGATCTTATTTCACTGTAGGAAAGCTACAGTCATACTGAGTAATATAGGTATATTTTATCCTGGTATGGGCATTAGTAGTACCCACAGGACGCGGGTGAATCCGCGGGATAACGGCTAGTATTATATACCCGTGCAGAGTCGTAGGGGGTTGCTCAAGAGTTTTTTTGTTTGAACTTGCAAATCTCGGAAACTACTTGTCCGATTTAGAAAATTCTTTCAGTGTTGGATAGCCTATTTTTATCGATGGTAGCTACAGTTTCACTCGGAGTTTAGTTGCAACCCGCAGTTTTGCTAAATCAAAACGCACACACAAACACACAAACGCACATCTCTCACCCTAAACGCATATACCTGCTCCGTTCCGTCGTGGGTAAAAATCAAGTAGGTACAACTTGCAAATATTTTTGTTTTGCAATCCATCCGATTTCGCGAGACCTCGTGCTCTTTACAATTCAAAGTCGAGGTGACAATGTCAGGAAATAAAATCTAAATAACTTTGCAACCGCAGAGCCTCAGTTCACCGCAAAACGAAAGTTCAACATGATACTCAGTTAATACGACGATCATGTTGTGACATTTCTATTTAAGGCTGTCTGGAAGAGATCGCTCTTAGCGATAAGTCATCAAATCATCTCCCGAAAAAAAGATTCAAAAGGAAAAGGTTCCCTACTATATTGGGGTCGGCTTTCAGTCTATCTGGATGAAGCTGAGTACCAGTGTTTTACAAGGAGCGACTGGCTATCTGACCTCCTCAACCCAGTTATCCGGGCAACACAGTACCCCTTGGTAAAATCGCCCATTTTGGCACCTTCTTTAGTTAGTATCTTCTTTAGTAGTATCTACTTATTTCTTGCTGATTACTTGGGACTGCTTGGCGTATCGGGATACGGAGTAGCTTACGTCCTTTTTTAGGCTTTAGACTGTATGTGTACCTTTGATTTAAATTGGTTAGGTTGGCGAAAAATCCAGGCAGACAGACTTTCGCATTTAAAATATAAAGGATAATAATTTTAATTAAGAAGAATTAGAAATGGCCAATTAATAATATGGACCTTTAATAAGGGACACAGGGCCACCCATCCAAGGTGACACAGCTTAACCTCGTCACACACATAAATTATACATTCTAACAGATCACCATACAATACCTGCTCAATGTTCGTATCATAGCATTGTGCCCAATGCTTGTCTACCGTGTAATGGAACGTTATCGCAAGCGTAACATCCTGAGAAGCCTTCAATTTTACCCAATATTGCAAAAGGAGTACCAACAAGTTGTAATCTTGGCTGTATACTGTTGCCTTTGCTTGAAAATGTCGAATTAAATATGTGTAATGTCAACTGTCAAAATGAGGCTGAATTGCTCGTTTCCTTTGCTTTGTCAACTGTCATTGTCATTTTTGACATAAAGTATGGAGGAAGTTGGGATTTCGCAAACGTGTAGGTACTTAATAATAATAAGTATGAATACACAAAATTGTTGATAATTTTACTATCGTTAACACGCAACGCAATTCATATTATTATATCGTTTGTTTGTTATTAGCTATTTCTTGTGTTTCCACCCGCATTCCGAGGGAACTAATTCCCGAATCGGGACACAAAAGTAACTTTGTATGTTTGACTGTCTTTTTGGCTTTCACTCCAAAACTACAGTGTATGTTTAGTACACAGATAGTCTAGACTCTAGAGTCTGAGAAATGTCATAGGCTGGCCACTTTTACCCGCATTCAGGAAGTAATTTCTTCTTTGAGCTTCATAATCAATTATAAGTATTACTGCATACACAATGTTTTAATACACAGAAGTTATGTACAAAGGCGAGCTTGGGTTAATAATCTTGGCAAGTAATTATATAAATCCACACAACCATAACTTAGGTACATAACACGTTAATATAAAGTCAGATTACATACCATAAAATCACAATAAACAAAACTTTCAATAATCTTAAGGATGCAAATTGCATTTAATACAATATAAATAACATATTTTCGAATCGCCGCGCCGCTCACGCAACGTTCTTGCATAACAAGATCCGCGTTGTGAACGAATGAATTGGTTTAAAAACAACTATCTTTTGGACAAAGGAAATTAATATTATTGGCCAGTAAAATACGTCTAAATTGGAGAGAAATTCTTGCTTATAATATTAATTTTGAATGTTTCTTTGTTAGAATTTTATAGTCAGAGCTGATCCGAGATTATAATATATAGTATGGGGTTACAATATATATATAGTATGGGGTTACAAAACTGGGAAAAGTTACTTCCCTCTACCAGATTATAAAGTGTTAATAAAGTGTGGTAATTAATATAAAGGATAATATTTTTTTTAATATCCAACAAGCTGTTTCTCGCGGATTCACCCGCGTCCCGAGCTAACTTCTTCCCGTGAAAGAGTGAAAAAAGTTACAGCCTTTTTATCCTCCCTTAGCTGGGCACAGGCCTCCTCTCACACGGAGAAGAATTGAGCGTTAATCACGCCCTCTCAGTGCGGGTTGGTGATTTCAGACTATATAGTCCAGGTTTCCTCGAGAAGTTTGAGTTCACCTTTTTATCAGCCATTGGTGTATAAGATTTATTTAAAAGAGAAAGAGTTTCTCAAATCGGTTCAGTAGTTTTGGGCCATTTAAAGTACAAATTGGAAAAGAAAAATATTAATATAGATGAACCCCCTAAAAAATTTCTAGCGCCCTACTTAAATTCGCCGTTCCCAATGCGGCACCCTTTGCAACCTAACGACCTTCCGACCCCCTTTTAAGGCCACCAACACTTAACAAAGGCACACTTAAACTTAAAATCAACACTTAAATTGTTTACAAACGTGAGCCGACTTTATTATAAAGTTAAGTAACCCATAGCTGCATGTTATGACAGCGAGAAAGCTGACCGATTGACCAACTTAACCTAAGTTACGTAGACTGACGTAACTTGGAGCCAACTTAACTGGAATTTCCTGTGGGTTTCCGTATTTTTGGCGCCAGCTTTTTGATTATTAAATTATCATGTGGTTGGGGTCGGAGGTGTTTATATAACATACTTTTTTTTAATGTTGTTTATTTAAACAAACATGTACCTACCTATACTCCATTTGAGTAGGCACTACTAGAGATAAACAATTTTGATATGACTGTTTATTTAAAAAGTTTTAAAAAATATAATAAATAAAAATCAATGTAAGTACAATGACTTAACCAATTGAAACATCATTTTAAGCTTTTGAGCATTGAGTATGAGATTATGTACTGTCGAAAAGTTTATCAAATCTTATAGGAAATAGTTAAGGGCCTTCACTCCAAAAATAATGAACCGATTTAAATGAAACTTTATACATAGATAATCTAGAGCCTGAAAAAGGACTGCACAGGCTACTTTTATCTGGGTACGGGTGGAAGCGTGGGCAACTGGTACTATATACAATTTTCATTTTAAGGCTGTCTATTTTACCGTGAAGGCTTGACAAACAAACCAACATTCTTATTTAGAATATTAGTTAGGATATGTAATAGTAATAACATAGTAAATTATATGTAACTAGGAGAAAGTTTGAACAATGTCGAGTACATAACAAGGGCAATATTTTGGGCTCGATAATAATATTATGTAAGTAGGTGTAAACATAGGTAAGTAATGTTTAAGGGGTCATACGTTACTTAATAATAGGTAATTCTTGAACTCTGTGCTATATACTTAAATATATATATTTTACTTACACGGTTTTGTGTTGTTTCTTAAAGGTTATTTTTATATAGGTATTTGAAAGTATTTTGAATCCTTATATTATTGTAAAAAATCGAATAAATTATTTTTGATGACATTGCGTGAAGATAAATGTGCTTGTTTTTTTTTTCAGTATTTGACGTAGTTCCTATTAGTATTATCTCTTTAATTATACCCTATGATTTAGTATCGATATTCTATTTTAAGAAAATAAAATATAGCTTATGCCAATGTATTTTTATCAACACAGTGTACATTTTTCAAATTAATCACTACATAATTGAACAGACCCAAACAAATTCAAGGTCTCATTAAATCAATACAAGTATTGAGTAGCATACATAACTCAAACAAGTATGTCACCTTACTTTGCTCATACAATACAATTTGTATGTACAGTAGACCGCACATCAGTGGTAACTGTCCTGCACCTTAACTCAATAGTAATAAGTACTATTTTCCTATAAAACTGTTACCACTGACCTGAAGTTGACTGTACATCTGTTTGTCTGTTTGTTACGCAATACTCCTCACGCGGTTACACACTTTTACTTACAAGATTGCTTTGTTGCTTTCTCGGAAACGGCTAAACTGAATTTGATTGCGTCCTTTTTAGACTTGGTGGTATGACACATCATTTCGGTTTTACGGAAATGATTATCTGTTTCGATCGATAATGATATGAGTCATGTTTAATCTCTTTTAAAAGTAGGTTAGATAGTTTTGCATGCCTTATTAATAAATAATAATCTTCTACATATCTATTATACTAATAAATATTATAAAGTTGAAGATTTCAACCGTTTGAACGGCGAATTTCTGAAACTACTAGACCAATATGGAAATTGGTAAATTTTTTTCATTATTGATCATTATTCCAAGTCATTAAATGTAAGAAACCCCGCACACAGCAAACTTTTAGTCGGCTGATAGTTTGATCAGATGAAAATGTTTCTTTGACTGCACAATCACCTTCAAAATAAACCATCAGCTATGACCAATCGGGTCAACCAACAGTAGGATTCATATATTGGAGTTAGCCTCCAATATATGAATCCTCTAATAATACTAAAATTATAAAGCTGAAGAGTTTGTTTGTTTGTTTGCTTGAACGCGCTAATCTCAGGAACTCCTGGTCCGATTTGAAAAATTCTTACAGTGTTAGATAGCCCATTTATCGAGGAAGGCTGTGGGTTATTTTTATCCGGGTTCGTGCAGAGGTTCCCACGGGATGCGGGTGAAACCGCTGGCACAAGCTAGTCCTCTAATAAAATCCTTCACAACATATAATACCTACTCTCAATCCTCAATCAATGACATAATGTACAATCATTACTCAACTGTTTATTATTCAATACAACTTCACAAACGTAGTTAGTAAGCCTCAAGTGGTTAAGAGGTGTGTGCAGTTAACATATGAGAGTATTAAGGTTTTAACCGACTTACTAAAGAGGAGGTACTTAATTGTACTACTTGAAGAAGGCTGGGTTTATTTAGATTATTGTTTTCGTTGGAAAGGGTGAGGTTCCGTTGAAATAAGTTGAGATATGGTCAGTTTTTGAGACAGATGATTTTAACAGAAATAGCATGACGGTAAGTGAATTTATCTTACTTGGCCAAGATACTAAAAAGAGTTCTTTTTGCATGATTTTCTTTTCTTAAAAAAACGAGATGGACACTCATTCTTTTCATTGAATATTTATAGAAATAAAAGATAATTTATTTTGTTAAAACGTTTGTGAATTTATTTATTGTAGGCAGAGAATCTTCGGGCATTGCCACACCATATTTGTAAACAAACAAATTCAAATATTAAGATCTGGTTAAGTTATAGTGCAGTCAAGTAAACTTTACGAGCATCGTCTTGATCCTTAATCTTATCACATAAATCTATACACCTACCTACACAGTCAAATAAAAGACATTCTATAACACTTCCACAGTTATTTAAACGGGACATTTAATTTTATTACCATGATCTTAAATTCCTATACATTACGAAGTCTGGGTGTTAAGCTTTTAGTAATTTATAGTATTTTAATAGATTTTTTTTGGGTAAAAAAGTATCGGGCTACCATTTCACAGTTAATATAGATAGATAGAATCTTAATCTTTAAATGTGGTCCATAAAATCTTTATCATTTGACCCATCAGTACTATTCACACTTCGATAGTAATAAAATACAGAGGAAACATTTTTTTGTTTGTTTGTACCCACAAAAGTTGTAGTTCTTGTAAAGGCTCCGAAACTACTAAACCGACTTGAAAAATTCATTCACTATTGGAATGTTACACTATTTCTGATTATCATAGGCTACATATATTTTATCCCAGGACGCGAATGAAACCGTAGGGAAACAGACTTCACTGAAATCTTTCGCATTTTTAATATTAGTAGCGAGAAAAATCATTTGAAAAAGGAAAGACGCCACGGAACATTTAATTTCAGAAGTACAGATATAACTTAAAAAACTTCGTAATATTTCATACGTACACTTTCTATGGTGTTTCGACAATGGCAATGCATCCCATTGTGTAGATTACAACACAATGGACTAACGAAATTCTAATTTATACGTCTTCATACATCATGGGTATTTGTAGCGAAAGTTATTCTTATTTTTTTGAGTGATTTTGGTCGTATTAGCAGTTTCCTGCAGTTTGTTTTTTGGGTTTTTGGACTAACGCCTAACGGTTTTTTTGTCTCGAGAAAACTGCTTTAAAAGTTTTTGTATGAAAGAGTAACAAATATCCACAACAGTAACAAATAGGTAACATTGAGACCTACTCAGCCTTACTACAAAAACTTAAACATCTGTTGAACGCTTATCTAAAAAAACTGTGGCTACAAAACGGACCTTATTTCAACGTCATAATCTGTCTAGATTTCAACAAAGTCCCAATAGTAGGTGTACCTACCTACATATTTACTTGCTACGTTCCGAAACAACACATTATTATTATTAAGTACAAGTATATGTACGAAATTCAGACGTTGCAGAAGGCAGAAGTCAGAAAGTCTGACAACTTGTCTTACCAAGAGATATAGAGCTACCCAAGTAACCAGGTTGTAAATGTCAGATAAATTCAGCCAATCTCATCAAAACGCCACTTTTTAATAATACTAATTTAATCAAGGATTTTTACTGCAAATATTACACACTAAAAGCATATACTTATAAGAATCCTGTTAGTGCATAAGCCTACTATTATGTATCTTCAGATAATCGACCGGAAGTAGACCGCCCTTGATTGCAGCGCCGGAAGTGACGCTCGGGCGCGCACGCGCTGCTTGGTTCGTGGTACAAGTTATAAGAGGTAGCGATTGTAGTTGGAATATTTTATAAGCGGTAGCGGGTAATGTTAGTTGTAAGAAAAAAAATTATGTGTGTTTTGTAAGGCACGATCAATTGGTGGGCTATCATTGGAATATCTTTGGGAGTCGTTACGGGTAGTCAAAAGCCAGAAAATCTGACAATCAGTTCGTGGTGTGTCTGCACATAACTTTATAGGTCGTGTTATATCACTGGGAACTCCACACGAATGTTTACTGTAATGTAATCGATTAATGGATTCACAGATTGATTACATTACATGATTACATTGATATACATCCATTTTACCAACCACGACCCTAAAAAAATATTATCAGGTTGTTTTGAGAAAACTGACATTTGTATTTTCGGTGGACTTGAGGCCTAAGTTATCAAAACTGTGACAGACAGCCGGACAGAAGCTTCAACAAACAACATAAAATCTACCAATAATCATCAATTAAAGAGTCAAATCAAACACACCGCCACATCGACATGACATTATCATCAGATAATCGTGAGGAAGAGGACCCTTGATTACACGCGGAGACGCCGGAAGACGGCAGGCTTCACTGCACGCGGTGGCTTTGTTGTATGGTGCAAGTTATAGGCACAGCGGGTTATAATTAGTGCTGTATGTATATGTAATATTGGTATTGATAACAGCTGCAATCAGATCATACCAAATGCTCAAAACATTCATTAAAAAGGTATTGTTCTTCAGAAAATGTTTTTCTTATTTACTCTAGAATTTAAACCAAGAACTACATAGTTAAATTACGAAAACAAACCGGCCAAGATCATTACTTTTTCAAGTCAGGTTATTCAGTATTTGTTGTTATAGCGAACACAAAAATTCATCATCTGTAAACAACTGTCTATCGCGTTTCGGACGGACAAAAACGTAAACGGGTTCCGATTATAACTTAGGAACTCTAGAGCAATTCTATGACCTGATTAAATTTTATTACATTATCACGTATCTTTCAAGCTCTTTACAACGCGAAGAAATATGTATACACTTTACGCAATTACATTTTATTCTACCCGCTACTCGCTATCTCTTCTGCAAAAGCCTAGGCAGATGATAACTCGCTACTCTCTTATCTCTTGCACCAAGCACCACAAGTTAGTAATGAGGCGCGGCGGCGCGTAGTTTCCGCGGTACTCCACAACTCACCACCTTTCACTATATTTACATTACCAAATGACAGTTATTATATATAGCTATATATGTTCACTATTCAACAGAGAACCAATAACGTGAATAAACCGGGCAACTTGGTTGAAGAGGTCAGATGCAATCGCTGCACCCGGTTAGACTGAAAGCAGACCCCAACATAGTTGGGATAAGGATCGAAAGATGATCATCATTACTATTCAACTAAATTGATATTCATTGTTCTTATCAATAAAGTAAAATATAGTTAGTGATGACAATTGGTTGGGTTGCCCGGGTAACTGAGTTGAAGAGGTCAAATAGGCAGTCGCTCCTTTTAAAACACTGGTACTCAGATGAATCCGGTTAGACTGGAAGCCGACCCCAAACACCGAAACGACATAAAGTTTGACGAAAACTAAAACTGCACAGCGTTTGGTTGAAACAATACAAGAGTTTCTAATTGTCTGGTATTTCTTGAGTAAACATTTAAATAATCTAGGTTTGTATCATGGCCTAAAATGCGTAAATGTATGACGATTTGTATCAAAAGATCGTTTTCACCTCCAAATTATAATACTGCAAGTCAATCAAAGGTATTATAGCATGATGTCATCACAAACAAAAGAAAGTCGGCCAATCTCTGCATAGCGTTAAGAAATCAATGACTAATATGTACACGACATACATTAAATGTAAATTATGTGCACATATCCTTATACATAGATTACATTCCTGAGTTTCTGAGCAATCAAAACGAAGTTCATTTTTAACTGATAGAGTGGTGGCATTGGGTTGCCCGGGTAACTGGGTTGAGGAGGTCAGATAGGGCAGTCGCTCCTTGTAAAGTACTGGTACTTAGCTACATCCAGTTAGACTGGAAGCCGACCTCAACATAGTTGGGAAAGAGGCTCGGAGGATGATGATGAGTGGTACCCAATGTTTTACACAGAGCGACTGCCTATCTGACCTCCTCAACGCAGTTACCCGGACAACCCAATACCCCTTGGTAAGACGGGCTGTCAAGCTTCTGACTACCCGTAACGACAGCCAAAGATGTGCAAATGACAGCCGGGACCCACTAATTTAACGTCCCTTCCGATATATGGAAAAACTCGGCACAAACGCGTTGCTTAGCTCAATTGTATTAACCAATGTGGGGATTTTGAAAGAATAATATTTTGTCCAAGTCCAAAAATGTAATCAAGTGTCGACTTTGCCCAGATTGCCTGTTTTCAAAAGTCAGTCGAAACCACATTTAGTTTTGTCTGAGGCAATCAGTACCATCAAAAGGCACTCATTTTCGACAGTTGCATGAATCATTTGGTTGTAGTTTCTTCATGATAGATCCGGCATTGCAATCTTTGTTCTTTGGTAAGTATAGGATTACGGAATACCTTCTCTGTAATGTGGGAAAGTACGTTCTTGCTTAAACCTTTAATCGCAGTTGAACTTTTATTCAGTTTCATGTATTTCATTTCATAATCCCGGATCTTAAAGTTTTGAAAATTCATTTTCATGAAAGGGTTACAAAATCCCGGATCTTGAAAAGGTTGAGAAAGATTACATGAATATTTTAGTTTGTGAGATTGTGAGGTAAAATATCTGCTGAACTGATTTTGAAAATTCTTGTTATTACAGAAAGTAAATTTTGAGTAACAAAGGCTATATTTTTTTCCGTGCGAGATGGACTAGTTTCTATGGGACGCGGGTAATATCGTACGCGGAAGTTACCAAAAATAAACATGACCTATCATTTTATTATTATAGTTCTTCAATTGAAAACGACTGAACCAATTTAAGATGATATATAGCTGTCAGATAGATATGACCCGAAAATGGAAGATTCAAAAATTGCGTACATTTTTGTGTTTTCTTAAACAATTCAAATACATGAAACAAATTGTACAACCAATTGGGTTACTATCAATTATTTGTAATTAAATCCCGGATTACAAGATATCGAATAATAATGAACTAAAATATTTACATAATGACTAGAGACGTAACTCTAACTGCACTTTATCGATAGTTACATCTCTAAAATTAGACTCGGTTACGTTTTAATCGATTTGCATTATAATTGTTGTTTTTAATGTTGCATAAATAGAAGATAGTTTTAAACGATTAATTCTTAATTGTTTATATAAATAACTATACAAAGAATCCTGGAATCGAAGCGGAGATCATTCCCAGCAGAAAAAATAGTGAGTAAAGAAAAATTACTATAAAAGTTATAAATATTTTAAACTTCTCATATACTCGAACTTTCTGATGTTGCCATGTAACATACATATGTATGTTGCAATATATAACTATTATTATAAGGTAATTTTTATTTTGCAAGATATCTATGCGTGCTACAAAGTTAACTTATACAAACAATTACCTAAATCTTAAGGTGCGATTCCACCTAAATGGTTCCCACACATTTGTTCGCAAACAAATAATATGTTACACACTGGTGTAATCTCGCCTTTATATTTAGAAACATAAATCACACAAGTTTGTCTATATGTCATGAGCTCATGGCCTATATTTCGTAATTTCTCTAAATGGGAAAACCTTATTTGTAAACTCAACCGGACTTTGAGTTTAGACGTATTTAGAAATATCTTTTTGGGAAAGAACGTATTGGATGTATTGCAAAATGATGTTCTTGGGTGAGTCATTAAGTTAATATTAGCTGCCTCGGTGGTCTAGTGGTCGCATAGCGTGACTGTTATGCATAGGTTTGATTCCCAGGTCAAACTGAAATGTTTTGAGGGTTTTAAACAACAAAAAATACCTGAAAGTTGGTGATTAATACACCTGGGCATTGGGGAGCACGTAAATGTCGGTCCTGTTTGTGGTCTCTCTCCGGTGGTGTCGGATTGCCGTCCCATCGGGTTATGAGTGTGAAGGAATAGTGAGTGCACCTGTGTCTGCGCAAATGCTCGTGCACTATAATATGTCCTGCGCACCTGGCTGATCTCCTTACATGAGAACAGCTAATCACATAATTTGTTTCCTAAGAAATAATTGTTCCTTTCTAAAAGAGAAGCCACAAGGAAAAATCTAGATTTTACTGTCGAATATAATGGACACATGTCTTTCAAGTTCTATTGAAAAGAGTTTCGAAATATTTTGTATTGTATTGTAATACAAAATGATGCGCTTTTGTGTGGTCACCTATTGTTAAAGCATTTGTCAAGAATATTGTCAGAGGATTTATGGAGTGATTAGTATAGTAGTAGCTTGGTACAGTAGCTTGGAAAATAATAACAAGTACATAAGTAGTGAATATTTTGATAGTTAGTTTTAATATTTCTCTATCATAAATTGTATTCTTAAGTTAAATATTGAGTATATTGAACATAAAGCAATATGTAGGGTCAAATGACAATAAAAATAAACTAGTACATACCTATTAGATATTTTGTAGTAAAAAAACATAAATAGAGTTTTATGTCACTACTTGTTTTAAAAAATGGGTCCTTAACCGATACTTGTCTACTAAAAAATAAGGTCATTACCGATTCCTGTCCTAAAAGACATTTAATAAATGCGTTGGCATAGAGTAAATTATGAAAAAACATGTGTGAAGGTCGCTCTGTGGCTATTCTATGTCAGGGATTTTCAAAAAAATCTAGAGAACGCGGGTAAAACCAGTAAAATATATTCTAAATGTTAATTTAACTCCAGTCATAAAAACATCACAAAAATTAATTAACTAAAAGCGTATTAAAAGCCTACCTACCCGCAAAATTTCTAAATACTGAAATCCGGTTAATTTTCAACTCGAAAATTGCAAATTAGTTAAGTTAAACCATTATAAAGTGCTCAAAGACCGTTAAAAACACTTTAAACTACTTCATATAGAGTTAATAACGCGTAAAATGCGAAAAACGCGGGTAAATATAACTTTTGACACTTAACTAAGTGACATTACAAAATGGTTTAATACAATTTGGTGAAAAACTCTATTACGGTTGCAATAGAGTAAGGTACTTTTAACCATCATCTCCCGAGCCTTTTCCCAACTAAGTTGGGGTCGGCTTCCAGTCTAACCGAATGCAGCTGAGTACCAGTGCTTTACAAGGAGCGACTGCTCTATCTGACCTCCTTAAACCAGTTACCCCTTGGTAAGACTGCTGTCAGACTTAGAAGTATTTCAAGCTTCAAAAAAAGGAAGTTCTCCGTTTGACCTACCTATATGTATGTACGTATATTAATATGCAAATATAGATATCACTACCGGTCTATTTTTTATCTTGCAAAGACTTCAGTAGTATTTATTTCAGATGAATTTAATCTTACTAAACACAACTACGCTGCTTTCAAAAATGCTGATATTCAGCCCACTTTGAATAAACACTTTTCGACATTGATTTAAAATAATGCGCATGAAACTTGGAAAAGAAAGGCCATTTTTTGTATTTTTTCACTAAAACTCCTCTTTAACCAAAAGCATTACCCTCCCTTCCGCGGTCGAGTAAAAACAAAACATAAACATCATCTCATTACCTTAACTAGCATGTTAAAGTACAATAATAACAATACAAATGTAGCAGTAACAGTAGATAGATGATGATAATGATATTCACTTGTGTTCGCGACTGTCCGCAGTGCGCGGTGAAAGTGCGCTCGCGCAAATCAGCTGTGCGGTACAGTCGTGGTGATAAGTGATGAGTTGTTTATGTTTTACAAGGATTTTTTTGCGTTATTTAGTTTATGTTTGTGTTTTTTTACAGAAGTATGCTATTTTTTAATCGACGAGGTAAAGGTTTTTACTATAATTTTAAATACACTTGGTTGATTATCTTCAATGTGTTAATTATTTTTTCGTAAAAAATAATTGTTTTACAGCTGAGCAGCATATTTCATTTTACTGTTATATTGTAAACATCCATTTTTAATACAACTTTTTATTGAGTCACGCAATATCCGTTATTTTATTTGATATATAGATGTTAGTGGGAGCTTCTTCCCACCCCAGAGAATAACGCACAATAGAATTCACAATAATATTTATTTAGGTATTTAGGAGAAAATTATAAAAACATTTTCATGAAAGCACAATGACAATGACACAACGAAGACAACCACTTTTATATTATCCTTTTTAAGTACTTCAAATTCAAATTGGTTTATAGGCCAGTAGGCCGACAAGTAGTAATAATTGAAACTTTAACACGCCCCCTCAATTTTACTATACTAGCCCCAAGCCTGAAGTACACTTATAGTGTTTAATCGCGGGTAAAGCTTTAGTTAATACATCGGCTAACATCAAATCTGTCGGCAGATGCTTCAACTCTACAACATCACCCTTCAATACATCCCTAATAAAATGATACCTTATATCTATATGTTTGCTACGGGCATGGTAGCCGGTATCGTTTGCAATATATATCGCCCCCTGGTTGTCAGCATACATCGTAGTTTTTGATAAATTTAACAGACCTATTTCTTTCAACAAACTACTGAGGTAAAGAGCCTCTTTCATACCTTCGCTAAGACTTATATACTCAGCCTCGGTTGAGGATGTAGCCACTGATCTTTGCTTTTGCGATCGCCATGAAATTGTAGCTCCTCCTAATATAAAAGCGTAACCAGAGTATGATTTCCGATCAATTAATGAGTTACCCCAATCAGCGTCTGAGTAACCCGTTAACGACTTTCCTGTTTTTCTAAATGTTAATCGGTAGTCAATAGTCTTCTTAAGATATCGAAGAACTCGTTTAGCGGAAATCCAATGAGTATGATTTGGACAAGTTGCAAATTGAGCTAACTTTGAAACTGTATTAGCAATGTCAGGCCTTGTGGCAACACTCAAATACATCAATGTTCCTATGAGTTCGCGATATGGCCACAGTTCCTTTTCCTTGTATTCTTCGTGACGCTTTGGAGCTGCAAAATTTAGTCCCACCTCAAAAGGCGTTGATACGGTTTTGCAGTCCGTCATTCCAAACTTCTTTAATGTGTCTTGGATATATTTACGCTGTGATAGACTTATTACACCGTCTTCCTTCACTATCTCTATACCCAAACAATATTTGGCTGGTCCAAAATCCTTTAACTCAAAATCATCAGCTAATTTCTTCTTAAATTCTTGTATCAAAGTAAGATCATCACAAGTAACTAAAATGTCATCAACATATATAACAACTATCAAAACGGTTCCATCCTTCCTCTGCTGATAATATAGACACGGTTCATTTTTGCTTGGTTTCAGATTCATTCGACGAAGTGTTTCATCTAATCTAATATACCACTGTCGTCCCGCTTGCTTTAAACCGTACAATGAACGCTTTAAGAGACAGGCATCTCCTCCAGCTTGAAGATCCACTAACATTTTATTAGCACGCTTTCCAATTTCTGAGCCCTCTCCCTCTCTCTGGACCTCTCACCTGTTAGTGGGAGCTTCTTCCCACCCCAGAGAATAACGCACAATAGAATTCACAATAATATTTATTTAGGTATTTAGGAGAAAATTATAAAAACATTTTCATGAAAGCACAATGACAATGACACAACACAACGAAGACAACCACTTTTATATTATTCTTTTTAAGTACTTCAAATTCAAATTGGTTTATAGGCCAGTAGGCCGACAAGTAGTAATAATTGAAACTTTAACAATAGAACCTAGTAAAAACACTTATAAGAACGTGTAACTAACCTACCCTAACACCTATATTTATCAGATAGTTTTATTGAACAAAATTTTGAAAAAATGCTACTCACGGTACACTCATAAAGAAAAATCTAAATAAATTATCATTTTTATGAACAGGAAAAAACAGTTGAATAAATACATGAAAAATTAGAATAAATTTAAATAAAAAAGCACTTACCTGTTAAATTCTAGAGCAGGAAAAAAATATACATAAATTGCTTAATCATTAGTAATGTTAGTAAATAAATAAAATATTTTTTTCAAAAATATTATAAAAAAATCAGTATATAAAGTAAGGAAGCAAGACATAGTTAGAATAGGAGGCGAAATTTAGAAAAAGGAAAAATATACAAAATGATATATAATGTCAAAAAAAAATATGTACAAAAAAGTTTTTAATACCTGATGACGTCACCGGATCCCAGAAAATGGCTATTGGCTAATTGGCTAATGGCTATTTGGCTAATTCTAGCTATGTCTTGCCGAACGACCACATCCGAGCTCTGTTAGTACTTTTATTTGACGATAGATGGCGCTGTTCTGATGTCTATCACACAAAAGCATAATATTGGATTTGATAAAAAATCGTTTCTAGAAAACTTTTTTGTAAAGCAAAGTATGATAAAAAAAAACTACTACATTTTATCAAATATCAAAAAATATATATACTTACGTGGTTTTTTTTACATTTCTTTTTTCATGCACAAAACTAAAAAAAAATACGAGTTAACTACAAAAAAACATGCTAATCCAACATTAAATTAAACCTACAAAAATTAAACACTAACAAAAAAAAACCTTAAAAAAACGTGCCAAAAAAAGCGTGCAAAAAGTCATTCTAGAAACAATTCTCAACCCCCAAATTACGCTTTTACGTGCCATCAGGTCCACTTACTTTCATCATTGACCACGGGTCCGTAACTCAACCCTTCACTGCTCACGTCAAGACTATTCGAGTCCTGTACACCCAAGATCCCGGCTTTAGCCACTCTGTGACAGCATCCTTTCAAAAGGCTTCCACAAGAGCCTTCTAATAAGCCTCCGACCATCCAACAGTAGAAAAAAAACTCGCATGTCCCGCCCTGAGGACATCGTTTTCCATCTTGTCTGTCGTTTGACTGTACGACCGTTTCTGTAGCCAATGCTGGCGTTTTTATAGCCGTTTGAGGGTTGGTCAAAACTCGCCCTTTTCTCTTAGGTAGTTTAGAAGGCAAACTATCGAGTATTTCGTTGATTTTGAGCATCTGCTCGTCGGAAATTGGCTTGAATTTCGGCAAATCTGCCAATCTGTTTGTCACGTTTGGGAATTCGTACAAGTCGCCTCTTTTCAAGGGTGTTCGCACATCAGTTTGTATAAACATTGGTTTTTCTAACGTGTGCTTTTTTCTTTTAATTTTATAGTCTGTGGTTTGAGCTCGCTGTGGTGCGTTGGCATCTGTTTAAAATTAAAAAAAGAAGGTCATTTCGGATACGGTGAATGGAATGAATGGGATATTTGCATTGAATGAGTGAGTGAATGGTTTGAGTTTTTGCGATCCGATCTGGGAGAGTGAATGGAAAAGTTGAAATGATAATGTAAAGAGGATGTAAGTGGGTTTCTAGTTTATTGACCATGTTTTTCAAGACCATTACCAAAATGAAAATGAAAAGTTAACTATAAAGCAAAAAGAACCATTTTACACAGATGAAAAGAGTTACAAATATAAATCTTACTGGTAGTTTTGAAAATGGGTGACCCTAAGGGTCAGAGGTTAATTATTATTAATATAATTTTAATTATAAGAAAAACATTAAAAAACCATATTTTCTCGTACCCGTAACTTTTATACTTTATTTAATGAGTAAAACTAATAATTATTGCTTGATTATTTCCTTTAAGACCGGATATTTGCTTTCCTAACGAGCTCGGAGGTCAGGTGGACGTCGCGGGCAAAACCAGATAATTGCGATATGTATGTACTAAGACTACTAATGAAAGTGTGATTCAGAAAGATTGGATACCCATACCAAAAACAAGTGGTTTTACTTTGATTTAAATAACGGTTTTGAACAATAAAAAATAAAAAAAAAGAGTAGGTACGAGCAGCAAATGAAAAATTATTACAAACGTAAATTTAAATCCTGTGTATTACAATAAGAAAATTAATCGTATAGTCGTTATAGGTATATATTGTTATTATTTGGTCCACTTTATGAAATGTCAGTCTTTGATTACAACTTGATCTTTATTTTTTTAATTATAACATGATTTTATTGCGCAAATTCAAAAAACAAAAACAAGAAATTATTTTAGCTACATGTTTTTATGCCAAATATGACACTTTTGCCACCGACTGTACCAAAAATTATGACCTCCAAAACCGAAAAAACATAACAACAACACGCTGAGCCATAAGATGTCGAAATATACGAATTATGAACACAATACGTTGACGAAAGCGTTCAAATCATGGACTAAGGAAAGATGAGCGGAGATGTCATAATGCAGGTAGGTCCTTCTTCTAGCTCAAATACGCACGGTTTGCATGACCGAAACGCTTAGTTGCGAGTGAAGTAACAAGGCATTGGGGTTCTATGAGACTGTCAATGATTTTTGGTATTACAAAAATGATCGGGTCCAAAGAAGGTGTATAAGGGTCGTGATAAGGGTGAAGAAAGTAACGTTCCTCGTCAAAGTCAAAGTCAAATCATTTATTTCATTTAGGCCTTTACAAGCACTTATGAACGTCGCGTCGTCCCCCAAAACACCCGCATATTGACACGCTACTTTCTTAAGAGATTTTCCGTTATGGCACCTCCGCTAGTCATTTTTTTCTTCATGGTTCAGCTTTAGCTTTCGTTTCGCTAAGTAAGGCATAATGGGGAAGTCGTGGGTGACGTAACCTAGTTATATTTTGTGAGAATAGTTAGATATTTTTTACTTTGAATTTGGAAGATGTTCTTTTAGTAAAAGAAATAGTTTTTTTTTGTTTCAAGTTTTCAAAAAGAGGTTCTCTATACGGAAAATACTGTCGAATAATGTCGAAATACTCGAATTATGAACACAATACGTTGACGAAAGCGTTCAACTTTAGCTTTCATTTCGCTAAGTAAGGCATATGTAATGGGTGAGTCGTGGCGTGACGTTACCTACTTATATTTTGTAATTTCAATTTGGAAGATGTTCTTTTGAAAAAAAAAAGTTTTTTTGAGTTTCCAAAAAGGAGGTTCTAATTCCGGATGTCTTTCTTTTGTGGTCATTGAAGAAAGAAAGTTGTTCTTAAAAATGTGTTATTGAATAGCGGGCAAATCTTAATCGTTTTTTAATAAAATCATAAAAACACCCGCAAATGAAGGCAATTTCTTATATCCAATAACTTACAAAGAATGTGACTTTATATTGATAAAATAATAAATTTTCAAAATCAGTTCAGCTGATCCAGAGCTAGCTCCTGCAACTTCACTAACTTACAAAATCTCTTTATAATAATTACGTCCAAATATAAACAAAACATAGCTTTTCCCGACCCTTACCCAATAAAAATTGTTACCTATGTTTACAATTTCAAACAAAACGGTTCAAGGCTACACCTACACAGCCTAGTAATGACTTACAACCACACATACATACAAACACACATAATTGTCACATACACATACTAAATACGGAAGTATTATACCATAGGTGCGCGTGCGCAGGGTACGAACGCAAACCGACCTGCTTCCTTCATGTAATCGTTGGGTAATAAAATATTAGTACATCTTTTATTATATACTGTTAATCTATACTTCTTATAGACAGTAATAGAATATAGAGGAAATCTTTTTTTGTTGTATTGTTTGGGCTCGTAAACTACTGAACTGATTTAAAAAATGTTTTACTGTTGGGAAGCTACAATGTACCCTTGGTAGCACAGGCTATATTTTCTTCAGATACGGGATATAGTAACTATGTATCTTAAATATTGTTTTATATTTTCATTTTTACTATTTTTTACTACTTTTTTACTACTTATGTCAATATTGTCAGCCTTTTTATTGTCTAACTGTAAGACACAGGCCTCTTTTCATACAGAGAAATGATGATTGCAATCATCAGTATTTACCTAGTCACCATGCTTGCTCAAATCGGACTTCGGACTTTTAGGTACAATTTCCCTAATTATATTTTTTCTTAATCGTCAGTAAATTATCTCTTAGATACGCATAAAGAAAACTTTAGAAAAATGTAATGTAAATAATCCATCTACCTAGGAAGGCTTAACACTTTTTATTCGAGAGCGCAGAGTTAAGTATTACTATACAAAAATACGCGTATTGCTCATTATTTAAAATCAGACTTAACTAACGACTCCTCGCTAGTGCTGCTACCCGTATCGATAAACCCTCGCCGTAAATATCGATATCGATCGGCAAAGACATCTTTATCGCTAAGTGGTTGCGTAAGACTCGCTTTAGTCTGACAGTAAGTAGAGCGTACGGTTAGCAGAAGAAAATGGATAAAGTAAAGTGCGTATTTTTCGTTTTCTTTAGTCGTTTGGAGAGGACCGTATATGTATTATTGTGGTTATTTACTACGTGTATTTTTTTATATATTTAACTTAAATCAAAGTCACTGTTAGATATACACTATAGTTGTCCTACTTTTCCGTTTTTTCTCTGTTTTATATAATATTTATAGTGTAATTAGATTTTATTATATTTTTATTTTTTATGAACCGATTTTATGCTGGCAACATTTTTTTTTCTATTTACGATTGTAATATAGGTCATATTTATCTATTAAAATACACGAATAAACTATAAAAAAGTGCTTAAAAATACCGTAAATAAATAGAAAAAACCATTAAGGAGTCAATTTAAAAGACAATAGAAAATTGAGAGTCCCAAAAAATTCTTATAAATACACTGAATACACTATATTTGCTACCGCTACAGTATCGCTTTCACAAATCCCTGTACGTTATGCGACACATGACGTTATCCAACCACTGTCATTTGTTTACCTGCCTTCACTACGCTCTAGTGGGTGCATGCCTTTATATTTTAGGTCGACTGTTATTTTGGGTAGTTTGTAGGTTCAAAGTAGAGGTTTAGTGGTTAAAGAGTCTGCTTTTTAAGTACGAGTGTAGCTAGTGGGTTCGATCCCTGGTCGGGGAAGTACCAATGTAACTTTTAAAAGAAAGTAGAGTAAAAGAGTATCTTGGTCATCAAAGATTAATGAAAATAGTTGACTTAATAAGTATGAAATCAGTACCTTGTGTAAGCGTGGTGATTAACGCACATTCATTTTTTGAAATCATGAGATTCATGAGACAATAAAAAGGCTGATGATGATGATATAATTGTATGGGTCAGCTAGATACTCCTATCTGTAGGTATAGGACTAGGTACAGTTACAGGAATATGACTTTGTAACCCTACTGATAAATATATTATTATGAAGTTTTTAATGATTAATACCTATCAAAGGTAACAGAAATCAAGCTGCGTCGTAGTCATACACAAAAAATTACTTTATGTTCAAAATTGGTAAACAGCTAATCAGCTGAAAAATATAAAATTTACACTCAGTTACAAAAAAAAACATGACTTACATACTTTTTGCTAATATACTGTATATCGTGTATATTCTGCCTACCCAGGAAACATACATACATACCAACATTTCTTCAACTTAGGAAAACCCTACACAACGCATGCGCCAAGTCAATGACATACAAAGAAAGAAAGGGACAGCACGACCCCAATGCATACGTGTAAAAGAGACGGCTATAGTTTTGTTAGTACCGTCATGTGTTAACGAGCGTGGCAGTGAAATCTCTTTATTAAGGGGGCAAGCTTAGATTAATTAGGTTTTAATTATGAAGTAATTTAAGGGTGTTTAAAATAACTTCTAGTTACAATTGATTGAGGAATAAATAATAATAGTAATGGATGTTGCTAGATAAAAAAATGGGTTAAAGTTGAATATTCTAAGTAATTATTACAAATAGTAAATATATATATAAAGTTGTTTTGTGCACTTTTATAGAACAGTAATGACTGATTAAGGTAAAATATTTTAGGAAATAGCTTGCAAAAGGTTTACGTTTTTAAACCAATGTCTACAAGGCCTATATATTTTTTATGCACTTGCATTAATTCTTCAATTTACTTTAATCTCTATTTTTCAAGACGCATAGATTCGAAAAAAAAATTGTATTTTTAAATTATAGTTCAAAATTCACACAACAAACACAAAAACAGACCATAAATTATGCCTAATTTTAGCCACGTTTACAATACTAAAACCCCATATTACTAATTGCACTGTCACCAAAACACACCACCTTCTCCTTAACAGCGCACACGCATCAACCAATAAAAACCGTTACACGCACACACACAGACAAACAAACAAATATATTACCGAACAACATTATGCAATGTTATGGAAGAAGGAAATATATTAATATTTGTATAAGCTCGTTAAAAAGTCGTAAAAAGTCGTTGTAAAAAGTCGTGGTGGCCTAGTGGGCAAAGAACCAACCTCTCGAGTATGAGGGCGCGGGTTCGAATCCAGGTCAGGCAAGTACCAATGCAACTTTTCTAAGTTTGTATGTACTTTCTAAGTATATCTTAGACACCAATGGCTGATAAAAAGGTGAAGGAAAACATCTTGAGGAAACCTGGACTATATAGTCTGAAATCACCAACCCGCATTGAGCAAGCGTGGTGATTAATGCTCAATCCTTCTCCGTGTGAGAGGAGGCCTGTGCCCAGCAGTGGGACGATAAATAGGCTGTAACTAACTATAAGCTCGTTACAACACGGAATTTAATGTTGCGAAGAGTACGTTATTGTTTTTTAATGTTTAGTAATTTTTTTGTGCTGTTTTTCTTGTTTTCGTAACCTATTAATGGTTTATTTTTGATGCCATGTTTACTCTAGTTCTTACAATTCAAATGCAATCGAAGTATTGTTTATCGGAGTTCGTTAGGCTACATTTTAATTGATAGGACTTTAAGAGTTAAACAGACGTGACTTTAAGGAAAATTATAACTGAATGATAAGATCAAACCTCATTTCTACTGTAACTTAGATAAATCGTTATATAAAACGTGTTACAGCCTTTCTTTCGTTCTACTACTGGGCACGGGCTTCCTCTCACACGGAGAAGGTTATCGTTTCTACAGTTAACATAGGTAAATCATCAAATTAAACAAGTTATTCTGAATTTCCTGCTACTAGTCGAAGCATTTACCTTAAGATTGCAAGTCTGGTAAGTCCCTATATTGCTCTATATACAGATAAATATCGATATTTCTATATTAACCTAACAAATCACTGAAATATTATATTTACTTTACAACTGCACATAGGGAGAGTCTACATTGCTCGATACATATAATATCGATATTTCTATAGCATCCCAAAACACAGAATTTTTACTTGAAAACTGCACATAATTATAATAATTACCATTACCACGATCCTACCAAACAAGATCTATGTAAAAGCCTAAGATAAACATACTAAATATCTTGATAAAAATGAGGTTGTCGACTTTTGAGACTCGACAGTCATTGTACTTGCAAAGGTTGATGGCCGAACTAGCCGACAGCGGAGAGAAGGCGGATTGCAAGGGCCTTAGGGAATGCAATACGGGCCTCGAGGTACAAAAAGAGCTTTTTTTTGTGTGGAGAAACATTTACTCGGAGATTTTGTTAAGTTGTTGTCAGTCAAAATGTATGAACTACTTTACAAGCGCAAAACCTGCTTACTTGCAAGTTGATGGTACCTATATGTATAAAAAATTAATAAATATAAAATAAGCATAGGTTTTCTACCTATGCTTTGCTTAAGTTAAGCAAGGTCTTTATTCAAATTACATTTCTTCGCTAGATATAAACAAGAAATGCCGAATTTGAATTTTATCGACAACTTTTATTTAAGAACTTTATACTGTACATCCCTATAAACTGGAGCGCAGTTACAGAAGATTAAATATTTCATATGTTTTTTTTACTCTTTCGGACACCAATCGATGCTAGAAATATTTAGAATAGCTCTGGCGTTGTAAGATTAGTCCTAAACATTATGGAACAAAATAGAGCACTTAATTCTGAAAAAGGGAATTAATTTTTGACCTAACTAACTAATTTTCCCTCTATCATTAAATACCACGTACCCCAGCATCAATTACAAACTCGTAAGCTTCCTTACAAACATCGGGTCATATCCAACCATATAAGATCAATTTAAGCTCATCGATGTCATAACTGCCGACTATCACTTCCCGCTTGTTTTATAAGTGAAGGCTTTAATGGGGAGAATGTGGTAGCAACATGATAGCTTATATTGAGGAAAGTATAGTGTTTTTAAAAAGAATATGTCTTCTACCTTTTACCCTAAATAAGTCTTACTGGGCCCTGCTTTACGTTTTAAATGTCAATTTTGGTTATAATTTGATAACTACCCAGCAGTTTCACCCTAGTCCTGTGAGAACTACTTGACACACCTGGATAAAAAGTAGCTAAAATCTTCCTTATTAAATGGGCTATCTAACACTGCAATAATTTTTCAAATCGTTTCAGTGGTTCCCGAGATATGCTCAAACAAAAAAAATACAACTTCAGCTTTGTAACATTGATCAATAACAATGTTTGTTTAAAAACAATATGTCCAAATCAAACATTCATCAGTGACAAATATTAGAATAACTAATACTTAACTGCTATAGAAAAAAAGTCAAAATTTATACCACACCATAAACCACAACTTACTCTAAAATCACTCACAAAAAAAATACCACCAAAAAAAACCAGTTAAGTATAAACCATAATCCGACCCGGAAGGTATTTTCCTCCAAAAACATTATACCGTTACACAAGAGTTTAAAATCTTTGACATTTCTACCGAACATATGATAACGGGGACCGACTCTTGCGCAACTGTTATGTAAGGAACGAGTCCACTGGCGCCTCTACGATGGTATTGTAACCTTTGGTTAAAGTAGGTAAGCTAGTTGAACTTATGTCAGTTTGAATGGTTACTGACAGTTTTTAGTGTTGACAGTGGAATAATGATCAAATGGGGTATTTTCTTTTAGCATTTTTGACTTCCGCGGTTTCACCCGTGTCCCGTGAGAACTTATGTCCCGGACTGAGTCAAAACGGTTGCTCATTGTCGTCCCAAATATCCATTGGCAAATTATTTTATCTGTTAGCATAAGCAATATTTAAACTGATAGACCCACCACCGAGAAACTGACCTATAAGCAAAACGAGTCATTTCTTTTATATAAACTAAGAGCATAAAAATAAGAGCATAACTCTAAAACGCACAAACGAGCTTATAACTTCTCTAAATCAAAAGATAAACATCTATGAAAACATTAATCTTACAAGACATCAGCTGATTTACCTCCACACTTTAATAAGGCCTAAATACACCCACAACATAAACGCCAGTTTTTTTAGAAAAACAACTATTAAATATGACTTTTCACGTCTAATTTTCATAGTAGGCAATTGTTTTGAGAAAAACGGTCGTTTGTGCCGGAGAACTTGAGCCTTAATACCTACTACCATAGAGTAAATTAAAAATAAACAAGGTTTATACAAAAAAGGTTCGTAAACAATATGTAATTTCTACATCTTTAGATCGTGAGAACGTGGAGTCGGGTGAAAATTCTAGTTTCACTGATGTGTAACAAAAAACTCAGATAAAGCCTGGGAATACTGTATTGTTCGTAAGAAAGTGTTAGTGGATACTTTATATTAATTACAATTTGTTGGTTGTGCAAGATGTTTTAGTTATTTAATGTTATTTTGGAGGAAAAGATAAGCTTTTGGTTCCCATTCCTACTTGTAACAAAAAGTTAAAAATTAAAACAAACATCAATTATTTTTTTTCATTGAGTAATCAATGCCAAAAATGAAACATTACTCTCTATTGCACATTCGCCTAAAATATTCACAATTATATCTATATGTAAAATATTAACAGCGCCGTGCAGTAATTCTATAAAGTACGAGGAAAATACGTATATTTATATATTTGTTTACTTGCTTGATTGCATCAGTCTTAGTAACTAATGGACCATTAAAAAAAACCTTTCAATATTACATAGCCGATTTATCGAGGAAGGCTATAAACTACTTTTTATCCAGGTGCAAGCAGTAGACCCCACAAAACGGAGATAAAACTATTGTCAGAATCTAGTTTCAAATATATTATGTGAATGTTCTAAAGATCCTATTTCCAATAACTTTTAAAAACTATGGAATTGTAAGTAACCCGCATTGAGCACGCGTGGTGATTAACGCTCAATCCTTCTTCGTGTGAGAGGAGGCCGCAGCCCAGCAGTGGGACGATAAAAAGGCTGTAACAGTTATTGTAAGTTGATCAGCCTTCTACAAGTAAGAAAATGACCTGATGATGTTCGTTCGGTCATGATGATCCTATCATGACCGAACATAACTATTGTGCCTATTTGTAAGAAAAGAGGTTGTATCATAATAATCAATAGGCCGGTAATGATTTAGTATTTTGTATCTCTTGTGAAAAGAAAAAGGTGCTACATAGAGTAAGATTTGCTAAGTCATTTTATGCGTGAACGCAGTTATCTAAGTTTTATATACAGCTGGCGTGAATTGGCTAAATGTGTATTTGATGATTTATCCGAGGTTATTTAGACATTACAAAAAGTAAATCCGATTTTGATAATATGCTTAAATATTCTCTTAAGTCTGATAGATACGGTAAAAACTGCAACATAATTGAGTCAGTTAGGTCAAACTGAAAACCAAATTTTTTTTGAAGTCGGTAAATATTATGTATAGTGTAATGTATTTTGCCCAAAAACAGATATAATATGCTTTAATTGCCAGTAAATAAAAGATAAACAAAAGCCTGATTTTAACAAAAGATCCTTTTATTAAAATTCTCCTAAAAATATTTGTATAAATCTTGAATAATGAATATGCAAATTCCAGAGAAATATAAAGATTTCTTTATATATCATGCCGTTGATGAAAGTCAGTAAAATTAAACAAAATGCTGATAAAGAGGCCTTGTTATGAACCCTTATAACTAAGTAATCACGCACTTCTAGCTTCGAAACAGTTTCTTGATATATTTTTTTCTCTTTATTTTCCATCCATTCCTCCACATTTTAAAGGCCACAACCAACACAGAACCAGGCCTTTTCAACTAAAAACAACACACTAATTAACATTTATCCATAGCAAAGCCACAGTTTGGTCTCAAACGCTCGCTGAGTACTTTCTACCGCTTTCGTGGTTGCGCAACCAAAGGCTTCCTTGACGGTCGCGTAATCGATGACGTAACGACGATTCGATCTTTAGATGCGTTGGGTCACATCACTACGGTTGACGTTTGAGGTCGTTCTAAATTCGATCGTTTGACATTTGTGAATTTAAATTTTGAAGTTTGTTTTCTTATATTTTTTTTTTTTGTGGGTCCAATTGAGTGATGTTTTTTTTCGTTGTGTGAATTTGAATTTGGATTTTTTTTAGAATGAATTTTGTTTTTTTTTTTACGTTTATGGTCAGTTAGGTTTGGGTTAAGATATTTTGACACACTTTCTTTATAAAATAACTCTCATCATCCTCCGAGCCTTTTTCCCAACTATGTTGGGGTCGGTTTCCAGTCTATCAAACGTTTATAATATAACTCCAGCAAACTGATATTTTTGTTGTTAAGATTAAAATGCCTGACTGTATAAGAAATTAAGTCCTTTGTAGGTCACTTACTATGTATTTAAGTACTTTGACTTCTCTAATCTGATATAAAATTACACCTGAATCGACCATGCCAAAAACAAAAGACGAGAAACGAAAGTCAGAAAGTCGGATGGATGAAGTTGCAATAGCATTAGTATATTTTTTATGTAGGACACTAGGCTATAACTAGTCAGTAAGAAATAACAATAGCATGTTCTAAGATCGTTTATGTATCTAGTTCTTAAAACCCAATTTTATTTTGACACACATTTCAAATTAAAATCGAATGTTATTCAAAATGGTATTGTCTTTTGTGTAACATATTACACCGTGTTTAATTCATTTACAGAATTGAAACATTTGATGCGACTTGTTAAAAATATTAATAATTTTCTTTGATTTCAGAATTTAAGAAGTGTGTCTGTCTACTACTATAAATTATCATTCATTATCTCCCGAGCCTTTTCTCAAAGCTATGCTAAGCCGGCTTCCAGTCTAACCGGATGCAGCTGCGTACCATATGCTATATGTAGAGCGACTGCCTATCTGACCTCCTCAACCCAGTCACCCGGGCAACCCAATACCCCTTGGTAAGACTGATTGTCAGACTTACTGCTTTAACTACTATCACGCAATATATTTATCAGAAAAAATAATCCACAAAACACTATAAACAAGTAAAAGTTTGTTTTTAAAATCCGACACCATTTCTTTGATTCTTCCCTTCATTTTAATACGACACGCCACATACTTACACGCAATGAAAACCGAGAGTGTACTATACAAACAAACAAATACCAACCTTAAAACTGTACAAATAAGAGTTATTTTCATATAACACAAGACTACAATTTAGATCATTATGATAGGCAAAATTCACAACAGCTTTTTAAAAGCAAAAATTTCCTGAATTACATTTTTCTTATTGGTAACACCGAGGTGTTTTATGCTGGCAACACTACGGAAAGAAACTGTTTTATAATAGTTTTATCGATGTAAATTGCTGGATTGTAAATTGTGAAATTTTCTTATGGTTCTATGGAATTTATTTCGCTAGAGTGTGAAGAAATAGTGTAGTATAGTTTAATTGCATGGTATGTGCTCATTGGGGCCTATGTTCAGTAGTGGAGCTCATATGATGATGGTCACTATATATGTATTTTACTTGCACTATCTTTCTTCCTATTATACCAACTATTTAGGGGGCTGTTATTAACATAGATAATTAAAAAACAGTGGAGAACTTGAGACTTTTCAACTATTCAAAGCCTGTCAGAGATGTACAAAGACAGCCGGGACAAAATTACATGTGAAAATTTCTAAAATATCCGCGAAACTGCAACCTTTCTGCCCGAAACCATGTTGGCTGTGTGCTCGAACAATTTTGGTGGAATTTCGCTATTAATATTGTCAGATAGTGGGAAATTACTGACTTAGCTCGTGCGACGATTTAACTCAAGCTGGTATTATCTTATTATCACACAATCGGTAAAAGTCGTATTGTTGTTCAAGAGTTAGTTTCAACTGGAATCGTTTCAGAGTATAGTTGTTTCGTAATTGTAACTTTTTCGTTTTCTGTGTTATAAAGTAATTGTAGAGAAGTTATTATTGGCTCAACTGTAGGTTTGTTACTTTATGACACAAGCTAGGCCTTATCAAGGGGTGTTGGGTTGCCCGGGTAACTGGGTTGAGGATGTCAGATAGGCAGAAAAGCTTCATGTAAAACACTTGTACTCAATAGCATGTAGTTAGACTGGAAGTTGACCCCAGCCATATTGTTGATAAATGCTAAGCAGATGAAGATATTGACATAAGTTAATTATTAATATTGTAATACAATCGGGGATTGTGTAGCTCCCAAGAGTTATAAAACTTTTCAAATCGGCTTAATAGTTTTGGAGCCCCTTGCCAAAAAACAAACAACATATTTTACCTCTTTATATAAATATTATAAATATACATATTTAATAATATATATAAATATTTAAGTTTGGCAGTACGAGCGCACATGAAATCTTTACACATCCAGTAACTATTAACATCAGTGTGTAACTAAACGAGCGCGTGAAGGGAGGCGTGCCGGCGCACGCGCAGCCGACGAAACATCTCGTAACGACAAAAACATAACATTCAACTGCAGTGAATGTCTTGTGAAATGGTTCAACTTAGTTTCCAAGTACAATGTTGCAAGAGAAATATCATCTGTCGAGCCGAGCCCGACTATGTTGGGGTCGGCTTCCAGTCTAATCGGATGCAGCTGAGTACCAGTGTGCCATATGGAGCGACTACCGACCGAAATTCGAGGAAACGTCATGGCAAAATGGTCAACTTTGGCAGTCGTTTGGTAGTCAAAAGTCTGACATCTAGAGGGTTATTGGGTAGCCTGATTTGTGGTGGTCAGATAGGTAGTCGCTCCATGTGGCACACTGATACTCAGCTGCATTCGGTTAGACTGGAAGACAACCCCAATATTCAAGAAAAAGTTTGGACATCATTTCATTACTTCAAAATAATTTTGTGACTTATACACGAAGTAACTCATAACAAAGTACATAGTAATAGTGTTATTAAGTAAATGTGGTGATTTCAAGATAATAATATGCAGTTTCCGCGAGCGAAGTGGTGGATCGTGACCAGTTGAAAGCCTGTCTGTTAGAAACTTTGGCTTCATGACATTCACGTTTTAATTGCTTAGAAATAACTCTTTTATGACCCCTTACTTTGTTATTCACGATTATTTAAATTTTGTTGTGGGTTCACTTCCTAGTTCGTAGTATGATTGCAGTATATCTGCCTGGTTTCTCCAGCGTTCAGTGGGAGGGACTGTACGTATCCAGATAAAATGTAACTTATAGCCTTTATCGATAAATGAGCTATCTAACTCCGAAAACGCTTTTAAACAGGGCCAGTGGTTTCTGAGATTAGCGCGTCCAAGGAAAATAATATCTACAGCTTTTAAATATGAGTATAGAGTTTTTTGTTTATAAATATTAGACACCAATAAATAATAACAATAAACATTTACAATAAATTATTGTTATTAAGAGGTATAGTTTGTTTGTCTATTACGAAAATACATTATCCCCCAGTAACATAGAGTCTATATTTTATTGAGATACAAGAAGCAAATACTTAAATTCAATTACTAAAACCGCGGATATTAGCTAGTATACCTAAAAAAAGTTATTTTTAAGTAACTATACTTAACTAGCCTATGCTATAACAAAACAATAAAACTTCTAGGAAATAGCGTAATGTTAATAACGTGTGTTTATGTATAGTAGTTAATGAATCAATCAGTATGCATGTGTATGTATTACCAAGTTGGTTGAACACTATTACATGTGTAGCAACTTTCTTTCTGTGTATAACTGTTACGATTGACTTACCTATAGTTAATAATAATTGTTGTAAAATACTTTGAAGTTTTCATAACACAAGTCATAAAAGAAACAATTATTTTAATGATTAATTTGGAGTATAAGAGGCTTACTTCCTTCTAAATAGGTATTGTAACGTAACCCTATATACTTACTACATAAAATTAAAATCATTGTTTGTTTGCATGTTTATAGGTAAGTAAACCAAGCCAAAATGCATGCAATTTGAATTTGAATAACCAGAAAAATCCTTAAAATTGACAATCGCTTCTTGTAAAGCACTGGTACTCAGCTGAATCCGGTGAGACTGGAATCCGACCCCAACATAGATGGGAAAAAGGCTCGGAGGATGATGAAAGAAACAAGCAAAAACTAATCAAAAATTTCAAAAGAATTACGAAAAAAAAATAAAAAAAATACTCCCACAAATAAACCATTGTCCTCAATATTTTCACAAGAAATAAACGTATAGCAATTAAACAATTATAGGCGTACGATTCTTGCGAACAATATGCGTTTGCGCACATCGCGTGTCTACACACAGTTACGTGCATGTGTGTGTGACACGCACACTCTGAACTCATTTATAAAGAACTAGGTAGTTCTAGCTTGTGTTGTTAATCTATTTTATATTTTTCGACACCCTTTTATTAATTTTTAAGTTTTCTTTTTTATGTAAATATAGATTTAGTTTATTTTAAAACTAGCTGATCCCGCGAACTTCGTATCGTTCAAACCTTCCCTGGACCTCTACAAACATTTTATAACCAAAATCAGTTCAATCAGCCCAGCCGTTCTCGAGTTTTAATCAGACTAACGAACAACAATTCATTTTTATTTATATAGATATAATGTTCAGATTTTGAGGTAAATAAAAGCATTGGTCATTAAAAAATATAGGTATATGATTTTGGATTGCGATCAACTTTTTTGAAAAGGTTCTATATTTTCTGGGTACTATTATATTATATCATTTTTTAACTAGGTTATTTTTTCATTTTCATTGTAAATATTTGTAAATGTACTTCATGAAATATTGCTTTTTTTTTTGTTTTTTGGATGATACGTAGATACTTCTGTTATTTATTTGTAGTTTAAAGTTAATAACCTAGTATGTTTTCGTGATTCGATCTTATATAGAAGCCTAATAAAATCTTGATTTATAGAGCAATCTATGACAAAAGTTAGTACCTACATATTATTTAATATGTAAGTTATTTGTGCTAACTTATACATAAGGCTGGCTATTACCTCGGACAAAGAATCAGCATGGCGATCCAACGAGGTAATGCTGCCAGCCTCTTGGGCACGCTCCCAGTTGACAGCGATGGGGACAAATTTTTTGACGCGTTTTAGTTATAGTTTTTTTTTTTTTTGTTTTACTAGGATAGTTTTTTATATATATATGTTGTAAATATGTGTATAGTAAACTGTAGTGGTTTTTAGGTTTTAAATTAATATTCATGAGTTGCTGCATAACTTTTCCATTTCATCGTAATAAATACGATGATTTAGACAACAACTGGATTTATTCAAAACAGAAGCGACTGAGCCTAATCTTTATGAATATTTATACAAAAATAATCATCTAACTATACGTCTATAGTAATATAATGAAGAGAGTTAGTTTGTAACCTTAAAGCTCCGAAACTACAGGACTGATTTAAAAAATTCTTAAACTGTTGGAAAGCTACACTATTCCCGAGTAACATAGGCTATATTTTATCCCAGTACTTGCAGTAGTTTCTACGGGACACGGGTGAAACCACAAGAAAACAGCTAGTTTTATTTTTGTTTTTATGAAAAAAATCTTATCAAGATTGATTTCCTCTACTTATGTAGCTACAAAAAATGTAATATAAATTAATTCAAAACAGTAGTTCTAAGCCTAAATGTTCAAGAATATCTATGCAAAAATACTCGTAGGTACAATATAACATAATTTACACAAAGATTCTAGGTAAGTTTCACATGTATATAATAAGCATAACACGTTATATAACGCGGCTTTCCAAAATGTCCAATGAGAACATCCTTTCGTAACATAGGTATAAGAATTGTATGAAAAACAGTTTTTTTCACTATATTGTGTACTATACAATAGGCGTATTTTTCTTCCCACATTAATCAACTAAATTTATTTGTGACTAGTTTGAGCATGCGGTTTCACCCGTGTCCCGTTAAAACCACACTACGTACTCGGATAAACAGTATTCTATAGCCTGCCTTGATAAATAAGCTATCTAACGCTGAAAGATTTTTTGAAATTGGTCTAGTAGTTCCTGAGATAAACGCCTACAAACTCTTTAGCTCTATAAATATTAGTAACGGTTTCTTTTTTACACCTTTCTGTAAATACCTATTAAGGTAAGTATCCAATTATATTATGAAATATATTTTAATGTCAAAAAGTGTTCTCCACGCCTAATTTTATCTAAATTGAACCAGCCGTTTTGCAGTGAAAGTGTAACAGACATCGTTACTTTCGCATTTGTAATATTAGTTAGGATAAGAATGGTCTTAAAAACTATTGTAATGTAAGCAACTATTATGTAGTACATAATGAGCATATTTTCTTTTCACATTTTTTAACTTTTCTATTCTAAAAGCTATACTGTTGTTGTTAAACTTAAGTTTCTTTGTATGAGGTTGTCAGACGATGTTATAAATGGTTTTCCTATTGCTAAATAATATATAAAAAACAGTTTTCTTTACTGCTAAACTATTAGGATATTCAAGTCGGTAAAACTCTTAATAAATCGACCAGAAACTACCTCTACATATTACTATTATAAACTGAAGAGTTTGTTTGAACGCACTAATCTCAGGAAGTGCTTAACCGATTTCAAAAAAATGGTCAGTGTTAGATAGGCCATTTAACGCGGAAGTCTATGGGTTATTTTTTATCTGTTTTGCCACGATTAGTTTCCACAAGATGCAGGTGAAACCGCTGGCGTAATCATGAATAAGTATAGATCCCTACACGGTCTAATAATTTCATTATCTCTATCTCCCAGATCAGATATAATAAAGTTAATATTATATACACAATTAATACATATGGGTATACAAAAGATATAATATATGTATGTATAACTTGTTCAACGTTCTGAAATGAACCTTAAGATCAAAACGTTAAGACCGGATTTAGCTTAACCGTGAAAGGTAAATAAAATGTATATACAAGCTCTGTATTAAGTTTCCATATCAAAACAAAGAAAGGGAAAAATAATTATTTTTATTACTGTACTTGCAATGTGTTTTACGATGCATAAATACACGCGCAAAAATGCATTGCTCTTATAAAATTGCATTGGTTTTGAACAGAGATGTGTCAATGATCAATTCTTATCTAGATACGTTAGATTCTTATATAGATTTTTCAACAAAAACTGTTAAGATTCCACTCACACTTTTCATTCCATTTTTAATTTATTTTATCATACCAAATTCTTTTCCTAAAGACAAAAATGTTCCTACACTCAATTGTTAATCTCCCTAAATCCTAACACTAAAGTTCAATGTAAAATCACCATATTAACTCAAAAGGACCAAAATCCCCACTTACCCCTTTCAGCAAATCCATCACCACTGCCAGTTCCAATGTCCTGCAAAGCCTGCTCATCACCAACGTCATTCAAACCGAAATTCTGATCACGAAACACCACATTATCATTAAATCCACCAGGTCCCGCGTGAGAATTCGTCTGCACTGAATTAACACTTTCTGACGCATAAGGAAAGACTACACGAGGACTCCTTGGCTTCCATCCAGGGTAGAAGCCGTTACGAACAGAAGGAGCGAAGGGAGCGACTGGGTAGTCGAAGGCATAGTTGGGAGCATAAGTCCTGCCAAAACGGCCTTGGTAATAGTGAGGATGGTTCGAATAAGGTCGAAAACGAGGCAAAGGTTCGTAAAACCTCTCGTTCCCCGAAGGTATGTCTTCGTTCAACTTCTTCAATTCTGATCCTTCTTCGGGAGATGTAAATTCATAATCAGGCTGGTCATCGAACTTGATTTTAGAGTAATTCTTGTCCTGAGTCAAATCAATTTCACCCTTGCCAAACGGCTGGTGATTTTCGTCTTCGTCTAAAAATAGGACTCTGGACTGTCTCGCTCTGGTTCTCCGGTACAGATTTTTGGGCACAAACATGACGTTTTTATACGGCTTCTGGTAGACTAGGCTGAGCGCCCGGCTCGGCTCGACAGCGGCCACAGACGCCACTACTAGCAGTATAACTTTCCATCTATTTTCGCTCAACATGTTGGCTCGGTCAGTGCACTGTAGTTTTCACTTTCATTTCTTAAGTTACGAAGGGTGTTTTTTTAACAATTTTCGAGGATGTTTTTAGTACATGTTTTTGGGTACGCGTTTATGAGTTTTGGTGATTTTGTACGAGTTTCATTTCTGTGTAGACGGTACGTGTGTCGCGGTTGGAGGCGAGCGGGGGACTGGCTCGGGCGGTCGGCTTCGTGCTGACTGCGGCGGGTGTTATGTAAAAATGCATGTTTGTGACGTCGAGTTTATGTAATGCTGGTGATTAGTGATAGTGCGTTGCTGGCGGCGCTGGGTACCTGAAAGTGCTACTTTCAGATTTGGGTGTTTGCTGGTTATTTGCTGTTTCAGTGTTGAGGATGTTTTTTGGAGAAGTTTTGTAAATAAACAGGGTTTTACAATAGCTTATATACTTACTCTTATTCTGTAGATAAAGTAACTAAATAAAAAAGCTGTTGTGCTTGAGAATGAAAAAACCTAACTTGGTCGAATTTGACAACATCAAGCAACAAAGAAATTAAATACCGACATTATTTTAATGAATTTATTTACAATTAAAATTGATTTTAAATAATGTTTTTTTTTCTTAACAGTATATTAATTAAATAATTATGTAGATTACTCTTTTGTTCTAGTATTGTTAATGATAATTTAATCAGTACGTTTTTTAAATAAACCTGACAAATAAAAACCTACAATTTCAGCTGCATAAGTGTTAAGACTTTTATAAGATATTTACATAAGCCTTGTGTCAAACATTTAACATGAATGACATCACCAATTTATTTTTACAAAGAAGAAAGTAGGTTGGCTATAAAAAGTCTCATGTGGAAGAAAACCTTACTTCCTTACCTTAGTGAATCCTTACTAATATATTATATATATTTTTTTAAGATGCTCTATTTTATTTTTATTTACCATATTAATTTGTAAAAGCAATTCAGTTAGTAACATTTGCGATAAAAATTAAAACTATTAGGTACTATATTAACAAACTTAAAATTATTAACTTAAAAAATAAGAAAAAAGGAATAAAAAAATATTACAGTAACTCTATCCGTCTATCTAGAGCGCTTTCACGTCAAAACTACTGAACCTAATTAAATAATATTTGGTACACAGATAAGTCTATTGCCTAAAAAAGGATATAGGCTACCTTTTTGGTCTCTTTCGGGAAATAACTCCTCAGGAATATGAGTGGCATAGATAGAAATATAATATTAAGATATTTATTATATACCTGCTGTATACCTGTAGCTATATTTTCTTATCAGCGCAAAATCCCTCCAGCTAGCTACTATGTAATAATGTTTCGTAAATATTAACAGTTTTTTTTACCGAAGTATTCAAATTATTTCTCGAGTGAAAACAAGCTTCTAAACTGTGGGAAAGGCCGGTCGTTACTAATTGATATTACGGTTATCAGTTAGTGAAAAAGTATACCAACGTTGTCAGAGCGAAAGAAAAAAAACCGGCCAAGTGCGAGTCGGACTCGTGCACGAAGGGTTCCGTAAATTACAGTTAAATCAACCTATCTCAAAAACTATAAGAGATACTTTGATCAAACCAAAAATCGTTGAAAGAGTTAATTAGCATGCATCACCTCTATTTTTTTTAGAATTTTATACCCCGTAGTTATAAAAATAGAGGGGGGGGACATACTTTTTACGACTTTGAGAGCTGATATCTCAAAAACCGTTCACTTTAAGAAAAATGTTTTTTAGAAAACTTTATATCATTTTAAAAGACCTTTCCATTGATACCCCACACGGGTATGTACATCGAAAAAAAAAATTTCATCCCTCAGTTACATGTATGGGGGGCCCCACCCCCAATTCTTTTTTTTACTATTTAGTGTCATATTTTTGTAGCGGTTCATACAACACATATTCCCATCAAATTTCATCACTGTAGTACTTATAGTTTCCGAGTAAATCGGCTGTGACAGACGGACAGACGGACAGACGGACATGACGAAACTATAAGGGTTCCGTTTTTGCCATTTTGGCTACGGAACCCTAATTATAAACTTTTTACGTAAATAAAAATTTTCATAAGATTTTGTAGGATGATGAGATTAGTTATGTCAATAAATAAAAAATACCAAACTAAAATAATTATTGTGATGTACATAAATATTAAACTTACACAAAAACGAAAAAAAAACATCGGGAATATAACCTAGAATATAACTAATGTACGACAGTCAATTGCCATTGTTGTCAAACGTATAAATAGAACTCAAAAGCACAGGCTAACATTACAATACAATTACGAAACTACCAAATGACCCGACTAAACTCTCACCCCTAAAAAGGAGAAAACATTACTAAATCGAAATCACAAAGAACTACATATATGTATCTACATACATACATCATCTCCCGAGCCTTTTCCTAACTATGTTGAGGTCGGCTTCCAGTCTAACCGAATGCATCTGAATACCAGTGTTTTACAAGGAGCGACTGCCTATCTGACCTCCTCAACCCAGTTACCCTAGCAACCCGATACCCCAATAAGGCTGTTTATCAGACTAACTGGCTTCTGACTACCCGTAACGACTGCCAAAGATGTTCAAATGACAGTCGGGACCTACCAATTTTACATGGAAACCTGGACTATACATATAGTCTGAAATCAGCAACCCGCATTGAGCAAGCGTGGTGATTAACGCTCAATCCTTCTCCGTGTGAGAGGAGGCCGCAGCCCAGCAGTGAGACGATAAATGTGCTGTTACAGTAACAATACATGGAACTCTCACTCCTTAGAAGGAGAAAACATTACAAAATCGAAATCACAAAGAACTACGTATATACATACATACAAACAAATCTATTCTGTCCATCTGTTCGCTCCATATAAGTATAAATGTACCGTTTAAGCCTATAAGGTGTAGAAATCAATTGGTTTATGTTTTGTGTGGGATGTTAAAATAGGCTTGATAGACTTGTGGTAATCTTGCAACATATATATCGGCTTCTGTCTGTCACATAGAGCGACTCTCAGGTTAGTTAAATAATTTAAACTCAGACAGCCTTACTACAAAAACTTTAACATCTGTTGAACATTTGTCTTAAATAAAGTGTTGCTGCAAAACATATTTCACCGTCATAATCTGAAATTTTTTTAGACAAGTGTTCAGTAGACGTTTAAAAGTTTCTGTGGTAAGACGTCAAATATTCATTTCTGTTGCCCCTATAAGAACGATTACTAAAAAACAGACCAAAATAAATATTTTAGGGAACCCCCTTGTCATTTTCTTAGTGATTTATAACAGGTGTGAGTTCGACTCGTACTTGGCTGGTTTTTCAAAAATTGGATAGTTGACTCGGTCAAAAATAAATATTAATTTAGTAAAACATCTAAAAGTAATGTAAGTTTCGTTTATCGTTTTGATAGAATAATTAATTGAATTATTTTATTGATAATTCCTATATAAGCGAAATAAGTATACAGTTTGACGAGAAAAATCTGTGACATCAAAGCTTGTATTTTCATACATATTACATTACATAGAGAGTATCCCTTCATGACAGTTCAATAAAATTAATCAATTTGACTCGTTGAAAACTACCGTATTGTGTGTAACTTTAATATAAACAAAAATATAATAGGAAGTGCATTCCTTCAAGTTGACATGATAACCAACAATCAATCAGTTGAAAGACATTATGACACAAAAAGACTGTTTTTAATACGAAAACTAGTAAACTATACGTATAATTTACTTTGTTATACTGTAATTACTGAAAAAGTGCACGCGAATGAATTGAAAGACATTTATACCAACTAGTTGCTACTTGTGTTCCCGTGGAAACTACTTCCCGCACTCATATAAAAATGAGCCTATATATATTATTACTTTGATGTATATACTACATTACTTAGCCCGGTCAAAGTTTCATGAAAATCCGTTCAGTAGTTTTCGAGTAACAAAATTTTAACATCCATATGTTTATAAAATTACTTAGTGTGTTTAAAAAAAGGAGACATTTTGTTTTAAATGCAAAACAATAATACTGTTTATTATTTCAATAAAAAATATGAGTTTAGACAGTTATTGATCATGATAATTTCATTTTTCCATTATCCGGAACCATTTATTTCAATGAATGAATAAAAGTCCAGGGTGTTATCTAACTTATTTATCTTATCTAGCTAGAAAATATATACAATGTATAGTAATTAAAGTAACATTGGAATATTTTTTGAAATCGGTCCCATAGGTCCTGAGCATATAAAAAATGCTTTAACTTTATGATATTATTTGTACTAAGATAAAAACCTAACATTAATAAATTACTTTACTTTAAATGAGTAGTATTACAGCAATTTTGATTAAAAACATTAAAGTTTTTCCTCAGCAATCAGCGCCATCTATCTTCACAATTCCAACACTGCATGTATGCTTTCACTTGTCACAGATCGAGCGAAGTAAAGCCTTTTTTATGAACCAATGCTGTGTTTTACTAAGAGATGTCTCTTATATGCATCCATTTGGTATGATTTTATTGATTTTTGCATTTTAATCGAGTTTAAAAATTGGAACAGGTCAAGTAGTGATCTGACATTTATTTCAAAAATATTGTTAACATTCCTAGAAATACATAATGTATCTCTATAGGTATAAAGAGCGTTCTACAAATATTTTCTTAGCATCTTAAATACTTCACCGACATCTATTTGTTTTCAATTAGCTTTTTTATTCATGACCAGCATTTTAGGGAAACTCCCCATGCCTGACTAAATATAGCCTATTGCATAAATAATGTGATTTTCTATCTGTAAAAGAAGTTTCACAAATTGTTCAGTAGATTCGGAGATTATGCATTACGAACTCAAAAACTTGAGCTGACACATTTATCTGTAAAACGGGTCAACCAATTTGAATGACAGTAAGTATAGCTGTAGATTGAAACCTGAACAAAAGGATAAAATGTATTTCATAATAATCAAACCAGTACTTCCCCATAATACAGTCAAAACCGTGACAAACAGCGTATTAAAATATGAACAAATTAAACGTCCATATAAAAGACATCAACGCGTTTCGCGTTGAAATCTTTTGTATGAACATTGTAGTTATCTACGTTTTATGACTTGTTATAAGGAAAACTCGTCGCAAAGAAAGGCGGAATAGGCTTTGATAGACAGTGTTTTTCACTGAAGGTCATTTCAGGTTATAATATGTGCGTTTTCAGTGAGAATATAAATGAAAGTGAATATAAGGAACAAAGAAATCTGACGTTATTTAAACCTTACTCAAAACCAACTTTTCCCGCGGTTAAATCTGCACCCCGTGGAAACAGCTTCTCGCACCTGGATAAAAAGTTGCTACTTAAAGTGTCCTTTCTCAGGCTATATGTATACCAAACATTGTAATTGGTTCACTAGAAAACCCGAGAGATAAAAACACTTTTGCCATTATAATATTATAAGTAAGTTATTAAGGATATCCTCAGGATGTAAGCAAAAGCCCAAAACATCCACTTTAACATACATTCTTCACCTCATTTACAAGGAAAACGAAACCAACAAAATAACGATATTAAAATCTCATCGCAAACATCAATATTTACACTCACACGCACACACACATACGTCCACATACTCATATTTCACAATAATGACTTACTTAAAACATACATGCATACACATGCATACACATTAACTTACACACTCATATACATACACACATTAAACACACACATTTATCACAGTTATGCCTTATTCACACTCACACACACATATTTAAATCAATTTTGACTTACCCACATCATCACACCGTATACATTTACCCACAGATGTAACATACATGTACTCACACATACATACACACATACATATTTCTCTTAAAGATGATTCACCCACACACACATACATTTACCAACACAAATAAACGCACACTCTTACATACACACATACTTGTATATTATGACAGTGATGACTTACTCACCGAAAAATGATAATTTCTCTCTGTGTGTGGAACAGTTTCACTTGGGATGCGCGGGCGCCGGTGACGTCATGCGTCATATGGTTCCGTGGTTAGGTAGGAGTTTGTTATGGAGATTTTGGGTTCGACTCTAGTACTTATTTTGTTTGAATGAAGAAGCTTGATTTAAATGTATGTGAAGAAGTATGTAGTTCTAAAACTGTAATACATAATTTTGTACTAGTTGTTTTCCCGCGGTTTTACTTGGGTCCCGGGGAAACTTCTTCCCATACCCAGACAAAATATAAAGCTTATGTTACTCGAAATTAGACTAGCTTTCCAACAGTGAAAGATTTTAAAAACTGTTCCTAAGTTTCAGAAACTTTTTTTAGGGTACAAACAAAAATAAATAAATAGAAACCTCTTTACTTCTTTTTGTTTATTATGCTAGCAGAGATATAGATTTAAAACTCTATTTTTTTCACCTGCAGTTTCATCCACATCTCATAGGAACTACTCCATACACCCGAGTAATAAGTACTCTTTATATTTTTATAACCCAACAGGAAAAATCTGTTAATATTTCCTTGAAACACAATTACGACTCCCACGAAATTGTTAACATCGCAAGTTTCTCTGCGACAGGCGCCGGCGCCGATCACGTCATCACAGGTTAAATGTTCATTTTAATTGAGGAATATTGTGGTATTTTGTTATTGGGTTTTTAAATACTAAAAATGAATTCTGTTAAATGTCCTTTAGCACACATTTTTTTTTTCAATGTATACAAAAATGACTTCTCTACTTTTTTATATGTATTAACTTGGACAATGTATTTCATTCTATCTCGATGGTTATTCTTGTCAAACTATTGATGAGCACTGGGTCCCAAGTTTGACTCCCGGGTCGGGCTATAATTGTTTTAAGGGATTTCAGAAAGTAACCTGGAGTTTGGAAGTTGTCGGTGTTACACTCCCGTTCCTGGGAGGGCACGTAAAGCCGTCGTCCCCGAATGCCCCGAATGCCAGGTATATGTTTTCCCGGGACGTGAGTCAAACCGCGGGAAAACAGCTAGTATCTAATATAAAAAAACAACAAACGAACAGAAACATCACATTTTCTGCAAAACGTATAGTTTCGTCATGTGCGTATCGTTTTCACTTCACTAATGAGTTTCTGATGCGCCGGCGCCGATGACGTCATCGATCACAAGAATGTCGACACCACTGTGTGTATGGAAATATATTCAATGAGAAACATATGTATATTATTATTTATTTATGTACATATTTATTTATGTAAGCGTATTTCGGAAAACACCTTTTTTGCATAAATTATTAGTTTAGTTTAGCATCATTTAATGACCTAGATATTTTATTTTGTAGCTTCCACTAGCGGTATCACCCACGCCTACACTATTTACCGCATATAGATAAAAAGTAGCGTATATTAATTTAGATATATAAGCTAAGTATTACCTTCTGCACGCGATTCCACCCGCGTCTCGAATGGTGACAAAATTCTATATCCTTCTCCCGGGTCTAAGCTACCTCTCCTCTAATTTTCAACATAAACGTTTCAGCCATTCTTGAGTTATAAAATGTGTATGTGTGTGATCTCATCAAAATACAAGCAGTAGTTTTAGCGTGGAAGGTTTACAATGTGGTTTTAAACATACAAAATGTAACATCAACCCAGAGGAGGATTTTTGTTGTCATCTATACTTATATTATAAAGAGGAAAACTTTGTTTGTTTGGTTGTAATGGATAAACTCAAATAGTACTGGACCGATTTTAAATATTCTTTCACCATTAGAAAGCTATATTATCTGCGAGCAACATAGGCTACAGTTTATCCCGGTGCGGGCAGTAGCTCCCACGGGACGCGGAAAACGGCTAGTTCTGATAGAAGCTAATACTACTGCAAAGTTTCGTAAAAATCCATTCAGTAATTTTTGCTTGAAAGAGTCATAAACATATCCTCATGTAATGACAGCCCAGAGGAGGATTTTTTGTAACCATGTATTTCGTATTTAAGACTCATTTACTTTTTATTCATTCTCACATCCTTATAAACTTTCGCATTAATAATAACATAAGTTTTATAGTAGGATGTGCATCATAATCTCGTCTTCCTCAACCGCGTGCGAAACGTTTTCACTTTACTAACGCGATTTTGATGCGATCGCACTCATGACGTCATTGTTTAAATCAGCGACAGACTTGTTTTTTATTAAAAAATAACACATTCAGGCTTTAAGTTCTTCCCTAACAATACATATATTTAACCAGAAACACTCATTATTTCAGTTGCACCATGAATCATATAAAAGCCAAAATATACTGATATAATTAATCTTAGGACATTTTATTTTATTCATTTTAAGAAGGTTACAGACTAATAACATAATAGGTAACAAAAATATATAAACCAGTTGCTAATAACAAGCCTCCACAGATATATAATATTCACGATTAACTAATGAAAGAAAGATTTTTATTTTTTATTTGCTACATGTGTATTTGAGTACCACCAGCCAGTGCTTCATTGACAAAAAAATATTTAGCTAAAAGTTTTCTTGCTACTTTCGTCTTAGTGCAAAATAAGTCAATTTTGGACTGATTTGTAAAATTCTTTCAGTTGTACATAGTCGATTTTTCAGCCTTCCTCGAATATTTATCATTTAGCAAGGAAGGCTTTAAGTCTAGGCTTACTTTTTATCAGGTTGCTAGAAATATTTCCCAGAGATGCGGGTGGAACCACGAGGACCCTCTAGTACTCACATAATTAGCTAAAGTAAAGCTGACCGAAGTGCGAATTATCGCATCTAGCGGTAACTCTTAAAGAAGACTTTACATCAGGAAACCTCTCTATTAATTTGTCTATACTGATATATTTTTATTTATTTACGTAAAAATGTAAATCATATTATAAAGAGGTTTTTTTTGGTTAGTACACTGAAGGCTCTAAAACTACTGAAACTATAATTAAATATTTAGTTGCTGTTTTAGGTATTTACAGTTATTAATATAATTTTAAGGTAGGTACAGCCAGCTGCCATGTAGTAGGGACTTTTGTTGAGCATTATAATTCTAGATGGAGGTAAGTACAGTCTATTTTAACGTCGAGTGTTTATATTATCTGTGTCTTTAACTTTAGTAAAATCGATTTATTTTTTAAATACAACCTTGCACATGTCGATGATATTGTTAAAGCAGATGCCTTATTTATGTCTTGTAGTCTACAATGTTATATCACAGTGTAAATATAACTTAATAATCAATGTTCTAACATGTCATGAATCGGAGCTCACTTATTAAAGACTAACGGTACATTTTATAGCCTAATGACCAATTTATACTAGCTTCATAAATCTACACTCCTATGCTAATATCTTATAAAGTTGAAGACGTTCGTTACAACGTGATAAGCTCAGGACCTACTGAATTGAAGATTTGGAAAATTCCGAATTGAGAACCTCCTTTACATTTTTTAACTCGGGTAAACGGCTAAGCTAGCAGAAAGGATAACAAATATTAGCAACTTTTTTAAGAAATTACAAAACTTTCTTTTGTTTTAAAAGCCTTTAAATAGTCACGATATTATTATACAATATGAAAAATTATTTCTCGAATTTAATTGCCTTGATTGTCAAAAATAGATGGTGCATGACTCGAAAAACAGAAAGTTTATTTTTATATCATAACAAACCTCATAAAACATCAACCTCAGATTCATTGATTGAAGAAAAAGCAACATTGATTTATAACTTTTTTTTCTGATGGGAAATCATCAAATGACTCCTCCCGCTATGGGTTAGCAGCGTGAGGGAGTGTCAGACTCTTACTGACTAAAAATAAATTTTATGTTCCAGGGCCGCGGTAACTCTTTCGAACAATCCCGCAGCCCTATCATGCCTTGGCCCTCGCAGCCCCGGCAGGTCCCTTACAAGAGATGTCAAAAACCTATCTCTGATAACCAAATCAAAAGATAGATAGCTTATTGGAAATGTCGGTAAAACAACACCAATCATCTATAATCGATTACTACCCGAGTGACGGATCTCTAACAAATAATAAGCGCATCGGAGCTATTTATTAAATTTTTCCACAACATACTTTCCGATACGATGCGAAAACGTGAAATGTCGCTTTGGACCAGAACTATAATAATCGTGACAGCGAGACCGCCTTCCGACTCGTTTCGAGAAAACAAGCCCGTAGCTGGCAGTATAAACGCAACAGCCTTAGCCACAACACGGCTGCTCAAAAAAAACAAAAACAACATTCAAAAATCGAACGCTTTATAGTCATTTTTAAACAAGATCCCGACCAAAGAGGACGCGTTATACAGTTGTATTTTTTAATAAAATTGAATTAAGTGAAGTTTTTTTAATTTTAGTTCTAGTTATTTGTTGAGTGAAAGTGATTTCTTATTGAAAAGTGAAAGGCGTTGTGGCAGGTGAGTGTAGGGTCCTCGAAATCTTGTTTAGTTTAATCTGGTTAGATGCGGAGAAATGTTAGCCGAAGATTCTTTGGATGTGGTGTGCCCTACATTAGGATTATATTGATGCTGTGCGCTCACATGGTTTAATCCAAGTTTTGGAGAGTATAACCTTTTTGATGATTAACTTTTTGAAGACAATCGGTTTTTCCCGCGTCCCGTGGAGACTTCTTCTCATTCCCGGATAAAATCTGGCTACGGGGGTAGTGTAATTGCCTAGTTTCGAAACCTTTGGGATACAAACAAAATGTTTCCTTTTTAATATTTATTGTCTGCGGATATTAGACCACTGTTGTCCTTTCGACATTTTATGTTATTCTTATGATCTTCATGATTCTAATTTATTGTATGTATCAATACTCATTTAACCATAATATTATTTATAAAAAGAGACACCATGGAGTTTCATGTCTATCTCGGAATACAATACCATGGGAGTCTAGGTAAAAATGAAATTCAATAAAAAACTATATACACGAAAGTCTAGCTATATACTGATAAAGGATCGGCTTTTTATCCGCATGCGGTAAAGGGTGTCTTCGATACGCAGTTACTAATTTTTTAATTGAAAAATAGAGCATCAAAACAAAACCACAACCAATCGAATGAAACTTGAATTTCCCAAATCAATCATCATCAAAATTACAGCCGTTAGTTGATGACCTTGACTAATAGTTTGATTGACCTTGACTCACAAGTCATCGGTCTGCGTCAAGTACTATATAATAAAGATTGATCGCGTTTTCAATAGAAAGTTAGTGAAAACATTTTATTGGACTCATGTTTTCGATATATCTTTCGAGTTTGAAATGGTCGTGGTTAATAACAGCTGCATCGTTCGACTTTTATTGATTACTATTATTGTATTGTTTTAATCCTGTTTTAGACACAAATGTATTTTTGTTCGGAATAAAATAAATAATTAAAGATCGATCGATCGTAAGGATGAGCTTTGAGCCACTTTGTCATAACGAATTAATCTATATTTTGGAAGGCACTGTCATGTGAACGTCTTTAGCTGTCGTTACGGGTAGTCAGAAGGCAAAAAGTCTTTCGAAAGGGTTTGCCTATATAACTGGGCTACTGCCCATACTCCTAGACTTGAACTGTTGAAACATCCTTTAGGTTTGAATCAAACATTGCACAATGGTTGCGGAATCCACAAATGTCGACAACCTCGCGAGCTAATTAGGAATGACTAATTACTTGTCATGCTGAAAAAAATATACTTTTTAAAATTCTAGCCTATTCAACAACTTTTCAAAACGGACAATCACACAAACTCATTTGTAATGGTAATTAGTTTTCACGAGTCGTCTAAGAAAAAATAAAAACAAAATGAATAATATTCAGAGACAAAAGATTTTGAGTAACATTTAAAGTTTAACTTTCTACGCTGAATACAAAAGACTGTTCTGTTATGCCTATACTTATGCTTACTAATATTATAAATGCGAAAGTAATTCTGTCTGTCTGTCTATCAGTCTATTTTTACGCCAAGACCGGCACCAATAGTCATGAAACACACGATTTAACTGTAATTTGGTACACAGATATTCTAAAACCTAAAAAAGACATAAGTAGGAGTTTTTATCCTGATGCGGAAAGTAGTTACCTCAGACAAACAAACTCTTCAGTTTCATAATATTAATGTAAATGCGCATGGCAGTAGCTGTCTAGAATGCAAATTAACTAATTTGCAAGTATAAAGTTTAAATCAGTAGCTTATTGGTAGGCACCTGAATTGTTTTCCATTCTTTAATCAACTACCATGTTACGGAATATATTAGGTGAATATTTAAGAAGTCGTATAGAACAAACATGCAAAAGTATCCGTATTTTATTATCTTACAGACAGAAGTTCCACCCACGTCCCCCGTCGCGCCAGTGGTCAAAAAATAACATATAGCCTCCCTCAGTAAATAGACTAACACTGATATATTTATTCAAAGACCTTCCCGTTTCAAACAAGTGAACAAACTCCTCCAGCTTAATAAAATACTAGCTGTTTCGCGCAGTTTAATCCGCGACCCTTGGGAAGCTTCTTCCCGTACCCTCCACAAAATATAGCCTATGTTACTCGGGAACACTCTTGCTTCCAAGCAGCCAACAGCGTTAGATTTTTTCAAATCCGTCTATTAGTATCCTAAGCCTCTGCCCTTTAAGTTACAAAACAAACAACATTTTTTTCCCCCTTTTAATTATATTAATATAGGCGATAAATTTAGAAATCAACTTTCAACTAATTCTGATGACAACGTTGACGAATGACTGCGTTTTGTCTGACGTCGGGTCGAGGCCTACAAGACAAGCAGGGCGTGAGGCTTTCGCTAGTATTAATAGCAGCCTGCATAGCTTAATTACTGCGGTAATTAGAGGAAATAGCGAGCTGTGTTTTTCAATTTAGACTTTAAAGGTATTTTACATTAAGCCAGGTAAGAATTTTAGCCAGGTTTCTTTGTTTTATCCTCGTTGCGTATTTACAGTATATACATGGCTAGTACGCAAGCGTGTGAAACTAGTCGCGAATAGTTTGGAATTCACTTTTTATACAAAGTCTTCCGATGTATACAGCAGCAGTACGCAAATACTCGCATATATTTTGTAGTGGCCAAAGTATCTTGCTTTGTTCCATAATATACAGTGCTAGTCCGCATGCAAACTAATCGTGTATACATTGGAATAGGCGCGAAAAACTTTACGATTCCAATCTATTCGCGAGCAGTTGCATGCTCGCCATTTTGATTGAAACACGACCTAACATTTAATGTTAATTTAAATATTAATAATGCTCGTTCAATTAAAAAACATTGTATTAAACATTGAAGTTAGTGACGAAAACGAATCGCTGCAAAACCGACTCCACGTAGTCTTGTCTGCCCTACTCCTAGAGTGCAATTCAAAATCGTGTAGGCGCGGAGGGGTGAGGCGGCCTTCGAGCTGAAGCGCAGGTAGTTTTAACGCCCGCCGACGCGGCTGAGGCTGGCCGGCTCTGCCGGCCAGCAAGCCGAAGCTGCGGTGGTGAGCGTGAAAACCATCTGCGACGATAAGCTCGCATGGGACCGCCGGAGCCCCGCAGCACCGAAGCCGTGACAGAAGCTATGCTTGCTGCATGTTGCTTGATTACATTTCAAACGTACTGAGTTAAAAAATTAGAAGCTAATTAAATATACATATTTTATGATGTCATTTAATAGTATTTTAGAAGTTTACTGTTAGAATGCCTGCTACAAAAGATGCTAAAAAATAACCATCATGCTGAGTTGTATTTAGAGTGGTTTACTTAGAAGATAACTAGTGGCTAAGATAGTATTATTAGACGCTCGTTAATTGTGGCTGACTTTAAAATTTAGAAGGCAACATAAATTTTTGGGGACGAATAATGATATTAAAAAGAAGCCTGTTTAATTAGCATTTTTTATAAACAAACTCAGATTCAAAGCCATTTTTATTTAATGCTTTACCTAATATACATTTTGTATAGTTAAATTTGACCGTGTATAAATTGGAAAGATGCATGTGCACGTCTAAGCTACGAATTATACGCGAGCAGTACGCAAAATTCGTGTATACTTTGAAATCACAAATTAAAAAACAGCATTACAAAGTATCAGCGAGCAGTTTCCTATGGATGCGTTTTGGCTATGAACACTCTGTAAATACGCATCCTCGTTAGAAAGAATTTACTCTGTCATTTTCTGCCCAGCTGTTTCTTAACTATTTTGGGGTTGGCTTCCAGTCTAACCAGATGCAGCTGAGTACCAGTATACCACATAAAGTGACTGCATATCTGACCTCAACCCAGTTACCTAGGCAACCCGAGTTCCCCTTTGGCTGTCAGACAGTCTGATTAACCTTGACTACTACCAAAGATGCTCTAATGGTAGTCGGGACCAACCCATTTAATGTGCCCTCCGAAAGACTCTATAAGTAGAGGAACTCGCTATGTAGAGGGTATTATCTATAAGAGCTTGTTTATTGATTCTCCAGAAATATTGGATCGAAAATGAAATTTCTTGGAATATCAGATAGTCAATTTAATTTAATTTAATTTAATGAAGATATAGGATAAATTTTAATCGGTCCCTGCGGGATGCGGGTGTCACTGCTGGCGATAGCTTGTTAGTGGTATATCCGAAGGTTAGGTACTTTAAGGGACAAGCAGAGAGGAGACAAACATTCCTAACACCTCTTCTCATCATTTCCAGCTAAAATCTTCTACAAAGGCGTCGAGACAACCCACGCTATGTCATTCTACCGCACTTTGGCGCCATGTCAACGGTGAACCATGACGCACCATGGCATTACCATAGACAAAGAGACCACGACCGGCGCGCGCGCAGCCTGACGGGTGGGACAAGATGGCGGCTCGGGTGGTTGGTGCCTCTCGTCGTTTTGAATTTTGTGGCCACTGTTGGGGGTGAATGTAGGTATTAAATATGTTTATTTATATTTCTTTAATGTTGAGGAGCTTTAAAGGGATCCATCCTTATAAGGTTACTTTCTTGACCTGTCTTTCTTTCGCAGTATCTAAGGAATGCGTAACTTAATGTTATAATTTTGGAATCAATACGAAAATTGTGTCTCTGGTCTCTTGAAGCTGTGAAAAAGTCATATTTCTGTATCTACACAGTTGTAATAGTAGTAATAGTAATATGTAAGCTTTTCCTAAACATCATTTACAGTTGATATTTATCTCTTTGTCTTCAAAAGTTCAGGTACGAGGGTGAAAAATACCCGTTTGTATAACTTGTAAGAAAACTGCATTAACAGCTGACTTTTAACAATAAATCTTTGTCTATTTCTATGTTTGCGTTTTCCCTGTGAGGATTATTTATAGATATTTTATACTTCGTTTTCAAAGAAGATTTTGCCAATAAATATGTTCTTTAATCCCCAGCACTGACAAGTCGCATGCTAGCCTCTATCCTCGGCTACCCCAGTACCTGCAGCCTAGGATCAGAGGTCCGGCCATGCACCCTGACGCTCTCGTGCTGGCTCCGAGGGGGGACGAGGGTGAGGGGGTGTGGCGGCAGCTGGCTGTTCTCATGCTGCGTGCCTCCTGAGGCTAGCAGAAATGATGGGATGGATAACAGGTATGAAGCTATGTGTCTGCTAAGAATTTTACTCGCGTCTTTGGGGGAACTTTTGCCCGTACTTGGACAAAATATAGCGTATGTTTCTCTTGGATAGTGCAGCTGCCCAACAGTGAGAGATTCAGTACTTTTCGAGCCTTTAGCGTACGTTTTGGTTCACAAAGAAAAAAATGAATCATGTGTCCATAGGCTGGTTTTCATTGGTAGCTTTGGGTACGGGTAGTTAGGAGCCAGAGTCTGACAGCCAGACTTACCAAGGGGTGCCGGGTTGCCCACGTTGAGGAGGTCAGATAGGCAGTCACTCCATATCAAACACTGGTAGGCTGGTACTAGTGAAGCACCTGCAGCCTAGGATCAGAGGTCCGGCCATGCACCCTGACCCTCTCGTGCTGGCTCCGAGGGGGGACGAGGGTGAGGGGGTGTGGAGGCAGTTGGCTGTTCTCATGCTGCGTGCCTCCTGAGGCTAGCAGGAATGATGGGATGGATAACAGGTAGTAAGCAGTGCTAGATTTTTTTATGGGGTACAAAAGCTTACTGTGGTTCTGGAATGCAAAGGTGTTTAAAGGATAATACATCCTATTAAGGTACCTATATGCAGAAGCTGGTATGAATGGATGTATCGTTGTTCCTCTTTCATGCGAAAACGACTGAATGGATCTTGATGTAACTTGACAATAATAAAGTATATATATTATCAGAACAATATATAGGCAACTTATTTTTCGGCTCAGGAAATATTTATCTCGGGTGGTAATGGGTGAAACTGTGGGCAGAAGATAGTATTGCATTATATTTAATTTTGAAATTAGCTGTCTCTTTTCAAGTGTTATTCAAGTGGCGCGAACTGTTTATTGTTTGTTACCAGTACTTTCTGATAAACTAATTGTTACTTGCTTTTGATTCCAGCATACCGTCATCAGAATGGAAGTACAAGGTGGTGCCGCCGAAGCTGCGTCAAGTGCCACAGCGGAGCGTGGTGCCAGCCAACGTCTTCCGAAGGAGAGCTGATGATGAAGTGGCTCAGGTATACCTTACTTTACTTTTCTATTGTGAAGACCAGCTGTTTTTGTAGTGTTAGTAATAGCTTTGACTGTCCCACTGCAGGGCACAGACATCTTCTCATACGGAGAAGGAATTATTATTTAGGAAGGATTTTTATTTTTTGTCTTTCTGTTATTCCGGGCTAATCTCTGAAGTAGCAGGACCGATCTTGACGATACTTTCACTGGCACATAGCTGATCTCATCCTCCGAGCCTTTTTCCCAACTACGTTGGGGTCGGCTTCCAGTCGGCACATAGCTGATCTAACAGGGAGTAATGTAGGTTGTAGGCTTAGGGTCCGGGAAGATATACCTTTTGAACGCAGGTAAAACGAGGGAAACGGGCAGTCTAAAATAAGTTTAGAGATTAAAACTACGAAAGCGTGACAGGCAGACAAAGTACTTTCACATTTATGATTTTAGACTGAAAGATATGAAGAGCTAAAATATGTAGCGGTGTAATCAAAATACTGAACTTATGACTAAGTAATGCTAAATTATCTTTACTATAGGTACTAGTTGTTCCTTCCACCTCCATTCGCTTTTTAAGGGGACGAAAAAAAAAACAGCCTACATAAAATATATCCTTTCTTAAGAGACTATCTATGTATTTACCTGTCATATAAATTGGTTCAGCAGTAGGTAGCAGTGGTGGTTTACCTATGTATAAGATTTTATCGTGTAAGCTAGTCAGACAGAAGAGAATTACTTTGGTATTTATTATATTACAGAAGTAAGGAATTTATAATTTGGTGTTTATAATAATAACTAGGAAACGGCTTGTTTTCTAAATAAAAATTTTCTTTGTCTCTTTCAGGTAGACTGTGGCCTATCTTCCACGCAGATGATACAGAAGAGGATCATCGGAGGCAGGGAAGCGAGGTTCGCGGAGTTCCCCTGGCAAGCGCACGTTAGGATATCCGAGTTCCAATGTGGAGGTGTTCTGGGTAGGTTTTAAAAAGTACCTGAATTCTGAAATCAGGTTCTCGTATGTGGCCATAAACTATTCTCGCAGCGACTCGCGCGATAGTTCAAGGTGCCAATAAGTTTGCCGCAAACTATGCCCTAATTTAAAAATATAATTTTCTTCATTTAAGAATTCAGTTAAGAAATTCGTATTACCCATTCTAGCGATAAAATTCCACTCTCGTTGTGCTTGTTGACTACTCAACGAATTGAAAAGTGTGTGGTTACTTCATCGAAATGCAGTGTGTACATAAATGCGTTGTCGATTTTTTGGCAGTTCAGACCCTAAGAACCGAAAAGCATTGATAGATTTGATATCCCACAATATCTCTAGTCAAACCTGGTAAACCCAAAGCAGACTTTCGATTTCACTAGCTTTTTATCTAGCTTCTTCTTTTCAACTCACTTAAACTTATTCCTATATTTGCAGTATCTCGTTGGTACGTGGCGACGGCGGCTCATTGCGTGTCGCGCGCGCGACCGCGGGATATCGCCGTGTGGCTGGGGGCTCTGGATACTAGTGCTGGGGCGAGTACTGCTAGGAAACTGGGGTGAGGAGTCATGTTCAAGGGATTTTATTTAATTCCTTAACTATGTTCTTCAAAAATCAAAGAATATAAGCAAAAGTATAAGATGATGATGATGAAATGGCATGCTTTTCTCGAAGAGACCTTTACAGTGTTAGGGAACCAAATTAGTCACCCGAATTACGGTAAAGTTTCATCAATATATCTTCAGAAGTTTTTTCTTGACAGAGTTACAGTTATCAGTGTATCCACAAAATTTAGCAATTTCAAGGTAAAACGGCTACTTATGCCATTTGAGATGAACTTTGCCATAATTAGACGTAGGATCCTGAAAACAATAGCCTCTTGGAGAAAATTCTGAAGGTTACAAAGCTGATAAAAGCACCCTTTTCGTATGAATTTCTCCGAGCAACCTCCATTAGTATGAATTAGCTTCAGACGCGCCTGAAGAAATAAAATACAGACTACCTATGTACTTCGTAATACAACCTCTTCAATCCAATTGTCTATCCACAGGGTCGTCCAAAAAATCCTTCACCCGCTTTTCCAATTCCGTATGACGCAACCGGATCGTTACGACATAGCCTTACTGAAGCTATCCCGGCCCATCACCTATACTACTCATATCCTCCCGATCTGCCTGCCGGAGAGGGACATGGAGCTACGAGGGAGGGCTGGGGTGATAGCTGGGTGGGGGAAGACGGATGCCAGTACTGGACATACGGGGACAAATATGTTGAGGTCCGCTACTGTGCCTATACTTAGTAAGTTGGTGATTTGTTTTTGTTTTTAAGACTGTTGGTTTGTTACTTAAATTCTCTTATAAAGAGAAATTCAGAGACACATCATTCTGTTTCAGTTACCTTTACTTAATTTGATGTAACAGAAAGACTGTTATTTGGGGCTTAAACTTGGGTGTTTGAGTAACGTTTGTGTATTTCGAAATATTTATATGTAACAGACGTCTGTGCCGTTTTACATAAATAGATAATGTTTCTCTGGTATAATATTTTGAAGCGTAGAACGGAAAAATATTCTTCAAAATAATCGGATTCCGAAGGGATTTCAACGAAACTTTTATCCAGTCCAAAGCAATGTGATGTGATAATGTGTTTTTGTTATTATTTCATGTGATCGGTAAATGGTAGAATTATTTTATTTTCCTCAGGCAAAGAGCAGTGTATCAACTGGCACAGGAGTAAGCAGATCTCAGTGGAGATACATTCCGAGATGATCTGCGCAGGACATTCCGATGGACACCAGGATGCTTGCTTAGGTAACACACGTGACGCCCTTAACCTGTTGTATGTTATAGGTTTTTTGTAAATTGGAAAAGGTCTTATCTTCTAGAAACCTCGAAATTTTAAACAATGAGTGCAATTAAAACTCAAAGTAGTTGGCACATCTTACAACGTATACAACGTTATTTTTTGTTTATGCGAAACCTGATACACCTATCTAGCATTTTTATGTAAAGAATCTATGTACGAAATTTCAAAACCGTATCATGGAAAATCACAAAGTTATAAGCTTGTTAAGTTACGGGACTGTCCGTAAAAAAAACATAATCACCACAAAACGCACACATGCCGCGCAACGCGATAGCACTGTGCGCTCGCGCCCGCTATGAACTCTGTTGTGCGAGAATAAATGCCTATTTGTGGTGTCCAACATTCAAAGTTTTTTAGATAATTTTGGGAAAAAATATAACATGGTGTAAAAACTATTGGAATCGATTCAGTTACTGATTCTGAACAAACTATATTCAGGTTTCGCACAAACAAAAAATAACGTTGTATAGCCGAAATTGGAATAGGTACGATGCGCCAAAGGCTGGTGAAAGATGTGGCATGAACTACTAGTCAGCCTGACAACCTTTTTTGGCCTTTCGGGCATCGTGCTTACTTCAATTCATGCTTTGGGGCCTATTGACATAAACCAGGATGGTAAATGAGATAATAGGTACAGTGTTGTTTCTTGACCAGAAATAACCCATATATTCAACCATTACGCGCTCTATCACAGAATCATCACTTAAAGGTATAGACAAACTTGATTTACCCCATGTTTCGTTGTTTCTAACCTACATGACTTTCATGACTTTCAATTAACTATAAAATTAATTTAACTAAAGAATTCACTTTCATTCCACCAGGAGACTCCGGCGGCCCCCTCATAGTGTCAGACAACGGTCGCTACTACCTAGTGGGGATCACGTCAGCCGGCTTCGGCTGCGGAGTGGACCATCAGCCAGGCATCTACCACAACGTGAAGGTCACCAGCACCTGGATCCGCGCCGTCGTGGCTGAACATGTCAACTATATTGACTTTTAGACTGGATTTATAGAGCTTATGATTTCTTGGATTTGACTTTAAACTCTCAAATCTTTTACTTAACTCAAATAGACTTCAAAATATGAGTATATTTGTCTTTGAGAGAGACCTTTTTGTGGTCTGCTAATTGGAGTCTAAAAGCTGTATGTATCAAGGCGTGTGTTATTTATTTTAAAAGGTACTAGTACGATTTATTTGAATAAAAGATGTACTACTAGATGAAATTGAAAAAAGGAATCGATAAAGAAACAAACAGTACAAATATTAGTGATGGAGAAAACTTTGTTTCAGAAGAGCTAAAACAAAGCTTCAAAACCAGGCTATAAAAGATTGTCATTCAATTTTTGACTGTGATCGAATTTAACAGCCTTTTCACAATTGTGGATTTTCCGCGCGACACCACTAGTTGCCCATTTTTGTATGAACCGGGCGAGGTCACTTGGTTTTTTCCCTGGGAAAATACGCCAGTCTGAAAAGGCTCTAAATTATGGTGAAGACGCGATTTACATTGACATTACAGTATAGGTATACTGCTTTGCAAGTTTGAATAATATTTTTTTTAGAATGCTAAAAAAATGCAAAGTATTATAGCTATATTGTTATAGATTTTATAGAGGAATAAGTACATAATTGAAATCTGTAAAATACTCTCATGTAAATGTTGTTTATGACTGTATATTTAATACTTTTAACTTAAGTTAGCGATCGAGCTTGATTTAATTGAGTCTAGGGCCGGACGTGATTGCAAGGCAGTGTACACTAAGTTAGGGTGCGTCCTACATGGGCGAATCAAAGCGAACACGAATCCGAAGCTTATTCAAATCACAATCAAAAGAAATCATCAATTGCTGTTTTCGCGTCACAACGCGCCGCATCGCTTTCGCATCCATATCGCTCACGTAGGACGCACTGTTACACTGTCTAGCAATCACAGGGCCCAAGATCGCGCTGTGAATATACCTGACTTGCCATTTTCCAATCTCATGTAAAATTCATAATCTCCTGATTTGATCTCCCTTAAAATATTATTTATTTATTTATTTAATAGAAGTTAAGTGATGTGCAATCGTTTAAAAAAATGTTAAAATTATCTAATGCATTTTTATTTCAAGTTTTATAATCATCTATTAAGAGGGCCATCTAATGGCCCTGAGGCTCTACGCAAGTGCTGAAAGATAAGATAACATATAAGGGAGAGGGGTAGTACAAGAGGAAGTACCTAAGTTTATACTGGAAGTATACATACAGCTGGAATACATAAAAAGAAGAAAAAATGTTGACGTCACAAGTAAAGGGTTGTGGTCATGCCCACGGGTACTCGGGAAAGTGGGCCGAAATGCCCCTTCACATATACAACCAATATTAGCCAAGCGATTTAGTTCAGTCAATCGATTACAATTTCTATAGCTAGAGATCTAACAAGTCTAACCTTCACTGATATCAAATAAGCGTAACCCTTACGTTTTCTTATGCTCCATAAAAAACAAAACGCAAATGACAGCTGTTATAGACTGTCAATGTGACATTGACAGAGTAATCACCATCGTTGTTTTCATTTTACGAGATCACTAAAATCTACCTCTAAAATGCCATTAATTCTAATATGTGGTACACCAGTAAGTGGCAAAACAACAAGAGCAAATGAATTAAAAGAATTCTTTGTAAATAAACATGGTAAAAAGGTGGAAATCATATCTGAAGACGAAGCTATAGTAAAGTTAGGTTATGAGAAAAACTCAACATATTTGGACTCACAGAAAGAGAAAAGAGTGAGAGGATACCTTAAATCAGAAGTACTACGACTTATTGGAAAGGATGGAGTCGTTATATTGGATGGAAGTAACTATATAAAAGGTAATCTATAATATAAAAATGAATCGCAAAATGTGTTGGTAAGCGCCTCAACAACGCCTGGACCAATTTGGCCAATTCTTTCTTTGTTGTGTTTGTTATTGTCAGGAGAAGGTTCTTATGAAAAAAAAATAGGGTAAAGTAGAGAAGTCAATTGACGGGAGCGAAGCCGCGGGCAAAAGCTAGTTTCACATACAAATGTTTTTTTCAAACAGTGCTGTTTGTTTGCATCTGCTGCCCTGAACTAACATAATGATTAAAAATTTCCATTATATATCCCCTTTTATTAACTAACATATAAGTATTGGGTACCGGGATACATTAGAAAAATTATACTAAGCAGTCAATTATTATTAGCAGTCTGTGGAGTACAGCATTTATTCTGAACCAAAGACAACTGCTATATAGACAGTATAGGCTTTACAACTCTTTTCGATAAAATAATCCTTGAAACCAAAAAAATTGAAGCAGTATTGATTGAGCAACTGTAGTAAAATGGAAAACCTTTCAAATATTTTTTATATATTTTTCAGGGTACCGCTATGAATTATACTGTGCATCCAAAGCCTCAAAATCAACACAATGCACAGTATATACTATCAGAAATCACGATGAAGCTTGGGAGGACAATCTTAAGAGACAGAGTGAAACTGATGCTGGCAACACTGAGAACACTGCAATACCATATACTGAAGAAGTTTTTAATGCTTTAACTAGATTAAGGTGAGAAACAACAAAATAATTTATTTAGTGAAGTTAATGGTTTTCTTCCTAGCTTTGGCTAGTCGCTTCTACTGCAAAGTGGTGCTATCCCTTGAATTCTGCTATTTGGAATCTTAGAAATATCCATAGTTTGACAACTTGAATTCTAGAGAAACTTTCTATCTAGAGAATAACCAAGAATCTAGATACTAAAACAATTTCCACCTTATCATAAAACGTGGTTTTAAGAAGTAATAGCTTTAGTCCACTGATTTTGTTTGGGACAGTGGTTAAAAGGTCATACAAAAGCTGGTACTTTTTTAAAACCACGTTTTATAATAAGGTGGTAGTGATAATATGATGATAGACCATTTCTGGATGAGTACATCCCATGACTGTACAATAGTTACATGTACCTAACTTTTTACATATTTGACGGCGCCACCGTCGATGTGTCAACCGTCGATCTGTCAACGGTGGACCTTATATAAAGCGGCGCGCGCATGACTCGGGTCATTCGTTCGCCGACCGTTGCCGAGTGCACACCTCCCACAAATTCGTGATAAATAATTGTAGTGACTAATATTGTGTTAATTGGAATAAACCAAGTGATTGTGTGAGAACCCCTTTGTTTTATTTAACGATGTCGGATCCTGACGCCGACATATTTATATTGTATGTATGTAAAACTCATTTTTATTCACTACTAGCGACCCGCTCCGGCTTCACACGGGATAACACTATATCCCCACTATTTAATGGATGTTATTATACATATAAACCTTCCTCTTTAATCACCCTATCTACTAAAAAAACCGCATGGAAATCGGTTGCGTAGTTTGAAGATTTAAGTGTACAAAGGGACATAGCAACAAAAAAGCGACTTTGTTTTGTACTATGTAGTGATGTATGTAAAACTAATTTTTATTTACTACAATTCCAGGTTTGAAGAGCCAAACTCCAACAACAGATGGGACAGTCCTCTGTTCACAGTACAACCGACAGATGAACTTAATTTAGAAGATGTGTACAAAGTACTCTTTGAGAAAAAACCACCACCACCTAATATGAGCACACAGAATGTAAGTTTTCTATATTATGAGACCAAAAATGATATGGATGATAACCTAGCCTTACACTGCAGCTGTTTTCTGATGTTCCAACCAGGTCCTGAAAGAACTAGTTCCTGCACCTAGATAGAAATAGCCTATCTCCTTTCTTAATCTCAAGATTATCTATGTACGGCAGACTGCACATCAGTGGTAACTGTCATGCACCTTAATAGTGATAAGTACGATCTTCCTATAAAACTGTTACCACTGACCTGAAGTTGACTGTACCAATTTTCATTTTAATTGCTTACTGAACCTTGTTTCATGCCAAAGTACTTAAGCAGGGTTTTACTGCAATTCCTACACTGGCCTAAAAATTTCTTGCAAAGTTATAAAAAAAAACCGTTACTAGAGCAATATGTATGTACGGTTTCTTGTTCTAGATACCCAATTTGAAAATAAGTAAAAAACCATAGTACTAACCTTTATTATATTTTTTTCAGCCACCATTAACATCATCAAACTTCCTATATGAACTCGACAAAGTAACGCAAGCAATATCAAAACAGATTCTAGAAGCCAAACAACTGAACATGGATGGTGAAGTGAAATTCCCTGACTACCCGGGCTGTGTGCTAGAAGTTGGTTATACCCAGTTTGTCAACCCTCAGAAACTACTGCGGTTGAGACGACAATTCCTCACGTACGCTAAAATGAACCATTCAAACGAGGATACTAGTAAAATTGGCAGATATTTTATACAGTATTTGAATAAAACTTTGACGGATTAATTTGGTTGTTTTGTTTATGCTACCTAAACTGTCGTTCCTGTCGTTACAGGTAGTGGTTACAGGTTGTCAGAAAGTCTGACAATCAGTCGCAACAGTCAATGAAACTCAGCTGCATCTAGTTAGGACTGGGAGCTAATTTGAACAAAGTTGTGGAAAAGCGAGGCAGATGATGATTTTGTTTTATTCAAGGCTAGGCTAAGATCTGGATAAAATAAAAAACTTAGTTAACCAATAAAATCATTGTTTTTAATCTCTTTTGCTTAACAAATTAACAACAGTGCGTTTTATAAAGTAGGATAATTTGAAACAAATACATACCGATTCCTTATCGCAAACGGCTTTATAATACAAAAGTTTTCAGTACTTGTAATAGTTTACATAAATTGGTACAAAAGTAAACTTAGAAAAAAAACAAAATAGGTTTTATTAAGCTTCAAACTTCCAGAAAAATCAAACTACAAATTGGCATGATCTGTTCCAAATTATCCTACTACATGTTACCATACTATGAAGTTGCAATCATCTGACAAGAGACAGAACTATTTTAAAAGTAGTTCAGTAAGTTCCATCTCTTTAAAACAAATGGTTTTTAAACAATCATAATATAAAGTCGGACCTTTTTGGTGCAGTTGACAGTAGCTGTTAGTTAGTTCAAAAGACGATTCTATTCTATTTTTCTTTATGGCAAATTGACGATGATTCTGCCACTGACGAGTGAAATGAGAACACGGAGTAAGATCAGCGGAGATGCTATAAGGCAGGTAGGTCAGGCGCCTTCTAGATTAAATACGTACGGTGGGCATGACCAAAACTATCCGTCACGAGTGAAGTAACGAGGCGTTCGGAGTCTTTGGGACGTCTATCAACGATTTTTATTATTACGAAAATTGGGCGGGTCCGAAGTATTTTTCCTTGAAAACAGATAGCTGTCAACTGCGCAAAAACTTTAGTACCCCCTATACACGAGTCCTATTATAAAAAGTTTTTTAAACAAGCAACCACCAATAACTCAATTTAAATATTTAAATGATAATACTTTTTGCCCAACGTTTTTTGATTACTCTTACTTTTGGGCATAATTTTAATACGAAATATAGTTTTTTTTTCTGTTTACCACTCAATGTGTATTGTAGTGTCGATCCTATAGAAATATCGACATTACAGTACTAAATTGTGGTTAAAGCCAATCTTATATGCTCAACTTTTTAAGACTCTTACTCCCACTATCTCTCTTTGACTCAAAGTATTTTATAGATGTCATATAAGCAGACATCACATATACAGGTTGTATTTTCAAAAAAAGAAAACTTTTTAGGTTTTACAAGATAACAAATAAAAAGTACCTACAAAAAAAACATCTCATATTTGTAACTTTTTCAGTTTAAACCAATCTTTTAAAAAAATACAGCCTGTATAATTTAAACACATGCGTTACGTCATGATACGAGTAATAACAAAAATCCTGACATTCGGATTTCGGTATACGTCTTACAACTTGTTAAAATATAATAATTATTAATGTAGATCAAAATGAAGATCATGGTGATTATTTCATCGTTTATTTTGTAATAATCTGCTATGACTATGAAAATCGAAATTTTTTTTGAAGTTTGTGACTAATATTTTGTATCAACTCAACAGACTATTTCAAATTAAAAAAAACTGTATATTTCGTGTTTATAACGATATTGGTGTTAACAAGTGAAGGAATAGTGAGTGCACCTGTGTCTGCGCAAATGCTCGTGCACTATAATATGTTCTGCACAGTTGGCTAATGGACATCATTACTACCATTAGTGTTGGCAAAAATGCCAATATGGATAAATTACTATTCGTATCTAACAGTTGACTAGTAATTTATTTCATTTTTACACAGTCAAAATATTGTTTTTAATAAATTCAGCCAGAAAATAGTAGACTATTACAAAATAAACGACAAACACAGTATTATCACAAGTGTATACATTTAACACTAACCACCTTATTTTAAAATCTGGTCTTAAAAAAATACTTGGTTTATTTAAAATTTAAAACATCATCTTGAAGAAAGAGTATGGTTTAAATCTAGCTTAGCTGCTAGGCAGTACTTTTTAAACCATATTTTAAATAAGATTAGAAGACATTAGTTCAGTTAAAAAAAGTGATGTTTCGAGCCTTGAAATAACCTTAGCTCAAACTATGCAGTGCATTTTTATGTCAGACTGGCTAGAAAATTCATATCAATACCTTTTATATTAGCAAAAAAAAACGTTTTTTTAATACTTTCTAGCTCCTCAAAAAACAGAAAAATTATACTTTTTTTTCAAAATTTAAATTCCGCTTGTTCTAAAACTAAGTTAGTAAACAATGTTTTATTATTATTATAAGCAATTATGACTATGTATCACTTATTAACGGACGAGAGTACGTTCCGGTTTACTCAGAATCTATATCGATATAAATATGAGTAAAAACTCAGATTTTTATCGATACAAAATCGTATGAGCGTCGGCTCTTGTTTTCTTTTTTATTTATAAGTATATTTACATCAACACAAATAATTACCCAAATTAGTAAACTTAGAAAGTGCTGAAAACGTATGAAAAATTATTTTGATGTAAATATATTTATTTTTAGGCCCTTAATCTCCTTATTTATTAGAAAAATCTATTATGTTTCAGTCGCTATCGCGTTTGGCGATTTTATTAAACAAATACTTGCGAGTCTCTAAAACGTATTTTTACACAAACAGAATTGACAGAATAAACATTAACTATAGTATTTAAAATGGGTACTATAAAAAACTAAGGTTATTCCATATATTTCCCCATTTACGTGGAAGACTTAACCAATATTATAAACAGTTTTTCTTTGTTTGTTTGTAACCCGAAAGGCTTTGAAACTACTGAGCCGATTTGAAAAATTCTTTCACCGTAAGAAAGCTCTATACTGAGAAGATTTTTTTAACGTTTCCAGGGACTCACAAGAATTTAAAACAAATAAATACTTTGTGATAACATCTTATGTACTAGTTCAATAAACAAAAAGTTACTTATTTACTGTAAATTATCATAAACATTATCTCTGTTGAAGCACGGATGAACAATATTTTTAAGCTTTTTTTATAAAAAAATAAATTGGAAAATCCTGAAAATTTTGTAGCGGGCCAGAAACAACATTATTTATAATAAACAATTTTGCTTTTATCACCTTTCAATAAAAACTTTCGTACCTAATCATAATTTTAAATGAAAAAATCAGCTGAATATCTCATTAAGAGGTTATAAGCTGCGAAAAAGAAATACTAATTATTTATAAGAACAATACATTTTAAAACATTAAGGCCCATTCCACCTACAACATAAACGTCGTTTTCTTAAAACCACAGTTTACTTTGTAAATTGAACGACAAAATTCATAGTAAATGGTTGTTTACGAAAACTGACGTTTGTGTTGTAAACTTGGCCCCCAATGTCCATCCGTGATCAACAGGTTGTGGGTACAAAATCTGTCATATTTACTGACCATTATATCATACTGTTATATCTTGTGAGAGATCTTTTCATAAACTTAGCTCCAAGCTGCCTAGCTTTGGAACAATGATATACAAGTTTCTAACCGCGGTTTCACCCGCGTCAGAATAGCAAGCCAATATTTACGGCTATCAAACAATTTTGTCTCCTTTCAATGTTTGACTGAAAGGCATAAAGCCAAAGCAATTCAATATCCTAAGGCCCTACTTCACCTTAGTTTTTTTCTTAAAACAACTGTCTACTTTGAATTTTGAACGAAAAAATGCATAGTAAAAACTTGTTTTAAGAAGAAAATTGACGTTTATGTTATCGTTGAAATAGGGCCTAAACAGGTTTTTAAGCAAGTAGCATTTACCAACATTTCATAGACTTTTTATTAGTCATGCAAGCATTCACTCAGAAATGAAGAAATCTTTTTTTTAAAAGGAAGCCAAAAATCGTACAAAAACCCGAATTGAAAACCTCCTCCTTTTTGGGAAGTATGTTAAAAATACTAAATATCACTGTTCTAAGCCGACTAACATTTGAATTTAATGGTTTGGGAATACCTTTCTATTAACAATTAGACTTCCCAAATTATATTTCTGGATCAAACCAGATTCAATTTAATACTATTATGTTTAAATTTAGTTCCACAAATTATTACAAAAATACTGAATCAATTATTTTCAGTCTAAAGCGTTTAAATGCCCCAAAAAAACATGCGAATTGAGAACCTCCTATTTGGGAAGTCGGTAAAAAATAGGTCGATCCCCAAACCATTAAACTATTTGACCAAATACCTATACAATATAAATAATATAATACAATACAATAATAAATAACGTATATTATAGCTTTAATATGTACTACTTGACTAAATTTTAACGTATTGTATTTGTTACATCATAAAAGGTTTTGTGCTTTTCCGCAATACTCAGTGAGCCAATAATCGGACAACAGTCGCGCAACTGTGGTGCAACAGTCGGTCAACTGTTGCGCAACAATCGCATGGACGACTGTATTTATTACATTCTTGCTTTTTATTACGTTCTACATATAAAAATGTTATATATTATTATAGTTTTACCCATTTTTCATCGACATCCATAAAGGTTTTTAGTATAAAAACTACCTCTAGCTTTTAAATTATTCATATAACATACAAACGATATTTTTACAGTAGTTTTAAATTAAACAGATGTTATTAGGAAAAAGGACTTTTATATTGTCCGTGAATTTCGGCCCAAATCGCCGAAGTTATCCAACTTTGTAAAATAGCTATTAAAACTTTATTATGTATTGAGTCCTATTTATTTTTCTTTCTGAATTTTAGATTCGCTAAGATACATCAAATACAGTATATTTATTCAATATATTCACTAAGAAGTCTTTATAGGATGTCAATGAAAATAGGTAGTACATCATAATAAATAAGGTCTGCTACATACAGGGCTACATACAATAAGGTTTGCGGCACACGAAGAACACAGAGTCGTATTCGTGTTGCATCATAGAGTGAGGGTTTTGGGCGTATTTCGTTTTTACGCCTGTTTGTTCTTTCTGTGGACAAAATTTAAATAATATTAATATTTTTTTAGTCTCACTTTGGTAACTGCAATCGCAAAAACGAATATATGAACTAATATGAAAAATATATGTTAAGAAAAAAATACAAACATCCGAATTGAAGAATTGAATTTCCTTGTTTTTGCGAAGTCGGTTAAAAATAATCGACGTCTTATTCGTACTAATATAATAAAAAGTATATATTTTTATTGTTTGTACCCTAAAGGCTCCGAACAGACTGAATCGATTTGAAAAATACTTTCGCAGTTGGGAAACTACAATCTCCCTTATATTTATAGGCTATAGCTATATTTTATCCGGGTACTGGCAGTAGTTCCTGTAAGGGTGTGTCCACATTTGGCGAATGTGCCGTGAATGTGTAGCTTTTTTTCTTTAACGACGTCAAAAATCATCAAATGACCCCTCTCTCTGTGGGTTAGCAGCGGTGAGGGAGTGTCAGACTCTTACTGACTGTAAACCGTCGTGTTCCGTCGTAGGCCTTTTATGTACCAGGGCCGCGGTATTTCTTTCGAACAACCCGCAGCCCGTAAATGTGCAGCTCGCGAGCTGATTGTGAGCGGTCTGCTCACTGCGCGCGTGCAGTCATAGCAATAGTTTGGTGCTTGTCTTTAGCGCAACTCATGCAAGGCGAGTATACAGTTCGCGAGCGGCACTCAGTTCTCGCCCGCACAGTTCCGTTTACTGGCTCAGTACTATCGAAGATGTCAGACGACACTAGTGTTTTTAATATAATTGCTGCATCATTAGCTATTATATTACTGACTAGCTTCTGTCAGCGGTTTCACCCGCAACCTGTAGGAACCACGGCACGAACCCGGATAAAAAGTAGCCTATAACCTTCCTCGATAAATAGGCTATCTAACACTGAAATAATTTTTCAAATCGGACCAGTAGTTCCTGTGATTAGCGCGTTCAAACAAAACCGCCACTCGGCGGGTCACTGCGAGCTTACAGCGCTAAACGCGCGCGGGCTCGTGCCTACGTACTCACTTGATACCTATCTGATACGCTACGTGCTACACTGCTAAGTGAGTACCCAGGTTTAGACGCGGGTGAAAGAAAAGCAGCGGCTACTTCAACTATTTAATAAGCGTTTTTCAGTCAAAGGGTTAGCTGTTTGATTGAATTAAATTAATAGTTTTACTCACCAATATATCAAATCCTATATCTCTAATTATCTCCAGTAGTATGTCGTATGGTGGCTCAATACTGTTTTCCGTTGGCATGTCACTGAAACACACGTACATACAATAATTACATATTACTGTCATTTGTTATAACATAATAATAAACTGTAAATTTATATTAACAACTAGCTGATCCCGTGAACTTCGTATCGTTTAAACCTTCCCTGGACCTCTACAAACATTTTAAAACCAAAATCAGCTCAATCGGTCCAGCCGTTCTCGAGTTTTAATCAGACTAACGAACAACAATTCATTTTTATTTATATAGATAAATAGATGTCCTTCAAAGGACAATGCTATTCTTTGTATGGAAGTTGGGCTCAAGTGTTGCCCACAGTAACTGCATAGTGTATTAGGTTCCATAGGCTTATATTAGGTCCCAGACCAAAGCATTTCGAAATCTATCCCGGGAGTCCTGAGAAAAACTGGTTTGACTCTTATTCAATATTACATAAAATAAGCTTACGAACTCTTAACTATTCCACTTTTATTACCTTAATTGAAATGAATTATATTCATTGACAAATACGAGGTATTGTACACGACAACTTTTTTTTTAACCGACTTCCAAAAATGGAGGAGGTTCTTAATTCATTTGCATTTTTTTTATGTTTGTACGTGCATAACTCCGTCGTTTACCAACCGATTTCAACAATTATTTAATTGTTTGAAAGGGCTTACTTCCTCAATGGTTCCTTTGTCATCCGGCCCAGGGTCTGGTGATGGAATTTCTAAAAAAATCGGAAGCGACTCTCGAAAATTGTAGACACATATCGAGTAAAACCTTGTTATTCGGGTATATGTCTCAGACACCACAAAACTGTAAAGGTTTTAAAATCTGACCTGACAATGGAGCCGACAGAGAGACGTGGGAACTCCTCAACGATATCTACTAACTACCTCGTGTTCGAGCTTATTTTATTCGTCTTGATAAGATTTTTCTAGAAGATAGCTCATAGCGCAGGCGCCTTGTAGATTTAAACCGTAAATTCAAAAATATTGCGGTAATTGCCTTTTTTTCATAAAATCATTCCCAGTTCTTATTAGAATCCAACGCTTTTAGAATTTATTTGAAAATCACAGTAAAAAAAATAACCCATTCCAACATTTTCCAGTACTGAATCCTGACAGCGAGATCCTGAGCATTGAGATTGACTATATACGTACATATGAGTAAGACTTATTTGGCAGAAAAGTCTTATCAGATTAATTTCTCAGGACCCCTAGGACCGATTTCAAAAATATTTTGATTTCTTGTTAAGAGTGAATTAAAGAACCTATTCCAACCACTCCCACTACTGGGCAAATGGCATAGGCTTTGTAAACAGACTGTTCATGTGGAACATTTAAACCGGTTTTCCTCGGGACCCCTGGGACCGATTTCAAAAATATTTTAATTTCATGTGTGAAGTAAAGAACCTATTTCAATCACTCCCACTACTAGGCAAATGGCTCAGGCCTTGTAAAGTGACTCTTCATGGAGAATATTTGAACCGGTTTTTCACCCGGACCCCAGGGACCGATTTCAAAAATATTTTAATTTCATGTTAAGAGTGAAGCAAAAGAACCTACTTTGACCACTCCCAGTACTGGGCAAATGCCAAAGACTTTGTTAAGTGACTATCTAAGGAGAACATTTGAAACGGTTTTTCTCGGGACCCCTGGGACCGATTTCAAAAATATTTTAATTTCATGTTAAAAGTGAAGTAAGGAACCTACTTCAATCACTCCCACTCCTGGGCAAATAAGTCAGGCTTTGTAAAGCGACTGTTCATGTGGAATATTAGAACCGGGTTTTCTCCGGACCCCAAGGACTGATTTCAAAAATATTTTGATTTCATGTTAAGAGTGAAGTAAAGAACCTACTTTGACCACTCCCAGTACTGGGCAAATGCCAAAGACTTTGTTAAGTGACTATCTGAGGAGAACATTTGAATCGGTTTTTTTCTCGGGTCTCCTTTGACCGATTTCAAAAATATTTTAATTTCACGTTAAAAGTGAATTAAGGAACCTATTTCAATCACTCCCACTACTGGGTAAATAAGACAGGCTTTGTAAAGCGACTGTTCATGTGGAATATTAGAACCGGGTTTTCTCCGGACCCCAGGGGCCGATTTCAAAAATATTTGGATTTCATGTTAAGAGTGAAGTAAAGAACCTATTTTGACCACTCCCACTACTGGGCAAATGCCAAAGACTTTGTTAAGTGACTATCTAAGGACAACATTTGAATCGGTTTTTCTCGGGACCCCTGGGACTGATTTCAAAAATATTTTAATTTTATGTTAAAAGTGAAGTAAGGAACCTATTTCAATCACTCCCACTACTGGGTAAATAAGACAGGCTTTGTAAAGCGACTGTTCATGTGGAATATTAGAACCGGGTTTTCTCCGGACCCCAAGGACTGATTTCAAAAATATTTTGATTTCATGTTAAGAGTGAAGTAAAGAACCTACTTTGACCACTCCCAGTACTGGGCAAATGCCAAAGACTTTGTTAAGTGACTATCTGAGGAGAACATTTGAATCAGTTTTTTTCTCGGGTCTCCTTTGACCGATTTCAAAAATGTTTTAATTTCATGTTAAAAGTGAATTAAGGAACCTATTTCAATCACTCCCACTACTGGGTAAATAAGACAGGCTTTGTAAAGCGACTGTTCATGTGGAATATTAGAACCGGGTTTTCTCCGGACCCCAAGGACTGATTTCAAAAATATTTTGATTTCATGTTAAGAGTGAAGTAAAGAACCTACTTTGACCACTCCCAGTACTGGGCAAATGCCAAAGACTTTGTTAAGTGACTATCTGAGGAGAACATTTGAATCAGTTTTTTTCTCGGGTCTCCTTTGACCGATTTCAAAAATATTTTAATTTCATGTTAAAAGTGAATTAAGGAACCTATTTCAATCACTCCCACTACTGGGTAAATAAGACAGGCTTTGTAAAGCGACTGTTCATGTGGAATATTAGAACCGGGTTTTCTCCGGACCCCAAGGACTGATTTCAAAAATATTTTGATTTCATGTTAAGAGTGAAGTAAAGAACCTACTTTGACCACTCCCAGTACTGGGCAAATGCCAAAGACTTTGTTAAGTGACTATCTGAGGAGAACATTTGAATCAGTTTTTTTCTCGGGTCTCCTTTGACCGATTTCAAAAATATTTTAATTTCATGTTAAAAGTGAATTAAGGAACCTATTTCAATCACTCCCACTACTGGGTAAATAAGACAGGCTTTGTAAAGCGACTGTTCATGTGGAATATTAGAACCGGGTTTTCTCCGGACCCCAAGGACTGATTTCAAAAATATTTTGATTTCATGTTAAGAGTGAAGTAAAGAACCTACTTTGACCACTCCCAGTACTGGGCAAATGCCAAAGACTTTGTTAAGTGACTATCTGAGGAGAACATTTGAATCAGTTTTTTTCTCGGGTCTCCTTTGACCGATTTCAAAAATATTTTAATTTCATGTTAAAAGTGAATTAAGGAACCTATTTCAATCACTCCCACTACTGGGTAAATAAGACAGGCTTTGTAAAGCGACTGTTCATGTGGAATATTAGAACCGGGTTTTCTCCGGACCCCAAGGACTGATTTCAAAAATATTTTGATTTCATGTTAAGAGTGAAGTAAAGAACCTACTTTGACCACTCCCAGTACTGGGCAAATGCCAAAGACTTTGTTAAGTGACTATCTGAGGAGAACATTTGAATCAGTTTTTTTCTCGGGTCTCCTTTGACCGATTTCAAAAATATTTTACTTTCATGTTAAAAGTGAATTAAGGAACCTATTTCAATCACTCCCACTACTGGGTAAATAAGACAGGCTTTGTAAAGCGACTGTTCATGTGGAATATTAGAACCGGGTTTTCTCCGGACCCCAGGGGCCGATTTCAAAAATATTTGGATTTCATGTTAAGAGTGAAGTAAAGAACCTATTTTGACCACTCCCACTACTGGGCAAATGCCAAAGACTTTGTTAAGTGACTATCTAAGGACAACATTTGAATCGGTTTTTCTCGGGACCCCTGGGACTGATTTCAAAAATATTTTAATTTTATGTTAAAAGTGAAGTAAGGAACCTATTTCAATCACTCCCACTACTGGGTAAATAAGACAGGCTTTGTAAAGCGACTGTTCATGTGGAATATTAGAACCGGGTTTTCTCCGGACCCCAAGGACTGATTTCAAAAATATTTTGATTTCATGTTAAGAGTGAAGTAAAGAACCTACTTTGACCACTCCCAGTACTGGGCAAATGCCAAAGACTTTGTTAAGTGACTATCTGAGGAGAACATTTGAATCAGTTTTTTTCTCGGGTCTCCTTTGACCGATTTCAAAAATGTTTTAATTTCATGTTAAAAGTGAATTAAGGAACCTATTTCAATCACTCCCACTACTGGGTAAATAAGACAGGCTTTGTAAAGCGACTGTTCATGTGGAATATTAGAACCGGGTTTTCTCCGGACCCCAAGGACTGATTTCAAAAATATTTTGATTTCATGTTAAGAGTGAAGTAAAGAACCTACTTTGACCACTCCCAGTACTGGGCAAATGCCAAAGACTTTGTTAAGTGACTATCTGAGGAGAACATTTGAATCAGTTTTTTTCTCGGGTCTCCTTTGACCGATTTCAAAAATATTTTAATTTCATGTTAAAAGTGAATTAAGGAACCTATTTCAATCACTCCCACTACTGGGTAAATAAGACAGGCTTTGTAAAGCGACTGTTCATGTGGAATATTAGAACCGGGTTTTCTCCGGACCCCAAGGACTGATTTCAAAAATATTTTGATTTCATGTTAAGAGTGAAGTAAAGAACCTACTTTGACCACTCCCAGTACTGGGCAAATGCCAAAGACTTTGTTAAGTGACTATCTGAGGAGAACATTTGAATCAGTTTTTTTCTCGGGTCTCCTTTGACCGATTTCAAAAATATTTTAATTTCATGTTAAAACTGAAGTAAGGAACCTATTTCAATCACTCCCACTACTGGGCAAATAAGACAGGCTTTTGTAAAGCGACTGTTCATGTGGAATATTAGAACCGGGTTTTCTCCGGACCCCAAGGACTGATTTCAAAAATATTTTGATTTCATGTTAAGAGTGAAGTAAAGAACCTACTTTGACCACTCCCAGTACTGGGCAAATGCCAAAGACTTTGTTAAGTGACTATCTGAGGAGAACATTTGAATCAGTTTTTTTCTCGGGTCTCCTTTGACCGATTTCAAAAATGTTTTAATTTCATGTTAAAAGTGAATTAAGGAACCTATTTCAATCACTCCCACTACTGGGTAAATAAGACAGGCTTTGTAAAGCGACTGTTCATGTGGAATATTAGAACCGGGTTTTCTCCGGACCCCAAGGACTGATTTCAAAAATATTTTGATTTCATGTTAAGAGTGAAGTAAAGAACCTACTTTGACCACTCCCAGTACTGGGCAAATGCCAAAGACTTTGTTAAGTGACTATCTGAGGAGAACATTTGAATCAGTTTTTTTCTCGGGTCTCCTTTGACCGATTTCAAAAATATTTTAATTTCATGTTAAAAGTGAATTAAGGAACCTATTTCAATCACTCCCACTACTGGGTAAATAAGACAGGCTTTGTAAAGCGACTGTTCATGTGGAATATTAGAACCGGGTTTTCTCCGGACCCCAAGGACTGATTTCAAAAATATTTTGATTTCATGTTAAGAGTGAAGTAAAGAACCTACTTTGACCACTCCCAGTACTGGGCAAATGCCAAAGACTTTGTTAAGTGACTATCTGAGGAGAACATTTGAATCAGTTTTTTTCTCGGGTCTCCTTTGACCGATTTCAAAAATATTTTAATTTCATGTTAAAACTGAAGTAAGGAACCTATTTCAATCACTCCCACTACTGGGCAAATAAGACAGGCTTTTGTAAAGCGACTGTTCATGTGGAATATTAGAACCGGGTTTTCTCCGGACCCCAAGGACTGATTTCAAAAATATTTTGATTTCATGTTAAGAGTGAAGTAAAGAACCTACTTTGACCACTCCCAGTACTGGGCAAATGCCAAAGACTTTGTTAAGTGACTATCTGAGGAGAACATTTGAATCAGTTTTTTTCTCGGGTCTCCTTTGACCGATTTCAAAAATATTTTAATTTCATGTTAAAAGTGAATTAAGGAACCTATTTCAATCACTCCCACTACTGGGTAAATAAGACAGGCTTTGTAAAGCGACTGTTCATGTGGAATATTAGAACCGGGTTTTCTCCGGACCCCAAGGACTGATTTCAAAAATATTTTGATTTCATGTTAAGAGTGAAGTAAAGAACCTACTTTGACCACTCCCAGTACTGGGCAAATGCCAAAGACTTTGTTAAGTGACTATCTGAGGAGAACATTTGAATCAGTTTTTTTCTCGGGTCTCCTTTGACCGATTTCAAAAATATTTTAATTTCATGTTAAAAGTGAATTAAGGAACCTATTTCAATCACTCCCACTACTGGGTAAATAAGACAGGCTTTGTAAAGCGACTGTTCATGTGGAATATTAGAACCGGGTTTTCTCCGGACCCCAAGGACTGATTTCAAAAATATTTTGATTTCATGTTAAGAGTGAAGTAAAGAACCTACTTTGACCACTCCCAGTACTGGGCAAATGCCAAAGACTTTGTTAAGTGACTATCTGAGGAGAACATTTGAATCAGTTTTTTTCTCGGGTCTCCTTTGACCGATTTCAAAAATATTTTAATTTCATGTTAAAAGTGAATTAAGGAACCTATTTCAATCACTCCCACTATTGGGTAAATAAGACAGGCTTTGTAAAGCGACTGTTCATGTGGAATATTAGAACCGGGTTTTCTCCGGACCCCAAGGACTGATTTCAAAAATATTTTGATTTCATGTTAAGAGTGAAGTAAAGAACCTACTTTGACCACTCCCAGTACTGGGCAAATGCCAAAGACTTTGTTAAGTGACTATCTGAGGAGAACATTTGAATCAGTTTTTTTCTCGGGTCTCCTTTGACCGATTTCAAAAATATTTTAATTTCATGTTAAAAGTGAATTAAGGAACCTATTTCAATCACTCCCACTACTGGGTAAATAAGACAGGCTTTGTAAAGCGACTGTTCATGTGGAATATTAGAACCGGGTTTTCTCCGGACCCCAAGGACTGATTTCAAAAATATTTTGATTTCATGTTAAGAGTGAAGTAAAGAACCTACTTTGACCACTCCCAGTACTGGGCAAATGCCAAAGACTTTGTTAAGTGACTATCTGAGGAGAACATTTGAATCGGTTTTTTTTCTCGGGTCTCCTTTGACCGATTTCAAAAATATTTTAATTTCATGTTAAAAGTGAATTAAGGAACCTATTTCAATCACTCCCACTACTGGGTAAATAAGACAGGCTTTGTAAAGCGACTGTTCATGTGGAATATTAGAACCGGGTTTTCTCCGGACCCCAAGGACTGATTTCAAAAATATTTTGATTTCATGTTAAGAGTGAAGTAAAGAACCTACTTTGACCACTCCCAGTACTGGGCAAATGCCAAAGACTTTGTTAAGTGACTATCTGAGGAGAACATTTGAATCAGTTTTTTTCTCGGGTCTCCTTTGACCGATTTCAAAAATATTTTAATTTCATGTTAAAAGTGAATTAAGGAACCTATTTCAATCACTCCCACTACTGGGTAAATAAGACAGGCTTTGTAAAGCGACTGTTCATGTGGAATATTAGAACCGGGTTTTCTCCGGACCCCAAGGACTGATTTCAAAAATATTTTGATTTCATGTTAAGAGTGAAGTAAAGAACCTACTTTGACCACTCCCAGTACTGGGCAAATGCCAAAGACTTTGTTAAGTGACTATCTGAGGAGAACATTTGAATCAGTTTTTTTCTCGGGTCTCCTTTGACCGATTTCAAAAATATTTTAATTTCATGTTAAAAGTGAATTAAGGAACCTATTTCAATCACTCCCACTACTGGGTAAATAAGACAGGCTTTGTAAAGCGACTGTTCATGTGGAATATTAGAACCGGGTTTTCTCCGGACCCCAAGGACTGATTTCAAAAATATTTTGATTTCATGTTAAGAGTGAAGTAAAGAACCTACTTTGACCACTCCCAGTACTGGGCAAATGCCAAAGACTTTGTTAAGTGACTATCTGAGGAGAACATTTGAATCAGTTTTTTTCTCGGGTCTCCTTTGACCGATTTCAAAAATATTTTACTTTCATGTTAAAAGTGAATTAAGGAACCTATTTCAATCACTCCCACTACTGGGTAAATAAGACAGGCTTTGTAAAGCGACTGTTCATGTGGAATATTAGAACCGGGTTTTCTCCGGACCCCAGGGGCCGATTTCAAAAATATTTGGATTTCATGTTAAGAGTGAAGTAAAGAACCTATTTTGACCACTCCCACTACTGGGCAAATGCCAAAGACTTTGTTAAGTGACTATCTAAGGACAACATTTGAATCGGTTTTTCTCGGGACCCCTGGGACTGATTTCAAAAATATTTTAATTTCATGTTAAAAGTGAAGTAAGGAACCTATTTCAATCACTCCCACTACTGGGTAAATAAGACAGGCTTTGTAAAGCGACTGTTCATGTGGAATATTAGAACCGGGTTTTCTCCGGACCCCAAGGACTGATTTCAAAAATATTTTGATTTCATGTTAAGAGTGAAGTAAAGAACCTACTTTGACCACTCCCAGTACTGGGCAAATGCCAAAGACTTTGTTAAGTGACTATCTGAGGAGAACATTTGAATCAGTTTTTTTCTCGGGTCTCCTTTGACCGATTTCAAAAATGTTTTAATTTCATGTTAAAAGTGAATTAAGGAACCTATTTCAATCACTCCCACTACTGGGTAAATAAGACAGGCTTTGTAAAGCGACTGTTCATGTGGAATATTAGAACCGGGTTTTCTCCGGACCCCAAGGACTGATTTCAAAAATATTTTGATTTCATGTTAAGAGTGAAGTAAAGAACCTACTTTGACCACTCCCAGTACTGGGCAAATGCCAAAGACTTTGTTAAGTGACTATCTGAGGAGAACATTTGAATCAGTTTTTTTCTCGGGTCTCCTTTGACCGATTTCAAAAATATTTTAATTTCATGTTAAAAGTGAATTAAGGAACCTATTTCAATCACTCCCACTACTGGGTAAATAAGACAGGCTTTGTAAAGCGACTGTTCATGTGGAATATTAGAACCGGGTTTTCTCCGGACCCCAAGGACTGATTTCAAAAATATTTTGATTTCATGTTAAGAGTGAAGTAAAGAACCTACTTTGACCACTCCCAGTACTGGGCAAATGCCAAAGACTTTGTTAAGTGACTATCTGAGGAGAACATTTGAATCAGTTTTTTTCTCGGGTCTCCTTTGACCGATTTCAAAAATATTTTAATTTCATGTTAAAACTGAAGTAAGGAACCTATTTCAATCACTCCCACTACTGGGCAAATAAGACAGGCTTTTGTAAAGCGACTGTTCATGTGGAATATTAGAACCGGGTTTTCTCCGGACCCCAAGGACTGATTTCAAAAATATTTTGATTTCATGTTAAGAGTGAAGTAAAGAACCTACTTTGACCACTCCCAGTACTGGGCAAATGCCAAAGACTTTGTTAAGTGACTATCTGAGGAGAACATTTGAATCAGTTTTTTTCTCGGGTCTCCTTTGACCGATTTCAAAAATATTTTAATTTCATGTTAAAAGTGAATTAAGGAACCTATTTCAATCACTCCCACTACTGGGTAAATAAGACAGGCTTTGTAAAGCGACTGTTCATGTGGAATATTAGAACCGGGTTTTCTCCGGACCCCAAGGACTGATTTCAAAAATATTTTGATTTCATGTTAAGAGTGAAGTAAAGAACCTACTTTGACCACTCCCAGTACTGGGCAAATGCCAAAGACTTTGTTAAGTGACTATCTGAGGAGAACATTTGAATCAGTTTTTTTCTCGGGTCTCCTTTGACCGATTTCAAAAATATTTTAATTTCATGTTAAAAGTGAATTAAGGAACCTATTTCAATCACTCCCACTACTGGGTAAATAAGACAGGCTTTGTAAAGCGACTGTTCATGTGGAATATTAGAACCGGGTTTTCTCCGGACCCCAAGGACTGATTTCAAAAATATTTTGATTTCATGTTAAGAGTGAAGTAAAGAACCTACTTTGACCACTCCCAGTACTGGGCAAATGCCAAAGACTTTGTTAAGTGACTATCTGAGGAGAACATTTGAATCAGTTTTTTTCTCGGGTCTCCTTTGACCGATTTCAAAAATATTTTAATTTCATGTTAAAAGTGAATTAAGGAACCTATTTCAATCACTCCCACTACTGGGTAAATAAGACAGGCTTTGTAAAGCGACTGTTCATGTGGAATATTAGAACCGGGTTTTCTCCGGACCCCAAGGACTGATTTCAAAAATATTTTGATTTCATGTTAAGAGTGAAGTAAAGAACCTACTTTGACCACTGCCACTACTGGGCAAATGCCAAAGGCTTTGTTAAGTGACTATCTGAGGAGAACATTTGAATCGGTTTTTTTTCTCGGGTCTCCTTTGACCGATTTCAAAAATATTTTAATTTCATGTTAAAAGTGAATTAAGGAACCTCTTTCAATCACTCCCACTACTGGGTAAATAAGACAGGCTTTGTAAAGCGACTGTTCATGTGGAATATTAGAACCGGGTTTTCTCCGGACCCCAAGGACTGATTTCAAAAATATTTTGATTTCATGTTAAGAGTGAAGTAAAGAACCTACTTTGACCACTCCCAGTACTGGGCAAATGCCAAAGACTTTGTTAAGTGACTATCTGAGGAGAACATTTGAATCAGTTTTTTTCTCGGGTCTCCTTTGACCGATTTCAAAAATATTTTAATTTCATGTTAAAAGTGAATTAAGGAACCTATTTCAATCACTCCCACTACTGGGTAAATAAGACAGGCTTTGTAAAGCGACTGTTCATGTGGAATATTAGAACCGGGTTTTCTCCGGACCCCAAGGACTGATTTCAAAAATATTTTGATTTCATGTTAAGAGTGAAGTAAAGAACCTACTTTGACCACTCCCAGTACTGGGCAAATGCCAAAGACTTTGTTAAGTGACTATCTGAGGAGAACATTTGAATCAGTTTTTTTCTCGGGTCTCCTTTGACCGATTTCAAAAATATTTTAATTTCATGTTAAAAGTGAATTAAGGAACCTATTTCAATCACTCCCACTACTGGGTAAATAAGACAGGCTTTGTAAAGCGACTGTTCATGTGGAATATTAGAACCGGGTTTTCTCCGGACCCCAAGGACTGATTTCAAAAATATTTTGATTTCATGTTAAGAGTGAAGTAAAGAACCTACTTTGACCACTCCCAGTACTGGGCAAATGCCAAAGACTTTGTTAAGTGACTATCTGAGGAGAACATTTGAATCAGTTTTTTTCTCGGGTCTCCTTTGACCGATTTCAAAAATATTTTAATTTCATGTTAAAAGTGAATTAAGGAACCTATTTCAATCACTCCCACTACTGGGTAAATAAGACAGGCTTTGTAAAGCGACTGTTCATGTGGAATATTAGAACCGGGTTTTCTCCGGACTCCAAGGACTGATTTCAAAAATATTTTGATTTCATGTTAAGAGTGAAGTAAAGAACCTACTTTGACCACTCCCAGTACTGGGCAAATGCCAAAGACTTTGTTAAGTGACTATCTGAGGAGAACATTTGAATCAGTTTTTTTCTCGGGTCTCCTTTGACCGATTTCAAAAATATTTTAATTTCATGTTAAAAGTGAAGTAAGGAACCTACTTCAATCACTCCCACTCCTGGGCAAATAAGTCAGGCTTTGTAAAGCGACTGTTCATGTGGAATATTAGAACCGGGTTTTCTCCGGACCCCAAGGACTGATTTCAAAAATATTTTGATTTCATGTTAAGAGTGAAGTAAAGAACCTACTTTGACCACTCCCACTACTGGGCAAATGCCAAAGACTTTGTTAAGTGACTATCTGAGGAGAACATTTGAATCGGTTTTTTTTCTCGGGTCTCCTTTGACCGATTTCAAAAATATTTTAATTTCATGTTAAAAGTGAATTAAGGAACCTATTTCAATCACTCCCACTACTGGGTAAATAAGACAGGCTTTGTAAAGCGACTGTTCATGTGGAATATTAGAACCGGGTTTTCTCCGGACTCCAAGGACTGATTTCAAAAATATTTTGATTTCATGTTAAGAGTGAAGTAAAGAACCTACTTTGACCACTCCCAGTACTGGGCAAATGCCAAAGACTTTGTTAAGTGACTATCTGAGGAGAACATTTGAATCAGTTTTTTTCTCGGGTCTCCTTTGACCGATTTCAAAAATATTTTAATTTCATGTTAAAAGTGAAGTAAGGAACCTACTTCAATCACTCCCACTCCTGGGCAAATAAGTCAGGCTTTGTAAAGCGACTGTTCATGTGGAATATTAGAACCGGGTTTTCTCCGGACCCCAAGGACTGATTTCAAAAATATTTTGATTTCATGTTAAGAGTGAAGTAAAGAACCTACTTTGACCACTCCCACTACTGGGCAAATGCCAAAGACTTTGTTAAGTGACTATCTGAGGAGAACATTTGAATCGGTTTTTTTTCTCGGGTCTCCTTTGACCGATTTCAAAAATATTTTAATTTCATGTTAAAAGTGAATTAAGGAACCTATTTCAATCACTCCCACTACTGGGTAAATAAGACAGGCTTTGTAAAGCGACTGTTCATGTGGAATATTAGAACCGGGTTTTCTCCGGACCCCAAGGACTGATTTCAAAAATATTTTGATTTCATGTTAAGAGTGAAGTAAAGAACCTACTTTGACCACTCCCAGTACTGGGCAAATGCCAAAGACTTTGTTAAGTGACTATCTGAGGAGAACATTTGAATCAGTTTTTTTCTCGGGTCTCCTTTGACCGATTTCAAAAATATTTTAATTTCATGTTAAAAGTGAATTAAGGAACCTATTTCAATCACTCCCACTACTGGGTAAATAAGACAGGCTTTGTAAAGCGACTGTTCATGTGGAATATTAGAACCGGGTTTTCTCCGGACCCCAAGGACTGATTTCAAAAATATTTTGATTTCATGTTAAGAGTGAAGTAAAGAACCTACTTTGACCACTCCCAGTACTGGGCAAATGCCAAAGACTTTGTTAAGTGACTATCTGAGGAGAACATTTGAATCAGTTTTTTTCTCGGGTCTCCTTTGACCGATTTCAAAAATATTTTAATTTCATGTTAAAAGTGAATTAAGGAACCTATTTCAATCACTCCCACTACTGGGTAAATAAGACAGGCTTTGTAAAGCGACTGTTCATGTGGAATATTAGAACCGGGTTTTCTCCGGACCCCAAGGACTGATTTCAAAAATATTTTGATTTCATGTTAAGAGTGAAGTAAAGAACCTACTTTGACCACTCCCAGTACTGGGCAAATGCCAAAGACTTTGTTAAGTGACTATCTGAGGAGAACATTTGAATCAGTTTTTTTCTCGGGTCTCCTTTGACCGATTTCAAAAATATTTTAATTTCATGTTAAAAGTGAATTAAGGAACCTATTTCAATCACTCCCACTACTGGGTAAATAAGACAGGCTTTGTAAAGCGACTGTTCATGTGGAATATTAGAACCGGGTTTTCTCCGGACCCCAAGGACTGATTTCAAAAATATTTTGATTTCATGTTAAGAGTGAAGTAAAGAACCTACTTTGACCACTCCCAGTACTGGGCAAATGCCAAAGACTTTGTTAAGTGACTATCTGAGGAGAACATTTGAATCAGTTTTTTTCTCGGGTCTCCTTTGACCGATTTCAAAAATATTTTAATTTCATGTTAAAAGTGAATTAAGGAACCTATTTCAATCACTCCCACTACTGGGTAAATAAGACAGGCTTTGTAAAGCGACTGTTCATGTGGAATATTAGAACCGGGTTTTCTCCGGACCCCAAGGACTGATTTCAAAAATATTTTGATTTCATGTTAAGAGTGAAGTAAAGAACCTACTTTGACCACTCCCAGTACTGGGCAAATGCCAAAGACTTTGTTAAGTGACTATCTGAGGAGAACATTTGAATCAGTTTTTTTCTCGGGTCTCCTTTGACCGATTTCAAAAATATTTTAATTTCATGTTAAAAGTGAATTAAGGAACCTATTTCAATCACTCCCACTACTGGGTAAATAAGACAGGCTTTGTAAAGCGACTGTTCATGTGGAATATTAGAACCGGGTTTTCTCCGGACCCCAAGGACTGATTTCAAAAATATTTTGATTTCATGTTAAGAGTGAAGTAAAGAACCTACTTTGACCACTCCCAGTACTGGGCAGATGCCAAAGACTTTGTTAAGTGACTATCTGAGGAGAACATTTGAATCAGTTTTTTTCTCGGGTCTCCTTTGACCGATTTCAAAAATATTTTAATTTCATGTTAAAAGTGAATTAAGGAACCTATTTCAATCACTCCCACTACTGGGTAAATAAGACAGGCTTTGTAAAGCGACTGTTCATGTGGAATATTAGAACCGGGTTTTCTCCGGACCCCAAGGACTGATTTCAAAAATATTTTGATTTCATGTTAAGAGTGAAGTAAAGAACCTACTTTGACCACTGCCACTACTGGGCAAATGCCAAAGGCTTTGTTAAGTGACTATCTGAGGAGAACATTTGAATCGGTTTTTTTTCTCGGGTCTCCTTTGACCGATTTCAAAAATATTTTAATTTCATGTTAAAAGTGAATTAAGGAACCTCTTTCAATCACTCCCACTACTGGGTAAATAAGACAGGCTTTGTAAAGCGACTGTTCATGTGGAATATTAGAACCGGGTTTTCTCCGGACCCCAAGGACTGATTTCAAAAATATTTTGATTTCATGTTAAGAGTGAAGTAAAGAACCTACTTTGACCACTCCCAGTACTGGGCAAATGCCAAAGACTTTGTTAAGTGACTATCTGAGGAGAACATTTGAATCAGTTTTTTTCTCGGGTCTCCTTTGACCGATTTCAAAAATATTTTAATTTCATGTTAAAAGTGAATTAAGGAACCTATTTCAATCACTCCCACTACTGGGTAAATAAGACAGGCTTTGTAAAGCGACTGTTCATGTGGAATATTAGAACCGGGTTTTCTCCGGACCCCAAGGACTGATTTCAAAAATATTTTGATTTCATGTTAAGAGTGAAGTAAAGAACCTACTTTGACCACTCCCAGTACTGGGCAAATGCCAAAGACTTTGTTAAGTGACTATCTGAGGAGAACATTTGAATCAGTTTTTTTCTCGGGTCTCCTTTGACCGATTTCAAAAATATTTTAATTTCATGTTAAAAGTGAATTAAGGAACCTATTTCAATCACTCCCACTACTGGGTAAATAAGACAGGCTTTGTAAAGCGACTGTTCATGTGGAATATTAGAACCGGGTTTTCTCCGGACCCCAAGGACTGATTTCAAAAATATTTTGATTTCATGTTAAGAGTGAAGTAAAGAACCTACTTTGACCACTCCCAGTACTGGGCAAATGCCAAAGACTTTGTTAAGTGACTATCTGAGGAGAACATTTGAATCAGTTTTTTTCTCGGGTCTCCTTTGACCGATTTCAAAAATATTTTAATTTCATGTTAAAAGTGAATTAAGGAACCTATTTCAATCACTCCCACTACTGGGTAAATAAGACAGGCTTTGTAAAGCGACTGTTCATGTGGAATATTAGAACCGGGTTTTCTCCGGACCCCAAGGACTGATTTCAAAAATATTTTGATTTCATGTTAAGAGTGAAGTAAAGAACCTACTTTGACCACTCCCAGTACTGGGCAAATGCCAAAGACTTTGTTAAGTGACTATCTGAGGAGAACATTTGAATCAGTTTTTTTCTCGGGTCTCCTTTGACCGATTTCAAAAATATTTTAATTTCATGTTAAAAGTGAATTAAGGAACCTATTTCAATCACTCCCACTACTGGGTAAATAAGACAGGCTTTGTAAAGCGACTGTTCATGTGGAATATTAGAACCGGGTTTTCTCCGGACCCCAAGGACTGATTTCAAAAATATTTTGATTTCATGTTAAGAGTGAAGTAAAGAACCTACTTTGACCACTCCCAGTACTGGGCAAATGCCAAAGACTTTGTTAAGTGACTATCTGAGGAGAACATTTGAATCAGTTTTTTTCTCGGGTCTCCTTTGACCGATTTCAAAAATATTTTAATTTCATGTTAAAAGTGAATTAAGGAACCTATTTCAATCACTCCCACTACTGGGTAAATAAGACAGGCTTTGTAAAGCGACTGTTCATGTGGAATATTAGAACCGGGTTTTCTCCGGACCCCAAGGACTGATTTCAAAAATATTTTGATTTCATGTTAAGAGTGAAGTAAAGAACCTACTTTGACCACTCCCAGTACTGGGCAGATGCCAAAGACTTTGTTAAGTGACTATCTGAGGAGAACATTTGAATCAGTTTTTTTCTCGGGTCTCCTTTGACCGATTTCAAAAATATTTTAATTTCATGTTAAAAGTGAATTAAGGAACCTATTTCAATCACTCCCACTACTGGGTAAATAAGACAGGCTTTGTAAAGCGACTGTTCATGTGGAATATTAGAACCGGGTTTTCTCCGGACCCCAAGGACTGATTTCAAAAATATTTTGATTTCATGTTAAGAGTGAAGTAAAGAACCTACTTTGACCACTGCCACTACTGGGCAAATGCCAAAGGCTTTGTTAAGTGACTATCTGAGGAGAACATTTGAATCGGTTTTTTTTCTCGGGTCTCCTTTGACCGATTTCAAAAATATTTTAATTTCATGTTAAAAGTGAATTAAGGAACCTCTTTCAATCACTCCCACTACTGGGTAAATAAGACAGGCTTTGTAAAGCGACTGTTCATGTGGAATATTAGAACCGGGTTTTCTCCGGACCCCAAGGACTGATTTCAAAAATATTTTGATTTCATGTTAAGAGTGAAGTAAAGAACCTACTTTGACCACTCCCAGTACTGGGCAAATGCCAAAGACTTTGTTAAGTGACTATCTGAGGAGAACATTTGAATCAGTTTTTTTCTCGGGTCTCCTTTGACCGATTTCAAAAATATTTTAATTTCATGTTAAAAGTGAATTAAGGAACCTATTTCAATCACTCCCACTACTGGGTAAATAAGACAGGCTTTGTAAAGCGACTGTTCATGTGGAATATTAGAACCGGGTTTTCTCCGGACCCCAAGGACTGATTTCAAAAATATTTTGATTTCATGTTAAGAGTGAAGTAAAGAACCTACTTTGACCACTCCCAGTACTGGGCAAATGCCAAAGACTTTGTTAAGTGACTATCTGAGGAGAACATTTGAATCAGTTTTTTTCTCGGGTCTCCTTTGACCGATTTCAAAAATATTTTAATTTCATGTTAAAAGTGAATTAAGGAACCTATTTCAATCACTCCCACTACTGGGTAAATAAGACAGGCTTTGTAAAGCGACTGTTCATGTGGAATATTAGAACCGGGTTTTCTCCGGACCCCAAGGACTGATTTCAAAAATATTTTGATTTCATGTTAAGAGTGAAGTAAAGAACCTACTTTGACCACTCCCAGTACTGGGCAAATGCCAAAGACTTTGTTAAGTGACTATCTGAGGAGAACATTTGAATCAGTTTTTTTCTCGGGTGTCCTTTGACCGATTTCAAAAATATTTTAATTTCATGTTAAAAGTGAATTAAGGAACCTATTTCAATCACTCCCACTATTGGGTAAATAAGACAGGCTTTGTAAAGCGACTGTTCATGTGGAATATTAGAACCGGGTTTTCTCCGGACCCCAAGGACTGATTTCAAAAATATTTTGATTTCATGTTAAGAGTGAAGTAAAGAACCTACTTTGACCACTCCCAGTACTGGGCAAATGCCAAAGACTTTGTTAAGTGACTATCTGAGGAGAACATTTGAATCAGTTTTTTTCTCGGGTCTCCTTTGACCGATTTCAAAAATATTTTAATTTCATGTTAAAAGTGAATTAAGGAACCTATTTCAATCACTCCCACTATTGGGTAAATAAGACAGGCTTTGTAAAGCGACTGTTCATGTGGAATATTAGAACCGGGTTTTCTCCGGACCCCAAGGACTGATTTCAAAAATATTTTGATTTCATGTTAAGAGTGAAGTAAAGAACCTACTTTGACCACTGCCACTACTGGGCAAATGCCAAAGGCTTTGTTAAGTGACTATCTGAGGAGAACATTTGAATCAGTTTTTTTCTCGGGTCTCCTTTGACTGATTTCAAAAATATTTTAATTTCATGTTAAAAGTGAATTAAGGAACCTATTTCAATCACTCCCACTACTGGGTAAATAAGACAGGCTTTGTAAAGCGACTGTTCATGTGGAATATTAGAACCGGGTTTTCTCCGGACCCCAAGGACTGATTTCAAAAATATTTTGATTTCATGTTAAGAGTGAAGTAAAGAACCTACTTTGACCACTGCCACTACTGGGCAAATGCCAAAGGCTTTGTTAAGTGACTATCTGAGGAGAACATTTGAATCGGTTTTTTTTCTCGGGTCTCCTTTGACCGATTTCAAAAATATTTTAATTTCATGTTAAAAGTGAATTAAGGAACCTCTTTCAATCACTCCCACTACTGGGTAAATAAGACAGGCTTTGTAAAGCGACTGTTCATGTGGAATATTAGAACCGGGTTTTCTCCGGACCCCAAGGACTGATTTCAAAAATATTTTGATTTCATGTTAAGAGTGAAGTAAAGAACCTACTTTGACCACTCCCAGTACTGGGCAAATGCCAAAGACTTTGTTAAGTGACTATCTGAGGAGAACATTTGAATCAGTTTTTTTCTCGGGTCTCCTTTGACCGATTTCAAAAATATTTTAATTTCATGTTAAAAGTGAATTAAGGAACCTATTTCAATCACTCCCACTACTGGGTAAATAAGACAGGCTTTGTAAAGCGACTGTTCATGTGGAATATTAGAACCGGGTTTTCTCCGGACCCCAAGGACTGATTTCAAAAATATTTTGATTTCATGTTAAGAGTGAAGTAAAGAACCTACTTTGACCACTCCCAGTACTGGGCAAATGCCAAAGACTTTGTTAAGTGACTATCTGAGGAGAACATTTGAATCAGTTTTTTTCTCGGGTCTCCTTTGACCGATTTCAAAAATATTTTAATTTCATGTTAAAAGTGAATTAAGGAACCTATTTCAATCACTCCCACTACTGGGTAAATAAGACAGGCTTTGTAAAGCGACTGTTCATGTGGAATATTAGAACCGGGTTTTCTCCGGACCCCAAGGACTGATTTCAAAAATATTTTGATTTCATGTTAAGAGTGAAGTAAAGAACCTACTTTGACCACTCCCAGTACTGGGCAAATGCCAAAGACTTTGTTAAGTGACTATCTGAGGAGAACATTTGAATCAGTTTTTTTCTCGGGTCTCCTTTGACCGATTTCAAAAATATTTTAATTTCATGTTAAAAGTGAATTAAGGAACCTATTTCAATCACTCCCACTACTGGGTAAATAAGACAGGCTTTGTAAAGCGACTGTTCATGTGGAATATTAGAACCGGGTTTTCTCCGGACTCCAAGGACTGATTTCAAAAATATTTTGATTTCATGTTAAGAGTGAAGTAAAGAACCTACTTTGACCACTCCCAGTACTGGGCAAATGCCAAAGACTTTGTTAAGTGACTATCTGAGGAGAACATTTGAATCGGTTTTTTTTCTCGGGTCTCCTTTGACCGATTTCAAAAATATTTTAATTTCATGTTAAAAGTGAATTAAGGAACCTATTTCAATCACTCCCACTACTGGGTAAATAAGACAGGCTTTGTAAAGCGACTGTTCATGTGGAATATTAGAACCGGGTTTTCTCCGGACCCCAAGGACTGATTTAAAAAATATTTTGATTTCATGTTAAGAGTGAAGTAAAGAACCTACTTTGACCACTCCCAGTACTGGGCAAATGCCAAAGACTTTGTTAAGTGACTATCTGAGGAGAACATTTGAATCAGTTTTTTTCTCGGGTCTCCTTTGACCGATTTCAAAAATATTTTACTTTCATGTTAAAAGTGAATTAAGGAACCTATTTCAATCACTCCCACTATTGGGTAAATAAGACAGGCTTTGTAAAGCGACTGTTCATGTGGAATATTAGAACCGGGTTTTCTCCGGACCCCAAGGACTGATTTCAAAAATATTTTGATTTCATGTTAAGAGTGAAGTAAAGAACCTACTTTGACCACTCCCAGTACTGGGCAAATGCCAAAGACTTTGTTAAGTGACTATCTGAGGAGAACATTTGAATCAGTTTTTTTCTCGGGTCTCCTTTGACCGATTTCAAAAATATTTTAATTTCATGTTAAAAGTGAATTAAGGAACCTATTTCAATCACTCCCACTACTGGGTAAATAAGACAGGCTTTGTAAAGCGACTGTTCATGTGGAATATTAGAACCGGGTTTTCTCCGGACCCCAAGGACTGATTTCAAAAATATTTTGATTTCATGTTAAGAGTGAAGTAAAGAACCTACTTTGACCACTCCCAGTACTGGGCAAATGCCAAAGACTTTGTTAAGTGACTATCTGAGGAGAACATTTGAATCAGTTTTTTTCTCGGGTCTCCTTTGACCGATTTCAAAAATATTTTAATTTCATGTTAAAAGTGAATTAAGGAACCTATTTCAATCACTCCCACTACTGGGTAAATAAGACAGGCTTTGTAAAGCGACTGTTCATGTGGAATATTAGAACCGGTTTTTCTCCGGACCCCAGGGGCCGATTTCAAAAATATTTGGATTTCATGTTAAGAGTGAAGTAAAGAACCTATTTTGACCACTCCCACTACTGGGCAAATGCCAAAGACTTTGTTAAGTGACTATCTAAGGACAAAATTTGAATCGGTTTTTCTCGGGACCCCTGGGACTGATTTCAAAAATATTTTAATTTCATGTTAAAAGTGAATTAAGGAACCTATTTCAATCACTCCCACTACTGGGTAAATAAGACAGGCTTTGTAAAGCGACTGTTCATGTGGAATATTAGAACCGGGTTTTCTCCGGACCCCAAGGACTGATTTCAAAAATATTTTGATTTCATGTTAAGAGTGAAGTAAGGAACCTATTTCAATCACTCCCACTACTGGGTAAATAAGACAGGCTTTGTAAAGCGACTGTTCATGTGGAATATTAGAACCGGGTTTTCTCCGGACCCCAAGGACTGATTTCAAAAATATTTTAATTTCATGTTAAAAGTGAATTAAGGAACCTATTTCAATCACTCCCACTACTGGGTAAATAAGACAGGCTTTGTAAAGCGACTGTTCATGTGGAATATTAGAACCGGTTTTTCTCCGGACCCCAGGGGCCGATTTCAAAAATATTTGGATTTCATGTTAAGAGTGAAGTAAAGAACCTATTTTGACCACTCCCACTACTGGGCAAATGCCAAAGACTTTGTTAAGTGACTATCTAAGGACAAAATTTGAATCGGTTTTTCTCGGGACCCCTGGGACTGATTTCAAAAATATTTTAATTTCATGTTAAAAGTGAAGTAAGGAACCTATTTCAATCACTCCCACTACTGGGTAAATAAGACAGGCTTTGTAAAGCGACTGTTCATGTGGAATATTAGAACCGGGTTTTCTCCGGACCCCAAGGACTGATTTCAAAAATATTTTGATTTCATGTTAAGAGTGAAGTAAAGAACCTACTTTGACCACTGCCACTACTGGGCAAATGCCAAAGGCTTTGTTAAGTGACTATCTGAGGAGAACATTTGAATCAGTTTTTTTCTCGGGTCTCCTTTGACTGATTTCAAAAATATTTTAATTTCATGTTAAAAGTGAATTAAGGAACCTATTTCAATCACTCCCACTACTGGGTAAATAAGACAGGCTTTGTAAAGCGACTGTTCATGTGGAATATTAGAACCGGGTTTTCTCCGGACCCCAAGGACTGATTTCAAAAATATTTTGATTTCATGTTAAGAGTGAAGTAAAGAACCTACTTTGACCACTGCCACTACTGGGCAAATGCCAAAGGCTTTGTTAAGTGACTATCTGAGGAGAACATTTGAATCGGTTTTTTTTCTCGGGTCTCCTTTGACCGATTTCAAAAATATTTTAATTTCATGTTAAAAGTGAATTAAGGAACCTCTTTCAATCACTCCCACTACTGGGTAAATAAGACAGGCTTTGTAAAGCGACTGTTCATGTGGAATATTAGAACCGGGTTTTCTCCGGACCCCAAGGACTGATTTCAAAAATATTTTGATTTCATGTTAAGAGTGAAGTAAAGAACCTACTTTGACCACTCCCAGTACTGGGCAAATGCCAAAGACTTTGTTAAGTGACTATCTGAGGAGAACATTTGAATCAGTTTTTTTCTCGGGTCTCCTTTGACCGATTTCAAAAATATTTTAATTTCATGTTAAAAGTGAATTAAGGAACCTATTTCAATCACTCCCACTACTGGGTAAATAAGACAGGCTTTGTAAAGCGACTGTTCATGTGGAATATTAGAACCGGGTTTTCTCCGGACCCCAAGGACTGATTTCAAAAATATTTTGATTTCATGTTAAGAGTGAAGTAAAGAACCTACTTTGACCACTCCCAGTACTGGGCAAATGCCAAAGACTTTGTTAAGTGACTATCTGAGGAGAACATTTGAATCAGTTTTTTTCTCGGGTCTCCTTTGACCGATTTCAAAAATATTTTAATTTCATGTTAAAAGTGAATTAAGGAACCTATTTCAATCACTCCCACTACTGGGTAAATAAGACAGGCTTTGTAAAGCGACTGTTCATGTGGAATATTAGAACCGGGTTTTCTCCGGACCCCAAGGACTGATTTCAAAAATATTTTGATTTCATGTTAAGAGTGAAGTAAAGAACCTACTTTGACCACTCCCAGTACTGGGCAAATGCCAAAGACTTTGTTAAGTGACTATCTGAGGAGAACATTTGAATCAGTTTTTTTCTCGGGTCTCCTTTGACCGATTTCAAAAATATTTTAATTTCATGTTAAAAGTGAATTAAGGAACCTATTTCAATCACTCCCACTACTGGGTAAATAAGACAGGCTTTGTAAAGCGACTGTTCATGTGGAATATTAGAACCGGGTTTTCTCCGGACTCCAAGGACTGATTTCAAAAATATTTTGATTTCATGTTAAGAGTGAAGTAAAGAACCTACTTTGACCACTCCCAGTACTGGGCAAATGCCAAAGACTTTGTTAAGTGACTATCTGAGGAGAACATTTGAATCAGTTTTTTTCTCGGGTCTCCTTTGACCGATTTCAAAAATATTTTAATTTCATGTTAAAAGTGAATTAAGGAACCTATTTCAATCACTCCCACTACTGGGTAAATAAGACAGGCTTTGTAAAGCGACTGTTCATGTGGAATATTAGAACCGGGTTTTCTCCGGACCCCAAGGACTGATTTCAAAAATATTTTGATTTCATGTTAAGAGTGAAGTAAAGAACCTACTTTGACCACTCCCAGTACTGGGCAAATGCCAAAGACTTTGTTAAGTGACTATCTGAGGAGAACATTTGAATCGGTTTTTTTTTCTCGGGTCTCCTTTGACCGATTTCAAAAATATTTTAATTTCATGTTAAAAGTGAATTAAGGAACCTATTTCAATCACTCCCACTACTGGGTAAATAAGACAGGCTTTGTAAAGCGACTGTTCATGTGGAATATTAGAACCGGGTTTTCTCCGGACCCCAAGGACTGATTTAAAAAATATTTTGATTTCATGTTAAGAGTGAAGTAAAGAACCTACTTTGACCACTCCCAGTACTGGGCAAATGCCAAAGACTTTGTTAAGTGACTATCTGAGGAGAACATTTGAATCAGTTTTTTTCTCGGGTCTCCTTTGACCGATTTCAAAAATATTTTACTTTCATGTTAAAAGTGAATTAAGGAACCTATTTCAATCACTCCCACTATTGGGTAAATAAGACAGGCTTTGTAAAGCGACTGTTCATGTGGAATATTAGAACCGGGTTTTCTCCGGACCCCAAGGACTGATTTCAAAAATATTTTGATTTCATGTTAAGAGTGAAGTAAAGAACCTACTTTGACCACTCCCAGTACTGGGCAAATGCCAAAGACTTTGTTAAGTGACTATCTGAGGAGAACATTTGAATCAGTTTTTTTCTCGGGTCTCCTTTGACCGATTTCAAAAATATTTTAATTTCATGTTAAAAGTGAATTAAGGAACCTATTTCAATCACTCCCACTACTGGGTAAATAAGACAGGCTTTGTAAAGCGACTGTTCATGTGGAATATTAGAACCGGTTTTTCTCCGGACCCCAGGGGCCGATTTCAAAAATATTTGGATTTCATGTTAAGAGTGAAGTAAAGAACCTATTTTGACCACTCCCACTACTGGGCAAATGCCAAAGACTTTGTTAAGTGACTATCTAAGGACAAAATTTGAATCGGTTTTTCTCGGGACCCCTGGGACTGATTTCAAAAATATTTTAATTTCATGTTAAAAGTGAATTAAGGAACCTATTTCAATCACTCCCACTACTGGGTAAATAAGACAGGCTTTGTAAAGCGACTGTTCATGTGGAATATTAGAACCGGGTTTTCTCCGGACCCCAAGGACTGATTTCAAAAATATTTTGATTTCATGTTAAGAGTGAAGTAAGGAACCTATTTCAATCACTCCCACTACTGGGTAAATAAGACAGGCTTTGTAAAGCGACTGTTCATGTGGAATATTAGAACCGGGTTTTCTCCGGACCCCAAGGACTGATTTCAAAAATATTTTAATTTCATGTTAAAAGTGAATTAAGGAACCTATTTCAATCACTCCCACTACTGGGTAAATAAGACAGGCTTTGTAAAGCGACTGTTCATGTGGAATATTAGAACCGGTTTTTCTCCGGACCCCAGGGGCCGATTTCAAAAATATTTGGATTTCATGTTAAGAGTGAAGTAAAGAACCTATTTTGACCACTCCCACTACTGGGCAAATGCCAAAGACTTTGTTAAGTGACTATCTAAGGACAAAATTTGAATCGGTTTTTCTCGGGACCCCTGGGACTGATTTCAAAAATATTTTAATTTCATGTTAAAAGTGAAGTAAGGAACCTATTTCAATCACTCCCACTACTGGGTAAATAAGACAGGCTTTGTAAAGCGACTGTTCATGTGGAATATTAGAACCAGGTTTTCTCCGGACCCCAAGGACTGATTTCAAAAATATTTTGATTTCATGTTAAGAGTGAAGTAAAGAACCTACTTTGACCACTCCCAGTACTGGGCAAATGCCAAAGACTTTGTTAAGTGACTATCTGAGGAGAACATTTGAATCAGTTTTTTTCTCGGGTCTCCTTTGACCGATTTCAAAAATATTTTAATTTCATGTTAAAAGTGAATTAAGGAACCTATTTCAATCACTCCCACTACTGGGTAAATAAGACAGGCTTTGTAAAGCGACTGTTCATGTGGAATATTAGAACCGGGTTTTCTCCGGACCCCAAGGACTGATTTCAAAAATATTTTGATTTCATGTTAAGAGTGAAGTAAGGAACCTATTTCAATCACTCCCACTACTGGGTAAATAAGACAGGCTTTGTAAAGCGACTGTTCATGTGGAATATTAGAACCGGGTTTTCTCCGGACCCCAAGGACTGATTTCAAAAATATTTTGATTTCATCTTAAGAGTGAAGTAAAGAACCTATTTTGACCACTCCCACTACTGGGAAAATGCCAAAGACTTTGTTAAGTGACTATCTAAGGAGAACATTTGAATCGGTTTTTCGCGGGACCCCTGGGACCGATTTCAAAAATATTTTAATTTCGTGTTAAGATTGAAGTAAAGAACCTACTTTGACCACTCTTACTACTGGGCAAATGGCTCAGGCCTTGTAAAGTGACTCTTCGTGGAGAATATTTGAACCGGTTTTCCTCAGGACCCCAGGGAGCGATTTCAAAAATATTTGCATTACGTGTTCAGAGTGCACTAAGGAACCCCCTGGAACTACTCCCATTGCTGGGCAAACTATGAGCCCAGACCCTGGCATTGTCCTTTAGACCCTTTAGTACCCTAGAATATAAATAAGATAGAAATTATATTAAATTAGACTGGCAGCCGGCCACAACATGGTTGGGAAAAGTTAGCGACGCGCTCGATTAGTATTAGTTTGTTTTTAAAATAAGTAATATATCGACGTATATTATCGTAACCAACAAAATGACGATTTTGCTTTTTTTACATAAAACGACTTATTTTTATTTCCATTTATTTATTTTTAAACATATATTTAAAATTTTTAAATATTAAATATAAATGCAAAATAGAAAGGAAAATCGTCATTTTGTTGGTTATGATAATATACGTAGGAGGAGTCGATATAAGTATCCGCGGCTTGCGAGGTGGGCGCGCGATACTCCGCGCTCACCGGCCGCGCCGCCGCGCGCCAGTCGGTCGGTGCGCATCGCGCATTTTTATAATTCTTGTTTTCGCTATTATTAAACTTTTTCAAGTATGAGGGCGCGGGTTCGATCCCAGGTGAGACAAGTACCAATGCAACTTTTCTAAGTTTGTATGTACTTTCTAAGTATATCTTAGACACCATTGACTGTGTTTCAGATGGCACGTTAAACTGTAGGTCCCAGCTGTCACTGAACATCCTTGGCAATCGTTACGGGTAGTCAGAAGCCAGTAAGTTTAACACCAGTCTAACCAAGGGGTATCAGGTTGCCCAGATAACAGGGTTGTCAGTTGTCAGGATGTGAAGACGAAAAGACTGTTAAAGGCCAGTAGACCAGAGTATTTTACATAAAAAACATGACTACACATTTTTATTCTTATACTTATTTTTATATATTAATGGTATTATTGTTCTATATACCTGTAATGATATAACAATGGCCCCAAATTAATCCAGTATCCTCCCGGCTGCAGTATCATGTATATTCTCTCTATAAACTCTATAACGTTAGGAGCACAGTCTATGAAGAAACAAGTCGCCACGCACGACCATTCATCCGCTTCTGTGTACACCTGAAAATAACAGAAGAATATATAAATTAACAAACTCTTTTGCAAAAAAAAAAGGGCACCTTTGTGAAATCTTAGTTTTAAGGACTTTAATTTAATGACTGGAATAAGTAACTAACATAAAAGGGTTAACCAAGGATGCGTAAGAGTGTATTTTTTAATAAGTTTTTTGCGGAATTGGTAAGAGATTGCTTAAACCTTGTTCTGGATTAATTCCTAGTCCAAATCGTCGGCATTTTGAAAAGTTTCCGATGTGATTTTCAGATAACTTTTGATGCAGTTTTAATAACTGATCTGTTTTTGCATATGCATAAAGGCCAGAGGATAAGACCTTGCTGCATGTACATAATTATGCACTTGAGTAGCAATATACATAGGTACTCGCGGAGTTAACACAAAATTTATTTAGGCCATATTGCTCGCAGTGCAGATGGCCGATGGGGCCGAAAAGTGCTGGAGTGGAGACCACGGACTAGCAAGCGCAGCGCAGGATGTCCACCCACAAGGTGGACAGACGACCTTATGTCGGTCGCCGTCGACGCTGGATGCAGGTCGCCTCCAACAGGTATCTGTGGAGATCTAAGGGGGAGGCCTATGTTCAGCAGTGGACGTCCGCCGGCTGAGATGATGATGATGATGAGTGTAATCATAACTCACTTTAAGAAAGTCCCCGGCCGTCATAGAGAAGTTATGATTGGGCCTGTTCCCTGACGGACAGACGTCGGGGAACCGCGCTGATATTAGTTGATGTTCGCAAGTTATGTTGTTCACGTACTGATGTACCCAAGGATGCACTGTGTATTTGTTTATCTGTAACAGAAAATTCAATCTACATATACTATCTACTTATATAAAAAATGAATAAAGAGGAACATTTTTTGTTCGGCTCCGAAAAAATTGAATAAGTATATGTATTAGGAAAATTATTTGACTGTTGGGAAAGTACACGATTCCAGAGTAGCTTAGGCTAAAATATTAACTTGGTATATTATATGCTAAGTTGTATGAATATCATCAACCATTTACAGTCTTTTCGCAACCATGTTGGGGTAAGCTTTCAGTTTGACTGGATTCAGTCAAATACCATTAAATTCCTCAATCCGGTTACCCGGGCAACCCAAATATCTGGCTTAGATGAACTGTCCCTCTCACACTTTTAGGCCTCCTCTACATTTGGCGTGCGCGATCCTCGGGCGTGTGTCGCGAGCGCGTTGCGTGAGCGTCGCGTTTTGCTGAGCTGCGGCATGTGCGGCGCGCACGTCCTCCATGTGACTGACCGAAACAGTAGCGGGCGGCGGGGATAGCGGGCGAAGGGGTAAGGGCCAGGCCACAACAGTGCGTTGCGGCGTCGCATCGCAAAAACAACATTGCATAGCTATGCGATTAATATGATATGCGTCGTTGATTTTTGCGATGCGACGCCGCAACGCACTGTTGTGGCCTGGCCCTATGAACGCAACTCGAGCGCGTCGCTTGCACTCTTCACACACGCCGCAGGGCAGCAAAACGCGACGTTCACGCAGCGCGCTCGCGACGCCCGCGCGGCCAAATGTGGGGGAGGCCTAAATCGTGTTTTTTTTTTTTCAAAATGTGCGTGCAGGACATTCTCTTCCGCTGGTACCTACACAGAAGGCTCCAGAAGGAACATGGTGAGTTTTAGTCAGTAACACCCGGGCCTACGTACGGTCACTGGGAATCAGTTACACACTCACCTCGGTACACCTGTTGAGTATAAAGTTGCTGGCGAACAGCATGAAGAGCGAGAACTCGTTGCCCTGGCACGTGTAGCCCCGCGCCGCCACCTCCCACGCCAGCCGGCCTAGGCCTGCGCCCGGGACCAGCACACGGACTTGGGTGCGGTCACTGGAAATTAAAAAATAAAATATGTATTATTAAAATGGTTCAAAAATACGATGAAGTGCTTTGAAAAAAAGTGGGTAGGTTTGCAAAGGGACTACTTTGCCAAATTGGATGACATTGTCTATGCTTAAGAATGGTTTTTGGAAGGCAAAAAGGAAACTAGATCTATTAATAATACTGCAAATCCAACTGCCTTGTTATTTTATCCACAAAATGGCGAACGAAATTTAGTCATAGTAATACAATCAATCCGGTGTTTCTCTTTGAGTACAGAACCCTCGAATGATGAAGTTTCTTTACTTGTATGCGCGGTAATCTCAGAAAGTACAAGACAGATTTAAAGCCCATTATTACGGAGGAAGACTTTGATATGTCTTTGGTAGCCCGTTTACAGAGGCTCTGATGAGTCCTTGTAACAACGCCCATAACTTTACATAAATAAATAATACATACGTGTTTTAATAAGCAAGTAAAATTTTATAAAAAATTAGTATTGCTACAATCACATACCTGTATTCGTCCAATGAGAACCGTTCCTCCATTTCGTCTAGTATAGGCTTGTAGCACTGCTCTCTCTCCGCCGCGCCCATGTCGCTCCAATCGCGAACTATGTTTTTTAAAACTGATTGTACCTGAAAATTATTATTTATAAGTTATTTTATTGGTAAAGCAAATATCTTGTATTATACTAGCTATTTTCTCGCAATATTTAAATATTTTGCTTTATTGTACTTAAACTGAAATTAAAAATACGATTTTCAATTTCTTAGTTTGTTTAGACTCCGAAACTACTGATTGGGTTAGAAAATATATTTTACAATTGGGAAGCTACACTATCCCCATACATAACATAGGTTTAGATTTTATCCGGGTACCTACAGGATTTAATTCCCCCGAGTCGACTGTGATAACAGAGTAATAGCAGATATTAAAGAATCTATGTAGACCAAATATGCGATATGGTACGTAGTATAACCCATGTATCAACGAATATTCCTTTATGTAACCAAAAAGAAAATTATTATTAAAAAAAAAACTGTTAAGCAGTCCTCACCTTTTCCACATCATGCTGCATTTTATGTTGTTTCTGCGACGCTATTTCACAATTATTATAATTACACCCAAAGCTCTCCGTGCCATTTGTCCCAGAAGTATCTGTGACCGTGTGGTCAACGTTTTCAAACATAGTGTCAACGTCTTTTATAATAAGGTGAACCACACTATTGTTTATATCGAGACATTTCTTGAATTTTGCGAGATAAGTCTTGTATTTTTCTAAACGACGCTGATGATTTTGTGGCAATATTGATATTATTTTCTCTGATTTGTGTATTCTGTCTAAGCTGCATAATCTGGAACAGTTGAAATGGTCAAATTAGATGTGCAATACAATTCTGAAGTCTATACTCGGGAAGTACCTTCTGGTCCAATTTGAAAAATTATTGCTATGTTATTCATCGAAGAAGATTGTCTGTTATTTTTTATTCAGGTGTGCCCAGTAGTTTCCACGGGACATTGGTGAAGACGCTGGCAAAAACAATAACCTCTAGGTATGTATAATAAAAATTCTCTACAGCATGATCGCATGGTCACTAGAGACTGCAATTTCGGCACCGCGAGATTTTTTCCGAAGCCAAATCGAAAATTTAATTATAAAGATTTCGTTTCTTTACTCTTGAGGTGTGGAACTCTAATTAGTATGGACTTTATAATTTACTTACTTAGCATTAAAATGAGAATCAGCCCTGATAACAACTCATACAAAATTAATTACCCACACCCCCTATTACATCTAATTATACAGCTAAACCTGCATAAACATAAAAGAACAACAACATAGTATATACCCTTACAAAACATGACGCGCTATACATAATTATAGTTCACCTTAAACGGCTGGCACGTGTAACCGAACACAAGGAAAAAATATGATTCAGTAATCTCATTATACAAAGTCATTTGATTCACCGAGTGTTGTGGCGTTGTACAAATATTTGGACAGAAGGTTAACTACTGTTAATGGTCTTACTATTACTCATTAATTACATTCAAATTACTTAATACTTTAAACTTTAAGTGATTCATAGGGTTCAATACCTAAAGGGTAAAATGGGAAACTATTACTAAGACTTTGTTGTCCATTTGTCACCAGGCTGTATTTCATGTATAGTGATAGTTGGACAAATAAACTTAAAATTTATTTTATTCTAATCTTTAGACTAGTTTTAGTTTTTAGACAAGATAGAACATTTGAAGCTGATGTATTATTTTTCTAAAATTAGTCCATGAGGATTTCTGCAAACGGGAAGGGGGGGCAATTTTGTATCGCTGTGGTCACAGTATGCACAAATTTTCAATTGTAATGAACCCTTATAAATAATTAATTTAATAAATTAAGAATAATAAGCTGGTTTGGCTGCTTAATTCTGCCAGATTACTGCCTTATACAGTTTCATCAAGTAATCCACTATATTAGCAACCTATTTTATACCGGTCTATTTATCTGTAGGTTTCTTTGAACATGTGTCACGAGCCCTTGACTCATACAACCTCTGTCAGTTGTCTTTTGCAGATCATTTTCTATTGTATATTATCATTATTACCATACAATGACGAATACCACCTGTTGCCAATTTACGTCATAATTTTAAAACCATTAGTATTAAATATAACTTTTACTCCAATACAATGTAAATGACGAATATAAGTGATATGTTGCATCATCCATTGTAGTTTTTGATTAGTTATTCAATTTAGATAATATAAAATAAATGTAACACCCATAAACATATACACGAGACACAATTGATTTTCCATTGTTTTATAATTAGTGATAAACAAGGAGTTATAACATTCTCACTCTATGGCAATTAAATAATTGTGTTCATAGACTTTTGCGACTTTCTTGTAGGTAGGTAGACTTAACTAAAATGTAAAAACAGTCACATAAAATATAGTCTACCTATTTACAACATTTTATGTAAACTAAAATCTTACTTTCTTTAATGTTTGAGAATCCATCTAGTACTATGGGATGCTAAGAGGTTTTGTAAGGATAACTTCTTTTAAGTTCTATGGACATCTATCATTTAAAATAAATTTTATAAACAATTAAATCAACATAAAACAGGTATACAGGCAGTTTTAATATGAAAACAAAAATCAATTTCTAAATGTTATGTAAGTTTTCTGAAAAAAAGGACTCATTTTATGGTAGGTACTTTAAAGAAAATGTGTTAATTACTATCTGATTAGCATCCTTTTTTAGTATCTTCTTGTAAATTGAATGTTGTTTTCATTTTGTATTTTTCATACTCTACAAGTATGAAAAATACAAAATGAAAACAACATTCATACTTATATACCTATCAATAATTTAGTTGGTTCATAGCATATCACAAGATACATATGTGTATTTCATTCTATTTTAAGCTGCACACAACTATTAAACTATTTCGGGATGCATATTAATTTTATTGTGTCTCAAATTAAACTTGTTACAGGACTAAAATAACTATTTACAATAATAAATATTAAACACACATACAGCAGTCGAAATTCCCGCCCTTATAGCCTTGCAGCATAGAGACTACTCTATTGCAAAGAGGATATAAACAAAGGAGTTTTGGTTTCTATCTAAATAGGTTAATTAGATCGTACGATTTGCTCAAACAAAGAAGTTGTTGCTACCCAGAACTTAAACTTTGTTTCACGCCTCAAACTATTTATAGATCCATCTCAATCTACTTCTATGGGCCAAAAAGGCGTATTGTACGTGTATAAATTGATTAAATACTTACTTATAATATTTGAAAGCGGTGACAACGGCGCGAAAGTGCTCTCGCTCTTTTGCCTCATCAATTTCGTCCGCTGCTGAAGTAGAAGACATTTTTCGCAGTTTATTTAGCACGCACAACTCTTATATTAATAGATAGTTTAAAATGGAAGCACAAATTCGTTAGGAATTTACGGAATTCGTATATTTTTTTGTTAATTTCAACAGCGACCAAGCCTCTCGAACGGAACGAATGACGGAAGATCGACAGATTGAGATTATAGTGATGAGACATCGACATGCGCAGTCATCCGAATGCAAAAGCTGCCAATCAATCATGTAATCGATTCTTTTTACAATAATCCTGTTAGCAAACGTTTTTCTAAGTAGATGATTGTAATATTCTTATACGCTATTTGAATTTTCGGATTATTGGTTTAATAATTAAGAATATTTTTCACATAATGAAGCGGTTTAGCCGTTATTGCAAGATTTATATTTAAGGTTTTAAGAATTTATTTACAAAGCAAAGCATTATTGAGTCTCACTCTATAAAAACTAACCAAAACTCTAAATGACACAATAGTGTCATTTGCTTGCCAAAACTGTTTAAAAATCACTTCCAATGAGAATCGAATAAGAATCGATTAAAAATTATATTTAAATCACACTAATAGTTTTTGTAGGAGAGAATACTGACAAATGAAAAGTACTTTTTTTACGATATGGTCGTAATAATCGCTACATGCTTACGGTTAGGCGCTCCCTGTGTTGCTCCCCATCGCTGCCATTGCGGTGAAGCCGTCGACAGCCTCGGGCACCATGGTCTGTCGTGCTGCAGAAGTGCTGGTCGTATTGCACGGCATGCCAGCATTAACGACATTATCCGTCGTGCTCTTTCCACCGCCGGCGTGCCAGCCGTGTTAGAGCCTAATGGACTGGTACGTGACGATGGAAAGAGGCCAGATGGTATGACGTTGTTGCCATGGAAGTTGGGTAGGCCCTTGGTGTGGGATGCAACCTGCGTCGACACCCTGGCGCCATCGCATCTTCCCTGCACGGCAGGTCATGCTGGTGCGGCTGCTGCTTCTGCAGAGACCACCAAGCGGCGCAAGTATAGTAACCTTATTGGGAACTATACTTTTGAGCCGTTTGGGGTCGAAACGCTCGGACCATGGGGCCCGAGTACGCGGTTACTTTATAAGGACATCGCGAAAAGGCTTGTCGACGCTTCGCGTGACCAGAGGGCTGGCTTATTCTTCGGACAAAAAATTAGCATTGCCATTCAACGTGGCAATGCAGCCAGTCTTCTGGGCACGTTTCCGGAGGACAGTGATGCGGAGGAATACTTCGACGCCTGATCGATGCTCTTTTTTATTTTATGTTTTATGTTTATATATATTTTGTATATAGTATTTTATTTTTAGTTTTGTATAAAGATAAGTAGTTTAAGTTTGTATATATGTATAGTGTGTACATTGTAGAAATAGATTATAAAAATAAAATAAACACAAATGAAAATAGATTTGAATATGATTATAACTCGGATAATTAATAAACTCGGCGAAAAGAACAGTTCTACCTATCTATATTACTTCTGCGTTTGGTGTTTGCCCTGTTAATGTCTTGGTTAATTAAGTAGCACGGCTTTTAGGCTATTCCTATCCTATGCTTGGACTGGGTCTATCAAAAGGGCAATTTTAAATCAATGATTATTTTAGTAAACAATAAATAACAAAACGTAAGTTGGTGTTTTTGTAAAGTGGGTGAGGTAAGAAGGTCAACGGATAAACGAAACGTCCGCAATATGTCGGACAGTGATGCCAGATGGGGGGGATTCCCCCCAAATTTGGGGGTATTTTCTGCCCACGGGGGTTTTTTTGGGGGGAAGAATCCTTTGGGGGGATCAGCGGGGGGATTTGAAATTGGCTTGGAGGGAGTTGGAGGATTTTTCGAAAAAGTTTTATGACTGAACGCGACCAAATTATTCACTACTTAATTTGAACGCACCATAGAACCACACACAAAAACATACACACATCATCATCATCATCAGCCTATCGCAGTCCACTGCTGGACATAGGCCTCTCCAAGTGCACTACATACATTTAACATACTCACACTACCACAATAATGCTGCGTGCGGAGAACGACGATGAACGATGATACTATATTTATTTTACAGAAAAGAGCTGTTCGACCCATTTATAATCTGGGTCCAAAAGTTTCTCTTAGAGAGAAATTCAAACAAATAAATATTCTGACTGTTGCCTCTCAACACATTTTTGAAAATTTAATGTACGTTCGTAAAAACATATCTAACTTTGTTCAAATGTCTGATGTTCATAGCATAAAATTATTAGGAATAAACATAATCTTGATGTACATGCTACTCGCCTCCACAGAGTAAGCAACTCGTTCATGGGTCAACGTATACGCTTTTACAATAAACTTCCCAAAACTTTTCAATTAAATGTTTTTCTAATTACTGGGGGTTTTTTCTCAAAACACTAACATTTTGGGGGGATTTTGGGTGAGATTTGGGGAGAATGCTAAATCATCATCTGGCAACACTGATGTCGGACGAAATGTGTTTGTCAACATTCTATTGATTTTTCTTGTTATATTAAAAAATATCAAGTAAATTAATCAACACAACACAAAAAATAATCGTAATCAGTTATTTCGCTGTTACACAACATCATCTTTAAGAACTCGGTGCGATTAGACGTAAAGACATGTAAACATTGATACTTTCACAAAATCTCTGTAACTGCGACATAAAAATAATGATTAATTGTTAATTCTGAATATATTTTCTACTTAGAATAAATAGAATACAGTGCGACATGTTCGTAATTGATTAAGTGTCAATGAACTTGTACATTTCGTGTTAAAATTGGTGCATACGAACATATGATAGTGAGGAGGAAAAATCAATAATTCTGCAGTGTCTTCGTTGCTAGGCTGTGGGTGATGCAGTGCAAAATAAACCGATAAAGATTAAATATTCTTCAATATGACGTGAGTAACAAATATTTTGTTACAATATTCTATCGAAACATGATGGAAGGTATAATAACTTACAGAGTGACTCCACTATTGAAATGTATAGTGCTGTTCCTGTTTATTTTTACGGCAAAGGTGCTCACCTCGCGGCCTCAAGAGCCGCAAGATCTAAGGAATGGCATTCAACACCTAAAGCCTTCCCACTATGTGAGAACTTTCACTAAATACCACCATAGAAGAACAATACAGTGGAATAGTCAACAAAATGATTTAAATAACGACTGGCCAGTTTCAAATGAGCAGCCAAAAGCTATTGGGAAAAGAAATGCTGATTTACCAAACTATGTAGAGGTCAGAGATGTGTCTAAAGTTTATCAACATGCAAAGCTTTTGAAAAAACGGAGCATACCAGATAGTTTATTGAAAAGAGTTTCTAATGAACCTGTGAAGAGAAAATACTGGTCGGTAGAGCATTCGAAGATTGGTAAAAGAAGCCTTGACGTTCCAAATTCAAGTGAATTTGTTGGTACCTCTCATGAGTTGCCCAGACTTGATCAGTTTACTTCCGACACTGTTCGAGACAACATCGTAGGCTCATTTGAAAAAAAGCCTATTATTTCTAGTAAAGAGAATAAAGGGAAGAATGGTTTGTCTGCTGAAATTAAGAATTATAAGGTTAAACAGCGTATGATACCTACTACTACTACTACAACTATGGGACCTACAATATCATGTTTGTATAAGATTCATGATAGCGTGGCTATGAGTGTGACTCCCTCTTATGCTGACGAAGTCAACGCACAGCTAGTTGTTGAAAATGATAGTTTTGGTAAGTGTAGCATTTTAATTTATTTTTATTTGGCTTAAAATAAACGAATAGATGGAATAATTAGAAGTAATTGGGGCAAAAACATTTACTGCTATTTTAATATGTTTTGCTATAGAAGTATACCTACCCAACATCCAAAATTACTTTTCCATTGACAATAAAAGGCAAAATATTAAGTGATCTTTTACCCTAATGTTTTTGTTTTAGCCATTTATCCGTACTCACACTACATAATACACACCTTCAAGATTTGTGATTTTGGTTTCTACTTCCAAAGGATAGTACTAAAAAATAAATTCATTATGCAATATTATGCAAGATTTTTAAAATATCATGTTTCTTTTCTTCTAGAAACAGGCCCAATATCAGAGACAACACTGCCCAACGGTGAGGTGGCTCAAGTAGAACAGTGCACGGACACAAGAGCGTCTTGTTATACTCTGTGGCATCAGGACAAGGATGGCAACATCACTGTGCTCGGACAAGGTAAGCAATACATAATAATGAATCATGTTTATATAATTTTAAGTTTAATTGCATGAAAAACACTATTAAGTTCATAGAATTGGAAGTTGTAATCTGCATAGCATCTTCCTGACTTTCTTGAGAGTGGCTTCCAGTGAAACCAGATGCAGCTGAGTACCAGTGTTTTATCTTTGACCACATGACAAATCCATCAATTATAATGTGTCTTCAAAAACACAGAGTAACTTATCATGACGGAGATCATCCATCCACGGACCAACCGCGTCAAGCATTACATCATAGTCTTATAATCAATCTACAGCAGATAATCAGCCTTTTCTAACCTGACATTGAAAAAAAATTTAGTGTAGACTTGATAGTATGAAATGTATAATCATGTCTTCTAAAAACTACTACTGTTTGTTCACAGGTTGCTGGCGCTCCTCTCAGTCGGAAGGGCGGAGCACCTGCGACAGATGCACCAAGGTGGCTGCTCCGAGACTCCCCGGCACTAAGTTCTGTTGCTGCAGTAATACTTACTGCAATGCTGATTTCTGTAAGTACCTATTTCTAGAATTTTTTCCGAATTTTTATAGAAGGCTCCAAAATTCTTGATCCGCTTTGAAAATTTATTTTCTTGTGAAATAGCCTATTTATCAAGGTCGGCTATATGCAATTATTTATTCGAGTGCGAGAAGTAGTTCTTTTCTTAGCGAGCTTATGCATATGGAATTATGGATGTTTGTTTCATTTTCTCATTATCATTTTTAACACGCCAATTGTCCCATAAAACAACAATAGTTTTTCTATTGTGACTACGACCAATGATGTTACCGTTATAGCGATTTGAAGTCCTGAAATAAATTATTGTTATTATCTTAGGCTACTTGTACTTATTATCCTGGATATAAGACATAATCCCCTCAAAAATCGGATAAAACCTCAAAATCACAATCATGTCAACAAACAAAAAACTACCCATTTTCAAGGTATTCTCCAGATAAACTCCATCCAAAGGTTGTCTGGAAGAAATCGCTGATTAACGATGAGACCGCCATTTGTACTCTTCGTTGTATATTGTGATGTCCTGTGTTGTTAATTTTCTTGGTGTACATTATAGTATAATCAATCAATCAATCATGAATATTTTTGTCCCCAGTAACCCTCAAAGAAGAAACGGTAACAATGAAAGCGGAGTCAACGATGGACAGCGGTGCCCACAACATAGTGGCTGCTTCTAACATCCTGGCATCATCCGTGCTGGCTGTAGTGGCTATACTGATCATGGCACTGCTGCTAGCCAAGTTATATTGTAGGACTAACAACCACCATCATAGCGATACTGACACTCTTAATATTGAGAAAGGTGAGTAATAATATTTGTATCTATAAATCTATTTGTATATAGACTGTCATTGAACATCCTTGGCAGTCGTTACGGGTAGTCAAAAGTTAGTAAGTCTGACGCCAGTCTTACCAAGGAGTATTTTGTTGCCCGGGTAACTGGTTTGAGAAGGTCAGATAGGCAGTCGCTCCTTGTAAAACACTGGTACTCAGCTGCATCCGGTTAGACTGGAAGCTGACCCCAACATAGTTGGGAAAACGCTCGGGAGATGATGACATACTTTATTATGTTTCTAGGCAAAGCTCCAAACATTTTACCCGTTTTCTTTTACACCGCCGAATCTTATGGCAGAATGAGAGGATGTCTTATAAAATATGATTTTCAACGACTTTCCGTACCTTATTTTTTGCTCGAATATCTTTAAAATAAAATGTATATCTTTCACAGGAGAGGTGATGGGTAGTGGCCCAGACGCCCTTGCTACTGGACTGTCTTGCGTCGATAATCTTACGTTGATTGAGCATATTGGTAAGTTGCTATTGTTAATTTACCTAGTTGATTTTTTAAAAGATATAAAACATCCACTTGATATAGTATGACCATCAGAAATTAAAGGTGTAAGGGAACTTGGCAAAAATTTTAGATTTCATCAATATTTCCTATGTAACCGATTTAGATAAGTCTGAAATCGCCAATTTATCTCGAGCAGGCTTCTCTATATGAGAAGAAGCCTGTGCCCCGCATAGGGACGTTTAAGATCTGGCGATGGATAAATTTTGCGCAGTTCAGAAAATAATTCAAAAAGCTGTTTTTGCGAAAATCCGTATATGAGTAAATTCCCCACATACTCTTATTCCGACACTGTCTTTCCTAATATAATTCACAGTTTTATCCCCTTTTCCCTCCAGGTCAGGGTAAATTCGGTTCCGTCTGGCGCGGCAGTCTAGGCAGCACTCCAGTGGCAGTCAAGTTGTACTCCAACTCTAACACTTGGCAGAAGGAGGCAGCAGTTTATGCGTTACCCCATCTAGCGCATCCCAATATATTGCGGTATTACGGTGAGTTGAAGATCTTAGCGACACCATTCTCATTGGTCTAGTAAATAAAGTCTAGTTTGTTGGAGTTTGCCACCATTTATTCTTTCCTGCAAAAACATATAGGAAGTGGTGAAGGCGTTTTTGGGGACTGTCGTAAACTTAACCTTAAAAAGTGCCTATTTTCAATGTAGTTTGATTAAATGATTTTTTAGTTTTATATAACAGTCGCATAGCACAAATGCTGTGCACGAAGTCTCGGGTTCGATTCCTGGGTCGGGTCGAAATCACTGGGCTTAAGAAACTTTCACAAAGCCGCTCGGAATCTGGAAGTTTCTAATTGATATACCTGTGCATCGCAGACCACGTCAATGTCAGTCCTGCGCCCGATCCGATCTCTCTCCGGTCGTGCCGTGTTGCCGTCCCATCGGGCTATATATGTCATGCGCAGCGTGCTGACCTCCTTATAAGAAAACACGCCATGGCCAACATACGGCTAGGATGCCATTAACTTTGGTGTTTTATTCATTGTAGGCAGCGACAGTCGCGCCAGTCTAACATCCTGTGGCCGCTCACAGCTCATAGTAGTGGAACTATGTGCGGAGCCGCTGAGAGCTCGTCTGACTCGCGCTCCTCTCTCGTGGAGGGAGTTCGCGCATCTCGCTCACGGACTCGCCGCTGCGCTTGCGCATCTGCATACACCTAGTAAGTAGAAATATATAATATGTGATTATAAATAACTGTAACACACACATGCATACGCACATACACCACACACAGACACACTCATACGCCTACAATAGCATACATAATTACTAGCTTTCGCGAGAGGTTTCACCCGCGACAGAAGTACTTATCGCACCCGGATAAAAGCAGCTTATGTTGACTCTGACATATAATCTTAACTACTGCCAAGTTTCATCAATATCCATACAGTACTTTATGCATGTAACATCCACACATCCAAACATTGTCTTTTCTATTTACGTATTATGTAAAGTCTTTGTAAAACTATTATACCCTGTTTCAGTTTTTAGGTTACACCGGGACCCTATTGTTTTCGCTCCTCTATTCGTCCGTCCGCCTGTCACCAGGCTGTATCTCTTGAACCGTGATAGTCAGAGAGTTGAAATTTTCACAGATGATGTATTTCTGTTGTTGCTATAACAACAAATAGATACTGAAAACTAGAATCAAATAAATATTTTGGGGGGCTCCCATACAACAAACGTGATTTTTTTGCTCGATTTCGGTAAATATATAATATAATATTAGTTTGGATGGTACGGAACCCTTCGTGCGTGAGTCCGACTCGCACTTGGCCGTTTTTTTTTTCAATAAGTAGCAATGCAACTTTTCTAAGTTTGTATGTAGGTACTTTCTATGTATATCTTGATCTTGATGGTGTATTATTAGCGTGACAATATAAATAAAATAATTCCTAGGTGGTAGCAAGCCGTGCGTTGTACATCGCGACGTGAATAGCAACAACGTGCTAGTGACGGCGTCTGGTGATGCTCGCCTCGCAGACTTGGGACTCGCTCAGCTGTTGCACGCGGCCAGAGATAAGGCTGTGCCTACTAGGATTACTGAGGTTTGTGCCTAGTACTAAATGATCTCTAGGTGGTAGCAAGCCGTGCGTGGTACATCGCGACGTGAACAGCAACAATGTGCTAGTGACTGCCTCGGGTGATGCTCGGCTCGCAGACTTGGGACTCGCTCAGCTGTTGCACGCGGCACGGGATAAGGCTGTGCCTACTAGGATTACTGAGGTTTGTGCCTGTGCCTATGTTAGTATTATTACTAAATGATCTCTAGGTGGTAGCAAGCCGTGCGTGGTACATCGCGACGTGAACAGCAACAACGTGCTAGTGACGGCGTCTGGTGATGCTCGCCTCGCAGACTTGGGGCTCGCTCAGCTGTTGCACGCGGCCAGAGATAAGGCTGTGCCTACTAGGATTACTGAGGTTTGTGCCTAGTACTAAATGATCTCTAGGTGGTAGCAAGCCGTGCGTGGTACATCGCGACGTGAACAGCAACAACGTGCTAGTGACGGCGTCTGGTGATGCTCGGCTCGCAGACTTGGGACTCGCTCAGCTGTTGCACGCGGCCAGGGATAAGGCTGTGCCTACTAGGATTACTGAGGTTTGTGCCTACTTGGTTATAATTAGAGGTTTTACAAATGATTTGAAGGTTTTGAGCTAGGAACTACTTGTTATACAATAAAAAATAATGTTAATTCGATAGAAATGCATTTTTTTATTTATTACTAAAAATTTTGTCAATAAAACATTTATTTTAAATACTGATATAAAAAAAATATTTAATTTTTTTAAATTAATAATTTCTATCAATTTTAAATCGTCGAAGTTTGCGCTGAATCGTACGAATGCGCGAGCAAACATATTGAAATGGAATTGGTGTTAAGTGATGATCATTAGGACGATTTTGGTCATCGCTCGTATAACACACGATGGTCATATCGCTTACTCGCGTAATCGCGTTCTATTAGGACAATGCCTTATCATTATATTGTGTTTGTCAGGCGGGGACCCTGCGCTACCTGTCCCCTGAGGCGCTAGAGGGAGCCTTGGACCTGAGCGGGGCCCGCGCAGCCCTATGTGCCGTGGACGTGTTCGCACTGGCGCTGGTGCTGTGGGAGATGCTGTGGCGCACCCGCGGGGCCCACGCCGGGCCCCTGCCGCCCTACGCGCCGCCCTACCAGCACCACGGCCTGCCGCCGCGCCCTAGCCTGGCACAGATGCAGGTAACGTAGCGAGAGCAAGCCACGCCGGGCCCCACGCCGGGCCCCTGCCGCCCTACGCGCCGCCCTACCAGCACCACGGCCTGCCGCCGCGCCCTAGCCTGGCACAGATGCAGGTAACGTAGCGAGAGCAAGCCACGCCGGGCCCCACGCCGGGCCCCTGCCGCCCTACGCGCCGCCCTACCAGCACCACGGCCTGCCGCCGCGCCCTAGCCTGGCACAGATGCAGGTAACGTAGCGAGAGCAAGCCACGCCGGGCCCCACGCCGGGCCCCTGCCGCCCTACGCGCCGCCCTACCAGCACCACGGCCTGCCGCCGCGCCCTAGCCTGGCACAGATGCAGGTAACGTAGCGAGAGCAAGCCACGCCGGGCCCCACGCCGGGCCCCTGCCGCCCTACGCGCCGCCCTACCAGCACCACGGCCTGCCGCCGCGCCCTAGCCTGGCACAGATGCAGGTAACGTAGCGAGAGCAAGCCACGCCGGGCCCCACGCCGGGCCCCTGCCGCCCTACGCGCCGCCCTACCAGCACCACGGCCTGCCGCCGCGCCCTAGCCTGGCACAGATGCAGGTAACGTAGCGAGAGCAAGCCACGCCGGGCCCCACGCCGGGCCCCTGCCGCCCTACGCGCCGCCCTACCAGCACCACGGCCTGCCGCCGCGCCCTAGCCTGGCACAGATGCAGGTAACGTAGCGAGAGCAAGCCACGCCGGGCCCCACGCCGGGCCCCTGCCGCCCTACGCGCCGCCCTACCAGCACCACGGCCTGCCGCCGCGCCCTAGCCTGGCACAGATGCAGGTAACGTAGCGAGAGCAAGCCACGCCGGGCCCCACGCCGGGCCCCTGCCGCCCTACGCGCCGCCCTACCAGCACCACGGCCTGCCGCCGCGCCCTAGCCTGGCACAGATGCAGGTAACGTAGCGAGAGCAAGCCACGCCGGGCCCCACGCCGGGCCCCTGCCGCCCTACGCGCCGCCCTACCAGCACCACGGCCTGCCGCCGCGCCCTAGCCTGGCACAGATGCAGGTAACGTAGCGAGAGCAAGCCACGCCGGGCCCCACGCCGGGCCCCTGCCGCCCTACGCGCCGCCCTACCAGCACCACGGCCTGCCGCCGCGCCCTAGCCTGGCACAGATGCAGGTAACGTAGCGAGAGCAAGCCACGCCGGGCCCCACGCCGGGCCCCTGCCGCCCTACGCGCCGCCCTACCAGCACCACGGCCTGCCGCCGCGCCCTAGCCTGGCACAGATGCAGGTAACGTAGCGAGAGCAAGCCACGCCGGGCCCCACGCCGGGCCCCTGCCGCCCTACGCGCCGCCCTACCAGCACCACGGCCTGCCGCCGCGCCCTAGCCTGGCACAGATGCAGGTAACGTAGCGAGAGCAAGCCACGCCGGGCCCCACGCCGGGCCCCTGCCGCCCTACGCGCCGCCCTACCAGCACCACGGCCTGCCGCCGCGCCCTAGCCTGGCACAGATGCAGGTAACGTAGCGAGAGCAAGCCACGCCGGGCCCCACGCCGGGCCCCTGCCGCCCTACGCGCCGCCCTACCAGCACCACGGCCTGCCGCCGCGCCCTAGCCTGGCACAGATGCAGGTAACGTAGCGAGAGCAAGCCACGCCGGGCCCCACGCCGGGCCCCTGCCGCCCTACGCGCCGCCCTACCAGCACCACGGCCTGCCGCCGCGCCCTAGCCTGGCACAGATGCAGGTAACGTAGCGAGAGCAAGCCACGCCGGGCCCCACGCCGGGCCCCTGCCGCCCTACCAGCACCACGGCCTGCCGCCGCGCCCTAGCCTGGCACAGATGCAGGTAACGTAGCGAGAGCAAGCCACGCCGGGCCCCACGCCGGGCCCCTGCCGCCCTACCAACACAGGTTTTGAACACAAAATGAAAAGATTCTATCTGCATTTATCAAGTGTCTAACCAAGAATCAATAATTAAATATTTAAAATTATTCCTAAAAAGGTCCAATTTCAACAGCCGGGAAACAGTATGATCGTCCCGAAAAGTGTCGCACTGAAATCCCAACCATGTTTCTTCTTTAGCCTTTTAGATTACTGTAGTTTTCGAACAATCACGCATCATTCAATAGGATATAAGACTTTTCTTACCAGCCGTTGCCATTCAATACCAACCTCTATTTCCTATACAGAGTCTAGTATCCCGCAACAAGGCACGGCCGCCGCTACCGAAGGGCCCGGTACAACAGTCGCGAGCGCTGAAAATAGCGGCTGACACCTGTGACGAGTGCTGGGACCATGATGCTGAGGCTAGGTGAGTTATATTATAATCAATATTTTAGTTATATGTTTCAAGCAATTATTTTTTATAGGTTTGTCGGCTCTTTTAGTTAATTCATATCCACGAATATTACTTTAAATTAATAAATCCTACTTCCTACTAATATTATAAATGTGAAAGTTTGTGAAAATGTATGGATGTACGTTTGTTATTCTTTCACGCAAAAACGGCTGGACCGATTTATTTGAAATGGGGTACATAAATAGGTGATATCCTGGACTAACACATAGGCATTTTTTAGCGACACACCATGCGGGCAAAGCCGCTGGCGGAAGCTAGTACAATATAATAATCATGTAAAATAATCAAGATGAAAATGATTGTCCCTTCGTGTGTGACTTATTTTTATGGACTAAACTTTAAAATCGTAGAATGATTATGTGATTAGGAAGTTTTTATATACACTTTTGTGTCTTCGCTCTCCCATAAGCTGATATCCGAGTAGGTTTTAAACTCTTAAACTTGTAATTTTCCTTTAGGTTAACAGCGGTATGCGTAGAAGAACGAATGGCTGAGCTAAAACAGATGCTGCACGCTCAAGGGCCACTCATACACGACAACAACTTGCATCCACACCCTCCTGGTGAGTAACTAGCCTTATATCCTATTGTTATATTGTCAAACTTTTTTTATCCTATTCTATAGACGCTATATCTAAAAAGATGTGTCAGTAAAGCTGTAAAGAAACTCAAAAAGACGAATCTTCAATAGCACATAAATAAAACATGCATTATTTAGAAAAAAGAAAATTCATGATTTTTTTTGCAAGTACATACATATACGAGATTGAAAATAAAAAATACAACAAAAAATATCTACTAGTCTAAATCCTATTTTTCATGTTGAAATTGTTCTCAATTCGATCAATCACTCCAGTAAAAATTGCGTCAGTTAAAGACTGGCATGATAACTTTATATCTTGTTGATATTTCAAATCCTTAACCACCATTTGTTTTATGACATTTTTATATAAAAATACCTGTTCATCTTTCCAGCGGACTCCAACGTCCCATCGCCACCGGAATCGGACAAGAACTCGAACTGTACCACAACACAGAACTGCGACGTTCACACCCCCCTCCTCTACCCCCACCCACACATAGGCAGGAACGCCTGTATCGAACGCAACACTCACACTAACACACAGCAAACCACCGTCGAACTGATACACAAAAGCTTGAAAGATATCACTGCCCCTATAGAAACTGTAAGAGCCCCAAATAACGAAGAAAATTGCCTTTCCGTAGCTAGGGTCCCCAGCCATACAAGAATCCCCCTTTTAGAAAATTCTGGACTCTCCGAAGTAAGGTCCTACCAAAGACCCTTAGAATACGTCCAAAATGATGTCACAAACCACGATATAGATAGAGGTCCGAAACAAACGAATCTACTCCAAGATGTTAAAGTAGAAAAACCTAAATGGGGTATCAAGAAATTCTTCGAGAAACTAAATAGAAATAAAATGGAAACCGAAGTGAAGTTGGCGGAAAATTCACAAAGGACGATGACTTCGATAGTCGATAAACCTTCGAATATTAACGAGAGGGAACGGCCTTCTAATTTAACTATTAGCCAAGACAGGAGTCCTTATAATTTCGAAGGACCTTGTACCTTATCGCCTCCTAATAAGACTCTTTCTCCAACGATGATGATGGAATCAGAAAATAAAGTCTTTAATTTCAAAGAACTACCAAACAGAGAGACTGAAGCCCGAACGCCGAATCAAATTTTCGCGGTCATAGTACCGAAAGCGAAACCCCCAGATTTTATCGAAATGAAAAACAAAAAAGGCAGTTCGGAAAGTCTAAATAAGCGATCAGTAAAAACTTCTTTATCTTCTCAAAGTATTTTGAAATCGAATTCCGAGTCTGAAGATTCGACAGTTAAGAAACGATTGAGTTGTGACAACAGAATTATTAACAGTGCTAGTTCTTCTAGAGCGAGTATTAATCTAGAACTACAATATATGGATACACCAGATAATTACAATGGGAATATAAGCCCTTTTGATATTAACTCCGACTGCTCAAGTAGCGAGGACGAGCATTTAATGCTTCTATCAGAAAATGGGGGTTCAAAAATAACAATGCAAACGATACCTAAAACGGACGTAGACAAGAAAAAATACCAAAATGAAGTACTGAAAGAATCGAGCCAAGTTACTGATTTCACGTTTAACAAGTTCCAAAATAAATATACTAATTTCGATAATGAGTTTAGCGATCCGAATGATAAAGAGAATCTAGTGAACGGTTACAGCGGAGATAATCCTGTTTACTTAGCCGCTTTGAACGGAGAAATTGATACTACAGAGCTAAAATATCCAGCTTGTAGATCACCTAAACCGACTTTGAAAAACCTAGCGATTAAAAGACAGCATTCTTTAGAGCAAGTTAGTGAGATTTTCACTTCTGCGGGTGATGTTAATCTTCTGAATCCTGCAGGACGGGTTAAGACCCCAGGGGATCTGCCTGTGGCCGTCAGAAGGGCGAGAAGAGATAGGGCCTTACAGAAAGGAAGGGCTAGCGAATGTTATAGATTGAGTTTATACGACGATAGGATGATGTTCGGTAATAGTTTGTAGGTGAATCACGTGAATTGATACTTTAAGAAAACATATAGTTATCGGCACGAATCTTGAGCTCTGACCTACATCTGCGCAGAAGTGTTTTTTTAGCAAAGAACCAATTTTAGCAAAAAACCCGAGTGACGGCTATGACGCGATGCGTTGCGGGCCAATCACCGCTTTAGCCCGCCCCCACGCCTCATTTCATACCACAAAAGGGACCCAATAAATTACTTCTGTGCAGGTGAAGGTCGTATTCGTGCCGATAACTATACTCATATTGAATGGGGTAAATAAAGTTAATTTGTAAAGGTACTGAGGTAGTCGTGAACAACAAGCTTAAAAGTATTGCTACTAAAAGTCCCCTATTGAGGTATGAAAATCATTAGTAACTTTATTTTTACACATTTTAGGGTGTAATACAAAATGGTTAGACATTTCGCTAATTAGCTGAAGGACGTCATCTATCGATGTTTTCGATAAATAAAATACATCACTATACTTTTAAGATGATATATGGTCAAGTAACAGGATAAAAATAACTGAAAAATGCAAGCTTTCTTGAAAGGGTAATAGTCCGATTTTGTTAACAGCTACTTATTTACCTACACAATATCATAAAAATATGATAATTCATAAAATATATTTCACTTATACCCTATATCACACTAAAAATAATATAAAATGACATTTCCCAATGCATTTATGTGAATAGTCAGCAAAAACAAACAAAAAGCGATATGCTTTCATAAAAATCGTTACCTCACATTAAAATTAAGAAATATAAAAATAAATGTAACTATTAACATTCGTGCTTTTATCAAATTCTTTCATTAAATAAACTATATTTCACTGAAAAATGTTCGCAATTTAACTGTCAAATTATTTTAAACTAATGTTTGTATGAAAATATTTGCTACGATTTGCATGCTATTTATTCATATAAAATATTTTCTCACTTTACCCGGTTATTCCTTGTAATACGATGTGTATTTTTAATGCATTTGAGGGACGATTTTTCAATCATTAGTTAATTTCTATGTGACGAATAAATATATCGGGCTGCGGGATTGTTCGGGCGAGTTACCGCGGCCCTGGTACATAAAGGGCTCCAGAAGGAACATGGTGGGTTTTAGTCAGTAAGTCTGACACTCCCGCACGCTGCACCCACAGCGGGAGGGGTCATTTGATGCTCTCCCATATAAAAAAAAAATATGGGTTTGATATATTTTCTATACAAAGCTGTCAAAACGTTAAACATATTCTTGAGATAATAGTTATGTGATGATTGAAAAATCGACCCTAAATAAGGTAATGTTAAGAGTAACGTTTGATTGCAGTATGTTAATTGGTTTATTTATTTTTTATTGTTGATAGTAATGATTTGCGCGGAATAATAAAATAGGTATTTGAAAATATTTTAATATCTCACTGATGAAATGATATCTTGAAGGCTACAATTTTTGGAATTTTCACTTTAATGCCAATTTTTTTTGTGATATGAATTTTGCCTGTGCAATTTCCCGCGTCTGGGCTAAACTCACTCTACCTTTCACACCAGATAATGTGTTCCTTTTTTCGACCTTTTTATATAAATCATAAATATGTTGATAATTCTTTCTGTTCGTTCATACCGCGTGAATTATTATTGTATTATATTTGTAAATAGTTTTTAAGTTCCTATCGGCAGCCATTTTTTATTAATTTGTTCATTATTTTTGTTTAAACATTGTTAAGTTTAAGTGACATTCAAAACATTACGTTTTCGTTTTATATAAACTTTAATTATTATTAAAAACTGATAGTTTTAGCTCTTTTTATCCATTTTAGCTTTAAACAGTTTTGTAAATATTCGTGTAATCTTCGTGAATTTGATATTATTATTGAATTTTATAATTGTGGTGTGTTTATATGTATTACGGTTGTTTCTCAAATTAACCGGTTGATCTGCGAAATATCGAACAATTGAAAAGCAAAACACCATCTTCATCTGACTAGCTTTTTCGTAACAACAGAAAATATTAATGTCTGGTATTTTGTTTCCCACTTTGACCGGTTATTTTAAGAAATATATTGAATTCATTCCATTATACATTCAAATGCAAGAAGATATTATACATTAAGCAGAATCCTAAAAAAAACATATTTCGCAATGTGCAATCTCGTTAAAAACTGTTTTGAAAATTAAAAAGTTCGTGATTTTAACAATGTAAGTAGTTGTTTTTAGAAGCAAAATCTCGGTGTAGTAGAAAAATGTTGATATTTGGATGTTTGAAAACTTAAAATCACGACTTTTGATCAAATGATTATTGAAATTAAAATATGTAGCGAGCAAACTATAAAACATGTTGATAAAAAAAATGTATTTAATAAATTGTATCTCTAACTATGTATACCGTTCGAGTGTTGACGCAAAAATGGCAATGCATTGTCTCTTTTTAATGTCCGGTAAGACAAATATACATATGTATTCCATGAAGTATTTTCTATGTAAAGTATGCATTTCTAATTATTAATGTTTGTTTAGTTTTTACAAACATAGGTTTTTTTTATCTAAAAACAATTAAATAATCTCCAACCACATCATCCAACTGTACTTATTCCAATTTTATTTGGTGTCGGCGCAGAATGTTTTCTTCTTCCATACTCTATCTGATTTCATATTCAAGTTACAATTTAATTGTAGAAGGTACTTCAAATAACAAAATAGTTTATTTTTTCTGGGAAAAGACTGCTCCTATACCTCTCCATAATACACAAATAACATTCTGAAATGATAAAATATAATATTCTAAGACTTTTTTGCGTGAACACTCGTGCGGTCAGCACCAATAAACGTTGTAAATGTATACCATAGACCATAGAGCGATTATAGATTGTTGCGAGTTGTGCGGGTTCACTAGTTGGAATAATTCATTTGATTACTGAAAAATACACAAATTTTATCTAGATATAGAAAATGTAAACCGGCTCTCAGATATTTCTGAAGTAACAAGGCCACCGATAACATAAATATACGTTTTTTTTTAAATCTGTTTACTTTCTATGAATTTTCAAGGAAAACATTTAAATTTAAGGACTACAGATGTTTATTATTAAAAATGGTCCTAGAATTACTAAGGGTGAGTTACACCTTTTAACTATAACGATAACCAAACGAAACCCAGCCGTGAAATGGCGGACATTGGTCAAATCATCATTTTATTAACTTAAAACAGTTCGGTTATCATTATGGTAAAATAACTCACCGTAAAGTTTTTTTTAGCCTGAAGTGTCCCACTGCTGAGTCTAGGCCTTCCTCATTTTGTCTCCACACCTCTCGATCTTTGGAGTGTAAAACTAATGAAATACTTTTGTTCTCACCTGTACAAATGCATTATTCCACCTAGCTGACTGCGCGTGAGTGTACAAAGCGTTAGCCGCAGCTTTCACTTAGCTTTGTTGATATTATTGTCACTGACGACAGACACCGAATATAACGAATATGTTTTTATAATTAAGAATTTTATTTCCTTGCCCTATCAACCTGTCTAGGTACCTAATCTACCTAAAATAATACTTATTTCATTTTCTGTATACAACTTGCCACGGACCATGGACTAGCAAGCGCAGCGTAGGACGTCCACGAACAAGGTAGACAGACGACCTTATAAAGGTCGCCGGAAGACGCTGGATGCAGGTCGCCTCCAACAGGTATCTGTGGAGATCTAAGGGGGAGGCCTATGTTCAACAGTGGACGTCCTATGGCTGAGATGATGATGATGATACAACTTGCCTAATTTTCCCCAACTATGTTGTAGTCAACTGTTTATCTGACCTCCTCAAACCAGTTGCCTAGGCAACACAATAACCCTTGGTAAGACGGCCTGTCACACTTTTTAAAATTATGTATTCTCTTATGTACACTCTATGAACTCCATATGTATTTCCTTATGTACGCTATATGAACTGCCCTATGTACACTTCAACAATTAAACAAAAAAGCTTCAGTAAAAAATCCCCTTTATTTCATAATTACAATAACAAATAAATGTTCATACATAATTCAGTATCGACGGTGCTTGATATTATTACAATATTATTTTAGACATCAATTTACAACGGACATGGAATTTGACTCAGTGGCGTGCACTTGGAGAGGCCTATGTCCAGCAGTGGACTGCGATAGGCTGATGATGATGATGATGATGATGATGGAATTTGAACCAATGGTAGAAAAAGTTCAAAATCAGCCAAAGTTCCAAATTCCAGTAATGAGTACATTTGCTACAACATTCATTATTTTATGGGTTATCTATGAAGAAAATAATTTTTACTGTTAAGAGTGAAAATACAACTTCAAAACCCAATTATTTGAAAATATGTATAACCAAGTTTATATCAATATTTTACAGACTTCCGTTATGATGAAAAAGCGGTATTATCGCTGTACTCATGATGACGTAATTCAGATTCTGAAAAACTGTTTTATTCCCTGAAGTATGAATCACTTAATCAAACAGCTGTTGGAAAATAACTTTCTCGTTTATTCACAATTTGATTTAGCGTGAAGAAAGGTCAAATTAAATTATTGGACACTAGGTATACTTTTAAGTTCTAATGAATAAAACAGTTTTTCAGAACCTAAGTTTATTTCGATATTGGGGTTCAAAGGTCGATGTATTTATATTCTATAATGTAATTACATTTGACTTAGCTCTCAAGGTGGAGTATCTGTACCAAATTAATTAATTACTATTATATCAATATGTATATGCGAAATCAGCACAGCAAAAATAATAGAAAATATTCAGTATTTACATTTCGATAGTTTTGATAATCAAATACATTCGTTTTCGAGGAAATCAAATTGTATCAGAATTTTTTGAGAGATAATATATATTTTTGGAGTAAAGTTCACTTGTAAATATTGATAGTGTATTTATATAATAAATAAAATTCTAGATTGAAAATCAGAAATAAAAATTACAATGCTGACTTATACGCATATTTACCTTAACCTAGATATCACATAAAAATTACCAACAAACAACTAAAGTACCACTTAAAACAAATATATTAATTAATAATTATAATTATGAAATTAAAAAACCTTTTTTAAACTAAAAATATAGGTAACAATGTGTTATATTCTTTGAATGCGAGCGAGTTGGTCGTATTTTGTTTTACTTCAATTTAAAGCAATCAGAAAACACAATATTTGTTTTTTACAACAATTTTGAGCAATTATAATATTTTATGAAGTGAGATATTAGAAATAACCAATTATTTTTTTATTATTGTTTTTGTTAATTTTGTGCCATATAAATCATTAAGATTTAATTATAAAAAAGTATTTTATCTGTTCGCCTTATTCAATTCTAAGTAAAGCTAAACCTCATTAAAATTACTTGTGGTAAAAAAACCTAATATAAATATAGGTAAACCCGAGAGACTAACATATATTTATTTATATATCACATCATTTTATGTGGTATAAGCTGAGTAAGGGCAAAATATAAAATAGTCGAACCTAGAATTTTACTGTAAATTCCAAGTTAATTTTTTTGATATAACAAGACCAGTACCCACCAAGTAAGAAATCATACAAGCTTTCATTAAAACATTAAAAATGCAATATTTGTGATTTAAAACGGTATTTTCCTATGAACATACCATTTTACATAAAATAACGGACCAACCCATACATATATAATATTTATTAACATATACACCACAATATATTTTACTGTGACATAAGTTCAAATTCAACAGAAAAAGAAAAAAAAAAAGAAAACAGTAACTATTCACATAAATCCCGAAAAAAAGTGCGTAAGAAAATTTTTAAGTATAAAAAATCACATTAAAATATATTGTGGTGAAAGTGCAAAATGGTCGTAGTAAGGCGAGTCTAGACGGGCTACATTTTTGTGCAATATGTGGACAACATTAATAAGGTCTATCTATTTCTATAGTGTATACAGAGATAATCGTCGGTTTAGTGTCACCATTCCATTAAAGTTGTCTCAAAAGGGCTTCAGCGTGTTGGTTTCGGCCCCACGTTCGTCTCCCAAAAATCCTGGACTTTATAGTCCCGTGGTCTGGTACATACAAAATAATGTACCGGCAATATTTGCCAAACATATTCAGTATGGCTATGTAAGGCCGTTTAAGTCTGCATCAAGTATCTACCCTATTGCATAGATTTAGCCATAGATTGCTCGGACACTCCGTATCCGTAAAATATTTTTGTAAGAGCCAAGCAACTTTTTGCCAACATTTCTGCCACATATTGTACAATAATGTAGCTCGTCTAAACCAGCCCTTAGTTATCTACATAGTTTAGCCACGAGCGCGGTTATTGTCAACAATAGCCGATGTGTGAGCGGTCAGTGTCGACATCGAGTGAAGTCTTACTACTATTGGTGTACTGCGTTGAGAGCCTGAAATTCAGAAAGGATCATGCATCAATTTGTATCCCTAAACAGTGATAAAAACTGTCATATGAAAGCTTTTGACAATTTTGACTTATTTCCGTGGTAAAATAAAATAAGCTGGTGGGTCCCGGCTGTCATTTGAAGATCTTTGGCAGTTGTTACGGGTAGTCAGTAGACAGAAGTGACAACCAGTCTTACCAAGGGGTATTGGGTTGCCCGGGTAACTGGGTTGAGGAGGTCAGATAAGCAGTCGCTCCTTGTGAAACACTGGTACTCAGCTGCATCCGGTTAGAATGGAAGCCGACCCCAACATAGTTGGGAAAAGGCTCGGGAGATGATGACTCACGTTATGTATGCCTGCGGGACCTCGCCTGCAGCAGCCGGTGAGCTACGACAGGCCACAGCAGCACCAGCGCCAGGGTGCCCCAGCTCAGCTCCTGCCACGGCCAGCGCCAACCACGCTGTACTTGCTGCTGATACAAGGAAAATTAACTTAAAATTTATATATAAAAACCCAAATAACATTGGGAATAGGGCAGGAGGAAAAAGAAGAAGATATAATGCTGGCTGAGTCAAAAAACTTCATATCGTTCAAACCTTTCCTAGACCTCTTCAAACATTATAAAACTAAAATAAACCAAATTGGTCCAGCCATTGTCGAGCTTTATTGACACTAACGAAAGCAATTCATGTTTATAAATAAGAAAACATTGCTGCCAGAATCGTTCGTACATAAAGAAGTAACAAACACACACACAACATTTGATTTCTTTCAGAACAAACCAAAACATTGATTCAGTTTTTTTACACACTTAGGTCGTCTTTAATACATACGGCATAACGTAGGCCCTAATTACAAAGATATTTTTGTAACATAGGTATATTAAAATTGTCCACTATAAATAAATTACCGGACTTTTATAAGTTACAAAATTATGCCATAAACACAAAATCCCCCCCTATAAGCATAAATAATGTAAGTCCTATACACTCACGTCTAGTATCCTGCGGTCTCCTTCCACAGCTTTACGTAGTGCCGCCACGTCGGCTTCCAACCGCGCCAATGTGCCTGGGAGCTGTTCCAACACCTTCAAATCTATGGAGGGAAAGAATGGAAATATTCCATGATTTCATAATAACGTGCTATTGCCGTCTACTGCTGAATGTAGACCTACCCAAACTAGCGCCAATCATCCAAGGACTCAGTTCTGGTAATTTCACTTAAGCGACATACGATTGATATCCAACTGAAATTCAACTACGACTCAATTACGATTGAAGCTTATGGGGCATTCCGCAAATACTTAAGCTGAGTCGTAATTGAATCGTAATCGAATTGCAATGGACTCTTATTTGAAGCGTTGTAGGTGTTGCCATTAAAAGTCTTCCAGGAGTTTTAATAGGAGTGTCCATTAAACACTGCCATGAAGATCCAATTGACACATTATTAACGGACGGATGGTCGATGGAACAAACAAGTATAAGAGATGATGTTTGGGTAAAAGTAGTGTAGGATGCCCTGCTGCAAGATAAACTGACGATTTGAAGAAGGTGCCCATGACCGGGATGGTTGGCATTCCTTGGGGGAGGCCTGCGTTCAGCAGTGGCAATTGGCTGATATGATGATGTTGCTGTTAAAATCCCAGGTTTGAATCACTTACGTGTAAGCTGTGAGGTGATCTGGTGCGCGTGTCCATTGCTGAGTCGCGGCGCCGTCTGCCGCGGCGGCGGGGCTTCCGGCTCGCTCTGAAGTTATAATAAATATAATATAACATTATTATTACATATGGCTAATTATATTAACATCCATATAGAGTTTCGGATCTCAATCAGATAGGATAGATCTGTAAAAGTTATTGCTTGAAAGGCCATTTGATACTGTGACCAAAAAAAATGGCTTTTACTTAATTTGCTTTCTGTAAAAACAATCTTTAGTAGACATACAATTTTTTGATCATAGCATAGTATGATTTTGTAAACAGACACAGCATTTAGGTTCTAATTTATTAAAGCGTGCCTGTCTATTGTTTTGTTAATCCGTGGTAAAATAATACAATAGATTCAAAATGCAATAATTCATTTGCCATTTGATTATACAACGACTCATAATATAATCTATCTTATCTGATGGAGATAAACAAATGTACAACATAAATAAAAAATTATAATGCGCATAACTACATGCGTTAAATGAAAAGCCTACAGAATGAAGTTTTCAGGCCCATTCAGAAATTACCCCGAATTGTTTGCGACTGAGTAAATACTACAATTTCGATACTGAGTAATTCTGAACTTATCATATACATTTTGTGTCAGCGTCTTGTTTTTTGTGTCAGCATCTTTTCAATCAACATAAAAATATCGAAGCCAGATTATTTTGAAAAATAAAATGTCGTTACTATGTGAAACATCTAAAGATCCTCTCAAATAAGCATATTGTTCTGGTTCTATCCAACATCACGCGAGTTGCTACGCAGAAACCATTAGACATTAGTGTGATTATTAGTGAGCCGCCATTAACTTTGGCGAGATATATGTTTAATAAAAAATTGCGGCGCTACCAGATCTAACAATTACCTATGTCATGAACAGGTTACATTTGACTAAACGTGCATTTCAATCACCTATCTATTGTTTTGCTTACTAGAGATACTTGGTGATAATTTTGACACTATCCTCATGCAAGTTATGTCCAATTCGTATCTCCAGTAACCAAATCAAGAAAGGGATATGTTATTGAAATCTGCCTATTGCACCCGCAGTAATAGTCACATAAACATGATACCTAAAGATGTTTCACACAAACGCAAACCCAAAAAAAAACAAAAACCAACTGTTAAAAGCGACATGAAAACAAAATCCAATGTTATCAAGTGGACCTTATGCGTTTGCCCAGCAGTGGTATTCTGTCGACGTGGGACCTGACCGTCATGGTCACTCTCTTGGAACATGAGGTGCAAATGCTGAACCTCATCCCATGCCACGTTCGATCTTCTAACTTGGCTTGGATTCCCAATAACCTGTGTACCGGAAACCGGAAATCTATGCTATGGGTTTCACGTTCGATGGATTATTATGATCGTTTTAAGTGTATCGATAATCGAGTTAAGATGTGAGTACGACTAAGAAGCAACAAAAGTTTTTAGTGTTGTGTTTGAGCGATGAAGATATCAAGTGGTTATATCGATATTCTCTCGGAAGTATTGATGATTGACTTATTGAAAGAAACAGGGAAAATTAATAAGCAAAAAAGAAGATTTAAAGCCCTTGAGTTTTTGGTGCTATTGATGAGTCTGAATGAATAGTATGACATGCTTCTGATGATCAATGACAAAATGCACTTATTTGCAAAATAATCGTTTTTTTATGATCTCTACATGTTAACACTAGTCCATCGTACGTGAAAAATACTATAGTGGCAAACAAGCTATATAAGTGTCAAAATGATGGGCGTTTTTGGGATGAATGTAAGCAAAAAAAATATTGTAGTACTATATTCATTCCTTCTCTGTACAAGAAGAGGTCTGTGCCCTGCCGTGGGTCAATAAAATTGCCTGATGATGATGATGAAAATTATGATCTTGAAGAATCTGCAGATTTTTTAAACAAAATATAATGATGGGAAAGCGATGATATTTGTCTACAACTAGCTAGAAACTGCACATGCTGCATGATGAAACTCCCAAAAACGCCCAAATAGAAAAACCACACCACTCCACTGGACTTCGAAACTGGTGGATGGCAGATTTAAAAAAATATTATGTTTCAAATGAATGTTCCAAAATTATTACATGATACGTTGACATTTACTTCATTTCTAAAAGAAGTATTGTCTAAAATTGTCCTTACACGAGTACCCAATGCTCTTTTCAGGCCTCCAAGTGTTAGGCTTAGCATAAAAAAACTACTATCCGTAGTTCATCGGCCCGACAACATAAACGTCAGTTTTCTTAAAGCAAGTATTTACTCACACACACACTCACAAATGTCACTTTTCAAAAAACCGGCCTTTATGCTGTCAATGAAAATAGACGTTAAACCGTTACCCAACCAAAATAAAGCACCCCAAACACATTTTCCCTCCACCAATCTCAAAGCCACAACAAATTAGCGCCGTCACCAAACATCGATATTAGTCACAGCACCATACGTACAACACTAACATCTACTGTATCGATAAACTCATCGTCCGAGTCGTGTCGCTGTCGCGGCGGCGACGCGCTGCGGACTGGGGATGACGCGCCCGATACTGGAAAAATGAAAAACTGATTTATTATTAAAAAAAAACACCAATTTAAGGGGTTAAGCAAATAAATAGAACCTCAACCTGATGCATTCATTATACTTAACATTGTGGGAAGAGCAAATTTTTTTATTGGCTATAACACAATTTCGTAAACATTGATATAAGCTAAATAAAACTGAATCTTCATTAATATAAAAAAGAAAATTAAAAAATCATAAAGGTCGTCGAAAATGGGTCCTAATCGCAGTAACCCGGTGAAATGAAGAAGGAAAAATAAAGAATATGAATATCCATTCTTCTGTGCTGAAACAGTTTGACAAAAAAGAAACGACAAATTACAAGAGTACTTCGTGCAGTTTCTTTGAAAAACTGTGAATCAATCTTTTTGGTTGAGGAGACTTTTTCTACTAATGCAATAATTTTAAGTTTCCAATTTTTATGGTAGCTTCGGTTTTTCATTATCAACATTAAGGTACATCAATAAAAAGTGTAATTTGTCATTTGAGCACTATCTAACTAACCTCTAGTATAGTAACATTTACAACTTCTTTGCCTAAAATAAAGTTAATTCTCAATGTATACAATACTCACACACAGGGGTATTCTGTCCAGACCTGACCCTGGCCAGGACGTCTCCAGCCACCAGCTCCAGATCATTGTTCGGGAAGTTCGGGTCCTCGTCATCCACCGACAGAAACGAAGCCACATCTGAGTTGTATGACATCGTTTCCACTATCTGTACACAAAATAAACATGGTCAATGAAAAAACAGCCAGTCCGCCATCTTGGGGAGGCCGCCATATTGGATTTATAATGACGTTGCCCAACCCGATAAATTCTAAAATGGCATGTCCTAATTACCAGTGCGAATTAACACCATCTTCATTAATTTCAATATGTTTTTTAACATAAGAAAAATATTGATTTGCTCTAAGGCTAAGGTATAGACTGATCACAACAGATACTTATTTTAAGGGTGCATCTACCCGGTGTAATTAGCTTGCGCATGTTGAGGCCCATGCGTAGTCTCGCGCCAAAGCAAAATACCCACCGGAGTGCTCTTGTCACTTGCGCATATAACTTGCTCCAGCTATACATGCACCGTGTAGACGCACCCTTATTTTAAAGCTAAATACTATGGAATATACCTTATGTAATTCGTCGACGTATGCTTTCATCGCCTCGTCCTTTGTCATATTGCCTAATTTGTTCCATGATTCCCATTTTGCTCTGAAATCAAAACAAAACATTAATTTAAACCTTATTCCTTAACTCGTAAGGATTATATTTGAAGAATAAAAGTAGAGTTACACCATTTAACTTTAACGATGACCGAACCATTTTCAGTTGTCAATTCGCCGATTTGACCAATGGGAGCGAGTACACGGCTGGTTATGGTTTGGTTATCGTTATAGACGTGGTGCAACTGCCTCTTAGGCGTATATTAGTTGACTAACTTCGGTATAAGATTGCAAAAGTTTAAGTATGCATATTTTTCGCACAAAGTGTCTTTGTAAATTAACCTCCTTACGCAGTCGGGTATGAAAATGAGTTTTTAATAGACCTCCCTGAGAATAACCAGCGTTTCTATGTCACAACTCGAAGGATATGTAGGCAGACATTATGTAGCTTTATAAAATTTGTCACTAGCTCTTCTTTGCAACCCTGGGAAACCACTTCCCGCAACCGGGTAAAAGTAGTCTATGACCTTTCTAACGCTCTTGACGACTAAATGTGTACCAACATTTAAATCGGTTAAGTAGTTTTGACGTAGCAAGACAGACAGACAGATTTACTATCCCATTTATAATATTAGCAAGGAAGTAAGTACGGACTACTTATAATGGAGTATCAAACTTTCACTGATCAGCCCTCACAATGGCCCTTAAGAACCCCTTTGGCCTTTTGTGTTCCACAGCTTCAGTAATTCTGCCTATCATTCAATCCCGTAGCCTCGATAGGCTTTGTCCCTAAGAGTCTCTCAATAATACATTAACATAAGATATGATAACAAAGCCATTGCAAATATCTTTCTTCTTCGTCGTATCCTTAGCCAAATGTCTCCCACAACAAGCTAAGGGGATATGCCCATACTCACCGCGCTGGGCATACGTGTTGGCAACGAAAATACACAGTTAGACACTTAAAATTCCTTTATCGTAGTGTATTTTCGTTTTCGTTGCCGAAAAACACCATCATCATCTTCCGAGCCTTTTCCCAACTATGTTGGGGTTGGCTTCCAGTCTAACCGGATTCAGCTGAGTACCAGCGCTTTACAAAGAGCGACTGCCTATCTGACCTCCTCAACCCAGTTACCCGGCCAACCCAATACCCCTTGGTTAGACTGGCGTTAGACTTACTGGCTTCTGACTACGCGTAACAACTGCCAATGACAGCCGGGACCGGAACGGGGCCGGGAAAAAGATATATAGATAGGAAAATCAACATTTTTCGTACCTGTTGACTACATCCCAGAAACCAGGCTTAGGCTTATCACACGGACCTTCTGTGGCTTGTTTGAAGTAGCTGTAGAAACGCAGCATCAACTCATTGCTCGGCTGGTATGACCCTGGAAAGAGAGACACGGCTGGGTTAAAATATGGTACTGGAAAAGTTTTAGGAATCAAACTTGAAGATATGGAACACTTTGGGAGAGGCCCTTGTTCAACATTTAGGTACACCTATATTGTAAAGGCGTTTGTTACTTCTTCACGTGCTAACGGCTGAATGGATTATGATCAAACCTTGCAGCTATGTAGCTTACACATCAGAACATTTTTTAACTGGGTGTAGGAAATAGAACCCTTAGGAAGCCGATGAAACCAGTGGCTGAGGCTAACAGATTCATAAGTACATACGAGCATGGGCGTAGCCACACTGGGGCAAGCTGGGGCACTTGCCCCACCCTGGGCCCTGGCTCTGAACTACAAGGTGTCTGATTAAACAATGTTTCAATGTTTTTTCTACTAACTCTAAATAACAACATCAACAACATTATGTACTATCCGTAAGTTATTGCACAAAAAAATTGTCGACTTTGAAAAGAGCGCGATCAAAACAAAATGCACGCTCGAGTTCCCGAACGTGCGCGGTGCGCGCGTCATTTGAAAGCGAGCGGTATTTCCCTTAAATAATAATTACTAATATGTGGCGTAGCGAGTCGAGCCGTCCATCTAATCCAAAGAATAATGCATTGAAGGAGATGGAACTGGTAGATGTGATCAAAATTTCAGAAATGCGATGTTATCCTAGTGTAAAAACCGCGCTCGCTATTTTGTTTGCCCAGCCATGTACAATCTGTACAATAGAACGATCGTTTAGCACAGTGGTTCTTAACTGGTGGTCCCTGGAGGCATTCCGAGTGGTCCGCGAAGCTTAGCTTAGTTATCTAACTTACTTTTTATCGACTTATCTATGCGAGCGAGGGGGTTTCGTATGGACGTAAATCGGGTGTGTCGTACCCAGTCCCCCCATTCATGAAAATGTATATTTGGGCGACATTTAACGTAGTTTTTTTGTTGAGTCTTAAAAAATAAATAAAATTTCGCGCTCGCTTCGCTCGCGTATTCAGAAACTACATATATTGTGTTTGTATTTGTCAAGAAACAAAAAGTTAAGTACGTTTGGGCTAAATTTTTCGTAATATTTGGTTTAAGTCCGATAAAAATTTCACGCTCGCTTCGCTCGCGTATTCAGAAACTATATGCCCTTATTTTTGCATTTGTCAACAAACAAAAAGTTAAGTACGTTTGGGCTAAATTCTACGTAATATTTGGTTTAAGTCCGATAAAAATTTCGCGCTCGCTTCGCTCGCGTATTCAGAAACTATATGCCCCTATTTTGCATTTGTTCTGTGTGTGATTGTTTATTTTCTGTACCTGAAAATATAAACCTCTCAAATTAAGAGATTAACAAGTTTGAAATTAACGGCTCAAGATACAAAAAGTCGGAGGGCCCCAGCCCTCCCCCGGGAGATAGGTTGACTGCTGCCCCACCCTGAGCCCAAAGCTGGCTACGCCTATGCATACGAGCAAAAAAGAAAAACATGTACTGGTCTACTCAAAAAAACTTGTTGAGCATTTGAGTTTGAGTTTTGAGAAGTTCATTATTGTAGACTACTTCATCGTCTGATTGCGATAAATTGTCACACATGATTAACTTAAACAAATTCGCCATATATGTTTTAATCGTACATAAAAGGCGAAAAAACTTGTTTGGCATTCGAGGTGATGAAAAACGCCATAATTTATACCGGTCAAGGACATGTCGGAATCAAGTTTTATTTCATCATTTTTAATTTATTTATGTATAAACGGAAAAACATGCAAAAGTAACTTAGGGGCACCGACTTCTATGTATGTTGGCCTAGAGAGAATGATGCCCATTTTCACCACCATTTAAGGAACACTTAATGCGAATTTCGTTTTCACCAAAATTTAAGTGTCCCTTATAACCTTTATTATTGGGGGAGCCCTTATTCTAAGTGACACTTAGATAGGAAAACGTTAAGAGATTGTTGGTGAAAACGGGCATGAGTGTCTATGGAGTTTCTTGCCGGTTCTTCTCATAAAAAATGTTGGCTTTAAGCTCCAATTATCAATATTTTTCAGATCCACATAACAATATTTTTTCAAATTATATAAAATATGCAAATTATGCTTATGCAATATGTAATTATTTGGTGAATTCATTATTAGAAATGTGCAAAACACGCTTATTCAATTAATATTAAAGCAAAATAAAATTTAACTCGGATTTAGCACAGAACGTGCTAAAAATCAGTACAATTAATTACCACGCGTGCTTCTTAAATAATATAACAAGGTTAAACGCGTAACAGTAATTAAAAATCATGTAATTATAAATACATAAATAATAAGGTAGTTCATTAAAACGAGATTGGTTGTTCAAGGTATAATAACCCTTTTTGGGTGAATTTATAAGTAGGTTACAGGTTACTTAAAATTAAGACTGTTTTGGCCTTACTACAAAAACTTAAACGCCTGTTTTACTCTTGTCTAAAAAAAATGTGGCTGCAAAATGAACCATATGTCAACGTCATAATTTGTCATTTTTTTAGACAAGACTTAAACTGACGTTTAAAAGTTTTTGTGGTAAGACGGTTTGTATTTAACTTATGTACTTATTCACTTTTTAACCTATTTCTGAAAAAAAGGAGGAGGTTTTGAGAACCTCCGGTTCAGTAATTAGTATTTTTTTGGAAAATCATTTTTTGGGACTGCCCATCCAAAACCTTTCATAAAAGCATTCACCATGCTTTTATGAAAGGTTTTGAACCATTTCATCAAACATTCGCCATGCTAAGCTGTTCGAAGTCAATAGCATAAGTTTTGATCTAAAATTGAGACTCCTCTTTCTATCATTTCGGACACAATATCTTACAAAAAATGCAGAAAAATCGCAATCCAATGCATCAACCTTACTTCTATAAATACCTATACATTGACACACTCCTCCTATCCACATTACACTTAGATAAACCCACTCATTTACAAAAGCAACCTTACGTTTTAAGTAATAAAGTACATTTTGCAATAACATAAAACTTCTTTGTTTGAACATAGGTTGAACTTTTGACCTGTGTAGTCTGCTTGTGTCTACCAAGTATTAATGGTATGTTGTTGTTATATACTTCTAAATATAATATCTAGCTTTGTTTTAAAATCATAACAATGATACTGGTTTGTGAATTATGTTTTTATACATGAATGTCCATGGAGTTTCTTGCCGACTCTTCTCCATGAGACCAACTTTATGGAGCCGTGCAACTAGTGTGACTTTTCATAAGAGCCTGCAAAGGGCTATTTGAAATAAAAAACTTTTGACTTTGACTAGGGTTGAGAGCAGCAGAGAAGGTAGGATTAGATGTTTTTTATCTGTCTATAGCCTTTCCCCAACTACGTTTGGGTCGGCTTCCAGTCTAACCGGATGCAGCTGAGTACCAGTGAGTACAAGGAGCAACTGCCTATTTGACCTCCTCAACCCAGTTACCCGGGCAACCACAATGATGATGTACCTTTAATATTTACATACCATTTTTTACAGTTGCTCTTACGTCAAAGCTCAACGTAATCTACTAGACAAATAGATAAAATTTTCCCTAAATATAAGGAAAAATCACCTCCTGAAGCAATAATGACTTACCAAGCAAACAAAACTTAGGAGTAAGCACATAACACGCAAATATCTTAGTCAAATATTTGTTGGTAAGGAGGAAAAGACATGTTTTCCATAGTTGACGTCAATGACTGAAGTGCATAGTGACCAAATGCTTTTTAGGGATCCGTACTCAAAAGGTAGAATAGAAATGTCTTAGCAAAATGGTCCCCTATTGCTGAGACTTCGCTGCCCGGTTGTCACCAGGCTGTACCTCATGAAACATGATAGCTAGGCAGCTGAAATGTTCACGGATGATGTATTTCCGTTGCCACAAATACCAAAAACTTAGATAAAATATTTTAAAGCTCGCGCGCGAGTCCGACTCGCACTTGGCCGTTTTTTTTTAGAATAATATGAAACAATTTCGGGACACATTTCACACAAGGCCCTTCTGTAACCAAAAAGCACAATTGTCAATTGTTTCGGGAGTCGAATCTAGCCTGGATACCTAGTTCGGCAGTCCGACATGGTGATCATGATGATAATGGTTGTATTATTTATATTAATAATTATTATAGTATTTGGTATTTTTAATTAATCCAGGTCTACAAAAACCTGTCATAAAATCCACGGCACTCCAAAACCGCTACCTACTTATAACGTTCCGTTTTAGGTAACGAACATATAGAAGAGAAAGTACAATTCGTGTCATAGAGTTTTTGTTAAGTAAGCTACTATTACTACTTACCACGGCTACTTAATTCTAAGGTATTGTACTTGATAAAAAAGCCATAACTTGTGCTCAATTTGATACATTATATTGGTCCAAACGACAAAGGAAATAAAGGTAATTCGGTTAAGCGATTATTTTATTCTCTTCGCAATGGAAGTCCAAACTTAGTATAATATATTTTTTTTTTCGCTATTAATATTATAAAGCTGATGAGTTAATTTAGGGCTAAGCTTGAAGGGCTGAATTGGCAAGATAACTCATTTATTTGGAAAAAATTAGAGTGGGCTGAGTAATTTCCACGGAGATCGGGTGAAAATCGCGTTAACTAGTTTAGAAGATCCCCCTACACTTCACGGGATAGGATAAAGTATTATGACAAAATATATTCCCCACCGCCCAATCTTATAGCTAAATGTTTACCATATAACTCGTTTCAGAGGTTTTGCAGTGAAAACCAAATAGAAAGATAACAATGTATGAAACTTTTTGGATAATCCCAAATATGTACGACCATTCAAGCAGGATATGGAAACGAAAAAATGGGGAGCAATTTCACTCGTATCTTTAAGAAAGTCTTTCATTCGTCTGAATAAAAACTATCTTATATGCTCAGATCCATTTTTGTCCATAGAAGATCCATACTTCATACATACTACAATCAAACACACTGTTCTCAGGTAACTGCTGGTTATATTCGAAGAATGCGCTGTGATTTAGGTGGCCCCATAAATTAAGAAAGGCTTTTATAAATAGCTCTGCAAATTAGTTCCTAGAGGACATTAGGAAAACCGCAGGAGAAAGCTAATTAAAATAGAAAATCAATTCTAGCAATTAACACATTTATTATTATTTATTAAAGTAATAAAATCTTTAATAGAAGTGTGATATGAACATAAAATAAACAATTGCGCTTAATAATTTGGACGGAGCCCACTAAAGAGAAAGTTGATACAACGCTAGACGTTTTGATAGACAAGAATTGTGACTTTCTTTAATACATAGTAAACGACATTAGTTATGAAATTATTTTTGAGGGCAATATTGGCTAATTCGTATCCCATTTGTAATGAGGACGGATGAAAAACATGCAACAGAGATTATATTGAGTATGAATGTAGAAGGATGGAGAGGAAGACCAAAGAAAAGATGGATGGATGGCCTGAAAGATGACATGAATAAGAAGCTAGTGAAAGACAGTACGACGAGTGACAGGGAGGAGTGGAAAAGGAAAACATATTGCGCTGAACCCAAATAAAATTGGGAGCAAGGCAAGAAGAACAAGAAAAGTTTTCCTCATAGCGCAGTAATCCCATAGAATAGAAAACAGCTACTCTATGAAGAAAACACTACACATTCGTATAATGAATGCTTTCACCTTCATGGCACAGAGATATTTGTTGTTAACGAATATAGGCTACGATTTATCCAGACGATCCCATCACCCATACATATTCCCCCGAGCCGCAAGAACTAAAATCAACAGTCAATGTATTTATTCAAATACTGACTTCCCTAGATTTTATCAGAGTCAACGCTTCAAAACGGATGCAAAAACAGCGATATACATTATACAAACTGAAACTATCAGCTTCATATAACTATAACACGGTCTACTTACTCAGTACTCGGAAACTAGTTTGGCTACATTTGCACTTAAACGTTATAGGCCTTGAACTGTGCGCATAATATCGATTATTAAGTATTTGCCTGCATTCGAGAGCAGATATTGAAGTATATCAGAAGGGTATTTTAGTAAAATATGTACAATCATAGGTTTTGTTCTGAAAGCAGATATAAATGGTCTTACTGCAAAATCTTAAACATGTGTCAAACACTTGTTTAAAAAAAGTGTGGCAAATGGACCAGCCTTTTCAAGCCGTGAGTGTCTGCCGGGTCACTAGATAGCCAGTCCCTCCACCGAAGACACTAAAACTGGTACTCAGCTGTTACCGGTTAGATTGGAATACGAATAATCCGAATCCAACAAGTTTGGAAAAGGCTAATCAGATGATGACTCCTTGTATACGTAAAAGTTCTATTATACTTGTAGATAATAATTCCAAAAACAATCCTCAATATTTATTACCCTTTGTCAACTACAAAAACAGTAAACTCTCAAACAAATCAAGCCACAAAGCTTCAAAGTCAACAGACCAATCGATGGATAAGTACCAGAAATAGAAAGCAGAGGCTCCTGATCGATACAGACCTTGTGACTTGTCATTCGAAGCACGGGCCGTTAATAGTAAACCAGCTGAGAATACCCAGCCAATTGTAGCGTCAGGAATATTAAGTGGTAAGTTGCAATGTTGCATCATGGTTTAGGATGAGATGTGCGTTTAACTTGAAGATAGCTTGCCAGATCTAGGCAGTGCAAGTAACACTGTGAACTTAAGACATAAAATGTTTTTTTTTTTGCCCATACTGTCCCACTGCTGGGCAAAAGCCATTTTGCCTCCATACCTCTCGATCTTTTGAGTCCTCTCACCAATCAGGGTTGTAGGCATCCAGGTCATCCCGAAATCTCTTTCGGGGTCTACCCCGCCTGCGATGGCCATCCTGTGGTAGCCACTGGGTGACGATGGTTTTACTTATAACATTTTATGTGTGTTTTACTTATAAAAAAAACTGTGTAGTTAAAATTGATTTCCGTTTATGATCCATACTGGCTAAAGTCAAAGTCAAAAAGTATTTTGTCGTCACATTTTGCAAACTTTTCATCAAAAATCAGAATTTTAGTAGTTTGCAAGAAGTCCAGTGCAAAAAAAAGATACTTCTATTATGTAGACCCTACATTATCGTTTAGCGATAAGTTGTATATGGATATAAATATTACTTAACACTTATATAGCAACAATAAGACAAAATGACCTCAAACCTTAGAGTCTATGTGTTAATTGAACAAGCTTGTTATTGTTGTCGTAATTTCTAGAACAATAACCATGTTTTTGTTCGCACCTTCCATCATTGATGACGTAAAGAGAGTATGTAACTTCCTACGCAATACTTGTATTTGTAATAACAGTTGAAGATGGTTATCGATGAGATAGTAGGATGATCTGACTAAAGTTACGGAAGTAGGCCTTCTTCAAACTAGTTGCTTTGGAGTTATTGGGGTAGATGTATTTTTAACAGTGGACTTCCTTACAGACCTCCTTTTACATTTAGCACTGAGTTCGCGATCTGATCTGTGATCTTGTGTGTCCAAGACCCGTGTCGAGACATCCCTGCTAATTTAGCTAAGTGTCTTAGTTAGGACCGTCCTAGTGATAACATAACTAGGGTCCCATTTTTAACAGTTGTTATGTCCAGGGCCTCTTAGAAGAGAAGTCTAGACTTTTACTAACTGAAATCCATCTCTGTTCCTTCCGTAGCCCTTTGAGCATTAGAACCGTGGTAAGACCCTCCCGTGGCACTCATAGCCGGATGTCCCCTAGCGATTGCTCATCTCAAAAATGGTAAAGACGGTGCTGACAACGGTGAACATGTTGTAAATAAAACTTAATGTTATTTATGTATGTAAAAATTTCGTGTCAATGTACTAAGCTTAAAAATAAGATTAGAGATAAATATTTATCTCAAATAATTGTTAGTAATGCTAAACAATGACAGACAAAAAATCTGAAATTAAAATAAAACCTAAGAAAAAAATGTGCTTTTTCCATTTCAGAACAATGGCGCTAAGTCATTAGTATTTTCCAGTTTTGTAAATATTCATAATCTTGTATTATGTTTTGTTGACGCATTGTCTTAATTTTTTATAAGCTATTCTATTAACGGCACACGTTCATTATAGGCCTTAAAGAATTTAAATGAATTACTTAGCATAATAAAAAAAATATATTTAATATAACAAGGATATTCATTAATCTAAAGGGATCTACACACCAAAGCCGCTGACCCGGCGGCACAGCCCGGCGGCACGACTGCCGCGGCATGTGGTCTTCTAGTAATTGTCAAATACTCTATGAAAGCCGGCGGCATGATTGTACAAAATACGGCCGGCGGGTTGGGCCGCCGGGCTGTGCCGCCGGCATCAGCGGCTTTGGTGTGTAGACACCTTTAAAAACGCCAACATAATGAACGTGTTTACTTTATACGTAAACAATAAAAAAACCGTAGATTTTATAGAAGTATTTTTAAAATATAATTTGACTCTAGACAGCAACGCCTTTTGAAATAATCCAGAAACGAAACAAAATCAATTTTATAAGACTTGCAATCGTCCATCATGCAATTACATTTTCCCTAACAGCCAGTTACTGAAGATATGAAATGAGGGCGTGAAATGCTTACACGCTTGCAATATGATTAACCCGTTTTCCTGGAAGGCTTCTTTATCCTATTTGTAAGCAAATGTGTAAATGCATATTGGCGTAAAGGATAAACCACGAATTGAACATTATTCATTTATTTACTTTGTATTTTTTGCACAATGTACAACGGTCGACTTAACGCCTCAGGCGTTGTCTACCAGTTTCTTAGGGTGGTGGTCATCAAAGACATTAATTATTACTTTCTCAATGTTTGTCTTGTGTGGACATTTTTATCATCGAATACATCTCAATAAAACAAAAAACAATTAGTAGCCAGTGTCATCATAAAACGAAACAATGAATGCCTAATAGTTACTTTACACGACAACTGTCCCGAAGCCTCTTCATACACAAACGTGCTTTCAATTACAAACTGCTAATTGCTTCCATATCTGACTTCGTGTTGCAAAAGTAATATCAGCAGTCCAAAACAACCGAATAAATACAAAAGTACATCCATCAGTACCTTTTCATAACGTGCACGACCCATTATCAAAAATAGGCCACGGATCGATCAGACAAACAAGCAATCATGTCATCTACATAAACAACTGTTGTAAAATTTTAAAAGCAATTGGTTGTATTCTGAATAATTACGATGTACCAGCCTGTACCTGCTTAATAAACGTCAGTTTAAAAGGTATGGATGAGATACGATCAAAATTAAAAGCCATAATGTAGGATGAATTCATTTATAAGGATCTGACAGAACATTTTCGATATGTCAAGACAATTTAAGCACATAAATATGTTGATTAGATAAAAGCTTTATATCGTCCTCAATATTAAGAAAAAAGGTTTCTTTAGTCGGTAACAGGTCTAATCATGAAGTAAAAGCAGACTTTTTTCACACAATACATTGAAATTCTTGGAAAATCGAGTACCAAAGACCATCGAGACAATAACTCGAAACGACTCGTTGCACCCGTGACCGAGAAACGATTACGTAAATTATCTTAAGATTGCTTTCTTACGTCACTTTCACGTTTACCGTAACCAGTTCCCTGTGTAACTGTCGGAAGTGAGATTATCCGTGAGATGTAAGTATTAGCTGGTAAAAGGTAAATTTTATTTGTGTATTGAAATTGAAAGTAATATACACCTTCACTTGAAAAATGACAGTCTTCACAATCTTAAATGCATAAAGGGTTTCACTGTCAATGGAACAGCTGGATTAACTTTAATTATTTAACTATGATACAGGATTCTAAAATTGTAAACCATACAATCAAAAGGCCTACCACAGTAAGAGCAACTTACCTTGCAGATATAATTATCAACGCAAAAGTCAGGTAGCAGAAAAAATACCAGTACCAAAACAAAATTGCACTCCGCAAGCCCAAACTAGGGGATAATTATGGAGTTTACAAGTTTGTAGGGTAGTGCTCTCGAACCGCAAATTACTGACAATCCAGATTGTAGTTACAAACCGCAACGGATTACAGGTTGCATTCAAGGACAGACGATATAAAATAGATGTATTTTTAATGAGCAATCGATATTTCCAATATCGATGTAGCAAGGCTTTCTACGACTAGTATTTTATTTTCTGCAAGTCATTCTTGCGTACTATTATATATGTATTTAAAATATTTCGTATTCAGACTTAAGTTATGCAAGCCTTTGACTATTTTTTTTTGAGGCTAAGTACAACTCAACCTAATGCGATAAGCAAAAAAAATCACATACGAGTATTGTCCACTGAACATAACTTTTTATGGTAAATTCCTAAAATGGTAACTAACGGATAATAATAACAGGATTATTTTTTCAGATCATTCTTGATAGTAAAAAAAAGAATAAAGATTTGGCATTGGTCACAGAGCCTATTTTAATATGGGTTTCCCAACCACAAGGGTTAAAGTCCGAATGAAACTTGAAAATATTCCACTTAGATACTACGCAAATACAGTCCGGTTTCGCTATAAGACTTTATGAAAGAGCAAAGTACAACTGTAGGAAGGTTTTTATCATAAACGACCAGACTACTAGCTGCTACATTCCAGTTCTCCCGAGTCCACCATCTTTAAAATCAATTTACACCTCGGGGTGGAATGAAGGCGACTATTTACATAATAGCATACATATTGTACTTTATGACAATTGTATAAAAAATATAATCACACGCTAAACAAATCGCTGAAATGAGACAATTACACAGAAATTAGAATAACGCATTCAGAAAAAAATGCGTGTAAATGTCAATTATCTCCAGACCATTAAACTAGAAAATTAGGTAAAAACCAGTTAAGCTGTAACGTGATAACGAACAGACTCATATTGAGAAAATATTACTTAAGATGTATTTATCGGTATAATAGAAAAAAGTATATAAATAGAAGCTGGCTATATAATGGTTGTTATACCAAACCGGTTTCCCAAGTGAATTAGTCATCGTATAAGGCATTTTACAAGTCAAGTGTTATTGAAGAATTGTTTTCCACGATAATATCAATGGTACTACCTACCTTAAAATAACACCATAAAAATGTATTCAAAGGCTTTTACTATAACCATTAAATACATACAAAACCTGGGTTAAAACCTACTATTCAAATAAAAAACCAACTGCGTCAAAACAAGTTTTAAGTAACATTACTGGACGTTTTAACCTTCTAGTGTGCAAAATGGGAATTACTCTACGACCATAGTTCGACCACACTTAAATACACAGTAAAAATGCACAATATCTGTTATTGCACTTGCATCACAAGTACAACATCTGCTTACAGAATATTTATTTTGTTGCACTCAAATGCATCTATTGCAGCATCGGTCAAAGTTTTACAACGTGCTGACTGCTAACACCGGCTTTGTGCAATTTACGTCTAATGTCTAAGACTTCATAACAAGCTCTTCCGCGTTTCGGAAGGCACGAGTCTATCATTTAAGCATCTTTGGAAGTCTTTTCGGGTAGTCAGAAACCAGAAAGTCTGACAACTAGGCTACCCAAGGGGTATAGGGTTGCCCAGGTAACTGGGTTGAGGAGATCTGACAGGCAGTCGATCCATGAAAAAGACCCCAAATAATTTTGGGCAAGATCGTCATGGGTTTATATCAATTTTATTTGGGTTGGGCGCAGCATAGTTTCTTCTTCCATCGTCTTCTATCTCCCTTCATCTCACAAGATACATTCATCCTAGCCACATCGGCTTTCACACAATTCATCCATCATTTCCTTGGTTGTCTTTCTTAAGGATCTACATAATAGAGAGATAACAAGATATGTGCCCTAGGGGTGCCAGAGAACAAATTCATATTCCTAGTATATTTAGAAGTTTCTTACTAAATGGCGGTTATCTCAGAATCATTTCGAAAGTAATAGCTACATAGATCAACGAGGACAATCTAGAAAGTATTTTAAGTTTATATCTAGACGAAAAAATATTCCGCATTTCAGGAAGGCACGTTTTTGTGGGTCCCATCTATCATTTGTATATCTTTCGTCGCTCTGGGCAGTCAGAAGCCCAAAAAACCAAAGAAGTCGGAAAACCAGTGTCAACAAGGGGCGTCAGGATTCCTGGATAAATGGTACATTGGTAGCTGCATTTGGTTAGATTGGAATCCAACCTAACAGGTGAAGAGCTAGGCTAGAGGTAGACGAACTTAGATATAGTCAGGATAAAGAAAAAAACAACCCACAAAAATCAGCACTTAAAGTAACCTAATGATGAAATGTAGTATGTATATTACAACTCCTTAACATAAAATTAGTAGTTTCAATTGCACGTACCTAATAGAGTACATTGACTTGTATGTCGGTACATAATTAAATACAATGTAGTATACTGAATTTCTTAATAAGTATACAGTAATTATGTATGGTATGCGTTTCATTGAAAATGGTTCAAAGATCAATGAGGTCCAAGTCTCTTTAGTGCGTCAAGAATATCTATTATTTTAGCTTTGATTTTCAAAATGAAAGAAACTTGGATAATGGAAATATTTGAATAGGTTTTTGATTCAGCTTTCGATTCAATTGGAGGGTCTAAAATCTTGCAAAAATATATCTTTACTACTCTGAGAATAGATGAGCGAAACATCTCCTTGCACGGTACTCCTTGATGCCAGATATATCCAGGCATCTGGGTATTCACGAATGGGTGATTCAGTCAGTTTAGTGACATTTGGCCATGGCCTTAAGCCTTCTTCGACTTCGTTATTTTCTACTCCACTTACTCAGCTAACTAGACTAGTAAAGAACTTTCTAGAACTTCAACTACTCGTTCGAAGTCCGAACCAAGTCCAAATCGTAATGATACAAAATTAAGAAGCATTCACCTAGATATGGCAACTTGTTTTGGAGGTTATCGGCATAAACTGGTAAAATTCCACTCTCGGTGGCACGCATTGAGAGCTATAACTGTGACGTCATAGTTTTAGTTCGCCATCTTTATTTTGACCTATATTAGGACATAAAACATTTGGAGATTCCCAATGACTGGTTAAAGCAGTTGGTCGAAGGAACAGACTATGATGATACATAAAGAGAACTATATTCTCTTTAAAAAATAGGATATCTTCCTCAGGATCTAGACTTTCTAGACAATCTTTGCATCCATATCAAAAGTAGTTTTGGGGAGAAAGCCCGAAATACATTAGTTACTTTCGCATTTATAATATTAAGTAAGGATAAAATAACGAAATGTTCATGACAGGTATCGATATGGAATATGAAGATATAAATGCATTTTTTGCGATACCACATCCAAGGTTATCAATGCTCACACGGTGAATAATTAAAAATAATAACGGTTAATAATGCAACAAAATAAACAAAAACAGCACCCCGTCTCGCTCTGATTATCAACACGAATACTAAGTATTTACATAATTCTGAAATAATTAGGTCAAAGACCTGAAGATAATCAAGATTTGCTAAATACCGTTATCTATTAGCAGATCGCGAAAATATGATCTATGTCTGACAGAGGAATGATCGAACGAATTATACGGTCCACAACATGTGAAAAAATGGCCTATATGCACATCATCTTTATTGTCCCTCTGCAGGGCACAGGCCTTTTCTCATACAGAGAAGGAATCAGCGTTAATCGCCTTTACTCGGACATAGGTGTCCAAGATACAAAATAGAAAATTAACTAAATAGTAGACTGGGCTAGAGTCGAACCCGCGCACTCTTATCTAAAAACCACTAGGCCACAACCACTGTCTATCAATCTTGCCTCAATGTTCTTTAGTTACGACCCTCCTATACCTACGTCCACTGTTTGATTTTAGGTGTATAATGAAAATCAAGACATCGTATTCTTTTGTACCATTACTATACAATTACTGTTCTGAGGTGCCACCTACTCATTTTCATAAGTATTATATTAATCATACGTCGTTATAAAGGTCAAAGTCACCTTTTTATATGTTAAAACCAGTTTTAAGGTAATTTTAAACTTCGTCCCAGCCGTACATAATCATACGATTCTCAAAGGTCTCTTAATTTTACCTGATACTTGCTAATAACTCTATACGCGAAAGTAACTCAGGCTGTTTGTCGCGCTTTCACGCCAAACCTTTTTTTTAACGACGTGAAAAATCATGAAATGACCCCTCCCGCTGTGGGTTAGCAGCGGTGAGGGAGTGTCAGACTTCAACTGACTAAAAACCGTCGTGTTCCGTCTCGTAGGCCTGTTATGTACCAGGGCCGCGGTAACTCTTTCGAACAATCCCGCAGCCCCGGCACTCACGAAAAACCCTTCATTATCATCATTATTATTATCATCATCAGCCTTTTTACCGTCCCCTGCTGGGCTGCGGCCTCCTCCCACACAGAGAAGGATTAAGTGTTATTCCAAATCCATTGAAGCTACTTAGGTGTTATTTAGTACACAGTCTAAAGCCTGAGACAGGACATATGCCACTCTTTATAATCGGTCATATAGAGAACTCGAAACACTTGATCCGAGTGCCTTAATGACTGCGATAACAGATTACACTAAGCGGCTAATGATTAAGATAATGAGCTATCTGAGATTATACGTTGATAAATGGACATATTGTTTTTTAGATCTAGTTGCTGTGCTAGAGAAAAAATATGTTTATGTGATGATTTTCCGACAGCACACTTAACAGTCATGTTTATGCTTTTGTTATCCTTTATACTCTTTGTAAAAACAACTACATGTAATAATCTTCTCTTACTTTGCCCCTGCGGTGGAATCGTTAAAAAAAGTCACTACAACCCTAGTGTACCACAAGGATTTTTGTCAGCAAAACTCTGACACTCCCTTACAGCAAAGAAGGTGATTTCACGATATCCATCAAAGATAAATTCCCATACATCAAAAACATTTCATACGCAGACAACCTGACACCCTGGGAACTAGAGCTACACCAGTAGACCGTGAACACTAACTTGCCGGTACATCCTAGTGCCCACTATAGCAAGTCACCGCTATTGTATGGGAGGCGTGGGATAGACGCATAACTGCATACAACAATGGAATTATTGTTAGTGCAATGTCGCGGAAACGCTGAAAAACCACGTTGATATGAAATCCTTTGACATTGTGTGGCGTATTTGTAATTTCTTCTATGATTTATGAATCATCAATTGTTACATTCTGTCATATATTCTAGAATATATTCTAGAAGTTGAGGTAAGAATTATACATTCTCCCTCGTTGGTCTAGTAGTCGCATAGAACGGCTGCTGTAGGCTTCAATTCCCGTGTCGGCCAGAAATCGTTTTGTGGGTTTTAAGAATCTTGCATAAAGCATTCTCGACTGAGAAGTTGGTAATCGATACGCCCGTGCTTGGTAAAGCACGTAACTGTAGGTCCTGCGCTTGTTCTCTCTTCGTTCGTGTCGGCTTTCCGTCCCATCGGGACATGAAAGTGAGTAATAGGGAGCGAACCTATGTCTGCGCAAATGCTTGTGCCCTATAATTGTCCTAAAGAGCTGGCTGATCTCCTTAGAGAGAACAGCCACCATGGCCGACAATTGGAACACACATCCACAGCAACATGTTATAGGTAGGACAAGGAAGCATATTAGCCAGCAAGCGTGAAAATCTTGAAAACTACGGACTAGTTCTGAGAAATCCCACCTTGAAATTCAACAATACTGTTTTGGACATGGTAATTTAAATACCTACACCCAACGATACCAAATTGATGTTAATAATGTGTTTATACCATAAGAACCGTGCTATTATTATTCTAAGAAACTTATGCAATTTATTGCAACGGATCTTAGTTTTTTGCGCACAAAAGTTGCGCGTGCTCATAATAATAGGTAACTTCATAACTGTATCGAAGTAGAACGGATTATATTTTACACCATACTGATCAAATCTACACTACTATTATAAAGTTTTGTTGTTTGCTCGCTTGAACGCGCTAGATTTAGGAACTACTCGATAGTTTTAAAACTGACTTGACTTTACTAGCCTGATTTAGTTTACAGTTTTTTTTTTCTTAGCATGTATAGTCCCAGTGCTGGGGAAAAAGCTTGCCCATTTTGTCTCCACACCTCTCGATATTTTGAGTGGTGTCGACCAATCGGGGTTGTAGGCGTCCTGGACCCCGATTCTCCTAAGTTAATAACGTCAAAATCGAATAGAAATCGAATCGCAATATGATTGTAATAGCAGTTTTAACCATATCGGGCATTCTGCTACTAATAAAAGACCAATCGTATTCGATTGACATTTGATTGGTGTGCGATTGGTCTGCTATTTTGATGATTTTGGTCTATACGGTAGTTTGCTGTACAATCATTTTGCAATCGTAAATCATTTGCAGACAAAATGATTCATTATTGAATGACAGAAAAGGATAAAAACGTTTATTTCAAAGAAAAAATAGCGGAATGCCACATACGCTTCAATCGTAATCGAGTCGGGATTGGGTCTCAGTCGAATCGAGTCGAACGTCAATCGAAGGTCACTTAAGAGGGCTATCACAAATTTTCGCGAATTTAAACGTTTTATACGAGTTTTGATGCTTTGGATATAGTCACATTAAAAAATCAAAAATAAGATTCAGAAAGTTTGATCATTTATCTTGAAAGTGTATTAAATAAATATTTTAATTTGTCCACGTACATCAGTAAAATCTTTGTCTCTGCAAAGGATGTTTCATAAAATGTTGCTTTTGGGTATCTTTTGATGCTTCGGTACTCCGAGGATATAGCAATTTAACCATTTATAAAAATGTTCAAGATACAACTATATCTTGTACTTGGAAGTGCTTAAATCAATTTATTACAATTCATACAGTATTACACCAAAAATAATTCTATAAAACTGAGAGTTACTGACAATTTTCCGTACGAAACTATATTTTTTATCTATGAAAGTATAATCCAAATTCAAATAAAAAACATTTAATAATTAAGGTGGTATTGTTATAAAGCTTGAAAAAAAAAATTGGTCTATTTAAAAGTAAAACAATATTTTAAAATAATTTTTGTTTGCAATGCAAAAATCAATATAAATCTTGTGACGCGCGGTGTTCAACTTTAGTCAGCGCCAGGCGCTTACCGAGGAGGGACGTATCGCTCGCTGTTGCGCCGCGTGAACTCGCCGGAGTTCGAAAAATATAGCGCAACCTACGCATCTAACACGTTTTGATACTAGTGAGTTTTATTTTATTTATTAGTTATAATGATCTGATTGAAATGTAATATACATAAGTATTAGGCCATGATATTCTAATTCGAAAATGTTATAGATTGGGTTCTCTTTTTTTGATGTTGGTTATATAGAAATATGTACGTAAATGTCATCGTCGTTAGTTTCGCTGTTGCATAATAATGTAATTGGACTTCTTTGATTCTTGCAGGATAATGAAAGCATATTTAATTCAGACTATCAGACTCAATTGAATACCAGTACAAATAATATGGTAAGTATTTTTTGTCACCCGCAAAAGGTATACGTGACATATTTGTTTTAATAAACTATCTACATTCCTAGTTTTCATTGTTGCAGGAAAATGAAGATACAATACATGGAAGACGAATTATAGATTTTAGTTTTTTTATAAATCAATTACTTATAATTGATAAACATGGTGAAAAGTTTGGTTGTCGATTAAATAATTTAAAAATTGTAAACGATTACTTGTTTATTGTAACTCAATCGAGCTATTCTAGGTTATAAAATTCATCGGTACAAATAATATTTCATAAACTACAAAAACAATAAATTATTTCGGAAAAAAGTGGCAAAGTCTCAAGTTTGTTTGTGCCGCGTGGCGGTCCGCAGGTGTGCGTTGCGTATTTCACTAGACGCACACATGCGCAAGTGCTGCCGGCTATCGTCTAATTTACCTACAACTGAGCAATTCGATTTTGTAATAGCGCTCTTAAGTAAAGTTAGGAGAATCGGGCCCCCGGTCGTCCCGCCATCTCTTCCACTGATGTAATTTCAATAAAATTATTCAGTAGTAGATAGATAGATCCCATTTATCGAGGTAATCTACTTTCGATCCTGGTGAGCGGAGTAGTAACCAAAGGAAGAGGGTGTAGCCGCTGGTAGAAGCTAGCACAATATACTACAAAGGGGTAAAGTTATTAGACGAAAGCTACGAAAACCAGACAAATATTCATTTCCCAATAAAATACTTAAACTTTCTCTAAAATGTTCCTGCGGTTTAACATAAAACCATAACACTTAAACCCATACATTTTGCATGGTTATATTTATGGACGTAGAAAACTTATTACGCAATGCTTTCTTGTTTCTTGAGTAACTTAAGTGACTGTGGCTATTTATTCAATAGTAAGTTAGAAAGTATAACTTACTGAAAATAATGGTCTAGGATTAGCCAGATGTACAGGACCTTAAGTCCTCAAGCATTTGCGCAGACACAGGTGCATTCCCTATTCCTTCACTCTCATAGCCCGATAGGACGGCAATACGACACGACCGGAAAGAGATCAGACTCAGGACCGACATTAACGTGCTCTCCGATGCACAGGTGTATCAATCACCAACCGCCAGACTCTGGACTACTTTGTGAAAGGTTCTAAAACCTGTAAAGCGATTTCTGCGTGACCTGGGATTTGAAAACAAGACCCTGTGCTCACCCAGCGGGGCCCAGCAGGGCCAAGGTCTGCCGAGGCTGCGGGATTGATCGAAAGAGTTACCGCGGCCCTGGTATATAAATAAAAGGCCTACCACGGAACACGACGGTTTTTAGTCAGTAAGAGACTGACACTCCCTCACCGCTGCTAACCCACAGCGGGAGGGGTCATTTGATGATTTTTGACGTCGAAAAAAAAAAGATCCTATGCTCAGTAAACACACTATGTAACTATTAGACCAAAGATTATATAGAACCTTTATAGGGTAAAATGCTTGTTCAAGTAATATTTTTTTGTAAGTTTATATTAATTTCCCAAGACCACACATTTCTGAAGTGTTGTGAAATGAACATAAGTGCTCAAGGCTAAATGGTAGCAAGTAGTAACCTAGTTAGGTACCGATTATATTTTTTGCATTCAAAATAAAATTATTGATATGAGTGTAATGTAGCTATTCGAGACCACTTTCTACTTAAGATTAAATGGATTAAAATAAAATTATCTTTCGTGAGGATAATGATAAGTTCATATTTTTAATGAAAAACAAAAGACAGTCTAAAAGCAATGTGAAATAAAACATGCTGGAAAGTTGAATATTTTTTTGTTTCTTTGCAACAACTGTGCTTATTTACGTCTATGTTATTAGGTAGGTATTTAAAATATAATTAAACCTATATTTTGTTTGTATTAGCTTGAAAACGCTAACTCAGGAACTACTAGGTCATTTTGAAGATTTTTTATTTTATTAAACTTATAATGACAGCAATAAGTGGAGAGAAATAAACTTTGAATTAACATGTGAAGATAAGGAAGTTAAGATTTAATCAATTTATTCATAAGATAAACAAAATAACTTCCTTCTTAAAACCTGTTATATGTAGATTATTATGTAATTAAGTATTTATGGACATATTTTTTGTTTGATTTTACATTCACAATCTTATGTACTTTGTATGTAATGCATACTCTATGCATAACATAAAATAAACAGAAAAAGTCTATGAAAGTTAATGTATTTGACCAGTTTACATTAGAATAGGTTTTAGTCACATAAGAATAATTTTGTCCACCTAGTTAGTGCAATGGTCAACATGCTACACTGCCAATAGAGGGACCCGGGTTCATTCCCGGAGAGGTCATCATTAGTGTGATGAGCAAGTTTATTAGCTGTGTTCTGTATGTATTCATATTTTATATTATTTATACATATATCTGTAAACTGTACGTAGTTTATCAGGCTTATTGGCACCCATAATACATTTTAATCAATAGCTTACCTTGGGAAACGGACCATGTGTAAACAAGTTTTTTTTTTCCTTTGTGTTTTTAATCTGCTATCAGTGTAATAAAGGTGCCCCCATATTTATTTATTAAATTAGCCTTAAGTGGCATCCAGATGGTAATCATTCATATGCAGTTCAATTCCACAGGAGTATTCTGTATTTTGTTTTACTAGTATCTCTAAGGAACTACTTTCTGCACCTGGATAAAATATAGCTTATGCCACAAATATTGAAGATTATTTTAATCTGTTTAAAAAAGCCTCTTAAATTATCTATGGCTACATCAGACTCTCAACAAACCCTACCTTATTAAAAATGTAAATATAACTTATTAAAGATTATGAATTATTCACTTGAGTCAAAGGTTTTAGTCATTTCACTGGCAGGAGACGAACATTGTTGTTAACAAAACAGTTTATTGTTAAAGTAGGTATACGTACTTAGTGTATTGTTGAACTCACTATCAAGTGCTTTGATAAGAATGTAATAAATATTATAGAAGGACTTTACACTGTTGCTATACCTACCTATGTAATGTTTATACCTACACTATGTTATATGATATAAATAACTGTTATGATAGCACAACCATTGTAATAGCAGTTGTTATTATTATATTTTTCATATATACTCTTATTTAAAAACAAGCATACAAGAGTTATCTGTGTATTCTAGACAAAATCAGGCTTTCAGTACAAAGAAAAAAAAAGTACTCTTACAAACGCTCAAATGACTCAACAGTTTTGAAAATGGAACATTAATTAACGCGCTAGAAAACGATGTGCAAACCAATCAGTTACTTTTCCATGTTTACATTAGCATACAATGTGTGACATGCATCATGATAGCCGTTTGCATCATATCTCGTTTCTGGTGTCATTAGAAACAGATTACCCGCGATTTATTTATGTAATAACTTACCACATACCTCACACGTAATCGATAAACAGGGCCATTAAAATTAAAAAAAAAAGAAAAAAACTTACCGCTCTTTGGTAAACTCCGGATCACATTCACCGCAGCATTGAATTTATCTTCCAAAGACATTTTTGGCACGTTCAAGTTAATCACAAACACTAAATATTAATTTAAAACAACACGCACTTTGGACTTGATAATTGGTGACTGAATAAAAACACCGAATCACAGCACGATAAACGACATGTTTTTAACACAATCACTCTCAATGAATATTAATTGTAATCGCTGCTTCGTGACGTATTTAAAACGAAAGTATTTTTAAAGATAAAGCGATGAAAGGTAACAAAATCTGTGAAGGACAACTACGATGAATAGCACCGCCTTCAATTCGAACGAAATGAAATGAAACGAGAAACGAAAACGAACGAGCCGCCGAGCTAGCAAGCAACCTGTCAATTTACAATATTGACATTATTTTGTCTAGTCTAGGGTTGGGCTATTACGTGATTCACCAGTTATCGATTCATTTTGTCCTGCAATTTACATTTTGCGTTCAGTTCCATTTTGGATTGACTTTCTGCCTACGTTAAATACAGTTACCGGCACGGATATTGGGCTCTCGGCGGAAGAGTGGGGATCGCTTTGCGCACCCGTACTCATAAGGCAATAAGGCAGTAAATCGCTTCTGCGCAGGTGAAGGTCATAGCTCGATATCCGTGCCGATAACTGTAATGTGTTGAAAAATAACTGTGTTTAACTCAACTTCAAAAGCTTAGGTTCTCAATTTGATCTGCATGCATGTATTGACGCATGTTTGTGCGCCAATATCTTAGCTTGGCTGATCCGATTTTGACGCAGCTCTTGTTATGTATGAATTTGACAGACTTAGGAGAAGGTTTTGAGTATATTATTAATGACGATTGTATTTTTTGTAAAAAAAAAATTATTATCGATATCGATAGTAAATGAGGTCATGAATATTGAAATCTCTATCGCTCAATGACATTTTACGTAGTATTGCCAGCAAGAATTACTTTGTGGGTATGCGATCGGATACACAACTAAAAATGTTTTTAGTCCATCATTTATTTTGTTGGATAGCAACATATCCGCGCTCTTGTCAAATTGAAGCGAGTCGCCGCTGATTCCTTTTTAGATCGAAAATTCCTAATTAAAGGTAATGAATCCAAAGTTTCCAAATAAATCCTAGTGTTTAAGTGTATTACGAAATTGCTGTGGTGTTTTGCGGTAGAATATCCAGATATTTACGTTAATATTTCAATATTTACGTTCAGTGTAAGACCAAAACCCGCGCCCATATTATTTTCGCACAAGTGTTGAAATAATTTTAATTTCCTGTGTTTTACGATGATAAGGCGGCGATATATTAACGTTAGATAAGAATTCAAGTGTTTAAACCTCAAAATAGGGCATAGTGCTAAGTAATAACTGCAATAAGACCTTAAAATCATACCATTTGCTTGGTTATAAGTCGGCACTTGCATGGAACTACACTTAGGTCTATAATTTCAAAAATATTTTGCATTCCTAATACTAGATGTTTAACACCTTTATTTTTGTCGACAAGTGACGTAAATCACGTTTATCTTCATTTTACTTATTTTAACGAGATGCATATTATGCATGTTGCATTTGCGCACTCAAGAGAGGTACCTACATACTTTATGTAACTCTGTTTAACTCTGCAAGTACGTTCAATCAATTACTATTTATTTGTCGTCGTCAGTTGCATGAATATTGTAGTTACATTGTGCATTGATAGACTGATATTAATAGGTTACTCCTTTATTACAAAACGCCAGCCTTACCCTACGCCGAATCAAAAATATATAAAGTAACATTCCAATTTAGTTACCACATTGAAAATGAAAGACCAAAAGTGTTAAATGCTTCTTTGTTATTTGAAATCAGCTCTACTGAATATATTTTTAAACGGTTTTATTTAGCTCACCCCGTTTGTTTTATTATTATAAATTGGGTTAGACAAAACTAAACCCTCATTTAAATATTGATTAAATTAAAACTTGGGACCTTTGCACCAATAAAAAAGTGTCTAACATTAGTTAATCAACACTTGTCATAATTTTAAATGAGTAATCTGATACTCTACTATGAAACTTGTGTATACCTATCCACCTGTATTTTAAGATATCATTATAAAATGAGATAATGTTAGCTATATTATTATTCGTTTTTATTAGTAAGCCAATACTCTTCTGTATTTGTTCATAAATCACTTGTAATTAGAGAACAATAGAAAATCAATTAATGACAACCGCATAAAAATGAGTACAGTAGCTTACGTGTTTACTGTGCACAGACAAATCAAATAGATTTTTTTTATATTTTTGATGATATATTGACATAAGTAGAGCTAATACTCAGCCTGAAAAATTTTTACCAACAAAAAACCCATGTAAATATTTCTTTTAATTTGCGGTTACAGTAAAAAATCTTTATCTACCAACAGGAATCTCCTAGCAACATAATACAAGATCTAGCGAAGACTCCAGAATGCCGGAACTGACTGAGCTGGACAAAGCCACCGCCTCCATGACGGAGAAGCGCAAGGAGGAGACCGCGTCCTCTGACAGCGACTCTGATGATACTATCCCTGAATTGGAAGATGCTGGTATGTTCATTTCTTTATATTAATGAAACTTTTGTCTATAAATGATTTTTAAATGAAATAGTTTGATTTTTGAACTTTGAGGCCAAAGCTAACAATGTCCACTATTTACTAAATAGGATCTTTGCTGCTCAGTTTACAAATTGATAATAACTAAAACATCTAAGCTGATTTGAAGAAACTCTCTGCCTAGTTTATGAACCATGTTTTAACAAAATAACAATAAATTCGTTCTTCACAGCTTTTTACGTCATTGTAAAATCTACAAATAAAATCCATTGACTTAAAATTTTCCAATTCTTCATTCTTACAATTATGTAGTAACAATAAAACATTCGACTGCTGATCTTCAACCTGCAATTTTAACAAAATGCTTTCATACATAGCTGACGATGGTATTTATTCATTATCTACAGGTGCACCAGGCACTGGAGGTATCTCCAACCCCATCGCTGGCATCGACATTGTCTCCAAGGCGAAGCAGTCTCGTGGAGAGAAGAAGGCGCGCAAGATCATGAGCAAACTCGGTCTTAAGCCCGTAAGTTATTCCAATTATATCTCCTTAGCTGCCACCAGCCGGTTTCACCAGTTTCGTAAGCGCAATCGGATAAATGGCGCCCACACAAATAATCTTTTTGCGATCCATCTTGCAAATCCTAAAAACACGTCCAATACGGCTGAATACACTTGAAAGCATGGTTACCGTACCAAACGGACTGCTGAACAAAACAGCATTGCATCGCAGTGTGTCTAGGCGCCCTAAAAGTAGTGTTATTCTGATGTATATGGCAGTCGCTTCTTGTAAAGCACTGGTACTCAGCTGAATCCGGTTAGACTGGAAGTCGACCCCAACATAGTTGGGAAAAAGGCTTGCAGGATGATGATTCTGATGTATATATAAGCTACATTACTGTCAAATGTGAGCGTGTGGCAGAAAACATTGTTTAGCTGCATGCGACTCTAAAATTCCTATAATTTAACATAAAACTCTAAAATTAGATGAATAGTGGAAATTGTTACAAGATTAACAGGGTGGGATACACATCAATAAAAATATTTCAAATTGTTAAATAAATATGACTCATATGTAATGTTTGCAGGTCACTAATGATGATCCAAATATTATTATGTTGATAAATCGTGAAATCTACCTTGGCTGTGTCTGAAGTGGCTTATGCAAACATTGTCCCTCTTATTATAAAAACTGCCGCAAGTAGTGGTTTAAACCCGACTGAAGACGTCTTGGTTTGTTACGGTACTTACGATAGTCTTGACATCCTTATTACAAAACGTAGACTAAGAGAAGACTGTTTAGTACTTCGATTTGTCTATGGTTCAAATAATATCCACAGATTATAAGCAACAAATATTTAAATCATTCGTCGAATCGTTCCGAATTCTATGCGCCGTTCCTTTTTACATTATTTTGTTAAGTCTATTTTGATGAAAAATAAATAACTATGATAATAAAAAAAATATCTCAGCAGTTGAAAATATTACTTTAAATTATTTAAAGGTAATTTTATATTTCTAGTATCTTTTAACGATATACATGATCCAATTATTCTCTTTTAAACAACTATCGAGTTTGCGCGTATAACGGAACGTCAGCGCGCGTTTCCGAGTTGTTTTGTTTTTAGGTTAGATAGAAGTAATGTGGATTATTTTCATCCCGATTTAAATGATTAAATAAGACGTTGTGCATCTAATTAGAACCTCTTCAAAATTAAGTGCATCACAATAACTTACACACAGAATATCGTGTGCATTAAATTACCAAAACAAAATGAAACATTTGAAACAACACAAAAGTAGAAAATTATATTTTATTCCGATGTCTATTTATACAGTCAAATGCACTGATACATGTTGGACACTGTTCTTCATCACACAATCTTGTTCCCTTTCTCATCTAGGCATTTTTGTACATTTTAGCAAGCTTCCAGTCTTTTACAAACATTGCATATTACTGGCAGAGATACGGCGTGCAAAACGCCAAAATAGTCTTGAATCTGTAAATAAACAATAGACTGTATGATAATCTGATATATTTTCGAAGATTCATCAAAATCTATGTGGTAGTTTATGCGTGGAACATAAACAAACATCCATAATAAAAACTTTGACTCGTATACAATTAATTAGGATGTTTTGGCAACCTACTTGCACTGTAAAGGCTACTTACTTTATGGCGAGCCCAGTTGAGCATCATAGGATCATCCTGGATTATCATCATGCATTCAATTGACTATTATTTCGAAAAACGTAAATCGATATTTATATCGAAAATTGTCGTCAGGTAATTTGAAGAGATTTTGTCGATGACGCATTCTGTTGGGTCCCCGGACACTCTCAATAGTATTCTAACACATCCAAGTATTCGAAATCACACATATTTATATCCACTTTCGTTTTTTTCATCACAAAACAGATAACCTCAAAAGTAAATAATGTCGGAATTTGACGTTTGTCGACTAAGTACTGCAGTTAAACTAGGGGGCTCGATGGTTTATCTTTTGTACTACAGATAGTAATAGGACTTGCGATAAACTGCGTTTTGTAATAACGTTTTTTCAAGGTCGTACTTAAAGGTGGATTAAAGGTAGTACAAAAGCCGATACTTATTTGATACCGCGTTTTATAATAAGAGGGTGTAGGATTATCTTCAGCACTGATACTTTATATTCAGGAATTTTCTTATACTAAATGTTGTAGAGTCGTGGTGGCCTAGTGGGTAAAGGACCAACCTCTCGAGTATGAGGGCGCGGGTTCGATCCCAGGTCAGGCAAGTACCAATGCAACTTTTCTAAGTTTGTATGTACTTTCTAAGTATATCTTAGACACCAACGACTGTGTTTCGGATGGCACGTTAAACTGTAGGTCCCGGCTGTCATTGAACATCCTTGGCAGTCGTTATGGGTAGTCAGAAGCCAGTAAGTCTGACACCAGTCTAACCAAGGGGTATCGGGTTGCCCAGGTAACTGGGTTGAGGAGGTCAGATAGGCAGTCGCTTCTTGTAAAGCACTGGTACTCAGCTGAATCCGGTTAGACTGGAAGCCGACCCCAACATGATTGGGAAAAGGCTCAGAGGATGATGATGATTCCTATACTAAAAGATTGAAGGAAAAGTACTTATTTTATTCTTAATCGAAATCATGAAATGAATATAAAAAATCAAGAAGGCTGCCCAGATACATATAAAAAGTATTATTTAGAAGAATATTTTCTTGCACTTATTCTTATGCAGTCTATCTACACTAGAATGTTTAGTAAATTACCGTGACCTAAATAAATTAGCAAAACTATTTAAATATTTTTTTAGTTCTGACTGTTTAGCAAGAATTTGTGTCAACTACTAATTTATATTATACTAGCTTTTGCCCGCAACTTCGTTCGCGTGGAATAGTGACTACCAGCAGATTTTTGATTTGACCAATAGATGGCGCTATATGTCCGGAATATTTTTTTTTTTTTTTTTTTTGTAATAAAAACTATCCTATGTCCTTTCTCAAGTTTCAAACTATGTCTGTACCAAATTTCACACAAATCGGTTCAGTAGTTTAGGCGTGAAGAAAAGACAGACAGACAGACAGACAGAGTTACTTTCGCATTTATAATATTAGTTTGGATGTATTTCTGCCGACCACACACACAGGAACATTCCAGTCACATTTTTAACCACAACCACATAGATAACATGTTTGATTTTCACTTCACAATTTATTGTAATACTAGCTTCTGCCCGCGGTTTCATCCGCGTCCTGATAAAAAGACCAATAACATTCCTCCACAGTGGGCTATCTAACACTGAAAGAATTTTTCAAATCAGCCCTTAGTTCCTGAGATAAGTGTGTTGTTCCAAAAAACAAACTCTTTTATAATATTAGTAAAGGTTTCATTTATCAATCACTAGCTTTTGCCCGCGACTTCGTTCGCGTGGAATAGTGACTTGCGGCAGATTTATGGTTTGACCAATAGATGGCGGTATATGTCCGGAATACATTTTATTTTTATTTTTGTATTTCTTTGTAATAAAAACTATCCTATGTCCTTTCTCAAGTTCCAGACTATGTCTGTACCAAATTTCACACAAATCAGTCCATTAGTTTAGGCGTGAAGAAAAGACAGACAGACAGAGTTACTTTCACATTTATAATATTAGTTAGGATATCAAGCGGTAAAGAGGTACAAGTTCCCAATACATTCCTAAACTCATATGTACATATGACTAAATATTTCCTATAACATTTCCAGGTGCAAGGCGTAAACAGAGTGACAATCAGGAAGTCCAAGAACATCCTGTTCGTGATCAACTCCCCGGACGTATACAAGAACCCTCACTCGGACACGTACATCGTGTTCGGAGAGGCCAAGATTGAGGATCTGTCGCAGCAAGCCACCATGGCTGCTGCTGAGAGGTTCAAGGCTCCGGAGAGTGCTGCTGCTGGCAATGATGCTGCTGCTGCGGGCACGGTATGTTGGAGAAACTTTAGAATATTGTTTATTAATAAAATATATAGAATACTAGCTTCTGCCAGCGGTTTCACCCACATCCCGTGGAAACTACTTTCCGTACCGGGATAAAAAGTAGCCTATAGCCTTCCTCGATAAATGGGCTATCTAACACTGAAAGAAATCTTCAAATCGGACAAGTAGTTCCTGAGATTAGCGCGTTTAAACAAACAAACAAACTCTTCAGCTTTATAATATATATTATAGATTATAGTTATCGGCACAAGTATAGATTATAGTTATCGGCACGGATAATGAGCTCTCGGCGGAAGAATGGGGATCGCTTTGCGCACCGTACACTTATGGCAATAAACCAATAAATCACTTCTGCGTAGGTGAAGGTCAATGCTTAATATCCTTGCCGATGATTATATATGTTTAGAATATTGTAATATTGTTTATTGTTTTGTGAAGTATTTTGAAGGAAATTGGATATAGAGTTATGTATTGAATTCTTGCTGCCTGCCAACTGAATGAAGTCGGCCGCAGCTGCACTAACTGGTTTTGGCGTAGGATGTCCTTTTGCTAGACTTCTTATTTTTAGTTAACAGAAAGATTAAAAGCAAGACCCAAGACACTAATGATGATAAAATCATGATTATTCTATTGACCCATCATGAAAACTTCCTTGGCTGTGTCTGAAGTGTCTTGTGCAAATATCATTCTATATTAAACTATAAATAAACAACTATTATACAAAAACTATTTTAAATATAAAGTATATATATAGTATTAGAAGTTTTTAGTAAAAAAAGACATTCAACACACAATGTATTATTCAACCTCTTTCATCAAAATAAAAGCAAATAATTCAAGTCTAGCCTCCATAGCGCGATTTTTACTTAGTTTACTATTATATAGGGAATATTAATATTATACTACATACATATCCTAAACCTCATTTCTTCTCCACAGACCGTAGCACCCATAGCCGAGGAAGAAGACGAAGAAGGTGTGGATGAGACCGGAGTGGACGAGAAGGACGTGGAAATAGTAATGTCACAGGCCAACGTGTCGAGGGCACGAGCCGTCAGAGCCCTCAGGAACAACCAGTCGGATATCGTCAACGCTATTATGGTATGTATATTTTGAAAATGCACTGTTTTGGGCATGGGAGATACTTTTATGACCAGTTTCTGATAGTCTCCGTTAGCCTAACAGGAACTTGTCAACAGATAAATTATAACTTTGGCCAGTTTCATCAGTTAAGAAAGTCTGATAGCCTATCAGGAACTTAATTGAAAGATAAACTATAATTTCTGACTGACTTTTTTTAGTATGCATTGCATTATTCCTTTCTGTGTCTTCTATTTTCCTCCTACAAAAAATTGGTCACCGATTATTGCATGTGAGTGACCGACCTGTCATCATAAATGCTTCGTCTAATTAAAACTTTACTAATTTATTATCTTTTCGTTTACTTACAGGAGCTGACGATGTAGTTCCTGCTTTCTTAGTCAAGAGTATGTTAACTGTTCCTAGCTTTAAGTCTCCGAAACAGCGGGCGGGAGTCTCGCGTCCCGCTGACTCACACAAATTGGATCCAAAGGCTGCATTGTCGGCTCATAGCATTGTTTTTTACGGTACGGGAATGTATATAGGCTTATTTACTTCAATACAATAAAATTATCGTAATACTAGTTTTTGGAGTTTAATTTTTTTTTCTCAAGTTTTGGAGCTCTTGTGTAAGATCAGCAATAGCTTGACCTGATATACAAGTATATGTATTTGTAGGAGAAAAATATTACCCGTGATCTGTGGTTTCGCAATAAGTTGATCTAAATCCGTGAAGATATGACCTAGAAATAAATTCTCCCCCGAACCAAATTCGGCTGGTGTTTGCGTCTTGTGGCCGGTAGCGGATCAGAGGTGGTGAATGGCTGTCAGACGTGTGGAGATTCTATTACAACTAGCTGTTCTCCACACCTTTTCAACTACGTTGAAGGAATTAGGGTCAATTCCCACTGAAAGAGCAGCGGCCGGCAGCGGCCGGCAGCGGCCGTAATTGCAAGGGATTGAGCGTGAGCGCGGCGGGCCGCGCGGCGCCGCATCGCGCCGCGCTCTTACATTTTCCGTGCTCTTACGGCCGCTGCCGGCCGCTGCTCTTTCAGTGGGAATTGACCCTAATTCCTTCAACGTAGTTGAAAAGGTGTGGAGAACAGCTAACAGCTAACAGCAGACCCTTAAGGGTCAATTCACACTGAAAGAGCAGCGGCCGGCAGCGGCCGTAAGAGCACGGAAAATGTAAGAGCGCGGCGCCGCGCGGCCCGCCGCGCTCGCGCTCAATCCCTTGCAATTACGGCCGCTGCCGGCCGCTGCTCTTTCAGTGTGAATTGACCCTTATTCCTGTAGTCGGATAAAAAGTAGCAAGTTACTCCTTGTAACATCATTCCAGAGATTAGCCGGAACGTTTCGGGAGTTGCAGGTGCATGGTAAAGTTATAATTAAAACTCCAATAAATAAATTAGCTTATTATTTTATTAGTGCAATAAGGCATCCATCACACGTTTGGTATAACCGCTCGCATACAGAAAATGCATTGACTTAATATTATAATTAAAATAATATTCTTGTTACTGCCAAGTCCGAGAGGTGCCTAGCGGGTGCTAAGCGTTTAACAATATCTTAAAATCCACTTTGAATGCTAATAAAAACGATTTTCTACCAAAGATCGAGGTTTTATGAGCTGGCAATTATTTTTGGTTAGCATAAATTACCAAAAATATAAATAATTCTTTGTAGCATTCAAAGTTAGATGACATCTTTGGGCCCGAAATTGATAATTTTCAATACATATTTTTGAGACAGAATTATAATAAAAAGCTGTATTCAGGATATCTAGCGATTCCGTCTAGCGTTATAAGGTTAAAATAATAAAACAATTATATTCTAACAATGTGGTATTGTACTACATATTATGAAATATGTACATTTGTGATTGATAGTAAAATATTTAGCAGTATTTTATAAGTTTATGTCAAAGCCCGAGTTGTTGCTTGCTGAGAATATTTTTTGCATGTTTAATGAGTCTTTTGAAATACTCATAAGATAAAAAATTTCTTGTACAGTTCTTGTCAAATAATTTTGCCAATCTGAAGTCAGCGCAGTAGTGTTTTTTAGGCCAACTTCAGTATTTAAAATCAAGCAACAACCAAATACACTTACAAACTCCACATATTCAATAATATCTATTTTTAGTACTTTTGTATGCACAAAGATTTGTATTCAAACAATAAAGAATGGAGAAACTTAAAATGATTTCCCTTATATGTTGTCCTTTCAAAATCTCAATGCACACAAAAATACGTTAGGCGTTTTATTACAAAAAGATCATAGATATAACAGTAGATAAGAGTTAGAGTAATACTTCAGTAGTCGATGGAGTCAGCCGGGGAGCGGACGTCATCGATTTTCAGGATCATTTTCACGAGTTGTGTCGCGAGAGAGATCTGCTGTTTCTTTGAGTGAAGTGATTCTATCACGTTCATCTTCTTCATGTCGTTTGATCCTGCGAAATAGATTTGTAAAATTATACAAAAGGCACATGTTACTTTAATGGGTGATTAACTGAGTATGCCATAACTTCTTATCTGTAAAAAGCTGATAAGTCAGAAAGATAAACTTAAGTAACTCTAGAAAGAAAGACTTATAGCTGTTTCTCGCGTCCCGGGAGAACTTCTCACACTTGGATAAAATATGGCCTATGTTACTCGGGAATAGTGTAGCTTCCCAACAGTGAAATAATTTTTCAAATCGGTTCAGTTGTATGCCTTTGGGGTATAAACAAAAAATATTTTTAATGTGTTTATATTAATTTATGTATAGTGAATATTTACCTGTGCCCATGCAGTCGATACCCAAATAGGGGTTGTTCTCCGAAACCTGTCGGGACTTGATCTCAGACAGAGTGTCGATCGGGGACAGACCACTGTAAACAAATAATTACAATTAAATGTTGGGAAAGATATAAAACAAAAATATTATTATAGAAGGTTTTGGAACATTTACAATAAAAATTAAAGTATCGAAACTATATTTACAAACATAAAATTATTATCATTGGTACAGACAGAGGTAGATTTGACCTTGAGAAAGAAGATAGGATAGTTTATATCCCGGAATTTTGAAGAGTTCTCTTAGAAACGCCATATAACCTAACTAGTAGTTATGTTATATGGCGTTTGTTTTTGGAAGATAGTTTTAAATAAACTTAAAAAAGCGAGAGAAGTCCTACCTGTTCTCAGACAGGGCCAGTGGGATAGCCTCCAGGGCGTCAGCATAGGCCCTGTAAGCGTACTGGTCGAGAGACGACAACTTGTCGGCGGCGCGAGCGACGGCTAACGAGCACGAGATCTCTGCGGCACCGCCTCCGTAGACGACGCGGGAGTCCTGGAATATTCATAAAAAGTTAATGTTAAAGAGTGTGGTATCAAGGTCAAAAAGAAAATTGAAGTTGATGATGGCTGAGTCAAAGGCGGGTGGATCGATTTAAAACAAGGTTTAAGCAACGAAATAAATTGGTAGGACCTGGCTGTCAAATGAACATGTTTGGCAGTCGTTACGTGTAGTTACAAGCCAGTAAGGGTCAATTCCCACTGAAAGAGCAGCGGCCGGCAGCGGCCGTAAGAGCACGGAAAATGTAAGAGCGCGGCGCGATGCGGCGCCGCGCGGCCCGCCGCGCTCACGCTCAATCCCTTGCAATTACGGCCGCTGCCGGCCGCTGCCGGCCGCTGCTCTTTCAGTGTGAATTGACCCTAAGTACGACAACCGTCTTACCAGGTTGCCTGGGCAACTAGGTTGAGGAAGTCAGATACAGTGCGGTTTTCACTTAAATCCGTCCCCACATTTTTAGGCCCAAACCATAGGTAGATTTATACCTAATCCATGTTAACAAATGAAGTGACATTTATAGTTATTTTGATGCCTAAATTAAATCATCTATACTAATATTATAAAGAGGAAAATTTTGTTTGTATGTTTGGTTATAATGGATAAACTTAAAAACTACTGGACTGATTTTAAATATTCTTTCACCATTAGAAAGCTATATTATCTGCGAGTAGGGCTGCCATTTCGAATTTCGCGAAACCCGGACAAATATTAAAAAAACCCGGACATTTGGCGTAAATCACATTTTTACCCCGGACGAGTCCGAATTTTTTTTTAACAAAACAAGACCTAGTTTTTAATATTACTATAACTACTATTATATACTTAAATTCAATGAGGTGCTTCCTTACATGTAACGTCAGGGCCATATCTAGCTCAAGTAGTAGGTACCTAGTATTGAAAGATTATGACTTAATATTTCGAAGGTCATAAATAAGAAAGCTCATATGGAAACTAGGAGTTAGCTTCTTGTTAGTAATAGGACTTAAAACGGCGCTACCTTTTTGATAGGTTACTTGATGGTGATTAGGCACTAAAGCACCTAAACTTGTATAAAAAAAAACCCGCAAAGTGAAGGAGCCGCGAGCGAAGCGAGCGCAACATTTTTTGAATATTGGGATATTGACTCATTTTATTAATATTAAATTCATTTATTCAAGTGACCATGACTCATTTTGTTAGTAACAATTTTACTTAATTACTATGTTAGTAAAGTTCAAAACAAAGCATCCTAACCTAAGATAACTGCCTGTATCAAATCACCACTGCAGGTCTATCACCGAAGTGGAAAGTCTGCAGCAGTGATTCATATACAGGCAGTCGAGTCTACTCGCTATACAGCGCAGTAAGGTGTTGGGGCTGTCCCGCACACGGCGCACCAGGGACGCGCATCTTTTCCTCATTGTTGCGTAGAAGCAGTCAATGCGAGCTTCAGCAAACATCCCTGATGCGCTGCAGAAGCGAGGCAGCCCCATTAAGACCCGGAACGCGTTATTATATTGTACTCGAATGGCGCTGTACGATTTCTGAGTAATTGATGCCCACAGGCTGCACGTGTAAAAAGAGGTACAATAAGCACGGAATAAAGTTTGCTTGACAGCTACGTTGCAAGGAGCAAACCTGCGAGCAATCATGTTAGCTCGAACCGACAGCGCCCTTCTTTCCCTCTCAATATCTAGATCATCTTTTAAGTTGGAGGTCAATATATGGCCAAGATATTTAAAATTATAGGTCCTCTGCAGAACCGTACCATTCAACCTCACAGGAGGTATTGTTTTCAAGCATCGACCACCAGCTTCAAAGACCATGACTACACTTTTCTTCTCATTGTAGACTAATCCGTGATTTTTAACATAGCCTTCACAGATAGCCAGCAACCTTCTGAGATATTAAAGTAGCTAAACGTAAAAAAAGACAGTGTCAAGAAAGAAAGCCGCGAGCGAAGCGAGCGCGAAAATTTTTGAGTTTTGAGACACTTCGACTTCTGCAGTCTGTGTGTCGATTGTAATTCAACTCGTAAGAAAAATGTCCGGGTTTTCCCCGGACACTTCTTGAAACCCCGCCCGGACGTCCCCCGGACGGCCTCCAAACGAGGACAAATCCGGGGAAACCCGGACGGATGGCAGCCCTATCTGCGAGTAACATAGGCTATATTTTATCCCGATGCGGGCAGTAGCTCCCACGGGATGCGGGTGAAACCGCGGGAAAACGGCTAGTCCTATATATTAACATACCTGCACCAGACTGCGTACGATGCACAGGGCATCGTGCACGGACCGCTTGGCCTCGTCCACGATCATGCGGTTGCCGCCGCGCATCAGCACCGTCACCGCGCGGCTGTTCGAGCACTCCTCGATCACCAGCATCTCCTCCTTTGAGGTTCCGAAGGCTGTGGAGTAAAGATAGGTTAAAGTCAGCTTGGAAATATCATGAAACTACTGTGGGAACTACTTCGCGTTAACATATAAATAGTAAATGGGTTATATGAAAGAGCACTGTGAACCCTGTGAAAGTAACAATGGCTGTCCATCTTTCGAGCTAAAACTTAACTGTACTCTGTTTTTTAATTACCCAATTATCGTAAGTAGTTCTCCAGGGAAATGGGCACAATCGCAGGAAATAACCAATAAATATCAGGCTCAACTTCAACAACAACAAAAACATCAATTATTATTTTAAAACCACTGTTTACTACGCATTTTCAATTTTAAAAGAGTATTCGACATTTACATTATCACCGAAATTGGGTCTAAAACTGTTAACTGTATAATTAAACTATACTCACTAAGTTCCCTCACAAGTCCACAGGATCCTAACTTATCCGGGGTCAGCTCCTCAAACCGGGGCACAATGCGTCCCCCGGTGGCGATAGCAATGAGCTCCATCTCCGGGCCTCCCACCCATCGGACGGCTGGCAGACCTTCGGCCAGGAGAAGGTGGTTCGCCTCGTCGTCGAAGCCCCATTGGCAGATGGCTAGAGTTGCTCCAGCGTCCTAGGAATTGAGATAGCTGCTTTTAGATTGTTTTATCATGTATGGATATTTATAAGGAATGTTACTTGTGATATGACGGCAGATAGAAGAGTTTGGTAGCAGAACACTTGCTGCGTCGACTCCTAATAAATTATGATAAGGGCAGGAGGATGATGACAATAATAATTATGAAAATCCAAATTGAGTAGTTTGTACTTAAGTAACTGCCTCTTAGGTATAAAGATTAAGCAACGTTTGGCGGTTGGTGACCACCTTGTCAAGACGAGTTCCACCGTATTTCGGAAGGCATATTAAATTGGGGGGTCCCAGCTGTCATTTAAACATCTTGCAATCTTGAGGAGGTAAGATAGGCAGTCGCTCCTTGTGGCACACTGGTACTCAACTGCATCTGGTTAGACTGGAAGCCGACCCCAACTTAATTGGGAAAACACGAGGGAGATGCGACAAAATGCCTTACCTTAACTCTTCGCACCATCTCCAAGAACTTGTCGTGTTCGTACTGCCTGAGCTCGCGGTACTCGGCGGCTGAGCCTACTTGCAGCTTATGCTTGGTCTTCTCGGAGACAACTAACCTTAACTCTTCGCACCATCTCCAAGAACTTGTCGTGTTCGTACTGCCTGAGCTCGCGGTACTCGGCGGCTGAGCCTACTTGCAGCTTATGCTTGGTCTTCTCGGAGACAACTAACCTTAACTCTTCGCACCATCTCCAAGAACTTGTCGTGTTCGTACTGCCTGAGCTCGCGGTACTCGGCGGCTGAGCCTACTTGCAGCTTATGCTTGGTCTTCTCGGAGACAACTAACCTTAACTCTTCGCACCATCTCCAAGAACTTGTCGTGTTCGTACTGCCTGAGCTCGCGGTACTCGGCGGCTGAGCCTACTTGCAGCTTATGCTTGGTCTTGGGCTTGGGCGGCTCGAACGGGCAGGTGAGGATCGCGAGTTTTACGTCCTGTGGAGGTACAATGGAATTACAAACAGTCTTTTACCAATTTAGGGGATTGTCAAGTGTATAGTTATATTATGATAATTCAATTTTAGATTTTATCTGTGGGTAAAATTTGTTTTGTGCTGATTACTCTGAATATATTTAATTTACAGAAAAATTGCGTCGTTTATTGTAGACTAGCTGGTGCCCGCGACTTCGTCTGCGCAGGTTTAGTATTTCGAACAATATGTTTACAAATTGTAGCCTATGTGTTATTCTGATGTATAAGCTATATTATTGTAAAGTTTCATTAAAATCCATTCAGTAGTTTTTGCGTGAAAGAGTAACAAACATCCATACATCCATACATACAAACTTTCGCGTTTATAATATTAGTAGGATTATTTTACATAATTTTTTTTAACAGGTTTATTGACATAAAAGCAGTAAGTATCGAGATGTTTGCGAAAAACTGATTTCCATAACCTTCATTTAAGTCTTTGGACAATCAATGTCGCCTTTTCAATTGTATTTTCCGCAGATTGGTGTTTAAAATTAATAATATGACTTTGCCATAAATAAAATATGCATGTTGTTCTATTTGGTACTTGATTTTGCAAGTCTAGTTTTACTCACCCTCAACTGCTTAGGCATCTGCGGGTGGCTCATAGTCTTGTCGATGACAACTCCTCGGACCAGCATGGAGTCTTCCATGCGGCCTCCAACCTTGCCTTCAACCTTGATCAGCTCGAAGTTCACGTCGCGTTTCTCCAAGTCTGCTACTGAGAGCACCGCCTGAAAATGTGGGAAATTGATAGGAATGATGACGAATATATTTTTAGTACTTCACCCCCATCACCTTGTTGAAGAGAAAGGTACATTGGGCAGCATTATGGTAACGTCTATACATACTAATATTATAAAGCTGAAAAGTTTGTTTAAAACTCAGGAACTATCTATACATATATTGTACTGTATACAGTTGTAGATATACCATTTATCGGCGAAAGCTGTAGAGTACTTAAGAGCCAGTTTAGTGGAACTATTCGCGAAAGCTAGTATAATTTTTGGCTTATGTTTAACTGATCACCAGAAATAGTAACAAATAGCAGACAAAAATAGTAAATGATCACCAAAATGAAACTCGCATTTTAATGTAAAATGATAACCAAAGTTTTAACACTTTGCTATCCTATTTAAGTGAAATTACTCCAAAATAAATCATGCGCAAGCCAAAAATAGTAAATGATCACCAAAATTAAACCACCATTTTAAAGTAAAATGATAACCAAAGTTTTTACATTCTGCTATCCTATTTAAGCAAAATGAGTCCAAATAAATCATTGTTATCCCAAAAGTAGTAAATGATCACCAAAAGTAGTGAATGATCATCAAAATTATACCAGCTTTTTAATATAAAATGATAATCAAAGTTTTTACATCTTGCTATCCTGTTTAAGTAAACTGACTCCAAAAAAATAAGTTCGGCCTGATACAATAAATGTAATAACATTATGGGGACCCTTTTCCTGCACTAGGGTGGAAAATTGTCTATTGCATGCCTCTAAACAGTGCGATAAGAGTGTGTTTTCGAGGGAGTGTATTGAGAAACACATTCTTCTTCTTCTTTCTCCTGCCCTGTTCCCAATTTTACTTGGGGTCGGCGCAATATGTCATTTTCTTCCATTTTCCCCTGTCACTCGTCATACTGACACTCACGCATGCATTGCAAGCCGGACACATAACTTAATATGGCATCATAATACTTTGTTTGATAATAAGCCTACATTTTATGGCAATCACAGTGACTTATTTAGGCAAAAATAATATATTAATTTGGTCGTCAAGGGTTGGTGATCATTTACTAAATTTGGTGGTCGAATACAATTTAAAGTGAAGTCGTGACTAAAATAGCTGGTACTATTACATTTTTAGACTTTATTTTTCTGGTGTTCAGTAGATTTTTCTGGTTGCAAAACTAAGGGTATCAAAGCATTTTATGGTGGTCATTATATTTGTTCCCATAATTTTTTGCTAAATGTCGCCCGCGACTTTGTCCGCGCGGAAGAGATCCCTTGCTAACCACCATAATTTTTTGCAATAGGTACATGATTCAAAGTCCTTAATAAATAACAGAAAAAAAATTTATATATACTTACATCAACAGCAATCTCAGCCATCAACCGATGGCACTTCACCACGACCTTACTGCCGAGCGTTGTCATGGCAACCTTGATCAGATGCTCGCGAGTCTCCTTGTTAACGGGGAAAGCTTCACTGATGCCATCCAAGTGGGCCAGCGCGGTGGCTGCTGCCATCTCGAAGCCGTCGGCTACACGGATGGGGTGGATGCCCTTGTCCAGGAGATTGGAGGCCTGCTCCAAAAGGGCTCCTGTGGGTTGTGTAAGTTTGGTTTTAATAAAGATTGGTGTAATTTTTTACATATTCTAGATTATGTTACTGTGTGAGTTTGTCTGTAAATCTTCACTTATTGGAGAAATAAAATGCTAGAATTGGGATAGCCAGTCATGAAATATTATGTATTTTTGACATTGTGTATTTTAGTCATACAATATCTTGTGAGTTTGTCTTCCTGATTAATATGCATACTGTAAAAAGTACATTTAACTTTGCATGACCATTTTTGTACCTACTTTTAATCTGTAACCTTATTTTTAAGCATTCTTTTTTAAAGCAACAATTATTACAAGTCATGCTTCATAGGTACTACATTTTGACCATCAAACATTAATAATAGAGCAGTCGAAACCAACTTACCAGCCAAAACCACAACACCAGTGGTACCATCACCGATCTCATCGTCCTGACTTTGAGCCAACTGCACTAACAGCTTGCCGATCTGGTGTTCCACATCCATGAGCTTCAGGATGGTCGCTCCATCGTTGGTGACGGTCACATCTCCATCGGGGGAGACCATGAGCTTGTCCAGCCCACGAGGACCGAGGGAAGTGCGGAGGATGCTCGCGATTTGGCGGGCGGCTGAGATGTGCGACTGAGAAAAGAAGATTATGTTGTAATGTGAGATAAAAATATAGGGTGTTTTTTGTAAATTATTTATATGATATAGTTTTGTTTGGGTAAATTAAGTTTATCTTTTAGTCCGATTCATTTGTTTGTGACACTCTCATGGTTCTAGGGCCTGTTTTATTTAATAAGTGTATTTTGAAATCCTTACAAATACTTATACCCTGCAAATATTAACATATCATCACAGAATAAATGTTATATGCAAATTGATTTCTTACTGAGCACAATATTATGAGTCATTTAATAAAATTGTATGAAATTTATGATTATAGTTTTTACAATCTACTTTATTTATGTATTTTAATACTGAAACAATAATTTCAAAGATAACTCAAACATCTTTCTATCTCCAACTCATTTAATAAATGTTAGACTTTAATGTACCGATTAATATACGAGTTAAATTATTAGAACAAAGAAAATCTAATATCTATATAATCTAAACAAATAATTCCTTTATATATAAATATAACTGTAATACAGCCTTTTTCACTACAACAGAGAGTCTTACTAGGTTTATGACCCATTTAGACAGAATATGAAGTAGATATCGAGATAAAAATCGTACAGGTTGTCCGAATACTGATCATGTGATTCATAACACCTGACAGAACTATTGCATGTAACTTCAAAAATAAACCACAAATCTTCACTTTCTTGGTCTTCAAAGGTTCATAAGAAGATAAACTACAATATTAACCCAAGTTTCAGTGATTAATTTGTCAATTTTATGATATTTCTCGATTATTCGGAATTATGTTGACAAGATTAGGTTATACGTTTATTGAATCAGGTTTTCTGGAGTATTATGAAAAGCTATCGTATTATTATATTGAGAAGCGGTATATAGGGCCCTTAATTAGTGTTTAGAAGTTGCTATAGATTTATATAAAGTAGATAAATTGGAATTAATTACCTTCAAGGCATCGATACCGGTTAGCCTTTTCTGCTTATCTTGGTCTCTCAAAATGATAAATGGACGACCATATTCGTCAAAGGCCACCGCTCCGGGGAACAGAGCCATTTTTTATTATATTATCACTTCACAAACTCAAGATGAAAGCAGATTTAGTTTCATAGATTTTTACCAAAATCGAAACAAAAACCAAATGACAGTTCTGTAAATTGAATTTGACAATTGGCCATGTGACCACAGATTAGTTATTTAAAAATTCCGCTTCACGCAGAATCATGAAGTGGCTTTGATGTTAAATGTTAGTGAAAAGCCATAGCCTGTCGAGCTGCAGCTGGGCAAGGGCTGGCCCACGCTGGCCGGATTTTACAGTACTAGCATAGCGTACTAGCTAGGATAACACTACAATAGACATCGTAGGCAAATCGTTGAGCTCTTTCCACTGCAGATGTATCAGCCATATTACCCTAACGAACTGTTATATACGTGCCTATGTGAAGAGAAAATGGCAATATAACATTAATATTGCTTAGGAAGTTGGGCGGTAAAGAGGTCCTAAATTCTATTTTATATTTGCTATTATTTATCAATGCTGAGCAGGAGTTGAAGTCAGATCGACAAACGAAGCAGTGATCACGGCGTGGCGTGTTCACCGCTACAAGTAGGTGCCTGATAGAGGCACTGGAATCTTTTATGGTGCTCCCACATTGCCGTTAGAAAATGTTTAATAACGTTAGTAAACATTTGTTAGCAAACATTTAATCACAAATAAATTTTCATGTTAGAAAATGTTTAGTAATGTTAGTAAACATTTTATAACAAAACAAATTATAACAAAATAAAACATGTGTTATCTTTTGTTTGTAAACATTTTATAAGGGTGATGGCGGGATAGGCGGTGCGGTGCGGTGAGGGTTAGATGAAATCTTCCATTTTCGTGTAGACGTCCTCGGCCCTCAGAAGGCGAAACCAAACTGCGAGCCAATACTAGATGTTATAAAATGTTTAAACATTTTCCATCAATGTAGGAGCACTTATAACATGTAACAGTTTCTAACAAAGTGCAACAATTGTTAACATTTGTTAGTAAATGTTTTGGTGTTATAAAATGTTTACAAACATTTTATAACGGCAATGTGGGAGCACCATTTCGTGTCAACCTATCATTACAATCACACACATGACTATGTAATAATATTGAAACAACCGAAATAAGGAATAAATAACTTTATTTCATAATTTAACAGACCGTCTTCCAGGAAGGAGGTTTCGCATTATCATAAATAGTAGCAACGACGTAAAATAGACCAAACGCGCAAGCTATTAGAGTAATACCATACAAGATCCGATCACAAAACCCACCCTTCAAAAATACAGGGCGTCCATCTTCGCATTGAAAATCGGCTTGTAATTTCTTCAATTTCACCAAGCTTCGCTGTTGTAGCAGTGGAGGCGTGGTAGTAATGCCTCTTCGTAAATATCTTGCAACAATAGTGAGTAACATTATAATTTGATCCGTTCGGCAACGGTTTGTTGAATTAAATGATTTTTGAAAGCAATTTTGACAGATTTATATTTTTGTAGAACGTTTGGGTTTGCTTAGTGGCCAGTTGTTAGGGGTTTTTAAGTTACTGGCCATTTGGTTCATACAACCTTTTTGCTCGCTTTACAAACCTATTTCCCGTAGCTTTCAATTTATTAACCGACTTAAAAAAAGGCGGGGTTCTCAAGTCATCTATATTTTTGTCTTTGTTATTAGATTTCTTGAAGACGCCTGCGGACCGCTTGGAAATCTATTGCTACAGCTATCACTTTCGCTATCGCTAAAGCTACGCCTTGTTTATGTTTTCCAGCATTTTAGAGGCGAAATACAGAGTTTTCGCTGTGCAGGCGTTGGGGCACATTGGGCAGCATAGATGGTGCTACATTGTTTGTGCACTCAATGAAATACATAGAAATAAATAAAAAGACATAAATACGCAAAAATATGATTATATTGCTATCATCATAATTAATACATTATTATTCATATTCATAACATATGTCTTAGCTATCCTTCACAAATACACTTTCGACAATGTCCTCACTGTTCGACCGAAAACTTTTACCGAGCGACAGAAGACTTAATCTGAAGACTTCCTCGCTCGTTTTCGACGTTATATATCGAATCTTTCGAAAGCTAATGCCTTCCCTTCTTCTTCATATTCTTCTTTCGTCACACAAAACGAATAAAAATCAGGATCTCGAAATATCTGCTTTCCCCCCTCCCAGGCATAAGTCAACGGATTTTCCGCTTTCGTAACGTTGACATCGAAATGATCCAACGCGAAGGATCGGACCTCATTGTAGACTCTGTCTCGGAAACCAGGGAACATAGCATTGCCTCCATACAAAACGATATTCTCTAACAAACTCTCTGTATGTTCCTCTGGGCAGGCTGCAATTGAGTTCATTATAGCTTCTGGTATGCCCATCTGAGGGATGCCCACATCAGAAGGGTGGAATAGCAGTTCAGGTATAGCGAATCTTTCGTTGTTTAAGCGAAGAGTTTGCTGTTCTAATTCTTCGTCCGGTTTGACGATGTCTCGTAGGAACCCGCGCCGGATTGACGTGTAGTCCGGTAGAACGTAGTCTTTGACTATCGTATTTTCTGGGCCTGGAATTTTAAAAGAGAGTTTAGTAGACAACTGACGAATATGTCCAATATTTTGGGTGGAATGGTTAAAGAAGAGTTCGTGGCTAGGTAACAGCTGCAAGAGTCGATCGATCATTGTGGATCGTTTTTCGGAAGACACGTTGAATTGCTGAATCTTGAACTTTTTTGTGCATGTTTGGGTTTATTAAGGGTAGTCAGAAACGACCAGACGCAGCACCGATATTTTCGTACAATACATATTAGCGTTTTATACGCGTTTGAAGATCTGTTTTTGTGAGAGAGTGAAAATCGCGTATGAGCACGTTACGAGTGTTGATACGTTTACAATCCTGTATAAGTATGAGCCTCTGTTAAGGTACCTACATTCCCGGCACGTGCCGCAACTGCACTACTGGTTTGTGGTTTGATTTATATGAAATCGATTTGGATCGGACCAGCAGCAACGCGTGCAGTCGCCCTCAGATAACGACCGATTACATGCTGTAGTCTGCGAGCTCGCTTCCGAAAGGTACATATACTGATTCGAGAGAACACGTCGGAAAATGCGCGCAAGCTAAACCCAAATTATGAGAAAAAAAAGCGTTGGTCTGAAATCACCCTTATACAGCATGTGTAACCTAATCACATTAAATACTATCAAATATACTTTAAGGCCTCTGCCCCGAATTTTGCGGGCAGCGGGGCGGCAGCGGCGGCGGCGCGGGCGGTCACCGTTTTGACTGGAGCTCACCGCTCGTCGCCCGCTCCCGCGCCGCTGTATTCGAGGGCCGGTCCATTTGATTATACGCGTAAGATCCTGCCGCTCCCGCGCCGCCGCCGCTGCCCGCAAAATTCGAGGCAGAGGCCTAAGATATTCTATGGCGAATTGTAAAAAAAATAACCTAATCCATTCAGTGGTTTAGCCATAGGAGTCATTGTTCAGTCATTATTTATAATTTACAACATCATGTATAAAGCAGAGATAAAGTAAGAAGTATCAAATGTTTGACCAGTTGACAGCTGTCTGTTTTCAAGGGAGATTTCAGTATATAGTTTGTTATATGGTGTTCTAATTCTCACACATTTTTATTCTATCTACTTTGTTTGAAAAATTCATTTATTTTTACTTTTCCTATTTTTAATTCTTTGTGTAAATGGACATATATAAACTAGTATATTATCGTATTTGATTTAATGTGTTTAGGTACGACACACCCAATATAAGAGGTGGTACTTTAATTCGTCCACCATCCATTACCATTATGAGGGGTGGTGATGTGTGTCAGGGAAGTAGGAAGGTTGAAAGAACCTTATTGGTCAAGAATTTATACATTGCAGTCAGCACAGCATGTCTTCTTTCATATATTCCTATCTGACATCATCTCACAAGTAAGGAACAGTTCCTTGTGAGACAATACTAGTGCATTTTATATAAATCCTTAAACTCTTAAGCAATGTTTATGCTACAAAGGCTCTTTCTACATTAACACCGCTTGCTGTAAGGCAAGTCTCCATGCTGTCCATGTACAATGGACCCCCTGCCTGACAAACTACCAGAACCCACTTATAGCACAATATTTCTTGAAATGAAATAAGGCTCACCTTTCTTTCTCGCAATTTCCATATCTGCTAAAAAGTCTTGAGAGACAAAACATGAATCCTCCTTTGCCTGGTTAATTACAAAAGTCTCATCCATCACATTGAGCTGTCTATATGATAGAACCTCTTTCAAATGATTTGTGAGCACTTTCCCACCCACATCTATCCGTCTTATGCCCTCCCGGTACTTTTTGCCATCAATGTAAGGAACTATGTTTGTAAAACTGTACCCAGTGTCAACTACGAGTGTGCATTTGTTTTTATGGTCTTTCCTGTACTTGTAATCAGCTAAATCTGTAGCATTTATTCTTAATAACGACGTGCATTCGTATTCCTCAAAGAAAATTTCAGTCATGGCCTCCTGTATGGAGGCAAAGTTAAATAATGGCTCTGTTATAATCAAAGGTGTCTCGCTAAAGTTCACAGGACAGCATTCCTTGCTAAACATGTAGTCCCAAACAGTTTTTTGGGTGTCCCAGTTGATAAGAAAACCTCTTTGGAAAGGAAGAATGTAGAATAGTCCAGAGGCGTCGCGACAATCGTCTATCTGTGACCCAATGAATGGACGCCGTCTTTCTGACTTTGCTTTCATGATGCAGTTGGGGACAACTTTTGGCTCCATGTTGGAGAACCCCACCTTAGCAGTATAGCCCCCATTGTCGAGGATATAACAAGATGTTTCAGACATTGTTGATACACTTTTAGGTTACCGGTTGAATGTTTCTAAGACGAATATACATTTATACTCATAAATTATTGATGAAGAACATTTCTCACACGCAGTACTCAGTTCAAAGACTTCGTTAATTAAACATTTTAATGGAAAATCGCCAACATAAAACCGACGCTTCATAAAACAAAACAATTTGTAATGTCAAAAGATGACAGTGACAGAAAAGCGATTTGACACAATTTTTTTTTGTTATTGCGGAAGGGGATTCGAGCATTTTAAGCATTTGGTCAAAGTAAGTTGACGTTTAGCTACTTAGATCTTTGCCATTAGTTTTGTCGGCCCTCATAATTTAAGGCCTTTCTTTCTCCTGATCTGAGTTGGTTTATGAGTTATGAAATGACGAAGGGTTACTTTATTGGCAAGACTCTTTTGGAACAATGCAATGGCCCTTAAGTACCAACCTTACCAAGATACCAAGCAATTTCAGGCCATAGGCCACTGAACTTATTTCTTAACTCAAGCCAACAGGTTCTGTAAAAGAAAATCATTAGCCTGATATCAATGTCAAGCACAGTCTGTACATGGCTTTGTATGTACAGACTGAACTTAACTAAGTTCGAAAGGCACGAACATAGGTACTCGTTGAGAAAAATAAAACAAACAACCAGTAACTCTAAACGGAATTTATTAAATCATAAATTATGATTAAAATATACAGTTTGCTAGCTTAACCCTAAAACATTTTGATGCGGCAACGTGGATGCTAGAAGCTTACCTGTAAAAAAATGAAAATAAACACATGAACATGGCAGGTAATTATGAATTCATCCACAGTGTGCAACTCTTGAGACAGCTCTTAATTTTGTGAACATCTAGTAGTTAAAACACTGTGAGAGACTGTCTCAAGTATGAGTGTGCAGGTTTGATTCTGGACCAGTCCAGAACCAATGTATCTCATCCAAGTACATAATGTAGTAGTTCTTATTACAATAAATTCCACATCATAGGCTGTCAGGTGGATTCGAAAAATTTCTGACACTAGGGCTTGTGGTGATTAGACCTTCAGTTCGCTGGATAAGAAGTCTGGTCACCAAAGACTGATTTAAAAGTTGTATGTTAGAGCACAGATATACATGAGCCACAATTGATTTTCTATTGTTTTTTAATTAGAAAATAGTGTTAAGGAAAAGCTCTTGAAGAAACCACACATTTACGTTTGAAATGGCCAATACATTGAGCAAGCATAGTGATTAACACTCAATCCTTGACAGTATGAGAATAGGATTATGCCCTGCAGAGAGACAATAAAGTCTGACAATAAAACCTCTTTTGCTAACCCATAGAGTAAATAAGCCACAATAATTACTTCTTCAAAAGCTGGTGACGGCAGATGAGGTAAGGGGCAGCCAGACCGGAGCCAAAGAATGCAATGAAGTAGACAGTCAGCTTGTAGCGGTTGGAGATGTCGAAGGGCAGGTTCTGAAACATTTTGGGTAAACATTTTAATATGCATGCCTAAAAAAGTTGATAAAAAAATTGTTTACATTGTCTTTCCTGGGTTCTGTTTACATAGAGAGGCAAAAGATTTGTGATTGATCTTTTACATAATTTATTGTACTCAACTGAAGTTCGATGAAATAAAGGCAAATCAATATTTTTTGTTCTGATAGAGTCAAAGTCAAAGTCAAAAGTCAAAGTCAAATCATTTATTTCATTTAGGCCTTTACAAGCACTTATGAACGTCAAAATTATAACTAAGTTTGATTCTAGTTGCCCATTCCAAAAGTAGCTTCCTATGGAGAAGAACGGGCAAGAAACTCCATGGTTACTCTTTTTAAAAATAATATAGTATTACAATTTGTATGTATTGATACATACAGTAAAAGCATGCGAAGATCATGTAGAATCGCAAAGACAAATGAGGATAAAGTGACAATTAAAATGCTACATGGTGTTCACATTTACAAATTGGTTTATATTTTGGTACAAAGTTACAAACAAATAATCAAAAGATGAATACAATTTTATTTGCTGGTGTAATTTTAATTTGTTAATTAATTCGATATTGTCAGTATGTCCTATGGAGCAGGACCAGCATGTTTCCAAGCATTTTTATCTTGAATGTAATCTTCTAATTTATAATATGCTTGCTTACAAAGTGTGGCTTTTATATGAGTTTTAAACCGCATGTCATTTAGTTCCAGAATGTTGTCTGGTATTTTATTATAACATTTGACACAATATCCCATGAAAGATGTATGTACTTTAGATAATCTAAACTGCGGGATAGCTATCTTATTTTTATTTCTAGTGTTATAATTATGTCTATCACATATTTTTTCAAACAAATGTAAGTTTTTCCTAACATACATGATATTTTCATAAATAAATTGGCAAGGTACGGTCATGATATTAATTTTTTTAAACAGTTCCCTAAGAGATTCACGACTACGTAAGTTGTACATAGCTCTGACAGCTCGCTTTTGCAAGATAAATATGCATTCAATGTCAGCAGCTCGTCCCCACAGCAGAATGCCGTACGACATGATGCTGTGGAAGTAACTAAAATATACCAGTCTAGCTGTTTCTATGTCCGCTAGCTGCCTCATCTTTCTAATAGCATAGGCGGCCGAGCTAAGACGACCCGCAAGAGATGTAATGTGGGGTCCCCACTGTAGTTTTTTGTCAAGAGTGATTCCCAGGAAAACTGTTTGATTTATAAATTCTAGTTTTTCACTATTAAGTATAATGTCACATTCACTACTTTTTACATTTGGCAATGAAAATCGAATGCATTTTGTTTTTTTTTCATTAAGAGCCAAGTTATTTGCGTTGAACCAATTTTGAACCTGGAGAATGGAATTGTTTACGTCGTCTAAGGTACGTCTACGTCGATCAATATTAAAAATAAGAGAAGTGTCATCGGCAAACAACACCATTTTAGGTTGATTATCAAATAAGTAGGGCAAATCATTTATGTAAACTAAAAAGAGGAACGGACCTAATATAGAACCTTGTGGTACGCCCATTGCCATCACTGAACCTCGTGAGTTTACGCCGTTTACTTGAACTTTAAGTTGCCGACCATTTAGATATGATTTTAACAGCTGGAGAGAAGTATCTCTTATTCCGTAATGCTCTAGCTTTCGCAAAAGCGTTTCGTGATTTACACAGTCAAACGCTTTTGAGAGATCGCAGAAGATTCCAATAGAGTCTTCAGCTTCCTCCCAAGCCTTAAAGATGTGCTTGATCAAAGTTACACCAGCATCGGTTGTACAGCGACCTTTAGTGAAACCGTATTGTTCTTTGTGAAAGATGGAGTTTTTATTGAAATGGCGCAACATCTGTTCAAGCATCAACTTTTCAAATACCTTGCTGAGAACCGGTAAGACAGAAACGGGTCTGTAGTTATTCGATTCCTTACTATTTCCCGATTTGAATAAAGGAACTACTTTGCTGTGTTTCATTAAGTCAGGAAACACGCCTTGGTCTACGCTAACATTAAATATGTAAGTTAAATAAGGTGCAATTGTTTCAATAATTGACCTACATACCTTGACAGACATACCCCACAGATCTTCTGTTGATTTTATTTTAAGATCTTTAAAGGCTTTAATAATAGCCTCGGGGCTGGTATGTTGAAATTTAAATAGTAAAGAGCATGGTTTAACATGTTTTTTGAGTAGATCGATAGACACGGTGGTGGAAGAATTTAGTGCTTTTGTCGTCTCGAAAGGTATTTTAGTGAAGAATGCTTCAAACTCTTGAGCTACTTCAAGGTTACTGCTGATGGGACCTTTATCAGTTTCTAGACTTAAATCAGTTTTTCGAACTTTTCGTCTCCCTGTTTCGTTGTTAATTACTGTCCAAGTAGTTTTTATTTTATCATCAGCATATTTTATTTTATTTCTAATATGAATAGATTTTGCCTGTTTACAAACGGTTTTAAATATTTTTGAATATTTTGAGACGTGAACTTAACCTATGACATTTGGGTAATGAACTTTGCAATTTGTTTTAAGTATTTAGAAAGTAATTTTTACAGTAATTGGATTGGAATTAAAGGGAAATAATTAATTAGATATTAATTTAACTATAATAAAAACAATTGACGCATTCCAAGATTATGTAATGACGTAAAATTTTGAATATAGAACTTACCTCGCCAGGGACACCACCGTGGGAGTGGTTCCTCACCATGGTGGTGATGGCATTCCTGCCAAGTTTGTTTGAAATACGGGCTAAGGGAGCAAACATTTTGTTATTACAAGATTTCCTTGACAAATCTCGCGAAAAACAGAAAATTCGATTTCCTTCACGAAAAGTGGTGAACTTTTAATCGAAACTACCACTGCGTTCCCAATACTCCCGTGTTTTTAATTTTTTTGGTAGATTCTGAAATGAACGCGACTATATTTTGGGAAAAATGAAACTGCTTCTAGTATTTTCTATGAGTTATATTTGAGATTTATCTACATAGTTACAGTATTGTTTAATTATTTACGTAACCAACTCCAGCTCCAGCAGAAGTTACCTGAAAAAATAATTATAATTTTAGGTTTATTACGATGTCTCGAGAGGTTTTAGGGATCGCAAAAAAAGATCACCACAAAAGATCAACACTGCCTATCCCTACAGAAGGCATTGAAGTGTTGATTTCATATTATTTACTACCTGAAGGGACAAATAGGTACATTCCGTGGTACATTCATTCAAATCACATTGGCCAAGGGCACACATCAAGTTATTCAGTCTTCAAGCTCATGTTTCTCTGAACACAATGAGCAATAAACTGTCTATATGGGCATTATATGAGGCTTCGTAGATTGTTACCTATTATACTACGGTCGCTTCTTATTTCAAGATAAATCTTTATACAGCTTTGAAAAACTTAAGATTTACGTTAAAACTAATAAAAAAGTAATTGGAAAACAAACTTGATATCAATTAACTTTATCTAAAATTGAAACACGAAGACCGTTACCGAAAACCTAATTTCAGATTGCTTATGAGGCTTAATCCACTACTTAAGTTACATAATTATGTAAATCACCACATTTTTTTACTATGAGATTTTCAAAGTAAATAATAAGTACCCATTGGTCTGACTGGTCTGACCCTTTAGGACAGAACCATATAAATATTTAAAAAATACTTATGGTTTGAATAAACAGTGAAAAAGGTTGTGTAAGCATCCCACATTTCTAGCCTACCCCCGCCCAATATAAGGGCATAGGAATGTTTGCGTGTTGTCGAACAATAATAGGTGTAGGTGACACAAATATGTATATTCGCAGACAAATAGCAATTAGGCTAATAACTTCGTTTTAGTGGCACAAAAAATGGTAACTGTACCTACGCGTGTTTGACAAAAAAGACATAAGATACTAATCTCTTTCTTAGACAAATAAAATTGGTATCACCTAAGGTGGTTTTTTGGCGAAAATTAAGGAAATAAAGATTGAAAAAAATTTAAACATTTTGTGATTAGATGAGAACGCAAATTGTTTCCCATGTTGAGAGCTGGGTCCTGGCCACATTGAGTTTCATTAGGTCTCTTTCGTAAACACTTTCAAATTCTCATCTCCGCCGAATTTTAACAGAATTTGCGAAAGATAGTTCTTTGCCAAAAGCAGTTTACATTACTCACCAAGTTAATTTCTGATCTATGTGCTGTTCTTGTTCATCTGGTGCCACAGCACGACGAAGGGTGCTGCGAGGCCGGTGCCCACGAACCAGAAGAAGTTGACGGTCAGACGCGTGCGGTTGTGGATGTCAAATGGAAGGTTCTGGAATGAGATCACATTGCAATGTTAGGTTACAGTTTTGTCTTGAAGGTCCTCGTGGTGACAATTGGCGGCGGCGATCTCTTAAGTAGGCCCTGGTTTAAGCCATGGGCTGGGGTGATAGGAATGGGCTCCTCAGTCATGCTGGAGAGAAGGAGGTGGCGGTTTTTCGAAAAATTTACCGCTGCTCTGGTACATAAAGGGCTTACGAAGGAACATGGATTTTAGTCAGTAAGAGTGTAACACTCCCTCACGCTGCACCCATAGGGGAAAGGGTTATATGATGACTTTCCAATGTATTAGAATTTACCCAGGAATGGGTAGTATCTTTCGGGAAGCGAGCAAAATTGCGGGAAAAAATTATACTAAAATTGTACAAAGTGGGAAATTTATAAAAGAATTTTGTAGGACCTAGTGCGTTACGATATTTTTTTATCTTTGACGTCTTCTTCACATGGTCATTTATCTGTTTACCAAAATAATTAACTGAATGGGTTTTATGTAAGACTGATAGATATATAGGTGCCTAACCTAGTTGCAGTAGTTACTTAAAACCCAAAGTAAACTTACAAAACTATTCGCCGAGGCAAGGTTTTATTTCCCTTATCAAAATGAAAACTACTATTGGTAGCTACCTTTTCCAGAGCCTTTCAAACTGATTAGTTTTTTTACGATTATAGTGAGAGATATGCCGTTTTCTCGTAAGTAATTATTACCTATGTTTACGTTTTGTGTAATTGAATTAAGTATATTTGTACCTATGTGCATGTGTGGTATATTTACGTAGTATGTGAATGTAAGTTTAACAAACACGGCTTTGGTAAACATGCATTCATTGAGACTGTTATGAGTATGACTTGTGGCTAATTATGTGGTCACGTCATAAAGTTTATTGAATGCTTCTTAGCTTTTTATTTCGTGTGTTTTTCACTTCGTACTTAAGTAACAATTTTGTTGATGTTAAGAAAGTGAAAAAAAAAATAGAAGAATTCAGTAGACCTTAAATTCTTTGATCTGCAAAAACTGAAGTTATGGATGACAATGGTAGTCTCAGCGGTACCTACAGCAGAGAAGAGGATCTATATAGGGAAGAGATCAGTCTCCGGGTGTGAATTAATGCAAGCTGGAGAGCCTAAAACCTATTAACCTGCTTAAATTAAATTCAACGCATCTAGCTCTGTTAAAACTTGATTATTAAGTACCAACCAGAAATCGCGTACATAATATAACATTAAACCTTAATGTTTAATTTACATGTGAAAATAATTAAGTAAGCGAAGTTAGTATATTGACCAATGAGTACCATTGCATATCTACCTAAATATCATATAGGTGGTGTCGACTTATATGGAATGTAATCGATACATGATAACGAATCAATAAACTTCTTTTATAAAAGTCTCCTTGCACAATATACCTACAGTGAATTTATTATTTCTGCCTAGCCGTTCACCCTATATTATGATCTAAAAGAACTGAAATTAACAACGTATATAGCACTTGAGACATTTCAAAAGATCAGAAACGTGTTCTGACCAAAGAAGAAATTACGTAACAAAAAAATCTGGACTTACCTCTCCGGGAACACCTCCATGGGAACCGTTCCTGATGAAACTCCTCATCACATTCCTTCCTGACTGGTTTGAAATCCTCGCTAGTGGACCCAACATTTTGACTTTTTTCCCTTTACAGACTGAACAAAATGGCCAGGTATACAGGTAGATAAGATAATCGTATCCGATATTGGGTATTGACTGCCCGGCGCGAGCTGATAAGCTTACTGGAGTGTTTAAAGCAAATAAGTGCGTTGGTATAATCCGCCAATATGATGTTGATGTAGTGTGTGGCCTGTCTGAGTGTGTATGAGAACCTTTTTAAACTGATTGGGTTGTTATGTTGTGGGTCAATGAAATTAATAGACATTTTTGAAATGTCTGGTATTTTAAATTATTGTTTTAAGGTGGCCCTATGTACATACTTAGCTGGTTACAGCAAAGTTAAAACAGCATAAATCATAATGATTACTCTTCTTCAAACATTATCAGAACTTGTCTTAAGGTATGATAGCAGTAAATTAAAACTTAGGTTTAAAGTATGCCTAATGAACAGTAGGTTCAAGACAAAATAGGAGAATATATCAACAGTCAAGATAAAAAAGTGGGCGACTATGAAATATCATTATTTATTAAGGTTTGCGAAACATTCGGCAGCAGCGATTTATTAATAATTCCAAATTATAAAATTTACTGCAACACGCCCAAAATATTGACTCATTTAATAAGGAAGGAAAAACTTGAATATACACATCGTATTGATTTTGTTAGTTCAAAACAATATTCTGAGAACTTTTCCTCAAATGTTTTACAATTTAAATGCCAACTAGATTTATTTATTCCATGCTTACATTTTTTCAAATGTCAAGTGTCAACTTAGAACGTTGTTGTTTATAGTTGAGTCTTTTAGCCATTCGTTATAGTAAATTAAATCTAAGTATAATGGATATTTCAAAGATAAAAATTAAACAACTCCTCGTATCAACTTCAAGAAAATAGTAGCGTTTTCATTTAGTAGAATGGCAATTTGCGAATGACATTTTTGCGTGCCGAAGTGGCAACATAGGATCTGCCATTTTAAAAAAAAGAAACAGTCGGCCACGCTTGCTACAGAAATCATTTCACTTTTTGGGGGCCTATTTTCCCCCTTTACGTTTAGTTCCAATATTGCTGTAATTACCTCATTACCAGAGCAAAACTTTAAATCGTAAGTCAAAATTTGAAATGGCCGACTTAGACGATTTCTTCGCGAAAAAAGATCGCAAAAAGTCAAAGGCAGTGAAAAAGTTCGCTACAGCCGATGAGTTAGCCAAAAAATTGGACGACCCAAAACAGAAATCAGATGTTAGGCCGAAGAAGGAGCGGCCGGCTCAGGAGGGAGAGGAAGGAGGCCGAGCAGGGGTGAGTTCTGATACCAAACATTAGTATATTATCTCAAGTTCGACTCATTCGTGTGACTGGGCGATTCGTGGTCAATTTGATGATTGTTTAAGTCTTGTCCATTTCGCGGTGACTAATGTCTACTTCTCGTCTCACTAGCACTATTGACCTGGTTTTGTATGAAAATCTGGCAATTTTAGTAGGTCGTCTTCAATAAGCGTAATTTTGGGCTATTAACATGTGTGTCGTGCTGGTTTTTCATGCAGAAGCTGTCTTTTGTCGTAGACGTGTCTTCTCAGACGAAGCTGCAATGTCATTCATGGCAATAAAGAAACATGATAGGTTATGTTCAACATATCACTGTTTTATCTGAACAATTTACCAAGACTAATTTCACTCAAATGAAAATTACTTATGTGTGCAATATTAATCAGCAGAACACACAGAAATTACAATAAAAGCTAACAAGTAGAAAGTAAAGAACAATCATGAAATTAGTCATGAGTTATCCATAGACATCACTACTGCTTAATTGTCTATTGTCTGCAAAATGCAAAGGAAACTGGATACAGCCAAATACATGATTTCATGCAACCTACTTTGTGTTTATAAGTGAAACACTATCTTAACTGCACATGTAATAATAATAAACAACTTTATGTAAACAACTCAAACAATTAAATCCCTATGTATGTATATTTATACTCCAGCAATTCAATTATTGAAGTCTCATAAATATTTATGCAGTATTTAAGGAAAATAATTTTGTCAGATAGCAAAATGTATTTTAACCATAATCTTGTGATGCTTGGTTATTGGTACTGAAATTATTGATTAAACCAGTCTCATTTTAGTTAAAAACATATTCATATTGTGAGATTGAATTTAAGATTTGACATGAAGGACGATAATGTTTAGAGAATTATAAGGCTTTTTTGAGAAAAAATTAAAACGTAAATAGTCCATTAAGAGTGAGTTCAATAAAACACATTTTCTTTCTTCTCTTTTTTTCTTTAAATTTTTTGTCTCAAGCACTCTTCAAAGTGAATTGGTAAAAAAAAGATAGTCTCTTCAAAGTATGAATTTGTAAATAGTGACTTTAAGTAAGGGTGAATAAAACCATTTAACTAAAACAATAACTAAATCATAACCAGCCCTATACTTGGCACTCATTGGTTAAATCAGCAATTTGACAACTAAATGTTTGATATCTTTGTAATTAAATGATGCAATTAATAATACATAATGAATTTTGAATAACAAAATGGTCAATTTTAAATACTTCTTAGTACACATGGCTACACATCAAGCTATATAAAATCGGTTTGTCTTGGACTCGCTTTATGTGATCATTTTAGATATTGAAAGGTCATTTTATAATAGACTAGCTTCTGCCAGCTGTTTCACCTGCATCCCGTGGGAACCTCTGCATGAACCTGGATAAAAAGTAGCCTATAGCCTTCCTCGATAGATGGGCTATCTAACACTGAGAGAATTTTTCAAATCGGGCAAGTAGTTCCTTTCTGAGATTAGCGTGTTCAAGCATAATAGAATTGTATAGCTTGTAGCAGTTTGCACTACCTTCCTTGTAAATCATCATTTTTGTTGTATCCTTATACATATTTATCTCAAAGTTATAAGTTGTAAGTATATTGTGTTTTTTATGTCCAATGCCACTTGTCACCAGTATTTATTTATTATGCATGCTCTTGATGGAAAAATATAATATTGTTTTCTCCTTGTAAATACATATATATCTATGTCTGTTGTTGAGGCGTAATGTATGTGCATAAATATTTTTTTGAACTATACATTTTTTCTTTTGTTGAAGTTTATACTGGCACTTAACATTGTCGAAAGTAAATATTTAATTTGGGATTTGTAACCTAAGTTGCCAAAACAATTGGATAAAAAGTAGTTTGGTGTCCAAATTCCTTATTTGTTGTAAAAAAGTTGTTGAAGTGACTGATAACTGACCTTTACTTTCTTTTTAACAACATTAGTAAATCATTTGAAATGTCAAGAACTATTTATGGTGTCAATTTTTTTCGCTAAAATGATAGGTTTATATAAAAGAGGCACAAAAAATCCATCTTTCATGGAAACCATTGTCATAGCAAACTTGTCTAACCTTGTTTTAAAAACATTAATATTTAATGTAAAACTATTAAGCAATCAATGATAATATTAATGGCGTCATCTCATCTCTAGACTGTCTCAATTTATTATCAATGTTTTGACTTGAGGAATTTTTAAACAAAACGTTATGTTTTTAAGTGAAGGTAGAAGTTTTTTATTTGCATTTTTTAAGTTTTACAATATTTTGTGTATTGTAAAAAGAAAGTGCATCTTGTGTGATTAGTTTTTATTTGATTAAAACTGTAGACAAGTCTAAAAGTTTGTAATACATTGCTATTTAATTTTTGTCAATTATGTTTTTTTCTATATATTTTTTTGTTTGTAATTCTGTGCTGTGTGCCAATAAATAAACAGTCTTATCATGTTTATGTATTTATGTAGATTCAGTTGGCCTTTACGGTCTGGGGAATCCCCTGCTTTCATATAGATCCTTAGACAGGAAACAATCGCAATTTACCATTTAAATAAATTGTAATGTAAGTCTGTTTAGAGGGGCTATACCAAATACCCTGTAAAATGAACATACAATAATAAATTCTACTCTCACTTTCACTCATAGATCGGAATAATTTATTTTTCATCAATTTGTCACTAAAAATATTGTTCATACATGTATTTGTTAGCATCGCAAAATAAATAGACATTACCAATAATAGTAAAAATACTATAGTATGCAATTCTCTGTCATTCCTATGTACAGTCAACTTCAGGTCAATGGTAACAGTTTTTTAGGAAAATCATATTTATTACTATTGAGTTAAGGACGGTGCATGACAGTTACCACTGATGTGCAGTCTACCGTACCAAGTTGCTTTAAAGATATCCTTAAAATCCAGGGATTATAGACCCATTATAGATACAGTATCTACATATCATTTGATGCACAAAAGTAATGAACTCTATCAGCAGATATATACTCACCACAAGATATGATTGACATCCGGTGATGGGATTATCAAAATAAGTTGTATGTTTAGTGATTCACTTTTTTTCGTATTTACTATCTTTTATCCTGCAATTTAAATATGTACTAGAGATCTAACTTTAAGGCGGATGTTCTCACTTTTGTAAACACCTTCAAATCAGGCATGATTTGAAGGTGTTTACAAAAGTAGGCTATAATCATCTAGAGTTCCTTCCAATCGTTTTTATTTTTACATAAACCATAATTTTTTTTTATGGACTTCAAGCACTATGATATTACAAGAGAGTCGTATGCTGTTGGGTCAGTTGTCACCAAAGAGTGTTGATGCCAAAATGTTTAACAAAAATAAAAATATTTTTTCTGTAGGTTTTCATAAATGCCCAAAAATATTGGTTTCATGTAAACTTTTTACTTTGTAATTTCAAAAGCTATTTATATTAACAAAAAATCCTTCTCCAATCATTCCAGGAAGAGGAAGAATGGAAGGAGTACGAAGAACCGGTGAAGGACTACACTGGGCTGAAGATTCAGGTGCTGCAGGGCGGGAACGGACAGCAGGGCGAGTCGGGCCGCGACTCTGCCTCCGAGGACACCGCCCCTGAGGGAGGGAAGGTCAAGGGACCGTGGAATAAGCCTGTATGTATTCATTTTGTCGTAAAACTCGATGGCTGTCCTCAACTAAATTCGGAGCGCTGTGGCCTGTGGCCCATAGATGCTTAAAAAAAATTGCCAACTATGACTACCTGTTTCTTGTCGTGAAAATAGGTCATGCATTTGGACAAAAACACCCAAATACGATCATGTAGTCCAACCACATGATACACTATTTCTTTTGTTTTTTGTCTCATTTATTTGTGACAATGAATTTGATCAATCTTTCGAAAACAAATTACATCAGTTGTATTAGTTAAACTTATAGCCCTTCCTAACTTTATCTAATAAACATTATAATCATATACCATATAACTTATAGCAACCGGAAGTGGAAGCGCCGGCGCCGCCGCCCGTCGAGGAGCCGAAGCCCCGCGAGGTGAAGCCGGCGACCTACGTGCCGCCGTCCTCGCGTCAGCGGCCCATTGAGAACGTTCGCAGGAGTACGGTAAGATTGTGGTGGCTTTCAAGGTGGTTTAGGACAGGAATAAGTTAAAAACTGGGTCAGTGCGAAGACAAATATTTTTCCTTCTCATATTTTGAGGAAACCTGGACTATAAAGTCTGATAGCTATGTCACCAATCCGCTTTGAGCAAGAGTGGTGATTAATGCTCAATTCTTCTCTGTGTGAGAGAAGGCCTGAGTGTGATGATTATTTTTTTTTCTTGCGACTGGTCTGAATACGTCTGCCGAATGCATCTAGACTGGTCAATATTGTCACCCAGTGGATACTTCAAAACAGTAGGTGTAGGCCCTAAAAGAGTGTACGAGATCTGTCGGTGGGATCACTCAGAGATCTAGAGGTGTATAGTCGACATGGAATGGCTTTTGCTCAACTGTCAATCCAGGATGGCTAGCAAAAAAAAATTTTCTTCATGTGATATTAAGTGCGTTATTATGTATTTACAGAAGCACGCTCCCGACATCCACAACGACGACTACTTCCCGGTGCTGGGCGCGAGCGCCAAGCGCGGCGGCGGCGGCTGGAGCACGGCCGGCGCCGGCGCCGCGCGCGAGCCCTCCGCGCCGCGCCAGCCGCTCGCGCTCGGCAACCGCTTCACCTCGCTGCAGGACGACAGCTAGCCAGGTGATAATCTCCTAACCCACACAACAACTGAGTGCCTAGTGCGAGTTTTGCAAGTTAACTTTTTAGATGCGAAGATTATCATGCTATTGAATCACGTAGAACTAATCTTAGAATTGTTTTTTAATAAAGACTGTCATCGATACTTGGTCGTATTACACTTGCGCTCACTTATACGAGTATAAGTATTATTAACCGGCAAATTATCTAAATCATGTGTCGTAGCACACGACTCTTTATTTGATAGCATCGGCGCTGCATGGCACGGGTTCAATTCCCGCACAGAATAACTTTAATTGTGCCAGAGCTGGCGTCCAATATCAAATTTTATATTTTGAGCTAAAGTTCCATTATTGTTAAGCCCATTTTCACAACTCAGATTTGTTCAATTTTCTAAGTAAACTTGGACTTTAAAGTCCCCTAGTTATCAGAGAGATTTGTGAGTTTTTTTATATTTTCTTGTATTATTTGTAATACCAGTTGAGAACTCAATCAACATTTTGTTTACAGGTAACACAGAGCCACAACGTGATACGCTGCATTAAAGTGAAGTGTCAATATGGACTTGTAAGCGAAGCCTGGCGCATAGCATATACAATATATTACCTATACAACACACACTCATACAGACAGAACAACATGCATTTCCGATTATGTAGCCCCATGCAGGATTCACAAAATGGCGGCTAGACAGTTGCTATACCGACTATAAATGTTACAAACTACTCTTCAGTGCTGTTATTTGTTAAGCCAGTAATGTTTAATCGTTACCACATCTCGGAGACGTCCGTTTCGTATGAATTGTAGACAATAAAATTAATGCCTAAAGTGCTTTCTCCACATAAATGTAAGGACGGATGTTACGAACACTTTTTACAACACAATATGGCAACTGTCTTAAAAAAAGTGTAAAAGCAAGAAATGAATGTGCGATTTGTTATTTTTTATGTTTATATTGATAAATAAATATTTAAAAAAGTGTCTCGTATGCGTGGAAATGGACATTTAGGGAAAAAAAATTGGTGGAATTATTTATATACAAAACCGATGATTTAAAGTGTTAATAATCAATAAACCAAGCGTGGAATATAGATTTTTATATTTAAACGAAATTGTTATACAAAAAAATAAGAAACATTTGGAAAATAAAGTGCTCCGTTCTATGACATTGTACATTTTGTTTTGATATTGCAATTCTGTAACAGCAAATCATTGGAAATATCTTGTACCATAGAAATAAATTATGTATTTAAAACAAAGGTTTATTTTATTCGTGTGTTTAAAACAATACCTATTGCAAAACTTACAATTCCAAAAATAGTAACAGGAAAGTCCCAAGTTTAAATAAATTATCGTCGCAATTTGTGATATTATTCTTCAGTTTCTGCCATTCAATGATAAATGATAAGGAACCTATATTTTCTTTCGTATTTGAGAATATGCTGAGCTGCATACCTCATTACACAAAAGCGTGAATTTAAGTTTTAGCGCCATCTGTGTCACAAAATAAAACACAATATGCCGCGCTAAAGCGCCATCTTTAATATCCGTTATGTAGAAACTGAACGAGTTTGTGACGTGTCATGTATGGATAGTTCTAAAATGTTGCATAGAGGGCGCTGTTTTATAAATGTCACTTAAAACGTTGATATTTCTTGAATTTACGTTAATTACAGTGTTATTTATCAAAAATATATTTCTGGATAGCTATGTTATAAAAGCCAGCATGAATGAAATAGGATTTTATGGATAAGTATGTTATTTCTGTGGATTTATTCCAAATTGTTCTGCATCGCGCTAGTGAAATTTTTATATCCAAAAGTTTGTATACAAAATTTTGTTCATCGCAAATGTACTTGCTTCGGCAGTACATATACTAAAATTGGAACGATACAGAGAAGATTAGCATGGCCCCTGCGCAAGGATGACACGCAAAATCGTGAAGCGTTCCACATTTTTTGGAAGATTGTGAATTGGATTTCTTTTTATGTCTATGCAGTATTCAGGTTCAAAAGAGGATATGCATAGGCAGCATAGGCAGTGTATCCCACTATCCTACTCACATTTATAAACTCAAAAGTATTTTGTTGCTGTACATTTATGCATGTATGCTAAACATGCTACATCTACTGATGTATTTTATATAAAACTTTATTTATCTATTTACTTGTTATCCGTGTGCGGGAAGGAAGAATATTCCACGCGGTGCGGTTGAAACAACATTTATTTTGTTTCTTTGAAAGGTTCCGAATCTACTGAATCGATTTGAAAAATTCTTTCACTGTTGGGTAGTACCTACACAATTCCCAAGAAACATAGCATTATTTTATACGGGCCGGGAAGAATTTCCACGCGCAGGACGCGGGTGAAATTGCGGGAAAACAGCTAGTGAGAAAGGTAATAAGGCTGGAAAAGACGACATCAAATACGTACTTAGACAAATTCACAATGAAAATTTTATTTACAAATACTTAAACCTATTGACAACTTTTCAAACGAAGTCTTACTAAATACTGAAATTCTCCTCTAACCTTCTCAAATGGTCCACATTGGACTCTTGCGGTGGGCTGCTATGGCTTAAAATATTATTTTTATACACATCCATACTCCTTTGAGCCATATTATTGTAAACTTCACGCGGCAAAATTCGACTTTGGGCGGGCATTTTGACATTGACATTTCCCGCCAAACTCAAACCGCGGTCCATGAACACTCTTTCGTTCGGATACACACTGGGGTTTAGAAATGGGACCTCTGGTTTTGGTAGATTTCGAAACATGTTTGTTCTGTCTATTATTTGGTTTTGTGCGTTCATTGTGTTTAGGGATTTCATCCATTGTTGTTGCTGTGTTGGTGGGACCCTGTTCGGGTAGTTGAAGATCCAGAGGCGATCGCCGACGAACATGGGCCGAGGGCTCACGATTCCGAGGCTACTGTAATACTGTTGAGCAAGGAGTTCGATGTCATTTGTGTATTTTCGTTTCCATTTCGTTCGGCGGTTTTGGAACCATATTTTTATCTGGAATTAAAATTATGTGTTAAACTTGAGTTGCGATTACACTATTGAGTCAGCCGTTTTACTATGGAAGTGTAATAAATATACTAATTTATAAAAGTAGGTTCCCACAGCAAAAGTACGGATTGCGCAGGTAGAACTTATTAACCGACTTCCCAAAAAGGAGGAGGTTCTCAATTCGGCCGGTATGTTTTTTTAATACCACAGAAACACGTAATCGCGGTAATCCAGACTTCTGAGTTCGAGGGATCAGTTTATGTAATTCAGGGATCGGGTGAGTACCAATGTCCAATTCTAAAGTAAGTAGGTAACTTCTATTTTCTAACAGTAGGTATATGTTAGATATCAAGGACAGACTGTGTGACAGTAAAACATCGTTGCCAAGCCAAGCTATTTACTTTTTATAAATTTCATAAACGTTTTATTTCCTGTAGCAAGAGATGGTTTTATAACTTGGTACTTTTAACCAAAGTAACAAACCTGTGTCTCAGTAAGCCGCAGCTGCCTGGCGAGCCTCCCTCTCGCTGCGACGGACAGATATCGGTTCTTTTCAAACTCGGCCTCCAGGCTCTTGATCTGCTGCGCGCTGAAAGCGGTGCGCGCGCGCTTGCCTCGCGATGAACATGATCCTGGAACAATGGAGTTAATGCTATTATTCATTACTAGCTTCTGCCAGTGGTTTCGCCTCGAAACTTCAGCCTGAACAAGGATAAAAAGTAGCCTACCCCTATAAATGGGCTATCTAACACTGAAAGATTTTTTAAATCGGATAGGTAGTTGATGAGATTAGCATGTTCAAGCAAAAAAACAGACAAACTCTTTAGCTTTATAATATGTGTTAGTAGCTACATGATAAGTAAATGTTTGGCGCTACCTACAGCGCCATCATCAGCTAACTTGTCTTACAAGATTCTGCCAGCGGTTTTTCCCACGTCCCTCGGGAACTTCTTAACGAAGCTGGATAAAAAGTATACTTAACTAAAGCCTTCCCCGATAAATGGGTTATGTAACAGTGAAAGATTTTTTTCATATCGGACTAGTATTTTCTGAGTTTAGCGCGTTCAAGCCGGCAAACAAACTCTACAGCTTTATAATATTAGTAGAGATGACCCACCATATGTATATCAATAGTTTTGGCCTCTTCAATGAACCAACGCCTTTGTGAATGACCTGGGGCCCGATTCTCCTAATTTTACTTAAGCAACATACGATTCACGTTCGACTCGATTCGACTGAGATCCAATCCCGACTCGATTACGTTTGAAGCATATGTGGCATTCCGCTATTTTTTCTTTGAAAGAAACGTTTTTATCCTTTTCTGTCATTCAATAATGAATCATTTTGTCTGCAAATGATTTACGATTGCAAAATGATTGTACAGCAAACTACCGTATAAACCAAAATCACCAAAATAGCAGACCAATCGCACGCCAATCAAATGTCAATCGAATACGATTGGTCTTTTATTAGTAGCAGAATGCCCGATGTGGTTAAAACTGCTATTGCGATCATATTGCGATTCGATTTCTATTCGATTTTGACATTATTAACTTAGGAGAATCGGGCCCCAGGCCGTCACTCATCAGAATGTTTATAATGTAGATGTATATAACTATGAGGCTGACTTAATGGTCCACGAGTGTCACCCTGCCAATATTTTTATCATTATTATGTTGATTAATTACAATTGTTCTATTTGAAGCCAAGCTTTTTTGGCAGGGCAAATAATTACCTAGTATTTAACATTTTTTTGGAGCTTCATTAATAGTTTCAAACGTCAATAATGACTTAATCCATCAACTACGTCAATACTAAAATTGGTTTCGTAAACTAATGATTGTACACTTAATTTATTACGGAAGTCATTCCGAACGGACATAGATATCGTGGCAGACATGACTCGTCGTCACCTTACAGCTATTTTCAATAAACACCTCCCCTCTTTGAGTAATTAGTGGTAATATATCAACATGTCAAACTAACGTCCCGCCGCCATCTTGGAACTATGAGCTGAGAGCGCCACGCTGAATATCCGAACGCGTTAATTAGCGCGCCAAAATAAATGTCATTTTATTTTTTTACAGTTTTTAGTGGCGAGTTGTGGTTTTTTAAATGCTGCAAACAATTTATTTTAAGTGGTTTAATAATGTGATCGTTTAGATGCAGTTCAATTTTGTTCAGATTCTAGCGCAGCCACTGCACCAGGATCTTTCTCATGGGCACATCTTGACTCTCAAAATTGTCATACATTTTTAATTCCACATTAAAATAAGTACAAGGGTTCTTTCAAATCTGACGTTCACAAATTAACCAATAGGAAAATAAGGATGTAAAGCAACGGACCCAGCCTTCGCAGTGAGAGACTGCGGGTTTGTACGAAAGATTTACCGCGGCTCTGGTACACTGTGGGCTCCAGAAGGAACATGGTGGGTTTTAGTCAGTAAGGGTCTGACATTTCCTCACGCTGCACCCATAGCGGGAGGGGTCATTTGATTGTTCCCCACCAATAATGCCAAGCCTTCAAAGAAAGTCAAGGCAGGCATAAAAAGAAGTGATTGAACGTCATTGGATGAAACAAGCCATATGTCTCCATTAATGGGTTCTAATTTTAAACGTAATAACAATGTATCTATCGTCTCGTTGTTGTCTCATCAAAAGGCATAAAATGAATGCTCTATTCATTTATCTATTGTCACTGCGAAAGATCTAGATGTCATAATGTCAAACGCTATTACATACCTACTTAGGCACGTATTTCATTTTTTTATAATGTTATCCTAATTTTATCTATGCCTGTACCTACCTACTGACTGTCCGTAGCTGTATTGCCGGTCTAGATCTAGATAATATTTTTTTACATAACTAGATTATTTTTCAAACAATGATTCTTTAAATAACTTTTTTTAAGTGAAAACCTCATAAGTGTGGAAAACTTAACTTTTCAGGATCGTGAAGTAGGATGTTTTGCGAAGTTTTCTTCATAGAAACAAAATAAAATCAATAATTGTATTTCCGAGTTTTCATTCTAAGATGACGATATAATGTCGACCAAAGAGTTTTATGGAACTCGGCCTAGGTATTTGTAGAGGGCGGCAATTATTCTAGAGGTACAGCTACGTGAAATAATTCGCCGTAAGGAACGCCGGCAAAACGGCGGGAAAAGCCGGTAGCTTTAACAAAGAAACACCGCAAATTCATCATTTATAACTGGAATGGACCAATTTACAGAAATAAAATGAAAAATTAGAATTTATAGCACAAATAACGTTTCAGATAAGATCAGTAATGACAATATAAATCTCTGAAACGATTTGATAAGTGCTACGATGTGATATTATCTTTAAAATTATAGATCATCTTGCTTTTAAAATGTTTCACAATAGTTGGAACTGGGATATTTTGGATTTTATTGGGCTTTCAGTGATAAGTATCTGCGGTTATTTTCGTTTGAAAAGTCTGGAAAATTAAAGTAGGAAGATTGTGGTACCTACTGAAACACGACCTGTAAACTTTTTGGGAATGGACCGAATGTTGAAATGAAAATTACGGAAAAAAAATAAAAATAATAATAAAGTACAAAGAATCGCTGAACATACATGGGAGTGATTCGGATACCCCATAGCCTAGAGCTTCTAAATTTTTCTTTTGGACGCCTATGGATGGGCCACCCTGTATAACCGTTTGATGTATTAAAGATTATATTTAGTAGGTAGTTAAGAGTTAAGACGTATCAAAATAATTCAGTATTAAGTCTTTGTTTACAAATAAAATGTATCCAAACGCATCCAAACATTTTCAAACACCGAACACGTTCCCAGACGCAATACATCAAATCGCGCGCAATAATGTAGAAAGTAAATTAATTAGCGCCTAAAATAATCCCATTGCCGTCAAAAACGAGCATCTTAACACGCATGCAAACCACTACGACACTGGTAAGGCAATTAATGTCAATTTATCCTCGCTTGTCAACGCTTCACGTCTTTGTTTCCCGCCATTGTGAACCCCGCGCCATTTTATTTACCAACCAATTAGTCTATTGACACTCTTAATACGTGGCAATAAAGACTATTTTCCAAAAACATAAGTGATGAAAATAGATTGGTCGGTTCTCTATGACGTTTGAGTCGTTCGGATACACACCCATCCGTTGTCTGGTAATAGAATTTTACAGCTTTTTAATGAGCCCAGGCCACTTACTAAATTTCAGCCGGGAGACGTTTCTTTTCATGTTTATTTCCTTTTTTTCTAACGGGTGAATAATTACGGGGGAGAAAGATTTAGCTAACGAGAGCCGGGACGCGTGGAGATTTATCTTTTCGTAACAAATTTAGAAAATGAGACATCACTGCGCGGTTAACGGGTGTATAAGTGTAGGGCTGTCAGTTTACTCAAAATATTTGACGTTTTATGAACATAGTGATAGATTGCCGGATCGGAATTAACATGTTTTGTAATTTGTCTTTTGGAAAAATCTTCACCTAACTGAGATACACAGAGGAGTTTTAATTAGTTGTAAAGAAAATTCAAAATAAAGCGATTAAGTTTGAGAAAACGTGTTTTTTTAATCTATGTTGAGGAAATACCTACCAACCTATTGAGAACGAGAGAATTGAGAACCTCCTTCTTTTTAGGAACAATATAAAAAAGCTGCTATACTTACTGTCATCAATACACAAAATCATAAACCTCAAAAGACTCGCTAATTATGTTATTTTCAGACCTCGTAAAATCATAAAATGGTAGGTATTTTTACTGAATTCGGAGAACGAAGCGCCCCTATTCGCGTACGTGTGTGTAAACTTAAATCGTTTCGTTACAAACGTGTGAGTGGAACGCGGGAAACCAATTCAAACGGCTAATTCGAGCCGCAATTGCTCGAACAAAAATGTCCAGAGGCGCTTTATAGTTGGCAGATCGTAAATAAATTAGTATTTTATTATGTTTTTTAGTTTAATACTCGTTACAACGAGTTATTGGCAATTGTCACTGAAAAAAATCCTGTGATATTTTTTTTTATAACAACTTCTGTTTTTACTGTAAAATTCGATTTATGGGTTTGTTTGTATTTTATTGCCTGATTATTACGCAAAGTAAAATTTGAGATGAAAAGTGAACTTATTTTTTGGATCAATATTTCCACGACTTTTTTATTTTATGGAACAGTAAACAAAAATAATATTCACGCAACAGAATTAGCAATAAATGTGATCGCTAATGTTACCTATTAGATAATTGTTTGAAGAACAAGAGAGAACGTTAGTTTTATTTTACCTACTTTAACTTTATAGATACCTACACTGAAAACGAAGTTACCTATCACTTATGTTATCCATTATTCCCCTTAATTAACCAACATTTGAAAAAACAGCTTTTGAAGATAATTCTCCGATGTTGCAAGACAGACACTCAGAAAGCAAGACCACAGACCACCCGAGCAGCCGAAAAATTATAAAAAGTTTTCATTTCATGTAAACAAGAAAATCATTAATCAAAACTCTCACAGTTTCGTTACAGTATTGATGAAAAACGGACTGTGTCAGCTGTCTCCTTGCGTAGAATGAAACGGTTTCAAGAAAATCTGTATGAAAAATGGATTTTAGATTGTTTTTCTGGTAATTCTACAATTTGTTGGAATTTATTTAGTGAAAATTACAGTTTTTGCTAGTAATAAGAAGCTAGATAAATAGCTGCAGCTGTAAATGTTACTGCAAAACTCTTATATTTCTGCATTTCCGCAGAAAGAAATTAGGTATATAACTGCCTACCTAATACCAACTAAATAGTTCGTATTATAATTTATAGCTCCAAAAAGTTTTTATTCCTAGTTTATTTGTAGCATTTTAGCAATTCGTCAAAATAACTATTACAGAACCCAGAACCCATATTGATGACTTATGCCAACGAATCGTTTGTCCCCTATTTAACATCTACATATTTTTAGGGGTGATATTTTATAAATATGAAGTTGTATCCGAACGCACCAACAGATTAATTGGCGCCAAAAATATACCAACCGCGGGAGCGTGGCGTAGAGTCAAATGGCGCGGGAAGGCGTCAATTGCTTTACTTATTATCTTTTTATATTAATTATGTTGCTTCAAATTACAGGCTCGCGTTTCTGTGATTTATTTGTTTGTTACGAATAGCGTTCAGTTTGAAATTGTATATTTTTGATTTATTTTGTCGCCGGAAGGAGTAATTATATGTGTCAAAGTTTTCAACTTAGATACTTTTTATCTTTGAGTTAACCATTAACAATTTTTTTCAATAGTCATTTATGTTACCTAAAGCGTTTAGGGTTCGTATGTTCTTATTCGCATACCAACGAGTAGTGCTAATTAAGGACGTACTAACGGTGAGTTGCACCATTTAACTATAACGATAACATAATCGTTTGCAGTTGCCTAATCCTCGATTTGACCGATTGGTCAACCACCCCTGGAGGTTATGGTTTAGTTATCGTTATAGTTAAATAGTGTAACTCACCCTAATGGGCAACATATTTATATGGAGAACGAATAGAGTAGGCGACAGTATTCAGCCTTGAGGAACACCAGCAGTTACCGACAAGGAATCAGTGAGAGCATCCACCGTTCACAACAACATTTATACTTCTCTCTGTCAATTATGCCGGCGATCTGTTCACTTAATATTTTGGGAAAGCGATAAGAGCACCTTTGAAATAAGTCCTTTGGGCCTGACGTGATCGAAGGCTTTTGCTATGTCCAAATTGACCGCCGAGGTTTCTCCGTTAGGCTGAATTGCCATGGCTGGCGTATCAGACAGAAGATCACAAGGCGTACCTACCCTTGTCAAAACCGTACTGTGAAGCTGATGAGCTGTTCCAACATAAACGTCCGTTTTCTTTAAATCAACTGTTTACTTTGAAATATTTCGGGAAGCCCTTGGGAAGGGGCCTTCGAATGTCCGATGTCCAAGTAGACCAGTTTTTTTTATTTGTCTGGATTGCCGTGCTTGGCGTATCATTCAAATGATCACCAGTCGATCCACCCTTGCCAAAAATTACATACTGAGGCTAAGAAGCTGATTAGCTGTTGTTCCAACATCCTAAACGTCCGTTTTCCTTAAAAAAACTCTTTGCTTTGAAAATTAGTTCTGAAAATTCATAGTTAGACCATTCGGTAATTTGAGCCTAAGAGCCAGAGGCCTACTCCATCTGGTGCATTTGAAAAAGGACGCTAAGCGTAGGCTGCTATTTGCCAATCTGTGTCAGCAGTAAACAGTGAGATCCCGGAAGGTCTTAGACCAGTAAAGCATCCATTCTATAAAAAAATTGCTGTAGTAGTTAACTTCGGAGGGCTCTACGTCTGTTTAAGTACTTAAAAAAATGCGTTGGTTCTAGTTCTTTGTTTTATTCTTTTTGAATGTCGCTGCAGTCTGCAGTTGTCTGAATTGCCGTTTTTACATGACATAAAAATAAACTTATTTATACGTATATACAACTAAAAACAATTATAAAATGGCAAGCAATATTGCCGTTAGTTTGTTTAGCTTGAAGCGAAGTCGCCGACAGACGCGGTTTTTAACCGACTTCCTAAAAAGAAGGAGGTTCTCAATTCGTCGGGATCTTTTTTTTTTTTTTTTTTTTTTATGTATGTTCTCCGATTACTCGGAGACGCCTCGACCGATTTGCAAAATTTTTTTTTGTTTGATAGGGTTTACCTCCCAGGTGGTCCCATAGTCACCAGGTCAGGATCTGATGATGGAAACCCTGAGAAATCGAGGGCAACTTTCGAAAATCGTAGGCATACGTAGGGTAAAAACTTGACACTAAGGCGTATGTCTGATAACACTATGCAATGGTGAAGGTTTGGAGCTGACATGATGATGAAGACCAGAGAAGGTCGTGGGAACTTGAACAATGAATGTGTAAACTACCTCGTGTTTGGGCTTATTTTGTTTGTATTGACGAGACCTTTGCAACAGTGAAGGTTTGAAGCTGACCTTATGATGGAGACCAGCGATGGTCGAGGGAACTCGACAATTGAATATGTAAACTACCTCGTGTTTGGGCTTATATTGTTCGTATTGATGAGAACTTTCCACCGCGGATATGACATGCGGATTGTGACAACTAAGCTTGTCACTGAAAAGCGAAAAATAAAAAACTTTTTACAAAAAAATAAAACCGACTGCCAAAAACGTGGCGTTATAACCTTAGTTACATCCATTAGACACCGACTTCTAGGCCGATGCACCTAAGAATAGTTTTTTTTTGCTTTTCAGTGTTTTTGGGAGTCGGTTTTATTTTTTTGTAAAAAGTTTTTTTACCTAGAGGCACTGCATTGCTAATACCCGCGCCCTTTTTGTACGGACCTTTCGGGAGTTTGCTTCACGTAGTTTCAGGCCTAAGACCACAAGTTAAACTCATATTTAGGTACTCCTGATAAAATAGCTCATTCAATTATCGAAGACTTATTGAAGAGGTAAGATTTATTGAAGAGGTTGGCTGTAAGAGAGCCCAACACTGGGTTAAGTTCGCCGTTGTGCATAATCTCTCTACTATCTGTTTGTCAAAATGTGTGCAATAAAGAATAAACTAAGACTATAGATATGTATGGTGCTAGCTAGGCTCTGCATGGGCTTTCCCGACAAATTGCACAAAGCACAACACATTTTATGCTGCACCAACTAGAAGAAAAAAATAGTTTCTCTTGCATTGTAATTATAAGATCATTTTTAAATCTTCTTAAATAACTTTTCGGTTCCTAAACACACAAAAAAGTAAAGGAGCTCACAGTATATTATTCCATAATTTGAAACGGCAAGCCCCGGCAAAAATATAAACCAATAATATTATTTGACAAACTAGATGGATGAATGCGGAACGCTGAAGACCGTAAAAACTGGTAAGTTTCGAAACTGTGACCTGACCAATTTGATCACGACCACCTTCTGAATCCTCTCTATCCTTAGCTTTATTTTATGTCTTTCGATATCATTAAAAAAAAAACTTTTTCTTTATGGGATGCTTTTATATTAATTGAATAAAATAACTTTAAAAGAAAGAGCATGAAGTTAAATAATGTTTACTGAAACTGTCACACTATTAGGAATAGAAGGGACGAATTTATTTACTAACCACATTTCCAAATATGTATTTACATTTAAATTAAAAAACCTAAAACTAATAACCGTCAAAAATTCGTCCCCATCGCTGTCGACTTTAAAAACTTTTTCAAGCATCGACAAAAGAAAAATTAAAAAAAATATTCTGTAAGTAATTCATATCCTAGATGCTGCACTATATTTCCAAAAATATGAAAGCCTTTGGATCTACAATCAATTAACACAGTCAATTAACATTAGAAAATAAATTACCTGATTGTTGATAATCAGTAGATTTAATATCGAGGAACTCCTGCGCATCGCCGACGGTCGAACTCTCAACGTCGACATTTTCCGAACTGTTGCTGCTTGCATCATCGTCAGAATCGATATTTTCAGTCACATCACTAACAAAACTGCTTTTCAATTCACAATTCACACCACTAGTCGAAGCATTTGCATCATTTGCAAAATCAGTCTGCTTTTCGAATTTATCTGCCAATAAATTCTCTATAGAAAACGGTAATTTAGTTTCAGATTTTTCTGTTTTTATTTCGTCAACGTCCATTGTTTCCGAAGGATCCATTTTAGGTGTTTAATTTATTTATTTAATTATTTTAATCAACGTGTGCTCAGCAGGAGCCTGAGGGACATTTTGAATTACACTTTAAGCACTGCACTATTACGAAGTATCTCACTCAGGGACATAATTTAAACTAATAAGAAAGTTTCACGATGCGTTTTTGTCAATTCGACCGCTGAAACGACTGCGGACGGAATGTTAACTACCTCTTTTGAAAAACATAATCGTATCTCAAAATATTCTCGCTTGAACCACCTTTATTCTAATGAAAATAAGGTTGAAAATCGTTAAATTATCAAATTAGTTATATCTGGCAGTGGTGCGACTGATCCGAATGAAGATTGAGAGCCTTTACTAATGGGCGTCTTTCTGGATGACAGTATTTTAAACGAAAACACACCCAAATCTCACTCTTATGTGGGAGATAAAGAGTTGATAATTAGCTGTGAGATCTTAAACGATGCAAATAGCTCATGAAGATCCACAAAGTTATAATTAGAGTTGGACCAATCACCGGTTGGGGGCGTGGCGGGAGCGCGTCGCGTTGCGTATGAGCACTCCTTGTACATCAAACGAAGATTTATTTAAGGAGTCCGTTGATATATGCGCGGAGTCATTAATTCTGATAATTATTTAGTTAGTTCGTTTAATTGGACTAGTCAGATGGCCGCTTATATTAGAACCGAGAGAGTCTCCATTGATTTATTGTGCTAGATTCTGTAATGTCGGGACGGTCTTCATTATGACTTCTTAATTTTGCCGTTAATTGTTTTTGAATTTTGAAATTGTTAATTTATGTTTTTGTTAGCTGATTTGTGTTTTAAATGTGTAAGTTATTGGATTAGGAATTAGAATGTTAATAACAATTTAATGTGAGCATTTTTGGGAAACAATTATAATGACAGGAAGCGGTTTCTTCTTGATAGACGAAGATAGTGGTATCTCCCAGAACCGGCTCTTTAGCGGTTAGTATTGCTTGGATTACTTAATTCCTATTTTGTAGGTACTCTAGGTCTAACTTGCCGGGAGTTTGCTTAGGTCGAAGAAGTTTTCAGACAGTAATAGTCTGACATTCTCTCTTGCTATGGGTGCAGTGGAAGGGATTCTTCAAAAAAGTCTACCTACCCTTCCGCTGCCAGTTGCATCCAATGTATGCAAAGCTTAGCTTGCAAAGTGAATCTGCTACTGATCATAGGGAAGGAACAGAGTAGTCTTCAACCTCTAGATTTCGTCGAAAAGGTCTGATGATGATGATGATCTCCTCCTAGCAGATTATCGGCTCCGGTGGCTGTTCTCATGTACGGAGCTCGGTCCACTGTGCAGGACACATTATGGGTAGTGCACAAGTATTTGCGCAGACACAGGTGCTGTTCCCTATTCCTTCACTCACAGCCCGATGGGACGGCAATCCGACACGACCGGAGAGAGATCAGGCGCAAGACCGACGTTTAGGTACATGCTCTCCGATGCACGGGTGTATCAATCTACTTTTGTGAAAGTTTCTAAAGCCCACAAAGTGATTTCGACCCGTCCCGGGAATCGAACCCGGGACCTCGTGCTTAACGCTTGCGGCAGCTAGAGCAACGAGGCAGTTCGAAAAGCTCTACTGAGTAACTAAACCAGTAATGCCCGAAATATCTAAGTAGGTTAGGTGTGCCTAAAAATGTTGGTCACGGTAGAACCCGAAACATTGGTGTTAACCCTGCTTGTGATCTCTCTCCGGTCGTGTCGGATTGCCGACCCATCCCATCTGATTATGAGAGAAATGAAGGGAATAGAGAGTTCACCTGTCTGTGCTGTGCAAATGCTTGTGAACAATATATAGGTAGGTATACTTATATCCTGCTCAGTTGGCTGATCTCTTTATTAAAGAGAATAGCCACCGTGGTAGCCAATCGGCCCGGAGGCCATTAGTAGGTAATTTAGCATTTCTAGGTCCTAAATAAAAAAAGCAACATCTCAAAACAAATGTTAAGCATAATGAAAGCAATAAATAAACATAGACAAAAAAATGGTTCATGTCTCCTCCTTTCAAAACTCCGACGTATATTGTCATAATTAGGCTGAAGGAGGTCGGTGGCGCTTAGCGTTTTTTCTTTTTAATTTTTTCTACCATTTGATGAATGTTCGGTGTTTCCACAAAAAATAGTTTGGGGTAAGATGGTTCCGTTGATTATGTTTTGTTTGCATTTAATTTTATTTTGTGCATAATTTAATTTTGATATGGTTTTATATATTTCCAATATAGTTGAAAACTATCCTAGTAAAAAGCAAAAACTAAACCGAAAAATTATTTTATGAAATTGAATTAATTAAATTATTACATTTATTGTTGAATTTGTAAGCATGTTAATTTAACAATTATTGGGTACCTGGACATTTTACTGTGTTTTGTCATAGTAAATAAACCCAATTAATTCAAGACAAATTCTTTGATAAAAACAGATTATATCAGGTGATTTTGTCTTTGGTGTTTTGGTTTGTCTTCACAGTTAAAGTTGTTTCTCTACTGAGCTTTCTATTCTTCCCTGCTGCACCCTAAACCGTGAATTAATTTTTGACAAGTCCACACCGTTTCGTTTCCGCATATTTGACTGTGGCATGCGATCCCTACACCCAAAATGATCTAAATTGCTACAGCATGCACGTAACTATGGTTGACACAATATTTAAATACTGCAGAAGTTTTACCGCTATTGAATACATTAAGAACTTAGTTTGAAATCATGAGTATCCGTATTTATGTCATAATGGGAATTTAGAATTAGAACTTTCTGTCAGAGAACAAGAGGAAAGAATGTAATCGCTCGGTTGCATTAAGATTTAGCTATGGATTCCAGATACAGATTCTTTATAGTAAACTCTGAAAAATGTAACTAACGAATAAACTAGTAAGAACAATTGATTCGAATTAAATAAGCTGATAGGTGCGTTATTATTTTTTGAGTGACCCATCTCCATACTAACGAACCATTTCAATTTTGCATTTCATTTTACTATATTATAATGTAGGTTACCTAAGCTTGCCTTCTGACCTTTCTATTTCCTTGGATGCGCAGGAGTCGACATCGTTTATCAATAAACACGTGTACGGATGAGCGTGGTTACCACTTAATTACTCCGCTCCTAAAATGTTTAGTGTAATTAGGAACAGTATCGTTTTTAATTTATTTAGACGTTTTATTGCCTTCAATTGAATGCAGAATGATAAAGCAGGCTGATGGCTGGATGGCAGCGACAGGCTGATGATGATGATAAAGCAGAAAGACTTATACTCGCAAGAAAATAGGATACAGTTTTGAACCCATGCGCTCATATTGAATTTAATGAAACATTATTTTTCTACATATAAGTAATATTTCATCAGGGATGGATTAACTTCTTATGTATAAAAATCATATTCAGCATCCTAAACTCGATTAAAAATACCTGCATGCATAAAAAATGTTGCACTAAAGTTCAAGATCAAGAGGTGATATTTTAAATATGAACTTTGCACATCCTGTCCCCTTAAAAAGCGTGGCATTGCTCGCATACTTCTACTTAAATCATTCGAATTTTTGTTTATGGCAACAGCAATTAACTTCCTACCAAAAAAACGTTAGCTGTCAAATATTTATGAGCCGGAACTTTGCGGAACCTATAAAGATAGTTTTTGTTTGGAATTTATGAAATATTCTAACGGCACACAAAATATTTGACACAAAAAGACATAGGATTTCACACTATGGAATGTATGCTTTATTACCTTCGGTGTTTGAAAGAAAATAAACATTAAATAAATGCTTTATAGTATAAATATCGGAATGGGAATACATGCTGAAATAAAATTAACAAACGATTCGAAAGTGTTGAATGGTAGTTTCCATGTTAAAATTTCCCATTAGAGAAAGACTTAGGAAACTCATCCTTTTTTTCTTGCGGGTTTTTCAGTCTTATTATGAAAGACTAGGCGCTTTTTCGCGGTTTCATTCGCTTTCCATGGGAACTACTACCCGTACCGGGATAAAATATAGCCTATATTGGGAAGAGTGTAGCATTCTAACAGTGAAATAACTTTTCAAATCGGATCTGTAGTTTCGGTGCCTTTGTGTACAAACATGTAAACAATATATCCTCTCTTTATTATGTAGGTAAGAATAGAATTAAAGATAATATAAAAAAAAAACAAAGGAATAATTAACTGTTACCATATACACGGAATAAAATATGTTTCTCCCTGCGAAATAAGCCAATCATACACGGAAATAATCGTGACGATGCCATTAAATAAAAAAAAAACCAAAAAAACTTAAAATTAATTACTCAAATCTATCAAGAATATTCCTACCATGCAATTAGGCGTGTTTTGTCAACACTCCAGCTCACGACAGTTGCTCTGGCACGAGTAATCGATCTTCATTGATCAATAAACATTTGGCAACAAACGCAGCTCAGAAGAATTTAGCTCAGTTATTTTCTATTTGATTTTACTGCCTCATAGATCTATTATGTCTTGTCTAATTATGGTTGGAATTGCCTCGTTGGTCTAGCTGTCGCAAGCGCGGCTGCTGTGCACGAGGTCTTTGGTTCGATTCCCGGGTCGAGCCGAAATCGCTTTGTGGGTTTTCGAAGCTTTTACAAAGCACGTAAATGTCGGTCCTGCGTCTGATCTCTTCGCTTGAGTGCGTGAGTGCACCTCTGTCTTCACAAATGCTTCTGCACTACCTATAATATGTTTGCGCAATTGGCTAAACTCCTAACAAGAGAACAGCCACCATGGCTATGATGCCACATTTCTTATTAGCTAGTTAGTATTATTAGCAATATCCATGTAGGTATACTGTATTTAGATGCCTCACCAACAACGGATTTTGGGGTACTTCCCTAATAACGGTCATGGTGATTAAACAAAACGAGAGCTTTTCGCGGAATTCCCCCAAATGGTAACACGACTGATGTAATAATTAGGTAAACCCCGCATAACTTATTATATTATGTTGCTTGAGTACGCCCCGCGGAATGATTCACCCGTCGGGAAATAGTTTAAAGCGTTATCTACCCAGATCCGAAATTTTTAAGCTGTAAATTACTGTATTATGTATCAGGTTGTTATGGAATCGATATTATTTTATTAGCTATATTTAAATAACATTGAGAAAATTGTAGGAGGATGATAATAATTAGATTGTTAATTTCTTTAAAGAAAATCTGGCAGCATTACCTCGTTGGTTCACCATGCTAAACCTTTGTTCATTTTTTTCGAAATAAATTCGGACAAAGATTGGACTAGCATTGGAATTGGAACACCAAGGAGGCGGAGAAACTGTTTATCTTTTAACTTGATCTATGATGCTATTGATTGAAATTTTGAAATTGTCAGTTGTCTGTCAGTCTTGGCGGAAATGCAGAAATAAACAATTCACATTTGGTTATTATGTTTTTGAAATACAGTCTCTACATCACCTAAGGTCCCATCGAGACGATGGGACCTTAGATACCAAACGTTGAATTAGGTCACATAGTGTTAGGTTGATCTTTTTAAACAATAAACCATGTATTCTTTATTTTCCTAAAGGAAAAACTAAAAAGGATGGAAGAAGCATGCTATAAATTCAACCAGGTTTTAATTACTAATAATTAGGTAGGTAGGTACATTACCGTTTAATCACCTTGAATACTTACTATTCTTAGTTCCTTATTAATGAAAAACGAGTCGCTATATCTATCGGAGTACATAAACCGCATGAAAATCAGTACTTTTTGAATTTATCTCAATCACACATAATAGGTAGGTACAGACAAGGCAACAGATGACCGTTTAGCTATATTCATTTTAATGAGTATATAGAATGTTTAGTCTATATTGTAACTATATTTCTAACCAGTTCAAAGACTAGTAACACACGACGTATCTAGTGTTATTCTTCTCATTGGCCACGATAACATTGTTTTATACCGTGCCATAGTTTATTACTGGTACAACTGTGATAACAACTACCTTTGTGCTAGTTTTTACAGCTACACTTATATGCCTGAAGTGCTTTCAATTAATGTTCAGGCGCGGAAACTAAAGAGTGGAGTGCTTAATTAAATTATAGCAAAATTTTTCAATTAAAAATACAGTAATAAACTGTTTTCTCGAAGTAAACTCAATAAATACGCTTGTTAAACTAAAATAATGTAAGCTCTCATATAAACCATTAAATCTTTGTGAATTCGGCAATCCGATTGCAGACACTGCAAGACAGTTTGATGTTTTGAATGTGAACTTTAAATGTAAGATGATGGGGTTCAAAACTGCTTGCAGACGATGTGTAGCTAGTTGTTCTCGTAGGGTGCTGTGTGTGACACTCTGTGTATTCTATTTGTTTTTATTGTGGGTGGACTTGAGCAAGATAGATGTGATTAGTGTACGATCTACATGGCATGCTGCTGGGAATCTCTTGAGACTATGTAAGTAGAATTATATAGATTGTAGATTCATTCGAAAATATTGTATACCTACTCTAAAGAGTTATTTAATTATTAAAATAAACTTATATATGTAGATCTAAAGAATTAGAGTAGGAAATAATCGATAATTTTTACAAAAGTCGTAACATTTTATTCAAAGGTATAAACCAACCTTTTACAAACGGTAACAGACAAATCAGAAAAAAACCTGCACCTCGTTTCAAAATAATACGAATGGTAGGAAGGATCCCCATTTTAAAGATATTTTCTACCATTTACAGTTTATTACGGTACGTTAATATTTCAGACACTGGTCACCCAGCTGTCAGCCGTCATTTGTTTTTTGACGTGTACACACGTACGAGCGGTGTTTGTTGTGGTTTTATAAAAGAAAAAAATCGTAATTATTCAATTATCCTATCGCAAACTATTCACTTTATCAACAGTAAAAGTGTTAATCAACGGTTACAATAAAGTTTCCGTCGTTAAAACGATGTGTGAGAAGTGATTGGCCCCGTGAATGTGTTACAAGAATTTAGAACTCGAATATTGTACGTTCTGAGTATCAATTGTGATGTTTCTTATTTACATTTGCGTCCACCGCATAGCGGGAACATATATTACGGGACTATGGACGAGCTAAGTTGTCCATGACAACATATTTCTCACATAGACGTTAACAAAATAGTGTTTGAAAATGCGTTTAAATATCAAGAAATTAACTATATTCGTGGGTTGTCTGGTGTTTTTATGGATTCTAATATCGTACGCTTCTGTAATAGAAGTGCCGAAGACTTCTAGCTATAAAAATGCCGCCGTAGAAATAGAAAATAGGATAATAAGACTGCAGCAAAAGATGGATGAGCAGATAGCTGAGAGTAATCGCTTGTTAGAGAAAGTAAAGAAGTTGAGGAAGACAGATAATGACATTAATGAGGGAGAAGAAGAGGAGAATGCGAAAGATATGGAAGTTTTACAGCGTAAGTAGCCCATCATAATAATATACACATGAAATGTGTATATAAACAGGAGTGTGTTTATTTCACTCTCAACACATAAACTACTAAACATATTTTGGTGAAACTAAGCCATAATATATCTTATTCATCAGAGTAACATGTAGGCTATATTTTGTCCAGGTGTGGGAAGTGATCTCCTTACGGTGTGGGTGAAATGGTGTTTGGAACAGTACCATATAATTTAACCAGCTTATTGCATGTGGTATTTCAAAATTGTTTTCACATTTACTTTGTGTTGTTAAGACCTGTGTAGTCATACCATATTAATTTTATGACTATACTTATAAACTTTATTTTTTTTTGTTGGTACATTATTGCCAGAAACTGACTGATGTGAAAATTCTTACACTGAAAGCTGGATTATCCTCAAGTTACATAGGCTATATTTTATCCCGGTATTGGCAGTAGTCCCCACGTAACATTTGTGAAACAATGGGAAACCGCAAATTCTATTATTGTCTATGTATTTGTGTACAAACTTAAGAATTAATTGTGTAAAAGACAGATAATTTCCCAACTTAGTAGCATTGGTTGGCATGTCACCTATTTATGAGTACATAGATAAGAAAATAATCTATTACACATAACAAAACAGTTTGTTTACAAATTCATTTAATTGTTTCAAGCTTTATTTTATTTACAACTCCATAATAGACATTTAATAACAATATAATATAAGACAAAAAAAACACATTGTGTAAAGAATATAAAGCATGGTATTTTCTTTTTTTTATTCTAAACTTGAATGAAAAAAAAAAACAAAGTACCATAAACAAGAAGGTTATCACTAAATAGGTTGTAAAGTCCAGTCAACTCTGATATTGTGAGTAGCAGAAACATGCTAAATGAATTACAAATAAAATGTCAATGCACCTATTTTTGATGACGCTGGCGTGAGCACGGACAGTTAGTATTATTGTATGTAAACCATGAAATGCTTAACAAAACATACTGGTTATATTACTGTTACTATTACAGCCTTTTTATCGTCCCACTGCTGGGCTGCTGCCTCTTCTCACACGGGGAAGGATTGAGTATTAATCACCATGCTTACTCCATGCGGGTTGGTGATTTCAGACTTAATAGTCCAGGTTCCCTCAAGATGCTTTCCTTCACCATTTTATCAGCCATTAGGGTCTAAGATATACTTAGAAAGTACATAGAAAAGTTCTATTACTCACTACGCCACCACAACTTCACTGGTTATATTAAGATTGAATAATCCTACATTCTACTAATATTATTAATGTGAACGTTAGTTTCTCTTTCAAGCAAAATCTATGTATATCAATTAATTTCAATGAAACTGGCCACTTTTGTAATTCCATGGTCAGGAACAAAGTTCTCTTGGGTCATGGATAAAACAGCAGGAGGAAGCTAGTCATCTATGTTTCGATTGAAAACATAATTGTTTAATATGAGTTTTAAACAATTGGCTTGTTAGCATTAAATTACTTAAACTGTATTAAAATTAAGTCAAGCTTTTTCCTCAATTTTTAACCTAACTACATTTAAACTATATGTTTTAGGTATTCAAAGCTCTTGCGGTTTTCAATTAAATAGGTGCTTGATAAAATATGGTGAATCTTATCAGTACATACATGTGGTACTTTTCCTTGATATATAAAAATACCTACCTAAAATACTTACCGATTTATTTGCTAATCGCTTCTGATTCATTGGTCTAGTTATCGCGTAGCGCGACTGTTGATCACGAGTCTCTAGTTCGATTCCCGGGTCGAACAGAAAATCTTTGAGGCTTTTAAAAACTTTTATAAGCAACCCGGAGCCTAGACGTCTGTGATTGATACACCTGTGCTGAGAGCTCGTTATTGTCGGTCTTGAGTCTGATGTCTCTCCTGTCGTGACGGATTGCCACCCAATCGAGTTATGAGAGTGAAGGAATAGTGAGTGCACCTGTGTCCAAGCAAATGCTTGTGCACTATAATATATTCTGGGCTGCTGGCTTATCTCTATATATCTACAAGCCGCCGTAACCGACAATCGGCCATCATGCCATATACTTTATTATTTTGCTTTTTTGTTACAGTAATTTAAGGTAAAAAATCCAATTTTCGCACATAACATTATGAAAATGATCCTTTAAATCGATCTTACTACAAAATGTTCTCTGAAAACTCTTCAGCGGAATGCTAACCTTCAGTGGCTCGTGAAAACAATTAGTTCTGTTATGTAAGCAAGCAATGTTACATGTTTTGTCTGATCTTACTTGAGACTTGAGAATGACAATGCAATGGTGTAATTTCACCGATTTTGCCAAAGAAAGGAGGGTAATGTTTCAATTGAAATATTAGGACTGAGGTAAAATTACTACGTGTTAATAAATAAATAGGAACTGAAGCCATTTTTTCCACCCCTACTTCTATTATAAATGCGAAAGTAACTCTGTCTGTCACGCTTTCACGTCTAAACCACTGGACTGATTTTAATAAAGGTACAGAGATAGAGTTGACCTTGAGAAAGAACATAGGATAGCTTTTGAAGAATTCTTCATTTATAGTTATATATCATATAACCGAACTCTACGCGGGCGAAGCCGCAGGAGGAAGCTAGTTGTTTTATAAATTCAGTTGAGAGAATATGGGAACAAGTAGGTATGGGCGTATTTTCATACATAATTTCTTCCTGAACCATATTTTCAGGCTGATAAGAAAATCTGATAATCTGAAACCTACCTACGTAGATATGTAGATTTATCAATTACGAGAAATGTAACAATTTTGTTACTACACAGATACACGCATCTCACAATCTTATCAGTAAAAAACCGGCCAAGTATGAATAGGGCTCGCGCACTAAGGGTTCCGTACCATTACCAAAATGAGCAAAGAAATCACTTTTGTAGTAGTTTTTAGTACCAGGATATTAAAATAACATAGTATGTTTTTTTAATGATTTATTTAGAGATGAAATGTGATTTTATAATTCATCATCATCATCATCTCCCGAGCCTTTTTCCCATCTATGTTGGGGTCGGCTTCCAGTCTAACCGGATGTAGCTGAGTATCAGTGCTTTACAAGGAGCGACTGCCCTGTCTCTACCCCTCAACCCACTTACCCGGGCAACACAATACCCCTTGGTTAGACTGGTGTCAGACTTACTGGCTTCTGACTACCCGTAACGACGATAAACAATATTTCGAATTGTATTTGAAATGTAAGAACTTTTGAATACTAGTCCAAGCATTTACCTAAAATGTTTTTTGTATTCTAGTTTTCAGTATTTGTGGTTATAGCGGCAACAATAATACATCATCTATGAAATTTTCAACTATCTAACTATCATGGTTCATGAGATACAGACGGACAGCAAGGTCTCAATAAAAGGGTCCATATTTGCCATTTATGTACGGAACCCTAAAAAAAAAGTTGTGATAGCAATTCTCATTTTATCAGCCACATGTACGCCAGATGTCGACGTATGATTCTTTTTATCTTAATTAAACTGTTTTATTAGTATTGTGTGACCTGTATTGTTGGCTTGCAGTGTAATAAGTAAATTAAGAACTTTCGACCTTATGTCAAGTGAAAAGAGTTGATTTTTGCAAAGTTTTGATGTAATTGTGTCAATTAGAGGATAGCTAATTTTATCTTTACGTGAATGTACCTAATTTTTGTTATCAGAAAGGTTTAGTTTTATCCTTGCTTCAGTAATTACCTAGATTTTATTTTGACTGTTATCCTGTTAACTGTGATATCTATTCTAATATCCTAGTAAACAGGAACCATTTTTTGCCTACCTACCCATTACATAAGTACATACATGTGTACCTATTACACAATATGTATTATTGTATACGTATGTATTTTTTGTTTGGCCCAGAAAATAGTGAACCTGAAATTCTTTCACTGTTGGAAAGCTACGCTCTTTCCGAGTAACATAGGCTATATTTTATCCCGGTACGGGCAGTAGTTCTCACAGGATGCCAGTATAACCGTGGGAAATCGGCTAGTAGTGGAATAGAGTCAGGAGTATTAAGACGAACCAAAGAACACTAGTCTGAAACTTTCATGAACAACCAGTATGCATATCAAATGCCGTTGGTCGTAAAATTGTACTGAAATGGATGAAAATCGTTGAAAATTGCTCTCGATTCGTGACGGTTGAAATCGTTCAATGTCAACGCAATTTAAATCTGTCAATTATTTATAAATTCATGTGTCGTTTATGGCACAATTTATTCCATAACATACTTACATATATAAAACTCAAAGGTGACTGACTGACTGACTGACATAGTGATCTATCAACGCACAGCTGAAACCACTGGACGGATCGGGCTGAAATTTGGCATGCAGGTAGATGTTATGACGTAGGCATCCGCTAAGAAAGGATTTTGATCATTTCTACCCCCAAGGGGATAAAATAGGGGATGAAAGTTTGTATGAAACTTTGTCAATTTTAAACCGATCGGACTGAGACTTTGCATGCATAAAGCTACTATGGCGTAGGCAACCCTTAAGAAAGGATTTTGATAAATTCCATCCCTAAGGGGATAAAATAGGGGATGAAAGTTTGTATACATCTTCTTAGATTTTATGAAGAAGTCCTGATGACGAATCAGAATTTTATGATGACGTTCGCTTAAATACGATTTTGATTAATTCAACCCCCATTCGACCCCCATCTATACATATAATAAAATGATAGGAAAGTCAAAACTGTACATTGAATATTTTTAAAAAAGAATACTTGGGGGTGATCCATAATCGATTCTGAACCCAAATATGTAGTTTTTAGAATTTTTGTCTGTATGTCTGTTTGTCCCGGATAAACTTAAAAAATACTGCATGGATTTAAATCAAATTTTGCATGACTATTACCTGGGGGCCGGTTCAACACATAGGCTATATATTATCACGCTATCACCTACGGGGGTTGAGCAATAAATGATTAAATAAACGAAATTGGAAATTCTATATTGCTCACGCAGACGAAGTCGCGGGCAACAGCTAGTACTACATATATATCTGAATATTATAATGTAAACTTTGTAAATGGGCTGTCTCTGAACATCCTTGGTATTCGTTACGGGTAGTCAGAAGCCAGTAAGTCTGACACCAGTCTAATCAAGGGGTATCGGGTTGCCCGGGTAACTGGGTTGAGGAGGACAGATAGGCAGTCGCTTCTTGTAAAGCACTGGTACTCAGCTGAATCCGGTTAGACTGGAAGCCGACCCCAACATAGTTTTGGGAAAAGGCTCGGAAGATGATGATCAAAAGACCTCTCCCGCTGTGGGTTAGCAGCGTGAGGGAGTGTCAGACTTACTGGCTAAAACCCATCATGTTCCTTCTTAAGCCCTTTATGTACCAGGGCCGCGGTAACTCTCGCGAACATAGGCTTTCCTTTTTAATTTTTTGACTATATTTATAATGTTTTGTTTTCAGATGTAGCGCAACCAATCCTGCCAGTGTTAGTGATAGCGTGTGACAGAGTGACAGTCAAGAGGTGTTTAGATAACCTGGTCAAGTTCAGGCCCAGTAAGGAGACCTTCCCCATTATAGTTAGTCAGGTAAGTGCCTTTTAAATAATCTTCCATCAATATTGGTTTATATTTCTGGGGGTCTTGCTGGGGAGTTTGTTGAGCCTCTTCTTCGTCCCAGCAGACATTTGTTACATAGCTTCTACTTCCCTCGTATAAGAAGCGGTGAAAAATGCGCATTTTGGGGGCTGTCTTTTGTATATTTTGTCATTCAAAAAGTGCTGATTTTCTAATGATTTTTTGAGTTTGAATTGAGGATCTGCAGTATTTACTGTCTCGTTGTTTTAGTGGGGTCCATCTAGTGTTGCAAAAAAACCGTTTTTTTTTCTAATGTGAAAAAAAACCTGATAAAAAACTGTTTTTTTTCTGGGCCTGGTTATTTTCAAGAGCATAATAACCCTAAAATTATTAGGGCATTTACCGTTAAAGATTAATACTTAAGATGACAAGATAGTCTTAGGTTTATTCTTGAATCTACGGTACTTTTCTGATAAAACAGTACCAAAATTTCATAAAAATATTGGCAACATTCATTGATATTAACTCAACGAAAAGGAAAATTTGAAAATTGAACTAAAACTTACGCTAGAAAAAAAACCAAATTTAGAAAAAAAATAACGATGCAATGTTTTTTTTCAATGAAGTGAAAAAAAACAAATCGTTTTTTTTTCATTTTACATCACTAGGTCCATCCCCTCTCTCACAAGAGACCGTTAAGCCTGCCACTTCTGAGCCTGATCTCTCTATAGTCGTGTCGGATTGTCGTCCTCCCGTAGTTTGGATCCTACCTGTGCTTATTTAAAAAAGAAAGAACAGTAAATAAGCTTTTGCAAAATAAAATAAATAGTCTTAAAAACGGAATCTTTCTTGCCAGTCGAGTAAAACTGCATCATCTATATGTTTTCGTCGAAAGAAGTTTCGTTGACAAACGAGCGTAGTGTAACGAAGCGGACAAAATGACTTCACAATCAATAAATCAGTCCTCATTTTTATTGTTTACTACAAAAGCCTTATTAGTGGGGATTATCAACGCTTTTCTATGACTTCTTTGCGCGTTTGTGTTTCAAATAATAAAAAAAATAAAAATAAGTAAACATCTATTCATAAACAGTATGTTACCTAATGAAAAGGTGTTTTGTATCAACCTCATAGACATTTATTATTTGTAAAAACATAGACATTAAAATGTAGATATTATAAAGGGGTACATTGCGTTACATCAAAATCTCGTCGCCAAGAAGGTTCAGGAATGTAATTCCTGTCCTTGTCCGCCAGGTTTTTAATTCCTGAAAAAGAGATTTTGACGAGTTTCAGAAGTATTTTTTTTAAGTTTCTGTTGAGTAAAGATCTTCATTGTTGGACAAAGGTATTCCCATATTTGCAACACGGGTAGGTGAGGTTGGCTTTGACTCCTTACACTTCTTAGTGTAACCTCCCCACTCAGAGTCATTTAACGGTTACTTAAGCCATTCTTTAGTGAAGGATTTGTATGACATTCCGTCACTAAGGAGTGACTTAAGTAACCATTAAATGTCTCTGAGTGGGGAGGTAAGAAAGTTTTTGAGTTTAATTTCCAATTACCGATGTGGTTTTACCGTCGTAGTTTAAAGGCGCGTACGCACGTACGAACACGAACATAGCGAACATAAACACCAGACCCGAACATTTGGTTCGTACGTATGGACGGCATATTCGAACACGAACGCAAACATAGTTCGAGACGAGTTCGCGAACAACAGTCGTGAACTCTATCTTAGTAGCCATGACGGCGCCGTTGGAAGTGGTCGATTGTGAAGTAGCGGAGAATTTTTTGATGTTCGCAGTGATTCGTCGACGTCGAGAACTTAGGTACGGGTAGGACCTCTGCCGCGCCCGCACCCCGCCCAGATCTAGGTATACGAACAGTTTTGTTGCGTAACATTTATTAAAGCTCTTCGAACACCGTCCATACAGAACACACTACAAGGATCGCCGCGAACATGTTTGACGAACAGAGTGTTCGATGTTCGATAGTGGTACGCACGTGCGAACCAAGTTGTTGCATATCATGTAACGCAACAAATTTGTTCGTACGTGCGTACGCGGCTTAAAATGTAATCTTCATAAGAGCATATCTTTATACAGCGCTGATTGCAATTATCAACTGAAATTATGTACGGTTTACTGCTAGATACCACGATAACGACTAGGTAATGTAGTTTTTATGATAGAATTTTATTGCTTTACTATGGATTTTAGATGAGAGACATTTTCAATTTAAAGGAGCCTTTCGTCTGTACTTCTATGTTGCTTTCTTCGAACACGCTAATTTCAGAAACTACCGAACCTTTTTGAATATTTTTTTCAGTGTTTGATAGCCCATTTATCTAGGAAAGCTATAGGCTTTTTATTCGGTTGCGCGGAATAGTTCCCACTACTGCTGCTTACGACTGGCTGAAACTAGTCTCTGTCTTTTTGCATTGAAAAAACAAAATTTTGTCTATACTTTCGCCGTGGAATACCTAGGTATAACTGTTCATTGCAATTGTTACAAAGCAAAATGCAGTTGACAATAAATTGCCGAAGGGTCTAACCGTTCCAAGAAAACTATTACCACTTCAAAATACATTGATTTCTAAAGAAACCTAGTTTTATATTCCTTGAATCGTTCATGGTCTTTTTAAACGTTTGTATTTATGTCATCGATATGACGTGATATTCGACACTTTTATATTATTAGCAGCCATTTATTATTCATAACTGATATTTGAGACTGATAATTTAATAAAACGTACATGAGAATATGCAGCTTTGTTCAGCAAAGGGTTGGGCAGATACTGTTTGTATACCTTCTTTTTACGTGAATGCCATAACTCTTATAGTTATGTTTTTGCTTGTAACAATTAACATAAATTGCCAAAAGTCACTGATCACATATTTTCAGAAACTGCTGAAACGTCCAGATATTGGTTAATAACACAAAAGAATTTTAGTTTACATTCGAAATGTTCAGTAACAGCTGAACAGGCAATGTTCAAAAGTAGTTGAACAACAATGAGTCCAAAAGTCGGTGCACAATTCGAATTTAACAACATTTTACTCTGTGCTATTGAAAATAACTGTGCAATTTGAAAACTGTCAATTTCCAGCCGGTTCAATAAATACTTATGCTTACAGTCTTCAAATAATATTACTCAATACATATTTGTTTGTCCATTTTCCACAGGATTGCGGCCACAACGCAACATACGAAGTGATAAAGTCTTACACGACTTTAGATTCCTCAATCTCCGTGGTGCGACAGCCGGACCTCTCAGAGATCGTGCTCCCGAGGGTCAAAGTCAAGTTTAGAGGATATTACAAGATAGCCAGGCATTATAAGTTCGCTCTCAACCATGTTTTTGAGACCCTGGGACATGAAGCGGTCATCATTGTTGAAGGTTAGTAGATAGATATATTATTCTTATTAGATAGATTATTCTTTAATGTACACCAAGAAAATTAACAACACACAAAGAAAGTACTTACAATTGCGATTTCTTCCAGACAACCTTTGTAGGATTGATCTTAGGGGGTGGCCTATGTTCAGCAGTGGACGTCCTATGGCTGAGATGATGATGATGATGAACCTTTGTAGAACGCTTTTTTGTGAAGAAATGTTTTAGTGTATTTTGACAAATAATAAAGATTCACATGGAAGATATAAATAGCTTTATCATCATTATATCAGCCAATTGCCGTCCACTGCTGAATGTAGCCCTTCCCCAATGAGAGCCAACCATACCGGTCATGGACAACCCGCATCCATCTACTGCCCGCCACCTTTTTCGTCACAAATCGTCGGTCCAAATAGCTTTACCTACATAAACAATTACTAGTTACTAATAATAGCTGTATATTTGTTTATGTAGTAGTACAGCAACTAGTATATACCTAAAACAAAATGTCGTTATGGGTAGCTTTTGGCTACTCAGGATTTCGGACATCCAGTCTTACCAACGGGGATTAGGTTGCCCTAGTAACTGGGATGTTGAAGTCAGATAGGCAGTCGCTCCATGTAAAGTACTGGTAATCAATTGCATAAGGTAAGATTGGAAGACGACCCAAACATAGTTGCCTAAAGGCTAGGCAGATGATGATCCAAAAAAATAACAGATTTTGTCAATACCGCTCCGAAAACTGTCCCAAATTGTATGCAGTGTAGTGTAGTCCATATGAATGGTTTCGTTAGAATACCGTGACACAATGGTGGTCCGTACATTGACTAGCCCGGCCTTGTTGACCAATCGTGAACATATTGTTAACATTTCTAACAACTAAAGTGTATTGACACTTTGGGTATTTTGGTATTATGACTGCCTCGTTGGTCTAGTGGTCGCAAGCGCGGCTACTGTCCCCGAGGTCTCGGGTTCGATTCCCGGGTTGGGCCAAAGCAGCCCGACTTTCACAAAGCAGCCCGTAGTCTGGAAGTTGGTGATTGATTCACCCGTGCATCGGAGAGCACGTAAATGTCGGTCCTGCGCCTGATCTCTCTCCGGTCGTGTCGGATTGCCGTCCCATCGGGCTGTGAGAGTGAAGGAATAGTGAGTGCACCTGTGTCTGCGCTAATGCTCGTGCACAATAATATGTCCTGCGCAGCTGGCTGATCTCCATATATGAGAACAGCCGCCGTGGCCGAAATCGGCCGTGAACGCAATCATTATGCATCGTTATCACACTAGCGGATTTTCTGCTTGGTATTTCTGCTTTTTAAGGTCTAACTGAGCAGGAAATCCGCTTCTTTGAAGTCGCTGTTAACATTGAATCGATAACTGCATAGCGCGGATAGAAGAATGTCATTAGGAATATAGTGGTGTTAAGCGAATAGAAATAATAAGATATGGTTATGTAAGAGTAAGAGGAAGGAAGACCGTTTGAAAGTAGCACCAGTAACCGAAAAGCTATGTGGAAACCGGGAGTCTGTCATGGTATGGGTATGTGAAGCCAAGGAATAAAGAAAACTTTTTCTACATATATTCTTCTGACCATTGACTTAATTTTTTTACATTACATAAAGAGGTTTGTACAATATATGGACTATGTCATAAAGCAAGTGAGCAATCGTTTATCGCTTACACATACAATACCTAGGTGTTATCAGAAACTTGGAGAGCATATAACTGTTTTGCAATAACTCTCGAGCCTTTAAACTCGAGTGCTGAACTGATTAGCACTTCAACGTGGAATTTGGAGTAGTGATAGCTCAGGTTTTTCCATACACTCGCTTTAGTAGTTATACATTAGTAACTATTTAGACATCTGTGGTTTATACGCTTAAGAATCTTGACTTTTTCATGATATAAATATAAAGGCTAAATATTTTTTATACTTATATTCAAACTTATCTCTGTTTGTTGATCGCTGACCAGTGCTAAAGTAATTTGCATTTTATTGTGCTAACAATTTTACCAGAGGAAGTATAGTTTAGTGACTTTTTGCCATAATAGAACGGCATAATTTCTGCAAACACGGCTTGCTCCCGAATAGCGCCAAAATATGTAAAAAATAAAGTATTGTTATGGTTAAAATTAACCTGCAGTTTCGTTGGGTCATAGCTCACTTAGTAAATAATTGGGCCATCGGCCCATCTTGTCCCCTTCCCCTATTCAGTGCAAGGTCATAGACAATCTCTTTGCATAGTTCCTGTTATCAATGAAATAAAAACTCAATTCGCCTGTCTGTGCATATTTCACGGTTGCAGGTACAGACTAACTTTAAACTTACCCAAACTATGTTGAGGTCGGCTTTCAGTATTGACCGGATACAGTTGAGTACCAGTGTTTTACATGGAGAGACAGCCTATCTGACCTTCTCAACGCAGTTACCTGATGACCCTTGGTAAATGGACACCCATGCCTGAATGTTTATGCCATATAGGTACAATGCTTGAACTACATACAAATAGAACAGCAACTTACGATTCCGACTTCCAATTTACAGCGATATAAACGTATTTTTTTTGCGTTTCAGTGTTTTATAACTTGATTTGAATGTTATTGTTAGAACATTTAAGTTTATACAATTTTTTTGGGGATTCATTGATTTATCGTTAATTTCAGATGACCTGGACATATCCCCGGATTTCTTCGAGTACTTCCTCGGCACATATCCTTTACTCCTAAAAGACCATACGCTTTGGTAAGTTCCCAATCACCATTATCATATTCTACACACTAAGACCCAGTTGCACCATTTAACTATAACGATAACCAAACCATAACCAGCCCTATACTTGCCGCCCATTGGTCAAATCGGCGACTTGACAACTGAAAATGGTTCGGTCATCGTTATAGTTAAATGGTGCAATTCACCGTAAATGTTTAATATGATTAAGTAAAGGTAGAATGTGCTATTAACCAATGACATTTTAAGCAAATTTTTCTAGAGACAATTAAATACAATAAGGTCAGAATTCGGTATGTACTGTGTAAAGTTGGTAATCTATATTGTTTTAACAGTCTGAAATAATGTTTTGACAAAGTGGATCAGTTGATAGTAAGTACAAGAATTCCCTCTTGAAATTGTTAAACATCAGATCTTCTTACAATAAACGGTCGGTCCGTGGATGGGTGTTCTTCTTGTCATGACGGTTTCTTCCGTCTTTCGGAAGGCAAGATAAACTGTAGGTCCCATCTGTCAAACATCTTTGGCAGTCTTTACGGGTAGTCAGAAGCCAGAAGGTCTGACAGCCAGTCTTTCCAAAGGGGTTGTCCGAGTAACAGGGTTGAGGAGATTAGATAGGCAGTCGCTCCTTGTAAAACACTGGTACTCAGCTGCCGTACTGAAAGCCGACCCCAACATAGTTGGGAAAAGGCTCATCATCTCCCGAGCCTTTTTCAGTACTCCAGTAGTTCTAGGCTTTCTACACTCTATAGTTGGGAAAAGTCTAGGCAGATGGTACATCTACTGATGCTATATTCCAGGTGCATATCAGCATGGAATGACAACGGTAAGATGGAAGTGATAGACATGTCCCGACCCGACTTGTTGCATCGCACCGACTTCTTCCCCGGGCTCGGCTGGGTGCTGCGGAGAGAGATGTGGCTTTCACTCGCACCTAAATGGCCCGCTGCGTAAGTAATAAACTATTATTATTTATGACTATTTTATAGCATTAATTAGGTTCCTGTGTCCGTAAATTAGGTATAGGTTTTATATGATAACGGCAAGATGGAAGTGATAGACATGTCCCGACCCGACTTGTTGCATCGCACCGACTTCTTCCCCGGGCTCGGCTGGGTGCTGCGGAGAGAGATGTGGCTTTCACTCGCACCTAAATGGCCCGCTGCGTAAGTAATAAACTATTATTATTTATGACTATTTTATAGCATTAATTAGGTTCCTGTGTCCGTAAATTAGGTATAGGTTTTATATGATAACGGCAAGATGGAAGTGATAGACATGTCGCGACCCGACTTGTTGCATCGCACCGACTTCTTCCCCGGGCTCGGCTGGGTACTGCGGAGAGAGATGTGGCTTACACTCGCACCTAAATGGCCCGCTGCGTAAGTAATGATACATTTTAGGGATTTTTATAGGTTTAATTAAGTTTCCTTGTACCCGGATAAATTGTAGCTTGTAGCTTTCCTCGATAAATGGGCTATCTAACATTGAAATATTTTTTCAATCAGGACAATGACGCCTGAGGTTAGTGCCTTCAAGCAAAATCGCAGTTTCACCCGCTTTCTGAGGGATCTCTCTCATTCTACCCAAAAAAAATAATTAGGTACCTCTTGAGTTACACTTGATTTTCTCTTTTCTAAAATGCATATAATCTTGTTACTTTTCAGTTTCTTTGACGACTGGCTGCGTAACCCAGTGAATATTGACGGCAAGGCGTGCATACGACCTGAGATATCAAGGACATACTCCTTTGGAAAGGTAAGAATACTTACAATTAACAAACTGGCTGTTTTCGCAGTTTCACCCGACATCTTGAGGATTCCAAGGGATCTTAGGGATTGTTGAGTAATTAAACTTGCTCAAACTCATAAGAAGAATTATTATGTAAAAACTTCCTTTCTCAAAAATATGTAAAACCCTATTCTGGGTTAAACTCGCCCTTGTACATTATGTTTTCCAAAATGTTTATGTATTTGTGCATAGTGGTGCAATAAAGATAAAGATAAAAGATAAAGATAAAAGATATTTTATTTGTAAAACATGAGTAGGTATACAAGGTGTTAAAGGTATAATAAATAAGAATCAAAGTATAATAAGTAATAAAATAAATTGTTCCCTTTCAGATTGGCGTAAGCAAAGGCCTATTCTTCGACATACATCTACGTAATATACAACTGAACATGGAGTATGTGGAATTTACAAAGTTAAACCTCACATATTTACTCAAGGTTAGTCTTTTTAATGTTTTTTTTTTGCAGTTAATTCATACTGACCACTCCACTTTTGCTCTCCCGACGAAAACTAAGTTGTCAAAACCTTTTTGCATGGTTTTTAATATTTTTGAATTTTCACCATGTGTCCAATCAAACCGAATGCAGCTGAGTATCAGTAGGTATGCAACAAGGAGTGACTGACTACCTAACCTCCTTAAACCTATTTACCTGGACAACCTGACTAACTCTTAAGATAGGTTTAAATGACAGCTGGTACCTGTGTGTACCGAATATGGGTGTTGTCCAAAATTATATCAAATCTTACACAATTTAAATTTTTATTCTTTTATTTGTCTACTTCCAGGAAAACTACGACGATGCTCTAGTCAACAAAGTATACAATCTACCCGAGATGACGGCAGAGGAGGTGGCGAGCGGCGTCTCCGGCAACAATGCCGTGCGGGTCATGTACAGCAACGCCAAGACTTACCAGCGGGCCGCCAAGAAACTGGGCCTTATGGACGACTTTAGAGTGAGTTGTAGCAATATTAGCAGGTTTTAGTTCATAAAGTATACAATCTACCAGAGATGACGGCAGAGGAGGTGGCGAGCGGCGTCTCCGGCAACAATGCCGTGCGGGTCATGTACAGCAACGCCAAGACTTACCAGCGGGCCGCCAAGAAACTGGGCCTTATGGACGACTTTAGAGTGAGTTGTAGCAATATTAGCAGGTTTTAGTTCATAAAGTATACAATCTACCAGAGATGACGGCAGAGGAGGTGGCGAGCGGCGTCTCCGGCAACAATGCCGTGCGGGTCATGTACAGCAACGCCAAGACTTACCAGCGGGCCGCCAAGAAACTGGGCCTTATGGACGACTTTAGAGTGAGTTGTAGCAATATTAGCAGGTTTTAGTTCATAAAGTATACAATCTACCCGAGATGACGGCAGAGGAGGTGGCGAGCGGCGTCTCCGGCAACAATGCCGTGCGGGTCATGTACAGCAACGCCAAGACTTACCAGCGGGCCGCCAAGAAACTGGGCCTTATGGACGACTTTAGAGTGAGTTGTAGCAATATTAGCAGGTTTTAGTTCATAAAGTATACAATCTACCCGAGATGACGGCAGAGGAGGTGGCGAGCGGCGTCTCCGGCAACAATGCCGTGCGGGTCATGTACAGCAACGCCAAGACTTACCAGCGGGCCGCCAAGAAACTGGGCCTTATGGACGACTTTAGAGTGAGTTGTAGCAATATTAGCAGGTTTTAGTTCATAAAGTATACAATCTACCCGAGATGACGGCAGAGGAGGTGGCGAGCGGCGTCTCCGGCAACAATGCCGTGCGGGTCATGTACAGCAACGCCAAGACTTACCAGCGGGCCGCCAAGAAACTGGGCCTTATGGACGACTTTAGAGTGAGTTGTAGCAATATTAGCAGGTTTTAGTTCATAAAGTATACAATCTACCCGAGATGACGGCAGAGGAGGTGGCGAGCGGCGTCTCCGGCAACAATGCCGTGCGGGTCATGTACAGCAACGCCAAGACTTACCAGCGGGCCGCCAAGAAACTGGGCCTTATGGACGACTTTAGAGTGAGTTGTAGCAATATTAGCAGGTTTTAGTTCATAAAGTATACAATCTACCCGAGATGACGGCAGAGGAGGTGGCGAGCGGCGTCTCCGGCAACAATGCCGTGCGGGTCATGTACAGCAACGCCAAGACTTACCAGCGGGCCGCCAAGAAACTGGGCCTTATGGACGACTTTAGAGTGAGTTGTAGCAATATTAGCAGGTTTTAGTTCATAAAGTATACAATCTACCCGAGATGACGGCAGAGGAGGTGGCGAGCGGCGTCTCCGGCAACAATGCCGTGCGGGTCATGTACAGCAACGCCAAGACTTACCAGCGGGCCGCCAAGAAACTGGGCCTTATGGACGACTTTAGAGTGAGTTGTAGCTATATTAGCAGGTTCTAGGTCAATGGCATGCAGTGTGTAGTAAAAGGATGCAAAGTGTAGCAATGGGATGCAGTGTGTAGTAATGGGATGCAGGGTGTAGCAATGGGATGTAGTGTGCAGCAAGATATGCGGCATGGAGACGATCCATAAAGCGCGAGATTCTATTATATCTCTGGCTATGAACTATCAAAAATCTCTATCAAACTTGAAAAGTTTGTCAGTCAAACTTTTTGGTTAAATTATTTACATATTGACAGTTTTTTAATGCCTCCAAATGAAGCATATAATATTTTTAACAATTTCATTTCAACATAATTATTTTCCTCTGACAGAGCGGCGTCCCCCGCACGGCATACCGCGGCATAGTCACATGCTTTGTTCGCGGACGCCGCGTGTTCCTGGCTCCCGACTACGACTGGACCAAGTACTACCCCACCTGGGGCTAGCCAACACACTAGTAATAGACCTTATTATTATTACTATATACTCCATTTTACTAGGCACTTAACTAGAGGTAAACATTCTTGATATGGCTGATAAAAAGGTGAAGGAAAACATCTAGAGGAAACCTGGACTATAAAGTCTGAAATCACCAACCCGCATTGAGCAAGCGTGGTGATTAACGCTCAATCCTTCTCCGTGTGAGAGGAGGCCGCAGCCCAGCAATGGGACGATAAAAAGGCTGTAACAGTTGTAAATATTCTTGATAGGACTTTTTACACAAATACATACATCTTACATTTATTCTACCTTTTTGTATAAATAAAAATAAATGCCACTTTTCGTTGTAATTTTATAACTCAAGAAGGGGTCACCTATACAAACCAAATATTCAGGCTTTGTTCGGACTATGTAGTAGTTTCGGTTCTTTATTTATCGCATTTTTAACAAAATAGTGGACTTTAGCTATACGTAGCGAAGCACGTACCGGGCCGCTAGTTATTTATAAAATAAACTTCTGCTTAAAATTTATTCAATTGATTAAGTTACATTTTAGTAGCAAATTAAAATTAAGTTATATCAAGATATTTTACCTTTAGTTAAGTCTACTCAAATGGAGGATGATTTGTGACTACTCGTAATTTCTCACTTGGGGTTTTTTGAACCCCAACTTGGGGTGCCAATCACCCTATACTGTAATAGTAGATTTTTATATGAGTGTCCCAATGTTTTAGTGAGTGTAGCTTATTGAGTCTGCAATTTTCTTATATGACTACTTGGGGTATTATATGCCCCCACCACTCTGAAGTATAAAAATACACTGTGTATTTATTAAATGGCATAACAATCACTGTAATAGTTGAGACAATGCCCCTACAAATATAAAATGATTGCCTATATGTCAATAATATATAAACACGGAATAATTACTTTACTTAACATAAACTTTACAAATACATACATAAAGGCACCGTACCCTCTCAATGAACGATGTTGAAAACTTGAAACCATATTTTACCTAAAACTTTTTTCCAGTCATACCCAATTTTTAAGCAAAATGGTGGACGCACATTTATCCGATTCGAATAAAACGAATTTTAGATTTTTTTTTTACATGCTAACAGTTATGACAGGTGTAAAGGAAATAAAAACAATTTTGTTTGGCGCTGATTTGTCTGCAAAGACTTTTGATATCGGATAAATGAGACTCCACCTATAGGGATTTATAAAAAAAAATGGAGCGTAACATTAAAAACATGGTTAAAATGGCTGTCTTGTCACTCTAGCGCTAGATATAAAATTATTGTAAATACAATCGAGTTTGTTCTCGTGTCTTTTCGAATGTTTACACTGTATTAGATGTAATTCGTGGGCGTACTGTACTAAGTTTAGTTCGGTATGTAAAGCTTATTTTTGGTGTACGAATCTTTATAAAGGATTATTTTTACCGACTTAGAAAAAGCAGGTTCTTAATTGACTGTATCTATGTTTTTTTGTGGCAATTTATTTATGAAAATTGAAAATTTTCGGACATATTTTTTAATGTGAGCTATTTTGCCATATTTCGGATTTCAAACTACTCGTGATAACAAGACAAGATATTACACAAAATATGAATTTTTAATAACGCTTTTTTATGGTCATTCAGAATATTAGATTCGTACGCAGAAATTAAGCTTTTTGCTCATATTTAAGTAGTAATACACTGAAGCAACAATTTTGTTTCTGATAAACCAATGTAATTTATCCATTCAGTGGATACTACAGGTTTAAATTCTTAATTGAAGAGCCGAAATTGTCGCTTCAGCGTGTACTACAAATTAATATAATAATGCCAATACTAATATAAGTCACGTCGACTAAATTAAGATATTTAGTAATAATAATTTTAGTAACTTAACTATAGAGTTACTAAATCAAGTGATTATAGATAATTTTGTAAATATATCATTTTAATTTTATGTGTATGCTGTTTTGGTAATGCATTATATTTTAATATTATTTCACAGAACATAATATAATTAAATTATTACTTTTTTAAGAAAGGGTAAACCGTGGATGGACGGCAAAAATTATACGTATCTATTTTGAAAACCTACAAAATATGGACAATTGATGCAAACGCTGTATTCAAGAAAATTATATGAATTTATTCTTATCATGTAATGCATTACGAAAAACTCTAACATTAACTGACAAATAACGTCACAAACATAGGTTTTAATTTCCTTTTCAATTGAACGAAAGATCTTCCATTAATTTTAATATTTAATGTTGCTTTATGTTTTCAAATTGTATATTGAAGAAAATGTACCATAACATGGCAGGTTTTTTACAACAGGCAATAAAATAAACGTTTCTTCGATATACGATTTGTACAGAAGACAGAACGTCAATCTACCCAAATCTGTCAAATGACCAATAGATTTTCAACCTTATCACGATAGTAGAAGGTTAATATTCGATTGGTATAGTTATCGGCACTCAGAGCTCAAGATTCGTGCCGGTAACTATATTATTTGACAGATTCGGGTTCGTTGACCTGCTGGCGTCTGTACCCTTAGGTCACAATTTAATTTTATTGTCTAGACTAAGCTTGAGATTTATTCTCGAATATAACTGAACTTATATTTTGATTTTGTCGTGCAATAAACATTTTCTGTAATAATGATCTTGAAGTAACAATAATATCGAATAATAATGATCTTAATTTTTGAAGCTGGTCAGTTTAGCAAATTTTTTTAGGTCACTTTTGTTGGCCTTTAAAATAGTTTTTTTTTTATGTATTTCGAATTGATCAGATTTTTAAAACTGTGACATGATAAATAAGATGTTAAATTAGGCCCGTCTAAGTGCGCCCTTATATTCCCAAATTGTATGACTATGAAAAAAATCACAATAATTTTCATTCCATAAACAATTCAAATTTTTAATTAGACTTATTTATTTAATTTTGACGATCACCATTGAGGTAGCTAGCTAGTTCGCATCAACAGACATCCGACATTTCAATATATTGAATACCATATAAGACTGTGATCTGCATTGTATTATATTATTGTGCATGTATATAGCCCAAGTAATGTATTTATAACTTAATATATTAAATGGTTTTGTTTAATTTTCTGTATTTTATTTATGCAATTTAATAAAGCAGGTATTTACCGTTATTTAATGCCTGTAGGACTATAAACCATTGCCGGGGATGCGGGATTGTTCGCGCGAGTTACCCACGGCCCTGGTACAAGTGGTACATAAGGCTCCAGAAGGAACATGGTGGGTTTTAGTAAGGGTCTGACACTCTCTCACCCTGCACCCACAGCGGGATGGGTCATTTGATGATTTCCCACTAGTAAAAGAGGACTATCAACTTGTATAAACTGTCTATGCACATAATTTCTCAAGTTTTATCTTTTGTGTCTATACAGAATAGTTTTAGTAAGTTTAATCATAAAGTGTACTATAATGAGGACGTTCATTACTTAATCACTATGCCAATCAAAGATAGCTCTATCTCTTTCAGTATTACTTATAAGATTCTAATGAATGAAAGAGATAGAAGATATATAGTATTTAACTCGGTGATAAGCGCGTTATCATGATTTTCCTTTAAACAAATACATTTTATTTCATACGTTATCAGTTAATTGTTGTCATGAGGCTACACAGAACAATAGTATTATTTATTTAAATAAATAATAATGGCGGTGTCACAAAAGAGGCCAAGTGTTGCGTCTGTGTTTTTTGGCGGGAGAGAGCCGGATGATACAGAATATATATTTCAAGATGAACAGGTTAAATTAATTACCTATTTATATACTTATATTATAAAGGAAATAGTTTTTCTTTCAATTCAATTTAATTGCGATTGCGATTTTATTTGTTTGTTTGTACCCAAAACTCTCCGAATCTATTGATACAATTTGAAAAATTCTTCCACTAGTGGAAAGCTACACTTTTCCCGGTTGACATAAGCTATATTTTATTGAGGTAAAGGAAGAAGTTCCCCCGGGACGCGGTGAAACCGGGAGAAACAGCTATTTGAGTAATTTTCAGCATAGCTATGATACTTCAGTTCAAATTCTCACTCATTATATAGGTAACTTCTTTTATATAATCATCTTTGTATTTTTTTTTCAGTGCGTAGTATTTGATGAACAGAGAAACAAACAAGCGCCCGTACATTTCATAGTGGTGCCGAAAAAGATGACGCCTACTCTTACAGCCACAACTGTGGATCACGAAAAAGCATTAGGTCTGTAAAACTTTTGTATTAAAAATATATATTATTTAGGTATTTATTTACATAGATATTTACAATACATATTTACAATAAAAATCAAAAACTGTCCTAGTAAAACAAGCAACTAAAAAGCGTCAAAAAATTCGTCCCCATCGCTGTCAACTGGGAGCGTGCCCAAGAGGCTGGCAGCATTACCTCGTTGGATCGCCATGCTGATTCTTTGTCCGAGGTAATAGCCAGCCTTGTGGTCACGAGAAGCGTCAACCAGCCGCCTAGAGAGATCTTTAAATAGAATGTGGGCATTTGGACCCCACGACCCGAGGGTTTCAACCCCAAACGGTTCGAAAATATAGTTTCCGACAAGGCCACTATATTTCCGCCGCTTGAGGTTCTCCGGAGCCGCAGCGGCAGCAGCAGCACGCAGACCGCCGGCAGCAGCAGCACAGCACGCAGAACTTGGAAGGTGTGATGGCGCAAGAGTATCGACACAGGTTGCGTCCCATACTAAAGGCCTGAACTGAAAGACCCATCTTCCAAGGGAATAACGACATGCCGTCTGGTCTCTTACCGTTTTGTTCATATATCTGACCCCTCTGAAACTTGATCGATAGATATTAGTGTAGTATTTGCTTAGTTTAGTCATAATATCATTGTAATGTAATGACACATTTTGAATGACGATAAGTTTATTATAATCAATCATATCGTACATAAAGTACAAATCTATTAATACAAAACTCATAATGACTGAGCGTTTTACAAGTAGGTACTTTAACACTTAAGATATTATTATGATATACCTACATATTCTCTTATCAAAGGCCACGTGAATTCGCAAGGTAACGCTGAGTGGCCTCCAAAGAGTTTGTGAATCATTTTCAGCGACAAGGCTGTTCATTTTACGGCCTTGGCCTTGCAAACGTTCTTGAACGCGACCATAGCCTTGTCTTTCAATGTCGTCGTGTTCCGTTTTACTGTTGGTCTTCAAAAGGTCATAATTTTGTCATTTCTAAATCAATAATTATGAAAATAAAAAACCCTATTGTTGAGTTAGCATTCCTCTAATTAAGACAGCTGCAAAATTCGTAAAACATTTTTATTAAGTTATATCTTAATCAGAACAGCTTTGGCCCGTGTAAACTGGTAATCTTTAATAAATCAGCTTCGAATTGAAAGTAACAGTGTTGTTAATATTTTAAATTCTTCCAGGGCACTTGCTACTGGTAGCGAAGCAGATTGCTGTAGAAAAGGGCCTAGACAAATCTGGTTATCATGTGATGGTCGATGAACAGCATCAAACTAAAAGTCTCAAGTCTCTTCACGTCTTCGGGAGGGCACTGCATCATATGGTGTGGCCCACTGGACCTGGGTCTAGACTTTAGAATAAGAATTTAGGAGATATAATCACGATTAATAGTAAAATACTTTGTAAGTTATGTAAATATATGTATTTAAGTTTACCTGCTGTTTTATTTCCCAATAATGTTGATCGGCTTCCAATTTATCCGGATGTAGAATACCAGACTTACATGAAGTGACTGCCTATCCAGAGAACCTAGATCCAGCTACCCCTGCACGCGCATTTTGGTATCAAGATACCCTTTGCAAGACTGGTTGGTAAACTTGATGACTAACTAGTGGTAATGTCTAACGACTGTCAAAGATTTTAAAATGACCGCATCAATCGGTGCTTAGCTTTATGATCGATCGACCTACGACTTAGCCATGATCTGTCTTTACCATTAGGCCGCAAAAATTCTGCGTAACAAGAACCGTATAATACGTCAACGTCAAAACCACAATGACGTTTGTCCTAAAATTTTTGTCAGTGATTTTCTTCACAAAAATGGCTGGCGGTGAGGTAGAACTAGCGCAATCGGCCGCTCCGGCCGCAGATACGATATTCGGAAAGATTTTGCGGAAGGAAATACCTGCTAAGTTCGTCTATGAAGATGATCAAGTAAGTTGACAATAATATTTTTGTTCCTTCAACCATTTTATGAACACCGGCCGGCTGGCTGAGAAACTGCAATGGGAAATCAGCCGTTGTTAATAATTTTTTCCTAGAATTTTTATGTAATAAATGTAAAATAACCCTCTAGAATTTCTAACGACTTATGTTGTTTCAACAGACTTGATTTATTATTTACTTATTGTGTAATGATTCTTGGTGTTTTTCCGCAGTGCGTGGCGTTCCATGATGTGAACCCGCAAGCCCCTACGCATATCTTGGTGATACCGAGGAAGCCCATCACACAGCTCTCGAAGGCGGAGGATAATGATGAACAACTCCTTGGTAATATTATAATATACATGTACTTGTTACAAAGAAACTACATGACCGGTATTGCAATAAATCACAGCTTGTATTTCTTGCATTTTCTAGAAATATGTATAAAGTGTTTAGAAATAAGTAGTTTTTCAAATAGATACAATACAAAGTTAAAAAAAAATACCATTGCTAAGACACAAATTAGTTTTTATGTTACAAGAAACGGCACAAGAATTCCAATAAGACTGACAAGACATTGAACTAATATCATTAGCAATATAAAAAATAAAATTAGCAGATAAACTTTGAAACTTTGTTTATTCCAGGACACCTACTGATTGCTGCCCGCAAAGTAGCTCACAAGGAAGGACTTGACAAGTCTGGCTTCCGCCTCGTCATCAATGATGGCAAGAACGGAGCCCAGAGCGTCTACCACCTTCACATCCACATCCTAGGAGGCCGCCAAATGCACTGGCCCCCTGGCTAATAAGAGTAGAATCGTTTTGCACATTCATGCCTATGAATAAATATTGTTTTTTTTTCAACATTGGGTTTGTTTTTTTTTGTTACTTGGTTGCTTGAGTAAAAGTCGTGGTGGCCTAGTGGGCAAAGAACCAACCTCTCGAGTATGAGGGCGCGGGTTCGATTCCAGGTCAGGCAAGTACCAATGCAACTTTTCTAAGTTTGTATGTACTTTCTAAGTATATCTTAGACACCAATGACTGTGTTTCGGATGGCACGTTAAACTGTAGGTCCTGGCTGTCATTGAACATCCTTGACAGTCGTTACGGGTAGTCAGAAGCCAGTAAGTCTGACACCAGTCTAACCAAGGGGTATCGGGTTGCCTGGGTAACTGGGTTGAGGAGGTCAGATAGGCAGTCGCTTCTTGTAAAGCACTGGTACTCAGCTGAATCCGGTTAGACTGGAAGCCGACCCCAACATAGTTTGGGAAAAGGGTCGGAGGATGAGGGTTGCTTGAGTAACCAAATATTTCCTTGTACCTACAATATGTATAGAAGAGATATTAATGCTGTGTTGATTAAAGTTTCTTTCAAAGGACATTGGGCAGATTGGTATACCCCACCAATAGCGATGTCATATATATCATTGGATAGGCCTTTTTATGTAGAACAACATTTACTATGACACCTTTGCTGAAATGTTTGTCCGTTCTGAGATATAGATCAAAAACTGTGCAAAAGTTAAACTAAAGTTAACTTAATAATCTATTGATATCTCAAGTTTTTAGAGGAAAAACTAAGTGAAATAAGTGTAAGTCTCCTGAGTCCTACCTGCTGTACCCGTTAGGGTCCATAATTGTTACTATTAATTTGCATTTGAACCTTATACTGTACTAACTGGATATTGGGCATAACAACAGACCCCACCAATAACAAAGTCATGCATATCGATGGATAGGTCTTTTTCTCAAAAAAAAAAAAAATAACTCAAATGCAAAATAATTGTAACAATTATGGACCCTAACGGGTACAGCAGGTAGGACTCAGGAGACTTACACTTATTTCACTTAGTTTTTCCTCTAAAAACTTGAGATATCAATAGATTATTAAGTTAACTTTAGTTTAACTTTTGCACAGTTTTTGATCTATATCTCAGAACGGACAAACATTTCAGCAAAGGTGTCATAGTAAATGTTGTTCTACATAAAAAGGCCTATCCAATGGTATATATGACATCGCTATTGGTGGGATATACCAGGTCCCATATATTTGTGCCCATTGTCCTTTAAAGTTAATTCCATAGCTGCCTCTACCTTGACTACCTTCTATGTGTCTACTTGTGAATACTTTTTTATTTAAAATTATTTACCCGATTACCGAAAAGTTATTTTCATTACAAATGTTTTCAAAATTATCTATTTTTGCGCATTCAAAATATCAAAAAAAAAAACAAGAAATCGTCATAGCACATTGAAAACGCGATAAAATAGTGGCTCAAAAGACGCGTATTCAAACCTAAATGAAAAGTTCTGAGAGAAAAAAAAACTACTTATTGATTTTCTTTCTGTCACGAAAAGTTGTTTTCATCACTGTTGTTTCATAAATAATTACTGAAAAAGCAGTCAAAATGTGTGAAAATCACGTAATAAACACCATTTTCACGGACTTTCAAAGAAATATGGATACGGATCAAGAAATACGAGAGGTATTTGCTGTTATTTGTCAAGCCAATAGGCTTTTCTTTTTACCGTAACCGCACTTTTATATTTACTATTTAAGCTTTTAATTTAACTGTAAAAATCTCCCAACTAAACAAAATAACATTGTCCGACAATATTTCCATTGTTTTATCAATATTTTCCCGCCATTTTCAATGAATTTAACACGCATTGTATGATGTAGGTTATTCGCAACATTTGCAAAGATGTTGGTCAAATATCGCGAGAAGCGACTACAGTACTCCAAGTAATTCACCATAATGAGGCTGCCAGTAAGCATTCATCTCATAAATAAAACTTATTTGTTGTTTACTCAACACTCCATTGATTAATCTGCTTTTTTTTTTGCAGTCACTCCTGCTTGTGTCAAGGCAAGGGAATTATTTGAAAAGGCACAAGCAGGCTACGCAAGACTGAAAGAGGCTTTACCCCCTAACGACTATTATAAGTATGTTCACTATTTTTGCAAAATTTTCATTATTTCATGACTATCTCATAATTATTTAGATGTTTCCCGCGTTTTTACTTACTACATACACACTAGTAGTATGTAACTACATACAGTGTTACACCCATGTTAATATCTCCTCTTTTATTTACTTTATATTGTAATAATATTTTAGTAATTCTAAGTAACACCTGAATCGTAATGACTTTAGATACCAAGAGCACTGGCGCAACATGACCCAGCGTTACTGCTTCCTCATCGCACTCACCATCTGGCTGGAGACAGGCATCCTCGCCACACATGACACTGTCGCTCAGATATTAGGCAGTAAGTACAATATATCACATTATTTCTATAATTAATATAGATACAGGAGCATTGGTGCAATATGACTGTGTTACTGCTTCTTCATCGCGCTCACCATCTGGCTGGAGACAGGCATCCTCGCCACACACGACACTGTCGCTCAGATATTAGGCAGTAAGTACAATATATCACATTATTTCTATAATATTAACATAGAGACAGGAACATTGGTGCAATATGACTGCGTTACTGCTTCCTCAACGCGCTCACCATCTGGCTGGAGACAGGCATCCTCGCCACACATGACACTGTCGCTCAGATATTAGGCAGTAAGTACAATATATCACATTATTTCTATAATTAATATAGATACAGGAGCATTGGTGCAATATGACTGTGTTACTACTTCTTCATCGCGCTCACCATCTGGCTGGAGACAGGCATCCTCGCCACACATGACACTGTCGCTCAGATATTAGGCAGTGAGTACAATATATCACATTATTTCTACAAGTCCAATACATGCTGCCCACTTGCTATAAACATGAATTTATTCTATTATGGCAAACTACAGGCCGCAAGCAAAATGTTTCTTCTTATAGGAATAGGTCTAAGACATTAATTGTATCAGGTTGTGCATGCCTAACGTACAGAGGCTTACGCGATTTACTATGTAATATTGAAAACAACTGCTTAGAAACTGCTTAATGTTTATCACAGATAATCTACAAGAGACTGGTAGAAAGCGCCTATGGCTTTAAGCTGTTGTATATTGAGTAGAAAGTTTTAAATAGATAATATAATGAGCAAATACACAACTCATTATAACTATGTATGTTATAATTTCCAGTAAGTGTCATTGAGAGGAAGACTGGCTTCCATCTGGACATAGAGGACTACCTCAATGGATTGCTGCAGCTGTGCTCCGAGCTGGTAAGATTATCTGCATACTGTTATATATTTAGAATTTTGTCTTTAAATATACATAATATGTGTAAATGCAAGGAAACAATGTATCAAGAAAGCAATCCTTATTTTTTGTGTTTTTCACGCCAAAACTACTGAATCGCAGGAACAGCTTATATTCACTGAAAGGAGTAACGATATGACTATTGAATTCAGAAACTATATGTACCCACACCTATCATTTGTGCACTAATCAGTTGCATTCCTAGCTGCATACATTATGGTCCCCGTGGAAAAAATGGCTTATCGTAAGCTAGGAAGTCTGACAACCAGTCATACCATCATGTTGACCAAGTGACTAGGTTGAGAAGGTCAGATAGGCAGTCACTCCATGAGCCACACTTGCACTCAGCTGCCTCTGGTTAGACTGGAAACCAACCACAATATGATTAGGAAAGTGTACAGGCTAAAGCTGGCCACTTTATAATAGCCAAGATAATGCCTTATTTAACTGTTTTAATTAAATGTTTGCAGGCTCGCCTGGCAGTCAACTCAGTCACCCGGGGTGACTATGAGAAACCTCTGCAGATCTCCAAGTTTGTCATGGAGTTAAATGCAGGGTTCAGGTGAATATCAATTCATAAAAAAAATAACTATTGAGTATAAAATCAGTTACATTAGTATAAAACAAGCTAATTGGTAGCTCTGGGTAGGTTATAACCTACGGCTAAACTGTGTGAAAGGTATCCTGATAAAAAAAGACTTGTGAATTAAACCCTTCATTCATAAACAGATATTGACCTACTTTTTTTATACATCTTTGAAAGAAGGTAGCGTAGGCTTCACCCAAATTGTTTTGTTGACCCCTTATATCAATAACTAGCCGTTTTCCTGAGGTTTCACTCGCGTCCCGTGGGAGCTACTGCCCGCACCACGATAAAATATAGCCTATGTTACTCGCAGATAATATAGCTTTCTTACGGTGAAAGAATATTTAAAATAGGTCCCTACTGGATTTTTTGAGTTTATCCATTACAACCAAACAAACAATTAATAATAAACAAACAAACAAAGTTTTCCTCTTTATAATATTAGTATAGATTAAGTGAGCTTTTCCGAGTACTTCAAAAAGATTTGAATCAAAAGTACCTAGTCGGGGACTATTCTTTCTCTTTCCTGCTATGCATCCCACATGCTGGTCAGCTTAATTTTTCTTCTCCACTTCGCTCTATATATGACATTGCTCCAGTCGAGCACTATTACATTAGCTTAAAATTTCTTTTACAGATTACTGAATCTAAAGAACGATCATCTGCGCAAACGCTTCGACGTTCTCAAGTACGATGTGAAGAAGATAGAAGAAGTTGTCTATGATCTCAGTATTAGAGGCTTGCGTCCCAAACCCGAGCCCACCCTCTAAGTGTACTCTTAGTTCTCATTGTAAAAGTATTCATTAATTAACATTAATACTACTTAAAAATAATAATAAATGATTATGCGGTAAATTTAGTTTTTTTATTGCCCATAGATTATAGATAATATATCATCTGCCTAGCCTTTTCCCAACTATGTTGGGGTGAGGGGTCTGCTATCAAGCTAACTGGATTCAGTGGAGTACCAGTGTTTTTACAATGAGCGATTGCCTATCTGACCTCTTCAATCCAGTTACCCGGGCAAGCCAAAACCACTTCTTCTTCCACTATCTTTGGCAGTTGATACGGGCAGTCCGAAGATGGTCCGAAGCCAGTATTGAACATTGTGTGGAAAAGGCTAATGAATAGTAAAGATATGACGACATCTCTCTTACAACATGTGAACTGACATGACCTGAAATTAGACCAAACTCGTGAGCTTACAGGATACGATATGTAGATGGCGCCACTTGGGGTATTCCAAACCAAACACTTCTTCGCAAGTCTAGGGCTGTTAATTGCTGATCACGGGGTTCGAATCCCAATCCCAAGTCGGGCCGAAATAGCTACGTTTGGCTTTAAGAAACTTTCACAATACAGCCGGCAGTCTGGACTTTGGTTATTGATACACTCGTGTATCGGAGAGCACTGTAATGTCGGTCCTGCGCCTGATCTCTCTCCGATCGTGTCGGATACTCGGATTGCCGTCCCATTGGACTAAGAGAGTGAAGGAATAGTGGATGCGACAATAGGCATTTACCTATATTAGGAAAAAAATAGGAGTTTTTATTAAAAATGGATTACCTCCAAAAAATCCCATCCTAGTGTGACGGGATTTTTTCATATCAGTAATCCATTTATTCAATTCAATAATTCCATACATGTACCTACCGTTATCCCTATTTATTCATACAAACTTACAATGACCCATTATAACATTGTTTCAAATTCTGGAAATTCTAAATTAAATACGCCATTGTAATATGCAATACTTATTTACATATATAACGTCGTAGGCGCATTGTGTCCACATTAATCCTGTCAGCAGTTAGTTAAAGTGAACTGTGATGTCACAGATATGAGAGTATTAATCATATTTGTCTTGTGTATAGTTTATGTGGTGACTGCAGATTTTCAACATGGAGAGATAGAACCTCAGGTGGAACGGAAAAGTGTTGTACCTCATAGTTCACCAATAGGTAATGTAAAATTGTTATTTACCTCTCTACTTAAGGGCTTATTACATTTGACTAAATTCAGTCGTCTAAATAGGTTTGTCTAATTAGGTTTCTAAATAATTTAATGAAAACTACCTTCCTAAATGCGATTACATTTGACTGAATTTAGTGACTGAATCATTTAGACGACTGAATTTAGCCAAGTGTAATAAGCCCTTTAGATAATTTACATCGACACCTACTAATATTATAAAGAGGAAAATTTTGTATTTTTGTTTGTTAGCATGGATAAACTCAAAAATTACTTGATAGACATTAAAAAATATTTAAGTAATTGTTGGAAAGCTGCACTCTTCCCGAGCAATATAAGGTACAGCTATATTATCCCGGTACCTATGGTCAGTAGTTTCCACGAGACGCGGGTGAAATCGCTAGTATAAAATAATATTCCAAATCAGTCCAGAAGTTCCTCAGATAAGCGTGTCCCAATGTTGAAGGCTATCTTTTTCATTTTTATTTATTTTCAATGTTTCAGGACACCATTACAACATCAGTCACCTAGGATCACATGACTATCCCCTGTGTCTCTCCGCGAGACCATTGTCATTTAGACTAAGACCAAATAAAAGACCTTGGCCGGGGCATAGACGGCCGAGTCCGGGAGATAGACGGCCGAGACCAGTGATCAAATTACCGAAATCTGGAGCTATTATGTGAAAAGGAAAACTCATTCCATAGTTAACATAGAAGATAATTAAATTAACATGCATTGGTTGTTTACCTTAAATTTTTCAATTAATTATTCCATTGTATTTAATCACTGTTTTTTATATTAATATTTTTTTATTAGGAAATAAAGCTTTTTAAATTACTCAGCATTGGTCTAGACACTTACTTGTTATGAGCTGATAAATAAATATTGACTAACGAAAATAAATGCACGAACATAACTTCCGAACGATCGCAACAAATTGAATAACGCATTTTATATTTATTAAGTTTTTACTTTCAAGCTTCATATCGGAAAATATTTTTGTATAAAATTGCAGGCAAATTAATTTCTCCCGCGCAGCTAGGTCGTACAACTATTTAAATACTTATAGTATTTCTAGAGATATCGGAATATGTAGGTACCTATGCAGTTTTCCAAAATAGGAACTAACTTTAATACGATAATTAAGAAAAATCATCCTTATATTAAAAGAGAGGTTTGTTTACACTCATATCATAAAGAGGAATCATGATAGTTGTAACGGCTTCAAAACTCCTAAACCGATCTGAAAAATTCTTTCACAGTTGGAAAGCTTCACTATCCCCGATTAACATAGGCTATATTTTATCCAAGTACGGGAAGAAGTTCACCAGAGATGCGTGTGAAACCGGAAAAACAGCTAAAATACCTTAGTAATGTGATGACATTTAGTCTGTCAACATGACGTAAAGCGTGGTACAGACAGCTTGGATTGCGTTTGCCGTGCCGTCGTGTTCGCTTCCGGAGTGAGTGCACGCCTTTAGATCGGGGTCCTGTTACACCGAAGCAATATTTTACTTTTTAATAACCCACGGAATAGAATATGAAATCCGGAAAATATCTCAGTTGGTATTTAATAAAATACAGATCAGAAAAAATAAGCACGTTTTTACAGTGTTTCATTTATTTGCACTGGTCTATTAAATTGGTTTTGATTTTAATTAGTCTTATATACCTATATGAGACAATAGAACAGTTAAATATCGTCTTAATTTTAATTGGTGAACATTTCTAAAATGATGGAAGTACTGACTTACTTTTTAATTTTTTCCGGGCTACAAACCATTTTAATTTTCATTTATATCAGTTTAGCTTTTTAGGTAGATCTGTCAACCTGACTGTCACACAACAAATTATTTTCGTATCGCTACAGAATTACTTTTCAGTGTGATAGTCGCCCAAAGCCTATAAACGGAAACATGCTGTATAAGGCATATACAGGTTGCTCTAACATGTTTTTCAGTGTTCATCTTTTAACGGAACTTTTATTTCAGTGAACGATTTCATTGCTATTTCAATTCTAGTTATTCCTGAAGGATATTTTCAATATTTTTCATATTGAAATAGACTGGAAGTGGTAGATTCTTGTTGATTTTTAACTTATTTAGAGCTGCCCGCCTACGTCCGATAAATCTGTGTCCGATTTTTTGTAGTCGAAAAGTAGAAAACACTGATAGGAATAGTGCAACGCGCCCCTGAGAAAGTCGGTCAGTAATCTTTCATAAATGCTTTTTTTTATATTGGTTTCCATTGCAAGAAAACCGGCCAAGTGCGAGTTGAACTTGCGCAGATAATTCAGTAGCGAATGAGAAGGTCTGTCTATTCGGCTTTCGCATCAAAACTACTGAATCGATTTAAACTAAATTTTGTTGCCCTAGCTAAACTATTATGAGATAGTCTACAACTTAAGAAAGGACATAGGCTGCTTTTCAGCCGGATGCGGTAAGTATAGTTCTCTCTAAACGTCGGTGGAAGATCTAGGAACAGCTAGTAGGTACAAGCAGCCTATAAAAATCTTAAAAAGAGGCCTCAACTAGGTCGGGTGTATGCAAGTCAATGCACTAAAAAACTGACATACGTCGCCCTTTACGTGTAGCTTGTGTGTGTGTGTGTTTGTGTGTATGAAAGTGCGTGAGTTGTGTTAGTGTGCGTGATAGGGGAGCGATGGAGGCTTGTTAAAGGATAGCCGGGGTCTGTGTCCATTGGTTTAAGAGATTTGGTCTGAATTAGGAAAAAATATGATTAGGTGTGATTTTTTCTTTAGAGTTTACTTGAACTTGCAACGATGTTGAGGGTTCTTGGTTGGGTGACCATCTTGCCATGTCGAATTCCGGACCAGTTTCTATGGCACATATCTTTGGCACTCGTTAGGGGTAGTCAGCCAGAAAGTCGGACAACCAGTCCAAACAAGGGGCATATGGGTATCATTTGGATACCCGGGAAACTGGTTTGAGGGGATAACGTAGGCAGACGCTCCATGTACTTAAAACACTCACACTCTTCCTTCCTGCATCTAGTTAGAGTGTAAGCCGACCCCAACACAGTTGGGAAAAGGCTAGGTAGATGACGACGCTAAGAAAATGATAAGGCTAGGAGTAGTTTTGGCGTAGGTAAAAGCGTGATGTATTTTGACGTGACAAAATGACGTATCTGAAACTTTCAATTCAACAATGGAAACGGGACATAGTCTAGAAAAAATGCATAGGTATTAACATGCGCGAATGAAACCTAACCTTATGTACAGGGCTTTATGTACCCCTATGTATTTACATGTAAAATACGTACATACATGCTTCTTTTCATTACATTAGTTTGTAGAAATAAAATTATTTCTGAGGCCGTGGTTTTGAATAGTCGGGGAGGGAAAGGTTGAATTTATTTGTGCTATTTTTTACCTATACAACTAAATAGAAATGTTTATTCGCATACATTTTTGAAAAACACTAAGTACATACTTATTTCTTTTGAAATGAACTGACCATTTTGACAAAATATTGCATGATCTAAGAATCTACATCTGAGTTTGATCTGAGTACTAACTAAAATATATAATCTATAATATAAAAGTGAATCGCAAAATGTGTTGGTAAGCGCATAACTCAACAACGCCTGGACCAATTTGGCTAATTCTTTTTTTGTTGTGTTTGTTATTGTCAGGAGAAGGTTCTTATGAAAAATAGGGTAAAGTAGAGAAGTCAGTTGACGGGAGCGAAGCCGCGGGCAAAAGCTAGTTATAAATAAAATATTGTGGCAAATTCAAAACCATCACCCTTTTTCTTGTCCCATTGCAGGGCACAGGCCTCTTCTCAAACAGAGAAGGTATGAGCGTTAATCACCACTCCTCAAGATGTTTTACTTGACCCTCACTCATGCAGTCATTGGTGTCCAAAAGGCTCAAAGTAAGTACTTACACTTTAAGTACAATATAAATGGTACAAGTTATATTGAATTTTTTTAGGCTTACCTGTTTTTGGCGGTGTAAGAGCCAACCAGCATCGTCCTGCCCGTGTTGCACCATGCTGAACAACAGACGAGGTTCTGGCAACCGACTGGTGGCAGTATAACCACCACACAGCACCAAGATATTAAATGCCTTGCTCGGAGATGGGCAGCAGCATGTCAGGAGCCAAAAATATCATATAGGTACTGCGCTCACCAATATGCATACCAAGCCCGGTGAGTATGGGCAAATCATGATATACCTAAAACAAAAAAACATCTGAATACAGAACATCCTTTTTTAGAGTCTCCCGATCATCATCTCCCGAGCCTTATCCCAACTATATTGGGGTCGGCTTCCAGTCTAACCGCATGCAGCTGAGTACCTACCAGTGTTTTACAAGGAGCGACTGCCTATCTGAGCTCCTCAACCCAGTTACCCGGGCAACCCAATACCCCTTGGTAAGACTGGTGTCAGACTGACCGGCTTCTGTCTACCCTAACTTTCTTTTTTAGGAGTCGGTTAAAAATAAAGCTTCCCAAATTTTGGGAGAATTTTGTTAAGCTGAGGACGTTTTTCGGCTGTGACGACTTGCCTAAACTTGGAATCGCACCCGCGTACATGAGAGCTGGGTTATTAACCAACGAAGTATATAAGGGTTCATACATAAAATATGATATTTTAATACTTGAAACTCGATGACACGCACGCTAGTGTTTTAATTACTTACCGACGCATTTTAAAATATATCTCGTAATATAAGGCTTTTTGCACACTTGCGATTGTTGCGGATTTTTTGCGCTTCTTTTAGAATACATTGCAACGTGCAACTAGTTTGAAGTTTCGAAAGAGCTTATAGGCCTATTTGAAATAAAAAAATGTCTGTCATTGACAAGGGTAAAAAAATTATATGGAATGTTATTATTCTCTTACAATTATAATTAAAGTTCTGTTTCCGGACTGACAAAAACGGCTCCATGGTTTTCGATGTAATTTGGATTATGAACGTACTTACTGGTATATTCAAGTTTGTTTTAGTTTCAGGAAAAACCGTCTGATCATAATTTATATACATACAAATAGGAAAACAAAAATATAGTTTTGGGTAAAGAATAATTAAGAAAATAGATTCTCTTAAATCAGAGATAATCTTTCATAATCAAACAATTAAGTACAAAAATATTTTAATTACAAAAAAAAAGAAAATCGCGAGCCCCAGTCCTAATCCCACACACTCACACACACACACTATATTATAACACACACACTATATTATAACACACACACACATACACAAGGCATTGAGTGGTGCGCGTGAAAATTCACGCCAGCGCGTTACGCGCTTTTTTTTTAATTACAACCCTACGGCGTCATTGTTGCACTACCCTAGTACGAGGGGATGCTAGGGGTGGCACGAATTACTTAGAAAAACACTAAGATATTTATTTGTCCTACAGTTACCTGGCGTGATTGGTCCGTGGATTCGTAGTCAGAAGCCAGAGAGTCTAATAACCAGTTTTACTGAGGGAAGAACAAGAAAGACTGGAAGCCGACGTCTACATAGTTGGGAAAAGGCTAGGCAGATGAGATGAGATGATGAGGACCTACAGTTGGATGATGGATCTACAGTTATTTGTGTACGGCAGGACTTACTGCACCTACTAGGCAAAATTGTATGTATCCTATAATTATTATTTTTCAATAAAAATACTTGTGAAAATCAGTTTAGTAGGTCCAGAGGTAGTCCTATGAACTCACGAACTTTATTTATACTTCTTTCACATTTAAATATAATGATTCCTACAATATATTATTTGGTTCCGAATTTTATTTTCCGACTTTATTTTCCGACTTTATTTATCCGATTTTTCCGTACGCATAGACACGTACATATTTTAGGAGATCTTTTGAGCCTCACATATATATTATTTAAAAAGTAAAGGTAAAAGTAATGTACCCTTCTGTGAAACGAAGTCATCGGATTTCAAAATACATTGTTAAAAGTCTACATTATCCTTTAAGCAATTTAAGAACACACACCTTCGAAAGACAGGAGGCACAATTTGTCTTTTTGATATTTCTCCTTTGAAAACCAGTGATGGGATTCCAAAAATATGTATATTGTTAAAAAACTATCTACATAATCCCTGATTTAAGACCATATACTTCCGAAACCACAGGCCCAAGGTGTTCGTCTTTCAAATTATTATCAATATCTGGCAGCCCAATATCCCTAGGTAAGGCTGGCTTCTGTCTACCCGTTTATTGTGCGATCACACACGATACACACAGATCGATACACAGGGATCGATTGCGCTAAGCGTTCGTTGTTTAACCTTATGATCGATGCCATGTGCTCTTTAGTTTTTTTCGTCACGAGATCATCATCATTTCCTGAGCCTTTTCCCAACCATGTTGGGGTCGGCTTCCAGTCTAACCGGATGTAGCTGAGTACCAGTGCTTTACAAGAAGCGACTGCCTATCTGACCTCCTCAACCCAGTTACCCGGGCAACCCAAAACCCCTTGGTTAGACTGGTTTTTTTCGACACGAGAAGTGTTTTGTTGTTCTTTGAAATATTCCTTAAAAAAATGAATAAAAAATCTTTCTATGATAAATATGTAAGCGTCACAGCCCTGTGTTACATTTTATCGAACTGTGGGTTCGTCAAAGAGCTGCAGCTGTACCACGGTAATATAGAAATACACGCATCTCGCCGCATTCATAGTCTAGCCTGGTAGTCGGTCAGATTTGTAAGTTAATGCCGGATAGTTGAGATGTGAATTTGACTATCCTTTATTAGATTTAGACCTGATAAAGGACCTGAGAGTAGTTATTAATTATACCCATGTAAATGATATTCTCACAAACATACACTTTAAATTGGTTCAGCAGTTTCTACCACTTCTACTGGGAAATTATTTTAAGATAGGATAGGAAGACAAGACAGAAAATAATTAAAAAACAGGAAGAGAAGAATTTTGACTATAATAGAAACGGACCTCCAGGCTCTAAAATCAATAACTTATAATCGTTGTTATATGAATCTTTGAAACCAATATTTTTTTTGTTGCTCAACTAAATTATTTATGAAAAAGCTCCCCTATTCCAATCACACCTTTGACACTACACATTACTAAAGCCTTTTACACAGTAATTAAGTCGATACGCAAGCTATTAATCTGCCCAGTGCCGAACAAACTAAGGGAAACGGCGAGCGTTGGCGACAAGCCAGCTAATTCGTTGTGAATACACTGTAAAAGTGTGTTTATGTCAACACATTACGTTTATAGGAGTCAATGCATTTTTATTGTTATTAGATCTAATACGGTTTTGTTGTTATATTATTGCTCTTTTATGTATAAAGGGTTTAGGGTAGGTATATCAAATTAATTGCTAAGCAATATGTTGATTTATATAAGGTAGGTATGGTAAAAGCATTAAATTAAATGACTCTCGACTGCATTCGAAGGGTGAAGCAGATTTTTACACAGAAATTCCATCCGTATTACTACAATTGACTTTTTCATGGTAACTCTTTCTGGGTTTTGCAAGCTTAGTAATATCTGAGCTTTACATCATCATCATCCTCCGAGCCTTTTCCCAATCATGTTGGGGTCGGCGTCCAGTCTATCTGAGCTATCTGAGCAGTATATCTGAGCTTTACATAGTTTTCAATTTGGGCAGGTTATCTTCGAATGGAAAGTAAGTCAGAAAGTAAATATTTTTATGCGTTTTTGTAATTCGTATAGGTACCTACAAGGTTGGTAGCTTCACTGGTTTATTTGTCAATCAGGTTCCGAACAATGTAAGCACTGAGTTAATGTAAGCGATAAAATTGGATGGATCCCAACATTTTGTTAGGCGACAGCTGAAAGCAGTGTTACAGTAAACCGAATTGCTTATATCATGAAAGTGAGTTTGACCAATGGCAGCAAAGTTATTTAGCTGAAAATATATTTAGAAAGGCGGACGTTTAGGAGGCTGCCTTCAGTGTCTGAAAAGAGCTTATTTTAGGTTTAATTTGATTAAATGGATTAGTTTATTTTATGTTTGCATGCAGGCCATGCAGCGATTGCTTTTCTGAACCACATTCTAAAGCCACAGGCTATGTAAACTTTGTCAAACTGTCTAGGCTCCTTTACGTTAGAACTGTCTATATCCACATGAGTCATGTGAATTGATGATCACCTTTGATTGATCAACCCTTATTATATTTACTTTAAAAACAAGCTTAAATATTTCCATTATATTTAAGACCAACCTACTGCAACAAGACTATGAATACTGCCCTACATCACCCATGTATCGCGCGTATACGCGACAATCACAAGTGTCGTGAGCTCATTTCATTTGCTACGTCATTAGTTTACCATTACGACTATCCACTACGAGGATAGCACATAAACTAGTTCATAAAATATATTTCAAAACATTATTTGAAGTTTTTCAGGATTCAGGGGACGATTTTTAACCAAATTCTTAAAGAAGGAGGAGGATTTATAAGGAATTGTTGACACGATAAATAATTGTCGTTACTCACTGTGACAAAAATAGATCTTCCTTTAACTGACAAGCAAAACTACATCAGTGTTTATATTCGTCATTTATAAGTTATCAACACTTTGAGAATAGCACCGAAACCGAAAATCATTTGTTTTCCATCAAGAGACTTGAATGCTGTTCCCATTTTCATTTAAGACAAACTTTTCCCCCAAAAAAGTAGGCAAGCACTTGAAAAAGACCTTTTTTCAATTACCTAAAATATTTCTCCATATTTTCCGATATGAAAAAAAATATATACAAAATGACCAGTCTAACCTCTTCTGTGCGTAGCGTGAAGTATTAATTTAACTTGGCAACATTTTTGTAAGTGGGCAACACTTCAGCTGTATTGCCTCATTGAGGGAAGCAAGATGGCGGACAGTGGACGACTTTATATTTGAGAGAAATATGCAATAATACCTACGTTATTTACGGTCCTTCGAAGTTTTGGGGCGAGGATGAAGGAAAGTTTATATTTTGATATCATTTTTCAAATACGAAATCACCGAGGCTGCTTAGGATTTGACGAAGAAATTTAATTCAATTAACTGAAAAATTATTATTTAACTACTATTTTTCCGTAAATCGGTATTTAGTTAGACTATTAGATTTTTCTTAAACTCTGTAACTTTGTGTAATTTAATGGATAAATGGATTCACTCTACCAAATTCCATCGCGCTTGATCCCTTGGTCCCTTGATCAAGCTGGAGAAAGTTACAGTAGTCAAATAAAATACTGTTTATGTCGTAGTACTTACATCCATAGTAGATAAGTACAAATCTTATATCTGTTAGTCAATCTTTCAGTGGTTTCTATGCATAAATAACTAAACCACATCCATTATATTACGCTTTTTTCTTACATCTGTGTTCCGTAAAGGAAAATCTCCAACATTTTTTTCCTGAGAACTCTTTATATTTTTTTTAATGTCTATGGAGAGCCTCATGAAAGGTTGAGATAGAATCTCGGCGACGCATTTTGTAGACATTAGAAAAATATATCTTGTTTAATGAAAACCTTATTCACTGTTAAAGGCAATTCGTTTATTTTGACGTTCAAAATGGCGGCAAATAAAACGTCACTCGTAAAAAGGTTAGGAAATTGTAAAAAAAAAATTAATGATTATTTTTTGTCGCATTTTGGGGCTATATCGTTTATTTTTTAATGTTTTTACAATAAAATGAAAGGTGTTTTTACGTGAATTTATTTAGGAGACTTTAATTTCACTTGAGAACTGTATAGTTTAAAACAACATTTTTAACCGACTTCCTGACAGTAAGTAGTAGTAAATTCGACTATAAATCGATACATATTTTTTTTAATTTACCGGCGGGTCAAACCGCGACAAAAAGGCCATTTTACATACATCCATTACAAGTTAAATAAAAGCTTCTAAAACACAGGCAAACCCGTAGTCCACACTTAGTTCATCTACATACCTAAGTTCACACCTACCCGCATAACAAAAAACCTAGAGCTTTTCTAACGCCATTAAAATTTCAGCTTTCTAAATTTCAAAAAAACAGTAAGACCCTATTATTTAGCCCCCATATCATAGAGGCGTTGGACCATAGACTAAGTCTTTTGTCTATGACGCACTATTAATAACTACACTTTTGTTCTGCCTAGCCGTTTTGTATTATGATGTCGTATAATAGTGTGCTTACAAAACCAGTCAACTGGATATTTTTTCAAAAATATTAAGTATATTTGTAATATAAAATTTTGATGTGAATTAAATTTTTATGGTTCAGTGATTTTTTTGATGTTTGATATTGAATCGAAATGATTGAGGGTAACATGTGGAAATTATATTGAATTTAATTACTTTATTTACTTTGACGACAGTTGTTGAAAAACTTACTTCTAGAGTACAATACAGACTAAACAGTCGGCCGACAATTAGCCCGATGGTTGGCAATTTCTTTTTAAAGAAAATATTGATTTCAATCAAAGTTTTCAGACGGTCTGATATCGGGTAAATACCTAAATACCTGATTTTTGTAATTTTCGTACTACCATGCATCTTCATACTGATTTATGAGCCCAAACAAACTATCGGCTCACTAAAAGTTGGCAGTGTGCTTAAGCAAAATGCTGATCTATTCTAACATATATGTATATTCAAAGTTAATAAAGTAAATTATTTATCAACCTTAAATGGCGGCCAGACGAACCATCGATCTCACCATCTTTTTTTTAACACACACCATTTTCAAACCATAAAAAAACGTTCTAAAAAGGCCTTAAATAAAACCTCGTTGCGCAGAATTTAACTTCGAATACGTTTAATTATTGGATTTCAATTTCGCGAGTTGGCACTAGGCTGTAGACGGTTCCATGGCGGTGTGTATTAAAAAAAAAAGCGATATTTTTTGCGCGCAATTTAGGTCGACCATATCGACGGTTAATATATCGACACTTGATTCGCGATTTGGGGTTGGTTTAAGTTGAAAAGGAAAGCGGGAGATCACCATTATTTTTAATGATAATTATTTAAGTTTTTCATGTAAGCTGTTAATTTGAACATCATTGGCAGTCGTCAGAAGTTAGATAAATCGCTCCTTGTAAAACGCTGGTAATCAGTTGCATCTGGTAAGACTGGAAGCCGACCCGAACATCGCTGGGAAAAGGCTAGGCAGATTTAAGATTTTCATGACTTCTTTAGGAAATAGCTTCTTTCTGATAAGCTTGCTTTAGAAATGATTGTATAGACTTGAAAGTTAAGTTCTTTCGGGGTTTTGATTTAGATTTCGTAATTCGGAAAAGGTTAATTAGTCACGATGTCACGAGTCTTATTTGAACTTCTATTTGGTTTGTGTTGAAAATAGGCTTTCTCTGTTTCGAATTAATACATAGATAGCTATCAAAATATCTTAGAAACAATCAGTGGAAAAGTCATCTTCATTTTTGCAATGGCAGTCTTGTCTCCTTCGTTTTAAAGTTAAAATTAACCAACCGCATGAATTTTGATTGTCTTGTTGGTTAAAAACCAACTGAATGTACTTTGGCTAACACCATATTTTTATCCACATAACTCGCTTATTGCCTGTCACTTGTACCAAACTTTTTAGGTCTTCCACTTTGGTGGGTCCCCACAAATTAATTACTGCTGTGTACCAGTGACGTGGACTAAATGGCCGATGTGACCGCACAAAAATATTACTAAAACGTTTTAGATAGTTTTCTATTTTATATTTTTCAGACTACCCACTGTGTTCGTAGCTAGATTTTAACAAAAATAATTTATTTTCCGATATATATCCGACAAAATTGATGAAAAAATATATAATATATTGGTAATCCGGTATTGAAATCAGTAGTTTTAGCAAGAGCACACGTTTAAACCAAAATAATGGTATTATGGAACACAAACAGAGCCTCACAAACTTTTTACCCAGGTGAAGGAAGTAGTTCTTTCGGGACGCGTATTCAACCGCGGGGACTACATACTTAGCTAGTTTGAAAGTAATTTTAATTTAATTTTTATGGCCAGATTCTATGATTGTATGTGTTTTGTTGCAGACTAAAAGAGCTGTCAAAACCAATAATTAGAATATTAATAGATTTTTGTGTCTATATTGAGGCCATTAGCAATTAGGACGAGGTTTAGGCCAATCAATGTTAATAGGTACTTAATGAAATATAGCCTGAACTGAAATAGCTTTCTAGTACCCTTAGGCCTTATTAGCAATCCGGATTTGCGAATACCTAAGTAGGTAAGTATATTTAATTTCTATAATTTAAAGAGCCTATTTCTTTAAAAAGTCCTATCAAGATTAAGTGCCTATTCAAACGGAGTATAGACCAATTCCCAGGGCAAGCTATTTCTATTTCTAGACCCTTCGATATCCATTTTTCTATGCTTTAACTTATTATAAATTAATGAACACTGGACCTATAAGTATGTCCATTATTAGTACTTCTCCTCTACGTAGAAAAATCCATATAAAACCTATTTACCGACCCGGTAGATTAAAAATCGTACTTGGGATATAATGACCATAGTTTTTATAGAAGCACTTGCCTTGCAATGAGAGGGGTCATAACTTGTGTGTTGCCAAGTTATGTAAAATAAAACCGTTTAATAAACTAATATGTACCTATTTTTTTATCTACTGAATTCACTGAACATAACTAATATAATGATATAAGTTCTTTCAGGTATTTTTATTTATGAACCGTATCCATATATTTCCAAAAAATATTATAAGATTTTGTCGAAGCGTTTTTGGAACACTGTATAACAGATTACAATATAAAACCTGTTTAAAAAAAGAACCACATGATGGTATGGTCTGTTTTCCTAATTTCGCTTTCTCCTCGACTTCGCTCTATCAGTGACAACCCTCTCAGACACCAAAACAAATCATCTATTGAAAAAAAAATACTTACAATAAGGTCTAAAAGAAATACGGTGCCATACATTAAAAATAGTAGATTTTTATGAGTTTTGGTGTGGCAACACTGAACATCTGACCCCTGGTCTAGGTAGGCAGCTGGACTACTAGCGACCCTCCTCTCGCGTCAATTAATAATAAGTCTTTATTGCAAGATTGTTTGTCCTCCACAATCAAAGATTTTGAAAAAAAAATATGCGTAGATGAGGCACTGAGTTATATGTGCCTAATAATTTTAACGCAACTGCTTTTGAAAAACAAATTGTGCTTTTTTACGGTTTAACTTATTGTTCAGCTCTTAAGAAATATCATAAATTTGGGACATCAAATACAATAATACAAGTTAATAAACTTACCATGGGCAACCAACCGTGTAAGGTGTCCCGATATTTATTTATTGAGTTAGATATTTGTTTAGATTCTTCTAAAATATTCTTTTCTTAATTCAAATATAACAGCGTGTTTATAATTTAGGTGTAATCTTACGTAAATAAAAAATAATGACGTTCCAACGTGTAGCGCAAAATAGAGCTTTCATACTACCATATTTTCCGCGAGTAACAACATAGAGCGTATACGCGCGAAAACTATGTATCTACCTGTAACACCGTATGCATCGTTCTCGAAAAATCAAGCAGAAAATACGCTGGTGTGAAAATGCTGTCATGTACAAAGCATTTGTCAAATATTGCCGCCAATTCTCGCTATAAAAAATCAATTTCAATTTAGAATTTTACTCTATGGCGCACTATTAACTGTGGCCCAACTGGCCAGTGCGTGCTATAGAAAAAAACAAATTGTCCATTGTCTATGTACTAAATGGGGCTGCGTTCGGCATTCACATAAAATCATGGAGAACATAATGACTAGCGGAGATGTCATAACGGAAAATCTCCTAAGACAGTAGTCCGCCAAAATGCGAGTGTTCGGGAGACGAAGAACATTACTAGCTCCGCATTTAGACGCCTTCTTTGGACCTTACCATTTTTTGTAATACCAATAATCGTTGACAGATGTCTCCAAGAATCCGAACGCCTCGTTAGTTCACTTGTAACTGAACCTATAGGTCATGCCCACCGTACGTATAATCATCGGCAGGGATATTGAGGTCTGACCTTCACCTGCGCAGAAGCGATTTATTGGTATATTGCCTTATGTGTACAGTGCGCAAAGCAATCCCCACTCTCCCGCCGAGAGCTCAATATCCGTGCCGATAACTATATTTGACCTAGAAGAAGGCGCCTGACCTACCTATCTGCATTATGGTATCTCCGCTCATCTTTCCTTACTCCGTACATAAAAACTATTTTGCAGTTTATAAAATGTTTTACTGGTGATTTCAATTAAATCTTGTGGGTTTTTGTTTATTGTTTTTGCTTGACCAGTGAAGTTGTGTGAAAGGGGGTATTGCGGTTTTCTTTTGTTAATGAGTTATGAGCTAATGTTTATTGAAAAAAGTTGTTGAAATGTTGACCCTTTCTTGATGTTGTAAGGTCTTTGTGGAAACCATTTAGAATGTTATAGGACTCTTCAGCCCCGGATCTAGGGGGGGGCAAGCCGGGGCCTATGCCCCGGGCGACAAATTCAGGGGGCGGCAAAATCGGGCGGCTGCCAAATTCACACTTCACAGACCAATGGACAACTCATCATTTATTTAGAATAAATAATAGCACAAGTACAGATACCCTGAGCGCGGAGTGAGACATGCTGCACGACTGCACGAACATTCACGAGGCCAAGTTTTAGCAAACTAAAACTGATTAAAAATTATTTGCGATGTTCTATGAGCCAGGAACGCTTATCGCATATTTATTTTTATTTTAAATCCTACATCACAGATTAGGTACTATAATAGTTAGCAAAACCTATGGTTAGTTAAACCTATGGTGTAGGATGTGCGAATGACCGGGGCGCCTCGGTCTCAGGGGCGCCGCGGGACGCCCCACCACTAGGAAATTTCGATGAAATTTCACCCGTTTGATAAGGAAGTTCCACATTGTATCATGATGCTGACAAGCAAAGTTTCTAAAAAAGTCGCCTTCGCTTTGTTTGATTGATAATTTCGATTATTTTTCACTTTCAACATCCTCCAACTAAGTGAAAAAATTCTCGCTCGCTACGCTCGCGGCTAAATGACAATGTATGTTTTATTTTTCTGATTGTTTATTTTATTTTTATTGTTGTTTTGCAATGTACTTAATCCGGTACTTTTATGTCGTAGGCTCAAAAAATTTCCGCATTATTATACATGCATAACCTTCATAACTTCATAAACAAATCCACGCTGTCTTACCCTTTATAAGTCAAATGTAGCAAAAATATATATTTATGGAGTCCTCAAAAACAAAAAAGTTTGCGCTTCCGACTGCTTGTTACTTAACAGCGCTTTTTGAAACTTATTAACTTTTTGTGTCCCAAAATTAAAAAATTTGCGCGCTCGCTTTGCTCGCGCTAATACAATAATGTTCATGACCTAAACCTGACCAGCAGTCTGAGCTAACAATGATTTGGACACATTTTTTTAAGTCCTTCACCTACCAAAAAAGTGTCTTTGGTTCGAACAAAGGCGGCGTTAGGCATGGGCGACGTGGGCCACCGCCTACGGCCTCGTGGTACAAGGGGCCTCGCGCCTCAAAATAAAGCGAGAATAAAATAAATTATATTAATCAATTTTGTCGTGAAACATGTTTTTGAACAAACACTACTTTTTTGTCTCAAAATTCAAAAATTTTCGCGTTCGCTTCGCTCGCGGTTTCTTCACTTTACACTTATTTTTTTATCACATATAGCTACTTTTAATGTTCCAATACTCACAAAAATTCGCGCTCCCTTCGCTCGCGGCTTCTTTACTTCACAGTTGCCTTTTATTGTATATGTTTAGGACTTTTACTGATACAAAACTCAAAAAAGGTAGCGTCGTTTTTAAGTCCTTTTATTAATAACAAAGTAATTTATAGTTTCCATATGAACTTTCTTATTAACGGTACTACTTTAAGTCCCAAAATTGTAATACAAAGGCGTCAACTTTAAGTAATTTTTGTTTTGAGTTCTAAAATATTACAAAAAATTTCGCGCTCGCTTCGCTCGCGTAATCAGAAGCTGTGTTTCCGTATTTTTGCCTTCACCAACCAACCAGCAATAACTTATGTACGACTAGCTGGTGCCCGCGACTTCGTCTGCGCAGGTTTAGTATTTCGAACAATATGTTTACAAATTGTAGCCTATGTGTTATTCTGATGTATAAGCTATATTATTGTAAAGTTTCATTAAAATCCATTTAGTAGTTTTTGCGTGAAGGAGTAACAAACATCCATACATCCATACATACAAACTTTCGCGTTTATAATATTAGTAGGATTGGGCTACATTTTACGTAATTTTTGCTTTGACTTGTTAACTATAAAAAAAAATTCGCGCTCGCTTCGCTCGCGCAATCGGTAACTACATATGTCTCTGTTTTTCCTATGGGTTTGAATTGCACTTAGAAATCTCGCCCAGGGCACTTGGCAGTGTTAATTGTTTTGTTTGTTTTTATTATTTTATAGACTCCGTCTTCAGGTCGCCATAGAACAGGGCCTCGCGAAATCTGTCTTGCCCACATCAAATTTAGGTCTTGCCCCGCCACAGCGTTCGAACGTTATTATTTATATTCCTTGTAACTACTCTAAGTACTTCGATCAATGTGTACTACTCATAATTTTTCAATACATATTTGGCGCTTCGGTGATGATTGCGCCCAGACGCTACATGAGCTAGAGACGGCCCTGCCTGCCTACGTATTGATAGCTGAAATTATAAATGATAAAGGTGAAAATAAACATAAGTAGGTAGGCGGGGCGGCATTTTTCAGTTTTTGCCCCGCCTAAAAAAAATTGAAGATCCGGGGCTGGGACTCTTAAGGGTCTCTCTTATTATTTAAATGCTTCTTTGCAACCTTAGAATAGACAAACATCATTAACAAAACACACAACGCCTTATTATAAAATATGGTTTAGTACTTTAGTGATATATACTTACTTCAAGTTCGTCTAACATGAATCGCTTTTAAAATATGGATTTATTTTTCAATAAAATCTGTACATTATTTTTAAAATAAACTAAATCTATATTTACATAAAAAAATTAAAATTAAAAGATGATGGTTTAGACCTAGCACCAAAGGTAGTACCTACTTTTTTAGACCAGGATTTACAAAACGTCGGATAGATTTTTATTAAATTTAGGTACCTACGTGTGTGTATGTATTTAGTGTCATAGAATACAGAATCTTCACACATACGTTGTGCCGACTCTTCACATATAGTCCCGCAGTAAGCTAAACAGCCCAAAGGCTGGAGTAAACAAAAATATTATAACTAAACTAAAATGAATGCAAAAGGAGAAACTAAACGTATTCACAAACGTTAGCCTTCGCATTGAACGCGGTCTTCAACGCTTTTACGCAATTCAGCATCGTGTAAGAGCAGTTTCAGGGTTCCGTAGTAAATAAGGGATCTTTTGGTCCTGAAATGTCCGTTCTCTTATTTTGAAATGTCTGTCTATCTGGGTGTTTGGCTCAGACACAAGATTTTATTTTTGACTTCTTCCGCATTGAAAAGTTACTTTGGAAGTCTCTTTAATAAATACTTTATGAAATACCACAAACTTTCTGAAACTCTGGTTTTATACGCGTCTGGAGGGAATTTCTGCTTAAGTACCTATACCTGGAAACGGTAAAATAAAGGATCAAATAAAAGACAATCTCAAAAACTACTACACAGAGTTTCATGCGGTTTTCACAAATCACCCAAAGCTTTTTACATCGTTATACTCTAGAGCACAGCAAAGGCCTCTTCTCATACAGCGAAAGATAAAATTCTGCCTCTACGCATAACTACTATTGCAAAAGTAAAGTGAAAAAAGCAATAGAAAGTTCTTTTTGGTTTCAATAGTTGACTTTTCGTTGTTATTATATTGTGAAGGATACCTACGGAATCTTGCACGAGTATTAGCCCAACACACTTCGCTTGTTTTTCCTTCAGTTTCCCTCCACTGTCTTTATAAATATACTGGGAGCACTGTACGTTTTTTTTTTTCATATTATTTTTACATGGTTTATGATGAGAGGCAGAACGTAGTTGCCTTTGCAAAGCGGTACAATAAGAAAATGTTGCAGCTTTATTTCTTGTCTTTTCTTTGCTTGCGTGAATTTGGTTTTAAGTTTAGTTTATTTGTTGTATTTTAGCTTGTAAACTAAATTTGGAATCAACTTTATGATGTCAAATGTAGGCCTTGATATTATTTGCCTAGCCTTTTCCTTATTATGTTACCTGATCTCCTCAAGCCTTTGTAAAACTTGTTCTACTTGTCAGATGTCTTTGGCATTTGACCACTCTTAATTCGTTTTTTCACCCTTTTATTTCGTAAGTTTCTTTTATATGTGCTGTCTTTTTGATGTTTTGTCTGTATTTATTATGAGTCCTGTTAATTGAAATAAATGAATAAAACTAATGAAACTTCACACAACGAAAAATTCGATCGAGATTATGCAATTTTCTGTAACTATCAACTACATTGCAGCTAAAAGTTATTATTTTCTCTCAGATAAAGTTTTCATAATTAACTTCCCTCTACTTATACATGAAAAAGCATTGTCTACCAAAGGGGTCCTCAACCAAAGCAGTTCGTTCCTTTAACCTTTATAAAATATAATTAAAAAGTTACCAGTTGTCAATAGACCTCCATCGAACCATAAACAAGCATCAAATGACACTCGAAAAAGAAAAAATAAATTCGCGCGCTTTTTACCCGCTAACAAGATATTGCGTAAATGTCATGGAGTTAGTAAATTATGACGAGTTCGTTTTTTATGCAATTTTTGCAAAAAAAATAATCAAACAGATGATATTATTTTAAACTGAAGTACTTACAGAATGTAATTTCATGCGGTTTCTACCAATTTTTGCGTGTTTTCTTCTGAGTTACAGAGGGTACGTTAAAATTGATGGTCCCGGCGGCCATTTTGCACATCTTTGACAGTTATTACGGGTTTCAAACAGTTTCAAAAGCCTGAAAGTCGGACAACCACTCTTACCAAGGAGTATCGGGTTGCCATGGTAACTGGGTTGAAGAACTCAGATAGGCAGTAACTCCATATAGAACACTAGTATACCCCTGTTTAACTAGAACCCGATTTTAACAAAGAAAAGGTTAGGTAAATATCTTAACATGACTATTATGATTAACAAGTTTATCCTTCTTTCTAAAAATATTAGTAGCTGCATGTAATGCGTATACCGTCGGTCGGGAAATCACATTAATGCAACGCTGTGGTCTAATTTAACTATAAAAGTGTGTGCTTTCCCTCGGCACTGGCGCGATCAAAGGGGTGGCCAGACTTAGGCATGTTTAGAGGCAGCCGTGAGGTTAAAACTTGAAAGCTACTGAAAAGTACCGTAAGAGAACCGTATTAATATATTTGTCATGTAATCAAGACCTAAACTAATCTATGTATATGAAAGATGTTTCGTGAGATTGTTGGAGGTAGTTAATATCAGTAGGTAACTACTGAATCCATTTTGTTTTTCTTTCAATCAGAGGTCACTTTATGTGTGAATATCGGCATCAGATATTGAAGCCTTGACTAAAGATTGTGACTACATATGTACTTTATGTGTCTGACTGATAGTTTACGAGATTTTACCACACACACAGATTCGTTTGCGTCCAAGTGATATACTATCTACGTTGAAAACAAGCATATTGTTCTTTACCTCGTATAATAAATAGCTTAAATTCACGTCACATCAGCCATTTCTACCGTCCCACTGCTGGGCTGCGACATCCTCTCACCCAGAGAAGGAACAAGCATTAATCACCACGCTTGCAACAGTCCTCTCTGTTCCATCCCAACTCTACAACCACATACGAAGGTCTACGTCCTCTGAAGAGTCTGCGTGTGCCAGTAATCGGTGTTTAGCGGAGCGCCCGCTCGCATAATGTGGAAACCAACATGTCCCATATACTGGGAGCTTAGAGCATAAGATGCTGGTTAAGCTTACATACATGCATTTTTTTAGTAAGAAAAGGGCGTTTTTTTAATGTCTTTATCTTGGGTGGTTTGAGGGCTAAGTTATAGCTCCACGGTATGATGAGTAATCATAGGTATATTTATGTCATGACAAGTTCTTCTGTGTTTCAGAAGGGATGTCGAATTGTAGGTTTTGGCTGGGGAATAGAATTGTGGGTCTCTGCTGTCATTTTGTATGGCGGTAGTTGTTACGGTAGTTAGAAGTCAGAAAGTCTGCCAAGGGGTACATAACTCCTTTTTTCGGCACGGTAAAGTGTAATTTTCGTCAGTAAGCACGTGAAAACTCGGGAAAGAGTTGATTTTTAAAATTTGGTGCGTCAATTGAAACAGAAATTGTACAATGATTTACGGTAAAGCCCAAAGAATTAGAAAACTCGTGGACTTAAGAAGTTACTTATAAATACATATTGATTACAAACATAGTTAGGTACGTACATAGATGTAGGTATGTAAAGGTAAAATAAAGGAACTACACTAATAACCAAACCTAACTTTAGCACGTTCACCCATCTATTTCCTAACCTCATTATCTCCAGCTTAAAACCAAAAATTTACCTCAACTTTGCAATTTATTCGCGTACCTACTCCTCAAGATGTTTGAAGCATCATTGTATAATATTATCTTAACTCAAGGACTCACGAAAGCTGGATGTATATGAATATAAGAATTTCCTGAAAACTGAGACTTTACTTATACATAATTCATATTTTTTCTTGTGCTTAAGACGGCCTCAACAAAATCTTGGTGTTATATTACAAACAGTTATGGAAGTATGTATTTTGGTATTCATATTTATTATCTGAAGCAAAGATGTGATTCTGTCGGTCTGTATGTTTCAGATACATATAGATATAGAAACATTATATACTACTATACATATAATACTAGTGATTTCGAGAAATAAATAGCTTTGTCAAAATTAAGTACAAAACTCAGAAATTAAATACTGCGCATGTGCGAGACTAAGTTACTTTTAAAACTCTAAGGTCAAAACTAATACGACCACCTTTTTTTAAAATTTTAAATATTTTAAGATTTTTTTTCATTGTCCTGCGTCTATCGAATTTTACAGTTTTTTTCCTAAAGAACAAAAGCAGCAAAATAGGTGTATTATCCCCAAAAATATATTAAGAAGTAATCCGGTCTCGTTAAAACTGCTTCACGACTTGCGGAGAATAAACGCAACAGCAACAAAATCACACAAAAAACAGTAGATAAAAATACTTTTTTTTATCTTTAACCCCTCTGCTCGACAAGATTTTGACATATTACTTTACCGTTGATTCGGCGGGAATTTTGAATCGCGACATGGAAGTCAAAAATTTGTACTGACTTTCAACACATGAATTCTAAGTCCGTAATTCCTGATCAGAAGTATTTTAACTATAACTTTAGAGCTCACTTATTTGACAACAACGTGCAAAGGTCAAATGGGGTCAGTTAATTCAGAAAAAGATAATAATTACGGTGTTTTTAAGTCTATCGAAAAGTTAGGCATTTCAAATTTGGTGAAAACTTACCAATAAATAATCGCATCACTTTCTCAAACACAACACAAACGTCATATTTATAACATTTTCAATCCGTTGCAATACATTTCGTGCACTTATTTATGTTCAATAACTAAAAAATCAGCACATAAAATACACAATAAAAATGAACAATTTACAAGATCAAAAAGAAGTAGAGTTTGGAATGGAGTATTTTTTTTTTTTTCAATCAGCGGTGTGCATTCGATACCTAAATCGGATATTTATTATAAATAATCGAATACCAATTTTATATGTACCTATTTTTTAATAGCAACTTATTTCAATTTTATTTATTAATTTTAAATTATAGGTTCAATTTGTTTTTGTTGTTAAGAAAAGAGATATTTAAGTTTTATGAAAGTTTTTAGCATTAAATTTTTATATGTATTATTTATTTTGGTGTTGCGTCATTCGTAATAATTTTTAACTTTAATTGAATTTTTATTACCTATTACGGAATTTTAATTTATTCTTATATTATTTCTCAACAATTCTAAGATTTTTGTTTCGGCGGAGGGTAAGCCTGGTGTTCTGAAATATAATGCAATTTGTAACTACCAAAGTAATGTACTTATTTGATGATGAGAAACAATAATAATAATTGATTGATTTTAAAGTCACCAAATATTTTTTACCGAATCCCAAAAAGGAGGTGGTTCTCAATTTGGATGTTTGTTTTTGGTCGAAAGGGTATATTCCCCATATTTGTTATTAGGTCCAGGATCTGATGATGGAAACCTTGAGAAATCGAGGGCAACTCTCGAAAATTGCAAGCATAGATAAGGTTATAACTTGACACTCAGATGTATGTCTGATAACACTATGAAACAGTAAAGGTTTGGAGCTGACCTGATGATGGAGACCAGAGAAGGTCGAGGGAACTCGACAACCGAACTTCTCTCGTCTCCATCTCCTTCACTGTTGCAGAGGCCTCGTAAATACGAATAATATAAGCACAAACACGAGAAAGTTTAAATATTCAGTTGTCGAGTTCCCTCGACCTTCACTGGTATCCATTATCAGGTCAGCTCAAAGCCTTCACTGTTGAATAGTGTTATCAGACATACATCTGAGTGTCAAGTTATAACCTTATCTATGCTTGCAATTTTCGAGAGTTGCCCTCCCAGGCAAACACCTGAGTGATAAGATTTCAACCTATGTCTTTCTGCAACTTTCGAAAGTCGCCCTCAATTTCTCAAGGTTTCATCATCAGATCCTGACCTGATGATAATGGGACCACCTCGAAAGTATACGCTATCAAACAAAAAAAGAATCATCAAAATCGATAAATAAATGGCTGAGTAATCGCGTAACAAACATAGAAAAAAAACGGTCGAATTGAGAACCTCCGCTTTTTGGGAAGTCGGTTAAAAATAAGTCGGCGGCGGCCATCTTTCCATCTTGGACCAGCTTTCGATGAACAGCGAACTATTTGCCCTTTCAAACAATAAAAACGTCATAAAATTTTGCTATAACTACACCTAACTACGGCTCTCGTCAAATAGCTTTGCCGCTCAGTTAAAAAGTTGGAAGTAACGAATCGCCATTAAGTTTGGCACTACAGGAATCCTGCACATAAAACACCCGAAGAAATAAATAAGTCTTCATTTGCCGTCTTCGGAAACCCTAAAAACCGAAGTTTTTTTTTATTCCGGCTACAACGTATTTTCTACCACTGATTTTCTAGCAATTTTTTTCAAAATAAATTAAGTCATTTTACTTTTCCTAATTTATTTTCAGATTATGGTACCGTATACAAAAGTGCAATTTAGTAATATTATAATATCAAATAATATAAAATTATTAAATCGATTCTTTATTTTAACGAATCGGATCATTCGATGCAAAACTTCTATCACCGTCGCCATCTTGTCTATGCGTCTTCAAATTTAAAAAAACAACTAATGTAAACAAACATGGCGAGTTCGATCAGAATTCCCGGTAATTACGATTGGATTTTAAAAAGGTATATTTCTAACGGGATGCTAAATATGAAAGGTTTGAATGCGTAAAAATAATTTAAATTTATTTGGTTATTTTATTTAGTACTCACAAATGTGGTTTGATTGGAAAGAAAATAAATATGAGCGTAAATAATTAGGAAAGTGTATGACTGATTCGCAGACCCCAATTGGGGTCTAAACCGAGCTTACGGTGACATTGATGTTCAGACCCCGATTGGGGTCCGCTACGGATTTGACGGTTAAACTACCGTGTAACTCAAGACCACTTACTTCAACTACAAAATAGAAAAAAAAACAAAACAAAAATCACATAAAAAGAAAAAAAAAACTATTTTCTACCGACTCGTTCCCCCTTACAAGACAAGATGGCGTCATGCCTCTCTTGACATATTTCTATTCATTTACATCAAAGACTTACCCCTCACAAACCATAGACTATGTACTTTTGAATTACTTTGCCTAGGCACAAACCTAGACGAAAGGGAGGGGTAGCTAGGGTAAACTAGTGGAAAATATATGGTAAGTCGTGTAGGATATAATTATGTTGGCAAGGGGTCGGTTAATGGCTACCAGTGTCTGTGGTAGGTACACTTGTAAGAGTAGTGTCTATGGTGTACTTGTACCTTTATATTTTTTTGATATTATTTTGTGACGTTACAGTTACAGCTTTTTTTTTATCGTTCCACTGCTGGGCTGCGGCCTCCTCTCACACGGAGAAGGATTGAGCGTTAATCACCACGCTTGCTCAATGCGGGTTGGTGATTTCAGACTACATAGTCCAGGTTTCCTCAAGATGTTTTCCTTCACCTTTTTATCAGCCATTGGTGTCTACACCGATTTTGTGACGTAAATGAGAGAATATTGGAATTAAACAATATAAACGACCATTTCTCTTAGACCTGTTAAATTTGATTTTACGTGAAAATTCACAGTAAATTAGTTTATGTTGTAAGTGAATTTGGGCCTTATTATAACAAAATCTGTGTAGTTACTAAATCGATGAGGAATGTGAGTTGAAAAGCCTCTTTGAGGGAGGTATGCGTCAAATCTGCTATTGAATATAGTACCTAACTAGCTTTTGCCGTGACTTTGTTCCCGTAGAGCCAACTTTGATACTCTTTTGGTTTTGAATTTCGCAAAATTCCGTATTAATGAGAGCCTACATCATAAAAGCATATTGCAGACCGCTAGCCTATGTAGTTTGCCCAATTATTATTATTTTAAAGGTCCTCGTGAATCTAATCAAACTTTTTAGTCGGTCTGATACAGCGGCCTAATACCTGATCGTTGTAATGTGCGCAATTACCATTCATTTAAAGAAAAAACTATCACCCGTTACGTTAATATTTTATCTATCTGTTCATCTGCTTAATAGAGATAGTATTTTGATATTGGCCCCATACAATTAATGTCAAATTCTAATCTAAAACGACCGTAAAAGGCTCCAAAACTACCAACTTAATAACCCAAAGACAGAACGACAAAAAAAAAATCGCGCAACTCAACCAAAGATTCATTAAGAAACTTCAACGCTATCCCCATCTCTTCAAACAAAAAGTTCTCATTCAAAATAATAAACTGACTGATATAGAAAACCTTGACCAGCTTAATCGGGACCCCCTCGTCTTCCTTAGACCCCAAATTTGTTGCTCCCCGAGGGGTCTTTGAAGGGAAATGAGGGGTCTTTGTAAGTTGGTTGCGAACGCGTGACATATCGGTACAAAGCCTATTATGATTCGACAAAGGAGACCTACCCTCTTTCACACCTACCTCTCTTTAAAATGTGATGCGGTATTTGTGTACATGGAAGTAATAATTTTGGGTTGTGTTTTAAAATTAAATTATAGAGTTTCTGTCCCAGATTAATTCTTTGAAACCGTGACAGCAACTCGACACACGCTTGTGTCGAGTTGCTTTGACGTTTCATAAGAATCTATAGTCAGTCTTCAATATAATAAAGAGGAACTGAACCAATTTGAAAAAAGTCTTTCACCCATGAAACGCTCTACTCTTACTGAGTGACGTAGGCTATACCTATTTTATCCCGGTACAGACATACTTCCCTTCGCAAAACGTCTAGTTAGAAGTAAAAACATTGAGACAAAGAATTGAATTAAATTGGAAATTCTTGCGAGTATAACACTAAACAGTTTTTGAAAACTGTACAAAACTAAAACAAGTAACGGTTGATCAGATTTCAACTTTCATTTTTGACTTCCAAAGGCTTTCACTTTTCAAAGTAATTAAGACTTGACATTGCAAAAAACACACATAATCAGTACTTATCCAAGCGCCCATAGAAACAAATTATCTACCTCACAAACTTCAAAAACATATTAATTATTAAAAAAACTACCGTATCCATAATTCCCAGCTCTAGTGCAATCATTCACACCTCTGATAGCGTCAAGAGCCACTCGAGAAGTGTGGGACTCCATGATTTCTATAATGAACATTGCTTTTGCCATACAACCCCATACATATGCATGGTACATTATATACTGTGTGTATGTATTGGGGTATCTGTCTATGATAGTTAGGGGATCTTTCAAGCCTAGAATAGGTCCATATACATTGTATATGGATATACCGTAGTATTTTTAAAAAGAGTAGGTAACCATGGAGTTTCTTGCCCGTTCTTCTCCATAGGAAGCTACTTTTGGAATGGGCAACTAGAATCAAACTTATTTATATTTTTGACGTTCATAAGTGTCTGTAAACGCCTATGATTTAATTTTGGTATTTATCTCGTCTTATGTATATAATAGGCTGTGCTATCTTCAGTTATAGTAATATTTCTATAATGAACATTGCTTTTATACAACCCCATACATATGCATGGTACATTATATACTGTGCGTATGTCGTCCTATGATAGTTAGGGGATTTTTCTATGCCTAGTCTGGTTTTCTATGGTATATGTAAGGTCTTATGTATAGTATGCTATCTCCAGTTATAGTCATATTTTTAAATGGAACATGAACATTGTTTTTACCATACAACCCCATACACAAATGCATGGTATATTATGTGCTACACGTATGCCGTTATACGTATAGTTAGGGGATCTTCCTATGTCTAGTCTAGCTATAAGTATGGCTATGGTTACATCTAAGGCCCTTTGTGTAATAGTCTATGTTATCTGTGGTAACTGATGATTTTGGTCTAGAACGAAATGTGATGTAATAAGTAGCTTCTAATGCAGGTCTACGGGGACGAGAAACGTTACTAGCTTCGCTTTTCTACGTGTGCTTTGGAACCGTCTATTTTTTTAAAATATAATAAATATCTTATTAGTTCACTCGTTACTGATTGTTTTGGTTTAAACTCACGAGTTTTTTCGTCCTAAAACTATCTTTTATACCTACTCATAACTCATACAAAAACGTTCTATCCGAAAGTCTTACCACCTGTCCCAACTTTCATAGCAATTCTGACTCTGTTATATACTTAAAGTATATTCTATAACGCTCACCAAGTTCATTTTTGTCATTAAGTAAAGGTAGGAGCCTCGGTAAATGTATTAAAAAGGCAATTTTAGGCAATTACTAGCACCGCCGTGCTCTAATCCTTGGGAAAGTGTGCTAAGTGTATAAGATCTGGTTTAGACGGTAATACTATACAAAGACTAAACGGAAGCTGACTTTGGGAAACGACTTAAAAATAAAATAGAATCTAGTACTAGCACTCTGTCCAGGCAGTACACTCGCTTTATGTAGGTATATTGGTGAAATGATCTACAATTTAGGAGTACCTAACTTTATTAATTGTAGATAACTGCATAAAAATCCGTGTAGTTATTTTTGAGTTAATTGCTGCCTGTGGCATTGTTTGGCTACTCTTCGAGATGAAACTCCGTATCCTTATCCTAATGATATTTTGTTTTCGGAAAATACCAATTGATGAAATAAAAAGTGGGAGTAGGTATAGAATCCATTGTGATTATAACATTCAGAGTTACTAATTTCACAATCAAAAATCTTAAGTTACATAAAAATAAAAACCGGGCAATTAAAAGTGTTTCGGTATGAACAAGACATTATTTCATAAGACCTAAGTGATTAGAAATTTTAGCTGAAATTCTGTGCCTCGGAAGGTATCCTGTCTTCATCTTGAGACTAGCTTCTATAAGTATTTTATGGCCGGTAGATGGCGCCACTTATTCCATTTTTTATTTTAGACTAGGCTTTTTATATACTTATATTTTTTGAAATGTTTGCATACTTTAAATGACACCGAAGCTTGATTTGAAAAGTCTTAGTGTTAGATAAGCCCACTGATTGAGGATGGTTATAGGCGACTATTTTCCGGGTGCTTGGAGTAGCTCCTACTGAAGGTACGGGTGAAATCACTGGTAGAAGCTAGTATGCCACATAAGTTAAGAGAGTGATGACATACAAATAGTAAAAGGGCAAAGTTGGTGTTTTATAAACGTACATATGTATTTAATGTGATTATAAAATTCCAACAGTTATATTCGGATTTAACAACAATAGCCTCCGTGGCGCAATGGCTAGCGCGTTCGGCTGTTAACCGAAAGGTTGGTGGTTCGAGCCCACCCGGGGGCGATATAATATTAATTTTAGCTGCTTGTGTTTAATTTGTTTTTGCTATCGTATGAAGTTACCACTAGTTTATACTTGAACTTTAATTATCTAAAATTGTTTTTTTTATAATTATAATTACAGTAAGAAGTGTAGTTTTAGTGTAGGTACCTATCAATTATTGCCATACTTACATAGTATTTCGACAAATTGTATCCCAATTTTGCAAGAAGACAAGACGAAACACTTCTAGACTCTTTACAGAATCCAAAAAATCTATGACAACGTCAAGATTTTTTAAAATAAAATTTCAGTCGATGTCAAAATTCTGTCAGCCCGAATCATGTAACCAAAACCCCGTAAAACTAAATATAATGTTAACTATATAACTTTGTAAATAAACTGGTCAAAAACTCAAAAAATGGACTCAAAATAGTTATGATGCGAAAACCATACAATAGTTTCAAAATTCCAAGTGATTTTACAAACGCTAGGTTACACGAAAATAGATGATTGAAATTTACAGTTAAACGATACGAAAATATACTGAAAACACGTCAAAATGTTCAAGGATGATGATGGTAAGTTAAGCTTATTGTTCTTACTGGCTGTTTTACGTGGATTTACCTGTACTTACCTTATTTAAGTTACTCGACTACCCTGTTCTATTGGTACTCTGGTTTGATTCTCTGGTTAGGCCAATATCGCTGTGTAGGTTTTAAGTAACTTTTATAAAGTAGCCCAAAGTCTAAAGGTTGATGGTGATACAAACGTACTTTGGAGAGCAAGTAAATGTCGGTCCTGCGCCTGATCTCTCTCCGTTGGTGTCGGATTGTCGTCTCATCCGGTTAAAAGAGTGAGTTAATAGGGAGTGCACCTTTGTCTACACAAATGCTTGTGCACTGTAGTTTGCCCTGCGCGGTTGGCTGATCCCTTCAGTTCGAGGCAGAAGAAATGTTTTAAGCAAACCTTAATAAAACATTATCTATGTTACTCAGATATAGATATAGTCTGGTGATAGACTGACACACGGACACTGGACAGCGAAGTGTTAGCAATAGGGACCCGTTTTACCTTTTGTTTAGGTACGAACCCCTAAAAAAGACGTAACAACCATCCGAATCGAGAACGTTTTAATTAGGAAGTCTATTAAAAGCACTCCTATTTCTTCCTGTCAGATGATGACGAGGCCACCTTGAGTGCCACGAGGTACCCTGTCATGCCTTCCCTGGTGGCTCTGCAGCAAATGAGGAACCGTCTCCACCTGGCATACCTCGGCAAGAAGCTGATGAAATGGACAGCTTTAGCTTCCCGTAAAGAAATGAGGAGACTTTCTGTGAAGATTAATGAGTGAGTACTGATAATTCATTGAAACACAACTTCTGAGTCCCGGTTTTACTGGTTATTGATGAAGTGTCAGTTAGTTATCTGACAGTAAATGCAACCTGACAGATAAAGGCTGCTTATAATTTCCGCCAGATTTTGCTATCGGAGATTTATGAAGCCAAAAGTTATAGTTTATAGGGGGACAATCCCCAAACCTTCGTCATAGTCGTCATCCTACTATAGTCTGAGACTTAGAGCTGCACGAGTCCAAAAGGTACACACACAGACAAAGAGCAGCCTCATGTAACATGTTATTCTGATGTATGTATAAAATATATTACTGAAAAAATCATCAAAATCCCTCGAGAAGTGTTATAGCGTTAAAGAGTCACAAACATACCTACATACGTTTTTACTAACTTTGTAAAGCACTGGTACTCAGCTGAATCCGGTTAGACTGGAAGCCGACCCCAACATAGTTGGGAATGGGCTCGGAGGATGAGGATACGTTTTTACCAACTTGCTGTCATAATTGTGATGATCGGGATGAATTTAAATTTTGTTATTTCCAGCGCCCTGATGGATTATGGTGAGCGGGTAGAAGAAGCCTTCATTCTCCTGGCCAGAGCGAGATATTTTCTGCCTCAGCTGAACGGCGTGGTGCTAGAAAGTATTCCTCGACAAGTAAGTTGGCTGAAACTGTTCTTCGTGGGCATTTTGAATCAATCTGTCTGCTGGTGGAACCCCCATCAAGATGCGTTCAGTTGTTTTTGAGTTTTTCGCCATAGATAGATATGTGCGGTGGAGGTCTGCTTGTACTAATAAAATAGTCTAGACCGATTGTTGGCTACGACGGCTCAGCGAACTACGCAGGACCTATTACTTATAGTGCACAAGCATTTGCTTGGACACAGGTGCACTCACTATTCCTTCACTCTCATAACCCGATGGGACAGCAATCCGACACTACCGTAGGGAGATCAGGCGCAGGACCGTGTCTGAGTTCTCTGCGATGTATTATCTACTTATAATATATCCAAACTCTGTTGTATACAACTTAGCTGGCAAAAGGGTACCTAAACATCTGTTGACCCAGTTTTGTGGTAATTTTTGTACGTTATGAACACAGCCTCCGTGGCGCAATGGCTAGCGCGTTCGGCTGTTAACCGAAAGGTTGGTGGTTCGAGCCCACCCGGGGGCGATTCTTTTGATAATTTAATAATTATGCATGTTTGGATAATGCATTGTATTTAATTGAAATATTTTTGTCCCCACCATCAAAAAATGTCGTTAAGTCCTGAAATAATTAACGCATCGGTCTTAATGGTTTAATCGGGAATAAATAAGAGAAATTAGGAGGTATTTCTGATTTCGAAAATAAATATACAATTGTTTCAATACAACAAACACTGACCAAAACATATGAGCGAGAAAATGTGTAAGCATGTGAGATAATTATAATTATTGAGTAATAGGTACATTAATGAACTCATAAGGATTTATATAACACTTATGTATAATGTTATCTTACTAATTAACACTCTTACATCATTGTCTTAATCGCTTATACGTTATCAGTAGTGTGTCTCAGTGTGATAAATACCTAAATAATATTCAGCTAATTAGTGATTATGAATGTAGTTAAAAGAATCGCCCCCGGGTGGGCTCGAACCACCAACCTTTCGGTTAACAGCCGAACGCGCTAGCCATTGCGCCACGGAGGCTCATAGATACGTGATCCAAATGTGAATTTTGAATTAATTGATACCGTTAGCAAATATATTCCCATAAGAAATATTTCCCGCACATGGATATAAAGTATATGTTAAAAATCCATTCAAGTCTCTTAAAAATCCATTCAGTAGTTTGAGCGTGAAAGCCGTCATATACATCTTGTAATTTTTCGCATTTATAAATCAGTACTTAACTAAGCATTTAATTTATCTACTTGAATTATATGCCTTAATATTTAGAGCCGCTACAGGGTCAATTTATAATATTAGCAAGCAGGAATATGGATCATACAGTGAAGAAGTTATGAGCATGAATGTAGATGGATATAAGTAGAGGAAAGAGATGACCAAAGAAACGATGGATGGATTGAGTGAAAGATTATATTGATAAGAAAGGAGAAAGAACGTTACTTGTGAGATGATATCGTATAGAGGAATATGGAGGTAGGACACGTGCTAACAAATAAAATTGAGATAACCTTAGGACGATAATCATAATGATGTTCTTCACTCACGTTCTGAGGTAGATCTCAGATAAAAAGTATTTTAAAATTAAAATTAACCATAAAACTTAGAAAACGGAATATCACTATTCCTATCAATGGTAATTTCAGAAAGGACAGTGTTAATACAAGGTACGATTAACTATTTCTCCACATTACCGATTAGAGCAAAATTAATCGCCCCCGGGTGGGCTCGAACCACTAACCTTTCGGTTAACAGCCGAACGCGCTAGCCATTGCGCCACGGAGGCTGTGAGATCTAGGCAAATATTAGTTGTGTGAATTGAAAATCGATTTAAATAATACTAATTGTTTATTATCGGTTGTAGTCTGATTTACTTTCGGATCATAGCGCCAGAAATTACCGCAGAAAAGCAGACATATTTCAACAAACATGGTACTTTATATCTTGTGTCGTGGTCGTGTTTTAGTCGTGGTGGTCTAGTGGGTAAAGGACCAACCTCAAGTATGAGGGCGCGGGGTCGATCCCAGGTCAGGCAAGTACCAATGCAACTTTTCTAAGTTTGTATGTACTTTCTAAGTATATCTTAGACACCATTGACTGTGTTTCGGATGGCACGTTAAACTGTAGGTCCCGGCTGTCAGTGAACATCCTTGGCAGTCGTTACGGGTAGTCAGAAGCCAGAAAGTCTGACACCAGTCTAACCAAGGGGTATCGGGTTGCCCGGGTTACTGGGTTGAGGAGGTCAGATAGGCAGTCGCTTCTTGTAAAGCACTGGTACTCAGCTGAATCCGGTTAGACTGGAAGCCGACCCCAACGTGATTGGGAAAAGGCTCGGAGGATGATGATGGTACTTTATATCTTTCTCAATTCAGTGGTTAAAATCTAATATCAAAGTTACTTTATCTGGATGACCAGATGACTGTGTTGAAGAGGTCAGATAGGCAGTCTCCCCTAGTAAAATACTGGTTCCCAGCTGCATCCAAAACGTCTGGAAGTCGACCCCAGCATAGTTGCTTAAAGACTAAGCAAATAGTGGTTTTCAACGTACATATGTTAATACCTATTTTATTTAAACTCTTCGGGCACCTCCTCTTTTTTTTCTGAAGTCTGTTAATAATTATTATTGGTGTGAAATATAATCGCATAGAAAAGTAACAAATTTTGTATGATCTTTATGTGTATTGTTAGTTTCAGCTGTGTATGTTTATTTAAACAGTTGTTTTCAAAGCCTACCTATACACATATTTGTTCAACATTATACGTGCCTACTTTGCTGAAAATGTAAACTATATTTTCCTAGCTTAATTTTTTAAAGTACATTAATTCTTATCCGTTCTCGAGTAAGCATACACTCAATGTCCGAAATTACTTCTTATTTCTTATCGCTTTGTTTATATTATTGTGAAAAAAACTAACGTAGGTACTGTGGCTCTGGAATCTCATTTTACAAAGATGTATATCTTTCATTGATTATTTTTCTTTAAGCTATGATCTAGCCGTGTTTAGGAGGGTGCGAATGAATCTTGAGTTCCGGCTGTCATTTGAACATCTTTGGCAGTCGTTACGGGTAGTAGGAAGCCAGTAAGTCTGATAACCAGTCTTACGACTGCGTAGACTCCAAATCCACATAAATATATTCGTTGTTATGGGAACGGGGATATCCCAAGCCCACGCGGACATACTCGCAGACAAAAGCTAGTCTATTTTTAATAAGAAGAATGATTTATTAATAATAATCTACATAAGTACATGTAAAGCGGTGTCTAAATTCGATGGAACGATCGTAGGCGCCGTGGCTTAGTTGGTTAAAGCGCCTGTCTAGTAAACAGGAGATCGTGAGTTCGAATCTCGCCGGGGCCTTGGTTGTATCTTTTTGAGGGTACTCGCAATATGTAGTACATATGTATCGTTGGTTTCACGTGTAAAAATGTTGATTTCAACGTATGTATTTGCAAAACAAATGTCACTTATCTTTAAGTACAAAAATATATTTTTGGTTTTTCCTTTTTCGTTAGTAAATAGTAACCAGGTTCATCGCGGGTTTTACCTGTGCCCATGTGTAGTACTGATAAAAATAAGTCTATGAATTTTCTCAGGTTTGGCGTGACATCGTAACAGACAGACGTTATTCTCTCTTTTGTAATATTAGTAAGATCCTACTAATCCATTTATCAATTTCATAATTCTGATTTGCAAAGATAAAGCCAACAATATTGGGAATTAGGGATCTCCACAAATGTTTAACTGATAATATTTGATTAACTAATTATTTGAATTACCTATTAGGTATATATCGGATATAGATAACTAGCTGTTACTTGCGTTCCGCGTCAATTTATTTTGTATTTTATGCACATCTATGCGGTTTCTTCTCCCTACTTTAGATCCCTCTGCCGGAAGAACTGTGCGTTTCTCTACTTTCTGCCTCACACTATAAAACTGTGAAATAAACAGTTGCCTGCGGAAAATAGGTATGCACTACTAGCCTCAAGTAAAGTGCGCAGGTACTCCTTTTCAAAAAGTAAGCAAAGCACTTTCGGCTCCTCACGTGTTGTGGGTCCAGGGACGGCTATAATCGTTTACAAATTTTAATGTGACGTCACATTTATGGAGATTCAAAACAATAAACTGTAGGTATTAAAATGAGTGATAAAAATTTGTGTAACAACGAAGGCCCCGGCGAGATTCGAACTCACGATCTCCTGTTTACTAGACAGGCGCTTTAACCAACTAAGCCACGGCGCCTACGATTAGCCTTATTATAAATTGGTGTACATAGAAAGATACATATTTTGCTTAGTAACATTTCGATTATTCGGGTAGGATCCTACACACACCCAGTGAATATTTCTACTGGGTAGCATAAATAAACTTCATTAATTTCTATTATAAATTCTTCTTAAAAATGAAGTCCTACGCTTCGTATATACATAGTGTGTATGTGACAAGTGCACGCGGGTGAGTATATTACTTTGGTACATGCGCAATGTTTCCCTGCACATGTGCGTCAGCATGCGCAAGCTACTTGTACCGTGCACCCTTATGGTGGTCCTTTCACACTAGCGCTCGATTTTCCGCTCGATTTTTCCACACTACAACACACGGATCTTACACGCGATGTCGCGAAAAAAACCGCTAGCGTAAAAAAATATATTGCATTTAAAAAGGAAGAGCAACAAAGTGTTCCACTGAAACTGTTCATGAAAATTGAAAAATGCTTTGCATTCGGCTAAAATAATAGATTTCATGAACATGAGGAGCAGAGTTCAAGAGCAAATGTGAACACTAACTACATATAAATTCTTTCTATTGTTACGTTTTTATATATGTAGTCTTCAATAGTGTATTAAATAAATAAATAACTTACTACCTCTGGTTTGTTCCAGGCAAGTATCACAGTCAAAACAGCAGGCAGAAGTGTTTCCGGAGTGAAAGTTAAGAATTTAAACTTGATTGAGGTAAGTCCTACTGTATTTATTTATTTTTCGCTAACTTCCACCAGCGGTTTCACCCATTTACCGATCGAATTACTTCTCGCCTCGCACATGGATAAAAAGTAGCCTACCTATATGTTTTTTTCTGAGGTTTCATCCAAATCTGTTCGGTATTTTATGCGTGAGAGATAAGTAGCCTTTTTTATGGGAAATCATCAAATGACCCCTCCCGCTGTGGGTGGAGCGTGAGGGAGTGTCAGACTCTTACTGACTAAATCCCACCATGTTCCTTCTGGAGCCCTTTATGTAGGTACCAGGGCCGTGGTGACTCGCGCGGATAAACAATTGAAACAGAGCATAACATATTTACAAACCTAGAGGTATATAGGTAGCATTGGAAAATGGTATGAAATTTGGAAAATCTATCATCTGCCTCCGTGGCGCAATGGCTAGCGCGTTCGGCTGTTAACCGAAAGGTTGGTGGTTCGAGCCCACCCGGGGGCGACTTGTTTTTTGATAAACTAAATATAAGAAATCCATTTTCTATAATAAACCAGTTGAAAAATGGCAGAAAACAGTAATTTTTATTTTCTCACAGACCTTCCAAGATCCATACCCATTTTTGGGATTAAACAAAGGCGGTATGGTCGTTACCAACTGCAAAACTGCTTGGTCAGAGTTGGTACGACGAATGGTGTTGGTACTGCAACTGAGGACTACTTTTGACCTGGTCGAAGTAGCCCATAAGAACGCCACCAAGTAAGTGTTAGGAGTAAGTTCTTTTTTACACTTGAGGTCAAAAAATTGGGTCAGCTATAGATATCTTCGATGGCCTACAAGTAAGCTTTTCCATGGCAAAAATAACAGCTAAATTGAGGTCCTTCTTTTTCGACAAGTCGGTTTTTTATAGTAACGACCACAACATTGAAAATAAAAATATACCTATTTGTATCTGACCTAGTTTTTGTGCAACCAAGTGTATTTTTGACAGCTACCAAAATACCTAATGTCAAATTTTGTTGATATGAAAAAAAAAAAATCAGTAATTTTAATATTAGAGTTATTATATCTTTTTATATCATGGTTAGGTATTTGTTGCTGACAAAAATAAATTTTCCATTTCAACCTCTTCTATGAATAAATCTTTTGAAAATATTCAAAACAAAAGTGTCATTAGCAGTTTAATTTTTAAATAATTTTGTTGTCACTGAAACAAAGATTTATTTATGAGCTCACACTATAAATGTAGTAAATATTTAAATAGGTGTCAAAACCAGATAAGAATTTTTAATGTTCCAAAAACTTGAATTTGTTGTCTAATGCAATTTTCAATCTTTGTTTACAATATTTGTTTTTCATTTTATATTTTACTAGCCGTTTTCCCGCGGTTTCACACGCGTCTCATGAGAGCTACTGCTCGTACCGGGATAAAATATAGCCTATGTTACTCGGGAAGAGTGTAGCTTACCAATACTGAAAGATTTTTTTCAAATCGGTTCTGGAAGTTCAGAGCCTTTAACAAACAAAAAAAAAATATACTTTTTATTATATTATTAGTACAGATCAAGATAAAGTTCAAGGAAAGTTTTAAAATAAATTATTCTTAGTATATCTCTTATCTGGTTTTACACCTCAAAAAACATTGTTTAATGAAATTATCAAGACAACTTAAATACATTTATTGAAACTTATTAATATTTTAATATAATTTGAAAATATTATTGTCATTAAACAATGGGTTTAATTGGCAAAATAATTGATAAATTCTAATATCAATTATTTTGTTGAAATCTAATTATAATTTGTGTAGCTTAAATCAGAGTTTCAAGTAGAAACATTTCGAGATCAAAGACGTTTTACATTGGAAAATTTTCAGTATGCAATAGGTATCTTTAAAAAAAAAGTATTTAAAGTCTTAGATGTCTGGAGAAATAGAGCCGAAATCACCGAAAACGTACATGTACCTTTTTTATTTAAACAGAAACTGTTTTCTTAAAAAAATAATGCGAAAATTCACAGAAAGACAACAGACGTTTGTGTTCTCGGATGATTTGGGCCTCAATATCTTAATAGTATTGTATAAAAAAACGTGTTCCTATGCAAAGTCTTTGGTCTCTATTGTATATTAGGTGATATTTTTAGCTTCAATGAAGTAGAGCTATTTAAAATATATTTAGCCCTGTAAAAGGGCCAAGCTGCCGATGAACTCACCCTTGTTTCTATCTAAGGACTGGACGGCACCCTTAAAAATTAAAATTAATTTAGGCTTAATTTCTGCAATTTTATCTACCACTAAACCTAATTGTGTACTCTATACATCTTCTTCTAATAATAAAAAATACTTGGAGTGTCTGTTTGTAATATTAAGTACAATAACGGCTTTTTACAAAGTGCATTTGGATGCATACACCATACCTACATAATTATTTTTTGTCTGTTTGTTCCGTCGAATCTTTGAAGGAACTTCGACTGGCAGAGAGCCGATGTAACCAGGCGTAACTTTACCTGATAATACATGGATATACCAAAATCAAGCTTTTGATACTGACAACATAGTTTATAACTTTAAAACGGCTATGCTCGTTTTGTTAAAAGATTTCTAAAAACCACCGCTGGAAGCCAACCATTCAATTTAAAGAAAATCCAAATCGGTTCAGCTATTTAAGTGTTGTGGTACCAGGAACACTGTGTATGTAAAACTTGAACACCGCTCTTTTTGCTTGGGGGTTAGCTGCAGTTTCGGTTGAACTTTAATTTGTTTGATATCTATCACAAATCTATTAGAAATAGTCTTAGTTTTCTTTGTTATTTTACCCACCTTCTAGATTATTTTTTTAATTTTTTCCATTATTTTGGGTCGGCTTTTAGTATAAAAGAAATCTCATCAGTGTTTTATTGATTACCTATGTGGCCGTCGCAACTAAGTCTTAGGTAGCCCACCAGGATTCAGATTTTCTAGCTTCTCAACTTCTGGTTACCCGATATCGATCCAATAGCAGTTTTAGCGTGAAAGAGTAACAAACATACTTACGTATATCATTATACACTTGCATTTATAATATTGTTAGTGTATAAATAGAAAAAAGTAAAAAGCAAAATGACAGTATGTTACTTGATTGAAATCCAGTGTTTTGCTTCGCAGATCCATCATTGTTTTCTCAATAAGAAATCATACCTACAGGGAATCTTTACAAAGGTTCAAAATAGTATAATATAATGTATCTAATAAATATACTATGGCATTACCTGTGCAGTCCTTAGGGTATATAAAAAGTCGGCAGCTAGGATTATATATTGTCGGTTAAATTTTTGCTATTTTTGACTCTTTAGGTCATAAGGCGGTAAATGGATATGAAAAAAACAAAAAAGAAATGTTTAATATTCAAAAATCACTTCAAGAGCTCTGTCTGGATCTTTAAGTAGGTAGCTGACAAACTTTAATGTAAAAAAACCTAGTAACAATATTATATCCTGCACTAACAGTGCAGTCATCCTAGCCTTTTCCCAAGTAAGTCGGTGTTGGCTTCCAGTCTAACTGGGTGCAGCTCAGTACCATTGATTTACAAGGAGTGACTGCCTATCTGACCACCTCAATCCAGATACCCAGGCAACTTAATACCCCTTGGTAAGACTGGTGTCAGACTTTCTGGCTTCTGACTACATGTAACGACTGCCAAAGATGTTCAAATGACAGCCGGGACCTACAGTTTAGTGTGCTTTCGAAAAACGTTATGAAAAGATGGTCACCCATCTCCGGACAAATTTATCAAACTACATTCTTAACCGCCTTTTTTATCGAAAAATTCACCAAATGACCCCTCCCGCTGTGGGTGAGGGAGAGACTGACTAAAAACCGTCGTGTTCCTTCGTAGGCCTTTTATATACCTGGGCCGCGGTAACTCTTTCCAATTATCCCGCAGCCCCGGTATACACACAGGCCTTAGAAATAATAGACATTTTATGTTCTTCTCATAGCCTATGACCATTATATTCTTTAATGGTTTTCAGTGCACATTTTTATTTCATACGCCTTGATACAGCGATTTTCCGTTAAAAATGAAAAGGTAGTCGTAAATGAAATTATTATATGATTAGAATTTGTGGTATTTATTTATTTATTCGTTTTAAAGTACTGTGATAAGTACCTGAGAGTTAGAACAAAAGAAAAGCCAATTATATTTTTTAATTTTCACATAGACATGCTTGCTTATCTTTAGTTGTGGTGCAGCAAAGTTGCTGTATGGTCATTAAATAAAGAGTCGAGAATATAATAATTAAAACTATCCAGTGCTTCAGTCCTTAGAAGAAAGGGTGGTTTGCGGCAGCATTCTAAACTTAGCAAAAAGTAATAAAAACCGTCCATTTTATGCAGACGAGAAAACGTTCTCAAGAAAATTGTCGTACCAAGAATACAGAAGACTAACATATTCATCTTAGTCGAGCTAGAGGAATTGGCAAGAGAGGAATTATTTAGGATAAAAAAGGTAAAAAAAATTAAAAAACCTTTGATAGACACGCCAGAAGTTGAAGGACAAACAAGGACAGGACAGACCATTAGTAAGGTAAGAATGCAAACGATGGAAGACGAGGGCATGCTGGACTATAATCCGATGATCGGAGATAGATCATCGCTTGAATTCAAGTCTATGCCGGACCTGCAAGCCACAGACCGTAAGCTGAGACCAGTCTCAGAAGAACCGATCGAGAGAATATCGAAAATAAGGATTGTAGAAGTACCGATGGTGGAACCAGATAGAGAAGCGATTCCACTTCAAGCGGCGACAAGTCATAAGTTTTTATTATTACCCCCAACGTCAACCCCACTACCACCACCACCACCAGAACCACCAGCAAGGCCTACAGTTACTGCCCCAGCTCCACCACATCCTATACCTATCATTGAAGAACAACCAAAGAAACAGTGTACAATGTGCGGCAAACAACTTGCAGAAGAAGAATCAACTACAACACGTAATAAAGACCTCGAAGAAAAGTTTATGCTTCTGAAAATGCAGCTTAAAGACATAATTACAATGAGCAAAAGGTTCGAGGACAAAGACTTAGGAGGATTTAACGTGAAAGGATTTATCCAAGGATGCGAAGAAGTGATGAAGATAATCGACAAATATTTCGAAACGGATGCTACAGCTATAGATACGTTGAAGGTTTATATGACCCGGCTTAGACTTCAGCTTCACAAGGTAATAAAATTAAGTCAATTGACCGAAGAAGATTCCACCCCAAGCAAAGACAAATTGTGTACGACATGTGCAGACTTTGACAGAAGACTAAGCGAATGCCAGTGTTTCAAGGTACCGTCACCTAAGGAAGTACCCAGCACTAGTATCCAGGAATGTGATTATTTAACGCCTAAGCCTAGAAAAATACCAAAGTGTCAAATACCAGAGTACATAATGAAACCGCGACCTCTAGCTTGCATGACAGTCGACGTAGTTCAAACAATGCCTAGAGATACGCAACAAGTGTCCACTGCTCGCCTAGATGAGTTCGAAAAACATGTCGATGAAGTTATAGATATGACGAAATACTACCAAAAAGAAGGATTACTGACCCCTAGTGCTGAGGAGTTTTTAAATTCTTGCAAAGCTGTTAAAACTAAAATTGCTGAATACAAAAACCAAAAGGAAAACAAACTTAAATTAGAACGTTTGAAAGAGCAAGTCGCTAATTTGGAACGAATCACAAGTCTTGTACAACAAGAGGAAATTGACACTCGAAGTATTAATAGCTTTTTGTCATGTTGTAAAGAATTTAAAGAAAAACTTGAATATAGTAAATCGAGTAAAGAACCAACCACTCCTTCAAGTTTAGAGAGAATTATAAGCCAAATAGACGACAGCATTATATTGAGCAGAGAAGCTAAGAAAAGCGGTTTGGTGAGTGAGACTGTAGACGATTTCATCAAAGGATGTCAAGTAATCAAAGCAAAGATCGCATCAAATGAAGCACAGCAAGCAGAGCCTAAGCCACAAGTAATTGATGATCTGCTAATAAACATAAATGATATTATAAACTACATATCAAAATATAGAGATGAAGGATTGGTGTCTCAAAGTGTTGAAGATTTCTATAAGACTTGTCAATTAACTAGGGCTAAACTATTGCTTTACAAAAAGATCCCGGGAGCAGCAAAAGGTGGAATTATACCTCAATACCCGACGCCGTGTCAGGGTACATGTGATTGCAAAGCGGGTGCTTCATATGAACCATGTAAGGATTGTGGACAAGCGAAGCCGGCTGATCTTCCCGAAACAGCCCTTGAGCCTCCCATTATGGTAATCCCGATAAGTCCTCCAAATATTTGCTCGAGATGTTCATCGCCCTGTCAAATACCTGCCAAAGATGATAAGCCTATAACACACCCAGAAGATTCAGGATATAGTACTTGTCAAACTATGGGTTCAGATTACTCCTGCACATCTTCTCGACTACCCAACAAAGTTAAACCAGTTTCTATTAAATCAAACCCAGATGTCTGCAATGATGGCAATGTTGCGGACAGCAGCAAATCACCAAAACAACCAGAAAACCTTGGTTATTTTGAAAAGAAAATTAAAACAAAAACTACCGTTAAAAGGTATAGAGAAAAGGATGGTAATATAAAAGAAAATTATGAGATTATTACTGTAAAACAAAGGACTTTTGATCCTAAGCAACAAGTGCCATCAGTAGGTTCGACTTTCTTGACTTTCTCATACGACTCGAGCAAAAGTTCAAAGCCAATGAATATTTGTGATCTTGCTCAAACTAAAGGGTTTCTTCAAACCATGAGGGATTTCGGCCGGTTTATTAAGTCAGAAACACTCATTAGAACTGCAGACTTATCACGTTCAACTTTGGCATGCTCATGTAGATCAGAAGATACAATATTTTCTAAAAAGAAAAGCGAAACAGAAACTATACAATTCAGTGTTTGTGATCCATTTTCGTGTACAGAGACAGACAGAGATAGTACAGAGGAAAGCAATGATTCTAGACCCATTTCATGAATCAATGAATGAAATTCAAGACTCAAAATTTAAGATTTATTTCATGTTATAAAGGATAAAATTCAATTTTGCATCGCATCTCTCAATAAATATTATTCTACCCAATGCTTTGTATTTTTTTTTCTCTTTTCAAATAGTTTCCAACTGAATAAAAGCTGCGTCAGAATCGTGATTTAAGTTTTAATCTTTTGAAATTCTAAATAACCTTCGATAGTTAAAAAATAAAATTAGTTATGTACCTCTAAATACTATGAAACGAATCTATGATATTTTTTGCAGCGCCATTAACATTAACACGAAGAACATTATTCTCCTAATGATATAAAATAAGAGGTTGGAAGTTTTAATGATATACCTACATAAGTTTTAATTAAAATTAAACATATTTTTTACCGTATTTGAAGCCGTACAAGTCTCATTTAGAAGGCAAGGGTGAGTTCTATAGTTATAAAATATACATAAATGATGGATGTCAAACAATCATTTGTATTCACAGGAAAAAGAATGCATTAGTGGTATGTGTCATACCGAGAATACGGAAAACGGGATTGTACATTATAAGTGAATTGGAAGAAAGAGAAAGAGAGGAAATATTCAGACTGAAAAGATTCAAAGAACTCAAATATGTACATAAAGCACCAAACGTAAAAGATGAAGTGGACAGAAGAATGTCTTTGTCACCTGATCTAATCTTACCAGTAATTTTCGAAGACTCAAAAAAAGAACTGGTGATAGATGCTATATCATTAAAATTAAAAATGGTGCCAAAAACCACAGAAACTGAGATTGTAGAAACTTCAGAGAAGGAAACAGGCAAAGATGATAAAAAGGAGATAGAAATTATAAGTGAAAAACCAAGTTATAGGTGGAAGAAAATTACTATAGAAGACAAAATGGTTGCAATGGAGAACGTAAAGACGGGACTCACTCCTTGCAGTACAGTAGCTGGCTCCAAGATTACGTTAAGTAAATATGATAAAGAAGCAGGAAAATCGCAATCCAGTCTGTGGCAGGCTGAAGCTCAAGCAAAAGAAGGAGCGAAAAATCTAGTATTACGTAGAGTGCAAAGGCAAGAGACAAACTCCTGTCATTATAAAGAAAGGCTTGAAAATCTCCAGAAAAATATAAATCAACTAATAGAAATGGCGGACGACTTGGAAGGTACATTGAGCAACGTGGATAAGTTTATAGAAAAATGTGAAATTGTCAAACGTAAAATCGAAGCATTAAGTTGCTCTTGCGTAGAAGACCAGTCAGATTTGCCATGTAAACCGACAGACTATTTAAACTTTAACCTTCAACCTTCCTCAACGTTTCCACAATCAGGAAACGATAGATCAAGAGGACAATCAGCTAGCCAGAAACAATCACATGAATCGAACGTAGAAGACATATCGTTACAAACTTCTTCAGCGGCCACCTCGTCAGGAGTATCATGTCCTCATTCAAGTTGTGCCAATTGCGCAGGAAGACCATCCGTTGGCGATAATCCATTACTAGCATCCCTAGAAGTAAGTGAAAGAATACTAGTAGACAGACCTATGGCACAATCAGCAACAGGACCAGAAGCACACGCACAAATGTCGACTAGCGCGTATGAGATAAAACCTGAACTCAAAGGGACTTACTCACACTACGACAAGGAATACAAAGAAATAAGTAAAGTTTCAAGGACCATGAATTCGGATGGAAGTATAAGCGAGGAGAGACAAGTTGTAGCAATTAAAACTGAAAGACAGAATCGTCCACGTCCTGGTTTTAAAGATCGTGGGTCGAAGGACAATACATGTACTAAGGCTTGTGCCAGAAGAACTAGCGAATGTGGTTATAGTGGTGCGCAGGAAAATACTGACAACTTCAAAAACAGCAGCAGTGGTTACAGCAGTCAAGCAGGTCCCAGTTTTGAAAATAAATATGCTGTAGACCCTGGAATCTGTAGTGGCTGTAGCAAGCGCATATCTACTCCATATGATGAAATATTACCATGGCAAGATGTATCTGTCCCAGAAACTCCGGTCTGTTGCCCTAATGAACTATTGCCTTCAAACCAAAACTTGACGAAACCGTGTTCATGTTTAAAAGATGCAAAGACATGGACGAAACAAACGGATTCTGTTCTAGTAGGTTCAAATATATTACTTCCTTGCGAGTCGAAAGCTGTTTGCAATTCTGATTCAGAAGTTGTTCCTAAACGTGTATCATTATCTACGTCTATGCAATCATGCTGGACCGATCCTGCAGTGAAAAGTATGTCAATAGACAAAACGACGGATTGTGTACCTTGTTGTAAAGGGAATAACCGAACAAATAATAGGAAAGATACTGCTACTTCTTGGAAGAGCTATGAAGGAGGCTCGAGCCCAATTGAGCATAGAAACCACTGTAAATGTTCGAATTCTCATCGTTATGACAACTTCAAGGTTTTATCAAAACCAGTTGGTGATCTTGAAAACACTAGCCATGGCAGTGAGATAATCCTTAAAGGCAGTATACTGAACGCTCTGAGGAGACTTCTCTTGCCTTCACACAGAGCTATAGAACCTGGTGAATCTCCAAATATAAGTCCGAATTCAAGAAGCCGCTGTTCATGTATTGGTTGCCAGTCAAAATTTTCAACACAATCCAAAAAATTCGGACCCAAAACTGTGCTAAACTCTCTACTGTTCACGTATGCTACCCAAATAGCTTATGAAGAAGGTAAAGATATGCCAGCTTTACCACCAAACCAATCTATATCTGAAGAGTCGTGCATATCTTGTGGTACTCTTGGAACACTTTCAGTCAAGTCTGGTAATCGGCCCGCAGGATCATCAGCACATGATAGTCAAAATTCACGAAAAAGTTCTCGCCACAGCGTATTCTCTGGGTGTAGGGCTGCATGCTCTTTATTAGCGAAAAGTATTAGAGGAAAGTGTACGTCCCCAAAACCGGCTGAAGTGTGTTGTCCTAAACCTAAACCTTCTTTGCCGAAGCAAGTTTCTGCACCTAGACCAGCCAAGCCTAAACGGAAAAATGCTTCTACTTGTACAAGAGCATCGGACAGATATGACTGCAGAACTCTGAGGTCATTAAAGAGGGTTCATCCTTGTGCAAAGATCAGAAGGCAGGTCTGCACGTGTCATTCAGACACTCATTTGCTCATTCGAGACGAGCCATATTGTTTAGTAACTAGAGCTACGTCTTGTAGCGGAGCGCACTACTATTGTTTTCATTGAAACAGTCAGAATTTATGAAACGTTTATGTAATTTGTCATTTCAAACATTTTCAGTACTTTTCATGTTGATGCGTTAGGGAGATCAAAAGATTTTATGATGATCACAATTTTTTACCATGTGGCGAAATAAAATTTTGTAAATACACTCTATTTTTTCCTTTATATTTTGTCTGAAAAATATACTCTGATTTACCTAGAAAGAATAGGGCCCTGAATTATTGAAAAGGCTATTTCTAGTAATATAATTGTCATTTTATATGTCGTAACAAGTTAGAAGCCAGAAAGTCTGACAAACTGGTTTCAGTGGTAATCGTGTGGCCCGGGTCTATATACATATATCTGGTTGATGAGTTCGGATAGAGCAGTCGCTCCATGTAAAACACTGGTACTCTGCTGCATCCGGTTAGACTGGAAGCCGACATTAACACAGTTGGAAAAGGCTAGGCCGATGATGAAATGACCAACAATCTACAGGGTGGTCTTGCAGTGGTAAGAAAGAAGAGTGCACCTACTTGCGCTAAATTTACAAATCAGCGTCTAGACATTATGTAAAACAAAATAAACGAAAAGTAAATAAATAAAAGTAAATAGTTAGCATTGTCTAAACGTTTGGCATTGGGAACGGTTAATTAGTGAATATAAAACGACGATGTTACACACGTTTTGTTGTGCGTCTGCGTCTGCGCAACTTGCGGTTGTAACGTAGGGCTGGCAAAGATATTATGATGATTTTTATAGTACTATATATAGGAGCATCAAATGATTTTGAGGCTTATGAATATTTTTGTCAATTTTCTTAAATGGAGCATTGTGTTGTAATGTTAGGAACACTATACATTTTCAGACGTCCATTTCATTTTAGAAGTATTCTATTGTTCAAAAATAAATTAATAGATTTTTTACTCAACGCTCAGTCCTTTTCTTTGTGAGAAGAGGTCTGCGCCCAGTACTCAAGGACTAAGGAGAATTTTATTATTGTTAGGAAAATAATATCTTCGCTGAGCTTTTTTTAAAACATGGAAGCAGATAATATACCAGAAAACTCATCTCCCAGTCTTTAAGACAATTATTATTTTTTTCTTTCGTCACCATTTTCGTCATTAGTCAGCCCTACTGGTCATTTGGCTCGCGTCCACGGTTGTACGCAGACGTAACAGCACGGGGCATTCCTACAGCGTACAGACGAACTGTATAATTATACATATCTATATATGTATCTATATATATACTTACTATTAAACGGGGCATTCCTACGACGTACAGACGAACTGTATAATTATATTTATCTATACTATAACATAGATTCACAACATAGAGCACATATTATTGTAGTTTAGGAGTTTTTCACAGGTTTAGATTGCCAAGATGTAAAAGAGCTCAAAGCCGCGCGTACTATCATAGGGATCTCATAGAGATGAGCAATGTTTGGCTCCGTCAGCCCGTGGTTGGATGACCATCTTTTCATGACAAGTTTCTCCTTGTTTCGGAAGGCTCGATAAATTTATGGGTCCCGGCTGTAGTTAAACATGTTTGGGAGTCGTTACGAGTAGTCAGAAGCTAGAAAGTCTGACAACGAGTCTTACTTACGAGTATGGGGTTGCCCTTGTAAGTGGGTTGAAGACAGGAGGACAGATAGGCAGTCAGCAGCAAAACACTGGTACTCAGTCGCATGCGGTTAAGGACATCGACTCCAATATAGTTGGGAAAAGGCTATGTAGATGATGATAGGTGCTTTTTTTTCGCAACAATTTTTACAGGTAAGTATAAATTTAAGTCAGCTATCCAGTTTTGAGTGGCGTATTTACATCAACTATCCCAATATGTTTTTGTTCCACAATTATTAGTTGAAGGAGAAAAGGCACCTTCTTTTTTGTATCGCCATGGTATATAACCCATTTATTTAATGACTTTAAAAATCATCAAATGACCCCTCCCGCTGGTTAGCAGCGGTGAGGAAGTGTCAGACACTTACTGACTAAAAACCGTTGTGTTCCGTCGTAGGCCTTTTATGTACCAGGGCCGCGGTAACTCTTTCGAACAATCCCGCAGCCCCGGCGGGCCTTTACCCTGCTAGCCCCGCTGGGAAATATAACCCATGGAGCCAAATTATCTAGGTAGGTAAATGAAAACAAACAAACATTCGCATTAATATGAATCACGGTTAAACTATTGTCTAACGCTTTTAACTAATGTAACCGTTTGAAGGAATCTTACAACATAATGAGCTAACTTATAACTGCCTGCAGTTATGGCGGTCAAGTCGTGATGTTAAAGCGGCTAAGTTAAGAGGAAGGTTAGGTTAAATGTTACTCGATTGCGAAGAGAAAGGTGTGACACTTTTAAGCAAACAACTAAATGGATTTTGATAAAACTTGTCAGTTTCTACTGCTTATACATCAGTTTCATAATACATAGTTTGTTACTAGTTGTCCCTGGCTGTTACATCCTCGTCCCTAAGGAACTTTTATAAAGTAGCCTATGTTCTTTTGTCAAGTTCTAATCTAGACTGTGTATCTACTCTTCAAAAATTGGTTCAATAGTTACTTGAAAACCGGGAGCTTGTTAACGATTTACTTTCAGCAGTGGAATGAGAATATAAGTTATCTAGGTATATAGTATATAGTTCTTCCCATTTTTAATTGCCTATTGGTCATCTATTGGCCATCTTGGCCATCTACATAATGTTACCTAATAAAAATCTTCTGCTCAATTACCATGTGGTCTCAGTCCAACGAAAATAATACGTACCTAATTTAATCATCAGCACCATAAATACCTCTTTTATATTTATTTTTTTATACACCAGTGGCCATTTAATAGATCTATTGGTAATGTATGCGCCTTAACAATGTAGCGAGCGAATGCAATAATCAAGTCCGCGGGTCGATTGTTGTCCCACAGATAAGTATTGCTCACAGATACCTGTTGTATTTATTAAACAACAGACTTAAGCATAGTTTAAACCGAGTTTTTAAAAAGGAGGAGTTTGTGAGGTAGTTTCGAATTTTTATGTTAGGAGAGAAAACTAAGTCATTTTAGGTTACGTTGGATACTGGTAGTGCAAAAAAATATTAAAAAGAAAATGAATTAGTTTTGACGTATTACGACTTTACGACACTTAAAAATTATTTATTACTTCATATTTTAGTGATTAGATTTATAAAAAGGTGTAAAATCTTGTTGTTTTAGACTATTTTTATCTATTCCCTCTCATTCTACTTTTCTCCAGCAAATAAAAAAAAAACATTTTGTATATTTGATATAGTATCATATAGCCTCCGTGGCGCAATGGCTAGCGCGTTCGGCTGTTAACCGAAAGGTTGGTGGTTCGAGCCCACCCGGGGGCGATTCTTTTAGCTAGCTACATTCAGAATCTGTACTCGTATCGATTTTTCAAAAAAAGTTTTTTTTTTCAGTTGAGGTGTAACACATAGGCTACTTTTTATAGAGGTAAGCCAATGTGTCATTCAAAAGTGCTGCCTGGATAGTATTTCCCTTGATAGCTAATTGGTAGGTACAAAATTTGCCCAAGTCCCCATTATAAGTAGATATAAAATAATAGAATTGTCACAATACAGTTTGTATGTCCGTCCGTGGCGTAATACCGGTCGCATTTCTATCTAATACCAGTCGCGGGCTGTTGGTCTGTCACCTAATATTACATGTTATGATGTTTGGCAATGCGTTTCACTTTTAACGTGATTGTAACTTGTTTTCATGCTTTGTTTGGTCGTTTTCAAATGTTTTGTTCTGTAAATTGCTGTGTTTTTGTTAATAGTACAGTTGTTCAAATAGTAGGTATGTTTGATCAACCTACTAGAAAATATATGATTGACCGCTTGTATGTCGCTCATTATAGAACAATAGAAAAATCAATTGCTTCTTGCGTATATCTGCGTTCCGACATACAACGGGCTAATAGATTGTTTAAATCCATTTTAATATAACACGTAGGTAAATATGAATGTAAAACTGTCTGTATCTAACGCATTCACGCTTAAACTGCTGAACCGATTATGTTGAAATTGGTGTTAAGATAGATTAGTTAGAAAACTTTTTCTCCGGGATTTGGAAGAAATTCCTCTGGTAGGTAAAAGCAACATAACATTCAAAAATTCAACATAAAAATGCAAAATTATTAAATTGTTATAAACTTTAGTTCTTAAAGTCAAATAATGACTTTAGTTTAATTTAAAGTCCTACATCTACCTTCTACCTTATCCAGCACCTTGAGAGTTGATATATTTTTTATATATTTTAAAATAAACCTTAGCTTACCTTGTATATAAGTAAGCTTATAGCGATGAGTACAAAATCCAATATGTTGATACCATCGCCACTGCGAGGGGCGGGGCCGCAGACTTTTTGCACACTGCGGTTTTAAGGAGAAGTTCTGTACTTTAAATTGTAAGTTTCTATAATAAAATAACTATAAATACCGAAAAGATGAAAAACCTGTCTTTTTAACAACAAATATTAGAACGAAAATTGATAAAGTGAACTACTTAGTTGATAGTGATGAAATTTTCGAGCAATTTTGAGTCTCATTGGCACTATTTTTCCAGCATTGGGTTAAAAAGTAGGTAGGTAGGCCTTTGTGTTACGGGTAGTCAGAAGGTAAAAAGTCTGACTACTAGTGTTGCCAAGGCGTATCAGGATGCCTGGATAATTGATTTATATGTGATTTTATCCAATAGATAGAGCGATTTATGAGATAGGTTTAAGCCAGTTACAATATTACATCCAAGTTGGAGTGCTAATAAAATATTTCTAAAGATGTTAGTTTCAATTGTAAAAAAAACTTTGGTAACTCAAACTTTGGTACCAAGATGCATCAGGTTAGACTGGAAGCCGACTCAAACATAGTTGAGAAAAATCTCGGGAGATTATGATGTTACTTTAAATTGATATTTTAAAATCAAAACTGCACCTTAACTGTTAACCTCGATGAAATATCAATTAAGTGTAACCATTAAAAAAAAATGTTAAATATTTATTTTGACGCTCCAATATAATATTGTCGATACCATCTGTATAACGCCCTGTTATTTTTGAAGCGTAGGCAGATAAGTCAGTATTTTACACCTACATTGCATTATTTATATTATGAGTATTTTAGTATCATGTTTGAGTCGGGTTATTGACATAAATAATTATAAGAAACTACTAAGTCGTTCCCTCCAGTTTCACCTGCGCCAAGTTAGTCAAGCCAAGTTATTCTGATGTCTAAGCTATGCCTATAAGTGTCAAGCTTCATCACAATCATTTCAGCCGTTTGCGTCTAAAGTAGTCACAAACAGACTCACACAATTTTTCGCTTTTATAATAGTAGTGTGAATGTGTTATTTACATTAAGACGTGACTAAACAGCCCTGGCTTTTTGGGTGGAAATTCACCAAATGGTCCTTACCGCTGTGGGCGCTTTGGCCCTTAAGTACTGGCTTTTGCTAACTTTCAACGACTAATAAATCGACATACAGTATCTTTAACACCTTTTAAATACCTATTATTACTAGTTAGACCTTCTCTCAAAAATAACCACAAAATTGAAAGCCAACATTACATACTAAAACTAACTACAACATTTTATAAATAAAATAAAGTACAAGTTTTAACTATCACAGTTGACTTACTGAACTCGCGTGACAGCCCGTCACATCTGACCGCGCTGTCAATTGTCATTATGTCAGTGGATACAAGATGGCCGCCGAGTGTTTCGGTATCGCGTGCTTGGTAACCCGAGATATGCATGTGTCTAGTATTTTAATATAGCGTTATGGTATTTGAGAGGATTCTGTTTTTAGTTATTTTTTGTTTTGAGATATTTTTTTTTTCGGATTTTTATTGGTACAAGCAAAATTGTTATTATTGTTCGCGATCGCGTATGCGTAACGCCTAGTTTTTTTGGAAAGAGGGTAAAGTTATTTTAATTAATTTGTAATTAATAATTAAGGCACTGGGCTAATTTAAATATTTTTTTCACAGTTAGAATGCTAGGAATATTATCAACTAGCGTTTCCGAGAGAGCTACTAAGCGCATTCGGATAAAAAGGGACGTAAAGCTATATACGATAAATATATACTCACTTTTCACAATTTTTCAAATTAATCAACTAGTTCCTAAGATTTGTGCGTTCAAACAAACAAACTTATTCTCCTTACAATATGTATTAGTATCTACATACATATAAGGACAAGCATTATCTAATCCAGGTACAAAAAAACATCTGAAAACCAGAGTATATCTAACCGCTGTAAAAACCTAAAACATAGTTTACTTAGTAACTCTTTTAACAAAGTAATAAGTACCACAATATTGTACATTATCGTTTTTTTACCACAATTTTTTCGCGCCGTCTCGTATTTCGCATACGTAGGTAATATAATACGTGCATAAACGCCGGTTGCATGCGTCCTGCACGCGAGATGCATTGAGTCGTCAAATGCGGTAGACGATGCGTAGTGACAGCCAAGTGACGTGAAATCAAAGACAAGTGGTGAAGGAAGGTGGAGATTGAAAGGTTTTATTAATTAAATAATGTTGCATCTTTTTTTTGAGGTCGGTTAGTTAAGTCTCTGTTATGCCATATGCATTCTAATTTGTGTCCTCTTTGTGAGTGCTGTCGTGGTGGCCTAGTAAGTCGTGGTGGCCTAGTGGGTAAAGAACCAACCTTTCGAGTATGAGGGTGTGGGTTCGATTCCAGGGTCAGGCAAGTACCAATGCAACTTTTCTAAGTTTGTATGTACTTTCTAAGTATACTTAGACACCAATGGCTGATAAAAAGGTGAAGGAAAACATCTTGAGGAAACCTGGACTATAAAGTCTGAAATCACCAACCCGCATTGAGCAAGCGTGGTGATTAACGCTCAATCCTTCTCCATGTGAGAGGAGACCTGTGCCCAGCAGTGGGACGATAAAAAGGCTGTAACAGCTTGTGAGTGCTAAGTATATTATTATGTATAGTAGCTGTTCCTTGTAATTCTACTTGCGTCCCGACTGAGCAACTTCCAGCATCCGGATGATGTCCTCCTAGCCGATTTATCGACTACATCGGCTGTTCTCATGTAAGGAGATTAGCCAACTGCGCAGGACATATTGAGTGCACAAGCATCCGGATAAAAAGTATGGATTACTGTGTCTTTCTCACTACTAATGTCTTTACTGGACTTTTTAGGAACTAAATCCTAAATAATGTATAAGTGCGAAAGTAAGTCAGTCTGTCTATCGCACTTCCATGCTAAAAACACGGAACCGATAATGAAAATTGGTACACAGATGGTCTGAAACTTAAGGCCATAGTTTACTTTTCATCCGAATACATATTTATAAATAGAAAACAAATTATACTTATCACATTATTGGTCAATAAACCCAAAACCAAAAGCTAATAAGATTTCCGAGTTCACTCTAATACGGAGGTCCGAATACCCCTAATTAAGAGGTGAGAGTCCCATAGGATTACAGATGTAACGATGAACGACGGAAAAATTAGGTCAGGCTATGGGGATTAGGTATGGGAGAAAGAAGGTAATTAACGGTAGGTACGTTGACACGAAAATATAAAGGTAGGGAGTATTGTAACGTAGGAAATATGAAATAACGTAGTTGGGATATTTTATCGAAAATTTATTATGTATGTAGAAATATCGTATACAAAGACAGTGCTTACATAGGTTGTATTTGGATTTTTTCTATTGATTGTTTTATTTAAGTTAAAAAGCTAAAGTTATTTTTGATCTTCTAAAAACCGTTACTTCTTGCGTTACTTCATGTTTCCAGTATTATGTACCTACAGAAACCTGCATTGTATATTAAGAAGAATTTTTGTACCTAAAAAAAAAGTATTGCATACCTACATAAAGTTACTGTAAAATGATTGAGGTAGCAGGTGGGAAGCAGTCATATCATGTAGGTAATCAACAGCATCTAGTAACACTGGAATCCGACCCCAACATAGTTGGGAAAAGTCTTGGCAGATGACGACATCGCTCTAGAAGTCTTGAGGTTACAAAATCTAGAGCTTGTGATCTAGAGCAAAATACCGCATGGAAATTGAGAACCATCTCCTTTTTTTGAACTCAGTTAAAAAGTACACTATTTTAGAGTTCAGTAGGTTCATTGGTAAAAATTCAGGGTTAAAAGTTTATGCGTAGATAAGTATGATAAAGAGAATGCTTAAAAGCAAGTTTTGGCACTAGACTGAGATACAGGATGTATTGCGGGAGATTAACACGATTCTTTGGTTGTTTTACAGTCAATTTACACTTTTGGGATGTAGGTTATGTTGTAGGTCGTTAAGGTTATAGATATTGTGTACCTATTGAGTACCTACATATTTTTTTCAATTGTAAGGCCCAGAAGTTATGATACTATTCTATGTCATCATTGAATGTAAAGTTATTTATTAGTGATTACAAACAACAAATAACTTAAGTCATCTACCCATATAAATACCTATTATTTCATGTCCTTCCTTGTCTAGAAATTACAGCCTATCTCTACATATTTTTTTGCTTAATCCGATCGGCAAAGGTGTCGAACAGTCATACAGAAGGAATATGGGATAAAAGACAGCAATCCTTGAAGTATTTTTTGCATGGCGGAAATACCGTTTAGCCAATTGGACAAAATCTTTTTACACGCTTTTTATTAGCTTCACCTGTATGTTTGTATGTTTGTATGTTTGTTTGTAACCGACTTCTTTGGGCGCGATTTTGACCCACTTTAGACGGCCAGATTTCGTTCAAACTTTGTAGATTTGTTGAGGACCGATGACAATACACTAATTTGATAAAATTATTCCATTTTAACCGACTTCCCAAAAAGGAGGAGGTTACACATACACATCGATTACTCCGAGGTTTATAGACCGATTTACGTGATTCTTTTTTTTTTCGACTTGGAATAGCTGCCAGTTGGTCCCATATTCATCAGGTCAGGATCTGATGATGGGAACCCTGAGAAATCGAAGGCAACCTTCAAAACTTGTAGGCATACATAGGGTAAAAACTTGACACTTAGGTGTACGCCTAAAAGCACTATTCAACTGTGAAGATTTGGAGCTGACCTGATGATGGAGACCAGAGAGGGTCGAGGGAACTCGACAACTGAATATGTAAATTACCTCGTGTTTGGGCTTAAATTATTTGTATTGACAAGACCTTTGCAACAGTGAAAGTTTGGAGCTGACCTGATGATGGAGACCAGAGAAAATGGAGGGAACTCGACAACTGAATATGTAAACTACCTCGTGTTTGGGCTTAAATTATTCGTATTGACAAGACCTATGCAACAGTGAAGGTTTGGAGCTGACCTGATGATGGAGACCAGAGAAAGTCAAGGGAACTCGACAACTGAATATGTAAAATACCTCGTTTGGACTTATATTCTTTGTATTGATGAGAACTTCCCACTTGTATGGATAGTGGCAACTATTCGTATCACTGAAAAGCTTTAAATAAATAACCTTTTTACAAAAAAATTAAACCGACTTCCCAAAACACTAAAAAGCAAAAAAAAAAAACTAATTTTAGGTGCATCGGCCTAGAAGTCGGTGGCAAAATTAACTTAGTAACATCCATTAGACACCGACTTCTAGGCTTTTCAATTTGCAAAATATGATCTTTGTTAATTTATATAATTTTCATCTATAGTCGATAAGGTAAGAAAATTAATTAAAATTTTCTAGAATTTTTCTCTACAGTCGATAAGGCAGGACTCGATGTTAATTTTTATTTCCAATAATTATCTTTAGCCGTTTTCTCTAATATTGACAAATTTTTGTATACTAAAGAGAATTTTAATTCTACAAAACAAATAATAGTTTGAAAACAAACTAAAAAGTAGAAAATAAATAATAGTTTAAAAAAACTAAAAAACACGCTTTTTATAGAAAAACGAACTAAAAAATAGGAAATAAATTTTAATGAATTTAAATTAAGAAAACAGTGTTAAAAATTTCAATGAATATAAGTTAATAATAGTGTGAATAAAAAATATTTTAAAAAAGCGTGGGGTGCTTTTTAAGATATTATCGAAATGAAAATTACTGTACTCATATCTGTCAATAAAATATTTATAACTATTGACACCATGCACCCCACGCTTTTTTTAAATATTTTTTATTCACACTATTATAAATTTATATTCATTGAAATTTTTAACACTGTTTTCTTAATTTAAATTCATTAAAATTTATTTCCTATTTATTTTATTACCCGACTGCCAAGAAAGGATCCTTAATTTCTAGATATTTCACTTAATAAACTACTTCAAGACTAACGACTCTACTTACATTGATTGAATAAGACTTCATAATGATATGAAATCTAATAAATCAATTTTAGAAAATCGCCGCTCCGTGACATTTCACGCGAACATATTGGTGGATGGTCCAAGTTATAACAGTGTAGCGGTCTATAAATGGTGTAAGATTACAAAATGAATATAATCTCTTGCTGCTTAACGAAAATAGTTATTTGTTATACAAGAGTGCAAAGTTGCTTTTTAACCGCGGGCTCAATTTTGATGACCGAGCAAGCGAAGGATTCTAAAATTGAAACACGAGCGTAGCGAGTGTTTCAATAATTAGAATCCTGAGCGATAGCGAGGGAATCAAAAGAGCACAAGGTGAAAAATCTTTGCACTCGAGTGCAACACGTAACTTTTCATCCCACCTCATCGAGGAAATTTAAAAACAAAATGGCGCGCACATATGAGTATCAAATTAAAAAGAAGTACCTATTAAAGTTCATGTATTTGAAAACTCAGTTTAAAAATAAAACGAGGTCAAAAATCAAAAACAATAATAAAAATTACTTAATTAATTGAATAATTATTTTGAGCAGTATTTTATTTGTTTAATATGTATTTGTTTGAAAAGTCTTATCAAGATTGTCACAAATGGAGTATTGCACACGATGTTCTAAATTCAAATCACTTTGCCGCTCTAGAGGATAAAAACGGCTTTTGCGCTCAGATATCAAAGGGTAAAAATACTCTTTCCGAGATGGTGGGATGAAAAAGTAATTCACTCTGTACGTTTTGTCCGGCTTCCAATACTACTTAACCAATTTTAATGAATTTCTAGCAAGAGCCTGGGGAAGGAGCCTACTAGTTACCCGGGTGCGGGAAGTGATACCCTCGGGACGCGAGTTCTTATGGGAATTCCTTTGTTTAGTGGGCGAATGACGTCTATATTAAACGCTATAGTGTGATAAGAACACCGGGGTCATAGAGCGACTTAACACAAAACTTTTCGGTGTCTGACTATTGTGGAACCACCCCCTAATAAATATCCTTAGCTTCTCTCTTACACCACACCCCAAAAAGGTAGGCGTCATGTGCTAATCAGGCCGTCGGTAACCGAATAACCAGGAGCAACCAGCCAACCGAGAGCCGGGACGGCAACCGGCAACCACACGGTTCGATTTTGGTTGCAAAACTAACGTAGATACCAAATATTTTGGATGGCTCGAATTCCAGATACGACTATGTAAACTTATCACAACATGACATGTAGGTACGTAATATGTATATATACCTATCTATACTAAAGATAATATATCTTTACTAATAAAATAAAGAGGAAATCTTATTTGTTTGCTTATTTGTAGCCTAAACGCTCTGGAACTAGTGTACCGATTTGTACGGGAAGAAGTAGGTATCTCTGGGTAAAATTATATGGAAAACACGTATTTGTCTAATGAGACAATGTAGTTTAAATTAGGATAAATAAATGTGAACGAAATTAATTATGCCTTCACAGTGAGTAAAATTTGTTATTTCTACTAACTTTAACGTTTGTCCCTGAAAAAAATTCGTCATGATTAATTATTTTTCTTCAATTTGACCCTAATTACCTCACTTCAACTGAAAAACAAAATTAAATAGACTGAAAAGGTAAAAAGGCAGTGGCGTAGCGTGGGTATCTGCCGCCCGGGGCAGTTGTCGATTTTGCCGCCCCTTCCCGTGTATTTTTTTTAACAAGTGTGACTGGCCGTTTGTCAAAAATCATCAAATGACCCATCCCGCTGTGGGTTAGCAGCGGTAAGGGAGTGTCAGACTCTTACTGACTAAACCGTCGTGTTCCGTCGAAGGCTTTTTATGTTCCAGAGCCGCGGTAACTCGTGCGAACAACCCGCAACCCCGGCAGAAGGGGGAGGTTCTCAAGTAGACTTTTCTTTTATATCTTTGTTACTTGATTTCTTGAAGGTTTTAAAATTCTTTTAGGTACACAGGCTAGCGAAGTAGGTACCTATAAGTATATATGAAATTGAAATAATTTAAAAAGCGGGGCTACTTTAAACTGTTTAACTAATTTACGGGACTAACACTTAAGCTAGTTTCCATGGAACTATACCTAAGCGTGAAATTTGGCTTGAATCTAGGTAGGTATATTGCTTAGGTATTTAGGTATCTAAGCCAGTGGTTCTTAACGTTTTAGTCATGAGGGACCAGTTTAAGTAAAGTTTGTCTGGCCGGGGACCACCGCATCGGTTTACCTAAATTAGCACTCTGCTAAACGCATGTCGGCAGTTGTGTAGGTAAGCAAATGCAAACAAAGAAAAACTTGTCTATGTAGTTACGAAATGCGCGAGCGAAGCGAGCGCGAAATTTTTATCGTACTTAAACCAAATATTACGTAAAATTTAGCCCAAACGTACTTAACATTTTGTTTGTTGACAAATGCAAAAATAAGGGCCATAATATAGTTTCTGAATACGCGAGCGAAGCGAGCGCGAAATTTTTATCGAACTTAAACCAAATATTACGTAAAATTTAGCCCAAACGTACTTAACTTTTTGTTTGTTGACAAATGCAAAATTACGCGCATACAGTTTCTGAATATGCGAGCGAAGCGGGCGCGAAATTTTAATTATTTATTTATTTATACAAAACCAAAATTACGTAAAATGTAGTGTCACGTGTGTTTTAAAAGTTTCAACTTTCTTGCTTAATGTTTTGTTATTGTTAGACAGTTTTATGTAGCGGCGCAGATACTAGTTGCGAACAATTTTTTTTTTAATTGGGTAAATTTTGCCGCCCCCTAAAAGCTGCCGCCCGGGGAATTTGCCCCCCCTGCCCCCCCCCCACGCTACGCCACTGTAAAAAGGACATTTTTTTCAAGCATTTAATAAGGTGTTCATTATTAGGCTTGTGCTTTTAAATAAGTATTATTATTTACAAGCGTTGAAAACACACTAGAAGATCTCCTTCTTATCGAGTGAGCTGCAGGTTTAATCACCTAACAAGCCCTAGTGGCAGAGTTTCCTCAACTCCGCCTGACGGGCTCTGACGTGGAATTGTAACAACGACTGCTACTGAGTAGCATTCGGGGACGCCGGCGACACGTGCCCAGGCACGTTGGTGTAACAACGACAACTACCAGACTCTGGACAACTTTAGAAACCGATTTCGACCTGATCCAGGAATAAAATCCGGGACCCCATGCACGGCAATCGCGCTTTTTACCGTTACCACCAATGAGGCACTTATTTATTTCAATTATGTCATGCTATTGTGTATATCAGTACAGAGAAACCTATCAAAAAAGACACCGAGTAAGGAGTAAGAAAAAGATGAGCGGAAAACGGAAAATCGCCTAAGAAAGCAGCGCACCAAAATGCGTGTGAGCGGAGGACGAGAAACGTTTCTGTTTTCGCCCTTATGCGCCTTCTTTGGGCCTGACCATTTTTATTATTAAACGGTTTTATTTAGCTCACCCCGTTTGTTTTATTCATTCTTGGGTCAAATTTAGTAATTCAAATTTCACCCTCTTCCTGTCAACCGATTAATCTGAAATTTTGTATACACCTTTAATTCCGATGACAATACAATATAGTAATATCAATAACATTGTAAATCCAATATGGCCGCCGGCACAAAATGGCGGATAACGTAGATTTTATCAATCCCATCAATATGGGTATCAAATGAAAGGGCTCAACAAGCAGAATACAATATACTATAAAAAATTGAAATCCAAGATGGCGGCCGCTACAAAATGGCGGACAACGTAGGTTTTATCAATCCCAACAATATGGGTATCAAATGAAAGTTCTCAACCAGTAGAATACAATGTACTATATAAAATTAAAATCCAAGATGGCGGCCTCTACAAAATGGCGGATAACATTTTTATCAATCCCATCAATATGGGTATCAAATGAAAGGTCTCAACAAGTAGAATACAATTTACTATGTAAAATTGAAATCTAAGATGGCCGCCGTTACCAAATGGCTGATAACAATTTTTTATCAATCCCACCAATATGGGTATCAAATGAAAGGGCTTCACAAGTAGAAAACTGTCAGTAACTCCAGCGGGGCCCAACAGGGCCAAGGCCTGCCTGGGCTGCGAGATTGTTCGAAAGAGTTACCGCGGCCCTGGTACATAAAAGGCCTACGACGGAACAAAACGGTTTTTAGTCAAGAGTCTGGCACTCCCTCACCGCTGCTGACCCACAGTAGGAGAGGTCATGTGATGATTTTTGGGGTTGTTACAAAAAAAAGTATCTGGAAGGCCTATGTTGTGAGGAATTGGATTGTAATAAATTGTCAGGTAAGAGACCGTGTAATAATGATGCACTAAATGAATTAGATAAAATGAGGAATATTCGGTAGGCATTTTCATTAAATACTAAAAACTAGAAAATAAAAAATCGGTAAAAAAACTTTTAAGTTAAACGGTTTTATCTTATGTGTACTGAAAACTAGAAAATAAAAAAATAGTTACTTACCTGTCAACCTACGTAGGTGGTCCCGGTCATATTAAACTAAAATAAAAACGTGGGGCCCCTGTGAAATCCTACCTATGGCAAAGCATATCGTTATACTTTGGTAGATCATGAGCTCGCAGTTCGCTGGTGAAGCCGCTACGGCTGATTATTGATTGTCAAAATCTCCAGTTACGATTATAGTAAGTCGATGCAATCCACACCTATTATACCTCTAGAAGAAAGTACTACAGCAATAGTTAATGGGCCCCACGTTTTTATTTTAGTCTAATATGACCGGGACCACCTACGTAGGTTGACAGGTAAGTAACTATTTTTTTATTTTCTAGTTTTCAGTACACATAAGATAAAACCGTTTAACTTAAAAGTTTTTTTACCGATTTTTTTTAACATCAAAATTCTATGACAGATGTCTCAAAGAACCCGAACGCCTCAAAACTTCACGCGTGACTGGTCGTATGAGTCATGTTTACTGACGAATTTGACCTAGATGAAGGTGCCTGGCCTACCTGCATACATTATGACATCTCCAGTTTTCCTTACTCTGTTGAAAAAGATTTCTTTTAAATAGGTCATACTTCCAGACATTATATAAGTACAATTTTGTTATAAAAATCTGGGATTAGAATCAAAGTACCAAAAGGCAGTCAAGAATTGCATAATTTAAGTTCTCAGTTAGAAAATCCTTTGACACAAAATATTATTTATCAAATAAAGGATATTTTCTAGCATCTTCTAAAATAAACTAACCGTAAAAAACCGGCTAAGTGCGAGTCGGACTCGCGCACGAAGGGTTCCGTACCATTATTTAGAAAATGAGCAAAAAAATCACGTTTGTTGTATAAGAGCACCCCAAATATTAATTTTATTCTAGTTTTCAGTATTTGTTGTTAAAGCGGCAACAGAAATACATCATCTGTGAAAATTTCAACTCTCTAACTATCACGGTTCATGAGATACAGCCTGGTGACAGACGGACGGACGGACAGAGGAGCGAAAACAATAGGGTCCCGTTTTACCCTTTGGGTACGGAACCCTAAAAATACATTGTAGGACGAATCTACTTTGACTGAAATCCTTTGAGAAAAATATTCTTTCAGGATTGCTCACAATAGATGTTTTTTTCTGTTAACACTATGTATTTAGGTAAGCGAAGCAAGGTAATTTAATAAGGTTAGTTTTTATGCTTTTACAGTAAGGCAATTAGGATATTTTACTATCGTAATTGGTACTTATTATAAGGTAATTTGTTAATAATTAAGTTCTTATATTCTTTTTTTCCTTGTATATGAGTCACTTAATTCATTGTTTTGATAAAATGTATGTAAAACTAGCTGTATTCCCGCACTTTCTCCCGCGTCCTGGGGACACTTCTTCCCGTACCTGGATAAAATATAGCCTATGTTAATCCGAGATAGTATAGCTTTCCAACAGTGAAAGAAATTTTAAATAGGTTCCGTAGTACGGAGCCTTCATGGTACAAACAAACGATAAAAAAAACAATTTCAGCCAGTGATGCCTTATCGCAATTTCATAAAATTTTCGTGGAAAATACCTAATACTTTCTAACCGTATTTTATCGGTTTTTTCACATATATTTTATAGCCACGAGTATTTACAAACAAGGTAGTTATTGTACAACTCAAGCGTTAAGTCTTATGTGCTCAAATTCATGTAATATTGAATTTCAGCTACTGAAAGCACGCCTCCGTGGCGCAATGGCTAGCGCGTTCGGCTGTTAACCGAAAGGTTGGTGGTTCGAGCCCACCCGGGGGCGATTCTTTTAGCATTCGATATTTTAACTATGACGTGGTATTTCATGAAAATTGATATTATAATACGAACACCAAATATCAAACTATCTACCACTTGGTAGTTTTTTTACGCGACTGCAAAAATAGACACGAAAATATAACTTTTTTTAAAATATTAATGTTTCCCTAAAAACCGAATACTCTTTATCTAGAGGTAGGATACCTTTTTAACTATCCAATTAGTTTAAGTTAAGGTTTAATTATTTTGCTCTAATAAGATTTCTTTACATAGTTATAATGGGGGAGGAACAACTGAACTAATTTAAAACTTTCAGCAAATATTTACCTTTATTATTTTTTCGTCTTTTTCATAATCGTGGATCAAAGTTAAATCCGGATTAAGAAAGGAATAACCATACATTTTCACAGGTTTAAAGTTAGGTTAAGTTTAGGTTACTCGTGACTTCGTCCGCGTCCCGGAGCACCTACATCCCGCAGTCGGATAAAAAGTAGCGTATCTCCGTATCTTACAAATAAAGATTTCATTTTCCGTTTTCAAATTTCATCGCAATCAATGATGTATTTCAGTGTGGAAATGTGAAGAACTAAATAGCTCACTTTCCTTATATTATTAAGGAAGTTTAATGGGTATGCAATATAATCAACGTTAATATATAATGATTAAAATATGGCATTCCTACTTGTATATATTTTTAACAAGGTTAAAAATACGTAAGTATTAGAAATTCATAATTTCGAAACCTATATCTTTTAGTTACGGACCCCGCTTTTGAAACCGCTTTTTTACGTAAAACAAAAAAAAAGTCGGAATATTATATTTTTATTTACCGTCCCTTTTTCAAACCACTTTCCTTTGAGTAAAACAAAATTGACAACCTCCTCTTTTTCTAGAAGTCGGCAAAAAATCACAGCCCCACTCGCGCTTAACACCGTCATAAGTCACCCCTGTAACAGGGCGGCATAGAAGCATCGGGTTCATTGACCCGCAGGGGTAGTTCCACCCCGGCTCACCCCGGCTAGACGGTGTATTTATAGCTACATCGATCTGCGACCAGGGGTTCGGTTCCCGGCTAAAGTTGTAGATGGCGTTTGTTTCAGAGGATGGGTGGATTTTGAGGTATGTCCATGGAGTTCGAACGTTTAAATTGTTGTGGTACCACATCTGAGAGTATTTAAGTACATGTTACAAATGTATTTGAAAAAAAAAAACTAAAAATATCTGAAAACACTGAAAAAAATATCGCTCTAAGAGTCGTGCCTCGAAATAAACTCGAAATAAAAAAAAAATAGAAACTTGAATTTTATGGCTATTTGGAAATTTATTACGAAATCATTCAAATACAAAGAAGAATACGAAAATAATTGTCTTACAGTACTGATTTTCAGTCCACGACCATCCACGCAGAGCACTGATCAATAGGTGCAAAATATATAAATAATCATAGTTACAGACAAACAAATCGATATCATTAAATATATAATAAATATATGTATTTCTATATGTATTAACGTCAAATACGTACTTGTAACTTACAAGAGCAGTTTGATCCTACGATCTATCTTCGGATATTTGTTTTTTAATATGTTTATTTGTGTTACAAAAAAGGTCAATAGCTTTTTAACATTTTCATTTCTGATCCTAAATAAACAAAGTACAAAAATATTCCATTTATAAGAGGTTTTATTTCAAGTTTGTTGAAGTATTTCGAAAGGCTCGGAAACTGAAAAAAGAATCGGTAGGCTCATTTTCTAGGAAACGTTTGACTTTATATATTTATAGTATATTTCCCAATTAGCAATCAGAATATATTTATCATCATCATTATCAGCCTTTTTATCGTCCCACTGCTGGGCTGCGGCCTCCTCTCACACGGAGAAGGATTGAGCATTAATCCCCACGCTTGCTTTAGGTATTTAAATTATTGAATTATTGTTAAATTAAACATATTTATCACCCCTTCTTATTAATTGTCTGTGTAGTTGTTGGACTAGACACAAAGTCTAGTTTAAAAATATTATTCATGACTTGTCAAAGTCACGAAAATTGTTGGAAAAATCTTTTTTTAAGCAGACAGACAGGTTATCATAATGTTTTGAATTTGTAAATGAAACGAGACAGAATGACATATTTTTAAATATGTATTTATATTTTAACCTACATTTTAATGTCATAGTAGTTTCTAATTATAACGCTAGACTATTTATAAATAATTCTTAGCTGTCTAGCGGAAAAAAAAAACATACAAAGATCCAAATTAAAAACTCTCCTCATTTCAGGAAAGTCAATACACCAACTGTTTTCTCACGGTTTCACCCGAGACCAGGGGGAACAACTTTCCGTATCCGGACAAAATAAAAGCCCTAACTAGTTGGGGACTTTCTGACATCTTTCCAACAGTGAATAAATTTTTCAAATCGGTTCGAATGTTTAAAATGTTGAGCTTTATTATATTTATTAGCAGATATATCTTAAGACTTACCCACCGATGTCTCAAGCCGTTTCGTCCGCAAACTACAGTTGTAACTTCGCCGGTTCTTGATCATCTATTTAACGTTATTAATATCGAAAATTTTGAACGTCTGGAGTTATGAGATGTGATCTTACATTTAGTCTGGGAGTGCGCTAACCATTTAGATAAATAAGGGTTAAGATAAAATATTTTACTTGAATTAAGGATATTCATTTGGGTACAAAATTTTCGAGACTTGAATGATCTTCTTTGAATTTCAAAGTATGTATTCATTAGAAATTCTTCATATTTTTTCATATAATTTATTATTGTATTCCATCTTCGAGCCGATGAATTGCGAATGTTATGTACGCCATTATTGTCACATGCATCAGACCATAAACTAAAAAAAGTTGTTTAAAGTTATCGAATGTTAAAGTTTGTGATGAAAAAAAAGGATATTAATATAATAAGTATGATAAATAGTTTTATAAAAAGTTATTAAAATAACGCCCTATAAGTAACATTCATTAGTGTTTTATTTTACTTAATAAACAGCAAAACCATAGACTTCATAGCTGAAGATTCCTTTGTTAGAAATAATGACCTTGGTGGTCACAAAAATATTTGCATTTGACCTACTTCTGAAATGATGGAACCCAGAAACAACTGTAGAACAGGGCCATAACATTACCATAGCAAAAAGATGTGCCCATTGAGGATTTTATCACAAAAATGTTTGCACATCAAAATACATAATCATGACGCCATGCTTGTATATTCTTGTTTAATTTTTAGGGTTCCATCTGGTAGCGGGAAAATATATTTTTTTAAATGTAGTGTGTCAACATTCGATTTCTAAGTTTGATCAATTGTAAAAGTGTATCTCAAAGTAATGTTTGATGTATCTTAGTTTTACTACTAAAGTTCTTACAGTGTAAATGCAATCCAATAAACTTTTAATGTAAGAAAATATATCGGATTGAAAATGTTTTTAGAGATCTTTATCCACAGAATGAGCTCGTGGCTAAGAAATAGAGTCTATTTATCAACGGTTAAGCAACGCTTGACACGGTTGCTCCGTCGATGGATGACCATCTATGTAATAATAGTTCCGCCGTGTTTTGAAAATGTGCGTTTTATTGAGGTCCAGGCTGTCATTTGTCAATATTATCAAAATAAAACTTTATATTTTTATTCGGGACAATCTCGAATATGACAACTTTCCTCCCAAATTCTATGAGAGAAGTTATTTTGTGTGAAAAATCTACCGGCTTAAATTGTCTTGATGAAACTCTGTATTCATAAAATCTAAGTACGGAACCCTCACGCCAATAAGCAACTCAAGCTTGACCGATTCCTTTTGTCATCCTAAGGGTCGGGCCGCACTTGAATAATATACATTTTTGTATTCTCGAACATGAAATCACTTTTACCAGTAACTATGGCAGTTTGTATTCAAATATACCTATTTCTCGATGTTCGGAAACAAATACGATGGAAGGTCCGGCGCATAGTTGCGACTTTTTGATACATAGGAGCCTAATTCTTGAAAGTCTGACAACCAGTCTTACTAGTTGGCTGTCATTTGATCATCTTTGGCAATCGATATGGATAATGAGAAAGCCATTAAGTCTGACAATCAGTCTTACCTAAGGGTGTTGGGTTGCCCGGGTAAGCGGGTTGAGGAGGTCAGATCAGCGGTCGCTCTATGTTGCACACTGGTACTCAGCTGCATCCGCTTAGACTGGGAGCTGACCCCCAACATACTCGGGCGAGGTTAGGGAGAAGATGCCTAATTCTTCAACGACATATTAGTAAAGAAAGGCAATGATGGATGGAAATGCCAGGATATAAATTCAGGTTCTATAGCAAAACAGATTTTTTGATGTGATGCGCGTAAAATACCTTTTATGTAGGTACATCAAAACTTTACTTATCTTTCTCTCTGTACTATGTACAAAACTGAATGAAAATAGAGGAAAAATTTTTTTGTTTATTTTTACTTGCCAACTAACTAGCGTTTAGAAGTTCCACGGGAGGCAGGTGCAACTATGGGAAAAAAACAAATACATAGTAAATTAATTAAATTAACTTATAATACGAACCCAGAATAATACCAAATACCACATAAAATTAACGACGCGACTAAAAGTCTTAGCAAAAAGTCGTGAACTGGCGCCCAACTTACAACTCCGTGGAATGAGTTGTACTGATACCTTCATTCAGGAAATTGAGTTTCGCTGGAGTTGCGTTAAACACGACTGTCGCTTGTTTTATTTATGAAGTACTGTTTCTGCTGAGACTGGTTTAAAATGGAGGGATGATGTTTATGAAAGTCTTAGTGGTTTAGTGGTTAAAGCATCTGGTGGTCACGTATGAGTGTGCAGGTTCGATTCTAAGTCCAACTACTAATGTTTCAAGAATATTACTGGAGAAAAAGATGAAAGAAAAATGTCGACTCTTGCAGTGAACTGCAACGATGATCATTATTTTGTGTGTCTACAAGTGATTACCAGCCGTGTACTTGCCGCCCATTGGTTAAGTCGGCAATTTCACAACTGTAAAAAAAGGGTTTCGGTTATAATTATTATAGTTAAATGGTGAATGGTTAGGTTGTCTGGAAGAAATCGCTGTTTAGCGATAAGACCGCCAATTGTACCGTTATTTGTGTGTTGTGATTTCCTGTGTTGTTAATTTTCTTGGTGTACAATAAAGAATAATCTATCTATCTATATCTACATATCTTGGCCTCCAATGACCGAGTAAAGAAGGAAACTATGACCTTCTCACTTTAAAGGCTTAGTCTGGACTATCGACAGTATTATCATAACTATTTTTCCTGCCACTTTATTAAATTCAATAAATATACCCTGATAACCCTTCAATGTAAACTCCTTTTTTAACACATTTACACCAATTACTTATTTTAATATCTGACCCAATTTAACACTCACTCACATACTGATATCCATATTACAGTACAATCACCTTACAAACGATTTCTTTTAAACTTAAACGGTGAAGCTTATAAGACTTCAGTTAAAGTGAATTTTTAAACTAAACTGTGCGCTCGGACCCGCCTTAATTTGATCCCTATGCATAATTAAAAAGAAAATAGCCGGTCGTTGCGTCGTACGGGGAAAATTGCTCGGCTGGGTTTATCGGCTTCGATTTAGACGTAGATTTAAGAATAAATGTGGATATGTTTTATATTATACAATAGTTAACATCTAATGTTTTTATTTCAATTAGGCCTTTGCAGGCTCTTTTGAAACGTCGCACTGGTTGAAAGGTTCCGAAAAGTTGGTCTCATGGAGAAGAGCCGGCAAGGAATTCTATGGACATTATTTTTATTATCTAAGCGAGGACGGTGGTGAAACCGGGAATTAATGTAACATTTAGCTGGAAGGCTAAACATCGACTGGTGTGCAGTCATAGAAATTGTATAACACATACTCATACCCTCAAATGTTTTCTTCATCGCTAAGTGATTGTTTCTTTAAGTGAGAGTGATTTGGGTTACCATTCTTAGAAGAGCGAGGTGATAAACATTTAATAGAAATGGCCTTTTATTGGAGTATTTTTTTATTAACACGCTTATATTACCTTCACTTGTAAATAACTATGTATGTAAGAAAAGCTTGGAATCTTAATTTGACCCACTTCCCGGTCTTCGATTAGGATAAAATTTTGTACACGCTTTGAGTTCTGATGACAATACATGACTAGCTAGAAGCGTGTTTTAAGTTTTTTAAACTAAATAGTTTAAAAAACTAGTTTAAAAATAGTTTAAAAATAGTTTAAAAAAAAAAAAAATTGTAGACAGGATTGGTCATCTGATGAATAATCAATGACCAATAGCAAAGTTATTTGTTGCGTACTGTAACACGATACTTGCCCCTTTGAAAAGCTACCGTCTTTTCTAGATTTTTTATTTTCCTACCTCGTTGTAAGAAGTTGGATGACGACAGTTTAGCACTGAAAGTTTTACTAACCTGAAGTTCTGAGTACTTTGTTCTATTTTTAGTAGTTTTGTGTCAATGCACGACGTTGTTGTCAGCCGTTTGATTTGTGGCCGACATGTTGGTAGTGCACTTTTGTTAAGTTGGGCAAATAGTGGTTATGCGTTTGATTGCAACGGGTTTTATATTTAGTTGTTATTTATTAAGTAAATAGTAAAGTTCGGTTTGAAAATGGGACACATTATCCGCATTATTTATCGCCCTATCGCATCTCTCTATCGCTCTAAGGTTTGCTGTTAGAGAACCCAGTTCTGGGTTAAGCTCGCCTTTGTACATGTCTTCTCTGTGTGGTGTGTATTTTATATGTTTTTTGTGTACAATAAAGAATAATAATAATAATTTATTTATTTATTTATTATAATTTTTGCACACATTTTACAAACATAACAATAATGTACAACCATCATCTGCCGAGCCTTTTCCCCAACTATGTTAGGAAAACGCTCGGTTCATTTTCCACACTAACCGTATGCAGATGAGGATAAGTTTTTTATAAGAAGCGACTGCCTGTCTGTTATCTTTATTTCAGTTACCTGGGCAACAAAATATTGGGCATACATCTAATAATTAAATTATTAATTATTTGAATACTACCTACATACTTATATTCTTGATACCATTATGGAACAAAATACCATTTACATAATTACACATTTTTAAGACAGTCATATTTTACTATCCTTACTTAAATTATAAATGCGAAAATTATTCTGTATTTCTGTATATCCGCCTTTTACACCTAAACAGCTTAAATATAGATAGGGTCATAAAATAGATGAAAAAAGTCGTGGTGGCCTAGTGGGCAAAGAACCAACCTCTCGAGTATGAGGGCGCGGGTTCGACTTCAGGCCAGGCAAGTACCAATAAACTTTTCTAAGTTTGTATGGATTTTCTATGTATATCTTAAACACCAATGACAGTGTTTCGGATGGCACGTTAAACTGTAGGTTCCGGCTGTCATTGAACATCCTTGGCAGTTGTTACGAGTAGTCAGAAGCCAGTAAGTCTGACACGAGTCCAACCAAGGGGTATTGGGTTGCCCGAGTAACTGGGTTGAGGAGGACAGATAGGCAGTCGCTCCTTGTAAAGCACTGGTACTCAGCTACATCCGGTTACACTGGAAGCCGACCCCAACATAGTTGGGAAAATGGCTCGGAGGATGATGGTCATAATATAGTCTAGCCTCTGAAAAGTTCGCAGGCTATTTTTATCCAGCTGCGGGAGGACGCGAGTGGGACTGCGGAAAACAGCTAGTCTTCGCTCAAGAATAAGTACCTACATATGTATATTATTTATTACCTTTTTACCTTATAACCAAAATAACATGTATTTTCCAGTAATTAAAAGGTAATTAACTAAAGTAATTGTTTTCCGATGATACCAATTTGAAAATATTTTACGTAAAGTACGTTTCATTTCTGGTTCGTAATTAAAAAGTTACACATCACTTCTTATGTACTGTGCTGGCTAAGGTATTAAATTATTCACCCTTTTATAGGGTTGTCAGTGAAAACAAGGAATATAAAAATAATTAATCTAATGTTTTATGTACCTACCTACCTACTAATTTATCCTAAGGTGACATGTATATTCTGGTCTTCTCGCTCTAGCAAACAGTAACTAATTACCTACTTGCGAATGCTCATTCCTTCTCTGTATGAGAAGGGGCTGCAGAAAACACTGGTACTCAGCCGCATCCGGTTAGACTGGAAGCCGACCTCAACATAGTTGGGAAAAGGCTCGGGAGATGATGATGAGAAGAGGCTGCAGCCAAACAGTGGGACAATAGAAATGTTGATGATGATGACGTAATTATTTATTACCGGTGATAATGTTTTTTTATGCTTTTAATTTATCAAAATGTGGGCAGCCCTATAAGCTAACGTGCAATAAATAGTCATTTCTTATAACATTTTTAGCATCGACGATTTTTACTAAAGAAGCTTAGCTCTTACACGATATTAGTTTACACTTATTATGGTTTTACACGCGTACTTCGCGCGGCGGTAAAAAGTACCCTATTCGATGCCTGGTTCGGGAAATCAGATTCTACTAGAAGTTGGCGGTGTCTCCCGTGCCTGGGAGTGCACGTGTCACCGGCGTCCCCGAATGCTACTCAGTAGCAGTCGTTGTTACAATTCCACGTCAGAGGCCGTCAGGCGGATTTGAGAACACTCTGACACTAGGGCTTGTTAGGTGATTAAACCTGCAGCTCACTCGATAAGAAAAACATCGAATCGTGCCCTATAAATAGGTCTATTTCCAACAACATCGACTGGACAATCTGGGCGACTCGATTATGAATATTATATCGACTCGATACCGATAATTCGGAAAATACGGTATTATTAGTCCGGTCAACAATTAAAGTGGTTATAAGTTTCAATAATGTCCTTTGTTCGTTAGTTTTGGTTTAAAAATAGATGGTTATAGTTTCCTTGGTATTGATTTTCTATACTTCCTCCACATGATTTTAAACAAACTCTCGATTCGCTAGATCTGCTACATAATAAACTTCATACTACAAGATATATTATAGTGTTACAGAGGTATTGGTTACCAATGAGCTGAACTTGGACCGAATGCATATGTGACTTCCGCAACCCAGATACCTGGGCAATCCCTTGGTAAGACTGGTTATCAGTCTTTGTGCCTTATGACTACAACTAACGACTGCCAAAGCTATTCAAATGACAGCCGTGGGACCAACTATTTTATCATGCCGAAACACTGAGGAATTCGCCATGGCTTCTTGGTCACCCATCTACGGTCTGATCGCGTTCTTTGATCGACCTTTGAAGCTGCATAAAGGAATCCAGGAAAAACTTATATTTAGTATGTTTTAGAAAGAAAAACTTGCTCTTTAGGGATCTAGGTTCAAAATCACCTACAAAGGCTTACATAAAATAAAACATATATATAAACTTTGAATTGACAACATCCTCCTTTTTGGAAATTCGGTTAAAAATACACAATACTCTCAATAAAAATCCTTTTATCCTCAAACAAAATGATAATTTAGTTCAGTGGTCTCGTTACCCTTAATCGTTTCAGCAATTTCTTAGATTATGTAGATGTTTATTACAATTTATTTGAACGAATTGAATTAAAATTCTGCCCGTACATTAAAATAACCGCGGCCAACCATAAATAGCTAAAATGGGCGTGGCTTACGGCATAGGGGCGTGGTTTTGAAGCTGTATATCTTGATATAATACTGATTACCCCATATTTTTTTGAGCGGGATTTTTATATCGAAGTGTCTAAAAATATTCTGTACCAGCTTCCGCATTCGGCTACATCCGCTTCTAGAAGGAACTTCTTTCCGCACATGGATATAAAGTAGCCTAAATATTATTCTTAAATATAAGTTACATTACATTACCGTCAAGTTTCATCAATATACATCCAGCACTTTTAAAGTGAAAGGGAGTTTATATGCTTTAAATTAGTGTCCGACCGAAACTGGTTTTTCGGCCGAAACCGAAACCGAAACCGAATGTTCGGCCGTGGCTTCAGTTTCGGCTGAAACCGAAACCGAAACCGAAACTCACATGGTCAAGTATAAAATTTCGTAAAATACTGAAATTTGGTGTTTTTTACCATTATTTTGCATTAATTAGGGCATGAAGTGGAAACACGGTATATTAATTCAGTTTGTTGTATTGTTGTAATCATTTATTTAATACAATATTAAAAAATATTAATAATATTTTTAACATTTACATTTCAACGATGCACACGAGTCTGTTCGCTTCAATTTTGCTTCACTTTTGAAATCATTCAATTCTGAGACACGTTTTTGTACTTGCCTGTATTCCTGGTCATGAAATTTTGATAAATGACACTTCAGTCCATGTGATGTTTGTTTTTTTGCTTCGTGGTTTCCTAATGATGTATCACTGATACTTTTATCGAAGTACTGCCAAATCGGATTTTTTTCTCGTTGTGACATTTTACTCTGAAACAATTAAAAATAAAACCGTAACAATAACAATCGGACAATAGGTTATCGGAATGAAAAACAAATCTCGAATAAGATTACCTATAAAACGTAATTTATGAAATTAAACACTTCACATTTTTTATTTACTTACAATTTCTTTTTTACATGTGACTTCATTTGTTAATAACAACAAAACAGTTATTGACTCAATATTTAATTAATATATAAATCATTCAAGTACAGAAACAAAACAAAAACTTACATGTTATCAGTTCCATCAAAACATAACCTCCAAATAATGTTTCCATCGGACGCACACGCACTGACTAAGTTTTATTGCATTACTACGGAGCTATCCGAACGGGACACGCAGATTCCCGAACAGAGCCGACGGCTTACGACACAGCTTTGCCGCGGAAAACGAAGTTGGGCGAACGTGCGTGACCTTGCGAGATAAGTTTCGGTTTCGGCAAAAGTTTCGGCCGATTTTGGCCGAAAACGAAACTGCAGCCGAAAGTTGATTTTTGGCCGAAACTCGGCCGAAACCGAAACTGAAACCGAAAGTTCGGTCGGACATTACTTTAAATATAAAAATAACTAATTAATATGTTTTTAAATATGATTATAATTTATTATTAAGCTAGTATTTAAACTCTCCTACTTCTTTAAGCTGTGCCCTATGGGGTCCATGTTGTCACTAATCTAAATGTACCTGTTATAACATATTATGGAATCCTAATAAAGAATTGACTATTCAGTACTCAGTAAGATTTTTTCAATAACTACAAAATTGCAATCTACAAATATAGAATTTGAAAAACTGCCTGCGGTATTCAGCAAAGGTTGAAACCGTTTTAAAAATCATTGTAAAACGTTTTAAAATAGCACCTATTAACGTCATTTAGAGACAAATAGACAGTTGGACAGACAGACCTATTAGTGTAGATAATTCTAGACTTTCAGACTAGTTCTGACCCGTAGTTTCGCGGTCTCTTATATTATTTAATGAGTTGGGGCTGAATTCTTTGTAGGGGTTAATTTTTGACGATGTTTGGTACCTACTAGACTAGCTGTTAAAACAAAAACTGGTACACTGGTACTCAGCTGCATCCGGTTAGACTGGAAGCCGACCCCAACATTTTTGGATAAAAGGCTAGACAGATGATGATGATTTGGTACTAGCTGTGTTTCCGAGGTTTCACCCGACTCCCTATGAAACTACACCCGGATAAAAAGTCAGTTCAAACTATAGAGAGGCATCTCGGTTCAATAGTTTTAAAACTAGTTACTTACCTATTTATATAATACCTATTTATTTTTGGTTTTGTATTAAATATTTATTGAATGTTTACACAGGAAAATGATATCTACTTATTTGTTTTTTAACTCTTCTGAACTGATTTTAGTGGAATTTGATAATAAAATAAAGGATGACTGTCTAGTTTTATCTCGGACGATCACTTTCACATTTTACACAATAAGTTAAGGAACTAGGATAATACTTTTGCTACAAACAGGTAACCAACTTAAGATTTTTTTTGACAATACATCCACGTGCGAAAGAGACGATGTTATGCGTCTCGCATAACGCCATCTCTTTCATCCCTTGTAATCTGTACCGCTATTATTTCATTGTAATTTTTAGGGTTCCGTATCTAAACGGTAAAATGGGACCCTGTTACTAAGACTTTGCTGTCCGTCAGGTACTACACTGTATCTTATAAATTGTGACAGTTAATTTTTTTATATATGATTTAGGTATAACTGTATTTCTATTTTATTACAAGAAATACTGAAATAATAAAAACAGGGCTTCCATATAATAAAAGCGATTATGTTCGTCGTTTATAGTTACATTATGTTACGTTATATACTTAATGGTACGGAACCCTTCATGCTCAAGTCCGAATCGCACTTACCCAGTTTTTTTAACATTACCAGGTAGCAAAGTCTAAACAAATAATTGTCACCAAACTCATTTGTTTCTTATTTACAATAGTATAACAATTACTTTTGCGAAGTTTTGCATACTTTATGCTTATTTGTTTGTACTTATTCCGAGAAAAAAATTCGCTTTCATGTTTTTTTTTTTGCAAGCTTAGGTGATTTTATGACGATGAATTAGTTTTTGGCGTAACTAAGTAGCAAGTCATTTGTTTTATGTTATGCTGAAAGTGCAAGTTGTGGGAATTCAATGAATAAATAGAAAATTATGTAAGGGGAATTACGTACGGATAATTTATGAGTGCAGGCACCGTTGGTGTAGCAAATTGAAATTGAAATTGTAGTTCCATGTTAATCGTTTGATTCTCGTAATAAACACCTGTAAAATGGCAAACCAGGAAATTCTAGAAGTGCTAAGAAAGTATTATCTACCCTATCTAGTAGGCATTAAAGTTATTCATATGAATACTTCACTCTTTTCCGTGGAAACTTATGATCCTACAGGTAGTTTTTGCTCCAAAGGGTGAGTTCATCGCAATTTAAAACAACATTTCAAGAGATATCACATTTGAAAATATTTTCAGGAAATTCAACAAACTATCGAAAGAAATCATACCGAAAATCGTTTGCGCAATAGAAGACATAATACAGCTAGAAAAGAGAAAGAAAGAAGGTATAAAACGTTTACAATCTATGAAAGTTCAGAGAGCCATGAAAAATATGGGTGACGAACTATTGAAAGACATTTTAAGACAACTATCACTTGGATATATTGAACCACCACGGAAAAAAAACAAAGAGAACCCAGGAATTTATCAAGATCATCATCATCATCATCTCAACCATAGAATGTCTACATCAGCACATATCCCAGGTACTAACTTTCTACAAGTATCTTCAATACACAATGATATGGAACTGCCATTACCAGTAGAATTAGAAGAAGATGACGAAGAAGAAGTTAGCATAACAAAAGCAGATTCAAGCTACCAACAAGATTTTCAAATACAATGCTTGATAAATCAAGTTGGTTTAACTCTAAATTATAGTCCAGCAACAAACAAATCCAATAGTGAAAATACAATACAAGAAAATGATGAAACTTCGCTGGCAGATAAGTCTACTTCAACTGTATGTTTGAATGGGATATTTGATGCAAAAATGCACCTGAATGGAGTTCAATCACCTTTTACACAGTTGCAACAAGTATTCTTAATAGAAGAAGCACCCACACCTGCAGATAAAATACAAACAGTACTAAACAAAACACTATCTCAAGGTACGAAATCGACACCTGTAAGTGTAGAATCTAAAGACATTCTAATACGAACACCAAAAGAAAGCTTAAAATCCGCACAGAGCAAAGTCATTGAGAAACATAGTACGCAAACATCGGAAAAATGTTACCAATCTGACAGGCCAAGCCGTGTGACGATATGTGAGACTCCAATGTACAAACCCAGCACTGAATCTTCATCAGATTCTCCAGATGATGTCGAAACACAGACAGAGAAAGAAATAACAGTCGTTTCTGAGACTTCTTTGAAAACGACAATACTAAAACCAGCAAGTTCAACTTCGAAAGAAGAATCGCCAAGTAAAGAGCCTTCCAAAGTAGCTTCGATAGTTAAAAAACTAATCAAATTGCTACCGAAGATATCTAAAAAACATGAACTGATAGTCATAAAACATCCCGAAGAATTAGTTGACTATAGTCATGATGAATTCATTCCACCGGTAGCTCTCAAAAACTTTGCTATCCAAGCTAATATAGTCAATATAGAAGAACTATATGATGTGGAAGAAAATACATTAAAAGTACAGAAATACTCTGAACTGATAGAAGATGGTGAAATTCTAAAAACTGGAGAATATATTGAAGGTGATTCAGGAAAAATAGCTACAAATACTGAAATAAGCGTGCCTTCAGGATCAAATACAATTCTATCAGAGAAAGGCATAGAAACAAGCTCTGTATTATTTTCTAGATGTGAACTACCTGTTCATCAATCAAGTCAAAGTCATTTGCTAGTTTCTGACGAATCGACTATTGAAAGGGAGTCTCTTTTATCCGATAATTTCGTAACAGCATTAGAAGAATTAAAATCTCCTAATAGAGATATGCTTTCAAAAGAGTTTAGTGTAAACTCGCAAAATTATCGACATTTTAAAGATAAGTTTAAACCAGCTAATGAATTAAACCATGCGCTAACTGAACAATGTATAAATGTTTTAAGTTCCAGTAGTACTGATACTAAATTAAATATTTTACCTAAAGTAATAGGTAAAACAGGTAAAGCTTATGCGTATATAGTCGATTCCGAATCGAGTCGTGGATCGGACGTAGATTTAGTTCAGTTACATAGAATTGTGACAGCTTGTCCAAAAATGTTAAGGAAGCCTCTTAAAATTTTGAATTCGGATGAAATATTTAAAGCACAGTCTGAATCTGATGTAGACTAATAAAAAGGCAAAATGATTTGGTTCTTCTTTCTTTTTTACTTGGCTTTCTCTTCTATTCCTCTGTCATTCGCCATGCTGACATCCACTGTCTTCTTCATCAAACGATATTTCCAGCTATAGAAAAAAAAACTTAAAATTAAGAGCGTGTACGTCAACCGCGCGCCATTTGGCCTAAAAAGGTACTTTTCAAACCACTGTTTCTCAATAACTACTTATCCTATAACTATGTTAATTTTTAAAAACGCAAGTTAATTTCACTGTCTATATAGTTAATTGAACATAAATTTCAATTTGTGTAGTTTAAATACTTAAAACCCCCATAACGTAACAGATGATTTATAAAATTCCCGTTCAGCGTCTATTTCGAACCTTAAATTCATGTGAAAATAGTGGCAAATCTAATCATATTTATTTTTTTACTCATAGACGAAATCCCCATGCCTATAGTTAGTTGAAAACATTTTTTGATTTAGGTCTCTATCTTTCAGAAAAAAATATTTTAACAATGTGAAAAATTGTGAATTTTAAATGCTTTTTTTACCTACCTATCTTACTTAATTTAATATAACAATTATTTACTATAGTAATATAACTCTTTTTTTTAAACATAAACTTTACATCATAATTTAATCTCTCGTTTTTATTTTTTTATAAATTATTTAAAAACTACTATAAAACGCTGCACGCGAGTCAACTCAAACCAGACCGCCGCAAGGCTTCACAGAGAGAGGACGTGTCGCTCCGTCACATCGCGTAGGGTGAATAACCTCTGCCGTGGATACCGAGAATAGAGTACATTTCAAGCGCGACCAACAAATCTTGATACATTACTATTTTATTTAAAGCTCAATTTTGAAGCATATTTTTTTTATAGATTGAGTTGAAATTTTGTTTGAAAGTTCAGTTTTAATGACAATGTATGATTCTATATCCAATATAGGGGTATACCCAAGATGGAGACAAAAATGTTTTTAATGCATTGCATAATTGCATATGAATAACTCAACAAAAAAATGTGTCGCGAGTCTTAATCAAATATGGCGGACTCCTTAGGCTAGATAGGAGCAGAGCTATTTATATGTTCATTTTGGATGTACCCTTGACTTTTGATCCCGAATAACTTTTGAAGCATATAGGATAGATAACTTAAAACTTTAATTTTATTTATTTGGTAAACCCAAGCTCTTCACCAATATTTGGCTTTCCGGCAATTGTTGTTATTTGACCACAATTTTTCGGTCTGGATGGACTGGACCATTCATATAAACAATCAATTTTTCAAATCGGTCCAGGCGTCTTTGAAAAATCGAGAACAATCAAATTGAGAACAATCACAAAACAATCTAATTGAAACCTCCTCCTATTTTTGAAATCGGTTAAAATACAGAAACTCTTACATTGCCATTAATCATCAGTCGACTATTTCGTACTGTTGAAAATTGTATGTAATATACAGAAAGTAATCAAAACCAAGATTTTCATAGGTGTCCGATTTTTTTTGCAAAAGAGTGTAAGTATTAACGACTTATTTTCATGCCTTTATATTTTAGTCATCCATAGACTTACACTATTTTCTCGCTATTAACTATTTACTAAATAATATATTTTTTGTTCTACTAATTTCACTCGAAAGGATCAAAATGGTTTGTGTGACTATACGTGAAGTATGATAGGCACGCACACAGCCGCGACGCTAGTCTGCGCGATTTTTGCGTTGAATTACCTAAAGTTGACATCGCGCGGCGAGCGTACACGCTCTTAAGAGACATTTAAATAGTTGAGAACTTGAGATATTAAAGACAATCATGGTTGATATACCTAGATAGTATAATTTTAAATGTGTTTTTAAAATCGAATCTTAATTTAGTTACATCAATGAAATACAATATACAAATACATATAATAAAGTTTTATAAATATAATTTTGTCTTTCAATTTTGTTATAATTCATATTTTTCTCTTCTTTGTTTCGTACATATGGGATCATGGGGAGATTTCACAATTCGCTATGTTTTGGGATGCCTAGGTTTAAACTAGGTCAGATAGGCAGTCGCTCCTTGTAAAGCACTGGTACTCAGCTGCACCCGGTTAGACTGGAAGCAAGAAAAGGCTAGGCAGATGATGATTTTAATAAAACTATCCACGTGGAAGATTAAAGTCACTTGAAGCATACTTGAAACCAGTGACAGAATCTAGTCAACAACAAGAGGTAGTTTTCCAAAAACATATTTTTTCAAAAACCTCGATAATCGAATAACCAATAATCGTAGGTACATCTGAGAATGATTGTGGCAATATATTAGTGTGTCCGGGCAAGTTTGCGCCTTCCCCGATAGAGGGGGATAACAAAAGATGATTATGATTGATCTGTGTCGGTTGACAGGGATATAGCGACGCTAATGGCTTTGGGTCGGGAGGGGAATTTATCGATAGTTTTATTTTGTCGATATTTTAAGTTTTGGTGTGGTTTTTTAAAAAGTCGTGGTGGCCTAGTGTAAACCACCAACCTCTCAAGTATGAGTATGGGAAGTCAGAAAAGTACCGACGCAACTTTTCTAAGTTTGTATGTACTTCCTAAATATATCTTAGATACCTACCAATGGCTTATTAAAACTTGAAAACATCTCGAAGAAACCTGGACTATCAAGTCTGAAATCACCAACCTGCATTGAGCGAGCAAGCATGATTTATGCTCAATCCTTCTCTGTGTGAGAGGCGGCCGCAGCCCAGCAGTGGCTTAAAGAAGACTTAAAATCGTCTTAATTGATTTTGGGTTATTGATACCCGAATGTGTTGGTATGTATTTAACATACTTAAATAAGTTTTTGGCTATGTGGAGAACAATAAAATGGATTTGTATATATGTATGTAAATATGTAAGCTTATTTGCACATGAATACAGTTACATGGATGATGGTTCAATATTTTAATTAGTTCGTTATTCAGTCATATCTTTTACCAGTTACGTTGCTTTTTTATTACATTAGGTTATTTAGCCATTAGTTTACTGTTACTGTTACAGCCTTTTTATCGTCCCACTGCTGGGCACAGGCCTCCTCTCACATGGAGAAGGATTGAGCATTAATCACCACGCTTGCTCAATGCGGGTTGGTGATTTCAGACTTTATAGTCCAGGTTTCCTCAAGATGTTTTCCTTCACCTTTTTATCGGCCATTGGTGTCTAAGTATACTTAGAAAGTACATACAAACTTAGAAAAGTTGCATTGGTACTTGCCTGACCCTGGAATCGAACCCACACCCTCATACTCGAAAGGTTGGTTCTTTACCCACTAGGCCACCACGACTTAGCCATTAGTTTAATATATCGATAAACACAAAGCACATCACTACACCACTTTTAAAGCACACAAAGAAGAAATTGGGAAATCTCTTTAACTACGCAATGACATTTCAATATTTTCCTCATTGTCACCAGATTACGTGTATCTTTTAGAAAAGTTCTCTTTTGAAAAGGACCTTTTTTGAGCAAAAAGAAATGTTTAAAAAGGGTATTTTTTTATGGTTTTACGACCGAAAGTTTTGGAGAACTGTTTTTTTATTGGTTTAACGGGTTGTGGGGTTGTGTAATTAGTAAAGAACGGGGTTTTTTTAACAAAATAAACAGTTGTTTTTTTATGGTATGTCTTTTGTTTTGGTCAGGTGCAGATCCGACATTGGCGTGCTCTCCGAAGCAAGGGTATATCGTCTCCAATTTTCAGACTCCGGTCTCCTCTCTTAAAAGATTTTTAATAAGAACGTACTTTACTCATCCATATTTGTTTGTATTATCATATAAGTACCTATTGCTTTTTCCTAAAGGGGTGCAATAGAGTATATTCTTTTCTATGTTATTATAAATTTCACCGCGTCCCGGGAAACGAATCCATAACCCTGCAGAGCTGCTCTTTGCAAACAGCAGAGCTACCTGGCAGGGCCAAAGAGCTTATGGCCATAGAGTTTAGGTTTAGGGCTAGCCAAAAGGTCATTCTACTGTTATTATAAGCTCCAAAGGTTGTAAAAATATGTTTTTTACCTATTCATGTAAAGAATGTATTTTGATGAAACTTGGCAGTAGAATGTATAGCTTATAGGTAAGTTTTAAAATAGTGAAAAAAAAAGTCATCTAGTCTGTCTACGGGTATTGGATTATAACTGGGCTGAGGAGGTTAGATAGAAAAGGCTAGGCAGATGATGATTAGAATAAGATATATACATAGATATTTCTTTATAGGTACATATCGGAGCAGCAATTTCTTCGGAATGCAGGTGAAAACGCAGTTGGAAGCTAGTTTATAACAAATCCACGGTAATAATCAACCAATATTCAAATCAATCAATTTATCGTGACATTATCAATCAAAAACCAACAATCATGCATCAGGATTATAAAGATTTATCAGGCGTTTCATACTGAATTCTCTTCAAAACTACTACAAGCTATTTTATACCTTATTCCTTCAGTATTAAGACACAATTTTGCCTTTATAATACCTTCGTCGTATAAAATGCAGTCTTGAATTTTGATACAAGTGATTATGAACTGTATTTTCTAAATGTTAAGGTAGAGTTTTGAATGAAGGTTGAATGTTAGAATAGTCATCGTAAGTAAATATGTCAAAATGTCATGTTTTACAAGGTATTAAGATTTTAACCCTTGTGTTTATTTTGAGGGTAATATCAGAGTTTTAGTTAGTGGTGAAACTGATATAGGTATCTCTACTTGTGGATATGAATTTGGTAGCGTCTACCGATTTTAAGTTACCGACTTTGCTTATGTTATAAAGCTGAACAGTTTATTTTTTTGTGCCAGGAACTACTGGTCCAGTTTGGGAAATGATGTTAGTTATCAAGTTCATTTCGGACGTGCGTGAAATTGTTGGCGGAAGCTTATGGTTTTAATATACAAGAATTATTTTTGGGAACGTTTAATTTATTTGTCCGGGCTATCATTTGATTATTGGGCAATTGTTATGGGTAGTCAGATGCTAGAAAGTCTGACAACCAGTCTTACCAAGGGGTCCCGATACCCCTGCTTAAGTAACTGTGTTAAGGAGGAGGAGGTCAGGTAGGCAATCGCTCCATGTGGCACACTGGTACTCACCTGCATCAAGTTAGACTAGAAGCCGACCCCAATATAGATCGAAAAGGTTAGGCATATGATAAGAGCTTATTTTGTTACTATAGGTACCTGCAATCCAAATGATGAAATACAAGTTCCCAGAAACTGCAATGACTCATATAATCTCTGGTGTCGAGACGGGTCAGCAACTAGTGTTCGATTAGAAATGAATGCGTTTTAGACACCAGTCGGCATGATACATGTTTGAAGGCAATTCGATAGGAAACTAGCATTTCGAAAATTGAAGCAAAAGTCGTTTGAAAAAGAAGAAATATATTAATTGGCGTATGATAAACAGAATCTGTATATAACATTTTGAATACATACGTACAGCAAACTAATAGGTAAAAAATAAATTTTATTTCTTTACTTTCCGTACATTATTTTTAAATAAACGAAATCTATGTATATTTACATAAAAAGAAACTTAAAACTAATAAAGGCTGTGCTAATAGGTAAATGGATCTTCTCTACATTTATGATAAAAGTACCGTTTTGGATTTATATCCTGGATCCTGAAAGTTAGCGGTGTTACACCCCCGTGCCTAGTAGGGCACGTGTCGCCGACGTCCTCGAATGCTACTCAGTAGCAGTCATTGTTACAATTCCACGTCAGAGGCCGTCAGGCGGAGTTGAGAAAACTCTGACACTAGGACTTGTTACGTGATTAAACCTGCAGCTCACTCGATAAGAAGAAGACTATTAGAAGATATAGATTTTACTTAAAAATGCATGGAAACTATACTATCTTTGTATAATATTGTCTGTCTACTTACTCAAGTTATTTCTTTCAAACGTCAAACGCGTAATATTTTGCTCAGTCAAAGCATGCGCAGAATTAAACATATTGTTTACGCGCATGCGTCATTTTATCAAGATTAGTTAATTTATCTTTCAACCTTAACGCATTGTAAATAAGGTCGAAAATCAACTGCATATTGAAGATAGGCGTCAAGTCGTCAGTGTTTTTTAATATCAACTCTATGTAATTTTGTTAAGAGTCGTTTTTGACTGGTTGTGATAACAGTAGTATTAGAAATAGAGCTATTGTTTTGAAAATTGAACTTAAATGACTTCTTTTGGCTTTGGCGGTTAAAGTTTTTGTTTAACAATTGAGTCATTTGTACTTAGATTTTAAAGTCAATCTTCATAAATAAAGTTTTCCATAAAGATTAAAACGATATGTTTCATTTGATAGTTTTAAGGATTGTTAGTTACTGGAGTGTTAAGTAAACCATAAAGTCGTGATGACCTAGTGGTTAGAAGCTCCTGCCTCCGAAGTATGCGTTTACGGGTTCGATTTCAGGTCACGCAATTAGCAATGTAACTCTTCTAAGTTGTATGTACTTTCTAAGTATAAGTGGGACACCAATGACTTAGTAGGTATGTGAAGGAAAAAATCTTGAGGAAACGTGGACTTTGAAGTCTGAAATTATCAATCCACCTTAAACGCACGTGGCGATCAACGCTCATTCCTTCTCTGTATCAGAAGAGACTGCAGGCCTACGACGGAACACGACGGTTTTTAGTCAGTAAGAGTCTGACACTCCCTCACCGCTGCTAACCCACAGCGGGAGGGGTCATTTGATGATTTTTGACGTCACCGCGTCGCTAAAAAAAAGCACGCACGGAGGTAGGCAGATGACGATAAATGATTTTAAATGACGGAATCTGTTATTTTTATTGCTCAAATAAAAATATTTAATCTAATTAATACAGTTTCAAGCTTTGAAAATGACGTAAGTACCTAAATAAAAATATTTCGGCAAACACCAAATACTTTTACGGTTAAACCTTTCTTAATTTCACAGTTATTATTTACTGAAATAAGGGTTGCATTTATTGCTCATTAACTGTAGTTTTCCAAAAGAAATGTTTATTTGCCTATTGTTCAACTTTCTTAACTTTCTTTCACTTGTAAACTTATTAAGTAATAAAACAATAACTATTAGTTTGTTCAAAACGGGTTGAACCTTTTATCAAAGGGGTTGTCTGTCATAAAAGTATATCGGTAAAGAACAAACAGTTATGTATACGTATGTACTTTTGCAAACTGTTTTGACCATTTCTTTTGGTCTGATAATAAGTTCCGGATATTTTTTGAAAGAACTTTTTAGCCGACAACGGTAAGTCCAGAAGTAAATTGAAGGAGGTAAAGATTCTAGTCTTAAAAGCAATTGATTTTCGTTTGTTTTCTATGGAAGTATTAGTTATCGTTTCCTGTATTATGACTGAATTATTAATGGTTTTTCTAAAAACAAAACAACGGTAGTAGGTACCTAACTCGAAAGATTAAGTAGGTATAAGGATGTATTGTTGATATGCATTGCATATAATGTGTCACAAGTAAGTAGGTACATATGTATGTTACTCTTTCATGTAAAAAGTACCGAAAAGATTTGATGAAACTTAGCAATAATATAGGTAGCTATCAGAATAACATATCACCAACTTTTTATCCACACCCGGGAAGTAGTCCCCTAGGGGCGTGACTGAAACCAAGGGAGGAAACTATTAAGCAAAGCCATGTTATTAAATATTAGTACCTAGTACCTATATACAAAAACTTAATGCACTCGAGTTCAGAAATAAATGGCTTGAATCGCACACACACTGATACGCGAAACTTTGGCAAGTACAGGCGAGAAGACAATTTTTTAGCCTTTGTTTAATTACTCTAAAGTTATATATTTCTGTCAAAATGTTGGGAACTAATGAACTGCTTCTTCTTTTGTCTTAAGTGAAGAACTATAGGGTGCTATAACAGAAGAACACATTAATATTATAAAGCTGAAGAGCTTGTTCGAAAGCGTTAAACCGATTTGAAGAATTCTTTCAGAGTTAGGTAACCCATTTTTCCAAGCAGCCTATATTTAGACTTGATGTTTGAGAGTGCTTAGTTTGGAGTCAACAGTTTTACATAGTGAAGTTAAGCTTATCATTTTACTTAATCATACTGTTTACTGTTTCCAGTTACTTAATCATTTCATCATCATCATCAGCCTATCGCAGTTCACTGCTGGACATAGGCCTCTCCAAGTGCACGCCACTGAGATCGATTTTCGGCTTCTCGCATCCAGCTCCTGCCAGCCGTCTTGCGCAAGTCATCACTCCACCGTGCCTGAGGACGTCCTACACTTAATCATTTACTCACAGAAATATTTTGCACGCATGACAGAAACTCTAATTCACTTCTTCCCCCCTAAAATAACAGACACTTTTCACCCCGTCCATACACAGACACAACTACACTCATACATCTACATCTAGATAGGACAACTGATAATTTTAGAATCCACAGACGGACTGGAATAGCTAACTTGCCTAGGCTACCTGCCGCCAAAGTTACCGTCTAATCAGAGTATAGTGTTTCATGGGGTAGTGGGAATTATTATGGTGTTGCTTAAGTGCGGAGAAAGAGGGTCCTGTGTTTAGTATATAACTTAAACTTAAATTTTGTATAATTTAAACTATTGTGTTAAAATAAATAAACCTACTTTCTTGTGGACACTAAAGTAAGTTGGAGTTTGTAAAAGGCATCAAAATTATGCTGACAAAAAAGTCAAGAAGTATTTTTGGTTTTTGAAGAAACCTCTTTAATTAACTCGGTTACATACAAGCATTGTGTGGTATTGCCCAGGTTTTTTGATTTGTCTACGCTGAATTTCAATAAGATAAGTTCAGCCTTTCAGCATTTTCAGCTATCATACTCAATAGATACAGCGGTGTCCACTTTTGTACTAAGCTACATGTGCAACGAAAGAAAGAAACATTTATTTGCATAGAACATAGGTGGTCCCAGTTTTTACAAAGGTTAAAAGTTCTAGCTTTATTCTGCCCAACTTGGCATGCAAATATTTTTACTTACATAATAATAATTATTTTTTTTAATCTACTACTATTTTAATTATACAAAGCATTAAACTTTAAAAAATTTTGATGCTTGAATGCCAAGTGAAACCGCACAACTCACCTACTTAGCCACAATTTTAACACGTCACACCTCATTGTTGACATCAAAAAAGCTTAAAATTTTTCCTCAAAATATCTTTAATGTACAAAAGCCTCGTCCTTAGGGAAAATGGCGTCTTTTTGCAATACTTCGCACGTTCTGCAAACATAATATAACCACGCTAAGTACTTTAACACAAAAGTAAAGGCGTTTACTTATTATGGTGTAACACGCTTTGATTAGATCGAACTGTATGTAACTAAGTCGTGGTGACTTAGTGGGTAAAGACCCTGTCCAGTATGAGTGTGGGTTCGATCTCAAGCCAGGAAAGTACCAATGCAAGTTTTCTTAGCTCGTATGACTGATTGAAGGTGAAGGAAAACATCTAGAGGATCAACCCGCATTGAGCAAGCGTGGTGATTAACGCTCAATCCTTCTCCGTGTGAGAGGAGGCCGCAACCCAGCAGTGGGACGATAATAAAGGCCGATGACGATTTATAAATGTAACTATGTAAATCTAGTAAAGAACTGTGATCAGATAAGTATTAAAGTATTCAAATCGGTCCTGTAGTTTCTTTAGTAAGCACATACAAACAAACTGGCTCTTTAGCTATGAATCAAGTCCAGACAAAATATTATACAGTAGTGTACAAGTACCCTAACCAGACGACTATCAAAACAGCAAACAAACAAACAGACAAGTATTGTGTTACTAATGTATAGTGAAACTTTAAACTTGCCATCACTTACTTAAACTTAACTTGAGAGTTGCTTAGCAACGACGATAGATGGCGTTAGTTGTGTCTTAGTAAGAGTATTAACATGGTTAGTTCGGAAAAAGGACCTTAGAAAATGATAATGAAATTATTATATAATACACTAATATTACTTATACTTATGATGCTCCAAGTGACCCTATAGACAGGTTTTTATTAAAGCACATAAACTAAGTTTTTAACATAGTCTTTTGGGTACCTTCCTAGACTCTATTAGGAATTTTTGAAATAATATTTTTTAAAGTACCTATAGGATGTACAGTTTTTAACCTATTCATTTTAACATATTATTATAAAATTGAGAGTGAGTTTGTTTGTTTTCCTAACATAAAAACGGCTGAACCAGCTGACATATGTACCATACAATGATAAAGAGACATCTCTTTGACATTTCAGGATATTAAGCTGTGCCTTTGTACTATCTTTTCTATTTTTCTTCTTCTCTGTATTCTGTGTGTGTGTACATAAATTGTTAAATAAATAAATAAATATTTTTTTTTCAAATGCGCTTAGTATCTAATAACCTAAAACTAACGTTTATTTTGTCGGGTAACTTGAGCTTAACATAATAACTTAAGTACAATGTTTATGTAAGTCATGTTACCACTCAAGTTACATGTTTAACTGTCAGATAAGCTACCTATACGGTTTAAAAGTAAATATTATAGCATGCCTCTGATAGTACTATCTATCAACGTGTTTGTTTGTATGTCCTGATATTGGTTTCGGGATATTAATAGCTACCTAAATTATGAGTCTTAAAATACGAGTATTTTTTAGTTTTCGACGACTTACAACTTACTTATAAACGTGAATTAAATAATAAGTAATACTTAAGGGCTGTTTAAGAGAATTCTTACTTATAAACGTTGCTTAAGCATGTCTTAACTAACATTTAATCACTACTGACTTTAAGTAGTGATTAGTTAAAATGACGCTAAGAAGATGATTAGAGATTTTTATAAGTAAGGCTGTTTGTCTATATTATTTCTCGGGCTTTAATCTACATAACTGTGTACTATGGAAATCTATACTTAATATAATAAAGAGGACATTTTTTTGTTTGTAGTTTGTACCCTAAAAGCGCCAAAGCTACTGAACCGATTAGAAAAATTCTTTCACTGTTGGAAAGCTACACTCTTCCCGAGTGACATAAGCTATTTTTTATCTCGGTACGGGCAGAGTAGTTCTCACGGGACGCGGGTGAAACCGCGGGACATCAGCTAGTATCTAAATCCGTTCAGCAATTTTAGACAAACAGACAGAATTACTTCATCATCATCATCATCTCAGCCATAGGACGTCCACTGCTGAACATAGGCCTCCCCCTTAGATCTCCACAGATACCTGTTGGAGGCGACCTGCATCCAGCGTCTTCTGGCGACCTTTATAAGGTCGTCTGTCCACCTTGTTGGTGGAATTACTTTCGTATTTTAACCGCAAAAATATTCATAAAAAAACTTTCCCCCTAATTAAATATTCGCTAAAAGCTATTTTTAGCTACAAATCCGTCTTTAGCGGATCCAATTCCGTTCGGTTGGCTAAATGGCTAGTATTTTCGTTTAATAGGATTTGTCAAACGTACCTATAATACGTATTAGGCGACAGTGAGACTAACTGGGGCGGAATGTTAGGGTGTACATCATTTGGTGGAGAAGAAGGATAGTCCTGTAAGTTGAAGTTTCTTGCTGGTTCTTCTCCATGAGATCTTTGGAACCGCAACTAGCTTGATGTTTCGAAATAGCTCTCATAGGAAATAAAATAAATTAATTACTTTGACTTTGAGGAATAATTTGCTGGTGTAAAAGAAATTTGAAATAGAATTTTATTAAGAAAGAGTATTTAATTCGAGCTATATTGTTTAGAAATCAGTGAATTTTGGAAAATAAAACAATTTACAGCAATAGTGTTATATGTAGGTAAAAAATGGGATGAATAAAACATGTAATACATTCTGGCATCAATAAAGAATTTCATTACTTAATTAAATTAAAAACGTATCAAAATTATGCATATTGCACAAGAAAAGGATACTTACCTACAGAGAAGGTTTTTAGTTGAGGGGTTTGGGTTTTTAGTTTTCACGAATCATAAATAATTATTGAATATATAATATTGTTTATCCAACAAAGACCTAGTTACAAAAATGTAGAGCTGACATTGAATATCATTATTACAGCAAAAATCATGGTTCTGTTACACCAAAACTCACAGTCACCCCAATATTTACCAGAAACCGTAGCATCTCTAATTAAGTAGGATTTGTTGCATAATGCTAATGAGTGTGTCGGGAACCGAACCTTGGACTCTTTGACACACACTTAGCATTGTCATACTCTTCATTAGGTAATTAGTTTTTTTTTGGGAGTGTAAAGTTGAACACTGTTTTGAAATTGGTGATTCAAAAGCTCTTTAACCGACTTTCCGAAAAGCTTGAGGTTCTCAATTAGTTTTTTTGTATGTTAGCAAATAAATATGTCTTTTATCAACCGACTCGAACAATTATTTGTGCTTTTAGCCGAAAAATTCTGTGATGATTTGTAGATTTTAAAGCAAGATTTAGTAATCAATACATAACTTAAATGTGCTTCTTAAAAATTCTTCTTGGCCCTATGCGAGGTGAAAATTCTTTTCCATTTCCTCCCTGTCAGCTGGAATGCTAACATCCATTCCCTTCTTATTCATGTCATCTTTAAGGCTATGCATCCATCTTTTATTTGGTCTACCTCTACCTCTCCATCCATCCACATTCATACTTCAAACACTCTTAGTAGCTTATATGCTTCGTTCTTCCTTATTATTGTTATGGGGGCAAATTCTATTAATTATGATTCCCTAAAAATGTGGTTGGTCTTCTAGCTCTCAGCTGTTGTTGTTTCTTTCTTCAGAAGACACATTTAGACTTCAAGGGACAGATTATGAAGCATTTCTTCTCACGAGTCATTAGTTAGGATATGCGGACTCTATGTAAATGATTTGATTATTTAACATTTTAAGATACATGTTATTCTGTCTAACGAAAGCCTTAAGATTTTTTTTCACCAATATTCAAGAAAAAAGATCCATAATTAGCCAGAATTACTTCAACATAATAAATCTAACTTCTAAAAACACTGTTTTTGTCTGACACAAAAAATAAAACACGACGAAGATATACCAAAAGCTTGTAACATCCATTTTTTATTTAAGCAATCGATTCTTAATTGACAAAGGAATCTCCAAATCGAATACTAATAATATCATTAATAACATTGACGGGACAAAAAGTTGAAAATTTTATGCGAAATAAATTCATTTGGCATAATTAGCATGAAATTATAAATGATTATTGTGTGCAATATCGTTGGATGTAATGCTGCGGCGTCCTACCCTTTTACGACTATAAACCAGTTGTGGGCCTTTTTTCAATGGCCGCTTACGGCTGCGTTCGTAACCGACCAAAAAGCTCCAAAACCAAATTTTGGATAAAATTATTTTATTATTTCCAAATTTTTATTTTAGTCTAATAAGTGTATTAAAACAAGAATAGTTTGCTGTCAAAAATTGAGGGATTAAAACTGTTTTATGTGTTAGAAAAAGGCAAAAACAAAGATGGCGATGCGCCGAAAGCTCGGCAAAGCTCGGAACGCGTCGGTAGGGCGGGGGTCGCGGGGTGCGGGAGGGGCGAGCATGCGTACCGAGCTCGCAGGTCGCATTCCAGTAGTTCGGCCGAGCACCGCGCGGCGCCTACATGCCCAGTCCGCGTCGCCCGTTCACCATACAAAGAACACCTCTGTACTGTAAAAAATCTGTGATGTATTGATTAATTTCAACTTTATCCTCACGCTAATAACCGTCTAACACAACCGTGAAGTTCAAACCAGTGTTTAAATCGAGACAAACGGTGATTACGACGCGTTTTGAACGGGCCACGTCCTATGGAATTCCACATTTATCGTTGAATAGAATCTAGCGGACTGAGAAACATGGAGGACCCATCGCGTCGCCTCTGAATGGATTGATCGTGTTTTATAAGTGAAATTGTGGACGTTTTGTGATGTATAGTGATTGTGCTTTATAAATATGGATTGGTGTATGTTCGAGAGTGTGTAGCTAGCCCGACTCCGTAGCGTCGTCGTTATAGAATGCGAGTGTAGTAAACCAGTCAGGATGGTGTCGCTTACATACTTTGGCCTCCGTCATACGCCGTGGACCGTCCTTGTGCTTATTTTCTTCATCGAAAGCGTGATGGGGAACTATGCCAAGTCCTTCTACATACATTGGAACACAACAAACAGCATATTCCGAATAGATAACACAGACCATGTATTCGACTTGAATAAAGGAAACGCACAGTTCGAATACGACCAAGTGAATATAATATGTCCAGTGTACACCCCAGGGACTTTTGAGGAGGACACGGAAAAGTATATAATATATAACGTGAGTAAAGAGGAATATGATACGTGTAGGATAACTAATCCGAACCCCCGGATAATCGCGATATGCGATAAACCGCACAAATTGATGTTTTTCACTATAACGTTCCGGCCGTTCACGCCTCAGCCGGGCGGCTTGGAGTTCCTCCCGGGGAAGGACTACTACTTCATATCGACGTCCAGTAAAGACGACCTGCACAGACGCATCGGGGGCCGATGTCTGAGTCACAACATGAAGCTGGTGTTCCGGGTGTGCTGCAAGCCGGAGGAGCAGTCGCCGGCGCCGCAGCCGCAACCAACCCCGCCTCCGCCTCCCCCGCCGCCGACCACGCCGACGACCACCACGAGCACCACCACAGTCAAGCCGGTCACTAAAAAGACGCACAAGTACGACAAGACGCCGAACGAGGTGATCAAAAGCGAGGAGTTGTCCCACTCCCGTGGGGCCGCGCTGGCTTCGTCCCTCGCCCTGGCTCTGGCTGCGAGCGCTGTCTTAGCGCCCCTGGCTCGGTGAATGTGCGCACGGGCGGCGCGACCCGAGCGGCCCCATCTGGTCGCGAAGCCAGGCCCCAACACACAGACTTTACACACACTACATCTACGCCCGGACACTCTCATCTACACGTGAATTTGTGCGAAACAGTGAACAAACTAGTGAAGTGATGTGCCCCAAGGATTTTGGATCTTATCGACTTGTAAGTAAAAGGTGATAAGGGATGTGCAAAACTCAAGTTCCAATCGACAAACTTAGTCTTAAGGAACACGAAAGCCTAATTTTTATCTAAGTATAATATGGGCCTACTGAGTAATTTGTGAAATTAATTTCATTAGAGGACTTTAAACTGTAGTCTACGATCAGTTAAATATATTTATATATAAAGAAATGTTAACATGTATGATAAAATTAGGTTTCTTAAACCATTTAGGAATTAACGATTTTTTATATTTTTCATTATGCAAAGGATATTTGACTAAGAAATTAGGGTTCTTAACGGATCAAATGCAGATATAGGAAAACGTATTTAAAACAATTAGGTAGCTTTTTTAATTTTTAGTTCTGAAAACAGTTTTTTTAATACTTCTCACGACGAATAATTAGAATTTTATTTATATTATAAATGAAAAACTTTGGGCAAGTTAAGAATCTTGTCTATGAAACTGTGATTTTGGTTTTAGTATTTTATTTCTCTCTTTGTAATATGCTTTTATTATGTGATATATTTACCTTTTATGTATTAAAAGTGAAAGCCTTTTCACCTCATTTTTCTTGACTGATTTTTGCATTTCAGCTTTTTCATATTTTTAACGAAAAAAATATAAAATGCTAGACGCACGTCACTATCTTTGAAAATGGCAACCCAAAGTCGATAGAAACTTGGAATTCCGCCATTTTCTTATTTACAAAATAGCAAAATAAGCTAAAAGATAGTGAAATGCATTGGTAGCTAAGTAAATAACAATTCTGAGACCTACGCCTATTAAAAAACATGAAATTTTCAAAAATGTGTGACTACAATGAAAATTTCATCTTTTTCAAAATAAGGATGCACAATAGTGCCATCGAGGAACGTGAAAACGTTTAATTTAATAACGAAATAGTCAAATAGTTAATAGTAGACGAAATAGACCGGTTTTCTTTTAGACATAACTCAATAGTGACAGTTGATATATTTTAGGTAGTTTTTAAGAAGAAAACAATTGAGTTTCAATTTGCATTGGGAGATGACACACAACTTAAACAACGAAATTACAAGAAAATAACAAAACTTAAGAAATAGATACTGCACTTGATTCAAAACCACATAAAGATAATCTTTTAAAGAAAACTAAAGAAAACATAACTCTAGCTTCAAAAGTAAATGCTAATTGACATTCTAATACTGCAGCTGAAATAACTATTACTATGAAAGACTGGACTAACCTCATTAAAACACAGTAATCTTATAACATTGATATCCGACCTTACAACGAGAAACCAATAATTCATTTGAAATGTGACAGACCAAACCGTCTATCTCAATTTTCAAAGATTTATTAACAGCAAATAGTATGGAAAATAATGACAAAAGTTTTCGTAGAAAAGCTTATTTTAGAGAGCCTAGGATAACGCATGAAGATAATCATAATATCAAGGTGGATTATGACAACAATGCATTGAAAATTGACAACTAAGAAAAACTCTTTGAAAGAAGTAAATATCTTTTGCAAAACCATTCAGCTTAATGTAAAGATTACATAAATAAATCCATTAAAGATGAATTCAAATGAAAACATCTTAAAAACTACACATCTGGCAGAGACAACAGAACATTTTTATCGTCGTAAAACTAAAATACAGCTAATTAAAGATAAAAAGAACGTGACACATAAAAAGGTTTTACTCTCCTTTTGTTTTTAAACAAAACGACATTTTACTGTGTCTTTGGTCATGCATTGTTTTCTAAACAAATGCGCGTTTAAATATAGACGGGGCGTGTATTATCGTTTAAGATCTTAAGTTGTACACACACAGTTGAAACTGACTTTATTTTATATTCAAAAACATTCTCACATTCATGTACAATAACCCTTGTACCAAGTTTAATAAATTCTAGTTTCGAAATCTCAAAAACATCAACAATATTGATCTCATCATGTTTTTTGGGCCCAAAACTCCAATACAGGAAAATCGATTTGAAATTTTGCATATTTGAGCGTGGAAAATTTGTAGGCAATGGTGTCAGAATCGTGACTGCAGATTCAGTTTTCGAAAGCAGCGCTGCAAAGACGATATTTGCAAGTAGAGTTTTTTCCTCATACTTTCCATCATCAGCCTTTTTATTGTCCCACTGCTGGGCTGCGGCCTCTTCTCATACAGAGAAGGAATGAACGTTAATATCCACGCTTGCTCAATGCGGATTGGCAATCTTTGAACAATTATAGTTGTAGGTAAAAGAGATAGGCCATACGTGTCTCATCGTTCTAGACATTTACATACGTCCCTCCTTAATATAATTTATGACGTGACGGTTTAAGTCATTGCTTGAGCAAACAGCTTTATACACAAACTCTTTTTACCAGAACACCTATTTTCTGCAGTCTTCATTATCTCTTACTTAATGTATCTCTCAAACATTTTTTCTGATTTCTTCAAGATTCCAGACTTTTTTGTCGTTTCTATGTGATCTTTATCTACTACTCTAAATTGGCTTTTCTTCTAAAATGCAGATTTCAAATACTATGGTTGCCCTACGGTTGTCAACTTTTTCATTTCAAAAATGTCTCACATGATTTTGAAAGATCCCGCTGTTGTTTTAGAAAAAAATCCGGTCTCATTGACTACGGAAATTGGTATCGCTACAGAATTCCTCATGTGTACTTTTCACACGTTTCGACGGAACATACGCCCCATACCAATAGTTTAAACAATTCTTGACGCACCTTTGTTCAAGAATAAGGCGTATATATGACGATATAGCTCATGAATCATAGTACTGAAAAGTTTGAAGTGTATATGTATGCAAATTATGTTCATAGAATCATGACGCAAAGGCTTATTGAGTATTTCATTTCTATAGCATAATGATGGGCCCTCAAAATTAATATACGTTTATGAGTAGGTTTGGTTTCTAAAGATTGCATTTTATGTCATGTATGTTAGGGCTCTAGTAATTTGTTTCGTACCTTTTGTTTTTCAGTTTAACTATGTCATTGTTGCTAGATTGTGTAGGCTCAGTATCAATTCTAGATTTCTATGTATTTCGTTCCGTGCCTCATTAGTTTTCCAAAGGCCTTTTAAGGATAATAAATATTTTACAGAGATCATAAAAATGTAATGTTTGCGCCTACAATACCTTTGTATCTAACCATTGCTTTTGACAACTATGACCTACACTTTCTTCTATGAAAACATCATTATTAATTTTCGAGTTTGACAATAATTTTGGGCTCCCTATTTTAAAAGATTTTCTGAGAACTGTTCTTTAATTATCAAACTAATTATTTCGATTCTGAAAACTAGATAAATATTTTCAATATACACATATTTCAATTTCAATATACATGATATGATTTTTGGAGTCCCTCAAGGTTATAACTTAGGACCAGCCCTAAATTAATATAAGCCTTTCAAAAATGAACGAGAAAATAACATGAGTTCAGGTATGTTTGTAACCGTCTCAACTGACTGCCTGAGTGGTTCTATTTTTATTTTAAACCAAACAGTTAAACGTCTACTTAGCATTTCTGGGTACCGATCGTTTGTTTAACCATGTCTCAGTTATTTTCAGTTTCTGAAGGGATTGCGTTGGACCAATCTTAGTTAAGATTGCTCGCTTGTAATAATTTAGACTTTTTTTTTTCTAAACACAAGCACACCTTTTTGATGTTACTTGACTTGTTAAAACGTCGGGACTTTCGTTTGTTTTTTTAACTGTCTTGGTTGCTTTTTCTTCAGTTATTGAGATGTTAGGTTTTTGGAAAAGGGTTCATTCATTATCTTGGTTTGCTATATAGGTTTTTGTTTTATGAACAGCTCATTCATTTATTCATGATTCATTATGGTTGTAAGATAAATATGATTTTAATTAATGTGGTTATTGTGCTTTGTCAAAGTAACTGTCTGAAACTTTGATAAGCTTACACTGTAGTTTAATGTCAATACTTTTGATTGTCTTTTGTGTAACAGCAAAATAAGTATTATGTTCATATCTGAATTTAACAAACAAAGTATTATTGTGTTTGTTTTAAAGATCAAATACGTTTACTAGATCATTGTCCTCAAAACGGCGAACTTTTATGATTATAATTGGCGATAAACTGCACAACTGCTTTCTGTAATGGTGATCATGAATTCGCGAATATTTTTAATATGCCTCGCAAAATTGGTCAGTTAGATGTACTTAATAGAATAATTACATTTGGTTTATTTGAAAAAGCCGCTGCAAAAACCAACCGTGATTGTAAATATGATATTATCCACGATTTTTGAAAGTAAACTTTTTCTCATTTACAATTCGAAATACTTTTAGCAGACTTTTGTAATCTACTCGACTTACAATACATACATATAACTTTTAACTTATGGGATGTTACACGCATATTGCATGATAAAAAGTATAATTCATGAGTTTCAAAAACGGTTCTAGCTAAACATTTTCTTATTAATAAAAGCTACAGAATGATAAACCACCTCTGAACTACCATCTTGTATGATAATAACAATAAATATATCAACTCATTAAATTTTATGAGCCGTTTAGCTAATTAAATTATTTCAAATATATGACTTTAAAAATGAACTTCTGATGGTTGTAATATTAAATTGCTTGAATTTGTGATGTCTTATAATGTTCTTTACTCTTGTATAATATGTTTTAGGTATTTTTGGGACATAATTAACTGTTCTTAGACTATGAAAACTGAGAGTTTAACTTAGGTACTGTCCCATCATCTTCATGCTCTTATCCCAATTTTATTTGGGGTCGGAGCAGCATGTTTTCTCCTTCCATACTCTTCTATCTGCCGTCATCTACACAAGTAACATTCTTTCTTACCATATCGACTTTCACACAATCTGAGGTCAAAAATATCAGTGAATGGTACACTAAAGTAAATAATGTCGTCTACTATTGTATCGTCAATGTCTTCAGTCAATTGATTTTCTTTTATACCACAAGTTAGCCTCAAAGTATAATTTTCACCATCAAAGTCTACGCCATCATTATGTACCAAGATTGCTCAAATCTTCTCTACATTACTCTCGAAATTATCATTATTCTTTTTAACATATTGTTAGACTCTCAAACTGCAAAATAAAACTCTAAACGGGATAAAATGGACCCCGTATAAGTTGATTGTACCTCGGCGAAGGCAGACAAAACCGGTTACAGTAAATAACGTACTGATTTAAAAATAGAACCAAATGACAGTTAGTGAAGTCAGACTCTTTGGTTGAACATTGTTCATTTTAATATTGCCTTTTTTCCAATTCTGGTAGAATTTCTTTCATTATTTTGATGAGAATCATCGATGGTACGTTTTCATCTGAAGAATAGATTACTACTTAAATTACATAGGCATTTGTCATGTTCACAGTAATGATGATTCTCCTTAAAAATCTGATGGCATTACCTAAAAAGCAGTTTTGTCTAGAGGCTTTCTTTGGTCACTATCACCTGTATTTACGTTCTGGTCTTCTAAACATATAACTGCTATAGCCATTGTGGCTTATATCTGTAATTGTTTAGACTCCTTGTCTGTATTTTTACCTATTAACGATGGAATTCTATAACCTGTTTTTCCATTAATTTGCTATTGGAGTATTTTGACATAAGCTCCATATAAATTATATCACATTGCAATTTCTGATCGCAAAACAGCAGATAGATTTTAGAAACCGTGGTAAATGGGTAAAAGGCTGGTCCTCATACTTACAAATATTGGTATATCCATGTTTGTAGGTACAAGTTTGACTTATCGATTTACACAAAACACGCTTTGTGTTATGTAAGATTTAGCGCCGGCTCAACAACTCTGAATAAATTACCGATGAATAATTTTCGTAGTTTCCATAGTTTGGTGGTATTTTTCATTTTTTGCTGTCGGCTTTTTGACCAGGATTTAGTCAATCATAGTCTTAGATATCAATACGACTCAAAGTTGAGTGTGATGCTTAAGATTCATCATCATCATCTCAGCTGTATGATGATCATTGCTGAACATAGGCATATCCCATTGATTTTTAAAAAGACCGGTTAGAAACGGTCTGCGTCCAAAGCCTACCCACGACTTTGAACAATTCTTATTGAACGAAACCCTATATTATTTTCACCACGGTCAACCGAAGAAGTTTTCAATTCCACAACGTTTTTATAGCTGTTAAATGAGAGGTATTTCAATAGTATCAAACTCATAAACAGTCCCATTTTGAAGGCAAGTCTTAACCTTCATCTAATCAACAGCCTTCTTAACTAGACATATTCTTGGATACTAATTCATTCCCGTCAATTACATTATGTCTAGTTTCAAACTAACAAATGTTACTAAAAAGCTTAACTCTAACTTTGATACAATTACCGAGGCGTGTCTTAGGCGCACCTATTTCAAATTGTTTGGCAAAGATATTCAACCGAGATAATACATTGTCTAAGCCTGCGGCATTGCTCGCGAACTCTAAAATCATGTTACAGCTATTGTCAGAATCAATGTTACCTAGTATATGTTTAATAATAGCCGGTGTTGAAATTTCGTCATTTGAAAGTGTTTTATTAATACGACTATGTACAATTTGGTCATATGACCTCTTTTTTGGTATTGCAACATTGGTCACTCTAGTTTTTTGTTTGCAACAATTGTTAGTGTTTATTTTCATAGTACTTTCGAAATTACAGTATTCAATGTCTTTGCTGGAACAATACTTTTAAAACTGCTACAATTTCTTTCTTTCCTTTTTAAGTTCTGATCCAATCACAATGGCAATATGTTTTTTACATTACTTTGATGAATATTTACTTGAGCTAGATACATTCACACTATTTAGCTATTTAGCTAGATCTATTCACATATTCATCTTTGCCTTGGGTATTTGATCTAATTAATACATGTGTTGTATCATAAATATTTTGATTAACAGTCTTTCAAAGAATTACAAAGAACCCTTCGTATTAACTTTACTACTGAAGAAATGCCATCAATATTTGGACTGGTTTTCATTTTACGGCTCTCCGCCACCATTGGTGGATCAGTCATAAATCTCTCTACCGTTTTATCTAAAAATGTTTATGCGACTGGTCGTGTTCCAATAAAATTTAATTATTTCCCATTAATTTTTATTTCATACACTTCATCTGTTAGTTTTTGTCTGTCTGTACGAAATTCCCTTGTAATAGGAGTTAATGTTTTAATTGTGGATGAAATTTTAAAAGATCTTTACTATAAACGAGGTTCGTTGATTTCTCTTCTGTGATTATAATTACTGTACTCGATTTATCAATTATATGAAATAGAAGTTTTTCTTGATTTGTGGTTTTTGATAATTAAGTTGTTTGCTTTGTAATTAAGGATTTTTGGCAATCATTATTAGACGATTCTGTAGAGATTTAATCTAAAATCAATATTAAAGCTTTTAAAGGATCGTTAGTTTTACAACCCGAATTAAAAAGATTTATTACTAAAGCATTAGTAATTTGAACTTCGATTAAAGAAAATAACTTCTCAATTGGTTAAAGTCACATCAATTATTTTGAAAATACTTAAAGGGACGGAGAACAGAAAAATGTTAGCTTAAGTGATTCTCCAGTTAATACTATACACGAACTCTAATCCTAAAATGGAAGCCGATATCCATAGTCAAGTTACTTCGCCAGTCAAACGGGTCTTTGACCGCCTCGTGTACGAACATAAAGAATCTATCTGATATATTCGCTCAAACTTGATCGTCGGCCATTTTTCTTTTAGTTTCGAACAACATAAATGCAAATGAATCTTGTACCGACAGCCACGGCTTGGAATAATGATTTATCGAATTCTATTCGTGTAAAAATGTTTGCTTTTTCGAGATTTACGGCGTTAGCACACTGACGCCGCAAACCGCGATAGCGAACAGGAAAAAGCGGTAAACAAGCGAAATTTAAGCGGTCGTTTTCACACCGCATTTCAGTATCGCATTTTCCTATTCATTTTAGTGCAACATGTCGTTTGAGTCAGACTGGTTTCTTTCTGAATCTGAAGAAGAAGAACTATTACTTCTTGTATCGACATTAAGAAAAAGACGAAGAATATGGGTTCATGAAATTAATCAAAAAAGAAAGAAGCTTGGAGAAAATAAATTATGCAAAGAACTACAGCAGCATAGTGATCGTTTTTTCACTTATTTTAGAATGTCGCCTGAAACTTTTGATTACTTGCACAACCAACTTCAGCCATATATCCAGAAGAAAAATACAAACTTCAGGGAAAGTATATCCTCAAAGGAAAGATTGGCAATATGTTTAAGGTATATTTATTTATTAAAAAAATACAATTTAGATTAGTATGTAGTAGATAATTCGCACACATGTTTCATTACTCGTTCCAATTAGCAAAACAACTTTGAGCACTCAAGTAATTATTTTCCTTATTATCATTTCTTTGGTCTGATGGTTGAATCATGATGTACTTTTGAGTACTTTTTTCATCAGTTATGATTTGTGATGTGTGTTGATCACTGATTTCAGATGATTGTAAAATTATGATATTAGGTGTTCGTATATTATTATGGGTGTTGACACCTGATGTGGACGGCTGATTGAGGTCACGATTTTCTGTTTGGCTTTGCGTGTTTGAAAGTGTATTATGATAGTTGACGCCTGATGTGGATGGTTGACGGACGTTACGATTGCTGTGATTGCTAAGATCATCGAGAGTAATACTTTCTGGAGTCGAAACATAGGTACTGTTGCTAGAGTTTGGTCTATTGTCACTTGTCATTTCTTTTAATTCATACTCGGTTATTAATTTCATGATTTGTAATTTAATAATGGCTTGGTTGTTCAAAGAAAGTTTCTTGACACTGTCAGCAAAACCTAAAAATGTCATATCAAGCCTGTCACACAATACATTAACTAGATTTTGACCTGTATTTGGAGTAGATGATTTTGCAATCTTCCTCTTTTCTAAATAATTAATAATTTTATCGGATGGATCTAAGTTTCGGCGTCTTCTTCTTCGATATAGATCGCTTCCTGTCTCTGAAATATTGCTTACTGACCCATCATCCTGTGCTTCTTGTTGTGTCTCATTTCCGATTATAGGTTCTACTCGTTCTTCTATATCCGTTGGATTTTGAAGTAAATTTTCAATCTTATTATTTTCCGCTGCTTGCAGTTTTGGAGGGCTAGTATTTAAAGTGCTCTCAGTAGATCGTAAATTTGTTGTAGAATCCACATAACTCATGTGTTCAGCCCACACCCAATTAGCATATTTCTTTGCAGCTTGCCCACTAAATGTTAGTTGAGACTGTTTGTACTTCTTGTAAGTATCACGCAGATTTTTACATTTTGCTTTTAGTGATTTCACTGAAACAAAATTAGGAGACACATGTAGATTATGCAGATTTAACAAATCTCACACAGCGTAATACATTCTGTATTTCATTTTTCAGATTTTTGGCTACGGGCGATACTTTTACTACTATTTCATCTTCATACCGAATGGGTATAAGCACCGTTTCAAGTATAGTTTCTGAAGTTTGTGAAGCTATTTGGAAAGTATTGCAGCCAATATACATTCCAGTACCAACTCTACAGACATGGGAGCAAATATCAGAAGGATTTTATACAATATGGGGCTTTCCAAACTGCCTTGGGAGTATTGATGGAAAACATATAACTATCAAGTCTCCACCTAACAGTGGATCGATGTTTTATTGCTACAAAAATAAATTTTCTATCGTTCTTCTGGCGCTAGTTGATGCACATTATAAGTTCATTTATATAGATGTTGGATCATATGGCAAGGATTCAGATAGTACAATTTTTGAAAATTCAACACTCTACAAACTTGTAAAAGGAAGGAAAATGGAATTGCCTGCATCTAAACCTTTACCAGGTTGTGAAAACCCTACACCACACGTGTTCATCGGCGATGGAGGTTTTAGATTGGAAACTTTTCTAATGAGACCGTTTACTAGAGAATCAATAATAAATGATCCTGATAAAAAAAAATTTAATCGTGCATTAAGTAGAGCTAGAGTTGTCGTGGAATGTGCATTCGGAATATTGGCCCAGAAGTTTCGTATATTTTTGAGACCCTTTGAAACTGATATAAACAATACCGTAAAAGTCGTCAAAGCAGCAGCATGTCTACACAATTATTTACAAGATATGGAAAGTGCCTATGTGTATGAAAACCAAAATTCTACTAATCCTTTGGGAGCATTTGTATCCATACAACCAAACAGACATAGGGCAAATAATGAAGCGTTTGATGTTAGACAAAATTTTGTGAATTATTTTAAAAGCTAGTTTCTGTAATTAAATGGAATGCATTGTACACATCTACATTTTTTAAAACATCCTTTAAGATTATTCCAAACGGACCCCATGGCTCTGACCCAGTAAGGAGTCCTTATGAGGAGTCCGTCAGAATTCAAAATACCTAATTTCATGCTCATCCACCCTACCGAAAGTTGTATGGGGTCGGTAGGGATGAAAACATCCTATCTGTCCCTACATCTTAATAACCATTTATTTAATTTTTTTTCTTTCTTGAACGCGTAACTTTGCATTAATTTGTATTAAACCGCAGTTAAGGGCCAGGTAAACGTTCAAACTTGTTTGTCAAACTTTACGTTTTCTTCAAACAACCGCGTACACGATCAAACCAAGGAACAAAATGATTTTCATTAAACGCTTCAAACACGTAGATCAACGTAGATTGTTTGACAAACACTTCAAACACAGCCGCACACTCTCAAAAAAATTGATAAACACGTAAAATTTGACAAACACGTTTGATCGTTTACCGGGCACTTTAGGTTAAATTCAACTCACCATCCAAGCCGGTACTTCCCTCGATTTTTCGCCACGCCACTTCTTTTTTATACGAATTCTTGTAATCAGGATGTCCCATAAGGTATAATTCGGGATAACCTCGAATTTCATTAATAATTCTTTCAGTTTCTACCTCCGTCATCTTGTATCGTCGCGATATTCTGTCGAAAAAGACAAATCGCGTCGTTTCTCTCCCAGCGGCGAAACTAAAATGGCGGTACAGCGGCGTCCGTGTGAAACAAGTATCGCGAGGTACAACGATACCACACAAACTAAGATGCAATTATAGGAAGTCATAGGCGATAGAGCGAGGTGTAACATAACGCGATACGTTTCGAAGTGTGGGACAGACTTACCGCAGTTTCGCTATCGCGGTTCGCGGCGTCAGTGTGCTAACGGCGTTAGTGTTTCGTTTTCATCGTTAATTTTAGCAGTTATTAGGGTGTCTTTTTCTGTTATATCATTATTAATGCTATCAATATCATTAATGGTTTTATAATGCTCTTTATGTCCAATATTATCTTAATATGATTCTTGTTTCTTAATTGAATTCATTTCTTTGATTATTTCTCTTGTAATAACATGATTGCTTAATAGGTGTCGTATTCATTTTTATTTAAGTTACGTACTGTGTTCTTCCGATTTTCGCTGTCGTCAGCAAATGCATTATGAATTGATCTGTAAGTGAGTTCGGATACTGGTCCATTGTGACTATATTATCCTACATATACTTGTATACATTTACCTTTGTGTGCTGTGGCGGAGTCCCGTGTCCCAAAGAAACTACATCCCGCACAAGGATAAAAAGTAGCATTTATGTATGTATGTTATTCTACTACCTATGTAAGCTACAATACTGCTAAGTTTAATCGAAATCCTGTAGTTTTTGCGTGAAAGAGTAACAGACATCCATACATACTTTTCGCGTTTATTATATTTGTTTTTTATTCTTATATCTTTCTTGAAGGTCATTGAAATTAATCAAGTATCAATACTCGAGTCTTTCTCAGAAATAAATACAAAGAAATTTAAGGCTATCAATTACAAATGATTGGCTTTTCATACTCAATACTTTTAATCAATGCTGAATTAATTAGTGTAACAGACAAAGTTTTTGTTCAGAAGAAAAAACTTATCAATTCTTTGACTATTATTAATGAGACGGCGAATACCAATGATAAACTTGAAAAAATAATCGCAAAATTTTATGTAGATGTCTTTAAAAAAACACATAAAGAAGCAAAAAAACTAAAACATAGCATTCATAAACGTGTAGACAGCTCATTGTTTGAATACAAAACAGAGAAAAAATGGACTGTTATTATAGAACGAGGATGGACAAGAAATGGCAGTAAATTATACGCAAAACTAGATGATAAATCATAGGAACGCATTAATCTTGTGAATCAAACGACTCCATCCGTCGCTCTGTTATTTTTGGACCAGAGATGCTCAAATTTTGATCACTACCAAGAAAATGGTGATGAATTTTAAAATAATATACGTGTAATTTGAAATGCAAATACACTTGAGACTTTTGAAGTTGGCAATTGAAATTTTGATGGAACTCACTAATTACTGTTTCATGTAGATATGATTGGAGTTATAACTACGAGGTTAGAACTAAATCTAAGTTTCGTAATCCACGATAGATTGTAGATGAATCGAATTTCAACTAAAAATGTTTAAAGTTAAAGCTATGAAGTGTCATTGGACTCTGTTAAAAATAAAAACGTGGTAACACAAAAAAAGCAAATAACAAAACTAATCGTTTTAGATCCACTGGATAATTTGTTCCGAAAATTAACTAATAATTAAGTCCTAAAGCCAAATGTAAGTATACAATTAAGATATGGATAACATCAATGGCTTGCTAAAAGATAAAAATGATAATTATATTAAAACGGTTCTAATAAAAATGGCAATTAAAACCACGGTTTAACAAACGGCTTTTTTTAACGTTGATCTCTCTTTTTATAGGGTTTATTTCTTTTATATTTATGACTGATTTTGCTATGGCTGTAATTATTAAATAGCTTTTTTTCAATTTCTCCTTTTGATTCAATGCTTTTGTCATCACCATTATTGGTGTGAATGTTTCAAGAAGACTCTTAATTCCCTCTTTCAAGGGCTCAATTCAGAGTTATTTTTAGATCTAGGAAACATAAGTCTGAATTAAACGTTGAAGGGGCAAATTTTTCAATTTTTAACGGACATTTTTTAAACGAAATGAGCCGATTCACCTAATTGTGACATCAAAGCGAGCGATTGATGCGTCTGTCATTCTGTCAAGAAAATATGGCCGTCCAGCTATTTTTATTTTCATAATGTTACTGAATTTTAACTCTCTGAATCTTTTGTTTATTTATTGGATTCGTTTCAAAACAAAAGGTTTATTTTCGACCTGAGGTTTGGGATTAAGAATTTCACAGAGTTTTATTCGAAATTTCAACTCCAGTTTAATCGTAAATGTCTGCATTTCTAAGATATTGTTTTAATCGCCTCATTTGGCAACCAAACTGGCTTTTATAATTAAACATATCTCGCTAACGTTGTCTTCTTGCTTGAGACTTGATATTATTTTAGCTGCAGGTGAATTATCTAGACAATTATTATTTTGTGCTAGACTGAAAATAACTTTAATAGAGCCACCCTCGCTACTTGTGCAGTCTCTTGTATCCATTGAATCATAATTATCTTTAAGATTTCTATCTAGCTTTAGTCTCAGATGATTCATACTAAAGCTTTTTCATATACCAAGCCGAATTTCTTGAATAACTCCAAATCCGTTATGCAGAAAATCAATTAGAACTTTATGATTCAAAAAATCTTTATGAATTCTGCAAGCTTTTTCAAAATTTGGAAAAAATGGCTTTTAAATTCTTGAATTCACGTCTTAATCGGTTTCCGGGTAATCCATTACATGACAGCGATTTTAAAATGTTTTTTTGATAGTGTTTTCTGTTTAATAAAAAATGCTTCGACCTTGATTGAGTTCATTGTCAGTATTGGCGTAAAATCGTTGCATTGCCTCGTCGGTATGTCTGTAAGATTTTGTTAATTCATTCGCTAGATAATTATTTTGATTTTATGCGGATTTTCAACAAGATTTTGATTATTCTCTGTCGTTATTCGAAAGTCTGTTTCTTCGTTTGCTATTTGTAGTAAGTTTGAATTAATGGTCATGTACAATTTCAATTGATAAAGCACTTTCATGTGATTCTTTATCTGTTTATTTTAAGTTCAGTTGTGTTTAAACATAGTAAACTAACTTCTAGAGTTGATCTTATTAGCAACATTTTAAATGTTGACATATTTTGGTCTATAAATCGAAATAACATTTCTGAAACTATCTTATATCATAAAACATAAATCAGTAATACAGTTGCAGACTAATTAACTTATGAATGGCATGAAAAGAGGGGAGGAATAATACTTGGTAATGAGGGATTAATTCCTATGAATTGGGCTTCGGAGGGTTGTAATCCTAGTATACGGTTAAACCTATAGTATCAGTCTGGGAAATCGTCATTGATGGTCGTTTTAATGCATTGGTTATGTCTGTTTCTGGTTTATGGACATTGGTTTTGCCGTCTTTTTTGAACTTGACAATTTTACGATCTTTTTCTGTAAACAATTTTTCACTGCTGGGCAAAGGCCTTTCTATTTTGTCTTTACACTTCTCGATTCTTCGAGTGTGCAGCTGAGGAAAAATATTCTTACTCAGATTTTGAAATGCCTTTGTGACTACTAGGTTTAGGTAATTGAAGCATATTTATATTATATATAGATACCCAGATTTTCTGTCCCTCTCTCACATTAGACCACGAGAAAAATCCGTCACAACCTCCCCGATTGCCCTCGTATTTAAGAGAAAGGATGATCTGAATATTTCAAAATGATCACCCATCTCCTATGGGTACAGTATAATTGTAGCAAGACCATGTTGTAATGTCCCACGGCTGTTTGTAGCCACGAGCCCCGCTGAGCCAACCATTTGACATCAAGAGGAAAAAACAAAGCTCACTCGATATGGTACCGTCATTACTTTGAAGATCCCTCATTATCATTATATTAATTAAACATTAACAGTCACTTTGTTGTTTTACCGACAGAACTTATGTTTGTAGAAATAAGTTAAGATTGGTTTTCTAACTATTGAAAGTATTTTTGACAAAAATATGAAGACAGTTTTTCGGATGACAGTTGATAGCTTCATTCGTAATCGGGTTATTGAGATCACGAAAGTATTTTTTTATATCTTACACAATTTGCAATACCTACACTTGACTTAATTCCGTCATATTGTAATGGTATTAAAAAAATAATCGTTCATAAAGTTAACAATACCTACATGTGATTGTTCAATGTACCAGTAATTTTTGTTGTGAAAAATAAGTTTAAAACTTTCATTGCGTATAAGCATTGAATGCAAATTATTGTTTTGCCCAGCTGTGGAAAATAAATTAATTGATATGAAAAGCGGAATACACTTTTGCCCAGTTAGGTTGCCGTATAGCCATTTTATACCTTTTTTAGTGGGAAATCGTCAAATGACCCCTTCTACAGTGGGTGCAGCGTGAGGGAGTGTCAGACTCTTACTGACTAAAACCCACCATGTTCCTTCTGGAGCCCTTCATGTACCAGGGCCGCGGTAACTCGCGCGAACAATCCCGCAGCATTTTTACACCACAAAGCAAATTGAAACTCAGTTGTGAAAATCAGACATTTTTTCTTAGTAATCTCTCTCATTAGTTTGAATTAGTTGTGCTGTGTACTTAGATAATATTTAACGCCTGATTATTATTGTTATTTAAACAAAATGATGACCTCATCTGCAGAATCTCGAAAAGAAATCAGTCCGCTAGTTTTAATGAAAAAGTAATACATAATTTTTATATTTAAAACTGTTGAAAGGTTTCTCAGACAGAAATTATGATGATGAAGATGCGTATTTCTTATAGACTTCATTTTTAAGTACAATTTGTTATTTCAGAAAAAAAAATCCTTTGTCATGGCTGCGTCATGTCATTTATGAAACCGATTTTTCCTTACTTTTATTCACATTTTTTTATTTCCAAAATCTGATTATAAAACGAATCACTTCTGTTTCCAATATAGTTCAGGATATAAAGCTGTTTACACATCACATGGTTTTCTTTTGGGTAAAGATACAGAAATTTCCCGCTACGGTCTCATTTACCTCTTCATAATATTAGTATAGATTGAAAAACAATCGGCCTAAATATGAGTTTCTATTTACGTAACAAAACTACAAAACTGATGAACTATCAGGTCATACTACGCAATGAAAGTCAGGTTTTTGTCTGGGAAATATTTCAATAATAATTGATATTATGTAAGCCTAAAATTATATTGTCTGTGACAAATTTCCTTTAACGCTAAATGTTAGTTTATACTGAATATAACCGATCCAGTGATTCAATTTTAAAGCCACGATCCTATAACTTGTGCCTGGTTTTACTAAAACTTCGTTAAAACTTAAAAAAAATGAAAAAAAAAAAAATTTTTTTTCGGATTTTTTTCTAATTTTTTGTTAAAAAATTTTAAGCTTCAACGAAGTATTTTGGTAAAACGTTTGTTTGCTCAGTAAAGGTTGTAAAATCTAAATGTTTCGTGACCCAATTCTGTATTTGTGATGGTTTACTCGAAAAGCAGGAGCAATGAACTGTAATTAGCCGTTTTTTCTATAAATAACTTCTATTAGATTAATTTTATCGAAGACTGGATAACATGGATTAACGAAAAATTATGTACATGTAAAAATATTTTATACAAAAGAGCTTTTTTATGAATTAAAACATTATTTTAAGAAAAACAACCATTTTCCTGTAGTTCATTGCTCGTGCATTTTTTTTTACTATTTTTAATAAATAAAGTTCCATTTTTATTAAGAAATATTCGCATTGGTGCTACTAGCGATCGCTAATATAGGTTTTACATTTTAATTTTTATTTAATAATATTTTTTGTACTTATTTCAATTTTTTATAGACTTTTGTTGATGTACTTAATTCTTTTTAACGTTTTACTAGCGAGAAAATTCTAGAATTATGAAAAAGCTTCAGCTACCTCTTTAAACTGTTCTAAAGGTATTTTTGTAAAAAATAACTAATTTTAGAATTAGTGAATAAAGCTTAAAATCTTGGGTCACTGGATCGGTTATTGCAATTTCCTAAAACGAATAAAAAAATGATTCAAAATCCACATTTTTCCTAAAAATGAATATTTAAAAATAAAACGAGTGCGTGAATTGTCACGTTGACGGGTTCCGTAGATATTTTTGGAAAATACATTCTTTTACAGATTTTATTTAAACAATGAATTTTGTTTATAATATTTTGCTCAAAACTGATAAATCTGAAATGTATTATATTGAAATGATTTTTTTTTATTGTTCTTTTAATATCTACGGGACCCAAGAGATTTGATGATACTTAATAGGTTGTAGGCGACGGTAAAAACCGTAAATGTACGATATATTTTGCAGCCGTATTGTTAGTTAATGCTGTAATTAATGAAATAAAATAAAATCGCGGCCATAAAGTCTCTGATTTGGTTTGGAAAAGTAAAATGTAAATTTATTGGTAGAGGCAGAGAATTGTATCAATTTTTTGTATAAGTTTACGCATTTTTTGTATTAATAACTTGATCTGTACAATTAATTTCACATACATATTTAACTTTTTTTCAAGATTTTTTTCGAAACATTTTGTAAAAATGTTTTTTTTTTTATATATTTTATTTAAACAATAAACTCTGCCTGCTGCCTCAATAATGGGACGAATAGTAATAAAGAACATTGTTATCGAAATTGGTTAAAATTTCGTTAAGCCGCCATTTTGTCAATTGAATGTCCCGCCAAAATCACGCCGCCATTTTGAATTACAAACAAAACTGCATTTGATTTGCGCTTTCCACTGTAATATTACGCTGTGCGCTTTAAATAATGCAATTATTTAGTATTATTTGTAAAAATCACTTATTTTTGGGGGGCATTTAATGGATAAATGATTGGTCTTGCGGGAAGTCAGGCAACAGTCTTAAAAACAATGTGAAAGAAAATGGCGTCGATCGAACTGCACGTCAAATATCCGTAGGTTGAAACGACCTAATCCTTATATTCTATCTATCTGTTGCTTCGCTAGCTGGAGATAGGAATTTGACAGTATGTACTTGTATAAGGCTTACGTCAAACTTCTATCTGTAGTAAGCAACAACAGACTAAATATTGGGATCGGTAACGGTTGTCGTTTCTTTCGCATGGATATTCGAAGCGCAGTTTTGGTAGGTCCAGTCCATTTTGTAGATATTATGACTCGGTATTAATGTAGGATTAAATCACTGGAAGTGTAGCCATAAGGCTAAGAAGCACTTTTCGACTTAATAGTAAGTATAGGGCACCGAATGTTTTATGCAGTTGACAGCTGTCACATTTGACAGCAACTGTCAACTGTCAAAAAACTGTCGGAGTGTAAATGTCGGATATTTTAGAGATCGAAGCCTTTTTTTTAAACATTGTTTTTGAGACCCAGCCTTTTGAGATTTGTAAAAATTAAAAATAGTACTGGAGGTTCGAAAAATAAAGTGTACCTACTAAGTATTTGGTATAAAATAACTTGTAAATATGTTGTTAAAATAAGTGTAGTCCCTGTAGGTATTTATTTGTACGATTTCGGGCCTTTGTTGAAATCCAAAGTTTTTAATTTATTTTTCGACCAATAAATGTTGGAGAGAACTATTCTTTTTGTTTTATTTCTGTGCTTTTGGTGACCTATGTATGTTTCTAATTTTATAAAAGAGATACAAAGCATTTCCTTAGATTTTTGCTGAAAATTATAGGTATAAATAAAATAATAGATTTTTTAGGTAAAAAGTTTTTTTTTATTATAAGAGTTTAACGACCACAATAAGAGCAATTTTTACAGTTAGTATATAACAATATGTAGGCATGAATATATGAATATATGAATTATGACTACAATCAGGAAAAGTCACATTGTATTGCATGTCAATTCTACACTACAAGATTTTGAACCAACAAAAAGTCATCAGAATTAAAATTTCAAAGTCAATGGTAAAAATAAACGAGGCTTGTTTAATTAACATTAATTTATAGTGGCCATGGGCACCGTGAAATACCGTGAATTATTCATGGTTGGCAGAAAGCAAGGTTTTTCGGCCATTTGATCTGATTTTCTGTTTCATATAGAGTTAGAGAAGTTTAAATAACAGGCTTACTCATAATGCCAACAAATATTATTTTAAGAAATAAAATAAGCTTTTGTTATGGTAGTTTTTAGAACATCAAGTAAAAAAATCTATTTCAAATAGACAGTTAGAAGTATATTACAATATACATAATACAGAGCGTTCCCACACCATTATTAAAAGTAACTTTGTATGTAATTATGATATCTAAGCTTTACTAACTATTGCAAAGTTTCATGAAAATCTGTGCTTCTGCGGGAAAGAATAACAAAACAAAGACAAACATTCACACTATAATATTAGTGATTTACATACGTGATAATGAAGCCACAATTATTGTGACAGGTACCACAACTATTAGCCTTCTTTGAATCATTTGCCTAGACCTTTCTCCTCTTGTTTGAGTTCCACTTTCAATTTTAGGTAGATGCGGCTAGTGATGCAGGTCTCTGTGAAAACCTTGTAAGTATAAAATATCAGATACATATGCCACTATTATATCTGAAAAGTAAGTACACATCATCATCATTACCTGCCTAGACTTTTACCAACTATGCTAGGCACGGCTTGCAGTCTGACCACATGCAGCTCATATAGGATTTACGTTGAGTGGCTACCCATCTGACCTCCTCAATCAGCATCTGAGATGCTCCTCAATATAGGTACTGGTTGTCTGTTTTTATTGGCATCGTAACTACCCGTAACGATGGTCAAAAATATGCAATGAACAGCCGGGATCCACAATTGGACGCCCTTTCTGAAACACAATATTAGTAGGTTAGTATGTTTTCAATACAAATATAGCTTGACTAGGGATAAAAAGAAGATAAAAATTGAAGAAAGAACAAAAGCTGAAATAAATGAATGATCATCTTTTGCAAAAGATAGCACAGCTAAAAGAACATACTCTATGAGGAGAAAGTGAAACTACAATACAAAAAGATGGCTTGCAACACGAAATAAAAGTAGTTACAAAAATTTAAACAGAAGCTTTTACCATAAGAAACTGTCTTTAAAAACCTTACAAATGACCATGAAAATGTACACAAAACAATAGACTATAACAACTACTATACATACACACAAACTGTTAGAATGGTCCACTATAACTTGACCCGTGGCCGAAATGAGCAACTGTATTACGTACCAAAGTTTACAAGGAATTTGTGCAAAGCGCCGATTAGAGAGGTCAGGATAAGTTGGGCGACTGTTACACAATATTTGGTAGCTATGGTATTGAGACAATGCTTTCTAAAACCCTTGTTAGACATGAAGTTATAGTTAAATTAAGTTCACGATATAATGAGTGAGCAAAACTTGATCAAACGTTAAAGGTCAGAATTGAATCAAATGCCTCCAATCTCCTTCGTATCGAGTGAGCTGCAGGTTTAATCACCTAACAAGTCCTAGTGTCAGAGTGTTCTCAAACCCACCTGACGGCCTCTGACGTGGAATTGTAACAACGACTGCTACTGAGTAGCATTCGGGGACGCCGTCTTTACGTTCCTTCTCAGACACGGGGGTGTAACTCGGACAACTACCTGACTTTGGGCTGCTTTGTATTTTTTTGGAAGAGCCGGGATCCGAATTGAAGACCCTATTCATAGATCAAAGTGACAAAAACTGGTTAAGGGTAGTGTTTCTTAAATATGACGAATTCTGACCTCATATCGGCTAAAGTTAGGTAAGTATGGATGGTCGATGTCGGGTGTATCAATCACCAACTTCCAGACTGCGGGTTGCTCTGTGAAAATTTCAAGACCTAGGTATCGAACCCGAGACCCCGTGCATAGCAGTTGAGCTATATGACCACTAGACGAACGAGGCAGTTTATTGTAGTTCATTTGCATACCCAGTACTACCTTCACGAATTCTCAAAAACATTAAAAAAATCTCTTAATAAGGCAATTCTACATATTTCCCAAGTAATTTGCATGTTCATTTACGTCTTTAAACAGGTAAAAAATCATAGAATAAACTATGTAGGTACCTATATATAAATTAACAATACCCTTTTTGGTAAGTTGGTTAAAAAAGATGAGTGCGAACCAGTTCTGCTTGTTCACTTGTTTTTTACGTAGATTCATGAAGGGAGGATAAGGGCACTATTTATTTTTATTTATTCCTTTATTTCAGGCAACTAGGGCCCATAATAAATACATATACATATATAACATTCATAACAATACTTATAAACTAATACATAAAATTATACCTACATATCAATATATACAATCCTATAAAAAAACTTAAACATACTATAAATATATAACAAATATTCTTAAAACTAATCTAATGTGTTAAAGATTATGTTTTAACCAACTTCTCAAAAAGGAGAAGGTCTTATTTTAGTTAGAACAAAGCCTAAATTTTTGGTTTTGGTAGACGAGCTCGTTCTTGAGTTATAAAATTACAACAAAAAGTGACGTTAATTTTTATGTATTAACTAGAGATCCACCCCGGCTTCGCACGGGATAACAGTGTTTCCCCACTATTTAATGTATTTTACTACATATATAAACCTTCCTCTTTAATCACTCTATCTATTAAAAAAACCGCATGTAAATCGGTTGCGTAGTTTTGAAAATTTAAGCGTACAAAGGTACATAGGGACAGAAAAAGCGACTTTGTTATATACTATATAGTGAAGAGGATAGATAGAAAAGTTACATTGATACCTAACCTGAAAACGAACTCATAAAATAGCCAACTATCGGCCACGCACGATCCTCAATTTACCTGAAAACAAATAAAAATACTATTTAAATTACTTTACAAGCACAAAAACACGTAATATTACAACATTTGCCTTTCTAAAGCAAAACCTACCGACTCAGGTATTTCACAATAGGTAGGTACCACAGTAAGATGTCACAATCTTAAGGCCCCAGTACACGTTGGCCCAAGTGCGGCAAATACACGCCATCTCCAATGTGTACACGGGGTATTGGTGCAGGTTGGCGGACATTTGTCAAGGTTGGCGCGCATTCGGCGAGTTGTCGGTTTTTTGGGCACACATCAAAGGAATCTTGGCCCAGCTTGGCGTGTGGTGTTTACACATTCGGCCAATGTTTAGTTCGTCACCGACCGCTGAGGATAAAATACACTTTTGTGTTGCGTGTAAAAATAAATATAGTAGTAAATATAGTAGTGTAGTATAATATAAATATATATAGTAGTGTAGTATAATATAAATATGTATATATAGTAGTGTACAAATAAATAGCCGAAGCCTTAATTACTTCGACGTCCATCGCAAGTGGTTTGCCAGGCAGGAATGAGCCATGCGCCAATGTGTAAACATCATTTGATCGTGGCCTACATTTGTGCATTGCACAGCTTGGCCCAACACAGGCCAACGTGTACTGGGGCCTTTACACAGCGGGACAATTGGACCGCGAAACAATTGTTTTAAACTGTCAGACAAATGTTTGATTGGTTTAAAGACTTTAAAGTATGGGTCAGTGAGTACTATTTGTTTTGCTGGGTTTTACCAGCGTCCCAAGTTTATATTATTGCTTTACAACAACAGTGAAAGTTTTTTCTAAATCGGGTTTGCAGTTTCGGAGCTTGCAGAGATTGGGTAGTCTCTGGATACATGATCTTTACACCACTCCCTATCAAATATCGCTTCATAATCCTAATTTCTCATAACTATTACAAATGCGAAAGTAAATATGAATGTCTACCTATCTAGCTTTCACGCCATAATTGCTGAACAGAATAATTGTAACCAAATTTCAAAATACAAAGATATTCTGGAGCCTGAGAAAAGACAGTAAAAACGGGTGAAAATAATTCCTTTAAGATGCGACTAGATTCTCAAGGAGCACCTAGGATTGTGCTAATCCTAAGACAAAACTCTTAGCGCCTAAAAACACCTAATGTCCTTTCTAGAACCCGTCCACAGCTTGAAAATCATTAAAAACAGTAATGTTCAAATTGGACTATCCACATTTATTGAATCCAAGAAGAATTCGCCAACCGTTAAGGATTTCAGTAAAAAAGCTTAATAGTTTTGCATGCGATTACCAGTACTGTTTAACTGTGCAATTAATTGATTGACAGCCTTTTGAGAAATGCTTAAAAACAAGGAATAAGCAAAGACTAGCAGAGATGCTATAACGCATGTCAGGCGCCTTCTTGTAGGTCAGATACGTACGGTGTGCGTGACTAAAACTCAGCTACGAGTGAAGTTATAAGGCGTTTGGATTCCTTGACACATCTGACAACGATTTTTGATATTACAAAAAATATCAGCTTCTAAAGAAGGCGTATGAGAACGGGATACGTTCCTCGTCCTCCAAAGAGCTTTCCTAACCTAACCAAGGGGTATTGGGTTGCCCGGGTAACGGGGTTGAGGAGATCAGATAGGCAGCCCCTCCTTGTAAAGCACTAGTACCGACCCCAACATAGTTGAGAAAGCTCTCAAGATGATGATGATGACTGTTTTAGGAGATTTTCCGTTATGACATCTCTGCTTGTCATTTTGTTCTCCATGGTTAAATGATAAAATACCTTGTAATAGTCTTATTGGTTTGTTTGTTTAACGTGACTGGCGGTCTTGAGGCCGGGGGTTCGAATTCCGTGGAAGCATTTTTTTAAATGTGGAAATTGGCAGCAGTATTGTGGAATAAATAGAAAGATTCCGTCGAATTGAGAGCCTCCTCCTTTTAGAGAAGTCGGTTAATATATAAAAGGCTAGGCGGATGATGATTTTTCTTACTTAATGTCTCTACCAGTGTCATAATATTTGAAATCGTGAAATATTATCCAAAAGCACCTAAATAATCTTATTTTTAACCATATCATATTTCCAGCTACCGAAATTTAAAAAAATAGATTATATTTCCATCGTTACCATTTAAGTGTAATATATGTATCAATCTAGGTAATAAATAAGGAGATTTAGATCAGACTTCATTCATTTAATAAAACAGGTTTTTAATACAAATATATTTATGATCTGAGAATATAGAATTAGCGACCTTTTCAAATACATATGTTATTACATTATTATTTTCCGTGCATCGGAGAGCACGCTAATGTCGGTCCTGCGCCTGATCTCTCTCCGGTCGTGTCGGATTGCCGTCCCATCGGGCTATGAGAGTGAAGGAATAGTGAGTGCACCTGTGTCTGAGCTAATGCTTGTGCACTATAATATGTCATGCGTGGCCAGCCGATCTTCTACGAGGTCCTAATTTGATTTTTACTATACTTACTTATACTTCGAAGGTATCTTATTACTTCTCCTAGACTGCAAGCAATGTATCTATATTGTGTAGCTTACTCAAACGCGTGGGAAAAATAAAGTAAATAAATATGCAAAATATAAATACCAATACCTATTACATAATGACATTCCAATTATTAATAATATGAAGTATATTATTACCTCACCTCCGTGGGAAAATAAGGTTGCACGAGATAAAAAGTATTGTTATACAAAATAAGTAAAAATAGTTTAATACCAGATGCGAAAATTATTACACATAAAAACGACTTTAAATGACTAATCCAAATTATTATTTTTTACATCAATGACTTGTCAAAATACATAGCAATAAATTAAATTGTTAGTTAAGCCCGTTATGGACTCAAACCGGTTGTTTTAAGATAAAAACAATTAAAAAAAAAACTATTTTAGTGAGCCAAATAGGGCTAATAGCCAGCTGCATGTCGCAGATATGCGCGGGACACAATTGATTTTCTATTGTTTTATAATTAGCGACATACAAGAGATTAACAAATAAACTATCATTGGTATCTATATCTATTTGTATTTTCATTTACTCTTATTTTTTAAGTTTACTCTTACAGTCAACTTGGTCCAACTATTTCAATGTTTCCTTTGGAGATAGGTTGAATGCCTATAATGATGTCAGCCACGGCAGCAGATCTCATATAAGGTGTTCAGCCGGCTGCGCAGGACATATTATAGAGCACACTCTCTATTCCTCACTCTCATAGCCTGATGGGACAAGGAGAGACATCAGACCGGCCTATTAATTATTTAAGTTATCTATACTAATATAATAAAGAGGAAAACTTTGTTTGTTTGGTTGTAATGAAAACGACTGGACCGTTTTTAAAAATTCTTTCACCATTCGAAAGCTACATTATCCACAAGTAACATAGGCTATTTTTATCCCGGTACGGGCAATAGTTACCACCGGACGTGGGTAAAACCGCGGGAAAAGGGCTAGTCTTATAATATACATAGATATCATTAAATTATACATCTGGCTTTCTTTTTTATTTAATTATTTTACCCAGTTATCAATAATAAAAAACATTGGTAAATACTAGCCGGGAATTGAACCCACACAATACTGCATGAGAAGCAGGTTTCTAACCAACAAACCACCGTGCTTTCAATAAATAAGATTGCATGTAGACTACCCTCTGTTTTCCATAGTTTTTAGGTAATTATATAACAAAAACTAATAACAATTAATTAATTATGTTATTTGTTTGAATTTAATGAAGGAAAGTTTCCCATGCGGCTTTCTTTGATGTCGTGTAGGCGTTTGAAGTAATTTTTTTATAAATATTGTTTCAAAACAAAAACCCGCCTACTTGAAAATCATAAGTAACAAGTTAAAAAATTGCATACTCCCAGCTAGATAAGAAAGTTTTAAATTAAAATAAAATCATGATGATGTCCTCCAAGCCTGTTATCAGAGTCGGCGGCTGTTCTCATTTAAGGAGATCAGCCAGCTGCGCAGGACATATTATAGTGCACAAGCATTTGCGTAGACACAGGTGCACTCACTATTCCTTCACTCTCATAGCCCGGTGGGACGACAATCCGACACGACCGGAGAGAGATCAGGAATATAAGATCATAATCATAGTAAATAAATAAATAAAGCCACCCATCTATTTCCAAATCTCGATCCCATAACTTGACCTCTTAAACTTAAACACCTGTTGAACACTTGTCTAAATAAATGTCAGATAATTTAACCATGAAATAAGGTTCGTTTTACAGCCACACTGTTTTAGACAAGTGTTCAACAGACGTTTAAAAGTTTTTGTAGTACGACGGTTAAAGTTTAACTCTACCTAGTTAAACTAGCAGGTTAACTTTCCCATGTCGGCTCGTTTGATGTCGCCTGCACTTGTAACAATATTTAAACAAATAATCAATATTTGAAAGGATATATTAAACTCGACACGCGTCGGTATGGGGCCTGTTGTTGCGTTAATGTTGGGGTATTTGATACTGTTTATATTTATTCATTTGTATTAGGTACCTAATATTTTAAAGCTGAAGGGTTTGTTTTTTTAATGCGGTAATTTTAAGAATTTCAGGTGTTAAATACTGAAGTTATTTATCGAGGCAGGCTTAGATTATTTTTTATCAAGGTGCGCGAAGAGTCGCGGTTGAAACTAGTCTATACTATATAATTTTAATATTTTATAGTCGTCAATAAAGTCGTCAATTTACATAGCCCAAAGACCAAAAGCCTTTATCTTTTTATCTTTATCCAATATTACTTAATTAATACGTTTACGATTAAAAGTTGAATTTCTGAATTCCCCATTCCTCACAATGGTGTTCACATGGCTTTTATTTAATCACTAGCCGTTTTCCCGCGGTTTCACCCGCGTCCCGTGGGAGCTACTGCCCGCACCGGGACAAAATATAGCCTATGTTACTCGCAGATACTGTAGCTTTCTAATGGTGAAAGAATATTTAAAATCGGTCCAGTAGTTTTGTGTTTATCCATTACAACCAAACAAACAAAGTTTTCCTCTATAAAATATTAGTATAGACGAGCTCAAATGACCAATGACAATGAACCTTAAAATCAAAAGGCATCGAACACACATACATTACCGTGACTCACTCATACTTGCACTCAACACAACACACTCATACAGGTATAGGTTGTGTTGTTCGCAGAAACATCAAGATATGCATTGTTATAACAACTGCATGCTGGCAGGATTGCGTTTTAAACTGTAGTCATTTGCAGTTTTATTTTGTATTAGTTGATACCTGCGGTTTTGAGAGACACTCTTCCCGTAACCGGATAAAATGATAAAACTATGTAACTCTGGGATAATTTAGCTCCCGCGATAAAATAATATAACCTATGTTACTCTGGGATATTTTAGCTACCGGGATAAAATATAGCCTAGGTATATTACTTAGGATAGTCTAGTTTTTCAACAGTGGAAGAATTTTAAACCGTTTATGTAGTTTCGCAGCCGTTAGGAGAGAAATAAACAAAATAATCCTCCTTATTTACCTATATAGATTGGCTGTGACGTCACCCGTGTCTTCAAGGTAAGTACTTCTCACACCCAAGTAAAAAGTAGTCTATATTCTTTCTTGATTAATGGGTTAGATCTAACACTGATATATACCAGTAGTTCCAGAGATATTATCATTCAAACGGACAAACAAACTCTTCAACTTCATAATATTCCTGCAGATTAAGACACTATACAAAGATTAACTACACAATACCTAGCATCAAATCCGGTTATACAGAATCTAAATTATCTCAAAAACAAATTAAAGTCTATATTCAGATCACGAACAAACAGATCTTACAAACTAACATTCCTATAGATAAAGACTATCTCAATAATGTCATTTAATATTTACAGTAGCCACACACTGAAGACTAAAAAGTTGGCCGACAGTTGACACTATGGCAAAAAGAAAAAAGAATCGGCCAAGTGCGAGTTGGACTTGCGCATGAAGGGTTCCGTACTATTATTTATAAAAAAAAACCATAATTATAATACATTCCATATTCTTGGAATATTTCAAGCGTCAACTTGTATCGAATAAGCAAAAAAAAAAACGTTTTTTATATGTTAGCCCCCCAAAAAATATTTATTTCATTCCAGTTATCAGCATTTGTTGTTATAGTGGCAACAGAAATACCTCATCTGTGAAAATTTCAACTCTCTATCTCGGTTCATGAAATATAGCCTGGTGACAGACGGACGGACGAAGGAGCTAAAACAATTGGGCCACGTTTTACCCTTTGGGGTAACCCTAAAAAAAAAATCTTAATTCCAATCGAAGTTTTCAGTCAGTCTGATACCGGCTAAACACCTGATCTTTGTAATGTGCGTTCTACCATTCATCTTCATACTGATTTATGAGCATAAACAAACTAACGGCCGACTAAAAGTTTGCAGCATGCTGTTAACATTTTAACTGTCTTACCGGATCATGTTACGTTCTAATTGTAACTGTCAAATAACAATAGGAAATAGTTAAACCATGTTTCAGACATGACTAAGTTTTGTCAACATTATTCTGCTATGTATATCCCTACTAATATTTTAAATGCGAAAGTAACTTTGTCTGTCTGTTCCGCTTTCATGTCTAAACCACTGCATTGATTTTAATAAAATTTGGTACAGAGATAGAGTTGACCTTGAGAAAGAACATAGGATAGTTTTTATCACGGACTTTTGAAGAATTCTCTTGGAAACGCGATATAACCGAACACGTTTACGCGATATAACCACACACGCGGGCGAAGCCGCGGGTGGAAGCTATAGGTATACCTAGTATGAATATAAATTAGGCATTATATGTATGCATGTAGGTTTATTTTAACCACAGAAAAACAAGTGGTAGGCATAGCTAATGTTTGTTTGGAAAATACTACATGTTAAATAGGTACCCATGGACTATAAAAAAACCCGTAAGTCATAGTCATTATGAACAATTGAGTCCTGTTTCACTAAATTGAGTCATACTGAGACTTCTTTGTCGTTCCGAACTGTCATTCTATGTCACTCATAGATCTTATCATCATCATCTCCCGAGCCTTTTCTCAACTATGTTGGGGTCGGCTTCCAGTCTAAACGGAGGCAGCTGAGTCTGAGTATGTACCAGAGTTGTACATGAAGCGATTGCGAACCAAAACTCAAATGATCCCGCTGTGGGTGCAGCGTGAGGGAGTGTCAGACTCTTACTGACTAAAACCCACCATGTTTCTTCTGGAGCCTTTTGTGTACCAGGGCCGCGGTAACTCGCGCGAACAATCCCGCAGCCCCAGGCAACCGCTACTGTTTGGTAAGATTTTCTGACTTCTGACAAAGGAAAAACACTCAATGGTCAGTTTTAACGACTTACTTAAGAATTTTGCTCACCTCCCAAAAACTATAAAGCGTATAATACCACAAATAAAACTACTGAACCGCGCATAGAAACATTATGAAGGAAAATAAAGCAATAATAGGTAAAAACTGCTATTTTACGACTCAAGACAGTATGTCATAAAAACTGGATGAGTGTGAACTAGACTCTCGCACGTAGGGTTCCTTATTCATCTATACTGATATAATAAAGATGAAACATTTTGTTTGTTTGTTTATACCCCAAAGTCTCTGAAAATACTGGACCGATTTGAAAAATTATTTCACTGTTGTAAAGCTGCACTCTTCCTGAGTAACATGAGACTATATTTTATCCTGCTACGGGCAGTAGTTTCCATGAGACGCAGGTGGAACCGCGGAAAAACTGGTAGTTATCTATAAAACCCGAGTCCCCTTAAATTTTCAATATTTGTTGTTATAGTGGCAACAAAAATACATTGCCTGTGATTTGAACTGTCCAACTATGACAGTTCATGAGATACAGCCTGGTGAGAGACGGACAGATGGCCATACGCACAGCTAACTCGTAGTAAAAAGGTCCCATTTTATTTTTTGGGTATGGAACCCTAAAACCTATATAATGTACTGCTCGCAATAAATCTTTGTAAATACTATAGCTACTTATAGTCTAGTGAAAACCCGCAGTTATTACTCAGATTTCGAACTATCTCTACACCAAATTGCTTGAGAATCAGTTTATCAACACTTTTTTGTATTTATTACGTTTTCGGAAAAAGTTATTCATGAGTAGTTTTCTCAAACCCAAAGTCAAAGTAAGTTACAAGTTAAGTACAACAGTGTGTTCGGTATACGCTCGAAAGTAATACAATGACATGCAAATTAGTTTAAACACACATAAACATTATTTGCACATAAGTACATTTATCTTATCAAAGTAGGCCTTATATAGAAAATACATTTACAATCTCTCAAGTAGATATGCATATGAAACTAAAAAACACATAACAATATATACCAGGTCAAGATCAACTTTCCTCGACCACAGATAAAAAAGTAACCAATCAATTTTCATACCGTCACCATATCTAAAGCCTAAACAATTTGTGAGAAGAAACTACCTTAAAATAGGCCAAAATAGGCCGAAAATCCATCGTGATACAAACGGTAGGCCACGGTAGAGACAAGAGGCGTTTTTTGACAAAATCCCGTGCATTCTTGAAGATTCAATTTAGTAAATTAGTAAGTTCGTGACTGACGTTTGATGGCGGAACACATTCTGATCAGTCGGTGGCCCGTGACGTCGGGTTTAGGGGTCTGTGTGATGGTACGGTATGGACTATGGACCCTTAGCGGCTTTTATAAGGATAGGAAAGATTTTAAAGTGCAAAGGGCAAATTTCAAATAGCACATTAGTATCTAGGAGTAAAATAATGGAATGATAATAAAATCTTTACTAATATAATAAAGAGGAAACATTTTTTTGTTGGTTTGTTTGTACTCTAAAGGCTCCGAAACTATTGGACCGATTTTAAATTGTTTTAAACTGTTGAAAACCTACACTCTTCCCTAGTAACATAAGCTATATTTTATCTCGGTAATTAAGGGCAGTAGTTCCCATAGAACGTGGGTGAAAACGCAGGAAAACAGGTAGATTTTATGTAAATAATTTAAAGGAAGTAGTTGTCATCCTTTTCAATTGAAAAGTGGCTATTTTATTATAGGTTCCAAATTACAGGCCGAGAAAAGGAAGTACATCCATTGGATTCCCTGTGATAATAGGAACAAGATCTCTCAAGATCTCTCTAAAAGATATTACAAAAAAGTACGGAACCATCCAACAACAAATCAAACTGGCACTCATTCCGATATTTTTTTCAAATATTCGAAAATCGAACGCGACCCGAACGTCACGATGTCAGATTCACACGGGTCAAACGTCATAAGTTCATTGTCACGTTCTGACAGATAGAGGTCGCTTTTGTCTATGTTCTTTTTTTAAATGGGAATTCTTCGAACCGTCTCAAATTGCTATGTCCGAAGCATGGAGAACGAAATGACTAGCGGAGATGGCATGACACAAAATCTCCTAAGAAGCGCGCCAAAATGCGGGTGTTGAGGGGACGAGGAACGTTAACTACAAGTTGCCGGCACGGATATTGAGCTCTCGGCGGAAGAGTGGGGATCGCTTTGCGCACACATAAGGCAATAAACCAATAAATCGCTTCTGCGCAGGTGAAGGTCAGGGCTCAATATCCGTGCCGATAACTATAGCTCCGCCGTCACACGCCTTCTATAGAAACCGCCCATTATTTTCGAAATAACCACCAATTATTTAAGACCAATCTTTGAAAGATTGGTTTTGATTTGACAACAAACCCGAACGTCTCGTTAGTTCTAGTAACTGATCACGCCTACCATACATTGCTTGACCTACAAGAAGGCGCCTGACCTACCTTCCTCATAGCATCTCCACTATCTTTCCTTCCTCCGTGGTCCGAAGGGAGAGTCGATTTTTCGTTGTTTTAGTTTTATATAAGAAGGCATTTCTTTTGAATGGATTGAAGATTCCATTGAAAGGATTGAATGATTGAATGAATGGGTTTGGCTGAAAGGTTCTGAATATTTTTGGGCTTGTATTAGGTCAACCTGTATAATATAAATATGTACTTAGTGGAATCTAATGTAACGGCGACCACGGCCGATTTTGGCCACGGCGGCTGTTCTCATTTAAGGAGATCAGCGAAGCGAAGGTGGAGTAAACCTAGGTTTACCCGGGTTGACTTAGTATTACCCAAGCTTCTTGGGTAAAGTCCGAATAATAAGTAAAATAAATTTTAATTCGGGGTTTACCCATGCTCACCTAGGTCTACCCAACTCTGACTGGGTAATGTTAAAAATTTTAACATATACAATTAATACAATGAATTCGTCAAATCTTTGTTTTGTGACTATTGTGAAAATTTATATCCATTAAGTTATTTTACTGATTTTTTTTGAAAACCGAGGATACCTTTAGTGCCTATACGTAGTTTTGGTAACAAATAGTTATAACATGACAACCTACAGGTCTGCCGAATACCTTATATATTTGCGTATGCGTAGAAACAACCATATATCTTAATTATTTACTCCTAGGTATTGGTAAATAAATCTCTACTATGCTACATATATTCTAGCTCAGTTTACAGAAGCTGAGATGCTGTATTTCTTGGCATTTCGTTGACATAGTATTTTATAACGGACTAGTATTTTAACGCAGTTTCACCCGCGTCTCGAGGTAACCAATTTACATACCAGAATAAAATATAGTGTACGTTAAACTGTAGGTCCCGGCTGTCATTGAACATCCTTCGCAGTCGTTACGGGTAGTCAGAAGACAGTAAGTCTGACACCAGTCTTACCAAGGGGTATTAGGTGCCCGGGTAACTGGGTTGAGGAGGTCAGATAGGGCAGTCGCTTCTTGTAAAGCACTGGTACTCAGCTACATTCGGTTAGACTGGAAGCCGACCCCAACATAGTTGGGAAAAAATCTCAGAGGATGGATGAATAAAATATAGTGTACGACATTTAAATATTTTTAATTGTTTTTGAAATATTTTTTGTAAGTACAGAACATAAAACTTATCAACCTTATAGGTATTAATTTATAATTATTCAAGAAGGGCTTTCTTGATTATCTCACAGTGAGATCATATCTTCACATTACAGCATCAATCAACATTTAATTAAAAACATTGCAACACCGATCGCGAAATAATAAAAAAGATATTTCTTAAAGATTATCTTTATCTTTGATCTTTAATCTTTTACATGTCTTGCATTTTGGGCCAAGTCAGAAAAATTAATCGTTAATTCTTTGAAAAGTTGTTTTTATTACGAAATTATCGTTCCGAAGAAACTATTTCCGGCACACGGGTAAAAAGTAGCTTATATGTCTTTTTATAGGTTATTGGTGTACCAAGTTTCATTTAAATCGGTTCAGTAGTTTTATCGTGAGAGACCGATTTTGATGAACCTTAGACATTCGGACAGTTTATTTAAATGGGTATAAAACACTAGATAAAACAATGCATTTATAATGAGTTGTAGCCGGAAATAAAAAAATAAATGCACTTGTATTCAATTCACTAATAAATGAAAGCTAAAACTAGGATCAATACTTTGCTTGAATAATTTTAATACGCGGTTTAAAACCGCGTTTGTTTAACTTACAAGCGTATCAATTAAAATAAAGATGTCTAAAATAAGCTTCATGACAGAATATTTTTTTATATAAATAACTTTTACCTAATATTATATTCCTTTCTTGCTTTTTAAAACACATTGAAAACTCTTGTTTACCTATTCGTTATCTGCGCAGCTTTTTCCCAACTATATTGGAGTCGGCTTCCAATCTCACTGGCTGCAGCTGAGTACCAATGTTTTACAAGGAGCGACTGCCTATCGGACCTTCTCAACCCTGGCAACCTGATACCCCTTAATAAGAATTGGACTTAGAAGGTTGTCAGTCTTAATGACTTATTTGGCCATCGATAATAAAAATACATAGGTCTCTTTTTTTTTAATTCTTTTATTTTAAGGAATAGGACTCTTATTGGCATTCAGGTAATAATTTCTCAAAATAATCGATTGAATAACCACAAATACCCCCTTATAATTACAAATATATTAGTTTTCGTCCAATTTCCGTTTTCTAGCTCTACTATATTAATGATATAACACCTTTATCCCCTTTATAGTCAGTTAAGTGATGAATAGTGACGTTTATTGTAATATTATGCGTCAACCCCGTAGGCCGGACATGGGGACACCCTCATAACTGGTCTTAGGGGAATAGTAATCATTGATTAGTTTTAGAATTTGTTGTAATATGTTTTAGTGTGTAGAAGAAATTGTTGGTTTTAATTTTAGTCAAATATTGTCAAAATTAGGTGCGTTCGCAGATAAATTAAGAGCAGGCTTACATTATAAAACTTTTCAGCTGTTTTTTTATTTATACAGAATGCATGGAATACGTAGATCACATAGATGTCATAAGATCTTAATTTTATCTGTAAGTTTACTTATTATAAAAAGCTGAAGAGTTTGCTGAAGAGTTACCTGAAGAGCAGCTTTGAATATTTCTTTCACTGTAAAATAGTCCGTGTATCGAGGAAGGCTACAGGCAAATTTTTATCATGATGCGAAGTAGTTCACACGGAACGTGGGCGAAACCGCGGCAGAAGCTATTCTCCAAATATTTTAGCAATGGCTTAGATAAATTGGTGTATTTATTGTATTTATTCTTTACATATTTTTGTGTATCGTGTAGAATGAAACAAATATGAGTTTGGAGGTGAGTTTTTCCAAAAAATCAACCCTTTTCGTTACTATTAGATCCACAAACAATCAATTCAGTAGTTCTTGACATTACACCCCACAAACAAATTGTATCATTCTACACAGACATACATACATACCTGTCAGTCATCAGTCGACAATAAAGGGTTGTTATCAATCTACCCTCGCACCCTGACAGTTGCAGCGAATTTTATCTTTTTAATACGGTACGCGTTACATTTTATTTCAAGAGCTGTTTTGTAAGGGTTGGCATACGATTTGAATTGGGAAATTAATTTTGGTGTTTTTTATAACCGACTTCAAAAAATGGGGTTCTCAATTATATCTGTAAGTATATACATATGTAATGTAAGTAGGTATATAACTATGTATGTTTTGATTAATATTTTTGATTTGTATCGCTTTTTAGTGTCTGTCAATGTGTATGGTCCATATTATCCATGACTCTCTCTACTTAAGATAGTGAAAAAGATATGGTATAAAAGGTTTTGAACTTTATGAGTGACCGGGTTCGATTCCAGGTCATGCAACTACCAATGTAGCTTTCCTAGATTATATGTGTATCTAAATTATATGTATATGTATCTTCCAAGTATATTTTGGACACCAAAGACTGAGTTAATGGTGAAGGAAAATATCTTGAGGAAACCTCTACTTTAAAGTCTGAAATCGCCAATCATCCTTGAGAACATTCCTTCTCTGTGTGAAAATAAACTTGAGACAATAACAATACTAAATGACTATTACAACTTTATTTACATAAACAAGACCACTATACAATATTAAATAGGTATTCCCCAACACAACAAAGTGACACGCCGTATTTTAAATAAAACCTTAACAGTTTAGTCACATTTTGACATATAGAAACCGCAATTAGCTGTCAAGTCAATAGTATTGAACAATGAATTTCCTCAGAAGGTTATATTACTCATCGCGGTTCAATAGTGAATGAATGGTAATGAATGACTCAATCGGTTTACACCTACGAATATGTGTGACTATTCATGTAGATTTGTCCTGTAGTTAACTTTGCGTGTGTGTAGTGAGAAATTAGTATAGGTACGTTCTTGGTTAAAAGTTCATTCCCCAATTTCAATTGTCTCCAAGCAGAAACAAAGAGAACAAAAATAAAGAAAAAGATCAAAGAAAGAAAATGTGTTCATTTCTGAATATTTGTATACAGTTCTTATTCATGAAAGCCAGTTTTTGGAACAGTACTACTAATGTCTGACTTACCATAAAAGGCTGCAAAATCTATTTGAAATTATAACTTTTGACGTTGAATTAAAAGATTCTTAGAAAATTTTGTTCAAAGCAATAGGTAGTTTTCAGCGTAAATGCAAAAAAATAATTTGGTTCCCCAATCCAGTCGCTTGAATTTAGTTGCATAGTCTAAATTCCAGAAAGGACTAAATATTTCTAGTTCAATTAAGAGTTATTTTTGCTCCGGAGGTTACAAAAACAATTGACAAAAAGATACACGTACCTATACCAGGATTCGTTCAAATTCAAAGGGAGTGTATCCTTTATAGATTTTGCACGTGCCAATCCAAAGTTATTGTTTTGGGTATATTGAACTTAATTCTTAGTACTAAAGTATTAGTAAGCCTGTCAGGTAGTTTTTCACTGCAGTTGTGTACCTGTAATCTTCAATGCTTAATGGTGGACTGCAATAATGAAACATATCTATCTTTATAGTTATCGGCACGAATCTTGAGCTCTGACTTTCACCTGCGCAGAAGTAATTTATTGGGTCCCTTTTGTGGTATGAAGTGAGGCGCGGAGGCGGCTAAAGCGGTGATTGGCCCGCAGTGCATCGCGTCATAGCCGTCACTCGGGATTGGTTCTTTGCTAATAAATCACTTCTGCGGAGATGTAGGTCAGAGCTCAAGATTCGTGCCGATAACTATACATATTGTCTACAGGTAGAAATTTGATATTGCTTGCTTAGGGTTGTTGTCGAAATCCTATCTCTATTATATTAAGCAAAACAATAGATAGATAAGTTATTGAAATCAGTAAATGCATCAAATATGTGACTGTGCGTATTCGAAACTCGCATCATCTGCATAGCCTTTTCCCAACTATGTTGGGGTCGGTTTCCAGTCTAACCAAACAGCTGAATACCAGTGTTTTACATGGAGAGACTGCCTATCTGACCTCCTCTCCTCAACCCAGTTATCCGGGAAACTCCTTGGTAAGACTTATTGTCAGAATCTGACTGAAAGATTTCAATTCGTTAAAAAATAAATTCATTTTTTTACTCTGGAAAATTCGATCTCATTCAACCCTAAATGAATGAATGAAATTGAATGAACGTATCGACTGCGCGGAGTGGTGTAATGTTTCAAGAGTGTTTGAGATTTATCTACTGTTTTGTGAACGCGAATTTTATCTGTAAGTTTTATTTATCAAACTGATTAAATGAGTAAATAGTTACAAGTATACATATAGATACATACACAATATACATACATACATAGAATAATATACATACATACACAAACTAATGTATCTTGACGAGTTCCTCCGTGTTTCGGAAAGCACGATAAACTGTAGGTCCCGGCTGTTATTTGAACATCTCCGGCAGTCGTTACGGGTAGTCAGAAGCCAGTCAGTCTTACAACCAGTTTTATCAAGAACTATTGGGTTGCCCAGGTACCTGGCTTTCGGAGGTCAGATAGGCAGTCGCTCCTTGTAAAACACTGGTACTCAGCTACATCCGAATAGACTGGAAGCCGACCCCATCATAGTAGGGAAAAGGCTCTTCAGATGATGATGACCTCGTCTTCAATGGACAGTGAACTGTGATATATCAGTAATGCTGTTTAGGATTGACCAATGACAGGTAACTGTGTCAGAATAGTTCATTACTCAGTCGGTCATTGCTCATTATTGACTGGCTATTGCTTGATGACGGGGAGTTATACGGGCTGGTAATGCGTCGAGCTTGTTGGGTAAATTAATAAGGAGTAATAAATGGATGATTATTTATTTATTTAATTATAGGAATATTTGTGTTGATAGATACGATTGGATTTTTCTAAAATGTTGCCATTTGCCAATATATGCCATGCAATATTATTGGTGTTTTTTGTTGCCGATTTAAACAAGAAGTGTGTTATTATAAAAAAGGAAATCAGACGTGTGACCGGTGTTTAAACAAAATCTTTTTTTCTTAACACGACGTGTCAAACGTCTGATTATTTATCATTTTATAATGTTCAATGTGTTTTATGTTATGTGCAAAGTACCTACATAAGTAGTATTTTATGTGAAAGTCGTTATTTATCTTTCTTAAATAATTAAAAAGAAACGAACACATAAACTTACAACATTAAATACTTGTCATTAAAAAAATTAAAACCAATCAGTCAACCTCTTTATCTTAAACTAGGTCAAAACAAAAACTGCTCGCCTATCTCCCAGCCCGTATGTTTCCAAAACCTTATAATTAAGCCTATAGATTAATGAACATCTACAGACCGCACTAATAATTATTACTATGACCTTCCTTTCTCATTGCGACAGTAAAACTGTTGTACTATATATTCTATTGTTTTAATCGTGAGCTAGATACTGCCCGAGGCATCGCTTGCGTTTGAAATTTTTGTGTAGTGACCCGCCTTGACTTTGTATGAGTATCTATCTACGGTTATACTTAGTAGATGACAATTGTATGCGGCAGAGATGAGAATGTTAAGAGGTATCTGCATATGTGTGGCGTTACGCGAATGGATAGAGTGAGGAATGAGTATATAAGAGGAAGTTTGAAAGTAGCGCCGGTATCAGAAAAACTGCGTGGAAACCGGCTGTCGTGGTATGGGCATGTGATGCGGAGGAATGAGAGTCATGTTGTGAGGAAGGTGATGAGTATGAATGTGGACGGATGTAGTGGAAGAGGAGGACCAAAGAAACGATGGATGGTTTGTGTGAAAGTAGATATGGTAAGAAAGAATTATACCTGTGAGATGACGGCAGATAGAAGAGTATGGAAGGAGAAAACGTCCTAACATGCGCCCTTAAGGCTCCGTTTCTGGACTGATTTGGAAAATTATTTCACTGTTGGAAAGCTACACTCTTCCCGAGTAACATAGGCTATCTTTTATCCCGGTACGGGCAGTAGTTACCACGGGACGCGAGTGAAACCGCGGATAATCAACTAGCGTAATTATTAAACTATGGTTGCGCTTATTTCAAAATTACATAAAAAAATAGTTTTACATACTAAGTGTGTATTATACAATATAGGCTTATTTTTCGAGGATAGTTTTTAACCAGATGTACAAAGTGATTTCCTCTAGAAACGGGTGAAACCGCCTGGCGCAAACTAGTCAATCCAATAACTTTAACTGGTATGTATTGACTGGTAGTTAAGCTTACAATTAACTATAGTTTGGTATGTCTTAATTTCTTAAGAGGACGAATTGGAATTTTTGGCGCCAAGGATGTCAATTTTTCTCAGTAAATACAAAACGGATCAAAATACAACTTGGTTACCTGAAAGTTCATGATATAAACCTTATTTTGTTAGTTGTAGAAACATGATAAGGTAACTTTTATAACAGAGAAAAATATATCAAACATACCTCTTTTTAAAAAGAGATTCACATATTATGGGCAAACGGGACCGATTTAAGCCTCTTAACTTTTTTAGTAGTTGAGTATATACATACTCTTTAAAATTGTAGAAGGATTTTTTATCAAATTATCATTTCTAAATAATAAAATTACAAAACCATTTTGTCGCTTACGACTTTTAGTTATAAGCTAGCGCGCGTATTGTTATCCTCGCCCCGCTCAGACGCTCCGACCCCTTTTGGCGCCTTAGATGCGCGTGCCGGTTATGGAATTATTGTTGACCAATTCCTCGCCTTAAACCAGACGCGGCAAAAATATGATTGAACTAAATGTTAAATACTTAAGAACTTAACTATTTACATCCTGTGGTGTTGAAGTGTCAAGTTTTTACTTCTAGAGCTTTTAAAATAATTTTAATTGCTCTAAAAATAATTATTTTAAGTTTGCCTTGAAAACAGGATTATCTTCCATTTATACAAAAGCAGGTTTTTACAAAATAAGTACCTATTTGTACAGACAGAAATAACTAGGCAAGTATTTTTTTTTAACGCCGTCAAAAATCATCAAACTCCTCCCGCTGTGGGTTAGCAGCGGTGAGGGAGTGTCACACTCTTACTGACTAAAAACCGTATATTATAAAATATACCTATAGTCCGGTAAATATCAAACTCCAAACCAAAAGGGGTATTTATTTCTTAATGTACCTATTTCATTTATTTATGTAAAAAAGTAACACAATAACTCCGAAATGGGGATATTTATTTCTTTCTCATTTCACTTCTAAATAACACAATACCTCAATTAGACCAACTTCAAATGTCGAACAAAAGCCCCAATTCAAAAAAATATTTTATTAAATCATCACTGATCATCACATGTTTTTTTTTTTTCGAACATGACTAAGTTTGAAATTCGAACGCATAATTCTACCAGGGGCCCGATTCTCCTAAGTTAATAATGTCAAAATCGAATAGAAATTGAATCGCAATATGATCGCAATAGCAGTTTTAACCATATCTGGCATTCTGCTACTAATATAAGACCAATCGTATTCCAACGACATTCGATAGGTTTGCGATTGGTCTGCTAGTTTAGTGATTTTGGTCTATACGGTAGTTTGCTCTATAATCATATTGCAATCGTAAATCATTTGCAGACAAAATGATTCATTAAAGAATGACAGAAAAGAATAAAAATATTTATTTCAAAGAAAAAATAGCGGAATGCCACATACGCTTCAATAGTAATCGAGTCGGGATTGGATATCAGTCAAACCGAGTCGAACGTGAATCGTATGTTGCTTAAGTAAAATTAGGAGAATCGGGCCCCTGGCCAGTCTTCGGAATAAAAACTCTTTGTAACAGCAGGGTGTCGGCCCACAGATACCACACAGGGATCTAAAACATAATAACCTGTAATGGACGTTGATAGGACATAATAAGAACCTCTTTTTTTGGAGTCGGTTAAAAATGTGGCCCAATACATGTTCCGATTGAGAATTTATTAAGTAGTCGCGTTTGCGTAGGGGGAAAAAAGAGATGAATTTAGGTATCTTATGGACGCACTCAGAGACATTTAATGGTTACTTAAGCCATTCCTTAGTGAAGGATTTCTTTGACAATCCGTCACTAAGGAGTGACTTAAGTAATCATTGAATGTCTCTGAGTGTGGGGGTTAGAAATAATACATATTAAAGGCAAAAGTTTGTATGTGTATGTTTGTTACTTCTTTACGGGCAAACTACTGAATGGATTTTGATGAAACTTGGCAATAATATCGCTAATACTTCAGAGTAAAATTTTGGATACTTTTTATCCGTTTGCGGGAAGTAGTTCCCTCAGGAAAGTTAAGTTTAATACCTAGGTCAATAAAAACATTCTAAGCCCTCGCTTCTACAACCAAATAAATACGTGGGTTGAATTATTGTAAAAGTCTTTGTAACTGGACTTAACAACTTAAGTCATCAATCATTATTATCAGTAGAAAAAATTGTACAACTGATCAATGGGTTCGCCTTAAAATTGCGTCATCGAGAGAAAAAAAGTTTTCTAAGTTGGATGAAGTTCATGTATAAATAATATAATAAATACAAATTAATAAAACACTAGTTGTTTCAAGCGGTTTTACTCGTGCTTAGATTCGTGTTTAGATACGCACCCGAAAATAAAATACCTGTTAAGTACTCGATGAATTATTAGGTATCTAATCTATGATCTATGTATTGGTGCCGCATGCAAAACGGTGCATTACTTTAATTTTTAATTTATTGCGAACAGAAAAAACAAAGGTACAAAATAAATCCAACCATTCACAAAATTATACCGCAATAAAAATTACGCATACAAAATGCATCCTAACTAAACGCTAAAATGAAAAAAAAAAACAAAACATAAACATCAATTTTTCGAATTTCGAATTCGCATTCCGCTTGTAACGTGCGTTTAGCCAGCAGGCATCGAATTTATTTGAACGTTCGAACGTTTGGAACACGGAGTAAGGAAAGATAGCGGAGATGCTGTGAGGAAGGTAGGTCAGACGCCTCCTAGTAGGTCAAATGTGTATGGTGGGCATGACTAAAACGATCAGTTACGAGTGAAGTAACGAGGCGTTCGGGGTCTTTGAGACATCTGTCAAAGATTACAACTACTTACATTTGACTTAGTTTTAGGTACTTATTATTTCTGTAGGTACGCTTTACGAGCAGGGCATAGTGAGACATAATATTATACTAACACCTTTGTAACCTATAAACACAGAATTAGACTTTGACTTTTGATATTTAGTTATCAAATGAATGGTCGATTCCAAAGAAGGCGTATAAGGGCGGAGCTAGTAGTGTTCCTCGTCCCGCATTTTGGCGCGCTACTTAGTAGATTTTGCGTTATGGCACCTCCGCTAGTCATTTTATTCTCCATGGTTGGAACGTTCCAAATGATTTTGAATTAGGAACGTATAAATTTTTTAATATGCTAACTTTTTAATGATGATCGGTTTGTGAATTTATTGGGCTTTGGTCACATCGAATGTTTTTTGCTTATTAGATTTATTACTTTAGAATTAGATGTTAAATTAAATATTAGGTAGGTACCTATTGATGTTATGATGCGGTCTTTTTTGTCGTGAGAGGTTTAACTGAAATATACCTAACTCATATTTATAAATATAGCGTAAGGAATACTTAAGTACTTAGAACAAGAGCAGTTTTTCGTAGAACTTTCTAAGGAACATTAACAGGAAAATTTACCCGACAAGGATAGGTTAAGCGATACCTATTAATTTAATTAAGTACTTACCTATCTCGTTAGGTTCACTTTTTCAGAATTTTTGTAATTACAAGTTAAGATTCCTAATTCTTGCAAGGAAAAATTCTCCAGCTACCTCTTGTAAACCAACCTTTAAGTATTTATGCAAATTAACTATAAAATACAGCATTAGGTTCTGTTCCATTTTTAAAGTATTCTATTATTTTGATTGTTAAAAAAGAAAATAAACTTATTGACATTATTATAGGCTACTGTTTGAACATTTGAATAATTTATTGTTCCAATTTCCAAATTATATAAAGCTTTGAATGATCTGAGTTTTATTTGCGGTCAGTTCTTGGTATTTTTTGAATATCGAACGCTTAAGGTGCGGTTTGGAACCAAACTCCCGACTGCACTTGCCGTAGCTGCACTACCTGCTGGTTTGTATAATATTTACTTGATGACATATTTATTTTTAATATATGTTCACACTGTAAACAATGATTTCGAATAAATGATGCGATACTACTGCCTATTTTCTAAAAATAAATTGACCGATTTCATGCAGTCGGAACACGTATGGCGTTCGGCAGTTCGCTTCCAAAACGTACCTTTACCAATGTGTGTTCGATTTCTGTATTCTGCGTTTAGTGAAAATTATCAGATTGCACGGTTGGGATTGACGAAATTATACATAAAGCTAACATACCTATTGATACAAATTACTAACTTGTAATGGCGGCTAAATGGAACAAATTAAGTATCATTTGAATGAATATCCGATTTGATTAAAGACGACTGTTCGACTGATTCTCAATTTTGAGATCAATCGTTGAGAAATAACAGCGATATAGGGATACTTTTCATATTTATGGTAGGTTTCTATAAGCTATCTGTTTCTTGTTTTGCGGTTAGGGATTGAAAGCTATAATTTATTAAGTGTGGAGCTAATTTAAAAATTCAATCTCTTATCGTTAAACAATAGATGGGTTATAGAAACCTGCAAACAGACGGCTTAATTCCTTCACATGCTCTCTCAAAAGTTACTAAATCTGATGAAAATGAAAATAACTAAAATAAACTAAAATAAAAGTATCGATGAAGGCTGTTACCTGTTACAGCCTTTTTATCGCCCCACTGCTGGGTTGCGGCTAGGGAATGCAATCCCGATCCCGCGGGATCCCGATCTCGCGAGATCTCGTGTAATTTTTCGGGATCAATCCCGACGCATCATATGACGAGATCCCGTTCGAGATTGACGGGATTGGGCGGCAGTGGTCAGCGATGCAACACACACACACACAACCAAGTCCTTTTGCACGTATATCTACGTCCACGAGCTTAGACAAATAAGAATCTACCATTAAAAAAGAAATGGATTTGTTTGAGTGTGGAGGAACAAGGGGGCGATTTTCGCAGTTTGCATATAATAGCTTCGCCACACTGTTGCCAACCAGCGTTGAGTCGGAGAGGGCATTCTCAGCAGCGGGGTACATTGCAACGGACATTAGATGCCGTTTAGCAGATGAAACTATTAATACCCTTTGTTTTTTATGGAGTCATTTTCAAAATCACTCTTTTTCCTAATTCCCTTGAAATAAGCTTATTGTTTTGATTACCTAATTTACCTACGTTAGGTAATTTCCTTACAACCTGATTATTATTTAGTTGGTAAGATTAAAGAATAAAGGTTTTTATTTTCTTTCGAGTAATATGGTATTTTTTAAATTAACCTCACTATCACAAACAAGCAGTTATTAGCTTTTTCAGTCATCTGAATTCATTTTTTTTTTAAATTAGACGGGATCCCGAAAATTCCGGGATCCCGCGGGATTAGAAATATCAATCCCGCGGGATCCCGAATTTGCAATCTCGAGTCGGGATTGCATTCCCTAGTTGCGGCCTCCTCTCACACGGAGAAGGATTGAACATTAATCACCACGCTTGCTCAATGCGGGTTGCTGATTTCAGACTATATGTATAGTCCAGGTTTCCTCAAGATGTTTCCTTCGAAAAGGCTACCTACCTATTTATAGAGTACTTCTGATCCGGGTGCGCGATGGGTACCTACTCAAGGGACGCAGCTAGGTGAAACCGCTAGCAGAAGTACCTAAGTAAAGTAATATTAGAAAGATAACATTTAGTTAAATCTAGCAGTGATTTACGTCTACCGTTTACTTTATCAGACATTTAAAATTAACGAAAACATCAATTTACGAACAGCCATGATCCATCAATAAAATATTTTTCAAATGTCATCATCATGGCGGCTTTTAAAAATTCAAACATCGAATTCGAATCCCGTGCCGCTAGAGATTATACGCCATCGATTTTGTGTGTCGATAGTTTTATATAGCGTTGAGTGAAACTATCGATAGATTTGTAATAAATTGTTATTGTTTCAAAATGATCTTGTTATTTACTAGAACATGTGTCTAAGGTTGTTTAACAATATGGGCGATAACAATCTTACATATTATAATTTATCTCTAAATGAACAGATTTAAGTAAACATAACTAGCTATTGAATTTATTACAATCTTGTTTCTTTGTCAAAATAGCCCAACAACAAAATCTCATCTGCCTAGCTTTTTCCCAAGTTGGACTCGGCATGTCGACTGGTCATGACAAGATGGTCACCGCGAAAGAAACATACCACTCCAAGCGTATAAATACATACTAGTATTAATTAATATCATTTACCTTGTGGATGAAAAACAAGAGCACTGTGTCATAGGCGCCGTGGCTTAGTTGGTTAAAGCGCCTGTCTAGTAAACAGGAGATCGTGAGTTCGAATCTCGCCGGGGCCTTGCTTGATACATATATTTTTAGAATTCCTTAGGTCATAGGTTTGTAAGAAATCTCAATTACATAGCTACATAAGGTCATCAAAGGAGGTACTGTTTGTCAAAATCAAACAATAACAATAAATTACGTAATTAATTATTCATCAATAATAAATATTTTTGCAAATAATAATTTCGAGTTTTGAGTTCTTTGTTTTTTTTAAATTACTAAGTATATCTTAGACACCAATGACTGTGTTTCGGATGGCACACTAAACTGTAGGTCCCGGTTGTCATTGAACATCCTTGGCAGTCGTTACAGGAAGTCAGAAGCCAGTAAGTCTGACACCAGTCTAACCAAGGGGTATTGGGTTGCCCGGGTAACTGGGTTGAGGAGGTCAGAAAGGCAGTCGCTCCTTGTAAAACACTGGTACTCAGCTGAATCTGGTTAGACTGGAAGTCATCCCCAACATAGTTGGGAAAAAGGCTCGGGAGATGATGAGATTTGAAATTCATCGACAACTTTCCACCTATCTATCGACACTACCCCACCGCTACCCACAACGTTGTTCATAAATTTGCGTATTTTAGGCGTCCGCGTTCATTTGAGTTAAATGTCTCGGCACTAATGGCGTATCAATGGCGAACAGATAAGAATTTTACCGTAATTAACGTGAATATCGACCTTTTAGCTATTCAGAGGCGTTTGCGGCCATATTTTTGTTGTTTCTAGAAGTTATTGGCTGGTAATCAGTTGGAAGGGAGTCTGTTTTGTGTGCTTAAAGGGAATAATGGGTTGGAAGAAGATAGCTGTGTTTTGTATGAAGGCGATGAAAATACTTTGATTATTTAGAGACTAAACATATATTTTAATTTCATCTGTACTCTCTTCGGTATTAAGAATCCTTTTAATTTTCTCTTTCACTTAAAAATTAGACAGACATACTAGTCTAAATTTTAGTCAATATAAAAATAATACATAACATACATATCCTATTTCTATCTATTTAGGTTTCGTGGTGGCCTAGTCGGTAAAGACCCCTACGTTCGATTTCAGGTCAGGCAAGCACCAATACAATCTTTCAAAGTTTGTATGTACATACCTATGTACTTTCTAAGTACATTATATCTTGGACATGTTAAACTGTAGGTCCCGGCTGTCATTGAACATCTTTGGCAGTCGTTACGTGTAGTCTGATGCCAGTCTAACCAAGGGGTATCGGGTTGCCCGGTAACTGGGTTGAGAAGAATACCTAACATCTTACTTCTATATATTTTAATTAACATGAACATTTCATATTATGTCTATGCACCCAGATGCGCGGAGTAGTTCCCACGGCTACGTTTCTGAAGTTGCTGTATTTCAGAACTTTAAATAATGTCTCATTACTTATATTCGAAAGTGTATGTAAAAATAACAAGGCTAATCATAGGCGCCGTGGCTTAGTTGGTTAAAGCGCCTGTCTAGTAAACAGGAGATCGTGAGTTCGAATCTCGCCGGGGCCTTGCTTGATACATATATTTTTATCATTCATTTTAATACTAGCAGAAACTTCACACTTGTTCACCGTCCGTATGCTAAGTATGTCCAAATTTTATCACAATTTATTGGGTAGTTTTTGCGTGAAAGAGGAAAATTTCCATCCATCCATACCTTCTTATATAACAACCTTTCGCATTTATTATAGAGGTATATATTACTAAGATCTAGAATTGATAGAAAAGTCGTGAAAAAATAAATTGTACAGACGTTATGGACAAACGATCTGACTTCGTAAGTTTAGTTAATTAAGCAGTCAGAGCGATAAAAATCGTTAAAGCTTTATTGGAACCAATTTCTCTGGACTTAAGACTATAAGGTCTTGCACCGTCAATACAGAAATACAGAAACCAGGGACTGACTTAGATCCTAGATAAGATATGAAATGCATGTATGTACCTTATTATGTAGTGCACGATTAATATTATATACTAATATGAAAGGAATTATAAAAATAAATGTAGATACAAGCAAGGCCCCGGCGAGATTCGAACTCACGATCTCCTGTTTACTAGACAGGCGCTTTAACCAACTAAGCCACGGCGCCTACGATTCATTGTTCTTATTTTTTCATCCGCATTGTCAATTAAATTAATTAATACCTATTTATAATAACCAAAAGGTATCGGGTTGTTCACGTAACTGACTTGAGTTGGTCAGATAGGTACCTAATCACTCCATGTAAAACACTGGTACCTATCTACTAATGTTACCGCGGCCCTGGTACACCGTGGGCTCCAGAAGGAATATGGTGGATTTTAGTCTGTAAGAGTCTGATACTACCGTTTCACTCTCACGTGATGATTTGACACCTATCAAAATGTCTCCTTATTTTACTCTAACTCCTAAAGTCTTTAAAACGGTCATCCATCCACAAAACAGCCTCAACAAGCCAACCCTAGCGGCTTTTACTAAACCTTACGGACCTTCTCCGTATATTTGTCAATACACATTCAAAAAAGATAGTATTTCTTTAACAGTTTTTTTTCTCAGCTACTGGGGTATTATTGATCTTATACAATGCAGAGTAGAGCGTGAAATATTAATTTGTTTACAAAAAATAAGGGTAAGCTACCTGAGATTATGAAGTGCTGTGATATTGTAGTTAACTTTAGGATTGTAATAATAATACGTTGCATTACTTTCTTACTTAATTCTGAAGTGCAGATATGAGAGTGAAGGAATAGGGAGTGCACCTGTGTCTGCGCAAATGCTTGTGCCCTGTAATATTATGTCCTGCACAGCTAAGTACTAAGTAGCTGATCTCCTAAGTCCAGGTATAAGAGAATATAATGATGGAAAACAGGAAAACATATTAATTAATTTGAAATAAAAAACTTTTGTGTGTGTCTTTTGTTTGTGGGTGTCTTATGGATGTTCCTAAGCTAATTTTGCCACTGACTTCTAGGCCGATGCACCTTAAATTAGTTTTTTACTACCTAAGTACCTAAGTAGGGGAAACTGGGTACGGTTGTGCCAGGATACGGTAGTGACAGTCGCAATTGTAACGAAACTATACGTAATACGGGGGAGGGGTGTAAGGGAGAAAGACGTGGCTTACAAGCCTAAACACGTTCCCCAATATTGCGTTAGCTGGCGGACGACGTTGACGTAAGCAGGAGCCCACATTGCTTTTCAACAATCAAAAGTAAGTATTTTTGTTCGATTTATTTTTCTAATTACTGTTATTTTTATATAGATAGATTATCTTGTTATTTTTTTCTTTAAAAGTTGAACATTTATATTCAATTACAAGTGATTTATTTTTACGTAAAGTATTTGGCAAAATCATGGCGATTTTTTGTTTTCAAAATGATGCGTTGGGTACGGTTGTGACGATTATCTATACATATAATAAATCTCATATTATTATTTTTTGCTTTTAGATGTCCAGAATACGTTTGTGGAAGACCGAAAGAGCGCAGTGTGATATCAAAAAATATAAAGATGCCGATGAAGAAGTGAAACAAGGGATTTCGGACGTGTCGCTCAAGCTACGAGCCTTTCTACAGAGCTACAAGTTTTAACAGAGCAAATGTTGTTTTGTTGATTGTTAAAACTATGTTTGTAAGCTTATTATATCAAAAATTTCTACAATAAAAGATATTGTATTCCATTTTGATATATGTTTATGCGTGTCCCAACCGCCCTTGGTATGTGGCCGGTTGTGACACTTTCCCATTTTTTTTTAAATTGATCTTATGTAATACAGTGTATTAAGGAACAATATATTAGTGTTTTTACGTACAAAAATGTACAAATTGCGATACAAGTTCCTTTTCTGCGAGCTAATTAGTCAAATAACAAAATAATTGGTGATCAAACGAAAATTGGCACGACTGTACCCAGTCTACCCTACTAGATCTAAGTACTAGCCATCATTAACCATTGCAAGAATGAGATAGAACTATGCACCCTTACATTTCATCCCTTTCTCACATTAACACTTCATGAATTTTGTTTTGTTACAAAATACGAGTACAATTCAAGATGACTTTTGTACAATATTTTCTATACAAAAATAAGAGTAATATTAATAAAAAATAACTATTGTAATGTATGGGGTTTGTCGTTTACCTGTGTATATTTGACAATTGATTTACAACAATAGTGTGTTGTCATATGGTACCCTTACACAATGTTTCTTTTGGAAAGATTTTTGACTCATTCTCAAGGGCGAAATGTGTGTAGGAACTTACAAGAAAGTTAAGAGTCAAAAACTCAGAATTAGAGTAAGTATAGTTATCGGCACGGATATTGAGCTCTCAGCGGAAGAGTGGGGATCGCTTTGCGCACTGTACACAAGGCAATAAACCAATAAATCGCTTCTGCGCAGGTGAAGGTCAGGGCTCAATATCCCTGCCGATGATTATACATAATTTTATTTTGAGGGAACTATGTATATACTTACCTCTTACACACAAAATATAGACTCTATATTATTCTGATGTAGTTATACATAATACCTAGTAGGCAGGTAATATTAAACTAATTGGACATATCAGACGTTTGCGCGCGTCTAAGTAACTAACATACATATTGTGATTAGCTAATGATTAACGTGATTTGCAATACGTTGTGATAAAGTTCAGAAACAGAATATTAAGGCCAGCAGGGCCTATAAATAATTTCAAAGTCAAAGACAAAGCTTTAATCTGTGTACATATGTAGGTAGGTTACAAGGTGTTTGTATAAAATGTTGTTTCACTATGCCCTGCTCGTAGAGCGTACAGATATATTATAAGATGACGAATGGCATCACACTGTTTTTCCAACGGCTTTTAAAATGGTATCAATGGTTCTTAATTTGTTAGACATTAAAGTTGACTGTTGGACTGCTGTTACCAAAATTCGAGTCTTTAGAAAATTATTGCGTAAAAAATACCGTTCCCACAGTGCCCCTATTTGTATATTTATTGGATTACTAATATTCTCCCTTGCATATATTACTCTAAATTAGTATTTCATTGACAAATATTGGATATCCAGCGATGCGGGTTGATATCCTATTAAGTTTAACCCAGATCATAATTTTGTGTGATTTGCAGTTATTGAGCTATATCTATACTAATATAATAAAGAGGGTAACATTTTTTGTCATAACGAGTTCTTCCATGTTTCGGAAGACACGATAAACTGTAGGTCCCGGTTGTCATTTGAACATCTTTGGCAGTCGTTACGCGAAGTCAAAAGCCAGTATAAGGCTTACTAAGGAGTATCGGGTTGCCCGGGTAACTGGGTTGAGGAGTTCAGACAGGCAGTCGCTCCTTGTAAAACACTGGTACTCAGCTGCATCCCTTTAGACTGGAAGCCGACCCCAACATAGTTGGGAAAAGGTTCGGCAGATGGTATAGCTTCGATCAACCAACCAATTGTGAATCAATGGATATACAACAGCTAGAAGTGACGTCACGAGCCGGACAGGCTTAACAAGAGCATCTTGTAACAATACATCGTAAAAATAATGAGGTATTGTTCCCCCTTGTACCGTGGTCAGTCGAGTTATACGACTGGATGTGGCTAAGGGCATAAAGCACTGGGTGATTTCTTGATGTTAAATATTGTTTTTGTTTGTTCATTTATTGTATCTTTTTTGTGTTTTGAAGAGATTATAAGTTGTTAGTGAATAAATGTTTACTTGTTCTGTACGTATTGATTATTTTTACTATTTATTTTGCTGCGGTTAATTTACCATTGCAAATTAATAATTGATTTACGAAAAAGAAGGTTACTATTTTTATATCGGATACGGAGTAAGCGAGAGACAAAGGAATGAAGAAGTCATGAGGATCACGTTGTGAGGAAGGTATTGAGTACAAATGTGGATGGATGGATATAGAAGAAGACATTAAGCATGTATGTATGTACAGGCATATTAAATCTTTTTTATATAGAAGAAGAGGGTAACCAAAATCATAATGGATTGTGTGAAGGGATAGTGTGTTGGATGGGTTATGTGAAAGATATGACTGAAGAATCTGCACCAAACTCAAATAATAAATTGGGAAAGTTAAATTATTTATTTACATATATTCATTATACTTTTTGCACACATGTTACAAAACAATGTATAAATGGGTACCTACCAGTCGATTTTTAGGTGAAGGGTCAATTATTATTAAAGGGCACTTCCACAGCCCCTACATCCACGTACAACTTGCGATAAAACGCATATATAATATTAAAACAATACGCTCGCATGGAAGCGCGAGTCTTGCTGATCCGCCGATTGTAACACAACGCTGCCCCGCGGTGTTGCTCGTACCAAGCTTGTTAGCTTCCGGGGGGGCCAAGTATACAAAATTATAGCCAAAACCTTTCATATTTACTATACATGGACGGATGGGAGACCATGTAAAGACAGCGTTCCCAAATATTGGGATGATAGACAAAATAATTATTGAGAAAGGACACCTATTGAAAATATTGCAACTAACATTAGTAGCCTATCATAAATGATCATAATTATAGAAGTCAAATGGTGCTTAGCGATGTTTCGGGTGATCTTGTAAACCGTAAAGAAACATTTTTGTACAAACATGCTATTTTGCTCTACTATAGTAAAAGCAATCGCCCCCGGGTGGGCTCGAACCACCAACCTTTCGGTTAACAGCCGAACGCGCTAGCCATTGCGCCACGGAGGCGTTGGAGATGTGTCTTATAAATAAGTAAGATTTCAGAAATATATTTTTCCTCATAGTGTGTTATAAATATAAAATGTGTGTCGATAGTTTTCTTAAGAATATTTTAATTATATCTGTACATACATAGGTACACCTGAAAATGTTTAAATGAATACCTTTTTTATTTAAAAGTTTATCGACGTTTTGAAATCTGATATCCAGTATTTTTGTTTGCGTTAATGATTTTTTGTTGCTAACTGTACCTAAATCGATTTTATATAAGCTTTGGCTAATAGGTTAGTTTTCACAGATGCACTTAACCTGCAAAATGCATATAAAATCCCATAAAACAACTATTTCTTTTTCCAATTCTATACCAAATAATTCAAATTTCACATCTCAAGGGAAAATGTTGAAAACTAGTACAAACTCCATATAAGCATTAGAAAACTTAAACGTAGTTTATTTAACTACCTTTTATGACTAACTCTGGTGGAATCGTAGGTTAAACTAGAGACACAGTTCACTTAATTTAATAGATAGATTCGGCTGCCAAAAAGTGTAAAAGCACTTTACTGGGACAAATTTTATGACCTCTACAAATGTTATTCGCCCTGCCTTTTCCCAACTATGTTGGGGTCGGCTTCTAGTGTACCCGGATGTAGCTGAGTACCAGTGTTTTTACAAGGAGCGACTGCCTATCTGATCTCCTCAACCGTGTTCCCTGGACCCTATAAGACTGGTTGTCTGACTTTCTGTTTATGACTAAACATAAAAAAAAACCGGCCAAGTGTGAGTCGGAATCGCGCACGGAGGGTTCCGTACCATTATTTAGAAAAATAGCATATAAATCACGTTTGTATGGGAGCCCCCCAAAATATTTCTTTTATTCTAGTTTTCAGTATTTGTTGTTATAGCGGCAACAGAAATATATCATCTGTGAAAATTTCAACTATCTAACTGTCATGGTTCGTGCATTACAGCCTAGTGACAGACGGACGGACGGACGGACAGAGGAGCGAAAACAATAGGGTCCCGTTTTACCCTTTGGGTACGGAACCCTAAAAACTACTGAAGATGTTCAAATGACAGTCGGGACCCACCAATTTAACGTGCCTTCTGAAAGACGGAGGAACTCGTCATGACAAGATGGTCATCCACAAACGCGCCAAGCATTGCTTAACCTTATGATCGATTGCGAACGCTGGATGCAGGTCGCTTCCAACAGGTATCTGTGGTGATCTAAGGGGGAGGCTTATGTTCAGCAGTGGACGTCCTATGGCTGAGATGATGATGATGATCGATTGACGCGTGCAGTTGTTACTCAGGCTGTTAATTATGTCTCAGTATTGTACTAAATTTCTATAATTAGAACAAGTAACAAAATACAAGTTTGCATAGCTTACACATCGATATAAATAGCAACAATTTGTCTGTCTGTCTGTGAGCGGTCAAGTGTTACGCAACTCAATAGGCTCACGAACAAGACTTCCCTTGCGGTATTTCACGAAGAACTTTTGGCCCTTGGTCACGAAGGTCAATAAGGGGAATACAAGATGACTTTTAGGTCTTATCTCAAGAAAAGATTATGTACTCACTTATGTACTACCCTTACATAGTTCATTTTCCATTTTATTAAAACATAAAATATTAAAAAGTTCAGATGACACAATAGGCGGTCTTATCGCTAAAAGCGATCTTACAGACAACCTTTGGATGCCATGATACGTGAGGAAATAGATATATAGCAGGTATTACTACATATTATATCTACTATACATACATATAATGCCATTAGGTATATCTAGTCAGCGTAAGTTCAGTCTAGGAAAGGTAGTGCTTTTTAGCAGGTTAATGAATCCAAGTTCTATGTATTACCCGTAAACCTACCTAATATACTTCTTTATGCTTTGGAATGTTAACCCATGCATTGTTAAAAGATTTTGCAGCACGAAGTTACGAAGTCACCCTGTATATCTTAGCCTTAACATAAACACAACAGTTTAGAAGTTCTATCAACACTACTTTACCCAAACCGTCACGGCATTTAGTTGCTCACTCGACTAAAAAATCGTCTCCTTGGGTACACAAAATCGTGACGGTAGTAAATATACTTTATGCTTGGTGAGAGATGAGTATTGTCTTTGGAAAATGGTTAGTCATTGAAGTGTTTCTGCATTGTGTTTACTTGAAGGAGGTGGTATATTAATTCCAAATCTGCTAATGTAACTAGGTACTTAATAAATATGTCTGTATCTGGGCTTTTTTTTGCAGAACTATTGAATCGATTGAAATTAAATTTTGTACAAAAGTAGTCGAGAGCTTGAGACGTATCTTTTTTCTATCCGTGTGCGGTAAATACCTAGTTGACTCAAGATTCGACACGGGGTAGAACTCCAGGCTAGTATTTGATACAAAAAGAAAGTGTCAACAGCGGAAAGTTGGTTAAAAACTGAAAAATATTTAGCACGATATTCTTTGTGATTTCTGCAATTTCAAAAAGCCACACTCTTTAGGATGCTAGCTTCTTAAACAATCATCATCTCTCGAGTCTTTTCTCAACTATATTGGGGTCGGCTTCCAGTCCAACCGGATGCAGCTGAGTACTAGTGTTTTACTACCACCTGCTAGCTACTCGAAATAAAAATCCAACTTGCAGTTACCTCAAAAGTTTAGTGTTGCCAAACATGACCATGACTTTAATCAATATTTTTTTCATTATAAAACGAGATTTAAAAGGGACACTTCAAATTACGGAGGAGCTTGAACACTTGGGGGCTTCGGACACGGGTTCACCTGGTGAGGAGGTCTGGCCGGCGGAGGAGGAGGCACTTCGTCAGGACAAGGCATTTTCTCCCTCAAACTATAGTTCTTCCCACATGTCTTGTTATAAAACGCTATAGCCATCTTCGCGAAATTGTACGACATATTTCTGAACAACTCATCAGTTTCTTTAGGGAAGCATACGGCACCAGATGCTAGGGCTCCTAAACTTGTGTAGAAGATCCTTCGTGGTATTCCCCTGCCTGAACCAAGGTAGTATCCTGTAGCAGCCCCAGCGACAACGAAAGCCTGTCTTATCCCAGAATTCTCCGGTGCCCTCAAATATGTCTTTATTTCTTTCTTTTTTTTATTGTAACATGCACATGCATCAGCCTTCATTTCCCCTACATCTTTCTTCAATTCCTCTAAAGAGTCTACCCAACTCTTCCTGTAGCTCTTCACTTTTGGGTACAAGTACGTTTGTAGGATCTTCACATTGGCTTTGGGACATGCTTTCTTGCTTGCCATGTAGTCTTTATATTCATAGTGTGGGCTCTCGTATATTGGTAGGTCTTCATACTTCATTGGTGGTGGTTTCTGTGGTGTTGACTCCGCTGGTTTATCAGCAGCTTTGACTACTGGTACCAAGGGTAGTTCTCCACCTACTAGGACAGCTCTAAGTGCCTGAATCCATAGTGTGCCAATGACATACAAATCTCCTTGACATATGTCCGCTATAGGATTATCTATTTCATTTTCTGAGTTAAATATCGTTTCTTCATTATCATCTTTAATGTCCCGATCGGCTTCTATGCATGGATTTTGCATTTTATTATTAATTTTGGATTTTTTTATATTGCGATTGTGTGGTGTGTTTATAAAAAATTTGACAACGACGTTTCACATTTTTTTCTTTTTTACTTAAATGTCTGTGTGACATGTTACGACTAATGAGGATTTTATAATTTTTAGATTGAATAAGGTCCTATTGCAATGAATTTAAATAAAAACTGCATTTTAGCATTCTATAGAATTAGCTGACAAATTAATTCGTAATTAATTCGCTTTCACACAAAAGTCTGACAACCGGTCTTACCAAGAGGTATTGGGTTACCCGGGTAACTGGGTTGAGGAGGTCAGATAGGCAGTCTCTCCATTGGCACACTGGTACTCAGCTGCATCCGGTTAGACTGGAAGCCGACCCCAACATAGTTGGGAAAGGCTAGGCAGATGATGACATATATGAAGTAGGTAACTTCTTAATAAAACCGCGGGAAACAGTCTATAACACGTACTTCTGTATGAGTCAAAACACTAAAAACTTACAGAAACGCATTCTTCGCATCAAAATAGTCTGTTTTCAAGGAAATGTGACACATTTTGTTCGTATTTTAACATAAAATGCATTTGATTGCGTACCCACGACCTTTCGGTTATTAAGACCTCTGTGTTTAAGACCTTTGTTACTATAAAACTGTTTAGAAGAAGGTTCACTTTAGAAATAAGTATCAATAAGACTCATATTAGGTATTTATTGAATTGGTACAGAAAAATAGAAAAAATAAAATTAGAAATAAATGTAATGTTTTTCGAGCTTAAAAGGGTTTTTTATCGGACTCTTTAAGGCATCAGTATGTGAATGAATAATATTCTATCTTCCTAATTTTCAGCCAAATATGAGATTTCAGAGAGAGTCATGCAGCCTCCGTGGCGCAATGGTTAGCGCGTTCGGCTGTTAACCGAAAGGTTGGTGGTTCGAGCCCACCCGGGGGCGAAATATTTTATTCACCTTCCAAAAATCGTGTAAGTTGTCGTTTCAGGTCGAAATCACTTTGTGGGTATGTAAGAAACTTCACTAATCAGCCTGTAGTCTGGTAGTTGATGATTGATACACTCCCGCATCGGAGAGCACGTAAATATCAGTCCTGAGCCTGATCTCTCTCCAGTCGTGTCGGATTATCGTCCTATTTATTTATGTAAAAAGCTAAGATATCAGGTAGTTCAACTTAAAATATAAATTCTTAGTTTAATGTTACTTCAAAAGTAGTTTAATAGTAGCATAGCAGCAGTTTCATAGAAATAGTGGAACTTCTGACAAGCATTTGTTAAATGACTATACTTTTTGGAATTACGGTAACTCTCACGCTTAAACTCTTAACGGGTAAGCAGTTATCGCGGTAATAATAAGTTTCTTTATAGTTTTTATTCATATGTCACTTGTGGTCGCCATTTTTATTTGTTTGTGGTCTTACTATTGTGCTGAATGACGTCATAGCTGGTTATTTTAAAGTTTTAAACCCACGTATTAGTATAAACTGCCCACATAGTCGATTTAAAGTGGTATTATAATAGTACTTATTTAGTATTATTGAGATATCGTCAACTGGCATTTTTATGTTATGTGTAGGTCGGTTAAAATGAAATTAACGAAGTTAAACTAAAGTATATTTTACACCCTTACCAATTAGTAGATTAATTTTCATATAAATGAGAGCGGCTAGCTTAATATTTTATTATACATCTCTGAGTGCTTATTTATCTTGGATACCAATGGCTGATATGAAGGCGAAGGAAAACATCTTGAAGAAACCTGGACTATAAAGTCTAAAATCAGCAACCCGCATTGAGCAAGCGTGGTGATTAACGCTCAATCCTTCTCCGTGTGAGAGGAGGCTGCAGCCCAGCAGTGGGACGATAAAAAGGCTGTAACGTGCTTTGAGTGCGTGAAGTATTTAATCAACCGCAAATATTTCAACAAAATAAAGTCGCCCCCGGGTGGGCTCGAACCACCAACCTTTCGGTTAACAGCCGAACGCGCTAGCCATTGCGCCACGGAGGCTGTGCTACTGAAATATGAAATGTGTCAAGACTGGAATTATTTGTACGTACATACTATTTTTTATCTTTATATGCGAATCTTGTGGGTTGACGAGGTCACATAGGCAGTCGCTCCTTGTAAAACACTGGTACTCAGCTGCATCTGGTCAGACTGGAAGCCGACCCCAACGTAGTTGGGAAAAGGCTCGGTAGATGATGATAGTCCAATCTTGCGCAAATTTTCTTCTGATGGTAAAAAAGTTCAAAGAGGACTTAGTTTTCGAATTTAGGACGGATTAAAAGTAAGGTACTTAACCTCGGGGCTGCGGGTTGTTCGAAAGAGTTTCCGCGGCCCTGGTATCTACATAAAAGGCCTACGACGGAACACGACGGTTTTTAGTCAGTAAGAGTTTGACACTCCCTCGCCGCTGCTAACCCACAGCGGGAGGGGTCATTTGATGATTTTTGACGTCGTTAAAAAAAAGGTACTTAACCTAGGCTATTGGTAATATTAAGATTAAACTACCAGTCGACTAAAAGTTTGCAGTCCACATTAAACAGTACTTAATACACACAATACATCAAAAGTATTACAATAAAATACATTATTTCTGTCCCTTATCATTTAACAATACATTATTGTCACATGATTTCCGATTACAAGCAAAAAGGTTTTTAAATGTTTTATTTTTATTCTCCTTAACAGCGGTTTAAAGGCTTGTATTTATTTTTAATGATATTGTAAATCAAAGTAAGACCTCGTGGCTAAAATAACAGGACTTTGAACAAAGGTTAAGCAACCCGGTGCGGTCGGTCAATGGATGGTCAACTGTCGTAAACGGTTCCTTCGAGTTTTGGAAGGCAATCGGCTGTCATTTGTATCTAGGTATTCAGAAAGTTGGAGGTCCATAAGAATATTCTATTCTATTCCTTTTAGGAAGTAGGTATTTAGGAATATAAAATCTGGCTGAAGGATTATTGGTAAGACTTCCCGCATTTTTGCGAAAACTATGTTCCCGTGATTTGACCCGCTTTCCTTCGAAACTATTTTACGCATCCGGATAAAAATAAGCCTGTTTCGTTCCTCAGGCTCTACACTATCTATGTACAAAATTTCATTTAAGACAATAGTTTTGCCGTAAAAGCCAGGCACACAGACTTTTAAGTTCAACAAAAGACATCAGTCATACTTCTTCTATAAAACCTCTCACTCTGAAGTCTCGATACCTGCCAATCCTTCCTCAAATCGATTGAAAACTCCATCGATACTTGATTCCGACTATTCGATTAACCGATGCACCCGTTCTCGATTGCACAAAAAAACATCGATTCGGAATCGTTCCGTATGCTACGTAAACCGTTTGGCGATCACCAATTGTTTCTTGCACCCCCAAAAATTCTTACACACTCTTACTACGTAGGCTATAGAGTTGAAAATCCCTTGGCATTTTGTTTTTCAGCGCCTGTTCAGTGGTGGTTTTTGTACGCAAAGATCGGGACGATTTGACTATCTCTTTGATTCCGTATTGACGTACTTTTGAATGGGATTTTGAAGAGAAACCGGGGATATAAGGTGACATCAAAAATTGGCTGAGTAGTACCTAGACCTAGATATACCGAGATATACATACAAGAAAAAAAAACTTCAGTTTGTAGAATATCAGTTGTACATAATATTTCTGAATAATTATAGTGAAATAATACCCTTTAAATTCCTGCTAAAATGGTTATGCTTCTTTTGATTACAAACTTATCCATATTAATCATTGTTTCTAATACTTATTTTAATTCTTAATTTTTAGTCCTGGTAGTAATTTATACAGTTAAAGGAAAACTTTAAAATGAAAACTGTGTAATGGCACAGAAATATATTCCATTCAAAGATTTAATTCTAACTACGCAATTAACCAATGCCAAACTAATTACAGCGAAGCCAAAGTTCAACAAACGTTCAAAATTAATCACGAAACACAATAACATTCAAAGATTATCTCAAAAAACTATAAAAATAAAAACTTTACCGCGCATTATCAGCCGCCATTTTAAACATCTCCAAATGTCATTAGCAATATAAATGAGTTTCGCGCCATAACGAACGTTGTGTTGCCACAATGGAAAATCATAAATCAACTGTCATTCTGATATTCGTTGAAAGAAGGTCCGTCAATGCTTTGGTGCAAACTTTTTAAAACTCTTAGAAACTTTTTTTGTTCGGCCACGTTTGATTAATTGTAAAAAAAGAGCAGTATGTAAGTTTTTTTTTGGAGTGTTTCAATGGGTATCTTTAGAAGTAAAGATCTTGACGGGATATGGTTAATATGTTATTTTCGAGCGCTAAGGTTTGCTGTTAAATTAAGTTTATACGTTTATTTATTGTCGAGTAATGTTGAAGTGCTTTCTGCGTTTTTGTTGGGCGTATAAAACGTCTTTCTTGGATCTTTTTGTTCTGAAGTGTTCTTAGGAAATACCAAGATTGTATTTTATAGAGTTGAGATTTGTGATTCGGTTACCTTTTAAGGAAGCCGGACATGTAGTTTCTTTGTTGTAAAAATGGCTCAATACGTATCTAATGTGAAATCAGTCCTTGATTCTCGCTTTTGTTAGGTTTTTCATTGTTTTGTTATTATTTTATGGAAGTTATGATTCTTTTAAGGTTTGATGTTCATCTGTCCTCTATCCTTGAAGTTTTGTTCACATTCTTTACAAATATAGATTGCAATAATTCTTTGTGTTGTGTGTGCGATGACATGTTATTCTAGTCTTGAAGTGTGACAAAAGCGTTGTGAAACCATTGTTCGATTTTTCATTGCAATTTTTGATCAAAGGAGTTTTATGTGCACTGCTGCATATGTTTGGACCTTAATATTATTAAAGCTCTAAATAATGAGTAATGTATAAGTACCTACTATTCCACTGTCAAAATGTATTCGACATTGAAATATATTTCGTTACGCCATTAAGTAGCCTGTCCTGAAAATATGCTAGTACATTATGTAGTACGGTAGACTGCACATCAGTGGTAACTGTCATGCACCTTAACTCAATAGTAATAAGTACGGTTTTCCTATAAAACTGTTACCACTGACCTGAAGTTGACTGTACATTCCCGTTGTCACCTACGTCCAGGATAACCACTTCCAACAATCAGTCAAAATGACGCCTGTTGCAGCCTTTTTATCGTCCCTCTGCTGGGCTGCGGCCTCCTCTCACACGGAGAAGGATTGAGCATTCATCACCACGCTTGCTCAATGCGGGTTGGTGATTTCAGACTTTATAGTCCAGGTTTCCTCAAGATGTTTTCCTTCACCTTTTTATCATCCATTGGTGTCCAAGATATACTTGGAAAGTACATATAAACTTAGAAAAGTTGCATTGGTACTTGCCTGACCTGGAATCGAACCCACACCCTCATACTGAAGATGTTGGTTCTTTACGACACTAGGCCATCACGACTTTTTACTAGGCCACCACGACTTTTTCGCCTAAATCTTATTTAACCTATTTCCAGGCTTTCAGACTATACTATATTCTGTGTAAAAAAACAGTATTTTTATGCATAAAAGCGCGACAGCCAGACAAGGTTAATTTCGCATTGAAGTAACGAAAGACTCACTCAGGGTAGCAGATTAACGAACGAACGAACGACCTACAGAAAACTATTCTCTGTAAATTGACTTCCCAAATACCTACAAAGGTACTACAAACTAAAATAAAATGCTACATGAACTTTATCTAGCATTCTAACCTGTTCCAATATAAGATCCAGGTCACCTGTCTAATATTAGAAGCTAAGAACGACTCGTCAGCTGACCAGGTCGTAAAGTTGTGGACGCCATCTTGAAAATTTAGTTTTAGGGGATAGATAGCTGGGGTTATTGAATATTTCAGTTATTGAGATATCCTGACATATTTATAAATTAATATATGTAAGTACCTACATTTGGTACGGGACGGTCTGTGTATGAATGACCATCTTGTCATGACGAGTTCCGCTGTGTTTCGGAAGGTACGTTCGAAGATCTTTGGCAGTCGTTAAAGGTAGTCAGAAGCCAGAAAGTTTGATAACCAGTCTTACCTAGGAGTACCTATCGGGTACATATATCTTATCATATACATATAAGTACCTATAGTATCGTAAAAATTGGTGAAGGGTGGTCGTTTTGGAGGCTGTCTTTTGTTTTTGACGTTCGAAAAGTGCTGATCCAAATTGACGTTTTTTGAGTTTGAGTTTTTTATATTTGAGAAATAATCAGATGCGCTCGCACAACAAAGTTAGCTTTATGTAAAGGAATATTATTTTTTAAAGCATAACTGATAAGCATGACTGTTAGTTTGCCACGAGTATGACACATCATGACGGCATGTAGCATGAAAACGTCTAAATAAACCGATACAAATCTCAATATGCCGAAATAAATTATATTGTTTTGTCTGTCGGTTTGTGTTTTCAGAATACTTTGTATGTTCCAAAGCATGTTGATAAGTATTCAAAACTACAATTGACAATACTACAAAAATACATTGTCTTACTCTTGCTGAAATTACTGGACTGATTTCGATAGCACACAAAGACCGTCAGGTGATATAACAAATAAGAGTATTTCTGTTTATCCATGCAAAAATATAACACTCACAATGCAAGCAAAACCATAGAGAAAAACTAGTTTGAAAATAAACATTTTCAAAGCGCCATCCAATCATTCACATACTATATACAACAATCAACAAAAGCCCGTAAAAATATTTTTACCCTGGCAACCCTTTCAATTCTATGAAAAGGAACAAAATTGCTTTGAATAGTACACGTTTCCGAACGTGAACATACTTCTCTATTAGCGCATGATCATTTGCCTAGCCTTTTCCCAACTATGTTGGGGTTGGCTTCCAGTAGGTATAATATGACTAGCTTCTGCCAGCGGTTTCACCCGCATGCCGTGGGAACTACTTCCCGTACCGGGATAAAAAGTAGCCTATAGCCTTCCTCGATAAATGGGCTATCTAACACTGAAAGAAATTTTCAAATCGGACCAGTAGTTCCTGAGATTAGCGCGTTCAAACAAACAAACTCTTCAGCTTTATAATATTAGTATAGATGTAATTGAGTAGGTAACATTGTTCCACTTGTAAATGTTGTAAAGCACTGGTACTCAGCTGCATCTGGTTATACTGGAAGCCGACCCCACCATAGTTGGGAAAAGGATCGGGACATGATGAAGGCAAAGTAGACCCTGCATCTGTTTGTGGAATCCTCTGCCTTATCGAGATGAGATACTGCAAAGTATGAGGCTTCCTCAAAATGTGACGCGTAGTAGCATTTTAGGGTTAAGTGTCAAATACGTTTTTTTGTAATAGGCTCTCGTCCGGTAACCGAAGATCGATTTTTTGAGGGAGGGAATTAGAATACACTGATAGCTGATAGCAATACGGCCTACAAAAAATCAGAACGATAAATGAAAGTGACATCACATAATACATATTTATTTTTTGGTCACACGTTTTTCCTGATGAACAACTATGATAAAGGATTATACCTAATTTTAACCAAGTTAGCTATCCAAGTATAGGTCAGTAGTGCCCGCTTCTATTCCTCGCCATAAAAATAGAGCAAACTTGAATAGAACAGAACATTTATTACCTGAATATCTTCGTTAAACCTTCACAAAAAAATAACCAAAACACAAAGTTAACTCAGTAAATAACATCTAAATAGAAATTAAAACGTCCTTCACACATACCAGGCCGTTATAATTAAGTTAAAACCAATTAAGACAAAAGAAACTTTAGTTCAAAGATTGATGGCTTAAGAACACGCCTTTTGAAAACCATTGTGTTACAAATGTTATAATTATTGTGTGTTCCATAAAAACGATCACGACTTTTATTCCGGTTACACGTCAGGGTGGCTTGTGGCTAACTCATAATCATCATCTCCAGAGCCTTTTCCCAACTACTTATGTTGGGGTCGGCTTCCAGTCTAACCGGATTCAGCTGGGTACCAGTGTTTTAGAAAAAGCGACTGCCTATCTGACCTCCCCAACCCACAAGATTCGCATATAAAGATAAAATACTATGTACCTACAAATAATTTCAGTCTTGACACATTTCATATTTCAGTAGCACAGCCTCCGTGGCGCAATGGCTAGCGCGTTCGGCTGTTAACCGAAAGGTTGGTGGTTCGAGCCCACCCGGGGGCGATTATATTTATTTTGCCGAACTATATGTTGTTACTTACCTACTTCATGCACTCAGAACTCGTTACAGCCTTTTTATCGTCCCACTGCTGGGCACAGGCCTCCTCTCACACGGAGAAGGATTGAGCATTAATCACCACGCTTGCTCAATGCGGGTTGCTGATTTCAGACTTTATAATCCAGGTTTCCTCAAGATACTTTCCTTCGCCTTTTTATCAGCCATTGGTGTCCAAGATAAATAAGCACTCAGAGAAGTATAATAAAATATTAAGATAGCCATTCTCATTCACTCGCATATCTCGTTTTACACGAAGCGACTGCCTTTCTGACCTCCTCAACCCAGTTACCCGGACAACCCATGCAATACCCCTTGGCAAGACTGGCATCAGACTTACAGGCTTCTGACTACCTGTAACGACTGCTTAGTATGTTAAATGACAGCAGAAATACGTCAATACCAAAAAAAGTTGACGAACCATGTTGACAGTTAACCCTAAAATGCCTACGCGTCATATTTTGAGGCTGCCTCATAATTTGCGGTATCTCATCTCGATAAGGCACAGGATAACACAAACAGCCTCGGGCCCTGCCTTGCCTTTCAAACTCTATGGCTTATTCATGCGATACTCTATGGTAACGTAATGGCTTGGTAGGGAACGCTGTTCATTGGACGAATTTTGTGAGCGACAATTTTTACAGGAATGTGTGTTAGAACGAAATTAAAAAAGTAGGTATGTATTTACAATGTTGGTGATAAATATTAACAGCCTCACTTATAAACGGGAATTAAATAATAAGTAATACTTAGGGGCTGTTTAAGAAAATTCTTACTTATAAACGTTGCTTAATGTCATGCTTAATGTCAAACATGTCTTAACTAACGTTTAATCACTACTTAAGGCTTTAAGTAGTGATTAGTTAAAATGTTGCTTAGAAGGTGATTAGAGATTTTTATAAGTAAGGGGGTAAGTGGTTATGTTTAGTACAATTTGGTATGTAAGTACTCGTACCTAGACAAAAATATCATGCGTCCTTCTTTTCATAAAAAGGAGTTTGTGCCTAGCAAGCTAAATAGGAGACTTTGTATGAGTAAAAAATCGCCCAGGATATAGGTACATAAATATAAATTACTGATATTAGAAATAAAAATAATACATCATATTTATACATTGTTATAATTTACCCTTTGTGTCCTCAACTGTCAACACAATCTTATAAGACTGAGGATGAACTTTTATATTTCACAAAAACACTCTTAAATGTACCTGTACTAGCAACATATGTATATTATATGACAAAGTTTTTCTTTTATTTAATACACAAACATTAAAAAAAAACTAACTTCTATCTCTTCTAGCGACTTTTACACCCCATCCTTGCTAACAAAATCGCATCATGAACAGCGCTCTTTACCTGTCGGGCTAACCTGCCCATCTTGCGATGTGCGATCTTAATATTATTTATGTTAACTACACAGGTACACACACACATACGGGCAGATCTCGTAAATCTACATAGCTTTGGAACTACAGGTGGCTTTACCGACTGCTGAAAAGTGTATGTATGTGTTTAATAGTAGGTATTTTGTAATAGGTGAATCACTACATAGTATAAAACAAAGTCGCTTCTTCTGTCCCTATATCCCTTTGTACGCTTAAATCTTCAAAACAACGCAACCGATTTTCATGCGGCTTTTTTTAATAGATAGAGTGATTAAAGAGGAAGGTTTATATGTATAATAACATACATTAAATAGTGGAGACATACTGTTATCCCGTGCGAAGCCGGGGCGGGACGCTAGTCTTAGTAATTTAAGGTGGACAGACGACTTTATAAAGGTCGCCGAAAGACGCTGGATGCAGGTCGCCTCCAACAGGTATCTGTGGAGATCTAAGGGGGACGCCTATGTTCAGCAGTGGACGTCCTATGGCTGAGATGATGATGATGAATCTTTTAATCATTTTTGGTATGTTAGATACTTTTGGCTACGTTGGTCTAGTAATCGCAAGCGCGACAGCTTTGCACAGAGTCTCGGGTTCGACTCCCGGGTCGGGCCGAAACAACTATGTGGGCCGTAAGAAACTTTCACAAAGCAGCCCGTAGTCTGGAAGTTGGTTATTGATACACCCGTGCATCGGAGAGCACGTATATACGGTACTATACATAATATTACTCAGTCATTGACAATTTGCTTATCCTTAAAAAGGACGGTAACAATAGCAGCGTTTTACCTGAAATAAAACGCATATTAAATACTTACCTTATTTGAAGCTTACTAGTTTGAGATAGGCACCTACGTGTTTTCCGCTTTTATCTCCGTCCTTTTCTACCCCATATCTTGCATCTCTCTCGCACATCGACCAGTTTCACTCCCCACCAGGCAGGAGGCGACGAGTGTTCTCGGCGGCCACAGTTCGTCATTGAGTCGAAAACACCAGGCAGAAATTAAAATGTAAGCTTCAAATAAGGTAAGTATTTAATATGCGTTTTATTTCAGGTAAAACGCTGCTATTAAATTCTTGACCGTTATTTGAAGCTTACTAGTTTGAGACGTGTTTGTTATCGCCTGGTGGAAGTGGACGCCAATGTGAGCAAAAGCACAATGAAATTGTGTATGTAAATAGGTACTTAGGTACACGAGTAATCACATGTAAGTATGTGTATTGCGTCCTGGAATACTAATGTAATAAAAGTTAACTGGTACTGGTACTCAGCTACATCCTGTTAGACTGGAAGCCGACCCCAACATAGTTGGGAAAGGGGCTCGGAGGATGAGTAATAAAAATTAAAAGAGAGATGCAAGAACAAAAGCAAAATTGATTTCATTTTCTAATAGTAATTAACAAAAATATTGCGATACTTCTTAATAACAATAGTAACAAAAATATAGACATTAATCAGCTGGATTAATTAAATAATCGAGATAACTTGCTACTTCTATTTAGTGGGTATCTTTCTCTTCTGTAAAAATGGGCAAATGTATTGCCTGATCGCCAATTACCCTTGGCTAATATATCGTCCAAAGGTATATTGTCAACACAGATTTTGACGCTACCGCCGAGTGGAAGCTTCCTGGAGTTGTAGTTATTCCTGCCTCTTTTAACAATGTCTTAATCCACCCGCAATCATCGTTCGGGTGCCTGCCTTTGGTTGGCCTCTAACGGATATAAATAAATTTAAGGAATTAGCCGATGTCCGTCTATCTTCTAACAAGGCTTTAGTCTTTCTGACCCAATACACTGGACTTAGATTTATATTTTCCTGATTATCTATCAAACAACAACCCGACTGCCTATGACTAGAACTGTCGGTCTTAGAGCCAAAGACTGGCCATAAAATTAAATTATCTTTGTTGTTTTTGAAATGTTCTGGGTCTATTGCAAGCAAGGAAAGATCATGGACTCGCCTTTCCGAAACAAGCTAGCAAAAGAAAGAGCAGCAGTGTGCCTGGAAGTTGCAAAAGGATTATTCTTGTCTACGTTTACTGCACTTAAGTAGGTTACCAATTGGTCAATATTCCAGATGGACGGCTTCCCGGGGAACAGGTTTGCTCAGCGCCATTGATTTTAAAATGTGTCCGACTAGAACGTGTGAACCTAGCTCTCCAGTGGTTTCTGCATTGCATAGTGTAGCTATAACTGACTTGTGTAATAAAATAGTATTGTATGCTAGTTTATTTACTATGTGTAAGTCCGCAAAAAAAATTGGTTAAGTATAGGTCCAAATAGGGATTCAAGGATTCATAGGATCCAATTTCATACTTTTCGCCCCAATTTAACCATCGACTCCAAGCTGATTGATAAGTCTTGCGTGTGGATTGAAGAAGACTTCAGTCGGAGAGACTCCTTGTCCCTCCCCCCCCCTTCCCATTTCCTTGACCTTGGCAGGGGGTATCCCCGTTGCTGTGTCTATCGGTTTCTGCTCGAGGTTCATCAGTGTGTAGGGTACTGCTAATGATCGGGACTTCAAATCTGCTCGCCAAAATACCTGGTGCCACCGAAGGAACTACTATGAGATTAACTCCCGTTCCTGAATTGAGATGACTGAGGACCTACGGTATAAGGTAAGGTGGCGGTAATACCCATGCTAGCGGGTAAGTCCAAACTTGAGAAAAAGGGCATCGTGGAACCCCGCTTTCGGGTCCTTCAGATCTAGGGGCACGTAGTACACAACTATGTATCCCTGGGCTCGCTTCGAGGCAAATAGGCCCACTGCTGATACAAGATGCCCCTCCGGTGGAGGTTTGTGTCGGGAGAGATGGTCTGCATGACTGTTGAATAGGGCTGGTATATGATTCACGACGTGATAGATTTGATACAGCTCGAGATAACTGAATACTTTGTACGTCAAGTTCGGTAGGCTCCTTGATCGGGTGCCACCTTGATTTCTTAGATATGACACTACAGTCCCATTTTTGCATTGAAAAATGGCTGTTGATCTCCTTAGCAACTCGCCGTGATTATCCAGTTAATACTGCAAGCATCTCTTTCAGATCGCAGTGAAAGCCTTTTTCTCTCTTGTTCCATGAACCCATTACGGGAGTTCCGTTCAGTTGTGCCCCCATCCTACATCGGAGGCGTCCGTGGTTATAAGGTGACAGGGAAGTGGCGTATGAATATCCAAGGTTTGGTGGCAGCTGACCAGCCACCACTTTAGATCTGCTAAGGCATCTGCTGGTAGGTTCAACATTGCTATACTCCATTCACCGGGCCGTGAGCCCACAATGTAACCAAAGAATGACACTTTTCAAAATGGTGGGTATAACCCGACCGATGACAAAAACGTCACATTTTTATGTAAAATGTTCTTAGTATCTGTGGTCTTCAATTAAGTAGGGTTCTATGTATGACAGTCAAGACTTCTAGGTTCCTTTTACATGTAAACGATTTACTACATATTTAATTAAAATTAAGAAAACAATTTACGGCATTTATTATATTTGATTTCAAATAAGTTTGAAAAGATTGCATAAGTGTATTTATGTGTGCAATAAAGAATAATAATAAGTTCCACAGACATCGTTCTAAAATAAAATTTCTAATGTTGTCAGTATATTACTTTCGTCGTTATTTTTATAAAATATGATCATTACTTCAATCGTGACTTATAAGAACCCTTTTTATGGTTTGTTCACCGTTTGGCTCACGGTTCCATGAATAGGGTAGGTATAGATTGCTGTTCAACACTGCATTGAGGAAAATGAGGAGAGCCCGGTAATGCAGTCTGCCGTATGGGACAACAAAAACTTGCGAAGTTTAAAAGTCCTATCAAGCTATGCAGGTCTTCTAAGTTTGTCGTGCTGTTTGTCACGTAGTGCGTTTTGTCATTATCTTGTTGATAATGCTTGCGATTTATTCACTTGCCATCCAAAACGTGGTGCAAATGATCCCAAAGTAGGCGAATATATCTTGGTGAGCCACCAGAAAATCGAGATACACAATTATAAGTAACCCTTGAGTTTTCAAAGTTTGAGCCACCCAATTGGTCACTGTGGCGAAGGTCTTGGGTGCCGTGCTTAAGCCAAATGGTAGGCACGTAATCTGAAGCAGTCTTCTTCTGTATACTAGTCGAAGAACATGTCTGTGACCTTCGGCAAACGGAAGGTAGAAGTAAGCCTGGGCGAGATCCACTTGCACAGCCATTCGTCTTTCTGAAGAAACTCTAGCACCCGAAAAACATTTATTAAACTGAAGGGTTCCGTAATTATGAACTTGTTGAGAACCTTGACATTGAGTATTGGACGGTTCTTTCCGTCGCCTTTCGGGCACAAGAAACATATTGGAAAGAAAGCTGGCAGAATTTGCAGCTATCAATAGAACTTTTTGTTTTATCATTTGGGATATGACGACATCCATCTCTTTGGACTCTCTGGTCAAATCTGGCATTATCTATCAAAGGTGGCTTTTGGCCAATGGTATCCGATACCCAGTTATTATTTTTGACAAGAAAGGCGGAGCTCCCATTTCTTTCCATTGGTCTTGATATAATGTTAGGCAACCCGCCTCGAAAGTCATAACTTACGTGCCTTGTTGGACGCATCAAAGTCCGCCTGCGGTCCTGGACGCTTTGTTTCGTCTGTTGGACATGGTTCCTATTGTAATTTACTCGTGATGTCCCAAGGGAGCCTTCAGAGTTTTGCGTCACACGCGTCATTCAGCGTGAGTGTGATTACCATTTCCCTTCGAGGGAAGGTTATAATGGCGACTCTTCGAAAGTCGATCCAAATAGCCACCCTGCGAGGGTAGATTGCAATGATGGTACGACCCGCAACATGCATGATTGGTACCCTGCGAGGGTCCGTGATAATGAGCCGACCCCTGCGGGGGGTGGCTAGTATACTTACTGGTCCCTGCTTTGTAATGATGCTGCGACTCGCAAAATGCAAGATTGGTACCCTGCGCGGGTCCGTGATAATGAAACGACCCCTGTGGGGGGTGGCTAGTATACTTACTGGTCCCCACTTTGTAATGATGCTGCGTCTCGCAACATGCAAGATTGGTACCCTGCGCGGGTCCGTGAAAATGAGCCAACCCCTGCGGGGGGTGGCTAACATACTTACTGGCAGTCCTAGGCGGAGCGTACCAAGTCTTTCAAGGCCGAAAAGCATCACACGCCGAGATAATGAGCCGACCCCTACGGGGGGTGGCTAACAGACTTACTGGCAGTCCGAGGGGAGCGTACCAAGTCTTTCAAGGCCGAAAAGCATCACACGCCGAGATAATGAGCCGACCCCTACGGGGGGTGGCTAACAGACTTACTGGCAGTCCGAAGGGAGCGTACCAAGTCTTTCAAGGCCGAAAACCATCACACGCCGTGATAATGAGCCGACCCCCATGGGGGGTGGCTAACAGACTTACTGGCAGTCCGAGGGGAGCGTACCAAGTCTTTCAAGGCCGAAAAGCTTTCTTGACACCATCAGCCCTCTTCAAGTGCGGTAGTGATCAGTCCGAACTAAGGAGATGCTGGTTGGACCGCACCTCACGCCATTCTTTTTTGTCAAACCGTTGAACGCCTTGCAGGATTGAACTAGGGCCACAGGTGCCTTAGGAACTTCGGGCTTGCTTTCTTTTCCATAGTCACGTGCACGGGCTGTGGTAGCTTTATTATTTACCGCATCTGTATTTGCTTTATAAGTCACTCATTCTGAAAACAAATTACTGAAAAAAAAAGTACACGGAAGAAACTCGTGACAAAAAAAGGGGTAGATGTACAAAATATTAACACTTAATTTCGCAAAATCGAATATCGAACGGTAAAACCGTTAACAAATTGTATAAAATATTATAAACTCACCTGTGTTCTGCGAGAGCACTGAGTTTATTTTTCAACGAAATACTACAGCGGTTGGTTAGACCAACCTTCTCGGGCGGAAAACAAGACGCCAATGACGAACTGTGGCCGCCGAGAACACTCGTCGCCTCCTGCCTGGTGGGGAGTGAAACTGGTCGATGTGCGAGAGAGATGCAAGATATGGGGTAGAAAAGGACGGAGATAAAAGCGGAAAACACGTAGGTGCCTATCTCAAACTAGTAAGCTTCAAATAACGGTCAAGAATTTAATAATATTTTTGCCAATAAAAAACTGCTTTTAACAAAATTAAACAATAAAAAATGTGACACTAATAAAAAAGTAAAAACTCAGCATTAAGTATTAACAGATGTGGACAGCAAAGATAATAAAAAAAACATAACAAAATACGAGTTAATAAAAATAAAAAAAACGCCCTCAAAAGCATTTTTTCGACGATTTGAAAACATTATTAATATTAGCGTCATTTCTATTTATAACTTGACTACTTCAAATAGGACTGTAGAAAGTGCTTTTGAACTATTTTATACATATATCGACTTTGGTATTTCGTTATGTGTACTAAATATTTTTTTCTAGAGGCTGTTTTTTAATTAATAGATTTTAATATTGAAACTGAAAGATATCAAACCTTTAATTTAATTACTGGCGGTTTCCCGCGGTTTTATTACCCGTAATGAAATATACCTAACACTAAAATATTTTCTTAAATCTGTTCAGATGTTCGCAGCAAACAAAAAAATTGTTTTCGCTTTAGCATATTATTATTTAAATTATACATTATATACAAAAAAAATACATATTATAAGTATATAAATTGATAACTATCTGAATAATAACAATGGAGTGGTTTTCAATACATTGTATTATGTGTATAAATTAAATTAAACGTCCAAAAACCGTTAAACCTTTTATCGTTGTAATAGTTTACTTATAACAAAAGAACTAAAAGGTTATGAGAATTACTATAATTTGTGTAAATCTATCTAATATTTTAGCGATAGCCATCGATATGACTAAGTTTTTTAGGGTTCAACAGTTTTTGAAAAGTTATAACTTTATATGCGAAGGGAGGAAAGAATATAAAAAAAAATATAAAAAAAATACGGTCGAATTCAGAATCTCCGATTTTTGGGAAGTCGGTTAAAAACTAGCTTCCGCTCGCAGCTTCGCCAGCATGGTGTGTTGATATAAAGCCTATGTGTTAATCCATGGTATGACCTCAGATATCATGGTATTTCAACCAAATTGATCCAGCCGTTTTACGTGAAATAATAACAAACCCACATCCCAAATAAAAAAAAAAGATTTTCAGTTTATATATGTGCGCGATCGCCTTACGTTTGGCTGAACCGATTTTGATGCGGTTTTCAGCAGACTATCTGTCAGATTTAGGAGAAGGTATGAGGTGTATTATTGAAGGCTAAAAGAGTTTTCATTATTGAACTAACACGACGGACGGAACCCTCAAAAAAATAAAATCCAAGCTTGACCAATATTTTTTTGTTAACTTAATACTCAGTTTATTGATTGTATAGGTCACGCATGTATGACCTTTAGTCGGCCATCTTAATATCACTGTCATCAATACCTTAATTTATTGGTGTATTGACATCAATTTTGTGGATTTTCAAATGAGGTTTCTATGGTATATTTTATTTGTAAAAACGCTGATTCTACTCTTAAATGCTTGGTTTTATAGTCGACCCGTAACTTTTTTAGATGTAAATAAAATATATTTCGTAGCTGTCTATAAAAACGAAATGCACCAAAACAATGTATTTTATATAAGTACACGTGTTTTGCAAATTCATGTACGTATGTAATAAACTATCGAAGTATTTAAGTATTTTCTGAGACTAAAAGTTAAGAAAATCGTCTAGATTAAATCGACGTCCTAATAATTTCTTTTTTCAAATTCAGGTTTTGACTAGAACTTAAAGCAACACTAACCTTACAATTAATATTTATTTGATACCTATAAAAAAGTGAAAAATTACGTCGTTATCCTCAACAGGAATTTTCACACAAAACTTAAAAAGTAGGTACTTTATAATTTTGTAGTCTAACAACCTACTTTTTTATGAAAAATCTTTTTAACCCGCTCGAACTTATACAAAATAATCAGCTAAAGTAAACTGACCTATATTTCAGCTACAGTTCATTAGCAAAGGCACAGACTTACTTAATAGTTACTACGTAAGCAAAGGTAGAAACATTAAATCTTAGGAATATAATATTGTGAGAGAACATTTACAGAATCCTAACTAATATTAAAAATGTGAAAGTACTCTGTCTGTCTGTTTTTTCTTCACGCCTAAACTACTGAACCGATTTGTGTGAATTTTTTTACATACATAGTTTGGAACTTGAGAAAGGATATAGGATAGTTAGATAGATAGATAGGAAAAAAAATATTTTTATTAAATATATATATATATATATATATTCCGCACATATATAGCGCTATCTATTGGTCAAACCAAAAGTCACTATTCCACGCAAACGAAGTCGCGGGCAAAAGCTAGTAACACACTAATTGCAATTTATAGTCATCACTATCCATTAACTGTTAATACAGAATACTATGAAAATTGACCTGAAATCTAAACTAATAGACATTTTCAATAATCCTGATTAGTATTATAAATGCGAAAGTAACAATGCCTGTATCTGTCAGCTTTTATGACAAAACAAAATACTGTGGAGTCTAAACCAATAGATATCTCTACTAATATTATAATTGCGAAAGTAACTCTGTCTGTCTGTTACGCTTTCACGTCTGAACAACTGAACTGATTTTAATAAAATTTGGTACAGAGATAGAGTTGACCTTGAGAAAGAACATAGGATAGTTTTATCTCGGACTTTTGAAGAATTCTGCGAAAGCTGCGGGCGGAAGCTAGTTTTCAATAATCCTTATTAATAGTACAAACGCTAAAATGTCTACATGTCTGTCTTTCTTTTCGCTATCACGTCAAAACTACTGAACTGATTTAAATGAAAGGTTGTATACAAATAGTCTAGAGCCTGAAAAAGGAGTAAGGATCCTTTTTATCCGACTGCTGAAGGTTATTCCTTTGGGATGTGGGTGAGACCACGGGCAACAGCTATTTATGTATTTACTTATACATATTTTGTAAAAAAAATATATGTGATACATACTTCAGAAACACAAGGAAAATGCTTTCATGTTATGATGCGGAATAGATGTTACACCTTCCAAGAAATATTATTAAATATTAATAGAAAATTGAAAAAAAAACGTCACATATTTTTTCTTCTTTTCACAAAAACAGTAAACATTGCTTAAAGTGTAATACAAAAACAAAGTCTCATTTCTTTGAGTATTTTTCCAGTCGATAGGAATGAGGAAAAAAACATAATTATAATTAGGTATTAGTAAACTGTTGTTCATTTTATAATAATTGAAATGTTTTTGTAAATGTCCTTGCTTGTCGTTTTAGCCGAAAGACGTCCACCGCTGGACAAGGGCCTCCCCAAAGGTTCACCACTTTGCTAGATCTTCAGCAACCCGTCCATCTAGTGAATGGTTTAAAAAACCGGCCAACTGCAAGTCGGACTCGCGCACGAAGGGTTCCGTACCATTATTTATAAAACCGTAACAACACCCCAAAATATTTGAGTACTATTTGAATACTAGTTTTCAGTATTTGTTGTTATAACAGCAACATAAATACATCATCTGTGAAAATTTCAACTCTCTAACTATCACGGTTTATGAGATACAGCTTGGTGACAGACGGACAGAGGAGCGAAAACAATAGGGTCCCGTTTAACCCTTTGGGTACGGAACCCTAAAAAAGACTCCAATAATTTACCCAAAAACCCTCTCGTAAGTTTGACAAATGCTGTGCGCAAACGCAAGATAATCGCGCATAAACATACATGCAGGTCAAAATAACACCTCCCTTTTTTGAAGTCGGTTAAAAAACGGTCGTCGAAGCGTCCAATTTAAACTAACAGTGTAATACTAAACAACGACCTTAATTATTGACCAGCAAAGTTATAGAGCCATTAAAGTGAATTGCTTTTCTGCAAAATGTTTAATTTATAGTTGTTTATTAAGAGCGCTGGGGGTGAAGTTGTCAAGTTATATCTATAGTCGTTATTTTTTTAATTTATATTTTAGAATGATTGAAGCATCTGGTTTTGGGCTGTTTTTATAGTAAATACACTCAGCGGCACGGAATCTGGCCCAAACACATTTGAGCCTTATAACCATTATTTAAATGAAAAATCTGAAGTTTTATTTTAAAATTGTTTAATTTACTCATTTTCCAAAAGAAAATGACTAACAAACAACAGAATTGTGAGGATTTTCATTAAGTTTCATTGAGTTAGAAAACAGAGTCCTTACCGCAATAATCACCATAAACTTTTTCAATTCAACATTTTTAACAAAACAGAAAGTTATCGAATTTTAATAATGGGTGTTTCTTCCTCTTGATCTGATGACTGCCTGCATACGATCTGGCATGCTCTGGAGGATGTTTTTTATCTCCACCTGAGAGATCTCCTTTCAGGCAGCTACCAGCGCGGTTTTCAGTTCACTAAGAGTCCGTGGTGGGTTACGACTTGCTTGGACCTGTCTTTTAAGCATGTTCCAGACATGTTCTACAGGATTCATGGCTGGGTTTCTTGCAGGCCAGTCCAATTTTTGAATACCGACCTCAAACAAGTAATCGGTTACTCAAAGAGCTGCGTGAGGTCAAGCATTGTCCTGCATTATACGAAATTCTTCACTTCCTATGAATCCCTGACAGGGTAAAACATGATTTTGAAGGTTCTCTTCAATATACCGCACTATTGTCAGACGATTTTCGACAACCAATAATTCAGTACGGGCTTCTGAACTTATGCCTCGCCAAACCAAGATGGACCCACCATGAAAACCGACTGTTTGCTTGGTAGTGGTGGGAAGAAACCATTCTCCGCGCTTTCTCCATTCACATTCACGGCCGTCTGGAGCTCTTAAGACGACTTTGCATTCATCGGTCCATAAAATTTTACTCCATTGGTCATGCGTCTAATTTGCATGTTCTCTTGCAAACCTAAGTCTGGCTATGCGATAGTGCGGGAGAAGTTCCGGGCCTCGAGTTGGTCTTCGAGCACGCAGATCCCGTTCCTCCATCCTTCTTCTTAATGTGCGCTTACTGACATCGACTTCTCTTGCTGTTTGCAAAGGCTAGCGTATCTCTAACGCAGTGAGAAACCGATTTTTCATTATTTCACGTACGATAAATCGGTCGTCGTGCGCCGACGAACACCTTATACCCCCACTTTCTGGTCTTCTTGTGTAAAGGCCAGTCTGGTCATACATTTTCTATGCATATCTTTAACTTGTACGCGGTGCACTTAAAGTTTCAACCATCTTCCGCTGCTTCTACCCTTGACGTCTTAGCAACACTACTTGAGCAACTTAAGCTGCAGTAAGGGTAATTTTCAGATCAAATTGTGATAAAAAGAGAAACAAAAAACGACCATAATCATAAATTTTTTTGGAACGTGCTTAGTACTTCGGCAATTTCTATCCGAATTTAAACTTAACTTCCTGATTTGTGTTCCAACAACGGAATCTGTTTCTAGTGTTACAAAAATTAAACAGACACACATTTTTCTGTATTTTAATTAACAATTATGAAAGGACTGACAATATGTCATATGAAATTAGAATTTACAACAGCTATCTGGCCTGATATCTACTTGTATTTGTTTGGGCCAAATTCCGTGCCGCTGAGTGTAAAATGTGGCACTTTGTTGCCATAGATTTTTATTGTTGTCGCACTGTAGAACTTAGAATACAAATATCTGTAAAGGAGAAATAAACTCTCATCCTAATAAATGTAACCTCACTAAAGCGAATTAAATATGATATTAGGTACCTACTAATTATATCTGTACTCTCTACGAGCAGGGCATAGTGAAACTCAACATTATATACTAACACTTTGTAACCTACCTATGTACACAGAATAAAGAGCTTTGACTTTGACTTTGAAATAACCTATAATAAGGAACTAGGTACTTTTTGGCCCGTTTTGAAAATTTTCCCATTTTGGCCCATTTATCGAGACATGCTAAATGCTACATTGAACTACTTACCAGTAACCACAGTCGCATAAAAAGTAGCCTATATTAATAGATATAGCCTATATACAAAAAGTAGCCTATATTAGTAGATATAGCCTATATACAAAAAGTAGCCCATATATGTACATATTTAAACCGGTGTTTAAGTACAATACAGGTAGTGTCTTTTTCCTTTTTAACATTAGTAAGCATAGTTACTTATCACTTTCAACCACAAAACCGATTCCAATTTAATGACTAAACTGATCAATATATTTTTACAATAAACAAAGAACCTTGCTGACCCCGTGCTATACCCCGATGGCTCAGTAATGATATCAGTAGTTTGCATCCCGGCATCGAACCTGTAACATTTAGAGGTGCTAATTTCAACCTCATCATCATCTGCCGTGCCTTTTCCCAGCTATGTTGGGGTCGGCTTCCAGTCTAACCGGATGCAGCTGAGTACCAGTGCTTTACAAGGAGGGACTGCCTATCTGACCTCCTCAACCCAGTTACCCGGGCAACCCGATACCCCTTGGTTAGACTGGTGTCAGACTTACTGGCTTCTGACTACCCGTAACGACTGCCAAAGATTTTCAATGTCAGCCGGACTTACAGTACTGCATTGCCACTACGACTTTTTCATGTCCAATTTAACTATACTGATCAATATATTTTTACAATAAGCAAAGAACCTTGCTGACCCCCCGATGGCTCAGTAATGACATTAGTTGTTTGCATCCCGGCATCGAACCTGGAACATTTAGAGGCGCTAATTCCAACACCGTAATGCATTTTATGATGTAGCTACAGAGTTAGAAAGGTGGTAGAGGGGACGTTTTATTGCATCAAAATTAAAGACAGCTGAATTAGAAATGAATGGAGATAATGAAGAGTTTTTTTTTAATACTTATACTCCATTTAGGTTATACACTAAGCAGAAGTTAAAAACTACTCTTTTAGGTGTACCTTTTGTATTAAATAAATACAAAACATGATTATATTCAAGCTAGATTGAGTGGAGTTTTAATGATAATGAACAGAGTATGGACCCTTATTTTTTTTGTTTGTTTGTACCATAAGGGTTAAAAACCTAATGAAGCAATTAAAAAACAATGTTGGGAAGCTACACAATCCCCAGGTGACATAGGCTATATATTTTACCTTAGGCTATGAATTTTCCACAAGATGCGATTAAAACTGCGGGAAACAGTTTAAACTGAATTCCATAAACATTGATCAGGCAGTAAAAGTTAAGCCGTAGCTACCTGGTAAAAATCTTTTTACAAACAAGTAAAACCGACTACCAAAACCCTTCTCCCAACTCTGTAAAATACTTTAAAAAACTTAAACCACATCAAAATAGCTTCAAAACTGAGAACTTCTACGTTGAAAAGAAAAAGTATTTTCTTTACATACATATTTATTTTAAACCTACATATAGGCATATCCACTTCTATTCTTACCATAGTCTGTGGTAGGTAACATTTGGCGCGGAGCATCGCTTTGGGTAAATATTTACGTATGAGTCACGGTGCCGCGCCGCTAAAACGACGCTTATAGCACCTTCTAGTAATGTAGCAGGCTGTGTTAAAATGGTGTGTTAAGATATGATAATGTATTGTATGTATGTTATTATCTATTATACTTTTAGATTATATAGGAATATATTTAAAGCTAGAATAGTTCGAAAGTACACAAAGGGCTACAGAAGTTACACGGTGGGTTTCATCCAGTATAAATCTGCAATTTTCTTACGTTGCACCCACAGCGGGTGGTCAGTTGATGATTTTCCACAAAAATAAATACTTATAGGTCTAAAAAAGATAATAAGTTTGTACATAAATCCATCATTTATCCAAAAATACAGCATTTCGATTTAAAAATAGTTTTCGTAAGTCAAAAAGATGGAAAAAAATATACCTATCAGAAAGACAGCGCCATTTTAGTCACCCACTGAATAAAGGCGGGTAACGTGCCCGTTTTATAACTAAAAGGCTATCGGCCGATCAGTCAATATGGTCTGATGTCAGAACGATATCATAAAAACTTTGTTTCACATTTTATTATTCACTTCTCACGAATGAAAAAGTACTTCGTAGTCGTTTTTACCTACCTAGTAGTGTTTTAGCATGAAAGCACTAAGTACACACAGAGAAATTAACTTAGGTATAATATTTATAATGTTAGCTGTTAACAGCGATTTTACCTGTGTCTCGAGCAAACTGCAAACACGAAAAAAAACTAAAAGAGGGTCTATGGTATCTCTATAGTCTAAAAGCGGCATTTTCTCCATGAAAAGCAGCAACCTCGAAAAAGACTGAAAAGAAAAAAGAGCGCCTGCCTATCTGCCCTCCTCAACCCAGTTACCCGGGAAACCTAATACTCTAAGGCTGGTTGTCAGGCTTACTGGCTTCTGATTACCCGTAACAACTGCCAATAATGTTTAAATGACAACCGGGACCTGCAGTTCTTCGTGCCCTTGGTCATGGTCATTGGTGTCCAAGATATTCTACAGTGTGTAACTCGATTTAAGCACCCTATAATTCATAACTACGAGACTTCAAGATTGATGAAAATCCGCTTACTGACCAAATGACATTCATATAAATAAAACTATTTATACACTAGACGTTTCCCCGCGGTTTCGTCCACGTCCCATATAAACTACTGCCCGTACCGGGATAAAATGTAGCCTATGTTACTCGAGAAGAGTGTAGCTTTTCAGCAGTGAAAGAATTTTTCAAATCGGTTCTGTAGTTTCGGAGCCTTTCGGGTATAAAAAAACAAATGTATCTTCTTTATTATATTAGTATAGATAAGTAAATCTATTGAATAATTCGCCGATAACTGCTCGTATGTTTGTCTGTTGATCATGATTTGAATAATTTAATAAATTTAGTATTATTGCCTATACTTATGTTAATTATGTGGTGATGTAGAGTTTTTCGATATTTAGGGTTCCGTATGTTTTGTTTAAACCATTCAATACAGAAAGTTTTTTTGTATGTATCGCTGCCTAAGAAAGTAAAGGTAGATTTTAGAAATGTTTCTCTAGTAAAAAGTTATATTTTGTAGTACTTATGATTTCCCCCTAAAGTCATCATCTGCCCAGCCTTTTCCGAAGTATTAATGAATGCAGCTGAGTGCCCGTGTTTTGATTTGACTTTTACCAGTAATACTTGGGAAAAGCGATACCTCTTGACGATCTGGTTGTCAGATTTTCTGGTTTCTGACTACCCGTAACAACTGCCAAGGATGTTCAATGACAGCCGGGACGTATAGTTTAACGTGCCCTACGGAAACACAGTCATTGATGTCCAAAATATACTTAGAAAGTACATACAAACGTAGAAAAGTTGCATTGGTACTGGCCTGACCTGGAATCAAATCATTTTTTCAATGTAAAAATATTCAAACCATACGGAACCACACTAAAAAATTGTCTAAACCAATTACAATATTCGTTTTGATTGGTAAAATCGAACGTATATGATAAAGTCGCATGAACTAGCGACCGCCCGTGGAGAGGAGCCTAATATAGCTAATTATGTTGATTTCTTGTATATTAACATACATTTTCATGATAATAGTTTGTCTGTTTGTTAATGAAGTGATACTGGTATTAACGAGGCAGATCTTGTCATCGAATTGAAGTCGCAGTGGCCTAGTGGATAAAGAACCAACCTCTCAAGTATGGGTTCGATTCTAGGTCAGGCAAGTACCAATGCAACTTTTCTAAGTTTGTATGTACTTTCTAAGTTCATATATCCTAGACATCAATGACTGTGTTACGGAGGGCACTTTAAACTGTAGGTCCCGGCTGTCATCTATACTAATATTATAAAGCTGAAGAGTTTGTTTGTTTGTTTGTGTGTTTGAACGCGCTAATCTCAGGAACTACTGGTCCAATTTGAACAATTCTTTCGGTGTTGGATAGCCCATTTATCGAGGAAGACTATAGGCTACTTTTTATCCGGGTTCGTGCAAAGGTTCCCACGGGATGCGGGTGAAACCGCTGGCAGAAGCTAGTTGATCATACAAGAAGGAATTTGCGTTAACCATCACGCTAGCTCAAGGTGGATCGACAAGTACAGACTACAAAGTCCAGGTTTTCCCAAAATGTTTTCCTTCTCTTTTACTCAGTTACTGGTTTCCAATTCGAAGTTTTGTTCGAGAAAAACAGGAAATTAAATAAAAATAGAAATAAATATGTGACACCATCAATGAGAAGTGTGAGATATTAAAAGCCAAAAAAACTTATAATTCCACACCAAATTTCATCCAAATCGATTCCGCCGTTTTACCGTGACAGACAGACAGACTTACACATTTATAATAGGATTATTAAACACATCTTTTGGAAGGCTAAATAAATTAGTTTATTATGAAAACCTTTACACATCAAAGTTATTTTTAAACCTGTAGAAGGCTCGAGTGTAGGTTTTTATTTTTTCATTTTTGTATTTTATCTGAGGACTCGTTTCTGGTTAAAATTATTTGACACGGCTGGACAGTAAATAAGGATTAATAATAACGTGTGGTAGGGCCGTGAAAACGGCGATTTAAGTGGCTAAAATAAAAATAAAACCGATTTATTTTTATACAGCTATGTTCTTTGCTTTTCACCCAAGTTCCATAAGGACCATTTCCCGCAATCGGGTAAAGGAGTTGCCTATAGCCTGCCTAATAAATGTGCTATCTAACAATAAAAGAATTTTCCACTCATTGTTTTTAAGAATAGGTAGCGAATTAAAGTCATTTGTGTGTAAAATAAATGTTTTTTCTTTCTTTCTTTCTGTAAAGCAAAAGAAAACTCTTGAACTTTAAAGTACCTATAGTATCATCTATATCGATGAGAAATCAAACAATTAATTTGCCAACTTACTTTTGAATCGAAATACCTTTAATTTTGTATTAGAAACTTTCACTGGACAGTCAAGTATAATCATCGGCAAGGATATTGAGCCCTGACCTTCACCTGCGCAGAAGTGATTTATTGGTTTATTGCCTTAAGTGTACAGTGCGCAAAGCGATCCCCACTCTTCCGCCGAGAGCTCATTATCCATGCCGATAACAATAACATTCTGAGAGCTGACCAAAATGTAGACTAGTTATGATCTAAAAAGCAACAATAAAATATGAGCACAATCACAAAACACAGCTTGTACTTTACAATATTGTATCTATAATTTATTTTAGATCCCTGTAAGTTAACCACATTGATCAATACTATTTCAGAGGTTAAGTAGCACTTGTTGCGGTCAAGACACGGATGGGTGCGCAGATTTTAAATAGACATTTCGTAATGCTTCGGAGAGCACGTTCAATATTTAGTTACCTTTTGAAGGAAAAGTAATAATTTTTGAAAGCCCTTTATAAAGATCATTCAAGGGCTAAAAGATTTTTTGCGATAGTATTTTATTTCTAAACTAGCTTCTGCTCACTGTTTTACCCGTATACCGAGTGAAATACATTCCGAATGTGGATGAAATTAGCCTATTATTCTACACTAGGCATTTTCCCGAGGTTTCACCCACGTCCCGTGGAACTGCCACTACCGGGATAAAATACATTACTTATATGCGTATTTTGTGAAATTGACACGAATGCAAATCAACAGCTTGAATACCCTCTGTTATCCGGGTGAAGTGTAGCTTTTCAACAGTGAAAGAATTTTTAAAATCAGCTCAGTAGTTTCGTAGCCTTTAGGGTACAGAAACTAACAAAAAAATCTCTTTATTACTTATATTAGTAGAGATCATTGGTAAGATTAATTCAGATTTATTTATTTAATTAAAATTCATATAGGTAATAGTTCCAGCATGAAAGAGTAACAAACTTAAAGACTATATACTCATACGTACGTTAAAACGCTCGTTTTATGGCTCCATCATAAACGGTTGATTTACCATAAGTATTGCTACTTCGGATTCGTGTGAAAAAAAAATATACTCAAGGCAATATTTCTTAATATTGCAAAATAAGAAATAAACGTTAACAGAATATTATGTTAATATTAATATAAATTAATAAATATGAATACTGTGGGACGTTACTTATGTCAAAATACTCAATTTTAACTAAACGAATATATAAAAAAAAAATTGTTTGCCTTTTCCGATGATAATCTCCGAAATAGCTAGATGGCCTTCGATTGATTTAATCTGGGTAAAATGTATGAATTTCCAAAAAAGTATTGTACCTAAAAACTTGTCTAATACCTATAGAATAGGTTATGCTTTGTTTGAGACTTAATAATGTTGTATGAATGTGTGAAAAATATTATATACATATACTTAGTGCCAGCGGTTTCACCCGCGTCCTTTAAGAACTACTTTGCGCACCCGGTTAAAAAATTGCCTATAGCCTTCCTTGATACATGGGCTATCTATACTGTAAGAATTTTTCTAAGTTTGTATGTACTTTCTAAGTATATCTTAGACACCAAAGGCCAATAAAAAGGTGAAAGAAAACATCTTGAGGAAACCTGGACTATTAAGTCTGAAATCACCAACCCGCATTGAGCAAGCGTGGTGATTAATGCTCAATCCTTCTCCGTGTGAGAGGAGGCCGCAGCCCAGCAGTAGGACGATAAAAAGGCTACAGTAACAATTTTTCAAATCAATTCAGTGGTTCCTGCGAATAGCGCTTTCAAGCATAAAAAACGAAAAAACTTTTCAGCTATAAAATAGTAATATTAGTGTAGATAAGTAATACATACCTACCTACATTATTATTTATGTATGGAATATCGATTTTCCTACGAAACCGCGTTGCGTCATGATCAATCATACATAGCAAGTTTTGTAAGACAAAATATTTGTTCGAAAAAATGCTGTAAGGATTTCTTACGAATACGAGATCCTTATGAAATGTGTAGCCATTTTGTCCTCAATATACAAAACATTAACGACATATAAATAATGTCGATGATTAGTAGTATAAAAAAATGTACCTAATTGTATCAATTTTACAAGATTTAGATTCAATTTGTGGCTTTTTTATTTTAACTTAACTCATCTGGCGAGCCTTTTCCCAACTATGTATTTTGGGGTCGGCTTCCAGTCTTATCGGATGCAGCTGAGTACCTGTGCTTTCACATAAACCAGTCACAATTCTAACTAATCGTTCCTTAATAAAACTTAACATTACAACACCAAAACATTATTAAATTAATAAAACATAACACAGGAAAGAAACCACAATTATCCTTTATTCAAATCAGAACACCATGCTTGCCTAATAATTCTTCTTGTATAACCTGACCTCCCATACTTTGTAAATTATTCTTCAACATAGATCAACTTATAATGGTCACGTCATGTTTGGTCACCAGTATTATTTGACCTCCCATCCTCTGTAAAATATTTTCCAACATAGGTCAAGTTATACTGGTTAATTTCAAGTTAATAACCAGTTAAGATGAGCTCTGAACTATTGTGAGCAGTTTTTGAAGGTAAGTCATGTTATCATCATCTCCCGACCTTTTTCCTTACTATGTTGGGGTTGGCTTCCAATCTAACGAGATGCAGCTTAGTACCAATGTTTTACAAGGAGCGACTGCCTATCTTACGTCCTCAACCCAGTTGCTTAAGCAACCCGATACCCCTAGGTAAGATGGTAGCAACGACTGACACATGGCTGTCGGGACCTACAGTTTATCGTGCCCTCCGAAACACTCTCATTGGTGTTCAAGATATATTTATAAAAGTTGCGTTGGTACTCCACTGACCTTTTGTTTCTTACTAGGAAATCTATTAAATGACACCCTCTGTGGGTGCAGCGTGAGTGTTTGACTCACAGACTAAAACCTACCATGTTCCTTCTTAAGCCCTTTATGTACCAGGGCCGCGGTAACTCTGTCGAACAATCCCGCAGCCCGGGCAGGCTTTGGCCCTGGTGGGCTCCACTGGCGTTTGCTGGAATCGAACTTACACTCATTCTTGAGAGGTTGGTTCTCTAACCACTAGGTCACCACGACAAGGCAGTTCAATTTATACTGGTATTTATTCGCGTGTTACTTAGATATGTAATATTTAGGTTAATTACGTCTGGTTAGGTAGGCAGTGTTAATATGCTTAAGCCACGCATTTTGGAGGTGACTGTACTTGAAATGTTTTTTTTTAACTATTTCTTTTGTGTTATTGTTGTTTTTATGGCTGTTACGAGTTAGGACGCTAAACAAGGGTTTTTTTTGTTTGGGTTTTCTTATTTATTTAATAAGGTACATCAATAATATACATAAAATACATTTATTTTTTTAATTATTAAAATGATTTGAAGCTTACTTATCTAAACTCATGTAATATGGGCAATATTTTATTCTTGTACGGGAAGAATTTCCTCTAGGACGCGTTGAAATTGCTATAAATTGCTCCCTAGTTTAATTACTTAGTAGCTATAATATAAATGTTGCTTTAAAAAGAGTGAATCTTACTATCACCATTCCAAGAAGTTCCGTCGCAATGACATCAAAAAATATACCTTCATCAGCTTTACAAAAATGACCATCAAAAGTCAATATGGAACAACCCTTTAAAATTGTTTGACCCTTATCTCAAACTACCCCATACATACCATAGCATAGACAGTGATGGATGAGCTACAACCAATATGTCTGTACTGGGGGTGGGGACAGTCAAATATTTTATTAAACTAAATATATCTTTTATTAAATTTATTTTGAGTTAGGGTGCTTACATAAAGAAACAGGTTGCCGGTACAGACAAACCTGTACGGATAGGTACCGATCAGTGCAGGTATAATTTTCTAAAGAAACAGGTAAACAGGTAACCTGTTTCTTTATAAGTGAGTCAATAGGATTGTATTGAAATATTAGAGAAGCTTGAGACGGGACGGCGACGCGACGCTGAGCAGTTGTAATGTACTAAATACTACGGAGGCCGCCACACAGACTCGTCCCGCTCGACGCGACGCGACGCGACGATCTAGTACATTGTGTCACGTCGCCGTCCCGTCCTGCCGTGCCGCGCCCGCTGTGTGCAGAGACCATAAGTCGTGGTGTCCTAATGAGTAAGAACCGACCTCTCAAGTATGAGTGCGTAGGTTTGATTCCAGCTCAGGCAAGTACCAATGCAATTTTATATTTTAAAATGTGTATGCACTTTCTAAGTATTTCTTGGACACCTATGACTGTGTTTCGGAGGGCACGTTAAATTGGTGGGTCCCGAGTATCATTTAATTATCTTTAGCAGTCGTTACGGGTAGTCAAAAGCCAAAAACTGACAACCAGTCTTACTAAGAGGTATCGGGCTACTTGCGTAACTGGGTTGAGGAGATCAGATAGGTAATCATTCCATGTAAATCACTGGTAGTCAGCTGAATCCGCTTAGACTGGAAGCCGACCCCAACATAGTTGAGAAAAGGCTCGGGAGATGATGATCTCCAAGCTTATCAGGTCATGATGACCAGCTAACCTACATTGGATTACGGGAATCCCTTCTGAGTTAATTCGTGACTTATCTATATCGAAAATAATAATATTTACCAAACCATTCGCCATGTTTTCTTGGGTTATCCTACTATTTTTGGTGAGGCAGAGAAAGTTTGTATGTTTTGTACATAGATAAGAGAAAAAAATGTTTGTATGGAATTGGATGAAATACAGTATAATGATAGATTGTAATCTGGATAAAGACTAAGGATAATTTTATACGTTGTCTATTCTATAATGATAACATAATTATAGAAGTTTTTACTGGTAAAGATTTTTTTTTATAGATGCGTACAAAATATGTATGAAAACTATACACAATTGTAATTAAATAATAGAAACAATGAGAATATTAAAAAGGGGTCATAAAATGTTTTGTAGAAAACTGCCTTATATCATCATGTCCATTTAGTAATATAGTATATATGACGTGTTTTATTTTCTGTTTATAAACAAACTAGCTTTCCGCCCGCGGCTTCGCCCGCGTGGAATTCGGTTCACCCCTCCCGCTTTGGGTTAGCAGCGGTGAGAGAGTGTCAGACTCTTACTGACTAAAATCGTCGTGTTCCGTCCTAGGCTTTTTATATACCATACCAGGGCTGCGGTACCTCTTTCGAACAACCCGCAGCCGCGGCTGGCCCTGGCGCTGCTGGGCCCCACTGATTTCAAAACACCTTAAGACTAATTCGCGGCGAACCTTAACACCGCGATGCAGAAAAGCACAACGCCATCAATCGAGCTATCGGGAAGCTCGCGATTGAACAATGAGCTACAGGTTAAAGCGCGAGATATCATTGCACTTCTTACGTATCTTAAAAAAAAAACAACGTCACCACGTTTTAAAAAGCTATCATTCCACTTCTTACGTATTTTAAAAACACATCGTTACCACGTTTTAAAAACACCCAGCGCCATCTATCGCTTACCTCAAGAACTAAATAACTTAACTAATACTTATACCAATTAGTAATTCGTTGAATTATAGTTATTTCAGGATAAGTAGATGTAAAAAAAACAGCTAAGATGATAAAACAAATTGTACGTCATCCCTCGGGAATTCCTCATTTTCGAGGATTCATTATCGTATAATTTAGCTTCTAAATTTATATGTTCATATTCGTTTGCAATATATAAGTAGATGTAAAAAAAAAACAGTTTAGACGATTAAACAAATTGTACATCATCCCTCGGGAATTCCTCATTTTCGGGGATTCATTATCGTATCATTTAGCTTCTAAATTTACATGTTTATATTCGTTTGCAATATATTACCTTGTTTTAAACGACACACAGCGCCATCTACAATCCATCCATCAAGCAAACAATATTTTTGTTTTCCCTCGGGAATATCTATTTTTTTCGGGATAAAAAGTACCCTATTATTTAATCCGGACTTCTAACTTTACGTCTGCAAAATTTCAAAGCAATCGGTTCAGTAGTTACGGCGTGAAAGCGGAACAAACAAACAAACAAACAAACAAACTCACTTTCCGATTTATAATATTAGTAAGGACTAGTAAGGATAAGTTTGCTCTCCATTGCATAGGTATTTCATAACTTTTGAAATACCTATTTATAATTTCCCTACAGAAACAAATATTTGCAAATATTTTGGTTAATTGACAAGTACCTCTCAAGAAAATTGATTTGGGAATAACCCTATTGTCACGGAAAAAACTATCTCCTTATAGATACATCATTTCTCACTAAGATGCGAAAACAAATAGTCGAGCAAACCACAGAAATAACGCTATAGAAATTATATAAATCACGCAATTTTCAACCTTATCCGATCGGAATAAGAGCTATGGGAACTAAAGACACAGTATAGTATATTTTTGTGGATTTTCTCATATATATTAAGAGTACTTACGCTATATCTTACAATTGTTGTTAAGAAGTGCAGAAAAACTAGTGTTTGATTTTTTAATATTATTTTTTCGTTTCAAAATGGCATCTTTTGCTAGTTTTTTGTTGGTTTGCATTGTGATTTTAGGATTGGTACAGGTATGTGAATATCGATTGATACCATATAACATTATAAGGTTCAAGAGTTTATTTGTTTGCTTGAGCGCCTATATATCAGACTAGCCGTTTTCCCGCGGTTTTACCCGCGTCCCGTGGTAACTACTGCCCGTACCGGGATAAAATATAGCTTAAGTTACTCGTGGATAATGTAGCTTTCGAATGGTGAAAGAATTTTTAAAACGGTCCCGTAGTTTTTGAGCCTATTCATTACAACCAAACAAACAAATAAAGTTTTCCTCTTTATAATATTAGTATAGAAAATACTGGACCGATTTGTTTTTTCTCTGTGCTAAGTTGATAGCACATTTACCTTGATGTTTATCCAGGGCGCGTCCATAAACGTTGGTGGAAACTAGTAAATAACACTAGCCGTTATCTTGCAGTTTCACCCGCGTCCCGTGGAAACTACTTCCTGAACAGGGATAAAAATAGAAGAGTGCAGCTTTCCGATAGTGAAAGAATTTTCAAAATCGGTCCAGTTTTTGTGTTAATTCGTTACAAACAAACAAAGTACCTATTAGTATAGAAGTAGGTATAGATGATCAATTAAAAGGGATATGAAAAAAAAAAAAATTTTTAGAGTTTCTTACAAATTGGTATCGTCGTTTCAACTTTTTCTTTTAGATAACACCAAAAATGTTTCGATATTAACCTATGTAGAGTCATTGACCGCAAGAATGATAAAGACGCTAAATACATGATTTCCTCACAAAGCAAATATTTTGCCAATACAATGATTGTTAATAGGAAAGACTGACAAAGTGGGTCTAATTTATTGTACAAACTTCAGTAAGGTTGCAATGTCATTGAGGATATAGAAGGACAATAGTTTCGACGTGAAAGCGTAACAGACAGACAGAGTTACTTTCGCATTTATAATATTAGTAGGGATAGGGAATCCTAAAAAAAAATTGATGTCTCTGCAAATTCATTCATTGTACGAATTTAAAAAATCTAATTTACTTACATATTTTTACATCTTTTCAGAACATTGAAAGCCACTTCTTCGGACATTATGGTCCTTGGTTCTATCCTAGACCTCCAGGCTTCGGTCCGTACTATGGCCCGGGCTTCGGACCCGGTTTTGGTCCGGGATTCGGACCAGGTTTCGGTCCGGGATTTGGACCACCGCCGCCTCCACCTCCGTTCTTTGGATAATGGAAGATGACTGATATATATGATGAAAATCTTGGAAATGGAATGGCTATCGAAATAAATGTGTATTGTTTATATTTTTAGTGCTTGTTTTATTAATCTATCTTTATTATACCTACTAATAGTATAGAGGATTTGTCTTTCGCACCCTAAAGTTTTGGAGAAACTACTGGATCGGTTAGTTATTATATGTTTTAGTTTTTAGATTGCAAATATTTGCTAGTAATCATTGTTTGATAAAAAGTGTGCATAACAAGTACCATTTTATGCTACACATGTAAGTCAAGTTTGAAATAGTGCCTTAAAATCAGCTTTAAATGTTGATAAAAGTGATGCAGCCTAAATAACAACTTTTTTCAGAGTGTGAACAATTGGAATTAGATCTTTTTGTATTCTAAGTGCATATTTATGTGAAAATACAGACAAAAAAACTGGATCGATTTTATCCGGGAACGTAAAGAATTTTCCCCCAAAGAAACCATGGAAAAATAGGTCATAAGTAATATATTTTTTTTTTTTTTTTTACACAATTTAAATCGTCTCCATATCTTTGGTATCCCTACTTAAATTTCCACTCAATTAATTTATTTGGCAGTTCTGCGGTAATTTTTCAGTTGAATAGCGTCCAACACAATGCATTCAATTGATTGTTTGTGGTAAAAAATCTGGGTCTCCGAAAACAATTTAAAGTTTTATGGATATGGAAAAGCGAGAAAATATGTTTTTTATATTAATTGATTATCTATATGAATTGTTGTTTTAACTCTAGGTGTAAGTAGGTGAGTTATTTTCTGTCTAAGTCTACAGTCATCATATGGCTAGCCTTTTACCAACTATGTTGGGGTCAGCTTCCAGTCTCACCGGATGCAGCTGAGTACCAGTGTTTTACAAGGAGCGACTGCCTATCTGATCTCCTCAACCCAGTTATCCGGGCAACCCGATACATTTGCTGGCCACAGTAATAATCGATTTAGAGGTAATTATAATATAGGTACTAGCTGTCGCCAGTTTAAGCTGCATCCCGTGAGAATTACACCACGCACCAGGTTAAAAAGTAGCCAATAGCCTTCCTTGATACATTAGTCTATCCAACATGGAAAGACTTACTAGCTGTCCAGTAGTTTCTGACAGGAGAACGTTCAATCAAACAAAAAAGCAATCTAGCTTTACCTATAATATTATCACTAAGTACATAACATATAACATGTAGGAATTCATATATTACACTGCCTATCTCCATAAAAAATAACCCCTCAATTAGTTGACAATTTCACCCCAAAAAAGGCCACAAAAACCTAATGATTTTCAAACAAAAAAGCTCAAAAGATATTTTGTGGTACCCTCCTTTTATTCAAGTTACCGTGTGGGTAATCGTCACCTTTAGTCGGGCAACACTGCGGCTGTGTAATAATTAAATATTTTCATAACACGACAACACTGGCTTGTGCCTATAAATCACGGGGGTTGTGTGTTTTCATTGTTAGAATGTCGTCACGGGAATATTTTTTCATTAAATGAACAAGAATAGACTTCTAGTAATAATTATAAATGCGAAAGTTTATCAGGATGTAAGTATTTTTAGGGGAATATTGTTTGTCACTCTTTAATGGTAGATCTACTTTTATATTGTATCAGACTAAAACGTTATTTTTAACCGGCTGGCGAAATTCGTCGCCTCGGGAAGCGGGTGAAACCGGTAGCAGAAGTTAGATGGAATTAAAATTACGCTTTCATTAATTTCTTTATTCAGAGTAACAATTTTAAAATGCCTGAGCAGATTTTAAAAAACTTGACTTTGAACCACCCCTGTAACACCAGCTTTTATCTACAAAAACCCACCTCAAATTGGTTCATCCGTTTAAAAGGTACACAAATTATTAGAAGTTAAATAAAATTATCTTTCTTTTAACGAGAAGTAGCAAATAAAATCACAATACATACACATAAGCTTAACTTATTAAAGTATCTAATAAAATCGCTTAACGTCATTTCACCGTGGCGTCAAAACAGTGGACCCACACATTAATAAGGGGTAAATTCATATCGCCACCGCTTTATAATACCCGGTAACCTCTATTATATTAGAACAATAACCTTTACAAGTCAGGCCTTAAATATTTCGAATATTTCCCAGCAATTTGTCAGTGTCTCTTGAAAAATCATTTTGTATCATGATACTGGAGTTTTATTCATCGTTTTTAAGTTATAGAGAATACCTATATGAGGTTTTTTGTCCTATTGATTTCGTCATAATCAGCCTTTTTATGGTGCCACTGCTGGGCTGCGGCCACCTCTTACACGGAGAAGGATTGAGCGTTAATCACCACGCTTGCTCAATGCGGGTTGGTGATTTCAGACTTTATAGTCCAGGTTTCCTCGAGATGTTTTCGTTAAGTTTTGTTGAAACTTTTCAGGTATTAGCTACTTATAATTGATATTCAAGAAGTAGTTATTTTAGGAGGTATCTAAAATCGCGTGGTACTTATGTACTTCATCACCTCCCGAGCCTTTTCCCAACTATGTTGGGGTCGGTTTCCAGTCTAACCAGATGCAGCTGAGTACCAGTGCTTTACAAGGAGCGACTGCCTATCTGATCTCCTCAACCCAGTTACCCTTGCAACCCCTTGGTAAGACTGGTGGCCAGACTTGGTACCTGTAAAAGAATGTATTACTCATATTAATGCAAAGTTGAGCAGTTTATTTATACACAGGGTCGATAGCTGTCTCTCTGCCGATCCCGAGACGTACACACAGACATAATAACTTCTTTGTATTGTGTTGAAAACTGCGCAGGAGACATGCTGTGCGATATCCGATCGTCAGGGTTGGCGCGCGACAGAATTTATTAAGTGGACTGAATATTTTATATGATAGGCTATAAGTAGGCTATAGGTATGCTATGTTTTGTTGTTATGGTATTGCTTGCTAAAGATATACTTGTGAATTCACGGTGGGTAGAAGAGTATGGTAGAAGAAAACATGCTGCGCTGACACTCAATAAAATTGGGATAAAGACGGTATGAACACGATGATTAAAAATAAGAATAATTTATTTGCCAAATTTAGTTATACAAATTAGCTAGATTGATTTTTCATTATCATCATCCTCTTGCAATTATCCCAATTTTAATTATGTTTGGCGCAGCATGTTTTCTCCTTCCATACTCTTCTATCTGCCGTCATCTCACAAGTAACATTCTTTCTTACCATATCTAATTTCACACAATCCATCCATCGTTCCTTTGGTCTTCCTCTTCCACGATGATTGCTTTTTATCCAAAAATTAACCACGAGGATTTAATCATTTTTCCCACAATTAGTCTAATAGCTTATAAAATTAAATCTATAAGTCCGACAGACATATTTATTTAACAGTCTTAAAATTAAAACAAAACAAAAAATACTTTAACCTATTTTTAGAATACTCGTAAATAAGTCTGATTCTCACGCATGCTTTAATTCGATCATGGTAGTGCATAAGAATTCTACGCTAACGTGCATGGGTATTAATAAATGCATATATTTGAGAATATAAAATAAATGAATGAATATTTTTCATACAGGATACTTGACCACCAGACACTATATTTGAATACCAAAGAAAGAAAAATGATTTTATTGGGACAATACAAAGCCTGAATTAAGTTTTATTAGGCCTATCTTAGGATTCAATTTGCATATTTATATCCTCACGATTTCCTATGAATTAATTCAGCTGGATGACTTTAGTTTTTAATTTTGAAAATTACTCAAATACCAGTAGTATCAAATTAGGTTTTTTTTTATATAAAGCAACTAGGTATTTCTTACACTCAGATAACTTTCTTGACTATCTGTGTAACAAAATGGTAACAAACATTTAAGTTGGTTCAGTAGTTTTGACTTAAAAGTGCAACACATAAACAAACTTTCACATTTATAATATTAATGCGGATTATATTGTAATACAATGTTTTGCCTTTATTGTAAGTTTAGATTTTTTAATAACTTATTATTTTGGCCAGCCCTAAGTATTTTGCGGTGGCTATCCGTGTAAGGCTTGTAGCGTGTTCCATTTTTTTATATTTTTTTAAAAGAATATATGTATAAATATATTATTTTTTAACTCTCTTTTCCATACTTATCTGTTTCAGCGAGTTTTTTATGACGCATTATATAAAGAGGTATTTTTTCGTTGCGTGTATTGGTTTGAGACGCGGTTATGCTTAGATTTTTTTTTATAATGGTTTTTTTAATTATCGTGTTAAGGTTATAATAAAACTTACCGTTTTCCTCAGTTCTACTTGCATCCCGAGGGAGCTACTTTTCGCTACCGAAACTGCAGTTAAAATATATGAAGTCCAGTTTCAATTCCCAGTTTGGCAAAAGTAAAGATCATTGCAATAATAATTATGAATCATCAGATGGGACATCATTTAAAATAAAAATATGGTTTCAAAAAACTAAAAAACACGCTAGTCATGTATTGTCATCAGAACTCAGAGCGTGTGCAAAATTTTATCCAAATCGAAGACCGGGGAGTGGGTCAAATTAAGATTCCATGATTTTCTTACATACATAGTTACAAGTGAAGCTAATATAAGCGTGTTAAAAATACTTTGATACTCTTTTGAACATCGCAATTTTGATTTTAAGATTATCTTTAATAAACTAAAAAATACTAACAAACAAACACTCAAAAAAGCACCTTACTCAATAAACGCGAAGGTAAAATCATTGTTATTTCCACCATTTCATTACGCCATCTTTCAAAATGGCCGCCGAGTTGGCGGGAATGCTTGTAAATTATATTATTACAACTTTTTATCACTTTATAGACTATTATATGCAAATCGAGGGTTATTTTTCAAGTTTCGCGAGATTTTGGGCACCTAAGGGGTCGTTTGAGTATTTGAATGCCAGGCTGTATGCAAAATAATACTGTTTCGTCGTTTTATAAAGAAATAAGTGCTAAGAGATGGGTGTGGGTTTTTTTGGTAATAAATAATTACTTTTTATTTTGTTGGCAGATATTTTGGAATATAACACCAATGTATTTTGACTTGTACCGTAGGTTGAAAGAGTTGAAAATACATAGTGAATCGATACCAAAGAATGTTGACTTTTTAAAGTGTCCTTAATATTACTGGCCACCTGAAAAAAATAGCCTGAAAAAATTTATTGTCTTTGTTCCTTTGAGGTATTTTCTCTTCACCTTTTGTCAAGTCAAGAGTATTTTGAGACACCATCTTAAAATCATAGAAGCCACATCTTGCTTCAATATAAAATCAATTTAAAATTACTCGGAACATTTTGAAATTGTTTAAGTACAAACTTCGAAGAAATAGCTCTTCAAGCGAATTCTTGAAGATCTTATAATATACTTACTTGAAATACTAAATGTAATTTTACCACGGAGGGAGGAAAGATAGCGGAGATGCTATAAGGAAGGTAGGTCAGGCGCCTTCTTGTAGGTCAAGTAACGTATGCTAGGCGTGATCAGTTACTAGAACTAACGAGATGTTCGGATTCTTTGTCAAATCAAAACCAATCTGTCAAGGATTGGTCTTGATTGATTGGTGATTTTATTATAAAAATAATGAACGGTTTCCATAGAAGGCGTGTAAGAGCGAAGCTAGTAACGTTCCTCGTCCTCCGAACACCCGCATTTTGACGCGCTACTTTCTTAGGAGATTTTGCGTTATGATACGACATCAAAAATCATCAAATGACCCCTTCCGCTGTGGGTTAGCAGCGGTGAGGGAGTGTCAGACTCTTACTGACTAAAAACCGTCGTGTTCCGTCGTAGGCCTTTTATGTACTAGGGCTGCGGTAACTCTTTCGAACAATCCCGCAGCCCCGTACATTATGATATCTCCGCTAGTAATTTTGTTCTCCGTATTGAATTTTACTAAGAATATCTCACCTATTTAGGTAAGACTACAAACGGAGTATTTAAATGCATTCTCAGACGCGCAGATAATTTGCATGCATGCATTTTAATTAAGTATATTTACTGATAAAAACGAATTGTTGTGACTATAAGTTGCTAATGTAAGTTATCTTGACACTGAGATATAGTGGGGTAGCTGTACTATTATGAGTTTCTTAGACTAGACTTTTGTAGTACAGTCAACTTCAGGTCAAGGTAATAGTTTTATAGGAAAATCGTACTTATTACTATTGAGTTAAGGTGCATGACAGTTACCACTGATATGCAGTTTACTGTACCTACTATGTACGATGAATACTAGTCCGTGCTTAGGAATTCAATAGCGCAGGGCCCGAACCTATTTTAAATCTATGAATTCAATTGTTTATTTCATTATTATTCATACTTTTTCTAAACTATGTTCTGGTCGTTCTTAAAATGAACAGAAAATCAACATAGTCAAGAACCATTATTGAACTAAGAAAGCTTAAAATGTCATTGTAAAATTCGAGAAAATATTGGCATATTTTTTTATTTAGGATTTCTAGCTAGACCAATGGAGAGCTAAGTCTACAAAGACTTTAGTCTTCAGAGCAAAAGATTTCATACAAAAAAAATGCACTTACATTTTTATACAAGAGCACAGTTCTAGAAAATATGCGACATAAAAATGTCTAACTTTCCGTAGTTCTCACACAGAGTAACCGGTTAAGTATAAACCGATATATTAATGTGTGATATATTATAATATTAATGTTATATGTATGTAAAACTAACTATTTACCGCGGTTTTACCGGCATCCAGTGGGAACTTCTTCCTGCACCCGGCTAACTTCAGATACAAAGGTAATTGGCATCAACTGTATAAACAGAGGTAGCAAACTAGATTTTGGCTTTATTTTTGGCTATTTGTAGCCACTATGTATAATAAAGCATGTACCTAATAATAATTATTGTAGTTTTACTAAGTCCCAGGTGATTAGATCCTCAATCTGGTCCATCCATCTTTAAAACAAAACACAGCCTCCGTGGCGCAATGGCTAGCGCGTTCGGCTGTTAACCGAAAGGTTGGTGGTTCGAGCCCACCCGGGGGCGACTGCTTTTTAATCCCAACTAGATATTTTGTTCTACAAACAATTTTTGAACTACCTTTACAATATCATGAATAACATATATCGGGTGTGTCGTTCATAATCACATTAAATGAAATGCGTTAATATACTGGTTAATTTATGTCGATTAATACAAAGATAAAAACGTAAAAATAAAAAAATGATTTTTTCAAACAAAGTAAATGGAATAAAAATGTGCAAAAATTAGAACACCATATAAAAGTCATTCATTACAAACAACTGAATTCTCCCTTGAAAACTGACAGCTGTCAACTGATCAAAACATACGATACTCCTAACTTTATCTCTGCTTTACACATGATGTTGTAAATTATAAAAACGAAAAATGACTCTGTGGTCTGTCTCTCTCTGTGACAATGTGGTTAAACCACTGAATGGATTAGGTTATTTTTTTTACAATTCGCTATAGAATATCATAAAGTATATGCGATATGATTTAATGTGATTGTGAACGACACACCCGATATAACCAAATAACAAAGGAACCCCTTTTAATAGTCTGTCTGATATACATATTTTCACAGAAAAAGGCGCATCTATCAAATGCAACCTAGAAAAGTCAGTAAGTATAGATACATAGTTTATCTGAAGTTGAAATAATTTCCTCTAAACTGTGAAAACCAGAGACTTCCAACTAGTAGTTTTGACAAAATTATTTTATTTAGCACACACTAAAAGTAATATTCCTTTAATACTGTAATAAGTTCGCGAAATACGGGCTCATTTGCATAGGTCAACTGTGGAAGATAAACTTAAACTGTGATGTGGCTAAGACTAATAGTGTAGATACGACACTGCGAAGATAGTAAGAAAATACCTAACTTTATTTGTAATTTATATTGTAAATACTTATGTGTTTCTTGTGTAAATGTACAGGTCAAACTGAGTACCTCTTTTTTATTAAAGTCGCTTAAATAGTCAATAACGTTATGGGTAAATTACTAAGTATATAGTTTGGTGCCAATATCACTGTAGGATTTTATCTCACAAAGCACTGGAGTCTAGAAGTGTGTGATGGATACACCCGTGCATCGGAGAACACGTAAATGTAGGTCCTGCGCCTGATCTCTCTCCGGTCGTGTCGGATTGCTGTCCCATCGGGCTATGAGAGTAAAGGAATAGTGAGTGCATTTGTATCTGCGAAAATGCTTGTGCACTATAACATTTCCTGCACAAGCCGATCTTCTCAAAGATAATAGCTGTCATGGCTTAACTTATTGCACTACAAAGCTTATAAAATTGTTTTGTAATCACATACAGGACTAATATTAAGATACTAGCCTCCGCTCGCGGCTTCGCCCGCGTGGTTTGTTGGTAAAAAGTAGCCTATGTGTTAATCCAGAGTATCACCTATCGATATACCAAATTTCAACCAAATCGGTCCAGCCGTTTTTGCGTGAAAAAATAACAAACATACATCCATATATTCTCAGATACTTTCACTTTTATAATATTTGTAGGAATGTTAGGATATGGTTACATACAATACTTAGGTACATAACACAGGGCTTTATTTAACTCGCCAAATTGACTCCTCTGTCGTATAATATACCAATCTATGACCAAAATACCGAATGAATATCCCAGTAGGAAACGTCTAATTTATTCCTAATCCCGGTCGCTATTGTTATGTTACTGCGCCAATCTCTGATGACACTATTAGCCGACGTGATTGGACAAATATAGAAGCTTTGTCTAGCCAAATAACTTTGCTATTGTGAAGGTTGGTAGCTAGTGAATTTGTGATAGTCCAAAGCCGAAAGAAGCATAATAACTTTCGTCAAACAACTCTACCTTTTGCAAAACAATCTACCTATGCTAATATTATAAAGAGGAAAACTTTGTTTGTTTGGTTGTAATGGATAAACTCAAAAACTACTGGACCGATTTTAAATATTCTTTCACCATTAGAAAGCTGCTAGTAACATAGGCTATATTTTATCCCCGTGCAGGCAGTAGCTCCCACGGGACGCGGGTGCAACCGCGGGAAAAACGGCTAGTATTTTTATACATAAGTACACTGACTGTTCCCAGCTTGCCTGTGTCTCGAGAACCACATCCCGCAAGAAGTTAGAAAGTAGCCTATGCTCTTTCTCAGGCTTAGTTCCAAAAATCTGTTTATCCGTATGTCGCTCTTTCACTCCAAAACTACTGGAACGATCCAAATAGAAGTTGGTAAACAGATGGCATACCTAGAGCCTGAGAACATGAGCTACTTTTTATCCCGTTTCAGGAAGTAGTTCCCTCGGACCACTGGTAAAACAAGAGTCAATAAATTGATGTTATACAACAATATTAATAAAAAATGAACTTATAAAATATATATTACTATTATTTAGTCGTCGGCTATTATTGAATTAGTGATAGTCGAAATATAAGGAAAAAGGAAATATATAGTTCACGTCAAACACCTCTGAGTTTTTAAATAAAATTTGGTACACTTAGGTATAGCATAGAACCTGAGAAAGGACATAAGCTTTTTTATCCAGATGCAGGACGTAGTTCCTTAGAAACACGGGTAAAACCGAAGAAGAAAGCTACTTATTAATATAAATAAAAATTAACGCCTCACACTTTACAAGTGACGAAAAGACATCTCAACACCCAACCTGCATTTACAAAAAATTGTCGCAAAAACCGACAAAACAAAGCTTTCTTTATACCTTTAGTTGGGGTCAAAAACAGTGGAATTTGCCCCCAGATTCGCTTGATCGTAAGGTACAAGTATATGTGTATATATTATTATTATTTAGTCGTCGGCTCTGGCGGCGGGAACTCGTTTCAAGACGACTTTAGGCCGTGACCTCTGGGGATGGGGCGGGTACATAGTTTGGGTGTCGATATCGATAGATTGAATTTGTTGAAATAAGTATACCTACCATATTTTAATAATTTAACTCTATTAATTTATTTACTTATGTACTATGTACTATGTATATTATTACTTATGTACATAAGTAAATAAATTAATATTTAGTATTATTTATACCATAAATAATACTATGTATATTATAAGTATAAGAAAACAATAAATAAGTTGAGTAGGTACAGTATAGGGCTTTCAATACCGGTATTACGGGATCCCGTAATACCGTGATCACGGATATATTTTGGTCTTTTTTCAATACCGGTATTGACGAGCCAATACCGTGATTACGGTATTACAATCTTTTTATAATTTTGATTATTGTGGTTTGTTGTAATAAGTAGCAGGAAGTTGTATTAAATAAAATAAATAACTACATACTCGTGAGATGTATGTACTCGTAATATTAGTCTCACACTTCACACTTGTGTATTAAGCGCCAACTTTTATCTCCAGCATACCCGCCCGCACCTTTCTTAAACGATCGGTTTAGTCGGTCCAGCGAGCCAAACGGCGTTATTGTTTTGTTAGTCAGTACTTAGTAAAGAGACATCTCATCACTAGGATGTATCGCCAATCGACTTGGCAACGCTGCGGAGACTCCAGAATAGACCAGATTTCAACCGAGTCGAAGGCCTTCTCATAGTCCACAAATGCCAGACACAGGGGCTGATTATACTCTTCGGTCTTCTGTATAATCTGTCGCACTGTGTGGATGTGGTCTATGGTGCCGTATCCGCTCCGAAACCCAGCCTGCTCCGGTGGTTGGAATTCGTCTAGTCTTCGCGTAAGTCGGTTCGTGATCACTCTTGAGTACAGCCTATATACGTGGCTTAGGAGGAAAATGGGTCGATAGTTCTTCAGCAGGGTTTTGTCTCCCTTTTTGAAGAACAGGACGATAACACTCCTACTCCACGCCTCTGGAGTTCTCCCTTCAAACAGGACGGCGTTAAAAAGCTTCTGGGGCTCCCCCAGTACGGGCTTACCAACTGCTTTTAATAGCTCTGTTGTAATGCCATCCTCGCTAGGGGTTTTTCCATTTTTGAGCTGTCTCAGAACGATCTCGATTTCGCCACTGCTGACTTCTAGCAGGTCTTCGGTGAAATGGCGTGTTAATGTGGCTCTAGAATCCTTATTTCCGGGATCAGGTCGAGATGCATGCGATGCGTATAACCGGTCATAGAAGTTTTCCACTTCCGAAAGCACTGCCGGCACCGAAGAAATGACTTCTCCACTTGTTGTGGTCAGCTTCGTCAAGTGGCTTCTTCCAAGAGATTGTACGAACACTTTTGAACCCCGATTCAGCTCAATTGCTCTTTCAATTTCAAGAGTATTGGAGCACCGGAGGTCGCGTCGTACGTGCTTGTTGATCTCTTGATTTAGAGCCCGCTTAGCTGACGAAGTGACAGGCGGGTTTTCACGTCGTTTCTTCATAAGCCCCAATGTTTCTTCCGAAAGCTTTGAATCTCGAACCTTCCTGCCTGAGGATCCGAACCACATATTCGTGGTTCTGGTTAACGTTGTGGTTTCCAGGGCGGCAAATCGGTTCTCCAAATTTGACTGGAACTTTTCAGATCCTAAAATGGTTTGGAGCAGTGTTGGTCGGAGCCTGGCCTTCATCAGACGGAAACGTTCGGGCTTGAAGTTGATATTCAGAGAGCTTCGCACAAGTCGGTGATCGCTACCGGTATTAAACCTATTGATCACGGAGACTTCTCTGAGTATGTGCTTCTTGTTCGTCATGATGAAGTCAATCTCATTTTTAGTCATAGGGTCGGTGTTATGATTGGACGCTTTTTGAAACTAAAGGATTGTGTTTTAAAAGTTTTAATCGATTTAAAATTAAACTCCGATTTCGAATTGGACGAATTCCATTTGACAATATTAAAAAATATTTACAACAGCCTTTCTGTAGTCAAAGTAACTGTATTAGAAATTTGTAAACGGGATGCCAATTTACTAAAAGCGGATATTGCGCTAAAATTTATGTTGACGAAGTTAGATGGTCAAGCTAATGACTTAAGATAAAATCTTGCAAAAGAACTTCGAAGACGCATAAAGGAGCGACGACTTTTAATATCTGGAGTATTGCAATATTTGCATGACCGACAATACCGTGATCACGTGATCACGGTATTGAAATTTCTAATACCGGTATTGATACCGGAATTGAAAAAATCCGGTATTTGAAAGCCCTCAGTAGGAGCTAGGATAAATAGCAAGTCTGTTTAGATAAGTCTTGTAGTAAATACCTATTAGTAATTTATGTTTGTAAATTAAATAGAAAAATCGACGCCAAAAATACACGTAATTCTAATAAATTAATAAATTATGGAGTAAAAACAGTTCTCTTTTATACTTAATACTATTTTGAAAACTTGTCATTACTCAAATTAAATAACAGCTAAGCGAATCACAAAGACTTACGCACCCAGGTACCTATATTTCCCAATAATAAATAGAATACTATTAAAACCAAATCCCTGCTTGAAAAGCACCCTTAAACACCTCTAAAAATGAACTTTTCCACGAAAATCTACCAACCACATACAAAACAGCAAAATTCCCCGAAACACTCCACAATTTTATCGACATCGATAAACACAATTTCGCGAAACTAAAAGCCCACCACTAAAACACGCGTCACTTTCGTGTTTCATCTTTTACACCTTCCATGATGCACTCTTCTATCTCTCTCTTACTTGTGCCTCTCGCTCACACACTCCTTGTTCCTTCGACTATCGGCATAAGTTTATCGCGGTACTTTTTTTTTGAAATGGTATTTTTTTTGTCACTACTGCATAGTTTAGTAGTGGCCTAGTGGGTAAAGAATCAATGTATCAAGTAAGAGTTTGGGTTCGATTCGAGACAGGTAACTTTTCTAAGTTTGTATGTACTTTTTAAGTATATCTTGGATATCAATTGCCGTGTTTCAGAGGACACGCTAAGCTGTAGACTGTCATTTGAAAATCTTTAGCAGTCTTTATGGGTGGTCAGAAGCCAGTCTGACAACCAGTCTTACCTAGGGTAGAAGGTTTCTCGGGTAAATGGGTTGAGGAAAAAAATTAAGCCTACCTAAATACTATACCTAGAACCTTCTCCTAACTCTAACTAATACCTACTATTCATCAAAATCGGTTAACAGATAACATACATACATAATACAAGTCAAACTGAGAACCTCCCTCTTTGAAGTCGGTTAAAAAGAACGAACCACATAATGATGAGGTGTTAAACCCCTTACTTAAACCTTGAGATGTAATATTAAAGAGCATAAGTTACGGTACCTACCTATTCATCCCATTGAATGGTTAACAGTAAAACCGTAAAAACCGGGTCTTTTAAATTACACTTTAACACCTGTCAAAACGTATTATTTAAATTGTCCGAGTGAAAAAAGTTGAATGTTACTTTTGCGGTGGGGTATTAAATATAATTATATACTTAAGTATATATGAGTTACCCGTGACTGCGTTTTATTTAACAGAATTAAATTTTTGTTTGGGAACTACTTAAAAGAATTATTCTGTCTTTGACAAGTCTACCATCCAGAAATACAACTCTTTTATCATGATCATCATCAGCCTTTTTATCGTCCCACTGCTGGGCTGCGGCCTCCTCTCACACAGAGAAGCATTGAGCGTTAATCACCACGTTTTCAGATTTTTAAGTCCAGATTTCTTGATGATACTTTCCTTCGACGTTCATCACTCTCAAATGATGCGATTACCAATAATATTTCAGTGTTATATAGCCTTGTCGAGAAAGGTTATGGGCTACGTTTTCACCAGGTGCATCAAGTAGTTCCCACTAAACGCGGGTGGAACCGCTAGATAAGCTAGTTTAATCACATTAGTAGCTAGCTACATACGGCAGTTTTGAGTGTATAAGCCATAAAAATTTCTAATCCTACACAAATACTTTGTATGTATGTATGTCATTAACCCACCTACATACGATTTTTAACTTAAATTGATGGGCACCATCAAACCCAAATATTGAACTATGCTAGACATCATCGACCTAGCCTTTCCCAACTATGTTGGGGTCGGCTTCCAGTCTAACCGGATGTAGCTGAGTACCAGTGTTTCACAAGGAGAGACAGTCTATCTGACCTCCTCAACCCAGTTACCCGGGCAACCCAATGCCCTTTGGTAAGACTGGTTGCCAGACTTTCTGGCTTCTGACTGCCCGTAACGACTGCCAAAGATGGTCAAATGACAGCCGAGACCTATATTGAATATACTAGCTGTGCCCCACGGATTTACCCGCGTCCTAAGGGAACTACTTAGGTATATTAAAATGATATAAATTATTATTATGTGATATTTTATTAAATTCTTTTACTCACATATCAAGTTTATTTCATGTTATTGTGTTAAAAATTCCTCATAACTTAACTGTCAGTTTAGTAAAGTTAAGACGACAAGACGTATGAAGTGTCAAATATATTTTTTATGTATATTTTATGATTCTTATTCTCAGTACCTCTGTTAAAATATGTATATCTCGGGGGTGGGTATGTGCCTAATTCACCTTAAATTACTCATCCATTTATTAGGTACGTTGAGTCAAGGACTTAAGTATTGTGTTATACTTAAAACATTTTTTTTATTGGAGTTTTATCTTTGAAACTTTCTTCACCTACCGTTAAAACGACACAAACACTCTTGGTGAGTTTCGGTAGGTTTTTTTATTGAAAAAGGCTTGGCTGATGATTTTTATCCGGGAACGTTGGCTGTCACACAGTACGCGGGCGAAACCATGCTAACATGATTATAGGACTATCACCCATCCATAAACTGACCTTGACAATCGTAGCTTACCACAAAACTATACAACAACCTTTTTTCATAATATCTTACTCATAAGCTCCATAACAAAGCACATAATTTGAGCTCACGCCTTCAATCGCACGAATTTTGTGCTCAATCATGACTTTGCGCAAAAACTGTGCTTTTTTTTAACGACGTCAAAAATCATCAAATGACCTCTCTCGCTGTGGGTTAGCAGCGGTGAGGGAGTCACAGACTCTTACTGACTAAAAACCGTCGTGTTCCGTCATAGGCCTTTTATGTTCCAGGGCCGCGGTAACTCTTTCGAACAATCCCGCAGCAACTGTGCTGAACCCACCGTTTTGCACAGAACTGCACAGCTGGTCGTCTCGACCTCTGTGCTGGTTATAAATTAACACCATAAAATGCGCTGACATTAAGAATTTTGCACAGTTATTAAGTGAGGTGAGAGGGGCTTTTGTCGGTATGTATACGAGTATAACCTATTTTTTAAAGCCTGAGGTAAGGTTTAGGTTGACTGATTATACAAATTCTAGCAGTAATAGTAGTTCTAGTGGGCTTCGTTTATATTTAACTACTACGTCGGCTGTAAAACCAACTGAGGAATGAGTGTGAAAGTTTTCTCAAATGAAACTGACGGCTTCTAGACTTGGAATATTAAAATAACTAAAACAATAATTAAATAAGTGCGTAAAGTAGTAAAATACTTCATTAAGTTTAGACAGTCAGACTGATCTTTGTATCACGATTCTCACGTAAAATAAATAGTGTCTTACACATAAATATGGACAAAAGTAGGTACTAGAAAAGGCTGATTTATTACAAAAAAAAATAGTATTCGTTTTTTTTAATATACGTATGCTATTGTCGTTCATTCATAATTTGTTTACTGTTTTCTATCTTTATCATCCTTGTATCCTACACTATTTAAAAAAATATATATTCTACATAAACATCTTCAGCCGACAACATTCCCCCTCACCACACAGGCCAGTGCGCGCCGTATGAAATGATTATTAACGCGAGTCGGACAAGACGCAAATATGAGCAGTTCACTTTAATATCATACAACGTACGTATATCATTTAAAAATGTATACTTGGACAGTAGACCAAGTTGTAAGAGAAAAATTTCTTTAATAGCTTATTTATTAAAATGGGTATTGTCACTTACTACGGTGTAATTTCTGATAAAAATCCAGACTGCACTAAAGCGAAGCGGAGAAGATATTTTTATACGAATTATATAACGGGTGTGAATACCTAATCACATTAAATTAAACACGTTAATATGCTTGTTAATAAGAAAAAAATAAAATTCATAAAAATAAATATTTTTTTTCAAAGTAAATATAATAAATATGTGCGACAATAAAACACCATATAAGTCAGTCATTACAAACAACTTAAATTCTCCCTTGAAAACTGACAGCTGTCAACTGGTCAAAACATTCGATACTCCTAACTTTATCTCTGCTTTACACATGATGTTGTAAATTATGGAAAATGACTCCTGTACCTAAACCATTGAAAGGATTGGGTTATTTTTTTACAATTCGCCATAGAATATCGTAGAGTAGGTATGTGATAGGATTTAATGTGATTAGGTACGACACATCCGATATTTTAAGTTTATAACTTAAACCAAACACGAAATCGCGTCAAGATTAAAAAACGCCTTCACAAGGCCTTTGCAACATTTTATATAATTTATACCTATAATATATTGGCTTGGATCAATAGGTGCCTGCATGGTCATCATACCTCTTATATGTTCACACATACTATCTAAGTATATGTGAAGAGAACAGCTGAGATGTAGCCAGAGAAGGGATGTTTAAAAGAGCCCTGGTACACTGTGGTGCGCTCCAGAAGAAACAAGGTGGGTTTTAGTCAGTAAGAGTCTGACACTCACTCACGCTGCACCCACAGCGGGTGGAGTCATTGGAGATGATTTCCAACTTATCAAAAAAGCAGGGCTTTATGGAGAGTACCTACTGTCATCATCAGCCATTTTAATGTCCCAATGTGAACACAGGTCTCTACTCATAGGTATAGAGACAGAATGACCGTTATTACCACGTATGCTTAAGAGGACGAATTGGAATTTTTGGCGCCAAGGATGTAAATTTTTCTCAGTAAATACAAAACGGATCAAAATACAACTTGGTTACCTGAAAGTTCATGATATAAACCTTATTTTGTTAGTTGTAGAAACATGATTAGGTAACTTTTATAACAGAGAAAAATATATCACATATTATGGGCAAACGGGACCGATTTAAGCCTCTTAACTTTTTTAGTAGTTGAGTATATACATACTCTTTAAAATTGTAGTAGGAATTTTTATTAAATTATCATTTCTAAATATTAAAATTACAAAACCATTTTGTCGCTTACGACTTTTAGTTATAAGCTAGCGCGCGTATTGTTATCCTCGCCCCGCTCAGACGCTCCGACCCCTTTTGACGCCTTAGATGCGCGTGCCGGTTATGGAATTATTGTTGACCACTTCCTCGCCTTAAGGCGGATTGACGATTTCAGGCTTTAATGTCCTGGTTTCCTCAAGATCTTTTTCTTCACCTTTACTCAGCCATTGGTGTCCAAGATAACATACTTAGAAATATATACCATTATTTAATGTGCCTTTCTAAACAAAGAAATTCTTTATAACATAGATGGTCACCTATCCAAGGAATCGCCGCGCCAAGCATTGCATATAACATATGACTAAGACTGATGATATTAAAATGATAATGTGTCAAAAATGTGTATTAGGTATAATACATACACTAACATCAGTAAGGTTCTTTTGAAAGGACTTACAGTCAAGTCAACACACAAAAAATCTTAGTCTTTCGCGGCCTTTTCTTACACCAAAATTCCATGTTAAGTTTTTTCTAAAAAGCTATAGATCCTAACTAAACAGCGGTGTATGTTTGACAATTTTTTCTCCAAAACCGTTGAAGTGAGGCGCCCGGGTTCTATTTGACAAATAATAATATGACGTGGTAGAAAAACTTCATTTGCATAAAATGTGGTGGATGGTTTTACAAGCATTTTTGAAGATTTTAACACACGCTTTTACTAGGTCAACCTGTATGTAAAACTATGTAATGGAATCTAAGAAAAGTAACTTAACCATCTTCTAAGGATATTAGCGTCATGAAAATTGGCAGCTGTATGTAGTTCTGATGACAATACAATAATATGGTACTGTCGAACTGATCTGATGATGAAGCCGGAAGATATGAACTGGAAGTTTTTGGTTTTACATGCATTTAAAATAGCGTGTTTTTTTAGTGTTTTAAACGATTAATTTACATATGAAATAAAATGTAGATTTTTAAGGTTTGCAATGAACACTTATTTAATGCTTACGTTTTTAAAGCCTATAAAACGTTGATATTTACCAAAATAGAAACATGTGGTTTCTTTCAGAGATGAAAAACAAACTATTCTAAAATTTTCTTTATTTCACCATTTTGAACCAAAAATCAATAGTGATTGCAAACGGGGTCACGGCTTCAATACCCGGGTCAGGTAATATGCGATAAAGTTAATTGTATCAGAAATTCCTAGGAACACTTGATCGCTATAGGCTCGCCCACTATTAAGTGCTTAGATTGAAGTAAAAAATAGGTTGACTTGGACCTAAATACACTGAATAAAATAATTAAATATACTAAACTTGCTGTTCCCGGGTTTCCCTCATGAAACTACACAGCGTAGGTACCAGGATAATAACTCTTCACCATTATCTGCCTAGCCTTGATTGGGCAGATTATTATACATGTGTGAAAAGACACATATTTACTACAGTCAAAAGAGAACCTCCTCCTTTTTGCGAAATCAATTAAAACTGCTTACCTACTTAACGATTTTTAGGGTTCCGTACCGCGGAAGCGGAGCTCCTATATAACAAACGTGATTTTTTTTGCTCATTTTTGCTCGATATCGGTAGCGGCAGCAGGTAGATGCGGTTTTATATATAATGGTACGGAACCCTTCGTGTGCGAGTCCGACTCGCACTTGACCGGTTTTTTCGTACCTACATGCAATCATGCATATACCACATAATACGTGCTATGATACCAATTGATGACTCAAAATCACCAAATAAATGACGTCATCCATTCATATGATTCACAACCTTTGTACAAAATAAAATAATTAATATTCAAGACTTGTTTCTCTTGTTATAGATAAGTTAGGCCACCCAAAACTTCGAGCCATTTCGGATTATCAATAACCACTGAACGGTTCGTGAATGACAATCAGTTGTCTTTCCTGTAGTTAATATTAGTTTGGTAAAGCAGATTTTCATTATTTTTTGCTCGACTGCGCTAAAGTGTTGACAGGATCTACAGCCTAACGTTGTACTAGTTTTCGTCAGCGTTTTCACCTGTGTGCAGTGAGAACTACTCCACACATCCAGATAAAAAAGTAGCCTAAAGCCTTCGATACATGGGCTATCCTATGTAAAAATTACTGTTACTGTTACAGCCTTTTTATCGTCCCACTGCTGGGCTGCGGCGTCCTCTCACACGGAGAAGGATTGAGCATTAATCATTACGCTTGCTCAATGCGGGTTGGTGATTTCAGACTATATAGTCCAGGTTTCCTCAAGATGTTTTCCTTCACCTTTTTATCAGCCATTGGTGTCCAAGATATACTTAGAAAGTAGATACAAGCTTAGAAAAGTTCTATGTAAAAGTGTTCTTTTTCATACATGTCCTGTAGTTTCTAAAATTAGCACATTCAAGCAAACAAACTCTTCAGCTTTATAACATTTAAAACATATCTACGTAAATACATGCTAGTATTATTTATTTACCGATATGTGTCGTTAGATTCGTCTTAAATACTTGTGGAGTAATTTATTTAACTTGCCTCCCGAAACACTTAAGAACAAGTCATGACAAGATGGTCACCCATCCACAGACCGACTGAGCCAAGCGTTGCTTAACCTATCGACCTTTTTCGTTTGAATCGATCTATTTGTTTGTAACTTAGCTACGAGCTTCTTTACAGCCTATCAGAGTATATAGGAAAAGTCTAGAAAAAAAATATGTGAAGTCTAAATTCTACTTGTTCCTATCATTGAAAAAAAATGACCTTATGTATAAACATAGGTCATTGTGCAAGAAATAATATTTCTTTTGTTTCGTTTTTATTATGTTTACGTCCGTCCTGACTCAGGAAACGAACCCGGGACTTCGAATTAGTATGCAATGTTTATGTTATTGCGTCACGCAATATTTGAATCTACAGGATGATGTTTTAGTGAGTAGTAGTCTGACAAACAGTCTTACCAAGGGGTGGGTTGCCCGGGTAACTAGGTTGATGAGGTCAGATAGGCAGTCGCTCCATGTAAAACACTGGGACTCAGCAGCATCTGGTTAGACTGGAAGACGACTCCAATATAGTTGGGAAAAAGCTAGGGAAAAAGCTAGATGATGACGATGATGTTTTGAGTATTTTTTGACAATTTTGGGATCGGCTTCCAGTCTAAGCAGATGCAGCTGAGTCCCAGTGTTTTACATAGAGCGACTGCCTATCTGACCTCTTCAGCCAAGCAAAAATAATAGTGTCTATGGAGTTTCTTGCCGATTCCTCTTCTCCATAAGACCCACTCCTTAGAACCGTGCTATTGACGTTTCTTAAGCACCTGTAATAGGTCTATATGAAATAAAAACCTTTGACCTCTAGTTACATTGAGCAACTCAATACCCCTTGGTAATACTCAGACTTTCTGGCTACTAACAGCTCAAAATTACCTCCAAAACAATATTTTCATACAGAAAATATATTTGCAAATTATCCCTGTTCATTTTTTTAACAATGTCATGAGTTATTACGAGTACGGAACCGCAATCGTTTGCGGTTGGCTTCACTGCCGCCGCAATGAAGAAGGATCCCTAATATTATGTTGTCACACTCTTTGTAGGGTACTTGACAGTTCGGTTACATTTTTTGACGTTAAAATGAAGATTTCGCATTGAATAACCTTTTTTGAACTTGGTTATTGCTATAATTTTGATTTTTTTGTCGTTTTCGGCTTAATACTAAAAATATAGTATCTACAAAATGTCCTGGAAGCACTTATTTTGCGATTTTGTTGCTAGAAATACATGTGCACAATTATTTCTTACTTATTTTTAGTTAATACTATTTTCAGTCTGTTATCGCAAGGACGCATACCTATATAGCTACATACATAGGTACCCATGAATAGCACAAGAAAATATTTTATTAAAAGGATTAAAATCGCATACCTATAGGTACATGTAAAAAGAATGCAAAAATATTAATGTTAAATAGTTTTAGATTCTGCCTTAATATTTACATTCTTTAAAATACAGAGCTCTTGTAAGATTTTAATGTACATTATGTACAAAAATGCTTGTTTTTAAAAAGCAACACCCTATACACAAACCCCGTGATCCCGAGTGATTAGCACATAATAAAAAAGGTTAGGATCCACGGCGCCACACTATGCAAATATCCTTCTCCGAATCTATGGAGAAACTATAAAATTTGACCTTGAATCACGGAGTAAGGAAAGGTCAGCAGAGATGCTACAATGCTGGTAGGTCAGGCGCCTTTATTCTAGGTCAAATTCGTACGGTGGGCATGAACCTAAAGGATCAGTTGCGAATGATTTAACGAGGCGTTCAGGTTCTTTAAAACATCTGTCAACGATTTTTGGTATTACAAAAAATAATCGGGTCCAAATAAAGGGTATAAAGGCGGAGACAGTAAACGTTCCTCGTCCCCCGAACACCCGCATTTTGGCGCGCTACTTTCTTAGGAGATTTTCCGTTATGGCATCTCCGCTAGTCATTTTGTTCTCCATGTATTGAATATATAATGAGGATGCTATGGTATTATGTAGCTATCGAAATTTCTTTTATTGTTCACTAAGACTGGTAATGGGAGAATTGATCTTGTACTTGAATACAAAGTTTTGCGAAAAGAAGTGTTCTTTTGTCCTGCTAAGTTGAGTTTTTCTTGGCGATACCTATTATTTGAGATCGTCGTGGTGTAATGAACCAACCTCTCAAGTATGAGTGTGAGTTCGATTACAGGCTAGACAAGTCCTAATGCAACTTTTCTTAGTTTGTATGTACTTGGTGAATATAGCTTAGACACTAATTACCGTGTTTCTTAGGACACGTTTAACTGTAGGTCCCGGTTGCCATTGAACATATTTGGCAGTCGTTACAGGTTGTCACAAGCCAGTGAGTCTGACAACCAGTCTTAGTCTTACCTAGAGGTATAGGGTTGCCCGGGTAACTGGGTAGAGGAGGTCGGATGAAAAATGCTTAGGTACTAAAGATAGGAATTGGCTTATGTCAAAATTCTATCAGTAGAAATCAATTGATTGATAGAAAATGAGGAACGACGGATAGTCTGCAATGTATAGTCTCTAAATAGCAAAATTAAAAATTCAATTGCAACACAGCGGTACCTATTTCACCACGCCAAAAAGAGTGTCAGACATTTCCCAAAAACGCCTAAATTATTCACATGAACGGCGACAAACAAATTGAATCCCAATTCACAGGTTGCAGTTTCATTCCAGTTTTAATATTTTCATGAAATGTCTGTTTTTCAATCATATTTTTTATTTGCTCTTGGTATGGTATTTGCTGTCACAATACATGGTTGATTGGACAGACGGACGTGTGTTTATTTGTTATTATATAACTGTTTTATGTTTAATAAAATATTATTGGCTGGTGAAGTATTTTATTTTGGGTTAATTGTTTAAGAGTGGCGGCCATTTTGTTTTTGTAGACGGTAATGGCGGGGTACTTTGCTAATTACTGTGTTTTTACAAAATGTTGATAAGTTTTTATAAGTTCTGCCGGTGCCGAAGGAATTAGCATTTACTCGTAGAAAATGTATGCGTAGAAATTTAAATACATGTCTATAATTTGTTAGTTTGAAGATAAGCTGTTGGACGAATTTGATAATCTATTTCATTTCATCAGGATTTTTTTATTTCTCAAAAAAAAAAATAGGAGGAAACCTATGTAATAGTTACCTTAATCATTCCTTTAAATAATTTCTCTCGCGTTTTTGACTGCCAAAAATTAAGAATTAAGGAGGGCCTAAACATACTGATAAAACAGTCCATTATAGTGATGAATTTAGGCACCTATATCATTTGGATAAGACTTTCTTAGATCATAATAATATTTCACTCAATTCCTGAACTTAAAAAGAATAACCTCAATCAACCCGTTGAAAAGCATTTTGATATATTTACACTCGTTACCAAAAACTGATTAAGAAAATTCATTTTGACGTTGCAAAGATAAAAGATTGCTAAAGGTATCCTTCGTTTGTTTTGATATTTTGTTCTTAATCTTTGATGAGCGATATTGGACCTTATGCTTAAGTAATAAGGGTGTTGATAGGTGATGAATCCAATCTAAATTTTGGGCGGGCCAGTCGCTGAAATATAAGCGATGATCACGAATGTAGTGTAAGAGCTCGTTAATATAAAAATGGTAATACAATCTAAACTAATACTAATAGTATAAAGTTGAAGAGTTTGTTTGTCTAATCTCAGGAACTACTAGCACAGATTACTATAATAGTTACTAGTCCCATTCGATTTTTTTTCAGCGCCCATAGGTATAGTGTTTTTTTTCATGGCAGTAGATAGCCCATTTATTAAGGAATATGGTTTGCAGAGCAGTCCCCACGGGAAACGCGAATGTCTGTTTACCAGACTTACCAGGGGGTGTCGGGGTGTCGAGTTGTCCGGGTAATTGGGTTGAGTAGGTAGGTTAGATAGGCAGTCGCTCCACGTGACACACCTGCCTACTGGTAGTCAGCCGCATCAGACTGTATGCCGACCCCAACATAGTATTTCAAAAGGCTAAGCACATAATGATTATGCTGGGGAGTTTGTTGCGCCACTTCTTCACTTCCCAGCAAAAACACAGGAAGCGATGAACAGTGGGTGTTTTGGGAGCCCCCAAGCTTTATAATTTTTTGACGTTCAAAAAGTGCTTAGCAACCAAGTTTGAATAAATGATTTTGAATTTGATGACAGAGCTCCTGATTCCGTCTCCCTGCCTATTAACCAGTTAATAGCAAACAGGCTGATTCGTACTGATGGTTCCGTACGGTGGCGACTGCCAACTTAATTGCTTTTCGCTTCGTATTTATGTTTGTAGCTTTTTTGTTTAGGGTTCCGTAAATTTTGTGTGTGTACCATTGTGATTTGGGTTTGATTAAATGATTTATCCGATAAATATATATTTAAAAGTATGTTGTGGTTTCAGGGCTTGTTATCTACATATATTCGTTTATATTGTACAGTTTAATTTGTTTAAAACCTGTTGTTTTCATTGCTAACCTTGCCATGAAGAAACAAATAAAATGACCTTTTTATTTAGATCCATGCAATTTCATCTGAATAGCATTACATACACCATTAGAAGATTAGGAAAATATAACGCTTTCTTTAAAATAAAACATGCTTAACCCCTTCATTGACAAATATATTTTATTAGACCAATACAAAGTCATATCCACACATGTTTTTATTGTACTTAAGCATAATTATTTCAGAGGTAAAACTTAATTCTAAACTTGTCAATCTTTAACATTTGATGGCGAGAAGCCCTAGTACATAATGATCCACCGTTATGCATGCATATTGTTATTTCTACAGCACTTCCTTAAATATGATATTATCTCTGAAACCGCGTTGGTTTCAAGAACTTTTTTACTTCTAATTGCATACAGAACCCATTACCAAAAGCAAGCTTTATAATCCTTTTATTTTCTCACAAGATATTTTTCGTATAGTAATCAAAATGTGTTGATTTTTTATTGCAAGCCCAGGAAGCACAAACAAACATTTGATATTTAACAACCAAATACATATAATAATAATAAATGTTATTATATCAATCTGTGGTTTAATTGTAGGGTGTATTTTTGCCAATTAGATGTTTCTTCTTATCGAATTTGATTATTCTTATGTCCAACGACAATATATATATCAGTTTTTCATGAAACTTTTGTTTAGCTACTATGATTTTTTACGTTCCATTTTAAAAGATAACATTATCTACGTATTTTATGAAAAAACATAATCTACATATACTTTATCAAGTTTGAAAAGTTTGTTTGTTTGAACGCACTAATCTCAGGAACTATTGAGCCGATTTGAAAAATTATTTCACTGTTAGATAGCCTATGTATCAAGAAAAGCTATAGGCTACTTTTTATCCCAGTACGCGAAGTAAGTTCCACAGGACTAGGGCGAAACTGCTGGCTAAAAGATAGTAATACACTGAAACCTATACTCCATTCAAAATAACATTAGAAATTTAAGTAAACCTATTTTACTGTTTGTTCAACCGATTTTGACTTCTATTGCGCTAGTAGTATGATTAATGGCGGCTGCAGTAAATACTTGGTATTGTAACCACTATTTTGCTTTCAATTCAGTTCTTTTGTCTACGGAATAGAAGTCAAAATCGGTTGAACAAACAGTAAAAAAGGTTTACTCTAATGTTATTTTGAATGGAGTATAGTTAAGTGAGACTTCAAGAGGCTTGCAATTTCATTTCACTAATAGAGGTATTCCACTTACCCGTTGTCTCCGATACCCAGGTATAAATAAATATGTCTCATTTACAAATATTTCAAGTACATACAAAATGAGCCAGTTTCAACCAGTGGGCAGTAGTTACGAAGTAAAACCCCAAATATGTTAAAAAATCTTTAAAATTCCAAGTGATTAGTGATCAATACAATTGGTGCGCCTGAGTGGGTCGGCCCGTATCGGAAGCTATGGTAACTATTGTCGTGTGTATGCGCATATTTTAGTTAGGAAAAGTATGGATAAGACTAGGTAAATTATATTATTTTAGTTTGACTGTAGTTAAATATTTTTTGATCTTATAGCCAAAGTGCTGTTCTTAATAGGAAAGATACTTGTTTATTTTGGATCAAACTACATATATATAATTTCATGACTATTGTGGAAGACACATTTGTTCGACTTTGTTTAGATCGACGCGCTTATTTCTGGAACTACTAATGTTCCTATTCAAAACAAGTTTAAGGTGACATAGACATTACAGCCTATTTATCGAAGATTTTTTATCCTGGTAGGCAAAACAGTTTTCACGACAAGCGGGTAAAACCGCTGGCGGAAACTTGTAAGGCTAAAGAGTACTACGAACCTAACTATAACAGTTTTAGATACCTCATTTTTCGAGGAAGGCTAGTTAGGCTACTTTTTATCTAGCGGGACGTGGATGAAACCACTAGCGGAAACTACCTTCCGCTATATTCCATTCCGGTTGATAAAGAGTGATTCTTCCTAGACTAGACATTATCCATACTAAGCTAGCAGTTGTTTACAAAATCATAAACTGCACAATAGTAGTGCATTGTGATGAGTAACTCCCACGTGAGGGCAACTCTATGGGTTTTGGGTGTGGCCTAAATTATAAGCAAAAGCGGTCTGAGGTCAAATGATGACTATCAAGTGCCTAAGCGATTTAGACGAATGTAATAAGTAAAAAGGTAAGTAATCATTTTTAATTATAAGCAAGACCTTGTTAGGTTTATAAATATTTCACACTAGAGCTATTTCCCATGATTAACCCGCTTCCTGGGGAAATTCTTTCCATACCCTGACAGGATCTTCCATATTCAAACCCTATATTACTCAGAGATAATCAAACTTTCTAACAATGAAACAATTTTTTCAAATCGGTTCAGTAGCTTTGTCGCCTTTTAGTTACAAATTTCAAACAACCAGACAAACAAAAATATGTTTCTTCTTTATTTTAATTGTATAAATAAATATAGAAAGAACTATACATAGAGACAAGCCATCCCCATAGGTTTCATCCCCATCCTAAGATAGTTGCTAGAAGAAGAAAATAAAGATATAAAGAAAGAAGATAGCGTGATTGAATCACCGTAATAATCTTGTAACTTGTACCACACAAAGTGAATTCAAATAATAGTAAGTTACCACTTCTTAAGCTCATAAAGAGGCGACGTTTGGTGATTTTACTAAAGAGAAGCAAGCCTTTCATGACAACAAGTATTTTGGGTGTTTTGACCCCTATTTATTTATTTTTTTGAGTATTGAGAAGAACGGTAGCGTCTTGAAATCCCTGCATTTGTAAGTTTTCTGCTATGTATCCCGCACCCTGAGGAAACTACTTCCCGCAGCAGGGTAGAAAGTAGCCCATGCCCCTTTTCAGGCTCTATGCAATCTGTAGACAAAATTTCATTTAGATCGGTTCAGTAGTTTTGGCTTGAAAACGCAACAGACCAACAGAAAAACTCAGTTACTTTCATTTACAATATTTATTAGTAAGGTTTATAGAAACCAATCATCACAGTTCCAGTTACCTGAGACATAAAAAAACTAAAAGGTGCAAACAGTCAGTTTACAAAAAAAACACACAAAATAATAAATAACGTTTCTTTCTTAAAACGGGGGGCGTTTCCAGCAAAATTTATGATCTTTGACTCGAGGTGGATTAATTTTGACTACCTTGGCAAACAATGTATGTATGTTGAATGAAATCGGCCAAGACCGAGCCGGACTCACAGATAAAGAATTCAGTATCATATAAGGACAAAATAAACAAAAATTTTATATGGGAGATTCCTAAAATGTTTATTCTAGTCTATTTTTCAGTATTTGTTGTTATAGCGGCAATAGAAATACATCATCTGTGAAAATTTCAACTCTCTAACTATCATAGTTCATAAGATATAGCCAGGTGACAGACGGACAGCGGAATCTTAGTAATAGGGGCCCGTTTTATCTTTTGGGTACGGATCCCTAAAAAACTAAGGATTTTTTGCAAGGTCAAAGATTGCATAGGTGATGATTTGATAGGTAATCATAAAAAATTACCTCATAGATAAATATCATCATACAATAGCATCATCTGCCAAGCCTTTTTCCAACTATGTTGGGGTCGGCTTCCAGTCTAACCGAATGCAGCTGAGTACCAGTGTTTTACAAGGAGCGACTGCCTATCTGATCTCCTCAACCCAATTATCCAGGCAACCCAATACCACTTGGTAAGACTGGTTCCACGGAGGAAGGAAATATAGCGGAGATGCCTCAAGGAAGGTGGGTTAGGAGCCTTCTTGTAGGTCTTGGTAACATACGGTACGCGTGATTAAAACGAACAGTTACTAGAACTAACGAGGCGTTGGGATTCCTTGTTGTTGACAAGAACACTGAACTTAAGAACCAGTTAGCTGAATTACATATAGAACATATGGATATACTCGACCAAAATCAACATCTTAATCGACTAGTGTCAAACATGCAAGAGTGCAGCGACACACATGAACTGGCTTTAACCAGGATCTCTGAGCTGGAACATGAGCTAAGCAGAGCCCACAACACCATCACACAGTTGGAGTCTGCAAAGTCCAGTGAACGGTCTGCGAACACCTGCAGCCTGTACGATGAGCTTGTTGGTAGTGCATCCGGTTCTTGTAGTAATCAGCCAATGATAACAATTGACTTGACCAATGATACTTTAGCTCAGGAAAGTAAAACATTTACATCACACAATAAAATTAAAAAGTATTTAAAATTAAATAGAATAATAGGTAAAATTAGAAAATCATTAAAAAAACAAAAAGTGTATAAATCAAACAATTTCCTTAGGAAAAAGAACATTATTTTAATAAGTGATTTAGAACTTTGTCAATCAGAATTAGACGTATGTAGGTCGTTTCATGACACTGAAATTCAGCGCTTACAGGAGGAACTTCATATTAAAGAAATTTGTCTTAGGGATATTTTCCACAAATATGAAGCTTCACAACAGGATTTGAGTAAGCGCATGCAAGAGGCCTGTGAGCTGGCAGACATAGTGAGGTGCAATGCAGAGAGGTATGAGTCATTGACAAATAACCTTTCCTGTAGTTGTACTTGCTCCCCGACACCTGAGCCCCAGTCAGTTACCCCGGCACCACAGGTGACTCAAGTGGCTGTCACCCATGATTCTGATTCTATTACAGTTATAAATAAAGGTGTTACATACATTTTTTCTGACAAATTTGGTCAAGGATTAGGTAGTATATTTAATCAGTGTTCGCAACAATATGTAATTAATAATTGTTTACCTGGTGCCAGTTTTAGCCACTTAATAAATACTATTAAATTGACAAAGCTAATCCCCTATTCTACTATAATATTGCTTTATGGAGATAGCTTTAATGTTACAAAAAAAGATATTATAGATTGCATTAGTCTTGTTCTACATTTAAGTGAAATAAATAAATGTAAATTCATAATAGGTGCCTTACCTTACTCTTACAGTTTGACTGAGGAACAGAATAGGCACATTTTCAATCTAAATATGTTAATGTACAATAGGACTAACCGTCTTGACTCTATTTCAATTTTTGATGTTAATCAGTTTGATAATAGATTTCAATTAACTGAATATTCTATGTATTTGCCACCTAGCTGTAGACGACACATTGCTAATCTTTTAGCATATAATATACACATAGACACAGGTACTTGTCATGTACCTCCGGATATTGTTAGTAATACTACTAACATTCTTATTGATATGCCTACTAGTTTAAACTATTAGGCACGACAACAGGTGAGTCAAATGTTTTGAATCTTGTACATCAAAACATGCAGGGCTTATCTGGCAAGGAGTTAGAGTTAAGTTTGTTTTTGGAAGGTTTTAATGTTCATGTCTTATGTTTGACTGAACATTGGTTAAAAGAACCCGAAATATTGTTTTTAAATGATAGCAAATATACTGTACAAAGTGCGTTTGTAAGGAAGAATGCCATACGAGGTGGATCTTTAATATTAGTTTCTAACGAGTTAAAATGTAAACAACGACAGGATCTGGTTAATCTTTCTGTCGAGCGCACTATCGAGTTGTCTTGTGTAGAACTTGAGCGATATGTTATAATTTGCGTATACCGCCCCCCCACAGGTGATTTCAACATATTCGAGTCAGTTATAGAAGACTTGTTTAATAAATTGAAATCTAATAATAAACGTAAAATAATATGCGGAGATTTTAACGTAAATATATTAGAGGTAGATTCTCCATTAAGTATTAGACTCGTAAACCTATTTAAATCTTATAACTTAGTCAATTTGTTTTTTGAACCTACAAGAATCACGGCCACTTCTTCAACTTGCCTTGATAATATTTTTTGTGATTGTGCAGCCTCAAGTTGTATGCTTCTTAATAACCTGACGTCTGACCATTGCGGACAAAGTGCTTGTTTTCCCATGGTAATCCACAAAAAGCCATTTAAAATTGAATGCAGGCCTGTTACAGCTAGTCGATGTAGTAGATTTAAAAGTAATATCAACAAAAAACTTAAACCTTCTATTCTTGCAAATGAAGATCCTAATGTCATGTATGGATCACTCTTTGATGTTGTAGAAAAGGAATTCAATTCCACGTTTAAGACTAAAACCATGACTGTCAATGCTACCTCTGCCAACTTTAATAAATGGGCTACTGAAGGTATTTACAAAAGTCGAGCGAGGCTTTACGAGTTATACGGTATGAAAATGTACAGGTTTGATACTCCGTTCTTAGATTATGTTAGAAAATATTCAAAATTATTTAAACAAATTTGTAATGTTGCTAAAGCAAAATATTTAAGTAATACAATAAAAAATTCTTCTAATAAAGTAAAGACTACTTGGAAAATTATTATTAATCAGGAAACTGGAAAATCGACAAATATTGAGAATAAATTAGAAATAGTCGCTGATAATAAACGTATTAGTAATGCGGCTGACGTAGCCATGGCATTTAATGAGTTCTTTGCTAGCATACCGTTAACTACGACTCGCTCCTTGAGTTCTTCTGCTACGGACGCTGAGAATCTCCTGCATAATAGTGTCCCTAAGTGTAACGCTATTTTTAGTTTTGAGCAAATAACGCCAATTGATGTTATTAACGTTTTTAATTCGCTGAACTTAAAAAACAGTGGTGACTATTGGGGCATTTCCATTAAACTATTAAAGAATATTATCGACATTGTTGCCCCCTATCTTGCTATCACATTTAATAAATGTATTGAAACCGGAGTTTTTCCCGACCTAATGAAACTAAGTAAAGTCATTCCTTTATTTAAATCAGGCGATAAGAAGGATGTAAATAATTTTAGACCCATATCCATCTTACCCGCTTTTAGTAAAATATTCGAAAAATTAGTACTCGAGCAGTTACAAAGATATTTCAATGTTAATAGCCTCCTTCATAGTGAACAATATGGCTTCACAAAAGGTCGTTCGACAACAGATGCTGGTGTAGCTCTTTTAAAACACATTTTTAATGCGTGGGAAAACTCTCAGAATGCCATTGGAGTATTCTGTGATCTCTCCAAAGCATTCGATTGTGTGCACCACGATACGCTTCTACGTAAATTACGTTATTACGGAGTCCAAAATGAAGCTCTTAGCGTAATAGAATCCTATTTAAATAACAGAGTGCAATGCGTAGATGTCAATGGCGTCAAATCATCAGGTTTATCAGTCCAATTAGGTGTGCCACAGGGCTCAATATTAGGTCCGTTCTTATTCCTGGTATATATTAATGATCTACCATACCATCTGAAGAATATCTGTGACGTTGTACTGTTTGCAGATGACACTTCACTTATTTTTAAAGTCGATAGAAATAGGGATCAATTTGACGACGTAAACAGTGCACTTTCGTTGGTTACACACTGGTTTAGTACTAATAACTTGGTCTTAAATGCGAAGAAAACAAAATGCCTTAAATTTACTCTACCGAACGTGAAAAACCTAGGCCCGAATATTATATTAAGTAACGAGGTTCTAGAAACTGTCAAATCCACAGTATTTCTTGGTATATCAGTCGATAGCAGACTTCAGTGGGGCTCGCATATAGCTAGCCTCGCGGGAAGGCTTAGCTCAGCTGCGTACGCCGTCAGAAAAGTAAGACAATTCACTGACGTAGACACAGCTCGAGTAGTCTATTTTAGCTACTTTCACAGCGTTATGTCCTACGGTATTCTTCTGTGGGGCAAAGCTGCTGATATTCAAAACATATTTGTATTACAAAAACGAGCTGTTCGTGCGATATACCGGTTAGGTAGTAGACATTCGCTAAGAGAGCTTTTTAAAGAAATAGGCATTCTTACTGTGGCATCACAATTTATCTTTGCCAATATACTCTACATTAGGCAAAATATTCATTTGTACACCAAAAAAAGCGATGTTCACAGTATTAACACTAGAAACAAGCACAAACTGTGTGTACCCACTCACAGACTTCATAAGGTTCATGGATCATTTTTGGGGCTCGGTATCCGCTTTTACAATAAACTACCTCTAACTTTACTAGAATTACCGTTTAATGCATTTAAATTACAAGTAAAGTCAATTCTTTCAAAGAAGGCTTATTATAGCATTAATGATTATTTAAATGATAGGAATAGTTGGTCGCTAAGTTGAACGCAAGGCAGCTCATTCTTGTTATCACTATAACTAAATTATTAACTTATTATAATTTTTTTACATTGTTTGACATTACTTCTGACATTAATTCTGATTTTTAATTTTGCTTAGTATTGTTTCTTTATGGCTTGCTAGTACTGCAGTACTTCTTACATATTCTACTTTTCTTGAATAGCTGCAAGCACGTCATGCTCCCTTAGACGGTATGGCCAGCGGTAGCGTTGGGGGTCGGGTTGTCCCCTTCCCTCAAAAATGTGCGAAGGGGGCGATGGCTGATCCTCGCGTTATACTCGTGAACGGGTGCTGCTGGCGGTACCAGGTCGTGTTGGTGGCTATTGACACTATTCATAATAGTATGATTTTCTATTAGCTTTTTTTTGGAGAAAATAATAATACTGTAGTCCTGGCGGGTACACCTTGTTTGTGTTGCTTCAACATAATCATCTGCGCATGTGGGTGGGCACGCCGATGTTATGCTTATATTAAAAATACATTTCTATTTTATTAACAGGAGGCTTTAGATACACTTAATAGACTATAAGTAATGCTTGAGTACCTACTTAGTCTTTATGGGTGTAAATCTGTGTGCTAGCCTACTTGTGTTAAGTTTGTATTTTTTTTTTCTTTCCTAATTTTATATAATGGTTATCATGTGATAATGATATTTTTATTTGACTTGTTTTGTATACATTCTGGTTCTTCAAACCTTACAGACAGACATGTGTTGCTGGGGAGTTTGTTGCGCCACTTCTTCTTCCCAGCAAAAACACATAGGAAGTGGTGAAGGGCGGGCGTTTTGGGGACTGTCTTTTGTTTTTGACGTTCGAAAAGTGCTGATTTATCAGCCTAATTTGAATAAACGATTTTGAGTTTGAGTTTGAGTTTGCAAATCACGACCAATCAGTCAAGGGTTGATCTTGATTGACTGGTGACTGGTTATTTTGAAAAAAGTAGGTTCCTCGTCCCCCGAACACCGGCATTTTGTCGCGCTACTTTCTTAGGAGATTTTGTTCTCCAGGATTTGTTTATACCCATTATTGAACTATTTTAATAAGTCATTACCTTTTCAAGCTATGATCTAGCCAGCCAGACATCATAATGAAGTATTTTCTAAATTGACCACATTATTTATGATATCCCATATATTTTGTGGACTTATATTCTGCACTTTCGAATGAAATGTCATTCAGAACTGCACTAAAGGTTTCTTGGAAATAATATGGATTTCGTACTAATGTTTTGGAACTCGATTTGATCTCGATTATAACCGACCTGTGAGATTTTTGTGAGTTATCGAATGTTAAAAGCCACAAATTTACTGTAAGAATATTTCTATTTATTTATGTTCGATACTAAATATAAATACAGGTAATTCCTAGGTCGGGCCGAGATCGATCGAGTTAGGTATATGGGTTTTAGAAGCTTTCACAAAGCAACCTTTAGTCTGGAAGTTGGTATTACAACCCCGTGCCTGGGAGGGCACGTGTCGCCGGCGTCCCCGAATGCTACTCAGTAGCAGTCGTTGTTACAATCCCACGGCAGAGGCCGTCAGGCGGATTTGAGAACACTCTGACACTAGGACTTGTTAGGTGATTAAACCTGCAGCTCACTCGATAAGAAGAAGAAGGATATTATTTTAAACTTCTATTGAATTGACCAGGCTACAAGATTCTGTCAAAGAGTGACCCTGGAATACATAGGACTCCAGAATGAATGTGGGTGGGTTTTGATCAGTCAAATTCTGATACTGCAGCGAAGAGGTAATTTGACAATTTCTTATCTGACAAAAACCTCTTTAAAAGTCATATGTGAGATTTTACTCAGTGTCGAGAACTCACATAAATTAAAAATACCTTTAGTAAGACTTGCCACCATCATTATTTACGACTTAAGAAATAAAATATCTTGAAAATATAATTGTAGGTGTCGACTCCGACGCACAAAATGGCGGCGCGTTCTTTTTTTGAAATTTGACTTATGATTATTGTAGCATTCGGTGCGGAGTGCTTTTTTTTCTTTTTCTCGTGTTCTTTATTTGAAATTTAAAATCGGTTTCCATTTTCAAAATTTTATTTATTGTTTCTATACTGCTAATATAGGCGTTGAAGTTTTACGGCCCTTCTCAATATTCTATCTATCGGTTGTTTTGAGAGAATCAGAGATAGGAAATTGACTTTATATACCAGTATGGAGCTAATATCAAAATTCTATATGTAGTTAGTGAATCAAGAGATAGAAAGAATATTGGAAAAGACCGTTAATTGGTTACAATAATATTTTATACCTGAAAGGGTCTGTGGGATTGTTCGCGCGAGTTACCGCGGCCCTGTTACATAAAGGGCTCCAGAAGGAACATGGTGGGTGTCAGTCAGTAAGAGTCTGACACTCCCTCACGCTGCACTCACAGCGGAATCATTTCATGATTTCCCACAGCAAAAAAGTTTTGAGACATGACAATTAACATCATCAGAAACCAAAAAGTCTGCCAACCAGTCTTACATGAGAACATTTTGTTGCCCAAGTAACTAAGCAACGAAAGTCAGATAGGCAGTCGTTCCATGTAAAACACTGGTACTCAGCTACATCCAGTCAGACTGAAAGCCGACCCCAACATAGTTGAGAAAATACTAGTTTCTAAATTAAAATCTTCTAAGTGGGTGGCCTAGAACCTAAGTTAGCACAAAACCTACCATAGTTCTATGAAGTCATTACCCGGGAGTCAAACCGGCACTCAAACAGTGGCTGACACATGAATATGCGTTTGTCGCCTCATAATGCGTCAGGTATGTAAATAGCTGCTTAGGAGTAGTGGTATAGTGATGAGCGGTAGCGATTTTATGAGCGGAGCGGGTGAAATAATTTATCTTTAATTTTAATTTAAGTAGGTACTTACATTTGGTGTTATAGGTGAAAAGTGTTTTTCTTTAATGAACTTTTATGGTAAAGCGGCTGAATCAAGAGGGGTGTTTAATGTAGAGATAAGTAGTCTTTTTACGGATGCGGGTGTTGTTCTGAGTGATGATATTGTTTATTATTTTACTGATTTTTATTATATTTTCAAGCAATATACCTATTATTACCTATTGTGAATCTATCTGTGAGATTTTTTGATCGGCTTTTTAGTGACTACGGTTTCATTTCTTATTGTTTTTTTTTAACTATAAATTCACCATAAATAAACACATAGTAAAAAAATAAAAGCTCAAACCAAAAAAAACATGATACGTAGGTATATTTTTCCACCTCTTAACAATCTCTAGAAAAATATAAACACATTTCTTTATACATTCACAAAAACATATTTTTCCAAAACAAGAATAGACTTATCAAAAGGTATCAAATATAACGAGTATGTCATGATTCTTTCATTTATTTGTTATTTGCTTCATAATAATAAATTCTGAGTAATGATTTCTGAAAAGTCTAAATTATTTTGTATCTATTTTTAATGGAAATAAGTACTCAGCTTAGTGAGATTTGAGCCCCAATTAATTTTGTTTATGCTTTATTTTTTGTTATTAATATGGAGGTATAGATCATTTATTATTCTAGGAATGTTTTGGCCTATAAATGTTATACGAAGTAACAAGCTTATTTTTCCATATAGGTCTACTACCTTGTTTGTGAAGCAAAAAGATTAAATTTTATTTTCATGTAGTTTTTCCTTAAACCTATGTTTCTCTATACTCTTTTTAATATTTGTAATTAATATCTTTCAGACGTAGGTACTTTTTAAAATTATTTTTTTATTTAATAAAGTGAATTCATTAAGAAATACTCTACCGAAGCATTACGAATTGTGTTCTTGATTAGTTGCGTAGAAAAATAAATTCCGTAATTTTTATGAAGTCACGTCACACAAAAAACGCCATGGCTAATGTCCCACCTAATCGTATGTCCACTGTGCCCTGAAACTTGCTCGCGGGAGGACCTAATGAGCGCATCCTGCCGTGCTCTTGCTGTGGCGCAATATTGGGCTGACATAGTGTAGTATCACTATAGGACATGTCATCGACACAAAAGAAGAAGAAGAATGGCTAACTTACCCGCTGTACGCTCCGCTTATAAAACAGAACTACCCTTAAACCCCACATTGTTATTATGACAAAACAATTGCAAATTAAGTCGAATAATTAGTCAACAGATTGTACAGTCAACGTCAAAAGTAGTTCAACAAATTAACTAATGATCCTAAATAAATAAAAAAGTCTACAAAATATTATACAAAACCGGCTTTCATCATGCTGTGGCAGGCAACCTGTAATATAATTAAGTCTACACTTAGTATAAGATTCATGATAAAATAAATCTATTATACAAAAAAAAATAACTGAGTTCAATACTGTACCTAATTTTTTCTCCCAGGTCTACCAAATACTTTGCTAAAAACCCCATCAAAATCGTTTTAGCCAAACGTGAGATAAATCGCTCAACGATAAAATAACATAGTGCATTAAACTGAGAAACCCATTCTTTTAAAGTCGGTTCAAAGGTAGAGGCTACTCTATAAACGTATCGACGACACACTGTCTACCATTTTGAAAATGTACATTTATTCATTTACTTTTTCAACCGACTGTACATAATAACTTCTGTCCCATGAGCTTTATGGTGCCTTAACGAGTTATTAAGTGGTGTATGGCAACCCTAATTACAGGGTTGCCATAAGAAAATTTGGCGAAATTTACATTAACGTGTAATGGTTTATTAGTATGGTTAAACTTGGGTGGTATATTGTATTTTTCGTACTATTGATGAGCTTCTATAGCGGTATATTTTTAACACGAAATGTAGCTTATTATCATCTGCCTAGACTTTTCTACACTAATATTATAAAGAGGAAAACTTTGTTTATTTGTTTGTTTGGTTGTAATGGATAAACTCAAAACCTACTGAACCGATTTTAAATATTCTTTCACCATTAGAAAGCTATATTATCTGCGAGTAAAATAAGCTATATTTTATCCCGGTGCAGGCAGTAGCTCCCACGGGACGCGGGTGAAACCGCGGGAAAACGGCTAGTATATAATAAAGGCTAATTTCAATTACTGTCGTTAAAGTATTCTGTTTGTTAAATGACGATTTTTTTAACTACGAAGCAGGAATTTTCGTGAAATCTACTTCTTGTCCACCCCCGCTTTTCTTTCTATCTTCCACTAATTTAGATGTCTATCTATGTATGGGGCTGCGGTATTGTTCGAAAGAGTTACCGCGGCCCTGGTACATAAAAGGCCTACGACGGAACACGACGGTTTTTAGTCAGTAAGAGTCTGACACTCCCTTACCGCTGCTAACCCACAGCGGGAGGGGTCATTTGATGATTTTTGACGTCGTTAAAAAAATCGATCTACCTATGTATATTAATAATATAGCTAATAGCTAAAAGTTTTTTTGCAAGCTTGAACACGCTTATCTCAGAAAGTTCTGGAAAATTCTTTCAGTGATAGATAAATCAATACTCAATAGCAATATTCGTGCGAAAACAATGCTAGCTATGTACCTATGAACTCGCGACACCCGGACATTTGTTCGCAAACCAATAATGGTTTAACTAAGCCATAAGCCATTCAAATAAACCGAACGAAACATGACACAGCCGACATGACAATACTGACCAATAAAATTCCCTCGTAATTCCTAAATTCATAAACATAAAAGCTCACCCATCACATTCCTGGCCGTGGCCGGTTGCTCCAACCAAGGAGAACAAAATGACTAGCAGAGGTGCTATATCGGAAAATCTCCTAAGAAAGTAGCGCGACAAACACACGACCGGGGAGAGATCAGGCGAAGGACCAACATTTGCACATACTCTTCGATGCACGACCGTATCAATCATCAACATCCAGGCTCCGGGCTGCTTTGTGAAAGACCTCGTGCTCATTAGCCGCGCTTGCAATAGCTAGACCAATGAGGCAAACTTATATAGATTTGGCCTTGCAATAATATAACATACATGTTAGTCTTTAAGGTATATATCTGTGGGCTAATGCAGCCTGAAAATAAAGGTATTTGATTTGATTGATTTGACCTACTAGCAAGGGCTTGACCTACTTTTTATTATGGAATCTCGGGTCATCATTCCTTACTCCGTGGTTCGACATAGCATAGTTTACGATCCCTCAATGATCTACCTCGACTGAATGGACCGCCACTCGGAACAATTTATTGTTAATAAAACGTGTTAATAAAAATATAAAGCGGGAAGCTTGTTTTTAGGTTTTGTGGTGTGGTTCTGTAGGTATTATTTTTTTAGTGTCTTAAACATTAATCACTTCTTCTGCCGAGCCTTTTCTCAACTATGTTGGGGTCGGTTTACAGTCTTATTGTATGTTTTACATGGAGCGACTACCTATCTATCTACATATGTCTACCTAGTTACTTGGGCAACCCTATAAACCTTAGTACGACTGGTGGTTATGGCTTTTGACTAAACAATGTCAAAGATGTTCTTATGACAGCCGGGGCCCACTGATTGAACGCGCCTTCAAATTCATCATCATCATCATCATCATCAACCTATCGCAGTCCACTGCTGGACATAGGCCTCTCCAAGTGCACGCCACTGAGATCGATTTTCGGATCACCTTCAAATTCATTTTAATGTAATTAATTCATTTCGTGGTTGGTTAGAAACAAGCATCTCAACTTATCTAAATATATAAAACTCAAAGGTGACTGACTGACTGACATAGTGATCTATCAACGCACAGCTGAAACCACTGGACGGATCGGGCTGAAATTTGGCATGCAGGTAGATTTTATGACGTAGGCATCCGCTAAGAAAGGATTTTGATCAATTCTACTCCCAAGGGGATAAAATAGGGGATGAAAGTTTGTATGAAACTTTGTCAATTTTAAACCGATCGGACTGAGACTTTGCATGCATAAAGCTACTATGGCGTAGGCAACCTTTAAGAAAGGATTTTGATAAATTCCATCTCTAAGGGGATAAAAAAGGGGATGAAAGTTTGTATACATCTTCTTAGATTTTATGAAGAAGTCCTGATGACGAATCAAAATTTTATGATGACGTTCGCTTAAATACGATTTTGATTAATACAACCCACATTCAACCCCCACGGGTGATAAATTTTACATCCTTCATCATTCCTTATTTTATGTTGCTTGCTCACGAGTAAGTTCACCCAATAACTTAATAGTTTTAGCGCCTAATGACAGATTAGTAAAGAATATTGTGTGCAAAGAAGTTTTGTAGGCCCTAATTTTTTACACACGCTAAAAAAAAGTAAAGCCGCAAAAACCATGCCTAATTAATAATAATACTTCTTAACGCGAGCGAAGCCGCGGGCAAAAGCTAGTCATATATAAAACAGATATAACTATTAGGTTAATGTAGTTATTTTGATCAAAGTGGTTTTACGATTATTACAGCGGTACCCCAATTCTTATCACCAGCAACTTAGCATAACTTTTTAAGTGTTAACTTTAGAAAAAAATATGCAATAAAAAAACCGTGAAAGTCTAAAAACGAAATTTATTTTTTTATTAACTTCTAGTTTAATTTGAAACTTTATGCTCATAATGTTAAAATTTAAATTCTATATCGTAATAAAATTCGTATAAAAAACTTTATTACAAGAAAATCTAACTCAATATAGTTTCTTTAACTTTTTTGAGTAAATTAAGATAATTTTAATCAACTCTTGTGTGAAATGTGTAGGAATTTTGATTATTTTTAGGTAATAAATGGGGTTATTTGTTGATATCTTAATTATTTAAATATATTTATTGGACGCGATAAATAAATAAGTAATCGCCCACTATAAAATTTAGCATGGTAAAATTGGCATACCTACTATAAGTCTAGCTTTAGCTTCGACTTTACTTGTGTTGTTGTACATGGGTAGGTACCTACTTAAAAATATCTAGGTTTTATTTTTTTTATCATCGTCATCATTATATTCTGCCTAGCCTTTTCCCAACTGCCTATCTGACCTTCTCAAACGAGTTGCCCAAGCAACCGAGATCAGACTCTTTCTAAGACTTTCTAGCTTCTGACCCGATTGGAGCCCTCGCTCATATTGAGAGGTTGGTTCTTTACTCACTAAGCCACCACGACTAAATAGTTAGGTAAAGTAGGTATGGGATTTAGTAACCTCGAGAAGCGTGAATTAGCGAGCGAAAAACATGTTGCTTCCGTCCCTAAAAACCTTTAATCAAAAAACCAAATAAACAAAATTTTGTATGCAACCAACCATTTTCAATAAAACAACCTTAATAAAACATTTAACGTATAATTTCGAATTTCGAAAATCGAACGTCAGCCATATTGGATTTACATCAAAAAAGCAATTTCATTGGACAATAACAACGTCATCCAATGTGTGGAACCTTCAAAAACCGAACTGACGGCAATCGGTAAAATTCATTGTCGGTTTTTATGCTTGCCACTCTATTTTACAGCCCTACGTTTCGTGTTTGAAAATTCGAACGTTTTAAAAATTTGATTTGAATTGTGTTCGTTTACCTATTTGAAGATTTTGTGTTTGGAACGATTTGCGTTTTATTCTTTTGTGTTTTAAATTGGGAGTTGGTATTGGCTGATTTTTATAGTTTATAGACGTTAAATCTGCATTTGTAAATAATAATTAACACGGAACATAAAAGTTCTTCTAGACAAGGTGATTGATGCACCAAAAATTAAGGGATAATTTTGACTACACAGTAAATAAGATAAAAGATTAAATAAACGGAATCATCATCTAACAACCCTGTTATTGTCCAATGAACATGCTGAGCTTCTTCTCAAGTCAAACAGAGAAGGAATTGGACGATTGGAGATTTCAGACTTTTATAAGTATGTTGACCTTTGTTTTATAATTTTACCCCTAAAATTGCTGGATAATTGTTATATAATCGGCTAGTAAGTAATAACATCGATAATCCAACGTGTTCGAGTGTAAGTCAGTTGCAATCGCGGCAGCAGTCGCAGTTAAGATGCTAAATGCATATGTACATAACAGTCGGTCGTAGGTGCATAGTGGGCGCGAAGACGATTGGCTGTTGTTTCTCAAGAATATCTTGCGTTGACTATTTATAATATTCAATCTATCGTTTACTCCCTGCTACGCACGATTTCATCATACCAAAGATACTTCCAAAAATTCTATACATTCAGGGATTATTTATTTACATTACACATACATACAACCTTACAAAGCCAAATACCTAAGCTATTATGTCTATAAAATGTATAAGCTATGATAAAGATTTGACTTTAGTTTGCATGCACCTCGAAATTCCTTTCATTTATTGTTTGATATCTTCTAATAAAATATTCAATATTGATACCTTATATTATTTTGAGAAGTGCGAGCTTTTAAAGCCACCTTCAGTACCACATTTTCCACTAAATATGTAGGTTACTATTTCATTATCTTTCAACGGCCAGTCTACAACAACCCAATCACAATATTAACTATGCAGAGTAGAGCCAGTCTAAAATTCGGCCACAGCCATGCTAATGCTTTATAGTTTCCTCTACCCGTGACGTCACATCCTACCCCCTCCCTTCACCCCTCACCCCTCCGATAACATCATCTCCTGAACCTTTTCCCAACTATGTTGGGGTCGGCTTCCAGTCTAACCGGATGCAGCTGAGTACCAGTGCTTTACAAGGAGCGACTGCCCTATCTGACCTCCTCAACCCAGTTACCCGGGCAACCCAATACCCCTTGGTTAGACTGGTTGTCAGACTTACTGGCTTCTGACTACCTACCCCTCACCCCTTTGATAAAAACGATTCACTATTCACGTATCGTTTTACGTAATAAAATATAAAATGGCGGATAAAATGTAGGTTAACAACGCCCAATTGAAAATGCCAATTGTGTCGATTTTATTGTGGGCAAACTTTGATGGGTTTTCGTTGCCAATATTGATGTTTTTTGTATGTAAAACATCGGTACCTTATCATGCGCCCAAGATTGTTTAAAAAAAGTTGACAAATTATGCAATTAATAGCTTCCGCCAGTGGTTTCACCCCATTTACTAGAGCTAATTTACACTGAAATAATTGTTTAAAATGGACTCGCTAAACGTTTCAAAACAAACACAATTCAGCTACCTGTATAATATTACTAGTACACATTGATTTAATAAGACTTGACAAGACAGAAGAATCAACTGAATTATTGTTTAACGCAAATCTTTCACTATAAAATAGTCTTTCGATGTCAGGTATCAATCAAATCAAAAACTCCTCCGAGCCTTTTCCCAATCATGTTGGGGTCGGCTTCCAGTCTAACCGGATTCAGCTGAGTACCAGTGCTTTACAAGAAGCGACTCCTATCTGACCACCTCAAGCCAGTTGCCCGGGCAACCCGATACCCCTTGGTTAGACTGGTGTCAGACTTACTGGCTTCTGACTACCCGTAACGACTGCCAAGGATGTTCAATGACAGCCGGGACCTACAGTTTAACGTGCCATCCGAAACACAGCCAATGGTGTCTAAGATATAATCAAATCAAAAACTACTGAACTGTTTTCTCTGATAGGAAAAATGCAATAAAATCAATTAAAATATAGACATAATTAATATCCTTGTAAATCGAAGACATATCACCAGTTACATTATAAAATCAATAGGGTATTACATGCATTTTTGAAATATATCTTAAATAAATTCTTTAGTCTTAATATATCTCTAAAAAATTAAAAATAATTTTTTTTCTCACGTTATGTACGAATATAAATTAATTGTTTTATCATAATTTCAAATTTCGCGCGTATTTCGCGAAAACGCGGCACACAACGGACGCCATGATTGTTTTTTGGTCATGACGTCATTACGTTAGTAAAAAACTACAGCTGTCAGTAATACATATTTTGATATGTATTGAAAATTTTAACTGACACTTTTGTTTATTACCGTAATGACGTCATTAGCATGGCGGCGACATTTCGTAGTGTTCAAAGACAGATAAAAAAACCTAAATACTTTAAACTGCAATAAAAAATATATTTATGTACCTTACGAAGTGAAACTAACATTTCCCGATTGCTTTTCCTCTAAACAATCATTGTAATACACTTTTAATTTTTTTCTCATCTAGACTAAAATACCCTATTGTAAGTACCTTATACCTATCTATAACGTAAGTAAGTATAGCGCTCAAACCACAAGGTCAATAAACCCACAAAAAAAAATAACTTTTATAAAACAAAAACAGTGTTCTAATCACCAAATTAACATGTTTATGATAGATAGATAACACCGGTCAACAAATTTTTTTTTTTTTTTGCGCATGGCTTTTACTTAATTTACTCTGATTATATAAGCCAAGATATATGAAAAAGTGCGATTACAAATCGAAAATATTTGCTTTTTAAGATGTTATAGCGATTTGATCATTTTTTATTTTAATCACTGACATGATTACAAATTTTTCCATCATTGGATGTAGAATGTCTCTAAAGATGCACATTTTGCATTCTCATTTAGATAAATTTAAAAGTGATATGGGTGCTTTTTCGGAAGAACAAGGAGAACGCTTCCATCAAGATATAATGGAATTTGAGAGGCGTTACCAAGGCCAGTATACTGAAAGTATGATGGGCGACTATATTTGGGGGTTAATAAGAGAAACTTCTTTTGAACATGCCAGGAAAAGTAAATCTGTTCATTATTAAATTAAATATTTAAAAAAGAACAGTTTTACTTTTCCATTTACTCCATTTTAAAACTCATATTGTAAGAATTATTCATAAATAAATGTTCTGTATGCTTTAATAAATTATCTCTATGTCAATTTTTTACACATAAAAGCAAATTCAAAGCATTTTTTTGTTCTTATTCTTATTTCTAGGTGCATTAGCAATAAAAATAAGGTATGTATATCCCGTGCGCAAAAATGCTGTAGACCGGTGTAATACTTCACATTAATAATGTATGTATGTATGTATGCATTGTAAAAGCAATAATTAGATATACCTATGAGGAACGGCTGTGGACCTCCGTTTTGATAAGTAAGCTCTGATTTGCATGTACAAGGGAGTGCAACAGTGCTTTGGAAAGAAATTCTTTAATCTATATTTTTAAAAACCCGCTTTCCGTTGTCACGACATAACATGAAAACGGCTTGACCGATTTGCCTGATAATTAGAGGGGAGGTAACTTAGACCCGGGCAAAGGTTTTAGAATAGTTTTTGACACCATCCGGCTACGGGACGCGGGTGAAACCGCGGGCGAAAGCTAGTAATTAATATTATTGTAGAGAGGAAGAGTTTATTTGAATAAGGTAAACTCAAAAACTACTGGATGGATTTGAACAATTATTTCAGTGCTAGGTAGACATTTTATTTAAGAAGACTAAAGGCTACTTTCCATCCCGGTGTGCGGTGTTGTTTCTAAGAAATTTCTGTGAACATAAAAGAAATCTGGCTATCTGTTATTTATTTTAACACACTCATATATATCATATGTGCCTAGATTACTGTAATGTAGGTATTCAAGTAAGCTCATGCAGAAATTTTATTTTAATATTTTATATTGTACGGCACATTTATTAACGAAAATGAAAAGGTAATCTACAAAAGCATTCAAGGTAAAAAGCAAATATTATTTATACAAGCTTTTACACTTTATTAACTACATTGAAAATCAGCATGACGAATTCTCCGAAAAATTATAGGTATTGCAGCTTAATATTTACGTGAAAAATCAGTAAGTACCCATATTTCAACGCTTTTAATACTTAAGAAATGCGCAAAATTAAATCAGTATATAGAAATATTATACACATCGTGTATGTGAACTTACTGGGTACCTACATCATGTAGAAAATTTGTACCTTTATTGACAATCAATTTAATTTAAATTATCTCATGTTACTTACTCCCTTAATTATACAACTTTACTAATCCACAATTATTATTAAACTAATAAACTGTATAAAATAACCCTATCCTAAAAAAAAAACAAAGACACAGTCTCACACACATATTAAATACTAGCTTCCGCCAGCGGCTTCGCCCGCGTGGTGTGTTGATAAAAAGTAGCGTATGTGTTAATCCAGGGTATCACCTATCTACATACCAAATTTCAATCAAATCGGTCCAGCGGTTTTTGCGTGATTCAATAACAAACATACATCCATACATTCTCACAAACTTTCACATTTATAATATAAGTAGGAAGTAGGATATATTTTTTCCCCCAAACACTTTTCCACCCACCAGTCCCCGTCAAGCACAAAATAAAGACAGCGTCCCACACACACAGGGAGCTATCAATCACATATTATCGCGTGATACACTTACTGTGTATACACAAATATAGTATTATAATTATATTACGGATTTATATAGGACGGTTATATGGGAACATGGTTGTTAAAAACTAGCAGCCTTACTTAAACATCTGTTGAACACTTGTCTAAAAAAAGGGTGGCTGCAAAACGGACCTTATTTCAACGACATAATCTGTATTTTTTAGTCAAGTGTTTAACAGACGTTTAAAAGTTTTTGTGGTACGACGGTAGGTACTTGTTTAACTGTTTGTTAGAATCTTGGAAAATAACGTAGGATAGTCTAAAGACTACTTATATCCGGATCATATTATCCTATATAGACCCGGATAAATCCAGGTATATGTAGTAGGTAACTTATAAATTGAGAGATCAGTCTTTAGCTAGGATATTAAATAATTGATATCTGGTGGTATGAACGTATGGGACAAAATTAAAAGCCAGCAGAAAACAGAAAATGATCTCCATATAGGTACTTACATATCAATTATCAAAACTGAGCTTTATAGTTTAAAGTGTCTAAGACAAAGAGAAATTATCAATGATAAAAGATGAGAATGACATACATAGACATAGATGACGTAATTTCAACAGAATTACAAAATGGTATCTAGGTAACAACGCTAATGATATCCTAATGAATTTTTCTCACTATTTCTCGGTGTCTAACTCAAAACTTCTTGAATCATTTCAATTATAACGTAATATCAATAATATCACATACATACATACAAAACACACTACCCAAAAAAAAGATCTCATCCCAAAAAAGGTTTTAACCTCAAACAAGCTTCCATCGATCATACCTGTGACGATCCAAGCTAGACACAGGATATCCTTATCACTCACTGATAAGGCAGAACTATAACTCTTTGTGGTGCCGATAACGTGTGGCTCACGGAGATAAGAAAAGAGATTGATTGAAATGTATGGGTATGTGGGCTGGGGATTTTTAATGAGTAGAGTGCATGGTTTTGTGGGAAGATGGTGTGTTGTGAAGTTGAGGGTGTTTTAGGTTCGATTCTAAAGTTGGGTAAACCTATATTCTATACTTAAATAGATAATGAAGATGAAAATTTTTTTTGTTAGTTTGTTGGTACCTTAAAGGCTCCGAAACTACTCCACCGATTTGAAAAATGTTTTCACTATTGGAAAGCTACACTCTTCCTGAGTAATATACCTAGGCTATAGTTTATCCTGTTACTGGCAGTAGTTGCCGCAGGACACGGGCGAAACCGCGGGAAACGGCTAATCTATACTAATATTATAAAGAGGAAAACTCTGTTTGTTTGTTTGTTTGGTTGTAATGGATAAACCCAAAAACTACTGGACCGATTTAAAATATTCTTTCACCATTAGAAAGCTTTATTATCTGCGAGTAACATAGGCTATATTTTATCCCGGTGCGGGCAATAGCTCCCACGGGACGTGGGTGGAACCGCGGGAAAACGGCTAGTGTTATAAAATTGCTAGAGTGTAAGAATGTAAATTATTACCGTAACCAGTTTCTTTGTTAAAAACTCTTTACACAAAACCTTTATTATTCTTTATTGCACACATAAATACCTGTTCAATGGATTTTGATGAAACTTGATATTAATAAGCACAGGCTACGTTTATCCAAGTGCACGAAATAGTTTTCAACGAACGCTAGTAAAAGCTATTTAATGTCAAGCAAAACGACATATAGGTAGATGGAATATTGAGAAAAGCCTCAAGACCGTTTCTGATCGAATCATTTTACACTATCACAAAATCTGACACAGTTTTACAACGTAAAAATCATCTTTTATACCAAAAACTAACCTCCCAAAATACCCAAAAACCTGCTTAAACCTGCGTACAATATTAAAATCGTATAATCTACAGTGAGGAGCGACATCTGGCGGCGCTAAGTGGGAACTCGCATAACGCGCCTCATAGTGCCGGTAAAAGCAGTAATTTTGTCATGGAGACTGGGGGTTTGCTGGATATGGCAGTTTAAAATTAAATTCAAGGCTTAAGAGGACAATGAGCGTTTTGGTCTACTTCTCCTCTAGCATTAAGTGATATATCAATAGAAAGCTCGTGTTATGTAGAGTATTTTCTTGTATGGCGGCGATTGTCATTTGTTAGTATTTAGGGAGTTATAACGTGTTTAGTGAAATAATAACTATGTCTAAAATCTGCTATAGTTTCTAACAAACTTACAATTTGTTAGAGGTATTTTACATAATACAAAATGTTTTATTTAAAAGGCCTTTCCAGTGAAATATAATATTATTAGAGAAGGCATTTATAAACTAAAAACACATAAGTATCAATAATATAATCTGAAATAAGCTCTTACATCTAAAGTACTAAGAATTGGTAAGTAGTATGTTAGTGCAAAATGTAACGCTTGAAGAGACCTTTCAAATGATGTATGACTCATTACTAGAGGGGGAGTAGACCAACATCCAAACATTTCGCCCATTGTCCTTTACTTAAGCTTTTTCCCAACTATGTTAGGGTCGGCTTCCAGTCTAACCGGATGTAGCTGAGTACCAGTGTTTTATAAGGAGCGACTGCCTATCTGACCTCCTCAACCGAGAAGATTCGCGTATGAAGATAATATATAGTATTAACAAATAATTCCTACCTTGACACATTTCATATTTCAGTAGCACAGCCTCCGTGGCGCAATGGCTAGCGCGTTCGGCTGTTAACCGAAAGGTTGGTGGTTCGAGCCCACCCGGGGGCGACTGCTTTTTTATAACTTATCTGAAAATATTATAAATACCTTCCGATTTTGAAACATTTTACGTAAGCCTTGAATAACGGTCAAAAATGTGTGGATGCCTGCCTAGTAACTAAATGCATTATTGTAGAATAGAATTACTAACAGATATTAAACATTTTTTTTAAACATGTCTTATAATCGTAAAGGGTCATAATTACTTAAAAACACAAACGCTTTTTACCTAACGTACTTACCTAACTTACAAAAAGTGGATGAATACTCCGTTAAGTTAATGAATACTCCGTTAATTTATCGACGATACGCTTTAACACTTGACTGGACCTACATACTTATCTGAATGATTTGCATCAATTATCAAGTTTATCTTTTTAACTCACATAGTGAAGTTATAATAATCAGAAATACCACAAGGCAAGTAAGCACCTAGGTATTATTAAATTCCTCTGGATGCAAGAAAAACCCCTAAAGACATAAATAACAGGTATTTTGCCACATCTAGAACATGTACATCAATGTACCACAAAGCAAATGAGGCTGAACTCGTTACGAGCAATGAGCGAACACTTTCTATGCACATCTAGACATACTAGCGCTGTGTGCATCGCTGCACGTAGGCTTAAAGCTATAGACTGTTACTGTTACTGTTACAGCCTTTGTATCGTCCCACTGCTGGGCTGCGGCCTCCTCTCACACGGAGAAGGATTGAGCATTAATCACAACGCTTGCTCAATGCGGGTTGCTGATTTCAGACTTTATAGTCCAGGTTCCCTCAAGATGTTTTCCTTCACCTTTTTATCAGCCATTGGTGTCGTTACGGGTAGTCAGAAGCCAGCAAGTCTGACACCAGTCTTACCAAGGGGTATCAGGTTGCCCGGGTAACTGGGTTGAGGAGGTCAGATAGGCAGTCGCTCCTTGTAAAGCACTGGAACTCAGCTGAATCCGGTTAGACTGGAAGCCGACTCCAACATGATTGGGAAAAGGCTCGGAGGATGATGGTGTCCAAGTTATACTTAGAAAGTACCTACATACAAACTTAGAAATGTTGCATTTGGTACTTGCCTGACCTGGAATCGGACCCACACCCTCATACTCGAGAGGTTGGTTCTTTACCCACTAGGCCACTACTTTACTATATAGCAAATGAGACTGAATTCGTTGCGAGCAATGAGCGAACACTTTCCATGCACATCTAGACATACTAGCGCTGTGTGCATCGCTGCACATTGTCTTAAAGCTATACATTATACATTGATAGTTTAGGAAAATATGTGTCATTTGAGATTATTACCCCGGTTTCTTCCGCATCCCGTGGAAATAACATACCAATTTCTTGCACTTCGATAAAAAGCTTTCCTCGATAAATGGTCTACCCAACACTGAAAGATTTTCACACTGGTTCAGTAGTACCTGATATTAATTAGCACGTTCAAGTAAATTAACTGTTCAGCATTAAAATATAAGTAAAGATAAACTGTTACTCTTTTAATAATTTGTTGATTTACTACTTCTCATTTACATTACATTTGATACCCAAAAAAAAGTGTATCCTGAGGTTTCTTCTTTTTATTCGAGGGAACTACTTCCTGCTCCTGTAAAAGTAAAAAAGTAGTCTATGTTACTTTTTATCATGTTGCAGAAAGAAGTTAAGTACATATAAAATCATGGGGAATAGCTCCTTAAATACATAAGGACCTTATAGATTGTAGAGTTCATCGTCTTTTCACGTAGAGACAAACCTTTTAGGATCTATTATTGTGTGGTGTCAAATTATTTGTCGGTCGGAGCACACACGACGGCGCTAGACCACTACTGTAGAATCAACAGATAGAGTACTCTATTTGTAGAGTTATCAACGTATAGAGGGTTTAGGTAAGTTTTTAACACTTAGATATGTGAAATACAGTATTTCCCCACTATTAAATGGATATTACTATACATTACATATATACCTTCCTCTTTAATTACCATAATATATCTATAATAAAATCCTGCTTGAAAATCGGTTGCGTAGTTTTGAAGATTTAAGCGTACCTACAACTGAACACGGGGACAGAAAAAGCGATTTTGTTTTATACTATGTAGTAATTATGTAGAAGCTTGTTGTACTTAGGTTACAAAAGGTTAAGCAACGCTCGGTGCGGTCAATAATTGGCTGGGTTACCAGTCAAGTTACAATCTTGTCATAAAGAGTTCCTCTGTGTTTCGAGAGATATGTTTAATAAAATAAACCGTTAACAAGTTTAGATTATTAAGCAATAAATAACAGTGTCTCAAGGGTATTACTTCTGCAACCGGCTAAAAAGTAGCCTTTCCCAGACTCTGTAACATCTGTGTACCAAATTTCATACAAATAGATTCAGTAAATAAGTCGTTAACGGGGGCCGAGTTTACTTTCGCTTGTTTTGTTTTATTAGTAAGAATATATTATGTAATGTATAGTGGGCTTATTACAGTACATATAGGTACATGTTGATCAAACATTAAAAAATTACCATTTTAATTCCATTCACATAAATGGCCGTATCTACACATTGGTATCTCTGCTACACGCACGGCTACTCAATATAAATAGCGAGGTAAATGTATTGGTACATCTCGGCGGTGGTCCGTCAAGTGTCTTGTGTTGACCCATACACTTTTACACGACAGGGCTACCATCAAACCATATATACCTACCGATAAAATATAGCCTATGTTATTTGGAGTTCGTCTAGCTTTAACCTTGAAATCATTTTTAAAGCCGGTTCCAGTCGCGGCCTACGGATTAATTTTAATCGCTTCGGTAGTTTCGGGGCCTTTACGGTAAGTAGGTATAAACAAACAAATTGATAAACGTTTTTTGAAATTTAAGTGTGAATAACTCTCTAAAACTTTATTTTTCAATAACATAACATAATTTCCATAGCATTTATGAAGAAATTTCTAAGGCGGGTGCAAAACATCCCAACTACGATGGGATCGGCTGCCAGTCTAACCTGATGCAGTGTTTTACAAGATTTTATTATACTTACGCTAAGCTTTTCATCATCATCATCATCATCATCTCAGCCATAGGACGTCCACTGCTGAACATAAGCCTCTCCCTTAGATCTCCACAGATACCTGTTGGAAGCTTTTATTCACCTTTAATATTTATCTGTTCTTCTGATACTTCTTTGTTTAGCTAGTGACAGCCCTAAACTGGTACTAATTCACCGTGAACGCATGATATGATGTGAAAACCTATGTCAATTCCGCCTGTTATCACCTTGTTTGAACATTTCTCAATATAGTCCCTTTATTTTGAAAACTAGAGACAAAAAACGTAGGTTTTTTTCTCACTGTTGTGGTTATGTAACAGAATGTATTTGCCATCAGCAGATCTTAACGTAACGTCTACCATCACATAGGGAATTTCTATGGCACAGTAGCTCTTAAACGGATGAACTGATTAAGATGCAGTTTTCATGCCAGGCAACGCCTTCGAATAGGTCAAGACTATAGCGATAGTCCTAAGTCAAAAGTTTTTTTATAATTATTATTCTCATTCCTGATAATTGTACAGTCTGCCAAATGACTGGCGGTGTGCATTCTAGGCTATTACGGACCCTTTTAGGCTGATGATTTCCGAAGCTAATAAAAGGCTATCAATGTGGAAGACATTGGTGGAATTTTGACGCCCGTAGCAAAACTTAACTAGCTTCTGCCAGCGGTGTCACTCGCATCCCGTGGGAACCTCTGCACGAACCCGGATAAAAAGTAGCCCATAGCCTTCCTCAGATTCGTACTTCCTTAGATTAGCGCGTTCAGACAAACAAACACTCATAAGCTTTATAATATTAGAGTAGATATGCGCGACACATTTCAAGCAGCAAAACTCTAAGTTATTGTGAAAAATCTGTAACGTATACTTACCTTAATTTACATGTAATAGTCCCTACTTATACCTCTCTATTTATCCATCTCTGTAAGCAGTGGGACGATTAAAATGCTGATGATGATGAGAAGGTACTTACTGATACCTACAGGATCTAGAACTTTCTAAACCCTCCTGAATTTTGTCGAAGGTTCTAGAGTTCAGGTGTTCAGTAAAAAAGGGCTACTAATACGTGTCGTGATTACTATGTAATAGTGACGATAAGGTTTCTCTGAGCGATCGGTAAACGCCTGTCAAAACACGCAGCCCAGTAATATGATGCGCTGTGTACAGGGTGCTGGGGAATAGACACGAGGTTTTTTTGCCTTTTTATTAATATTGTTTATAAATTTTACCGTTTATGTACATAGTTGTTGAGAAAAGAAGATAAATTGTTTTTTTCTATCATATTTGGTGTTTATATTTATTTATACCCACAAACCGTTGCAATGGTTTGAATGTAGGGTTAAATCATATAAAGGTCGAAGTTCTTTAAATTATAGAAATACCTAAGTGTTCGATAAAAAATATTATTGCTGAGCTGCCCGTTAGACAGAAAGCGGATCCCAATATACAAGTTAGGAAAAAACGAGTCAGATTTTGGGCTGAGTAAATTCAAAATAGATGATTTCATGTGAACTTCTGATTAAAAACCTTTTAAAACATGAGGTGACAGCCAATCTATTGAACGAATTCTGTGTTCTGGTACCCGATAATTAATTCTTGGTAGTCTGTTTGATAGAGTATTTTACCTGCAACAAAGAAAAGCCTTTTAGATATTTCCAGCCATTTCAACCGCGTCCTGTGGAAACTCCTGTCCTTACTGGGATAAAATATAGCCAATGTTATTCATTCAATAGTGAAATAATTTTTCAAATCGTTCAGTAGTTTCGGAGTAATTAGTGTACAAATAAACAAATAAAAAACTTTTTTTTCCTCTTTGCCTAATAAACATAAATATTTAATACATCGATAGCAGTAACCGCTATCGTCGTTTTTCTTATTTTTTTAATAAAAAACTGTAAGTAGGTAGGTAAGTACGTTAATATATGAATATACACATTGCAACATACAACAGGCTGTATAGAAAGAATGTGCCGGTTACACCGCGTATCCTGTGGGCTCAACAAGACGCCACCGCGCCAACAGTGTGGAGAACACTTTATTATATTTATTTTTAAACATTACCTACGGCCTACGATACATTAATGGGGAATTTGTTGCGCCACTTCTTCCTGGCAAAAGACATAGGAAGTTGTAAGTGCAGGCGGTTTCGATTTATGTAAATTCCAGCCACAGTTTATCATCATCATCTTCAGTCGTTTTATCGTCCCATTGCGAGGAACAGGCCTCCTCTAACACGGAGAAAGATTGAGCCTAGCATTGTTACAGTGAAAGAAAATTTTGAACTCGATACAGGAGTTCTCGTGTTTATTCGTTTATGCAATTTCAGTCCTATTTAGAATACTGTAGAAATTAAAGTAAGATCGCAGTCAGTTAGCGACCAATTTACTCTATATAAGCCATATTATATAACGAGCAGTATGATTGGCAGCGATGAGGATACATTTTTTTTTTTGATAATTGACGCGATGTATTTTTATTACGAAGTCCGCTCCACACTAGTCGGGCTAAAACATTGCGTGTATGTACTTATGGCTTCGCAAGTATGTTGAAGAGTCGAAACCAGCTCATAACGTCTGCTATCTTAGTCTACTTAACTTCCTCGTGTTATAAACCATCAACAAATATTATTACTTTCAATATTGGGAGCCTTATCTTAAATTAATATTTTTTGCAAAATAATAAACAAACTTCAGTCGGTAATAAACCTTAAACCTTTTTAGGCAAGTCTGACTATGCTGAAAAACACATCAAAGTCGGTTCAGATAAACGTGATATAATAGCGGACAAACATACATACAAAAAAACAGTCAAACTGAAAACCTCCTTTCTTACACGTTAAATGGGTCCCGGTTGCATTTGAATATCTTTGGCAGTTGTAGTTAGAAGCCAGAAAATCTGTCAGACTAGGAGGTCAGACAGGCAGTCGCTCCTTGTAAAGCACTGGTAATCAGCTGCATCTGGTTAGACTAGAAGCCGTCTAATAATGACGGCTAGTTTAAGTTCAGTGTTAACAGTGAAAAAAATATTTTTTACAACCCAGTCAGTCATCTGTTTAACACTTCACCGACTTAAATTATGTTTTGACTCATAAAACAAATTATATAAAAGCAAAAATAAAAATCACCAGTCGTGCTAAGAACCAATTTACCGATTAAAAAAATACTTTTAAACAAATACTTGAACAATCGCTACTAATTTAAATATCGGCTTTATTCTTAAAGATATAAGGTTGCAAATTGAATAACTGTGATCTCAAATTTATTATTTTTTAGTTTCACTACATTAAGAAACACGTATGCAACAATTTCGCACAATTAAACTTCAGAATAAAAACTTGTAACACAACCAAAATATTTTTACCTTCCAAGTTACAAAAATACAATCAAAAATCACCCTTATATCCTTACAATAAGGATGATTATAAAAATTGGTTTTAAAATTTAAAGTTTTTGGTCGTATGGTGCAGAAAAGCGTAAGAAATTTGTCCTCCGAACGTTTTTGCTTTATCTGTGCTCGTATTTTTTTATTTATTTTTTCAACTGGCAACTGTTAACGCAAAAAGATTTTGACATTGTTTCGGACCGCTCGCACGATTTGGGCGCCAATTAATTTTTCGATAAACACAGAGTAGGTTTGGCACAGAGAATTTTTTTGAAACTTTCTGTGGAGTATAGGAAATTTTCCTGAAATATTACGTCGTTCCCGACCACATAGTATTTTGAAATATTTTTGTACATAAGTAGTTAAATTTTTATACAGTGTAGATACCTACTTTATTAATTTCTTAGACACTTTTGAACATACTCAAACAGTTTTTATGACAAATAAATTATTAAATCCATACAACTAATTAATAGTTGTAGGTAAGTAAAATAAATAAGCTAAATAGAATAAATAGACACAGAATTTTTTGCAAGAAACTGTTTGATTAACTTAAAATAATGTGTTATTTTCAGTTATTTAGTATTTATTTTCTTACCAAATATGCACTTAAAACTTTCTGCTGCAAAAACTCTCTGTCCCTACACTACTCTATAAAATGTCTGTGCGGCCATTGAAAAAATATTCCGCCATTTTTGTTGTCGCTTCGTTTAGAAACACCGATCCCAATCGTTCGGTGATAAATTATGAAAAATACCTTATTAATCACCACCAATCACCAGATATCAATCGTTTGACTTTAATTGGTGATTATTTAGTTAACTTGCTACACAAAAGATTTTTATCGGTAACGAAATTTATTTGAGAATTAAGTTTAAGTGAATTTGTAAATTAGTGTTAACTGATTCGTCAGTTTTAAGGCGAGGAATTGGTCAACAATAATTCCATAACCGGCACGCGCATCTAAGGCGCCAAAAGGGGTCGGAGCGTCTGAGCGGGGCGAGGATAACAATACGCGCGCTAGCTTATAACTAAAAGTCGTAAGCGACAAAATGGTTTTGTAATTTTATTATTTAGAAATGATAATTTGATAAAAATTCCTTCTATCATTTTAAAGAGTATGTATATACTCAACTACTAAAAAAGTTAAGAGGCTTAAATCGGTCCCGTTTGCCCATAATATGTGAATCTCTTTTTAAAACGGGTATGTTTGATATATTTTTCTCTGTTATAAAAGTTACCTAATCATGTTTCTACGACTAACAAAATAAGGGTTATATTATGAACTTTCAGGTAGCCAAGTTGTATTTTGATCCGTTTTGTATTTACTGAGAAAAATTGACATCCTTGGCGCCAAAAATTCCAATTCGTCCTCTTAAGTGATAATCCTTTGGTTTCAACTAATTGGCAAGTAGTCAGTTTTAAGTGTAGTTTTTTTTGTAGTTAATTGCATGTGCAGTAGTTGAGATTCCGAATTACGAGGGCTAAGGTCGTGGGATCAAGGGAATTCTGTATTTTTTTAACAAGGAATTCAGTAGGTATGTTAGTTTTTGGAATATCTTTCTTTGTATATAAAATGCCGTGGTCTTCTATACTTATGTATATTATATACTTAGGTAGATGTTTATTTATATTTATTCGGCTTTGAAATTGGCTCTGACTTGAAAAATGATTTCACTGTAGTTGGTATGCTAAGCTATCTCCGAGTGGCATGCGCTATATTTTTTGCGGGCATAGTACCTTATTAATTTCTATAGAAGGCAGGTGAAACCTCAGGAAACAGCTAATACCGACGAGTGAGATAGTGTTGTCTGGGTAACTGGGTTGAGGAGGTCAGATAGGGCAGTCGCCACTTGTAAAGCACTGGTACTCAGCTGCATCCGGTTAGACTGGAAGCCGACCTCAACATAGTTGGGAAAAGGCTAGGCATATGATAGCTCAGATCAGACCGCTTTTAGAGCTCAGATATGCAAGTAGGTTCTTAATAAAAACTTTCATTAAATTAGACGCATAGTTAAATAAGAACTTGCTAGTCAAAATACAAGCAAACATGACCTTTTTTGAAGTTAAATACAGTTCAGTAATGATATAATAAATCCCTTAACCAAACAGTAAAGTGTGGTTTAGACTAACTATCGTAATGATAACAAAACGTTAGAAATGGGATAGTTAGTGGTTTGTTAGTAAATACTTGAGTAGCTACTGTTTTTAGGGTCCCGTACGCAAAGACAAAAACCAAAGGGACCAGAGTCAAAAAATTTTATTTCCACTAGGCCTATAGGAGCTCTTTCGAAACGTCAAACTAGTTGCACGGTTCCAAAGAGTTGGTCTCATGGAGCAGAACCGGCAAGAAACTCCATGGACACTCTTTTTAAAAAAAAAAAGGCTCAGGAGACGTTGTCCATCCGTCTGTCACAAGGCTGTATCTCATGAATCGTCATACTTAGATAGTTGTTTTTTTTTACAAAAATTGTAATATTGTTGCTGCTATAACAACTGAAAAGTAGAATAAAAAATATACAAATATTTTAGGGGCTTCCGAGACCTTTCGTTCGCGAGTCAGACTCACGCTTGACTATTTTTTTATATAAATATGCTATGCTAAAAACCACACTAAAAATAGTAAAGACAAACGTGAGATAGTTGCATACAACCATACGTACATACATATACAGGTGAAACTGGGATCCTCCTTTTTTGAAGTCGGTTAATACAACCGTAGTACAAAGCTAGTCAGTTAAACAGTTAAGCACATAAATCCGTTAGCAATTTACCAGTTAATTCTGTCAGTAATTGTACGTTTAGTAATCGCTGATCAAAGTGTATGATGGTGCATGATTTTTTGGAGTTCCGTGGGCGTTAGTAAAAACCTGTCAAATGCGAGTTGAATCGCGCATTACGAGTTCCGTACTATTATCTGTAAGTTTTGTATTTAATAGGTATATGTATGTGTTAGTTTTTAAAGAATCTATGGGTCAATGTAGCTTGACAATAAAGGCTTTTTTATTTTTTATACCTAACTACGAAACCTACGAAACGAGCAAAAATTACATTTGTTGTAAAAGCCCCCTAAAATATTTGTTTTATTCTAGTTTTCAGTTTCATTTGTTGCTTTAGCGACAACAGAAATACATCATCTTTGAAAATTAGACTTGTTTATCTATTACTTTTCATGAGACAGACAGACCTGATGACAGACGGACGGACAAACAGATGTACAGATGTACAGCAAAGTCTTAGTAAAATGGTTTAACCTTTTGGGTGCGGAACCCTAACGTATGTAAGTACATAATTACAGGTCAGAGTAACACAGGTGGATAAACTATGTATGTGGGCTTCTAATTTCGTCCTCCACAGGTTTTATATGTAGGTATTGTGTTTACATAGAAAGTTTAAAATGATTTAAAAGGCTAACCGCTTAGATTTTTCGAATAACTGAATGATCTGTAGATTTATATCAAAACAAGCATGTTGGTATTACTATAGCGTACCCAGAGAAAAAGTACTCTATGTATATAGCCTTCTTCGATAAATGAGCTATCTAACACTGAAATTTTATTTTTTATTCGCTCCCGTATTTCCTGAAATAAGAACGTTCACACAACCAAACAAATAAACTCTCAGCTTTATAACATTAGTTTGCTTTATAACTATGAGAAAATTATGATCACCCATTTACTACAGTCTTGAAACGCAGTTTAAACGTAACCAAACTACTTATACAATCAAGTATGTATTATAATAATTCAAAAACAGTGTTTTTAATTGCAAAAATATTTCACTCTCATAAAAGAAAGACAGAAAGAAGTGTCCTGTCCTGTCGATATCATGACAACAAAATAAAAAAAAGTTGAACATCGATATAAAAAATCGACTTGACTCAGACCACGGAAGAAGGAAAGATAAGCAGAGATGGCATAAGGAAGGTAGGTCAGGCGCCTTCGTGTAGGTCAAGCAACGTACGGTAGGCGTGATCAGTTACTAGATCTGATGAGGCGTTCGGGTTCCTTGTCAAATGATTGATTTGTCATTACATTTTGAAAATAAAGAATGGGTTCCATAGAACGGAGATAGTAACGTTCCTCGTCCCCTGAACACCTTCATTTTGTCGCGGTACTTTCTTAGGAGATGTTGCGTTATGACATCTTTTTCTTAACGACGTCAAAAATCATCTAATGACCTCTCCCGCTGTGGGTTGCAGCGGTTAGGGAGTGTCAGACTCTTACTGACTAAAAACCGTCGTGTTCCGTCGTAGATCTTTTATGTACCAGACCCGGGGTAACTGTTTCGAACAATCCCGCAGCCCGCGTTATGATATCTCCGCTAGTCATTTTGTTCTCCATGTCTCGGACCCTTATGTGGTCTACATTGAAAACGGTGTTAGTCGACTTTTTGACCCTTTTTTGATCGAAAATAATGTAATTCGCGGCGCTATAAAGAAGTGTCGGTCAAAAATAAAAGTGTGTAAAGATTTCGTCGTCTTTTATATTCGGGGGTTGTCGGATATTTTTTGGATGTCACTAACTGTGCCCTTTGTCGCCGCTTGCGTATAATTTCAATGGGTGTTAGTTTTTTAACCGTAGAATTATTATTTTCGAGAATAAAACTTTAAAGTTAGTTTTTATGTATTTTAAAATGTAATCCAGTAAAATACCAGACTTAACCTTTTCAAATACTGGCCTAAAAGCTGAAACAAACTAGGAGAAACACGAAATAGTGTTTTTATTACTATTACCTGTTTTTTGTTATTTTAACTTGTCGTATGTTAGTTTGGTAAGGAACTAATATTCTGACAGAAAGACACGCCAATATTTTTATTTCTATCGGTATTGTTATTTATTTTTGAGTTCGTTTCGAAAGAATACATGTCTAAAAACGTGAAGATGTAGGTTTATTTCATTCAGAGCTTGAATAGAATAGCCCAAAAACCTTTTTAAAAGTAAAATATCACGTCTGTTGTCAAATATTCTAAGTAGAACATTATATCCCCAGCCTTTTCCCAACTATCTTGGGATCGGTTTCCAGTATAACTTTCAATCTTTGACATGAACGCATGCCTGATGTCTAACCTCTTCAACCCAGTTACCCAGGCAACCCCTTAGTTGGTAGGACTGGTTGTCAGACTTTCTGGCTTCTGACTACGACTACGAAATGGCAGCCGAGACCTGCCAATTGGCAAAATAGTCATCCACAGATAGACTAAGCTCTACTTAGCTCTATTATCGACCGATCCGTCCGGTAGTTAACCTAGCCACGAGCACATCTATCTATAGGTATAGGTATATTATTTATAAATAAACATATCACAGATGTTCCTCGGTTCTGTATGTCGTTTCCTGTTTAGATAATTATAGAATTAAACTTCTATTTGTACAAGTTTTTGTTTGTTTTCTTTTAAATACGTTGTATGATTGACGTGTCAATTTGATGATCGTCTATCACACTAAAATATGTTTCATAAACGTGATGAATTTACAATTATAGATGGGTTCTTTCAAGTAAAAATTGTTGAACAAATGATGAAATTTGCAAAAATGACCTGGGACAGATAAGCATATAATATATGTACCTACTTATTATAAATTCGTAAGTAGGTAACTCCATCTTATATGTATACTTATTCATTTTTCCGGATGCGGTAAATAGTATCCTTAGAATGTAGTGGGAATTGCAGTTAACAACTTATATTATAAGTTTTACACAGATAGTGTAGAGTCGGAGAAAGGACATGGGCTCCTTTTTATCCAGGTGCTGGAAGTTGGTCCCTCTGGATACAAATAAATCCGCTATCAGAAACTAGTAGCTTATACTATACATCAGAGTTTTAGTAGCTTTAGGTAAAACCATAGATAAATATTAGTCTTCCAAAAAAAACTCCTATAGAAACCAATAGATTATTAATAGGCACGAAATTTTGACATCCATCACAACCTATTTGCGTCTAAACCCTCATTAATCATTAAGCGACATCTATTAGTGTATTTAAACTGCACTAAATATAGCCCAGACATCGACGTCCGGGGCGCGGTATTTTTAGAATTAACTACTATTATGTTATTAACTAGCTGTTTCTCGTGGCTTCACCCGTGGCCCGTGAAAACTAGGTATTTCGCGCACCTGGTTAAAAAGTAGACAATAGCCTTCCTTGGTAAATGGGCTATGTGACACTGAACTTTTTTTTCAAATTGGTTTAGTAGTTTTAGGCGTTCAAACAAACAAAGTTTTCAGCTTATTAGTACAATAATGTTATATGGGTTTGCTCATAAAAATTATGAGAAATTGTCATGGAAAGACCAACGAAAAATATGGCTTACGAAAATAGATCTTACGAATTTTTGGTGTTTATTTTTTGTGCTACATAAGTACGGGTCGCTCGATCATAAGGTTAAAAACATAATGCTTGCTGTGGTAGGTTCGTAAAAAAAAAAAAAAACTACTTACGATATATTGGTATTTATTTTTTGCGGTGCTTATAATTTAAGATTAAGCAAAGCTTGGTGCGGTCGGTCCATGAATGGGTAACCATCTTGTCATAACGCTACCTAAGTATTTCAGAAGGGGCGACAAATTGCTGTGTCCAGGCTGTAGTTGGCATCGATTTAAAAAGTGAGGTCCCTTATACACTTAAGTGATGGCCTAACTTAAAATATTGTAACTATAAAAAGGTATTTCTATTTGTAGGGAGACAATAGCTTTAGTTTTTTTCTCCAAGCTTTTTAAAAAGGTATTCGCGTCTGAATAGTATGCTTTTTTGCCTGTCTGACTGTTTCACACTGGGCCTTTTGTTTAGAATTTCAAATTATGTAGTTGTTTTTTGTTTATTTTGCCACTATGTTCTTCGCTTGACTTTGTGTCTGTTGAATTTTAGATAGCCCCCAAGTAGTTTGATTTATAAATGTGTTAAATAGCATCAAAATTGATTCAGTTGTTATTGCATGATTGAGTCATTACCTGCTTAGACTTTTCCCAACGACTTATGTTGAAGTCGGCTTCCAGTCTAATCGGATGCAGCTGAGTAGGTACCAGTGTTTTACAAGGAGCGATTGCATGTCTGATCTCCTCAACCCAGTTATCCGAGCAACCCGACACCCTTTGGTAAGCCTTTCTGCCTTTGACTAACAACTGCATGATTAAATTTTTAATAAGAACTGATTGTTTCTCAGGCTTAAAACCATCTATGTACCATGTTTCATTTAAATCGGTTCAGTAGATTTTGCGATAGAACATCACAGGCAGAGTAACATACTTTTGCAGTTATAATATTAGTAAGAACTATTCAATACCTATCGTTAAATCAAAAAAAATCTTAACTTACTTACATATTTTTTTCCAGTTTTTTACTAGGCTCATTATCTCATACACATCTACACTTACTTAACAATGTTGTCAAGTCAGACTGTCAGACTGTCAGACCATCAGATAAGGCATACTTGTGGCAACAATGTCAGACGGGCGATCAGTAAGAAATTAAAACAACGGCTGTTTGAGAGGACTCATTAATATTACTTTTATAAACAGTGACATACTGACAAACAGAAAATATAGCAGAAGGTTAAGTCTAAACGGCCTTCCATCATCATCATCATCATCTCCCGAGCCTTTTCCCAAATATGTTGGGGTCGGCTTCCAGACTAACCGGATGCAGCTGAGTACCAGTGTTTTACAAGGAGCGACTGCCTATCTGATCTCCTCCACCCAGTTATCGTGGCAACCCGATGCAGCCCAATATTCCTTGGTAACTGGACTGGTTGTCGGACTTTATGGCATTTGACTTCCCGTGACATGTTCAAATCACAGCCAGGCCCAACAATTTATTGTGCCATCCGAAACACTTAAGAACCCGTCCACCGTCACCCATCCACGGACCGACTGCTCTAAGCGCTGCTTAACCTTATTATCGATCTCTTTCGTCACCCTCCAAAGTGAGCTACATTTTAAATTATGAAATCAGGCATTTCTTTGCGGAAATCAATAACATAAAATGTTAGGAAAAATATGTAAAACTCTCTTGCCTCTCGAAATAACGTTACATAATTTTTCCTAACATTTTTTGCTACATTTTAACCGACTTCCCAAGAAGGAGTTAGTTCTCAATTCGGATGTTTCTATTGTTTTTAAATAACAATACCTATAATAATAAATAGTCACAGGTATTTAACAATACCTGTGACTACCGGACTTATTATTTCGATAACATTTCATAGTTAACCTTCTGTTTAACCTACTCAACTAATATCATTAAGATCAGAATGACAGCTAATGTATAACGAAGCACAAAAACTTAGCAATAAGTGTCCGAGCACCCGAATTACTTCGCTGGACATGTTGTGACTGTATCTCTTAGTTTGGGCTGTGTAGACGGACGGTTTGTATAAAAATATTTATTACTTTTACTATTTTATTCGGTTAGAAATATTTTATATAACACTAGCTAAGTATTCCGCGCAGTTTCTACCGCGATACGAGAGAACCACTCTATGTATGCATGCTCTATTACCTACTGTCAAGTTTCATCAAATTCTCTTTATTCGTTTCTGCCTGAAAGAGTAACATAAATTAGTACACAAAAAACATTCACATTGTTAATATTGTTGCAATATGATTTGATATTATTTTCTTACTAATAGGTATCATTCTCTGTGTAATTGTTAATCCTACGAATTTGATCAACTGTACTTTCGCAGTTCCGTAAATATACCGTATTTCCTTTCTCAGACTCAAAGACTAACGAAATACCAAACATTTCAATTGGGTCAGTAGTTTTGGCGTAAGATCCGAACAGATAGAAAGAGTTACTGCCACATTTATAATAATTTCATGTACCTAAAGATTTGTCTATCCTTTAAAAAAAAATACAGACATGATTTAGCTCAAAAAACGCTGCATAACCGCCCGTGTACTCGTCCTATCTGATAGTCAAGAACCCCCGTCACTATGACGCTTGACAATCCACTTAGTGTGTACTGTTTACACTTATTTATTTTACCTTTAACCGAATATTTTACATATTTTACATCATATATATAATTATATTTCTATGTCGTGTTTCAGACGGTGGCTACTACCACATATTAGACTGAGCGACTCGGCAGTTATAAAAAACACACTTCGAGTTATACAGTAGTTTATTAATTAAAAAAACTACACTTTTAAATAAAAAGTTAACTTTAGAGGTGTACAGTAATTAGGTACTTCAGCTACACACACAACTGAGTCAAAATTTCTTTGTGTGTTTTGAAGGAACTTTAAGAAATCAGGCCGGAGTCTAGACTTTGGTGGAGATACACTAAAAACTATGAATAGAATACCTATACATATTTTTTTGCTTAATATCAGTGAATAAAGGATGTACTGGATACATGTTTTTCTTAACAGTAAGCATGCAATGAAATATGGAATATACCCGTGCATCGGAGAGCACGCGTAAATGTCGATCCTGCTTGTGATCTCTCTCCGGTCGTGTCGGATTGCCGTCCCATCGGGCGCAGAGAGTGAAGGAATAGTGAGTGCATCTGTGTCTGCGCAAATGCATGTGCACTATAATATGTCCTGCGCAGCTGACCTTAGGCTCAGGAAGAGCCACTGTGGTTGAAATTCGGCCTGGTAACTTACGATTCAACATCCTCCGAGCCTTTTTCCCAATCATGTTGGGGTCGGCTTCCAGTCTAACCGGATTCAGCTGAGTACCAGTGCTTTACAAGAAGCGACTGCCTATCTGACCTCCTCAACCCAGTTACCCGGGCAACCCGATACCCCTTGGTTAGACTGGTGTCAGACTTACTGGCTTCTGACTACCCGTAACGACTGCCAAGGATGTTCAATGACAGCCGGGACCTACAGTTTAACGTGCCATCCGAAACACAGCCAATGGTGTCTAAGATATACTAAGAAAGTACATACAAACTTAGAAAAGTTGCATTGGTACTTGCCTGACCTGGGATCGAACCCGCGCCCTCATACTCGAGAGGTTGGTCCTTTACCCACTAGGCCACCACGACTTTTCGATACTTACGATTGTCATTATTATTCTCTTTTCCTTACTTGAATTCAAGTATGTTAAAGCCTTTCCAAGCACTAGAACTATTAACAATCTTACACTACCCACTTAAGACTCATTAAAACAAGAACAAACACCCATAACGAACACAATTTTTGCATCCATTCCTTCTCATTGTAAAATCGTGTTCCCAAAGGTACCCATGTTAAAACGTGCCTAAAATATCTTCAAGCTTTGCAAACAAAAACGGGAACAAGGCAGAGTAATGCTGCCTTTTGCAGATCATAATGAGACGCCGATCTGTAGCAATGTCTAGATTTTATCGTTCCTTGGAATATTTTTCAGAAGGGATGTTATACGGGAGAGAATTTTGTGGAGTGCCGCTGTGTTTTTTATACAACGTATGCGGGAATTGGCGTGTGATTTTTATAATTGTTGGGGAGAAAAGAACGTTGATAATTAAATTTAGCTATATTTAGTTTTTATTGTCACGGAAAAGCGTATTGTTAAAGTCTATGGCTGGTCTATGGCTATCTAACCATTGCGCGCCACGCTTGTAAGTATCATCAGTGTGGTAAAGAATGTTGCCTTATAAGATGTTTTACTAGTGTCATGTATTGCGAATGTGTGTTTTTTGAAAGTATAGTGTTAAGGGACGGTGTGGTGCCACATGTGTGAGGAATCTAGTGGCTCCTATTGAGTTCTGTGAGAACTGTATCCTATTTTGTTATAAGTAGAGCTTTACTGTCCCTTTCTGTCAGTAAACTCTTTCTGAAATGCCAATTTAGATATACATAGAAGCCAAAGACGTTAACTTCCAAAACTATTTCTGTTACGCATATTTTTGTATATCAAATCATAACCTCAAAAATGTGCTTCTTTTCCGAGCTTTTGCTGCATTTTGCATTTTGCAATGTGCTGTTTGCGGCTTAATACAAAATATTCTCCCGTATGTTTCGTCACATAGGTCGTGTCGGCATGTCATTTTTGTCACTATACAAATGGTTGTGACCAATTAGGCGCTTTCAAATTCTGTTTTAGCGGCTAACAATTTTACGTTTTTGTGAGCAGGCGTCGTGTTTGTCAGAAATGGCGCAGAATTAATATTTGGTGTGTCACCTACAAATAAATTAGTGGTGGAAAAGTCTTTTATTTACAGCTAAAGCTATTGTGGAAATATTAATAGAATTTATCTATAGAGTATCGGTAGAGTCTATTGCAATTATCCATTTTCATACAAATTATATGAAAGCTTCCGCACGCGGCTTCCTACTTCACGCATCCGGATAAAGTAGTAGATCATCGCGTTTTTCTACAAATGGGCTATCTAACACAAAAATATCTTTTTCAAATCGGACTACTGTCGTATTTCCTGAGATAAGCACGTTTTAGGTATTAAAATAACTACCTAACACATTATTCAGTTTGTATGTCTTGAATTCTTCTATGTTTGAATCTCATAGCCACTTCATAACTTTTTAGTCTTAATTTAATTTGGCATCTATAAACCAATTTTGAAATAGGTACCTATTTATTAATACTTCAAAATTCTTATAAACAGACAGGTGTTCTAAAACAAAAAAAAAGCTAATTTAATACCACAAAACTGAATTCTCACAATGCAATTAATACAAGTTTGGAATATATTCGGATGATTATTTACCCTCTGAATGCGTTTGCCCACCGCTGGTCGAACATCCAAAACGTGGGAATGAGTGTATGAAATAACTGTTCTAAGAAAAAGGCATAGAGCTGTTGTTAGACCTATAAAATTTTGGCTTTACTTTTTTGTGAAAGTGAGAGTTAGTAAATAGGTAAAGTTAAAGATGTTTTATTTTAGTAAAACATGGTATTTTACTTGCAGATGTAGGTAGCTAAATAGGTTTTATTGAATTACTAGCCTCCGCCCGCGTCAAGTTCGGTTAAATCGCGTTTCCAAGAGAATTCTTCAAAAGTCTGGGATAAAAACTGTTCTTTCTCAAAGTCAACTCTATCTCTGTGCTAAATTTTATTAAAATCAGTTCAGTGGTTTAGACGTGAAAGCGTAACAGACAGACAGAGTTACTCTCGCATTTATAATATTAGGAGGGATGCAGTGAGTAAATGAGTACCTATACATAATTTGATATGGGGAAGGCATTAATTTCCATTCCGTTGCGAGAAAACTACCTACTGAATATTGTGCTTTCACACCAAAACTACTGAACCGATTAAAATGAAACAGGTTATTTAAAGAGAGATTAGATTTTTATTCGGGTCTAGGAAATTAGGCTTTGTCCCGACTGTAATATATGGCTCCATATAATTTCACCCCACATTTTTGTTAACAAAACAAAAATATATTCTTAGAGGTCAGATCAGAAGTGGTACTTGAAAATGAATAACACACGTCTATAAACATTTAACCTGGTAAGGTTTATTTCTTACAAAGGATTTAGCAGAAGCCAACTTTGAATAGCAAATACAATATTGATAATTAATTATAAGATCACGATGTGACATCTTCAACGTCCGTCATGCTTCCATCCTTCATAATTTCTTCTTCTATACCAGCCTGGTCAGTCCAGGTTGGTAGCAAGGAGGATTCATATCTAACACGGCCGTTCCTGACCCTGCGGCGTCCTCGCCAGCAGTATTATTCGACTCTTCAGCATCAGATCAACTCCCCATAAGGTGATCACCGACATGTTGCTCACGATCTGAAACATGTTAAGCAAGGTATAAGTAATTTACTCGTAGTAGTCGTTTTTGTGTAGGTATAAGTCTGAAGCAGGAGAAAAGGAAGGGTAACAAAAAAATGTTGCATGTAATTTCACAAATTCATAGCATAGGCACGCATTTAGGCTATAGGTTGCATACTATGACGACGTGAAACAGAGACCCATGCGTCCGTATGTTCTCGGTGACAGAGGCTCCCAGTTTGCTTGTCATTACACACGCTCATAGCATAGGCACGCATTTAAGCTATAGGTAGCATACTATGAAGACGTGGAACAGAGACCCATACCGTCGTATGTTCTCTCAAAGTGGTCTAGACAACTAGCACCATCAGTATGTCAAAGTCAAAATCAAGGAAAAGACCATTTCCAAGCTAAAATTACAGTTAAGGTCAAAATCAGTCATTGAAAGTAGGTCAATTAGATCAACACATCAATATTCATGCACCCTTTCACGGCACGCACACAAAGACTCATGTACATTCGAACGTCCTCAAAGTCCTTGTCATTGTCAAATTGCCTTGCAGCTCTCAAAGAAAGCCAAGGAGGTCACATTTCGCTCGGCCACTGCTGACCATTCATTTGAAGGATCTAAGTTTTCAAAGAAATAAATCCATGACTTAATTATAACTTTGACACATACAATCAAAATAGTAATCCAAAATATCATCATTACTCATCGTTAATCAAGTGCCAACAAACATAAGTGATCAACGGTTAAAATTGACACGTATGCAGTTTTAATCATCTTTTATAAAATAATGGTAAAAGGTCATGATGGGATACATAAGAACTGGATTGATCTCACCAGGCATTATCACTCCATGCTTCTTGTAATATCTCTGCAAACAGCGCTAGGCCTTTGCGCTTTATGATAACAGCAGGGAGTCACATTATGTGACATCACGGCGAGACAGGAGTAGAGGTTCCTTCCACACGAAACGCACGAGCGACCTCGCGATATGTTGATGAGCTGCTCCACTCGACAGACAGGATACATGTTCCCAGCTCACGTGTTAGATACTATTCTCGCCATAAGACAAATGTAACACATGAAACATAAAAACACAATAACTGGATAACAACTTTGATATGTCACCATGGAAACCGGTGATATGTTTTGTAGCTACAAGCGGCCTTGTTATTATAAGTAGAAATTATTTCCCATTATTTCTTAAAATGTATCCAAGAATAATGAAAACAACACCGATACTCTTCTTTCAACACAATTTTTAGTACAGCAAATCATGCATCGCACAGAATATTCAATTTGTTTTAACAGTTGGCAGTTTTAGGCCTTTATGATGAAATCATTTTCTAAAAGCGTGACAAAAGGTAGGGACACGATACAGCGCTTCTTCGCCAGACATACTTATACCTCGTACTATGATAAGTTGAAAAGTTTCAGCCCTATCTGCAAAATTCATAATCCAAAACTGTTCAAATCATAAAATATTGATCATAAATTTATTATGTGCAACTTGTAAAACTTCAACATGGCTTTTCAGGGCCACTGTCTTCGAGCTTCAGTGCTTTACACATCCTGAAAAAGAAATCCAAGAGAAGAGGTTCACTCTAAAACACAAATCTGCTGCTGGAAGGAATCTTCGTAAGATCGAACTGAGACTGTTCCAGCTGGTGGGCTATCTTCAGTATCTCCAGCATTCGATCGCTTTTTGTTTTACAAACAAGACACAGCAGCTGTCACTTTTCCTCTCGCAATTTCTAGTCAAGACTTTGACCAGTTCTTTGCCATAATGTTGATGTTGTGGCTTCCAATGTGCTGTCGGTTATATCGTGGTTGTTTCACAGCACATGAGGATCATTCATAGAATCGCAACGGTATCGGAACTATAACTAGTTCATACTTTTTCTTCAGAATACTCTCCAGTGTAAGAAATAAGACTTACTTACAGTTGACGTGTAATTTCATGAACAAAATAAATAATTATTGGATTCAGATGGCAAAGGGTAAAGAACGCGTGGCGATCCCACTTCTGATCTTAGAGGTCAGATCAGAAGTGGTACTTGAAAATGAATAACACACGTCTATAAACATTTAACCTGGTAAGGTTTATTTCTTACAAAGGATTTAGCAGAAGCCAACTTTGAATAGCAAATACAATATTGATAATTAATTATAAGATCACGATGTGACATCTTCAACGTCCGTCATGCTTCCATCCTTCATAATTTCTTCTTCTATACCAGCCTGGTCAGTCCAGGTTGGTAGCAAGGAGGATTCATATCTAACAATATTATTAAATTGTTATTGACTATTACAGTCAATGGAAAAGGCGTCTTTCTTTGAAATATTCAAGGTAACAAGATTCAGGCTAAAACTCACTTAGGCATAAATTAATATCAATATTTTATCCCTTTTTCCTAAGTATAATTTTAGCGACAATACTGTCTGGAACCAATTCTCAGTACCTGTCGCCTGTTTCCATTTGAATCTTTTTTTCTATTTTGAGAAACATCAAAGAAATATTGAAATCGTATTTGTGTAAGAATTTTATTTTTTAAGAATAGGGTAGTGTCCAGGGTCGAAATAATGAAATAATATTTAGTCCGCTTTTTAGATAATCAAAAAATATTGGATACGTATTTTTTCTTTTTTTAATTAAACATAAAATGACAAAGATAATACGCTTCAAACATTAGGAGTGGAGGCCTTTTACGTCACAGTGTCCTGAAAATTGTAGCAACTTGTGACGTCACACTCAACTTTAACACGCTATATCTTAACAAGTTCTGATCCAATTTAAAAAAGAAAAAATACGTATCGCTTAATTTTGGACAATCTACAAGACGGACTAATTATTATTTTTTAGGAAACTAGCCTATTGGATTTCATATCGATTTTCAGGTTTTTTTTAACACGATAGTTATTGAAACATTTTTATAGTTAAATTAGTACTAGCTTCGTGGGAACTATTTTTCGCACCCAATAAAAGTAGTACGATGCCTAGTATTGCTCGGTATTGGGTTGCCCGGGTAACTGGGTTGAGGGGGTCAGATAGGTAGTCGCTTCTTGTAAAACACTGGTACTCAGCTACATACGGTTTGACTGGAAGCCGACCCCAAATAGTTAGGAAAGAGGCTCGGAGAATGATGGATAAGCTATCTAACAGTGAAACAATTTTCATATTTTATTGCACTGTATTATCATACCATCATCTGCCTAGCCTTTTCCCAAATATGTTGTGGATTGGTTACCAGTCTAACCGGACTATTGTTTTATTATTACACCAATTCCAGAAATACCAAAAACTTTTATTCCTAACCTACTCCATGGCTCCCCTGTGCTACGAAAACTGCACTAAATAGCCAGTGGGCGTTGTAGGGCGTTACAATTAAATATATATTACAGTCGCCCACTCGCTCACCAGAAACAATGCGCTATCTGATGCAGACTTAGATTATTGAGGCAACTGGATATGCCACTAACATCCCTTTACCTCTGTCAAAAGTACGCAGGCTCATATAGAGCTTGTCTAAGATGAAATGACGTATCCCAGTACCTACCGCATTTAGGCAATACACTATAAAAGAAAACTTTATTTAAAAAAAGCTGTGCCTGTGCCAAAGATACGAAAGTTCATACTCTTATAAAGACCTCGTCTGAGCCGAAATGAGGTCCTCCGCTACCGTATTTACTGCAATAGAATATAAAAGAACATATTATTAAAATAAGTTTTTTTTACAAAACAGATATAAACGGATTTCATAAAACACTAAAAGAGACAAAAAAAGCTTTTCACATGGATCTAGAAGTCGGTGTCTACAGATCTGATGACTGTGATTATTTTGCCACAGACTTCTAGAGCCATGATAAGTTTTATTTTGTCTCTCTCAGGGCTTTTTTCGTATAGCAGTCTATGATCATGGCGTCTCTTGTGGGTTGAGTGCTCTTAGGATGCATCCGACGCGCAACGGGTTGTAGCTTTTTGGTTTGGTTTCATACAAAAATATTTTGTGGGTTCAATTTTTGATTTTTATAGCTATTTTAATGTTGTATTTGTAACGTTTTTGAAGAAGTTATTCATCAAAATCAATAATGATTTCTCTCCCGTCGTTATTATTATTGAACACTTGTAAGTATTGAATAGATAGTAGGTTATATTAGCTGAAGCCTGAAATATAAAATTTAAACTATGATTGATTGCACTACTTAATAAAAGATAGTTTGATTGATAGATTTTAATAAAACTGATAATAATATATTAAGTTTGCCAAGAGTGCGCCAATATCAAAATTAAGTGAAATCATAATAATATGAATACCGTAGAGGCGGGTTACTTTGGCTATTTTTTTCGAATAATTTATGAATTTTATCTGTAGTTTGTATCGGTATTGTCTTTTTAGTATTCTTAAAAGTTATAAAGAAGCTCAAGGATATAATCAACAAGATGCGAAGTGTATTTTAGAAATATGATAAGCGTAACTTGTTTTTTTTTTATGAAAAGTTTTGGGCCAAAGTTATTCTTAGGAAAGGGTAACTTTAACCCTATGAACTTTATTGGTAAAAAATCGCACTTGCAGCTATCAGGGGCCAAAGAAACCATCAAGGGCGGTAAGATTGAATAGCCAGGAGAGGTTTAATGTAAGAAACAAATTCAAAAAAAATTAAAACACGAGGTTAAATCATTATATATTAAAAAAAAAAAAATTATACTACAAAATGTCTCAAAAAATTTAACAAACTTTCAAAACTTAAAATAATATTAACTTAAACGGTTTTAACGTAACAATCTTAGATTAATTAGGTAACCTTCGGAGACATATTTTACTTTTCAGTCATATAAAATTATAATTTCAGTCTTATGTAGGTATGAGAATCAACGTTTACGAGTAGCATCTAATCTAATATTACAAACATTACTGAAAAACCTTTTCTTATCACTCGTTCATTTCAGGAACAGAGAAAGAACCCTTTTTTTCAAATTTAGGAGGATTAATCTTACGTACTATATGGTCCCAACTATAAAGCTGTTCATCTTTAATCGCGGGCCACCGCCAGTACGTCTTATCTCTTTTCATGCATGTTATAAAGGCTCCTTCCTCGGATACTGATAACACTTGCCCTGGGTATTTGCGTGAGTTCCATGTTACTAGAACATGGTCGTTAACAACAAGATCTAGATCAAGTTGAGGACGTGAAGCTCCACGAGAAGCTAGTGGTTCTAATGTATCCTGCGGTAACTTTTTGATTTGACATACGGTTGAGACCTGCAAGTCTTTGTCTGGACAACCTTCTACGACCTGCATTTTTTCTCCTAAATGAAGAGCAGAATGGTCTCTATTATTCTTTACAACGGCATCCTCAACTTGCCGTTTCGAACCAGATTCAAAGACCGGTGCATCTAAATTTTTCCCAGTCTTATTACACTTTTCTTCAACGATCTGTATATCCTCTATGGATTGAAGGGAAGTGAATTGAAGAACAGGAGAGACACACTCCACTTCTACTTCACTCTCATGCTCGATGAACGTTATGAAATCTTGCTGAAGATCAGGTGAATGCAGAAAAAAATCGCCTCGAAATGCATGTGCATCAGCATCATTAATCTGACTCACATAGTTGCTCAAGAGAACATCATCCTCAGAGTCATAAGGCATTATGTGGTCTTCAGTGGAAGAAGCCAGACTGATGGTCCTGTCAGTGCAGCTTGAAGATGAAGAGACATTGCGTCGTCTGCGTTTTGTTGCCCTTTTCATTTCTTTTATAGTATTAGCCTGCTGTAAACCCGATGGACCTGCTTCTGCAAGGTCAGTGGCACAGATTGATTTTCCAGGTGGTACATTAAGTTTCTTTTTCCTAATTGTTTTCTGTTCAGGGCACGCTTCAGCTCGGCTTTGTACCAATTTTTGCATAAAAGAGTTTCCGATAAGATCTGCGTTTATGATTCGATCTTGTTGAGGTAATCTAGCCAATGGTTCCTGTTTGTCGACGGGGTATATGCCTGTCTTTCTGAAACCAGCAACCAAATTCGCTTTGGTCTCGGTCAAAAAATCCAAAGCGGTTTTCAATAGTCGTGGAAATTGATCCTTAGGTGTAGTTGACAGTTTCCTACCCAATTGACTATTCTTCCATTGAAGCATTACTTGTCGCCACTTGCACTTCAAAGGTCGAAAATATGCCACGTCTAGGGGCTGAAGTATATGTGTTGCATTGGGTGGCAAGCAAATAAAACTAACGTTGTGCTTCTCACACTCCTTCAAAACTGTTTTATTAATGTGTGAAGCAAGGTTATCTCCAATCACCACTTTTCTTCCAGTTTTCTTCTTGAGGACTGGCATAAGATGATTAAGAAACCAGTCTTCAAAAGTTGCGCTGTCCATCCATCCGCTCTTTGTTCTATTGTATCGAGCACCTTTGGGGCCATTTTCAGTCCAAGTCGACCAGAGATGATCCGACTTATAAACGATGAACGGTGGAACTGCTTCCCCAGCGGCGTTGCCACAGAACATGACAGTAAAATTAACTTTTGTAGAGTTTACTATAGTTTCAGGATATTTTGTTCCTCTTCTGCATAGTATAGTCTTCTTTCCAGGGTCATCACAAAGGTTGCTTTCATCGTAGTTGAATATGTTTTCGGGTGGAACGCTTTTTAGTTCTTTGTCGATGTTTTCTATGAAATTGGAAATTACATCTTCCGACACTTGAATTCGGGCTCTTTTAATATTGTTAGCAAGTCGCCGTGAAAGAGACTGATGTCGTGAAAGAAAAGAAGCCAACCAGTCTTTACCAGGAATGTTGTCCTTAAAAATTTTCACAACTCTTCCCTGGGATGCAAGGTAATTTTTAATTATCATTTTCAGGTCTAATGCTGTCAGCGGAAACCCATATTCCGAAAGTGCAGTTATGTGTGCTTCAAAAGCGTTTTCTTCCTCTTCAGTAAAAATTTTAGGTTTACCTGGTTTGTTAGGGTGCTTCCGGATCAATTTGTTCTTCAAAGTACTGCGAGGAATGTTAAACAACTCTGCAGCTGCTCTCTGTGTGAGCACTTTTGATTGGATTGCATCCAGACATTTTTTTAAATCTGCCTGGGTGTAGTCGACATACCGACGACTGCCAGGCTGTCGTCTGTACCTGGATGGCATCAGGAATAACGCTTTGTGTTTTAATTCTGTAACAAACGGATCAAAAATGTAAAGTTCTCTACTAATAAACTTCGCAGGGTTACTTTGGCCCGCTGGTCCAAAGTTACCCGAAAAGGCGGTCAATGTATACCGATTTTCTAGATCTGTAATTTAAGTCCCAACACACAAGTAAATCGTCTTTAAAAAACAATTGCCATACTCCTATATACATGCCTAAGAAAATAAATAACAATCCAATTGCAAAACTTACCAAAATACAGCAATACACATCAAAGTTTGCAGCAGAAAAATACGCCGGTGATAGGGTCAAAATTTCAAATGGCGCGAATATGTAGCGACGTCACAGATTACTACAGATACTTCACTCAGTAGAAAACTTCCAATACCTATTACGATAATTGCCTACTCCTTCGCGTCAGCGTACAGCAGTGATTGCTTCGCACCGCGCGATTCCACAGTAATCGCAGGGCTGCCTCTTCGGTAAAATTAAATTAACATAACTTTTTATCTATGTTATTGAGAACTGTGAATATGTTCTGACTTTTATGTGGCAGTTAAAAATTTTATCATTTATAAAATATTTAACCAACTTAAAAAAAAGGAGGTGATTAGACATAGGTACAGGCCAAACTGAGAAGTTTGACTTGTATGGTTTGTAGGTATGTATGTTTGTGCGCGATAATCTCGCGTTTGGCTAAACCGATATCGATGCGATTTTCAGAAAAGGATTTGTTACATTTAGGAGAACGTTTTAAAATAAGTATAATACTTCTTAGTTTGATGATGATCTTCGGAGATGTTCACTAGAAATGAAAAAAAAAGCCTTAAAAAAAGAGAACCGACTTCAAATAAGGCACAAAGCCGTAAGAAATAATTTGTTTTTTTTTATGTTGGTGCTAACAGCTGGTAATTACGAATCGAAAAAGCACCGACATCAAAAAATAAATTATTTCTTACGGTTTAATGTTTTGAAGTCGGTTCTCTTTTTTTAAAGTTTGTTTTATTATTTTTGTAAGTTTGTTTTGTTTTATATACCTATTGGTGCTGACTGTAGAAGAAACCTAGATAAAACATAATTATATACATCAGTGTGTAGGTAAAATAAAAAAAATCTTTAAAGTTACAGCACATAAGGCACCACACGGCATCGTAATGCGCGTACGAACGAACAGCACTATTAGAAGTCGGTTAAAAATTGAACGGCGTGCGCGCGCTTCGCTTGTGAAAACCGCAACTGAATTTGATCCGCCGGCGGACCGAGACTGCTCGGCTGGGCGGTAGGCACTTATAGCGCGCAAGTACATGGAGTGACGGAGGCCTGGCGACGTGCAGTTGAGTCGGTAAAACAGTTCCACAAGTACACGTCTATATCGCCATCTATTAGTTACCGAAGGAACTACGACGTTCGGTTGTACGGTCGCGACACGGCGGACAGTTCTAACATTTTCTCGATTTGGGCCAAAGTTATGCCCTAGGGTCAAAGTAACCCGCCTCTACGGTAACCAAAAATATAAAACCGACTACAAAAAGCACTGAAAGGCTAAAAATACCTTATTTCAAGTCGGTAAAAATATGCTGCAAAAGTGCAAATTCACACGCTTTCAGCCCAAATTACTTAAAATCAACTCAAAAACAATTAAGAACAATTAAAGCGTACCGCACATTTACGAGTTTAATTCACAAAATAAATTACTTTAAAAAAATGTTAACCTTGTCCGCCATTTTGAAACTGTCAACGGTAAGAATGCTCAAAAATAGCGGGAAACGTGAATGGCGCGGTCGTTGAGTGTTCGAAATTCAAATTGGACTTTTAATTTTTCTAAAAATGTTTCGAATATTTTTTTGGTTCTTGGAAAAAATCTTGTTTCTGAACTGTCAAAGGGGCTGATACGTTTTCAATAATTTTTACTAAAATAATTGCTGCTGAAAAACATGACGTGTCAAACTTCTGTTTAACTTTTATGTAGGAGCATAAGTATTCGAAATGGTTACCATGCCGGACTGCCGAACTAATGGTCCAAAGTTCGATTCCCTAAACAGTCAACATTTGTATGATAAGCACGCTTGGTGGCTGTGGTCTGGGTGTTATAATATGTATTTATAAGATAATATGTATGTAAAGTATGTGTTAGTTTATCAGTTATGTTAGTACCCATAACACAAGCTAATAAATAGCTTACCTCGGGGCTACATTTATTTATTTAACTGTAATATCGAAAATAAGTACCTGAGTCGGTACATGTCTGTCTTTTGAAGTTTAACTTAATTATCTTGTAATGTTAAAGTTACCTCTGAAGTAGGGTAATAATATACCTACCTATTGTCGCCAATATAAAGCATAGGCACTAGTTACCTATATTTTACGTTGGCAGTATAAATTAGCAGACAGTTCGCTGTTACCGAGCTTACCGCTGTCTGAGTACAATTTTTTCAAGTACCCATATCTATAGGTACAGCGCAATACTCAAAGCTCTTATATTTAAATTATGTATTTATTTTTGCAAACTGCAAACTTTTAGTCGACCGACAGTTAAGTCTGCAATGTGAGGGTACTCTAAGCGTTGACTTAAACATGTATTTATAAACATAGAAAAAGACCTTTAACTAACACAAAAATATTACAACAAAAAAAATACATACACACATAAAATACAGATCAACACTTAAAGCTCTTATATTAAAATTATTTTATTTTACCGGGTGGGAGTGGGGTCTTTGAGACCTTATGGATAGAAGACTTAAATATGGTATGTACAGACAAAAGCTTCATCATCATCATCCTCCGAGCCTCGGCTTCCAGTCTAACCGGATTCAGCTGAGTACCAGTGCTTTACAAGAAGCGACTGCCTATCTGACCTCCTCAACACAGTCACCCGGGCAACCCAATACCCCTTCGTTAGACTGGTGTCAGACTTACTGGCTTCATGTACAGACAAAAGCATTCACTCGTTAAAAATACCGTTATCTAATAGATACAGAAATATTATTCCAAAAAAACTATACACACATAAAAATAACCTAATAAACTTTATTTTTAACCACAAAATAATAAGTTATTCACTCCTATATCGATGATACAAACGTACAATTAAACATATTATCATAAATATTTAGAAGAACATGTGTTTAACCCTTCACGATGGAATAACTTTAAAGAAAGGGAAACCAAGCGTTTTGTGGGTTAGAAAAAAATGTTCCTTCTCTTTGGTGTAGTCGGAGAGACTGTATGGAAGAAATATTAACTAATGATATTATAAATGTGAAAGAGTAACTATTATAGAAATCTGTGGTGAAAGTAACATTGTTTGTTGGGCTCAAAAGTAACTTTGTCCATTAGGCTTTCATGTCAAAATAACGGAACATATTTCAATTAAATTAAGCGCGAAATTAATTAATAGCGAAATATTTACTCGATTGCGGAAATGTGGTCCTCCCGAGATGTTATTGAACCGAAGGAACAGCTAATTATAAAAATATTTAATGTGAAAAAATGTTATATTAAAATATGAATGTTAGACATTACATTTCTTGCATAATAATCAGAAATCTCTCCAAAATGAATGAATGTAGGTAAGTATTTTTTACAGATTAAAAAGCTTTTTATCAATAACATTTTACAAAAAAGATTTACGTCAAAGACGTAAAATAGGTATAAACTTATCAATATATCACTGTTTACAACTATCTAAAACAGAAATAATCACATCACCATCATGCTCCGAGCAAGCATTTTTTCCTACTAACGTCGGCTTCCAATCTAACCAGATTCAGCTGAGTACCAGTGCTTTACAAGGAGCGACTGGCTATCTGACCTCCTCAACCCAGTTACCCGGGCAACCCGATACCCCTTGGTTAGACTGGTGTCAGACTTTCTGACAGAAATAATCACATATGTAACACCAAAACCAAGCTCCCCGGCTCTCCGCCTAAACCCCATTGAGTAAGGTACAAACCAACCTATAATTTGGCCGTCAAACACTTTTTAGGAGATGTCAGTCCACGCATGCGCGGTAACATTTCATTATCTATGATCCGAAGCGTTCTTTTTTTGAATTTAGTTTTTTTTTTCTGGTCCGTAACGTTTCTTTGTCTTGGTCTATGGTTTTGTCTGTGGTTAATTGTCTATTATTTCGTTATTGAAGGGTTTAAATTGTGATGTATGTTTCTTTGTAATATATGTGTATAAGTATAGATACCTATATAGGTTGATGTTATATGTTTTTATGGTTTATAAGTGGTATATAGGTATGATCTGATTTATTATTAATGGATTTAGGTTAGTTAGTAAATACCTATCTAGGTATAAGAAATATTTAGAATAGCATATACCTACGCAACTTTTTATCTAAATGTATGCAGGAAATAGTTCCCTCGGGACGCGGCTAAAACAGCGTACTTAATATGTAACTGCACTTAGAGTTTGCGAGTGTGTAAGGTTCGGAATAAATCTGTGTATATATCTAATAGGTAATTGAAGTTGCCCGATAAGTAGTTTCTTTGGGCTCATTTTGTATAAAAATGAATGGTAGTACTTGCGCACATTGCGAAGATTAGGTATTTAGGCGGTGTCAGACCAACTGAAAACTTTTCTTGGAGATAAATCTTTCAATAAAAAAAATGCCTACCATCGGATCAACTGTCCCCTAACACCGAAGAAACAGCTAGTCTTTACACCAAGAAATACCACAATTTGAATGACGTAGGTACAGTAGACTGCACATCAGTGGTAACTGTCATGCACCTTAACTCAATAGTAATAAGTACGAATTTCCTATAAAACTGTTACCACTGACCTGAAGTTGACTGTACATCTTATCATCAAAAGCTAGACTTGTACATAGTTTGTATGATCTTAGATAACACCTAAGACCTAAGGGACAAGGGACGAGGGACAGAAGGAACATTTAACCCTACCCTAGCTGTGAGTGGCGCACAGTAGTGGCGTGGCGACATATGCATGCGGTGTGTGAAGGATAAGTAAGTATGGATAGTAAAGAAAAACTCAAATTACGGTAAATATAATAAATAAATAAAAGTAAAATAAAAACTTTTTATTGCAGACCCATATATTGCAGAGTCCATAATATCTTATGAATTTCCTTAAATTATCAATTGGAAAAAAAATTGTTTTAAAATAAATGATGGGTTTTGAGCTAAAAAATCAAGAACTAACAAATTAAATACAAATATATTTACTAGCCTGGAAGGGAAGGTCGACGAAAAGAGGAAAGGGGGTCGTTCGAGGTATAGCTATTTCAAGCAAATTAAAGAAAAGATGAATAATAGTTTATACATACCTTTAAATATTCATACAAAGCGCAATCAAAACTTCTACACTATCTTAACTATTATTATAAATAAAGGCGACTTATTTTTATAAGTGAACTCTGTGAAATGTATCTAGATATAAAAAATACATTAAACATTCAATATGTTCCGACAAAAATATGACCAAAACGGGGACAGAAAGTAAAAATAACATGTATCTTATTCGTCTATCCCTACACAAGTTATCTTTCAACCAATAACTGTAGGTTTAACATGACACAAACAGCTACAAACACTTGACTGTTTTTTTAACCAGATGCAAAAAACGTAACCCTATGAATTACTTTTAAATGGTACGGTAGCCATTGGCAAACCTCTTGAAAATGTTTGAAGTGTAGATATGGCTAACAAGGATTTTTATGATAGTTTTTAATGATTTTAAAAATCGTGTTTTTGTTACGTCTGCATGTAGTTTATGTTTAGAGTTGTTTTATGATCACAACTGACGAAATACATGATTAGGTAATAAGATATACCTAGATAGCGTTTTTTGTTTCACCAGATGGCGCAACTGTAGCGTGAGGTCTAAAACTATGGCAATCAGAGTTCGTATTATGAGCGCTAAAACTGATATCTACATTAGATGATTATATTAGATCATATGTAATACAATAGAACTATAGTGTGAACGTATTGGCGATGCCACAGTGTTGCGCAGTGCCGTTTTGCTCGAAAAAGAAATGCAAACATAAGTTTCCGAAAGATTAAAGTGTGTCAAAGCACTGACATATATAGAACCCTGATCTGTATTTGCCATAATTAATCTAAAGTATTGTTAAATATTCATAATATTAATTTAATTAGAAATATAAACCCCTTGCGCGTAAACAAACAGTGGCATTTGACGCTACACAAGCGCCTCTAGCGGCGAGTTCATACGCGGTAGCTTTCATTGATAAAACATCAACACATCACAGCATAATTTAAGCAGTAACTAAGCTGTTATAAAGTAAAAAAAAAAGTATTTTTTCTTATTTATTTGATGATTTGATTTTTAAATACATACATGTATTCTTACTAAAAAGGCCTTTTGTCATTAAAAAAAATATTTTTGGTTAAAAAATGTCTTGATAAACAACTAAAAAAAAACTTTTTTTATCATAAAAAATCATTCATTATTATATTATCTGCTATCTCTACCAACCCTATCACCACAGTTAACACGACACAGTATTTTAAACACTCGACTTTTTGTCAAATGCGTTTTTTTGGTTAGTCACGGGAGAAATGCGACCCTCACCACTAATATTGTCAAATAAAATATGTCGTTTTGACTTAATGGCTATTAATTTATCGTTAAATGTCTAGTAAAGAAGAAACAGCTGTGTTCATTGATCAAGTTGCTAGGTTAAGCTCTACCACTTTATGGATGGGGACTCAACTTTATGAGTGTATTATATGTATTATAAGGTCGACCTGTATGTAATTATTAGTAGTAGTGTCATGAAAATTGCAGCTGATGGCAGCTGTGTCTGATAACAATACAATAATGTAGTAGTACTGTCGAACTGATCTGGGCCCCGATTCTCCTAAGTTAATAATGTCAAAATCGAATAGAAATCGAATCGCAATATGATCGTAATAGCAGTTTTAACCATATCGGGCATTCTGCTACTAATAAAAGACCAATCGTATTCGATTGACATTTGATTGGTGTGCGATTGGTCTGCTATTTTGATGATTTTGGTCTATACGGTAGTTTGCTGTATAATCATTTTGCAATCGTAAACCATTTGCAGACAAAATGATTCATTATTGAATGACAGAAAATTATTTCAAAGAAAAAATAGCGGAATGCCACATACGCTTCAATCGTAATCGAGTCGGGATTGGATCTCAGTCGAATCGAGTCGAACGTCAATCGAATGGCGCTTAAGTAAAATTAGGAGAATCGGGCCCCTGATGATGGAGCCGAAAGATATAAACTGGAACTACATCAAGTTAGTTAAGAACATCAACAAACTGTGTGATTATTACGTGCATTTTTAGTGCTTTAGTGTTTTTTTTAAACTATAAAAGTGAATACGATAACATAAGACAAAGATTAAGTCCAACTTAATAGTATAAACTAAGGTTAATCTATAAACATTTTTAACCAACTTCCCAAAAAGGAGTAGAAAGAGAGAAGAAAGTTTTCTTCTCAATAAAGATATTTATATTTTTCATTACTTTAAAGTTAAGTTATTTGTATATGTTTGCTTTAGGAAAAAATTTCAACAAAATCCGACTCAACTCTAACTTGTTAAACAGCATAAAAGCATGTGACAGAATTTTTTTGTGTCCTCAAATGTTTTGTTTACTTAGCTATCGATTATTACTATACCGGCAGGTGGCGACACTGTCGCTTGTTTATTTTGACTCCTGTGTATGATGTTCACACGTCATTTTAGGGTATGACATGTAGCTTATGTTTAAAAATTAAGTTGATATTTTGTTTGTCTTTGCTTTTTGCATGGGGAGGAAAAAAAAAGAATGTGTTAGATTATTTATTTGTGTATTTAATACTTTTTGCACATTGTACAATGGCAGACTTAACGCCTTATGTGTTTCCTACCAGTCTACCTTTGGGTGGTGGAGAAATAGCAGTGGTAGGTGCAATGCTTTTACTTACTAGGACATTTGACTCTAACTTCTTCCTCTTGTTATCGGGAGAGCTGCATGAACCTACACCTAAAAACTCTATACTTAATGTCAGAGTAAGGGTCAATTCCCACTGAAAGAGCAGCGGCCGGCAGCGGCCGTAAGCACCGACAACTTCCAGACTGACTTTGTGAAGCTTTCTAAAACCCTTAAAGTGATTTCAGCCCGACCCAGGATTTGCACTTGCAACCACACTGACTAAAGGGTCATTTTACTGGAATCAAGTAAAAAACCTGCATTTTTAGAATCTTAACACACAATTTCAATAGATACTTAGTGACTATCGAACGATTTTTTCACCTGAGAATATCCACAGTAAGTTAAGACACCACCACATGTCAGGTTTAAGTGAAATATAACCGATCAAGTTACATGCAACCTTCTGGGGCGCGATTCTGCTATTTTACTTAAGCGACATACGATTCACATCCGACTGAGATCCAATGCCGACTCAATTACGATTGAAGTGTATGTGGCATTCCGCTGTTTTTTCTTCTAAATAAACGTTTTTATCCTTTTATTTAATAATGAATAATTTTTGTCTGCAAATGATTAGACTACCCTATAGACCAAATGGCAGTCCAATCGCACACCAATCGAATGTCATTGGAATACGATTGATCTTTTATTAGTAGCAGAAGGCCCGATATGGTTAAAACTGCTATTGCGATTCAATTTCTATTCAATTTTGACATTATTAACTTAGCAGAATCGGGCCCCTGTTAACAAATCAGTTGAAGCGTGCATGTTTTTGTTAGAAAACAAAATGGCGGCCGGTAGCTGTCATATGATATTTCATCGTTCACTTGTGAGTTAGAATTTTGTGGTGAACCTTTGGTGTTTTGGTAAAAAGGTTGTTTTTTAGGGTTCCGTACCCAAAGGGTAATACGGGACCCTATTGTTTTCGCTCCTCTGTCCGTCCGTCCGTCACCAGGCTGTACCTACTTATCACTTAAACCGTGATAGTTAGAGAGTTGAAATTTTCACAGATGATGTATTTCTATTGCCGCTTTAGCAACAAATACTGAAAACTAAAAGGAAATAAATATTTTGGGGGCTCCCATACAACAAACGTGATTTTTTTGCTAATTTTTGCTCGATAGCGATAACGGCAACAGGTAGAAGCTTGAAATATTCACAGAATATGGAATATAATAATATATAAATTATGGAACGTTTTATAAATTAATATCTTATGCACCTACGTCATAATATCATATGTACTCTTTTATATACTCTCTTATGTACTCATCTTATATACTCTCTTATGTACTACTCTTATAATAATAAAATAATAAGCAATACTCGATGCACATTTTAGATAAAAAACAAACATGCAATAAATTATAAGTAATATTGGAAAAAAAGGGTTTTATTTCTCAATTTTAATTATAAATCGGTTTCTGATTACTGAACATTGAATATTACTTATATTGGTATTCTATCAGTAATCTACAGTTTCTTACACAAAACTGAACTGTATGCAATGTTCATACATTGCATACAGTTCAGTTTTGTGTAAGTATGAATGAGACAAGCTGTGACTTCTGTGGTTTGTTTGGGGATGCAATATTTAGGCTTGGAGGTGTAGAAAGAAATAAGCTCTGAAGTTAGTAGTTATATTTTTATGTAGGAATAGTGTAGTAATTGTTTTGGCTATTAGTCGACTATGTAAATATATGAACGAAGTACTATTACGCATCCGCGAGGCTAAGTTATTTGATAAACGCTAATGTTTCTTTTTTATAGGATTTTACTGTTGTAAAGTCGCTTGTTGAAGCAGTTAACAGCAGCAAAGATATTTAATGAGCGCTGCACACTTGAAGATGCTAAAATGTTTTCTGTCTCTGGGACCCTAACCACCGGTACCTTGGACCCTATGCCCGATATCGGTGGCCATCTATTTTTATATTTTTAAATGTTTTTTTTTTAATAGAAATAATATTTAAAAATATAAATGATATGTTGAAAGATAAATAAATGCACTATAATAATTAGCCGCCTTTAAGGATTAGTCTATAATTTTTATCTTATTAAGAATTGCATGGAAAAATAACAGAAAATCTATTATTGTACACAACTTAAGCGGCTTAATAGAAATAAAAGCGTAGCAAAAGGTTATTTCATCCGATTATTTCTTCGAAACATTTTAAAATAAAAATTATATTAAAAACTTACTCATTTTAAAATTACGAACTACAGATATTATTGGCAAAATTTTTCTCCATAATTTTTTTTTTCATTAAATTAATATAAAATTCATTTACAAATATGTAGAATGAATTTTATTTTTTTCAAAATGTAATAATATACTCAAGCGCTCTATGTCTTACATTAATACTCATACTTTGGTATATTAATCCGACTTATAAATATTTCGGCGCTATAAGGAATAATTCAGTTTTTGTGGTGACTACAATTTTGGTTTTGAAGTGAATTTTCCGAAAAGCAAAAGGTGGGTGATAATGTTTTAGTTATTTAGCTAAATTAAATAAATAACAAGATATTCATAATAATGATTAAATGTACTTTCGAAGCGATGAGTATCAGAACTATTGGTTTTCGAAATTGAGACACCTACTATAGAATTCAAAATGAAACTCCCAAACACAAAACATACTTTATTATATTTCAAATTTTGCTTATTATATTCAAAATCCTAATTCATATTGAAATCGGTTTTTCGTTAAATTCCCTTTTTAATATATTACTATTATTATTATTTTTATGCCATAATGTCCCACTGCTGGGCAAAGGCCTCCCCATCTTGCTTCCACACTTCTCGATCTTTCGACTTGATATAAATCTTAATAAAAGTTTGAGAAGTACTGATTTAACAAACCACAGGAAAAAAACGATATCACAACTGTGCCACAAAACATTTAAGAACATATCCAACACACCGCCAAATTCATACTCACCGCACAAAAGATCACACAGATACCTTACCGTAACAAAAAACTTTATTTTCGTACATGCAACAAATAATTTTAAAAAAATATACTTTCTTGCTTAACCTTATATTACGAGCAGATAGTATCTAAGCAATGTTTATTTACTTCGTAAGATTATTATGAAGAAAGCAATTCCGAAATGATTTATTATGTAAGTGATCGGTACGTTGACTTATTGAGATTTTTTAGGGGTTCCGTATTAAAAGGATAAAACGGGGTCCTATTAGTAAGACTTTGATGTTCTTCTGTCCATCATCAAGCTGTATTATCCTGATTTTTTAAGGGTTCCCTACAAAAAGGATAAAACGGGATCTTATTAGTAAGACTTCGATGTCTGTCTATCTGTTTGTCGGTCTGTCATAGTTAGATAAAGATTATGTATATCTGTCGCCGCTTAAACGACTACTGAAAACTAGAATAAAATAAATATTTATAGGGGTCCATACAACTAACGTGATTTTTCTGTTCGTTTTATTGATAGCTAGCTGTTTTCCTGCGGTTACACCCGCGTCACATGGGAACTACTGCTCGTTCTGGGATGACATACTTATATCCTATTTTACTCGGCACAAGTGTAGCTTTCTAACAGTGAAAGTGTTTTTCAAATCGAGTTTCCTCATTATTATATTAGAATAAATATAGATGGTACGGAACCCTTCTTGCGCGATGCTGTTTCGCATATAACCAGTTTTTTTTGTAAAGTTTTTATTTAAATTAGCGATGTTGTTTTTATGTTGTATTATTAGATCTTGTAATTTACTTGAAGCAATTAATTTGAGCATTTTATTAGCCAAATTTATAAATCCAAACTAATATTATAAATGCGAAAGTAACTCTGTCTGTCTGTCTGTCTGTCTGTCTGTCTTTCTGTCTGTCTGTCTGTCTTTTCTTCACGCCTAAACTACTGAACCGATTTGTGTGAAATTTGGTACAGACATAGTTTGAAACTTGAGAAAGGACATAGGATAGTTTTTATTACAAAAAAAAAATAAAAATAAAATTATTCCGGACATATAGCGCCATCTATTGGTCAAATCAAAAATCTGCTGGTAGTCACTATTCCACGCGAACGAAGTTGCGGGCAAAAGCTAGTAGTAAATAAGGTGTAGGTGAAGTCGTGGTGGCCTAGTGGGTAAAGCACCAACCTCTCAAGTATGAGAGTGGGCTTGATTTCAGGACAGGCAAGTACCAATGCAACTTTTCTAAGTTTGTATGTACTTTGTAAGTATATTTCAGACACCAATGACTGATTAAAGGTAAAACAAAAGTCTCGAGGAAACCTCGACTATAAAGTCTGAAATCACCAACCCGCATTGAGCAAGCGTGGTGATTAACGCTCAATCCTTCTCCGTGTGAGAGGAGGCCGCAGCCCAGCAGTGGGACGATAAAAAGTATGATTTGTTAGCGAAATAATAATGACTTGAAGAAGTAATTAAGTTAGATTAAAATACTTAATCTTATTATCGTCTTTACCTATATATTGTCTTACAGCGAATGAATCAATAGCTTAGCTGAGATTACATTGAGAAGATATATTTTTTGTCATAATCCCTATTAAGTAGGTAGGTATCTTACCTAACTTAAGTTAAAAATGATAAAATAACCTCCTTTTAAATTAGCTTTATTTATAGAATTTATATAATGATTTAAAGCAAAGAAGTACTGAAGCGATTTGAAAAATATTTCAGTGTGACATAGTCTATTTACCGAGGAAGCCTATAAGCTACTTTTTATCCAGGTGCTCGGAGTAGTTCCTATCCTACAAGACACGGGTGATACCACTGGTGGAATCCATCAAAGGATACTTAGGTAATTGCTATCACGTTATGTGCAAGTTTTCCTTCTAAGAACAAGAAACTTTAAAAAAAACCTCTTTTTAAAATACAACTTTACAAAAATAAATCAGTAATATTATAACCGTGAAAAATGAAGATGAAAACGATAATAATATCCAGTTTCAAACGTCAAACCTTTTGATAATAATCACTATCATAATAACGTATCTCATCGTTTTATTGATTTTGCAGAATTAACGACCAGAGCTTTTGCGATGTAATGATTGCATTTTTATGTATGTATAAATGAAATTGTCGTGTCTGTTTGTTTGTATTGCATTTACAAAATAATACACAACTTTGTAACTAAATGCATTTGTATCTATAATAATGTAGGTACTTATTTTTATAGACGTTGTTTGATCTATTCGTAGAACTCAGTTTACACTTATCTAATTTAATATTGAAAGTTTTCCTATTTGCTAAATGGCACGAAATTGCTGGACTAATTATGATAGAACTTTCAGACAGCTGATATTGTTGATAACTTAAGCTACTTTATTTATAAGGACATAACTATGATTTCTCTCAAGAGCTCCTTAAAATATCAAAGCCGCGGGCGAAGCCACGAACTAAGCTTAGTTAAAATATTAAGTTTGTAATGTATATGTCACCGTAAGATTACAAACATCGTTAGATTACAATCTATCTCGAGAGATTGTAAACTGTCGAATTATTGTGAACCGTAACATCTGATTGCAATTTAACGCATTATTTTTCGCTATATTATAATCTATCGATGAGAAATTGACAAATTGTCAACTGTCCGAAAGCTCTCACTGATTGGTCAGTCTTTTTGTAAGATCGACCAATAATCTGTTCTGTTCCCATGGAGTTCCCGTAGAGTTAGGCCGGCAGCACACATCCGGTTTCCGGATACGGTTTCCTGATCAGGAATCCTGATCCGGAAACCGGAATGCTCTTTTTTCATACAAAATGTTCACAAGAGCGCACACGTTCTTACTTTTTCCGGACGGAAAAAAACTTGACATTCGGTTTAAAATTTTCTCCGTGCGTTCTGGTACTCAGAACGGAATAAAACCTGATGACGTCATTCCGAACGCAGCGCTCGCGAACAATTTGGTTTGACCGCCGCACACATACGGAAATTTTCATTCTGAATTAAGGTAGCCCTGTTCCGAATGGACGTGTATCAGAGCATTTAGAGCCTGCCTGTGTCTGGCTTTTTATATATGGTTTTTATTTTTGTATTAAATATTATATTTAAAAAATCCTGTTTATTCAACAATTAACAAGCGTACACATATTTACATAAATAAACACCCAAAAATAATGAGTTTTTTTAATTTCTCTCATATCTATGCCTTTATAATAATAACAATCAATTTTTATTCAGATAATACAATCCATTATTGTTAGTAAAGATATTTATGAAGTTCATCAAAGGATTTAATGGACTTTCTATAATACTTAATAAATAATTCTTCTGGGTATGCTCGTAATTTAGCTGTTTTAACACAGAATTGACTTTCGGATAATCTTTGAGCATTCGACAGGTGATCCCAGTAACGTCGTTTCCTCTTTTTCTTGTTTAGCGCCAGTAAAAGTGCAACAGCAATCAATTCGCCATAGTCCATGATGTCGTGCCTTCAATATGGTTCCTCTTTACGTACTGGCCATGTAAATTCAGAATGAAAAAAACCGAATGTGTGCGCTAGTGACACGGAATCCCGAATCTTAATTCCTGATCAGGAAACCGTATCCGGAAACCGGATGTGTGCTGCCGGCCATAGGAATGAAATAGAGGTGTCAGTTAAACGAAATAAATGCTCTTCAAAAATTCTTCAAGGATTTATTATTTAGTACGAGTATGTAATTAATATTCCTGACATATGGAGAGAACAAATTGTAACGAAATATTTATTCTTCAAACACAAACTGAAATTGGAAACATATTGATTTCTGACACTTACGCGAATATTAGACATTTAAACAAAACTACTTTTACGGATTTTATCGCGGTTATATTATATTATTTAATCCCGACGTTTAAAATCGACCGCGATAAAATCCGTAAAAGTAGTTTTATTTAAATGAAATCGGAAAATTATAAGAAACTTTTATAAAAAAAAAAAAAAAAAAAAACAATTAGGTAGTTTGTCTTCAAACACAAATTCATTCCTAACTCTACGGGAACTCCATGGCAACAGAACGGCTGGTCGTGATTGGTCGATCTTACAAAAAGACTGACCAATCAGTGAGAGCTTTCGGACAGTTGACAATTTGTCAATTTCTCATCGATAGATTATAATATAGCGAAAAATAATGCGTTAAATTGCAATCAGATGTTACGGTTCACAATAATTCGACAGTTTACAATCTCTCGAGATAGATTGTAATCTAACGATGTTTGTAATCTTACGGTGACATATACAATCGTTAAGTTCATAACTTTGATGTTTTTTGTAATATTTTGTCGCTCCTCAATATAAAAAAGAACATGTGTTGTATGGTGTAAAGACGGGACGACACCTTGCTTTTGACACTGACACACAAAATACCGTGGGTTCTGTACATATTTATATATTTAATACTTACCTAGTTGTTTCTTTATATTCGACACGGGAGATGCTCTTTCTGCCATATATCTGGAAACAATGGCCTTCCCATGTCATTGAGGCTCTAGAAATCTAGAATATATGTGTACCTTATTTAAATCGGTTCTGCAGCTTTCGCGTGTAAGCCGCACAGAGAGAATTACTACCTATGGAGTTAATAAAATTAAGTAAAGACTTTAGTGTACCTAGGGAATGTAGTATTTGTAGAATTTATTGTCTAAAATCTAAGCTTTTTTGCCTGAAATAATCTGGCCAAGAAAATAATATATTCCACAAGAAGCCCAAAACAATATTAATAGAAACAAATTCTAAGTTCATTGTTTTGTTACCAATTTCTGGTTAATTAAAGGAATGGTCATGGACAAACATTTAATTTAATTAATCTTTTGGAAAATAAAAACATTTTGAACTTAAAACCATCGAACCTCGCACCTACGGACCCCCAAAAAATCTCAACCACAGTTGGGACACTTCATTTAATGTCAATTATTATACTACTAAGTCTCTCGACTTTGCTCAACAATGAATGTTTGCATCTGCTATTTTTTGCCCCCAAAATACAACAAAAGATACCTCGAACCGATTCCTTGAGGCGTTAAATTTTGATCTTCAAATGTTTTCAATGATTTCGAAAAGTTTTTGACATTTTAAAGGTCTCTATTCTTTGATAGAATAATGTATTGAAATACCGTTGGGCTTTCGTAAGGATATTTTATATGATAACATATTACATATATTGTTTAGAAAAGAATTTGAAGTACATTTGACCGTGTAAGGAGTGATTTTCGATTTTTTTTCTTGTAAATAATATTGTCACCCTATTTTCGGTTTGGATAGAAATTAGTGGACAATAAATATAATTTGCTGTTGAATTTGACCACACAGAAAATAATTAAGAATTACATATTTAATAATTTTTTTAATACACAGTTTTGTCTTTTATTTATTTTGTAATTATTTATTCTACTATATGACAGCCAACATAATTATGGTTTTGAATTAAAAACATCCTTCTATACCATTATTTCGCAATTCATCGTCATAGTAGATTTAGAAATAACTTGCATGATTGTAAATAATTCTTAAAGGAGTTAAATTTTTGTCTGTTTCTTACTCACAATCAATTATAAATAACAATAATTAGTAGATTATCAAATACCAACTATTGTCAAGTATAGTATTACCTCTATGTACAAAATCAAATATAATTCCATTTATTTACACAGATATTTACAATACATATTTACAATAAAAATCAAAAACTATCCTAGTAAAACAAACAACTAAAAAGCGTCAAAAAATTCGTCCCCATCGCTGTCAACTGGGAGCGTGCCCAAGAGGCTGGCAGCATTACCTCGTTGGATCGCCATGCTGATTCTTTGTCCGAGGTAATAGCCAGCCTTCTGGTCACGAGAAGCGTCAACCAGCCGCCTTGAGAGATCTTTAAATAGAATGTGGGCATTCGGACCCCACGACCCGAGGGTTTCAACCCCAAACGGTTCGAAAATATAGTTTCCGACAAGGCCACTATATTCAAAAAATAAAATAGTGTATAAATAAATCAAATTGTTAATAATATAGTGTACTTACACAATTTTAAGCCAAACCAACCCACACTCCACAGGTATATTGTATTATTGAATGAAAACCAAAAAAAAAATATGGTTCTTTGAATGACTTAGTTAGAATTCGGACATTCGCCAATTTGATCCTTCTTTAATTTTTAAAAGTAAAGTATTAAGTTACAATTTCGGTAAGCTCTGGTTATTTCGAGAAATATTTAATGAGAATGAGAGTAACGCGATATTTTTGCATTTTTGTTTGTAAATTGATGCAATTTGGTGCTTGACCAATTACGTTGAGTTTTTGTGTTTATCCGATTGTTTAAAGTTGGCTGTCAGTTACCTGAGTTTGCGGTAGCTTTGTGATAAAAGATAAACCAATAAATATACCAAGCACTAGCTTACGCCAGCGATTTCACCCACGTCCTGTGAGAACTACTCCACGCACCCGGATAAAAAATAGCACATAGTCTAGCTCGATAATAGGGCTATCAAATGCTGAAAGAATTTTTAAAATCAGACCAATGGTTCAAGAGATAATGGCCTTCAAACAAACGAAGTAAGTGCTCTTCAGGCAGGCAGGCAGGTAACGTTATAGAACTTATAGGTACCTACTTCGATTATATTGTAACTTAACCACATCATAAACAAAATAAGGTACCCACAGACTACAATAAAATTCATAATTTCTCTCACCTTTTCTAAAAGAAATAATTAAGACAACAACACAATATTTATTAGTATTACACATCAACATAAAAAGATATCATTTCTGACCACACAAGAACGGAATAAATTACTCTAAAGGAAAAGATAAAGATGCGTCTACATTGACTCGTTATCACAATTTTTAAGTGTGAACTCGACTTTATGTCGTGATTATTACGCGTTGTGTGAACCGTATCTTAGTTTTTAGACAAGTTTTATTTGTTTTTTTTTTGTTTGTTTGTTTTATTCGGTTATAAAACAATAGTTGACTGATTATTTGAGGTTTTTTGATAAAGAGCTCAATAATTCGAGGTTGGGTTTGAACATATTTTACTCAGGTCATGTACTTGCTTGTTGTATGTGGTGAAAAGAGTGGTTAGGCTAAGTTATTTCGATAGCCTACCTAATCATTTCCAAACTACTTTGTTAGAGTCGACTTCCAATGTAGCAGAGTACCAGTGTTTTAAAAGGAGCGACTGCCTATCTGACTTTCTCAACCCAGTTACCCGGGAAACCCATACGTTATTGGTTTCTGACTACCCATAACGACACCCAAGATGTTCAAGAAAGATGTTCAATGCTCACTGGTGTCCAAGATATACACAGAAAGTTCATACAAACTTAGAACAGTTGCATTGGTACTTACCTGGCCGGGAATTGAACCCACGCACTCATACTTTAGGGGTTGATCCTATACCCACGAGGCCTTTACTAAATTCTTATTTTATTGAATCAATTGTGAGACTATACTCAATATACCCAGGTATACTAACCTAAGCAAAACATTGCGTAGTCTTATATCATAATTTTGTATAGGTAAGTATAATATACGTATAACAAGGTAAATTGCTGTGTAATAACGAGTAAAATATAGGCATCGCAGTGGGGTGCAACACTATTATTAAAATATATGAAATTTTATAACATTTTCAGTACCTACAAGACTTTGTTTACATACGTAAATGGTACTCTCTTTTTAGTAAAATATTCAAACATAGTAAACCCGCTTGATATAGGTACTTAATAATGTGCCTTTTAAATCATTCTAAGTCACCATATAAAAAGGGCTAGTGTTAAATTCTTACTGAGTAAAACCCACCATGTTACTTCAGGAGCCCTTTGTGTACCAGGGCCGCGGTAAGCCATAGGTACATAAATATATATATTCTAGGTACATACATACATCCATAATTACTTGCACAAAAGCTTCCGCTAGCGGTTTCTTCTGTACCATGTGGGTTCAGCTTTGCGCAACTGGATGAAAACCAATTGCCTTCCTCGAAAAATATCTAACACTGAAAGACCTTTTTAAAACAGTATAAATAATAGTTCTTCAGATTAACGCGTTGAAACACACAAACTCTTCAACTTAACAACAATATTAGGTTACCTAGGTAGTCGTTAATTATTTTAACTTTTCTTACCTAGGTATATTTTCATACACGGCAGACATCTTGAAAAAAAACACTCGCGCCAAAATTCTTAATCACAGGATCCGATACCCGACTGTATCGATTAAAAAAGTTTTAATTCAAAAAGTTAGCAAACACACGCATCCATTACAAATTATAATGATTTCAGGCGTATCCCGTGGGTGATATTTATAACTTTCAATAGATTATGTTTTACGCGGATAACTTTGTAGGAGTTGGGCTAAGATCATCCCAGTTTCAGGAATTTGTTTTCATTTTATGTTAGGTTTCAGTGAAATACTAACACAGTAGAAGATCTAGGTGGTTAATCCGAACTAATTGAGATTGAGATCTTTCTTACATTTGAAATATGGGATTCTGGTTACATAAAAACAGTTTAATTTTAACGAATGTAGGTATAGGCACGCCCCCCGTTCCCCACAGTTCCAGCAACGTATGCAAGCATCGCACCTGGATAAAAGCCTAGCCTTCATCAATAAAATCAGCTATCTAACACTAAAAGAATTTTTCAAATCGGACTAGTACTTACTTCCTTAGATTAGCGCGTTCAAACGTACTTCAGCTTTGTAATTTAGTAAAGTATAAATTCATATAAAACACCTCCATAGAGTATTTAGTCAAATAGACACCGGGTTACATACAAGAAGTTTTATAATATACACTAAAAAAGTATACAAACTATACATAAATTCTTCCCCACTCAATCCAGCATGCCAGTTCACTAGACTCCCTCCCGTCTGCGCAGGCTTGCATGAAACGATATTCAGATCTCAGCTTAACCTATATGCAAAGAAAACACCTCGAGCTTGGCCGTTATAGTTTATAAATATATATATAATATAGTTTATCTATATAAAGTCACAGCCATATTCTTTATACTATGTCACAGCAGTCCATTATAAAGTCGTGTATAGTGGATAAAGCACCAACCTCTCATGTATGAGCGTGTGGGTTCGATTCTAAGTCAAGCAAGTACCAATGAAACCTTTCTAAGTTTGTATGAACTTTCTAAGTATATCTTAGACACCAATGGCTGATAAAAAGGTGAAGGAAAACATCTTGAGGAAACCTGAACTGTACAGTCTGAAATCAGCAACGCGCATTGAGCAAGCGTGGTGATTAATGCTCAGTCCTTCTCCGTGTGAGAGGAGGCCGCAGCCCAGCAGTGGGACGATAAAAAGGCTGTAAAGATATATAGTTTATATTGTAAACATAACAATGTGGAGTGCTCGTGGCCAAGTAACTGCAGAGGCAAGCAAGGCTTGGTGCGGTCTGTCAGTCAATCTTTGGCAGTCGTTACGGGTAGTCAGAAGACTGAAAGTTTGACAACTAGTGTTATCAAGGAGTATCGGGTTGCCCCGGTTGAGCAGGTCAAATAGACAGTCGCTCCATGTGGCTCACTGGTATTCAAACGCATTTAAAAAGGCTAGGCAGATGATGAAGTTGGCTGTACTATTTACTAAGCTAAAACGAACAAAACACTCCTTGCATTTGATTTAATTCAACTTTGCAAAGTTTTACAAAACCTGCATTGTCTTCTATTACCTGCCATTAGGTACTTCCAAACCTCTGTATATTTTTAATTAATTTAACACATTCATTCAGTATCATAATAAAACAGCAATTAATACATGTATGTTAATATCCTGTGAATTATATGCAAACTGCAAAATTCCTTACATCGCCAGACCCCTTTATGGTGTAATTCGCACTAAGCATGGGTCGTCGACATTTTATGGGAGTAAGTTCTAATGCTTTGTTTTCGTGTATAAAAAAACATAGGAAAATATTTACTAATTACCTAGTATTAATATGTGAAAGTGAGTTTCTTTGTTACGCTTTCACACTGTGGCTAAACCTATTTGGGTGAAAGGACGATGGGCGTTTTGGTACCCTGTCCAACAGTGTTGATTCTAGTACCATTGCGTAGGTCTTGGCAAGGCAAAAAATATTTACTATGACGACTAGTCCCAAATCCTTGTCCATTTCGCGTGACATCGACTAATAGAATGCGTAATGTTCATAAATCATCAACATAGATGTAGTTCTTAAATCCAACTGTATTGAATAAAAACTGGTAAAGTAACAAAAAAACAGGAATTTGGCTTTCTTAAAATGTTTGCCTGCCGACTGCTTAAAAAAAAAAGACTGTGCCAAACCTTTGCAGTTCACGCAGAACTATCTTATGTATTTGATGAAAGTCTTTCAGTATTTACAATCAATTAAGGTTGAAAAGTCAGGAGACGATGTTAACATAGTACATATTACGACTTAATCTTGCTCCTCAAGAGGTGCTGAGATAATTATGAATTTCTTCTTATAAAAAGATGAATAGAAATGTTTTGAACTTTTGTCAAATCAGATGACGATTGTGTTTCCATACGGAATCCGTAGTATGACTCCATAGACTATTACAACCTTTCGATTATATTAGAGTGTATCTCAAACAATGTAAGATGTCTATTAACTGAGTTTAAAATAATTACACTGACTACATATGCCTCTTAATGAATTTGCATATATGGATGACATACTTGTTTCTATGTCGATTCAATTTTTATCGTTACTCGGATCGGACAGCTAATTGAGGCAAGCCCCATAGTTTTTATTATTCTTCACGTAAATACCTTTCTAATGATATATCATACGTTACTGTTGGAGCGGGTACCAAATCTCATACAAAGTGCCCATTGTCCTTTGGTTGATAAGATAGGTGGGACAGGAGACACAGGTTTTAGGGTTGAAGTCGTGTGGTGGCCTATTGTTTAAAGCAAAACGTCTCAAGCATGAATGAGTTCGATTCTAGGTCTGGCAAGGACCTATTTCACTATATGTATTACTTAGCAGAAGGTAAAGAAAAATCTGGACTTTAATATGTCTTGAGCCAGCGTGGTGAACGAGTGAACGAGAAGAGATCTGTGTCCTATAGTGAGACAATTAAAAAATATACTAATGGGTACCTGTAGGTATACTATTCAATGTTTTATCATACACAACATATTGTATTAAGCAGGTACATAATAATCAACATTTCCTTAAACCTGACATAATTAATTAATTAAAAAACAAGATAAAGCCCCCAAATTACCTATCACAATACTAATTTTCATTTCAAATACAGCTGTCAACTAAAACAATAGGGCTCCGTTTTTACCTGGCTATGTCCACCCCTTTTCAAAGAGCGGAGGATTAAGGATCCAACACAGAGTAAGGTATAAGTGGAGATACCATAATGCCGGTAGGTCAGGTATCTTCTGCTAGGTCAATTACGTACGGTGGGTATGACTTAAACGATCAGTTATACTAAACTTTTTAGCATAATTATGTATTAGTCTTTTATAATTAAGTTTGTTAATCGTATATGTACCTATATCTTATCTTATATATAAAATGAATTGCTGTTCGTTAGTCTGACTAAAACTCCAGAATGGCTGGACCGATTTGGCTTATTTGGAAGTTCGCGGGAGTTGTTAATAATAATTAACAATTTTAAACGTAATCACCTGAGCCATTTGTGTCTATCAATTCTGATAATTTTTAATTAATTTCATTTTATTCAAGAAATAAGTAACGAGTAAACTAACGAGGCGTTCGGGTTCAACTGTCAACGATTTTTGTTATTACAAAAAATTATCGGGTTCAAAGAAGGCGTGTAAAGGCGAAGACAGTAACGTTCGTCGTCCCCCGAACACCCGCAATTTGGCGCGCTACTTTCTTAAAAGATTTTGGCAGTCGTTACGGGTAATCAGAAGCCAGTAAGTCTGACAACCAGTCTTACCTAGAGGTATTAGGTTGCCCGGGTAGCTGGGTTGAGGAGGTCAGATAGGCAGTCTCTCCTTATAAAGCACTGGTACTCAGCTGCATTCTGTGAGACTGGAAGCCGACCCCAACATAGTTGGGAAAGGACTCGGGAGATGATGACTTTCTTAGGAGATTTTCCATAATGGCATCTCCACTAGTCATTTTGTTCTCCATGGGACCGAGCGTAAGGACCTCAAATTTTATAATCCTCCGCCTAATTGCTGACACGTCAACGTGAAGTGGGTATAATGCGTAATTAGGTATCAGGAAATTCCTACTAAGGGCTTTTGAGATGATTTTTCGAAGCGAGATTTTGGCGAGAACATTTTATTCAAGCTCGTGGAAACTGCCCTTACCCGGATAAAATATGTAGAGTCTATTTTACTCAGAAAGAGTGTAGCTTTCCAATAGCGAAAGAATTTTTCAAATCGGTTCAGTAGTTTTAGTGCCTTTGCCTTTTGTACCCAACAAGCAAAAAAAAATCCTATTAGTATAGAAAACTGCTCTAACTTTGTCCCTTTCGTTATCTTCACGGGAAGTCAAAAGCTAGAAGATCTCACAACCAGTCTTAGCAGGGGATATAGGGTTGCCCAGGTAACTGGGTTGAGGAGATCAGGTAGGCAGTCACTCCATGTAAAATATTGATACCTAGCAGCATCAATTTGGACTGGAAACCGACCCCAACATAGTTGAGAAAAGGATTGACAAATAATTAGTAATTTTGTAACTTTACATTTTAAACATGAGTTTAAACAAATCGAATAGCTCAAAAATCTCCGAAAGACCCAATCTGCGATAATTTTACTCTGTCAAAAATGAATCATCTTTACCAAAAACTGATAAATATACATTATATTCTTATTCCTATAGTAATTCTCCAGGTATATTCAACTACCCCGCCATATTGGCGATCATTGAGGAAGAAACCCGAGATACCGTTGCCATGGCAACCGGCAATCCGCGCCCGAGAGAATACACAATATTGGCAAGTTGTATTATGTCTCTTTAAATAAATATAGCAGGAATTATCATAAAGACGAAAGTTATAATTTAATGGCATTTCTTTGAAATATTTTGTGATAAGAACAAATGAAGCTAAGATACAAGTTGACAGTTGCTATTAACCAATGACATAATTATAAGACCTACTTTGTCTAGAAATCGTTTAAAATTGACAAAACAACAAAGAAAGAACCACCAAGTGTCTCTAAGTATATCTTAGACACCAATGACTGTGTTTCGAATGATACGAGCTATCGTCGCGTTCACTAAACTGTAGGTCCCGGCTGTCATTGAACATCCTTGGCAGTAGTTACGGATAGTCAGAAGCCAGTAAGTCTGACATCAGTCTAACCCCTTGCATTGGGTTGCCCGGGTTACTGGGTTGAAGAGGTCAGATAAGGCAGTCGCTCCTTGTAAAGCACTGGTACTCAGCTACATCTGGTTAGACTGGAAGCCGACCCCAACATTGTTGGGAAAAGGCTCGGAGGATGATGATGGATGAGATCGTGTAAATCCAGGCTAAAGTATACCATTATTACTTAAAAGTTATCAAAAGTGAACTTCTAACTCTCCCTCAGACGAAGTTCAAACAGTGTGTCGATATGCAAAATGTAAGTAATTGAATTTGTTTGTTCAAAAGCTGCAATTATGGTAATGCCTATCGGTCAGCCAGGATTTGTGCTTACCACGCGTCTAGAACTTAAAATAATTGAGTGGTTTAGACTGAACATTTTGATTGAAAAGGCGATTGGGAGTTAAAAGAAGTTTATTGTTCGGGTTTATTGTACAAAGAATTGTATACTTTATTCAGATACATACTTACATAACTACATATTTTATGCTGAGTATAGTTTATCATTTTAGGTACTGTGATGTGATTTTTAATACAGCGAAGCTATGAAATATTTGGGAAGCTACTAAGATACTTTTTAAAATAAAGGACGATGGGCGTTTTGGTACCCTGTCCAACAGTGTTGATTCTAGTACCATTACGTAGGTCTTGGCAAGGCAAAAAATGTTTACTATGACGACTAGTCCCAAATCCTTGTCCATTTCGCGTGACATCGACTAATAGACTGTGTAATGTTCAAAAGTCATCAACGTAGATGTAGTTCTTAAATCCAACTGTATTGAATAAAAACTGGTATAGTAACAAAAAAACAGGAATTTGGCCTTCTTAGAATGCTTGCCTGCTGACTGCTTTAAAAAAAAGACCTAGCAAACCTTTGCAGTTCACGCAGAACTAGCTTATGTATTTGATGAAAGTCTTTCAGTATCTACAATCAAATAGTTGAAAAGTCAGGAGACGATGTTTACATAGTACATACTACGACTCAATCTTGCTCCTCAAGAGGTACTGAGATAATGATGAATTTCTTCTTAAAAAAAGATGAATAGAAATGTTTTGAACTTTTGTCAAATCAGATGACGATTGTGTTTCCGTAGTATGACTCCATAGACTATTACAACCTTTAGATTATAACAGAGTGTATCTCAAACAATGTAAGATGTCTATTAACTGAGTTTAAAATTGTTACACTGACAACATATGCCTCTTAATGAATTTGCATATATGGATGACATACTTGTTGCTATGTCGATTCAATTTTTATCATTACTCGGATCGGACAGCTAATTGAGGCAAGCCCCATAGTTTTTATTATTCTTCACGTAAATACCTTTCTAATGATATATCATACGTTACTGTTGGAGCGGGTACCAAATCCCATACAAAGTGCCCATTGTCCTTAGTCTTATGTTTCTCCTTATCACGTAACCAATTACCAACTCCTCGCACGTGGATAAAAAGCGACCTGAGGGTAGATTCCTTCTATAGAGGCCTTCCTTGATAAATGAGCTATAAATACAATAATATTTTTTAATATTGGAGTAGTTAGCAGTTCCTGAGATTTGCGTTTTCAAACAAACAAGAATATTAACACTTTCAAACAATAGATTCGAAAATTGTCTTTCCACCAAGCATAATTGTTATCAATATTGGTACAGCCATTTTTAGACATGTGGGTTTATCAAGTAAGTAGTACCCCAAACGAAAACTTACAGACATGAAGATATGAAGGTGTCACAAAGTCCGGTTATAACTGTCAATATGTCGGATGTGATTGTCAATTTTCCGGATATCCTCAGTTGACAGTCAGTAGAGTAAGGTTCTTACCTGTATTTGTGAAGTTATTTTGTAAATAGAACCTATCATAGATGATATGACATTTAAACCCTCAAGAATAACGTGCTCCTTTTTGAAAAGTCGGCTACGAACATGTGACTTTTCTGGTGTCAAGTATTCCTACATAGTCTTCATCATAAGATCAGTCCTAAACCACCATAGCTGTGGGGCGAATTCAGACATACACCTATTACTATTTTTTTATTCGATGTACGCCTACAATTTTCCCATCCATCGCCACATATCGTAGACCTGATTACCAACCAGGTGACCACAAATGAAGTTTACTCTTTCCAGCACAAAAAATAAGAAATCTTGAAATGAAGATTCAAGGATCTTACAGGACCTTATCTTACCTATACAAAAAATCACCTGTCCCTTTGTATTTTACAGTCGTTTTAAAAAAAATTAAATACGGTTTAAGATACAAAAAAGACGCTAGTAATCGTCAATTATCGAAAACTTGCATATTTCATGCTTTCTTCTTAGACAATGAGCCTACTTTTCCATAAAAAATAATAGTCGTCATCATCTGCCGAGCCTTTTTCCCAACTAATGTTGGGGTCGACTTCCAGCCTAACCGGTTGCAGCTGAATGCCAGTGTTTCTCAAGGAGCGACTGGAAATTATTTTTGGACCGTAAGGCCTACTTTTCCATGAAAAGTATGTGTACATATAACTAATTTCGCCAAAATCTAACAAGAAACCACCCAAATCCCATCAGACACCATCTTATAAGAACACGCCTATCTACATACCATTCTTACACAATCAAAAATATCTTAATTTTCAGTACCTCGACCTGACATCGAACCCCCGTACCAAACAGTCTGAGTGTTACAATGAGCGACTGCCTATCTGACCTCCTCAACCCAGTTACCCGGGCAACCCAATACCCTTAGAAAGACTAGTTTTCAGACTTGCTGGCTTCTGACTAACCGTAACGACTGCCAAAGATGTTCAATGACAGCCGGGACCTACAGTTTAACGTGCCCTCCAAAACACAGTCAGTGTCCAAGATATACCTACTTACACACCTACCAATTAACTACATGTACTTACTATTCTTACACAAAATATCTTAATTCTTAGTACCTTGCCCTGACATCGAACCCCCGTACCAAACAGTCGGAGTCGCGACTCATAAATAAATCTGTTACGAGCAAAATCAATACGCATGCGAGGGGAGGGGCGGATGGTGATAACGGTGGGTTCTGTACTGCGCTTTGGAGTGGATCCTGAATTTTATTTTTTTAATTGGAGACTTAATTTATGCGTATTGATTTATTTAAGGAATAGAGTTAAAAGAGGTTGGCTTCGAAATTTTTGGGAAAAGGGAAGGCAGATTATTAGTGATTTCTGATGATAACATTTTCATTAAAGAGAGCCTAAATTAATGCTCACGTAATTTTTTTTATACGAACGATTCATTACCTAAATTTGTTTTTTTTTATTTTTTGTTATGTAAGCCCTAATGAACTTCAGTTTATTTTCAATTTTCTAAAACCTCTGCTATTAGAAGGTTCCTAAATCACTCTTATAAATAAATATCACACACAAAACACTCAAAAGAAATATACTCAGATTATAAAAATAATGCAAAAAACATACCTATTGGTTTCTTACATTAAATTATTCCTTGAAAGAAAGCAACTTATTACTTTTAATAAAAACTAAACAAATATACAATTGTTATTCATAGCACACTTAAACAAATTGCTTAAACATTATTTGCCAAAACTTTCCATCTTAAAAACAGGATCTATCAACCCAGCTCCAACAGGAACCAACCTCTCATCCGAGGCGACCGTGTCATTTACCTGTCCTCATTATACCTACTTATTCTATACATGTATACATTACAATCTACCTTCAAATATTATGTGAAAATAATTAATCTCCTTAGCTATGATTGGCGAATTAATCAGCGGTTTCTGGTTTTTGATTTTTCTTTTAAAAATTGGTTGGTAGTTAAATTGTCTCGTGAATTATTTTCTAACTTTCTCAGGTTTGTAAGTACTTTCTAAGCATATATTGGACACCAATGGCTGGTAAAAAGGTGAAGGAAAACATTTTGAGGAAACCTGGACTATATAGTACATAAGTTTGTATGTACTTTCTAAGCATATCTTGGATACCAATAACTGTAAGGTGAAGGAAAATATCTAGAGGAAACCTGGACTATAAAGTCTGAAATCAGCAACCCGCATTGAGCAAGCGTGGTGATTAATGCTCAATCCTTCTCTGTGTGAGAAAAAACTGTATGGAAGTGAATGATAGTTCGGACATTTCGACATTCAGGTATCCTATTGAGGTATTAGGTACGTCTTTGGTCCTCGTGGCTCCTCTCTAAAATACAGAAGACGGCACAAAAGCTGAGGTTTTTAGTGGGTGCAAGCCCCACATAACCTCACCATCTCCCCGCAGCGGTGTGTTTGCGTCAGGCATTTTACTCATCTGAAACAAAAAAAAAAAGAAATAGTATTAGAAGTATTACCTTCATGATAAACTGTCAACCAGACAATAAAAGACGGGCTAACTATCGGCCGACTTTTTAGTTTACAGTGTGCTCTACTTTTTTATTTGGTTTTTGATCTACACGCATCCTACACTTGATCATGACAAATCACTTCGATTTATAACCCTCGAATTCTTTCCTGCCATTATCCAATAAGATTTCATTGAAATCCATTCAAACTATCTGTATCAACGTACCAGCTGCTTATACTTATTAAACTTAATTTATTTCTAATACAAGTACTTATATCCTTCTTATATGAAACTAGTGGTTTCCTGTCATTTTATCAGGGTTCTGTGGAAACGGCTATACTCAGCCGTCCGTAATAAAAAAACAAAGAGGTATTTGTGAGGTTGCATTAGATTAAGTATTTGTAACTAATTGCTTGATTGATTTTACTCGAAATAAATGTTTTTTTATTATTGACCACATAATATAAAACACTTACGGAAAGGCTAACCCTGAACATCTTATTTATCAAATTAAGTAGTCAAAAGAAATATCTAGGCAGATTATAATCCCTCCTAATCCCTTCTATTACAATGGCATAAGGTTCAAAATACAATCAAAAAAGGATAACAAAGAAAATTATTATAATGGTGCTTCTAAGCGTTTAAGAAAAATTAAGAGATCATTCGTTTCTTATATTTTTATTATTGTGGGAGACCATAAGTTATGAGGTAGCAATTATATGTCAGTAATGGCCGCTTAGTGAAAGAATTTAGCCGAGTTTAAAAGCATATTTGCATATTTACGGTTAGTATATATTGTCAAGAATTTCCGCGATAGTCTTCTGTTCTCATCAACAGTCTTTTTATTGTCCCACTGCTGGGCAGCGGCCTCTTCTCATACAGAGAAGGAATGAGCGATAATCACCACGCTTGTTCAAAGATTTCCGATGTGGATTGCCGATTTCTAGCTTTAGAATCATGGTTTCCTCGAGATGTTTCTAATGCTACTTTTTATTAAGTCGACCTTTACCTTGCTACTTTTATTAACTACAACTACATATGTAATAGAATGTATATATGGAAGTCGTGGTGGCCTAGTGGGCAAAGAACCAACCTCTCGAGTATGAGGGCGCGGGTTCGATTCCAGCTCAGGCAAGTACCAATGCAACTTTTCTAAGTTTGTATGTACTTTCTAAGTATATCTAGACACCAATGACTGTGTTTCGGATGGCACGTTAAACTGTAGGTCCCGGCTGTCATTGAACATCCTTGGCAGTCGTTACGGGTAGTCAGAAGCCAGTAAGTCTGACACCAGTCTAATCAAGGGGTATCGGGTTGCCCGGGTAACTGGGTTGAGGAGGTCAGATAGGCAGTCGCTTCTTGTAAAGCACTGGTACTCAGCTGAATCCGGTTAGACTGGAAGCGGACCCCAACATGATTGGGAAAAGGCTCAGAGGATGATGATGATGTAATAGAATCTAAGGTAACTAGTTTAAAACCATCTTCCAAGAGTCGTCTGTATGTATGTATGTATGTATGTATGTATGTAGTTCTGTTGACAATACAATTATATGGTACTGTCGAACTGATCTGATGATGGAGCCGGAAGATATGAACTGGAACTTCATGATGGAACATCGTATCATAGCTGAGTTTGTACTTGTTATAAAAGTGTTGTAATGAACTTTGATTGGTATTTACGTGCTTTTATAAAAGAGTGTTTTTTTAGCGTTTATATAACCTTAAAATCTTTCGTTTCTATTATTTAGTCAGCTAAAACCGCTGCGCAAGCCAGTTTCATCTAAATCAGTTCACCAGTTCAACCATAAAAGTGTAACAAACTAACAGACATCCAAACTTTAACCCTTTTACATACTTCTCCCATTACAAAGATAAATTATGGAAAACAGCCCTGACACACATTAAAATTTTCTGTTTTGAAAACAGAAGCCCCACTTAAGAGTAGCAAAGGGGTTGCAGCCCCCGAAACGACTCAATATAGCACCCCTAAATCTCAAGTATGTTATTATTTATTACTTTCGACTTAAAAGCTTTTTAAAATGTACTTTATTCTTACTTTCGGAGTCGGTTAGAACATCACTTTGATTTTTTTTCAGGAAAGTTTGTTTTTTGAAAAGAGGTCGTCATTCGTTTGTTTTTGGTTTTATCTTTATGGTATTGATATTGAGCATAGATTTATAGAGCATCTTTTGATTGGTTAAAGAATTATTGAAATCAGTCCAGTGGTTATAAAGTAATAAAAACTGACAAACAAACAGATTTACCTTTGTACTTAGTTATATTAAGTACTTCCGGATAAAAGTTGCGCTTTCTGTGGCACCTAGATTATGATTTAAAACTTTCAAATGTGTCTATGTTTGGAGGGCAACAACCATTATTATTTGTTTGAGTATTTTTTTTACGGATTTTTACAGGCTCTTGTTAGCCTGTATCTAATGGTTACCTACTGACTTAAGCTTATCACCTGTCTAGGCTATTCCCAATTATAGTGGGCTTTATCTATCCGGAAGTAGCTGAGTACTAGTGTGCTGCATGAAAGCAACCATGTACCCTTCTTAACGACGTCAAAAATCATCAAATGACCCCTCCCGCTGTGGGTTAGCAGCGGTGAGGGAGTGTCAGACTCTTACTGACTAAAAACTGTCGTGTTCCGTCGTAGGCCTTTTATGTACCAGGGCCGCGGTAACTAATCCCGCAGCCCTGGAACCCTTTACCCTCAGAAAAGACTGTTACTCCACGGTTATAGTCAGTGGACAAACCCAAAAAATATCATCATCCTCCGAGCCTTTTCCCAATCAAGTTGGGGTCGGCTTCCAGTATAACCGAGTACCAGTGCTTTACAAGAAGCGACTGCCTATCTGACCTCCTCAACCCAGTAACCCGGGCAACCCGATACCCCTTTAATACTGGTGTCAGACTTACTGGCTTCTAACTACCCGTAACGACTGCCAAAGATGTAAACGATGAAACCCAAAAAATATACACATCCTAAATGACTCTCTTCTTTCCAAAAGATAAAAATAATAAATAAATAATTTAAAAGCTCCCTATTACAGCACATTTGGGCTCTAATATGATAATAATATTTCGCGAAATGACTCTCACGTTTTATAATAAAATAATAATTACGCCAAGTAAGTCGTCTCCCGTCATTCTGATTCGCGATCAAAATGCAATTTTGTTGGCGAGAAGGACAGACTCATACGAAAAGCTATGCTACAAATTTTAACTTACTCGTATCATTTCAAATGTGAAAGTAACTCTGTTTGCCCATCTAATTATACTCAGAAATGGCTGAAGCAATTTGGGTATAAGTAAATTAGTAAATTTTAACATAGCGTGGAGTCTTTTCTCATTTTTTTTGTATATAATTAATTAAATTCTTCTCTTCTTCTGAAAAGCTATCTAGTAAGTACTAGTTATAGATACAAATATGTTTTTATTGTTTTGTTAAGAGGTTTGTATATTATATTTTATGTAGTGTCTAAGTAAAAAAAAACGATCACAAAAAGACCAATATATTTAATATGTTAAAATTATTATAACGTAATATGCAAAGAACATAAGAAATACCTATTCTTCATGTTTTAGTATGTTGACCAAAAATCGTCCTACCGTTTCCAATAATATAATTTATCTGAGCTAGATATTATCGCTTCCACTATAAACTAACCTTAAGTCTATATTAAGTAATGAAGTGAGGCGTATAATTTCAGACGATTACGCTCATTACAGGCCACTTTGTAGCATCAGGTTTATGTCCCAACTCAGTTAATGTCGTTCTATATGGCGAGCTATCATGATGCTGGGGAAGGTTTTTAAGTACGAGCGATTTTAACCGGCTTCCAAAATGATGGTAGTTGTCAATTTGAATGCTTGTTGTATGACTAGACTGATTTACTAAAACAGTTTTTTTGTGCCAAAGGGTTCATTCTGAAAAGATTCTGTCATTATACTTACTTACTTAAATCAGATAATGAGTTTTGACGACAATAAAGTAGTCAAGAGCCAGAAAGTCTGACAACCACTCTTACCAAGGGGTCTTGGGTTGCCAGAGTAACTGGGTTGAGATCAGATAGGCAGTCGCTCCTTGTAAAGCACTGATACTCAGTTGCATCCAGTTAGCCTGGAAGCCGACCCCGACATAGTTGGCAAAAGGCTCGGGAGATAATGAATTGTAACCGTGATTTCTTTGGTAAATAATTTCGTGATGAACTCAAAAACGTTTAAGTCTGAACGGACGAAGATGCAGTGATGATTTTGACCCATTAAGATAGCAGTAACTATCCCCATCTATCCTCCATCTATCCCAGCGTCCCACAAACTATTAATCACGCGACTAAATATACTACGTTCGTTAGCGTGCGCGGGAGTGGATTGAGTTCACAAACGACGCGCTAAAGACGCGAGGACAGACAGTTTGTTTTTAATATTAGGAACGAGTTGCGGAGATTGATGGCTTAGACGGGTGGAATTTTTTGGAAATATTTTTGGTGGTAGCTTTTATTGGGATACTTTAGTTTTTCCTTCAAAAATGCAGTTTTGCAAAGGACTTAAACTTATCCATTTATAAATATTTTAAACTGAAAAGTTTGTTTTTTTGCTTGAATGCGCTAATCTCAGGGATTTTTTAAGGACTAATTTAAGGATTTAAGGATCGAATTAAAAAAACGAATAGGTTTACATAAACCATTTACCGAGGTAGAAGAGGATGATACTTTTATCCGAGTGCGGGAAGCGGTGTTCACCATAAGAAACGGCTAGTTCCAACATAGGTATGTCGAAGTAAGTAGCAAATTGTAAATTAATCTGAAAATCCACTACTAATTCATTAAAATAGCTTCTTCGATTTACCCTTGGAAGTACTTATAACAAACGTTTTTTAGAGACACGTAAAAATACACTTAAAAACCCACTAACCTTTAAAAATCTCATCCAGTGTGTACCCTACCGAACCTAAGGTCGTTTGCACACACAATTAGTACGTCTAATGGTTCCGTATAGCGAGTGACACGTAGTTTACGCAGTCCTAAACATTCTTCCCAAAATAACCCTTTTTAGAGTTCCGTAGTGTTTGCGTTTGTAATATTGCTAAATGATAGTTCTGTTGGTAGAAAGTGGAGTACAGTGAGCAAGAAAAATCTATAAACACAATTTAAATAATTGAAAACATAAAAATTAATTTTAAATCACACGTACTAGAAAGTTATCTCAAGATTATCACGGCATTATCTCTATTTTTTTTTACGCCGCTTTTTGCTAAACATGCAAAAACGTAATTTTTATGTAACAACTTGCATTGCTAGCCCATTGGAATTGCATACTCATATTTGGAAAAATAAACTATCTTTATCTTTAAATGTGAAATGCAAAAGCTGTATTCAATGGTCACCATGTCGGACTGCCGAACAGACGGTCGCGGGTTCGATTCCTGGTAGAGTCGACATTTGTACGATGACCATTTTTGTTGAGTGCCACCTGAGTGTATGTATGAAGTTATAAGAGGTTAATCAGTTGTGTTAGCACCCATAACACATGCCTACCGAGAGGCTAACCGACCGTGTATAAAAGGTGTCACGATACTTATTCATTACATTGTTTTGGAGTAATTTTCGTACCCTACCCTACCTACTTCTAGTCAAACTTACTCTGGGAATAAATTGGAAATAGGCCTACTTATATCTAGTTTTAAGGGCCAAATAATCGTGTTTTTGACTGCACAAACCAGATCCAATATGCCGCGAAATGTAAACTAATACGACATGATCCGCAGATAGTTACCCAAGAGATATGCCAATATGTACGCAGCCGGTATACAGTAGCCATGTAGTGAGAAAAATGTGGAAATAATATGTTATATTCTTCATTTGAGTAGGCACTGTAGGTACTAAAGGTAAACATTTTATTTTTTTGGTGGGAAATCATCATATCATCATCAGATTTTACTCCATAGAACCAGGCCCGCCGCTAGCTGTTTGTTCGCCCGCGTGCAAAACCGATTATGCCGCCCTACGACTACATATTATACTGGGCTTTGTCAAGAAATATATAAGGGGGGGGGGGTCCAGGGGGTCCGGACCCCCCCGCCCATTCATATCCATCTTACTTTTCCAACAGAAAAAAATATGTGCAATCATTACCCAAGTGGCCCCTATGTATTGAAAGATTGTGATTAATGGGTAGGTACCAACATAATGTATATCAAAGTGCTTAGAACAGATTATGGGTAACTTAAACTAACGAACTTAAATATCTGTAGCAATGTTTAATTTCAGTAAAATATGTTATTAATGGTTTTTGGTGGGTTTCCCGTTGAAAAAGTCAACGCATGAGACATACCTCATATGTAAGGAAGCGCGAGCGAAGCGAGCGCGAAATTTTTTTAGTCTAAGGACACAAAATAAATAAAAACCACTGTATATGTTAATATAAAGCAAAGTCAAAAAGTAAGATATGCACAGAAATGAAGAGCAAATATACATGAAGCCGCGAGCGCGATTTTTTCCTTAGAGTTTTCATGAAGTAAACATATCATAAAAAGCCAAAGTGAACAAAAAGCTATAACGGACGTGAGCGAAAAATGATTTTTCAGAATTGAATGCCTCAACAATTAAACAAAGATAAATTGCGATCAGTGCCGGTTTTTACTCTACCAGCGCCCTAGGCGAGATTTCTACGGCGCCCTACAGCTGCAATTCAAACCCATACGAAAAACAGAGACTCATGTAGTTACCGATTGCGCGAGCGAAGCGAGCGCGAATATTTTTTTATAGCTAACAAGGCGAAGCAAAAATTACGTAAAATGTAGCCCAATCGTACATAAGTTATTGCTGGTTGATGAATGCCAAAACACTGGAACATGTCTTCTGATTGCGCGAGCGAAGCGAGCGCGAAATTTTTGTTATATTTTAGACTCAAAACAAAAATTACTTAAAATTTTGCCCAAACGTACATAACTCTTTGTTGATGATGGCGCCTATGTATTAAAATTTTGGGACTTAAAATAGTACCGTAAATAAGAAAGTTCATATGGAAACTAGAAATTACTTTCTTATTAATAAAAGAACTTAAAAACGACGCTCCCTTTTTGCTAGGGTAGACTAAAAAAATCTTGAAAAATAAAAACAACTGTAAAGTGAAGCAAGCCCGAAAATGTTTGAGTTTTGGATCACTAAAAGTCCTAAACATATATAATAAAAAGCGACTGTGAAGTGAAGAAGCCGCGAGCGAAGGGAGCGCGAATTTTTTTGAGTATTGGGACATTAAAAGTAGCTATATGTGTTTAAACATTGAAGCGTTTAAGTAAGGAAACCGCGAGCGAAGCGAGCGCGAAAATTTTTGAGTTTTGGGACATAAAAGTAGTGTTTCTTCGAGAATTTCTCAAATTTAACGCGGAATTAAACACAAATTCGCTTCGGCGCCCCTAAGCCCGCGGCGCCCGGGTTATTCGCGCACGCTGCACCATAGGTTAAGATGGCCCTGCCTGATGCTATCCATTCATTTGGGTACAGTTCTTGTAAGTTGCAATCTTTGATGAAATTTAAAACAAAAATAGGAGTAACATTCTGATCAAGAATTGGTGCGGGCGCCTGCGGCGCCCCGTATATCCGGCGCCCTAGGCCGTAGCCCAACCGCGCCCTACCCTAAAATCGCTACTGATTGCGATATCTGACATGGAGGCGCGAGCGCAGCGAGCGCGAATTTTTTTGGGGATGCAAAGGATGAACCCGTCAAAATTGATAGGGGACGACCAAAGCGAGAGCGGCTTTTCCTGAAATTTTATTGCTAATCTACTCATCTATTTTTAGTAAAAATATTTTTATTACGTAATTATAGTTTAATTGTGCCGTATGGGTTAATTTTGCCGCCCCCTAATTAGTGCCGCCCAGGGCATTTGCCCCCTGCTCTCTCCCCCCACGCTACGCTAATGGTTGATCTTAAATCGTTTTTTAATAATTTTTAATTTTGAAAATGATCAACAGATGTAACTGAAACCGGCAGTGTAAGTTATATTCTTAGCGCTATTGCTGTGTTCGGAAATATTGAAATCAAATAATTGGTAAAAATATATTGTATTTTTTTAATATTACGTGATAGGTCGCTCGATTTGCCGCCCCCTAGGATGTGCCGCCCGCGTGCGGTGCACGCGCTGCACGCCCGCTTACGGCGGGCCTGCATAGAACTCGTGGCTAAGTCATAACCGAGCGAATCGATCGATCATAATGTTAAGCAAATCTTGGCACCGTCGGTCCGTGGATGGGTGACCTGATGATGAGTTCTTCTGTGTTTTGGAAAGCACGATAAACTGTAAGTAGGTCCCGGCTGTGATTTGAACATCTTTGGGTTGTAATGGGTAGTGGAAGCTACAAAATATGACATGACTGGTTGTCTTACAGTGTTTTGGGTTGCCCAAATAATTATCGTTGAAAGGTCAGATAGGTAGTCGCTTCACGAAAAGCACTAATCAGTCAGCTGCATCCTGCACGACTGGAAACCGGCCTAAACATAATTGGGTAGAGCCTAGGCAGTGATGTTGTGTTAAATTATGTATGAATTGCAACGTGGAAAGAAAAGGTATATTTTTATCAGTCCTAAAAAATCTTAAATCCGTAGTCACCCTAAGTATTCACCATTCAATGCGCTTGCGCAGCAGCGTGCGTTCGGAAATTCAAAAATTCAAATCAGTCTCTGTCCGTCTCTCGTCGAGTACGCTCGCCTGTCAAAATTTACATACACGTTCTGTATGTAAAGGTCCATACATTTATCTGTCTTTTATTTATTTTTTCTTCTTATTTTACTGTATAAAACTCACATTTTCTGCCTAACGATGCCGTTTTACCATTTTAGTGGGTTACAAGCCTTATAAGATGAGGTTCATGACCTGAAAAATGTAGAATTCAATCAACGAGACAGGAGTTTGCATTGAATTTTAATGATGGCAACACTTGTGTTGAATTTGAATGGTGTCTTTTAAATATTTTTGGTTTTCGGATATGGGATTTATTTGCTTGAGGTATAATGAGCGAAGAGTTTCACTTGAAAGAATAGGGCATTAACTATTAAGCGAAAGTTAGTCTGCTTAAAGCAGACTAAACTGTCGGCCGATGAGTTGATTGAGAGTTTATTTGGCAGGCAATCGTAAATCCAATCCATTATTGAACGGTTCTTCTAACCTATAGACAGACATGTGTTGCTGGGGAGTTTGTCGCGCCACTTCTTCTCAGCAAAAACGCATAGGAAGTGGAGAATGGTGGACGTTTTGGGGGCGTTCATGAAGTGCCATTTTTGTAGCCAAGTTTGAATTAACGATTTTTTATTTTGATATTTTGATTTAAATCGAACTTCTTAGTAAGTCTGACACTTTGCGGATACATGATCATTGCAATGTGCGCACTACCACCCATCACCATGCTGATGATTATGATCTATCTAGATTCAGCTGAGTACCAGTGTTTTACATGGAGCGACTGCCCATCAGAACTCCTCAACCCAGTTACCCTTGCAACCCGATACCCTTCGGTAAGACTGGTTATCGGGCTGCCAAAAATGTTCAAATGACAGCCAGGAACTTCTGTTATACGTTTGCTCTTAATTAGATGGCGACCCATCCCCGGACTAACCGTGCCAAGCGTTGCTTAACCTTATGATCGACATGTGTGCCTATTACATGAATAGGTCTCCCATCCACGGACGCCGACCGCACCAAGCATTGCTTAACCTGGATGCTACTTAGCCACGAGCTCCTCAACAGACGAACATACAAACAAATATTCGCATTACATATCATTCTAGTAATCTAAAAATTCTTAGTTTACATTCCGTTTGAAGAGAACACAGTTTCTACAAGATTTCCCTTAAAAGGGTAGAATCGTGAGATATATATCACGTCCTACATAATATAAGTATCTACATAGAGAAATAGAATTGAAATGTCTGTCTGTCTGACTGTAACCTTCAATGTAACAGCTTTTTAATATATGCTCAAAAATGTATTTACGAATTCCTAAAAGTATCTAGAAATACTTGATTTTGTTTGTCTGTTTGCTACCTTTTAACTAGAACTTTTAACTTCTGTAAAACTGGTTGTTTTATGCAAATAAATGTTCATTTATTTCTAACGTCGAAACCGCTTTACCTATTTTGATGAGCGTTTTGGGAAAAAAGTTAAGTTCAGAAGGGCTTTCTCGGTCTCCTGACTATTTGTGTACCTAACATTGAAATCGGTTCAGTAATTTGGCGTGAACGTACGGCAAACAGAAAATATATAATTGCTGTTTACGTAAACCCCCAAAATCTACAATATTTAAAATTTCACCAAATGTAGGTACAATCTAGCTACAGTTTAAATAAACAGCTTTTACAGGCGACGTCAAAATAACTAGTCTAACAAACCTACATACGGAATCAAAATGAGACAATGATTTAGCAGACATGCGGCAGCTGAATAAATGTATAAATGACTGGTCACATAACGTTGCTGGTCTTGATGAATAAGTCAGAAGTATGGCCGTGAGCACGGAGGATGGAAATATAGCGGAGATGCTAAGAAGTAGGTCAGGTGCGTTGTTGTAGGTCAAATACGTAAGGTAGTAGCTAGTAACTAACGAGGCATTCGGGTTCCTTGAGAGGTATGTCAACGTAGTTCTGGTATTACATACGGTACTGGACTGGTAGACTGGTAGAAAACCCCAAAGGTGTTAAATCTGTCCTTGTACAATATGTGCAGAAGCATTAAATAAATAAATAAATAAAAATGGTCGGGTTCTATAGAACACGTCTATGGGCGGAGCCAATAATGATCCTCGTCATCCTAACACCTGCATTTTGGCAACGCTACTTTTTTTGGGAGTTTCTATCATTTGAACATCAATGGCAGTCGTTACGGGTAGTCAAAAGCCAGTAAGTCTGACAACCAGTCTTGCCTAGGGGTATTGGTTGCCCGGGTAGCTGTGTTAAGGAGGTTAGAAAGGTAGTCACTCCTTGTAAAACACTGGTACTCAGCTGCATCCGGTTAGACTGGAAGCCGACCTCAACATAGTTGGGAAAAGGCTAGGCAGATGATGATGACTTTTTTAGGAGATTATCCGTTATGACATCTCTGCTCGTCATTTTGTTCTCCATGGTTTTGATACTCACGTCTTTATTTTACTTAAAGTTTTCTATTGAATTCAGTGTGGAAACTTAAATATTTGTAGATACATACATACGTGAGAATTGTGTGTTTGTCTGTCAAGGCCTCTATTTTTTTTTTGTTTTAAATTATTATTTCACGACGAAGGCATTATGAATTGTATATTTTTAAAAGAATAGTATTAATACCCAGTTCATTCCATATTTTAATTAAAAGATGGATTGATTGCCTAAAAGAGGACATGAAGCAGAAGGGAGTGGATGTAAGTATGACGCCTGACAGAGAGGAATGGAAGAAAAAGACATGTTGCGCCGACCCCAAATGACTTGGGAACAGGCAAGCAGGCAAATAATTTTAGACCTAAGGAAAAGTAAATGAATTCCAACAATATTTTTTTTTAACAAATTAACACAGTTTTTCTCAAAATAAATCTATTGCCTCCATATTATAAAGGCCCCATATAATAAAGCCCCCAATATTATTGCTACTAAGTGAGCACTACACAATAATGTATGCGTTATCCCCCGACTCCTCCCACTGTTTACTTTCGATGCACTTTGCAATAAAAACGTTTGGCTTTCAAAAGTGTTGCTATATCGTATCTCTACTTACTACTAACATTATAAACGAGAAAGTTTCTATGTATAAAAAAATGTAGGTAAACTTCTATCCAGAATATTTGTTTCTCTTTCCCGCAAAAACTACTGAATAGATTTTGGTAAACTTTGGCTAGTGATGAAGTTTATATCAGAATAATATTTAAGCTATTTTATATCAGGTTGCGGGAAGTATTTTTCTTGGGAAGTGGGTGAAAACACCACCAAACAGCACGCCATTGCACTTAAGGATTCTAGTTTTCAGTAAAGAATAATAATATTGAGTTTTTAAACCACTTGCAATATACTTTTGGAAAAGGCTAGGCAAAAGATAAATAACTGCAAGCATATCATCAATTCAAACATTACTCAATGAAATCTCCCATATTTCACTAAGAGTTACTTCTAAACCGCATACCCAGCAACCTAATTAAAATCTTCCCGATCCTTTACTTTATAACACAAATAAAAAACCTCAAATTGTGCCGAAAACTTAATAAGCAAAGTTAATATTTCCCCTAATATAGGCCGCCAACGTTACCCCCAAAATCGGGGTAAATATTTCTAGTTGGCAACACAGGGGACCCGGCTCCCCGACCGTGTTATTAAAGCAAATAAGTTGGAGAATTATTAAACAAGTGTATTTTGCAATTTTGGGGGGTAGACAGAGAAGTGGGCTTTTTGAAACCTGTTGTGAAATTATTTTCTTTGTATACTCGTTAAATATCCTTACCTACTAATAGGTATTGTTATAAATGGGAAAAGAGTCTGTCTGTCGCAATTTCATGTCATAAATTCTTACCTACTGAATTGATTTTAATTAAAGGTACACAGATAATCTTAACTGCTGGATGGATACGATATTGACCACAGAGTAAGAAAAGACACTTGGCAGAAATAAAGCTTGTAATTATTAGCATTTTTAGCTACTTTTTACTCAACTGCGGGAAGTAGAATAGAATAGGAGTGAATAGAAGTTTATTGTTTCTAGTATTGCAGCAAACAGAAGTCATTCCTTCAAGAATTGGGTAAAACCAAAACCGAAGTCTATTCTACAGCTGCTCTTACATAAATTATATTCCAGAACGTACCAAGCGTTGCCAATTAAACGCATGAGCATTACAAATAAAATCTTGAAACTCACAATATTCCAACTCCGACAGTTTGTTCGCTTAATTTATCAAAATATAGCATTTAGCTGCAAAGGGATGTGGTGAAGTGTGCAGATATTATATCGATAGAATGGTGAATGCTGAGTTAAAGGGCTGAGTTAAGATTTTTTAAAAATACCAGAATAGTAGTCTATTTCATTCAAATAAGAATCAATTGTAGTAATCCAACTCATATTATCAATTACAAAGTTTGTTTGTCTTCCACGATATATTCTGACGAAACTTAACAGAATAACACATATACTACTTTATATTCACGTGTGAAAAATTGTTTTCGGGGGATGCGGGAGAAACCGTCGATGGAATCTAGTAATGCAATATAAGTTTAAAATTATCTCTAGTACTGAAAAGTTGTTCTATACACTATAGAGTGATTTCGAGAGTTCAAGTCTTATTCAGATCTACTTCAATCGGTCAGATAATTACTCGTACCCTGTCGCTATATTATTGAATGAGTGCAGATGTTGTGATATTTTAACTCACAAAGAAAATTCCATCGATATATCGATAAACTCTCCCCATCACTACACTCCGGATCGATACCGTCGGTTACCCGGACTACAGACGACGCGACGGCCTGTACCGGGAAATACATACAAAGGCAGCACCTGATGGCATTACTAGCGAATTTTAACCCTCTACGCTGAGGTGTAGCAGAATTTAATAAGGGATGAAACGTGAAAGCTCGCGTTTGTGTTTTCTTTTGGTAGAACTAAAACAACTGAAACTGGGATGTCCATAATGGTTTTACAACGTTTTTGTGAGTTTTTGGTTGTAATAAAAATAATATGTCGTTGAATAAATACATGGAAAATGTATCGATAAGTTTATGATTTTTAACTACATTTAGTCGCAACCCGGGTTGGTATGTTTTCTTCCATGTTAAACTCGAATTGACTACTTTTATAACGTCAAAAGATAATCAGTTTAGCAGTTTAGAGATTGATCACAAATAGGCAGACATGGATTTTACTTCATGATACTTTGTTCAAAATTCTATATTATTATGTTAGAGGTCTATTAATGGAGGATTTCAATAGCCTATCAGAATTTATGGGTATTGGTTATTCTACTACAGGTAGAATTTTGAAAGGTTTAAAAGCAGATTTGTCGATAAGTTTCGTGTGACAACCCTAAGTAGACTGAATGCTCTATTGATTTATATTTGTTTAGGAGTAAAGGGTATTCATTAGATTAGCACTTTCAATAATAACTTGTTATACAAATCTTAAAACAATAGATTTAGTTTCTGGATATTATTCTTTACTAATAAACTCAATAAATATTAAGCTTAAGATTAAGTTTTGCTTTATCGAGCTAATCTCATTAACGACAGGATCGATTAAAAAAAAATATTTCAGTATTTTTGTAAATATGTAGGTTTTTTACTAGAAAAGTTTTTAACTTTAATTGTAAAAATAATCGATACAACTTTCAGTCTTAGATATCTCATTTATTCACATAGTCTATAGACTATTATTTATCCGGGTACGTGAAGTAGCTCCCACAAGACACGGGTAAAACAGTATTTAAACATGAATTTATCAAATCCACAAAACAATTAATTAAATAACAAACCAATTGTAACTTTGTTTAACTACTACGCTCCTAACCCTTTTCCAAACAGTTTTACCCTGAAATCCCATCAGATAGAATCGTACGTCAAAAATAACTGACAGCCGGCAAACTTCAATAGAACGCATAGATTAATAATTCATTGGAATGACCGGCATAGTCTAGACGGATTTAGCTTTCAGGGGTGAGAAACTAATCAATATTAGATATGGTATATCTGTATAGGTTTTTTAGTACTTTACTGTAGTAAAAAAGGTAAATAAACGTCGCGTTTTGTGGCATTTTTGCAATTTTTTACCGATTTCTTAGAGAAAGAGATTATGATACCAACAGTTCTCAGTAAGGACATAGAGAAAAATATTACCATACCGAAGGTTCTCGGTAAGGAGATTAGCCAGCTGCGCAGTATGGTATAGTGCACAAGCATTTGCTTGGACACTGGTGCACTCACTATTCCTTCACTCTCATAGCCCGATGGGACGGCAATCCGACACCACCGGAGAGAGATCAGGCGCAGGAACGACATTAACGTGCTCTTCGATGCACGGGTGTAGATATTAATGACCAACACCCGGACTCTAGGCTGCTTTGTAAAAGTTTCTTAAAAGCGAGTTCAATATTTATGAAACAGTCAAAATATCAAAGAAAACGTGTCTGCCAATTCATCCTAATATTGTAAATGCAAAAGTAACTCTATCTGTCTAACATGCTTTCACGCCAAAAGTACAGAACCGAAATGTTTAATGAAATCTAATATAAAGATATCATATCATTTATTGCATTCCATAATGTACATTTGGTGGAAAATATAAAGTAATAGAGGTAGTCACAATTATGGACCCTGATGGGCACAGCAAAATAGTTAGAAGAGAGGGCGGCGTTTAATGTAATATAGTATCCTAGAAAGAACCTCAGAAAGGACATAACTCACCCAGTTGCGGTATGTGGCCCTCCAGAGATATAGATGAAATCACGGGGTAACAGCTAGTATAATATAAACTGTAATTAAAGAAATGGATCTCTTTCCAATTCTTTAAAAGCTGGTCGTTAAGTTTATGAGGAAACTTGTAGCTAAGTTACTTTCAATCAAAGTAAGTGAGAGTGTCGTGAAAAAACGCCTTTTACTGTTGTGACACCATTTTATTAGTTTTTTAAGGGTTTTTCACTTACTGTTGCTTATCCTTTTATGTCGTTTTCTAAGGTTACAATCTATCTAGATCTTCATCTGAAGAGCCTTTTCCCATCTATGTTGGGGCTTCGAGTCTAACTGGATGCAGCTGAGTACCAGTGTTTTACAAGGAGTTTCTGCCTATCTGATCTCCTCTACCCAGTTATATACCCGGGCAACCCAATGCCCCTTGGTCAGACTTTCTGACTACCTACACTTAAGACAAACAGCAAGGCAGAATTACATTAATATTTATAAGCTTTTTTATATATTTACAATTTTAATAAGAATGTTAGGTACCTGGTAGGGTCTTAATTAAGAAAAATGCCATATCCATTTCCTATTAATATATCAATTCATGTATCATCACATACATAGTCCTACAGGCTGAATTTCAGTCGGGTTTATTTCAGCGAACCACGCTTAGGTTTCATACTAATTGAGTTTGAACTGGTCTGAAATGAAAATATCATCAGCCCAGCCTTTTCTGTCTGTGAAAGCTTACATTTACATTGCTTGCTTTTGGAAGTGGTGCTTAAAACCCCAATAAAATGATGCAGGTCAATAATTTAGTGTATAAAATAGCCTGTACATATGATTTAATTAACTATCCCCACGGTTCCAATGATATGACCTAGTTCCCGCATCCGGATAAAAAGTAGCTAGTCCATTCTCAGGCTACAGCCTGTAGACTATCTGTATACCTACCTCATTTTAATCTTCATATAGTTATCGGCACAAATCTTGAGCTCTGACCTTCACCTGCGCAGAAGTAATTTATTTGGTCCCTTTTGTGGTATGAAGTGAGGCGCGGGGGCGGGCTAAAGCGGTGATTGGCCCGCAGTGCATCGCGTCATAGCCGTCACTCGGGATTGGTTCTTTGCTAATAAATCACTTCTGCGCAGATGTAGGTCAGAGCTCAAGATTCGTGCCGAAAACTATAACTAACTATCCCCACGGTTCCAACAACAGGAGCTACTTCCCGCATCCGGATAAAAAGTAGCTAGTAATTTCTCTAGCTATATCTGTAGTATACCTCATTTTAATAGTTTCAATTAAAATTATCAATAATTTTGGGGCGAAGTCAGTTCACATAAGATAACACCACGGGTGCCAGAGAAGCTTTAATCAAAACCAACTTAATGCGAATTACTATAGCTTATTTATCCGTTGCTTAACGATTAGAGATTGTCCGTCATAATTAAGGTACTTATAGGTAGACTAGACAATTTCAAAATCTTATCTGTAGTGAGCAAATCATCAGATAAGAATAATATTGAAACCCATAGTTAAAGACCTATTTTTTTGCTGAAATCCAGACATTTTTTCCTCGTGTATATTAAATATCGATATTATAGTGTAGATAATAACGAATGGTTTGTCTGTCTGTCTGTCAGCGCACACGCGGGCATTGCTGAGCCTTTGTTGGTGCGTCTGTACAACATTTATAGCTAAGATCTGTTGGCCTTGGATAAGACGGGGTATTTTGTTTTGTTTATGTAATATTTTAGATAGCTAATCCGTCCGTATATGGATTAAAGTAACCTATATGTTCCTTTACTTACGTACTCTGTGTTACTGCATTATTTCATCAAAAAGTTGGTTACAGTTAAATTCTGTAGTCTATTGGAGTCATTTAGACTCCCGTAGATCAGAAGTTCTTTCACTGTTGGAAAGCTACACTCTTCCCAAGTAGCATGCTATAAGTATATCTATACTAATATTATAAAGAGGAAAACTTTGTTTGTTTGTTTGGTTGTATTATCCATTACAACCAAACAAACAAACAAAGTTTTCCCACACCCAAAAACTACTGGACCGATTTAAAATATTTTTTCACCATTAGAAAGCTATCCCGGTGCGGGCAGTAGCTCCCACGGGACGCGGGTGAAACCGCGGGAAAACGGCTAGTATTTTATAAAGGTACAAGTATTTTCCACGGGAAACGGATGGAACCGCGGGAAACAGCTAGCAAATGAAACTATATTTAGGTACTCAACGTGTTACTATTTTTTAATTTCCTCCTCCAAAAAAATTTAACCACAGTCTCATTTAATTTTCAACAACCGATACCGAATCAAAATGAATCAAACCTTTCAATAATATGTTGTAGTTTCGTGACCACAAAACCGCAACACTCTATTAAACAATGACAAAGAGAAATAACAAAAGTCGTGGTGGCCTAGTAGGTAAAGAACCAACCTATCAAGTATGAGTGTCTTCGATCCCAGGTCAGGCAAGTACCAATGCAACTTTTCTAAGTTCGTATGTACTTTCTATGTATATCTTAGACACCATTGGCTGTGTTTCGGATGACACGTTAAACTGTAGGTCCCGGCTGTCATTGAACATCCTTGGCAGTCGTTACGGGTACCTAGTTAGTCTGACACCAGTCATGACCAGTCTAACCAAGGGGTATCCGGTTGCCCGGGTAACTGGGTTGAGGAGGTCAGATAGGCAGACGCTCCTTGTAAAACACTGGTACTTAGCTGCATCCGGTTAGACTGGAAGCCGACCCCAACATAATGGGAAAAAGGCTCGGAGGATGAGGATGATGAAAGAGAAATAATTGTAATTATTCTTATCCAGCTATATCTATGATCCGTGGCGGTCAGATCGCAAAGAATCTTACGTTTTGCCTCGTCATTGAACTTGGGTATTTCTGTTATAGATATCAGAACTGTATAGAGCGGACGTATAAGAATGTATCTTAACCATGGTGAACAAAATGACTATCGGAGATATCATATCAATCCCCTAAAAAGGTAGCGCGCCAATTTACTAGCTCCGCTCTTACATGCCTTGTCTGTCTGTCTCTTACAGCCTTTTTTTATTTATCGTCCCACTGCTGGGCTGCGGCCTCCTCTCACACGGAGAAGGATTGAGCATTAATCGCCACGCTTGCTCAATGCGGGTTGGTGATTTCAGACTATATAATCCAGGTTTCCTCAACATGTTTTCCTTCACCTTTTTATCAGCCATTGGTGTCCAAGATGCCTTGCCTTCTATGGAACCCGACCATTATTTTCAAAATAAAATGACTAAACTAAACTAAACCTGGACTTATATAGTCTGAAATCACCAACCCGCATTGAGCAAGCGTGGTGATTAATGCTCAATCCTTCTCCGTGTGAGAGGAGGCCTGTGCCCAGCAGTGGGACGATAAATAGGCTGTAACTAACTAACTAAACTAAAAGTACTAAACTGAAAACAAAATCGCATCAAAATCGCTTCAACAAAACGTGGGATTACTACGCACACGGCACAAACATACATACACACAAATCAAACTAGGAACCACGTTTTTCAAAATCGGCTAACAACATTCCCATCACCAACAGACCTCTCTAAACATTACAAAGCATAGACAAAACAAAAAAAACATATCTTCAAGCCGTTTAACAATAGCAATTATTGCATTCGATTCTCGATTATCGATAGTGAATCGATATTATATCGAGAAGCATCGGTTGTTAGATTGTATCGGCACGATGACAGGTATCGAGTTATTGTTGCGTTTTGACTATTAGTTAATACTTCATTTAGTTATTACTGTTATTGTTGAAGAATGTTTAGTGGTTGTTTCCCGCGGTATGAGTTGTATTCGATTCTCAGGAATTTATTTCATAGGTACTAGCTGACCCAACAAACTTTGTATCGTTTAAACCTTCCCTGGACCTCTATAAACATTTAAAAACCAAAATAAACATCTTTGGCAGTCGTCATGGCTAGTCAGAACCTAGTAAGTCTGACACCAGTCTTACCTAGGTGTATAGGGTACTCGGGTAACTTGGTTGAGGAGATCAGATAAATAGACAGTTGCTCCCTGTAAAACACTGGTACTCAGCCTCATATAGAAATAAAAGGCAGATGACTACATAGCTATTTTTCTTCAGAGACCTTTACACTACTGAACCGATTTCAATGTTTTGGTGCCCAGATTTAGTCTATAATCTAAGAAAGGACACAGGCTATTTTTATCCAGCTGCAGAAAGTAGTTCTCCCAGGAAATTAGTGAAGCTGAGGGGAAAAGATATATTAGAAATTATGACATAGCAGGTAAGTATAAGTTAAGTTACATATAAAAATGAGTTCCTACAAATAGGATCATACCTACTTAATGATTTCTTAGAATCAAGTTTAGAATTATGGTATCTTTGATTTTGAATCAAATAATTATTAAGTATAGCAAATACTTAATAGTTTTTTATATTGATATTAATAGGTATCTTTGTAGCAATCCCGCTGTGCAAATACTGTGGGTGATTTAGGGTGTGAGCGACTATTGTCGTCCGTAAGAATATTTTTTGTTACTTATTTGAACTTAGTACATACATTCATAATAAAGGGTGTAAAATCAATCATCTGCCCAGCCTTTTCCCTAAATCGCAGAGTAACGCTTCAAAAAATTGATCCCCATTGCTCTTATCTGGGGGTGCCCAAAAGCCTGTTGTCATTCAATTACTTTCAGTATCGTATCTAACTAAACTAAACTTAGTCTAAAAAAAAAGAGTTACAGCAGTTTTATCTCTTATAAATCGTGTTAAAATAACATTGAATTCATTCAAAATCACCTTCATACTTAACTTTCATTCAAACTCGGCAAAAATAGATTAAAATAAAACCAAAATTTACATAAACTGAACTAGGATTAAAAGCTTAAAATTTAGAGCACGGGCACACTACAAACTTTTAGTCGGCCGATAGTTTGTTTGGGCTCATAAATCAGTATGAAGTATGAAGATAAATGGTAGTATGCACATTACATCATCCTCCGAGCCTTTTTCCCAACTATGTTGGGGTCGGCTTCCAGTCAAACCGGATTCAGCTGAATACCAGTGTTTTACAAGGAGCGACTGCCCTATCTGACCTCCTCAACCCAGTTACCCGGGCAACCCAATACTCCTTGGTTAGACTGGTGTCAGAGTTACTGGCACATTAGTACGAACATTACAAAGATCAGATATTTAGCCGGTATCAGACCGACTGAAACCTTCGATGGGAATAAAGATTTTCTTTGAAAAAATATATTTTTTCAATCAACTAAGATAAAAAATAAATAAAATCATTAATTCAAAGAAGGCTGAAAATCAGCACTTTTTGAAGCACAAATTAAGAGACAGCCTCCAAAATGCCCGCCCGTTACCACTTGCTATGTGTTTTTGCTGGGAAGAAGAAGTGGTGGAACAAACTCTTCCAACAGTCGGCCGACTATTTAGTCTCCAGTTTGCGGGTACTTTTAGTCAACTGTTTAATATACAAAATAAACTAGTCGTTGTTAGTTTAGGCTTGAATTAACGGCGGTAGGCGTTTGATCTGAAACCGCGAGTTAACTAACATACGCCTAAACCAATGAATCGGTATTGAATTTCTCTAACGTTTTGTATGTCCCTTTGACTGTTGATGATGTAAATAAGTACCTACAGTTTATTGCTAGATGCTAGAAGTTTATTTTTTGAGGTTAAAAAATATATAAGGTATATTAATTTAGCGAATTTAATTTAAATCACAATAGTGAATTCTGTACATTTTGTTTTAACAACTATTATACTTCTGAGATTTAAATGTAAAAATATACCTAGGTACTCTGAACAAAAGGTAGGTAAACAAAGCACATAATTGAAAATTATTTTTTAATCGGTAAGTGATATTACATTTTTCAAATATTGCAAATTGACTCTCTATATTTTTACTTTTACTGACCCATTTTTTTGCTTTACTTGGATTTTTATAACAACAACTAAACCAAAAGAACGTATTAAATCATCCCTGTTTTAAAACAAATTAACAAATAAAAACTCCTGTTTATTTATTAAAAACCTGCCAAATGCGAGTTAACTTGTGCACTGAGGGTTCCGTATTTACAAAATCACTGAAAAATCGTGTCTGCTATCGTGTCAGCCTCATCAAATATTGGTTAGGTTTATTGTCACATACATCCTCCGAGCCTTTTCCCAATCATGTTGGGGTCGGCTTCCAGTCTAACCGGATTCAGCTGAGTACCAGTGCTTTACAAGAAGCGACTGCCTATCTGACCTCCTCAACCCAGTTACCCGGGCAACCCGATACCCCTTGGTTAGACTGGTGTCAGACTTACTGGCTTCTGACTACACGTAACGACTGCCAAGGATGTTCAATGACAGCCGGGACCTACAGTTTAACGTGCCATCCGAAACACAGCCAATGGTGTCTAAGATATACTTAGAAAGTACATACAAACTTAGAAAAGTTGCATTGGTACTTGCCTGACCTGGGATCGAACCCGCGCCCTCGTACTTGAGGTTGGTCTTTTACCCACTAGGCCACCACGACTTCCCTTGTCTTGTCATATAATTATTTATTTTAAAATAAGTTAGTACAACATTCTCTGAAAATTTCTACTCTCTAACTATCGTAATTCATAAATAAAATCCCGTTTTACTCTTACTGTTCAGATCCCTAACAAACTCAATTACTTAGGATTTCGAAAAAATAAATAAAAACACATCAAAAGAGATTATATCCAAAAAGTCTTATAGCTACTCAAAAACGTAAATTAATCCTACAAAATTAAAAACAGCCGGTTACAGAGGCGTTTACCTTATATCCTTATTTTTTGTCGACGATTTGTGAATCATACTGGGTAATAGCAGGCCTCCGTCACTCCATGTACTTGCGCGCTATAAGTGCCTACCGCCCAGCCGAGCGGTCTCGGTCCGCCGGCGGATCAAATTCAGTTGCGGTTTTCACAAGCGAAGCGCGCGCACGCCGTTCAATTTTTAACCGACTTCTAATAGTGCTGTTCGTTCGTACGCGCATTACGATGCCGTGTGGTGCCTTATGTGCTGTAACTTTAAAGATTTTTTTATTTTACCTACACACTGATGTATATAATTATGTTTTATCTAGGTTTCTTCTACAGTCAGCACCAATAGGTATATAAAACAAAACAAACTTACAAAAATAATAAAACAAACTTTTCAAAAAGAGAACCGACTTCAAAACACTAAACCGTAAGAAATAATTTATTTTTTGATGTCGGTGCTTTTTCGATTCGTAATTACCAGCTGTTAGCAGCAACATAATTACCAGCTGTTAGCACCAACATAACAAAAAACAAATTATTTCTTACGGCTTTGTGCCTTATTTGAAGTCGGTTCTCTTTTTTTAAGGTTTTTTTTTTCATTTCTAGTGAACATCTCCGAAGATCATCATCAAACTAAGAAGTATTATACTTATTTTAAAACGTTCTCCTAAATGTAACAAATCCTTTTCTGAAAATCGCATCGATATCGGTTTAGCCAAACGCGAGATTATCGCGCACAAACATACATACCTACAAACCATACAAGTCAAACTTCTCAGTTTGGCCTGTACCTATGTCTAATCACCTCCTTTTTTTTAAGTTGGTTAAATATTTTAGAAATGATAAAATTTTTAACTGCCACATAAAAGTCAGAACATATTCACAGTTCGCAATAACATAGATAAAAAGTTATGTTAATTTAATTTTACCGAAGAGGCAGCCCTGCGATTACTGTGGAATCGCGCGGTGCGAAGCAATCACTGCTGTACGCTTGAGCATTTGGGCGCATTTTAGCATACAGTGGTTGCTGACGCGAAGGAGTAGGCAATTATCGTAATAGGTATTGGAAGTTTTCTACTGAGTGAAGTATCTGTAGTAATCTGTGGTAATAGTAATACTGAGTCATAGATTTGAAACAGACTATGAAACACTGTTATTGATATTAATTTTTGTGGTTAGAGTATTAAGAAGACCAGCTTACAAAATGTTGATCAAAATTAGCGGGATTTTGATAAAATATTCTACATTAAAAATAATTATAATTGATGTAGAAGAATACCAAAAATCTACTACTACTAATAGACACTTTTATTCTAAAAGTGAAGTTTGTTTATTTGGTTAAATGCGGTAATCTAAAAAAAGTTTTTTTTTATTTCAATTACTACTGATCTATTATAAATATCATTTTGGTAAGTATCCCACGTATCCAGTTAGGAATTTTAATCAGCACAGCAATAACATATAAAACTATTGATTGCATCAAAAAGTAGAACAGACTCATATTAAAAAGCTCAGTTGAAATTCATCCCATTGACCTAAAAAAATAACACTCTTAATCTGCCATCGAAAATATTGTGAAGAAAAATCTTTAAGCCTCTGGGAGTTTAGATGTCAACCGAAAAGTTAATATAAGTAGTCAGAAACCAGAAACTGCTTTTTATTTTAATGGGGAAAATATAATTCACCCACCATGGTAGAAAAACAGATTACAACAGTGGAAGAATTTTTGAAATCTGTCTATTAGTTTTTCAAATTTCTGACTACCAGTAACGACTGCCAAGGATGTTCAATGACAGCCGGGACCTACAGTTTAACGTGCCATTTGAAACACAGTCATTGGTGTCCAAGATATACCTAGAAAGTAAATACAATCTTAGAAAAGTTGCATTGATACCTGCCTGACCTGGGATGGAACCTACATTAATTCTTGAGAGATTGGTTCTTTACCCACTAGGCCACCAGTTACCACGTAAATGTCGGTCCTGCGCGCCTGATCTCTCTCCGGTCGTGTCGGATTGCAGTCCAATCGCGCTATGAGAGTGAAGGAATAGTTAGTGCACCTGTGTCTGCGCAAATGCTCGTGCACTATAATATGTCCTGCGCAGTAGCCCAATCTCCTTACATGAGAACAGCCGCCGTAGCCGATAATCGGTTAGGAGGACATGATTAGGCTACCAGTATAATATGTTGTATCCTTATCTGTTTAATACTCAAAGGCCATTGATATTAATGATACATAATCAGTTATGCTAATATTTGAACAAGGCTAGATTATTTCCAAGTAAATACTAGGAAATTGCGGTCTAATGACCACTATTCCACTAGGTGACCTAGGAATGTCATATTTTATTAGATATCCGAAAGTTATTGTTTTCGCAGGTAGAATGGTAAGAATAAAGTTTTTCTTTGAGGTATACAAGATAGTCATCTGTTTATCCTTTGTACCTACAAGTATGTTGGGGTCGGCTTCCAGTCTTATCGGATGCAGCTGAGTACCAGTGTGCCATAAGGAGCGACTGCCTATCTGACTAGCTGAACCAAGTTACTCAGACAACTTGACACCGCTTGGTAAGACTGCTCGTTTAGACTTTCTGGCTTCTGATTATCCGAAACGACTGCCAAAGACGTTCTGACGCACAGTTTTGAAGTAGACTCATCATTTAAAGATGACTAACATATATTTGTAACAGCAGAATTAATCAAAGCGACATATTTTTCCGTGTATCATCCTTTTAAGTACATAATTTATATTAAGCATAATATAATATATAATATTATTATCATCGGCCTTCAAAAAACAGCTTTAAGACGACCAAAAATGTACAGACATATAACTTATCTTTTCCCGCGGTTTCACCCGCGACTACTGCCTGTATCGGGATAAAATATAGCTTATCTTACTCGGGAAGAGTGTAGCTTTCCAACAGTGAAAGAATTTTTCAAATCGGTTCAGTAGTTTCGGAGCTACAGTGCAAACAAACAAACAAAAAAATTATTCCTCTTTATAATATTAGTATAGAAGTTTGGGTATATGTTGACACTCCCGTTAATGTTGTCGCATTAGTACCAAAAAGATTAATTTCTCTAATATGTTAAATAGTATTTATATTAATGTTATTATGACATTTTTGTTGATATTCCAGTGTCAAAGGTAGGCTCGTGTTTTTAGAAATAAACTGGTTGGAATCTGTCGGCGTTTTTAGGATTTTTTTGTATACTTACCTACTTAAATCCATAACTTTATTAATGTTTCGTCATTAAATAAATACTTATATGAGTAGTTTTACTATGTCTGGTTTTTTGACAAATATAGCAGGGCTATTTAAAAATGCAAAATCTTTAAAAATATTACCATACCCCTTTTTCGCCGTAGGTGAAAAAAGATACTTAATCTTGAAGATGGAAAAAAGTGCCCTTATTATAATTTAGTAACGAAATGCTGAAATGCGAATAATATAGAGACCCCGGCTGTCATTAAATTATCTTTGGCAGTCGTTACAGGTAATCAGAAGCCAGTAAGTCTGACACCAGTCTAACCAAGGGGTACCGAGTTGCCCGGGTAACTGGGTTGAGGAGGTCAGATAGGGCTCGGGTCAGATAGTCGCTCCTTGTAAAGCATTGGTATAGTTATCGGCACGAATCTTGAGCTCTGACCTACATCTGCGCAGAAGTGAAACTGCGAGACGGCTATGACGCGATGCACTGCGGGCCAATCACCGCTTTGGCCTGCTCCCGCGCCTCACTTCATACCACAAAAGGGACCCAATAAATGACTTCTGCGCAGGTGAAGGTCAGAGCTCAAGATTCGTGCCGATAACTTTACTCAGCTACATCCGGTTAGACTGGAAGCCGACACAAGCATAGTTGGGAAAAGGGCGCGGAGGATGATGACTAAGTTAAACCAATGTTAAAGTACCATAGGACCCCGGTAACTCTTCCCAACAATTCCTGGCAGAGATGCATAGCCGTAATGCAGCAAAAGTGCATAATTATCGATCGTGGCGGACAGGTCGACAAAGCGATCCGATAGTCTAACTATGTATAGTATTTTATACTCGCTGGTGGTGACAACCCGATGTATTGGGTAGATGCGTGTGAGAGGGGGGCGTGTGTGCATTGTTATACGGGAAAATGGAGTTGAAAATCCTTTTTTTTATGTATTTTTGAAGTAATTCTTATCACGATTTCTACGTTTTTGAACTGATAAAGCATACAGCAGGATCTTATTTTTGTGTATTATTTTTTAACCAACGTAGCTGTGCTGAATCCTAAATGCTTTAAAAAAAAATAATTTAATGTCTACCGGAATAATATAAGAAATTATAATGCAACCCTGAATATTTCTAAAGTCCGAGATATGGGAAATTAATGTTCAGGTTTATGTAAAAGTAACCTTAAATTGTCAATTTGGAGGCAAGTATTATCACGAATTTCTCTCCCTCTCAAGAATAGTTTTAGCCCGTTGCGTTGTGTGCCGGTGTGCAGATATACGCACACACGATTGATTTTCTATTGTTCAATAATTAGCGGCATACTTGAGCGGTTAAAAAAGATTAATTACATTTGTTTCAGTGGCATAGCAATTAAGCATTGCCATTCAGAGTGGCAATGCTACCAGTTTTTTGGGCACACTCCCAAATGATGAGAAGATTTTTGACGCTTTCTGGTTTTAGTGTAATTACTTTTTCTATCATATTATTTTTTTGTAAAGAACTCTATAATCAAGTAAAGTAGTTAATTGCAGAGTTGCATATTCAATTAATGAAATAACCATTTACAAAAAATACGACTATTCTCTCCATCAAAAAATCGTATCGTACGCAACAACGTTAACGTCCCCCAACCAGTTGTTACCAGTTAATCGGTCGGGGATCTATTAGCTTGAAATATTCACAACATTAGCATAACTTATGCCCCTGTCTCCGCCCGTTAGACATCTCTATCTTACTTAACTAAGAAAAAAACTGTCATTGAATATATACGGGCTTTAAAGTCTATGGTATGCGAATTGTTTGTGGTATTCTGTGATTGTTGTTAAGTTTTGACAGGTCATTTTTAAGGGTATTTAGTCAAATAACCCTTGACTACTAAATCATCATCTGTCTGGCCGTTCCCCAACTATGTTGGGGTCGGCTTGCAGTATAACCGAATGCATCTGAGTACCAGTGATCTGATCCCCTCAACCCAGTTACCCGGGCAAAATAATATCGATGTTAAGACTGGTGATTCGACTTTCGGGCTTCTGACTACCCTTAAAAACTGCCAAAGATGTTCATGACAGCCGGGACCTACAGATTAGTGTGCCATCCGAAACACAGTCATTGGCGCTCAAGATACCTATAGATACTTAGAAAGTACATACAAACTTAGAAAAGTTGCATTAGTAGGTACTTGCCACCACGACTCTTTTTACATCACGTCTATGTAAAATTTGTATGTAGAAGTAACATCATCATCCTCCGAGCCTTTTCCCAATCATGTTGGGGTCGGCTTCCAGTCTAACCGGATTCAGCTGAGTACCAGTGCTTTACAAGAAGCGACTGCCTATCTGACCTCCTCAACCCAGTAACCCGGGCAACCCGATACCCCTTGGTTAGACTGGTGTCAGACTTACTGGCTTCTGACTACCCGTAACGACTGCCAAGGATGTTCAATGACAGCCGGGACCTACAGTTTAACGTGCCATCCGAAACACAGCCAATGGTGTCTAAGATATACTTAGAAAGTACATACAAACTTAGAAAAGTTGCATTGGTACTTGCCTGACCTGGGATCGAACCCGCGCCCTCGTACTTGAGGTTGGTCCTTTACCCACTAGGCCACCACGACATGAAGTATGTAGAAGTAACGTAACACAAAATTAAATCGTGTTTTCAGTTTGTGATAGAAAACCAGAAATACTTATCCATTTATTACTTTTTTCATTCGCCATGCCAATTGACATGAAACAGACCCTCCATTTATTAATTAATTCGCTAAAACTTCACAAAGCGCAATCAATTAGTCATGTAGACTACATGAAACGTGCGCAGGCGTCGTGTTACACTGTAAAACGAACAAACTGACGAATCTCGCAATTTTGTTGCACCACGCCCACTTCCGATGGATAACACTAGTATTTTTGTAGACTAGGGAATAGATTAGATAGGGCAATGTTGGTTATACATTGGGAAAAGTGAATAATTATATAGGTTTTATCGGTATTAAAATGATCAGACTACGCTTTGTGGTAATCTAAACTAATATAAAAAAAAAATCTTGTAACAAAGAGTTTATTTGCTTGAACACCCTAATCTTACGAACTTATGCACTGATTAGAACGTTGTTTCAGTATTGGATAGCCATTTTATAAGACTATAAGTATTTTTATCCGGGAGCGAAGGGTTCGGGTCTCGGGTTCGATTCCCGGGTCGGGGCGAAATCGCATTGTGAGTTTTAGAACTTTCACAAAGCAGCCCAGAGCCTGGATGTTAGTGATTGATACACCCGTGTATCGGAGAGCGCATCACAGCAATCTCCTTACATGAAAACAACCACCGTAGCCGACAATCGGCTAGAATTACATCATATTAGCTAGTTAGTAGTTATTGTACACAGTAACTAGCAAGAGAAAACCCGGTTAACCGTCTGTCTAATCTGGCTACAATGACACTTTTCACTAGCCTCATCTACAACTTCTAAACTCTATAACTAAACGCTGATGCCTTGAAATGGGTGCTTCCGGTGCCGAGGAAAGATGGCCGCCGCTCACTTCCGGTGCACGTCAAACTTCGCCAAAAGCTCCGTTTGATGTTCTATCGTTGTTTTTCTTCTATTATTTTATTATTATGTTATAGTCTGTACCTGCTTTATTTATGTAAACGGATTTTAAAATAATTTTGGCAGTAGCCAGTTTCATCATCATCTGCCGAGCCTTTTCCAACTATGTTGGGGTCGGCTTCCAGTCTAACTGGATGTAGCCGAGTACCAGTGCTTTACAAGGAGCGACTGCCTATCTGACCTCCTCAACCCAGTTACCCATACAACCCAATACCTCTTGGTAAGACTGGTTGTCAGACTTACTGGCTTCTGACTACCCGTTACGACTGCCAAAGATTTTCACATGACAGTTGGGACCTACAGTTAGATTGTTGATGGGATCAAAAAGTGCTGGAGTGGATACCACAGACTAACAAGCGCAGCGTAGGACGTCCACCAACGAGGTGGACAGACGGCCTTATAAAGGTCGCCGAAAGACGCTGGATGCAGGTCGTTTCCAACAGGTATCTGTGGAGATCTAAGGGGGAGGCCTATGTGCAGCAGTGGACGTCCTATGGCTGAGATGATGATGATGATGATGACCTACAGTTAGTATAGCCCTCCGAAACACGGCACTACAAGTCCAAATCATAACCTCTTTATTTTCAAGTCGGTTAAAGATGTGTATAACTGTTAATACCAAAGCGTAACTAATTTGTCTAAAAAAGAACCAGAACTAATTGTAGGTATTCTATTGAAGTTTTTTAAATAGTATGGTTAGCAAAAGCGTGTCTGTCTATTAAAGTAATAAAACGATTCATTAGTTACCATAGATCTATGTCTTCTTAATGTTATAGAATGGGCATTATAGTTTTCAAAATGGAGAGATTAACTTGAAAAGGTAGTAGAGTAAAAATAATCAATAATGTAAAATAATAGGTAGGTAAATAAATTATATACGTTTACAATTTATGTAATAAAATAATAATTTTTACTTTTAATTTGGTCGTGGTGGCCTAGTGGGTAAAGGACCAACCTCAAGTACGAGGGCGCGGGTTCGATCCCAGGTCAGGCAAGTACCAATGCAACTTTTCTAAGTTTGTATGTACTTTCTAAGTATATCTTAGACACCATTGGCTGTGTTTCGGATGGCACGTTAAACTGTAGGTCCCGGCTGTCATTGAACATCCTTGGCAGTCGTTACGGGTAGTCAGAAGCCAGTAAGTCTGACACCAGTCTAACCAAGGGGTATCGGGTTGCCCGGGTAACTGGGTTGAGGAGGTCAGATAGGCAGTCGCTTCTTGTAAAGCACTGGTACTCAGCTGAATCCGGTTAGACTGGAAGCCGACCCCAACATGATTGGGAAAAGGCTCGGAGGATGTGACTTTTAATTTGGTACCTAACGCGTTTTTATCAAAAACATTAATTGTGTAATTTAAGGGAATGTTATCTTTAGTCTAACTTCATAAACTGGCACAAGTCCACTCTTATGAGATATACTTGAATTAAACAACAATTAATTACTGAAAATACAAACAAACCTTTTTTTATTTATAACTCTAATTAGGACAGAATACAAAAAAAAGACAACGTTGTGACTACCTAAAACCTTCACGGAGAATGTTAAAAATATATATACCTAAGTAGCATATAATTATGTTTTTCTCAAAACTACCAAAATAATAAATCATTTTCACTCTAACAATTGTATAAAAAATACCAAACAAAATACTATAATGGAGCCTCTATACTCAAAACTTCTAACTCTGTAGCTCAAAATCTCCGCGTAGTTTCATATATCATCAAGTACGGTCAGACAATAAGTGTTCATTGGCATTAAAGGCATTCCGACGGCGTTCCTAAAACTGAAGGTAGGCACAAAAGGTTACTGCAGCGGAAATTACGTCATCCACACCTTGTTTTGTTGGCTGTACCATTTGAGAGGATGGGTGTATGTAAGGTGGTATAAGTTTTTTAATGAGTTTTGGATTATTTATTTTATTTATTTAAGTACAAATATTATTTAAATAAAAATAAATAAAATAATACCGTTGAGCCACAAAATAAGCACAGTTTGTTTCTTGTCTTCTTAAGCAATCCCGATAAAAATATGTTTTTGTAATATTTCTAAAACTAGCTCCTGCCCGCAGTTTCACCCTTGGGAACTATTCCAGGTGACTGGATAAAATAAATATAAATATGATAAATAGTCTTCCTTGATAAATGGGATTGACATCAAGCGAATTTGATAAAATAATAATAATATAACTTCAATTTTATAATATAAGCCAAGTCTATTTACCCGACTGCCAAGAAGGGTTATGTTTTTCACGTATATCTTGTATGCATGCATATTATATTCTTTACTACCATCATATCTTCGAAACAGCCAAATTAATTTCGACAATCAGGGTATCATTGATCATTGATTTGCTTAAAAAAAACACCATGGCGTTCATGAGGTGCGATTAAAGTAAAAAAAAATAATTAAATCACACCACAATTTCTTCGAAAAAAAATTACCACATCTCGCATACCACCATCGCTTCAAGGTGTAACCGATCGAAACACGCAATCAGTCGTCTTATTCAAGCGCATAATGCCGTCCGTCTTAACACTTCTCCGCTTTTGTGTTACACCGACCCTTTGTACAGAACCCATTATCCAATAACTGAGGACATCCATTTAGATATTAATTTACGTGGAGAACAAAAACCCAACCAGAGATGTCATTAACGCACCGGGACTGCGGGATTGTTCGAAAGAGTTACCGCGGCCCTGGTACGGTAGACCGCACATCAGTGGTAACTGTCATGCACCTTAACTCAATAGTAATAAGTACGATTTTCCTATAAAACTGTTACCACTGACCTGAAGTTGACTGTACATAAAAGCCCTACGACGGAACACGATGGTTTCTGGTCAGAAAAAGTCTGCAGCGAGAGTTGTCAGCTGATGATTTTTATCCTTCGCTGAAAAAAAAGTAACATATCGAAAAAATCTCCTAAGAAAGTCATCATTATCATCTCCCGAGCCTTTTACGAACTATATTGGGGTCGGCTTCCAGTCTAACCGGATGTAGCTGAGTACCAGTGTTTTACAAGGAGCGACTGCCTATCTGACCTCCTCAACCCAGTTACTATCGCTAAATCTCCTAAGAAAGTATCGCGCCGAAATGCGGGTGTTCGAAGGACCAGGAACGTTACAAGTCTTGCTCCTATATACGTCTACTATGGAACCCGCCCATTATTTTCTAAAAAAATCACCAATCAATCAAGACCAATCTTTGACAGATTGGTTTTGATTTGACAAGGAACCAAAACCCCTCGTTAGTTCTAGTAACTGATCACACCTAACGTACGTTACTTGACCTACAAGAAGGCGCCTGGCCTACCTTCCTTATGGCATCTCCACTATATTTCCTTTCTCTATGTTTATTTCTCATTCATTCGAGTAAAGAGAATTTTATATAGACGTTTTATCTCAAACAGCGGGAGAATTATACTTGTGTGTGTAAACGTACATGCACATTGTATTAGTGTGCGTCACCGACTCGACCAATAAGGAGCGCTCTTGAGCTTACACATACAAAGACATTGTGTTTCTACACTTACACACACAAGTTTGGATCACCCGCTTTCGTGAAAAACTGAGTTGAAGGTGGGAAAATTATTTGAAAGGAATTCATTGGAGAAAGAATGCGATTTTCTGTATTTTTAGTATTGATTTTATGGGTTGCTAGTTTTCTCGGAAGTTGCATACCTATTCGCGTTTTAACTCTTTTCACAGATAACTTGTCCCACGCATGTATCTATTCAAACGGACTTCCTAAAAACGAGGAATTTATCAATTCGAATGTTTTTATTACTTACTTACTTTTAAAAAACTTTTTACAAAAATGTTATTATGTTCGAGAACAATTTTTGTTGGAATCACGCTATAAAAAAAATGATTCAGTTGTCACTCAATTGTTTGAGACATTAATACCTATTTCACAGTAAATCTATAGTAATGTAACAAACAGGAATCATTTTTAATAATAAATCTTTACTAGTATAACAAAGATTAAACATTAACAGCCTTACTACAAAAACTTAAACATATGTTGAACACTTCTCTAAACAAAATGTGGCTGCTAAACGGACTTTATTTCAACGTCATAATTTGTATTTTCTTTAGTCCAGTGTTCAACAGACGTTTAAAAGTTTTTATAGTAAGGCTGTTAATGTTTGTTTCTTTCAAAAAATATCTCACTGTTGGTAAGCTACACTCTTCCCGAGTAACATAGGCTATATTTTATCACGGTACGGGCAGTAGTTCCCACGGGACGCGGGTGAAAATACGTAAAAACGTCTAGTTATAAACTATTGCTCTTATATATTGCTAAGGACTTCAAAGTCCAAACAGTCATAAGGCTACAAGAACCCGATCAAAACAAAACGGCTCATAGATTTATGAGATGGTACAACACATTCGTACAGACATACCTGTTTGTACGTGTGTATGCACATTACTCGGGAACTGGTCGCCGATATTTCATTATACATCATTTGGGGACTAGGTGTGGGTTACAGGGTGTTGTTTTTTGGACGATCACATTTTAATTTTTATTTTGGGTTTTATGTATGGAAAGTTACGATAAATTGGTGGGTCCCTGCTATCATTTGAACATCTTTGGCAGTCGTTACGGGAAGTCAGAAGCTAAACAATCCGACAACCAGTCTTACCACGGAGTATTGGGTTGCTAGGATAACTGTGTTGAGGAGGTCAGATAGGCAGTCGCTCCTTGTAAAGCACTGGTACTCAGCTGCATCCGGTTAGACTGGAAGCCGACCCCAACATAGTTGGGAAAAGGCTCGGCAGATGATGATATGCGGAGAGTTATTTTCTAAATATGTAGTTAGAAAGGTTCTTAGGAAATCAATTTTGTAGTTACATCAAGTTAATTAAGAAAGTTAAATACAAATCAAGTTATTAAGCTGATTATGATAAGAAACTTATTAATCATGGGCTAAGAAAATTAATAGGAAATTAAGGTAATTTGTTGTTATATTAACTAGCCATTTCCCGTGGTTTCATCCACACCCCGAGAGAACTACTTCAAGCACCCATTTAAAAAGCTTTAATTTTGTTTATTGTTATCTCGTAAATGTGTATCTTGTTGTAAATAAATCTTTCATAATTGTCTAATTGAGGATTACCTAACATTTTTTTATGTACACATATTATTATAAAGTTATTTAAGTTTTTTATATATGTATTACTATGAATATTATGTATTACTTGTTAATTGTTATAAATACACACATATGTAATTAATGAAAATATAATAAAATTAAAAAAAATATTCTTATAAATACTTGGTAAATAAAAAGCACCCTATAGCCCAGGTTGCCATAGAAACCCATTAATAACCATTGGGCGCGATCCATCACATGTATCTCGGTTCACGGGGCTGACCCGGCGACAACCATGCCCGTCACATTCAACTAGCATTGTTTTATTATAATAACTAGCTTTATCCAAGGTTTTGTTTTCCTTAAAAAAGAAATCCTCAAAATATTTTTTTTTATTTGCTTATTTATTCATAATAGTTCTCCCGAAATCTATAATATTTAAATATTCTAATATTGTTAAATCAAATCATATCATCTTTATTTTCAGGCATGAACGGCCCATAGATAAATACCTTAAAAACTAGCATAAGTACACATGCTGCCAGCCTCTTGGGCACGCTCCCAGTTGACAGCGATGGGGACGAATTTTTTGACGCTTTTTAGTTGTTTGTTTTACTAGGATAGTTTTTTATTTTTATTGTAAATATGTATTATAAATATCTATGTAAATAAAACTTTAATAATCAGTACACATGTTATATACAAAATCTTTTAGTAAATAAAAACTCAATCTATGTTAGTAACACTTCACTATGTAGTATGTAACTGTGCGGTCCTGTGGCACTTGGTACCCGTTATGAAAGATAAAATTATACTTCGTTATCTATAGTTACTATAAACAATCTGAAATGTATACCTAACTTTTATACAAATACATTACACATGCCCCTTTTAAGTTAATTTATTAATTTACTAAAACGCCTGAAATAAATCTCATATTATTTAGGAGTATCTACTACGTACTACTCGGACTAGTCACTAAAACCATAATAGCACCCCAAAATTACAATGTCTTGCAATTATTAAACAAAAGAACAAAAACAAAACAATTTCCAAAAATACCACAAGAATGAAAAATATAATAAAAAATCTTCAAAAAAAGGCGTGAACAATGAATAATGATATTAATGGCTCGGTCCGGATATCGAACCCGGTCGACCAGTTCATCAAGGACAGTTTATTACAATTCTATGGTTTTACGGTACTAATGGTTAATTGTCTCGTTAACACGTTAACTGTTAATGGTTGTGGTTTCGGTATCGGTTTTAATTTTAAGCGTGTGATATGTTTTGTGTAATTTGGTGACTATTATTGTTGATATCAGCGCTGAATAGAACGGAGTGGAAAGAAATGGAGGAGGCTTTTGCCAAAATAGGGCAAACAGACCAAGTTGTCGATGTCACTGACACGCAAGAGTCAATAGGTTAAGTCAACAATTGTAAAAATCAATTGTGTCTGAAATAAAAAGCTTTTATTATTATTGTTGATATCTTATGTATAGTAGTTCATCTTCATTGTTTTATAATATTATCAGACACCCATCTGAGTGTCAAGTTTCTGCCCTAAACAGTTCAGTTGCCCTCGATATCTCAAGAATCCTGGGGCCTGGTAATAATTTGGAAAACTATTGAAATCGGTTAACAAACGACGGACATAATATACTTACGTAAACAAACATAAAAAAATATAAGTAAAAATAATTGACGACTCTCTTCTTCGGAAGTTTTTAAAAAAGCTATGTAAATGGCTAAAAATTAGGACGTTTATAAGGGTTTGTAAAGTCGCGACTGACTATGATGCAGTTTATTTGTATAAGAATTCTCGATGCTTTTATTTTATTTATAGCGTTCAATTTCGCTAAGGGGATCAGCCAGCTGCGCAGGACATATTATAGTGCACAAGCATTTGCGCAGACATAGGTGTACTCACTATTCCTTCACTCTCATAGCGCGATGGGACGGCAAACAGACCATAGCGAGACAAGTTCAACTGTTAAATTAGTAGATGTACGAAATGTGATCGTTAAACGATCGATTAACGAGTGATTAACGATTTAGTGCACCTAATCAAAGTTAGTAATATTGTATTTGCGTGACCGTATCACGGGTAGCCCTTTGTACAGTCGCTTACAGATGTAAGATTCATATGTAGTGTTATAAATACATAAATGAAATAATACAATTTGACACAAAATCAACTTAATGAATAAAAATAAGTTTTCTTCCTTTTTACATTTTACTTTAATGACTAAACATTTATACATTATAAACAACAGATTTGCAGGATCTTTCAAAAGAGTTACCGCGGTCATAGTACATAAAGGGCCCCAGAAGGGCTCCAGAAGGAACAGTCAGAAAAAGTCCGACACTCTCCCGATGTAGGTACCACATGAGTGTATTTCCTCTTTTTTCTGGTTGGAAATCATCAAATGACCCCTTCCGCTGTGGGTGGCGTGAGGGAATGCCAGACTCTTACTGACTAAAACTCACCATGTTCCTTCTTAAACCATTTATGTACCAGGGCCGCTTTACCTCTTCCAAACAATCCCACAGCCCATGATACCTCAAAAAAAGAAATAATACAAATCTACAAACACTTTTGTGTTCACCTACCCACCCAATCAAGCATTGTCCTTATAAAAACGTAATGTCCGTTTATCTGTGAAATATCCCGATATATCAACAATTAGTCGACCATTGTGAAGACTATTGTACTTGTAAACGATTTAAATCGATTCGAAACGCCACTCGGATTAAACTCGTTAATCGACCAATGAGAAAAAGTGATAAGATTGTTCTGAAGTGTAAATTATTAATGAAATAATAATCAAATTGCATATTTTTTAATTTAGATGCCATTAGGTGAGAGGAAAATCAAATATGAAATGGTTACTTTGGACAAATTTTACAAAGGATCAGTCTTACCAAGGGGTATTGGGTTGCCCGGGTTACTGGGTTGAGGTGGTCAGATAGTCAGTCGCTCCTTGTAGAACACTGGTACTCAGCTGCGTTTGGTGAGACTGGAAGCCGACCCCAACATAGTTGGGCAAGGCTCGGGAGATGATGACTTAAGTTAACATTAGATGAGATGTACATACCTAGGTATAATCTTATCGTTTGTGGTAATAACTAATTTTGTGATGCTTTTGTTTAACTCTGTAAACCCTTTTACTTCTTTAATTATTAAATTTAATCTTGATTTGAAAAATCGTTCTCTAGTTACCGACTAAGATGTAAGCTATGTATCCTATCCGGGTGCGCGAAGTAGTTCCCACGAGAACTACTTACCTAGGTACTTTGTTTTTTGCTCACGGCAATTTTGATATCGTTGGCATTTTATTAACATGAAAACTAAGTGGTTCGCGCACATTTATTCAATCCTCACTCTCACTCTCGAATCCACATTTTACCCGATTGCCGGAAATTGTTCTCTGGACGTGTGCAGCCGTATTGGCATAATGGGGTACCTAATTATTTAGTCCTAATTTAGGTCGAGGCGGGTTTCAGATCCTCATGTGACACGCCGTCAAGAAACATGAACGTTTGACAGCTTCAGATATTTATACTAGACGACTTATTAACAGAATTTTCACAATTTCGGATTTCCCCAAACCTAATAAAATGGTTTGTTCAGAACCAGTATAATGAGCAGAATCAATAAAAGTTTTTTCTAATTTAAGTTAGGTTCATTTTAAATATAGGTAATATGTATTAAAATGATATTTAAATTCCTATTTATACAACTACATAGTACATACCTACCTAATCAATATAACACAAATTAAAGGCTCGAGCAGACCGGATGCGTATGCGTAACTACGACGTAACCACGTCGTAGTCACGCGCGTAGTTACGGCGTAACCCGATGTTACACCGGGTTACGCATACGTCTACGCTATCGAGCTGAGTACGCGCAACGCAGGAGCATTGCGTGCCCTGCTGCAGCCATGTTTTATTTTGCTGTTTTCGACGCTTATTTCGCTCACGATGTCTGACGAATGGGTTATATGGACCTAGTAGTTCATCTGACGAGGAAGACTCAATATTACTACAGTTGCAACCAGTGCTGCAAGGAGTCCGATTTTATGCATGCGAACCTCGCCCTCGTTGGTCATTTTATTTGTGAAAAGACATTAAAATAATACAACAATAATCATAGTACAAATTAAATAAAAAGGAAAACAACAATACCTAACTAATTACATCGTTAACAATTATAAAAATAAAACAAAACTTAGTGTCGGTTTGTAATAAAATACAACTGACTGCAGTTACGCGCGTAGGGCAACGCACAGCAAAGGTACGTGCGTGTTCAAACTTTTTCGGTGTGACGTCCAATATGGCGTGCCATCAGTGGCGGATTAACCCTATAAGCACAACAAGCACGTGCTTGGGGCCCCTGTTCTCCAGGGGCCTCCATCCTCTGCTGGCGTTTCATTTTATACCTACATTTTATCGAGATTCATCCACAATATATCCGAAATCACAAGGCGCGAGCAGTTCGGGAGTGACCCTTCATATACCCCCGCCTCTAAACTTGATTGGTCGCAGTGCTGTTGATTGTTGTACGATCGCAGTGATTTTTTTTTTTCAATTGTGCAGTTGTTATACAATTTTTTTTCGGCTTCTACTCATCGTTGGGCAAAGAATTAATAGGCAACGATAGCGTTCCGAAGTTGCTATCGTACAGTCGTTGGGAAGCTCACGCTGTAACTACGAGTGCAATATAACAAACATATCCGAAAATTTTGGATGCTTTAGATCAGTGGTCCTGGTGGTGGTGGGCTGGTGGTGCCTGGAGGCATTCCAAGTGGTCCGCGGACCACCGGTTAAGTCCGCGGACGTTGTTATCGATCTTACGTTATCCATCTTACTTGTCCAACAGAAAGAAATGAAGGTTTGAAATGTAGCCCTTTTACGAAATTTTAGTTCTGAGTCTTTATACTAAACATAATCAAGATTTCCCGCTCGCTTCGCTCGCGTTTTCAAAAACTATATGTCCTCGTTTTTTACATTTGTCAACAAATTAAAAGTTAAGTAGGTACGTTTGGGCTACATTGTACGTAATTTTGGTTCTGAGTCTATAATAAAAATAATTAAAATTTCGCGCTCGCTTCGCTCGCGTATTCAGAAACTATGTGCCTTCGTTTTTGCATTTGTCAACAAACAAAAAATTAAGTACGTTTGGGATAAATTTTACCTCCGTACGAGTCCGAAAAAAATTTCGCATTTGAAACTACATGTGCATCACGCTCGCTTCGCTCGGTCAATTTCTTCAACCTTCTATTTCCATTTAAGTAATAGGGGGTCTACACAGGCTCTGTGCTTAGGGCCTCGGATACTCTTAATCCGCCACTGCGTGCCATTGAATACAACGTCATCAACGCGACGTTGCCGCTCTGCTCTGCGCATAGTACGGCGTAGTCACGCAGCCTGTTTGTATCTTGGGAGCTGCATTGCGTATGGCTACGCATTACGTCGACGCGCACGTCTACGTTACGCAAGCGGTGTGGCCTGTCTCATACATTTCCATACATTACAACTCATGGTTACGCCGTAACTACGCGCGTGACTACGACGTGGTTACGCATACGCATCCGGTCTGCTCGAGCCTTAAATCTGCATATATTTTTTTTAATCATAAATAAAAATATTGCCCCGTTTATACTAAGTGTCATACCTAATCACATTAAATACGTAAAAATACTGGTTAATATATGTCGATTAACACAAAGAAAAAATAAAAATACACAAAAAAAAAGAACAAATTAAAAATGACTATTTACATAATTAATTAGAATTACGACACACCCGATATAATGACAGGTCTATCAAACCATCGAGATAGCGAACGAGCTAGAGCTAAGCTTGTTTGTTTCACAAACGCAAGAATTAATCAGAATTCCATGTAGAACTCTCAGATCAAAGAACTTTATTAAGCTTATAGAACCTTATTGTTTTTATGAATTTTTGGCTCTTAGAATTTGGTCAATTGAATTAAAAATCGTTTAGGCTTTCTGTGTGTTCTTTTATAAAGAAAACCACGCAAGTCATGTCGTGTCGTGATCGTCACGTACGGCTTAAAACTGACAAACGCATCTCTCGCACTCGATTTTGGCACTAAAATGATGTAGAGGAAGACAGTCAAGCTATTTATTTATAAACTACCCAAAATAAACTACTAAAACTACCAATATAACTTGATCTGCAAACTAGTTAGTTGCTTTAAAAAATCGGAGGCCAATATTTATTGGTTATTTCATTATTATTAGGGTGCGTTTAGACGCTTCATTTTCGGGTCAGGCAAGTACCAATGCAACTTTTCTAAGTTTGTTTGTGCTTTCTATGTGTATCTTGGACACCAATGACTGTGTTTTGGAGCGCTCATTAAACTATAGGTCCCCGCTGTCATTTGAACATCCTCGGCAGGCGTTACAGGTAGTCAGAAGCCAGCAAGTCTGACAACTAGTCTTACCCGGTTGCCCGGATAACTGGGTTGAGGAGATCAGATAGGCAGTTGCTCCTTGTAAAACACTGGTACTCAGCTGCATCCTATTAGACTGGAAGCCGATCCCAACATAGTTGGGAAAAGCCTCGGGAGATGATGATTAGTCTGCCTGGTATTGCTTGCAATGTTGCTAGCCACAGTGTTGGCCACATATTGTGACAAAAATGTTGCTCGTCTAAACGCGACCTATTCAAATCTTTTAAAGCATCATAACAGTCAAAGATTATATTTCGAGTGGTATTAATCGATTTCAGTAGCAATTAGAGGGGTGAAATGAGCGGGTAACGAACAGAAATAGTCGGTTATGAGCACTAGTGGGTAATATTCGGTTTGGTTAATGATATTTATGGTGTTAGCCGCCATTTTGGGGGGCTGGTTATGGCTTTGTAACACGGGACTTGTGTTTTGAAGAAGTAGTAGAACGTTCTTGGGTTTCAGGGGCGTAGATAACTAGGTTTAAAAACCTTTTGACTTAGTCATCAGAAATTTGAAGAAAAACGGTCGTTTATGCTTTTGGTGATAACGGGCCTACAGTCTGTATGTCAGTCCCTATGTAGTCATCGCTAAATGTTCAAAACTACGCAACGGATTTTGATATGGTTTTCACCTACTTTTAAAGGTTCTAGTATGTATCTTTCTACGTTACTGGCTACGTTTTATATAATGTATTTTTAAAATACGTTCTCATTTTTTTTTCGTATTAACTTATTGTTTTTTTCGGAGCCTTTAAACTTCAAACTAACAATCAAAAATACACCTTTATAATATACCTAAATATACCTTTAATTACTCTTTATAGTATTAGTAGGAAATTATACATAGATAACTGGTGAAATGATTAAAAATAAAAACAAATGCAACAACTTCTAACAGTCTAAAGGAAGTTCAACTTTTGTAATTTGATTCGGTCACATCAAAGACTCTATCTAGTCTATTCTCGGCGGCCATCTTCCCGCCATGTGTCAAAATGTGGCGCGAAAATATTGTAAGTAATTGGAACTCTATTCTTGGATTGGCTGTGGTTAAAAGTTTCATCAAAGTGATCTATGGAACAAAAGTAAGCAAATGTCTTTAGACTAATAAAAATAGCATACTAACCGTTTCTCGTGATTTCACCCGCTTCCTGAAGGAATTTCCCTACATGGATAAAAAGTCGCATGAATTTGCCTGGACTTCCACTAAATAAGCAATGAGAAGGTAACAATGAGAATATCGTAGTATCCTAGTGGGTAAAGAACCAACCTCTCGAGTATAAGGGAGTGGGTTTGATTCCAGGCCAGGTACCTAAGTACCAATGCAACTTTTCTAAATTTGTATGTACTTTCGAAGTATAACTTGGACACCAATGACTGATAAAAAGGTGAAGGAAAACATTTAGAGGAAACCTGGACTATAAAGTCTAAAATCACCAACCCGCATTGAGCAAGCGTGGTGATTAATGCTCAATCCTTTTCCGTGTGAGAGGAGGCCGCAGCCCAGCAGTGGGACGATAAAACGCTGTAATAGGAACAGTAATGAGAACGTAAAATTTCCACTACTTTTCTCACAAAATAACAAATAAACGTCACTAGAATTAAAAATAATAAAGTCAAAAACAAAATGATAATTAGTTTTTTATTATTTAATTTTATTTCCTTATAGGTAGATATTTACGACGGAAGAAGGAAAAATGAGCAGAGATGATATCATTCATAGGTCAGCTACGAACGTTGAGCATGACCAAAACACTCCGTTGCGGGTGAACTAACGCGAGGTTCCTTGACACATCTGTCAAAGATTGGCCTTGATCGATCTGTGATATATGTTAAAACATGATTAGGTTCCAACGAAGGCGTATAAGGCCGGAGCTGGTCGGGGCCAAGGCCTGCCGGGGCTGCGGGATTGTTCGAAAGAGTTACCGCGGCCCTGGTACATAAAAGGCCTACGACGGAACACGACGGTTTTTAGTCAGTCAGAGTCTGACACTCCCTCACCGCTGCTAACCCACAGCGGGAGAGGTCATTTGATGATTTTTGTCAGCGTTCAAAAAAAAGGCGGAGCTAGTAACGTTCCTCGTCCCCCGAACACCCGAATTTTGTCGCTACTTTCTTAGCGGATTTTCCGTTGTGACATCTCCGCTCGTTTTATTCTCCATGGCATTTATTCTTCTTACTTTTGGTTGGCACAAAGCGTTTGTATCAACCTCAGTTCTTCGTCGTGTTGGTTGCTGTAACCATCAATTTTTGATTGTTCAGCCAAAAGTTTTTGAATCAATTTGGATTTTGAATAACTGCATTGCAAACGCGATCGGGGCACTAGAGCAGCTTCCACTGAAAAAATAACAAAAAAAAATATTCAGAAATCATCTTTAGCAAGAAGTTTATTTAAGTACTTTTTTTGAGACTAGAACCACTAGACCCAAAAAGATTTAATTTTTTTACAAAAAAAACAACCGTTTGAAAACAAGGATGCATACTTAAGTTAATGCATAACGTTAGTTTTCTTAAAACAACTGCTTACTATGAATATTTTTACGTTAAATTTGCAAAGATATTTAAGTAAACAGTAAGTTGTTTTAATAAAAGCCTATAGAAGATCACATCAACCATCCATGTGGCTGTTTTACCCGTTTTCACCAGAATCGACGTCCACCTATCCCATATATCTATACCCAATTTCACCTCGAAAGTCATCCGTTTTACCTAGGGCTGCCATCCGTCCGGGTTTCCCCGGATTTGTCCTCGTTTGGAGGGCGTCCGGGGGCCGTCCGGGCGGGGTTTCAAGAAGTGTCCGGGGAAAACTTTTCATGTAAGGAAGCACCTCATTGAATTTAAGTATATGTTAATAGTAAATGGATTACAAATTAGATATTATTTTGTTTAAAAAAAATCGTACTCGTTCGGGGAAAAAATGCGATTTATGCTAAATGTCCGGGTTTTTTTAATGTTTGTCCGGGTTTGGCGAAATTCGAGATGGCAGCCCTAGTTTTACCGTTACTTTATCTAAAAGCGATAAACTCATAAACTTTTGCACTAATTTTTATGCGGTTTTCCCTAAGGGGTAGTGGTCCGGTCCATGATTAATGTCAGGTACCTATATAATGTGAATAAGTCACCCGCGTACCGTGGGAAATACTCACTGCGCTTGGATAAAAAGTTATCACTGCACTTGGATACAACTAACCTATACCTATTTATTAACTGCGCATTGAAACCACAAAACAAACAAACTCTTTAGCTAAATTTATAACATGACGATAAAAGCAAACAAAGAAAAAACTATTATTCATACAAAATACATAGACGCACACCACATAACTTCTTCGTATCGAGAGCTGCAGGTTTAATCACCTAACAAGCTCTAGTGTCAGAGTGTTCTCAAATCCGCCTGACGGCCTCTGACGTGGTATTGTAACAACGACTGCTACTGAGTAGCTTTAACAGAAAGTGTGCACAAGAAAATTCCTACTAATATTATAAATGCGAAAGTAACTCTGTCCGTCTGTCTGTTACGCTTTCACGTCTAAACCACCGAACTGACAGAGATAGAGTTGACCTTGAGAAAGAACATATGAAAGTTTTTATCCCGGACTTTTGAAGAGTTCTCTTGGAAATGCGATGTAACCGAAGCTAGTGATACAAATAAAAGAGCAAAAACATAAAATTTAATTATTTAGCACAGCCTAAAACTCGAAGATAATGTAGCTTTCTAATGGTGAGAGAATTTTTGAAATCGGTCCGTTAGTGAGTTTATCCATTACAAACAAACATTTTTTTTTCTTCTTTATAATATTTACAGATTATAAAGTTACATGCACGTCGATGCAGTGCAGTGCAGTGATAAAATCATATTAAAAACAAAAGAAATCACTCACCTTCCATATTAAAAGTACAAAACACCACTAAAAGAAAAACCGCCAAGTTAAAATACTTCATTTTGAATATTAACACACGTCCGTTCTCAACTAAAGACTGGAATTAAAGAAGTCCACAAGCTTATTATAATCGTCGCTAATTTATTCCTCATTTATAATATAGTGCAAATTGTATAAAATTACATACCTACCTACATACCTCTATAAGGAAATACATAGATAATATATTATGAACTATGCGTTTGATAAACTAAGATCACTCACACACACATCCTTAGAACTAGTTCTATTAAGTGCTACCTCACACTGCTGACTATCGGCCGATAGTTGGCTGACAGTTTTCATCATCATCATCATCATCATCCTCCGAGCCTTTTTCCCAAACTATGTTGGGGTCGGCTTCCAGTCTAACCGGATTCAGCTGAGTACCAGTGCTTTACAAGAAGCGACTGCCTATCTGACCTCCTCAACCCAGTTACCCGGGCAACCCGATACCCCTTGGTTAGACTGGTGTCAGACTTACTGGCTTCTGACTACCCGTAACGACTACCAAGGATGTTCAATGACAGCCGGGACCTACAGTTTAACGTGCCATCCGAAACACAGTCATTGGTGTCTAAGATATACTTAGAAAGTACATACAAACTTAGAAAAGTTGCATTGGTACTTGCCTGACCTGGAATCGAACCCGCGCCCTCATACTCGAGAGGTTGGTTCTTTGCCCACTAGGCCACCACGACTTTTTTTTTTCAATCTATATCTAATATATATCTTCATCATCATCATCATCATCAGCCTTTTTATCGTCCCACTGCTGGGCTGCGGCCTCCTCTCACACGGAGAAGAATTGAGCGTTAATCACCACGCGTTGCTCAATGCGGGTTGGTAATGACAGACTTTATAGTCCAGGTTTCGTCGCGATGCTTTCCTTCACCTTTAATTATTGAGTCCCAGCTATACTTAGAAACTGCGTACAAGCTTTTAAAAGTTGCATTGGTATTTGCCTGGCCGGGAATAAAACATATACTCATACTTGAGAGGTTAAGAGGTTTCAAACTTTTTGGCTGGTCAAATATAGTTCGGCGGAAAAGTGGGGATCGCTTTGCGCACTGTACACTTATGGCAATAAACCAATAAATCAATTCTGCGCCGGTGAAGGTCAGGGCTCAATATCCTTGCCGATGATTATACCTGATCGTTACAATATGTGTACTACCAACCATCTCCATACTGACTCATGCATCCGATCAAACTATCGGCCGACTAAAAATTTGCAGTGTGTGAAGGCTCTTACATAAAATGTCATTTACTTTAATAACGAGCGGTTTTTCCCCCGTCAAATGTCTTTGGGAATTTTGGAAAATTTCGACATGACACGTGCAGTTTGAGCCAAACAACTTTGCAATTTCCAAAGTTAGCTTATTTTTTGAAGTGGCCAAGTCAAAGCCATACGAATAGATAGATCATAAGGTTAAGGTTGCTCCGGTCGGTCCGTAGATGGGTGCCCACCTCGTCACGACGAGTTCTGTCGTGTTTCAGAAGGCACGTTAAATTGCTGGATCACGACCGTCATTTGAACATCTTTGGCAATCATTACGGATAGTCTGAAGCCAGAAAGAGTGATAACCAGTCTTGCCAGAGGGAATCTGGTTGCCCAGGTAACTGGGTGGAGGAGTTCAGATAGGCAGTCGCTCCTTGTGGCACACTGGTACTCGGCTGCATCCGTTACGATTGGAAGCCGACCCCAACATACTTGGGAAAAGTCTAAGCAGAGGATGAGTAAAAAGTACTTATAATTACATACCAATAATAACAGAAAGATACATTGCAAAGTTAACAATTTCGAATTATTTTTTTACAACCGGTTATTTTTTAAAACGGCGACAGTTCTCATGTAAAGGGATCAGCCAACTGCGCAGGACATATTATACCTAGTGCACGAGCATTTGCGCAGACACAAGTGCACTCCATATTCCTTCACTCTCATAGCCCGATGGGATATAAAAACCGGCCAACTGCGAGTCGGACTCGCGTACGTAGGGTTCCGTACCATCCAAACTAATATTCTAGATATATATATATTTATGGATATCGAGCAAAAATGAACAAAAAAAATCACGTTTGTTGTATGGGAGCCCCCCGAAATATTTATTATATTCTAGTTTTCAGTATTTGCTGTTATAGCGGCAACAGAAATACATCATCTGTGAAAATTTCAACTCTCTAACTATCATGGTTCATGAGATACAGCCTGGTGACAGACGGACGGACGGACGGACGGACGGACAGAGGAGCGAAAACAATAAGGTCCCGTTTTACCCTTTGGGTACGGAACCCTAAAAACTGACGTTTATGTTGTCCGTGAACTTGAGCTTTAAAGACATTGTTTTCCTTATAAGGTATTTAGTAATATTAACACTTATATAATAACATGTGGTATAATTATTGTACCTACTGTGACTCAACTAATACCCTCGGGTTTCCACCACTGTTCCAAACTACTTTCCATCATCCTCCGAGCCTTTTTCCCAACTATGTTGGGGTCAGCTTCCAGTCTAACCGGATTCAGCTGAGTACCAGTGCTTTACAAGAAGCGACTGCCTATCTGACCTCCTCAACCCAGTTACCCGGGCAACCCGATACCCCTTGGTTAGACTGGTGTCAGACATACTGGCTTCTGACTACCCGTAACGACTGCCAAGGATGTTCAATGACAGCCGGGACCTACAGTTTAACGTCCCATCCGAAACACAGTCATTGGTGTCTAAGATATACTTAGAAAGTACATACAAACTTAGAAAAGTTGCATTGGTACTTGCCTGACCTGGAATCGAACCCGCGCCCTCATACTTGAGAGGCTGGTCCTTTACCCACTAGGCCACCACGACTTTTTCCAAACTACTTTCCATATCCGAGTAAAAAGTAGTCGGTACATTACCTTTCTCAGACCCTAGACATTTCCATTTAAAATGAATATAAATTAACGTCATCATCATCATCCTCCGAGCCTTTTTCCCAACTGTGTTGGGGTCGGCTTCCAGTCTAATCGGATGTAGCTGAGTACCAGTGAGTGCTTTACAAGGAGCGACTGCCCTATCTGACCCCCTCAACCCAGGCAACCCAATGCACCTTGGTTAGATTGGTGTCAGACTTCTTCAGGCTTCTGACTACCCGTAACCCCATCTACTAGCCCACTAGGCCACCACGACTTTTTACGCATATAAATTAACGTGTTAATGCAAAATATAACAATATATCGAATTGCATTTGAACTGTAGGTAAGAACTTTCTTAGTTAACCTATCAAAAAATGCTTCGAAGTATATTATCACCGCGATCGATGATATAACGCCTTATATCGTATGTGAACTTAGGTAAAATATCAAAAAACATTTCATGTTTGAATTTTCCGTTACCAGTCATCGCTTTTTAATCGAGAATATACTCTTAGGCATTTAGCTATAGAATAGTGCCTATTTACCTAGTAGTTAATAATGGACTTACTACAAAAGAAAAAAGTTAAGCAGACATTTTGAAAAACCATAAAATTGTACATTTAATTTGTCATCTGAGTTACCTGCTGGACATAATAATATGTATTCACAAGGATGTATTAAGAATTGGAAATACCTTATTATTTTCCTTGTTTGTAGGTATTATAGGTAAGCAAAAAGTAACATATTTTGCTAAGCGTTTATTAAATGCAATTAATAATCAATTATTTAATAAGGGTCCTATCAGACAGGGAGCGGCCACACGGTCAACGGTCGGTTTTCCCAACTCTATGTTGGGGTCGGCTTCCAGTCTAATCTGATGTAGCTGAGTACCAGTGCTTTACAAGGAGCGATTGCCTGTCTGACCTCCTCAACCCAGTTACCAGGGCAACCTTATACCCCTTGATAAGACTGTTTGTCAGACTTACTGGCTTCTGACTACCCGTAGCGATTGCCAAAGATGTTCAATGACAGCCGAGACCTACAATTTAACGTGCCCTCCGAAACACAATCGTTGGTCGTAGCAACTTATATGTTACTTAGTCGAAATAAAACACAACTTTTAAAATGTTTAATTTAATTTATGTTTTCCTCTCCATATGGCAGAAAACCATGCCTGTTCAATAAAAAGGCTAGTCATAATAATGATCGCGTTCGCAAGCATCTTGGCACGCGCTTAATTTTCCGAACTGGTTATCATTTCCATAACAACCCCCGAAGACAAAGAATTCACATCTTCCAGACCTTGCATTAAAGAAATACCTGCAAAATATATAGATATATAAATCTAAGTAGGTAAGTTTACATTACTTATTAAAAAAATACTATTCTTCTGCCAGCGGTTTAACCCGCAACCCGTGGGAACTACTTCCCGTACCGGGATAAAAAGTAGCCTATAGCCTTCCTCGATAAATGGGCTATCTAACACTGAAAGAAATTTTCAAATCGGACCAGTAGTTCCTGAGATTAGCGCGTTCAAACAAACAAACAAACAAACTCTTCAGCTTTATAATATTAGTATAGATAAATAAGTAACCCAAAGTAAGTAAGTTTTTTTTTTAGGGGAAATCATCAAATGACCTCTCCCGCTGTGGGTGCAGCGTGAGGGAGTGTCAGACTCTTGCTGACCAAAACCTACCATGTTCCTTCTAGAGCCCTTCATGTACCAGAGCCGCGGTAACTCTGTCAAACAATCCGTTTACTTGAACGCTTGGTGATAGTAAAATATTCCAGTCATTATTAAAACCTTTTGAAGCTTACATAAAGTCCTTTAAACCAGGATTCTGTTAGGTGACGTTTTTTTGTAAAAGTGTGAACTTTGTGAAATCTTTACTCTTCTATAATACTAATATAACAAAGAGTAAAAAAAACATGTTTGTTTATTTGTACCCTAAACGCTCCGAAACTACTGAACTGATTTGAACATTTTTTTTTTTTACTGTTAAAAGACACTCTTCCCGAGTAACAAGAGCTATATTTTATCCTGGTACGGGAAATAGTTCCCTCGGGACGCGGGTGAAACTGTGGAAAAACGGCTAATACATACCTATGATATATTGCAAGGCAAGGTCCTGCTTGCTTGGGTAGTAAGCATCTCGATTCTGAAAATAGAAAATGTTAATTTAGTTTTATACAATACTGGCGACCCGCCCCGGCTTCGCACGGTATAACAGTATTTTCGCACTATTTAATAATGGCGTCCACGGCCGATTTCAGCCACGGCGGCTGTTCCCATTAAAGGAGGTCAGCCAGCTGCGCAGGACATATTATAGTGCACGACCATTGGCGCAGACACAGGTGCACTCCCTATTCCTTCACTCTCATATCCCGATGGGACGGCAATCCGACACGACCGGAAAGAGATCAGGCGCAGGACCGACATTTACGTGCTCTCCGATGCAGGGGTGAATCAATCACTGTTGAAAAGAAGTTAGATACAATGTAATACCTTCTTTTAGGTCTATGACCGCTGTTATCTATTATAGAAGAAATGTGTCTTTTGTTAAGCTTGTAAGAAATATGGTATTCTGAAAAGTCACATAATAAATTCCACATACATTTATATTCTGTTTCACTGTTTTATCCCTTCAGGTTATGGGCCCAGGCACATGATCCTGCAAGGCGATAGCATCCTAAAACAGTGAACAGTAAATACTGCATCGTAAATAAATACTTGTTCGTAATACAAGGAAGGGACGAGCGCAGGAAGGTAAAATGGAAGATAACAAGACACCACATATCAAATTAGAAGGAGCGACAAACTGGAATGTGTGGAAATTCCAAACAAAAGTCGTGTTACGGAGCCAGGACTTACTGGATGTGGTTCTAGGAACGAGGGTGGTAATGCAGATGCGTAATTTGTGGAATAAAAATCCCTCCGCCGTCAAATGGATACTAAAAGTCTTAAAGTCTTCAAGAGAGTCCAATTATATATTTAGTTTTATAAATTCACACGTAACAAGCTTTTTACAACAACAACTGTCATTACATTTTTTCCTTAACACACTTCTATCAATTTTCCGGCTATGTACATACCTAAACCAAAGAGGTTGTACATACCATAACACTTTCCCTAATTGATGAGAAGAATTTGGTTGCCTAATGCATCCCAATCTTTTGTTGCAAATCCACGAGCCGAGGTCTGGAAACTGCCTTTCAGCCACTCATCTCTGGCTTCTCTTCCCAAGGCGTCATTCCCAAAGTAATCAGAGTCAATCAGGCCGATATAATCCTTAATCCGCTGTGGAGGTCTTAGGGTTGATCTGTCTCTCAAATTATACCTGTGAACTTCAGGTTCTATCTCTTCTTGAGCATCAATAAACTCTTCTGCTTGATCTGCTTCTGAAGCATCTTGAACATGATCTCCTGATACAGCCTCGTCATTGCTAGCTGTATTATATTCTCCCTCTAGAGCATGTTCATTAGACTCATTATCACGAGTTTCTGATTCTCTTATTGGAGAACTTATCTGCGTTGGAACATCTTCCGATAAGATCACTCCCTCTGTCTCTATCAGATCGAAATCTCCCTCTGTCTCACTGCTACCTGGTTCATTAATTGGTGGTAAATCCATTTCTTCTTGAAGACTTGGTAATGCAGTTGGGATTCTCAATTCGATGCTTGGACTAAATATGACATCTCTAGATCTTTCGGTCTTTTTTCCATTCCAGATGCGATACCCATCGTCGTTATCGTATCCAATAAGTCTGCCCTTAATAGCTTTCTTCTGTAGCTTCTTCCTTTTCTGCTTAGGAATGTGGAAGTAACATTCACTACCAATTACACGCAAGTGAGAGATCTTAGGCTTCTTGTTATGCCAAAGCTCATACGGTACTTTCCCTGCTTCCCTAGTGGGTCCAGTGCGATTGAGAACGTAAGCAGCTGTATTAATAAGCTCTGCCCACAAGGCTTGTGGAAACTCCTGTCCCGAGTGCATGTATGATCGAGCGGTTTCTACTAAAGTCCTGTTTTCTCGTTCTGCGCACCCATTTTGCTCAGGGGTGTATGGCATCGTGAGTCGCTGGATTATTCCCTGCTTGTGAAGAATATCTCGAACAGCTTTATTGTCGAACTCTCCACCATTATCGCTCAATAATGTTCTAACTATATGTCCAGCGTTTTTAGCTTCTTTTAAAAATTGACTAAGTTTGTCCTTTACTTCACTTTTGTTGCGAATGAAGAAAACGTGACGAAACGCGGAGTAATCATCCTTAAAAAGAACAAAATAGAGATGTTTGCCATAGCTTTCCGGGAATGGTCCGCATACATCAGCGTGTACCAGCTCTCCAGGCATATTAGCTCTTTCTCTCTTGCCAAACTTCAGTCGCTGTGCTTTACCATAGATGCAACCTTCACACTGTATATCACTCTCTAGATTTAGATTAATCCCCAGTTCCCTCTTAACAAGATCTTTAATGTACTTCTTGTTCTGGTGACCAAACCTCTCATGATATAACTGGAGTAAGCATGATGGATCAACAGCATTAATTTGTACAGGTTTACTCGGTAGAACTGTCTTCATCTGTAACTTATACAGTCCACCATTATGTTCCCTGTTACCTACTGCAATAACCTGACCATTAAGTTCCAATCTGCACTCTTTAGTTGTGGAAATAAATGTACTGTTTCGCAGTTTGTCCTGTGCAGCTAGCATAGATAGCAGATTCTTCGTTAGTTTTGGCACGTACCAGACATCACTTAGGGTAAGCTTCACAATTTTGCCGTTAACATTTGTTTCAACCACCACAGACCCTTTCCCTTTTGCAGGAACTACGGTGCCGTCTGCCGTCGTTACGGTGTGGTTCGACCCAAAGTCCTCATAATTTATGAATATATCTTCCCTATTGGTTACGTGAGTTGTGGCACCATTGTCCACATACCAATGTTCTGCATCTTTATCCTCAGAGCAAGTATATATCATTAGCGTAATATTCTGCACTTGCTGCTTTGTCGACGTAGACTGTGAAGGTGGTTTCTTCGGTCTGCCATCCTGGATCCACTGCTTGCAGTTCTTGATGCGGTGTCCCTTTTGTGAACAGTACCTACACCTCAAATTCTCGTCTCTGGATTTTATTTTTAGCTGCGGCTTAGAGGTAGAGGCGAGCACTTCTTCAGTCTCTTCATTATGATTACTAAGTGCCCTCTCGTACCCACAGAGTTGTGCTGTTAGTGTGTCTATGGTCCTCTCCTGTTTGTTCAACAGCATCCAGCTAGATTTGAAGTTGAAAAATTTTTCATCGAGGGAATCCAAAATTTTACAAATCAAAAACATATCTGGTAACTTCATATTAGGATCAGTTTTCAAAATTTCGGCATTCAAATTGTTCCAGATGTTCTTCAGTTTAGACATCATTGTCGACACATCCTCTGAACTATTTTTATAGCTAAAAAACTGCATGCATAACGTGTATGCTCGATCTTCAGACTGTCCATCAAATAATCTATGAAGTTCCTCCCAGACTTCCTGTGCTGTCTCGAACCTTATGACTTTCATCAGCGTCTCTTCGGTCATGTTACTGGTCATTATGAGCAGGGCGTTGCTGTCTGCCTTCCTATACTTCAATAACTCTGAGTTATAGGCCATCACTGCACCATCGCCTGTTCCTAAAATCGGCTTCCGAAGCTTTCCTTCTGCTGCCTCCATGGCGCCTTCTGTGCCACGCAACATTACGGAAACTTTATACTTCCATGTAGCCCAATTTTCACTGCCTTTGAGCTGACCGATTTGAATTTTAGTAGTAAAATTTTCCATATTGGCGGGAAAGATTTTCAGCTGGCCCGTAACCTAATGCAGATGCGTAATTTGTGGAATAAAAATCCCTCCGCCGTCAAATGGATACTAAAAGTCTTAAAGTCTTCAAGAGAGTCCAATTATATATTTAGTTTTATAAATTCACACGTAACAAGCTTTTTACAACAACAACTGTCATTACATTTTTTCCTTAACACACTTCTATCAATTTTCCGGCTATGTACATACCTAAACCAAAGAGGTTGTACATACCATAACAGGTGGCACCAAAAGAGGCGGCGGAGAAAGCTAAATGGGAGAAGCTGGATGCGAAAGCTCAAACATGGCTTGTGACAAGAATGTCGGAAAATGTGATGACGCACATCCTAACATGCAATACGTCTGCAGAAATGTGGAAGAAACTTTGTACTATTTACGAACAAACTTCCGAAACAACTGTACATATAATCCAACAACGTTTCTTTCAATATAAATATGAAGACGGAACGGACATGTCCACATTCTTATCGAAAATAGAAGAACTGAAAAATCAATTAAAGCAGATGGGAGAAAGTATTTCCGAAAAATTCATAATAACTAAGGTGTTAATGTCACTTCCAGTAAAATACCAATATTTTATATCCGCTTGGGAATCGGCGCCAGAAGACAAGCAGACTTATGACAACCTCGTTGCCAGATTACTCATAGAAGAAGAGCGATTGAGAGTCAAAGAAGAAGTGCCTCAGCAGTCGGCAGCTTTCGTCGCGAAGAAAGAGGATAGACAGAATATCAAATGCTTCAAATGTCAGAAGACAGGACATTTTCAAAGTGAATGTGGTGGACACTTTGGTGGACAGTACAATAATAGAAACAATATACCAAGAAGTGATACGCGTAATAAACCGTGGAAGAAGTGCTACTATTGTAAAAAGTCGGGACATACTAAGAATGAGTGCTGGTTCAAAATAAATAAGGATAAAAAGGCCGAAAATGCATTTGTCGTGCAGTCGAGTGAACATTATAAACAATCGCAGTGGTTAGTGGACACTGGCGCAAGCCAACATATGTGCCGCGATCGTTATCTCTTTGCTACATATTATCCGTTAACAAATAAATCCGTAATTATAGGAAACGGTCAGGCGATTTGTGCACACGGATTTGGCAGGGTGGCGCTGCAGTTCCATGACGGTCGGCAATGGATAGACACAACCATCGACAATGTGCTATACGTTCCAGAACTGAAAACAAATTTATTTTCAGTGACATGCGTGACAGCCATGTGACAGCTAAAGGATATGTCATGAAAATGAACAATAAAACGTGCAAAATTTATAAACATAATAGAGTATGTGCGGTGGGTCAAAACCGTGGTGATATGTGCTATATGAACGTAAGATATAAATGCGAAGAAGCAAACGTAACTCAGGTACAACTAACTTTGAAAGAATGGCACGAAAGGCTAGCGCATCAAAATTTTACATACGTTAAAACTTTTCTCAAAAATAATAACATTCGTTTTAGGGATAATGCAGAAGAAAAGTGCGAGGGTTGCCTACAAGGCAAAATTCATCGGCTGCCCTTCAAAACGTCTGAAACAAAGTCAACTAGGACATGCGAAATTATACATGCAGACACGTGTGGGCCTATGGAGGTACCATCAGTGGGAGGTTCCCGTTATTTTGTTGTCATGAAAGATGATTACTCAAATTACAGGTCAGTGTATTTTATTAAAGGGAAGGATGAAGTGAGAGTGTGTATTGAGAACTTCATAAACCAAGCTGAAAATATTACTAAAAATAAAATACATTATTTTCGGAGTGATAATGGAACGGAATATACAAGTAGGGCTGTGCAAGACCTTTTTGCTAAGCGAGGTATCATTCACCAAACAACAGTGCCATATACGCCCGAGCAAAACGGTAAGGCGGAAAGAGAAAACCGTACTTTGGTTGAGGCAGCGAGAACAATGCTGTGTGCAAAGGGTTTACCTAAAAAGCTATGGGCAGAGGGTATTCATACAGCAGCCTACGTATTAAATAGAACTGGAAAAAGCCATGAGCCTGAAAGAACACCGTTTGAGACATGGACAAACAAACGCTTTGATTTTAATAATTTAAAAACCTTTGGCACAGAAGTTTTCGTCCATATCCCAAAGCAAAACAGAAGAAAGTGGGACCCAAAGGGAGAAAAGGGAATAATGGTGGGGTATGGAGATAATGTAAAGGGATATAGAATATATTTTCCAAAGAAAAACAGCGTGGAAATTAGAAGGGATATAGTTTTTCTAGAACAGAATGAGAAGAAGAAAGAACAGTTGGTAATGTTGGAAATCGAAGATGTTGATCAGGATAGTACATCCAGTGAAAAGGTAAACGACATAAACCAACAGTCCAATGAAAGTGTAGAGCTGAAGGAAGCCAAACAGCCGGAGGCAATTTTAGAAGTATCTACAGATAGTGACATGAGTATGCATGTACCAGATAGTGACATGAGTATGTATGTACCATGTTCAAGTGACGAGGTCTGCAGCAGTGAAGAGGATAGAGTATTATCTCCTCGCAGAAGTACTCGTATAAGAAAACAGACCTCCTTCTACAAGTGTCACTATGTCTCCACTCAGGAAAATGAGCCCTTAACATTCCAAGAAGCCATGAAAAGGCCAGACGCTAGTAAATGGCAAGAAGCCATAAGCAGAGAACTAGAAACCCTGAAAGAAAATAATACATGGGTTGTCTGTGAAAAACCTGTGGATGCAAAGACTGTTAGGAATAAAGTTCGTTTGAAATTTATGCCCCCGTAGAGTATTGTTAATTGTTAATGTAGAAAAATGATAGGTTATTTGTCTTATGCAGCATTAGGAACTAGGCCAGATATCTGTGTAGCTGTGTCAATTTTAAGCAGGTATCAAAACAAAGCAAACAATGTGTTGTTAACAGCTCTTAAAAGAGTTATGAGATATATTAAATATACCATTAATCACAGATTAGTATATAAATGTAATAATGATATGCTAGTTGGATACTGTGATGCTAACTGGGGAGGAGATTTAAAAGACAGGAAGTCAACAAGTGGATTTTGTTTTATGTTTTCAAATTGTTTAATTTCATGGAGTTCTAAAAAACAAGTTAGTGTGAGTCTGTCTTCTACAGAATCAGAATATGTGGCAATTAGTGTAGCTGCAGCTGATGCTTGTTGGCTAATAAATTTATTAAAAGATTTTAGTATTGAGAATATTTGTCCTGTAGTATTGTTTAGTGATAATCAAAGTGCTATAATGGTTGCTAATACTGATAGCGTTAAGAGATTGAAACATATCGACATTAGATATCACTATATTAAGGAATTAATTAAGAAAGGCAAGTTAGTTTTGAAATATGTTAAAGCAGAAGATCAGACAGCCGATATTTTTACAAAAGCCTTAAATAAGAATTTATTATTTCGATTTATGAATAAGTGTGGTTTATATGAGGCTTAAGTTATGTTTATGTTTTTATGTAATGTAATGTAATGCTATGTTATATGTAGGTATTACCTTGAAGGGGGGTGTTGAAAAGAAGTTAGATACAATGTAATACCTTCTTTTAGGTCTATGACCGCTGTTATCTATTATAGAAGAAATGTGTCTTTTGTTAAGCTTGTAAGAAATATGGTATTCTGAAAAGTCACATAATAAATTCCACATACATTTATATTCTGTTTCACTGTTTTATCCCTTCAATCACCAACTTCCAGACTACGGGCTGCTTTGTGAAAGTTTAAGAAAACCCGCAAAGCGATTTCGGCCCGACCCGGGAATCGAACCCGAGACCTCGAGTACAGTCGCGCTTGCGACCGCTAGACCAACGAGGCAGTCACTATTTACTTAATATATATTATTATACCTACATATAAACCTTCCTCTTGAACCACTATATCTGATAAAAAAACCGCATGATTCCAGGCCAGGCAGGTAACAATGCAACTCTTCTAAGTTTGTTTGTGCTTTCTAAGTGTATCTTGGACACCAATGACTGTGTTTCGGAGGGCACGTTTAACTGTAGGTCCCGGCTGGCATTGAACATCCTTGGCAGTCGTTACGGGCAGCCAGAAACCAGATAGTCTGACACCAGTCTTACCGAGGGATATTGGGATGCCCAGGTAACTGGGTTGAGGAGGTCAGATGGGCAGTCGCTCCTTGTAAAACACTGGTACTCAGCTGCATCCGGTTAGACTGGAAGCCGACCCCAACATAACTAGGAAAAGGCTCGGATGATGATTATGTAAATTTGATATTAAAAGGATGAAAACCAGCAGTTTAAAAGTAAATTAAATACAACATACCGATGTATATTATTTTGGCTTCACAGAAAATAGCCAGAGTCACAATTAAAAGGAAATAAATTAACTTCATGTTTGTACTAAGTAGGTATTATTGTTGTCGTCAACGTCGAATAACTGTGGTCTTAAACTGTAGATTACAATCTTATATACTTAATCAGAATTATATAATGTAATGTACCTATTTATCAATAATAACTGTTTTTGAGAGAGAGCAATAACTGTTTTTCAGAGCTGAATCTAGATGTCTACATTTATTTATAACCGGTAAAAAAAAGAAACAAAAAATGTTGTGCACAAAGTCTCGAATTCGATTCCCGCTCGCTTTGTGGGTTGCGGAAGGTAGTTCTGCCGGAACGTAGACGGAACTGCGGGTAGAAACAGGCCTCGAGATGGTGGCGTTGTGTTGCGCACGCCTCTCTTAGTGGAGTTTGCTGTGGCCGCTGGGTGACAGCCACAGAGGGTGACGGGGCCCACCTTTGAACATCTGGCGGGCCAATACCTGTCGGGGGTGCGGAAGAATGCTTTGGCGTTTACCCGTGCCCTCGACAATAGGTAATAGAAGGCAACACTGAGTGGGTTTTTAGCCGGTAAGAGTCCGGCACACCCTCTCCACCGACCCCAGGTGGAAGGAAGTCCATGAGGATTTTCCCCCTGCCAAAAAAAATAAATAAAAAAAAGACGGAACTGCGGGTAACGGCACGGGGCTCAATTTTGTTAATTTAATAATATGTCAATTGCATATCAATTGAATCTCAATAGCAGTTTTAAGTTTTGACCATAGTAGGAATTCTGCTGCTAACGTAAGACCAATCGTTTTCCAATGACATTCCATTGGTCTAGCATAAGTCCATGGGGTAGTCTACTCAACAATCGTATTGCAATCGTAAATCAATTGCAGACAATATGTTTCATTATTGAATCACAGAAAAGGATAAAATCGTTTATTTTAAACCAATAAGTAATTGCAGAATGCCACATATGCTTCAATCGTAATTGAGTCGTGATTGAATCTCAGTTTGATATCAATCGTATGTCGCTTAAATCCAATTAGCAGACTTGAGCCCCAGTAGGTTTAATATTTAACGAAGTAACTACCTAGTTCGGCCCTGTAACTCTATCTCGAAGGACAAGAGTTATCAGTAACTTTTCAGTTATATTAATTCTCCCTAATTAACTATTTAACTACGGCTGTATATAATTCCTAGCTGTTACCCGCGGATTTACCCGCGTCCAAGAGATACCTACTTCACACATTCTGGTAAAATAATGCAAAATGTAACCAATTTTACTTAACTCAATTTTTAGGTTTCCGTACCCAAAGGGTAAAACAATAGGTGTTTTCGCTCCTCTGTCCGTCCGTCCGTCTGTCACCAGGCTGTATCTCATGTACCCTGATAGTTAGAGAGTTGAAATTTTCACAGATGATGTATTTCTGTTGTAGCTATAACAACAAATACTGAAAACATACACAACAAACGTGATGCTCATTTTTGCTCTGGTACGGAACCCTTCGTGCGCGAGTCCGACTTGCACTTGGCCGGTTTTTTACTAAGACTAAGACTTCGCTGTCCGTCCGTCGTTCTCAGGCAGGAATCTCATGAGCCGCGGTAGTGATACCGAATACAGAAAATCTACAGCTTTTTGGCGTCGTACGTATGTTTTTATTCTTTTATAATTTTACTTTAATCATCTATACTAATATTATAAAGAGGAAAACTTTGTTTGTTTGGTTGTTATGGATAAACTCACGGACGTATTTATAGCTTTGACAAGGGGGGGGGGTCCACTAGGTAAAAAAAAAAAAAACAGTTTTAGCTGCGACTAAATCTTTCACTTACAAACGCAATGTTTAGCGTTTATAAAACGCAAGTAGTCTATTCTTTTATTAGTAAGTAAATGCAAAGAAAAACATTCACATGCCTATGTAGGTATAAATGCGCGAGCGAAGCGAGCGCGGAATTTTTTTTCGGACTCATACGTAAGTAAAACGTAGCTTAAACGTACTTAACTTTTTGTTCGTTGACAAATGCAAAAACGAGGGCACATAGTTTGTGAATACGCGAGCGTAGCGAGCGGGAAATTTTTAATTATTTTTTAAGATTCAGAACTAGGGCTGCCATTTCGAATTTCGCCAAACCCGGACAAACATTTAAAAAAAACCCGGACATTTGGCGTAAATCGCACTTTTTCCCCGGACGAGTTCGATTTTTTTTAAACAAAACAAGACCTAATTTTTAATATACCATATACCTACTTAAATTCAATGAGGTGCTTCCTTACATGAAAAGTCAGGGCCGTCTCTAGCTCATGTAGTACCTAGTATTGAAAGATTGTGACTTAATTATGTATAAAAATATACAACGTATTTCGAAGGTTATAAATAAGAAAGCTCATATGGAAACTAGAGTTCCCTTCTTGTTAGTAATAGGACTTTAAAACGGCGCTACCTTTTTGATAAGTTAGACAAAAAATGTTGAAAAATACAAACAACTATAAAGTGAAGTTGTCGCGAGCGTAGCGAGCGCGAAAATTTTTGAGTTTTGGGTCACTAAAGCACCTAAACATGTACAATAAAAAAATCCGCAAAGTGAAGAAGCTGCAAGCGAAGCGAGCGCAAAATTATTTGATTATTGGGATATTAAAGTAGATAAACGTTAAATAAATAGTGTGAAGAAAAGAAGCCGCGAGCGAAGCGAGCGCGAAAATTTTTGAGTTTTGGGACACTTCGACTTCTGCAGCAAATGCTTGTCTATTTGTAATTTTACAAGGTTAAACTTCCATACAAGGCAAGCAATCTCATGTAAATTATGTTTTCAACTCGTAGTTGATGAACGCGAGGCAGGCTAGGAATGGCTTGGTTGCTGGATTTTGCGATTGTTATTGAAAAATCTGTTTGACTTCTTATCCTCTCAAATCGAGTGATCGTCCTCTGAAATCTGCTGGCCCTAGGCTTGTATGGCGTTGGCGTGGGCGCTCTGCGGCGCCTCTGAGCCCGCGGCGCGGCGCTCGGATTATTCGCATACCATGCACTTCTTGAAACCCCGCCCGGACGGTCTCCAAACGAGGACAAATCCGGGGAAACCCGGACGGATGGCAGCCCTACTCAGAACCAACATTACGTAAAATGTAGCCCAAACGTACTTGAATTTTTGTTTTTTGACAAATGCAAAGACGAGGGCATATAGTTTCTGAATACGAGAGTGAACGCATCGCGAATCGCGATACTCGCACAACAGATGATACGCTCTACCCACAGCAATAACTATCGTTTTCTACAATCGGCGCTATGCAATATATAATTATTTTTTTAGGACAAGACCAATGGGGGGGGTCCGGACCCCCTGGACCCCCCCCTTATATACGTCCATGGATAAACTCAAAAACTACTGGACCGATTTTAAATAAAAATAAAGGGCATCTGAGGCGGATGACGGGGAGTAGCGACCCCGCGGAGTAGCTATATATATCCGAGTGCTCCAGGGAGAGTATACTGTCCCCCATCTCCGGCTTGCCGGAGTGAAGCATGACGGGGCATAGGTCTTCCGCCTGGGCTTGCCTTCGTCGGCCGGTCAGAGTGGAGTCGCTAGAGCAGGGTTAGCAGCCTTGCTCGGAGGGTAGGTGCCTCGTGGTAACTGGCGAGTGGGCCGGTGATGCTGGACCCACAGGGAGCGCGTGATCTGCGTTTAAAGTCCGCCGAGGTATCCTCACCCTTCAGCCGCTCATGTACCTGTTGCCCTCTTGTTGCGATTTCGCGAATGATTGCCGGGGGCCCAGTAAGTGAGGTGGCGAGTCTCCACCTGCCATTTTTACATGTATTTAATACATTGTCATGGGCAGGTGCCATAGTTCCCGAAGTTTCTAGTCCCATTCCTAGTCCATTAGCATCCCATCACAATAGCCCAAGTAGTTTTCATCCATAGTTAGCAATAGTTCAGCACAGAACCGGGGATTGTCCTTGGGTACATTTCCTATATACAACAGGGGTAATCGTCGGTTTTGTGTCACCATTTCATTAAAGTTGTATCAAAAGGGCTTCAGCGTGTTGGCTTCGGCCCCACGTTCGCCTCCCAAAAATCCGGGACTCTACAGTCCCGTAGTTTGGTAGAGGCATACATTTATAATAATTATTATTTATTTATTGTCACAAAAACATATTTTTTCACCATTAGAAACTTAGAAAGCTATATTATCTGCGAGTAACATAGGTTATATTTTACCCCGGTACAGGCAGTAGTTCCCACAGGACGCGCTAGTGTTAAAATAAATCATACTCCGAGCCATTTTCCCAACTATGTTGAGGTCAACATCCAGTCTAACCAGATGTAACTGAGTACCAGTGTTTTACAAGCAACTGCCTATCTGACCTCCTCAACCCAGTGACCTGGGCAACCCAATATCAGAAGTCAGTAAGTCTGACACCAGTCTAACCAAGGGGTGGTTAGACTGGTGTCATACTTACTGACTTCTGAGTACCCGTAACGACAGCCACGGATGTTTAATGACAGCAGGGACCTACAGTTTAACGTTCCATCCGAAACACAGTCATTGGTGTATAAGATATACTTAGAAAGTACATACAAACTTAGAAAAGTTGCCTTGGTACTTGCCTGACCTGGAATCACAAGGATGTATTAAGAATTGTAAAAACCTTATTATTTTCCTCGTTTGTAGGTATTATAGTAAGCAAAAACTGACATGTTTTGCTATGCGTTTATTAAATGCAATTAACGATCAATTATTTAATGGGTAAATAGAATTAACCTATTAGTTTTATTGAATAAGCCATTACGAGCGATTTTATCCGCGTCCGGAACTAATTCATGCATTCGGATAATAATTACTTACAGATCTATTAACAGCTTCTTAATCATTAATAATTTATTTCAGCTACTTAATCGTTTATTTCGTTTAAACATCATCATCTGCCTAGCCTGATCCCCACTATGTTAGGATCGGCTTCCAGCCTAACCGGATACAGCTGAGTACCAGTCCTTTACAAGGAGCGATTGCCTATCTGACCTCCTCTCCCCGGTTCGCCGGGCAATCTAATACCCCTTGGTCAGACTAGTTGTCAGACCAACTGGCATCTGACTACCCGTAGCGATTGCCAAAGATGTTCAATGACAGCCGAGACCTACAATTTAACGTGCCCTCCGAAACACAATCGTTGGTCGTAGCAACTTATATGTTACTTAGTCGAAATAAAACACAACTTTTAAAATGTTTAATTTAATTTATGTTTTCCTCTCCATATGGCAGAAAACCATGCCTGTTCAATAAAAAGGCTAGTCATAATAATGATCGCGTTCGCAAGCATCTTGGCACGCGCTTAATTTTCCGAACTGGTTATCATTTCCATAACAACCCCCGAAGACAAAGAATTCACATCTTCCAGACCTTGCATTAAAGAAATACCTGCAAAATATATAGATATATAAATCTAAGTAGGTAAGTTTACATTACTTATTAAAAAAATACTATTCTTCTGCCAGCGGTTTAACCCGCAACCCGTGGGAACTACTTCCCGTACCGGGATAAAAAGTAGCCTATAGCCTTCCTCGATAAATGGGCTATCTAACACTGAAAGAAATTTTCAAATCGGACCAGTAGTTCCTGAGATTAGCGCGTTCAAACAAACAAACAAACAAACTCTTCAGCTTTATAATATTAGTATAGATAAATAAGTAACCCAAAGTAAGTAAGTTTTTTTTTTAGGGGAAATCATCAAATGACCTCTCCCGCTGTGGGTGCAGCGTGAGTGAGTGTCAGACTCTTGCTGACCAAAACCTACCATGTTCCTTCTGGAGCCCTTCGTGTACCAGAGCCGCGGTAACTCTCTCAAACAATCCGTTTACTTGAACGCTTGGTGATAGTAAAATATTCCAGTCATTATTGAAACCTTTTGAAACTTACATAAAGTCCTTTAAACCAGGATTCTGTTAGGTGACGTTTTTTTGTAAAAGTGTGAACTTTGTGAAATCTTTACTCTTCTATAATACTAATAAAACAAAGAGTAAAAAAAACATGTTTGTTTATTTGTACCCTAAACGCTCCGAAACTACTGAACTGATTTGAACATTTTTTTTTTTTACTGTTAAAAGACACTCTTCCCGAGTAACAAGAGCTATATTTTATCCTGGTACGGGAAATAGTTCCCTCGGGACGCGGGTGAAACTGTGGAAAAACGGCTAATACATACCTATGATATATTGCAAGGCAAGGTCCTGCTTGCTTGGGAAGTAAGCATCTCGATTCTGAAAATAAAAACATTAATTTAATCTATTACTAATATTAAAAAGCTGAAGAAGTTTGTTTGTTTGTTTGAACGCGCTAATCTCAGGAACTACTGATCCGATTTGAACTTTCAGTGTTAGATAGCCCATTTATCGAGGAAGGCTATAGGCTACTTTTTATCCCGGTACGGGAAGTAGTTCCCACGGGATGCGGGTGAAACCGCTGGCAGAAGCTAGTTTTATATAATACTAGCGACTCGCCCCGGCTTCGCACGGTATAACAGTATTTCCTCACTATTTAATGTATGCTATTATACATAAAAACCTTCCTCTTCAATCACTCTGTCTATTTAAAAAAAACGCATGGAAATCGTTTGCGTAGTTCTGAAGATTTAAGAGTACAAAGGGACATAGGGACAGAAAAAGCGACTTTGTTTTATACTGTGTAATGATTTGGACTAGTAAAGTCAAGAAGTCGTGGGCCTAATGGGTAAAGAACCAACCTCTCTATTATAGGTGTGTTCGATTCCAGGTCAGGCAAGTACCAATGCAACTCTTCTAAGTTTGTCTGTACTTTCTAAGTATATCTTGGACACCAATGACTGTGTTCCGAAGAGCACGTTTAACTGTAGGTCCCGGCTGTCATTTAACATCCTTGTCAGTTGTTACGGGTAGGTAGTCAGAAACCAGTAACTCTGACATGTCTTACCAAGGGTTTCTGGGTTGCCCTAGTAACTGGGTTGAAGAGGTCAGATGGGCAGTCGCTCCTTGTAAAACACTGGTACTCAGCTGCATCCGATTAGACTGGAAGCTGACCCCAACAAAACTAAGAAAAGGCTCGGGAAATGATGATGATCATGCAAATTATGATGGCTTAGTTTGATAACATAAAGGATGAAAACCCGCAGTTTAAAAGTAAAAACTACATACCGATGTATATAATTCTGGCTTCACAGGAAATAGCCAGAGTCACAATTAATAGGAAATAAATTAACTTCATGTTTGTACTAAGTAGGTATTATTGTTGTCGTCAACGTCTTATAACTGTGGGCTTAAACTGTAGATTACAATGTTATATACTTAATCAAAATTATTTAATGCTATGTACCAATTTATTTAGCAATAACAACTGTTCTTTGAGAGAAAGTAATAACGGTTTTTCAGAGCTGCATTTAGATGTCTTGAGGTACATTTATTTATAACCGGTACAAAGAAAGAAACAAAAAATGTTTCTGCTGTGCACAAAGTCTCGAATTCGATTCCCGGACGAAATCGCTTTGTGGAGTTTAGAAACTTTCACAAAGCAGCCCGGAGCCTGGAAATTGGTGATTGATTCACCCGTGCATCGGAGAGCATGTAAATGTCGGTCCTGCGCCTGATCTCTTTCCGGTCGTGTCGGATTGCCGTCCCATCGGGCTACGAGAGTGAAGGAATAGTGAGTGCACCTGTGTCTGCGCAAATGCTTGTGCACTTTAACATGTCCTGCGCAGCTGGCTGATCTCTTTATATGAAAACAGACATCATAGATTACAGATTTTCAATACGTTAAATTAAGAGCTTTAAGAAGCCAAGCATTGGACTACTAATCCTTATTCTTTACTCCTTGCTTTTATTTTATAATTGCGAATTTTACTGCTCGGTACCTAGATAGTCTTTGAGTTTTACGCTGATACATCGATCAACTTTCGATCTGGTTGTGGAAGGTAGTTCTGCCGGAACGTAGGCGGAACTGTGTGGAGCAGCCAGGGGCTCAATTCTTCCAATTTAATAATGTGTCAATTGGATATCAATTGAATCTCAATAGCAATTTTAACCATAGCAAGAATTCCGCTGCTAATATAAGATCAATCGTTTTCCAATGACTTTCCGTTGGTTTGCCATTGATCTGCCATTAGTCTATAGGGTAGTCTACTCAACAATTGTAAATCAATTACAGACAATATGATTCATTATTTAATCACAGAAAAGGATAAAAACGTTTATTAAAAACCAAAAATAGCGGAAAGCCACATATGCTTCAGTCGAAATTGAGTCGTGATTGAATCTCAGTTTGATATCAATCGTAATTCGCTTAAGACATTAGCAGACTTGAGCCCCAGTAGGTTTAATGTTTAATGAAGTAACTACCTAGTTCGGCCCTGTAACCCTATCTCGGAAGATAATAGTAATCAGTAACTTTTCGATTATATTAATTCTCCCTAATCTTATATATAAAAATCAATTGCTGTTCGTTAGTCTCGCTAAAACTCCGGAATGGCTGGACCGATTTGGCTTATTTTGGTTTTAAAATGTTTCTAGAGGTCCAGGGAAGGTTTAAACGATACGAAGTTCGCGGGGTCAGCTAGTCTTCTTATATATAAAAATCAATTGCTGTTCGTTAGTCTCACTAAAACTCCGGAATGGCTGGACTGATTTGGCTTATTTTGGTTTTAAAATGTTTGTAGAGGTCCAGGGAAGGTTTAAACGATACGAAGTTCGCGGGTTCAGCTAGTTAACTATATAACTACGGCTGTATATAATTCCTAGCTGTTACCCGCGGATTAACCCGCGCCCAAGAGGTACCTACTTCACACATTCTGGTAAAATAATACAAAGTGGTACCGGTAACCAGGGTTTAACTCAATTTTTTAGGGTTCCGTACCTAAAGGGTAAAACAGGACCATGTTACTTAGACTTCGCTGTCCGTCCGTCGTTCTTCTGTCACCAGGCAGGTATTTCATGAGCCGCGGTAGTGATACTGTATACAGAAAATCTACAACTTTTCGGCGTTGTACTCGTACATATGTTTTTATTCTTGTACTACTAGCTTTTGCCCGCGACTTCGTTCGCGTGGAATAGTGACTTCCGGCAGATTTTTGGTTTGACCAATAAATGGCGCTATATGTCCGGAACACATTTTTTTTGTAATAAAAAGTATCCTATGTCCTTTCCCAAGTTCCAAACTATGTTTGTACCAAATTTCACACAAATGGTTCAGTAGATTAGGCGTGAAGAAAAGACAGACACACAGAATTACTTTCACATTTATAATATTACTTAGTTACGATAATTTTACTTTTATCATGTTAAATTAAAACACAAGTTTCAAAAGGATTTTTTTAATAATTCATCTCATATATGAAAGAGAATAGATCTGTGCAAATAAAGGTTTGTGGTCGATCTAGCAAGCCCTTTTGCACTCCTTCCTGGTTTTGAAACGATTTTCATTTCCCCCACACCCTCCGTAGAGAAATCTTTCGCATTTATCAGTATTCCTGTTATAAGCATACCTGGGAACATATTAAAAAATATATTAATGTAATTAACTATATCTTAGACAGGTGCATGGCAAAGTCTTGATGGCCTAGTGGGCAAAGAACCAACCTCTCGAGTAAGAGGGCACGAGTTCGATTCCAGATGAGGCAAGTACCAATGCAACTTTTCTAAGTATATCTTAGACACCAATGTCTGCGTTTTGGATGGCACGTTAAACTGTAGGTCCCGGCTGTCATTGAACATCCTTGGCAGTCGTTACGGGTAGTCAGAAGCCAGTAAGTCTGACACCAGCCTAACCAAGGGGTATTGGGTGCCTGGGTAACTGGGTTGAGAGGGTCAGATAGGGCTGTCGCTCCTTGTAAAGCGCTGGTACTCAGCTACATCCGGTTAGACTGGAAGCCGACCCCAACATAGTTGGGAAAAAGGCTCGGATGATGATGATAACTATATCTTAGACAGGTGAATTGCACGTATCGTATCGAAATTTCCCAAAATTCGCAAGGACACGATTTCTAAGGTGGAAAAATCACTCGTTAGGCTGTATACAAATTAAGAAAAAATAAGATAAGAAATTAAGAAAAGGTTTAAAAGCATGAAATAGTGGGAGAAGTAAAATGGATTGTTGGGAATTTCCAAGAGTTCGGAAGGAAAAATATTAACGTGTTATAAATATTTACAATGTACGTACATTTGTATGAGGTCGACGCAATGTCCTTGGTCCATTGTTAGGAGACATCTTGCTTCTAAAAATAATAAAGTTAATAATTTGTACTTATTACAAAATTGAACGAATAAAAAAAGGTTTGGTTATAGCTTAGGTTCATGTAAAATTATTAAAAAATCTCCTCTTTACTATATGAGTATAATAGAAAGAAACATATACAATTATACATTTATATATTTATATTATTATATAATTACAGTATATCTTGGACACCAATGACTGTGTTTCGGAAGGCACGTTAAACTGTAGGTCCCGGCTGTCATTGAACATCCTTTTCAGTCGTTACGGGTAGTCAGAAGCCAGTAAGTCTGACACCAGTCTAATCAGGGCTAGGGTATGAGGTTGCCTGGGTAACTTGGTTGAGGAGTCGCTCCTTGTAAAGCACTGGTACCTACTCAGCTGAATCCGGTTAGACTGGAAGCCGACCCCAACATAGTTGGGAAAAGGCTCGGGAGATGATGATGATGAGAAGGAAACATATACATACCCATATTCATTCCCATAGCACCAAAAAAGGAAATAGCCAGAATCACAATAAAAAGGAAATAATTTAACTTCATGTTTTTCTAAGTATATTGTGTTCGTCAACGTCGTATGGGTACTTGTCGGCTTAAACTGTGAATTACAATTTTATACGCTTAATGAAAATGTAATGTATTTAGCAATAATAATTGTTTTTTAACAGAGCTGTATTTAGATATCTACATTTATTTATTACGACTCGGATACGATTCCTGGGCCGAAATCGCTTTGTGAGTTTTCTCTCTCCGGTCGTGTCTATGAGAGTGAACGAATACTGAGTGCACCTGTGGGACACAGGCTGTGTCCAAGCAAATGTTTGTGTAGTCTTCGCGTTGGGCTTTCACGACAACACTGCAACTGAAATCGAGTAAAATGAAAGGTAACTACACTGATAGTCCAGAGCAAATTTTTTGTACTTTATAATTTTTCCCCGATTGCGGAAATTTAATAAATTAGGTAACTACCAAGTTCTGTCCTGCATCTCTAACTCGGAGGCCAATAGTAATCAGTAACACTCGGTTATGTTTATAATAATCATCATATTTATATTCCCTAGTTAACTAAATACGACTGTATAATATTCGCCAGCTTTTTCCCGCGGATTTACCTGCGTTCAAGAGGGATCTACTTCACACATCAAAGCAACGTTAACTAGGATTTAAATAGGGTAACACTAATAATTATAATAGGCTAAAATACCCCACTTTTTAGGGCTCCGTACCTAAAGGGTAAAACTGGACCCTGTTACTAAGACTTCGCTGTCCCTCCGTCGTTCTTCTGTCGTCATTCTTTTTAGCATCAGATGTTCTTATTCCTTTATTATTTTACCTAAATCACGTGAAAATAAAACACAAGTTTCAAGACAACATTTTTAATAATTCATCTCATACAGGGTGTGTCGTTCACAATCACATTAAATGAAATGTGTTAAAACACTGGTTATTATAATATAAATATGTCAAAAAAAATAGAATAAAAATGTGCGAAAATTAGAACACCATATAAAAATCAGTCATTACAAACAACTGAAATTCTCCCTTGAAAACTGACAGCTGTCAACTGATCAAAACATTCGATACTCCTAACTTTATCTCTGCTTTACACATGATGTTGTAAATTATAATAACGAAAAATTACTCCTGTGGTTAAACCACCGAATGGATTAGGCTATTTTTTTTACAATTCGCCATAGAATATCATAAAGTATATGCTATAGGATTTAATGTGATTGTGAACGACACACCCGTTGTATGAGGGAGAATAGATCTGTGCAAATAAGACATTTTTTTATTTGCATGCCTCTTCACATTCTTCTAAGGTGTAGAAAAGGTTGTCATTTCCCCCACAACCTCCGTAGATAATTTTATCGCATTTTTCAGTTTTCGAGTTGAAGGCATACCTGAAAATATATTTAAAACAATATTAATGTGTAATTTGGTATGGTTTAAACCGGTGGGCTTAAAAGCATGAAACTTTGGGAGGACACAAATGAATTGTTATAGTTATAAAAATACCTTTGACGCTTCTCGTGACCAAAAGGCTGGCTATTACCTCGGACAAAGGATCAGCATGGCCATCCAACGAGGTAATGCTGCCAGCCTCATGGGTACGCTCCCAGTTGACAGCGATGGGGATGAATTTTTTAACGCGTTTTAGTTATAGTGTTTTTTTTTGTTTTACTAGAATAGTTTATTATATGTATTGTAAATATGTAAATACCTATACATGAGTGCTAAACACAATCCTTCATCCACGGGTAACAGACATCTTGGTTCTGAAAATAATAAAGTTAGTAGTAATAATTTGTACAAAATATTTAAATAATTTAACGGTCTGTTATCAGAAACGATTTTGTACCATATTTAAAGGTAGGTAGAAGAAGATTCAAGGGAGCAAAACACTTGGGAGACGAAGACACCGCCATGACAAGAAGAAAAACCCAATAAGCCAAACAAACAAAAAAATGTTTCCTCTTTATTATTTGAGTATAAGTAGAAGTAATATAAGAGTTATTCCCAATTTGTCATTAGTACCGATTGGTCACCAACTATTTTTTCCATACACCAAGTCCCAATTGGTCATTCGAGCAAAATAAATAATTTAATATTTAAATTTTGAGTTCCGATTCGTCCCCCGCATAAAATTTCACGTATCAGAGTACCGTCAGAAATAAAAGTGTTAGAAGAAATTTTAAATGAAAAACTTCGATGTAGGTAAAGGTATAGCTCTCATATAAATATAATAAAATTTACATTAAAACACAGGTGAAGATAATAACCTTATTGGTAATTATAGTTTTGAGCCGTTTGGGGTCGAAACGCTCGGACCGTGGGGCCCGAGTTCGCGGTTACTTTACAAGGACATCGCGAAAAGGCTTGTCGACGCTTCGCGTGACCAGAGGGCTGGCTTATTCTTTGGACAAAGAATTAGCATTGCCATTCAACGTGGCAATGCAGCCAGTCTTCTGGGCACGTTTCCGGAGGACAGTGATGCGGAGGAATACTTCGACGCCTGATCGATGCTCTTTTATATTATGTTTTATGTTTATATACATTTTGTATATAGTATTTTATTTTTAGTTTTGTATAAAGATAAGTAGTTTAAGTTTGTATATATGTATAGTGTGTACATTAATAATTCAATAAAAACAAGGTGAAGACAACTTGGGCATTTTATAAACCCGAAAATGTGACTCGATACTTTTTGTGTCGGTAACAAAAGTACCAGGGGCCCATAACTAGCAAAGAGATTGTATACATAAAAATGATGAATGATGGTGTAAATTGGTATGTTTATCTACAATTAGGAAAAAAACGTAAAATCCTGATACTCTTGACTGCTATACTCCTTTAAGTTATGCGGTCCTAGTACACGGTGGGCAGTTCCATGGACACTCGTTGATTGGTATATTACTCATCTGATTTATGCGATCCTGGTATTTTGGTTTTGGCCGTGCGGTGTGTGACGCCGTTGAAATCGCGATTTTATTAATAGCGTCTTGCCATATTCGGAAAAAACATAACCAAAATAAATAAAAAAAAAACATATTACAATATTGTAAAGCTTATCTTGTTGACAGTACTTTTTACAAAATAAAGTACGGATGACCAATTGGGACTAAGCAAAATAAAATATTTTATTGAATGACCAACTGGGACACGTTTTTTATGGATGCCAAATCACTAAAATGACGAATCGGGCATAACTCTAATATAAGTATATATAGTAGTTGATGATTGATACACCCGTGCATCGGAGAACATGTTAGTGTCGGTCCTGCGAATGATCTCTCTCCGGGCGTGTCGGATTGCCTTATCATCCGGCTATGAGAGTAAAGGAATAGTGAGCGCACTTGTGTCTGCGCAAATGCTCGTGCACTATAATATGTCCTGCGTAGCTGGCTGATCTCCTTAATGAGAACAGTCGCCGTGGTCGAAATCGACTGTGGACGCCATTAAATATATGTAGTAGATATACATACCCCTGGCTTCGCAGAAGGAAATAGAATAAATAGCCAGAATCACAATTGGAAGAAAATAAATGAACTTCATGTTTCTAATATGTAGTTATTATTTTTGTCGTCAACGTCTTCTAACTGTTTGCTTAAAAAACGGATTAAAATTTAGAAAAAAAATCATGTATTTAATTTAGCAATAATAATTGCTTTTCTATCAGAGCTGTATTTCGATGTCTACATTTATTTTTTATTTGCAGTTTTCCCGCTATTTCACTCGCATCTCGTGGCTACTGCCCGTAGCGGTATAAAAATATGTTACTCGAGGATAGGATAGCCTCCAAAATGTTAAAGATTTTTTTAAATCGGTTCAGGTTCAGCTTTTCAAACAAATACATATTAAACAAATAAAATACTGCTTAAAATATTAATTAAGTCATTTTTATTATTGTTTTTACATAGATTTTTAACCTGGTTTAATTTTTAAACTGGGTTTTCAAATAAATGAACTTTAATAGGTACTGCCTTTTAATTTGATACTCATATCTATGTGCGCGCCATTTTGTTTTTTTGCATTTAGTAATTTCCTCGATGAGGTGGGATGAAAAGTTACGTGTTGCACTCGAGTGCAAAGATTTTTCACCTTGTGCTCTTCTCATTCCCTCGCTATCGCTCAGGATTCTAATTATTGAAACACTCGCTACGCTCGTGTTTCAATTTTAGAATTCTTCGCTTGCTCGGTCATCAAAGTTGAGCTCGCGGTTAAAAAGCAACTTTGCACTCTTGTACAACAAATAACTATGGAATGCCGTTTATGAAGTTCGGCCCTGTAACTCTATATCTGAGGACAATAATATAATCAATAACTTTTCGGATGTATTTATGTTCAATAATTAACAATTTGACTACGGCTGTATGAAATTGCTAGCTATTTCCCGCGGATTTACCCGCGTCCAAGGCCTACTTCACACATCCTGGTAAAATACTACAGAGAGGCACCGGTAAATAGGGTAACACTAATAGGCTACGCTAAAATACTCAATTTGTTAGGGTTGCGTGCCTAAAGTGTAAAAAGTCTTAGTTTTAGTAGTATGAAGTCTTAGTAACAGGGACCTAGAGGGTAAAACAGGACCCTGTTACTAAGACTTCGCTTTCCGTTCGTCCGTCTGTTACCAGGCTGATATGAACCGTGATAGCGTAGACTGGGTAATACTGAATACTGGAAAATCATCAGATTTTTGTCATAACTCCCGGAATTTCCCGGAAATGTATTCTGTATTTCGTTTAATCTCTAATGTATTAGTTTCATTATTTTTTTGTATACCTGAAATAAATACTTCAATGTATTTTTTTTATATTACCTATATACTTACCATTTGTTATTGGGTCGCTCCTTGAAAAACACTGGTACTCAGCTGCATCCGGTTAGACTGAAAGCCAACCCCAACATAGCTGGGTAAAGACCCGGGAGATGATATTTTTGTTCATTCAATATCAAAATAAAACAAGTTTTAAAATTAAACTTTTAATTCATTATTTTTTCTATATGTTCAAGAGAGAGAGGTGTAGAGGTCTATGCAGATAAAAGTGGTCTTCTGCCTAGCAGGCCGCTTGACAAGCTTCTAAGGTATCGAAACGGTTGTCATTTCCCATACAACCGCCGTAGATAAACTGTTCACATCTTTCAGCCTCGTTGTTGTAGGCATACCTGAAAATATATAAATGTTACTTAGGTGTATCTTAGACAGACAACCTTATAAAGGTCGCGGGAAGACGCTGGATGCAGGCGCCTCCAACAGGTATCTGTGGAGATCTAAGAGGGAGACCTATGTTCAGCAGTAGACGTCCTATGGCTAAGATGATGATGATGATGAAGTGTATCTTAGACACCAATTACCTACTGATTAAAAGTGAAGGACAACACTTCAAAAGTGAAGGTCTCGAGGAAACGTAGACTATAAATAAAGTGTATAAACACACCGAACCGCATCGAGCAAGCGTGGTGATTAACGCTCAATCCTTCTCCGTGTGAGAGGAGGCCGCAGCCCAGAAGTGGGACGATAAAAAGGCTGATGATGATCATGAATTATAAGTAAGTATATAGGTTAGTAACAGGGTTGGTTGAGATCAGGTAAGGAGGCGCTCTATGTGGAACACTTGTACTCAGCTTCATCCTGTTAGACCAGCCCAAACATAGCAGGGAAAAGGCTAGGCAGATGATATATGAATACGATAGGTATAGGTACATACTTAGGCACATGTCCGTAGCAAATTCCTGGGTCCGTGGGTTGCAGACATCTTGGTTCTGAAAATAAATAAGTTTCAATTCTAATATCTATACTAATATTATAAAGAGGAAAACTTTGTTTGTTTGGTTGTAATGAATAGGCTCAAAAACTACTGCACCGTTTTTAAAAATTCCTTCACCATTCGAAAGCTACATTATCCACGAGTAACATAGGCTATATTTTATCCCGGTACGGGCAGTAGTTACCACGGGACTCGGGTAAAACCGCGGGGAAAACGGCTAGTTATTTATAAAAATTTTAATTAAGTCAATAATTTGTTTGGAATATAAAAAATAGAATATTGTCAATAACAGTTTTGTACACATATTGTTTCGTACTTTTATTTAGGCTGTCTTTATACTTGTAAGTTAGCAAAACTTATGTGTTTGAAGTTTTTATACCTACTTCCTTTTTTATTTGTAAATATATTGACAAATGTAAATATCTGTGTAATAAATAAAAGGCTTTTAACTAAAAAAAATAGGAGCACCTAAAGTAATACCAACCGCAGATTTTTTGCCACATGATCAAGCATTGCTTATAATTTTATAAATATCTACGGTAAAATGGGACAGCCTCTAATGGATTCATTATTAAGAAGGTACATGAAACCAATAATATACAATTAAGTAGTTAAAAACAAGAAATACATACCCATAGCTACACAGTAGGAAATAGCCAGAATCACAATTAGAAGAAAATATATTAATTTCATGTTTGGACGATTACTGTGGTCGTTCACTTCAACAAAACAATTTGAACTGATTACAATTTTTTACTTGATAAAGTGTTATGTATTAGGTATATTTAGCAATTGTTTTTTAACAGAGATGTATTTAGATGTCTATTACGCTTAATTTGTCACAGATTTTTCTGTAGATAAAAGTCCCCTAAGATGGGAAAAATTATTCTTTTTAATACTTTTTTAATATACATAAAGTTCCTTACGACTGTGGACGCAGGGGAAACTGTGGAAGTAGGTACTTGGATAACATTTAATCAGGTTTGTAGGTTCGGTACCAAGTTCAGCCCTGTACCAAACTCTATCTCTAAGGTCAATAATTATCAGTAACTTCTCAATGTTGCCATTATGACCCCTAGTTAACTAACTACCGCTGTATAAAATTGTTAGCCGTTTCTTGCCGATTTAGCCACGTCGAAGCAAGAAGGGCCTACCTTCACACATCCTGATAAAAAGTCAAAATCTGTAACAGAAAAGGTGCGTGGAAACCGACTGTCATGGTATGGGCATGGTATAAGTCAGACAGTCTGACAACTAGTTGCGACTACAACTACTACCTACAAGAGGTAGGTGGGTTGCCCGGGTAACTGGGTTGAGGAGATCAGACAAGCAGTCGCTCCGTGTAAAACACTGAACCAGACTGGAAGCCAACCACAATATAGGTACTTTGGTCAGGCAGATGGAGTTATTCTGATTGAGTTTAATATTTCAAAGGTGATTTTTCAATCGCTAGATAGGTAACTTTTATCTAAAGAATGTGCTAGACGTTTTGGCAGATTTTGTATCAAAAATATGTCAAACCGCTATTTAGTCCTCAAGTCCTTAGATATTAAGTCATGATTGACAAAGGGCCCTTTAGGTATCACATTAATTAATGAATTAGTCTGATACTCAGCTGCATACAGTTAGGTAGATACACTGGAAGTCTACCAAATCATTATAGGGAAAAGGCTACACAAAATTAGAACATCATCCCAGCTAACAATAAAATTGTATTGTGCAAAATTACATAACAGCAGATAATACTTATAAATAGCATTCACAACACCTATTATTTAACATCCTTATCTATTTCTAATTTTACCAACCATTGTATGATTTATTTCGGGAACAACAATTCCCCATATTCAATCAGTGCCTACCTATATAAAGTTGCATGCACAACTTTGTCAACACACAACTTCGGCTGTGACTTGGAACCTTGGAACCAAGAGCCTACGCATATGTCCAGTAACGTCATAGATATGAAAATATTGGTCGTTTCTTGTGTTTTCCTGTACTCTGTGGTTGCAGAACCCAGGTATTATACTTGGAATGGAAACGAAATGTCGGTTCAAGAGTATGTTCACAGGCCACCTAGAGAAGGAGGTATGTTACTTAAGTCTTTATGAAAAATGTTGAGGTCAATTATTAGTCCGATTAGTTAACAGTGTTTTTTGCAGAATGACTGCCTATCAGACCTCCGCAATCCGGTAAATATTCCACGTTAATGTCGGTCAGGTTGCGCCTGATTTCTCTCCAGACCTGTCTGATTTTCACCAGATCGTGTTATAAGAGGGAAGGAATACAAAGTGCATCTGTCTGCGCACAAATGCTTGTTTAATATGTCCTGCGCAGCTGGCTGATCTCTTTTTATGAGAATAATCGCCGTGATCGCCAATCGGTCAGGACGACATCACCATCAATCTTCCAGGAATCTTTGGTACAGCTTTACATGTTTTCTGAAGTACAAAGCAATATCCTGTACCTACCTTTGCTTAAAGCCCTCCAATCCATGAACTGACCACGTCAAGCAGCTCTTAACTATGAGCCAACGTACTTATCAAGACCTCAATTATTTAGGACCTAAGCACATGCTAATTTAAATTCTATATTTTTCAGAAATTCAAAACCCCTATCCGCCTCCTATGCTGACAGCAGGAGCTATGAAACAGTTTTATGAGAGACAACGTTCTCAAGGTTCTCAACCATCGTGGAGGCCCAATAGACAGAGGACTATCCGTAGACCGAGCAGACCAAGTAGACCGAATAGACCAAGTAGACCGAACAGACCCAGTAGACCGAATAGACCTAGAGGGCCTAGTAGACCTTATCGTCGCCCTCAGCCGAGATACTACAACTATGGATATCAGAGGCCGAAACCTTATGTCTTCGGGAGTCCCACATTTTACTAGTGTTCTCGCCAAAGTTGATAACTATAAGTACTTAAATGGTATTAACAGGACCAATCTAAAGTATAGTTTATTAACAAAATATGTATTATTTTTTTCAGTTTATTGCTTGTAATATGCTTTAGGGTAAAACGATAAAATGTAAGCATGGCGTCTTATCTTCCACAGAAAAGTGTATGTCACATGCTCTGTCTCCCAGTTCTGAATTTCAAACAAATATCGTCAATTTACAGTTATTACCCTACCTATTACACAGTACTAATTAAATAAATATTTTTTTATCAACAGTTTTGTTTTCGCTTTCTCCTGGGCAGAGGATTTATAAGTACCCTCCTCTCCATCCCTCCTCCATGTGTACCTTTAACTATAGCCATAGGTATTAAAGTAAATAAAAATACATAGTACAGAAAGAATGCTTTTATTTTCCATTAAAAACTATATATACAACATTATTGGCAGCACTCCTCCCGAAGTTTTCTAAAAAAATAATCCAGAGCTTACATCTTTGGAAAAAAAAAAACTAAACATCAATAATAATAATAGGTTTAAATAAAAACTCGTTAGACCCGAGACCATAGACAATGTAAACGTCAGTTTTCTTAAAAGAACTGTTTGCAATGAATTTTCACGTGTATTTTTCAAAGTTAACAGTTTTTTTAAGAAAAACTGACGTTTTTACTGTTGGTAAACTCGGACTTTAGTCTGTAGTTTTTAACAGACAAATAGATGAAAAAAAGGTCGGGTGACCAACATTAAAACTTTATCCTAAGATTTAAAATGCAATGCACAAGTTTTTTAATGTTTTCTAATTAAAAATATAATAATTAATCCCACTAGTTATCCTCTTGAAATCTATTTAAAATTTTCAAATTTTATTGCGAGTAATTTTGTCATAGCGTGTTATTGCCAATTCAAAAAATACCGAATTCAATGACCTAATCATATTAAAAAAAGCACGATATTGACGTGATTTGTACCTACTACGATAACTTAGTGCCAACTAGTCATTCAATAAATAATTTAAACAAGGGAGAGTGTTAAAATGATTGTAGACTACCAAAACACCTTTTTTACTTGAAAATAAAGCTGGCAATAAAACAAAATGGCGGATATGGTGTTGCCAACTTTTCTTGCAGGAGAAGTGTCTTTGCGACTTAAAAGCGTCTGTTTCGTTGAAATAATAAAAGTACAATAAAATCAGCTTTGAATAGAGTATATAAGCAATTTACCAAATCCTATACTTTTGTAGCCGACTGTTTTATTTTTATTAGATACAATTCTGCATGTCTCATAGAAAAGTACAGACGCCAGTAGGTCAACCGTCTCCAATCTGTCAAATTTTACCAATCGAACGTTAACCTACCACTATTGTGATAAGGTTGAAAATCTATTGAAAAAAATTGACGAATAGTCTGTACCTATAGGAGAAAAAATAAGGTAACATTAGGAAGTGAAAAGCGAATTATATAAGTAATTGAATATAAGGAACAATCCACGTTTGGTATTTTGTATAGCAGTACAGGATATATAGTATAAGGTACCCATTTATATTAAAATCACCTTAAAAACGTAGGTAGAGTCAATCAATTTCAGAAATATCTTAACCTAAATAAAGGTGCGGAGAAATAAACTAAGAAAAGCGATTTAAAAAAAAATCCTAAGAGAATTTTTGTAAGTTTCCACACAAGCTTGAATTGGGTGGACAACTCTTTTACAATAGACATCATCATCATCCTCCGAGCCTTTTCTTAACCATGTTGGGGTCGGCTTCCAGTCTAACCGGATGTAGCTGAGTACCAGTGCTTTACAAGGAGCGACTGCCCTATCGGACCCCCTCAACCCAGTTACCCGGGCAACCCAATACGTCTTGGTTAGACTGGTGACAGATTTACTGGATTCTGACTACCCGTAACGACTGCCAAGGGCTCCGAAGCTACCGAACCGATTTGAAAAATTCCTTAACTGTTGGAAACCTACTCTTCCCGAATAACATAGGCTACATTTTATCTCGGTACGGGTTCCGGGTGACACCGCGGGAAATATAGGTATAACCGGGCAGGATTATATGTTCGTTTTCCTGCCGTTTTAAGCTTGGTAGGTTTTACAAAACTGAACTTCTTGTAGTTCATGTTCCAGTTTTTAACTTTAATAGTAGGTTAAAATAAGATAATAAAAAGCATTTGATATGAAAAGATCCGCTTGTGTGAAAAAACCAGCCAATATTTCTTTACAATAAACTAAAAATACTAAATATTTCCTGCAACTTTTAAGATTAATTTTATATAGGAAAAAAATATTACGAAATATCTATTTAGAACTTTGTTTTTGTTACCAGACCGAAAAATGTTTTTTTTTTTTGTGGTTACTGAATTATTTCTCAGCTATGTAGGGTATTTACAATTTCACTATAAAAATACTGAAAAAGTGCAGGAAAATTTAAGTCTAGTATTTTTCAAAACTAAAAACTAGGAGGCGAATCCTATCCCATTAATTTTTAATTATATTGTTTCATAAATATGTTTTTTAGTATTTTTTTGGATAATACGTTTTAATATTTGGAAAAGTCTTAAGTTTGCTTAAATGTTATAATAATATATATTTTTATTAAAATAGCTATATTGACTTTGGGTGAACTCATATATTTTGGAAGAACGTATTTCTCAATTTTAGTCATAGGTACAATTTTTTTTGTGTAATTTTGTACGACAGTATATAATATTGGAAATTAAGAAAATAAAACAAACAACTGAATTGATAAACTCCACTTTGGAAAGTCGGTTAAAAAGGGGTCTTCAAAAGGAGAGAAACAAAATACTTTCAACGCGAAATTTTTTATTTCGTTTAAATAGCATTCGCGCATAATCAGAAAACATTGTTTTTATCACATTTACAATACATTTCTTGACAATATCCTGATACAACCTTCATATATAAGTAATATTTCGCCGTTTTTTAACCAGCGTCACAAAGTTGCGTGAGCATTTTATTACAATTCTTTTGCAAGACCTTTGAAGCCAAACATTGTGCATTAACTATGGATTTCAATAACCTAACCCATTTGCTTACTGAAGATAGTAGTTTGTCATAAGCCCCATACGAGTTACGTCAAATTCCTATCTCCGATAAGTAAATCAGCGGATAGAGATTGGTTATTGAAATTCACTTTTAAATTGTATGGATAATATTTGAAGCGACATTTTTGTATCTACATATTTGTTATTCAATAATGGCATATACAAATTAAAGTCACATTTTGAAAACTTTTTCAGTGTTTAAAAATATATTTTATGCTGTTTACCGCGGTTCCACTCGCGTTATGAAAAACTGCCTAGATAAAGCGTGCGGATAACATCTATCTCCAAACAAAGTTGCATCCAAATTAGTGCAGTAGTTTCACCGTTAAAGAGTAACATACAAACAAACATCATGTTTAATATAGGAAGGTTAGATAACTTGATACATTCCCTTTACGAGTCCACCCAAAATCTCCGGCTGATTATTATAAATTGTCTACACGAGCAGCAGTTTAAAACATTTCGTTTTATGCAAACCATTGAGTATTGCCAAGTATATATTTATATAAACATTATAATGTAAGCTTGGGGTCTGTAGCTTTTGTAAAATTCACCTTTTCTCTATCAAAATATCCTATTTAGATTGAGAACTGATAATCCCTAGGAGGGCACGTGTCGCCGGCGTCCCCGAATGCTACTCAGTAGCAGTCGTTGTTACAATTCCACGTCAGAGGCCGTCAGGCGGAGTTGAGAACACTCTGACACTAGGACTTGTTAGGTGATTAAGCAGTTGAACCGCTGTGTCACTTCATAATTTTATCTATTAGTCTAAGATTTGTGTTTAAGTTGGGTATTTGTGTTTCCCTCTTTTTAAAATTCAACTTTTTGGAAATGCACATACCACAGATAAACCACTATTCATTATTTCTCGTTCCTATATAATTGCCTTTCCTTATTATTGTCCCACTGCAGGGCTCTTCCCGTACAGGGAAGGATTGAGCATTAATCACCACGCTTGCTCAATGCGGGTTGGTGATTTCAGACTTTAAAGTCAAGATTTCCTCAAGATGTTTTCCTTCAGATTTACACAGTCATTGGTGTCCAAGATACACTTGGAAAGAATTAAAATGTATATTAGTACCTGCCTCACTGAGATCTATATGCATATTACTTTATGAACATGATATTATCTTCAGTCATTTTCAGATACTATTTTCAGGCAAACTTTACAAAAAGCTACAGACATTAATTATTCGTAGAAAGCTTTAGTCTACGACAATTTTTCGGGTAAGAATTGGGTTAATGTAGTTTTTAGTCCAGTTTCTTTCTTACGGAAATATTATTTCTTTATAAACCTATATTGCGAGTGATATTAAGTTAGGTGTATGTGATTTTTTATACTTTATTTATGAGTGATTTAGCAATAAGTGTATTTAATGATATTCAAAATAAAAAGAGAATTATAAAGCGTCCAAAAAAAGTGTATTGCTACAAAAATATGCTGTATTTTTTTCTTTTATAGTAATATTTTTTGTTTATATCTATTACAGTTCTGCATTTGAAATCGTGAATCCCATATTAAAAACTGGACTAAAACCTATGTAGTTATAAAATCAACTTACGTATAGACAATACAACAATATATAAGTTTACAACCATTATTTACCTGAATCGAAACGTTTATTATATCACATTTTTCGCATTATTAAGAAACCTGGCCGATTCTTTGCTTAATATTGTTTCCATATTATTATATTTATAATACAAAATTACTTTTTTTTTCATAAATACATTGACTAAGTTTGAACGTGTTTAGATAGTGGGACGACTGTGGCGCAACTGTTCGGCGATTGTTGGTCAACCATTTTTACAATTACACATAAAGTAACCTCATTTTTTGTATTATAAATTATAACTGTATTTTTATGACCCATATTTTAAAAATGAACCTTATCTACAAACCCGTCTGTCTAACCAAAACCTGCGTGAACTCAACATAAGGGCAAGTCCACACGAGACGACAAAACCCAGAGACCCAATCGTGCAAGGCACTTGAGTACAAAACGTCAGTGAGTAAGTGTTACACTCGCCGAACTTGATGGCGGCTCGGTACCATGCGCAAGTCGCTGCGCAGAAACCATTTTAAGGTATTATAGGTGGTCGGAATTGAGTTGTGAACCGCCATTGAATTTAGCGAGATTATTGGCCACTTTTACCAGTTACTGGTAGTCTCTGACAGCCTAACCATCCATCTGACGGATAAACTTTGTTTCACAGATCTCGGATGGCAGAAATTATAAGTTTAACTGGCAGATAGCATTAACTATCAGATAACTAACTGACACTTTATAGATGACCAAAATCAACCAATCAGAAGCCACGCAATCTAAACACGATCTTTGTTCATACTGGCGGTTACGTTCGGAAACTGTATTCAGTTTCAAAACGAAAATAGGTGCGAAGGCTAGAGAATTTCAACTACAATAAATTGAAATTACACAAAATTATGTACACTTACTATAATACCTAGCCTTAGGAAAGAAATTAACAAGTTTACTTTTATTACTTTCTTTTAACAAATCGCTAAAGTCTAACTAAATAAAAATTAATTAAAAAAAAGTCGGGCTGTTGACGTTTCACGCGACTTTTTCGCGCGATTTTTTTGTCGCCCAGACTTTATGAAAAAAGGAAATACATATAATATTTTTTTATACATACAAACGATATGTAGAGTTATAATAGAAAATAGGATATTCCAAATGGCATTTCTAACTAATACACTTTTTAGTTATATAATTTTTTATATTTACCTTACAAGATAAGTGGCGGTAGAAAAACTAAGTTTCTTTCAATACCATGAAAATTATACACAGCGAATTCACATTATTTTGCCCTATAATAATATTTAAAGCATGTATTAAGCTTTATATAACACTTTATAATATTTTATAAGACAGCCAAAGGGGAAAGGGGACCAATAAGAACATGATACTAATTTGAATATTTCTTGTACAAAATGTATTTCTCCTTATATTTCACACTAAATGCAAGACAACACAAACTTAAAAACTATTCGTTGAATTTACAGTATTACCATCCATTTCGAAAATTACCTAAGTCGCACGAAAAAGTCGCAGCGACTAATCGCCAGTGTGCAACAACCCTAAATGATACTATTTTTAAAATTCACAATTGTCTAACTAACGAAACCTTAAACTAACTTTTCGATACCTATACATCGTTTTGCTTTAATTTTTAATATTTTGCAATTCATTCGTCCAATCACTCAACGCTACGTCATAATATTTTTGTTTTGTATTTTTTTATAATTTTTAACACCTAATCAGAATTATTCATAAGAATCGTCATTTACATAATGTAAGCTTTTGTATCGTAGAGCATCGATATCTATAATATAATAATTTATCGACACTTCAACAATGCGGGAAGCAGTGACATTGACAGATGACAGATGACGTCATCGATCATTGTCTCTGGTAAATTCCATTTTCAAATCCGCCGATGTGACTGCTTCCCCATCGTACGATTAGTCTTGGGCCAGCCAGAAATAGGAAAAATACTATAAAAATCTAGACAGGCCCTAATACCTACAAAATATACACTTACATATAAAATCATCTTTAAAAAAAAAATCTCACCATTTTACAAACAACAGTCACTTGCGACAGTCAACCGGAAAGTTACTGTTTTTTGTCAGTTTTATTTTTCATTTACATATTTTTTTTTATTTGTGTAACCACCGGTTGGCTGTCGGTTTAATGTCGAAAACTGTTAAATCAGTGTCGTATTACGCTGATAATAATTTTAAGTATTTTATGTTTAACAGCATTTACATGTTTAAAGAAATAAAATCGAAAAAAATAAATGAAAAATCCCTCCCATTTTAACGATACCTGTCATTATTTTGTACAAAATCACTACTTAAAAAAGAAAAAAGATTACCGGTTAAATACGACACTGAAATAATAAATATTTCAAGCCCAATCATCCCTGCAGGGTGGGTATCGGCGTCAGATGCCGTTTTATTAGTACAGCTAGCAACCCCGCACCTAAAACCCGCCATTTTTTTAATCTAGCAACACAATTTTGGCTCCAAAAGAAATCAATCAGTCTGTTAAACACACGCAATTTATATACAAAGTGCTTTATTTTTTTTAATTTACAAGTGATCAGTGACTGTTACACCACAGTTTAAATATATTGTAAACGGTTGTGAAGCTACGTTCTAACGTTCGTAACAATGTCACTCACACACGCATGTGCTCGATGCACGACACTCAGTACTGACAAGCACTGGTAGCGCCGGTTAAAAGCTCGTCGATACACATGCGTGTGTGAGCGAAATTTTTACGAACGCTAGACGGTAGCTTCACAACTGTAGTACAAGTTTACACTGTGGTAAGGTAACGTCACACATTCGAATTTTAAACAAAATCGAGCCAAAATCGCGCGCTCAAAAAACAAAAGAAGAGAAAAAAATCAGTTAAACAGTGAAAAAAAGGTTTTAAACTGTAGTTACACTACACTACTGAGGTCCGATAGTTGTTTTCTTGAGGAACGTCGACACACGCAGCGCTGGCGGGGTTGTGACGTCACTTGTGACCGTTCCCCAGCGATTGTTCGACGACCTGCAAACCGTACGACGATTTGAGCGCACAGCCGTGTGTCGTCGTTTCCCAATGAGGCTGCAAGGGCTACGCACAGCGATGGGACTGTATTAAAATATTAACTTAAACTAACTTTAAACCAAATTGGTCGTACAAAAAAAAAGCTAAGAAAGGAAAATGATATAGAGAGAAAAAATCCCACCGCTGCGTGCTCTATTTACACATTTACATCTCGGGTTTTTAAATGAATTTTGATTTAAATTCATTTACTAAACCGAATTGTTATGTGCCTCCCGCCACCAGGGTTTTTAAAAAGCGAGGGTTCCCAGCGAATAATGTGCGTTTGCAACCCAGAATAGACTTTTTTAATAAAGAAATTGTACGCAATTTCTTTGTTGAAAAAGTCCTGAGCCCCAGGAGTCACGATATACACAGCTGCGCGCAAGCTATCATTTAGCTGTTACATTTAAACATCGAATGGTTTTCAACTAATTTTAATCGTACTATAATGAGATAAACTGAAAATCGTTTGCGCAACAATGCGCAAAGTAAACGATTGTTGCGCAAAGTGCAATGATTGTTGCGCAACGGTGAAAAATGTTTGCGCAATAGTCAGACTTATCCCATCATAGCACGAGACAAAAATAGTTGAAAACCAAAAACAAAATGGCCGTCAGACATTGTCAAATGTTGTTCAGTCTTTCGGCTGAAAAGGACAACAACCACAGAAATGTCATCATCTATAAAAAAAAGTTACACAGAAAATTACTCAAGACATTTCATTCACATGGTAAAAAAAATGTACACAAAATGGACACATCTCTAATTTCACTATAAAAAAGAACAGTAAAAATCAAAAAATGTCACGTCATAAAAAAATAACAGAAATTAGAGACTATTATTGATAAAAAAGCAAAAAAAAAAGAAACAAAGGAAATTATATTTTTATTATAAAAATACTAAAACAAAATATAACAGCTAAATAATAAATGAAACGGTGCTTTTTGACAGATCAGTGAAATGTTGGCGCCATTCTTTTTGTCATCACGCGTCCAAAGGTTGAAACAATTGAATGTCTTGCTGTAGATTTCTATAACATATCCATCGTCTATTCTGTGATTCGAGATATACATTTGAAACATTGGTATATGGAGAACTAATATCAAAATGTAATCTCTAATCGGCAGTACACATGTAGATACGTTATAGAAATCGATAAATTTTATCACACGAGCAATGACAAAAAAATGGCGTCGATGTCCAAGCCACATCGTCATGCATATAACAATTAATTTTGTTATTGTATCATATTTAAAAACATTATTCACTACATCCGGATAGCACATATTTTTTTAGTAGGAATATTTCTATTTCAAATTACTGGTACCTATCCAGAGGTAGTGAAAGTAATAATTATATTATTTCAATGTTGATATTTTGTTAAGGCTTCAGTAAAGTCTGAATGTATTTTAATGATATGCACTTAAGAAAGAACAACGAAATAAAAACCTTTTCAATATAATTATGAGAAAAAAAAAGTAAGTAAAAAATTTTGTATTTTTTATTTACAAGAAAAAAAAAATAAGTATGAAAAATACACGCGGTCGAATCGAGGACACTTTTTTAAGGTCAGTTAAAAACCAGATTGGAAAAGAAAAGTTATTTAGAACAAGTTTTCATTGCGTTGTCCTTTCCACGGCCAAAAACAGTTTATAAATTGTACTGTTTTTTTTTTCTTTATCAATACTGGTGAAATCTTGTTAGAATGACACCTTCACCATTTCAATGCAAGACAAAAATAAACTATTCATCGGTAATTTTGTTTAAAAATACAAAGAATGTTCACAAAAGCCTTTTCAAATAAATTGCAACATTTCGTCAGCTATGTTTTTTTAAAATAAAAGTTAAAATTGTGTACTGGTATTTTAATTTTTTTAAATAAAATGCAAAACTCGTCAAATTACGAAATCATACTTTTTAATTAAATAAAATCGTTTTGAAAACATAATAAATTCGTTAGATTCAACTTATGCAAACAGTTATGCTAGTTCACAATTATTATATTTATGAAATTCGTAAAGTATGGTAATCTCAGTATTTCTATGTTAAGACATAATTCGACACAGAATATAAATATAAAACAAAACATTTGCATTGATTTTCTGTTAATTCACAACTTTTTTCTGTTTAAATTGATTTTTTGTTAAACTTTTTTCTTGATTTAAAATAATTTTGTATTTATTGGTGTTGAATTACGGCTGAACTTTTGATATAAAAATTAAAAAATCTATATAAAAATAAATCAATATGTACCGTCAATATTATATGTCAATTTTGTCTAATTAGATTAGAAAAAAAATATATTTTTATTAAAAAATTAATAAAAACACCATGTACTTATAATATTGCCAATATTCACATAAATTGCACGCCGAATGTAATAAAACGATTATAATCAACAAAATGCAATCGAAATGCAAATTTTCTAAAAACTAAAATATATAAAAAATAAACTACTAAATTAGCCTCTAAAAACTTAAAAATAGTGATAATGTGAGGATTTTTTATATATTTTAGTTTCTAGAAAATTCGAAAAAATATTGACACATAATTTTTTTGAGAAAATCATAACTTATATTTTTTATATAACTACAATAAACTATGAACATACAAAATTAAGGTAGATATTTCTTGTCATAATTAAATATCATGAACAAGTAATTAAGTACTTTCGTTTTGGAAAATGTTAAAAAAAAAAACTATTCCTATTTTAGCAAAATGGTAACAACAATGGCACCATAATCAGATGTTTCGTATTTTTATTTTAAACACTTAAAAAAATATGTAATATACAATTGTTTTCATAGATAGTAGAAGAGTTGGTTTAAAAAAAGTTAAAAATAGTTTGTATCAAAGACTGCCATAGGAGCTTTTTAAAAGTAATTGACAAAAGGTTTTTTTTTTCTTTTTTTTAATAATAAATCTAAGAAAACATTTGTATAAAAATAGCAATTCCATAATACTATTTCGCTTCGAAATAAAAAGCTTAAGTTTTAAGGAACATTAAGGATAAACCCTGTAACATTTTTTTTTTACTTTTTGATCATTTTTGAGCAAGCATTTATTTTTATTTACATTTTTTACAACTTAAAATTAGAAAATATTAATTAACAAGTCAACTTTAAGCTTAACGAAAATCGATTTTTAACTAAAAACATAATTAAAGCTGAAATGGTAATGTGTTCAGATAGTCGCTTACTTATTTATTTTCGAGTCAGCAACTTTGTAAACCACTTAATAAATAACAGTTATGAAATAAATATATTTTTAGAAAACTATACTCTTTAGAAAAAATAACCATAATAAAGAAAATTTTAGAGCAATAGAAATCTATAGAAATAAATAATTATCAAAGTAAAAAAATAGAAGTCCCTTTTTGGAATGCTACATTAAAAAATCACTTTTAACATTAAGTACATACATATATGTATATATTTTTAGTCTTAAGATTAAATAAAAATATCACAAAATGTGATGTATCTACTATAAGAGTCAAAAATTGTAAATATATTTATTATGAGTAGTATATGGTATATATTTTATAAATATATTAGCTGTCAAATTATACTGGGTGGCCGGTAATTAAGGACCGACACTTGAACGTGTTATAGTACTCATAATTTCAACAAACTTTCCCAATTTTTTTTTTTTATCATATTGTGATAAAACTAATAACTATGTATATACAAAACTTTCTTTGGAAAAGTTGGTAATAATCATGGGTAAAATTAAAATAACGTGTTCAAGTATCAATCACTATTTACCAGTCAACCTATATATAATAGCAATAAACTATATTTCTATAAAACAGTGATAAACATTTACAGTATAGATAAGTTTTTTTATATAATTTGTCAAACATTTTTAGAAGAACAAAGTTTTTTTGGATATGTTCTTTATAAAATTGGTATAACTATTAAATAATTTGAATCATATTTTAAGACAAATAGTACTAGAATTACGTTCGTATAAAAAATACTAAAAAGTGCATTGAGTTTGAAGAATATCATCATCTGCCTAGCCTTTTCCCAACCATGTTGGGGTCGGCTTCCAGTCTAACCGGATGCAGCTGAGTACCAGTGCTTTACAAGGAGCGGCTGCCTGTCTGACCTCCTCAACCCAGTCACCCGGGCAACCCAATACCCCTTGGTAAGACTGGCTGTTAGACTTACTGGCTTTCGACTACCCGTAACGACTGCCTCAATGACAGTATATATAAAATATATAGTAGATATTTTTGTGATTCTTTATGTTGTTCCCCTAAAAACGCTTGACAGTGTAAATATATATTTTTAAGCGCCCTGTAAAAGTGGTACAGTCCTATATAATTTGTACATAAGCTACAAAAGCTCGACGACATTGTATACATAGTTTTTGCATTTTATTATGTATATTGTAAATAGTTTTATAAATTCTAGTAGCTATTTTGGCAAATATGTTCCTTCTTTTTTGACAAACACTGTAACCATAGCTCAGACAAAGCGATCGTAATTTCCAATATTTTTAAGGTTTCTTCAAATAGTGCAAGTATTAAAAACTATATTTTATATGTCTGTTTGTCGCAAAAACGAACACCAAAACAGCTGCACTACTTTTAATGATATTTTTGTAGTCTTAGCTATGGTCACAGTAGTTCAAAACGTAAATATCCTCAATAGCATAAGTTGAATATGAAAAAACATTCAATATAAACATTTCTCAGTACTTCTATAAAAGCTACCATTTAGTAGAATTACTATATACTATACACAGTCTCATATTAGACCGACAATATCTTAAATCTACCAATTCCCATAGTAAAAACACAACATTTGAAACACCATGCGAATACAACAATATGTATAGAAAATTCAATCTTGCATCTGAAAATTTATCGTCAGATATGTTACGAAACTACCACAATATAGAAAAATACAGTATTTTTTGTATATTTTAAGTGTTTTTTTTTTCTCCGTTAATAAGTACTATTTTCTTTTGATTTTGTTATAGTTCTTTTTAAATTTAAATAAAAACAAGTAGTGTACCAACACATCTGACTACAAACAGCTCAACACATATAAACAGTCAAAATATTTAACTAGCAATGACTACTTAAAAGGTACTAGTTTGTGGCACTATTCTGGGGGCGGTGGCGGCACGGGCGGGGGCGGCATGGCGGGCAGGGGCGGCTGCGCGGCCGGGGGCTGGGGGCCCGGGGGCCTGGGACCCGGGGGCCTGGGACCCGGCACGCAGGCCCCCGGGTACATGAACCCTTCCATGCCGTAGTAATAGCCGTCCATACCGATGCCGTAATACAGCGGCGGGGGCGGTTGCACCATGTAGTAGGGTAAGGGCTGTCTGTAAGGGACGGGAACATTCCAGTTGCCTACCTTGGGGTGGTGGGGAGCTCCGTTGTGTCGCGGCAGCTTGTGCGGCGGCGCGGGCGGCTCCTGCGCCGCGCTGCGCTTGCGGGTGGACGCGTCGAGCACGTCGCGAGATATCTTGATCTTCAGGCTCGACGGCTGCGGCTGCGGCGGCAGCGGCGGCGCCGCCAACCTATCCTTAGGAATCTTAATCTTAAGACCGGGACTAGTCGACAACTTCTCTTTAGGTATCGTTATCCTCAGAGCCCCGTCCTGCTGCGGCGGTTCGACCGGCTGAGGGGGAGGACTCTCTTTCCTCTTCTCTTTGTCCTTTTTGTGTTTCTTTCGCTCCTCCTTCGATTTGTCCCGGTCTTTGTGTTTGTGTTTGTCTTTTTTCTTCTTTTCCTTCTTATGCCTGTGTTCGGGCACTTCTTCTACGGGGGGAGGGGGTTCGACGGCCGCGGGGGCAGGCAGGACGGGCGCGGGAGGGGGCTCGGCGGGCGGCTCGCGCTTCACCTCGGGAGACTTGCGTTCTGTCGCCACCGTTATAGGCGCTGGTTTGGCTAAACTTTCCTTTAAAAGATTCGATACTAGTGTAGGATCAGTTTCGATGCCGTTAACAGGCCTAGTGGGCAGTTCAGGTTTCCGTTCTGGAGCCCTGGTTTTGATCGCCGTGCCCCTCTGCGAGTCGCGTATAACATTCTCGTACCCGGGTGTGTCCTCAATCTTTTTGACGACGGGCACTAGTTCTGGCTCGGAACTGGACGAAGGCAGCCGTTGTCTCGGCTGCTTCGGCATTTCTTTAGAGGGAGGAGAGGAGAATGGGGACAGTATCGCCGGCGGTTGCATTTCTCTGATGGCCGCTGTGGGGTCCGGCCGCTTTCTGTGCGGGCTGGGCGGCCTCTGCTCTTGTGTTTGTACGGGAGGTTGAGGTACTTGCGGCGCGGGGGGCGGGGTGGGCCTGACCTCGGGCTTGGGTCGGTGCGGAGGAGGCTGCTGGGGCTGCGGCCTCCTGGGAGCCGCCGCAGCCGCCGCGGTGGGAGTGGTCGCATTCTCAGGCGAGAATAACGAAGGTGGCCTCGTCCTTTGAGGAACCACTTCGGGTTGAGATGCGGGGGGCGGATGAGTAGGTGCTGGCGTGTTGGTAGTGGATGTAGACGGACCGGGGATGGGCGGCCTGTGATGCCTGTGGTCGTGAGGCGGTTTGGGATGGTGGGACTTGTGTGGAGGCCAGGGATGATGCTGTTTGTGGTGACCATGTTGACTGGAAGGTCTCTGGTGGTGGGGCGGGGCCTGGGCATTGGGCCTGGGCTGCGGGGCGCCGGGCCTGGCTTGTTGCTGCTGTTGCATGGCCTGTTGCCGCCTCTCCCTCTCTTCCCGCCTCTCTCGTTCTTCCCTCTCTCCCCGTTGTCTGTATAGGTTGTAGTCTATCTTCTGTGGTTGTGGTTGGGGTGGCGCGGCTGTAGTGGCTGGCACGTAGCCACCCGGGACAGGTTGGCGTCGCCTCTCCCGTTCATATTCTGCACCAAATAAAAGATAATTATTACTATGTCTCATAGTGTAAAAACGACTGCCTAGATCCAGACTTGTAAATACATAAGCTTTGAATAATGATCTGAAAATTAGTCGTAACATTTTCTAGGCCAATCCATTGCAAGTGCAAAAACTCGGAGGATCGCGTCATGACGAGATGGTCACGCATACACGGACCGACCGCGCCAAGCGTTGCTTAACCTTATATGATCGATCGACTTGTGCGGCTGTTACTTTGCCACGAGCTATATATCTGTACTTTCTCTTATACAGAATTTACAAAGTTCTCTCTTTTATGTAGAACTCGCTTCGTCCCGTGCCGTATTCGTGCCGTATTCGTGCCGAATGGTGACAAAAACTATCCTAGATTCTTCTCTGCGGAGTCTAAGCTACCTCCCCAATAATTTTCCGCTTCATCGGCTGGCCGTTCACGTTGGCGTGACCGACGGAAATAGGGATTCATTTGATATTATACAGATTTTATTACAAAATAATGAAATAACACATACCTTTGTCGAAGGACTTGTCGATCTCATCGGCACTGGACGGCGGGTGCTTCTTGTCGAAAGGCGAGTTGGCGACGCCTGAGCCCGATGCGTTTGGCAACGAGTGTGGAGAACTGCCATCCGCTGTGAGAATTAATATAAATTATTAAGTATAAAACTGAAGAATTGAGTTTTATCATAAGAGAATGCAAAATATGTTAATGTTGGAATATATATTTTTTCTTTTAAAGGAAAATCGTTGATCTAGTGGCAGTTTTCTTTTGAAGTATAAAAAAGCTTACGGAATAAGTGAACAAGGAAATACGTAACATAAATGGATGAATTAATAAAAAAAACACAATTTGGCATAACTTTCTACGGGACATTCATAAAATATTAGAAACCACTCTAGATACAAAAAGCTGTTTCTTACGGTTTGTTATATTCACGTCCCAGGGGAAATTTTTCTCATACCCAGATAAAATATTACCTATGTCATCCACGGATAATGTACCTTCCCCAGTGAAATAATTTTTCAAATCTGAACCTATTTACTCCGATCAAATCTGAATCAATGTAGTTCTGAATGGTACAATCAGAACAACAAAAAAATCTTTCCTCTTAATAATATAATAGCTGAAGATATACACAGGTAACTCACCAGCTTTAACATTCATCATCTTCCTCTTGAGCCTCGAGGGGCACTTCTCGAAGATGAGCAGGAACTCGGCCGTCAACTTCTCCAGTAGCTCCGTGGTCACCGACCGGTCTACGTAGGAGAACCAATGACGACCCTCGTTCGACTGCGGTATCTGAGCATAGCGTTGTAGGTTCAGACTGAAGTTTCAGGTTATAAGAATTGTTATGTACTAGATTTTGACTGGGAATTCGTCAGCATCTCACGGAAGTACGTCTGAAGCCAGGATATAAAGACCATCTCGATGGCACCACTTATAAACTGCAGAATAGACCGGGAGAGTAACCATGGCTCTGGTAATAAAAGGGCTCCTAAAGGAACAAAGGTGGGTTTTTGACAGTGAAGATAAGGACACTCCCTCGGAGAGGTCATCTGACTCGGATGACATATCTCGGTGGCTAATTTCATCTTAAGTGGTTCAAAGGTACCTTAAAAACGTAAAAAACAAACTCACTACTATATACTTCTCCAAAGTTAGACATTGACGCCTTGCGTTTGCGCAGTTTTCTCAATATTATTGATTTTTGAATATGGTGAAATCACTAGAGTAGCCAACTTAGGACCACATGCTCATACACACACGGCCATAAACTTACATGATAATTATACAAAACTTTCAGAGGTTGACTCACCGCCCAATTACTCCATTTCGATGCCAAATGTATGCAGAAACAGGCGACCACCGTAGGCCTATACTGAAGGCACATCGTAGTCAAGTGTAGACTGTTCGACGCCATGAAATACGATGTCTGTGCTAGATCCTTCGGGGCTGCGGATGAAGATATTGCTAATGATAATAAAGACCTATGTGTTAGCGAAATAAAATGATTTTCAATCTTATTTCTTGGGCTTTAAGTAGTAATATGGTTTAACACACTTGACGTTTGCTTGGTATAGAAGAAAATTAGATGATATATTTAGTTTTGAATTTCCCAAATCTGTTTCTTCTATCGGGACAATCGGAATGGAATAGAGGCACAGCTATATAAGTTTTAGGTTAAAATTGTACATACATAGCTTTAATTAGGGGCTGAAAAAGTAAGTGAATAAAGTTCATTACGATATGCTTTTTGCTTCCATTCCATTCCGTGGCCTGTTGAACCTCAAAGTTTAATTTAATAAATCATGTAGGGCGTACTATAAAGGATGATTAAATACATAATAAGTTTTCTGTATTCATAATTCTTTCAATTAAAGCCCAAGAAACAAGGCGATTATTATTGCTTATAATATTCAAAGGAAACAATTCAATTAACAAGCTTTTTAATGGATTTAGGGAATAAAGCGATTTGCTACATTATTAGAACACAGTTTTGACGCAATCTAAATTGATATTCGCTTAATACAGCGGTATATAACAAAACGCATCAGTAGTCTGGATGATATGATGACAATAAAATAAGATTGACCGTTTATTGACTGGTATGGAATATAATTGCTGGGTAAAGAGACATAGTATACGAGATTGCAAGCAACTATTTTTGTAATTTAAAATAGTAATTTATGAAAGATTTTTTAATCAATAAAGATGTCACTTAGACGGACTTATACAGACCAACGAATAAGAACTGTAAATGTTCTCATTATTGATACTGAACCAAATATTTAAATAAATACTCCTTCCCTTCTCATAAGTTTAGCATAGTTCACCAAAGAACTGAAAATTTCGAACAAACTTCATGCATTCCAAAGGGCAATGTCTCACTAACAACACAAAACAGTCAAGGCCAATCCTATTTTTAATATTTTCTCATAACTACGCTAAGAATCGTCACTCATTTTATCACTAGTTTTTGTAGGAAACGGCGCCAGTTAACACCTTCATAATTGGCAGAATGTCAACAGTTTTAGGCGCATGAGTTGAGAATTTTCCTTTGAAAATGTTTATTTTGTTTTTGGCATATGGTTTTGGGGGTTTCTTACAATCAAAGATTCATCACTATCAGCCTTATTATTGTCCCACTGCTGGGCTGCGGCCTCTTCTCATACAGAGAAGGATTGAGCGTTAATCACCACGCTTGCTCAAGGCGGATTGGTGATTTCAGGGTATTGTAGTAAATAGGTACACTCTCGGCGGTATATAAGTATACTCTTTTTTTCGTTCGCTCACTATCTAACCCACTTAATGGTAAGCGACGATATAATGTCGGGACACCTTTTTCACACACGGTCGGTTAGCCCCATGGTAAGTTATTAATTAACTTGTGTTATGGGTGCTATCGCAACTGATAAACTACATATAGCTACATATATACATATTTATAAATTCATATTGTAACACCCAGACCACGGCCCAACAAGCATGCTCATCACACAAATGTCAACCGAACCGGCAATCGAACCCGGGACCTCAGGTCCGACAGTCCGGCATGGTGACCATTGCGCCATCGAGGTCGTCAAATCATCGAGGTCGTCACCATATGGTCTCAAACTTACATAAACATAGTTCAAAATGAGTGACAAATCTTTATAAGCAATTTTTTTTTACTCTGACAAGGGTAACAAATTCAAGTAAAATTCTGACTAAAATGGGCGGCATATTACATGGCAGTGCGAACGCAATCATGAAGTATGGTGACCATAATATACGACAAAACATGGACGTGATTAGGAATGACACACAAACGCAAATTTTCTGTTTTATAACATACCTGATGCATATTTTCTTATGTAGTAGTGTGTATACATTGCCTGTTGAATCGCGGCTTATTTTTTTGCCTCCGGACAAGTTCGGTGCGGCTAACGGGACGGTCCCGGTTTTGTTTCGTTTTTTGTACAACGTGTGGCTTCCATACTTGAAGATACTTTGATACTTGTAAGTTAATAATTTTGTTTTTAAACGTGTAGTGTAAAATTTTCGTTTGGATTTTTGGTAAGAGAGTAGTCGTTAAAATTGGTTTACAAAAATTTACAGGGTGAGAATATTTTTAATTCTTTATTTTGTGTCTTGGATTGAGGTGATTAATATTTTTGTGTCAGAAGATGTAGTTTTAGTGTATTAAGTAAAGTGTTCGAAGAAATTTTGAACAGAATAGAGGGAAAATTAATAATATGATTTTTTTTCCTGAAAAATATTTTATTTTCTTTTGTCTTTTTACATATTTTTTTATATCGCATTTTACTTTTAACAATCAAAATCATCAAGGAATGGAAGTCAAACGCTGCATTTTTTAAATAAATAATATAATACATTATACCATGTCATGTAATTGTTTTTATACAAAATATGTCCAATACATACAAAATTTCCTAAAATCACTTCAAAAAATAATTATACGGATGCCATTTCTACAATAACAATTTATTTCACAATATTTCACAACTTTGTTTAATATTGGCGAAATAAATTAAATGGTAAAAAAGGGTCATCCGTGAACCAATTTTTGTGAGTGCAACTGTCACTGTGCTTTTCAAGCTTACAATAAATTTACAATAAACAATTACATAACAGCCAAAAAAAAATAAACATAAATAAATAAATAAACAAAAAAAAACCGCCAACAAAACAAGAACCCGGTCCGAACCGAACCACGGCCGCTTCAAAACCGAACCATCCACGACTAAGTCGCAGTCGCAAGTCGCATATCACAAGTCGTCCGACCCGCGTCGGTCGCACGTCACGTCACCGTACACAATGTTAGGACGCATGTCTCACCTTTGACAAGGTGACATGTGCGAACAACGTGCGTGTGGGGATGGTCGATAGCAACATCGAACCCTAAGGTCTGTAGGAGGACATTCTCGTTGAATACTAGGTCCTGCGCCTGGAAAAGGAAATGTTTCGTGTTAGGAGATTTTGTGGTCACCCTAGTAACTTTACATTTAAAAAAAATAAACACAAAAAATTTTGTTGTAACTCTCTTAACTTTAAAATAGATATTTAAAAAAGAATATGTTTGAGCAACAAAAAATAATTTATAAGTCGACAATCTATGAATATTAGGTTATACCGGTAGTCAAAAATAAAAAAGGAAGATTCTAAATACTAAGAAAGCTAAGGAATTGGCAACTATTGCTTTCAGGCCACTTGACAAGTCATGATTTTTACAAAGTTTTACAATAATTCAGGTTTTCTGATCCTTAATGACTGTCTGTCGTGCTGCCAGCCAATACTAAATCAGACAAATTTAAATGAATTTTGGTACACATAGGCTAACCCAGAAACTAAGAAAGGCCTTTTATCCGGCGGCCGGGAGTAGTTCCCTTGATTCACAGGTGTAACCGCTTGGAACAACTATACCTACATAATATAACCTATATTGACGTCACAACGTCTTGTCTATCCTACTAATATTATAAACGCGAAAGTTTGTATGTATGGATGTATGGATGTTTGTTACTCTTTCACGCAAAAACTACTGAATGGATTTGAATGAAACTTTACAATAATATAGCTTATACATCAGAATAACACATAGGCTACAATTTGTAAACATATTGTTCGAAATACTAAACCTGCGCAGACGAAGTCGCGGGCACCAGCTAGTAGTACATTAAATCGATTGTAAAATAACACCGATCGGACCATTACAGTCTAAGTACGGATAGACACGAATACGACATTGTATAATACTGGCTTCCCATATGACGCGTATAAAAACTTTCAGAAGTACTGGTTGACACGCAATGTTCTAGATTTTTTCGTGTTTCTGGCAATTTGGAGTGGTTAGGTCATCATTTTGATGGGTAATTGTAGAAAATTTAATACTCGTAAGAAGAAATGGTATTATTGCAGAACAATGTAAAAGTGCCAGAGACCTCTTTGTAGCTCCGCTTGGCGCTGAAGGATTACTTTTATTGGTCGTTAGAGACCGAATTCGAACTGCATGCGAATTGTAGGATATTTGTATTGAGAAAGATGGTCTGCTCAAGGTGGTCCGACCGATAACAGACATGCTTTAAAACAACCGATCAATCTCATTGGTTGGCTCAAAACTGCATCCGGGGACTCCCCGCTTGCTTGACGACTGAGTTTTCCACAGTTAAAATTAAGTGTTGATGATCTATCCACCAGTTTTTAAAACTTTCAGTGAGACCTAATATCGTTAAGGTCTACGTCTCTAACTAAGCATAAACGAAAATAATTTCATGACGTTCTAATGACTCACACCCCTACGTCGTACACTTTTTACCCGACAGTTACGCACAAAAAACAAATAAAACTAATCACCTGTTCTTGGTACTGTTCAGGCGACAGGGCGGTGATACTTTCACCTCGGTGGAGGCACACGTGTGCCACTTTTATTACATATTCTAATTTCCTTGGCTGTTCCTCTACCTGAAAACAAATGGTAAATCATTAATTAAGATTTTGAACATGAATGTGGATGGATATGGTGGAAGAGGAATGGTTGACGGCAGATAAAAGAATATGGAAGCAGATATGCAGACATCCTTCTCCGTGTGAGAGGAGGCCTGTGCCCAGCAGTGGGACGATAAAAAGGCTGTAACTCCAAATGAAATTGGGATATCGGCAGGAAGATGATGATGAATCAATTTAGATATTCATTTGTTAGTCACATTTTCTCCATTAATTCTAGTTTAATAAGATGATGTAAGTTCAGTTGTCTTAGGTCATAGTTGAATCGGAGCTTTGCAGAAGATGGACAGAAAAAAATGTTGTGTTTGAACAAACATTGCCACTACATGAACGATTGTGTAGCAAAATATTTTGGGAGTTCCATTCCAAAACGGTCCAATGGGTCTTTAACAATAGTGTCAAAAACCAGTGTTTGAAAATGGTGACAAAACACTTGCAAACTATTGAATAAACTACCTGATTTTGGACAAGTGATTCCACTGTAACAGATAGGAACTTACAAAAGATGAATAGCAACGCACCCTTCGCACATGATATGTGGATCACTTTGAAACATTTCAAAAGACACTTGTTACTTATACGACCAAGTACCTGCGGAATACATGAATTCTAAGCAAAAAAACTGTCTTTGTACAATTGTAAATTCCATATCAGGTAGACCCATATACAGGTACATTATTTTATTTCTGTCGGGAACTTTGGGATTGCACTTGACCAAACATTTTTCTAAACTTGCAAGCGGTTGTCATGGCATGGATATGTAATGTGGAGATGAAAAATGCGACAAGGAGTGCGTTAAGTATGAGTGAGGATGGAGAAAACCGACGAAAAGTGAGATGGACTGTCTGAGAGAAGACATAAATAAGAAGAGAGTTAATGTCAGTATAAGAGGAATGGAAGCGGAAAACATATTGCGCCGACACCAAATAACTTGGGAACAAGGCAGGAAGAAGAATTCTTTTCAAATAATAAACGTAAGACATATAAATGGGCCAGTCAGACAGACAGGTCTGTTGAATCAAGGTCAAACGCGACATTGATTAATGTACCAAACAATGTAGTTGGTATTATTCGCGATTTTTGCGGTTTTTGTAGGTCAGAGACCTTGAAGTGTGGGTGAATATTGTAAGTAGTGATTAATTCGGTAGAACTGTTGTAATTTCCGCGTATATACTGGATATATACATATATGTTATGTTCTGTGCAATGCAAATTATAAAAATTTTACAAGGGGCCAAGAAAAAGGTTGATACAACTCAAAGAAATAAAGAATATAACTTTTTTCATATCTAAAGGAATCCAAAATAGTTTGCAAGCGTGAAGTTTTTTTGCCGGTCTGGTGATTTTTGGCACAGTTGCTTCATAATGGAAATTACTCGAAAAGTCTTTATGCGAATTTATTCCGAGAATTCGTTACCTAACTATTAATTGCTGGTAAGAAAGTAAAAAGTGAAGTCACATCATTATAAAGAAGTGGAAAAACATTATCAAAAAGGACCAAAAATCATTACTGTTGTATGGACACCCCATATTAATTCACTTTTTAATAGTATCATGTGAATATTTGAGATCTTTTTTAATTCAATCGTATAATCCCAAAAGCCACTGACAATATTAGCAAGCTTTCGATAGGCAGCAAAAAGCATTCTTACACATTGACCTACTAAACGCCTGATACACTTTCAAAAAAGTTGTGAACTGAATGGCAAACAAATTCACGACTTGATCGCAAGAGTTGATTTCGTTCTAAATACTGCTCACTATTCATAGTTCAAAGTTCAAATTCTGGGTGTTCAATCGTGTAACTTTGATGCTAAGATTAGAACTGCTACATAATTGCTATACAAACTCCAGATATGAAATATTGTTCACACCACATTTTTGTTAAATACAATGGATCTTTGGCAGAAACTCCTTTTATTAGTAAGTGATTAGTTCTATGATTAGCCTAGCTTTTTTCGTGTTCCGGTCAGAGTGCTTCCAGTGTAAAATAGCCGAGTTCCAGTGGTTTACATGGAGTGACTTCTTGTCCGACCTCTAAAACCCAGTTACTTGGGCAATAAGACCCATCTTGGTACAAATGACTTTTGACTACCCGTAACAAAGACTGGTTTGTCTGTGTCTTAGCGTGGTATTTAAGTTCTCAAATCTATTGGTCCAATGCTGAAAGCCGTTTGATGATGAAGAAATTTTATCAGATAGGTGCTTGTCAGCAAAATTGGACTAGTTATGTAAGAAACCACATTAAACTATGAAAAAACAAAAAATACATACCTTCGCAGCGAGGAACAGCGCTGCAGCAGCTATAGCATTCCTGTGGAACTGCGTGAACGAGTGGAAGGCGTAGAACCTGTGCATATACACTATTGCCGTGTTGATGCATAGTTGAGAGCTGTGGGTGACTGGTTAAGGAAATATTTGCATTTTTGGTACAAGAAAAAAAAATATACATATTAAAAAGTCGAACTTAATTCAAATTAAACAAAACATATAGTTCGCTAGCTGTTTCCTGTCCGCGGTATCACCCGCGTATCATGGAAACTACTTTTCGCACCACGATAAAATATGGCGTATGTTAGCCAGGGATAGGGTTCACAAAATCCCAACTGAGAAATATTTTTGCAAAAGATAGTTCCGGAGCCTTAAAGAAAAGTCTTTATTGTATTGATTGTGTTGGTTACAGGTGTTAGGTGTTAGGTATATATACCTTTAGGGTACAAACTCAAAGAACCAATATTTTTTCTTCTTTAGAACATTAAGTTTAAATTATTTTTCTTTCTAGGACAAATTAAAGTTATTAGGACAAAAACTGACCTCAAAACACTCAAGTTTTGAGTACGTTATTTACCTGAGAGTACACAGGAAAAATACAACCAAGAAACGCCCAATCAGGTAGCAAGTTTTGCAAAACTGTTAATCATTTCTCGGAATTCAGACTCGTTAATGTTTTGTCAGGGAAAAAACCGGTACCACCAGGATTGAATACATGGAAAAAAACACGACCCGAATATGGGATGCGTGATGCTAATTTCAAAATTTACGCACGTTGGGCTATAAAAATTGAACGTGCTTAGGCTTACCCAAACATATTCCTAGATACCAAACTTATAAGTACCCGGATGTACCATTGAGGCCGAAGCCTGCTGGGGCTGCGGGATTGTTCGAAAGAGTTACCGCGGCCCTGGTACACAAAGGGCTCCAGAAGGAACATGGTGGGTTTTAGTCAGTAAGAGTCTGACACTCCCTCAGGCTGCACCCACAGCGGGAGGGGAGATTTAATGATTTTCTAACAAAGAAAGGTACCTTTTATAATTTCCCACCATAAAAAGGTACCTAGATGTCGCTGTATGTATAAAGTGTGTTGAGCGAGACGGTATTATAATCAGCGATTATAAAATTCTCAGTTATGGAATGTTCGTAATAAAGCGTAAAACTCAAGGTCACTGATTGTTGGCTAGGTATTCATACTTTATGACTTTATAAGCACGTTGTATTTATTACTATTATTAATGGCGTATTAGACGATTGCCGACTACGGCGGCTGTTCTCATATAAGGACATTTTATAGTGCCCAAGCATTTGTGTACTCACTATTCCTTCACTCTCATAGCCCGATGGGACGGCAATCCGACACGAAAGGAGAGGGATCAGGCGCAGGACCGACATTACTGTGCTCTCTGATGCACGGGTTGTATAATTATTCTGTATGTCTATGTTTGATTTCATTCTCATCCCCCCCCCCCTCTTATTGCACGTTTTGCCTAGCCTTTTCTCAGTGAAGACAAGCTTAGGTTACAATCTAACTACCTGCGGTTGAAATCCGATATTAAGCATAAACCTACTGTATATGCAACCCAGATACTATATTGAAACTTACGTCTAGAACCGTTAGATACGTAGGCTTTGTTTGTAAGCCTAATAATACATGAGTATTAGAAGAAGTAACAGTAAAAATACGTTAAATCTGGCTAGCTTTTGCGAGCGGTTTCGCCCACGTCCCATATGAAAAGTAGATTTTATCCTATGTAGGCTTTGTTTTTAAGTCTGATAATATAATTATAACAGCCAAATATCTACCTGTATAGTCTGACACTTTATGCAACCGGATAAAAAGAAGCCTGTAGCTTTTCAAGATAAATTGGCTTTATAACACTGAAAGATTGTTTCAAATCGTACCAATAGTTCTTGCCTGAGATTAGCGCGTTCAAGCAAGCTAACTGTTCAGCTTTATAATATTACTTAGTATAGATCTCTTTGCCTATATTTCATCATAGAAAATACACGTGTAAAGCCAAGATTTTCTTAGATAAGCATCCATGCACGTGGCACTTACTTAGTATCATCTCAGTAATTACATAAAACAGTATAATTAAACAATATTATTATCGCTGTCGACGCCAGATACTAACCGTTCGAATGTCAAGGCAGAGAGTAACCTCTACGCTAAAAGACAATGACCTTATTACCATATTTAGAAAAAGTTAAAATACCTACGCGGGAAACGGAAAAATATGGTTCTATTGAAGTTATGAGTCAGCTACTTGAAGTAGAATAAATTTACAAACGGCCGCACACTGAAACTATACGCGACTTATTGATTTTGCCATGCCTTGAAGTACGTCTTTATCCAGATGCAGAAAAGAGGCGTGTAGGAGACAGTGCCATCAGTCTTTTATAACTGTCCTTTTCTTACAACTTACTTGACAAAGCTATATAATCTCTCCTTATAAAAGAATGTCCAAGTACATAGCATGTCTTCGAAACAGAAGGGGTGCTAGTATTTCATATTTTTTATATTACTGTTAGTAAGTAATAAATCAATTTGTTTATTCTCCCTACACAGTACGTATAGGCCTTAAAATTAAAAAAATTAGGTTGTTAATGTAACTTATCTATTTTAGGAGATATAACAATAGATGTCTTAAATTCCACTTATATGTATGAGAGTCGGGTGTCTGATGCAGGTATTTCAAAGAAAACCTTATTAAAGAAAAAATCTACTATAATATCATTAGGCCTAAGAAACATTTAGGGAACATTCTAGAAAATAGACTATTGTTGTGCTATTGCCTGATGGGAGATAACTTTCACTGAGAGAAAGTTAGTCTAAACCATGTAACTGACTTTCTAAAATGGGGTACAGTTAGGCAATTTATTACAGGGTGGCTTATGGCTACAATATATTATACAATGTTCAGAAGCTGATCTAAATGTAGGTATACAATTATTTAGGCCAAAAAAATGTATAGCAACGAACAGTTCTGACCATACAACTATATAACATAGTTTGCTACAACTACACAATTGTCAAAACGTATGAAGAATACACTATTGCTCATAAGATGGGTGTCCAATAGCCGACTTTAAAAGGACAATGTTATTTAATAAGAACTGTATATATAAGTAAGGTAATAAGTAAGTGAAGTAGGGGATATTTTGTTCCTATTTAGTAGTTATCCATGGAATTAAATTATTCAAAAATATCCATGGATAAATTTCGCATATATGCACACAACAAGCATAAATAAACGAAAAAATATTATTCAGTCTCTACAAATGACTGAGCTTATCATGCGAAAAATAATACTAAATAATTCAACATAATAAATCACACCAAATGATCATCGCTGACACTATTTCATAGCATTAACTAACTATTTCAGCCAACTACCAACATAAGACAAGGAAATAACATATTTTAACACAAGAACTATAAACCTACAATGCAACATAGAATAATAATTAAAAACAAGGAAATCTTATGCAATTTGCGGCAAACTTGTTTTTACTGTATGACTCATATTTTTCCTCCTAACTGTTTGTCATACTACTACATACACACAATGGCTGAATACCTATAACCAATTTATCAGTGTGATTCATACTGTACATACTGTTTTAGTCTGCTATGGAAATATTATTATTTTTTTGCTCATTATCTTTAATATTAATTAACTATGGTAGTGTTTTGACAATGTTATGAGTGGATTTGGAAATGTTAGTGATAAGATTTTTGCATTTTTTTTGTTTGTCAGGTTTGGGGAGTCAATGAACATTTCTATAGATATAAGGTTGTCTAATTAGCTGATGGTCATCTACTCAGCCTGTTCCCAACAATGTTGGGGTCGGCTTCCAGTCTAACAGACTGGGTATCAGTGTTTTACATGGAATGACTGCCTATCTAACCTCATGTACCCAGTTGCCTTGCCAAACCCTTCATAAAACGGCTTTTCAGACTTTTAACTACCTTTAATGACAGCAGCAGGAAGTTGTCAAGACAAGATGGTCATCCATGCATGAACTAACAGGGCCAAGGGTTACTTAACGTTATGATCAATCAATCTGTGCTGCTGTTTTTAAAACTGTCTACTTGCTATACAAATGCATTATCAGTGTGTACAGTTATTGAAAACAAAATAAACAAAGAAAGTACAATTTTCAGCATGATTGCTCAATTTGAGTAAGACAATGCAATCACTATTTCTAGATATCAATTCTGACAGCTTAAGTATATGATATCACATAATATAATAAACAATATATTATTGTTACGTATATACCCAGACTGTCGCGTGATTTTTATCGATAAAAAGGTCAAGACATTCCGAATTCACGGGAAAGTCCGAAACGTACATGTTTTCTGGTTAAATAATATAAAAATGTAAAGTTATTAATATTTATGGATGCAAAATTACAGTTTTTTGTTGTTTTCAGTCAGGCACATATATCTTTTATATTAATATTATAAAGTTGAAAAGCTTGACAGTGCTATACTCAGCAACTACCTTACCAATTCGAAAAATTCCTTCAGTGTTACAGATGGCCCCTTCATCATCATAAACAAATCTTTTTTAACAGTCAAGTCAAAATATCCACCTTCAATATACAGAAACTTAACAAAACCTACTATATATTTCAATCAAGTACCTACACACCTACACACACATCCGGTCCTGCGCGCGTCTCGCTAGTACTACGCATCTGACCTTTTTGAAGGACTAATCTAAGGTCAGTTGAATGTCCATTAAAGGATCTAGGGCAACTGACCTGACTATCTACTTACACCCGTTTTATTAATGGCCTTTTCATTCATTCACTCTCATTCAACTTGTTTGTGCTACTAATATTTTGTAAACAGGCAGTTTGTAAAAAAGTATGTCGGTAAGTTTGTTACTCTTTCTCATGCAAAAAGCAGTGAATAGATTTTGATGAAACTTGGCAGTAATAAAGTTTGTTAAATATAAGAATAACATAGCAGCTAATTTCAATAGTGGATTGTCTTTAGATATGTGCTATTACATGGCTTGCACATCTCAAACACTGCAAAGATAGGTATAGCCTGATAGTAATTTGATTAAGATTAATTTACCTAATACTTTTTTAGCAACAAAAGCTACAGTATTCTCCTTTACTACATAGTTACGTGCCTACAACAGATGCCAACACTAAAATCCATAATAACTTGCCAAGCCAATATCTCTATCTACCCGTTTGATACAAAAACAAACTTTTACATAAGAACTACAAATACATTAACAAATCAGCACGTGAGCATCATAAATGCGTCATTGACTGTGTGTGACATTATGTGAAGTGCAATAGTACTGTCACAGGTCCGTGACCTCTTTCATTTTCTTATCATTCTAGTTTTTCATCTTAGCCAACCAATATGGCCCAAGTTCAGTGCCAGCATAAACATTTGTAGTTTACTTTGAAATTTTAATGTGAATGTTTTAAAGAAAACTTATGTTTCTGTTGTCAGTGATATAGGGCCTAAATGCTATAAAACCAGGCATGGAACTTCTATTAAAGTCTGATTTGCATAGCCAAGGATAGGTTGTTTACAGTATATGAAATTGAGTCATAATAAAATTGGAATACCATGGTCCCATTTTGAGAATCTAAAATATCTCTTCAAATGTATACAGGCAAACTGCATACAAGCAATTCTTGTTGAATTTGGGTGAATTTAAACCATCACTTTTTTGCTTATTTATTATCAGTCTCACTTAAGAAATGTGCATTTAACTACTGCTGAACATTTCTCCATACCCTTGTATCAAACACCAATGTCATAATAACTACTCATAAAAAAATACAAAATTATAACGCATTTAGTCTCAGTCTGATAAGCAGGCAAATATCAGTATCATGAAACATTGAATATTTATCAAATTAGATCATCTTGGCTAGTAATTTATCAAAAAATAATCTTATGCTTGTACATAAGAGATTATTTTTATACTTGCAATACACAATAATGCATGTATGTAATGTAATGAAATTATTCTTGACATAAAATTCAAATTATGTCTTAGAAGAGAACAGATCTTTACAATTTTTTCCCTTTTTGAGGGTTTTAGAATATTGGTGGCAAGCATTTATTGGTTTTCTTACCCTCAAGATCTATATAGCAGACTATATAGCCTTCCTTGATAAATAAATACCTAACATTAAAATAATTTTTCATAATGGACCTATCGTGCCTGAGATTAGTGTGATTAAATCAGTTTTATAATATTTAAGACATTCAGATAGATTATCAAAAGGAAGGAAGGAAGCTGACCCCGACAAAGTTGGGAATAGGCTTGGAGGATGATGAGACAGACTTATCAAGATAATGATGCAGAGTTCCCTAATTATAACCTTTGAAACGTTTCTATACAAATTACAGTTTCTATAATATTAGGGTCCTAAGACCACATTAAAACAATGATTTCAATTACCTTAAAACCAACTTTCTCACAATTAAACTACTACATTACCGTGAAAAACTAATGGTTTCAATGTAGAACTATTTGGAAGGTCAGTTATTTAATCAATGGGGGTCAAGGTAGCTTGCCTTGGCATTCACAATACAAGGTTTTACAATAATGAGTGGAATGTTGACAAAAAACTACATTTTGTTGAAAAGCTAGCTTATTCTCAGTGGTTTTACCCGCTTCCTGAGGGAACTACTTCCCGTACTTGGATAAAAAGTAGCCTGTATGTTATTCTGATGTATGCATGCTATGTTACTGCCAAGTTTTATGAATTTCTATTTGGTAATTTTTGCGTGAATGAGGAACAAACATCCTTACATTATTTAGAAAAAGTTTGTGATTGTCTTTTTAAGAAAAGTTGGTGAGGAAGAGATTTTATATGGTCTCAATAGTTCTCAATAATGATTAGTTCTATTCCAACCCCAAAATAGAGTAGAATAAAACCTCTTATGGACTTAAAAAGTATTTTAGGAGTTACAGAAATGTGTCCTAAAATTGGGTATTGCAACATACTGAAGATATAAAGATTGGTTGTGAAGAGAAAGTGACCAACCCAAATTCCTTTTTTAAATCAAGAGTTTCCCAAAAACATGTTTTCAGCCAGCCACTCGTTAAATTTCTTTTTTTTTACATTAAAAGGTTGGTTCTTGACTTTATCAGTTCCATGGCTAAGAATTTGAGAAATTGGACTTAATATAGTGCGTTTTGAGCCAGATTTACAGTCAGGTCAAAGTTTAAGAGGAAAAACTGTGTTTTTGAAGCTTGTGTTTACAATATAACCAATGTTTTGTATTCTGGGTTTTACCTAAAGAACATGACTACGGTTCGAGATAAAACTTAGCTTGGTGGCTGTAGATGCAGGATTTCTGCTACAAATACATGTTATGATATAAAGATAAGGCAAATACGTCAATTTTCGAACAAAAGTACAGAAGAAATTACGTTTGTTATCTATGTTTATAACGTGCATGTACCAGGAAAACATGATAAGGTGAAGATCACGAACGATTTACGTAGAATTGCGCGCCACGCGCGTGTTGTATGTAAAAATCGTTTGTATCGAGTAAATTTAGCTCGGGCAAGCAGGTCGATCACTCACGGAGGCCCTACGTCATCCGCGCAAGCGTCCCGTAGCTTCTCAGCTGTAGGATCAGTGACCTCGAGAAAAAACCACGCTATCATGCGTGACCCTAACCTAAATACAAACATTTCGTACATTTCAGATCCTTTCATACATATTATAACTGTCTTACCTCTAGAAAACGGTCCGTTACTCACTGTCACGCGGGAAATCCCACACTACCGAGCGAAAGTGGCCACAGTGACGCCGCGGGCCAGCCGAAGTTTCGTCATCATTTCACTATATTTCACCGTCACAACACACTTTATACACTTCTTTATGCATCTAAATGCATGCTAGCGATGGTTACGCAAGTAAAAACACATTTCGTTAGCGTGTTATACGCACTATAAGCACATGACTCGACAAAAACATTGAACTGAAAACACCACATTTTGAAAAAGGATACACTTGAAGCCTCTGTCCCATATCCTGTATTAAATTCGCGGCCTGCTGCCGATATGCTAATTCTTTATCTGCATCTAAACCGCATTTTCTGCTTGGAGAACTCAGTAATTGTTCTTTTGTAAAATACCATTTTTCTTGCCCTCCAGCCATTGAACGGATGTTCCGACTGCCCGCGAGAAAGCACGACGGAGAGCAGAGCTCCGTCTAAGTGCGTGAGTGGGAAAGGGATAGCGCTATGACAGCGGCGACCGGACGTAGACCACGTTAACATTTGAGAGATTTAAAACTAATAGTTTAACATTTTGAATGTACAACACTGATATTTATCACTAAGTAAGAACTAAAAATTAAATACGTTTTTTGAAAACAACAAATTAATTATATAACGATTGAGAAATTTTCGTCTCAACATAAATTCGCGATAGGTATTCTCAAACGGACGCCATTGTAAAACTTGGTGGTTAACGCAGAGGTCTCCGGTGACAGAATGTTGATCTGCAACAATCACAGGTATGTTTCACTTTATCACTATGTTTCATTGTATAGTATAAACATTTATCTTTCTTTTGTGCATATTTTTGACGTGATTCATTAACTTTTGAAGGAAATTAGACAACTTTAAAATTACGGACCTAAATACTCTGTCACACCGTGCAAATGGCCGACCCACCACTGTTTACAATACACTTTACTATTTCTTTGGTGAAAAAACGTTAGATTATAACTGAAGCTACTGCTAATGACACCATAAATAATTAATTAATTTTCTAGGCGATTTAGTGTAATCAGAGTTTTAGAAATAAAGGTAATTAATTAATGAGTATGAGTATTGACAATTTATTGTTGAGTCGATGAAGTGAAATTTTGCGCGGCTACGTGGATTTGCGCGATTACGACGAAAACAGTATAAAAAATAAGTTTTCGTGTGCTCTAATTACGTAATATATAGAGTAATTGAGTGTTTCTTTATTGTTCGATATTTATTTACTGTATTGTGTTTTAGTGTATATAATTAGAGTTTTAATTTGCCAAAGAACAATGTATTCGTTTAGAAGTGAAAATGTTAACCAGCTGCATGCGCATAATATTCGGATTACCGAACGTAAGTCCAATCAGACAAAAAAACCGATCAGTGTAACGTGTTTTTTGCAATAAGCATTAAATAAACCGTAAAGAATTTAAACACACAGCACAGCAATCATAGTAATGAAAAAGTTTTCATACACATTGAAAACTTTTTACGCACATTTTTTTCAAGGCTATTCATTTCTTACATTATTGTTTACTTGTCCACTACGTTAATTATTTTGGTGTTCATGTAGCTTAACTACACATATTTATTTAATTTCTTGATTTTTATTGCTTAAAATTCAATATTCTTACAAATCTTGTACCGTCCAACATGTTTTCTACCCACGCGAACAACCCACTCTCATTCTGACGTCCATTTTTCCAGTTGATTCTTCGAGTGCTATGTCTCAGCCCCAACCTCAAAAGGTGGTGCATCTGCCCAAGATCAGGATGCTGAGTCGAGGGGGCAGAGCGCCTTCAGGCGTACGCATCACCAATGTGAAGTCCATCAGACCTCCTGACCCTGAGGCTGTGAAGAAGCAGGAGGAAGTCAAGCTTAGGGCCCAGGTACTTATAATTTTAGTTTTTTAGTCTGGCAACACTTATAAATGATGTTGGTGTTGCCATCACATTCATTTGGAAAGTGTTGCCATCATAGAACCTATTAAGTTAGTGTCCATTTCGACCGCGCGGCCACCTCATAATTTTTGATGAAACTTTGCCAGGAATTAGTAGTAATTTGTTACTTTTCACTCCTCTTTTCCTGAATTTGTTACAAAAAAAACCAAGCCGCTATGACAAAGAACAGTTGGCCGCTAGAACCGCCACTTGCCGTAGTCATCGCCCGTGATTACTCAGAAACTATACAATGCAGATAGACGAATGATACATCAAAAGAAAGGTCTTAATTTGTTAAATTTGTTACAAAAATAAAAAAGGTCAAAACGTAGATATACAAAAAGTTATGCAATGTTAAGTTTTCAGGTTATGAGTAGGTAAGTATATCACCGTAGGCACCAAATTAATAGAGGCTAATGTGTATAGAAAATTAGTCTTTAATTTGTTACAGCGAAAAAAGACACAAAAGTACTAGAAAGCAGGTTCAATAATATGTTAGAGTCGATTTTAGTTGGCCGCGCGGACGGCAATATGCCTAAAATACAATTTCGTTTTTCTCGTTATTAAAAGTAGGTTTTAGCTTAATTAAAGTACTAGTCGATGGGTAACGTAACCTAGTTTGAATAAATATAGCGAATTTAACTGCAGCATTCGTATTTTAGGAGATATTTACAAAAACACAGTGGTATGAAACTGTATGAGAGTAGGGTGTCCATGCATTTTCGCATATTCGAAATTTTCGTTATTCACGTCTTATTTTTTTAGGGAGAGTGCATACTTTATAAAAATCAAAGTCACAAATAGATTAAAATTTCTTTATTCACAATCAACACAAAGGCAAACAAATCAATTGTTTGCCTTTGTGTTAACACAATGTGTCAAAAATGTGACACAGAGTTGAAAGGTGAACTTAAGCTAGGCGAGATCATAACATTTGATTTAAACGGAGCTGCAGACTCAGTTTTACTCACTGAATTGCCGATTACTCTTAGCATTAAGGATAATTATTATTTCTTAGTTGGTACTATAGAATTTATACCAGGCACAAAAATAGGCCACTATGAATGTCATTTTTTAAACAACAATAAATATTTTTGTTACGACGACAATTCTTTTAAAATTGAAATAAGTACCTCTAAGAAAATATGTCTAAAATATGTCAGTTAGACACGAAAATATGTGACACAGAATTTATAAATATTATGTTAGTTTATGAAGATTTTATATTTATCTGGTTGTCTTTTATTACTTGATTTGTTTGCCTTTGTGTTGATTGTAAATAAAGAAATTTTAATCTATTTGTGACTTTGATTTTTATAAAGTATGCACTCTCCCTAAAAAAATAAGACGTGAATAACGAAAATTTCGAATATGCGAAAATGCATGGACACCCTACTCTCATACAGTTTCATACCACTGTGTTTTTGTAAATATCTCCTAAAATACGAATGCTGCAGTTAAATTCGCTATATTTATTCAAACTAGGTTACGTTACCCATCGACTAGTACTTTAATTAAGCTAAAACCTACTTTTAATAACGAGAAAAACGAAATTGTATTTTAGGCATATTGCCGTCCGCGCGGCCAACTAAAATCGACTCTAACATATTATTGAACCTGCTTTCTAGTACTTTTTTGTCTTTTTTCGCTGTAACAAATTAAAGACTAATTTTCTATACACATTAGCCTCTATTAATTTGGTGCCTACGGTGATATACTTACCTACTCATAACCTGAAAACTTAACATTGCATAACTTTTTGTATATCTACGTTTTGACCTTTTTTATTTTTGTAACAAATTTAACAAATTAAGACCTTTCTTTTGATGTATCATTCGTCTATCTGCATTGTATAGTTTCTGAGTAATCACGGGCGATGACTACGGCAAGTGGCGGTTCTAGCGGCCAACTGTTCTTTGTCATAGCGGCTTGGTTTTTTTTGTAACAAATTCAGGAAAAGAGGAGTGAAAAGTAACAAATTACTACTAATTCCTGGCAAAGTTTCATCAAAAATTATGAGGTGGCCGCGCGGTCGAAATGGACACTTAAGTTAAGAGCATAAGCTGAATAAAATGTGAGATAGTAATTTCTTAAACTGTCTAAAGTAGATATTTCAGCCTACAGTTGCTCACATACATACCAAAGGCAATTTCCGTCTCTACACTGCAGATTTTCAACGATTCTGGCAACTCCAACAATGTATCATTTTTTTTTTTATTAGATGCACATCAGATATAAAAATATTACAAGCATATCAATCACAAATTATCCAAAACAGTTTCCACACTAAAATAATGCCCATTTCCAAATATTAACCAAATACCCTTAAAATCCACAGCTACAAAAAGAAATAGTATCCCGTGCTCGGACCTGTGCCTACAAGAGTTACGAGTGTCCTCTACCAGTGGTGACCGGAAGACAGTATTGCTATCGTCACATTCTGAAGGATCCTACAGCACCGTACCGACAGTGTGCTCATACATATGGCAATGGAGAGCGGTGTCCAATGCCTGCACCGAGTGATGGAAGGGATCATAGGGACACTGGGTATGTTATACGTATTTTTCTATGTATCATCTGCCTAGCCTTTTCCCAACTACTTTTGGATTGGCTTCCAACCTAAACAGATGCAGTGTTCTGACTTCCTCAAACAAATTGCCCGGGCAACCCAATACACCCTGTTAAGACTGGTTGTCAGACTTCTGACTTAGTGTAACAACTGCCAAAGTACTCAGATGGCAATCTAATCTAAAGGAGATAGTCTCGTGTGACCGGAAGACAGTATTGCTACTGTCACATACTGAAGGATCCTACAGCACCGTACCGACAGTGTGCTCATATGTATGGCAATGGGGAAAGGTGTCCGATGCCTGCACCGAGTGATGGAAGGGATCATAGGGATACTGGGTACGTTATATACATCTTCACAAGTGGCTGTTCCACCCGTGTTTTGATGGAACTACTGCCTGAACAAGGTTAAATACAGCCTGTGTCATCCAGTGTCTTTGGGGTACAAACAAGCTAACAAAAAATTCTTCCTCTCGTGTGTGTAAAAATAAATAGATGGTACAGTCAACTAAAAATGTGTTCCTTCTTCCTGTTACAGCCTTTTTTTTATCGTCCCACTGCTGGGCACAGGCCTCCTCTCACACAGAGAAGGATTGAGTATAATGTTCCTTCTTAGTGACATTAATTTGATTGTCAATGTCGAATTTCTTCAGGTAGACCATTATTTTTTTACTATTAACGACAACCCAGTACCCCATTTACCTATTTATTTTACTACAAAAACTAAACAAAACTCTATTTATTTCCAGTCTCTGCTTCGAGCATGCTCGCGCGGCATTGTACGCTCGACAGCGCAGCGCCGCGCCGCCTCCGCCCGTCACTACTACCGAAACACTGCTCAATCAGCTGCAGCATTATGTTAAGTGAGTATATTTGTGTATCATTATTATCTCTTAAGGTTTTTACCGGACTAACGAGAACGGTTACGTTTCTGGACAATGTCTAATGTCGATAATTTTCTACAAAAAAAAATACCGACCGACTTCAATAATAAACCGGAAACTTTCTGCAAAGTCTGACGAATACCATGCAGAGAACAGCATCAAAATTGGTTTTATAACCAAACGTGAGATAATCACTCACACACATACATACAGCTTAAGCTTAGAATCTCCTTATTATTCGATTTGCCACTATTATTACCACACACTATTATAGGCTCATAATGTGTATTAGCCACTATTCAGTTTGGCACAAATTATGCCAGTATATATTATATGACAAAGCTTTTTCCGGTGTAGACAAAAAAGATTTTTTCAGGACCATCTCAGGAACCGTAAGTTCAGTAAAGAAAAAAATGCAATAAATAAACATAATTTTGTTATATTTCAGGCCAGAACGTCCACGTACAACATCTTGTGCATCATCAGTGTCAGTCGTCAGTGATCCTGCTGAGCAAGAGCAGGCTGATCCAGAAATTGTTGATCCTTTCAGTAAGTATAACTAGTTATTTAATCTGCCTAGCCTTTACTTGACTATGTTGGGGTTGGCTTAAAGTCTAACCGGTTGCAGCTGAGTACTAGTTTGCCACATGGAACAACTCCTCTGATCTCCTTAACGTAGTTACCTGGGCAATCTGGTACTCCTAAGTGAGACTGTTCGTCTGACTTACTGGCTTCTACCCAGACTGAATATTAAAGATTAATGAATGAGAATATAATTTAACGTGCCTTTCGAAACCTACGCTCCAAGAGTTGCTTTTATTAACACAGGTTAAGCTTACAGGAGTAAGACTTTGAGAATGACTGCAAAAAAGAGGTATGGACCAAAGAAAAGATGGATTGATTTGCCTGAAAGTTGACATAAATAAGGGGACTAAAGTTTAGTACTGTTCTCACAAAATTCGATCTTTCCAAAACTAAATTAAATATATATGTAATATATATTTTTTAATTTTTAGAACAAATTGACGCGACATCAATCAACAATGCCTACGCTACCGCCATGATGGAGTACGCGAGCTGCAGCGACAGTGACGGCGAGAGCGTGACCCTGGGGCCCGGCGGTGACTGCCGCGCTGGTGACCACGAGGACCTGTCTGATGCTGAAGACGCTCCCTGCGAGGAGACGCCGCTGTGGTGAGTGTCATCTGTCTCACTTACGTCCTACGGTGGCCGGGAGTCATCTGTCGACAACCCAAGCCCGTGGTATCTTTTTTTTTTAACGACGTCAGAAATCATCAAATGATCCCTCCCGCTGTCGGTTAGCAGCGGTGAGGGAGTGTCAGACTCTTACTGACTAAAAACCGTCGTGGTCCGTCGTAGGCCTTTTATGTACCAGGACCGCGGTATTTCTTTCGAACAACCCGCAGCCGTCGAGACGGGCTTGTTATCTCTTAAGAGATGGAAGGACGATGAACCACCCTCGCCTCACTGACCCCTTGACACCCGGCGCCCGTGGCGTCTACCTGGTCCAGCGCGGCGGCCGGGATGAGAGGTGCGAACTCTCTGGCGTTCCTCCTCCTTCTCGAGCATGACCGCTTCGCAGGAGGCGACGGCATCCCATTCCCTCTCGCCCCGGACCATGGCCTGAACCAGGGCCGGACGCTAGAAGTCGCTAAAGCCTCGACGAGGACACGGCGGTGCCCTTCCCACGCAAGGCACTCCTGGATTGTGTGCTTCACCGTGTTCTTTAGGTCATGATGACGAACTTGCTTACGCGATATTTTGAGACTTTATGAGAGCTTCTTAGTAAGTCGTGGTGGTCTAGTGGGTAAAGCACCAACCTCTCATGTATGAGTGTATGGGTTTGATTCCAGGTCAGGCAAGTACCAATGCAAATTTTCTAAGTTTGTATGTGCTTTCTAACTCTATCTTAGACACTAATAGCTGATAAAAAGGTGAAGGAAAACATCTCGAGGAAACCTGGACTTTAAAGTCTGAAATCACCAACCCGCATTGAGCAAGCGTGGTGATCAACGCTCAATCCTTCTCCATGTGAGAAAAGGCTGCAGCCCAGCAGTGAGACGATAAAAAGTCTGTAACAGAGATCTTATTTAAATTACCCTTCCACTGCTATTTCCCCACCACCCAAAGGTAGACTGGGAGAAAACGCCTAAGGCGTTAAGGCCGCCATTGTACTGCTTGTGCAAAAAGTATTATAAATGAATAAATTATTGTTTAATTTTCAGGAAAGCAGGAGTATACACAGCCGAGGAGGCGGTGAGCGTGGCTCAGTCGGCACTAAAGATGCTGCAGTCGGCGTACGTGACGCAGATGTCGCGGCTGCGCGTGCTGCTGCAGTCGGCGCGGCTGATGTACCTGCGGGACCTTAAGGCCGAGAGGGATCAGTACTGTGAGTTTACCCTGGGGCCCGGGCCTGGGCCTGGGGCCAGGTAGCACTAAGCGTAGCGCAGTCAAACTCAAACAAGTTTATTGCAATTAGGCTTATAAATCAGCACTTTTCAAAAGACAACCCCCAAAACGCCCGCCCTTCACCACTTCCAATGTGTTTTTACTAGGAAGAAGAAACACAACAAATGCCTCAAACAATATCTCCAGCAACTGTCTGTCTATTACATGTCTGTCTATTATTTTAGATTTAAAAGAACCAGATCTATTTAGAACAAGTGCAATCGATACTGAAGATGCTGCAGTCAGCATACGTCACGAAATTATTAAAATTCATGTCATATATGAAACAAGTGTATTAAATTTTTATTAGTTTTCATTTCTACTCACCTATATACAGTCATATACCTAGGTCAATTCATGAAGAAACATTGAGACACCGAATTCCAGAGCAGATATAAACACTTATTTTAAAGTTACCTTGGCAGTCTTTATGGATAGTCAGAAGCCAGTAAGTCTGACACCAGTCTTACCGAGAGGTATTGGGTTAACTTGCCCGGGTAACTGGGTTGAGGAGATCAGGCAGGGCAGTGGCTCCTTATAAAGCACTGGTACTCAGCTACATGGGGTTAGACTGGAAGCCGACCCCAACATATTTAGGAAAAAGGCTTGGAGGATAATGATTTTAAAGTTACCTGTGTTTTGTAGTCCAATTTTAATTTTTATTTATTTCAAAATCTAACGTACCAAATCAAACTATATTCTAACGATACCAATTGTTTCCTTACAGGCAGTATAAACTCTCAATCCCGGAGCGGTCCCCTCACGGTTCGTGAAAGGCGTCAGTTACGCAAACTGAAGGCGTATGCTAGCTACCATAGGAAACACGGCAACGATGCTGTATTAGCCAGGAAGATGCACCATAAGAGGGCTAAGGTATGTATACTTCTATCCTATGTAACACTAGTATATTAAAATGTTTTTTTTTTTTTGTTTCTACCTTTTGTACCATAAAAGCTCCGAAACTACTGAACCAAGGTGAAAAATTCTTTCACTGTTGGGAAGGCACATTATTCCTGATTAACATAGGCTATGTTTAATCCATATACATATTATAGTACTTATGTATGTTTTTGTCCAAAAAATGAAATCGATGTCCTATAAGAGTGGTATAGCTGTTTTTTTTATTCTACTTTTTTCAATTTTTGTTTTCGCTGCAATATAAATGAATTATCATCTGTGAAAATTTTTAAACTTTATATCACTCTTCTAGAAATAGAGATAGAACTTTCCCCTTCATGTATGGAACTCTGAAAATGGTTTATGTGTAGATTTTCCGTGACGAAAAAAAGTCGGAAACTACATGTTATTTTTTATTCTCAGTATTATTTATTAAGTGCCTTATTGTTTTTAATAATGAACTATTAAATATTTCCAGCTAAACGACCCGTGTCCCAATCGTCCGATACCGTCGCAAGGCCGGTGTACGTTCACTGAGGGCGGCGTCAGATGTCCTACCCACGTGTTACCTGCTGCTAAACATTGTTTGAAGCATATACTGCATGATAGACAACAGGTGAGAACTGAAAACATAATAATGATTTCAATGTGTAATGCATAATACCTATCTATATGTCATACCACGTCTTAACTTCCGCTAAACATTGTCTCAAACATACAATATTGCACTAGCTTTTGCTAGCGGTTTCAACCGCATCCCGTGTTAACTTCAACACGAAGCTGGATAAAAGTAGCCTATTACAAGCCTTTCTCGATAAATGGACTATCTAACACTAAAATATATTTTGTTAATCGCACTAGGGGTTCCTGATATCAGCGCGTTCAAGCGAAAAACAAACTCCTTAGCTTTATAATAGTAGTGTTGATTTCCCGCTACCAGTTGAATCATTCACCTTAAGTTTTCATCTCATCTTATCTTAATATTTAATATTTTATTCTTATAAAGGTACTTTTCAACGCTTGCGGCGATATTCGAGGCGTAACCTCATGCCGGGAGCCGGTCGCCAAGCTGCCGCTGCCGTCAGCTGCCTGCCGCTACCACACCGACCCGCCAGTCTACACTGTATTCACTTTAGAGGTAAATATGCTGTACTCCATTCTTCCAGTCTAACCAAGGGGTATTGGGTTGCCCGGGTAACTGAGTTGAGGGGGTCAGATTGGGCAGTCGCTCCTTGTAAAGCACTGGTACTCAGGTAAGGTTAGACTGGAAGCCGACCCCAACATAGTTGGGAAAAACGCTCGGAGGATGATGATATCTAGGGAAACCTGTATGCGGAATACCTGTATAAGGGGAGTATGATAATTGCTACACCTACTGTGAACGTCCATAATCGCAACAATTTATACAATTTTCCATGCTATCTAGCATTAAGGTACGTTTTTGAAGCGACCTGCCGGCTGCAACTGCCAACCACATGTGAAGCGACTGCATGAAATCGGTTGATATCTGAGAACGTCTGCATGTACTGTACCTGCTTCTATCCCAAACAGTATCATGTAAATAGAATACATACAATCCAGTAGTGCAGTTGCGGCACTTACGGTCGGCAGTTGCAGTCGGCCACTCGCTTCCAAAATATTATTTTATAAATACGCATTTCTACTTCAAATTTCTACCAAAAAAGTCATTTTTCTTGCAAAAACTCACAAAATTATTCTCCCATTACAGAAACACGGGTCAGACACAGAATCGGAACAGCCCTCAACATCAGACGACTCTCACGCTGACGAACTGCTAGACCCTCCTTCAGAGACCCTCCCGGACCTCACAGAGTCTCTAACCGAGGTTCAAGAAGAAAGAGTGGAAGTCCAGGAGTTGGAAGTCGCATACAGCCAGGATATGACGGAGGAATGACAAATAGCTGATCTGGTTTACCAGATGTATAACGATTTTGAAGTCTGCGATGTGAATGCTGGACATTAGAGTGTGTGGGACGGTGTAACAAAGAAATGTGTTGTGAAAAGTGTTATTATATGGTGGAACTGAAATTAGGCTTGTGTTAACCAAAAACTTGTATGATAAATAAGTCATTTACTTTTTTGAGATGTGGGCTGCCAGACACTAAAGTGTGTTTAAAAGTATTTCAACTTTCGCGATTTGAACACATATTTGTAATTAATCGGGTCTTGAACGCGATACTATGTGTAAAGACATTGTTTAACGTCAGGTAAATAAAAATTCTATTCTATTCTAAACAAATAAACTATTCAGTGAAAAGTGTATGTTGTAACATGGTGGATACTATGACAATAGGGCTTGTTAATTATCAAAAACTTTGATAAAAATGATTGAGTGGTTTGTGATGGGATTTACTGCCACTTTAATATAAAAGGTGGTTGGTGTATAAAGTTAAAGACTGACTTGACGTTGATTTGAAAATGAGTGCTAAAAATGAACATTTGACTAGAAAATGTGACTTGAATCTCGTTTAAAACAATAAACGCATAAAAAACACCAAGTTCAGTATTGAAAGTGCATTTACAAGTGTATTTCGGACAATTACATACCAAAAACAGTTATAAAGTTTTGAACTTTTACTAGACTTCTTAAAACCAGTGTCATAGGTAGACTATTATGTGTAAATTGTGTTTTGAGATTGTCTCAAATTCCCAATGTAAATGGGAAAAGGCTAGACATAATAAAATGAACCTTGGTAAACTTTGGTGATAATAATTAGTGAGAAATATGACTAAACTTGACTAATGTGGTATTGTGATGTGAAAGATACATTTTGCCTTGAACCAGAACATTGTGATAATTAAAAGAACTAAATAAATTTGTTATTGGTGACAAATACATTTTTGGAATATGCTTGATAGCTTAAAAATTATATGGTATATAGAAATGAATATGTAAGATAATTGTGACATAAACTGTATTATTGTAATAATTGTTGAAAAATTGTCGCCCATTGGGCAAATTCTATTTGACAACTGAAATAATGCAGTTCACCATTAGTACTATCTATACATATAATAAAATCGTAGGAAAGTCGCAACTGTACATTAGAATCGTGAGAGAATACACCTTCGTGATAAGTAGTATTTTGACGATTCTATATTGCCCAAGCAGACGAAGTCGCAGGCAATAGTAAATATGCATTTTGTATTATAGAAAAGTATCCAAATTTCATATTTATGTAATCTCTCATCATAAATGTTGTAAAACTTAAACCAATACCCACCTTTTCCTGAATCTTATGTTCTAGTCTGCAAATGTACCAATGTAATAATTTTAGAAGTAAGAAACTTACCTGAACACATTGTATTATACTTTGTCAATCTAAATGTTCCAAATAAAAATGATTCCAGTACATATTTTTGATGTTTATTTCTATTTCTACCCATGTCTAGTAGACAACCTTAGGACTGTCCTTTCCAAAATGTGCCCTAATTATATGATGATAAGGTTGATATCTATACTTAACATAATATACAGGGTTACTGGTAAGTAGTCCGCATCCTTTCATGAGGTGATAGTATATAGGTCAATACGGACAAATTTGACCATGGGATATACTGGGCAAAAGTTAACCCGTTTCAAGATAATCGAATATCAAGATCTTAAAAAGTCATCTAGACTTTTAACTAGTAATAAAAATGTATACGTGTAGTAAACATTTTTATTACTAGTTAAAAGTCTCGTTTTCGTGAATTGTTCACGCCCTCGGAGAGTCAGCAAACCCCAGGTGGCCCACCAAGGCCAAAACCTGCCGGGGCTGTGTGCGTTACCCAGGCCAGATGTCGAAAATGGTCATTTGAATCTTATAGATAACACAAGGGAACAAGATTTTTGTTGCATGAAATATTACGACTAATATTGTATATTTTTGGGCTGCTAATTGAAGATCTGAAGTCAGAATTTCTGTATCAGCTTTAGTTTTTGAGATATCAACAAAACGTGATTTTCAAGAAAAACACAATTTTATTAACAAAGAGCAGCAGAAGAACAACAATTAAGATGTACCCTATTCCTTCAATCTCATAGCGACAGCCTAACACAACCGAGTGAAACCACAAGGAGGACCGACATCAATGCGCTCTCCAATGAAGGGTGCGTCAATCAGCATCTTCCAGGCTCCGGGCTGCCTTGTGAAAATTTCCAAAACCAGCAAAGCGAGCTCGTCCCGACCCGAGACCCCGCGCACAACAGTCGCCCAAGTAAACCAACGACGCAGTTCATATCTACCAATACCCCTAGTCAACGAGGCAGTTCCACTTTAATAACCTCGTGTAAAAAATAACCTCAACATAAAACTATGGATTGAACAATGGATTGATCTCACCGGGTTTTCCACTCAACGTGCGTGACGATCGCACATCGCTATGGCGCGCAGTATAGCAAAGCTTTCGCGGACGTGAAGCCACGGAGAAGCACGAGCACCAACACTCCGACCTCACAATGACACGTTGGGCTCCTGGCAGGCAGCTGGGATGCTCCATTCAACGTCGTAATTTTCTCGCCATATTGCACAATAATCACCGTCATTGTTGAAACATGAAGAAAAAAAAAAAGACAAATTCGGTTAATTTTCTAGCATACCTTCAATAACTAGCTTGACATGTAACAATGGAAACCGATACCATTACCATAACCGTGGTTACCATATTGCACCTTCGCTGAAATTCTTAATAAATCTTCTACTACAAACTCCATTTTAAATTATCGACTTCCATATTTTTTTATTTTTAGTGAAATCAGTCTGGTCATTCACCAACCAACCAACATCATGTTGCAGTACGAGATTCACCACCCAGGATTCTTCCTTGTGCTTGCCTGGCTCGATTCAATGCGATAGCAGTGTTGCATCAGGCCTATCAACTTTTGCCACTGGAATCTTCACATTTTGAACACGTGGGCGATGCAGGGCAATCCTTAACAGATGTGGGCATTCGGATTGTATCCCACTTCTGATGTCGGCGTCAGGATCAGACATCGTTAAATAAAACAAAGAGGTCTTCACACAATCACTTGGTTTATTCCAATTAACACAATATTTGTCACTACAATTATTTATCACGAATTTGTGGGAGGTGTGCACTCGGCAACGGTCGGCGAACGAATCATGGGGATGCAACTGAAGTACAATAATTTTCTGAGGTTTTTTTTTAGAAATGCGCCATCTAGTGACGGATGCCCCGTAACTTGGGTATTTGTACTTCGTTTTAGTCACTAGATGTCACTGCACCTTAGACCGATATTTCATCGATTTAATAACAAATCTAAAAAAAGTTTTGTGATTAGAAATATTAACAAATATTGTAATTAAATAATTTTATGATTTATTTTTAATTCTTTTTTATCTATGAGGACGTCTTAGTTAATCACAATAATCACACTACTTGAAACCACTTGAAACACTGACGATTGACATTGACAGTCGACCATACTTTTAAATTAAACCGTTTTCCGTTTTCTAACGTGTTGGTTTATTCTGAGTGTTATTTTCTGGTTTTTTTATTACGATTGTTGCGTGTTCCTGGACTCTGATACTGACTGCTTCTGTGATTGACCTGGCTTCGTATTTTGGACCTGTGATCTACTGCATTTTCATTGACCCGGCTTTGTATTTTGGAACCTCGATCGACTGCTTTTACATTGACCCGGCACCGTATTTAGGACTAGAAAATGCGTCCAGTGGATCGTCTTAGGGGCGGAATGCCATCAACGTCAAGATATAAGTGCTACTTTGATTGTGACAATGACGGTAAGTTCAAAACTTTTAACTTTATAATGCACGTAATTTATCTTTTGCTGATAGGCTGCACAATATCCATTATTGTCATCCGTGCAATCTGTGGTCATCATAGTCCTTGAGTCATCAAAAATCTAAGATGCACTACCACACACACTCCTGTCCTGACCCTACACAAACAATTGAAACTGCACATTAACTTTTATATCCAATCAAAAGACTCGGAATCTACGTATAAGACAAAGCCCGCTCTAGACGACCCTCTGACCAAATAACTTCATCAGGTTTTAAAACTATGATTTTACAGTGGCGTAGCATGGGATTCCGCCGCCCGGGGCGCAGGTATATTTAGCTGCCGGTCAGTGGGTAGTCTTAGGGGCGAGCCCCCTTATTTAGGTACTTATTTAAATTCAAATGACTACAATTTAATAAAATTCTAAAGATGGTTTTGGCAAGAAAGAATTATTATTGATATCGACTCATGACCAGGTGCGGTCTCAGCCCATGATTTTGGGATTCACTAGGGTGCTGGAAGGAATACTTTCAGAAATTGTTACTGGCTCTCTTTGATATGTAGTGCAGCAGTGTGAAAATTTTAGCATCCTACCTAGGATTTTGTTGATTCATACACTAATGATCTATGTATAACTTTGTCGATTCATACAGCATGCAACAATATTTTTTGCAAACTAGGATATGTTAGATTTTCCTTTAAAGCTCAAAAAACATAAAGCCTTGTGTGGACTAAGCATTTATTGTCAAATTAAACGAAAAACAAGCAGATGTAAAAATTCAAGAGCGAGTCGAAAAATTTAGTACCCTGCCTGCCTGATAGGTTAGATCTTCTTTTAGTAGACAAGAAGTTATTGGGAGGTAGGCTAGAAGTATAGATAGATATCTATCTATCTTGTTGTATTTGTTATGGTGGTGGTGGTGGTATCTATACACACTATGTACACCATAACAAATTACAATTTAAAACTTAATAACTAAAAGGGGTGTAACAATGGGTGGTCTTATCGCTAAAAGCGATCTTTTACAGACAACCTTTAATGTATAGTGACTCTTCTCAAGAAAATTGTATTATGGGGTGGCATAAATAGGAACTGACAATGTAAAGGCGGCAAAAAATGCCTTTGCCTCTACTGTCAACGCTATCAGCTTCTACTTGGCTTGATGCTGCAGCTAGGCGGCGGTGCCGGCCCCTAGAGTAGCGCCACCCAGGGCCATGGCCCCCTCGGCACCCCCATGCTATGCTACTGTGATTTTATTTACTTCAACTGTGGTGTTCCTGTTCTAGTACTGCTAGACCTCAGCTATTATTTCTAGTGTTAGATTAATATTCAAGGATGGTATCACAGTACATTACTAAAATTTTATACATATGATGATGATATCTATTACGGTATTTTAATGAGAGTGAGTTGTTCATGTATAAAAACTTCTTGATTTCAGGCCCATTGCACCGATTTCCTAAACCTGAATACCCACATTTGGAAAAGTTTAACTCGTGGAAAAAAGTACTAGATAAAGCTTTACAAGAGAAAGGCGACATCTACATTTATAACCAAATTCGATTTTGCGACAGACATTTTGAAGAGTGTTACCGTTCAGCCAGTCACCGACTTACTCCAAATGCAATACCAACTCTAGGTACCTACTATTTAGATGTCTTATGTTATTTAAATCTTAATAGAAACAAAACCACATTTCTTTGCCTTCGCTGTAATAACAAAATTGTTCCTCAAATATTAAATAAAATTTTCTACTGAATAATCTAATCCTAATTAGAAGAAAATAAAATGAATATTATATACCAAAAATAATTGATGCAACATGCTATCTTCTAAGAATTAAATGAATATTGTTCTATATTCTACATAATTATACAGTAACTATAAATAATTTCATCCTTTTGCAGATTTATCTACATTACCAGTTGGTCAAACTCTTGAAGGTCCATCGGGACATGTCGAGGCAGACATGTCGAATTTATTAAACATTTCGCAAGATAAACTTGCTGTCATTGAGCCATCCAGCTCTACCCACTATCATAGTGATGTACAGAATGCATTACAGACAGCTGAACGCCCTAAAGGTAAATATTTTTATTGACAATTGACCTTTGACTTGTAACATTAGGTTTTTCTTTCCATCATCAGGATTCCAATTTGTTTCCACTGTAGGGTCATAAAACTTCTTGCAGAGAGAGAGAGTGGGCATTTAAGCGTACATAGGGAAATAAGGACAGAGAAAGCGACTTTGTTTTATACTATGTAGTGAAGCCTATGTGTTATTACATTTTTTATAAGCTATATTACTGTAAAGTTTCATCTAAATCCGTTTAGTAGTTTTCGCGGGAAAGAGGAACAAACATCCTCACAACATTTATAATATTAGTACTAGTATAGGATTATTTCATACTAACTGCGTCCCGCGGTTTCACCCGCGTATACCGGAATAAAAAATAGCCTATGTCTAATTCCAGGGTATAAGCTATCTACATACCAAATTTCATCCAAAGCCGTTCAGTAGTTTTTTCGTGAAAGAGTAACAAACATCATCCAAACTTACAAACTTTCGCGTTTATAATTTTAGGTAGGATTATTTCCGCACTTGCAGGAATCAATAAATGTAAGACAATAACAAATCTCCGAACTTGTAAACCTGAATTAAATGGATTAATAATAATAACTTGATATAATCCTACAACTTATGTGTCATAATAATTATTCATCCAAATAGCTAGTTCTAACCATCCATACCATTTTTTTTCGTTGGTAGAAAAGGCCCAAAAATGTATGGAGTCTGAATGATCTTCTTTATATCCATTTTTGTTTACCCATAAAATCCCCATAAAAAATATTTATCAAGCTTGTATCTGCTGTTGTAGGGAAGTCTCCACTTTTTGTATCTGTTCCTCGAAGCCTACCTATTCCAATCTCTGGTCATAATATAATAACAGAACAATATTATGTAACATATTTTTATCACAATTCTATTAAAACTTTGTGTAACACTATTTCTTTGATCTGAGGTGTAACATAATTTAAATTACAGGTTCTAGGAAAAGAGGGACTTGTCAATATTTAAAACGAGTCGTCACCTCCAAAGAGAAGGAGATAATAAAGTTAAAACAGAAAGTATTGAAGCTGAAAAAGAAATATAAGGAACAAAATAACAAGAAACTCTCTGCAAGGAAAATTTCCACATCAAAATCATTTTTGAAAGAGTTAAATAAAATGCCTGCAACAATAAAAATATTTACTTCCCTCCAAATGAAATGGAAAAAGAAACCACGAGGCAGGCGATTTACATTTAACGAAAAAATCATGGCATTGACCATTTACAAACAGAGTCAGAAAGCTTACAACCTCATGCGAAAAATGTTTGTCTTGCCATCAAAGCGCAGCCTACAAAAAATGTTGAGTAAATTTGAACTGAAACCAGGCTTCAATCCTGATATATTTAAAAATTTAAAAGCTACAGTAGCAAAATTGCCGGCAGAAAAAAAGTTGGTCAATTTACTGTTTGATGAGGTATCATTGGCTCCGGGTGTTTTTTACAACCCTGCCCTAAAACAGATAACTGGTTTTGAAGATTTTGGGCACAGACAAACAAAAAAACTCGCAGATCATGCCTTGGTCTTTATGATCAAGGGTATAAAAAGCAAAGTGAAACAACCTTTATGCTTTTCATTTTGCCAAGGTGCCACGAAAAAGGACGATTTAAAGAAGCTGATCAAAACAATAATAAAAGAAATCTCCAATACTGGATTGATAGTTATTGCCACTATATGTGACCAATCAGCCACAAATATTTCTGTGATAAAAAGTCTTCAAGAAGACACAAAACGCAAATATTTACAAGAGGGTAATGAATATAGGACCCAAGCCTTCGAGTTTGAAGACCAAAAGGTCTTCCCATTATTTGATCCTCCACATCTTTTAAAGGGAATGAGAAATAATTTACTCGCCAAACATTTGAAATTTGTACAAGATGGGAAAACAAAGTATGCAAAGTGGGAACATTTGGAGATGCTGTTGAAGTTAGATGTTGGGGATGATGAAATTAGGCTTGTTAATAAATTAACAGAAAACCATGTTAATAAAGAGAAAATTCCAAAAATGAAAGTGAAATATGCTGCACAAGTTTTCAGCCAAAGGGTATCATCAGCATTGAGATTCTTAGCAAGTAAGTATGCTTTTTATTGTTCTCATTATTTTCTCTATATTTAAAAAAAATTGCTATTAATTTACTAAATTAGATTTTTATTTTTAATTTACATGTTTTTAACCATCTTCATTCTCCACAGACAAATTAGAAAGTTCATTATTTTTCTTTAAAATAATATTAGATGTCCTGGCTACATTTATAAGTTCAAAAATATTTAAAAACAAACAATTGAGATGCTATTTCTCTCGATAAAATTCAAAATAAAAATACAATTCATATCTAATAATTTATCTAAAATTGGCTATGTCAATATTTAAGATGCATAAGATATATTGTTGGAATAACATTATAAATTGAAATGAAATAATAAATTAAAATTATCATATTGAAATAAAAATTTGAGACATTATGAAACTACAAAATATAGTTTAATGTTGGTTTCTTACTAATTATATTTACACCCACAACTATTTACTGAACCAACTGATAAAGACGCACAGTAAATCGTTACTGCCACTTTAAAGTTTGTAAGTTTGTGCCTTTTCGACACAGCCGTGAGGCACACCGTTTAATTTTTTAATTAAATTTTTGTATTTTTGTTTTTTTATTGTGTCCCCTAATCTGGGTCGAATAAATGTATTTTCTTTCTTTTTTCTTTAATTTCGGTCCACAATAGCAAAAAAGATTGATATGAACTGTATTCTAGTACTTATTTAATATATTGTTTCAGAACACAACCTTCTTCCGGCGGAGTGCGAAGAAACTGCTGATTTTCTACTCATTATGGACAAACTATTTGATTCTTTCAATGGACATTCATATACAGGTGATCCAAAAATTTTCAAGGGGTGTGTAATGAATAATTCTCCTCATTTTAGATTATGGACAGAGGTAGTTCCTATATTGGATTCAATGACTTTTAAAACTATAAAAAAAAAACGGGATGGTACAGAAGAAGTAAGATATGAAAAAGTGCCATCCCTTCAAAATTGGATCCACAATATTAAAACGTTTAAAGAAATGTGGGAGTTTTTAAAAATCAAATATAAAGTTACTAGCCTTTTAACCAGAAATTTCAATCAGGACCCTCTTGAAAATTTTTTTTGTAACATTAGAAGTAATGGGATACGAAATGTTAATCCCTCGTGCCTACAATTTATTAATGCGTTCAAAACTTTGTTACTTAATAATTTAAATTCGCCCCATTCTGTAAGTGCCAACTGTGAAAAAGATGAAAATAAATCACTGCAATCTTTCAAAGATCTTCTTGCTGAAAAACAAAACAATGAAATTGAATTGGTTAGTGGTGATTTTCCTATTGATTCTTTAATTAATACAATGAACCAAATTAAATGGAATGACTCGATTTTGCATGCCGAATCAAAAAAATATGTAGCAGGATACATTGTAAAAAAATCGAAATGTAAAGTGTTCAAAAAATGTGGAACATGTACTAATGATATATTAAGAAAGGAAATTGATTTTGAATCATTTAATTATGAAATAGATTATACGAAAAAATCCTTATTTAATGCATGTGATGATTTTATAAAATTATTAAATGAAATATATTATATGATTGTTGCATGTTTACGAGATTCACCTGAAATAAAATATCTGAAAGAAAAAATGAAATTTTACATCAATTGCCATTGTGATTTTAGTATAATTACTTGTATAGTTCATAAAAATAAATTAATTGATTTTATAATTAATATGTCAATTAATTTAATCATTCACAGTTGGTGCACCGGGGTTAATAGAATAATTAACGGAAAAATAACAAATTTCGATGTAAATGATGAAATTAAGTTACAAGCATTTAAATATTGTAATACACATAAAAAAAGGAAATAAAATATACTTAGCCGATAAATGTACTCTTTATCTTTTGTTTTTTTATTATCTCCCATAATATTATTGACTAGACTAGAAGTTGGAAACTGAAAACTGGAAACTGGAACTGGAAATTGAAATCACTGTTTTAAATTCAATTTACAGTAAATTGAATTTAAAACAGTGATTTCAATTTTCAAATTTAAAAACATATTTAAGAGAACTCTTGAAAAGCGCCATCTACCCTAACCATACATGAAGTAACCACGCCATCTTGTGACGGGGGCCCGTTAACTTTCACGCTAGTAAGTTGTTTTGAACGATGAGTTGCGTATCTATCTCTATATAGTGTATTATCTATGGAACGAATGACCCGAGTCGTGCGCGCGCGCCGCTTTATATAAGGTCCACCGTTGACAGATCGACGGTTGACACATCGACGGTGGCGCCGTCATACACAAAAAAAAAACTGGAGTCAATTTCCTATTTACCAATAAAATTATATATTTAATATTACCTATAAAATTAGTTGTCTAGATAAAATAAATGTTGTGCCATATTTTGTATTCGTTCTTTCTTCGGTTGCGAAGTTATTCGAGATTTTGCTGGGGTAACCTTTTTTGGTTTTGCTAGATCTCTGAAATGGTTAAGCGGATTCTTAGGGTCAATTCACACTGAAAGAGCAGCGGCCGGCAGCGGCCGTAAGAGCACGGAAAATGTAAGAGCGCGGCGCGGTGCGGCGCCGCGCGGCCCGCCGCGCTCGCGCTCAATCCCTTGCAATTACGGCCGCTGCCGGCCGCTGCCGGCCGCTGCTCTTTCAGTGTGAATTGACCCTTATCATACACATGACTTCCTAGGACTTAGTTTAAATTTGTTCGGCAATAATAAAACCAAAATAATGCATATCTTAAAGGTTATTTCATTAAATGAAAAAACATTTCAATTGGTCCCAGCACTCTCAATAAGAAGTCTAAAGACTTACTTTAAACGTTATTTTAAAGCTTGTAAGTGCCTTCAAATGTATGTGAAGTTTCATTAGTATCCTGTAAGTATTTAACAAGTTATGATGATATTCAGTTCTTCACGAGTACGGTCTTGATGCGCGCGGTATTATTTGGCCACTGGATTGGATATATGAACTGAATGTTATGTCAATTATTAGTTATTTAGATCAGTTGTATATCAGTAAAATTTCAGCTCAGTACGTTGGATATTTAATGAAATAATACGATTAAAGTCATTAGGAAGTGAATGACCGTGGTAACCCGACCAAGTTTATGTGGTTACGAAAAAGCGCTATTGCTATGCAATTTAGTTGCACACAATTTATTGCTAAGTTGTTTCTGAGTTTTGAATCAGAGCGCCTATTTAGTAGCTGGGTTTCTACTTAGAAGATAGAATAAAACAAGTTTGTCATGTAAAAATAAACTGTATTGTCAACAGAAAATCGGCACACATAAAATTATAAAAAAATCAAATCACTCATATAACAAAGTTGTAAAACTTAATACAACGACATCTACAGGAATTTTCAATGTTTAGGAATGTAAAAGTTATATTTATTAAAGTTAACAATATTTAAATGCATTTTTAATAAAAATTACATAATTTAATTTCACTGTTTCATAATTTTACAGTATCGCTAAAGTTGATAGTAACATTGTAATTTATTCAATTATTTTATAAATCAAATTGTCGTTTATAAATTGAAAATGCGTTTTAAAAATGTATTTTGCTTAAAACCCGTAGTTTTCAGACATTGTGCAATTTTTGAGCAACTTTTGTAAAATTACATTTTTCATTTGTTGTGCGTTCTACGGGTTGCTAGCAAACAATATTAAAAAGTCAAAAAAATCTATGTCAACACTAATACAACAGGAATAAATAAAAAAAAGTTTAATCTTAAATAGTTTTTAATCAGTCGATTTAGAGTTGTGTTTGGAAAATTACGTATTTTAATTACAAGTACTTAAAATTCAATTTTTGGCTTATTTGTAAATAAATTTTATTCTAGTAAACAAAATTTATTTAGCAATATTTCACTAAACATTTTTTTTTAATTTAGAGTATATATCATTAAATACTAATGATAAAAACTGCAATTTACACCATTTCTTTAGATGTATAATAATAATAGTAGATTTTTCTATTAAAAATGTACTACGCACAGCTAAGAGCAAATTTTTACCGCACTTACACAAAATAAATAAAATTTCCTTAATTATTAGACCGATTTTGACAAGAATTTCCAAAAAAAAATTACAAAAAAATAATTTTGAAAATATTTACATAATTCCCCATACACAACTCATGTTGCCTCGCTCCAGTTTTCCTTAGGGTCAAATCATTTCTTTTTCTTCATCTGCTTAGCTTTTTTCTTTTCTTCGCGTTTCTTTTCCTTTTCCTTTATCGATTTGTAAAGTTTGTAGCCGAAGAATACTGGAAAAAAAGAGAAAAAAAAAGATTAGTTATTACATTTTTTATGAGGTTGCGGGTAGTTGCTGTTTCTAACCAGTCTTTCGGAATCAATGGGGGAAGACTATACTTAGCGGTTGAACGTTTGATATGGAAGAGAGCTGAAGTTCCAGATTAGTGGCATACTATGGGAGGTTTCTAAGGTACAGCGGAGATGAGAAAACATGCAGCGGAGATGAGGCGATTGAGGTACCGCTATTATGATTTGTAATTTGAATATTTACACGGTGGTATTAATTTCGAGATTGTATTAATTCTGATATTGGATGTGAAATTGTTCAGTACATAAAATTAAGAAAATAAATGATGAAATGAAAATCGGACCCAAGATCGGATTTTCATACGGTTTTCACCAATAGTTAGTGATTTTCTAGGAAGTTTTAGGTACCAATATCTACTAATCCAGTGTAATACAATTTTTATATTAGGCTATAAAGGTTCATATAGGGTGTATATTAGGCTTAAAAATCTGGCTACCCAGTAATATAATATTGATCACAACAATAATTAAGCTTCTTAAGATTAGAAATAAATTATTGTTTACACAACCAAATTCTTACGTACTTAAATCAGTTTCGTAATTAGATAGTAAATATTAGTGAAAACCGAATTAAGATTTTTATCTAAGATAAAGATAAATCCGTGCACGAGTTGTAAACAGGTGCTAAATAGGTTATTCCAAAATAATATTCCGCTTACTATGAATTAATAATAATAAATACCTATAGCTTTTAGACGGGTGACCATACACATTGTGGCCTGTCGGTAGATTCAAGTGAAAGTCCCTGTTTAATAAGAATACCACATTGGACATAGTCAAAAGCCAAAAATAAAAATTAAAGGATCCATTAGTTTTTAAAATCAAAAAGAGCAATTTTTTGTCATAACAGACACAATAAAAATACCCTACAACAGTTTACTTCAAACAACTTTGAAAAATGAATTTTCAAAATAAACAGCTGTTTTAAGAAAATTAAACAGAAGTAGCTATGTCTGTTTTTAGCGCGTAGGTACGCGTAGTTTCTGTCGTAGGTGAACTTGGACCCAAATACTAGGTTGTAGAATACACATAAAAATCCCACAAATATCAAACACAAATTCTTAAAATCCAAAAACATACCAATTAAAACTAAAATCACGAACGCCGCCGCAGCGACCATATAAAGCTTAGTCATCACAGCTTCTTTGATCGCATCCTCAACTCCAGCCAACATCTCATTATTCTTGAGCCTCATACTCAATTTACTAGCAAGACCCTCTTTTATCTTCTTAGCAAACTCTGCCTTATCTTCATCAGTCATATCCTTGAACTGAGCCAAAACTCCTCTTAGTTTATCCCTTATTACCTCCGACTCTTCATCACCCGGTTCAACTGCTACCATTTTTTGTAGCGTATTCAATAGATCCATATTTGCTATGGACTCGGTCAACTTTTCGCTGATCACCGTGCCTAAAGATGGTCCATCTTCTGTTGGGAAGTCTAAGTGTTCTTGGTCAGCCATTTTCTGTTTTGCAAGAAGAGATTTTTGAAGTTTTTTCGTATTATTTTCGCGAGTGCAGTGGGGAGAGTATGAATTGAAAATGCATCATGAGTGCAGTGGCGCCCTAATAATGTATGTCATCCAAAAATACTGTCGTTAGATTTATTTTGAGAATTCGATCTGGTGGTGAGAAGCGCTAGGTTTGAGGTTTGAGTTGTGTCGAGATATGGTTTTATTCAGTTAAATCTAATGTGAATTTCATTATGTGTGGTTTCGGGATCTAAGCATTTCGTCTTCTAAGTAAATAAATATTTTTATTTTAAAGGTAATTATAATTAAAAAACGTCTGAATCGATTTGCAAAAATTGGTGAGGAGGTAGTTAAAGACCCGGAGAGGATCATATCCCCATCCGGGAAAATGGAAAGTAGTTCGCTTGGGACGTTTGTCCCGATCATACTGCAGGAAAACAGTTTGTTTAAAATATTATGGAAACCGTTATAAAATTACTGCAGGACCCTCGATTTGATGTATTACAGAATAGTACAAAATAAACTGAGTTCTCGTATTATACAATATGTCTATCGCTATGTTGCAATCAACCTAGATTTGAACAGATATCATCTGATGCCAACGCACTTCATTTCATACAGAGATATTTTATTGAAAACTAAATTACATAGCATTACCTACTCAAAAATAATAGTTGATAGTTTATTTAATTTGATGGTACCTGCGCTTGTCACCCACCTGATTTTTTTTTTCTAAATTAAAATTTAATTAATTTGACAATCTAATTTACGGACTAGCGGTAAAAAAGACCTCCGCTTTTTTTAAATTCAACGACAGATTTGTTTGAAGATTTTTTGTCTACCATCTATTTTTTTTTTATTAAAATTAATTATATTGACCTAATTTACTTGACGTTCTTTACACAATACCTCTGAATTAAAAAAATCTACGACAGTTTTTTTTTTGAAGATTTTTTTTCTCAAATTTTATCTTGTCTTATCAAAACAAACTGGGGCCACAGAGTAACAAAATAAGCTTAGGCATTTAAACTTACCACTTCGCCTGACACCTAGTGATAAACTAGTAAACATATCGGTAGGACTGCCTTATCAGAAGTCCAAATACGTGTGGATATGTAATTGGAAAATTATTTATCTCATACAGATAATGTGCTATCGGAATTTCAAAAGTGGCTAAAGAAAATATTGCTTGACTTTATTTTTATAGGCGGTAATCTGCCAACCGAGTTAGGCCCAAGTTCATCAATGAAATAAAAGTCTGTTTTTTTTTAACAACTGTTTTCAACTAGTGTTTGCAACAAGTTAGACGTTTCGAAAAAGCTGTTATAGCCGTTATTTGAAATAAAAAAATTACTTTGCGTCCTAAAGGCCTACGCACACCGAGAGGATGGCAACGCACTTTGCTAAAGGTAAACGCATACTGGCCACTTAGATTCTTAAGCATTCTCGCCCCCTTATCGAATCATCATCTTCAACCATCTGAAACCCATCGTCGGTTCTGGATTTCAATTCAGACTCAACTGAGCTTCAAGAAAGGATGACTCTTACGTATCACTAACAAAAAAGCTGTTGACCAGTGTTTTCGTCGTCATTTTAGCCGAAAGACGTCCACTGCTAGACTGCTGCCTCCCCCAAGATTCGCCACTTTGCTCGATCTTCAGCCACCCGCATCCACTGCTTCTCGGCGACCTTGGCCAGACCGTCCGACCATATAGTGGGGGGCCTGCCCACGCTGCGTCTTCCGGGTTGTGGTCGCCACTTCGGCCTTTTATTCTGCGAGCTCTGGCTGGCCATTGCCACTTCATCTTATCAATTCTTCGGGTTTATGCTGATCTCCTCATCGCCACCAGTCATCATCTCCCGAACCTTTTTCCCAACTATGTTGGGGTCGGCTTGCAGTCTCACCAGATGCAGCTGAGTACCAGTGTTTTACAAGGAGCGACTGTCTAGCTGACCTCCTCAACCCGGGCAATACAGTCCTCACCACTAGCAGTGTTTTCACCTCCCACAAAAAGCCCATAAGCTTCTGTAATTGAGGTTTTCGATAAAACATTTTATTTCAGTTCAATATCATTCTGGATTCACCTTTTTTAAACCAATGCGTGGTCATAGGTTTCAAATGTATTTTTCTTCGGTTAAATATTACAAGTAAGGAGCAAACAAACAATTGAGTTAAATCGTTTGTTGGTTTATTAATTGAATGTGCGGCGAAAGATCTCTGTAGTTATTAAATAATTATGGTTTGTGTAGTTTATATTATTTATGGCAGTTTCTTGATATCGGACCTCTTAATCATCAGACTTTTTATTGACCTACTGCAGGGCTGCGGCCTCTTCTCATACAGAGAAGGAATGAGTGTTAATCACGTGAGCTCCTCAAGATGTTTTCCTTCACCTTTGTTCAGTCATTGGTGTCCAAGATACACTTAGAAATAAGGAGATTTGCGACTCAATTTTAGCATAGCAATATGACTGTTTTTTTTTTCTTCCTACCTGCCTAAGATCATAGTATTTTTATGTCATGGTCACCCATCCAAAAAACAACCTCGTTAAGTACTTAACGTGGACTTAAACGAGCCACGAGCCCCTTTTCCAGTGGCTATCGTTAGCAATCGTATACGTAATACCGGCTTACTATCAATTGCTATCTTATTTACTTCATACACTTAGTCGGTGGATATAAATGATAATATTTAAACGTACCTAATATAATGTATTTATGTTATTACTAAATGTCTTACTATGTAGCTACTAAGTAGAATATAGATAAATATTTGACCCATATGTCGAGGTAACGAAAGTATTTTTTTTTGTCGCATGCAGAAGCATCGTCATAAAATATAATCATTTAATCCATTACGTATACGTTTAGGTAAATGTAACTCTTTCGGTGTTAGTTAGTTCATTAGTCGTGGAAGGCTAAGGGCATAATTGAGGTGTGAGTAGTCTCCATGAATGCGGGTGAAACCTCTAGCGAGAGCCAATAAAAATATAAAAGTAATTAAACTACAAGAATCAGCCTAGCCATTCCTTAGTGATATTGTAAATGCAAAAGAAAGTCTATTGGTTACACTTCAAGAAATATATGGAGGAATATGGAGAAAGTTACATGGAAATTTGCAGAAAATAGTTCAAGTTCACCGACAACATAAACTTCAGTTTTCTTAAAACAACTGTTTAAATTAATTGTCACTTTCATTTGTTTAAGTTAACAGTTCTTTTGACCAAACTGACTTTTAGTTGGTGATAAAGAGCCTAGTGGCCTTAAACTTCGCGTAATACCAAGAACTTAGTCATAATATAAACATATAAAAGGTTTAATTAAAATGTACGTTATACATAATCCATTTTACTCGGAACTAATTATATGAATTTAATAATACCGACGACAACTGATAAGAATTTATAAAATAGGTGCATGTGAAGCCGACTTTTTTCAGACAAAAAAAATATCGAAATCATTTCCTGGGATTAAAAAAATAAAAGTATACTAATACCTATATGTATACATTATGTATATAAATATTTTTTGTATATTTTGAATTAATATTTCATATCTTTCGGATAGTTCATTATGGAGATAACATATGCTTAACGAGTGCATGTTTGTTGCTCTTTCAAGCAAACACTACAGAATGGATTTTGATGAAACTTGACAGTATTGTAGCTTATAATCATAATAACATACATACATACAATCTACTTTTTATCCACGTGCGGAAAGTGGTTAACTGGGGATACGGCGAAAACCGACAAAGAGCTAAGTTAGCAAATAAATTCGGTACTGAGTAACAAGAAAGATGCCTCTTAGTATGACTATTTATCAGACTTTTTGGCTTCTGACTACCACTAATGTCCATTAGGATCTCTAAACTATAGCTTTGCGAAAGAATTCTTAATAATTTTTAGTTAACTTATTGGTCACACAACGGCGCGGCGGATCAAAACAAGTCAATTAACAAGTAATTATTAAAAAACCGGAATACGAAACAAGAATCAAGACGAAACACGAGTATCATAAATAAATATTATAAGCAAAAAATATTTGGTAACTATAGAAAGATCTCTAACACTGTCCCTATACCTAGCAAAATCACAACAAAAAAAAATCTACACGCGACTAAAGAAAAAAAAGCACTGGCCTTACAGTAAAAAAAAAAATGCAAAAAAACACTTACTCAGCATAGCAAAAACCAGTAAAATAAACAGTATCGCCAGAAAAGTGCCTCCTCCGTAACTACCGAACACTTTTGGAACATCTCCAGTCAACATTGCTTTCAAATTTTCCTTTACATCATCAGCTAGCTCCACTGAATCCAGCATATCAATAATCGCCTTTCTATTTGGACCTTTACCAGGCTCTGTGGTCTGGTCCATTAATTGCTGGAGTTTATCCAGGGTTTCCTTGTCAAAACCGTCCATTCTTGAAGAGTATTTTCGTAAAAATGTCTAACGCAACGTGGGTTCCACGTTGTAAATGTTATAGGTTGAGAGCCAGCGACCGTTAGACGTAGGTTATTTTATAAAGGCTGGAACTTTGTGTGTACGATAGACTACAACGAATATATTTATATATTTTACACTTACAGACTATATCAATACGGAACACTAAATTTCTTTTATGTGATCATACAATCTATACTAATATTGTACAGAGAAAAACTTTGTTTGTTTGTAATGGATAAACTCAAAAACTACTGGACCGATTATAAAAATTCTTTCACCATTAGAAAGCTACATTATCTGCGAGTAACAAAGGCTATATTTTATTCCGGTGCGGGCAGTAGTTCCCACGGGACGCTGATGAAACCGCGGGAAAACGGTTAGTATTTTATATAAAGCAGGATGCGATTGTCAAAAAATATATATTGAGTTAGGTAAAGCATTTTTTTTTTCTAAGCCACCCTTAGTCAAACTTCGTAGTAGTCTATCGTTCATACCCACTGTAAGGTTGTAGGTTTCAGCCTTTATAAAATAACATAGGTCTGGCGTGCACTAGCTCTTGGTCTATAAGTAAGTTATGAGATATCGGCGTTGCGATAAGCGGTGTCAGATACGGTCGGCTTGATGTGATAATTATAAATAATTTTGTTCGCTATTACGTTTTGTACAAGGTTTTCAGTCGTTGTTTTGTTAATGACTTTTTTGTAAAACTGTATTTTGTACTGGTGTAACTGTTTTTGTAGTTTTTTTGCGTTTTGATAAAAGTTTCGTGGTATGCTGTGTTGTGAGATTTATTTAAATGATGAGACACAGTTGACTGTGGTAACTTGCGGTGGTGCGAGTTGCACCATTTTCAGTTGTCAAATCGCCGAATTTTGACCAATGGGCGACAAATAAACGGTTGGTTGTTTTGGTTATCGTTATAGTTAAAATCCAGCCTTCGTGTAGATACAGTGATTTTGCACAATCATTTAAAGCCTGGTTTCTGCCAGAGCGTTATTTCCTGCGTCCCGAGGAAATAGGTCCCGCATCTGACTAAAAAGTGCCCGTATATGTAAATTATTTAAATAAATATGTAATCTATTCATATTACTGCCAAGTTTTCCTAAAATCCATTCAGTATTTTACCTTAAAAGTGTTAACTTACGCGGTTATAAAAGCAGTAGAATTGTCGAACTAGAACCTAGGATTAGTGGTTCAAAATATTTCCAGAATATACAAAAAAAATAACGCTTTAAATGTATCTATCGCTCTCGCTACCGCTTAAGAATTGAGCCTTTTAATCATTATTAAGAATGACATAATATTAGTATTGAGTACACAAGTGTTTTGTTATTATTTCCAACGTTACTGGGTGCTATGTAAAGACTGTTAACTCAAGTGAAAATTTGATAATAATTATGTAGGTATATTATTTAAGGAAAAATAAAAGAGTAACAAAAAATTTCCTACATAAAATATAAGATGCTTACATTACTATAAGATATATATTATTATAAGATACTTATACAACGCAAACAAACACATCAACTACATAATACATATACTTAATAACTAGAATAGACTAGGAGGGACATAGATATCTTTTTTTCCGCGGGCTGCGGAACGGGATACCTGTTAAACCGACATAAAGTCGAGAAGGTCAAACCTACCACAATATAAGATACTTATATTTCCGATCGTCTATGTGTATATGTGTAAGTAGGTATGCGAAATTCATAATTAATTTATTTAAATAAATGTGCATATACAATAAAGTTAAAAATATGCCTAATTCAAAAATTACTTTATCAGGTACTGGTAATTTTTACATTTTAGATCTTAAAACGCCATAGTGTAATACGGCAGATTATACACTCTGACTATGACATATAAATAGGCACAGGGCCACAGCAGTTAATGCATGGTTTCTACAACTAAGTAAATACACTATATTTCCCACAGTAATATTGGAGTATTAACACAGTAAAGACGGATAGTTTTAGCTGGCTTACTAGCATTTTAATAAGAATGATGTACAAGCTATTTCCCTGCGGTTTACCCCGTATTTTATGGGGACTACAGCTTATGTTACTCCGGAATAATCTAGATTCTCGCCAGTGAAAGGATTTCTTAAATCGGTTCAGTAGTTTCAGCGCCTTTAGGGTATAAACAAAAATATATTTTCTCTGTTTAATGGCAGTATGGATAACTTTGTAAACTTTCTGAACTCAACGGGTAAATTAGGATCTTGCTACTAACTCTTTGCTGTTCATCTGTGCCCAGGTTGTTTCTTAGGAGCTGGGATAGTTAGACAATTGTAATTTTTCAAAGATAATGTAGGTATTTCTTTTGCCGCTATATCAACAAATATTGAAATATTAAATTAAAAAATATTGTTGAAGCCTCCTATACAACAGACATTTTCTTAGCTTCTCAAACTTAATAATACTTAAATTGTACAGTGTCCTAGTTACAAAGTTAAATAGCATTATTGAATAAAATTAACTGAAATAAAATTTGACGTGACAAAATGCGCGAAAATATCGTAAGAAATTATTGAAAAACGTACTGAACAATTTCACATCGGAACTAATTAAAAAATGAGTTTCCTTTAACAGTAGCTGAAATAAGTTATAGAAGAATATTTAATAGTGGATCTTACCTGATAAACTGATGACAATAATCCCAGGAATGATAAAAACACTGTTAGAAAATGCATGTTCTAACGGGCCTTCCGACCCACCGCTAAGATCCACCATTGTGTAATACTGAGATGCTTCTTCCTCTTAATACTGAGAAAACCAGATCACTTAACTAATTCAGATCATGAAAAATGCCATTTTACTAAAACTAAATAAGATTTTCTATTAGATTTATCAAAATCTTTGACCAGAAAAATACGGGCAGACGACTTTAGACGAGTCGACAAAACAAGTTTTTAATGTTTGGTGGGTTGGAGACCTAGTCTTTTGAGCAGAGTAAAAAAGAGTCGACAATATTCTATTCTACCTATAATGTTGTTTTGCTTGCTGGCGCTACCAATTTAACATTAGTTGTATGAGAATTATGTCATAATTCTGTCTTTAGTAAGCAAATCAACGTATAAAAAAATATAGGGAACGGCAGTTAGGGCATTTAATTGAACGAACCAGTGGGTGCCCCGGCAGATGGAGTAGGTATATTGAGTATTATGTACTTTCGTTGTGTAGGTACTCGGTAATCCTTTACTTGTGTACTTGCTTATATACTTCATTATGTTATATGGAGACTGGTTAGTGACAGATACTTGAATTGAACACATAACTCTTTCTACTGAAGACTTTCTTCTTAGGGTAGGAAAAGGACATGCCTTGGTAAAAAACCTATCTACCTAGTACATAGAAATAAAACCAAAAAACTATTATAAATATAAATTTATTATTGAAAATACACAATTATGTATATCTTTTGGCCTTAAAGTAACATTAGTGTACACAATACTAAAACAAAAAAATAACACTAATGACACAATATTCAATACAACAGTTCTATGACCACTATCATACACGTTTAAAAATAAAACATTAATTTTATTTATTTATAATAATCAGGAGTAAAAATAGTAATTTTTTATAAAAGGTATGTTCTTGGAATGTTGGCCCTAAGTGCTTCAATGTCATTCGTATATTCTACGATTTTTTTGTTGTAACTGGCAACATTTGGCCAAGCGGCCATTTTGTTTTTACGTTAGAAAATTGCTTAGTTTGTATTTTACAAAAGAATATTTATGTATTATGGGGATTTCAGCTGCGTATAGATTTTATCTTCCTCTTACTTTCCAAAAAGTACTAAATATATAGGTGTTTTCCCATGCAAAGACTTTTGCATTTTATTCTATACTTTTCAAAATTGCCAGTTACAACTTAACATTAATGACGTTAATTTTAAAAATAGGTTAGTTTATTTACACCCTGTTAGACGATTCTTATCATTTTCGATTCAGTCGAATTTTGGACATTTCATTTTAAAATAACAATTTGAAGAACCTCAACTTGAAAAGAATTATCACAGAATATTATGAGGCCATCTTCAAATTTCAAAAAAATCGTTTTGTAAAAAATTTTGCTCCTACTTAAATTATGTTTTTAGTCAAAGTTTGTCTCTACCGAAATACATTTTTAGTCCTAAAAATCTATTGGAGAAATGTTTTTTTTTTCATTACAAATAATGTTTCAAAAATTGTAACAAATCCAATAAAGGCACTTTTGGAATGACATTGAGCGTTTTCGCGCATAATCTTAAATATATCACCGTAAAAATTTTTAGTTTTTTTTTTCATTACTATAAAAATGTTTTGTCATATTACTGGTTATTTTTTGACCTTCAAGACGCAGTTAGGAAAATCGTGACAGGATATTTAAATTGCTAGTCTATTATCACGTAAAAATCAAAAATATTTTGTAACCAATAACATGGCAGCACATGTGTATAAAAAACCTTATTTCAGTTCAAACAGCACTTAAAATCTACATTTCATTAATCCACAAATACATTTTTTCGAAAAAAAAAATCATAAATTTTATTGCATTTGTCTAAAATTAAGCTGTATGAACTAAAACAAAAAGTTTTAATTTACCTAATTTTTTAACTATTCAATTTTTACTTTATGAAAAATGATGTTTTTTGTTTAATTTTTCTTCAAAGGATCGAGGTTGTCTATTGAAAAATCATCGTTTCCAAAGGTGATACCTCGACTGAATCCATCCTGGAAAGAAACATAAATTGATATAGATACGCAAGTTCTTAAAAAAAACATAGCTATGATACGTATAAAACAACGACAATGGAATGCAGATGTAAATAATGAATGCCACAAGTTTCTTTATGGCTAACTTTCAGATTTTCAAGTTTCCTAAAAGTAATCTTGACATGAAACTTCTGTTTGGCGGTCATGGTTTACAAAATGACTTCTTTGACCCATTCAATGATTGTACGGACAGAATGATATTTAAGCATAAACAAACAAACATATTAAAACGAAAGCATAAGTTTTTGAATATTTCCTTTCCCCTTAGCTATATTAGCTTATGGTGAGTTGCACCACTTAACTATAATGATAACCAAACCATAACCAGCCGCATACTTGCCGCCCATTGGTCAAATCGGCGATTTGACAACTGAAAATGGTTCGGTTATCGTTATAGTTAAATGGTGCAATCCACCGTAAGATTAGTGCCCAGTATAAATTGACAGTTCAAAGGATCATACTTTTTTGATATTTCTTTTAGTTAACTGAGTTGAGTTGAATCTATGTTGTAAAAATAATTGAGTTGAATCTATGTTATAATAAACACAATGATGTAATCATACTAGGCACTTACTTAATCATGATTATTATTCGCGTAAAACAAAGAAAACCACATTTATTGACAATAACTATAACCATTGACGATCACACTCGCAATTTTATTTATTTCTTGAACTTACCGATCATCTAGCTGTCAAAATTAAATAAAAATAATTTTAAAACGTTGTCGATTTTTATTTTAGTGGAATTACCAATAGTTTTGTGTTATGGCAACATTTAATATTGACAGAATAATCACAGATTAAATAAATAGTTCTAATAAGTTTTTGTACTTATTGTTGTAATTAGTAAAATATAGGTACTATGCTTAGCTGACCATCTTAATGTTTACTGGTTCTACCAAATATTTGATCAGATCAATAACAGAAATAACAGAAAACGGTATAATAAAACAATATAATTAAATACACACCTTCATTTCCGAAATAGTTTTATCTAGGAACCCATTGAAATTGCTGTCCAACTCAACGGCAGGCTTCTCGCTAAGGTTGCCGAAACCATTGAAAGTCGAATTGAAGCCATTGCCAAAAATATTGCCAGATTTCTGCGTGTCAAACGGGTCGAAACCACTGAGACCGTTCGTAAAAGAGGTTGTGTTAAAAACCGATGTTTGTAGGTTGAAATCTGCGATGTCGTAGTTCGGTTTGTTGGTTGACGGGAAGGGTTGGGGAGGGGCGGGGGCTGGTTGTTGGCTGGGAAGGGAAAAGGGGGTGGATCCGAATAAGTCGCTGCCGTTGATGGCGGGTTGCTGTTGTGGTGTGTGGCGTTTCGATGCTTTTGGTGGGGGCGCCACTGTTGACAAAAATTGTGGTGTTAGTTACAAGTTTTTATATACTAACAATTTTGTATAACGTACGTATGCTAGTTTTTAAGGTATTTATCTATGGGCTTGAAAATAAAGATGATTTGATTTGAAATAAAGATAAAGATAATTTGAATGCACTTATAAACCCTCATCATTTTGTCGACATGATTAAATAAATCAAAGGAAGTATATTCTTATGAAATAGTTTCACTATACATATTTTACTGACTTCCTGTCACCTGACAGTCGTTTTGCCTAGATCTGGCCCCATAAGTGTCTCCTAACGCCCATAGAAAACATCCCCAAGAACTTCTACGAATTATTCCCCAGATCTGGCATGGAAGCATCCTCTAGCAGTCTAGCACTTTTAAGAAGTATCTCTTAGCACCCTAGGAACCATCCTCTAGGACCCCGAGAGAGTAACTCCTGGCGCCCCTACAGTGACTCCTAGAGCCCCTAAATAGTAACTCCTAGCGCCCCTATAGAGTAACTCCTAACACCCCTATAGAGTGACTCCTAGCACCTCTATAGAGTAACTCCTGGCGTCCCGAAGCTAGTAAAATGTGTAACTTACAAAGTGGCGGCGTGGTGGTGAGCGCGTTGTCGTGCGGCGGCGCCGAGAACCGCGACATCGGCTCCGACTCGAATGCACGAGGGTCGAAGTCTGCAATTAATAGAAAAAAAAAATATATAAGATATTAATAGCATCAACTAAAAGTATCATCAACATCAGCCTTTTTAATGCCCTACTGCTGGGCTGCGGCCTCCTCTCACACGGAGAAGGATTGAGCGTTAATCACCACGCTTACTCAATGCGGGTTGCTGATTTCAGACTTTACAGTCCAGCTTTCCTCGAGAATTACATACAAACTAAGAAAAGTTTCACTAGTACGGTAGACTGCACATCAGTGGTAATTGTCATGCACCTTAACTCAATAGTAATAAGTACGCTTTTCCTATAAAACTGTTACCACTGACCTGAAGTTGAATGTACCTGCCTGGCCTGACACTCATACTTGAGAGGTTGGTGCTTAATCACTAGGCCACAAAGGGTTACTAAACAAGTAAAAAGTATAGTAAAAATGAACTTACCACTATCTGAATCGGAGTTGAGCAGCAAACCTTCAAGCTTGGTGCCTACAGAGGGGTTCTTGTTTGACGACAAATCACCCAGGAGTTTACTGGAAAAGGAGAACCATCATTAATATAAGGCTCACTATATAGACACAAGAAAAAAAAGAACAGACACTTACTGATTGTCGGCTACATGTAAAACTTAGTAAATATGGTGATTTAACTTGAAATACCGGCTGTGATTTGGCAGTCATTATGGGTAGCCAGAAATTCCGACATGGTTGCTTTACCGAGGAGTATCAACTTGCCCAGGTAGGTAACTGAGTCAGATAGGTAGTCGCTCTATGTGGCAAAATGGTAACCAACATACTTGGGGCAAGGCTAGACCTACAGCAGGTCCTACAGCACGATGTAGGGCTTTTCTCTTAGATCTGGCGTCTACGAAATATGTCTTAGCACCCTAATATCATGATGAGGTTTCCTTTTATTTTATTTTAGTTATTTATTTGACCATTAATGGGCATTTATATCTAATATTGCTATTATAATTCTTCCTTTTTTATTGCTATGTATCGATCGCTGTTGCTGCCTCACACAATAAATAAATAAGACTTACCCAGTGCCAAAGCTGTGTTTGCCATTATGTTGCGGCGGCGGCGTGGACAGCAGCAGATTGTTGTCGTTGCTCGAGTTGAACGTGTCCGTCGAGTTGTTTGACAACGCGTCTGTGCCTGGAAATTACATATATTTTCCATTAGGATTTATAAATGGTGATAACTTTCTTTCAGTTATCAACAATAAGGGACTACAGTAACCGCTTTAACTTGATTAAATGTTTGTTCTCACAATGGTGTACCGTAACTAAGTGACACACACAAACGTGATTAAGTGGAGACCAAATTAAAAATAATTATTCCATCAAGTGGTGATAACTGCATTTTAGTCATAAACAAGCATGTGAAAAGAGCTATCACCTTTAACGTATTTTAAATCCCTTTGGGTCAGGGCGATATCTTTTTCATTTCCATTTATTTCTCTTAGCCATTATACTAACATTAAATTCTATCCTTAGATATTCATATCATCTTTCTGTCCTATCCATCCCTTCTTAGTCACCTTTGCCTTTATGACAATTTGCACTATGCACATAGTTTAATACCTCTTATAAAGTAAATTTTAATTGTTTTTAGTTTTGTTGTGTATTACTTTATAAGTAGATATTGTAATGTTAATTATTGTATTTACTGTAGGCCTTAGTAGCCTGAAATAAAGGAACAGATAAATAAATAACAAAAATACTCACCAGTCTCAGTATTATTATTGTTGTTACTGCCGTTGCTGTTAGCGAACCCGTTGGCTAGAGTGAGCGATGCGATCTGCTTCTCCAGCTCGGGGGGAGGCTTGAACTCCGTGATGTCGGACAACTTGTTGCGCGACAGGTACGACGAGAGGTCGTCCTTGTATGTGATCTTTGATAACTCCTGGAAATATAAGAATTGTACATTTATAAACAAACTTACGGACAGACATGTGTTGTTGGTGAGTTTATTGTGCCTTTTATTCTTACCAGAAAAAAATAACTTAAAATAATAGAAATTGGTAAAGCATTTAGGGGCTGCCTTTTATAAATTTTAATATTAAAAAAGTGCTGCAGCCAAGTTTGAATTAACTAACAATAGTTTTAAGTTCTTAGAATAATGGGTATTATAAACATGTAGGTATGTAAGCAAAATTAATCATTTGGTTTGATTTAATTTGGTCAGTTAAGACCTTTTAATAAGGTCTTTGTGACGTCGCTAGGTTTATACATCGGATGTGTGGATATTTGCTGCTCTTTCAAAAACTATTCAAGGAATTTTGATGAAACTTTACAGTAATGTAGCTTATACATCAGAATAACATATAGATAGGCTACTTCTATATAAAAGTATTAGGACGCTAGAATTACACATAGGGCACCATAATTACCTGTAAGCGGTTTTTGTATGCGTTCATCTGTAGTTCTAGCTTCTTGTTTTGTAGCTGCATTTTCTGCATCTCTATGTATTTGCCGTTGTCGTTCAAGAACCGTCTGGAATGTAGAAAAAAAATATTTAATATCATTCAACCATTATACTTATTAGGTGGGTAAATAGGTATTTATTGTAAAAGAGAAAGTAAGATTGGCTTTAGGTATTATTGCTATTTATAAGATTATATTTGCCTAGGGCTGCCATCTTGAATTTCGCCAACCCCGGACAAACATTAAAAAAACCCGGACATTTGGCGTAAATCGCATTTTTTCCCCGAACGAGTACGATTTTTTTTAAACAAAATTATACCTAATTTGTAATCTATTTACTATTAACATTTACTTAAATTCAATGAGGTGTTTCCTTACATGAAAAGTGTCCGGGTTTTCCCCGGACACTTCTTGAGACCCCGCCCGGACGGCCCCCGGACGGCCTCCAAACGAGGACAAATCCGGGGAAACCCGGACGGATGGCAGCCCTATATTTGCCTATACCTTCTTATATCTTTTTGAAGATAACTATTTTATCAAAAGTTTATACACACTTTTCCACAGAGGCAGATGGGTATTCAAGTAAGTACTCTTACTTGGTCAAGTTTAGTGTGATTGTGGTGTAGTGTAGAAATAAACCTATGTATATTTCTATCTATTTTTAGAACATTGTCGTCTACATAAATAAACGAAAGCTTGATTCCGAAAGGGATGTCCTTCAAGGTTACAACAACAATAGTACCTTAAACCCATTGTCATTATATTAAAAAAAAAAAATACATCCAACCTCTTTTCAAGGTACAGTAATGCTTTTTATGGGTGCATGAGTCATGTAAATGTTTCTGAGTAGGAATGCACTTATTTACTAAAAGGCAAACGTGATTATTACGAGGAAAAAATATTTTTAAATAAAGTCATTTCTTGACTTTTCTTGTGAACCGATAAGAATCGGCCAAGTGTGAGTCGGACTACCGTATTAAGGGATCCGTACCATTATTTATAAAAGGGAAGGAATCGCGTTTCTTGTATGGGAGATCCTTTATGTTATTCTAGTTTTCAGTATTTGTTGTTATAGTGGCCGGCCTTAATCTTTTGTGACACTTTCAACTGTCTTAGTAACACGGTTCATGAGATACAGCCTGGTGACAAATGGAAGTTGCTGGGGAGTTTGTTCCACCACTTCTTCTTCCCAGCAAAAGCACATAGGAAGTGGTGAAGGGCGGGCGGTTTGGGGGCTGTCTTTTGTAAATTTGACCTTCAAAAAGTGCTGATTTTCAGCCAACTTTGATAGTTTGAAAGTGAAGTCTTAGTAAATAGGGTTCTCTTTGTCCTTTAGGTAAGGGACCCTAAAACTTGTGTCAGTTTAAATGCTTTTGAGAGATATCTTATAATTGCTTGGGCGATTTTGTTTATTTCTGTTAAACAAGTTTTTTCCAACTAATATCTTATGTTTATTTGTCTGTTTTTTGACCTGACAATGTTGGTGTTTTTGTATAATATTTTGAGTTTCCTGGTATCCAATTTTAGCTTGCTGATATCAAAAGGCTTGCTTTATAATATAGAACTTAATAGCTTGAGAAATAAAAGTATGTACAGGCCTACTTTGTTAGTATGAAGATACTTTCTTTGACCTTATTATGAATAAACAAATGTGTTTTAGATAAAAACATTTCTACAGATAAAAAAATGAGTGGAAATACAGGAATGCGAGGACCAAACACCTGCAGAGCAAAACATTTACGCACTTAATTTCGATTTAAAAATTGTTACGTCTCGTCCCAAAGATACCCGAGAAAGTTCCGAGACCCGAATGACCAAAATAACATACCCCTTTCTTCACAGTCGGGTAAAATTATAGAAATACCAACCTGTAGGCCAAATCAAACGCCTGACCAATAGTAAGCGTGATCTCCGACGCCAATTTAGTAGATATGAACACGAAACACTCGTGCTTCTCCATTGGTCCGTCGTGGCCATTGACGGCGTTGACTGTGCTGCCACCTTTCGCTATGAAGGAGAAGTATTTCTTGGCACCCTTGTCGTCAGCGCAGTAGGATATCCGGTGCAGAGGGAATTGGTACATTATGTTGTTTGATCGCGGTTCCTGGAATTAGAAAAAGGTATAATTAATGTATTAGGTAGATATGGACAAGAAAGACTGAGGAATATGGCTAAACAAAGCACCAGACTCTCAAGTAGGTACGAGAGTAAGGGTTTGAATTAATTTTCCTAAATTAAGGTAAACGTCTTTCTAAGCATATTTTGGACACCATTGAAAGAGTAAAAGGTAAAGGAAAACATCTTGATGAAACCAGGACAATCTGAAATTGAGAATCCGCATTGAGTGTCTTCTCTTTATGAGAAGAGGCCTGTGTCCTGCAAAGGGACGATAAAGAGGCTAATAATGATGCATCAATAATCATTATTTTTTAGTTTATTTGATAATATTCATCATGATTAGGGCTGCCATCCGTCCGGGTTTCCCCGGATTTGTCCTCGTTTGGAGGCCGTCCGGGGACCGTCCGGGCGGGGTTTCAAGAAGTGTCCGGGGAAAACCCGGACATTTTCCATAGGGCCATCTTAACCTATGGTGCCTGGGTATGCGAATAACCCGGGCGCCTCATAATGCAGAAGTCGAAGTGTCCCAAAACTCAAAAATTTTCGCGCTCGCTTCGCTCGCGGCTTCTTTTCTTTGGGGATTTTTTATTATACAAGTTTAGGTGCTTTAGTGACCCAAAACTCAAAATTTTTCGCGTTCGCTGCGCTCGCGGCGACTTCACTTTACAGTTGTTTGTATTTTTCAACATTTTTTTGTCTAACCTATTAAGAAGGTAACTCCTAGTTTCCAAATGAGCTTTCTTAATTAAGACCTTCGAAATATATACATTAAGTCACAATCTTTCAATACTAGGTACTACATGAGCTAGAGACGGCCCTGACTTTTCATGTAAGGTAGGACCTCATTGAATTTAAGTAATATGGTAATATTAAAAATTAGGTCTTGTTTCGTTAAACAAAAAAAAAACGGACTTGTCCGGGGAAAAAATGCGATTTACGCCAAATGTCCGGGTTTTTTTAAATATTTGTCCGGGTTTGGCGAAATTCGAAATGGCAGCCCTAATCATGATAAGTATTTCGTTATTCTAGACTGCAACTTTTCTAAGTTTGTATGTACTTTCTAAGTATACTTAGACACCAATGGCTGATAAAATGGTGAAGGAAAACATCTTGAGGAAACCTGGACTATAAAGTCTGAAATCACCAACCCGCATTGAGCAAGCGTGGTGATTAATGCTCAATCCTTCTCCATGTGAGAGGAGGCCTGTGCCCAGCAGTGGGACGATAAAAAGGCTGTAACAGTAACAGACTTATCAAACGACCGTCAATCTATGCCATTGATCGATGGTCAAAATTCTCTATTGACCTATTCACTCCTTATAAACGATAGAGTTAGCTACATTGATAAAAACCATCATAAACAAAAAAAACAGCTGACATCCGTCAAACGAAATTCCATAACCAATCAAAAGTGTCTGACCGACCACAATATAGAGAGCTCATTTCTTATGACCTTGCGCGCGAGCACCGCCGTGACGTGAAAGCGACGGAAACGCCCGAGTGTGCCCGAGTGCGCCCGAACGCAACCACCATTGATTATAGCCAGCCTATTGTGTACTGTAGTTTTATCCTTTCTAATTGCTTGTGTTTGTGAGTAAATACTGGGTTTTGTTTGGATTTTGACGAAAAGCAAATGACGAGGTCTTAGTTCTATGCGAAGATAATGGTCAAGATTTTTGCCAGACTACGAAATTTTCTTAAAAAGATTGTCCATGGAGTTTCTTGTCGGTTTTTCTACATAAGATTATTGAAACCTTTTGGAACGGGTAACTAGAGCGCAAAGCTTGCTTCTTAGTAATATCTACTTGAAATAAAACGATTCGACTTTTGCACAGGGGTCAACTGGGTTTTCAAAACTTTTTGTCTCTGGACATACAAATGAAGAAATCGGATTAACTGGTCCCTCTAGAAGAGTCGTATAAGCATGCTAAAAGTGGGCTAAAACCACCACTGTTGCTTCTGGATCCCTTTATGTACCAGGGCCACGGCAACTCTTTCGAACAATCCCGCAGCCTAGCTTTAGCTATCCAGGAACATTCATTCATCCGAAAATGCATCTCAACAGACCAATAACTTCTAAGCATAACACACACAGATCCTAACTCCCCTTTTTCTGCGAAGTCGGTTAACAGTTGATCGCAGGAAACAATTATAGTAGTTAGACAGCGAATTATGAACGTGTTGAGTTCATAATGCCAGTTATTTACTTTGTTAGCTTGCACGATATCTAACGTGGTCGTTTTTAGATAATAATGAATGAATTCTGGTGTATTAGCAGCCTAGCCTTTTTCTATGTTCGTATCGTTATTCAATCTGGTTGGTGAAAAACTTTAGAAATAATCAAAATATATTATCTCCTTTATAAAGATCTGGCAAAACGACTTGCTGACACTTAAAGTGACCCACGACGTCAAAAATCATCAAATGACCCCTCCCGCTGTGGGTTAGCAGCGGCGAGGGAGTGTCAGATTCTTACTGACTAAAAACCGTCGTCTTCCGTCGTAGGCCTTTCATGAGCCAGGGCCCAAGGGCTGGTTTTCATTTAAGTCAACATTTAAGCATTGCCATCCAACGTGGCAATGCTCCCAGCCTCTTGGGTACGCTCCCGGTGGGCAGGAGTTTTCGATGTCATCTTTTCATTATTATTTTTAATAGCAATAGCAGCAGTTTGTATAGAGTATACATTGTGGTAATGTATATAGTAGGTATAAGTCTTCAAATTGCTGGGGAGTTTGTTGCGCCACTTCTTCTCCCTAGCAAAAACACATAGGAAGTGGTGAAGGGTGGGCGTTTTGGGGGCTGTCTATTGTAAATTCCTGACGTTCAAAAAGTGCTGTCTTGCAGCCAAGTTTGAATAAATGATTTTTGATTTGATTTGAAATCAGAATGGGTTTTCTATAGTTCGTTTTTGTACTTGAATAGGTACTGTGTTTATTCTTTTTTGACAATAAACGTAACATTAACTTATATACGTATGTGTATAGTGATGTATGTAAACAATGATTACTCATACATTCACACATAAGCAGTTAAAAGTGAAATCATCTGTACAATCAGCAAAACTATGCAAAACAGCTGTTTTTAGCAAGAAAATGTTCCAAGTACTTAGATAGAACTAATTTAAATATCTAAAGAATTAGATTGTTTGCTTGAACGTGATTTTTGGTACTGAACATAGGGCCCCAATCATTTCATTTTTACGAAACACTATTTTTTCAAATAGGACCAGATAAGCACTATGAAATTTTTTTCGTTCGTTCATTTCCATTCTAAAGGCTCCGAAACTACAGAACCGATTTGAAAAATTCTTTCTCTGTTGGGAAGCTACACTCTTCCCGAGTAACATAGGCTATGTTTTATCCCGGTACGGGCAGCAATTCCCCCGTGACGCGCGCGGGTGAAACTAGAAAGAGCTAGTTTAGTTTTAGTAGTCCATGTTTTAATTTTATATATTTATTTATTACAAAGAAAGTAAGTCTACATATTCGCTTTTGCTATCACTACAGACTAAGAGTTTGCGTGAGAATATCGTAAGTAATATAAAGTCGTTGAGAACGAATGTGAGTAAAAGTGATAATGTGTATTAAGTAATAATTGATTTTGCAGTGTTTGAGCGTGTGTGGGATGGGAATTTTGCCTGTATGTATGTACCTATGTACTGTTGAGTTTGTCATGGGTTTTAAACGTTTATGACGGTAATAATACCTAATGATGTGATAGGTTTTGATGGAAATAGCAAGTACATAAACTCGTTGTTAACTTAAAAATATTATTGTTATTGTCAGTTTAAGAATTACGGTACCTACCTACCACAGAGGGACATACATAGCGGTAGCGGTAAAAAAAAGGAAAATTAACTTTTGTTCGTATCGTTCGTAATATCGATTTAAAAAATCCTTTCACTGGTGGGAAGCCACACTATCCCCGGGTAACAAAGGCTATATTTCCGGCTACAAAATAAGTTCTTTAGAAACGCGAGGGAAATTGCTGAAGAGTTTGTTTGATCATCTCTATAACTACTGAATCGACTTGAATAATTTTTTCAGTGTTAGATAGCTCTTTTATCAAGGAAGGCTAGGCAGACGGGAACAAAGTAGTTCTCATGAGATGCGGGTGAAACTCTTGGCGGAAGACTGTCTAGTGTGCTGCGCCCAATCAGGTTAAACTGGGTGATGTAGGTCTAAGGATTTTTTGTAACTGTATACATTTTGCAATAAATAAAATATTAAAATAATTAAGAATAATAATTAAAAATTACCTGTATAGCAACTCCATCAACAGAGATGGTAATTTCGACCTTTTTACACTTGGCGCCATCCTTAGCTTCAGATTTCTTCAGTTGCTGCGTGAACTGAAGTTTCTTTATCGCGTCCTTCACAACTTCGATGCCTTTCGGCTGGTCTACTTGTGTGCAGCCGAGAAACTGGAAAAAGAGTAAGGAGTTGGTTAATATTTGGCTAAAAAAAATATATAAAAAAAATGATTGGTCAAGTAATTTTCCGGTCCTAAAGTTGGCTAAGAATTTTGGAGCGACGTACGGCGACTTCTTTTATTCGACTTTTACTTTTTCTTCCTTTGCAATTATTATTTGTGAGATTATGAGTGAGGTATCAAATGGCTTTATTTGACGAGTTTAAAAAACAGGCTTTTTCTGATTTTGGAGGCAATAATGGTTGTCTTCCATTTTTTTCTACATGAATTGCAGCTTTGTTTTGAAAATAGACAAGCTTTTGAAATGGTCTAAGAATGCGTGTTAACGCCAATAAAAAAAAAAAAAAACAATTTTAAAAAGGAAGTATTAATATTAATGTTTATACCTACATGTCAATCATAATAAAAACAATAGTTTACAACTATAAAACTATACAATAAATAATAAATAGCAGCCATTTTGTTTAATTATTGAAATAACAAACGCTACGGGTCATGGAGAGGCCGTGAGAATTTTTTTTCTATCAATACTTTTTGAATTTATGATTTTATCATTCCTATGGGGAATTGTTCCTTGAGTCAGCCATTTTATTTTGAACCACTACAACTCTTAAAAGTAACAAAAAAGCTTGATGATTGGCAAATAAACTTATTTGAATAGTCTTGGATCCTGAAAGAAAATATTATTTAAAAAACTTGCGAAGACGTATTAAATATCCATCGTTTCTATGGATGTCTTCTTCCTCGATATCCAACTGTCGTCGTTCATGCTCAGAACTGAACTATGAGTGTTTGATTTCTGGTCAGGCTAGCTAGACCCAGTGTAATTTCTCTAACTTATATGTACTTTCTAAGATACTATATGTAGGACATAATCAACTGAGTAAAGACGAAGGAAAACATTATGAGAAAAGCTGGGCTCCAAAGTCTGAAATCGTCAATCCGCCTCTCGCGCACGTTCTCTGTATGAGAAGAGGCCTTACAATGAGACAAAAATAGGCAGATTATTGGTAAAATCTAAGCCTGATATATTTAACCAGACAAACAAATAATTAGATTCCCTAACAATTAGCTGAAACCAGAGTCGATATATCAGTGACGTATACACAACGCCCCCTACATACCTTAGATACGAACCATCTGTGGCCGCCACGTGCGAGATAAACTTATCTACTTCATTGTTTTGTTATTAGAAACTGCTATTGTTTATTTTGTTTTTGGAAAGCTCTTCAAATAAGACCATCTACCATCTACCTACCACTGCTACTTCTCTACCACCCAAAGGTGAATTGGCAGAAAACCTTGGGCATAAAGTATTATGAATAAATAAATTGATAGGTCCCCGTTGTCATGTGAACATCTTTGGCAGTCATTATGGGTACTCCAGAAGCCAGAAAGTCTAAGATTTTTTTATAAAGCAGATGAATAAGCAACTAGTCTTAAAAAGGTGTGTCGGGTTGATAAGGTCCTATGGACAGGTTTCCATTTAAAACAATCAGCTGCATCCAGAATGGCTGAAAGACTATATCTTTCTGTCTATGAAATGTTTAATTATTCTCCTGCCATCCAAATTTTGTAGTCTCTATCTCATATAGGTAACATTACATCCAGCCTAATAAATAGCCTTTCGTTATCCAACCACCATTTCACCATTTCGGAGTTCTTAAACGTAACTTAACTTCAAGTTCTACTTAAAAGTACTTCTGTCTTAGAAAACGTAAGTATGCCGAGTGGTGCTTGACCCGCCCTTCAAATTGAGTGGTGTTTCAGTATTAAGCCGTTAATCTTTAAGGAGTCTGTTACTGAACATCTTTGGCAGTCGTTACGGGTAGTCAGAAGCCAGTAACTTTGACAACCAGTCTTACCAAGGGGTATTGTGTTGCCCGAATTAATAAGAGGTATTGAGTTGCCCGAGTAACTGGATTGAGGAGATCAGATAGGCAGTCGCTCCTTGTTAAATATTGGTACTCAGCTGCATCCGATTAGACTGGTAGCCGACTCCAACATATTTGGGAAAAGGCTATGCAGATGTTGATGACTTTTTAGGAGCTAGCTCTGCTGATCATTTTGTTCTCCATGATAATGGATACTCACGTCTTTATTTTACTTAAAGTTTTCTATGGAATCTATGAGGAGTTTCAATGGTTTTTTCTTTGGGTTTACATACCTTAACGAGGTATGCCACATGGCCTTTGACGAGAGCGTCGGGCGCGTGTATCCAAGTCCTGCCATTGGGGGCACCATTTTGTTTGCCCTTACCCTGCCAGAATAACAGGGTTGACATCCTGAAACAAACAGAAAGAAAAATTAGACATTATAAATCAAACTTTTGAATTAAAACTTTCTGCATCTCGTCATCTAGGTATCTATTGATGGAAAGCGCCTGAAAAACTGTTATCTAGTTTTTGAAATCTTTGTACTAACATTGTTTTCTCAAATCCTCCTGAGTTTTAACAAACGCCTCGAATTGTCAACTTTTTACTGAGCAGTTAGTATTCGGGGACTTTACTTGTCCTCCGTTTGTTGTTTTTAAGGACCTTTATTTCACAAAATCTTTCGTAAAAAAGCATGTTCCCACCCAATGGGACATAAGTTTGTTAAAAAAATATTTGGCATTATAAAATTAATTAACATTGATCTAAAAATAACCACGAAACCAAAGTTTAGAAACAGTTAGAGACCTATAAATAAATCAACGAAATTCGAAAAGCTAAACAGGAACTATCATTTAATTTGTTGACATTGATTGACAATTTCCATTCAGCTCCAATACTTACTACTAATACCTAATTTCTATTGTTAGCACACGAAACACGTTTGAAACATAATTTAAAATAAATATGTCGTAAATTATGTCAGTAATCCATGGTGTTTATTGAATGGAATTTATCGATGACATTATACATGGTGTGTGAAATATGTAATTGTTTTTTTTTTATTATCGTGACGTTTTTTAAGATATTTTTTTTGCAATTCGAATACTAATTTTTTTTTTCTTCAAATACTTTAGATAATTTGAAACGTATAGTAAGTTACTTTTAGAAAAAAAAAAAACAGAAAACCTAAGATATTTTTATGTTTTGGACTAAAGCTTGATTATTCAAGCTTTCGTCTATAAAACTAATACAAACGATAGTTAGAAAAAACACTTTGCACGTGCACAAACGCAAACACTTAATTATTAACTTAGCTATGTTTAATAATAATAATTTACTCGGTATTATTGTAATAAGATCGTGTGAAGATGGTGGAAATATTCCTTATGTAATACCTATGAATGTGAAAAATGTGGATGTCTGTCTGTCACACTTTATCGAGAAAATTGCTGACCTGTTTTGGATGAAGTTAAAAAAACGTTTTCCACGTAAAAATCATCTAAACACAACGTCCATAAAAAAATCGGATCTGCAATAAAATAATCAGATTTAGATGAAACTTTAAAAAGGTGACAGCTAAAATTCCCTCAACTGTTACTGTTACAACCTTTTTATCGTCCCACTGCTGGGCTGCGGCCTCCTCTCACACGGAGAAGGATTGAGGGTTATCACCAGACGCTTGCTCAATTCCCTCAAAACATAGGTAAATCCAAATGCCACAGCTAGTTTTACATAAAAACATAATTATTTACTTATATAATATTTTAATAAGATCGTGTGTGTTGGAAATATGCACCATATAATACAATGATATATGATCATATGTGATCTCATTGATAATTCCTACGTTGCGTTGTAGGAATTCCATATTATGTATTGCAGAAAAAAATGTGCATGTTTGTCTGTGTTTGTGTGATATCAAATACGGAAGCTATGGGTTGTTATGATATTATGTATTATTCGTTATTTATATATATTATCGTTATTTTTTATGTAAACATTTATATAAAAAACGGCATAATTCTGCCGTGAAAATGTTTCAAACCTGTAATATTACATATGCAGTCAGCATCAAAAGTAGACAAATCGACATTTTCAAAACTGAGTTTCATTATGATAGTTACCAGAGTTTCATTCATACAGGGTGTGTCGTTCACAATCACATTAAATCCTATCGCATATACTTTATAACATTCTTTGGCGAATTGTAATAAAAAATTTTGGCGTTTGTGTTGTAAAGAAATTATGACATCCTTAGGCACTTTTGAAAATTCTGATTTGTACTTTGATGCTGACAGGATCACATTATTTGCGAGTTTATCAACAAATTCATTAGCTTATACTTAGTACCATATTGGTTTCTATAAATAAATCACGAAGGATGTCCTTAGCTAAGCTTCTTCTTACTAAGTAGGTACCTTATACTTAACTACCATTATTTATTATTTACATACATATTATATAATAAAACTCGTGATTGTCGTTCACGATTGTTTGTGTATAATATATATTAATTGATAGTTATTTATACATACGTAGGTACATACTTGATACATCGGTTCATCAGATATGTGAAGGTAAAATACACTTATGTATGAATGATTTTATCTCGTACCTATATGGTAGTCAGTTAACTTTATATAGCGGTCATAAATATATTTTGTAGTAGAATCTAGAGTTATCTGCATGTTAGTAGGTAAACTATAATTCAGTGGATTCCTTTTCCTACTGTAAAAAGAGGAAGAAAGTCTATCTGCGATAAACTAAAAAAAAAAGAACTGCTGCATTGATTTTCATGCGGTTTTTACCATTGTAAAAATTGGTTCATAAGTCGCTCTCCTGATCTCTTTCCGGTCGTGTCAGATTGCCGACCCATCGCGCTATGGGAGTGAAGGAATAGTGAGCGTACCTGTGTCTGCGCAAATGCTCGTGCAAAATAATATGTCCTGCGCAGCTGGCTGATCACTTTACAGAGGATAGCCGCCGTGGACGACAATAATTCAAATCTCTAGTAAGTAAGGAAAACAACGGATAGAATATTGACATCAGCCGTTAATTGAAATCCGTGCGAATCCGGATCGGATTACTAGTTCAAGATAAATCAATTTCTCAATCTGTTCTTAAGAGCGGATAGTGACGAAATGTAAAGGAAACTTATGTCAGAACGACTGTCAGGAAAATGATTGTAAGTATGTAAGTATTATGAATGTGTATACATTTAGGTGACTTAGATTTCAGAACAATTATATTTGCATAAAATGTTTTCAGATATTGTTACAGTTATAGACCTCGTTACATAACTTTGATGCTGAAAAGATGGCCACGCAACAGTATTTTTTTTTAATTTGCAGTTGTTTCATTGTTTGGACACGTAATTTCAAGAATTAGGACCTGGATTTGAAAAAAATATTACGGTGTAAAATAGGCCATTTATCAAGGAAGGCTATAGACTAGATTTTATCCGAGTTCGCGGAGTATTTCCCTTGGGATTGTATTGAAACCGCTGGTAGAGGCTTACCTACTAAAATATAAGTTGAGAAGGTCAGATAGAGACAGTCACTCAATGTAAAACAAAAGCACTCAAGTGCATCCCATTCGACAGAAAGCCAAACGCGACTCCAGGATAGTGAAGAAAAGGCTAGGCAGATGGTTTAAAGATCAATAAAGTTTTTATATACCTAAGTTTTTAGTCACACATGCATGCATGCCGACTTAGCATGATCATATTCACATAACACAATTATGCAACGATTTCCGTGTGTCCTACGCTAATCGGGGTTGCCAGATAAAATTACATTTAATTACCATGATGATGGCAACACTGAGAATAAAAAGATTGTCGAGATAATACCAAAATGGCGGAACACATGACCAATTAATAAATTATTTTGTGTAATTAGTGGATGTTGTTAATTAGTATGTTGCTTAAATGTTGGGAAAGATTTTTTTAATGTTATCTATGTGGGTGACAATAATTAGGAGGATTTATATCGCATTTTTTTATTGGGTTTGTATGTCTCTAGCTGTTTCTCACCCGTGTCCTAGGAGAACATTTTCACGTACCCGGATAAAATATAGCCTATGTCACCCGGATATAGAGTATCTTCCCAACAGTGTCTGAATCATTCAAATCGCTTCAGTAGTTTCGGAAAATTCGGCTAAATGATTCCTCTTAGGTATTACGGTATTACAAAAAGAGATATCTTTCCAAGAATAACTTCGCCACCAATGACTGAGTAAAAAAACATCTTGAGGAAACCTGGACTTTAAAGTCTGAAATCGCTAATCCGCTTTGAGCAAGCGTGGTGATTAACGCTCATTCCTTCTCTGCATGAGAAGAGGCCGCAGCCCAGCAGTGGGACGATAAAAAGGCTGATGATGATGATGATTCCAAATAAACATTACAATAACCAAAAAACAACATTAAGAACTATCAAAGATACCTTTAAAACTTAGTTCATCTGTTCTTAAAGGATCTGGTTTTATCGAGACCATCCCAAGACAAACTCTACCTTAACAATCTCGAAATAGATCACAAATTCCTTTGTAAACCTATCCCTAGTCTACAACTTACAAAACACAGGCTAATATCGACCTTATTTCGTGAGCAATAAAGTTGTGCTCAACAAAAGAATTTCAGTCATTGTTTCTGTAGACCGTTGAAACAAAACACGACTTTATGACCTAAAGAATAAGGTTGATATTTGTACGGTTGATGGAACGGCGGTTGTTACGTTATAGCAATGCGGATGGCGTCGAAGTTCCGTACTAAGTACGGGGTGATACGGCGGTTACGCACACAGGCGCAAGTGGCCGTTCATTCACACTTGTCATACGTAGGGATGGGCGATGCTCGATAGATGCGAAGATTGGAGACAGTGATTTTGTCGATAGAATTGGGTGAAGTGAATTGTCATTTATTTTTTAAGAGTAACCTTTTTTATTTCTGGTATTAATTAGATAGTTGCTGAGGACGCTATCCGAAAGTTATTCAAGAATAATATTACATATAATTTTTTTTTTTTATTTACGGAAAAATATATGTATTTGGATAGAAATAAATAAAAAAACATTGTAGTGAACGCCAAACAGCAATGAATAATTTTGTTATAAATTGTATACTGCAATTCTCAGAAATCTGTATCGGACTTTCCAATATCAATTCTAAATAGAGGTAAAACGAGGTATGACTCAACAAGTTAGAAAAAACCTAGACTGCCTCGATTTATGCTAACAATAACCTTTTGAGAGGTATAAAGTTATTATTCAATATTATGGGTAACCGTTCAATGAACTTTGTTGTTTTTCTTTTATTATTTATTTTTAGTTTTCTATGCCTGATATAATACAAATGGGAATCATTTATTTGTTCGTTTGTTTGTACTTAAACATAGGCTCTACTATTATACCGATTTGAAAAATTCTTAGCCTATTGGAAAGTTCTTCATTCCCGAGTAACACAGGCTATATTTTATCCCGGTACGGACAGTATTTCACACGGGATGCGGGTGTAACCGCGGAAAATCTAAGCCAAGTTTTTTTTTCGTTGTTAACTACTGTCTTGATATTGGTTAACAATTCCGTTCTACGTAATAGTCGGGTTTTCTCAAACTTTTAATATGTTTGTAATTATTCAAATGTGTGGTTTTGTCTGTGGTTTTTACATTTTTTGTCCAAAATTATTGTGTAGTTCATGTAACGTTTTCCCCAAAACTTTAGGTTTTTCTTATTTTTGTAAATTACACTGAAACAAAAATAAGAAAAACCTAAACTTTTGAGGAAAACTTTACATGAACTGCAAACTTTTCCCTTTATTTTAATAAAATCTATAAACGGTAAAACAATAAAAATCAAACTCTCATATTAATTAAGCGAATGGAAAATAAAAATTAATAATATTGACCGTAAACATAGCACAGCATTAAATCAAAGTAATGTATTTATTAATGTCATTATAATTAAATAAAATACACCATTATCATTGTTTTATTGTGTGTTAAAAGATACCGCAGTCATATTCATTGTCTTTTGTGATTTATTGCAGCAACTATTTTTAACAATGTATAAATATGTCTATTTAGTTCCTATGGCAACTTAAACCCAAGTTCACTGAGAGCAAAAATGTATTTTTTTATAAAACAACTGCTTACTGAAACATGAACGTGAGAATTTATAGTAAAAATAAACAGTGGTTTTAAGAAAACTGACGTTTATATTGTCGGTGAACTTGGGTGTCAATCGTTTCATTAATTAATTTTCCTATGAGCTAATAATTGTGTAATCAAAAGGTAATAGAATAAATAATTGATCTATACTTTTATAATAATGAGGAAACAATTTTTGAATCCTGAGGGCTCCGAAACTACTGAACCGATTTGAAAACTGTTGAAAACATAGGCCATGTTTTATAGTGAAACCGCGGGATAACAGCTAGTCATATTAATAAAAAAAACGAACCATGTAACAGAATAATGAAAAAAAAATTCTCATGCAAAACATCATCTCAATATTGAGATAGCCACGATTATCGACTGCGCACATCACTAGAGCTTGCATAACACGACACACACACAGCCACCGGACGCCGAGTAGACTGGGTTATTGCGAACTATCCTTTAGTTAAGAATATACTGGAGATAAGCAGATCTTTGTTATTTTAGTTAAGCATTGTTTTTGCATGTTAATATAGGGTACATTATAATTGGTTGCATTTATACTTAACTAGCCACCCGCCCCGGCTTCGCACGGGATAACAGTATTTTCCTACTATTTAATGTACCTATCTTCTTCTTGGCGAGTCGATGGCAACTTAAATTTTGGAGGCCCAATATTTCGCTACGCATACGGCATTGTCAGTAGCGTTGTAAAGGTCCTCCACTATGCAGCTGTCGGGGCATAGTGGGCAGCATAGCAATGTACCTATGTTATGATACATATAAACCTTCCTCTTTAATCACTCTATCTATTAAAACCGCAGTTTTTAAGTATATATCAAACAAACAACAACAGAGACGCTAGAAGACTTTCGTTACATAGTTTTATGACACGAAGTAATTTGTCCTACTACCGACTATTCTAGGACCAGGATGACTGATCGTCCGACAGCCCGTGACGTCAAAGATGACTCATGCCTTCCTCATCTAATTGGTTAGTTTCTGTGAAGATAACTCGTGAATTCAATGTAGGGATAACTTTGTTTGTTACTGATTTCCTTCATAGATCATGGTTCTTGAAAACAATCTTCCTCTTCCTGCCTTCATCATCATCATATCCCGAGCCTTTTCCCAACTATGTTGGGGTCGGCTTCCAGTCTAATAGGACGCAGCTCAGTACCAGTGTTTTACAAGGAGCGGCTGCCTATCTGACCTCCTCAACCCAGTTACCCGGGCAACCCAATACCCCTTAGTAAGACTGGTTGTCAGACTTACTGGCATACATCCGATTAGATTAGAAGGTCAACTCAAGATATGTTGTTAGGAAAAGGCTAGTCAAATTGCAAATGACGATAGTCAAACAGGAAAAAAGCAAACAAGAATCGAACCCAAACATATTTTAGCAGTTGTTTACAACCACTAGACCAAAGATTTTTGAACAAGGAAAATAATATTGAAAAGTTTTTTTGTTGCCCACAAAAATATTCTAATTGGTAACTTTATTTTTCCCACTGTCATTTCAAGGAATCCATAAGGAGAAATACAGAATATTAGGTATTGCTTGGACATACCCATAAGATTTGTTTTTTTAGGTAGGTACTTATTTTTAATAGATATCCTTAAGAGATCCTTAAGCAATTATCTTGAGTTTTAATCGAAACATAACAAGTAATTAATGTCGCAAGTCTTGTTCTAAATTATCAAGGGATTCCCTAAAAATATACACTTTTAAAAAAACTTGGTCAACTTTGGCAGTCGCTACGGGTAGTCAGAAGCCGGTAAGTCTGACAACCAGTCGTATTGGGTTGCCCGAGTAATTGGGTTGAGGAGGTCAGATAGGCAGTCGCTTCATGTAAAGCACTGGTACTCACCTGCACCCGGTTAGACTGGAAGCCGACCCCAACATAGCTGGGAAAAGGCTACACAGATGATGATGGTAGAAAATCCTTTTCAGTTTTCTTTCTAAAACTGCATTATAAAACAACAACAGGTGTTGCCATAGTGAGTCAACTCATAAATATGCAGAAACGCTTACAATCGTGAGATAAACTGAACATGAGCTGGGTTTAGGTTGCAACATGGCTGTATGTTTCAATACCTTTGCCTAGTAGATGGTAATGCAAATGGGCGGGAACTAAGCTGTCAATCTGTCATTTTAAGCGCCATATTGTTTAAAATAAATAGGTTTAAAATAATTCATTTTATTAATTTAATTATACTAATTTAACCATTTTCCAAGGATGGTAACGTCATGAAAATTGGCAGCTGTATGTAGTTCTGATGACAATACAATAATATGGTACTGTCGAACTAATCTGATGATGGAGCCGGAAGATATGAACTGGAACTTCATGATGGAAAATCGTATCATAGCTGTGTTTGGACTTGTTAAGAAATTCTTGTAATTATTTTTACGTGCATCCATTAAGGAGATGCATACCAATTAAAATGTATTTAATTAATCCAATGCTTATTAATTCCACATGGAAACAGCCTAAGTATTTAAGATATTTGCTACAAAATACTGTTGTTATATCAATTTTTAATTGCCGACAAACTTGTTTGTAATATAACCGTACTTTGTATACTTGAGTCAAAGACTTGAGTCATAATTCCGCATATGATAGAAAAACATGTTTTTTTTTTATATATAGAAGTAAATATTTATATATAATATATGTATATTATTATTCACTTCATAAAATGAAGAACTTGTATAAATAGTTTATGAATGATACTGGTGTGAAAAGCATTTATTTTAATGTTGATTGATGAAATCAGGTTAATAAATACATTTGAATCCTACATGGTATATAAAACCTTCCTAGTTCTATAACGTAAGTATTAGGCAACGTATGACTATAAATTATACTCAAAAATATTTCTCATTAATCACACTATCTAACAGTGAAAACCGCAGGAAAATACATTCATTAGTTTTCGAGTTATTTGCGTAAACACACAGCGAAAATGAGTCACACAGTCATAGGGAGAAAATCAAAAGCGGCGAATGATAACTTTATAATACATATAAGTAGTGATATTACCTGAGATTTTAATTACTATACATACAAACCTATTTTATTTAACTTTGAATAAAACCGGTTTCTAACCACGAAAGCAAAAAGCATAGACTATCAACCTAAGCATAAAGTCTAAAAACATCGAGTTTGTCTATGAATAGAACCGGATAGGCTAGTTTTTTAGTGGTCACGAGTCAATTTAAGACTTTTTAACTTTATTTGGTACCTAGAAATGCTTGAATTGGATATCTATGACTATCTTTTATATGTTTTCAGGTAGCCTATATAAAGAACCAACCTCTCAAGTAGGCGTATGTGGGGGTTCAATTCTATTCAAGATTTCAGGCAAGTAATAATACAACTATTTTAAAATATACATATGTACTTTCTAAGTATATCTTGGACACCAATGGCTGATTATAGGTGAAAGAAAACATCTCGAGGACTGTAGTCTTAAAATTACCAACCCGCATTGAGCAAGCGTGGTGATTAACGCTCAATCCTTCTCCGTGTGAGAGGAGGCCGCAGCCCAGCAGTGGGACGATAAAAAGGCCGATCATGACTTAAAAACTACCAATAAACACAGACTTGTAAAAAACAAATGCCTTCGATAAAATTAAGCAAGCATAGATACCAAGAAAAGTCTAGTTTCAACTGTTAATTCTCTACGCTTCACAGATTAAAAACAAAAGCGAATTCATACTTGTATGTATGGGAACATAGTTGTTCTAAAACTTTTTCCCTCTTTACCTACATACAAAAGGAGGGTAATGCGTTTCGCGTGTTCTTCTGAAGTGTATAGAGTATTAGGTAATCGATTGCAGTGTTGCAGTTTTTTTTTTCATTATTGCGACATTTCGTATTGACGAAGTGATCTTATTTCATTTTTCATGAGCAATTTTCTCGTGATTTCTTGGTAGTAGACAGCTGACCAAATATCTTTGCGTCTTTGAAATTGGCTACAAGTGTCAGTCGCAACATTTGATTGTGTTATAAACAAAATCAGCCTTACTACTAAGACTTTTAAACGTCTGTTGAACACTTGTTGAAATAAGGTCTGTTTTGTAGACAGACTTTTTTAGACCGGTGTTCAACAGATGTTTAAGTTTTTGTAGTAAGGGGGAATAATTCCAGGCGTTTTAGAAAAATCAGTGTACTAAACATACATAAAATAGAGTCGTAATGACAGCGAGAAGGACCCTTTTCTGATAGCTGATCGCGGAAGGCCTATTGGTTTTTTTATCCGGGTGCCCCAAGTATTTCTCTGGGGAACGAGTACGAAACCTAGAGCGCAAACTTGTCCATAATAAAATACCTAATATTTAGAATCTAGCTTAAAGTTTATTTCAAGCTGTGCTTATCGCAATATTCGCGTATAGCGACAAAAGCAATTTTATTAGATCACGTTTCTACAATTATTAATTAGTTCAGAAATAAAAATAGCGTGGGAATTATATGGTTGTTATCTGATATACCTACTTGTAAGAAGAGGTGTTTGTTTTAAATCAGTAGAGGGAAATAGGTCAGTAGGATAATCAAGACCTGGGAATATGCTAGCCTTGTAGGTTGCCCGGGTAACTGGGTTGAGGGGTCAGATAGGGCAGTCGCTCCTTGTAAAGCACTAGTACTCAGCTACATCTGGTTAGACTGGAAGCCGACCCCAACATGGTTGGGAAAAAGGCTCGGAGGATGATGTAGATTATTGGATTACAGTCTAATCTGATGTGGCTGTATGTGAGACTAGCTGTTCCCTTGCTGTTGAAGCCGAGTCCCGAGGGATATACTTCCCGCATCAGAATAAAAAGTAGCCCATGTCCTTTCTTAGCTTCTCTAGACAATCTGTGTAATAGTAGTATTATTTTAATTGGTTCAGTAGATTTGATATGAAAGACGGAGTTACTTTCACGTTACAAACGTTTTCACTCTTCTTCCAGCTAATTCTACTAGATCTTACCCAGGTTCCATCTATTTTGGGTTGCGGGATTGTTCGCGTGAGTTACCGCGGCCCTGGTACATAAAGAGCTTAAGAAGGAACATGGTGGGTTTTAGTCAGTAAGAGTCTGACACTCCCTCATGCTGCACCCACAGGGAAGAGTCATTTGATGATTTCCCACGTCTATGTTCTTTCTTATATGTTTATTATCATTCACGAAATGAACCGATGGATGAGTCATACCAACACGTATTCCCAAGCAGTTAACTTTAACTACATCGGTTACGTGTGCTTATATAATCCGTAACTTAGTTACGTTTATATAGTTTTAGTTTTTTTGCGTAAGCACGGTTAGACTAGTTTATAGTTCCGCTGTTTTGAATAAGAATAAGGTAAAAGTACGAGTATCTTGAATACATTTTAATACTAGCGTGTGCCAGCGTTTTCACCCACTTCCTTAGGGAACTGTTTCTCGCATCTGGATAAAAAGTACCATGAATGTTATTCTGATGTGTAAGCTATATCACTGCTAAGTTTTATCAAAATCTATGCGATAGTTTTTGGGTGAAAGAGGAAGAAACATAAATCCGTTCCATTTAATCTTTCGCGTTTATAATATTCAGTAGTATAATCATACTCCTTTGTTTTAATGGTTTAAAATCACACTGCAAACTTTTAGTCGGCCGATATTTTGTTTGGGCTCATATAAAGATGAATGGATAGTACGCAAATAAGAAAGATCAGGTATTTAGCCGGTATCAGACTGACTGAAAACATTGATTGGAATCAAGATCCTGCAAAAATATTGACATTTTTTTTTTAATCTTCCAAATGCTTGATGTGTGCCGGTGCTCTTAATCTATGTCAAAAAAGACACGAGGCATGAGAAAATATTACGACGGCGTAATAAAAACCATATTACCTAATTATCAAAAGGTTATCAAGAATATTGATTAAAAAATTAGCATGAACTTAATATTTATATAGATAACCCATTTTCTTTTAACATGACATGTGTATTATTTATCTATTGGTCTAATTTCATCGTCGTCGTGGTGGCCTAGTGGGTAAAGAGCCAACCTCTCAAGTATGAGGGCGCGGGTTCGACTCCAGGTCAGGCAAGAACCAATGCAACTTTTCTAAGTTTGTGTGTACTTTCTAAGTATATCTTAGGCACCAATGACTGTGTTTCGGATGGCACGTTAAACTGTAGGTCTCGGCTGTTATTGAACATCTTTGGCAGTCGTAACGGGTAGTCAGAAGCCAGTAAGTCTGACACCAGTCTAACCAAGGGGTATCGGGTTGCCCGGGTAACTGGGTTGAGGAGTTCATATAGGCAGTCGCTCCTTGTAAAACACTGGTACTCAGCTGCATCCAGTTAGACTGGAAGCCGACCCCAAAGTTAAGGAAAGGCTAGACAGATGATGTCATCCATTACCTTATGACAGAAACCTCATTTCAAGTTAAAAAACCCTACTTAGTCTATTTTCAAATTACGAGAAACCGCGAAAATACCTTGTGAAACAGAAATCAGTGCCTTATTTAGATCAGTCATTGAAAAACCAATCTTATATGTACTATTTAGAGTTGAAAATGCAATGTATTACTGTTTTGAATTGAATTTCGTCAAAAGCTACATAAATTGGTGGTCTAATTTGGCCAGATATCTTGGTTAAAGTGTAGTTTGCACATGAGAACTGAGAGGCACATAAGTGGGCCTAATATTATGAAAATTTGGATTGCTATTCTTTGCAATAATAAAGGTGGGTTGCACTATGTAACTATCAACATCCTCCGAGCCTTTTTCCCAACTATGTTGGGGTCGGCTTCCAGTCTAACCAGATGTAGCTGGGTACCAGTGTTTTACAAGGAGCGACTGCCCTATCTGACCTCCTTAACCCAGTTACCCGGGCAACCCAATACCCCTTGGTCACATCGACGATTTGACAACTGAAAACGGTTCGGTTATCGTTTTAGTTACATGGTTTAATCCACCGTAGATATTGCTTCGTTGAAAGTTTCAGTAATTTTACCTGAAAGTTGTTTATCGTAAAACCTGGGAAATGCATTTTTACTTTATTTTCTTTTTTTTTTGCGCATGCGCATGCGCAGGAACTACGTACAGAGCTAAGTAATAATTTAATAGCAATATATTCTAGAATAGGTATTTAATCATATGTGGGGGAAACCATCGCAATTAGTAGACATTTATTGAATGCGTTCCATTCTTAGAAATAGGGTTACTTCCATTACAGTCTTTACAAAAATTATAAATAAGCACTTAATATCTGTATGTCAGCCTATCATGCTTTCACGCGAAAACTGCTGAACCGATTGACAAATATCTGGCTGCAGGAAGTAGTTCCCTCTAGAATAGCAGGGAACAGCTGGCTAGTAATCTAATAAAGGCGAACATTATATGTGTACGTAATTTATTTCTTTATACACAAACAGATGAACCATTTTCGATGAAATCTGATATAGGGGCAGCTGGACTAACACAGGCTACTTTTTCACAAGGATTTCTCAAGAAAAATATTACTATATAGGTACTATTATACATAGACCACCATATTATGGTTTCTAAGTTCCACCTTAAATGTTTTAATTGAGTACTTAAGAAAACCGGTCACGCCCCCTATATGTTTATTTATTAGTAATAGAGACAACCCTAAGATCCACACACAATCTTTCCACATGATTATCGACTAAAATCATTATAATTATAATCATTACACAGCTATGTACAACAAAGGTAGTAAAAAGACAGGTTGATACATAAATAATTATATTTATCGATCCTCTTTAATATTCAACTCGTGTTGTCGATAAATATTCATATTACGATATCGATAATGAGTACATCACTATTGCGCAGTTTGTCAGCTGATTGCTGTTCGTTTGTGTAGATTCATCTTGGGAATTGCTTGGTTCGTGACGATTGTATTTTTAAGATAGTTCTTCCTTGTGGAAACTTGTTGGGTGAGGTCAATTATTGATTTGTATTGTTTTAACGTTTGCTTCCGAAATATGTCTTTTATTTTGCACAAAAAGTTCATCCGATTAAAGAAGAAAGAAAGAAGACAGCCGGGACCTACAGTTTAACGTGCCATCCGAAACACAGTCATTGGTGTCTAAAATATACTTAGAAAGTACATACAAACTTTAAAACGTTGCATTGGTACTTGCCTGGCCTGGAATCGAACCCGCGCCCTCATACTTGAGAGGTTGGTTCTTTGCCCACTAGGACACCACGACTTTTTGTTAGTCTATATACAATATACATACTTAATAACATATTCTCTTACAATATTATCAAGAAGCCTTTAAATATAAGTTTCTAGCATTCGCTTTTAATTCAATTGAGTGCCTCTGACGAAATGTAGACGAAAGACAATAGCAAAAGTGAAAGGAGTTGCCAGTCTGAATGATATTAGTCTAGTCTTTATTGTATCTAGGACGTAGATAGGTTAAAATATATCTAGAACTAGCTTCTGCCAGCGGTTTCACCCGCATCCCGTGGGAACCTCTGCAAGAACCCGGATAAAAAGTAGCCTATAGCCTTCCTCGATAAAAGGGCTATCTAATAGTGAAAGTATTTTTCAAATCGAAAACAAACTCTTCGGTTTTATAATATTAGTATAGATTGAGGTTATGGGCTGCAGGATTGTTCGAAAGAGTGAGAGAGGCACTGGTACATAAAGGGCTTAAGAAGGATCATGGTGGGTTTTAGTCAGTAAGAGTCTGACACACCCTCACGCTGCACCCACAGCGGGAGGGGTTATATGATGATTTTCCGCCAAAAAGGGCATGTAAATTGGACGACTGTAACACCAGCAGCTAAGCAGTTTGGCACAGTCGGTCTGTGGATGGGTGACCATCTATTCTATCTATGTCATATGGAGTTCGTCTGTGTTTTTGTGGGTCCCAGCTGATCCAGTTAGATGGGAAGGCGACCCCAACATAAAAAAGCTAGTGCGATAAAATCAAAATATTTCTGAAGGTTCAATTTTATAATCGACGTGTTCAATTTTTAAAGTAATTAAGTCCCTAACTCAAAAATTCTTACAAAAATACAAACGAAAATGCAAAAATTCTCTCAAAAAACAATAGTGTTGAGATCAATTAAAATGCACAGATTATAAATAGTATTCCCACGGTTAGCTACTCTGTGTCTGTGACTGTACCAAAGACAATGGTTCTCATTGCTTTGGCGAAAAAACATATTTGCGCAACCTCCTTTTTGCTATTGCATTTTGGGAGTAAAAATACATCAAGAATGTTTTTGATGTAGACTACCTACTTCAATTGAAAGAATAGGGCCTGAAAGTCACACGATTTCTTAAAGGATTCCTGTTTTTTATGTGAGCAAAAATGCGACCATTTCATGAAAATATCGAGTAATAGCAATTTAAATACACCCTATGTCACCCGGGGATAGTGCAACTTCCCAACGGTGAAAGATCTTTCAAATCAGTTCAGTATTTTCGGACCATAGATTCTACGCCATCCGTTCTACTACTGTGTGAAAGTTGAAAGAAGAAGAAAGTAGAAAGAATGTTTCTTTTGAGATGAAGGTAGGTAGAAGAGTAATAAAGGAGAAAGCATGCTGCGCCGATACTAAATGAAATTGGGATAAGGACAGGAGGATGATGAGTTGAATAGTCTCAGGGCTTCTATGGTACAAGAATGACGTGGAAAGCCTGCTTATCGTTAAGTTGTTATGGATACGCTTACAATATCAATGATTTATTCATTTGTTTCGACTGCATATTACTAGAAAGAATCTATGAATGGGCTATAGACGACTGAGCAGCCATTGTGACGGTCTATCGTAGAGGTACGGTAGACTGCACGTCAGTGGTAACTGTCATGCACCTTAACGCAATAGTAATAAGTACGATTTTCCTATAAAATTGTTACCACTGGCCTGAAGTTGACTGTACAGCTATTTTTAGTCACTATGTACGTCACTGTATTACTAGGATTCGTCAGTGAACTAGTAACAGTTTCTTGGAGTAACAGTTTTATGGTCATCATCAGCCTTTTCTGAACTGTTGGGGTCGGCTTCCAGTCTAACAGGATGCAGTTGGATTGCTGGTCATCATCTGAATAGCCTTTTCTGAATTATGATGGGGACGATGGGGACCAAATGCAGCTGAGTACCAGTGCTTTACAAGGAGCGAGTGTCTATCTGATCTCCTCTACTCAGTTACCTGGGCAACCCGATATCCCTTGGTAAGACTGGTTGTCAGACTAATTGCCTTCTGACTACCTGTAATGACTGCCAAACATGCTCAAAATACAGCCAGGACCTACAGCTTATCTTGCCCTCCGCAACATGGTCATTGGTTTCCAAGATATACTTAGAAAGTACATACAAACTTAGAGAAGTTGTGTTGGTACATGCCTGACATGGAATCGAACACAAACTCAAACTTGAGAGGTTGGTGCTTTACCCACTAGTCCACCACAACTTTTTTTTTTTTTAGTCCAAATCTGAGGGCTGATGAGCTTACACACAAAAAAAATGTGCTATCTCCATTCACACACACAACTATCTCTCACCCGCTTTCCTAACATAAACTACACCATCAGTTCAAACCGGGTCCACTTGTGTGAACGGCTAATCCAATTTAGTTTCAAACCGTGGTCTATTAGGGTCACCCCGGTTACTTGTCCAAATATTATTAGGACAATTTACTGGTCGTTATGTCTAAAGTTCAATTCCGTACGAGGCGGTGCCGGGGTGATGAAATTTTGAAGGTACGAGTTGGTTAGTGATATTTATAGGTATGTGAAGTTCTAGTGTAGTGGTGTGGCGTCTGAGTAATGGTTTAGGATGAGAAAGAAAATGTGTGAGAATATGATATAACATGGAATTCTGCTGGGAAATCCTTCTATTAGAAACGCGACAGTCTACGGATAATGGATGGCATTGGATGGAAGTTTGTTCCTCTTTCACTCAAAAACTATAGGATGAATTTTGATTCAACTTGGTAGTAATGTAGCTTATAAATCAGAATAACATACATACAATACATAAAGTTACTTTTTCTTCATGATCGGAAAGTACTTTCCACAGGACATGGGTGACAAACAAGACTCATTGTGAACAACAGAAGTTGAGAAATCATTTATTAGCAAGCGTGAAAATTTCGTTCAAAAGGAACAAAAACAGTCTAAAGCCTGAAAAAGCACAAAGGTAACTTTTTATCCAGCAACGAGAAGCAGTTCTTTCAGGATGCGAGTCGAGCTGCGGGGAACTGCTAGCTACATCTAAATAGTGAGTCTGTAGATACATTTTGTTTTTGTTGTGATACACTGACTGTCAATACCGGCATTTTAAAGCGGCCTTGATACGCCCATTCATTGCTCTACCATTGTCAAATGTTAATACTTTGTTATTTCGTTTTTTTTTGCAACAAATACATACCATGGTTTTAAGTACCTGTTATACCATTTTTTGTACGAGAAAATTCTAGAACATTGGGCCCCAGAACCAGTATTCTTCAGATACTTACATAAAATTGGTTTCTATTAATTACTCTGAAAATGCATAGCCAGCCATCGGTCAACAGTTATGTCTGTAGTGCGAGTTAACAGTTCAAATCGATAAACGACCACAGTATTATACAACGATATACAAATGACCTCAATATACATATTGTATTTAACGCCTCGCGTCTTCTTTTAGCGAATAGCGAGCGACCTAGACACACTTTATGTACTAACTCTTATATACTTAGTGCGTTAACGCGTATGTCAATGCTACTGACCGCTTGAGAAAAATAAAGCTTATATGTATGAGGATTTTTTAAGTTTAACTCTGGTTTTGAAGAATCTAATTTATACAGTAGGAGTGTATTTAATTCCTACTGGGGCTGAAGGATTGATCGCGCGAGTTACCGCGGCCCTGGGGTGTATTTAATTCCTAGTGATTATTTTGTCCTGATAGGTAATTTTTCTACTAATGAAACTACTTATGTACCCTAACTAAATCAATTAGACGATATTCGCAAATAAGTATGCGTTAAGGCTGAATGCAGTGACAATGAACAAGAAAAAAAAATGACGACGACATGACAGCAAAAACCGCGCGAAGTTTAAATTTAGAATCGTTTTTATACCAACTTTTGGCGGCAAGTGGGCAAAAAACAGTAATTAGTGAATTCCTATGCAATTTACTATCATTATTTTGATTAATTACCTACACTTAAATCATTAGTGTGATTTTGTGAATGAAGTTTAAGATTTTTTTTTCGTAGTTTGGTGTAATGAAAAAGCATAGATTATCTGTGGGTGGTTCTTCCGTGTTTCAGATTGCATGATAGACTGAAGGTCCTGGTTGTCATTTGAACATCCTTGGCAGTCGTTACGAGCCGTCAGGAGCCAGGAAGACTAACAACCAGTCTTATCAAAGACGGGTATCTGGTAACTGGGTTGAGGAGGTCAGATAGGCATTCGCTCCTTGTAAAACACTGGTACTCAGCTGCATCCAGTTAGACTGGAAGCCAACCCCAACATAGTTGGCAAAAGTCTAAGCAGAAGACATTATTACTTACATAGCTGCCTCATTTACAGCAAAACCTCTTTTACTACACAATACAAGAATGTCCCATAGACAATTTTCAATTTAACAATGGCGGGCGTTCAATCTTTCACTTTTAACCTCAAACAAACGCCTGCCATTTGGCGCCAATCCGCCATGTTTGACGCGACCTTTTGCCGAGTTCCTTTATATTGTAGTTTATTATCTAAATTATGATCTAATTCTTCTTCAAAGTATAATAAAAGCTCAAAAAATATATATTTCTGAAATTTTAAGAAACAAAGTCCTTTGTTCTAGATGTCTCTGCGTTGTAAGCTCAAAAATTATTCAACGGATTTTCATACGGTTTTTACCAACGGCTAGTAATTCATTTACTTCATATCAGTGCGAAGGCATGACAGGTAAGTGCTTGTATGAATATGGAAGGACCATTTTAAGGGTTCCTTCCCAAAAAGTTTAGGTTCCTTTCCAAAAGGTTTTATAGTACCTACGGAACTCTTCGTGTATGAGTCGGAATCCACTTAGCCGGTTTTTTACACCTACGATGGAGTCTACAATTGCAATTTTCCATAGAAAACTTAATATTCCTATCGTATTACCTTTAATGAAAGTAATGGAATACTTAAAACGTAGCAAAGTTAGTATTAACGTCTGTATCCAATATCTCAACTCCGCAAGTTTCCTATACAAGCAACTTTCGCCTTTATTCCTATTTGAAATACAGTCCAAAATCCCCTGAGATTTTCCGTGAAACGATTTGAAAATCTTTACTTAATGGAATTTGAACTTTATGACTTAAGACTTAAGGTACAAATTAAGTTGTATGAAAACTGTTGATTCAGTAAATTCAATCAATTTTTGCAGATAATCGGTTTAGTATTGAATTACGTTTAAGCTCGGTTAAAGTTCATTGTAGCGTGAATGCATTATTTCTGCTCGTATTATGGTACTTACCAAACCTTTTGGCGGCTGACATCGCCAGAAACTCTGCTTAGAAAACATTTTTGGGGTTAAAACTGTCTAAAATGTTTTTTTTCTTTATTGAAAATATCTTAAGTAAATGCCTAAAAACACATTATTTTCTTTGGGTACATTGCCTATGTCTATACTCATATTAAAGCTGAAGAGATTGTTTCTATAGAAGAGAGAACTACAGGACCGCTTTGACAATTAATTTAGTGTTAGATAGCCCATTATGTAAGTATGAATGTAGATGAATGGAGAGGAAGAGGAAGACCTAAGAAAAGATGGATAGATTGCCTGAAAGTTGACATGAATAGAAAGGGAGTGAGTGTCAGTATGACGAGTGACAGGGGAAAATGAAAGAGGATGACATATTGCGCCGACCCCAAGTAAAATTGGGAACAGAGCAGGAGAAAGAAGAAAACGTGTGAAACCGCTGTCAGAAGCTAGTTTAATTAATAAAATTCCCAGTAAACATTACAATTTGATAGTAATTTTCCGTTTTACATGAATCATTCGACTCCTACGCAATGAAATGTGATGTTTAGGTAAAAATATATTCAGCCTAACATCGGAACGCCGGATTTCCCTTTAGGAAATGGTGTTTACGAATGCACGTTTATCTCTTACTCTGAATCAGTGTTCCGGTTACCCATCATCGGACTGACCTAGGCAAACAAATCGCAAAAATGTTCAATCTACACAAATATTATAATGAAGATACTTCGACGGCTAATCAATGTTCTTCCCTACTAAGATTATAAATGCGAAAGTAACTCTGTCTGTCTGCCTGTCTGTCTATTACGCTTTCACGTCTAAACCACTGAACTAATTTTAATCAAATTTGGTACCTACAGAGATAGAGCTGACCATGAGAAAGAACATAGGATAGTGTTTATCCAGGACTTTTGCAGAATTCTCTTGGAAACGCGATATAACCGAACTCTACGCGGGTGAAACCTCGGGAAAACGGCTAATATTATTTATAAACCAAGTGCATGTTCTTACTATATTTTTTGTTCTGATCGTGAAAAACTAAGTATTGCAATACTTAACTATGTTTTATTTCAGCAAACAACTAGGTTTTCCCGAACTACGTCAGAAAGTAGATACACATCTGTAAATACCAACTTACGTCTGTTTATAGTACTTTTAATTGTACAAAAAGTACTCGCAATTGAGTGCATGCTATTAATTTAGAATGGCGGCAATATATGTATACTAATATGTATTGTCAAGCTGAAGTTTGTTTGTTAGCGGTAATTCCAGGAACTACTGATGTGATTTGCATTGCAGGTTCCATGTGGCATACCGGTACTGCGCTGCATCGGATCAGACCAGAAGTCGACCCCAATATATTTCGGAAAAAGTAAAGCAGATGATGATGACTTAAAATTACCGATTTTCCTTTCTGATATTTACGAGAAAAAGTGCTAATCCAGTCTTTCAATAAAAGATTTTGGCTTTGACAAGCCAGTTCTTGTAAAATAAGTAAGAAAATCGCGCAAAGTGGCGAACTTTGGGGGAGCCTATATCCAGCAGTTTACGTCTTTCGGCTGACACGACGACGAAGTAAACCTACTATGAAGATTTTTATTTAAAACCTCTTTATATTCACAACTAGTTAAGCCTAAACGAAACCACGAAACTAGAATAGAAATTACACTTTAACGTAATACCCAACTTTCTTTACAGGGACAGACGGACAAACAAGTGGGTCACGTGCAAATATATACGTAACTCTATGTGGCGTAAGCTATCTGGTGTTTTAATTTGTTTAGCCGTTTTTGAGAAAATCGAGAACATTGGCAGAATTTGTAGATTTCTTCGTCATCATCTGCCGAGCCTTTTCCTAACTATGTTGGGGTCGGCTTCCAGTCTAACTGATGCAGCTGAGTACCAGTGTATTACAAGGAGCGACTGCCTATCTGACCTCCTCAACCCAGTTACCCGGGTAACAAAATACCCCTTGGTAAGAGACTGGTGTCAGACTTACTGGCTTCTGACTACCCGTAACAACTGCCAAAGATGTTAAATGACAGCCGAGACCTACAGTTTAACGAGCCCTCCGAAACACAGTGATTGGTTAAAAAGAAATGTGATATGAAAATTTAAATTCCCAATATATACCTATCAGTAGGTACTAGCTTCCGCCCGCGGCTTCGCCCGCGTAGAGTTCGGTTATATCGCGTTTCCAAGAGAATTCTTCAAAAGTCTGAGATAAAAACTATCCCATGTTCTTTCTCAAGATCAACTCAATCTCTGTGCCAAATTTTATTAAAATCCGATCAGTGGTTTAGACGTGAAAGCGTAACAGACAGAAAGAGTTACTTTCGCATATATAATATTAGTTTGGATGACATTTGAGCGTCACATTGTATAACAAACAAACACAAAAATATTATTCTTTGACCAATGAGAAAGGCCAAATACTTGACATACAATGAAAGGCATTGATTAGTCATTTCGATCAACAATATCGAAACACGATTCGATTGTAGGCTGAATCAATGTGTCACGCGCTGACCGTTCAAAATGTCGGTCGATTTAAAAAAAAGTTTACGTAGCTTTTGTTTATAAAAATGTTATGACACATGTCAGTGACTTGAAATGTCCGATGCTGGATTTCTATAACCTATCAAACCCTAGTTTTGAAGACGAAGAGAATTTCGACATTAGCTCTATATAATTTACTAGCTTCTGCCAGCGGTTTCACCCGCATCCTGTGGGAACCACGGCACGAACCTGGATAAAGTGTAGCCTATAGCCTTCCTCGACAAATGGGATATCTAACACCGAAAGAATTGTTCAAATCGGACCAGTAGTTCCTGAGATTAGCGCGTTCAAACAAACAAACAAACAAACTCTTCAGCTTTATAATATTAGTATAGATGTCAAAATTCATCTGTCATCGCAAACGCATAGAAAGTTATAAAAAAACCGAAAGTTACAAAAAAAAGTTATAAAAAATTAATTTTAAGTACTGTATTTTGTTGGTTCAGCCATCAAAAGTATATATTTTTTTGTCATTAGGTACTATTTGGCAATTAATTACTATTTTGTAAAATACAACCAAACTAAATAGACTTAGTTTCAAGCCACAATCAAAAACAAAACGACGAAAAATAACTTAAACCACAAAAGTTAAAATAAGGTTATATCTAAGAGTTATAGTAGTTACCTTCAAATCTCCTTGTCAATTGGTTAGCGTAGACTGAGGAAGGAAAGATAGCGGAGATACCATAAGGCTGGTAGGTCAAGCGCCTTCTTGTAGGTCAAGTAACGTACGGTAAACGTAATCAAAAAGATCAGTTATAGTTCTGTTATCGGCACGATTCTTGAGCTCCGACCTTCACCTGCGCAGAAGTAATTCATTAGGTCCCTTTTGTGGTATGAAGTGAGGCGCGGGGGCGAGCTAAAGCGGTGATTGGCCCGCAGTGCATCGCGTCATAGACGTCACTCGGGATTGGTTCTTTGCTAATTAATCACTTCTGCGCAGATGTAGGTCAGAGCTCAAGATTCGTGCCGATAACTATACTAGTTAACTAACGAGGCGTTCGGGTTCCTTGAGGCTTCTACCAAAGATTGGTGATGATTAATTGGTGATTTTATTTTGAAAATAATGGGCGGGTTTCTTAGAAGCGTGGAGCTAGTAACGTTCCTCGTCCCCCGAACACCCGCATGTTATCGCGATACTTTCTTAGGAGTTTTTGTGTTATGACATCTCTGCTCTTCATTTTGTTCTCCATGGCGTAGACTAAGAAATTACCTGTAAACAAACAAATTGACACATTAGAATATTGTTCGACAAAAAGCGACTTATGTAGTTAGTTATTCAAAAATAAACACAGCTGAGCTAAAGGTCGTCTATTTTCAAGTACCTATCTATACTGTATGTTTGTACCTATAGATTATTCAAAATCGTTTTAAAGTACACCTTGAATAGTAAGGTCAATTATTCTTTAAAATTGTTAATCCCCAACACAAAAAGAAGAGCAAGTTTGACCGCTATGTGTTTGGCTCCGTAACTCTTAAACGGCTAAACCGATTTAGATGCAGCTTTTTTCAGATGAAAGCTGGTTTTCCAGCGGTCATTCTTGAGTAAGTTTTATGAAAATCGGCTCAGCCGTTTAAAAGTTATAAGCAGTTTTATCAACAACAGCATGATGGCGTTGACATAAGTCATTATCAACACCTATTATTAACTATTATATTATTAAACAATGGCTATTAGAATGTAATATTCTCACACAACAATAAAGAAGCTATAATACTCGATAAATTATCGATTTAACAAACAGACACACGCACAAATGAAGTATTTTCTTCCTGTTTCATAAGTCTTGCGTTGTGCGTAAGATATTACGAATAAGCTTATGTTAATGCTATAAATTCCATTTATTACTTTGCAAGAAGTATGCATTATTAATAGTAAAATAAAAGATATATATGTATAAATGATGATGATGTCATTCATTTTGTCGTCTTAATATATTATTACGTGCCGTAAGGTACATATAGGGAATGTGTTGTGCAGTTGACAGCTGTCAATTTTCAAGGCAAAATTGAATTTTTTGACTACAATTTGCCATAACCAAAAATAGAATAGAATAGAATTTTTTGACTTGGCAATTGAACCAAAACACTTCTATTGAACCCAGTAATACCACAGATTACTGTAATACTATAGCGGTAACAATATTTTCTTTAACTGCTCCGGGTAATCTCTGAAACGGCTGGACCGATTTTAACGTCACTTCGAGAAAGAGTAACTACGCTTCTTTTTATCTAAGATCTTGAAGTAGCTCCTTTGGAAACGCGAGAAACCGCGAGTAAAGGAAGCTAGATAAATATTGTCCAAATCCCACCATAATCATTTCGTAATATCCCATATATACCAGTTTACGTAAACATTAGGTAACGTTGAATAAACTTGGCACAACTAGGGCTGCCATCCGTCCGGGTTTCCCCGGATTTGTCCTCGTTTGGAGGCCGTCCGGGGGCCGTCCGGGCGGGGTTCAAGAAGTGTCCGGGGAAAACCCGGACACTTTTCATGTAAGGAAGCACCTCATTGAATTTAAGTATATGTTAATAGTAAATGGATTACAAAATATTAGGTATTATTTTGTTTAAAAAAAATCGTACCCAGTCGGGGAAAAAATGCGATTTACGCCAAATGTCCGGGTTTTTTAAATGTTTGTCCGGGTTTGGCGAAATTCGAGATGGCAGTCCTAGGCACAACCCACTATAGTTAAGCTGAACTAAATTTGTTTTAGGATTAGAATATACGAGCTTGCAATTGGAGCTAAACTAATATGTACTAGGATTAGACTTTATTAGAGTAAACCTACCGGGGCTGCGGGAATGTTCGCGCGAGTTACCGCGGCCCTGGTACATAAAGGGCTTAAGAAGGAACATGATGGGTTTTAGTCAGTAAGAGTCTGACACTCCCTCACGCTGCACCCACAGTGGCATTTGATGATTATAGTTATCGGCACGAATCTTGAGCGCTGACCTTCATCTGCGCAGAAGTGCATTAGCAAAGAACCAATCCCGAGTGACGGCTATGACGCGATGCACTGCGGGCCAATCATCGCTTTAGCCCGCCCCCGCGCCTCACTTCATATCACAAAAGGGACCCAATAAATTAATTCTGCGCAGGTGAAGGTCAGCGCTCAAGATTCGTGCCGATGATTATACACATAAAAAAGGATTCGAGTAAAGAGGGTATGTCAGACTCTTACTGACTAAAACCCACCATGTTCCTTCTGGAACCCTTTGTGTACCAGGGCCGCGGTAACTCGCGCGAAAAATAATGACATTTGACAGAAAGAGATAAGAAATAGGTAAGTAAAGAAGGTCAATTGAATAAAAAAATAATAGTTCAAGAAACTAAAAAACACGCTAGTCATGTATTGTCATCAGAACTCAGAGCGTGTGCAAAATTTCATCCTAATCGAAGACCGGGAAGTTGGTCAAATTAAGACTCTAAGATTTTCTTACATACATAGTTACAAAAGAAGCTAATCATCCTCCGAGCCTTTTTCCCAAACCATGTTGGGGTCGGCTTCCAGTCTAACCGGATTCAGCTGAGTACCAGTGCTTTATAAGAAGCGACTGCCTATCTGACCTCCTCAACCCAGTTACCTGGGCAACCCGATACCCCTTGGTTAGACTGGTGTCACACTTACTGGCTCCTGAGTACCCGTAACGACTGCCAAGGATGTTCAATGACAGCCTGGACCTACAGTTTAACGTGCCATCCGAAACACAGTCATTGGTGTCTAAGATATACTTAGAAAGTACATACAAACTTAGAAAAGTTGCATTGGTACTTGCCTGACCTGGAATCGAACCCGCGCCCTCATACTCGAGAGGTTGGTTCTTTGCCCACTAGGCTAATATATGTGTTAAAAATTAAATAGAGATGTCACAACGTTCGATTTTCAAACACAGATGTTTACACGGAGCTGCAAGGGTCAATGGCCTCTTGACAGTACAATAGCTGGCCATATTTAATTCAAACGCAAATACGCGAGCTTGCTTGTTCTAACGGGCGGCCATTATAGGTCACACAGGTGGTTCTATTTTCAAACGTGGAAATCTTCGTTCTTTTTTTTAATTTTAAAATCGAACGAATAAAATAATATACGCTAAAATTACAGCCAGATAAAAAAAATAAATAAACACAGCTATGATACGATGTTCCATCATGAAGTTCCAGTTCATATCTTCCGGCTCCATCATCAGATCTGTTCGACAGTAACATATTATTGTAGTGTCATCAGAACTACATACAGCTGCCAATTTTAATGACGCTACGATCCTTGGAAGATGGTTGAATTGGTAAGTTAAGATTCTATTACATAGTTACATACAGGTCGACTTAATAAAAGCGTTTTAAAAATCTGATAAAAACATATGTCTTCATCCCATTACCGTTTCATTTCATTATTGTCATCTCCCGAGCCTTTTCCCAACTATGTTGGGGTCGGCTTCCAGTCTAGCCGGATGTAGCTGAGTACCAGTGTTTTATAAGGAGCGACTGCCTATCTGACCTCCTCAACCCAGTTACCCGGCCAACCCAATACCCTTGGTTCGACTATTTCATTTCATAATTATTGAAAATATACGTAATATAATAACAATAACCCAATTACAACAAAGGTCATTGATGAAAACGTTCCGTTTCACACTGGGTCACTAAGCTATCAACATTGGTCTAATTTTAAACAAACGAGAGCAAACGGTCATTAAGTCAGAGATAATATTAATAATGCATTATTAGCATAGAATAAAGATATTTAAACTGTGCTAGTAGTATAGAGAAACCTTTTACTTCGCGGGAAAATTCACACTGGAGATAAAGCTTCCTCTTTATTGCGCGACATTTAGATAAGCAGTCGCATGTAAAGTTGACCGAATTATTTATTAATGCGTATAAAATTTTATTTTAACTTGATATTTAAGAAAGAACCGATAGCTTACATACATATGTTTATGTATTTTGTGTGTGTGTGTATTCATAAAGAATTAGACAATAGGTATGTTGTTGTCACTTTTTTCCTCGTAAATCTTCTAGAATTTGTATTATGAATCATCGGTAACAAACATTAACAAATATTAATTGCTCTGATGGTCAGATTTTGGCCGACTTCCCAAAAAGGAGGCGATTCTCAATTTGGAGTTAGTTTTTTTTTGGTTCCAAGAAAATGTGGCTGACAATACTTATTTTTTTATTGATTAGCAAAGGGCTAAAGTACGATAAGGTACATACTCTTTTATCTATCGACCTCGCGAAAGCCATAGTGTAACAACGCAAAATTATTCAAGAGAGTAGAAAATTTTAATTAAACGTTATCAAAACGTACGTTGAAATAATCTTGCTTAAAATTTTGATTGCTTTGTCGTATCGTATGAAAATATCCAGTTATACCCTTTTTCGAGGCCTTATCGAGGTTCAAGAACTGATTAAAGGAACAAGACTTGCAAACCATTGAAAGGACTATTATTCCGGCTGAAATATTGCTCTAGAAGTGGTGTCTTAAGCTATGTTACTATGCATGTTTTCAAACCATTTTTTCCTCATATTTTCTCAAAACAAAGGTAACTTTCAAAACAAAATTGGGGTCTTTCTCTCTGTTCAATCACGACAGTAAAAACCGACTGAATGGATTTTCACCCGGTTTTCACAACAGGTAAACGGTTCATGAAGAAGGTTTAGCTATATACATAATTTGATCCCGTGCGAAACCGAATCGGATCGCCAGTTAAGTATAAAATAGTTCTCAGTTCACAATAATTAAGAGCATTAAAAAGCAGGTTGCTGACCGACTCGCAACGAATCCTTTCGTGCCGGTGACATTTGTATCGACGCCATTAAAATTGCGCGCGAAAATAAACATAACCTCTAACGGCTGATTCCAATATGCTATCTATGACTTGTTTTGGTTACTGGGGATAGGATTTGACATTGCTTGTAAAATGGGGCATGGGGCAAAAGTCGAGTTTCTTGCTCGTTCTTCTCCATAGAAACTTTTGGAATGGGCTATAAATAGGTTTGATTCTAGTTATCAAACCTATTTATAGTTTTTGACGTTCATAAGTGCTTGTAAAGGCCCAAATGCAATAAATAATTTGACTTTGACTTTAGTAACAAATCTAAATATAGATAGACTATTGGGAATAATTCTGAATATATGTACACACTTAATAATGTTCCTAAGCAATATTATTACGACGTATTTTTTATTTAGAAAGAGTATACTGACTCACAGGCTTGGTTAAATTACCTATATCTAGCTCTTTTTGTATTTTTTTTCGTTTTTATGTTTATTTACATATTTACAATACATCTAAAAAACTATCCTAGTAAAGCAAAAAAAAACAAAACACTATGACTAAAACGCGTCAAGATTCATCCCCATCGCTGTCAACTGGGAGCGTACCCAAGAGGCTGGCAGCATTACCTCGTTGGATGGCCATTTTTGTAACAATTCTAGACGTACAAAATACAGCTGCAATAACGCCCATTTCTCCCTTTCTAATATTATAAATAAGAAAGAAAGTGTCGCCGTCATTCTGTCATGCTTTCACGTTAAACGGTTGAACGAATTCACTTTTAGATGACATTTGGTGGACAGATAGAGTTATTTATAATTAAATCATGATAATTTCAGGGGTTATTTGAAACTATTATAGTGTGGAAGGTCATACTCGGAAATAAAAGAAATTCATTCATGATTTTCTTAGCCTTTCCCAACTATATTTACACTTACATGTTTAATTATATGTTGGAGTCGGCTTCCAGTCTAACCGAATGCAGCTGAGTTCCAATGCTTTACAAGGAGCGACTGCCGATCTCACATCCTCAACCCAGTTACCCGGGGCAACCCAATAAATACCCCTTGGCTGGTTTCAGACTTACTGGCTTCTGACTATCCATAACGACAGACGAAAGTGCTCGATACACGACACTCAGAACTGACAGCACCGGTAGCGCCGGCTAAAGCTCGTCAATGAACATGCGTGTGTGAATGACATTTATACGAACTTTAGTAGGTAGCTTCACTACTGTATATTTTTATTCTGTGTTATCCCAATACAAGATCCAGTTCCCTCAGGATACAAGCCTAACCACAGGAAACTATTCCATAACTAGGTCACGATCGACACTAGCGCCATTGTCACAAAACTCAAACGTCAATTCAAATTGTCACATAAAGCGCTCCATTCACGTACGATTCCGGAACACGACGATTTCCGCGTAACGCCGAACAAAGGGGGTACGATAAAGACGATTTGTCTTGCTTCTTTGGCTTTTGTTTTCGTCTGTCGCGTAATGTGTGCGATTCTTTATGTGGTAGAATTACAATTATATTGTTAATCTTTTATTGTATGGTGATTTTAGATAAAAGCACAGATAAAAGGAAAAGGGTGACTCATGTTGTAAATGTGTATTGAATATGTCTGTCTGAGACGGTTTTGTGGAAAAATGAGTAAATCAATTTAGATAGATTTTGGTATGAATGTAGACCCAAAAGAGGTAATTAAAAAAAATATATATCATAAGGAGGAAAATTCTGACTATTTTTTACCATAAAAGCTCCAAAACTACAACCAATTTCAAAGTTCTTTCACTGGTGGAAAGCTATATTTCCGGGTGACAGGCTATATTTTAACCGCATACGAGAAGTAATATCCACAGGACGCGGATGATACCACGGGAAACAGTAGGTAACATCAGTACAACGTTTAATTCACCATGTTTTTGCCACTTATCTATCCAAAAACTACGCACAATCTTAGAAACAGCTTTAACAAGTTTAATGCACAATAATAATCATAATGTTTATTTACTGTTGGCGATTGACGTCATGGTCTAAAAACTGCGTTTATTTAAATACGTGAAAATAATTTACAAAGTCTGTGTTATGCAAATTGTCGCATATAATGGAATTATTAAATAAATAGAGTAAACTTCTGAGTTCTTTGTATGGTAAATATTATTTGTCTTGCACTTTTAGGGGGTATGCTTTCACGCAGTTTCACATGTCTTAAGAAAGTTCCGGCCACTGTATGGTGCTTGGTGCTGTAACCATTCAGTTATTGTCGCGTAAAAGAGTACATAACAAAGATTCTTTCACCCTTCAGGTTTATGTTATTTCGTTTATAGCTCTGTTCTACGGTTTCAGTCACTTGAAGTTAATATTCATTTAATTTTTTGCCACTTGCAAAGGCCATAAATTGATTTCAATTTATAAGGCATTTCAAAAATCTTGCTATATCTACGTATGTACAATTAAATAAGTGACTCGTAACAATTAGCACAAAGAATACAAATACATATTAAATTAATGTCTTGCTCAATATGGCGGCAAGACCCACGAATAATGACCTCGGTAAAGTCAGTGTTTTGTGAACTGCAATGTCAAAGTCACCGTTAACTTTCAAAATTACAGTTTTATGATGTGGAGAGAAAATATAAAGTAATCATTACAAGCATAATTTTCAAATTTTAACCGTGTATAAAAAATATTTTTTGGAGACTTGTCGTAACTTGGGTGAACGACTAGGGCAGAGGTTTTGTAAATAGAAGATCATCTCCCGAGCCTTTTCCCAACTATGTTGGGGTCGGCTTCCAGTCTAACCAGATGCAGCTGAGTACAAGTTTTTCCAAGGAGTGACTGCCCTATCTGACCTCCTCAACCCAGTTACCTGGGCCCCCAGGTAAGACTGGTTGTCAGACTTACTGGCTTCTGACTACCCGTAACGACTGTCAAAGATGTTCAAATAACAGCCGGGACTTACAGTTTCTCGTACCTTCCAAATCACGAGATGGCCATCCATCCACATCTTCGAATACGACATAAAAAGGCTATGCTATATAACACACATGATTATATACCATATAGTATTCTATCAAACGAACAGAAGACTGTCACAGATCCTTCAGATTACAATCAGTCATTTAATAAACCATTTATCATTATTAAATACATTACAAGGATATCCTATATCGTGGGCGAGTATAATAATATGGAATGCACATAGCTATGTGTAAAAGAATCTGAAGACTAAATGATATTTGACTCTCAAGTCTTCATTTGCCTAGCCTTTTACTAACTACATATAATGTGGTCTTACAGTCTAATTAGGAGTCTAGAGGATCTGTCCAGTGTTTTAGTTGGAGTATCTTATCTGCCAGTGAGACCTTCTCAACCCAGTTACTTAAAACCATGACCCTTGGAACGACTGGTTAATAGACTTTAATATTAGCAAACATCATTATTGTCTAATATTTGTCTTATTACGAAAATTAAACCAAAAGGTTGTTTGTCGGACGCTAACCAATTAAGACAATTGGACCATGCATATGTTATGGACCAAGTGATAAATTGGGCAGTATACATAATGCCCGGTCATTATGAAAAATGCCCAATGTGAGAGTGCAATTTGATAATAATTATTCAAAAAATCAAATTGACCGGGCACTATACATATTGCCCGTGACCCTTTGGGCAAAGTAATACAAACATATTTAATTTCATTTAAACTAAATATTAAACCACTTAAATAATCAGCCTCATGATTTGGATTAATTATGAAGGACTTCTGCCTTAAATGATATCATAAAATATATTTATGCATGGAAGTAAGCATGCAACATGCAGCAAGCATGGCTTCTGTCACGGCTCCGGCGCTGCGTGGCTCCGGCGGTCCCATGCGAGCTTATCGTCGCAGATGGTTTTCATGCTCACCACCGCCGACTCGGCCGGCCAGCATCAGCCGCGGCGGCGAGCGCTTCAACTACCAGCGCCTCACCTCGCAGACCGCCTCGCCCCTCCGCGCCTTTGCGGTTTTGAATTGCACTCTAGGGGTAGGGCAGACAAGACTACGTGGAGTCGGTTTTGCAGCGATTCGTTTTCGTCACTAAGTTCAATTTTTAATACAATGTTTTGAATCCAAATTAAATTCTACCATTAAAAAAAAAACGAGCCAAGAAAAATCAGATCAAGAAAAACGAGGCGGAGTTAGTAAATTAGATGACAATTGTCCAATTAATAATTTTGTGGCTAGACTTATAATTTCCCATTAAAATAGAACATATAATTTAAAACAATAATCATAAAATATGTAGCAAGTAAGAGGATTTATTTATTAGAACAACTGCCACCCTCGCACCGCATAAAATATAGCTTTATTATCAAATTGCCGAACTATCATGTAGCAATATAATAATGCCCCTACAATGTGATAAATAATGAAGTTAAGATAGTTATTAATCACTTGGCCCGATAAAGCTAGACATTATTCATAATGCTCGGGCATTATAAATAATGCCCGAATTAATCACATGGTCCATAACACATATATATGTACAAGGAATACATAACTAGAATCTGCAAGCGGATTCACCCGTTTTCTGAGGGAACTACTACGCTATATATTTTTAAATCGGTCCAGTAGCTTTTGAGCTTATCCATTGCAAATAAACAAAGTAGGTGTTGCTCTTCACTACATAGAATAAAACAAAGTCGCTTTTTCTGACCCTATGTCCCTTTGTACACTTATCTTCAAAACCACGCAACGGATTTTGATGCGGTTTCTTTCAATAGATAGAGTGATTAAAGAGGAAGGTTTATAATATGTGTGATAACATACATTAAATAGTGGGGAAATACTGTCATACCGTGTATAATATAAGTGTAGATAAAAAATCTTCTAGACCAAAATTTAATTAAAAACCTAGGTATCAAGTATCAAAGTGTAGATTTACAACAATAGTACATACTTTCAAAACAGCCAAAAGTGAGCGGTCGGTACCTGCCTAAATATTTTTTGATAGACTTTCAAGGATATTATTAGCCGAGTGCAACGGTTTCAGACATTTTAAATTTGGGCTGTAAAATAATTTAAGTAGGTGAGCATATATTTTTTGTTAGTTACCTTGATTATTACGAAAATACGAAAACAAAAGGCAAGGCATAAAGTGAATTTGTATAATCTAAGCTAAAATATAATAAAGAGGATCATATTTTTGTTTGTTTGCCTATATCCTAAATTCAGAAACTAATGAACCGATTTTAAAAATTCTTTCACTGTTGGAGAGCTACACTCTTCCCGAGTAACGTAAGCCAATTTTATATCGGTACGAGCCGAAGGTTCTCCGAGACGTGGATGAAACCTAAAACCATCTTCAATGTAAATATGTACCTTTTATTTTTTAAATGATGGTAAATATTTCGCTAATAAAAATAATCTATGATAATGACCAATTTCATAGGTCTTTGCTTACTTAGGTAGATAATATATATATTTTTTAAGCCTATTTAATCGTGACAGGAAATAAAAGGGGCGTGAATAGGTCGCTTTAGGAGTCTAAAATTAGAACAAGGCAATATTATTCACGATTAGGTTTTATCACGATTTCACGGTTAATTGACTGAACCGATTTTATTGTTATTTAAAATAGTGATAACTTGTATCCTTTGTGTATTTTGCACAAAATTGACCAATTTGAATAGTACCTTGTCATTTGCCTCGTATCGATTCTTCAAACTATGCATAACAAAAATGTTATGCATAGTTTGGTTTAGTTTAATTTAAGTTATTTTTAATTTGAACGTTGTGCGCACCTATAATTGACATATTTACGCAGGACTTATTACAATTGTAAACGTATATATGTGAAAGTATTTGTAAATAAGTTGTTGGTGTGCCTAAATAAATAAATATCCTGGAGAATGTTTACAGATACTTTAAAAAAGAAAAATATGATTTTGAAAAACTTTCTAGAGATGAGCAAATCGACGTATTTTTTTAATTCGTTGGTTTCTTATGAGTTATTCTAGAACTAGTTTTTTTAATATCCTAAAGGTTTTTAAAGTAGGTGTAAATTGGGTGGAACCGCGGGAAAGGTCTAGTGCGTAGACTATTTTATATAAACACGACAGTTGCAATTTGACCTCATAGGTTATCTCTGCAAATAGTGATTGTATTTTACACAAAGGAATGAGACGTTATATGCATTCAGCGAATTAATTGAGGCAGTAACATAAAATAACATAGCTGTCACTGAACATCTTTGGCAGTCGTTACGGCTAGTCAGAAACCAGTAAGTCTGACAACCATTCTTACCTAGGGATATTGGGTTGCGCGGGTAACTGGGCTGAGGAGGCCAGATAGGCAGTCGCTCCTTGTAAAACACTGGTACTCAGCTGCATCCGGTTAGACTGGAAGCCGACCCCAACATAGTTGGGAAAAGGCTCGGGAGATGATAATGATACCTACTTACTAAGAAAAAATATTTCTAGGCGGCTGGTTGACGCTTCTCGTGACCAAAAGGCTGGCTATTATCTCGGACAAAGGATCAGCAAGGCCATCCAACGAGGTAATGCTGCCAGCCTCTTGGGCACGCTCCCAGTCGACAGCGATGGGGACGAATTTTTTGACCCGTTTTAGTTAGTGTTTTTTTTTGTTTTACTAGGATAGTTTTTTATGTGTATTGTAAAAATATAGTATAGTTATCGGCACGAATCTTGAGCTCTGAATTACATCTGCGCAAAAGTGATTTATTAGCAAAGAACCAATCCCAAGTGACGGCTATGACGCGATGCACTGCGGGCCAATCACCGCTTTAGTCCGCCCCCGCGCCTCACTTCATACCACCAAAGGGACCCTTAAATTACTTCTGCGCAGGTGAAGGTCAGAGCTCAAGATTCGTGCCGATAAGTATAATTGTTATTTTTACGAGGTTTTCCCTCTATTAGTACTTAAATAAATATTAACAAAGTAATGGTTTAAATAACTAACATGCAAATGATGCAAATAAGCATTGAGTTGCGGTAGGCAGAATACCTAATTATGATAATATAGTGGAAAGTTGTTGCACAACAGTTTATACCACAGATTGTGTGCAAAATACTATTGTTGTACTGTTTGGTATAACTAGCTATATGCCCCGGTTTTTCTTCTTCTTCCTGCCCTGTTCCCAAGTCATTCGGGGTCGGCGCAATATGTATTTTTCTTCCATTGCTCTCTTTCAGCTATCATACTTACATCCACTCCCTTCTGCTTCATGTCCTCTTTCAGGCAATCAATCCACCTTTTCCTCAATCTACCTCAGCCTCTTCATCCTTTCACATTCATACTTAACATACTGGGGGGCCCAGTACTTCATAATTTAGGCTAGAAAATACAACGCTAGCTACGTATCGGTAACCCCATGGAAAACTGTTTTTCATTCAATAAAGATGTCGATACCTATCTCTAAGCTGCGTCAGTGATTCCATCAGCTTTCTGTAGGAACTATTCCACGCACCCGGATAAGAAGTAGCCCATAACTTTTCTCTATATATGAGCTATCTAACACTGAAAGAATTTCTCAAATCGGTCGAGTGGTTCCTGAAATTGGCGTGTACAAGACTTCAAGTAAACGAAACTCAGTTCTACAGCTTTACCTTAAAAGCGAGACAAGTATACATACATACAGATAGATAGATATTTATACATACCTATGCATTTTGTATGCAATGCAGAATTTAATACTTTGAACCCCTTGGCGCCAGGTTTCAATCAAAACTGAATAAATTTCGACCTACCAAGGGAAAACCTACTTTATTGCCATAAGCACGACTTTGCGTCTTTTAAAATCTTAGCAAAACTTCAGGTCAGTGGTAACAGTTTTATAGGAAAATCGTACTTATTATTATTGAGTTAAGGTGCATGACAGTTACCACTGATGTGCAGTCTACTGTATGAATTATCTTCTAAGACCTAATGATCATAAGGTTGATTTTCGCTTAGCAGAAGTAGTAATGTAATAAAGTTTTTAATGTGTTTTAGTAAATAAATAATAATTTAATGATGGTTGTGTTTACGCAAATAAAATACTAATGTGGTTCAGTGGTTTCCTTTGCATTTATTTATCTGTACCTATTTAAATAAACTTGTAAGTACATTTAAAATATCGGTATTTTCCTTTACTGTTTTATAAGTTTCAGAGACCAGACGTTTCAGTACTTTTCATGCGGACAACAAGCATATATAGTAGCGTATGTAATACTCTGATCTTTGAGCTTTATTACTGCCAAATTTCATCAAAAGCCATCCAATTGTTTTCAGAGTGAAAGAGTTACAAACATATACCTAACATTCTTAAAAACTTTGGCATTTACAACAACGTTAGTACCACTAGGATTATTGGTATGAAATTGATTGAAAATATCAAAGGTGAATTGTATCATTTAACTATAACGATAACCGAACCACAACAGCCGTATACTTGCCGCCCAGTGGTCATTTTTGACAGTTCGGCGATTTGACAACTGAAAATGTTTCGGTTGTCATTTTTGACAGTTAAATAGTGCAATCTACCGCAAGGAAACCAAGCCATAGTACCTATGTATGTAACAGCAAACTGTTCAAAGTTTAAATTGCAAACCTAGAAATACACCATTTTACAATGTTAAATCTATCTCAACTATTCGATCCTACACCCTCTCAATAGACTTTCAACTCTAACTCTCACAGAATAAGACTCACATTTCCATAACTACTTACAACAATGATTAAAGCTGGATACTGCTAGACACTCTCATTAAACTTTCAACTCTAATACTCAGACAATAAGATCCATATTCCCATGTATTAGTTACAACAATAAGTTAAGCTTAGACTCACGACATTGAATGACGTCATAGGATGTACTTTCGCTTGCATTGACCTTCCGAATATTTAGTTACTTTAAATATAATTTAATTATGTTCAGCTAAAAGTGTTACAGATTTCATAGTCTGGGTGTATTTAAAAGTTAGGCAATTATAACTTTTTATCGGTATTCTTCATCTAGTTCTTAAGATATAAAAAATTATCATCATCTGCCTAGCCTTTTTTCCTCTATACATGGGTCGGCTTCCAGTCTAACCGCATGCAGCTGAGTACCAGTACCAGTGCTTTACAAGAAGCAACTGCCTATCTGAACTTCTCAACCCAGTTTTATAAGACTGGTTGTCAGACTTACTGGCTTCTGACTACCCGTAATGACTGCCAAAGATGTTCGATGACAGTTGTAAATATCTCACCATATATGTAAAAATATTACGTCTGTCTGGAACTCGTGAGTCGTGTGGCCCAGAGGTTAAGGCAACATTCTTTCAAGCATGGGAGTATGGGTTCTGTACCAGGTCAAGCATGTACCAATCCTGCCAGGCTAATGATTTTTTGTGCGAGTTACCGCGGGCCTGGTACACTATGGGCTCCAAAAGGAATATGGTGGGTTTTAATCTGTCCTCTAACACAGCTAGAATACCAAGCAAAAAGTCTTTGAACAGACGACAGCAGGACTAAATTTCAGCAATCGAACATTAACCTTCAACTATTGTAATAAGGTTGCAAATCGATTGAAGAAATTTGACAGTACGCACAATCAAGCACACATATGTATGTATGTAAGTGTTAATAAATAAATAAACACAGCCAATGATGTAATGTTTTACAAACAAGTTTTGTACGTACTTGAAACACCGGGTCGCGATGCAGCCAAAGTTCAAGATCATTAAAATAACCACATTTGTGTGACCACTATGATCTGCAGTTTCTTTTAAATCTATTCTTAGAAGTACTTCCTTATCAGAAAGATCAATAAACTGCAAAATTTTTGTCGTTCTATAGTCATCATCATAAGACTTTTATTGTCCCACTGCAGGGCTTCGGCATCTTCTCATACAGAGTAGGAATGAGCGTTAATCACCACGCTTGTTCAAAGCGGATTGGCAATTTCAGACTTTACAGTCCAGGTTTACTAACCAAGGGGTATTGGGTTGTCCGGGTAACTGGGTTGAGGAGGTCAGATAGGGCAGTCGCTCCTTGCAAAGCTCTGATACTCAGCTACATCCGGTTAGACTGGAAGCCGACCCCAACATAGTTGGGAAAAGGCTCGGAAGATGATTATGATGTGTCCTGAAAATACTATCCTTCATATTTTACTGTAGCTCTTAAACGGATGAACCAATTTGTAAGCGTTATTTTTTACACGAAAGCTTAGTTCTAAAGTTCTGTTATTGTTTATTTTTTCACGTCAAATATCCTGTTTGTATCTATATAAAATTGTTCGTGATAAAAAACTATAAATCTAAAACATTTGACCCGCACTGAATTAAAATAACCTTGCTGTGTGCAAATAACCTCAAAATATTGCAAATGAAAACAATTCAATGTTCTCGTGCACAATTATATTGGAAATATATGCAAACATGTTAATTGTTATAAATAAATTATATCTCTACGTTATATTTTTGGGGTCTCTGCTTCCAATATTGAGCTACTTTGAGGAAACTAGGTATACTTCACACTTGGAATGAAAATTATATGTCACATAATGTTTCAGCCCATTTTCATGTAATGTATGTCAATCAATGAAGCCATTTTACCTAAAAAAACAAAAAACTTCTAAATCCTACTTCATTCTACAGCTTTTTACTCTACTTTTTAGCTAGAAAGTTGTTTTATTATCTTCCAAAAAAAATATCAAACATAGATTGATATGATTGTCTTTTCATAAACTTAAATACTGAGGACCAACTTCAGTTATAATTAAAAATATGCAATACCGACCTTCCTATCAATAATGATTTTTCATAACCTCAAAAAACATACGGAATCCTTGATCAATGTATTAGTTTATAAACTTCATAATATAACCTTCGTGTGTATCACGTTGTGTGTTACACGCTATATTTAGTAAATAGCCAATGTTTTATAACATTACTTTATACACGATATCTTAAATTATCTACTTATGTAATGAAATTAGGTTAAAAATCGACTGTATTTCATCATCTGCCGAGCCTTTTCCCAACTATGTTGGAGTCGGCTTCCAGTCTAACCGAATGCAGCTGAGTACCAGTGTGCCACAAGGAGCGACTGACTATCTGATCTCCTCAACCCAGTTGCCCGGGCAACCCAATATCTCTAAGACTGGTTGTCAAACTTACTGACTTCTGACTACTCGTAACGACTGTCAAAGATGTTCAAATGACAGCCGGAGCCTACAGTTTATCGTGCCCTCCGAGACACAGTCATTGGTGTCCAAGATATACTTAGAAGGTACATACAAACTTAGAGAAGTTGCATTGGTACTTGCCTGACCTGGAATTGAACCCACACTCATAATTGAGGGGTTTGTTCTTTACCTACTAAGCTCAGAAACAAGTAACATAAATTCATTACCTACTTCACGAAATTAGTCAATAAACAACTAAATATGAATTTTACACGAATGTTTACGAAATACATATCTTATAAAAAAATATGCGTTATAAAAATCTACATTTTTAATTTAAATAAACAAAATTGAGCAACTTGCTAAAATCATAATAAACTACAGATTTTTGTTATGATAACATAAAATTTAAATAAAATGTTGATATTTGAAAGATTCGTAACCATTGTGTAAATTAATAAATAAAACATTTAAAAAAAAACTATTTTAATCTAAATAATTCATATTTAAACAACAGAAATAGTTTAATACTATTGCCACTCTAAATTCGGTTAGCAATATTATTATTTATTTGTAAATAAACTTGCAAATACAATTATCATAAAAAAACAGTCTTAAAAGGGGTTTTGTATTACACGGATAACTGGGTTGAGGAGGTCAGATAGTCGCTCCTTGTAAAACACTGGTTCTCAACTGCCTCCGGTTAGACTGGAAGCCGACCCCAACATAGTTGGGAAAAGGCTCGGAAGATGATAATTTATTCAATAAGTACTCCATGGTATTCTTACCTCATACTAGGAACGCACAAACCAGAGACAGCCGAACATCTATGCCTAAACATTTTTTTTTATCACACACACATTTGGCGGGAAACTAAAACCACAGACAACTCACAGAATCTAGATCACATGCTCAAATGAAAAGGTTCTTTGCTGTTTTGTGACAAGTAAATATACATTCATATGACCATGTATGTTTGAATTATTTCAGTGAGAGGTCAAAACTTTATTTTAGTTAAACGTTGAAACAAAAATTTTAATGTTTTTCGGTTTAAAAACAACAATATTAAAAATAGGTATGTACATTTAAGAAGATGGTTGTAAAACTTGAAAAATATAAGGCACGGTTTTTCCAAATTCAAGTCATTTTGCAACAAAATTACCTACATGTATTCAGACTTGTTTACAAGATTATAAAAGAGGTATTTACGGCAAAATTAAAGACTTGCAAAAATTCCTCCCCATCGCTGTCGACTGGGAGCGTGCCTAAGAGGCTGGCAACATTGCAAGGTTAGTCAACCTTTTCATCACAGCCTTCCCAAATGTAAAAGAAAATTCATAAATACACCCAAAATTCAACCACAAGTCTAACCAAGGGGTACTGGGTTGCTCGGGTAACTGGGTTGAAGAAGTCAGACAGGCAGTCGCTTCTTGTAAGGCACTGGTACTCAGCTGCATCCGGTTAGACTGGAAGCCGACCCCAACATAGTTGGAAAAAGGCTCGGAAGATGATGATGACCCAAAATTAAAACCCAAAAATAAACAAAAGATCACATAGTGTCGAAAAAACACGTAAAATCCGCAAACGTATAACATTAAAAAGATAACAAAAACATATAAATCTCGGAACATATGGCCGATTCGTTACGTCAAAGTCCGCGACCTCACAGACAGAATAATATGCTAATATCAACCGGTATCAAGTTGTCATAGTATGTATTTATAGTATAGATGTAATGTTATAAAGATGACAAGTTTTGTTTCTTTGTTTGCCTCTCTGAAACTACTGGTACGAATTTAATACATAGGTATTTCAGCTACAGAATTACCAGCCCTAATTTGTTTAAATATATTTAGTGTTAGATAGCAAAGGAGAAGGGTTTTACATATGGTTAAAAAGTTGCCTGTATTATTCTCAAAGTCAATGCTTTTATTTCAAATAAGCTTTTGTGAAACGTCATATTAGTTGAATTATTAGTTGATCACGGCTCCAAAAAGTTGGTCTCATGGAGAAAAGCCGGCAAGAAACTATAGATTCTGATGTGGGTATAAGCTACCCAGTGCTCAGTCACTGCCCAGTTTCATCAAAATTCATTTATATTTTTTACGTGAAATAGCAACAAACATGCATTCATCCATTTATACATACATCATCATCATCTGCCTAGCCTTTTCCCAACAATGTTGGGGTCGGCTTCCAGTCTAACAAGACACAGCGGAGTACCAGTGTTTTACAAGGAGCGACTGCCTATCTGACCTCCTCAACCCAGTTACGCAATCATACATACAAACTTACTGACAGACGGGTATAATTTTTTTTTCTTTTTATTTGACCCATGCAAGTAGGTCGGTAATCATTTCGAACTAGCCAGTAAGCCAAGGGCTATGGACCGTTGTCAATCGGCTCAAGCATTGATGACCTACTTTGTGTACGGAGCAATTTTCCAATTTATAGTTGACGTTTCGTGTACTGTTAAACTTTGGAGTGGCCGTGAATAACCCCGAAAGTTAAACAACTTTGATTGATAGGAGATGGTTACTATTCAAAGTCAGAATATTTTGTTGCAATTTGCAAATAGGCCTGTGAAAGCTCTTTCGAAACGACAAACTAGTTGCACGGTTCCAAAGAGTTGGTCTCATGGAGAAGAACCGGCATCCATGGACACTTTTTGAACATATTGATTTTTAAAAAATGTATTTACAAAATACTACTAGTTTCATTATATATTCTTCTTGAAATAAAACGGGAAAATGCTGCGAATCTATACTAAAGACGAAACATTTTTTGTTGCTTGTTAATACCATAAATGCTCTGAAACTACTGAATCGATTTGAAAAATTCTTTCACTGATTGAAAGATGCACTATTCCCGAGTAACATAGGCTATATTTTATCCCGGTACGGGCAGTAATTCAAACGGGACGCGTGAGAAACCGCGGGAAAACGACTAGTGTATTAATAAGGCAGATGCATTTGTCAATACAAGGATGGTCTGAGGAAAAATCTTTAAAACAAGCTGTGAACAATAAAAACAGCCTTCAACCTTTAGCATTAGTACTAATACAGACTAGACTAATAAAGGCCTATCCCAATATTCGATCTATGTGTGGTTTTACACTTGAAATAGGAATTTGACGTTCTCTGTATGGGCAGGCCTCTTTCACTCGACGTACTTGCGCGCGATAAATGCCTACCGCTCGCTGGGTTACCGGTAGCCCCACGCGGCTCAGGGCTTTCAATAGTCACACGCGCCGCGCGTTCCAATTTTATTATTTTTATTTCGTGGCATGTTATGCTGTTGGTTTTTATTAGGTTTTTTAAGCTACCTAACAAACTGATGGATTATTTTGAGTTGTGTTGGTTTATATGCGACTATTGTAAGATTTAGGAACATTTTATATTTATGAACTTATCTAGTAATTCAATTTTTTTAAAATAAATTAATACTTATCTAGAGGTACTTTATGATTTTAACAACAGAGATCATTAGGTACCTACTTATTTTACTTTAGATAGCTACTTAGTTATATGAACTGTATTGTGAGTTGTGTAGATCAAATACATCTCGAGTGTAAGTAGGTAGAAAAATATTCTTGATATTACTTTTTATTTTAAAAGTCAGTTTTAAAAAAGGCTATCTTAAAATAAGCGTAACTTTGTTTTCCTACTTAAATATTAATAAATTGTAAGAAGCAACCCTTAGCACGGCCGCGGCACGGTTGCGGTCACTGAACTGTGCGCTATCGCATTGGAATAAAAGTCAAGCGCTCGAGCTTTTAAGGTTCATTTTATAACGCAGCTAGGAATTTGTAGGTAGTTGGGGAACTTGTAGGTGCTTATAACAGTAGGTATGGACTTTTTTGTATGGAGTGATTTATCTGTTACGTAGTAACTATTATATAATCTGTGGTATGGGGTTAATGTCAACATTCAATCTCTAAGAAAACAAATAAACATATAGTTAGAATATTGAAAACAGCTGTAAATAACTCGCGAGAATTAAATACCATAAGAGTGTAACAAATATTTCACGAGATATTTTTTTATAATACTACAAGCTGTACCTCTGAAGTCTGAACGCGATTTCTTAAGAAAACTACTTCCCGTACCAGGATAAAATAAAGTTTATGAGACTGAAAATTATCGTGGCTTTTTATTGGTAAAAGATTGTTCAAAACAGTTCCATTCTTTTCATACATTTTCTAACTTTGAGTACAGACTTTCAATATTTTATTCCAATTTGTAATTTGCTTGAACAAACTTTCATCCACCCACACAAAACTTCGAAAGGAAATCAATATCAGATACTTTATTATTATTTGCAAGTTCATAAAAATAGCTCGGAACGGGTTGATGACTTCCATTGCCGGTTGTTAACCTGATAACAATAATATACCTAACTATTTTTTTTTTATCAAAACTTTTGCACACTGGACACAGCTAGCAAAAAAATCCTTTCGCGTCAAAATTAGATTTATAGGAATACCGAATATTATATGCAGTTGACAACTGTCAAATTTCGATGGACGGTAGGATGGCTGTGGGATTGTTCGAAAGAGTTACCGCGGCCCTGGTACATAAAGGGCTACAGAAGGAACATGGTGGGTTTTAGTCAGTAAGAGTCTGACACTCCCTCACGCTGCTAACCCACAGCGGAGGGATCATTTGATGATTTCCCATAAATAAGGGATGATAGCATTCTTTGTACTTACTGTCAGAATTGTCAACTGCACTAAAAACTGTCTAACCATACTGTAAATTAATGATAAATGACAATGACCAGTCATCTCCCGAGCCTTTTTCCTCAACTATGTTGGGGTCGGCTTCCAGTCTAACAGCATGCAGCTGAGTTCCAGTGTTTTACAAGGAGCGACTGCCTATCTGAACTCCTCAACCCAGTTACCTGGGCAACCCAATACCCCCTCAGATTTACTGGCTTCTGACTACCGAAGTTCTTAGGAATTAAATAATAAAACGTTTGCCATAGTGTCTTATTATTGCATCAGGGACAAAGTACAATTTATAATGCAGAAAAACACATGTTTAAATAAATAATAAGTACGCAATATTGCAGTTTTATTACGCAAATGCCATAGCCACAATTTGTCGCTGATAACGGTTTCCCGTCAAACCGATCAGCTGATAGGAGAACTTAATTAATTGATGCTAAAGTTTCATTAAAAGCTAAATAGGACATTACATATGTATATGCGTAATTAGTTTGCTAATTATTAATCTGTTGTCTTTTTTTGCTTATTTCAAAATTCTATCTAATTAACAGAAAGATCGAATAAATAGTTATATTTGACGCCATTTAATCCATTTCATATTTCGAAGATCAGAAAACAAGAATGATGTCTTGTCAATGGTTGTTGAAAAGAGGTTTGATGACTTTGTAAAAATATTGACCTCCAAAAACGCGACCTAACTGGACAGTACGGTATTAATGAATAACAATAAGTATTAGTTTGCTTCTATGCATAATGTAGGTATTCACAGTATAAAAGACAAAATAATACACGCGATCATTATTAATAATAAAATGAGTTGGCAGTCTGCATTCTGTTTATTTACTGACGCTAGTCTCATTATACGATCTTTGTTTTGATATAACTACATTGTCCTTTATTTCTGAATGATTGTGCACGTCCACATTCATCTATTTACTAAACTTGCCATGAGAATACGTGTAAATATTAAATGCAAACTCTATTTCCATTATGTTTTATAAGTAACAGACAAAGAATCCACATTAAACACAAAGTTTCGCTAAGTCAACACATGATTAGCATTCAAGGTTTTTGTTTGCGTTGTCATTTTAAGCATATAACCTTTACAAAACAATTATTATTTCATTTCAATTTCAACACCACACAAACATAATTAGGAAAAACCCATCGAATTAAAAACTTTTTCTACAAACAAAACAATGACAGTTGAAACGAAATGTCATTAACTAAAAAAAAAAACGAACCTGGAATTCGTCCTTGTCACTTTGGATCCGTTCGCGCCAAATTCAATTTCACTGCCGCCATAACTTGTAACTAAAGGCATGTCGCCTTCCGCCATATTGAATTTCAAAATTTCTAAACTCTAAATAAACACTTTTTGAACTCGAATTTACTTTTATTTTAAATGTAAATACTGTTTTTTTAGCGCGCGCGTCTGGTCGGTTCGGCGTCCGATGTAACACTGAGACTGTAGTTTCTCTACGTAGATTATATTATTGAAGTTAATATAATGATGGACGGTCGTACAGATAACATGTGATGGGCAGTGGACGGTGCTTGTGATAATTGGACGGGGTTATGCGAAATATATTGACGCACAAATAACGTCTTTTTTTTGCATAGAGTAAAATGTGGTATTTAAGATGGAAGCTTGCGTTGTTTGGGGCTATTAAATTTTGTGTTGATATGACCACAATTATTCGTACAAAAAAAACTTCAAATAATTTTTTTTTCAAAAAGAATTGTTTTTATTGAGTCATTATTTAAGTAACAAAAAATAACTAAAAAATACTCATTTATGTCCTTTTTTTGGCTTTTTAAATTTTCAATTTTGATCTAGTCTTTACAGTCAAGTGATGCCACGAACAATAACTTATATTTTTCATTAGATACCCTTTTTCTCATATTATGTATGTAGGTAATATTGTTATTGTAGACTTGGTAATTAATTCGCTTCTTTGTTAGCAGTTGTTATAATTGATTCAGCTGATCATAATATGACGTCAGATTTTATTAACAAAGCAACATGTCTTAGGAAAAATGCTCACATTCATAAGGTTGTACCTTTTCTATAGGGATAGGACATAGTTTTAACTGACTTTAAAAAAGGGGGGTTCTCAATTTGACAAGTATTAATGTATGTGGGTTTGTGCGTAATTATCCTGCTTTTAACTGAACCGATTTTCACCGTAATTATTTGACAGACTCAGGAAAAGGTTTTTAGGTGGATTATTGAAATATTTTTTTACAGTTTTTTTTAGATTTCTCTAGCATCTTAAAGAAAACATTACGAAAGCATAACAAACCATATTCATCTGTTTTATAAATAGCCATAATTAGGTACCTAAAACCAGCCGCAGCAGGTGCAAATGAGATTGTCAAAAAAAAAAACAATCGCTCGCCCTCCCACTACTTCGACCCACTTAAGGCGAGGAAGTGGTCAACAATAATTCCATAACCGGCACGCGCATCTAAGGCGCCAAAAGGGGTCGGAGCGTCTGAGCGGGGCGAGGATAACAATACGCGCGCTAGCTTATAACTAAAAGTCGTAAGCGACAAAATGGTTTTGTAATTTTAATATTTAGAAATGATAATTTAATAAAAATTCCTACTACAATTTTAAAGAGTATGTATATACTCAACTACTAAAAAAGTTAAGAGGCTTAAATCGGTCCCGTTTGCCCATAATATGTGAATCTCTTTTTAAAAAGAGGTATGTTTGATATATTTTTCTCTGTTATAAAAGTTACCTAATCATGTTTCTACAACTAACAAAATAAGGTTTATATCATGAACTTTCAGGTAACCAAGTTGTATTTTGATCCGTTTTGTATTTACTGAGAAAAATTGACATCCTTGGCGCCAAAAATTCCAATTCGTCCTCTTAACATATTACTTAATAAGTTGACCAAACGTTGGGCGTATACATACAATACATACACGTATACATAACTATTTGAGGTGTTCACGTAACACACACAGACAAACATAGGTATTATGCGTATTTCCGGATTGATATTACACTACAAAAAGAAAACATTGAAGAGAGTTAAGCAGCTGTTTCTTAGACCAACTTCAAATGTTTGACCGTGAAACCAACATCCAATGCCCAACCTCTGATGTTGCTGCACGTGGTAGCAGGACTAATGCTAATATCCTGACGAAAGAAGGGCAACTTCAACGTTTTGAACCAACCTTTGGAACTTGTAACCAATATCCAATACACGTGGCAGGACTTAGGTATGCTAATTTCCTGATGAAAGGAGGGTGACTTCAAATGTTTGAACCAACCTTTGGTCCCTAAAACCAACATCTATGGAGAACTATAAACATTGGTACACGTGTCGGGTCTAAGACCAATGTTTGCTTTTGATCCAAACGTTGGACAAACATTGTGGGAGAACCATAAAGCTAGAGTTAGTATTCAGCATGAGTGGTGTGTAGAAAATTTACTAGACAGCTGATTCACAGCCAATCAGACGACGGATGGGCACGGCAAGTTAATTTATGTTCAACTTGTATTAAGAAAAAGTTGCTGATTACGTGTCTATTAATCTGTCTATCAAAGTTTCTTTTAAGGTTTTTTTTTGCAGATTTGGGCCTTGAATACTTGAATAACCTTGACATCTAGAATATTTTATCTACTTTTAAGTATTTGCTTAAGCTAGTCTTAATGGGTTGTTCATAGTCTACCATTTGACAGCCATTCCTAATATTGTATCTATCTATGCCTTCTACAGATAGATTGGACATAAGCCTCATATAAATAATGTTAAATTCGTATCTTTACTAACCAAAACAATAGATAGATATAATATGGAAACAGCCTTCTTAAAACACCCTCAAACAGACCACTAACCACCATTCTAAAACCAATATTCTCCCCACGAAAGGTTAACAAGAGCACCTGATATACGTCATCAAAAACGCGCGACGATTTGTCAAACAAAACATGCCGGTGATATCGCTTGGCGATACCTCGGCGGTACTTGGAAACCTACAATTGTAAGCTATAACCGTGCACATGTACTCTCACATTCATATCAGCAATGTGTGAAGAAATGACCGACTTGAAAGGGTGTTTCTCTTTATATGACTAAATAAAATCTTCATCGTCATCTTCATTCACTCTTTCCCGTTGATTCTTGCTTGAGAACTACTGATCGTACCGGGATAGAATATAGACTAATGTTACTCGGGAATATTGGGTATTGGGTTGTCCGGGTAACTGGGTTGAAGAGGTCAGATAGGCAGTCGCTCCTTGTAAAACACTGGCACTCAAACCTAACTGGAAGCCGATGACATGAAGTAACATCACAGAGAAACCTTATTTTTTACTGATTAGTTAAAAAGAGCTTATACAATTTCTGTTTCTCTTTTTAATTTATTTTTCATGCCTCGTTAAGACAGTACTCGGAAATCTACAAATTTAATATAGATGCATACTTGTACAAACAGTAATAAATTAAATTACAGCCGTTTTCCTCATACATATAGGTTGCGGTGTTATCCTTAAGCTAGTCGCTTGATCAATGACCAAAAAGTGGTTAATTCGTCATCAATTCTTAACGTCGATATCGGGTTTTACCTTCTATACTTTTTACTTGTGATTTATAAATTTCTTTAAGTTTGAAAGTATTTTCCTTGTATTTTTGTTTATTTTTTTTGTACTCAAACGAAAATGACTGCCGAGGATAAGAATAAGGCGAACTTACCATAGATTTTCACGGCAAAAACGAGCCGCATACAAGAGCTCTAAGTATCATATCTTCAATGATCTACTAACCTCAGAGCTACTGTTTATAAAATACGCAACAAAATGAAAGCGAGAGTTATAAATATACGCTTCTTTTGTATAACAATGAAATTGTTGACAAGTAGAACCAATTGTCTCATTATAGAATTACTGTTGACTAACTATTTCTCGTGGCTACACCCGCATCCCATTGAACCGACTTTCAGTATCCGGTATAAAATATCGCCAATGTCAGACTGGAAGCCGACCCCAACATCATCATCATCATCTCCCGAGCCTTTTCCCAACTATGTTGGGGTCGGCTTCCAGTCTAACTGGATGCAGCTGAGTACTAGTGTTTTAAAAGCATCGATTGCCTATCTGATCTCCTCAACTCAGTTACGGAAAACAATAAAAACATGCCTGCTATGTTTTGAACCAGATTTTAATTACTTATTCATTGGTTAATATATTGTATTTTATCCTGGAAGCCGGGCAAAACATAGATGGCTAGGCAAATTACAATGTATTTACTTATTGTTTTATAACATCCTGTAACGATAACTACTAAGATTTGTGATTTTCCTATTGTTTTAATGAACAAATATTTGGAGGAACATGGATACCTGCACATTGTAGAATAATTTTGTTTATTTCTATACCTATGTTTGTTTATATTATTTCTAATCAAAATGATATAAAAACACAAACCAACTCTTTTGTCAAAATAACTTGATTTTTTTTTTAATATAAAAATAAGACAGTATTAAAAGAATTGACTTTTTAAAACACACATTCACTTTATTCTAAGAACTGATCTAGGAAAAAAATAAATCTATATTAATATTCTTGACTACTTTCCGCATAAACCGGCCCACGATACGTCATCAGTAATCGTGCAGTACCAAGCCGTATCATCCACGATTTCGGGTAAAACCGTGCAAAACAGGGGCGTTTCGTATCCAGTAATCCTTTTAATTACTCAACGTGTGTTTACGCAAAGTCCCATAAAACCGGAACAAGATATTTAGATCAAATTGCGTATTCAACGTGTTTTACCACTGTCATCATCTTCCGAGCCTTTTCCCAACTATGTTGGGGTCGGCTTCCAGTCTAACTGGATGCAGCTGAGTACCAGTGTTTTACAAGGAGCGACTGCCTATCTGACTTCCTCAACCCAGTTACCCGGGCAACCCAATACCCCTTGGTAAGACTGGTGTCAGACTTACTAGCTTGTAACTACTCGTAACGACTGCCAAAGATGTTATATATGTTGTAAAGATGCTATATTTTATCGAAAAGATCATAGGCTACTTTTTTTCCGAGTGCATGAAGTAGTTCCCTCGGGACATGGATTGAACCGCTGTCGGAAGCTAGTGCAAACATAATTTACAAGTATTACGCATAAAACTAACAGTTTAATAACATAAATATTACTCATATCGGATATACAAAGTTCACAAAGCAGCAATGATAAGAATTTCCGAAAAAAAAAACAGATTAAATATAAATTGTAAACAAAAACAGTGTAATTCCTAGCAAAAATACGGCACTTCCCCGCTTATCTAAATAACTGGGGAAGTGGTTGTATACCAATAATATTATTTAGATAGTATTCTAGCTATTTCCCGCGGTTTCGCTTCAGTTCCTACTCAAATATAGCCTATGAATGGCAACTCGGTTTTAGTCAGCGCAATAGGTCTAGGAATTACCACTTAAAAACCCACTAACTTAACTCTATAAAATTACTTATATCATCATCATCATCATCATCATCTCAGCCATAGGACGTCCACTGCTGAACATAGGCCTCCCCCTTACATCTATGTAGGTAAAGAATTGTATTCAGCTATACCCGGTTGGACTGAAACCCCAAAAGTAAATATATTTATTTGGCAAAAAGCTAGGCAGATGCTATAGATAAAAGAAATCCCTCAAGGTATGCTAAAGAAAAGGTGTTTTTAGTAACACGTAAGTATCAACAATTTCTATACCCAATTACTGTAACTCAATTTCTATATTTCTATCGATAAAGCAATGACCAAGAAAGTGACGATACATAATACCATAGATTATACACTTTCATTCATAGAGATATCAAGTGTCAATCATAGACGAAGCTCGATAGTCTGTGCACGTACCATAGATATAGCTAGTCCATGACACATGCAAGTTTCACTACTCTATATCCGTTCTCATTAGTTTAGTTTATTTACTTTCCATTAAATAATGTTATTGCTTTTATGAGTCATAAACTTAATCAATTTTTTCTCGATTCTATTGTTAGCCTAATAATAAATAATGACATCCAGTGACTATTCTCTGTAAGGAGATCAGCTACCCAGGATATATTATTACAGTGCACAAGCATTTGCGCAGACACAGGTGCACTCACTATTCCTTCACTCTCATAGCGCGATGGGACGACAATCCGACACGACCGGAGAGAGATCAGGCGCAGGACCGACATTAACGTGCTCTCCGATGCACGGGTGTATCAATCACCAACTTCAATGTCTGCTGTTGCCTAATGGCCACCTTTTATCTAAGTAGAAATCCAGCGTACTTAAAGATGAATTCTAGACAGAATACTAAATAATACGTCTTATATTTCTGCCTTGAACCCTGGTTGCAATGATGATAATTACTGGTTCAGATAGGTCAATATGTTATCGAAATCCCCGACAATTTCTAGACTTTTACTAGATGTCATTTGTCTGTTAAATGTTCTACTAACTAGGTACTAATATTATAAATGTGATAGTTTGCTTGTAAGGATATTTGTTCCTCAATTCCGGTTTAATGACGTAATGAAAGGAGCTGAAATGTTACATGGGGTCCAACTAAAACATACGATACTTTTTATCTGGGTGTGGCGAGCCCTCAAACCAACAGCTCTCAAAGTCAAAGTCAACATTTTAGTTAATATCTATTGAAGAAGACTGATTGTTGTAGGTTGTATCTATACCTACGCTCATCATCATCTCCCGAGCATTGTATCTACATTATACTCTTAAAATAATTTTTTAACGACGTCAAAAATCATCAAATGACCCCTCCCGCTGTGGGTTAGCAGTGTCAGACAGTTACTGACTAAAAACCGTCGTGTTCCGTCGTAGGCATTTTATGTACTAGAAATAAATTATATCTGAACTTAACTAAGTTAAGTAAAAAATACGCATGCTAAAAATATCATAACTTGTATTAATAATAAAAATATTCCCATAACTTGTTGTACCTATACATATTCACAGCTAGCCTTGCCAGTTATCAAACGTCTCGATCTCATATTTTTGCATTGTCATTGACATAAACTGCATTCTTCAAAAGAACAAAACAACTCAAGTTTAAAGTTAGGTTGAAATTAAAACTGCAGACAGAATTTAAAACTATATTTCACTATAGCTCACTTCTTCTTGCCTTGTTCCCAAGTTTTTTCATGTCGGCGCAATATGTTTTTCGCTTCCATTCCTCTCTGTCAGTTGTCATACTAACATCCACTCCCTTCTTATTCATGTCATCTTTCAGGCAATCAATCCATCTTTTCCTCGGTTCACCTCTGCTTCTCCATCTATCCACATTCATACTTAACACACTCTTTGTAGCATCATCATCCGAGCCTTTTCCAGCTATGTTGAGGCCGGCTTCCAGTCTTACTGGATGCAGCTTTACATGGAGCGACTGCCCTATCTGACCTCCTCAACCCAGTTACCCGGGCAACCCAATTACCCTAGGTTAGACTGGTTGTCAGACTTACTGGCTTCTGACTACCCGTAACGACTGCCAAAGAAGTTCAATGACAGCCGGCACCTACAGTTTATCGTGACTGCCTAAAACCATTCATAATTCACTGGTGGTCCTATTAAAGCTGACTAAAACAACGTTCCCACAATTAAAAACTACGAAAATAAAATAGAAATTCAAATTTGAAAACGCAACCAATCGGGTGCCGCCAAATTTAGCGCTACTCACTTTCGACGCACGTGATTGGTTTAACAAACTAACCGTGACCCGTAATTGGTCAGTCTCAAAAGCGTAATGGCGTACGACAATTGCGCTTTCTCTGATTGTCTATGACTTTCGCTGTTTGTGTTAGGTCGTCCATTTTTCTTTTACTACTGTTATGTTAGGCAAAATTGTAAAAGTCGTGGTGGCCTAGTGGGTGAATAAAGCAAAGGTAATGTATTATGCACTATATTGGTTCGATTCGAGGTTAAGCAAGTACCAAATGCAACTTTTCTAAGTGTGTATGTACTTTCTTAGAATACCTATCTCAAACACTGACTGATTAAAGAGTCAAGAAAACCTCTCGAAATAACCTGGACTATAAATTCTAAAATCAGCAACCCGCATTGAGCAAGCGTGGTGATTAACGCTCAATCCTTCTCCGTGTGAGAGGAGGCCGCAGCCCAGCAGTGGGACGATAAAAAAGCTGATGATGACAGTTAGACAAAGTTGTAAAGACGTGACCTAGTTTCCGAGTCAAAATTAGTCAAGTATTATACAATTGGAGAACAATATGCATTCTCTTAAGTACTAGGGTACATTAAATGCAGTTTTGAGTAGGTCGTGCATAGCATTTGAAGTAATCTGCATGATTTATTCAATGCGATTTGGTTTGAAATTAAAAGGTTGTTGTATTCAAACCGTCCTTGGTCTTCTTGCTAATTGTATAGCTATGCATTTTATTTTAAACTAGCTTCTGCCCGCGGTTTCACCCACGTCCCGTGGGAACTACTGCTAGTACCGGGATAAAATATAACCTATCTTACTCGGGAAGAGTGTAGCTTTTCAACAGTGAAAAATTTTTTTCTAATCGGTTCTTTGGTTTCGGAGCCGTTTAGGGTATAACAAAAAAATGTTTCCTTATTATATTAGTAGGTATAGAAATATAGATTAATACATGTTTTGCATAATCAAACTCATATTTGACAGATTTAGACAAAGTTGCACGTTATTTAAAAATTTCGAGATGCATAACATAATTGCAGTTTTTAATTACATTAACATAAATGTTCTGAACTGTTCGTTAGAGTTTCTGCTATTAGATAACTCCTACTAAAATAATTATATTTCACTGAAATGCAGTGTTATTAAGAAAAATATGTAGTTTACAATAGGCGCTTACACTCAACTAAATTACGTATACATCATCAGCCTTATTATCCCACTCACAGGCTGCGGCCTCTTCTCATACAGAGAAGGAATGAGCGTTAATCAGCACGTACGCGAGAGGCGGATTGACACGGCCGATTTCGGCCACGGCGGCTGTTCTAATTTTTAAGAAGATCGGCCATCTGCACAGGACGTATTATAGTGCACAAGCATTTGCGCAGACACAGGTGCACTCCCTATTCCTTCACTCTCATAGCCCGATGCGACGGCAATCCGACACGACCGGAGAGAGATCAGGCGCAGAATCGTCATTTACGTGCTCTCCGATGCACTGGTGAATCAATCACCAACTTCCAGACTACGGGCTGCTTTGTGAAAGTTTAAGAAAACCCACAAAGCAACTTCGGCCCGACCCGGGAATCAAACCCGAGACCTCGAGCACAGCAGCCGCGCTTGCGACCACTAGACCAACGAGGCAGTCAATAGATAGAAGTAGGTACAGATAAAATATATTCTCGCAAATGAAGTCATGTAAAACAGAAACAATAATATACTCAGGTCAATGTTTTAACGCATCACACCACGATCTAGGCGATACCGACCTTGCCTACAAATAAGTGCTTATCATAGAGGTCAAAACTCTAAACACAGCTCAATTGCATGCGAGCAATATAATCTTGGTAATTATTGACTGACTATCATCATCGGTTTGCTTATGAATGATTTGATCGATTAATCAACTCGCTTTGTTTGAAGTATATGAGATTGTCATGGTCGGTTTGAGAGTTACCGCGGCCCTGGTACATAAAAGGCCTACGACGGAACACGACGGTTTTTAGTCAGTAAGAGTCTGACACTCCCTCACCGCTGCTAACCCACAGCGGGAGGGGTCATTTCGATGACTTTTGACGTCGGAAAAGAAAAACCGTGGCCATCATATCAATTATGATGAGTTGTCCTGGTCCTGGCTGTCATTTGAGCATCTTTGGCAGTTGCTACGGGTAGTCAGAAGCCATCAAGTCAGACAACCAGTCTTACTAAGGCATATAAGGTAACTAACTGGGTTGATGAAATCGTATGTATGAGTACATACAAACTATAATACCTATTATTAAAAAAGAGTAACCATGGAGTTTCTTGCCCGTTCTTCTCCATAGGAAGCTACTTGTGGAATGGGCAACTAGAATCAAACCTATTTATGATTTTTGGCGTTCATAAGTGCTTCTAAAGGCCTAAATGAAATGAAAAATTTGACTATGAATTTAAATAAGCAGTTGTTCGCGTATCGATGGTACTGCACACTCGGATAAAAATATAACGTTTCTCGATTCCTTGGTTATGTAAACCATCATCATTATCAACATCATCATCAGTCTTTTTATCGTCCCACTTTCGGGCTGCGACCTCCTCTGACACAAAGCAGGATTGAGCGTTAATCACCACGCTTACTTTTAGCAGGTTGGTGATTTCAGTACCTTAACTGGTAAAAAACTAAGATAACCCCATTCAAACTACCAAACATCCTTACAAAATAACTACAAAATTTCAAGAATCAAAGGCTTTAAAACTTAACTTAAACCTTCGTACACAAAGCTAGTGATGACTCATAGTTAAAGTATGTTGTATGCAGGACTCACGGTGAGAGTGACGTCAGTGAGTATTGCACTCAATTGGCTTTTAACTTTGTTGGTTGGGCTTTTGGTTAGTTTGAGTTTAGCTGGTTTGAGTGTCAGGTTAACCTTACTGTCCTTGCAAAATTTATAAATGGCGAAAGTGTGTTTGTAGCGTTGCCTACTCTATAACGGCTAAAATGAGATGAGGTCGGGGGCTTTTCATGTCCTTCCTTCTCTCATCGTCTTACTGATAAATCGGTAATTGTATTCCGTAGTTAGTCCCGTGCGAAATCTAGTATCAATATACAGATTTTAAAGTCCATTAATACGTCATTGGGTGGGTTATATCAACCTCACTATAAAAATCTTGGTTATTGGAGGAGCACTTTATGTGAGTTATGATCATCTTAGCCTCTGATACTTATTTAAGTAACATTTATTTTAGAACTGTTTATTCAATTGAACATCGGCTTTTGGTCCCAGAACTCAGCTAAAATCGCCTGACGTTTTACAAGAGTATGTTACTCCATCGATAGCTTTTCATACCTTTCACAGTTTAGGTCAAGTAGGTCAAAATGGTCTAAAGATAAAATATGTTTTATGATTAGCGTATAATAAACATGGAAAATTATGCTTGTATTGACGGCAAAACTTATTAATATTGGCAACGATTAGCTGTTAATAAATCTTTTATTAATTAGGTAGTTACATGCAAATCTTATACTGCTGATTTCAATAACCGATCCAATCATGGTTTTGCTATTGCAAATTGAAAGACTTAGCTTCATATTAATTAGGTATTTCAATTTCTAATCGAAAAACACTGATGGATCATCATATCATATTCGAATGGTATGCTTTGTTTAGCGGATCATGGTATGAACATATTTTTATTTAAGACTTACACCTGTGAATAACAAATAAACGATTTGATTTAGAACCTACATCACGACGATTATTCAGGCTCCTAAACTTAACTTGCCAACTTCTTACTTAAATCCTGTGCATACCTTTCTAGAATCTTCCAAATATAGACCAAAAAATCCTTCAACATCTAGTAAATTGGCCACAAAAATGAATAGATCCTGTCCTTCTATAACTAAGATCATGACATCAGTGAAACAACCGGAGATGACAGTTTCAACTCGACTCCATGGCGGCTACTCGTCGTCTCTTTCCCTCCCGTGGTTAAGTTATATGTGCGTCTCTTGCGCACGTTCGCAGTAATTCTAGTTTACCGTTAAGTGGGTTCTAGCTATTTTGTTGTTGTAGCCAGCTGATTGTAATTTAAGATGTCAGCGCGTGATGAGTATATGTTCTTTAGTAAGAGGTAAGAGTTTAGGATTATAGGGGACACGAATATGTTCAGTTCAGTTACTGTATTTCACGGGAGTTTGGGGAAAACGGGGGACCTTTAAAATAGTAAAAGTCTTAGTCAAATTGGATATTTGGAGCTCGTGTGTTAGAGCTGTACAAGTCTATAAATCTATTATATTATCTACTTTAGGCAATCCAAAAATAAGTCCATGGGTGACCATCTTGTTTAGAAAAGTTTCTCTGTGTTTCGGAGGGGACATTAAACTGGTGGTTCCCAGCTGTCATTTGCACATTTTTGGCAGTCGTTACGTGAAGTCGGAAGCCAGAAAGTCTGAGAACCAGTAAGACTAGTTAAAAGTTGCTTAAAAACTTGGTTGAGGAGGTAAGATACGCAGTCGCTCTGTGTAACTGACCAGGTAACTGGCTTGAAGAGGTCAGATAGGTCGCTCCTTGTAAAACACTGGTACTCAGCTGCATCCGATTAGACTGAAAGCCGACCCCAACATGGTTGAGAAAAGGCTACGCGAATGAATGAAATGATGAAATACTTACATGAAAGAATCCATCTATATTATTATTTCAGGAATATCAATAGAAATGTTATATTCTACTCTGAAATACCTTTCTATAAACCTTTGACCTAAGCAGGCATTGTTTTTCATGAACAATACGAAATAAATAAGAAAATGGATGAGGGTAATCAAATAAGTAAATAAAACCTAATAATGCTTATAATTATATTGCTCATTCTTTAGTTCAAGGGTCTAAGTATGACGAACGGGAATTCAATTGTTTTATGATGTAAAATTGAGCCGAGATAAATCCACCGTCCTGTGTCATCTGCGTAGTACCAATGCAACTTTTCTAAGTTTGTATGTACTTTCTAAGTATATCTTAGACACCAATGACTGTGTTTCGGACGGCACGTTAAACTGTAGCTCTCGGCTGTCATTGAACATCCTTGGCAGTCGTTACGGGTAGTAAGGAGCCAGTAAGTCTGGCACCAGTCTTACCAAGGGGTATTGGGTTGCCCGGGTAACTGGTTTGAGGCGGTCAGATAGGCAGTCGCTCTTTGTAAAGCACTGGTACTCAGCTGAATCTGGTTAGACTGGAAGCCGACCCCAACATAGTTGGAAAAAAGGCTCGCAGGATGAATGTGTCATCTGCGTAGTCTTTGTAGGCTTCCAGTCTAACTGGATGCAGCTGAATACCAGTGCTTTACAAGCAGTGACTGCTCCTCGGAACTCCTCAACCGAGTTACCTGGGCAACCCGATAGCCTTTTGTCAGACTTTCTAGCTTTTGACTATCTGTAACGACTGCCAAAATTGTTCAAATGACAGCCGGGAGGAACCCACTAATTTATCGTGCCTTTCGAAACACGGAATATAATGATGTGTCCTGCAGTACTTTCTAAGTATATCTTAGACACCAATGGCTGATAAAATATGAAGGAAAACATCTTGAGGAAACTTCTATCTTGGACTATATAGTCTGAAATCACCAACCCGCATTGAGCAAGCGTGGTTGCAGTTTCTCTATGCGAGAGGAGGCCTGTGCCCAGCAGTGGGATGATAAAAAGGCTGGAAATAATGATGATGAAGATTTAGAATCAGATAAAGAGTATTAAAGATGTATAACCAGGAAGCGATGAAAACCATTAACTACTGCCTATAACAGCATGTAAATAAATGCATTTACTTTATGATTTATTCAATTATTCGCATTGGCAGTGGCTCTTCTGGTTTCGCTTTTGTTATGTAGGGTATCATTTCTTTGTTGCGGTACTTGATTGTAGAAGCCATATTGGTATTTTGGTCGTTTGATTGATGACTGGTTGCCATGGTAACTATACAGGCTACATATTTGTTATTATGCGGCTAATGCCCAAGTTAACTCTCTTTTCTTTAAAAACTGTGTACTTATAATCAAAGTAAATGGTTGTCTTAACGTAAAAGGGACGTATGTTTGTTTTCGGTTAACTTGAAATGTATTAGGTTTAATAACCTGACAAGTCCTAGTGTCAGTTTTCTCAAATCCGCCTGACTGTCTTTGACTTCACAGGATCTAGACTCTCTGTGTACAGTAATTTTGATGCAAAAATCTTACAAACAGACAGATTTATAATATTAGTAAGGATTGTCCTAAGTTTCTCAGTTTCTGCAAAGACGATGAACCCAACTTGAACATACCTATCTACCTAGCTATTTATAATTCCAAGTCAATCATAAATACGCAGGGAAAAGCAACCGCAAAGCCGGTAGGCAACCGATGGGTTGGCAACCTACCATTATATTGCAATACCTAACTACCTATTTAAGTTTTCACCACAAATTGACAGTCACAGTACAACTATGACTCATAAAATGGCGGCGTCGAAAACAAAAACATTAGAACGGCGCGTAATTTGAAAAAAGAATGGTGTTTTCTAGAATTCTTTTGTACTATTATAATGGCTGGTAAGGTTTTTTAGAAGGCATCATTTGTTTAGCCTTTTCAAAACTATGTTGGGGTCGGCTTCCAGTCTACCTGGATGCAGCTGAGTACCAGTGTGCCACAAGGAGCGACTGCCTATCTGACCTCCTCAACCCAGTTACCCAGGCAAGGGTTTTTAGAAGTCGGTATACGAAATTTGAAACTGCCGGCATATTTTTAATGCTTGGTCATCAAACGGAGAACTAATGTTTCGAAGTTGTGAATTCTCATTTAATTTTCTTAAAAATAGCTGTAAATTACAGTTAGGACATCTAGATTTGACCGGTTAGGTACTAACAAAGCAGTTTTTTATTTCAAGATTTATTTGATTTGAACGAATTTAATTTGCAGCCAGTAACGATTTTGTTTTCTTTGTCTATGACAAGAAAGTGACATTTCGAATTTCTGGCCAGTATTCAAAAAGGTTTTCAATCACCTTCCAAACTTTTTTCTTAAGCAAGTTGTACAACTTGGCGAATGAGCAACGACTTGTATTTCCAATGGCTGTTTTTTGTGTCATGATAAATCGTTGTTGTTTTTATGTGTTTTTACTGCCGTGGGCCCCTTACCGGAAGCGAAGCCTTCTAAAAATAATTACCCACCTACCTACATAGACTTTTGCACGCCAATCTCTCGTCGAAAACACGCATGTTTAGTTAGTTATACAAAAAACCGGTTGATTATACAAATGATTACTCAATATTTATATGCAGAAGTCAGTTAAGTAAACAGAGTTTAGTTAAGTTTGCATCGACGGTGTATAAGTAGTTAACTAGTAAAAAGTAAGACATAAATATCCAACCTACAAGAGAAAGCTGACGAAACCGCTCTAGATTAAAAAAAAAACACTCACCTGTATCAATTGTCGTTGATTTCACGTCAAAAAACCACTTGAAAACAACAATAAAGCAAAGAACTTTTACAAAAATCACACAAAAAACTCAGTAGTCTACCTTATTTAAAACTTGTAAAAGAAAACCAACTTTTATATAACTGTTATAAACTTCCTATAGTTTGAACCAGTTTTTACGAGTTTATTTTATAGAAATTAGCTCGAGCAACTCACAGGTAAGTTTGTTTAGTAACTAGAATTAGTGTGTCAGTATTATTTATTTGTTTTACAATGAAAAATGTTGTTGGCGTGTCGAAATTGAGGTATAGAAAGGCACTCGACGGGCGTAGCTTACGACCCCCCGCACACAACTGACTTCTCGTTCAATGCGGTGTTACCAGCCCACGAAGAAGGTTTTGCTTCTAAACCAACTTAACAATACACATAAGAAAACTGTCAGACTTTCTTATATTGATTACTGTAAGGTACAAAATCGTGTGAAATCATGTTTGTTGAGAGAAAATAGATTTTTGTCTTCAATCATAATCGTGATAGAACTCGTACAAAGACTATTTTATCGTTTTGAAAACGAATAAAAAATACATAATTGAATGACATTAAAGGGAGAAAAAAATATGAAGATTTCACACGTTTATGTTCCTATGTGTTGATAAGTTAATTATTGGTTACAATGTTAGATTAATTTACTGAGAATCGATAATAATTATTATCAGTAAGTGGCAGTCTGAGATTTGTTATGTGTATTTTGTTATGATTTAGATGCAAAATGGCTAAATAATCTTTGATTCTGTAATAAACAACATGTTTTTGCTACTTAAAACTAGTTAGTTAGTTAGTTAGAAGATAACTCATTAAAAAAGTGAATCATATAATAGCTGGCAGTTTTTTTTAGTAAGGGATAATTTCTTAATAAGTGTCTGAATCAAATATTTATCAAGACGGCCAATTACTTATTTAATTTCCAACAATGAGTTTAAGGAAACTGAAAACGAATAAAGAAAGAATGTATGTCAATGATGTGTGAGAAAAACTCTAGATATAATTAATAAATCACATTGAAGGGTATCCATGGCTTTCGATTCAAGTGACTTTGAATTTGAACATATGTAGTAGGGAAAAGGCTATTCAGATGATACCAAGTCCGTTCTTTGTAATGTACTTTTTTGTTGTAGAATATAATCTGCTACGCCGATCCCTAATAAAATTAAGATAAAGGCAGGAAGATGATGATGAACATGATTTGAATGGTGGCTTCAGGCAACAGATATAGCCAATTATGAATCCAAATTTCCAAAATGGGCGCTGTGAATAGGTACGATTTCTACAAGTTTTGATACGTATAAAAATTATTTCACTTTCGTCTACCATTCAACAAAATTACTTCTTAACTAATTTACCCAATAACATTAAACATTCTCCTTACAACTTTTCCCACAAACAGGGGCAACGCTCTAACGTGGCAACACTGACAGGTGGCAAACGGTGAGGCATGCAGGTAGCTTCGTCCTAGCGTTGCATAAACTGCAAAGGTTTGTAACGGATACAACTATATGTACATTTTACGTTATATGCTACTAGTAATATGCATTTTATATGCAGGAAAAGGCACTTTAATTGTATTAAACGTTTATTTAGATCACTATGGAGTGTGTGGTGTGAGTGTGTCTATGTTTCGGATGGCACGCTAATCTGTAGGTCCCGGCTGTCATTGAACATCCTTGGCAGTCGTTACGGGTAGTCAGAAGCCAGTAAGTCTGACACCAGTCTAACCAAGGGGTATCGGGTTGCCCGGGTAACTGGGTTGAGGAGGTCGCTTCTTGTAAAGCACTGGTACTCAGCTGAATCTGGTTAGACTGGAAGCCGACCCCAACATAGTTGGGAAAAAGGCTCGGAGGATGATTTAGATCACTATGGATGTAACTTATCATTTACCATCACATACGATCCTACTTAGAAAACACTAGCCGTTAGCCCGTGATTTCACCCGCGTCCTGTGAGAACTACTGCCCGTACCGAGATAAAATATAGCCTATGTTACTCGGGAAGAGTGTAGCTTTGACACAGTGACAGAACTTTTCAAATCGGTTCAATAGTTTTAGAGCCTTTATGGTGCAAACAAAAAAATGTTTGGTCTTTACAATATTAGTGTAAAAAGATATAATTACAAAAACACACACAAAACAAATTACAGTCTGAAATCAGCAACCCGCATTGAGCAAGCGTGGTGATGAATGCTCAATCCTTCTCCGTGTGAGAGGAGGCCGCAGCCCAGCAGTGGGACGATATAAAGGCTGGAACAGTAACAGATGTAATTAAGCATACTCATTAGTCACGGGGTCCTTTAAGCCTCTTATCACAAAGCTAACTTCACAGGATTGTATAGTTTTATCTTATCTTTTACTAAGAAACTACTTTAGATATTAACATAGTTTGTAGATGTTAGTTAAGCTTATAAGTTCTGTATCAACAATAGAGTGCATTGACTCTTGTTCTCAATGTTGTAATGTGGGTAGATACTAGCTTCCGCCAGCGGTTTTTCCTGCATTTATATATAAAACCCTATATGTAAAACCTTTATTCATTTCTTCAAGAGAAATCATCAAATGATCCTCCCTCCCGCTGTTGGTGCAGCGTGAGGGAGTGTCAGAGTCTTACTGACTAAAACCAACCATGTTCCTAATGAAGCAGGCCTTGGTCCTGGTGGGACCCGCTGGCCTATGTGTGACCTTCCTCCATAAAAAGATAATTGATTCTAACTTGTTTCAAATTAGAGCATTCTGGCAATACAAAAATTCTATTAGCTGTCTTTACTAATATTATAAAGGAAACCTTTTTTGTTTTTGTGTATTTGTACCCTAAATGCTGTAAAATTGCAGGATCATTATACAAAATATTTCACTGTTAGTAAGCTACACTCTTCCTGAATAACATAGGCTATGTTTTATCCGAATACCAGCAGAAATTACCCCGCGGGAAAACGGCTAGTACTAAATAAGTAAAAGATTTTGAAGCTAGATTTAAGCAATCAAGAGTAATTTACTGTTAGTTCCTACACAATGCAAGAGGTTTGAAAGCGTGAGAAACACGCCTTGGCCTACTGGACAAAACTCACTGGGTTTTAAGAAACAATGCTACCTCTGGACTTAAATATATTACAGCCTTTTTATCGTCCCACTGCTGGGCTGCGGCCTCCTCTCACACGGAGAAGGATTGAGCGTTAATCACCACGCTTGCTCAATGAGGGTTGGTGATTTCAGTCAGACTATACAGTCCAGGTTTCCTCGAACTTAAATCTATACTAATATTTTAAAGCTGAAGAGTGTGTTTGAACACGCTAATCTCAGGACCCATTGGCGAGGAGTTACTGGTCCATTTCAGAGTATATAGGGTAGCCTACTTATTAAGAAGGGCTGTAGGCATATGAAGGCCTTTAATCCGCGTGCGGTACCTTAAACTATTGAACCGATTTGAAAAATTCTTTCACTGTTGGAAAGGTATACTCTTCCCGAGTAACATAGGCTATATTTTATCCCGGTACGGGCAGTAGTTGTCCCGGGAAGCGGGTGTAACCGCGGGAAAATTCTAATTAAAGGATTGAAATATTGCTACCGAATTAATTATGTTTCGCTATTTGACTTCTTTTTAGCAGAGAACTACTTAATTTCTTTTTTAAGGTTTAAGGGGCCTCGATACAATTTAGATACGGACCCCACAGTTGCTCAATATGGCACTAAGTATATTGTTGTAAGCACATTCTTTAGACGCGGAAGGTAAAATGTCACGGTGAACCACAAAGAAAGGAGACTTGAATTCTTGATACGATAATTTAAAGTTTAAATTATCGTATCAAGAATTCGCTTTAAATTTTAAAGCATTACAGTATCAGCCTGCTGTTGTCAAAATGTTCTGAAACGATTTGAATGAAATAATTATGAGTACTCATTTCGTTTAGGCTATAGGTATAGGCTTGTTCTTTCTCAGGCTACGTGTAGGTATATAGTCGCACGAGGTTTCACCCGCATGTGTTGTGATTGCTAGCTAACACAACTGATAAACTACATAATATGTATAATAGTGGGGAAATAACAGTATTTCCCCACTATTTAATGTATGTACGTACATGTCGGAGACTGTCAATAGTACGGACACTAAACGTCACGCAAGCGCGCACTCTGGTGGCGTTTCCGGTGAAACAACATTTTGGCGCGCTTGGCAGAGTAGTGGTGGTCGGCGTGGCGTCCGCGGAGCTCAGTCTTGGTCGAGTCGTCGTGATGCGCACATCTCGATACTGCCTTTCGTTACGTGTAGTGTACCTAGTGTTATTGCCTAGTGTTGTAGTACTGTTGTAGATCCATATTGTAAAGTGTGTAAAGTGTCTTTTGAAATTAAAGTGTAAAGGTTCTTCTAACCTAACAGACAGACATGTGTTGCTGGGGAGTTTGTTCCGCCACTTCTTCTCCCCAAGCCAAAACACATAGGAAGTGGCGAAGGGCGGGCGTTTTGGGGGCTGTCTTCTGTTCTGACTAATTTGAATAAACGTTTGACTTTTGAGTTCGTTTGAGTTTTGAGTTTCTTTGAGTTCTCTTTGCTTGATTACCCTAACTGATGTCGGACGATAGTGCCATCCTTGATGTTCGCCTCCGACATACATATTTAAAACGTCCTCTTCAACCACTGTATCTATTAAAAAAACTGCATCAAAATCGGTTGCGTAGTTTGAAGATTTAAGCTTACAAAGGGATATAGGGCCAGGCCACAACAGTGCGTTGCGGCGTCGCATCGCAAAAACAACATTGCACAGCTATGCGATTAATATGATATGCGTCGTTGATTTTTGCGATGCGACGCCGCAACGCACTGTTGTGGCCTGGCCCATAGGGGCAGAAAAAGCTACTTTATTTTATACTACCTATGTAGTGAGATTACGATACCCAGACCACAGCCAACAAGCATGCTCATCACACAAATGTAGACCGTACCGTGAATCGAACCTGGGACCATATCAGTTCGACAGCCCGGGGCATGGTGATCGTTGCGCCATCGAGGTCGTCATAGAATAACAATTGTTTATTCTCACACATCTCGTTGTTTATTATGGACTTACCAAATGTCACTTTCAGTATTTCTGTCATAGTGAAAACGCTATTTTGAAGGTTTACAAAAATAATTTTTAACTATTTAATTTATAGAAATGACGCATTGGTAAGTTTTGAAACAATTTCGGTTGAGAGCAACTTCCTTCCCTACTATATTCCTCATCTGCCAAGGCTTTTCCCAACTATGTTGGGGTCGGCTTCTAGTCTTACCAGATGCAGCTGAGTACCAGTGTTTTACAAGTAGCGAGTGCCTGTCTGACCTTCTCAATACAGTTACCAGGTAACCCAATACCCTTAGGTAAGACTGGTTGTCAAACTTACTGACTTCTGACTACCTGTAACGACTGCCAAAGATGTTCAATGACAGCCGGGACCTACAGTTTATAGTGCCATCCGAAGCACGGTATTTACTTACATAAAACAAATTCGGTTCTTTCAAAAATACACATTGTAAAATTAAGTGCCTAGTTAGTGAATACCGCCTGCCCAAAATATGATCCAAGCAAGCGTTTGTTGTATCATTCATATGTGTCTATGAAAATTTTATGAGGAGCTGATCTTATTAAGTAAACGGTATGAATGACTACGGAACTGATAGTCCAGGGTTCGATTCCCGGTACGGTCAACATTTATGTGAATGCATGATGGCTGTGGTTCGTGTATCATTTATTTTATAAGTGTTATTACTGCGGGATTGTTCGAAAGAGTTACCGCGGCCCTGATACATTAAAAAGGCCTACGATGGAACTGACACTCCCTCGCCGCTGCTAACCCACAGCGGGAGAGGTCATTCCCCATAAACAGTGTTATTATATCTATTATATTATTATATTTGTATGTTTATTTACAGCTGCTCGCAATGCACTTTCACGGCGCAGTTCGAGAGTGCGCTGATGATGCACCGGCAACTGCATCATGAGACTAAAGACAGTTCTGATATCAACAAGGCCGCTAAGCTGGTGATGGTTAGTGGCATTTTAATAATAACTTTCTGCTAAGTAGATACTTCCAGCGGTTTACCTAGTACCTACAGCTTGTGACACTCTCAAAATAATGTTGCTGTATTGGTCAGACAATTTACAAACTCGATTCAGAAGATCTGAGATTTATGCCCTACAATACATTTATGCATCAGTCCATTAATCCATTAAATAACTTTAGAACTGTATTTAATATGCAACTAGGCAGGTACCTACTTTCTGTCATGTAAATCTTCTAGACAAGATCTGTAGGAATAAATGCGCAAGGATTCAAGTAGCAACATTTTTTTGTTGGGCCATCATCAAATGACCCCTCTCGCTATTGGTGCAGCGTGAGGGAGTGACAGACTGTTACCGACTAAAGCCCATCTTGTTACTTCTGGAGCCCAGACTGTACCATGGCCGCGGTAGCTCGCCAACAATCTCGCAGCTCCGACAGGTTTGGGCTCTAAAGAGCCCTTCGGGGTGTGCTGATTAAATAGCTTACTTCAAAAAATCTAAGTTTAAAGAGCAAATTTTATTTTAACACGCTTATATTAGCTTCGAGAGAGTGCACTTGGAGAGGCCTATGTCCAGCAGTGGACAGCGATAGGCTGATGATGATGGTGATATTAGCTTCACTTAAAATTTATATTATTACTTTCAGGAGAAATGCAACACAGTACCCAGAGGTTCTACACTGGGCTCCACTTACTCCAACAAGAATAAAGGAACTAAGTGTAAGTAATGGCAGATTTTTTTAATACTTCTTGCACATACAGTACAATGGCGGACTTAACGCCTTAGGCGTTCTCTACCAGTCTACTTTTAGGTGGCATAGAGAAAGGATTGGTAGGTGCAAAGTGCTGATCCACCACGCTGTTCACGCAAAAGGAGATGTTCTCATATAAGGAGATCAGCCAGCTGCGCAGAACATATTTGCACAGGACATAATTAATATACAGTGCACAAGCATTTGCGTAGACACAAGTGCACTCACTATTTCTTCACTGTCATAGCCCGATGGCAAACCGACATCACAGGAGAGAGATCAGGCGCAGGGCCGATATTAACATGTATTCCCCTTATATATCTTCTTTACTTACTTACTCGGGAAACGAGGAAAGTTACGCTCTCGTTCGCCTCCTTATTTATCCGCCCATTTTTTTAAGCCCAAGCACTAAGCAACAATTAATCAAGATCAATCTTTGACAGATGTCTCAAGGTCCTGCATATAAATAACACTTAAAAATATATTATTCGACAACTCATTAAAACGCGACGTAGTTAAAGAACTAAGAAAATACTCTTAATTCACACAAACTTACATGGCTATAAAACTCTCCACAGTGATAGGTCGAACATCATCAGCGACGCGGCTGCTAGACAAGCTGCGCGCGCGCATCTGTCGCAGTAGGACGCTGTTCTCTCACCCTGAGGAGAACTTTGACGCCAACTTGAATGAAGGCAGTGGTATTGTGAGTATGAACATGGTAAGAAAACATGAAATATTGTGTAGGTAGATGTCTGAAATAACTTTGTGAAACCACCAAGATAGAGTTTTAAGCAACCATTAGATAATAACGAAATTCTATTGGTTGTATAAGAACTTCTCCACTCTGTTTTGGTGGAGTCTGGAGTCGCCCAGTTTTTCGGACCTAGGATGTCAGATATTGTCTTTCCGTATGTTGTAACATTACCATAACCATTCTTTGTCTCTTTGGTCATCTATTCCTCTATCTATTGATATAGATACAATATTCATATTCCTGTCTTCTTTCTTTATAGTGTGTGTGTGTACAAAAATTTGTAACTAAATACATTTTCATGCTCATGTCCTACCTATAGCTTTCTAGGCTAAGACATTTGATTAAAATAGGATAAACAGATACAAAGGAGATCTTTTCACGACAACAGGTTGTCAGGCTTTCGTAACCTTCATATTGATAGATAGCAGCTCAACTCTAATTATCAATCATTATTCGTCTTTTGTAACCTCTAGACATGAACGTGTTATATTTTTTCTTCTTTATTTTAGGATACTTCCATTGCCAGTGAGTGTACCTCCAAAGGTCTGAAGGCCGAGCCCTCAGTGTCCCATTCAACCGGTATAACAGCTATCAGAGAAGTGAAGGAAACGTTTGGATGTCATTTATGTTCTTTTGATGCTGACAGGTAAGAAATATTACTATTAGTACACCCATCATCATTAATTTAAGAGCCCAGCTCTTGTCGGTGCAGCTCCTTTCATTTACGTAGCGCCTATTTAGCGCCAACTCCTGAACTTCCTTATACGTCACAACCTTCACCTTTTCTTTAATTTGCTTGATGTAGCTATATCTTGGTCGACCCCTCCCTCTCTTTCCTTCGACCTTCCCTTCCACGATGTTTTTGATAAAATCGTCGTGACGTATAAGGTGTCCCATCATTTTTCCTCTCCTAATCTCAATATTTTGCAATAGTTGCCTCTTAGTTCCTACTCTGTTAAGTACTTCCTCTTAGCCCCCATCTTCACATATTTGGTCTTTTAACTTATTAAAGTGAGGGACATTTATTCCAACTTGGACTTAACGAGCAGTTTGTTCCACCACTTCTTCCCACCAAAACACCTGGGAAGTGGTGGTGGGCGGGGGCTATCTCATGTAAAATGTATTTCCATGGTCCATAACAGTTTGATATATCATGTGTTTTTACAATTTACTTTTTATAACTGCAAAATGAGGTTCTAATTCCCATTTTGTTTTGCAGAATAACAGTTCTAGACAGGCATCTTCTAAACGACCACAAGATTGGTCTCGAGAACTTACTCAAACTAGTCATGGCTAAAACAAAGGACGGTCTTTCGGAAGACAATCCTAATACCTCGATCTATGGCATCAGACAACCTTATTATAAGCCTCCAGATGAGATAATCGAAGAAGGGGAGTTTGTTATAGAAACTGTTACGCCGAAGATTAAGATTTTGAAACATGCTTCAACGAATACGGATATACAATGGACGGATATACCAGATTTGAAAGACAATTGTCGCATGATAACGAAGGAGTTAGAGAAGCTAATAAAGTATCCTATAGAAAAATGTGATAAGGATGAGTTTTTAGTCAAAATGCAGACGCTGAATGAATGCATGTGTAAGTTCGTGGATTCGTCTAATACTTTGAAGAAGGTTTTGACAAAGGAGTTCGATTCAAAGCACTCGGTTCGCGAGCATTTGAACTTGGAGCAGCCGTTTTTTGATCTCTGTTTGGGAGAGTAAGTTTTTTCTGTTTTCTTTTGTGCATCTTGACCTATATGATAGAATTATCGTAGGTAGCACATAGAATCTACTACCTATTAGAAGCAGACTTGCCCTTTTATTAGCTGTTTAGCTGGTCCTTGCGGTTTCAGCCGTCTCCAGGGGAAAATTCCTGGGGAATAGTTTAGCTACCAAGCAGTGAATGAATTTTTCAAATTGGTTCTGTAGTTCCGGAGCCTTTAGGGTGCAAACAAAATAAAGTTTCTCTTTATTATATTACTATATAAACTTTATATTTGGGCTATCATAGGTCTGATTTAATTTATTTTTATCAAGCAGTAGAAATACGTCTCGAGTGTGGGAGCGAGCTCACAGCGAACAGATGGAGAGAGGCAGAAGCAAGTATGGCGACAATAATAGGTTTGTACACCAGTTCAGACCTTGTATCATTTCTTCTTATGCCCAATATCTATTTTTTTTTATGGATAGTTCCATACTCCTTGATTTAACGTCATCTCAAAAGTTAGTCTTTCTAGCCACATCGTCTTTCACACATGGATTTTTTTGTCGTTCCATTCCTCAAGTTGCGCCATACAAGTTTGTCGACAACTGGTCCGCTATTATTATGACATTAGATTTCTATAATGTATCCCTTGATTTGCGATTAGAAAAGCTCTACATAAATTATGTCAACATTACTAATCGCAATTGAAAGATAGATAGATTATACAAATCGGCCACTAAAGTTGAATTTCTTGTAATGTTTCAGAAGCGACAAGAAGTTTACATCAGAGAGTTTTTATTTCTAATTTACTTATAATAATTTGTGAACAATTTTAAGTTACTTTAATAATAAACGATTCATTAATTGTATTAACTCTTTTATTGCAAAGAAAAGCAAAAACACGAAGTATAAAAACATACTATATTTATTAAAAAATAAACTGTAAAAAGATAGAATATGTAAAAAATCTACCATCTGTAATGTCCATAGTTTCGTGGAGAAATTTACGTACTGTCGTCTACGTAGTTATGTTGAAAAAAGTGGCCCTCGTGCATATCTCTGCAATGTTCACAAATCAGCACTCCATTCTGCTTCTGCCTTTTACGTACACTTTCATAATGGCAACACAGCATATAAACACACTTTTCACATTTCTCATTCTCATCATGGCAACACTCATTTTTGGGGAAAGCATCTCCACTAGACATGCAGGTATGGCAACATTTGCAACTGTGCACGTTACATTCAACGCCAAAATTCTTTTTCTTAACCACATCGTGGTAATTACTATTGACGACTGGTAACACTCTTGGACCATTCCTGACCATTGGTCTGTTGGAATTTTCTGACATTTTACCAGGCCTTTTCACTGTTGCAAACAATCTATTTACTTCTTCAATCGCATCTTTAGATTTTGTCTTTTCTTTCAAAGAGTACTTCAATTCTTCTAATTTCATTTGTGGTATCGAACTTGATTTGTGCTTGATCAAATCGATGGAGTTCTGCTTTCGAACGAAGTCTGGTTGGCAGCAATTCACTATTACACAATGTCCATTTTCGTAAGCATACTTTTTGTTTTCATCGATAGAGTATTGAAAAGTACTGACGGTTAACCGTGGCCTGTCTCTTTCTTTTACGCTCCTTTCATCGGTTTTGTCATCCGTAGACACAGCTGCGTCCTTAAAACGGCCAGGCTTCACCTTTTCTTTGGTACCATCAACTTTCTTATTTTGAAATACCGTTAGAACTTCGTTCAAAAGGGTCAGACCTTGAGAGACATTTGTATCGGAAGTCTGAACAGTTTTAACATTTGGATCTTTTAAAATACCTGCTTTTTCAGTAGCAGTTGGTTTATCTTTTTTACCAGCGGAACAATCTCTAGTTGTACATTCTCGGTTCTTTTGACAAATGGGACAGTTTTTGGGTGCTTTCTTACAGCATTCGCCATTTTTTTCTCCGCCTTTGTTTAGGCATATGGAGCAAACGTACTTGTTGTGGCCTTTAAAACAATTTTTAACTTTCTCATCCATTTCTTCGTAACGTGGTCTGTAAGTAGTAATATGTATGCAAATGATTTTCCGGTTGGCTTCTGATCTCATATGAAGCTCTGAAATTTAAATATTGGCTTGTAACTTTACATTAAGAGGGGTCTTTACTAAATGTTTTGTATCTGTTGCTTCAGCTTAAAGTAATACCATCAAGCTGATTAAGCGGTGAACTACTATTGTGTGAAAAGTTATACAGATCAAGATAGATACAATTTTCTGTAAATAAGGACTCTAATATCATGAATGTATACAAATAAAGGTTAGGTTAGGTTTGGTTTGGAATCCTTAATTCTGAAAAGACCATTAGACCAGGGATGGTTGGCGCTCACTGAAGGCCTAAGTTCAGTGGTGAACGGCAATAGGCTGATATGGTGATGATGACAACACTAGAGATAACTTAAACTAATAAATCTTACTCTGACAATCAGAATGAAAGTATCCCTTTTCATATTTTCATCAGGGGTTCAATATAAATCCATAAAGAAAGTTCAAAAGAAAATGTGATACAAAACGCATGAAATAAAATTGTATTTGGGTTGACGTCAAAAATGCATTTGAATTTGACAGAAGAATATTTTTATCTTGTCTATATTCTGGTAAAAAAGGTTCTATGGAAAAATTATCTTCTTTGAGTAGGTTTTGACCCCAGTTCAATGTGATTTCTTTGCAATCAGATAGTTGGTGATATATCAGACTTGACCATTTCGTTAAGCCATCGACCTTGGTTGTACTTTGAGGGCAACTGTTCATAGAGTCTCTTAAACCATCGAATTTATTAGCATTGAAGAATAGTTGGACACCGGGGTTCGGATTGCTGTTAATCTATTATCAAAAGATTAGAGAAAAAGAGTTTAGTTTAATAAAATAATTTAGGGGAATCGAAGCCTGTTGCAAGGATGTAATCTATCATCTATGGATTGGTATTTCTTTTTCAAACTATCGGATGCTACAAAAACAGTCAAGTTGAAAACAATAAGGCTTCTGTCAGTAAAATAACTGACAGATTCGAAAAAATCTTAGCAAAAAAACTAAATTCACAGTTTTATTTCAAACCAATTTAAAAGGTGCAATAAATAAAAAGTGTTAAAAAAATTACTTGTGTACAAAAGGATATTGTTCAAAATGTGCGTATGTTTACTTAATTTTGGTACATTAACGTAAGCTTTCGAATGAATCATTTGTCAGATTAGTCAACTTCTTTAATCCCACAAACACTTCTTACAGATAAAATCCCAAGCTACAAAATAAGGCAAAAAAGAATCAAAAGTAAAAAATGCAAGACGACAAAACAAATGATGATAAATAAGAAGAAATGAAAGAGAGTAAAGCTATTTATGTGACTAAACGTGATATAAAACTTGAATTAAATAGAGAATATAGATTTTGCGCGAACAACAACGCAAAAGACAGGGATTTTTCGCCCGTGTCTACAAGATGTGAACAGAAAACTCATGAAGTGGGTTGCCAATATAATTCTAAGCGGGATAACGTGATATGCACATGCAAAAACCTTGGTATACTTAAAAAGAGACAAGAAGTCCGATACTTTGGATTGCCAAATCAAACGTACGCTTACCAAGGTTCTAAGAGTTATACTGAGATAGGAGTGGGCAGCGTGAAAGCGCTACAAAGAAAGAAAGTTAAGAAAATCTACCTGCCTGAAACTGACGACATTGGTGTTGGCAGTTCCGACCTTTGTTCGTTTTTGTTACGTAAGTGTTCTCATAAAGTTCTATTGCCTAGTGTTGTGGATAAACGTGCCATTGCTTATTAACAGATAACTCATGAAAACAGAGATAAAGTGGTACCAAGGACCTAAAACGCTTATGAATCCTATCATGATAAAATTACGCTTTTACATTTTAAATGCTCGAGATTTGGTAAAATCTGATATCTATGTTTTGCTTTCTAGGAAGAAATAGACAACGCAGTCAAAATTGTTATTATGAAAGTAAAAGAACATCGTCAAAGTGTGTGGGCGGTTTTATAGACTTTAAGACTAATAGTGTCTTGAGCGAGAAGTTGTCCCCTATAGTGCAGACTATATCGGGAGCCACTAGCCCCAGACATTCGAGATTCAACAGGAACATTGAAATAGGAAGCAACACTGTCGTCAAAAGTCTAACAAACACAACAACACAAGTCGAAGAAACTATAGAAAAGGATACTGAAACAAAACCTGAAAACAACATTGAAGATATATTACAATCCATAATTTTTCAGGAAGAACCAGAGGACATGCAAAATAAAAAAGTGGATTCATACAAACCTATGGAAAGGAACGAATTGCCCCCAAATCAAGTATATTCTTCAGATTCTTTAGAACAACATGTACATGACCTTGAAAATCCAAGTGATGATAAACTGAGCCGTTTCTCCGTAGATACTGAGGACCCTATGGAGAACAAGCTCGAGAGAGAATACAGGAGAATATTTGCAGCCAAATCTAAGTCTAGAGATACTAAACCAACTGCTGAGGGACCCGTTCCAGATTTTAAAAGCGCTTCAACCACATTAAGGCAAAGATTCGAAGCTCTGAGGCGAGGTTTGACGAAGAAGGAAGATTCTAAGAAGAATTCTATTATTGTGAATAAAGTGCCTAGCCAAAATAGTGCAGCGAGCCATAAGGATGTGTCAATAAATTCAGATCCACCATCTCTAGAAGGAAGATCGTATTCAAATACGAGAACGTATACCCCAGTATCTCCATCATGTAGTCGCGAAAAACCTGTCTTCCATCCCAGGACTTCACATTATAGAAGATCAGTTACTGGCCCCAAAAAGGAGAGAGGTAGTGATCAGTGGTCATTAAGACCGGATGACGATGACAGCGAATGCCAAGGCGTGAAGGGCATGTTCAAAATATGGGGCAAAAAATTCAACTTGGAAGAAGAGCATTACAAGAGGCCATGCACTCCCATACCATCTTTTAACACCCCAAAGAAACCCACAGGAACAACAAAGAAGATTCAAGAATCTAAAGGAGACGTGAAAGCAGATGCCCCTAAAAAAAATGCGGCAGAGAAGAAAGAGGGCCGAAAGTTCTTCTTCTTTAAAAAGAAAAATAAAGACAAGTCTCAAAAAACGAAGAAAGGCCTTACTACTGGTCGTTGTGAGGTAAGAGAAGGCTTGGTGATTAAGATAGCAGGCAACAATCTTGTTCGAGAGGACACTGCGGATAAACCAGAAAAAGTAGAGGAACCAGCACCCGCGCCTGAAGCTTACGAGGAAATGGCGAGAAGAGCATGGCTTAAGAAATTCCTTTCGAGTAATATTGAGTCACGGAATAGTGTCAAAGTACGTTGGAATAACAAAACCTACCGCCGAAGCAGTAGTACGGTCTTTGAATTGATGGATAATGTTTATAAAGACACTGGAGTCGTTTTTAGATCAAAAAGCCAAGTGAACGCTGAGCCATCATACAAGTCTTATACAAAACAACATGTAAACTTTGTCCAACAAAACATTGAAGCTTGGATGATACCAAAAACTGTAACTGATAAGCCAAAGCTCATTTTAGGCAAATCGAAGTGCAAATCAAACGAAGATAGAAACGATAACATGGAAGTTAGAATTTCAGATCAAAAATGGTTCATCGATAAATCTAAAGCATTTTCCCATAAAATAGAAGTGGTTTTACATTCGAAAAATTTTAGAAAACTTAATAGGGCGGAAAGTTCTGATTATTTAAGGATTGATATTCCTAAAGGTTTCTTTGTCGATTCTAGTAGTGATGAACATAACAGAAATCCCAATACCCAATCTAGCGATGAGGAAGTGTATAAAATTGTTGAATATGAAACTGCAAGTGACTTGAAAAAGCAGAAAGCTCGTTCTTTCGACACAGGAGATTATGTACAAAATAATATAAAAGTAACCGTTAGTGTGCAAGGAAGCAAAGATGGTGCTTTGAAGATTTTGGATCCTGAAAAGCCACCAGTAAGCAGAGACGTGGTGATACAAGGCAGCAATGTGTATATACCGAAGAGATGCGACGTGATTGGTGTAGGAATCATCACGCAGAGGGAAATGAGAGAAATACGCAAGCCAATGTAAGAGAATATTTTATTCATAATTTATTTCCCTAAACCTGTGGGTCACTAGTCATGTGGGTCTGTTGTAATGCTAAACCGGCTGAATCGAACCGTTTCGTGTTATCCTAGAGCATAATTCGCATGCAACTTATTACTGTTTTCCAGAGAGAAGAAACATGTGCGTTTCTGTGTTCAATAATGATGTATTTTTATTCATATGAATATTTATTTTTCAGATTGAAAATCGCAGATGACTATACCGACGAAGATTCAGAACATAACGTTCTCAAACCACAACAGAAGAAATGCGAGTTTGCTGAGAGTTACCTACAAGAGTATTACCGTAACTGGACTCCTCTGGGCTTGGATTTGTACTCGTGGTGTGTCAGTGACTCCCATTTGCGGTGCTGCTCAGAAAGCTCAAAGACGAGCTTCAATAACCAAGGCGTAGGAACAAAATCCTGTCCTAACATTTATGACGACTTTCAAACATCTACTATCATTTCATCTTGTGGAGCTTCGTCATGTAGCCAATGCCACAATCATGAGGGAGATGATAAGCCCCCTGATAAATTTTCATGGTTCGGAAAGTTGTTAAAAAAATCTGCTAATAATAATAATAAAAAGGTCACTAATCAAAACGTACACAATAGTAAAAAGGTTACAGGTCGAGACGTACAAAATAATAAAAAAGAGGAGTCGCTACCACCGTGTAGAAGAGACATCATCCGAACAGTATTGCCCAAAGACTCTGTCGAAGTTTTTAAAAGGAGGAAGATATATGCTAACAGCAATAAATCCAAATGGACTGGACCTTGCCCAGAAATCTGTCTACCGTACTCAACGCCAAGTAATGAGAGCAAAAGTGCTCAGAACACTTTAAGTGAATGCCCGAAGCTGATGAAGCCTTGTTGTAAGGTAACTGAGCCAAAACCGAGACCAAAGTCATGCAAGAAGCATGTTTCCCTCCCTGACTGTGATGCAATGAATGAATTGTTAGCAAAGCAGCTTGCAGAGATGCCAGAAGGCATTCTAGCGTTCAAAAGCGGTACGGCTCCTTGTCCGAAGCATGCGAAAGTGAATCTAGACCCTCCTTGCGAGATACCGCGACAACCGTGCAGAGATGATTGTGAGATGATGGACAATCCTCCATGCGCAAATTCGACCGTACCTTGCGATGATACACCACCGTGTCCTGCAGCTGGCCCACCGTCGTGTCCTGCATCTCGCCCACCACCGTGTCCTAGCAAAAAATCGTGTCCTACATCTCTTCCACCACCATGTCCTGGAGCCAGCTCACCGCCGTGTCCTGGCTCACCGCCGTGTCCTGGATCTCGCCTATCGTCATGTCCTGCATCTTGCCCACCGTCCTGTCCTGCATCTCGCCCACCGTCCTGTCCTACATCTCGTCCACCATCCTGTCCTGCATCTCGACCACCATCCTGTCCTCCATCTCGCCCACCGTCGTGTCCTCCATCTCGCCCACCGTCGTGTCCACCCACCCCTCCGCTTTGCATTAAAGTCTCTTCGTGCCCAACGACTCCTCCTTTTAACAGATCTCACCAATCTCCCCCAAAATATTGCAGGAAACCGACAACTTGTCCCCCAAAGCCACCTCCACCTTGTTTTACGATGTCCCCACCATGCCCTCCAGCCCCTCAACCTTGTAGGCAACAACCCCAACTAGGTCCCCCAAAGCCACCGCCTAGTCCCCCAAGACAACCGTATTGTCCCCCAAAGCCTTGCAAAGAATCACAACCTTATGAACCACCGCCACCGCCTAGTCCCCCAAGGCAACCGTATTGTCCCCCAAAGCCTTGCAAAGAATCACAACCTTATGTCCCACCGCCACCGCCTGATCCCCCAAGGCAACCGTATTGTCCCCCAAAGCCTTGCAAACAATCACAACCATATGTCCCACCGCCACCGCCTGATCCCCCAAGGCAACCGTATTGTCCCCCAAAGCCTTGCAAACAATCACAACCTTATCGCCCACCGCCACCGCCTAGTCCCCCAAGGCAACCGTATTGTCCCCCAAAGCCTTGCAAACAATCACAACCTTATGTCCCACCGGCACCGCCTAGTCCCCCAAGGCAACCGTATTGTCCCCCAAAGCCTTGCAAACAATCACAACCTTATGCCCCACCGCCGCCGCCTAGTCCCCCAAGGCAACCGTATTGTCCCCCAAAGCCTTGCAAACAATCACAACCTTATCGCCAATCACCACCGCCTAGTCCCCCAAGGCAACCGTATTGTCCCCCAAAGCCTTGCGAAGAATCACAACCTTACCAAGAATCGCCACCGCCTAGTCCCCCAAGGCAACAGTATTGTCCCCCAAAGCCTTGCAAACGACCACAACCTTATCCACAATCGCCACCGTCTTGTCCCCTAACGCCACCGTCTTGTACTTCGACGATGTCTTGTCCTTTTTCTCCTCCAACATATGAGGAACCTCCCCAATATGCTCAAAAACCTTGCAAGAAACCGCAACAGTCTTATCCCTCAACGCCGCCATCTTGTCCGTCGACAGTGTCTTGCCCTGCTTCTCCTTCTTCGCCTCCAACATATAAGAAGAGTCCTCCATATCCTCCAAAACCTCACAAGAGACAGCCACCTCGTTCCTCATCGCCGCCGTCTTATCCCTCAACGGCACCATCTTGTCCTTCGCTGCCGCCGTCCCGGCCTCCAACCCCTCCAAATCGTAGGAGGACTCCGTTACCGCGTCCATCACCACCTCCACAGCGTCGACAATCTCCCCCTAGATATCAGAATTCACCGCAACCATCATGTCCACCGAACCCTCCATGTAAAACAAGAGGAGGTTATCCACAATCCCCGCCTGTCGGCTACAACCAGCCTTCCCCTTGTTATTCATGTACGTCACCCCTATCGTGTCTGAAGAAGACAAGCCGCCCTTCAACGCCTACCCCGTGTAAGAAGCATTCCTGCCAACCGTCAACGCCTCCACCGTGTAAGAAGAATTCAAGCTGTCCATCAGCTCGTCCGCTATGTAAGAAACCTGCGAGTTCGTCACCTCCTCCGTCATGTAAGAAACCTCCATGTTGTTCAACTCCTCCTCCTTCATGTAAAAAACCTCCAAGTTGCCCAACTCCACCCCCATGCAAAAAACCTTCAAAATGTCCCCCAACTCCTCCTCCGTGCAAGAAACCCCCAACTCCCCCTCCGTGCAAAAAAACCCCAACTCCCCCTCCGTGCAAAAAACCCCCAACTCCCCCTCCGTGCAAAAAACCACCAAAATGTCCAACACCTCCTCCTCCATGTAAAAAACCTTCAAAATGTCCCCCAACTCCTCCTCCGTGTAAAAAACCACCAAAATGTCCAACTCCTCCTCCTCCATGTGAAAAGCCTCCCAGTTGTCCCCCAAGTCCTCCTCCGTGTAAGAAGCCCCCCCCTTGTCCCCCGAGTCCTCCTCCGTGTAAGAAGCCCCCCCCTTGTCCCCCGAGTCCTCCTCCGTGTAAGAAGCCATCATGTCCCCACGATCCTCCGTGCAAAAAGAAGCCACCGCCCTGTCCTGGTTCTCCTCCACCATGTCCGTCGCCTCCGCGCGATAAAAAACCACCGCCGCCATGCCCACCCACGCCGCCTGTCTCCCAAAAACTGCCCCGATCACCCCCATCATGTCCACAAATCTGTCTCGACTCGTGCCCTCCTTCTACACCGAAGTGTCCTGTCTCACCCACTCCATGTCCCTACGTTCAACCATGTCCTTGCACTCCGTCGGTGTGTTCGCAGCCGCCACCAACTGCTGCCAACCCCATACCTTGTCCCCATGCACCACTTCATTCCCACACCGCGCCCTGTCCGCACGCTCCACGGTGTCCCTTCGCGCCACCATGTGACTACTCACTACCATGTCCCCATGCCCCGCCGTGTCCTCAACCTCCACCGTGTTACCCTCCCCCGCCTTGTACCCCGCCCCCGGATCCTGCTCCTCCTAAGTGTCCTCACACCCCACCGTGTCCAAAAGCCCAACCATGTCCCGGCACGCCGCCATGTCCCAAATGCCCACCACGTCCTCAAACTCCGCCATGTCCTCAAACTCCGCCATGTCCTCCTCCACCGTGTCCCCCCACGCCGCCGTGTCAGAAATGCCCAACTTGTCCCCACACGCCACCGTGTCCAAAATGCCCAACTTGTCCCCACACGCCACCGTGTCCAAAGTGTCCCCACTCGCCACCATGTCCGAAATGCCCAACGTGTCCTCAACCGCCACCGTGTCCAAACTGCCCAACTTGTCCCCATGTACCACCGCCTCCAAAATGCCCAATATGTTCAAACACGCCGCCATGTCCAAACACGCCACCTTGTCCAAAATGCCCAACGTGTCCTAGCCCGCCACCGTGTCCAAAATGCCCGCCGTGTCCCCACACGCCACCGTGTCCATATTGCCAAACGCCACCATGTCCGAAATGCCCAACCTGTCCTCATACGCCACCATGTCCAAAATGTGCAACAGCTAACACGCCACCGTGTCCAAAATGCGCAACAGCTAACACGCCACCGTGTCCCAAATGCCAAAAGATGCTCAAATCCCCACCATGTACTAAAACCCCACCATGTCCTGCGATGTCACCGTCCGCGCCGCCGTGTCAGCGGCCACCGGCCTGTCCCCACACACCACCGTGCACGACACTGCAGTTATCCTCTTCTCCACCGAGCGACGGTCCTGATGATAAATCCCCTTTTGCGTCCCCATCCTGCCCAGCATCACGTCCGTCATGTTTTTCTGTAAGCTCACAATGTCCCGAACCACCAGCACCCTGTAAAAAAACGTCAAGTGGTTTGGGCAAAAAGATATCTCCGTTCTTCAAAAGGAAGACAAGTAAAGGTTCAGGTCATCGCAAACATAAAGGAACTAAGGACTGTCAAAATACATGTCAGCATTCGCCATGCAACACATGTGTACCATCCCCTTGCAGAAACTATTCAGCTACGTCATGTTCGTTTGGCTCCATCTCTAGGTCACCTGAAGCACCATTCGTTTATTCCCCTATTCATCCATGTCCCATTGAACCTGAAAAACCAAAGAAGGCACCACTGCCATGCGATTCATCTCCTTGCAATAAGAGACATTCTAAAAATAAATCTCGTTCACGTGACGAATATAAGAATCCCAACTCAATTAAATCGGGGCGACGAACCGGTGAAAATCAGCAATGCGATGATTTTCCCTGGCCTACGAAAAATCAGATTTCTAATCAGTCGTCAATCACATCACTATTTCGTACCAAGAACGAACCCGCAGAAACATTAGTTTACGGGCAATGTAAGAAAGACTGCCCAATGATGCCTCGATTGTCTTGCAACACGATACTTTCACCTGAAAAGGAATGCACTCAGCAAACCTGTCCAAATAAACCGGGATCACCACCAATGTTGCCTAGATTGTCTTGTAGCACGATACCTTCACCTAAACAGGAATGCAAGAAAAGCTGTCCAAATAAACAGGGATCACTATGCCCTCCTTCTATACCGGAAATGCAGTGCCCCCAGCCCAGGCCACCACCAGCTCCCACAGTACTTCAAAAACCACACACGTTGGGACCTGAAAATCCTAGATGCAGATCTAGAATAGGTGGCCTGTCTCTTAAAATGATGCCCTATAGAAAACCAACATGTTCTAAAGATTGCCCAGCTTGGCAAAGTACACCCGGTGATGACGGCTGTATTAGTCTCAATTCCGAAGAAAAAATAACGATAAGATTAAAGAAAGAAAATCCTAGCACCATTGAGCTTAGAGAAGGTATGAATATAAAAGTGCAAGACGAAGACGGAATGACCTTATTTGAGAGAAAAGATTACAGGCTACAGCATGCCGATTGCACTATTCAGCGGCCGTCGTTACTAGGTGAAATGTTCAAGGCTTCAGAAGTACGAAGACTAACTACTAACAACTCTGTGCAAGCTTTTGTGGCTGATAACAACTCTTTAAAAGGAATGACAGAAATTAAAAGCGAATCCAGTATTGCGAACCTTATAGAAATTCAGTTCAAATTAAAAGTCACACAAGGTGAAAAAACCACCGAAATCAATATAGCAAATGATGGTGACAGGGAAAACGAAATAGAAGACAACATAGAGCGCAGCGAAGGCATCAAACAAATGCCCCAAGAAGTTTTCGTTATGAATAACGAGGGCGAAAGAATTGCAGACCATTCAGACCGAAAGAACGATCTGAATATACGTATCGTGATAAAGAACTTCAAACCTAAAAATGAAAAGAAATCCGGAAGCTCAAAGAACGGTGATTACAGTAAAGACTTTTCTGAAAAGATCTCTGCCAAATTCCATAGCGTGTCAACTGGCTACAGTGACGAATTACATGATGATAACGTTTTCTCAGTGCACAGAGCTACTATCGATCTTACGTCATCAGTAGATAATAAGTCCAGGACGTACAGCGAAGAAATTATGAGTGAAACGTTAATAGGGCTTGGGAGGGGACCTGTTACGGGATCTTCGGAACAATCCGTTTGTAGATGTGTCACGGACATGTCTGAAGGGAAAAGCGAAGATATGGAAGCTAAATCAACAAGTCAAAAGTATAGTACGACTAAAGATATTCAAGAGACCCTAGATGAAACTGATACAGAAAAACTAACTGATCACAAATATGAATATACAGAGGAAACAGATACTGAGAAACAAATAAAATATGATACCGAAGAAACTGACACGGAAAAACAAGTTGAACCAAAATACGATAATTTTATGTCTACAGACACAGATGAACCCAACGCATTGTCAGGAAAAAAGAAGAGTATAGAGGTGATCGTTAAACCTCACACTAAAGAAGAAAAGAAGGAAATGTTGAAACAGGTGTTTGAGAAAGCTCAAGAAACAACAGCCAAAACTAAAACCCGAATGAGGAAGCTGCGGGATATGCTGAGAGTCATTCTGACGTCAGATAGCAGCGATCACGAAGAAGCAAACCGACCAACGAATGATGTATCAAATGATGTAGCTTATGCGGCGTGCAAACCAAATTATTATACTGACAGCATGAACAATTATTACAGAGAGAGCCATGAAGCATTAACAGACGAAGAAATAAACAAACAAGTTGTTTATCCAACTATAGAAAATAGCGATTGCACTGACAGTAACCACAGCGATGAATTATCATCTGACAATGAAGAACATCCAGAAGGTGGATGCATGTGTTGTACAGTGGCTGCTAGATTAAAACTAGCTTCTAGGATAGAAGGGGAAGGTTGCTGCTGTGCAAAGCCACCAGCTAAGAAAAGTGAAGAAGTTACTTGCAATCTTAAAAAGGAGTCGGATTACTGCCCATGTGATATGACACCCGACTATGTGGACGCCGAAACGCAAAAGTCACAGTTATTGACCAACAAGATGAATAATGCTGATTTGTCAGCACACAAAAATGTGAAGACTAGCACTACAGCGAGCATTTCCATGAAAGAAGATGTCAAATCAAATTCTGGAGTTGTAAATATGAACGACAGACAGCTTAGTTCTAGGAATACGTTGTCGCGTCGTATGGTTCATGTTAAAGAATGCGTAACGAGAAAAATGACCAGGAACACGACGTTAAGTATATCGGATGAAGATAAAATCGTATTAGTTAGTGATAATTCGACCAAGTTTAATGATAGTTATAGATTAAAAGATAAAGCTGCTGAGAACACGACGCAAGAGCCGCAAGGGCTTTCAATAATTCATGCTTCGGACATTCTACAGTCTTACGAAACTAAGAAAGCAGTTTTAGAGATTTACACCGAAAAGACAGTTTCGGATGACGGAGAAAGATTGGTAGCGAAATTACCGAAATTCGTGTACGACAGAGAAAATGAAATTCAAACGAATTATGAGGCGATGGCGTCGAATACTTATAAAACTGTGTGTAAAAGGAATATTGTAATGATGGCTATTAATAGATAGTAGCAAATCTAGAGGGTTTATTTGTCTTTAACGGAAATCTGTGTCGACTGTTTAGGTTTTTTTTATTATTATTTGTTTTTATAAATATACGGTATTTGTTTCTTTATGATTCTGTTTTATTAAGTCCATCTTCGCATTAAGATTTATAGGACATTATCACATGACCCCTCCTGTTGTGGGTTAGCAGCTGGGAAGTTAGACTATCGAAGCAATTATAGATCCGGGTAGGGGTATAACTTCCGCCGGGACGCGGGCGAAACTGCTAGTTTTTAATGAAATTGGTAATAACAATGAATAACAGAGTGTGAAGTCACATTCTTCCCTGACCTCAAAACTGTAGCAACAAAAAAAAAAACTTCCAATTACCTAATACAATATTTTTTTTATTATAATCCACCATACAATCATTGAAAAAGTACACACAACCACTACAAATCGAAAGATCAAGACCTTCGTGTAGAAAAAATGTTTTATTTCCTAAATTAAAATACATATACATATTCGTATAAGTACCTTATGTAGTTAAGTACCTTTAACTAAACATTCTTAAACTTATGAGATAAGCTAAAGGCTGCTAACTGCAAAAATATATTGAGATCTTTACTTACATACGAAATCTGCTGATTTTCACACATTTTTAAAGCTGATATCAGACGCTCCATTTTCCGTTAATTTTCGCCTTTAATTCGTCACCTTTTACTCGAAATGAAATGTTTAAAACACAAATTATGTATTGTCTGTTCATAAAATTATGTTTATTAATGTTTATTTAGTATTTGTAGTTCTTCCATTTACCACTGTAGGACCGCACTTAAGCGACACTCCGCGGCAGTGGAGCGATGCGACACGTAACGACACTATAGGTATACCGCACTTGAACTGCAGTGCTGCGACTGTTTGCAGCAAATTTTGTCTGTCACTTTTTTTATTCTAAGCCTACCCACATAAAATTAAGAAATCACATTGGCTTTCCCATACTATTACTTACTAAAAAGTTGATGAAAATAAATATCTTGTACCAACTCAGAAAGATGTATGAAATTTACTTACTCGATACTCCCATTTCCTCGCCAATTTCCCTCCAAATGTTGTTTTTCCTAAGAGAATTCATATAATGTTCATTTTGATGATCATATATCTCAGGATACTGACTGACTAACATAATTAATTTCTCTTCGTCGAAAGCCATTTCAAACACGACTTCTCGTTTAAACCAAAACTTGAAAAAAGTGAAGTGTCGCGTCGCTTGCTATATTGCACTTAACGGCAGCGGAACTACGCGACGCGACAGGTTGCGACACTTTTGGTCAGTTGCCCAACTTTGCCGCTGAGTGTCGCGTCGCGTAGTTCCGCTGCTGCATAGTGCGTTATACCTCATACAATTTCTTACAAAGAATATTTTGTCGTTACGTGTCGCGTCGCGCAGTGTCGCTAAGTGCGGTCTTGCCTTTAAACTGCAAGAAATTATGTTTTATTTGCTCATATTTTTTTAAAGTTTTTTCTCTTTTTTACAAAAACATTGAGATTTTAAAATAGCATGTAAACTGAATTTAAAGCGAAGTGTCTGATATCAACTTTATTTCACACTACTTAGACGCATTTTGAGATTTTCAACTTAAAAAAAGCACATAAAAAAATCGATATCGCTTGAATACAATGTGTCCCGGGGATAAGTGACCGCCCGAAATTTTTTGAATATTTGTACAAAATTAAGGATAATTTCATTTATATTTTTGAAAAAAATCATTAAAAAAATTTTATTGTCAGGCCTGTTAATAACAGGCTTTGCTCTTTTTTTTCAAATTTCAACTGACTGTATTTTTGCATTTGTTTGAAATAGCAGCAAACATTGCTGTGAACTATTGTAGGAAATATCATGTAGTTTATTAATAAATTAAAAGAAAATGATATTAAGGGGGCATTTATTGGACTTATTTTGAAAAAACTGAAAAAAAGGCGTTATTTTCTTTGAATTTTTATTTTCTTTTTTTTTCTAATAAATGTTTTATTACATTTTTGTTATGTTTGATAATTTTAATTGATAAACTATGATGTCGGCTAGTCAATAAAGAAAAAAGAATTTAAAAAGATGTAAAAACTTAGGAAATATCTTAAAAAAACTGCAGCACGTCACAGTATTTACTAAAAATAATTAAAAAAAAACCAAAGGCGGTAAGTCCCAAATATAAAGGAAATTATCCTTAATTTTGTACAAATATTCAAAAAATTTCGGGCGGTCACTTATCCCCGGGACACATTGTATATCGATTCATGTAGCATTTCTTTATGCACTTTTATTTTCGTTATTTTGTATGTGAACAAAATTACGAACTTAGACCACATAGCTTATTTTTATAAAAGTATAATATTTCCTTAATTTATATTTATTTTTATTAGAGAGAAAAAATTGGGCTAAATAATTACGTACCTTTTCCGTACAAAAAATAAGTAAAAGTTCTGCTTAGTTATAAATAAAAACGTTTTTGGTATGCAATTATGGTGTGTAAAAACAAAATTGAGCTAAAAATATTAATAAAAGTTTTAAAAAATCGTGCGATTTTATAAAATGTTCATAAATATAATCATAATTTCCTTTGGTATGAAGTTGTTTCTTCAGTCTTCTTAAAGCCGGGTCTGAAAATGTAAATTATATTTTTATGTAAAATCTGTAAAATATTTTTAGCAAGCATAAAAAATATTCAATTTCAAACATTCTAAAAGACGCAAAAAACTTCGGAACATTAATTTTTATTTAAGTTAGCACACACAAACACATGTATCTAAAATATAGAATTTAAGTTACAAAAAACATTTAGGGTGAATTGCACCATTTAACTATAACGATAACCAAACCATAACCAGCCGTATATTTGCCGCGCATTGGTCAAATCGGTGATTTGACAACTGAAAATGGTTCGGTTATCATCATCCTCCGAGCTATTTTCCCAACTATGTTGGAGTCGGCTTCCGGTCTAACTGGATGTAGCTGAGTACCATTGTTTTAAAAAGAGCGACTGCCCTATCGGACCCCCTCAACCCAGTTACCCGGGCAATGCAATCGGTTAAGTAACGACAACTGAAAATTTTATGGTTCGGTTATCGTTATAGTTAAATGCTGAATTCACTATAAGCATGCAACATATAAGACCCATACTTACTTGAAATCACCAATCACCATGTGATTAACACAAAGACACAAGTGCTGTTTACAAGCTTTCAAAAAATATACTTTTGTGCCAATAATCTGTGTTTTTCCCGAAGATGTGTACATTGAGGTAGAATGTAGGTATAGTTCCTAAAGTAAGTGTGCCTAAGTACATGAATTTAAAAAAAAGATGTATCAAGATCAGAAATTGTCAAGAAGTATCATTATTTTTGCTTTGAGCTCTGAGCAATTTGAATAATAACTAAACAAAAATGACTTCAGTCATATAACTAAGACCTTCTCCTAAGCCTAACGAATAATATGCTGAAAATCGGTTCAGCAAATTGTGAGGTAAACACATACTGCGCACGAACACATACTGTTCAAGCCTTCTTTTTTGAGGCCGTTTAAAAAATAATTCTGTTTGTAAAATGGGATTTAATTTTATGTGTCATCAAATATACTATTTCTGGGATATAAAATGAAACGAAAAACATTGGAAATACGCATTTAATTCAAATATTTTCTCGCGATATACAGATAAGTACACAGGATACAAATACATTTATTTATCGACATATAAGGGTACAGCACTAGCAAAGTTTCAACAAGTTACAAAACGTTTTGTACAATTACATTATTATTACACAACAATCATTGGGATATCAAGTTTTAGCTCACATATCAAATACGAATTAAAAAAATCATCATCAGCCTATGATGATGTTGATGATGATGAAACAAATTATATGTATACAAAAAAATGTTGTCATGTTTTTGTGATCCATATAACTTAGATATTTTCATCTTTATATTGTGAAAAAAAAATGCCTAAAATAATACACCATAGGTACATGTGTTGCTAGGGAGTTTGTTGCGCCACTTCTTCTTCCCAGCAAAAACACATAGGAAGTGGTGAAGGGTGGGCGTTTTGGGGGCTGTCTTTATATATTTTTGACGTCTAAAAAATGCTGATTTTCAGCCTAGTTTAATTGAAAGATTTTGTTTATTTTTGCTTATGAACAAATGTTGGCAAGCATTGGTTGGTATGTAGGTATATTAAAACGAATCCCACCAGGGTTTTTTATAAAAATACTTCAAAAAATTCTAATGTAAGCTAAAACTTGATACCCCATTTCCTAAAACTACAGAACATTGATTACATATCGGTGGAATATTTCAAATGGACCAATAATTGATTAAAAAATAAATACTGATTAAATTACTACCATTAATTAATACAATTTAATCAACTGTCGTATTCCGTTAAAATTATTTAATGATTAACAAATTTTCACGATGGAAAATTGATGCAAAAAGAAATAAAATATTATTATTTTATTGATTTAATTGGATTCACTGTTGATTAACGGTAAATTTAATAACCATCTTTCCGTAGATTTTCGATCAGAGATTTAGTTTTGACATTTGCTCAATATCATGTGAAAATCTCGAAAAATTACGGATAGATAGGTAATATACAGTAAAACTGTTGCCTGTGTTTTAATTGTAAAACACACACAGTTTATCAAAGTAAATCTGGATAATAATGTTTTACATATTGCAATACAATATGTATCCATATTTATGAATAGGAAATTAAGTTTTGAACTGCAATAACTTGCATAGAGGGACGTCCAATCATGTTGTATGAAGTAAGAATGAAAGTCCCCATAAACCTCAGTTACTAGGCTCGTTGCATAAACTATCTTATGCATTCTCATGAACTCACATAACAATATAAAATTTAAGCAGAGCTTTCATTGAGATAATAAAACATTAAAGTTGATACGAAAGCCTATTGTGTGACCGTGCATAAATTCTACGCGCATTATATAATTTCAAATAGTATGCATTTAGCACGGTACTAAAATGTCATCATCTGCCAAACCTTTACCCAACTATGTTGGGGTCGGCTTCCAGTCTTACTGAATGCAGCTGAGTACCAGTGTTTTACAAAGAGTGACTGCCCAAGGTACTTACATTTATTGTTAGGAAATTCAGTTTTGACATAATTTTGAGCAAAGTAGAGTGGGACCTATTATTGTATATGGTTGCAGTTTCGAAAACATAACATTAAATATGTTTTGTGAACTACATAGTATATTAACGTTATGGGAGTGGATACTTCAAAATACATTGCGTATGTATCAGAAAATATTGTATGTGTCTTATTAAAAAAATTGCGTGGAAAAATCATTTTTGTGAGAAGAAATTTATCTTTTGTAGAATGATTTTTATTAATTTATTTTATGTTATTGAACATAAAAAGGCTAATTTAATTTGTATAATTCGACAGATGATTGGTTAATTTTTAAATTGCTAGCATGTATATAACTTTAGCTATAAGCGCTTAAAATACGATATACATTTTTCAACATTTTAATATTTTTGTACCATACATTTGAGTTAGTAAAAAATATATCCTGAGTAACTTAACTAAGTGATTTAAATGAAAATTATGAAATAAAGAAATACAATGAGCATGATTATTTTACTAAATAGAAAATAAGATTGGTCTACTTAAAAATTAAAAGAATGATACTGGTTATGCATCATAAACTACAAAATGTTTTGTATAAATTAATTTTGTAAGTTTATAATATTATAAAAATCAGATCTAAAATAGTTAAAATCAGTCTATCAAAAGAACTAAACATGAAAATTAAACGTAACATAAGAGATGACAAAAATAAAATTTAAGTAAAACTTTATATTCGAATACTATATTAAATTACCCTTTTACAAAACAGAAGAACATAAAATTACGTGTATTGTTGTTTTGAAAATAATTTAATGTCAGTTTTAAGGGATAATGGCTTTATAGATTAAGAGCATAGTTATAAAGACTTAACCTTTCTCTTTAATATAGAGTAATACGTATAGATTCTAAATGAGTAGAAAATTCGATTAATTATTAACTCAAATGGAAAATAGTTGATTTCAACAGTAACAATGTTTAAATTGTAATAACTTAACGTCTTAAGACAAACACCGATTAAGAGTAATTACGTCTAAATTAACATATAGGCAACTAGACTGCATACATTTTGACTTGAACCAATCGAAGTTGAAAGTTGAATTAAAATTATGACGTCCAAGGCCGATTTCAGCCACGGCGGCTCTTCTCATATAAGGAGATCAGCCAGCTTCGCAGGACATATTATAGTGCACAAGCATTTGTGCAAACACAGGTGCACTCACTATTCCTTCACTCTCATAGCCCTATGGGTGGACAATCCAACACAATAATGAATAATGTCTTAAATGTCGAAAATCTGGGTCCCGGTATATTTTGTATACCTTAAAGGCGTTCAGAAATATGAAGTCTAGTTACCTAACATGTTACTTATTTGTATAACAGGCAAGAAAATATAGTTGCCCCATATAAGATTAAAAAATACTGATTTGGAGTACATAATTAAACAAAGAATAAACTAACTTTTTTGCACCTTCCTTTTTCAAATTATAGATTCCACGATATTATTCCTAACTAACGTAGTTTATTGATATTTTTGAATGGCACCTACATTTTATTTGAAAACTTATTGTTGCTTTTATTTCATAATCTTAATTTATTCGTAATATTAATGAAGTGTCATATCATCCACATATTTAACGCACTGTCGTATTATCAGCTGTAGTATTAATCCATTGTCATATTAGTATTACAATTTTAGAATTAGGTACCATTCAAAATACAATTAATAATATTAAAATTAACAACAATGGCAGTGGGTAGAATCTTATTCTAATAATAATATATCGAGTAATATAATTTTAATGATAGGTACAATTACTTTAAAGATGGCAACACGCTGCTTCAAAAGTTTTGGCTACGTTGGGATTTGAGACAACTTTACTTGGCCTTACTCACACTTAAATAAGTCTCATTTACAGTATATCAGAGAAAACAAATAATTTAACTGCTTGTATGTCGCTAATTATAAAACAATAGGAAATTGCGTCTCACGATATTGGCGCTCCGATATACAACGGGTTAAGGTACCTATTGGTTTTCAGACTTCCATTACGATTGAAATGTTAATTCCTTAAAAATAGACAGATTACGTACTTCGTATAAACTGTAGAAACTTAGTAATTATTCCTGAACAAGTATTAAATGGATTGTCTACGTTTCAGAAAAAGAAATAAACTATATGATATTAAAGCGGATTCAAGAGAACTTAAGTACATTCAAGGTCACCAACGGGATTTATAGAAACGGGAACGCTATACAAACCAACCCTCAAGTATGAGTGTGTGTGTGTGGGTTTCTATTAAATATTAATGCAGAAGTTTTTTTGCTGTTGGTTTATTCATAAATATTTCCGCTCTGCAATTTAACATAAAGAATGCTCTTGTTTTAGCTCTTTTTTTAGTTCATTTTGTCTAAACGCACTCTTACAATATGCCTTATTTTGTCTTACCTAATATTGTATTTCCCAGAATACATATCTGGAGTTTTATATCGTTTTTTTCTGGGGTCCATGAAGTATAAACTTTAAAGGTATTTAAATAAGACACAAATTTCTTTCGACCTGCTCTAAAATCCCGCTGGTGAGTCTTTCAAATATTTTTTGGTGTTCAGTGGCCATCTTTAGTAAAGCACCGAATACAATACTGATTTCAACGTTTACATTTAAGCTTCATAACAGTTACATATAATTAGCAGATACATAATAATTTGTGCTCATTTATTGCAATATAATTCTTATCGAAGAATGTATAATTTTCTAGTTAAATTGTGTATAATTTCACTAATTTATTTGACCGTTTGTTAGGCCTTTAAGTCTTTGTTCTTGAGATTACTAATTAGTATAATTTATGTGTCATTACTAATTCTTCAACAGTATATTCCTTCAGTTGTCCCATTATGTAAGACTGACTAATAATTTGACCTATTTCCCATATATGCCAATTCATTCCAAAAAAGTTAACCCATTCCCCTATATTTATATCCTTTACCTGGTACTATCCTTAAACTCGGTAGATATCAATCAATAAAACATTTTTGAACAAACCAACTTCTAACTACGACACATGTGAGATGATTTATTGCGAAATTCAATAATCAAACTATCTATTGTTTTGTGATAATAAATCGAAAGTCATAAATTATATGAAGCTTATGCCAAAATTCAATCTTCAGTGCGAAAAGTACAGATTAATCGCTTACTGGAATCCACAGTTGGTCTCGATTTCTCTTGAGCATTTCAACGATTATATTGCAATAAATCCACAAAATTAGTTGCGAAATTGCTTGGCTTAACTTAAAAACTAACATGGTTCCTCTTCATCTTCTCTGGTGTGTATTTCATAACTTGATATTGTGATTCTTGAAGTTTCAGATCTTAAGTGTGTCATTTCCACCTGTCACGATAAAATTGTGGTCAGTTTGTGTTTTTTTTTTTTAATGAGATGTAGAAGTGAAGGATTTTTAAGTTGAATATGTGTATAGAATATTATAGTTCCATTGTGTCATGAAATAATTAATCAACTCAATATTTTAATAGTATCGTGTCTACAGTGGTGGAAAGGAGAAAGAATTCTATGGAGAAGTTAATTATTATTAAATAATCTAATCCCATACAATCTAAGTAATCTATCAATGTTATTATCCATATCATAGGAAAATAATATAATCATAATTTCTTTTAAATTCAATTAAACGAAAAATATATTCATTTAAAAATCAAAACATGTATTCAAAGTAAGCTGAAAAACAGCACTTACCACTATATATACTATGTGTATTTTCTGGGAAAAAGTTCCGCAGGTATTTATGATTTTAATATTTTCCCACGATTTAACCATAATTAAATAGTATGATACAATATTAAAATCTTACCTTTGCAAGCGGTTATCCATAAAAAAAAAACTAACTTTATTATCATTTGCTTTAAGCCAGCCATAGGTAAGCTTTAAGCATGATTTCTACCAATTTAGTAGGTTTTAATAGGATGAATGACATTAGTTTCCTAATCAGGCAATTATCTACGGTACGCACTATTTTTAGTAAGTTTATCTACTCATTAATTACCATTGACATATGACCAGGGAATTTGTATACGGGCAACTATAAATAACACATTTTACGTGTATCTTTCTTTTTTCAAATTAGTCGGAAAAATGGTATGATGTACTTCTTACAAACTAAATGCTATATAATATAATAATTAATGTTGTCAATATTTCATGCATACCAACTATTTCATTGCTATATGACATTCTAAGGATTATTTATCAAACTTTGTTATTGTGTCAGTACTATGGTTATTATGATAAAGTTATTTTGCACTTGATACTTAAATACCGTGATACGAGAATTTCCAAGTAAACAATTAATGTATAGTTATGTTAAGAGAACGTGGATGGATGAATAAATAAATATCGGGACACCTTCTCACACACGGGCTGTTAGCCCTAAGGTAAGTTACTAATTAACGTGTTATTAAATAATATAAGGGAATTTTGGAAAACTTTTTTGTAAAGCCGTTTTCTCTTAGAGATTTTACATAAAACTTAGTAGTTCAGAGCAAACCTACATTGACAGAATTTTAGAGTAAAAACGAACTCATAAAAAGGATCAAAAAAAATATTAACAAGTATCCAAAATTTTTCTCAAATGTTTATTCTACATGTCGGTCGTTTTAAATAGTTAACAACAACAAAATATACATTATTGATATATAGTAACAACGACGAGAAACGTAACAGTTTATACACACCAGACTACGTTTTTGTAAGGGTGACCAGTGGACACAAATAATTTTCTACCAATTTTACTAATCTAATAGATTTCGCTAGGAATAATTTGGGATGTTCAATTCCATATTTTGTTCGGCATAGTTCTAAAAATGGCACTAATTAACTATGCCAAATCGTCATATAATTCCTTGATTTTTTTTAATACGAATAGAAGTGGCCATTACCTTTTTATCATTTGCCTAGCCTTTTTGGTTTAGTGGCCTTTTTATATTTGATGGTAGTAATAGACTTGATGTTTACTTTCAGTAGATTACGACAGTTTAAATCTGCTTGCATGGGTATTAAAATACCTCTCATGATTAATCTAAAATAGACTTTTAATTTATTTTACCTGACTTTGAGATAGCTTTGAACTGGAATAGATTTTGAATAAGATTTCAAATGTTTATTTGAATTAAAGTCGCTTATTAATATGTGAATATCACATATTTTAACTACAAATTATCATCATGATATTAAAACAGTTAATAATTTTAACTAATGCAACATTAAATTGAGATTTTATACTAATAAATATTATAATTTGTACTGTACTAGTGATCCTATGTTGAACACATTTTAATATTTATTTATAATCGAATACCAATGAATGGTCACCACTTACAAAAAGGTTTAAATTTAGATAACGATCTGTAAGCACTTTTACAATTATCTGAATATAAAGCGGAGTCCAGACGCATGTAACATGTAATATAACACGAATGCTACGTGTGGACACACAACGAGCATAACTAGTAACGTTCGCAACATCGGCAGTCGGTTTTATCGCGAACACAAAAGCTCGCGCAGTTTTTGAATACAACTAATTCGCATTAGTTCGTGTCACAAACATTGTTGGACTTAAGACTAGTCTTACTTTACGTGTTAAAGACGTCTGGTTCCGACATAACGAACAAGTCTATTCTACGTATTAAAATGGTCTGTGTTATAACTATGTATTTGTTTTTAATTCCGATTAATAAACATTTATTATGCGAATTTGTTTTAAATATAATTGCATACATTTGACCAGAGCCTTGCCTAATAAGCGTAAGGTCAAAAATGTATTAAACATTAATATTTTATAACTTGATTTATAGGTAAAAATACTTACAGATCTCATACAGTTTCATAAATATTATTACACTCACATGAAAGCGGATTATATGTATTTCAAAAGCGAACAACGAATTGCTTCTGTTAACTGACAACCTTCATTTTATTATTAGCAATACATTAAACGGAAGTAATAAATACGATAGTGGTAGATTTTGGTCGACTTGTGTTGGCAACACTGGATCTCGTGGCAGTTTAAAAAAAGGAAGTTCTGGTTGTAACTGTTTTTCTTTTATTTTGTACAACGCATTTGATATGATTCCTTAAGTACGACTGGACGCGAATATATGCAGTACTCAAAAATACAAATTAATGATATCTGTTCTTGAAATGACTACGGGCAAAACCGGCTATTATGAGTAGTATGCTTTTATTTTATTACTATCTCTTTGAAATAGCATTAAATTGCAATGTCGTATTTCTTGTGTGCTTTATATCGATGTTTAATAAGATTAACCGTTTGTCATATTCGATAAGACAAATACGACAGACGATTAATTATTTTTTTTTACGTTGAGCGATAGCAAGCCGGTTTTTACAGGGTGTGCGAAGTTGTGCCATATAGATATTCGAATACGCAAGTTCACACATACTTTTTCATCATAACACCCTGTATATAAGTCCCTATCTTCGCTAATATGTGTCGAGATCAGTCGATTGCTGTATATGATTAGATGAAGTCAGTCGAGACCTTGATTTTGGGACTTATTTATTAGCTTGCTATTTATTTAATTAAATAAAAAAAAATGTATTTTAAATATTATCATGTGAAAACTTTAATATATGATTTGAACGAAAAATGTGACTTTACGCTCATAGATAAATACCCAAAACGTCAAACTTATAGGGGTACCGAATTTTTTGTGCAGTTGACAGCTTCGTGTTTTCAAGGGAAAATACCGTTGTTTGTACTGACTGACAGCAACTGTCAACTGCCTAAAAAACGGTCAGACCATACTTAAATGTATTTCTGTGAGAGTTATACATATTAAAGAATTTAACGAATCAATTATTCAGACACTAATAAATAAGTCCCAAAAGTACAAAAAATACAATTAAAATTATTACTTACTACAATAGCTACGTAGTCTAAAAAACATTTTTTTGTTAATAAAAAAATGGGTCCGTTCTTTTGGCAATTTTAAATATTTTCAAAAAACTGCGTTTATACATCAACTAGCGATCCATTTCACGATATGATTATCAACAAGACATTTGCAACACTTATTTTTAAAAAGTTACACCAGCAGATACCACGAAACAGTTATTATTGCTAAGAATTTTATTATAAAAAAAAATGAGACATTAGGCATGACGAATGAAAAACAGTAATCAGTCCGTCTCTTAAAACCCTAAAATAATGGACAAGTATTTTTCTTTTTTCTTGCAGACCAAAAGCAACGAAGATACAACACGTTTTAATTTTGAGTAACATTAAATTTTATAATCATCGGCACGAATCTTGAGCGCTGACCTTCACCTGCGCAGAAGTAATTTATTGGGTCCCTTTGGTGGAATGAAGTGAGGCGCGGGAGCGAGCTAGAGCGGTGATTGGCCCGCAGTGCATCGCGTCATAGCCGTCACTCGGGATTGGTTCTTTGCTAATTAATCACTTCTGCGCAGGTGAAGGTCAGCGCTCAAGATTCGTGCCGATGATTCTACATAAACGTGATGTCACAAACTCCCACTCCCTTCCCTTCAATGCGATATATCTTAGTGATTTTTTCATGTTTAGTTTAAATAAAAAATACGTGTCCAATATTTTTTTTTAAATCTAAAAGACGGACTAATTAGAATCACTATTTCAACCCTGTCGTCACGCCTTTTCTGCGCCATTAATTTTTCCAAAAAAAAAAGCTTTCATTTTCGCATTCCTCAAAATGGAAGCACCCAAATTTTGTTATCTATACTTTTCAAAGAGATTGCCATGACGAAAAAACTTTCCTAAAAAGCTAGCGTTGTAAAAACAGAGTTATAAGCGTTATAAATATTGTTTTTTTATGATCATTTGTAATCTTTCTCTACTCTTTCTTTTAGATGCATCTAGAACCCACCGTTAGCAGCGTCCAAGAGGAATAGGCATTCATTATTATTGCGTATGCACTAGAAATTAAACTGCACTGTATAATAATATAAGGGAAAATATTAAGTAGGTAGTATATGTAGCCTTGTATGCGCTTGGTGTGACAGAAATTGTTAACAGATTGAAATTAAACTGCCTGTACAAAAAAGGAATTCGTTATATTGACATTTTAAGACGCATTTTACATCTTGAGACTTTTGAAAAATTTATAAAATCTCGGAAATATATAAATTGCAGGCTACTATTTCTCATAAAATGTCTGTAATGAATTCAAATGGGAGAAAAAATACAATTTAAAAGTTATAATATAACACCAAAAGAACAATTTCTGTCACAGACATATTTAAAATGAACAGCCAAAAAATCATCAAAGTTCACATAGAGAATCTATATAACCTTCCGTCAGTATAATCCAATAGGAATAATAAATAATAAAAATCTGGCATAGCCAAGTCCGGTGTACAAAACTACAGAATTTTTGGCGTTCATTTTAACCTTCTTTAAAAAGCTGTAGCGTGTAAAATGCTTGTTAGTGTGGGTAGTTAGTAAATTCCTTTACCATACACGTGATTATTACATACACTTACCATTTTCAATGTGAATTAGTCAAAAATACCTACTACTTACTAATTTGGGGGAAGACGGATAAAATATTTAATGAAATTAAAAAATATATAAGCAAAATTTTCAGTGTGAAAAGTGACAAAATAAAAAATAATACATTAAGCTGTAAGTATCTTGAGTAAATAATAAAATCCGTCTTCCCTATAAAACCAATTAACCCAACTTGTGACCCATTTTCCAATTTTATGAATCAATCAATCCATTAAATGAATCAATCAACTCATATACCGAATCAATCACCCCATATAGCGAATCAATCGATCCATTTAACGAATCAATGGACTCATATAACGAATCAATCAACCCATATACTGAATCAATCAACCCAGATAGCGAATCAATCAGCTCATAAAACTTACCACTTCGCTGGTAAGACAGTTGATGGTGGTTGGTGGGAGGGCTCGCGCGGGCGGCGGCGGGGGCCGGGGAGAGCGTCGGCCATCGCACGGCGTCGCGCCGCGAGCTGGAGTTATTGGGTAGCCTGGAAATTACCATCATCATCATCAGCCATTTTAGTGTCCCACTGCAGAGCAGCTTCTTCTCTTTAGGCTTAGAATCAATTTATTATTTGTTCTTATTTCCCGAAATCTATGTGGTCTACAAGGAAATAATGGAAAATATCTAGTACTTTCGCGCCATTTCTTTACACGGGATAAAGTGACAGTGAGCTTGATATCAGAATTGCTATCGATATTTTCAACACCACGAAGGTAACAATTGGCAGCTTGTAGCAGTAAGGTAGCAACTTTCTATATGTATTTCGCGAGATAATATAGATCTGTGGATAATATGGAGAGTGATAGTTATTCTAATACACACTAAAAGTCTCTGTCACTCTAAGGTTTGCTGACAGAGGACCCAACTCTTGGTTAAGCTCGCCTTTGTACATAACCTTTCTGTATTTTACGGTATTAAAACATATTTGTGTGTGCAATAAAGAATCTTCAATAGTGGCTTACCTTGCTCACTACTACTGGATTCAGTGAAGCTAGGCGTGCCCTCCGTCCAAGTTGGAGTAGAACCTTCCACAGACGCGGGCGGCGTCCAGCATACACTGAGAAAATATAGTGTTTAGTTATTGCTTAATTTCATATGCATGTGATAAGTGTGTGTGCGAGTGTATATGAGTGTTCTCTGCAGTTTCACCCGTGTCTTGAGGAAGCTACTTCCCGTCCGACCGGGCAAAACGTAGCATAAGTTACTTCTTGTTATAACTATCTCTCAGTTTGTTGCCGAAAGCGGTCCAGCCATTTCAGAGATAAGTCGGAACCAACAAACGGCCAACGTAGAACCTGACCTGTACGATATCGCATTATTGCGGATTTCATAAAAATCTATGGTTACCCAGTAGTACATCTCTTTGTGTAAGCAATCTCTCTTCGGTTTCAAAATGTGAATGTTTTTATAAACGAATGTATGCAACGACTTGTGTAGCCTGTTGGTTTCTCTATGTCTCTATGTGTGTTTAATGTCGTATATAAAAGAGGTTAAAAAGTGTTACCTGGCCTCATTACTACGCGCGCTGCTCAACGCAGCAGGCGTCAGTGCGAGCGAAGACGCCGAAGAAGTGGTCATCACACTGGCCGCACTAGACGCCCCGCGACGTCTCCCGGACGCACTCGAAGACGTGGTCGATGAAGAGTTGGTGCGACTGGTTCGAGGAGGTGGTGCTTCTTCGAAGGGGGGCGGAGGCGTTGAGCAACACGACAGCGGAGCACCGCCTGAGGTTTAACTAGCGTTACTACTTTGGCTAGCTGAGGATGTGAGCTGGTTTGGGTTTTGATGGTTCGTGGGTAATATGGAGGTATGACAAATGAACGGAAGATTGCTCAGATTTGCAGAAAATAATGGTAACAGCGTTTTCATACCAGCGAATTTTCTGGGCGGGTTCCGCGCATAAAAACAATTAACAACTACTGTTTCAAACGATGACACATGAAACCGCCCGATAGAACTTTTGATGTTCAGATTGTGAAGCGCGTAAAAGAATAACATACGCAAATTCTGCTAGTGTGAAAGCTATGTAAAGCAAATTGTAAGCTTACATGATTTTACAAATTATGTCTTCTCTTGCCGTTCATTTGTTACTTAGTTTATGAAAAGGATAAAAGGCATAGAAATTATGGTATGTATATGAATTGCAGCAAGATTACAATGAACTGAATTCAAGTAATGATTCCATGATAATAGTAAAAAATAAAGGTTGTATTTTCAAGCAGTGTTGATACTGGCATTATGTACCGTCTAAATTGAAATGTCGCTCACACTACCGTATTTTAAGTGCGCCGTACACAGTAAATATGGCAGTTCAGTGCATCATTTCAACTTAGACGAACTAAATATTTCTAGATTTAAATCACAAGGACCAAGAATATGTACTGTCAAATTCCGCAAACTCAAGCGGATTTTTTTAGCGTAAGAGATTTCTAGGTCTTTGTAAAGTAAATCTGACTGCATTTTCTAGCTATATGTGAAATAAAAATGAAACTAACTTAGCAGGTAAAATGTAGGATTTAATAATGAATATAGGTATAGATGTTTTTCACGAAAGCGTCTGAGCTATAGTAGTGTGAGTAATTGTACATGCATATTGTCTTTGTATGAGTCGGCGACTTGACCAAAACTGAGTGCTCCTGAGCTTACGCATACAAAGATAATGTGCACATACGCACACACACACAAGACTGAGTCATCCGCTTTCATGTACAAAACATGTATAAAAAACAAAAGCTTTGATTTAAGCTGAGGTATATTCTGTCAAGTAACGAAACTTCAAAAGTGAGAATATCTTCAGTTCAGATATTATTTAAAGCTTCGTCCAGCTTCCAGTTTTGCAATCTTCGCATCAAAAAATAGCTTTCCATAGCTTATGCGATCCCAAAACTACACATATCTGTATAAAATCGACACGTAATAATAATATAAGAAAACTTTTAAAAAGTACTAAATAATGGACACTTAAGTTTATTTGGACGACATTTTGGTAACTTGGTAATAATTGCAAACACAACTTTAATTATATAACTTGAGTATTTCAGATATAGCAAAAATGATCTTTTTCAAGATGCTAAATATTTTAAATGGGAAATATGTATCTACATAACGTCTAATATCCAGTCAGGCAAAAATGTGGTCTTTCTTACGACTTTTACGCTTCTTTGAAAAACTTCCCTGACAAAATAAACGCCTGTTTTCTTAAAACTGTTTACTATGGATTTTCACATCCAGTTTCAAAATAACAATAAGAAAAACAGACGTTCATACTGTCGGTAAACTTGGGCTTTATTTTAACTGACGTTTCAAACCGGCTTTCAAACTTTTGTCAAAACTGCAAGACCACTCTTTGCCCTACTGTACCTAAATACTGGTGATTGATGTAGCATCTAAATACTTATATGCAAAATGTGTTAGTCTACAAGGTTGCACTACCTACATACATACATAACATGATAGGAAGGGAAATAAAATAATAAAATTTGAAAATCCAACGACCGAGCATAACGTGAAACTCATTAATAGAAAAAATGGCAGTCAGTACGATTCACAACACAATCTAGAACATTTAACATGCTTAACTAAAATGTATTTTAATGGCTTTGAGCCTATAGGAAATATCCTTCTTAATTATCAATCCATCTTTCGAAATTATTGTCTCATAATTTTTGAAATTCTCAATCTCTTTTTTGATGATCATCCAATTTCTTTTTTCGCTCCTCCTCAAATGTATCTTCTACAATATCTCTTCAATGTCTTTTCTCATCTTAATTAACACTTTCTTTCTATCAGATTTCCTCTTAAAACTGCCTTTCTTTTTCCTCGGTATTTTATTAGGAGTTTTCGTCAAAGGTGTCACTGAAAACTGTTTTATCTTCTCATGAACATTTCCACTTATTGATTTTGAAACTACTGGGTTAACAACAGTCGTGGTTAATGAGAAATTCTTCTTGTCAATTGATGTTAAGCTCCCGTGGGTATATTCTATTGGTTCAAATATTTTCTTGGTTTCTTTAACCAGTCTTTGCTTGTCTGTCTGTTTGTCCGATTGCTTGCTTTCTTGTGACGATGATATAGAACTTCGCCTTGAACTATCAGAGTCTGTCTGAGCTCTTATAATATGCTTTTGGAATAAATCTATCTTTGCTTTAGCTTTCTTCTGGCATACAACTTCATCTTTCGTCATTCCTTGCATGTATGTTCTTATTTCGACTTTTGGTTTCAGTTTTTTGTCTTGAGAACGGTTTTTGTCTCTTTTTGACTGATTGAAGTTTAATTTCTTTGATATGCCTGATATTATTCCTTGTTTCGAGCCATTCTTATCCTTCTGTTCAACTTTTACTTCTGTTTCTGGTTTCTGAACTTGCTCTATCTTCGTTTGTTCTGCAGGTGCTACTTTCTTCAGAGATCGGGCCGCGAATATCAGATCTGATGACTTCACATTGTGAACGCTAACTTTTTCTGTTGAAGAGCCTAAGTCAGTTGGTGTTTTCCCAGTTAATTTATCACCGATTGTTGTCACAACTTCTTTGACAAACTGTGAAGGACTTTTTGATTGTTTAACTCTAACTTCTTCGACTGGATCGCGAATTTCATGAACGACAATCCTTTCTTCGCTACTCGACTCAGTAAGAGAAGTGTCATCATAGTCTCCCGAGTCCAAATGTTCTATCAGAACTTTGTCAATGTTAAACTTAGCCATCATTGAAGTTTGAGCAATCAAATCTTTACCAAGATGAGATCTCTCCGTGATACTATCAGCTTCTTCTACGAAGTCTAAGAAAGAGTTGGATGCAACTAATTTCGTGATCTTAACGGAACTGTTGGATACGGACGGTGGGATGCGACATGCAGTGGGTTCTTTAAACTTAAAGTCATGCCCATAGAAGCAGAAATCATCATCGCTGCTCGTGATAGGTGTCTGCGGAGGAATATCACTCACAGAGATGTTTAGATTCGGATAATCACCTTTCGTGTCGATGCTAGACGCTTGAGAGGTGGCGCCTCCCCGCTTAGCTTTGGGAGAACCTCTCGGAGGGACCGGTGGGGGCACTCTCTGCTTTTGGGAGCCTTTCAAGACAGCGGGGAAGGCCATGTCGGGCTCCGAGGACGCGGTAGTCGTCTTAGCCGATGACGTGGTCACCTTAGCGGCCGTAGACACAGGCGAGGTCACTGATATCGGCGTTATATGCGCTGTCACATCCGATAAAGAAACTGGCGATCGACAAAAACGCTCAAAGTTTTGTATAGGTTTATTAAATACAATATCAATTAAAATACACAATAATAATAATAAAATGTATAAACGGAAAATTTGGCACATTCGAAAAAATAACATTATAATAACAATAGAAAAACGTTAAAAGATTTGTGTTTCAGTGGAAGCGTAGTTACAGTTAGACGGTTGTACGTAATGTTATATATCCAAAATGGCGTGTTTAAATTTATATTTTTTAGATGGAGCTTGACCGTTTAAATAACGTATTTTTTATTGGTGCATCAAGTTTTATATTAGATAATATTAAAAATAAATTACAGCATGCAGATTTAGGGAGATAAAAATAAAAGCCAAGATTGATGGTATACCCAATAAGAAAAAGTTCCAATAAAGGCCACAGCAGCATGAAAAAAGGAGAGATAACATGACCATAAGTTTCTTTATATATCTTTTTATTACAATTTACGAAGCAAAAAGCGTAGCAAGGGTATTCACAATATACCAATCTTTGTGTTGTGTGTGAATATAATTTGCATAAGTGCCAATTAAAGTTAGATTTTTTATGAATTTTTGTGTTTTCAATCAGATCACTTGACAAAGCAAAAGCAACATTGACTGATGATGAATAAAATAATTTTGTAACCAATGATAAAGCAACAAATATATTGGAACTACTTTTAGCCAATTGATTAATTTAATGAATACTGAATTATCGAAGCATTTAATGGGAACTGAATTTTTAAATTATTTATTTTTAAATTTACAGATTTAAAAGTGTAATCCTTGCTACACTTTTTGTGTTTAATAGTTTAATCATATTTTTCTTATTAATGGCAACTTTACCATATTCTTTAAATATCAAAAAAATATATATTTTTTTATTTTTTTTCTTTTGAATCCTAAAAAACTGTCACATAATAAAACACAAAACGACATTCAGTCTCACCTGCTTTGACGCTGGCAACACCACTCGATCCAGCTCCTATCCGTTAGATAGCGTGAAAATATTACGTCAAATTCGTGAGCAAATTATAGGAAAACAGTAATTTTGAGACATCAAATAATTTCAATATTAAGTTTTTTTTTGTTAAAAAAAATATGTTGAGATATTTTTTCTCACATAGTTGAAAAACCTTATCAATTAGTATTTAAAAAATGTTTTTTTTTTGTCTCCCATACCATGGTATGTATTTTTTTTAAAGCCAATATTTACCCAGTGATGAAATTCACCCATATCTAAATAAGATTTTTTTTATGCTTTTTTTCCAGATTTTAAGATAAAAAATAAAACGAAAAACTTTCAGCCAACAAAACCTCACATTTATTACCATAATATATACATACAATTTTGGTCGAACTGCTCAAGCGCATTACAAATACACTTACACTCTACTACACAAGTAAAACTTTTACTTACACTGGTTTTGCTCAAATCGACGACTAAACTTATGTTCTTGAGTGTACTAAAAATATTTTTGCTGGAGTAAAATCTAAAAAAAAAACTTTTTTTACCAAAACAATATATGTAGTACAATCAAAAACAAAAGTTTTGTGTAAATTTAAGTTTCGTATAAAAGAATAAAATATTTACTAAGCATTAATTGCTTGTATGTTGCTAATTATAAAACAATAGAAAATCAATTGTGTTATTCTGAACCTATCGCATTGTTTTTTTTTTTTGCAGGATATTTTTATTCTTTTATACGAAACTTAATACATGTAAGTTTATCTTACAATCATTCAATTAATCTCAATAATATTGTGAAAGGTGTCTAAATAAGTTCTACGGAATATTTTTAAAATTGCTATTTAATATTAAAATTAATGGTAAATAAAAATAATGGTTTGTGTACAGTGAAAAAATATAATTTAAAAACGAATCAAACTTGTGACATGATCAATACTTTTAAGAGGAATGTTACTAATTAAAATTGTTATTTTTTTTTCTAATTGTTCGGTAAGTAAGGTACTCAGTAGATTCGGAGTATTCCTAAGTGTTATGATTCTAAAAAAATTGGAAGACATGTAATAAATATTAGTAATTCAAAAACTTGAAAACAAAACAGAAATTGTTTAAAAAATCAGTACTATTAGACGAAACTAATAAAATGTATTTGTTGGCATAGGTATTCGTTAATCGAAAGCTGAGCATAAATGAAAAAAAAACTGAAAAATAATTTAAATCCTAAACCAAATCAATATATACATAATAAAAATACAGACACCACAATTAAACTATCGTAAATCAATAAAAATAATAATTTCCTAATAAATAATAATAATATAATCAATTCATACAAACTTTCGTTGACATACTGCACCACAGTTTCTTTCTATCATTTCATTATTCATGACATTGACGTGAAAAAAAATATTACCATAACTCGGAAAAGTCAGTTTTCGGAAAAAAAAATTATATCTCTACACTTTTGACTGCAACTGTACCAAAAATATTAATATACTTTCGTTAATATTTGGTATACAGTATTTAAGCAGTAACATTATTAATATTCTGTTATATTCGGAACAAAATATAAAAGTAGCAAGAAAATAAACTAATATTCACTAGATACCAATTTTTCTTTCACCAAATAACTTCTATCTGAAGAATATATTTGATGCTTTAACAGCTTTTGTATATATAGAAAGAAAATATATCAAACCGCCATTTTTATTCCTCAGATAGAAGTGAACTGATGATTGAAAAATCGGCTCCCAAAAGTGCAGTCTTGAATAAAATTCATTTACTTCAAAATTCTAGTATTTTTTTCTGTCAGAAACTGGCTATCTGAACCTGCTTTGATCTCACAAAAGAACCCAAACGTACATACATCGATTCTAAATAAAATACTGCATATATCTTTTTAAATTAATCATAACATTGGAAAGTGTAGGTAACAAAGAATACTAGGGCCCAAATTCACTGAAAACATAAAAGTCAGTTTTCTTAAAACAACTGTATACAAGCTGTTGATTTGCCCGAGTAATATTTTTTTGGAAATCCGTCAGTTTTACCAAGCCGTATTTAAACTCGGCGCGTGTTACTGGCCTTAAAACTGCACTTTGGTCTCACACAAAGCATACGCAACGGCCATTCATAAAATTGGGTTAATTCTGAACTAATATGAAATTACAATGACAAAAAAAGCAGCGCATATTAGATATTTCCCGTCTACCGTAATTCCAATCGACTATTTACATATTCTATGTCAACCTCCTGCAATATTGCACAGATGCAAATCAACACCTTGTATAGGTTCCGAAAGTTTTGAACAGTTGACAGCTGTCAATTTTAAAATTAAAATAGTATTTTATGTACTGAATGATATAACTGTCAATTGCACAAAACAGACTATACTATGTAGTATACTGTTTTCATGGTCAAGTTTCAATGAAAACAGTTGTTATAAGAAAAAACTGACGTTTATGCAGACGATGAAAATTGGTGTAATTCGACTATCTTTTATTTAGGTGTAGTCTTACTTCAATATCTAATCGAACTATCCATGGTTTTGAGATAAGAGATTAGAATTTGACATAATTTATATGACGCTAATAATCAAATTCTATCTCTATTCCCAAAATCGATGGATCGAATATTGGAAACAGCCGTTAGTCGATTTTATTTGTCGATAATAAGTCTAAAAAATAGCTCAGTGCTTTGATAAAGTGTATTATAATGAAATAAGTTCTATATCATATTAATATACATAATTGGAATAGAACTATAAATTGTGTAATATATTTTTAAACTTGGACTAATATAAGCATTTAAGCATAAATAGGGATTTCAACATTTCATTATTTTTTATCGATATAATAATGATAAGCCTTTTCATAAATATTTTTTAAAACATTGACATTATTACAATAGTTATTGTCAATATATATTACTCAAGTTTTTAAGGCTGTTTATCGATATAATTGATCGATACTTTGATAACGACTTTGTTTCTAGTTATATAAGCCAAGTTCATAGGATTATAATAGTCACTTATAAGCATAATAATTAAGCTAGATACGTTCTAAGCTAATATGTCTTTTAACAGAACTATTACAATACAGAAATATCGATATCAATACACTTCACTACAATTATCGACTAACATTCTTAATATCGATTCAAAACTCGCACAACTTAAAGACAGTCAATCTATCGATAATTTTAAAATTATACACTAAAAATTTATCGACATATCGATAACCGAATCAATAGATTATTGACGTCAGGTCAGCAAAACTATCGATTTTTATGTGTAACCGAAAATTCGAAACTTATTTCGCTCAATCTGCAGGTGGTACTACAATTATGGTACTTCCGCTATCCTTTCCAGAGTAAATTTCTGCTTTGTCTATGCTTCTCACGTATACTACCTCTTTGATAAAAAGTTCTGACTTCGAATCCCTTATATGTTCGTCGCCGTTCAGTTGGACTACTGAAACATGTTCTGATATTTGAAGGTTCTTATCCTTCATGACTGGAGATTCAGGTTTTATATAAACCGTTTGGGTTGATCTTACTTTTCGAAATCTCATGTCTTTCGGCAGAGTAGCAGTTTCTCTGGCTTCTAAACTGGGTGTAGCACTTCGTCGGTAACTAGAATTCAGACTTTTAGGTAACGTATTTGAATTCTCAGCTTTCATAGAGCTATCGGCTTTCACGAGACCTATATCGGCGAAGAATTTCTTGAATTTTTCTACGAAGGTCGGTGATTTGGCTCTGTTTAGGCTGTGGGACAGTCTTTCATTCGAATCATCTTTGGAGCTAACTTCGTCAATTCTCGCTGGGATATTCGAAGTGCTTTTGTGTTTTTCTAGAATATTCGATCGCCTCTTCCATTTTTCATCATCTTCATCATCTATGAAGGGTATATCTTGTAGATTATTCTCATTTCTCGTATCTACGGCTGCATCTTTTTTCGTTGGAGCATTAGTGTGAGCTTCTACGTATATTTGGGGGACACTGGTGCTCGTATTATCAGTTTGTATACCACTGTCAGCTAAGCTCCCATTAATATGGGAACTACCGGCTCCCGTGCTTAAGACTTTCGTCAGCTGATCAGATAGTGATTCCATTCTATCTTGGATCGATGTTCGGTAGACATTGTTCCCGTATGAAGTGCCTGGATCTCTCTGCAAGTTTGAGGTATCAAACTCTATGCGTCTAGGGAAGGGTCCTAGTCGATCCCTGTCGATTTTCAACCTGTCAGATAGGACTGACGGGTACTCGGTAGGGGGTTGGATGCTAGGATGCCTCTGATTCCACGTGGAGATAGTGGTGTCAGTAAAATCGCTCATACTCGATCTTATAGAAGACCTTGGCGATAGACGTGACTGCCTCAAGAGGTCAGGGTTGTAATCTTTTATCGGTCTGCCGATGTAGATACGTCCTGGATAAAAAACTTCGTGTCAATGCTTTTTTGGAAAATCTCTAACCTTGGACGTTTCGTTTATTTTTGGTACATTTCAGTTTATTTCGGTCCCCCGTCGGCAAACCATGCTTTGAACATTTCGATCACCAACACCGTTAGCACAAAAAACACATCACAATTTTTCGTCTGTACAACGTAAAAACGCGGTTTCAATAAAAAATAATCTACAAATATAAGGTAAAACGCAATAAGGACGGTCCACAAACAACGACAATTTGGATAACAAACACCGGAGGGAAAAGGGTGGGGGGGATAAAATAAACTGAAATGTATAATAATATAATAGGTACCAACATAAGTCGCATTCAATGTTAGGATAAGTTGGGGTTAAACTACTTTCAAAAAATAAAATCTATGGTTAATAGTGAAACTAAAATTAGTTCAGAAAAAAAATATCGAGCATTCCCATGAAGCGAGTTGACGTTTGAAAAACCATCTGCTCAGCCTTTTGCCAACTATGTTGGGGTCGGCTTCCAATCTAACCGGATTCAGCTGAGTACCAGTGTTTTACAAGGAGCGACTGCCTATCTGACCTCCTCAACCCAATTACCCGGGCAAATATGTAATTTAAAAATAACAAAACATATTTTATTTGAATACATTTATCTTTTTAAATTATCACACTATTTAAAAAATTGCCAAAAAAACGTCAACTCGCTTCAACCAGAAAAAAAAATACCACCATGAACGGCTAAACAATATGTGAGCAAGTTTACCTGGCGTGTCAATCTCTTCCTGCGGTCTAGCCGGCTTGGCGATGCTCTTTCTCTTTGACGGCGAGTGTTTCAGGGCTGGGGAAACCATTAAAAATGCATTAGGCTTATTAAAATAGCGGACTGTATATATGGAATATTACTGTGGGCATTATTATATAGAAAAAAATATTATGTACATCATCATCATCTCTCATATTGTAAAAATCACTATATATTTATTTAATTGTATATAGTTCTAAGGCAATGTTCATCAACAACAATAACGTCCGTTTTAAGAAAAACGGACGTTTACGTTGTCAGTGAACTAATGCCTTAGTCATTTTATTTTAACACTCAAATAATGTCCCGTGCAAAATTCATATAGGTAGGTCCTTTAAGTTAATATATTTGGACTTAATATTTCACATGGACGTTTGAAATATTATAAAAATATACACCACAATAATATTCCAAATAACTTACAAAACTCCAAATCAAAATAAAAACATCAGCTCACTAATTGAAAAGCTTTTTGTTTTAAAAAAAACAAAAAAATAAATAAACAACAGCGTGATCGCTTTAGTTTCGCAAAATAATTCATAAAATGTTTTCAAAAAGCATTCTAATACAGTGAAGAATTTTGTGAGAATATCCTTTGTTAGAAAGAGTTATAACATCTGAAAAAAAAGTAAGGAAAAAGAATCTTATTTTGAAAAAAAAAAATCTTAAAAACTTTTTTTCTCACATCAGATGTCACAACCCCAAAAAAGAAGAGAAAAAAAAACAAATTATAGAAAGAAAAATTGAAAATTTTCGAAAACCACAAAAAACAAAACGATTTCGAGACCATTTCGCATCATTCGTGAAAACAGACCAAAACAATAGAAAAAATAAAACTGCAAAAAGACATGTAAAATAAAAATGTTGAGAAAAATTAAAAAACAGACCATAGAAACGTGCTTTATAGCCGACACAAATATGGCGAAGCGAATCTTAGATCATTTTTACCGTCAAACTATAATCGACAATGTATATTTGCAGAATTCTTTAAGCTATCTATCCAAAGTTTTAAGTTTAGATATTGTTTAACATCACCTCCCGAACCTTGTCCCAACTATGTTGGGTTCGGCTTCCAGTCTAACCGGATGTAGCTGGGTACCAGTGTTTAAAAGGAGCGACTACCCATCTGACCTCCTCAACCCAGTTCTCCGGGCAACCCAATACCCCTTGGTCAGACTGTTGGTAAACTTGGTTTTTTAACATCTATATGATTATAATAAACATTGGGTAGTTAGGTACACCATCCCCGAGTAACACATGCTATATTTTATCCTGTTACGGGCAGTAGTTACCACGGCATACGGGTTAAACCGTTGTTTACAGGGAACTAATGTCAAAATTATATCTCTGACCACAAATCAACGGATATATAGATTATAAAAATCCACCGTACATTAAAATATAACCTAAAATCAATTAACACCACTGTATTGCAGTTATGTCAATTGATTTTAGCCTCTATCTCAATATACACAAAGTCTTTAACAATTTGACAGTAAAAACGCTCTCCACTTCACCACAATGCGTCGGCTTTCAGACGAAAATCTCGATAGAAACCACAGGAAAGGGTCTAACTACAGTCAGGGGGTTATGAATGAATGTGAGCTCGGTAGAGGGAGCCACTGGCGATGCCTGGGACTACTGTACAGGTATCACAACACAATTGCGCGGTAGTTGTCGTAAATATATGAAAAAAAAATAGTATATTTAATATATACTAATTTATTTTAGATCTAACGTGAGTTTAAGGCAATAATATTTGTCGATACTTGTATTTTTGTATGGCAAAGTTTAGTTCAGTTGGTGACCGCTAGAAGCGCTATATAATTTACATTAAAAAAAATTACCAAAGTCAGTATCGAGTATCGATAAATACTATTACTTTAATGTCACGCTAGACGCACTTTTCCAAACATCTTTTGTGAATTAGAAATATTTTTGTGGAATAAATTGACAAAAATTTGTCTCAACTTGAAACTTTTACAAATATTTTTTTCAAAATCATATTTACAACAACACCGCGCACTCAAAAAAATACTGGACACAATCCAAAAACATCGATATCGAGGGGTCATGAAATGGGAAACGGGGTCAACAGGGTCACAAGGTCACGTCTTCATGCTTCGGGACCCCCAAAACAAGTGGGACTTACTCAGACCTCCACGGACCCGCGCGTGAATCCGAAAACGGACAATTGTCGGGAAAGAAAATGGAAAAAAACACAGATATTATTTTTGGCTGGCAACATTATTCAAGGGCGTGCATGATCTCCGTTAAATCATCATGCTATTGCAATCCAATCATATTTTTAAAATAAAAAAATATATAATATTAAAATAATAGGGTAAAGTGTCTAAATACATGCCTGATTATATTTGCTTCGAACGAAAATTAATCGAAATAAAAACGAAATTATAATTTAGTTTTAAATAAAACCACGTTATTCAGCTAATTTCCTACTACATAGAGGTTTAGGTGTTGGTGTTTTATCCCCATATTACTAGAAAACAACCTATTTAATAAAACATAACTATGTACCACAAATTCATCTCTATATAAAGAAAAAAAAACCTACAAAACTTAAGCTTTCCTACAATTCTGATACTTCGAGAAATAATAAAAAAAAAAACTAGATACAAAAACCAATTTACATAATTAAGACTGGTGTGTTGTCTAGTACACATTTTAGTCACCAATTTATTAAAAACATGCTTTCATCTAAATAACACACATCGAATCTACTTATATCATTTTTATAATTCATTTTTTGGCCTAAAAAACTCGGTCTTTTAAAATTTTCTTGTCAAGTCTAATCTGCAAGAAAATCTTTCTATATGTAATTTGACACTAAACCTAATTTTTGGCAAAAAGTTCTAGCTCAGTAATTTCACTACTACAAAAGGTATATTTCCCTATAAATATTCAGTGCCGGATTTACCACGTATAACGACTTAGAAACCTAGGCAGAGGCCCTAGTACTACCCTGTAAGTAGTATCAAGTCTACAAAAGCTCCAAAAGTATCGTTTTTTTATTATATCGTATCGTTACTTAGGCACCATTTTGACCACTGTCTCACTTAGTGACAAGCGACGATGTGTTTGAAGACGCTTGCATGCCTACCAGTAGTCCTATTCAATCTTGATTTGAAGACTCTCAAGTTGCCGTTTTACATTTAAAGGGAGTTCACAAGTAGGGGTCTATAGTAGCCCACAATTAGGGCCTACAAGGGCCCACCAATGGGGCACACAGGGCCCTGCAAGTAAGACCTACAAAAGTCCGCAAAGTTAAGTCTACAGGGGCCTCCAAATAAGGCCCGTAAGGAGACCTGCTGGAGGTCCCTGCGGTAGCCGAACTGAGGTAGTTTAATGTCAATAATTTGACGCAACTGTATTTAAGACTTAAATCCGGCACTGCACATACCTACTAACACTACTTTAATCCCCCCATTTTCACACCAACACCGACCCCCCGTAACATTCAAACACACAGTATAACACTATACAGTAAACACAATATGTATGTAAGCCCTACGGTACCTATATACGAGGTGACTAGAGTTCTGAACTTGCGGTGATTCCCCTTGATCTCTGGTAGGTCCACTGATAGCAATATTAAATGTCATGTTATTATTTTAGTTACGGACGGACGCAGTGAGGGGATTTGGTCTTGTGTTTTTATGTACATAATTTTTAGTATTAGCTACTTAGAGAAAAAATACAATCTTTTTCTTTCGTGGCGATGACATGTCGCATATTGAGACTACACTATGTCAGCCCAATATGTCGCCACAGCGAGAGCAAGTCAAAAATACAATTATATTATTATTTGACAACAATGTTTTTTTACACGAAATAAGAATCCCTTTGAGAAATCGGTTTATTTATCTAATCGGTGTAAAAATACAGGGAAAATCAATTCATGTGAAAAAGTGATTATGTATTTCATTTAAATAACCACGAAATAATATCAATTTCATGCAATCATTTTTTTTCCTGTTTTGGACTGATAAGTTTATGTGATAAAATAATTCAATTTAATTGAATCAGTACCTGTCGTTCTAGTGGTACCTGATACCATCATATTTTTTTCAATTCTCACAAATATTTCAAGGGATAGTTAATAACAAAAGTATGTAGATTTTGTATGTATGAACGTCTAAAAAGACAAGACCAACTCCCTATAAGCAAAATCAAGGCTGCGTCACAGAAAAACAGAAGAATTTTGAAAAGGGGATTATTTCTTGCTCTGTTTTTAAAAACACATATCTTTGTAATATTTTAGTAATTTTGTTAACATACTTTCAAGACTCCTTTTACACAACCTGTAATATTATTTGAACAGATATTAAATGCAGTTTCGCCTCCGTCCCGGGTTTTCAGATTTTCAACATCTGACTACCGGTAACGGCTGCCAGAAAAGTTCAAATGACAGCCCAAATCCACCAATTTATCTTACTTTCCGAAACACGGTAGGAACTCGACATGATGGTGAAATGATGGTGAATGAAAGGTCACCCATCTACTTATCAACCGCATCAAGCGTTGCTTAACCTTATAATAGATCAGCCCGTGTGGGTGTAAAATACTCTCCGATTAACTATTTTACGAAAACAGGTTTTCCATGACGGAAAGTTCTCAGAATTTTCTAGTGCTTTTCAAAGCAGAATTTTTAAAAGCTTTTATTTATTAGTCGACCATAAAATATAGGAGTCTCAAAAGTATGTTAATTCTAACCGCCCCATATTATGGATTAGGCAACATACAGACGTTAAACACAATGTTAGCATTTAACTATAGATAGACCAAGAATACTATAAAAATTGGAACACGATGTATCAATAAAAAAACGCGTACAGTGCAGTCGGCTAGTAACTTTAAAAGGTAGTTTGGACGCTTTTGAAAAAAGACTAGCCTTTTGTATGTCTTTATATGTAAATCTATCTTTTATATGTAAGGGAATCGAACCCACTACATAAGACACCAGCATTTTAAATACATTAAACACAGTAAGTTTGTACCAATAAATTAACATTTCACAGATATTCGTGTCCAAATTTTATTAAATTTTTTTTTAAAAAAGGACCTTTATTCATTAGAAAGGCTAGATTGAAGATCAGTGGGCGATCTAAGGTTTTATATGAAGTAAGTTTTTGAGAATTATTTCTGTGGAAGAAACTACACTGCAACTGTTCCATTAAAATTATTATCTATGTGACTCAGCTTAAAGAAGTTAGTCAGCTATTTAAAAGCTATCTTGTTATTATATTTTGTCTTAATTATAAAATTGTTTACACCCACTTATCTCCAAAAAACCTTCAAAAACATATAATCTAAAACATTAGGATTGTCTATTCGGTAAAATCTAAAAGACAATAGCATGAAATTGAGCTTAACTAATGACAGGAATTTAAAAAGAAGACAAATACTTGAAATTATTTGAACTGGTAACCCTAAATTGTAGATGGCAACATTGAAATACCATAGAGTTAGAAACATTTTTGATTACAAAAGAGGTTTTAATGTAAAGCATAGAGTAATACTCACACGAAGGTATTTTCTTAAAGACAGTTTTAGCCATGAAATCTAAAAATCTCTGCGCGTAGAAACTCGGTCTGTGTACGGAAACTGTGTCCTGAAATTAGTAAAGTCACAATTATTTATATAAACAATACATACATAGATGCATATGTTTTTTATTATAGAAAAATTACCTAAATCACAGTATATTGCTGATTACACTAGTTTACAAAAAAATATTTTTTTTTTGTTCATGAAATGAAACCTATATTATTTAAGTAGGCTATGGACGGTTACTAAAAAATATTTTTTTATTTTTCGTAGCACGTCACAATTCGGAGATATCGATGATTTTTTTTTTATCTACCCGCAATTGTTTAAATTCGTTTATCGTTCTGTTTTGTTAACAACTGTGTGAATCAAAAGTCTCATTTTTATATAAAAATGACATCTAGAGTGTGTAAACTACATCCAGATCGATTTTGTTATGTTTGTGGGAAAATTGTTCAGTTAAATCGTGGTTTCCCTTTAACAAAACCATTGCAAGAAGCCTATTTACAATATTTTGGATTTCCGGTGTCAAATCAAGATAAAAATTGGGTTCCTCATGTGATTTGCACTAATTGCAGATTGGTCCTCAGCTCCTGGTATTCAGGTAAAAATAGATCACTGAAATTTGGTAAACCAATGATGAAAAATTTTACCAGAGCTTTGGATAAGTCCAAGCCTGCATTTCAATATCTCGGCTCTGTATTTACGAATCTTTCTGCGGCTAAATTAAAGGAAGATAAGAAGAAGATATTTGTGGGTCCTCAAATCAAGAGAATATTGGACGATACAAAATTCGAGGGCCTTTTAACCGATGTAGAAAAAGCAGCCTGGAACTCTTTCAAAAGTGTCGTTAAAAATTTTTTAGGCAATAAAAAAAGTGATAATTACAAAGAGATCGTTGAAAATTTATTGCATAATTATGAGCGTATGGGTGTAAATATGTCACTAAAAATTCATTTTTGCATTCCCAATTAGCTTTTTTTCCAGAAAATCTTGGTAGTGTGAGTGATGAACACGGTGAGCGATTTCACCAAGATTTAAAATTATTTGAGCAAAATTATCAAGGTTTTTGGGACGAAAACATGCTAGGGGACTATTGTTGGTCTGTTGTGAAAGATACAAATAAAAATATTTATAAAAAAAGAGCAAAAATTACCCATTTTTAACTGTCTATCGTTTATTTAGATGTGTTTTTTGTAAAAATCTTCTTAATAAATATTTCAAAAACCTGACGTGCTGGATTTTTTTAAATATTTTTTCCGAGATGTAGATACCCAAAGTAATGTAACCGTATGTATTCCATTTCATGAACAAAAGTCATGTAAACTAGTGTTATCTGTGGAAATCTCAAGTGATTTCATTATCATATGCCTAGCCTTCCTCCCAACAAAATTAAGTTGCCTTCCAGTGCGACTGGGCAACCCAATACTTCTCGGTGAGACTGGTGGTCTGCAGGTTGGCAGACTTTATGGCTTCTAACTCTAATGTTCAAATGCAACCCACAAATTAAAAGTGCCTTTCGAAACACGAAGAGCTCGTCTTGACATACATGGTCACCCATTAAAAAACCGACCGCTCCAAGCGTTACTTGACCCTATGATCAATATACCCCTTTGCTATTTCTCAGTTAAATGCCTACTCAAATGGACTATATAGAAGGAACCTGTAGTATGTGCTTACCCCATCATGTATCATGCTCTTCCAGGTATGCTCGAGTTTCTTCCGCAGCCGATACGACTGCAGGATGTCGATGATACCAAGAAACAGGAGGAGTCGCTCGCCGCGGGCGTTCCGTGCCGGAATACCGCCAGGACTGGAAGTAAATACATGGAATAATTATAGACTAGTTCATTAAAATAGGAATACTACTATTATATTCTGTCATTCGTGTACTATACACGGCACTGCACTAGTGTGCAAGCGAGGGACATTACAATAATAATCCTTTCTTTATTTAATGGACCAGGTTATACCATTATTTTCTTGCCTGTATCTCCATTTTAATATATCCCTTTCTATTTAGGGTTGTATGTAAAATGAGAAGCCTAAGACCCGTCTGTCACCAGGGTATATCCCATGAATCGTAATAGTATTATTTATCAAATCATCTAACATTTCATCAGTAAAATCTGGCAAACAGGTATAGTCATCATGTTAAAGTTCTTTGGCTAGGGTTAGAATTTGCCTATGTATAAGTGTTCCTACGTGTGTGTGTCATCTACAAAGCCTCTTCCAACAATATTCGCGTCTGATTCCTGCCTTCTCATCAGTTTCATCATCAGAGGTGTGGCTAACACGTCACAACTTTTACTCCAAGTATTTAAATTAAGTTATAAAAAAGACACTTCTATACTACTCACGGCACATCCTCTTCCTCATCTATCGGCTCGCTCTCGGCCTGGATGCTCTCCATCGCGGTAGAGTGCGCTACCAGGCGCTGTCGGTTTATCGACCTGCAACGAAGCGTTATGTTGGTATACTGGGTGAAATGGGGTGTTTGTATTGCACGAGTGGGGGTTAGGAAGGTGACACGTTAATTATTTCTGAAGAAAATAGGTGCCGTGGGATACAATGTGGTCTATGACAGTCGTAAATAAAGAAGATATTTTTGGTAAAAGAATAATTGCAAAATTCTTTCAGGGGACCCAGATAATCCCCTACGAAGTCAGAAATGCTTCATAATATTTGATAGGTCATCAAACACATAAGTGGATCTACCGTTCAGGATGCCACAGACTGAGGTTCAAAATTATAGTTCGGAAGAAATAACTAGATTTTTAGGAAATAAGTAATTTATAAGACTTTTAAATCCCGTAGAAGGTGAAAATGGCAAAAAGGAGGAATCCCACACACTGTGCTGTCATAAAAATTATATGGCATACGTGCAAGAGTAAAAAGGAGGGGAGATATAGGAACTTGTGCATACAAACAATTTCATTTGGATGTTAAGATTTGTTTTAATGAATTAGGTTTTATTAAATATTTATGAAATACAATATTTCGGAATTAGCATGTAGAACATAAATGATTTATAGGTATTAATAAATTAGAAAATAATAAAGTTTAAGTCGAAATATTGCCTTTCATCATTCCATACAAACCTTGAATGAACAATTGAACGAATTAATACATTCAGTAATTCAGTAACATGTAGTAGATGCATGCTTTTAAATTTCATACACATTCACTTTTTTGAGGACCCATAGCGACAAATAAAAAGTACATATAGATAATACATAATCACTCACATAGTTTTTAATACATTTTAAAATTTTATTATATACGTTTGCCAGCATTATCACACCGGCCCGTGGCGCCTACTTCCCGCATCCGGATAAAAAGTAGGAATAGCCTTTCTTGATAAAAAGGTAATTTTCAAATAGGTTCAGTTTTCCAGTAGTTTCTCAGATTAATTCCATCAAGCAAATAATTTATTTAACTTTATGATATTAGTATGAATTATAGTTTTTTCCCCATTCAATCACCATGGAACCTCAAACAAACCATGTTAGAACATGCATAATAATTACCAATAAATAGATACACAGTTAAATAGAGAGATAGTTCTGTCATCTGTTATTCCAGTTAAAATGCCTAACTATTAGATCACGAGACGTAGCGTGGTGCATTGATTATCAGTATACAGTTATTCAATTATTAGTTTTTTAAAATACTTGGAGACAAAACCCTTTTTCAGACAGAAACCGACTTCCCAAAATGGGGTGGTTCTTAATTCGGAAGTTTTCTGTACGTCAAACGAATTTTTTTTTAACCATATCAGTGTTCAACTAGTCGGCTAAATGACGTTTTGATGTATAATTGAGAGACGTTGTTCAGCTATAGGGCTAGCCATTTAATTCTTACGGCTTTTTCAACCAGTTGGCTGCGCCGTATAGGTAAGCGTGATTATCCATGTAATTAACATTCTATTTTCTGTCACAGCACATTGACAAGAAAAACATGTTTAGGAACTCTTTTTTAAGCATTTTGATATTTTCGTAAATTACACTTTTTATATTTTTTAAGGATGAGCACAACGTAATTTCATGCCCCATGCATCCCACACAGAGAAAGCAACCCAACCATAAACAATCAATAAAATAACCACCGACAATCAACCACCACAGATAAAAAATACCAAAAAATACACAAATAAAAATTATTTTTTTAGAAAATTAATAGTAATTAATTAATAAAAATTAACATTCAAAAAACACATAAAAACTGAATATTACTGTGTCCTCTTGACTTGCGCGGTGAAATCCTCCTTGCCTTCGGATCTGAAATATTGTTTTTTTAAAGAAATAAAATACCGCCACCGATATTGAAGAAAAATGAGTGCGAAATTTTGTACAAATAATAAGTTGGTGTAGTGCTAAAAAGAGATTTGTTTGGTGTTTAAAAATAAGTTTGCAAATATAAAATATAGAAAATCTTAAAAATTAATGTAGATCAGAGTAAATGACAGATTGGTAACATAACATACTTTCTTGGTAACATACTGTCTGACTTTGATTATAGCTACCCTATTATAAAACGTGGTCTTAAAACTCTAGTGCTAGGTTTAGTCCATTACTTTGTCCGGGACGATGGTACTAAAATGGGTATTATTTTAAGGCTGGAAACAGTGCTGACCGTACGTCTCGACTCTCGACCGAATCACATACAAAACACGCGCGTTCATAGACTTGCACAGTCGTCAGTCAGTTGCGACGGTCAGCGCTGACCGTCGGTCGAGCACTATTTCCAGCCTAAGACCACATTCATATGTTTTATTTCTCGACAGCCATACGTGTGGGTGAAACTCCCACATCCGAAAATGACACAGCCTATATAGTCTATGCTATTTAGACCCCACTTCATCATTTGAATATGGTGAAATATATATTGAAAACGGCCACTATATTATACATATTTTCTTATTTCGGCACGTAATTCAACAAAGATTCTCCATCCCTAACCTACGCCACATATAAAATAGATTCTCTTTAATGGCCATACCTCGTCCTATTAAGACCCTTCCTAGGTTCCCCCTCCGCATCATCACCGTCGCTCTGCCCTGAATCTGTGCGTTTCCTGGCTTCCGTCTTCTCGCGTTGAGCCTCGTCTAGATTGTGGATGCCGACTAGGAGGGAGTAGTCCATGATCTGGAAATGAGTGGGACGATTATTTAGTTTTGTAGGTAGATTTCGGAAGCGGTTTCAGTCGAGGGAACTCCTTCGTGCAGCTGTATAAAAACTTTTTATAAGCCTTCCTCAATCCTAAATGGGTTATCTAAGACTGAAAGAATTTTCCAAATGGAACCGAAATACAATCGACAGTTCGTGAAATTAGCAACATCAAAAAAAACTTTTGAGCTTCATAATATCAGTATAGTTAGTCCAGAGGTAACTGTTTTCGGGATCCGAATATACGGTAGCCTATCTATGTTCTCTTAGCTATGTGCCAATGAAAGTCATGTGAAAATCGGTACAACCGTTTCCGAGATTCAGGAGGAAATAAACAGAACACTTTTCAATAACCGTACATACTTTTAAGAATAAGAATCTTTATATAATAGTATGCAAAAGTTGTATTTGTAGTGTAGTTTGTTGATACTAAAAATGCAGAATGCCATTTCAGTTCGAACCGGGGATCGAACCCAGAACCCACTGCACTGCAGTCGCGCTTGCATTCCTTCTCTGTTCGTGTCTCATTCCTTGTCTACACATGAAGAGACCAAAATAAGCTTACTTATCCATAGTACATACCTTAAAACTCTCAAGCACCCGACAGTCTCGCTGCATGGTCTTGATCAGCGCGTTGTATGTATCAGCTTCTAAGAACAGACCCTCGGGATGATGCTCCATGAAATCCAGGTCTTTGTATGTGGGCGATGTCTTTTGACGTTCACCTTTGTTCGCCTGGGAAAAGGAAATTTTTATATTGCTGTAGTATTTTAATGCCGAATGGAATATGAACGCAGAGTAAGGAAAGATGAGCGTAAATGCCGTGAGGCAGGCAGATCCCACGCATTCATGTAAGTCAAATACGTATGATAACCAAAACAACCCGTTAGAGTGAATTAACGAGGCGTTCGGGTTATTTAACACATCTGTCGTAAAATGGTTTTAGAAAAAAATACCGGGTTCCAAAGAAGGCGTAGCGTTCTTTGATCCCAGAACACACCATTTTGGCAACGCTTAAAGTGAAGGAAAACTTGAGGAAAGAACTTAAAATGGTCAATCCGCCTTGCACACTTGATTAACTCTCATTCCTTCTCTATATGAGAAAGAAGATGCAAAGCATACCCCCCTGCAGTGGGACAATAAAAAGACTTATGCTTATGTATTGTAGAACTACTTCAAAATACAACATACCTTCCTCTTATACGTAGAGCCTTTCAGATCGTATTTCTGATGCAGTTTAATGGACGATGGCAGCAAATTATTCATGGCAACCAGTCTGACGTTTTTACTGTTACACTGGTAGCAGTATAAACCGAAGAATTTTGGTAATAATGTACGTGGGTTCTGGAATGAGCAAAGAAATTGAATTAGACATTCATCATTCATATGATGCGGACTTTTAAAAAAATATAATAATAATTGCGTCACAGCGTCAATCCTCGAAGGAGATCAGCCAGCTGCGCAGGACATATTATAGTGCACAAGCATTTGGGCAGACACAGGTGCCCTGATCTCATAGACCGGTCGAGACCAGAGAGAGATCAGTGTTTTTGACCCAACCTGGGATTCAAACACGAGACACTGTCAAATTCAATAGTTCTAATCAGCTTATTTATTTGCAATTTGTATAGAAATGCACCCTATAACGTCATACATTTTAAAGCATATTAAGTGAAAAATTCATACTTATAAACAGTTTTTCCATCACAACAATAAATAAAAATGAAATTATTTTGGGATTATAAAGGACATCATTTTTAATCTTATTGAATACCCTATAGCTGCAAACATTAGAAAAATGACACGAACCTGATCGAGATTCAAGTAGTATCCAGGCAGCAGTTTCTGCAGAAACTCCCCCTCCTTATGCTGTACAGTTTTGATGATGAACTCGTCATCATTGGTGAGGTAGAAGATGCTGCCCGAGGCGCCAGGGTTGCTGAGCTCGCGCAGCGGGGCGCTACACATCGACATCTGGTAGAAATTCATTAACATAATATGCTTTGGAGTGGAGACATTGTTTGATGAGCACGCCTATATGGTCTGATGTTCTTTGTGTGATAGTAGTCTTTTGAGATTTTTGTCAGACTCCCCCAAAGTAATTTCTCGTCGTCTAGACCGTAAAAGACCTTTTTCGCAAGGTACCCTACCCTATATATCTTCAATACACTGTTACCTTCATTTTTAAGTAGAAAATGGAACATTTTAGATATAAACCGCATATTAACATTTTTGACAGCTAATCCAAGATGGCCGCCGTGGTAAGATTTTAAACTACTTTAATAACTCTGGAGTTTGTACCATAAGCTTATAAACAAGTTCTTTTCCTATATGTAATATTGAATACTATGTACACATAAGGTGTACAGTTTTGATGATGAACTCGTCATCATTGGTGAGGTAGAAGATGCTGCCCGAGGCGCCAGGGTTGCTGAGCTCGCGCAGCGGGGCGCTACACATCGACATCTGGTAGAAATTCATTAACATAATATGCTTTGGAGTGGAGACATTGTTTGGTAAGCTCGCCGAAGTGTTTTCGATGTTCTTTGTGTGATAGTAGTCTTTTGAGATTTTTATCAGACTTCCCAAAAGTGCTTTTTTTTTTGTTGTCGACACGTTTTGTACATTATTTTGTGGTACTCCCTATGAATAACATGACTATTAAAGATCTTTTTCTGAATAATATAAGCGTCCTACTATACACTGTTCCCTATTTTACACCCAATACATACATACACTGTTAGGTATATAGGCAATGGAATGGTGTATTCCTTTTGATATATTTGTCCGACTTCAAAAAAGGTTATAAAAACGGTTTGTTTATAGACACGATTTGCCCTATGTGGTACTCCATATGAGTAACTTGACATGACTGTTATAAATCATTATTTTTGGGAAAGATAATGAAATAGTTTTGTAATCGAAATTGGCCATCTTGTTAGGAATTTATGTAACTTTATTAACAGCGGAGTAGCATGAAGAAATATATCCCGAGCAACCCTGAATGTTATACTATATGGTCATAACACATGTTTTTTTTACTGTGTGTATATTTAATACTATGTATAAAGTATGTATTAAAAAACATCACCTTCCTAACAGTAGCAGAATATTTTGTTTTTAGTGTATTAATGTATTTTTGTTTAAATATAAAATAAACTAGCTTATCTTACATATTATCTAGCTTATCATTCAGTGAAATATAAAAAATCTAGGTGCAATCATGCAACATTTAGAAAACAAAAATGGCTACGTGATTTTTGGGAATTTCGAAAATATTTTGGGTGTCTAAAACAGGGTGGGTATCATATCTACTTTTAGACTGCGGGGTGCGAGTCAAGCATTCTAAATGTGTTACCTTCCAAATCTAAAGATATAATCAGAATTCATGATCTTGATGTAATTCTGTTTTTGTTTTTCCGCCGTGCTTTAGAAGGCATGTTAAATTAGTGGGTCTCGGCTGTCATTTGAACATCTTTGGCAGTCGTTACTGGTTATCAAAAACGAGAACGTCTGACAACCAGTTTATTCGCCCAAGTAACAGGCTTGAAGAGGTCAGATAGGTAGTCGCTCCATGTAAACATTTTTTTCTATAGGAATTCTGTGGGTTGTCTTCTATATACCTATGGTGCTGCACCCCGCAGCCTATATATAGGAGCCTCGTCTTTGCTAAGTGACAAATGTCCTGCGAATCTCGTCATGGTATGCAATGCCATTTTCCCACAAAAAAGTAACACTAAAGAAGTCTCAAGTCAAATAACTTTGTCACTCTAGCATCACTATTTGATGCCTCATGCATGTACCTTAGTATTTTGTCCATAGAATTTGATAGTTGCGCGTACGCAATCTCCAATAGCCGGGACAAACTTATTTGACATGAGCTGTACAATTTACCTTTTTGAGTATTCAGTAAAGAAGTACCTATATACTTTAATCAATCACTCAACCAATGGCCGTTTCATATTAGTCTGATTACAGGACAAATGCCATAAAAACAGAGCTCCAAAACTACCACACAAGAACATCTAAAAAAAAGCGTTCCAATCTATGCAATACAGAGGTCTTACTAGGAAATCATCGGGCTGAACTTCGAACAGGTCCCGAAAGTATCGGAACGCTATCGGGGCGTAAGACTTAAACTTGAACTCTGAGTAATGATGCGCTGGTGTGTGGTTCGAGCCCTCGTGAGGGAAGTTGGTCGTTTCCACGGTCATGAAGTCTTGCATGAGGAGATCTCGCTCCGGTTTGGAAGCTAGCCCGCCGATTGCATGCTGGATTCCTGTGGAAGAAGATAGGTTTCATATTAGAAAAGAGTAAAAGTAAGTACTTATAGATTGCGTCTCTTATGTCTACGAATACGTCAAATTGAAATATGAAATTGTAATTGAAAAATGCTTTTATAGTGTACATGAGTTTTTAGAGTATAAATTGTAGGTTTTGGAAAATTACATGTTTAACTTAATTTATTTTGTTATGATTATGACGTTTACCTTTTTTCTTTTGTTTTCTTTTTTTTACATTATATTGACATTATGGATGCTTAATGACTGAATGAAATTAAATGGAAATTAATAAAATATGTAGGTAACTAATATTTGCACGCCGAAATTACAGGCAGAATAAGAGAACCATTGTCAACAATTTACCAACCTTCTGTACCTTATTTGAGCAAATAAATGATTTTGATTTTTTTGATTTTGATTTTGAATACGTCAGGATCTGCTGAAAGAAAATTACTATCTTGACCAGAAGTCATAGAAAAAAAAGTTCTCGGAACGCTGATGGTAAACTTAGACATTTTTTTAATTCGATTAAAAAAAGATCTTAAAGTATACAGAAATAGGCAACTTTTTTATTCAAGTGCTTCGTATCATCTAGTTTTGTATGCAATTATAATTATTAGACCTCAAAGGCACATAAACATCTATAGTGAATTAAAATCTTAATTATATTCAAACATACATAACCAAGGCTAAGTTCTAAGACTTAGGCCCAAGTCCATCGAGAACATAAACGTCAGTTTTCTCAAAACCACTGTTTACTATGAATTTTCACGTAAAACAATGTTCGTAGGAGCATTGGGTTGCCCAGGTAACCCTAAATTGAGGAGATCGATAGGCAGTCGCTCCTTGTAAAGCACTGGTACTCAGCTGCATCCCGTTAGATTGGAAGCCGACCCCAACATAGTTGTTACAACGTTAGGCAGATGATGAATTCTCAAAGTAAACAGTTGTTTTGAGAAAAACAGACGTTTATAGTGTCGGTGAACTTGGGCGTTACTCTTTGACCGAAGTCGCTAATGAGTTAGCATCGTTATAAGGTAATTATATTGTCAGCTATTACATATAGCTGTTTGTACTTTACGTCAGTAAGAATAAACAGTTTTTTCTTTGAATAGTAGTTTTTCTTGCGGATGTTAGATCCGATGGATGGTCTTTTGTTAGAGTCCAAGTGTTACTGGGTTTTTCCATTTTGGCATATCTCTGTGGCAGTCAAAATGTATAGTATGTTTAGTTAGAACTGTTAGGGACAGGTCAATATGGCAATAGGCGTACAACTTGAGACGAGGTTAAGAGGATAACCCAGGATATGCCTCCACCCGCAGCATTATAGCGTAATCGAACCAGCACACTTATACTTGAGAAGCTGTCTCTTTAACTGTTATGCCACTACAACTATCATACACTCCCTTATTAGTGGTTCAACCTCGTCCCAAGGGAATTACTCGCCACACACGAATATAAAGTTCTTTCTGAGGGTCAAGACTGTGAATGAAAGTCACACAGACAGACAAAGTTAGTTAATCATTTATTATAATGGTAAGGAATTGCATAATGTCTTTATTTATTTGACCCTATGGGTCGGTTCATATCTGACGGAAAATGCGTCGAGCGTATCGTAAATGTATGATCGACGCACTAACGCATCATCGGTTATGTGTGAATGATTGAATGTTTTACCGTATATTTGTCAGTTCTGGCGTTACGCGACCGATAATACGCGACGCATATTCCGTTAGATATGAACCGACCCTATAGGGTAACCTCTGAAATAAAGCACACAGACCACAGACCCCAAAGAAACAGCTGTAATAATTATTTATAAATACCATTAAAAAACATCAAGACGTCGATAATACCCAAATTGATGTGATGTAAAATATTCAGGTTAAGACGCACACCGCGAGGGCACACAAGTACTTCTGCGTTAAAATAACTCGGGCCCTTTCAAGTGCCGATCGAAGAGAATGTAAAATTTAAGATCTTTTATAGATCATATTTTGGGCATCATATCTACTCTTCTAGAAGAAGAAGTTTACTTATCTATACTAATATTATGATGATGAAGAGTTTGTTTATTTGAACACGCTAATCTCGGAATCTACTGCACTGATTTGTTTCTTTCGTATATTGAGGCAGGCTTATAGGCTATGTATCGTGGGAACTGCTTCCCACATCCGAAAATAACCCAAAAAATCTTTTTTCCTGTGTATATTTTAGCCATATTACTGACAATTTTCATCAAAATACCATCGGCAGTTTTTGTATGAAAGAATAACAATTATCCCACATAGAAACCACCTTTTTAAAACCACAAGGTTTATAAAGTGTGGTAAGTGATGTGATGACTAATATTATTGCTGTTTTATAATTTAAAACTTTTCCTCTATACCCAGTCATTGCTCTCTACTCTGTACCTCATGATTTATCTATCACCAACAGCAAGAGGAAAACCTACAAAAGCGGTTAATTAAGATGAAGGATCCAGTTTTGAGGGCAAAAAAGTAACTGCTATGCTAAGAAGATCAAAGTTCGGATACAACAAGAAATAAATATTTGGAAAACATGGGTATTTTGAAAAAAAAAAACTGACCAGGTGCTAGTCAGAATAGCGTACCAATGTTTCAATTCAAAGCATCCTTGCTATTATAAATTATTTATAAATGTGATAGTAACTCTGTCTTCCAATGCAATACTATTGAACAGATCGAAATGAAGTTTGGTATACTGGTAGTATAAAGCCTGAAAAAGGACATGGGCTATTTTTTATACGGGTACTGGAAGCAGTTCTCCCAGGGCGAGAGTAGAACAGCTAGTACCAATATATTCTTCTACGGGTGAAATAGGTATACAAAATACCGCATGACAAGGTCCTACAGAACAGTATTTCTATAGCCTGATGCAACCTTGTCACAGCGCGGCATCACGGCCTTGGATTTATATCAACTTCCTATGCACCAGAGGAAGCGGTCTCGTTGGTATTTTTTCCTCCATTTCTTACAATTCGTGTGTTTTGTGTAGGACTGAACAATGATTTCAGCATTTAGTACAGATATTGAATACTATTTACTCTGTTATTAGAAATAGTAATAAATTAGTTTTCGCTAGAGAGTTCACTATCGAGTAGGACCTACTTGAAACTCAAACTCAAAATATTTATTTGCATTTCTTCGGGCACCCAGACAAAAACTAATCTGTAAGACCTGTTAAATCTGTTAAGACTATTTATCGGGGAGTCTTGATAAATGGTCTTAATGTGGGAGTTGTTTTCAAATCAGACCAGAAGTTCTTTAGTTTAGCGCATTCGAGCAAGCCAAAAAACTTTTCAGCACCATACTATTAGTCAGTACTACCTCTATAGAGACGGATTTTCTACGGATTTATTTCAACTGAGTATAATAAAACAATAATTGGTTTATTGTAATTACAACAATACTCGTGGATCACGTGATTCAATATTTTTTATTCTATTATCCTGTAATGTATATGTGTTGGGGTCGGCTTCCAGAATTATCTGCAATTATGTACTGCAAATTATATAAAAATGTGCTCCGTAGCGACTTTATCTTTATCCTTGACAAACTCAAAAACTACTGAACACATTTGCAAGCGGTGTCCGCCAGTAGGTAGACAAATTTATGAGGAAAATTATACTACATATACCTAGTGAAAGGTCATTGACACGCATCACAAAACCTTAGAAATCACAATTGCTTAAGACTCTTATGCATGGGGGTACTATCACAAAGATGGATTAGAAGAGGGACTAAAGGGATTTTGACAAACCCCAACGGGATAAAAAGGGGTGACAAAGTTTGGGAACGAAATCGAGGGCAAAAGTTAGTAGTTAATTTAAAACCATGGTAAGGAATATAGAAACAGGGCAGAAAGGCGAAGATGGTAAGCCGAAGTGGATCGGTACTCCTCAGAAAGTTAAACCACACCTTAAACGACCATTCCTTAAAAACAAAAGAGTTAATAGATTGTTCTAAACATCTTACCGCATACTATATCATGCATCAGCATTTTGGCATCCATTTTAGAGCACTACACCAACACATCCATATAAAAACAGTGCCTTTGAGGGCACGTGTCGCCGGCGTCCCCGAATGCTACTCAGCAGCAGTCGTTGTTACAATTCCACGTCAGAGGCCGTCAGGCGGAGTTGAGGAAACTCTGACACTAGGGCTTGTTAGGTGATTAAACCTGCAGCTCACTCGATAAGAAGGAGACCAAATACGCACTTTAAAAACACCACTTTTTTCACTTAAAAACGCCACACTTGGTACAAGTCACAGTTTATACTAAAATAATATCCTTAAATGTAGTTTTTGCTGGTTTTCCTCATGAAATAATTAATAATAAGTTGGGAATTCATGTCCTCCTATTATGGCGTATAGTTAGTGACTGAGTATAATATCGTTTTTGACGGGAAACAGGTCCATATCAGTTATATGCTTTGTATGTATTTACAATGTTTTGTGGCTTTGGACAGTTAGTCATTTAGGGATGTCAAGTTAAATAATTATTTTATTTCTAAAGTGGTTTTAATTAATTCTTTGGTCTTGTAAAAGCCCTGTACTGCGGTAAACCCTAAATGCGAGATCGTACCACCGGCGTGACGCAAAGAAATTACAAAAGAATTTAAAGTTACAATTATTATCAAATTACTTTGCCGATGTGAATTTGGTTACAAGTTACTTCAGGATTGTCTTATTCTACGAAAAAAATACTACTATGCTTACGCAAGGCATAAAAAGGTCACTTTAGAGAGCTTAGTTACTGTACTTTATTAATGTCAAACTTAACCAGTTTGCGCCCTTAACCCAGCAACCCTTAATTCGTATAAAAGGAAATAATAACCAATAGGTTATTTTGCAATGTTATATGTATTATCAAACAAATATGTGCCATTACAGTACCTAAAAACGTCTATATTCAGTGTCCTTGACGTTGAAATAAACATGGTGATAATTGAGTAGTTATTTTTTGGCTATAAATAAACAATAACTGTAAAAGCTACCAGTGTGCATTCTACATACATGTTTCTTCTGGTCTACTCGCTCTAGCAAACAGTAACAAATTACGTGCGAACATTTCTAAAATGTCCGCGAAACTGCAACCTTTGTGCACGAACACATGCTAGCTGTGGACTCGCGCGATGCGTGCAGATTTTTTGTTAAAGAACTAATGTGGGCAAACAAATTTTGAGACATATAGATAGATATATTCTTTATTATGAACACCAATACATATAAAAAAAAGTTGAGCTGACAACAGGCGATCTTATCACTAAACGCGATCTTTCACAGACAACCTTTGGATGGATTGAGACGTAAGGAAATAACCATACAGCAACAGCTGCATAAGAGACTTTGATCTCCAATCTTAGGCAGATCTTACCTACTTATTTCTTTAGCCAGACTTCTTTAATCGTTTTTATGACTCATACGGACTTCCCCGACCGATGAAGCACGATTAAAAAACTCATAACAAAACGATAGTTAATAATAACACAAACAGATAAAGATTTTCCTTTTAACAAAAATATAACTTGCTCTCTATGAAGTAAATGTTTGATATAGGTATATTTATATAGCTAATCTGTGTTACATTTCTGCCTAACTTTTTGATGACATGATTCATCTATTTACATGATGTTTTATTATGAAGCTAAAATCATTTGATTGGTTGACGCGCTTATCTCAGAAACCATTTGCCCAATTTGAAATAAAAAACATTGTTAGATATCCCATTTACCGAGGAAAGTCATAGGATCCTTTTAACCGGGTGCACAGAGTAGTTGCCTCGGCACACAGATGGAACCGCTATCAGATTCTAGTTAATAGCCTAACGGTGTCTTCTCGAGGAGAAAATCCTCCAAATGTTTTTATTTCAAATGGGCCTTTGCAAACTCATAGAGCCGGGGCAAGAAACTCCATACATCTATGTGTACCCTTTTTTGGGAAGTCGGTCATAAACAACCGACAATTCAACTCTAGAAATCATAAAGCTGCATTAAATACTTCTAAATGCAGCCAACACCAGCCATTTAATTCAAAACAATGGCCACAATCGATCACAATGACAATCGGAAACGGAAATATCGATAATCATCTCGCGAATTTTAGCTCCAAAACGATCACGTGGCGATCTGACTCAGAGTATTATCGGGAAAGACATTTATTGAGTCATTGAGTCACTGGTTGCATCGAGAATAAAACAAAAAACCGGCCAAGTGCGAGTCGGAATCGCGTACGAAGGGTTCCGTACCATTATTTAGAAACGAAGCAAAAAAATCACATTTGTTGTATGGTGGCCCCCTAAAATATTTATTTAATTCTAGTTTTCAATATTTGTTGTTATAGCGGCAACATAAATACATAATCTGTGAAAATTTCAACTCTCTAACTATCACGGTTCATGAAATACAGCCTGGTGACAGTCGGACGGACAGACGGACAGAGGAGCAGAAACAATAGGGTCCCGTTTTACCCTTTGGGTACGGAACCCTAAAAACTTCGTGAATGGTGACTGAGTTTACGAAGAATAAATTCTGAGGTCCTTACGTCATACCATACTGGTTTTGGTATGATATTATGAGATAAAAGTTTTTCGATTTGGTGTTGTTTACTGGTAAACTTCAGCTAGACAAATAACGCGAATATTTCATACTGGATTGATTAATGGAGTCCAGGAAGATATTCGGGTTCGGCTGCTCTCATATAAGGAGATCGATGGGACGGGAATCCATCACCACCGGAGCGAGAATGAGCAGGACCAACATTAAAATGCTCTATGAGGTATGGGTGTATCAATCCTTGCTTCTAAATAGCAAAAACTGTTGAGAACGTTTCACCTGATCCAAATCTTCAATGCAAGGACCAGATGCGTTGCAATCACGTACATATCACAATTCTGCATAACCTTCATAATAAAAATAAAGGGATCAGTTTTCTTAGGTTCAATAGCTTTGCGGTCAGTCGTGAACGAAAGGGGATACCTATTTTACATAGATACAATTAACTGTAAGTCAGCCAATTGACCGTCATATTTCTGAGAATTGTTTGACACAGGTTTTCTGGGTACCTATACCATTTCCCTCGACGTTTTTCTCATGGGTTTGCCATAAACGCATGCCTAATTTAACATCCGCTTAGCCTTTTCCCAACTATGTTGGGGTTGGCTTCCAGTCTAACCAGATGCAGCTGAGTAACAGTGTGCCACATGGAGTGACTATCTGATCTCCTCAACCCAGTCACTAAGGTTGGACTGGTTGCCAAACTATCTGTTAAAATGACAGTCAAGACCAACAATTTAGTGTCTTCCAAAACACGGAGGAACTCGTCATGATGAGAAGGTGATTAAAACATACAAATTACTTAACTGGTCACAAGGAAAGGTCACCAGGTGCCATTGCATCAAAACATATGACGTCAAAGATTGGCAAATTGTAGCCGCTATCTGTGAAATTGCTTGCAAAATCCGATCGATTTTTTTGTGAAATGCATTCACAGGTGTCAATTAGTGTAATGCGAATTATAAATATCAAGGTTGGGTAATGTGGTAGGTACGGTTTGGGGAAGGCCTATGTCCAAATACTGAAACAAAAGCAAATCTCCCCAGCTTGGGAGAGGCCTTTGTCCAGCAGTGGACGTTTTTAGGCTGTAAAGACGACAACTATTTATCAGTTTTTCTTTATAATGAGCAGCTAAATGAACTAATACAAACCACGATGACAAAACCATTCGAAACCAATTACAAGCAACTAAAGCGATGACATTTTTTTTTGCAAAATTTCTTCTTTCTAGGAATCTTCTTAGGAAGTAGATTTTTGAAATCTCGGTATTGACCCAGAGATTAATACACAAGAAAGTTACAGAAGAATTTTGATAAAAATTAAGAGAAGGAGTTATCTGGAAGTTTTATCACAATTTAAGTTTGCTTACGTTATCAACAACAAAAAACTGATATGGTCTACTGTTGTGTATGTTGTCCATAAGAGTAGATATGGTTCATTGACGTATATTATGACACACATAACACAAGCGTGACGTAGACCAATAGTTTGGTTATCATTAACGTGTGTAATAGTGTTAAAAATACCAGCAATAATAATTAGTCTTCAATATTCTGTGTTTGACATATGAGGGAGCTTCAGAGTTACTGACTAATACCCAACTTTTTCCTTCTGGAGCCTGGAGCCCTTTGTGTACCAGGGCCGCGGTAACTTTCGCGAACAATCCCGCAGCCCCGAAAGTCTAGATAGATATAGGTATCCCTAACTTGCCAAAATAATTCAAATCAACCAGTACAGTCTTTATTTGTATTAAAACTTCGACTATCGTAAACAGACGAACAATATTCTTAAATTAATAATAATAAAAAATACATATCCATTTACATTATACCCAAACCTAAATTACATGCACTTTCATAAACAATCCGTTTTCGAGGAATCTATGCGAAAAATATTAACAACAGTATTTACTCAGCTAATATTCATAGATGTTACGTCAATAAATAATCAACGAACATATGTACAAATGACTAATGCATTGTATTTGTTTATATACAAATTGTGAATCATTCAATACCTATGTATGTATGTACTATCAACCAATGACATGTATGACCCACTTTATCTCAAAAACTGTTTGAAACTGCCAAAACAATAAAGACTTCCTTTACAGTGCTTGCTGAATTTCAAACTTATTTTATTTGACTGTCTCTGTTGACTGTTGTGAGGAAGGTGATGATTATGAACGTGGACGATATAGTGGAAAAGGAAGACCAAAGAAACGATAGATTGATTGTGTGAAAGTAGATATGGTAAGAAAGAATGTTACTTGTGAGATGACGGCAGATAGAAGACTATGGAAGGAGAAAACATGCTGCGCCGACCCCAAATAAAATTGAGATAAGGGCAGGAGGATGATGATGATGATGTATTTGATTGTCTCTACCAAAACTTGTTTAAAGAGGGTCTTGAATATCATTGGTTAATAGTACGTCCACATAGAGTAAGTTATTTTAAAATCCTATGCAACATTAAGCGAGATTATTGCTATTTATCGGGCAATGTTCCAAAATATTTGCCAATTGCACACGCCTCCCGGGGGAACAACTTCCCATAACAGGATAAATTAGAGCCTTATGACACTCACAAATAATGTGGCTTATAGCTTATATTATAAAGCTGAAGAGTTTGTTTCAACGCGAATCCTCAGGGACCACAAAACCGATTTGTAAAATTATTTCAATGTTAGATACACATCCCATTCATCGAGGTCTACTATAGGCAACCTCTTATCCAGGGGCAAACGGACGTTTACTGGATAAGTACCAGTGCACCTACCTGACTTAAAATCGAACTCTCGTACTTAAGAGTCAGATATATTTGCCACCAGGACAACACCTTTTGAACTATAACCTAAAGCAACAAATATATTCTTGAGGTAGGTAAAAACGAAAGACTCTATAAATAAACGTATGTAAATACGGCACACTTCCTAGTAGTTCCTAGGCAGTGTTTAGTTTATATAGCTAGGCATTATAAATGCCCGCCTGACAGGCATACACAATGAGGTTCCGACGGCCATTATTTAGTAGGTAATTATATTATTACTGCTGTATTCTATGACTTCATAATATGTTAAATGCTGGTCCCTACTGTCAGTGAGCATCTTTGGCAGTCCTTACGGGGGAGTCAGAAGCCAGTCAGTCTGACAACCAGTCTTATGTAGGTATATTGGGTTACCCGGGTAACTGGGTTGAGGAGGTAGGTAGATAGGTAATCGCTACTTGTAAAACACTAGTACTCAGCTGCATCTGGTTAGACTGGAAGCCGACCCCAACATAGTTGGGAAAAGGCTCGGGAGATGATGATTTGTTAAATGCTGGTCCCGGCTGTTATTGAGCATCTTTGGCAACCGTTACAGGTAGTCAGAAGCCAGTAAGTCTGACAGCCAGTCTTACCTATCCTGTTTTAGCAGTCACATGCCCATGTATCAATGTCTACTGCTGGGGAGTTTGTTGCGCCACTTCTTCTTTCCAGCAAAAACACATAGTAAGTGGTGAAGGGTGGTCGTTTTCGGGGACTGTCACTCGTAATTTTGGACGTCCAAAAAATGCTGTTTTGCAGCCAAGTTTGCGTTTTAAGTTCTATGAAAAATAACCATTGTCGTTTTTACAACACTTTGACTGGATATGACACGAACAGGTTAAAGTATAAAGTGCGCTTATCCGACAATTAAATCGACCTTGTGCAACAGACAAACCGCACACAATATTACGATTCGGGTTAGTGAGGACATGGAGCTAACATTGCTGGATACGGCATAAGTACATATTTTTTAGATAGCCGAATGAGAGAATGTCGTGGTAGCCTAGTGGGTAAAGAACGATCCTCTCAAACATGTGAGTGCGTACCCGGATAAAATATAGCCATGTACCTTCCCAACAGTGAAAGAATTTTTCAAATCGGTTCGGTACTTTCGGAGCCAATTGGGTCCAGACGACAGAACATCAACCTACCTAAATCTGTCATTTTTCTCAACAGATTTTCAACCTTATCGCAATAGTGGAAGGTTAATTAGATTGGTAAAATTTTACAGATCTGGGAAGGTTGAGCTGCTGGCGTCTATACCAGCTGTGAAATAGCACAAATTATAGACCAACACACTCCTAATAATAGCATTCCAAATAGTGCTCTAATAAATGCTTGGAAATCCGTCAAGTAGTTTTACAGTTTTTACTAAAAGGATACAACGAAGTTCTCCGCCGCTTCGGCTTTGACTAGTAGAGGGGTTCATAAAGGTTTATGTAATACCAGCTTCCGCCCGCGGCTTCGCCCGCGTAGTGTTTGGTTATATCGCGTTTCCAAGAAAATTCTTCAAAGTCCGGGATAAAAACTATCCTATGTTCTTTCTCAAGGTCAACTCTATAGCTGTTTCCCCACTGTTTCGATCACTTCTCAAGTATACTACTTCGCGCACCTGGGAAGCGTGAGTCAGACAAGACTATCGGATTATCTTCCAATACGATCATGATAATATTATCTTGATAGTATTTTAAGATTATACTATGAGTAGGTACTTATAAATAATAGTAGTATTCATAAGGTATCTAATCTTAACAAGTGAGAATTTAAAAAATCACGTTGCTGACTCACTTTTAAAATAGTTTAACTTTTTCTTTGTTTCTAAAATCCGTCTTGAGCGCACTTGGTGATTAGCGCTCATTCCTTCTCTGTATGAGAAGAGGCCGCAGCCCAGTGGGACAATAAAAAGGCTAATAATGATGATTATCATTGTATTCTTTCTATGTGCAATAGAAATATGTTTATAGGTACCATGATTTTCCTCATGGCATGGTTAAGGGTTATGGGTTAATGATTTATGTAAAAGTGACGTGATTATATGCAATTCTTTATTATATTGTGGATTATAATATCTTGATCTTTGTCCATAGTTTTTATCTATAGGTATTATATTAATTGTTCTGTCTATATTAGCCCAGAGCTACTTGAAAGTTAAGTACAGTTGAATAGACGGTAAAATTCGTTAGATCACTTAAAATGTGGATAAATAAATAAAAAAATAAATAAAATGTGGATTATTTTTTTAGTGACAGATTGGGGTAGATTGATGTGCTGTCTGAACATTTTAAAATAATCTCAAATGCCTTATCCATTCATCTTGTAACTGCAAAATCTAAATTTAACCATTACACAAGCAATCCTACGGTTTTGTTTACAAATATATAGTAACGGTAGTGGAAAATTATGTGTGTAAACTATTTACAGACCAGTGTTAAGGCTGGGTTTACGTAAATTCTCCAGGCTGTTAATTTATCTCCTGGAACAAAATCCTATCAAACTTTTCCTATTATTACGCCTGGACTAGTGTCAAATATAGAATATTGTGTAACGTGTAAGATAAAGACGCTCCCTTTAAAACACTGGTACTCAGCTGCATCCGGTTAGACTGGAAGCCGACTCCAACATAGTTGGGAAAAGGTTAGGCAGACGATGATGATAATTGTAAAAAATTCAAGAGTTAGTTGATGTAGACTTCTTTTTCAAGCTAAGGAAAACATCTAGGATGCTGGGACTGCGGGATTGTTCGCGCGAGTTACCGCGGCGCTGGTACACTGTGGGCTCCAGAAGGAACATGGTGAGTTTTAGTCAGTAAGAGTCTGACACTCCTTGACGCTGCACCCGCAGCGAGAGGATACATCTCTTGATAACCCATAAAAAAGGTAAATTAATACATATGTAAATCCAGTGTAATATTATCTCCTACTCGTTCTTTGTGCTCTTTTCCCAGTTTATTCAAGGTCGGATAAGGCTACAGGCTACTTTTTACGGACAAATAGTTCTTATGGGACACAAAAAGAGAAGTCTTCTACACTAATTGAACTAAATTGTTTGAGTATGGCTTTTGCCCAGAACATAGTTTTAATTTAAATAAAATTTCCCTTTAAAACATCACTACTACACTACCCATAATTAACAATGCAATATATTTCAGTATTTAATCACATTGCCCTTGATCAGAACCGATTGCCGCTAGATACAACAACAGTAAATAAACTTTAATGCCATCAAACGGTTGTTTATCGGCCTTAAACTGTATGTTTGTGTTCGTAACACAAGCATGGAAAATGCTGGAACATTGCGATATGGTGTGAAAATATAGATAATCCGGTTGGATGAGCAAATAATGTGAAGTAGTTTTACTTAGTAGTGAATACTTATTTGATCTGTCGTTCAAGTATGAGTGTCATCATCATTTGCTTAGCCTTTTTCCCAACTATGTTGGGGTCGGCTTCCAGTCTAACCGGATGCAGATGAGTACCAGTGCTTTACAAAGAGCGACTGTCTATAAGACCTCCTCAACCCAGTTACCAGGACAACCGAATACCCTTAGGTAAGACTAGTTGTCAGACTTGCACCCTTCTAACTTGACCTCAAAGTATGAGTGAGAAGGATCTTTAAGTTAATTTAAGCAACTTTACTAAATCATACATACATTATTTCTAAGTATATCTGGAACATCGATGACTGCGCAATGGTGAAGGAAAACATTTTTAGTAGTCTGCGACTTTAAAAAGTCAGAAATCGCGAATCCGCCTTGAGCAAAAGTGATTAAAAGTGTAATAATCTCCGAATATTTTACAGTGACGCTATTTTCCGTTTTTTCTTTTTAATGACTATACAAAAAATCTCTTCACAAAAATGGAAATCATACCTAATTCACATAGACAAATCCCACGACTCCGTGTGAAAATACTATATCTTGGGTTAACTAAAAACCGTTGGATTATTATTATTATCAAAAAAATAAAAAGAATCCGAGTGTCAACATCCGGATAAAACGGTAGATTTTTAAAATGGTCTACCATGAAACCGCAATAAGCAGACTAATTTTTTCCCGTGGTTTCACCTGCGTCCTAAAGAAACTACTTTCATCACCCAGATATTCTTTCCCAAGTCTATCTCGATTCGAATATTCGGCAAAATTCGACCCCGGCACTAGGGCTTCAGAAGGAACACGGAGGGTTTTAGTCAGTAAGAGTCTGTCACTCCCTCACGCTGCACCCACAGCGGGAGGTCATTCGATGATTTCCCACAAACTAATACAGGGGAATACTGATGATGATCTCTCAAGATACATACAAAACCATGGGAACCAACTAGTCTTATCACCAAGCCACAAAGTCCAATACTAATGGCCATGTCAACACATAAATAGTTACACAATAAAACTATGCAAAAGCAAAGTTATATTATATGTAATGATTGCTATTAGTATTCAAATAACATTTACATAACGCAGACGAGTATGACAGATGTTCATTTGTCATTATCATCAGACTTTAGCTTGCTGTATAATATATTTTCATGACCACGGGATTGAAAAAAAAACAAAAATATTTCTCCAAACCAGGTACACTTAATTTCGGCGGCGCGCGTTTATCCACGCGCTCCTTAAGGAGATGTCAGCAACCCCAGCGGGCCAAGGTCTGCCGGGGCTGCGGGATGGTTTGAAAGAGTTACCGCGGCCCTGGTACATAAAAGGCCTACGACGGAACACGTCAGTAGAATCTGACACTCCCTCACTTTTTGAACGTCAAAATTTACAAAAGACAACCCCCAAAACGCCCACTCTTTACCACTTCCTATGTGATTTTTCAGGAAAGAAGAAGTAGCAACAAACTCCCCATTTTACATAGAGGGCTCCAGAAGGAACACGATGGGTTTTAGTCAGCAAGAGTCTGACATTCCCTCACGCTGCACCCACAGCGGGGCCATTTTATGATTTCTCACCAAATTGAAAAGCGTAGTGTACCAACAGCCTAATGTGGAAGAAACTTACATAACCCATTTTGCACGTTCCGTTTATTAATTTGAAGTATACTCTTGAGAAGTTGATGGCCTACTTCTATTTCGCTAATTGTTACAATCCCCAAGTAACAACGGCCGAAATAAGCAGAAGGTTTTTCCTTATTTATTCTTTAAGCAGCAGAAAAAAATTACTACCACCTCTACTACCGCATTGGAAAATAATGTACTTGTAATGATAGCATAGCTGTTTGCGATAAAAAATTAAATAACGTAATAAATGGACAAACTGAACCCATTGTGCATAAAAAACACCTATTGTGCACAAACGCAGTCTATTGTGCACAAAACATCACAGACATCATATAATAGACTTACCAAGCTGTATAGATCCCATAATCTGCGATGATTGGATTTTCTTGTAGGTGATCTCACCACCTTCGCCGACTCGTCGATGGCCGATTTTCCTGTCTGATTTGTGCACCTTGCTGATAGCCCCAGAGGGGCCCACGGCCGGCTGAAAGGAAATATAGACTATAAGAATTTCTTCTGTGACAATGGGGAATGGTTAACCATGGATAAAGAAAATTATTTAAATCGATTGTGTGGTGTGAATAACAGAAGCGATTGAATATTGTCCGGGTATCGTTTTACTGGAGAAAAATCATCTTGTCGGCTGACTAATGTGTTTAATGCGCCTGATCTCTTTCCGGTGTCGGATTGCCGTCCCATCGGGTTATGAGAGTGAAGGAATAGGGAGTGCACCTGTGTCTGTGCAAATGCTCGTGCACTATAATATGTTCTGCGCAGCTGGCTGATCTCCTTAAATGAGAACAGGTGCCATGGCCGAAATCGGCCGTGTACGCCATTATTAATAAGACATTCAAGAAATCGTAAACGTTTGTCTGTAGTAAGTAGCTTAAAGAACCTGGAAAAAAAATTGTGTACCTTTTTTACCATGATCTATTCCTGAAAAAATCAATGGGATTCTGTGCAGGAGATTTTGAGTTTATCGTGAACACAGGCACGGTGGAAGACGTAGTTTTATACTTGGTGCTACCGACCTGTCCCGGCTTCGCACGGGTGCAATGCTAATTAATACTAAATTGCACCCGTACGAAGCCGGGGCGGGTCGCTAGCTAGATCTTCCTCTTCAATCACTCTATCTATAAAATCCGTTGCATAGTTTTAAAGATTTAAGCATATACATATAGGGATATAGGGACAGATAAAGCCACTTAGTTTTATACTATGTAGTGATGATATAGTACATAGATTCTTCATAACGATTTGTGGGAGACAGATAATAATTTTGCTAAAACTCCTAAAAATACATATTACAAATTAATTCATACAACACGTGCAGGGTTTAAATAACCCATTAGCACAAATACTATAATTTTGTTAAAAGTAAAAATAATGTCTTATCACTTGAATGAACAAGTTTTGTAGTAGAGAAAGAGTTGCGTGGCTTGATAACATTAATTAGGTGCTGAATTCATTATCAACTACGTTTTTACATAACTGGTAATCCCCTAAATATGTTCGACGTTTTTTTTAGATATCTAGAGTTGCTATTTGGTGTTGGTTTTGGCACCTAAATATACAGTCACTATTAATTTTAAATACCTATATGTATGTACTTATCATATGTCTAGCTATTTTAGGGTTGTCTTCCAGTCTAACCTGGTGCAGCTGGGTAAAAGTATTTTGCATAGACGACAAAATATCTGACCTCTTCAAACCAGTTACCCGGGCAACCCGATACACGGGCGTTACCGCCCCTTAGTAAAATTTAATATCAGACTTTCTGGCTTTGCCAAATATGCACAAATGAATGCCCGTGGGTCCCGACCACCAATTTAACATCATGACATGATAGTCACCCATCCATGGACCGACCGCGCCAAGCGTTGCTTAACCTTATGATCCATCGACCCGTGCGGCTATTACTTAACGACGAGATTAAACTATCAAAACGTATCATAAAATTTCTCACTTATAAATTAAAGAAAAGGGCATTCTTCACAAGATTTTCCCGGAAATCAAAGTTCAGAATTATTTTCTTGGCTGCATAAATAAATGTCAGGTAGCATCCGTACAAACAAACGTATGGCAAGTATGACTAACGCCTTTGGATGTTACGTAACATTTTGTTATTCTGATAAAAAAGAGACGATCTTATCCATAGTAAAAACTGAAGAAGTCTTGTTGACTTTAAGTCATTTTATATTTTGAAGATATAATTTGGGAAGGGTGTAATCGGCAATGCGACACTAAATCTCGATATACCCGGTCAAAGGCGCAGAGGCAGGCCAAAACTGCGGTGGTTGAGTGTCGTAAAGCCTGACATGAAAATCTGCGAACTCGAAGAGGAAGATGTCCAGGATAGAGCGATGTGGAAGAAGAAGATACGGAAAGCGGACCCCGTCACAAGACGGGATAAACGCTAAGAAGAAGAAGATATTTGAGAAGGGTGTGGATATTTAAATAGGAGTAAGTTAAGAGTGAAAAAGTCACTTCTAAGCTGTCGTAGTTTTGCTTACCATCAAGTGAGATGGGGTGAAATATGTGTCTATTTAAAGTAATATTATAGAGGGAAATCATGTTATGTTTGAAATGGCTCCGAAATTACTAAACCGATTTAGGAAGTTACACTATCCCCGCGTAACATAGGCTAGATATTTCATTCTCCGGGTGTGGAAAGACGTTCCGGGACGCGGGAGAGATCGCGAGAAACTGCTGATCACCAATTAAAATCCCTTACAAATCAACAAATAAATCCTATAAATAATTATTAATGCCACTTCATTCATCAACCACATTGTACGAGGAAAAAGTTAAAAATAGATCTATTTCTTACGAAATCTGCGGCAATTATAAGTACTTATCCCTTGAGGAAATTATAGAGTTAAAAATAGATAGACAGATCAATAAACGGGATGAAATGAGTGTGAAGTATGATACCATTGCCAATGGGGTTTTGGCAGACTAGGGGGTTTTGCGAATAGCCCTGGTTTTTTAAGGCAGTCAGTGACTTTATCATCGCTATAGTAGGACAGTCTGTGACTGTGACGACTTTTAAAGGTAGGTATTTCGTGTTTTTACAAAGCTTAAAAATGCATGCAAGTTGTGAGTAGGTTATCAAAATATGACAATAATTCTTTCAGTGCTCGATAGACCATTTATTGAGAGAGGCTGTAATATGCTTCTTTCTACACGTGATGTCCTCTTGAACAGCGGGCAACACCTAGTTAGATAATAAAGGTAACAACACTCAAGAACAATAATATGATTCTGAAAGTTCACAACCGATATGACGAAATCTGACAACAATCCAAAACCATGACGTAGCTTATACACGTTTCTGACAACTGCAACTGCGGAAAACAATTATTTCCTACGAACAGCGGTCACCAATATTCTATCGATGGACTAGCTTACTATATATTTCGACAACCTCGATGGCGCAATGGTCACCATGCCGGACTGCAGAACCGGGTTCGATTCCCGGTTCGGTCGACATTTGTGTGACGAGCATGCTTGTGGCCCGTGGTCTGGGTGTTACAATATGTATTTATAAATATGTATATGTAGTTTATCAGTTGTGTTAGCACTCGCCCATAATACCAGTTAATTAATAACTTACCATGGGGCTAACCGACCGTGTGTGAAAAGGTGTCCCGACATTATATATTATAGAGAAAAAATTTCGACATAACAGATAGATAGAATATTAGGACAGACATAATATAAAAGTTTTTCAGTAGCCGTACCAGAACCCAAGTTGGCAATCTTGACTGTCTCCGTACCTTTCTTTCACCTACATTTAGTTATTTATAGCCAACACCCACAATGGTCGCGTTAGCCGACACTGTATAGAGAGGTCGTTCAGAAGATCCATCAGAAATATTAATATTATACAAATAAATACGAAATTAACTTTGTATGTCTGGCTTTCACTCCAAAACTCATCATAAGCTAAGCTTTTCCCCAACTATTTTGCGGTCGTCTTCCAATCAAATTTTTATTCTTAGCCTATATAAATGATCTCCCGTATATGATGTCTGAGATCTCTGATATTATTTTATTTGCTGATGACACTTCCCTTGTCTTCAAAATTAACAGAAAGGAATCTAGTCCCATAAACGTAAACGATAGCTTGGTTATTCTGAGCAAGTGGTTCGCCGCGAATAACTTGCTTCTTAATTCTTCTAAAACCAAATGTATTAAATTCTCTTTACCCAATGTAACACCAGTAGGGCTCAATATCGTCCTGGACGATAATAAGTTAGATGTTATTAGTCAAACCGTCTTCCTGGGCATCACCATAGACTCTAAATTGCAATGGGGTGCCCACATCTCAGCAATGTCAAAAAGGCTGAGTTCCGCAGCTTATGCAGTCAGAAAAATAAGACAGATTACTGACGTTGCTACTGCTAGGCTCGTGTATTTTGCTTACTTCCATAGTATAATGTCCTACGGTATTTTGTTGTGGGGGGCAGCGGCGGACGTAAATTCAATATTTGTACTCCAGAAAAGGGCAGTTCGTGCAATTTATGGCCTCGGCCCTCGCGAGTCACTGAGAGAATTATTTAAAGAAATTGAAATACTTACACTTCCTTCTCTTTATATTCTAGAAAATATAATGTTCGTACGCAAAAACTTAAATCAATTTATTGTTAAAAGTGATATACATTCGATCAATACAAGAAACAAGCACAAACTAGTAGTTCCGAGATTCAGATTAACGAAATCGAATAAATCGTTTTTAGGGAACTGTGTCCGTTTTTACAACAAGCTGCCTAAGTGTGTAACCGATCTCACGGATATAAAATTTAAGAACACTGTAAAATCCACCCTCATTAGAAAAGCTTATTATAAAATTCAAGACTTCGTTGACGATAAAGATATTATATGGCGATAACTCATCTCTCCATGTGTGGCTTCCCTGGCAATTAAACGTCTTTTTCTTTTCTCTTTGGATTGTATTGATTTAGTGTTTACCTTTCAGTTGCATTGTATAATTTTATCAGCTTACTATTGTTATGTAATAGAATGTTTGTGAAAATATTACTTTTTAAAAGAGTGTCTATGGAGTTTCTTGCCGGCTCTTCTCCATGAGACCAACTTTTTGGAACCGTGCAACTAATTTGACGTTTCATAAGAGCCTGCAAAGGCCTATTTGAAATAAAACCAATTTGATTTTGATTTTGATTTTGAATCTCATAGGATGCAGCTGAGTACCAGTGTGCCACATGGAGCTACTGTTTAACCTCCTTAACCTAGTTACCTAAGCTACCTGATACCTCTTTGCAAGACTGGTTACTTAGCTTAAGGCTCCTCTGCTCAACTACTAGACTAGACTGATCATAATGAAACTTGGTACAAGGATAGTTTAGATAATACCAATATGCTTGAATCATCATCTCTCGAGCCTTATCCTTACCATGTTATGGTCTGTTTTCATAAATACTAATATGGGTTTTAAAAGAAGCGACGTTGCTCGAATATTTCGTTTATATTATTTTGTCACCACAAAATTCGGTTGTATTTCTGTCTCCATTGTCACATGACGAGACCACCTAAATTGGTAAGGTCAACGGCCCGAAACAATTATGGGTTTAGACGTATTGCTAATGACACAAACGGTTCAATTTGATACATTTTCATATATTTTGTGCTATCTGGTTTAGGATATCGTTTGAGGAGAATGTTGATTAAAAGATAGGAGCAGATTTATTACGAGGCACCGTACATCTGCCGGGATCTGCGAGCCTGCTAAGGACTGCGGGATTGTTCGAAAGAGTTTACGCGTCCTGGTACATGAAGAAGGTACTGCCTTATGTACATAGTTTGATATATTGGGGTCTGAATTATAGGGAGTTTCTTTCGCCACTTTTTTCTTAGTTTCATAAATGGTCGTCAAAGCTGAAATCCGTTCAATACTGGACTAACGTCTCCCCTAAGCTAAGGGGGATTTGCCCATACCCACTTTGCTGGGAATGCGTGTTGATAGCAAAAATCTTTGATTGAAGCAAGCGACACCACAGACAAAACCTAGTATAATCCTAATGAATTAATTTACCAAATGGACTACATCATATTACCCAGACGAACACATGCCAAAGTAACATATTTGATCCAAACTTGGGAAAGTCTAGGGAAATGACCTATCTCTCCTAAAAGGGTTTACTTGACATAATAACCTTGTCATAATAGTAACTAGTATAAGCTTTTAGGTCTAAGCCATAGAGAACAAAACTAGCGAAGGTGTCATAACGGAAAATCTCCTAAGAAAGTTACTGTTCCAGCCTTTTTATCGTCCCACTACTGGGCTGCGGCCTTATCTCGCAAAGCAAAGGATTGAGCGTTAATCACCACGCTTGCTCAATGCGGGTTGGCGATTTAAGAAAGTAGCGCGCCAAAATGCGGGTGTGCGGGGAACGAAGAATGTTTCTGTCTCCGCCCTTATGTGCCTTGTTTGGACCCGAGCCTTTTTTGTAATGGCAAAAATCGTTGATAGATGTCTCAAAACACTGTCCATGGTTCACTCGTACGTATTTGACCTAGAAGGCGCCAGACCTACCTGCATTATAGCATCTCCGCTCTTTCCTTACTCCGTTCTCTAAGTATATTCTATATCCTACTTTTGCCAAAACTGTAACCATAAATTCGTATACCACAATATACAACAATGATATAATATCTTAGAGTTGGCTAAGAGAGATATTACGACTGTCTGGTCCCATAGATAGTCAGCATTTCCCGACGTAGACAGTTAAGTAGTGTTTGTTTCCTGTGGTTCCGCCTGTTATGTAAGTGTCTGTTTTTCGATACACAGGTTTCTAGTTAACGTTTTATTTACTAGCTTCTACTAGCGGTTTCACCCGCGTCCCCTGGGAAAATCTCTACGAACCCGGATAAAAAGTAGCCTATAGCCTTCCTTGATAAATGAGGTATCTAACATTAAAATAAGATTTTTTTAATTGAACTAGTAGTTCCTGATATGCAAATAAATGTTTCTTTCTTTCCTTCAGAACAGTTCGGAAGGTTGTTCGGGTAACTGGGTTGAGGACAGATAGGGCAGTCGCTCCATGTAAAGCGCTGGTACTCAGCTGCATCCGATTAGACTGGAAGCCGATCCCAACATAGTTGGGAAAAGGCTAAGCAAAATATTATTATATATCCTCAGGCGGATTTGAGACAACTCTAACACTAGGGCTTGTCAGGTGATTAAACCTGCAGCTCACTCGAAAAGAAACAAATGCCATCTAGCTTCTGCAGGTTTCCCATAAACGCGTAACAGACAGATTATCGCTCAATCCTTCTCCGTGTGAGAGGAGGCCTGTGCCCAGCAGTGGGGCGATAAAAAGGCTGTAACAGTAACAGCGTAACAGACATACAGTGACATCGGAATTCATAACATAAGTAAGGAGTAGTAATAACGTTTGAGTCATTGAGAAATCACAATGGAGCTCAGTCTATGTTGTAAGGTCATTTCCCACATCAAGTGAAGGATAAGTAAGTATTCATGTAAAGAGGTTTTTTAACTTGTTAGTCCTTGTATTGTTTTGCTTAGCTGTTACTTGGAATAAAACAAAAAGTTGTCATTTAGGCCAAGTGCTCCGGCAACATAAACGTGAGTTTTTCTCAAAACCACTATTTATTTACTTTGAAACTTGAACGTGAACATTCATGTGAAATACAATGATGTTTACGCTGTCTACTCTCTGTAACTTGGGCCTGAAAAAGACAAAAGAGAAAAAAAGAGCCGATTTTGATAAAACCCTTCTACCCATATCCTACCACGATAAAGGGACACTGATTTTTTCAGTGTAACACAAATTTTTTCAGTGTAGCAGCTTCTGAGATTAACAATTTCAAACAAACAAACGCATTATAATATTCCTACATATTACATTGTTTCAGGATCTAATTAGACATCAAGAACCTACTACTCTTTCTAATTCCCCAGAACTTTACAAAACCAACAGGAAGGGAACTTCGGCCTCATTTACCAAGTACCTGTTTCACATAAAAACCATAAAGAAGAAGACGCGACAAGATATATATATTCACGCAGCAACAATGGGGACGGCACACGGAGTAAGAAAAGATGAGCGGAGATACCATAATACAGGTAGGTCAGGCGCCTTCTTCTATCTCATATTCCTACGGTGGGCATGACCAAAGCTGTCAGTTACAAGTGAACTAACGAAACGTTCGGGTTCTTTGAGACATCTTTTTTTTAACGACGTCAAAAATCATCAAATGACCCCTCCCGCTGTGTTAGCAGCGGTGAGGGAGTGTCAGACTCTTACTTACTAAAAACCGTCGTGTTCCGTCGTAGGCCTTTTATGTACCAGGGCCTCGGTAACTCTTTCGAACAATCCCGCAGCCCTCTTCCGCAGCCCTCTCCTCGCAACAATTCTTTGAGACATCTGACAACGATTTTCTGGTATTACAAAAAATCATCGTGTCCAAAATAGGGCGGAGCTTGTAGCGTTACTCGTCCCTCGAACACCCGCTTTTGGCACGCTACTTTCTTAGGAGATTTTCCGTTATGACATCTCCGCTAGTCATTTAGTTCTCTATGGGACGGTAGTTTATGCTACTGGCCACATGCCAGCTTTGTATCGCTTTTTCCCCATAGACAATGTTTGTTAAAGGCTGAATACTGATTTCTTAGGCTGTTTTGCAGACGCCTTGGTCTGTCTCATTATGCTTTTATGAGTGTTTGCTTTTGGCTACTTTTTTTTTCGTGTCTAAATAGCAAGTCATCTTTACGTCTATAGTATGATATAATAAAGAGAAAACATTTTTTTGGTTGTTTGTACCCTAAGGTAAAAAAATGTTTTCTCTTCTCTTAGAGTAGTCTAGTCTAGTCTAGAGTAGTCTTTAGAGACTCAAAAAATAATGACCCGAAATGGAAATGATCTCACTATTTTGTCAACCCCCTTCAAAAACGGCGGGGTGTTGTAAGTTTGACGTGTCAATGTGTGCATATGTCCCGAACTCCCGAACGAAAGAACCATTTCTCGTCGTCGGTAGTGTTCTTAATTAAGTTTGTAATGCTATAGAACATCATCTTACTCCTACTTAGGAGGCGGGAGGAACTCATACAGGTCAAACTAACTGACTAAAAGCGATACGAGTATCTTCTTTAGCCATTTGGATTTTAGACTCGAAGAATTTCGTAGTCCTTATCATTATGTCCGGGTTTTCCGATTTATTTCCACTTGAGAAGGTCCGAAAGTCCGGATTTTAAAGTTTTCAAGTAATGCGAGCCACCCCAAAAGCTACGGAGGGGCGAGCTGGTTGAATAAAAACTGAAAAATCCAAGATGGACACAAATCTGGGGATTTCGAGTTTCTTGCCTTGGATGGTAGATTTTAGTTATGTTATATTATATTATGTTATATTATATTATGTTATATGTTATGTTATATATTACCCTATTCATCATCCTCACTAATAATACATATAAATGCGAAAGTAACTCTTTCTGTCTGTCGTGTTTTCACCCGTTATTACCCGGTTGCGGGTTCCGGGTTCTCCTGGGTCGTGGGTAAAATCTCAGGGAATAGCTAGTTATTGCATATACCGAAAGAAAAACCGCGAAACCACACTTAATGTAACGTCATGTCTTTTATATGGACTTTGCATCATATGGGATTTTAACCAGCTTATTAAGATTACATAAAAAATATTATGTCATACAAACCGATGCAGAAAATTGCCTATCTTGCCTTTAATAAGCACCAGTATGACTGTAATACATGTTGAGTGAAAGTCGAAATAATAGGTGGGTTGAAATCAATGGATAATTTGGATACTTAACCATGAATATTTTTCTTTTTAACCACACATACTTATATTTTTGGGACTTTTTGGTTCTATGGTTATCACAGTGCCCTGAAGACTTTCATTGTTTTTGACTTGCCACTGTTTATTATTTTATTTATGGATTTAATATAAGTACAGGGTGGATGGTAAACAATGGTCAACGTGTAAGGGTACATGGGTTACCTGATAACCAACAACTAATTTTGAGAAAAAAACTAGAGTTCTGGTACTAGTTTTCATAGGGGATTTCAATTTCATAAGTAATGTTTTTTTAATGAGTATATCATTATTATACTTAATGTCACCATATGATTTGCATTTGTAGTGTTAAGGTGACCAAAATGAAGCAGGTATAGAGCCAGGTCAGCTAGGGATGCGAAATTGTTCAAAAGAGTTACCCTATCTCTGGTGTACAAAGGGCTCCAGAAGGAACATGGTGGGTTTTGAGTCAGTAAGGACCAGACACCCTGAAGGATCATCTGACGATTTCTCACCTCAAAGAAAAATGACAAGAGCAGTTCAGAAAAAAATAACATTTTCAGATTAGAAAAAAATACTAGAAAAGGCAATAAATTATATGTTAGATAGGTAATCAAAACCTTAAGTTATTTATGACATCACTTATAATCACTATTATAAAGATTAATCAAGATGTGAAAATTCCTAACACTTGAAACTGAGTCATATCAGTTATGAAATAATCTGTTTAGATAACATGATATTAATATTATTATCTCTGATCTAATTTGCCAATTCTTTTTTTTTAATGGCTATTGACTAGAGTAGAAATACTCATGGTTATCTAACCTCCTTTTCTATAATTTATACTTCTAAGTTTATGAGTTTGTAAGAAGTAATGTTTAGAACTACTGAACCTAATTTGAAAATATTTTACTGATAGAAAGCGTGGTTTTAGTGTCTTAAGTTATATTTTATTTTGGCACCGGAATTAATATGTACCTAACAAAGAATGCAGAATAAATTGTAGTACTTTAAAACATCTATATGTCATGCTCTTACTGCCTTTGCATCTTCCCACTGCTGGGCTGCTGCCTCCTCTCACACGGAGAAGGATTGAGCATTAATCACCATGCTTGCTCAATGCGGGTTGGTGATTTCAAAATTAATAGTCCAGAAGTGGTATATAGTACAGTAGTAGTAAAGAAAAGATTTTATAACAAAATAGATAAAAATATTTAGATTATCTATAAATAACTACTTAACATTCAGTAGGATTAGATTTTGGAAGTTATTTTTAGCCTAAACTTCTGATAAGCATTTGTCGATTGTAAATAATTGATAGCATAAAACACAGATGGTTAAACTGTTTTTACGACTTTCTTTATTTTTTTGATTACTTGTAATTTTACCTAAAAAGGCTTATAATATGTCTGTATGTATTAAGCCATCATTTTAGAGTTAAACAAATAAACCTAAATTCCTAGCTGTGTTGCTGGGAAGTTTGTTCTTTCCAGCCATAACACTAGGAAGTGGTGAAAGGGGGGCGTTTTAGGGGTGCTGTCATTTTTGTAATTTTGACGTTAAAAAGTGCTAATCGTATTAGCCTACTTTAATAAATGATTTTGACTTTAGCTTAAAAAAAAAGAATTGATCAAGCCATTGTAAAATATTTCAAGTATTGATAACAAAAAATATTGTTAAGTTGAGGAAGGTATGTTTTTTGTAGGAGACAGTTTTTTTTATTTATTTAAAATGTGTTATACAAATGAGTATTTCAAATACGTAATTATGATAAAATTTAAAGTGGCAACTAAGATAACAGGTAGATTATGGAAGTCAAAGTTTGGCATATGTAGGTCAGTAATTTTATATTACCAAGTTATTTACTTCTAACATTTAAACCCACAATTTGTGAAGTTTTAGTTTATGTAATTATTTCTAATGTATATTGTTTCTCAGTAATTTATCTCAAAAGGGTAGAAAGGGCCTCTGACTAGCTAAAATAAATATTTGAAGCCAGATATGAAAAAAATACATATCTGTGTGATTGTTTATGGTATAAAGATTAAAACAAAATACCTCTATGATGTAACACACCTTATCTTAATTATGTTACAATCAAAAACATATGTCTGGTGACACAACCCAAAAACTGCTTGACACATTTTGATCGAAATTTCGACATGACACTGTTTTAAGAGACTGGTGTTTTCGTTCTCACTAATGGTATTTTTAATTAATATTACGCGCGTTAATGTGAAGAATTTGCGTCTACGCGTTTCGATAATTATATTGTAAGCACAATTGTAATAGTTTGCAGTTTCTCACCAAGTAATTGTTAATGAATCTTGCATGTTAATTACTAGTAGTCATTTAGCCACTCTCCACAGCACTTTCTCCACAATATTTCCAAGTTTTCACGCGTTTATGAATGAAATTGTCACTATAATAACAAATAAATGCATCACTTACGTCGTACGGTGCATTTTTCTCGGCGATAGAACTCTTGTCTCGGTCTGCAAAGAAGAAAAATGGGCCGATCAGCTTTGTGAAAATCGTCACCGTTGACTACGCTATTATCTTGTTACAATGGGATTACAACAATGGAATGCGTTGTCGTATTATTAGATTTAGAAATGCACTACCATCTTCGTCCGCGCCCGAAGGTCCAGTCGCGTTATCAGACTTTTTAGCTGCTGAATTGTCCATCACTTCTATATGATCAGAATCTCCTGAAGCCATTTTTATTTTTTCTGTTACATCCCCTATTTTAACGTCTCTCGGTTAAATGTTTGCACAATATTAATTTGCATGGCTCACATCACACTTGCATCGCTAACACAATGATTCACTATAATTTAATTAGAAGAAATCAATTAGTTTACGCGAAAATGCTCGCCCGAAGCATCCGTCTGACACGACCACTCATAGTAACTGGGTTGCAAATTAAAAATTAAAATATTTTGTGTATAGACAATAGAATTAAGTGGGTGGATAGGGTTATTGTCGGCACCTATTGGCACACACAGCAAATCGTGATTTGAAATGCAAGTAAATGTAGGTGCAATGTTTTTGAATATCTTTTAATTTTTTTAATCGTTGCTTGATAAACGAACGGTATTTACATGAAACTACATTCGCCAATGCAGTAAGAACCTAGAGGGCATCAAGCCATGACTGCTCTTTCTCTTTTCCTGCTATAACTGGACAGTTAAAGGGTCAGCTTTCCTGATTATTCCCTTCATTTCGATCTCATGACGTCGCTCTCGGACATCTGGCACTTCTTCATAGCTTTGACCACTACATCCACTACTACATCCCTCCCAGTTTTGGGGCGTCTTCAGATCTAGCTTAGTATGCTACTATCAAATAATATATTTTAACTGTTTAAGTTCAAAATAATGATGAATGAATTTTAACTAATAACTCCGCATCGTTCATTGTATTGTTTTAATAAATATTTACGAACGAAATAAAAATGTAAAAATGGTAGATATTGAATAATTTCATATAGGAACACCAACAAACGCCATGTTTATTTCTTTACCGTCAATTCGTTGCCGCGGTAAGAATTTTTTTATAGGTTATTACTTATCTTGGCGTCTTTATGAATAAGCTAAATAATTACAGAATATTCACAACAAATGCTTTATTAAATAAATAAAAATCACCGGTACAATAACGTTTAGTTTCCAGTTTCTGTGAAAACGCAGTGAGCAGTTGGGAATAGCAAGAATACATTAAGCATAACATCGGCGTTCATTGAAAATGGGCAAAAAAGTAAGAGAATACAAATCTGGCGACTTTATCTTCGCTAAAGTAAAAGGATATCCAGCATGGCCAGCCCGGGTGAGTGTGAAATATCAGTTATATTGCTGTCATTGTGTGTTAAAATGTAAAAGCTGGAGTCTTTGTGTTCTAATTGGGTTGGAGCGCGGGAAGACATGTTGTGTAGCGGTCCCGACGCCTTCGCACAGCCCCAAGGTCTCACAAAGCAAATAGCGCCGATATTATCCACAGAATTTACATTTTTAATATTGACATAGCAACAGATCACAGAAAACTGATAACATTGTTTTAATATCATTTAATGACTGATTTGTTATAATTCAGTTGGGGTTTTTACGTTTTTGTACTCTAATTGTATTCCTTATGCTTCTAATACAAATAATTAGTACTTTATAACAAAAAGATAGTGTATGTAATAGATAAAATTTTGTCACCATTAAAATAATTGATTGTCACTTGTATGAAACACTCATTTGAAAGCATTTGTTCATCTTTTGTCAATTGAAAAATTATTAAATATTTATTGTACGATTATTGTATCTAATCTTCAGATTATTTTGGTGGTAATTGTTATGATAAGTAAATAAAATGTTGACAATAATAGAAATTATCTGTCTAGTTTTGTCACCTAATTTTTTGGTCTCATATTCTTTTTATAAAACACTTTCATATGAAAAGGCAACTTGCTAATTGATCTATAAAGTAAACAAAATAATACACAACATAGTTTTTTCCTGCCTCTGCTGCTTATGCTTTCTTTTTTATTCAATTAAAATGCTGATAATAACTACAAATAAGTTATTTCCTTACATTAAGAGGAAATAAAATCGTAGTTTAGAAAACTCACATTCTCTACTACATTACATTAAACAGGGAAAATTCATCATTTTGGTTTTGCGCTAAAACAGTGTTAAAAATTTTAAATGTTGATTTCAGGTCCAGAAAGCAAATGGGAAGAAATACTTTGTTTATTTCTATGGAACGGGAGAGACGTAAGTGACAAATTTTATAATATCTGGCAATATAATTCTAAAAAACTGTAGTTTATAGGTTCATATCCCTGCTATGGATACCCCTTAAGCATAATTGAATGTTTTTGTATTGTATGTATTTTTATCTGAATTATATCTGATGTAATTTAATTTAAATATCAACATTATTTCCATAAAATATATGTATTTAAATTCTTATCTAAGAAAAACTATAGTTATTGAAAAACATTAACTATGTTGGCTTAAATTCTGTTATTTAGTTATTTTATTGAAATATTTTTATTTAACCATCTATATGAACATACGAAAGAAGAAGAAGTAACATAAATTAGTGATATTTATTTTATACACAATTTTTCAGAGCAAATCTCTCCCCGGCCATGATATTTGACTACGCAGAGAACAAAGATAAGTTTCTGACTAAGAACGTGAAGCGACGAGACTTCAACGATGGAGTGAAGCAGATTGAACATGACTTCGCTAATAATGTGCCGCTTGAGCAAGTTATAGGAGTTCCTATGGAGGTGACAAGACTGTTTTCTTACATAATTTTTAATATTATGTAGAATTTTTGTCCTTCAGATTTATTTTGAGCTATGGCGTCTGTTGTTGAAGGATAAGATAGCTGCGGAGGACATATTTTAGTGCACAAGTATTTGCAAAGACACATGTGCACTCACTATTGCTTTACTCTCGTTGCTTAATGGGTAAGCAATCTGACATAGCCAGAGAGAGAAGCATTATAACAATATGAGACTGATTCCAAGTCGTCTTAAAAAAAAAGTTTCTGAAAATGTTAACACTTCCCAAATTTCTCAAATGAACTGTGTAAAATTTTAAACAACTCTAAAATTGTAATTGTGAAACCAGTTGCCATTTTAAGGCACCCACAGCATAAACATTCCTTTTTCTTAAAACAACTGTTTACTTTGAAAATTCATAGTAAACAAGAAAACTTATGTTTATGTTGTTAAAAAAGGAAAAGACTCGGGAGATGATGATATTAAAATAAACATGTCTTCTTATAGGTACCACCAGCTGAATCTTCAACAAACGACTCTGCAAATGACTCCACTACAAATGACACCATGGATGACACCGCGGTTGACACCACCGCTGCCGACGATACAATGGCTGATGACGTGAGTATTAAAATTAAATTTAAAAAAAACTTATAGTTGGTTGCTGAAATGCCACTTAATTTTAAAGATAGTTCGATGTTGTTCTGCCTTTGTTACTTTTAGGTAAATAAATCACTGCTTTTTATGTCAGCGAAGATGGTGATGAATTCAAGTTTATAATCTTAATTAGGACATGTTGTAGAATAATATTAAAACTAATGATTAGCAGGAATCAGAAGTAGAAAAAAAAAATTATTTTGCAAGCGTATGGCATACAAAATAACAAAAAATTAATTAATTTACGATACAGCAGAAAGGGAAACAGTAGAGAAAAAGTAAAAATAAATAGGCTTAAAATATTACGTGTCTGTTTTTACCTTTTTATTTCAAAGACATTATTTTTTCCAGACTACCCTCAATGCTACTCAGAATGACACCGCAGTTGAAGACTCAGATGACACCGGAAACTTGGTCATAGATGAAGGAAAAGTATGTACATCAATATACGATACAACCTAGTAGTAGATAGTATAAGAACCTCCCTGACTACATAATATATCTTTCACTTTGCAGTACCCTACATTTTCTTACAAATTAAATTTTCAATGATAGCAAAGTTATTTGAATAAAGCAATTCTTTGGGAGAATGCGTTAATTAATTACGGTTTTCGCAAGCAATGATAGCGTAGCACAATTTTCCGTGACGACACAAAGTTTGACGGCAACTATTCTCATCTAAACTATAATCTTAAATAAATAATATACCTACTTTTTAAAAAAATAGAACTATAACTCTAACCATCCCTATTTCTCACAGCAAAAACAAACAAAAAAAGGCAAAACCGACGTTAAACCTAAAGAAACGCCGCCCAAGCCTGCTAAAGAGCCCAAGACTCCTCGCAGCAAGGCCAAGAAGGATGAACCGGGTAAGGAGGAAGATGACGAGAAGAAGGACGAGGAGATTGTCAGCAGAAGCGGACGGAAGATACGACCAAAGAGGTGAGTTAACATCCCTACTAATATTGTAACTGCGAAAGTAACTCTGTCTGTCTGCCTGTTAGGCTTTCACGTCTAAACCACTGAACTTATTTTAATAAAATTTGGTACGGAGATAGAGTTGACCTTGAGAAAGAACGTAGGATAGTTTTTATCCAGGACTTTTGAAGAATTCTCTTGGAAACGCGATATGACCAACCTCTACGCGGGCGAAGCCGCGGGCGGGAGCTAGTATTCTTATATACTAGCCGTTTTACAGCGGTTTCACTCGCGTCCCGTGGGAACTACTGCCCGTATCGAGTTAAAACATAAACATTAGTCCATCTTGTAAAAAAAATGTGCCAAATGAAGAATCGTTAGGCCGAATTTGTGCAAACTTCACATAAACCGTCTACTACATAGACTGAACAAACCTTAAATATTTGCTTTGGATAGGTGAGCCGGTTCTTGAGTTATACAATTATAATGAAAAGTAGGATTAATTTTTATATACCTAGATGTTACTCACAGATAATGTAGCTTTCCAATGGAGAAAAAAAAAAATAAAATCGGTCCAGTAGTTTTTCATATTAGTATAGATTGGATTCTGTTACCTCTGTAACAATGATTTAAGCAAGTCATTGTATCAATTAGAATCCAAAGATTAAAATCGTCTCGTGCCGAAATTCAGTTTCTAAGATTTGAACTGCGTTTGCGATTGAGACGGACATACCTACACGTTTTATAAAGTATCCAAAATAGTTATTGTTAACTAGCTTCTGCCAACACTTTCAAAGGAAACTACTTCGCGTACTCGGATAAAAGTGGCTGTATGTTACGATAAGCTTTATTATTGCAAAGTTTCATCAAAAGTTTAATCTGTTTAGCCGGTTGAACGCGGTTGAGTGACACACACACAATCTTTCTCTTTTATAATGTTAGTGCGACTAGCTTCCTACCTTCTAGCCCCAGGGAAACTATTTACCATATTTGGGTAAAAAAGGAAGTTTGTATACTAATACTTTTATATTTCTGCCAAGTTTCATCAAAATCCGTTTAAACATTGCGTGAAGATGTAACAAACATACACTCTCACAAGCTTTCCCTTTTATAATATTACTAGCTTTCGCCCGCGGTTTCACCCGCGTTACGTAGCCGGATTTTGACAAAATCCTAAAACCTTCTCCCGGGTCTAAGTTACTTCCCCTCTAATTTTCAGCCAAATCGATCAAGCTGTTTTCATGTTATGTCGTGACAACGGAAAGTGGGTTTCATTTATATATATATAGATAAATAATAATCTTGTTTTCCCACAGATACATAGACGAACAAACAGAAGACAATATGACGTTACCGTCCCCCGCGCCGAAAAAGCGTCGCGGCGCCTCCCCTCCACCCGACAAGGAGAAAGAGAAAACTGAACAAAAAGATAAACAGCCAGAGAAGAATGTTAAACAGTTTAATGCTGTGTCACAGGTAAGTCGAAAGTTACAGTATTTTGTTTTATTTCGAATAGGCCTATAACAGCTCTTTCAAAACGTCAAGCTAAAACAAAAAAAAAACAATTGTTTTCAATAATTTTCAAACTGCGTTAGTCTTTACTAATGATATAGTCATTATCAGCCTTTTTAGGGTTCCACACACCCCAAGAGGAAAAATGGGTCCTTATTTCTACTTACAGGACAATGGACATATCTGTTCTGCTGTCACCAGAGAGTTTATAGTCTAGGTTTATTCAAAATGTTTTATTTCAACTTTACTCAATGTCCAAGATATGCTTAGAAAGTACTTGTAACCTAGAAATACTAGTATATTCGCTTTAAAGTTATCGATTTAATTGGTATAAATTACTAGCTTTTCATTAGTATTTTCACTAATTCGCGCACCGTGGTACAGGTATCTATATCCCTCAGGCCACGGGTGGTCTCGCGAGAAACACCTAGTGTTTCATCTAAAATCAGATACTTACACTAGTTTTTTTTTTATATAAAATATGTAAATGTGTAACTAAAGTTATTATTTTCTTTATTTACAGTCAGAACTAGAAGATTTAAAAGAGCCGTTTAAACCAGGTAAGAAAGATTTAATTATGTCATCGTCTGCCTAGCCTTTTCCCAACTATAAATAAGGTCTATCTGACCTTTTCAACACACTTACCTAGGTAACCCAAAAGATTGGTTGTCAGACTTCTGACTACATGTAACGACTGCCAAAAACGCACAATTTAAGACTTCTCTGCATTGGTCCTCTTTGGTAAAGTCTGAGTCTAGGCTACAAGTCTAAATTTTAGGTAGGTGTCTTGTAAGTTAATATTTAAAATAATCCATTTTTTTAACGCATTTCAACGAGAATAAAATAAAAACTTAAGTAGTCTTAGGTCGCAGTAGATTTAAAATTATTGAATAAGTTCATTGACCTTTCCGCAAATTGATCGAAATTATTACTTAAAACTGAAAGCCTTAGTTATGTAGAGTTCGACTTTATTTAATACGAGTATAAATCAAGGTATCGTTTTCAGGAACGACCGATACCAAGATAAGTAGGACATCAATTTGCCAAGAGGTCAACGAACTCATTCGTGATGTACCCGATGAGAAATTGGAAGCGCTCAGTAAACATATCAGATTTATCATGCAAATATATTTATCTAATGACAAAAAAGATGAAATATTTTTAAGTAAATTAAAAAAAGAAAATTAATATCCTTTTATTATTTTTGTGTTAAAACCTCTTTGTTAATAGGCCGAATGTTAAATACCTTTACCAAAAAAAGAAAATAACTCGTCCACAGTGAATTCCATTTTCAAACAATGCATTATTGCCGCGAAAGTTACAAAGAAAAAAAGTTTTTGTTGCGAAAAATATCAACTTTTATTGATTTTTTATGAGAAATGGACGATATAAGTGGTGAAAATAGTCAGTTTAGCTTGAAAGACGATATATTCAGTCAATATGACGATAATTTCGTTACGGAAGATTGTTTGAAAACTTACGAAAGTAATATTGGATCTAAGAATGATGAGATGCGTGAAGGTAATTATTTTTCAAACATTTTTATATATCTAACCAGACAAGTACATAGCTAGACTGTTTAAAAACATGTAGTTTTCTAGCAAATTCATACATTTTAAAATGATTATTCAATTTCGAGAGTTATTGTGTAAATTCTTTCGAAAATATACAGAGGCCCAAGTTCACCGACCTCATAAATGTCAGTTTTCTTAAAACAACTGTTTACTGTGAAATTATATGGTGGTCGGTTGTCTAGTGATTGTGGCAAAATTTTATCGAAACCTAGACTTATTCTTATTACTATTAAAATAATAATTAATTACCGTTTCCTACATATTTTTAGATTCAAATTCAAGCAAAGAAAAAGACCAGACTGTTACCCAAACCAAAATAATACCTACATTCGGTAAACAGAAGAAATTGAAAAAAGATAACAAGAAACCTACTGCCAAGCCTAAGAAATTTGTTCCACCGGTTAAAAATAACATTAGTGAAATAAATACGAGTAAAACTGGGTTTTCAGATGAAAGTTTGACACAGAATTCGCAATTGACTCAATATGTGACTGAACATTCTTCAAAAAATAATGATTTTGTACCTTTTACACAATTTACGGATACTGCTAGTATAAATGATGTTACTCAAAATGTATTTCCCAAACCCTTGAATGAAACTTTTAATTCAAATATAAATACTACAGATTATATAGACAATAGTTATGGAAATATTGGATATGACAATGATAATATTTTCGAAGATATTAATCCTGTATCATATGTTAATGAAATACCACATACACAAGATATTCTAAATGAAAATGCTTTTCAAGAAAAAGTTGTCACTCAAAAAGTTTCGGTACCAAAGAGAAAAGAAGGTATTCTAGGCTGTATAATATCAAATTCCTTGAACATACTAGACAACGAAGAAATAATACCTACAGATCTATCTCAGAATTCAGATAAATCAAGCGTAAAAAATCTTTCTCAAAGCCAAAACCAATCTTTTTGCTCTGTAACATCTTTGAGTAAAACTTACAAGAATTTGGACTGCAATAGTTTTATTAATGATACCTATAAAATACCACAGGGCAATGATTTTTTAGACCTTTTCAAAAATAATGCCTGTAAAATGGTTAAACATGTACCTATGACCATAGAGTATGGTGATATAGGATTTAATATAAAGTACTCAGAATATATGAAAAATCAAAATGGTGAAGTATTTGAGAAAAGTGAAGAGGAAATTGATACTTGTACGAAAATAATAAATATGTATCCGAAAGAAAATAGTATTTTGAAGAGGAAACTAAATAAGTAGTGTTGATTATGAATTATAGTAGATTTGTAATTAAATATTTGTTGATTTAATTTATCTTTTATTTCTTCGGAAGGAAGAGTCGTGGTGGCCTAGTGGGTAAAGGACCAACCTCTCAAGTATGAGGGCGCGGGTTCGATCCCAGGTCAGGCAAGTACCAATGCAACTTTTCTAAGTTTGTATGTACTTTCTATGTATATCTTAGACACCATTGGCTGTGTTTCGGATGGCACGTTAAACTGTAGGTCCCGGCTGTCATTGAACATCCTTGGCAGTCGTTACGGGTAGTCAGAAGCCAGTAAGTCTGACACCAGTCTAACCAAGGGGTATCGGGTTGCCCGGGTAACTGGGTTGAGGAGGTCAGATAGGCAGTCGCTTCTTGTAAAGCACTGGTACCCAGCTGAATCCGGTTAGACTGGAAGCCGACCCCAACATGATTGGGAAAAGGCTCGGAGGATGATGATTTCTTCGGAAGGCACGTTAAATTGGTAGGTCCGGGTTGTCATTTGAACATCTTTGGCAGTTTTTACGGGTAGTCAGAAGCCAGAAAGTCAGACAACCAGTCTTACCTAGGAGTATTGTCACATAGGCAGTCGCTCCTTGTAGCACACTGGTACTCAGCTGCATTCGGTTAGGCTCGACGCCGATCTCAAAGATAGAAAAAGGCTAGGCGCCTGAATTTCGCCTGGGTTCGATTCCTAGAGTGTTATGTTGTAGTTACTATAATATGTCCTATCTAGCCCAGATGTACTGTTTTATGATAAAAATGAAGAAACACCAGAATTTCAGATTTTGAAGTTGAGAAAAGTAGCACATGTAAAAGTCAACTGATGAATTTCATACATCATAATGTATGAAATTCATCAGTTGAGTAACTTTATATATACCTATAGAATACTATCCGTCAGTTGCACAAAGGTCCATTAAAGTTAAAGCTTCTTTAAATCTATTGCTGTCTCTTTCTTTGTCAACAAGATAGAAAGTGATAGCAATACTTTATGAAGCTTTAATTTTATGCAACTGACGGTATATCTAAGGAAGGAACAGCCGCCGTGGCCTACAATCAAACATTTTTATTTTTGCTTTTTTGATGAAATAAATACATTTTCCACAGAGGACGCAGAAAAAGAGAATATACTAATAGCTTACCTGCCTTCCGGACAGTACATAGGCATCAAACTATTCCAGTCTAGACCGAACAGCTTTAAGAACGAAGCTTCCAGACTCCAGTGGGACAAGCAGGCCGCTTCTAACGCGTTGACACTCAAATTACAATTAGGTAAGTTAATCGTTACTAATCTAATTTCTGCAACCCCACGTTTTCACCAGCAAAAACTTCACTCAGATAGAGATGAATGGTCTTACTACAAAAACTTAACCATGTGTCAAACACTTGTCTAAAAAAAGTTTGGTTCCAAAATGGACCTTATTTCAACGTCATAATTTGTAATTTTTTTAGACAGTCTTAAACTGACTTTTAAAATTTTTTGAGGTTTAAGTCTATTCCTAATTTTCTAATCCGCCAATTTTGAGCTAAATCGGTTCAGTAACTAACCCGACTGTCTTTCGTATGTGTTAGTCTCATGAACTACTGCCGCTGGTGGAAGCTAAAAATTGATAACTTTGTTTGTTGCACTCTTTTACGCAAAAACGACTGAACCAATCCAGATGAATGTTAATATAAAGATCAGTGGTACCCTGAAGACGAAGATGGGCTATTTTCTATCCTCGGGTGCAATTGCGTGGAACAGCTAGTGTATGTACGAAAAAAACAAATTCGGTTAAATGAACAGTTTTAATTTAATTGTCTGTATAACATCATTTATATTTATTTGACTCGCAACTCTTATTTTGTCAACAGAAAAAGGTCACATAACAACTCAGTCAGTATTAGCTCAGCTGGTGACAGATCTGAACCTCACAGACGAGGAAAAGGCTACACTTGATAAGGAGAGAGAAACAGGTAACAAACAAGCTTTTATTTAAGCTTATAATCATCGGCAAGGATATTGAGCCCTGACCTTCACCTGCGCAGAAGTGATTTATTAGTTTATTGCCTTAAGTGTACAGTGCGCAAAGCGATCCCCACTCTTCCGCCGAGAGCACATTATCCGTGCCGATAAATATACTTTGTAAACTGAATAGATAAATACTTTAACAGTACTCCATTTGATCCAAGTTGTGGTGGCCTAAGGTAAAGAACCGACCTCTCGAGTATGAGGGTGTTGGTTCGATTCCAGGTCAGGCAAGTGCAACTTTTCTAAGTTTGTACTTTCTATCTATATCTTAGACACTATTGACTGTGTTTCGGATGGCACGTTAAACTGTAGGTCCCGGCTGTCATTGAACATCCTTGGCAGTCGTTACCACCAACACCAGTCTAACCGAGGGGTATTGGGTTGCCCGGGTAACTGGGTTGAGGGGGTCAGATAGGGCAGTCGCTCCTTGTAAAGCACTGGTACTCAGCTACATCCGGTTAGACTGGAAGCCGACCCCAACATAGTTGAGAATAAGGCTCGGAGGATGATTATGTACTTAGATTGATTTTTAGCCGCTAAACAATAATTCATATCAAGATTGTTTATCTACGCCTACTAAAATATCTTTTATAATATTGTAATTAATTTCAGAGGAGAAGAAGTCCCGCGTACAATTCCTGAAGACTGAGATGAAGCTGATCGAGCTGGACGCTAAGATCAAAACGTGCCTTTCTCTAGACAAGGCAGATACTGATATGTGCCTCAAACTGTTGGATGAGTTAATTGGTTAGTAATTCTTGCTAATATTATTTTTTATTTCATTATTTCAGGGCAACTAGGGCCCATAAAAATACGAATACACATATATCATACATAACAATACAAACTAATACATACATTTATCCATATTAATATATACAGTGTATATGTACAATGTATACTATACAGTGTACATCTATAAAAAAAACTTAAAAATACTATAAATATATAACAAATATTCTTAAAACTAATGCACAAGATGTGTCGGCGTCGTGTTTCGCTGACTGGTGTCATGTAGCCGGCCACGAAACCGGTACACAACACCTTTCGGCCAGAAATCTTCCTTGAGGACCTTCACGAGACCTTGTGTCGGAACATAATATTATAAACGCAAAAGTTTTGGTTGAATGGGGAATAGATTGGTTGATTTGGTATTTTCCTCCCAGAAACCATTCAAAACATCTAGTCTTAATATTTTTTTTTCTACAGAACTAGACATAAAACCCCTGATGCTGCTAAAGCACCCGACGTGCCTGGAGACCATCAAGCGCATGCGAGCGTATGTCGGCAACACTCCCTCCTGGGAGCTGTCCGAGAGCGCGGCGCTGGTCTTCACCAAGCAGGCGCATAAGATCCGCAAGCAGGCTGACAGCCTCTATAAGAAGATGAAGGTACAATATTCTTAACAAATGTAGAATGGATTTCTTTTTTTGTATATTTCTTGTTATTGTTCACAAAAATGAGGTTTAAAAAGCCTTTCACTATTAGTCTCGTCTTCTGCGGAGCCTTTTCCCAACTATGTTGGGGTTGGCTTCCAATCTAACCTGATGCAGCTGAGTGCCGCCAGTGTTTTGCAAATAGACTGACTAACGCCTTAATCCAGCTACCCGGGCAACTCAATATTCCTTGGTAATGACTGCCGAAGATGTTCTGAACTGAGGCTGAAGCGCTTATAATCATTTTTTTTTTTATATACTTAATAACTTCCCTGACCCATGCATGAGTCATATGTTATACAAACCTATTATTTAATTATCGAGTCAGCTTCGTGGACAGTGAAGTGGTTATTATTGATATCTGGAGCCAGAGTAAACCGTTATAAAAAAAAAATTGTACTATGTTTTTTTGGACGCCAAAAATTATGCGACTCCTGTAAACAGATGTAATGACAACATTTATCATTTATTTCAGGACCTATTCATGCCACTAGAAGGACTATCGTTCTGGGAGTATTTCACGAACCGCGTGCTCAAGTTCAAGAAGGTTACGTCCAATTTAAGCGCTGATGAACTGCTTGAAATGATTCATGAGCCTTTGGGTGAGTTTTATATTCAATCTATATTCTTCTAATACTGTAAATGCGAAAGAATGTATGTATGGATCTTTTTCATCTTTCTGCCTAAACTACTTCGTGAATTTTGATTAGACTTGGCTGTAAAAGCTATAATTATGTACTAATAATATTGTATCCTAAAGGCACCGAAAGTACTGAACTGATTTGAAAATTTATTTCTCTGATAGAAAGCTACACTCTTCCCGAGTAACATAGACTATATTTTATCCCAGTACGGGCAGTATGTCCCACGGGATGCGGCTGAAACCTCGAGAAAACAGCTCATAGCTTATATAACAAAATAACATATAGGCTACTTTTTATCTGAGTACGATATGTAGTTCCCTCAGGAAACGGGTGAAACCGCTGCAAGTAGTTAGTCTATAATATATTATTCTGTTTCCAGAAATGTCACTACCCACAATGCACTCGATGAAAGAAGCGGTTGACGCGGCCAATGAGGCTGAACAGCTCGAGATCACACAACCAGAGAACGATGACAAAGCTAAGAAGAAATCTACTCCAGGTACATTTTATTAAAACCTTCTCACAAAACTTCCCTTGCTTAAATACCAATAAGAATTTCTATCAATATTTAATTAAATCATGTAGATTGTGGCTTTTAATAATTACTTGGTACATGTTGGCCTTACACTAAATTACGTATACTAGTGCTTGTTCTGTCACATGAAGCGACTGCCTATCTGATCTCCATAACCTAGTTACCTAGGCAACGCGAAACCCGACTGCCAATCATGTCAAAATGATTATCGGAACACACGAATTTAACGTGCTCCCCATAACATCGAGATACTTGTCACAACAAGATGATCATTCATCCACACCCCGTAAAATATAATTTTCACCCTGTTTTAATTTTGAAAGATTACACTGTCACCAATGTAGGCCTAATAAACAAACAAATAACAAACAATATCTCTCCCCAGCAAAAACAAAGAAAACAGCAAACAACACACCAAAACAGCCCGTCAAACGTCAATCTTCTAGAAAACTACAACAAGAAGAGAAAGACAAAGAACCAGAGCCAGAAGCACAAACAGAAACAACACCAGAAGAAGAAGAATTAGCACCAAAACCCACAGAAAGTGAAGAAACTACGGAGAAACAGAACGAAAGCCGGGAAAAAACGCCAGAAACCGCCCCCGAGCCAGAGAAACCCAGTGAAAGTCCAACAGAAGACACAGAACCGTCTAAAGAAGAGAATGGAGAAGTGGAGAAGAATGACACGGAGAAAAATGTGGAGAATGAAGCGGAGAAAGTGGAGAAGGTTAAGGAAAAGGAGGAAGTTGGAGAACCTAGGGCGAAACGATCGAGAGAGGTTAGTTTCTGTGCTTTGATTTGATAGTTTTTATATTGGGTACTTGACTAGTTTTTTTATGGTACTCAGCTGCATCCGGTCAGACTGGAAGCCGACCCAACATAGTTGGGAAAAGGCTAGGCAGATGATGTCTCACAAATTCGTAAATTAATAGTAAATTGTGATATTGGCTCGAATTTATTCAAAACTAATTTTCGTCAGCTTCCCATGGAAACTCTTCCGAAAAAGTATCCAATCCTCGATAAATGGCCTGTCTAGCACTAAATGACTTTTTCAAATTCGTGTTCTTGAGATTGGCGCGTTCATACAAACAAACTTTATAACGTTAATATTGAGTTTCTAAATCGAAATCTAAAAAAAGGTTACCCAAGCTTTTGTTACTTATTTTAAATTAAATCTTTTGCATGGATTTATAACATAAATGTCTTAATTGTATGCTTATAATTTCTAATGTAGTTAAAAATTATTTTACTTTTATAGTTCCTAAGAACCGACTTCAATAATATACCTTAAAACTACTCCTAACCTCCTTAGCCTGATAAATACAATGCTGAAAACAACATCAAAATCGGTTCATCCAAACGTGAGATGATCGCACACAAACATACATACAGGTCAAATTGAGAACCTAATTTTTTTGAAGTCGGTTAATAATACGAAACTGATTTAAGAAGTAAACGAAGAATTTCATTTTTGCAGATAAGACACAGGCGAATCCATGTAATATGATGATGTTTTGTACACATATTGCTGAAAGGGTCAGACATTTTCATTCTTTAAGGGCCTATTTTTCAATTATCAGTTGAATCCTATCTGAAGAATATGTTTTTGACGTTTTGACACCTTTTGTATAAGGAACTACCCGTTTTGCCGCGGTGAAACCGCCGTCAAGTCGGTCCCGAACTACTGCCCGTACTGAGATAAAATATAGCCTATGTTACTCGGGAAGAGTGTAGCTTTCCAGTAGTGAAAGAATTTTTCAATGCGGTTCAGTAGTTTCGGGGCTTTTACGGTACAAAAAACATGTTTCCTCTTGATTATTTTAGTACAGATATGTCAAAACGCCATATTTATTCCTCGGATAAAAATTAATTAATGATTTAAAAATCAGCCCTATATAAAATAGTTATTTTTGCACGAAGTATATAATACAAAAAAAGTAGTCAAGTACCCAATTTGATGCATATGCGTATATCGTAAAACATTATTAACAATTTTTATTTTTTATTAACATTTTTTTTGCTTTGTTTAATAAAGTAATTAATTTAAAGCTTGATTAAAATGCCTTTAGAAAATTAAGAAATAATCATTAGGGTATATAAGCATGTTCCTATAAGCATGTCGGCAGATTTTTCTATAAAAATCTATTTGATCAATCGATATTTTGATTGGATAAATCTGTAGACCCGATGAGATATTATAGTTTGTATGCTAATAGCTATTATTTATATTAAAACCAATAATAATTTAGTTTTTAGATTAATTGTTGATTTGATAATTATTATTTACATCTTTATGGTGCTATTTAAAAGTTGCCAGCATGCTTATAAATCTCATAATCGAAATTAACCAAAAAAGACTGGTCCATATACTTTAAGTAAAAAGTGCCTTATACAAGAAATTGGTGCTTCAAAGTTAGTTAACTGACTATTAATAATTATAAAATGAGTATAACTCAAAAAAATTAACTAAGAAATGTGAAAACTAAGGGCAATAATGAGAATCTAATTTAAAAAAATCTGTGATTAAGATGTCTTGCATCATTTTCTATTAATTATATTACTATAGATTATTTACCCCTTTATCGGAATGAATTACTAACTAAATATATTCGCATAAAATGCAAGTATTAGGTAGACGCATGATAATTAATTTAATAGAATTATTAACATGGAAATTAGATAGATATTTTAATTTTATGTAGAGATAAGCATTTTTATATACAATTTTTATTGCGAATTCGATCCAGATTTCGTCATACTTCTACTGTTTTTGCGACAAATAGTCTTCCATTTTTAACCAAGTAATTTAAAAAACTATATTGTTTATAATATCGTATGGTTTTGTTGATACCTATAAAACAACTGTTTTTAATGAATTTTGAAACAGTTGTTTCAAGACAATTGATATCATAGTCAAATGATAAAATATCTAGGCACCTGCAAATATTTGATAACAATTTAGTAATAAGTAAATTTATAATTGTTTTACAGAGCAAGAAGACTGAACCTCCGCCACCCAGATCTCCAGCAAAGAGAAAGTCAAAATTTTAAATGATTTTTTTGTTTTTAAATAAAACATTGGACTTTTTATTTTTTTTGTACGATACGGCCGCGCGGTGCGGTCTTGTTATTGTTTGTGGGTGCATTTTTATATTGTACTATACTATAGTGCTGTTTCACCCGCGTCCTGGGTGAATTTCTTCCCGTACCCGGACAAAGTATAGCCTACTCGGGATATCTAGAGAGACTTACACAGGGATAGTAGTAGCTTATCAACAGTGTAAGAATTTTTGAAATCGGTCCTGTTTCGGAACCTTTGCGGTACAAATAATGTACAATGGTATCTAATCTTATATTATATAAAATAATAAATTTTCGATAATTCCGTAGTCTCTTGAAGAATCTGTTAAATTAACATATGTTATTACATATTGTTTTGTTAAATAGCTTCTTGTATACCCATTTAATAGCTGCGTAGGAGCCTTAAAAATGATAACAAATAAACATACAGAGGCTAGTTTTCAATAAATCTATTAGTAGATAAATTACTTATAATAGTTATAAACAAACAAAGTACGATAAAAAAGTGCACCCACAAGCTGAATAGTGGTAAACCCGCAAATTATTATGTAAAAATTTAGCGTATAAACAAGTTTCTATGAAATATTCGAAATAATCATAAATAAGTATGAATAACAAGCATTATTTGTACGAAAATGTCTTCTAAACATTACGTTGGTACATAATTTATGTAGCATTTTTTTTATATGTATAAAGAAAGCTTTTCGTTCACAGTTTTAAAATTGAGTTGCTGAGTTCTGTGTGTAGTTGACAGAACTTACAGCAACTGTCAACTGCACAGAAAAAACATCAGACGCATACATAATTTTGTGCAATGTATTGTATACTTCAAATAAATAGTAGTAATTTTATATCTATAGTGTTATAAAAATCCAAGACAGATTTTAGAAAAGGTTTGATTTTAAAATAGAATGGTTGCAAAATAGTATTGTCAAGATTTTTTGAAATAAATTCTTATAATTCTGCATGTTACGATCCATAATTACAGTGATTGTTTTTTTAATGTAAAAATCTAGATCTCTCCGACTCTGCAACACCATTTAGTCATAACGATAACCGAACCATTTTCAGTTGTCAAATCGCCGATGTGACCAATGGGCGGCAAGTATACGGCTGGTTATGGTTTGGTTATCCTTATAGTTAGATAAGATCTGTAACTTCACTTTTTTAATGGAAAATTACGCAGGTATTGTGAAAATTACAGTTTTTATTCTCATACTTACTTTTCTATGGAACTGCATATGTAGCCCAAAATATCTCTTAAAAAAATAATCTGATTAAACTAGACTTTTAGAAGTATGAATGAGCGTTAATCACCATATGCGCGAAAGCGGATTGGTGATACAGACTTTAAATCCAGGTGTTGTCCAAATGTTTTTTACCTTCACACAGTCTGAAACTTCATTAAAGCTATTTTTTAAATTACAAGAAAATTAGTTTAGTATCAAAAGAACATTTTAATTAATAGGTATTATAGGTTTTTTTATCCAGCACAGATTGAGAACGTTTAAAAGCGTGTAGCAATGATGTTTTCAAAATATTACAACTTTTGTTATTTCATGTTCGGAAACAACTGAATAAAAAAGTTAATAAAGTACATTTTTTATTGTATTAGACGTATATTAGAGATAAATGTTAGCTATAATTTACATTGTAAATATTTACAATAAACATACCTACGTATATGAATATTTTGTTTTATTTGTACACTGGCTGTTTTCCCGCGGTTTCAGAGACGATGGAAGATACTCAATTGATTATATATATTTTTTTAAGAAGGTGATTGTTTTACTGAAAACTTGTATTAGATTGAGGGTATGTCTGCTCTGCCTTACCCAACATAAGTCGTTTCAGTCGATTCCGCGATTTGGGTCCATACATTTTTGGACACTGTCCGTAATTAGTCAGGCCGTAAAAGTCGAAGAAATAAAACAGTTTTTGTGTACAAAATCTATAAAATTTATAAATAAAAAAACGTGCTTCAAAGTATAGTGTTAGCAACCACTTAATAGTTTCACAACGGGTGTGATGTGTAATAATGTTAAGACTAGTGTCTACGTCTTCTCTTCCTATTGTCTCTGGGGTAAGTCTTTAAAATTTGTTTTGCACATTCTTTTGCTTCATCTGCGACTGAAAAACCAAATGAAAAATTAAGGAATACATATAATTTTAAAGATATTTTGAGACAAAAAAACTCGTTAAACTTTACGACAAGTTGCCATTGAAAAGCTGGCTGTAAGATGCATAATTGCAAAGGTAGGCGGCAGGGTATCATGTAAAAACTAAGTATGAATCAAGAAGCTTGTTAGATGTAGGCAGTAAATAACTAAGCCAGTCATAGCGTGCAACGAGCAAATCCTAAAATCCTTAGGCACTAGCCCTACTACATACTGAGAATTCATATTTGAAGGTAGTGCCATAGATTCCTTAATAGTTACTTCGGTAGTGCAGTTAATTGGTATATGTAGATGTGTATTCTCAGAAAAGTGGGTGAGTCATACTTGATTGTGAAAAGGTTAAAAGGACTTAAAAGTTTAATCTACAAATCTTAACACATCGATGAGTTGCACCGATTATCTAAAGACAACCGAACGAACTATTTTCACTTGTCAAATCGGCGATTTGATCCATAGGGGGCGAGTACCTACGGCTAGTTTGGTTATCGTTACGTTTGAATGGAGCAAATCAGCCTAAAAAAGTTTTTATTGTATACTCAACTTACATTCATCTTCCGAACTATCAGGTTGCTGTCTCCTCAGAGCCAACTGCTTCACAAACCCAATACCATCATATTGACTATTCATAGCCGACGTTCTAACCGACTTGTTCTCCAAGAAAAATATCTCTGACATTGGCAGCACAGGGTTATAGATCCCTTGAAATAGCGCTAAATAATCATCTCCTAGAGGTATCTGATGATTGTTCCTATAGCTTCTATCTTCAAATTGGTTTCTTGGTCTATTCTGACCAGAAGGACCCTCGCATGGGTCAAAAACTTCATCTATATTAAAACCTTCATCGTTTTCAAATTCAGATATGTTGTGACAGGAATTCTGACGATTTGCTCCTTTAAAATTAATTATTAGTCCATCTAATTTAGCCTCAGCTTCAGAAATGAATTCAAAATCAGATGAATTGTATCCGTCGCATTCAGAGCTTTGTGTAGCCACTTCGTCTGCATCGGAACTTATGTATATGGTTTCTTTAACATCCTCTGTTTGGCTTTCACAGTCTTTCGTAGAAGAATTTATTGAAATTACATCGATATCTTCAAAAACGTTAACGTCTTCTATTATCTTTTCGTCATCGTCATTATTGCTTTTCCTATCAATCGGAACTTTTGCCGAGTTATCATTATTTACAGTGTGTAATGCATTAAAAATTTCATAAAAATCATCAAGGTTGATGTATTCGGTTCTAAATTTATTTGAGCTTTCATAGTTATTTAGAGTTTCTTCAAATTCTTTAAGAGATTGTAAAGTTTCGTCTTCTATATTGACAGAACAAGCTTCATTTGTTTTAGGCTCCTTATCATTAAATACTGTGGCTTCTTTATTACATACTAAGCCATCCGTTTCTATAACAATTGGTTCAAGAACATTAGTATCAGCATTTATTGGACTTTCATCGTTGTTTGCTTGAAAAGCTTCATTAAATGTTGTAATTTCAGGTGTAATGTCATTAGTTACTTTAAATTCATATAATATCTGATCACTTTTGATATTATTCGGACTTATTTCTAATGGAACATCTTCTAAAGAGTGTGAAGAATTGTTAGAATCGGAGTGTTCAGTAATTTCGAAAGAAGGATCTTTTTTTGTATCTTCAACATTATTTGTGCTCAAAATGGTGTCAATATTATGGTCTGGTGAGTATTTTTTTGTATTAAGAGATGTATCTTTGCTTGTTAGTATGCTATCAGTGTGTGAAATCATATTTTTCTTTGACGAAGGAAATAATTTTCGTAAAAAGTCCATTGTTAACTGTAATATAGAAAAAGAGTTGTTCAGACATGTCTCGCTTAAACAGGGAATAAGTAGAGCATTAATACAATAGGTATTTAGGTTTCTACTTATAACTTACATACAAATATTGTTTTTTTTTTTCAAAAGATAATTCAGCGCATTGCAGGTGTTGGTGCAAGCAAGAACTTAGTTCAACTTATCATGTACGTAAGTTTTTTTTTTTAATTTTTTCGCATGAAATACACTTGCAGTTTTTTTTTTGTTAACACTTCTATTTACATATTTACCCGCCATTAATCATAACTTCATACTTACTTTATTATTTACTAGATGTTTCCCGAGCTGTTTCGCCCGCGTCCCGTACTTTGCGCAGATAAAGCGTCGTTCATTTCTTGGATATTATAATTAATAGGTTTATGTTCACTTAAATACATATAGTAGATGTAGAAAATATTAGAAATCACAAACTCGAATCGGTAACATTAATATTATGTAATAATGTCTGTAGATAAGTTAGGGAAACTCACCTTCCTTATAGTTTTAATATATATTCATTTCGTAAGTATTATAATTAAAAATCCTAGATATACGTAGGTATTTAAGTAAACATAAATACTTAAATACCTACGTATGTCTAGGATTTTTTACTTGATTCACTTCTATTCTTAGTCTCAGCACTTTTGCGATCAAAATATTCAACTTTTCGTCTTTCACAGAAAAAACCATAGACCCATATTTATTATAATGGCGGGAAATATGTTGTGTGCAAAGGTCAAAAGTTCATTCAGCCTAATCAACAAAAACAAAACGTAAATCGATATTAAATGTTTTATTTATATAAAATGCATGTTACAAGTTTGGTATGTATGTAAGTTATAAACGTTTACTTGGGCCTAATTGTGGCAGTACGCAGTTACATGGAAGTTACATGATAGTCAATATCCATAGTTTATGCTGTAATATAAAATCAAATTAAAACAACAAAGATCTTTTTAATAATTCTTACATTAGAATTTATAGCCTATAAGTTAAGTTTAAAGTAGTTGTGTCACTTTTTGCCGGATTTCTTGATACCTCCAGTCGCTAAAGGACCTTTCTGTGAAGCCTTTGCTTTCGCCTCCTAAAAAAAGAAAAAAAAAATGCTCTGTTACACGAAATAATAATATTTTTTTTTTTAAATAAAATACTAAAAATATTTTTGATCTACAATCGTCATAGTTAAAATTAGGCACAACACCCTATTTTAATTATTTTCGCAATTTTTATAAACATGAAACACTTTATACATAGTATCACGTTTAAGTCCCGATTGTTCACAAATAAGCTTGAAAGATATCGAAAGAAGTTTTTATTTCAATAAAGGGTGAAAAACTTAATGATATTTATCTTGCAAATAGGTTGAACGTAACACTTTTACACACCAAATTTTCATTAAAAGCGTGATTGTGTCAGTATTTCCTATCAGAATATGTACCTTGAGAAGAAACATAGAAATAAACTCTATACCTGTAGGGCCTTTTGCTGTTCCTTCAACTTCTGTTTGTGGGCTAAGTCATCCTCGTCAAGGTCTTTCGACTCTTTCTTTGGCGCCTTTAGGGGCTTCTTCTTGCCACCTTCACGGCCAGACATCTGTGAATCAGAATAAAGAGCCATTAATTCAAAGGAGGCTGAAATTCAACACCTTTTAAGGGTTTTGTTTATGAAAGACCATCCCCTAAAAGGCACCTCACCACTTACTATGTTTTGTTGGTTAAGTTGAATAATACACTTTTTTGTTTCTATATTTAATTTTCATTTGAGATTGAGACGCTTAGCGACTTGTGGAATACAACGGACACCATTTTTATAGACTACCCATTATTATATTATTATTTAACATGTCCAAAAGATGCTGCAAAACAACTCTAAACATTAAAAAGGCGTATGCCATATTTGCTTAACCATTTAGAGGTAAATTTTCGCACGCACATTGATTACCGTTCTTGCTCTAAGCAGATGACAATTTAAACTTAAAAGTCCCAATTTCTTTGCCGTTACTCACTCTAATAGTATGATGTTTTTAAAACATGAACTCAAAATTAGTACACACTTAACATTCAAGGATTCTTATGTAAAGTGTTAATTTTTCAAAGTTGATAGGTAGGTACTAAAGAGACTGACTTGGACTAAAAAAATAGCATATTTTCTATGACAAGAAATGGCATAAAGATAATCTATAGGGATATTAAACCTAAGTATGAATTAGTCTGAAATTCCTTTAGTGCTAGCAAGATTAACCATAGGCACAGTAAAAGAGCTAGTTATAATAAAAATAGAAAAAGACTAGTCATCAACTTATTATGTTTTATTTCCACAATCTTTCATGAAAAGTTGAAATATTAACGTGAAAATAATGTTACTATAGCACCCTGCTTTAAACGAGAGGACTATACTTTAGATCCATCGCTCTGAATGAGTGCTAAAATATATTAAAATTTACTCTTTGCATAGTAAATGTATTTAAAATAAAGATATGTATCTTTTGATGTCTATGATTAGCTCCGAAAGTTAACAATAATTGTTACATTTTGCGTTCAATGGTTCATCATCAGATTACATTTAGAAACTTTTACAGAAGTAAGAACTTTAGGAGTAAAACAAAGACATTAAAAGTTACATAGGTATACTGTTATATCGACTGTTAACTTAGGTAACAAAACAAAAACATGAATAATATAGTGAAAGCAGGTAAAAGAGAACAAACTTAATACTTTTTTTAAAAGCATCGCTGGCATAGCGTAGGATTTTTTATTTTTTAATAACCTCAACTATGTACTAGTCATTGCTAAAGTGCAGCGGAATTATACCGTTTAACGTTTATTGCGCATATTAATGGCTAGAAATTTAAAAGTACGGGTAAAATACTTACATTTGAAACAGGCAGAGGAGATGTAATGTGAACGAAATCAATGAAATTTAGGAAAACACGCTATTTCCCAAATTTGAGAAGACTTGACGTTTTGATTAATTGACAAATTAACTGTCTCTGTCACTTGACAGCAATGTTGCCAGATGTCGATGTTTCGTTCAGAAATGTTGTTCAACTTTAATCATCATCTGTCTAGCCTTTTCCCAACAATATTGGCGTCGGCTTCTATTTAACCGAGTGGCATTAGATAGGCGTTTTGTGTCCCAAACTGAATACGGCTCTTCTTGAATCCTTAGGAAAATGCCTTAACGTGATTTGATTTATTCAATAAAACGACAAAAATCACCAAATACCATGTATTTTTCTTAAAAATAACATCTTGAAGCGAAGTAACAAACATATATTTTAGTATTTCTATATTCGTTTAAAGTTTACAATACTGTTTTAGTTGTTTTAATAGCATTGCTTTTTGGGTTTTATCTTCTTGGGTGCCTGAAGAGCTGGCCAGCTTTCTATTGACTTCTGCCAACTTAGATCTGTAATAACTGCATTGCACGCGTGAGCCGGGCACCGAAACGGACTCGGCTGGAACAAAAATACTCAAAATAATAAACAAATTCTTACATTGTTTCGTTATAATCTAGGCGAGGCTGAAGTTAACCACACATAGTAACTGTCCTAATATTCTATCTAAATAGGAATTTGACATTACTTGTATAGAGCTAATGTCAAAATTATATCTGACTAGCTTCCGCCCGCGGCTTCGCCCTCGTAGAGTTCGGTTATTATATCGCGTTTCCAAGAGAATTCTTCAAAAGTCTGGGATAAAAACTATCCTATGTTCTTTCTCAAGGTCAACTCTATCTCCGTACCAAATTACCAAAAATTCCGTACCAAATCAGTCCAGTGGTTTAGACGTAAAATCGTAACAAACAGACAGAGTTACTTTAGCATTTATACCTAATATTAGTAGGGATTACTTCAGATAAAACAACAGATAAATTATTCGGATCAGCCGTTAGTTAACTACGCAGTAGATTCTTATTATGTTTAATTAATAAATCTGAACCTACTGCATTATAGAAAACCTACTGCAAAGCCAAGTAGCGGACACGTAGAACTGTAGGTATTAATTATTTAACTTACCATTAACATTCACAATGAGACATAATACTAGAAGCACAGATAATACCTTTACTGTAGTCATATTTTAAATTTAAATATCACACGAGTATACTTTACAAATGAATCGTTATAAATGACTGAATTACACATTGTAGACGCAAAGAAAACTGGTTTGTAGGGTTCCGTACCCAAAGGCTAAAACGGGACCCTATTGTTTTCGCTCATCTGTCCGTCCGTCCGTCCTTCTGTCACGGATGTATCTCATGAATCGTGATATTTAGAGAGCTGAAATTTTTACAGATGATGTATTTTTGTTGCCGCTATAACAACAAATACTGAAAACTAGAATTAAATAAATATTTTGGGGGGCTCCCATACAACAATGTGATTTTTTTGTCCGTTTTATAAATAATGCTACGGGACCCTTCGTGCGCGATTGCGACTCGCACTTGGCCGGTTTTTTAACTAAGTATAGAGGAAAATACCTAGGTACTCATTGGCCGGTAATTCCTGATTCATACTTATGAATAATGCGTAAGACAAAGTAAAATAATCCCATGTTTGTCATCGGCGTTTTGTAATGTTTGGGATTTTTACCGCTCAATGCCTAATTTAAGGGTCCGTCCACACAGACCGGCTCGGAGAGGTCTGTCAGGTCTTTCAGACGGGATGCGCCCGGAAGACGCAGTGTAGCCCCCCCACTAGATGGACGGACGATCTGGCCAAGGTCGTGGTGGTCGGAAGCAGGGGATGTGGGTTGCTGAAGATCGAGCTAAGTGTGAACCTTGGGGGAGGTAGCAGTCTAGCAGTGGACGTGTTTCAGCGATAATCGAGCGTGACAGATAGTTGAAATTTTCGTAGATCATTTAGAATTTTTGTTCCCCAAAATTACGATCGGTTTTGGTCGCCTTTTGACATGAGAATATGCGTTTTTTTTTAATTTGCAGTGCAGACATTATTCATTCATTCAGTATGTGTATAATGCGGAAAACTAATCTAGATACCTACAATACTTATGTACCTACTTAGTTGTTACCATATTTATGCAACATGCATTATGCAAATGATGCAACTATAGAGTTGTCGCGTGTTGCATATAAATAATTTTGCATCTCGCAAAATTGGTCAAATAGTTATGGTCAGACGGTTGTCAAAATATAATCTATACGAATAGAACACTGTATGTTAACTTACATTCTTTAATTATTATGTTTTTTCACAAAACTATATTTCGTAGTTCACACAGGACACTGGGATAATTAAATGTTACCCCCATACAAGCTGTTTCTCGCAGATTCACTCAAGTCCCATAAGTTTGACTTTCCGTACCCGGATAAAATATAGCCTACGTTACTCGGGGTGACAATTTTTTTCATAGGTTCAGTAGGTAGTTGATTTAGAAATAGTAAATAGAAATATAAAATAGTAAAAAGAAATAGGAAATAGTAAAAAGAAATAGGAAATATTAAATAGTAGGTAGATAAGACAAAATAATACTAATAATAGTACCTACTTACCTCAATATTTCCGTTTATTAGCGGTCTTCGCAGTACATTTTAATGTTCTTTTTTATTTCGACTTCGAGTCTAGCTGATTCTTGGGGAGATAACCCAGCAGACTTCAACTGTGATAGCTTAGCCTTATAGAAATTACATGCCACGACCTTCGGAGGTACACTCAAACTTTTCACTGAAAATAAAAGTCAATAATGAAGATAGGATAGAGAACTCAAGCAGAACAAATATTTAGGTACGTTCCCGCAGTTCCAACTTCCAGACTCCGGTATGCTTTCAAAATCAAAATAAAAAATAATTTATTCAACCTTGGCTGCAAGACAGCACTTTTTGAACGTCAGGAATTTACAATAGGCAGCCTCCAAAACGCCCACCCTTCACCACTTCCTATGTATTTTTGCTGGGAAGAAGAAGTGGCGCAACAAACTCCCCAGCAACAAAGCACTTTGTGAAAGCTTATATCCCCAAGACTATTTCAGCTTGAACCGGGAATCGAACCCGACATCCACTGCACAACACATATTGACATCTACTTAGTACTTAACCAACGGGGCAAAATCTTAAATTCTTTAAGTCAGACAATCTTATATATCGTATTTATTATAATATCTACTTTATAGTATAGAGCCAAGTTATTCAAATAAAATTACAATTAATTAATCCTACACTAGCCGTTTTTCCGCGGTTTCACCCGCGTCCCGTGGGAGCTACTGCCCGCACCGGGGTAAAATATAGCCTATGTTACTCGCAGATAATATAGCTTTCTAATGTCGAAAGTCGAAAGAATATTTAAAATCGGTCAAGTAGTTTTTGAGTTTATCCATTACAACCAAACAAACAAAGTTTTCCTCTTTATAATATTAGTATAGATATAGATTAAAACTCACCTTCAGCTTCAACAGTATAAAATACCAATAAGAGCAAAACCACTAAATTAAAGTATTTCATATTGTGACAAACAAGCGCACTGCGCGAGAAACAAATGACAACTTAGAAGTAATAATAAAAGGTCCTGACAAGACTGAAGTTAGCTGGTGACAAAGCTATATTATGCAGCGTTGTATTAGGTAAATGGTATGCAAAGTATAGGTTGAATACTAGGAGGTAAATGTACATACATTAATGACTATTATATACTTAACTAGCGACCCGCTCGATAACAGTATTTCCCCACTATTTAATGATTGTTATAATACGTTATATGTAGGTACTTCTCTTATATACTTCTCTTATTTACTCCCTTATGTACTCCTCTTACGTACTCCTTGTATGTACTCCCTTTATGTACTCTTATAAACTCTCGTATGAACACCCTTATGCTTTCCTCTTATATAAATATATAGGTACTCCTCTTGTGTCCTCCCATTATGTACTCTTCATATATACTCCTCTTATGTACTCCTCTTATATACTCATCTTATGAACTCCCTTATGTACTCTGTTATGAACTCTCTTATGTACCTACTTATGAATCTCTTATTACATAGTTTTATATACAGGTCTACCTGTTTTATTAGGCGTGTTAAAAAGTCTACGACTAGTTAACTAGTCCTAATCAATAGAATTTCTACGCCTAAAAATACTAATGATTAGGCTTAGATCATCATCATCTCCCGAGCCCTTTTCCCAACTATGTTGGGGTCGGCTTCCATTCTAACCGAAAAATGTTTGAATAAAAAGTTCTATTGGTTGCTTAAAAACTTCTCCGCTACACTTTGGTAGGCCTTAAGGATTTAGGATCGGTTAATTTAAAATACAAGTCAAAGTTTAATTATATTTATTTCCTTTTTCAATGCAAGAACAATTAATAAAAGATGATAAGATTACACGATAAATAGGTACCTAATGATTTAAATAATAGGTAGTGAATATGTAATACCTGAGTATTTATTAGATCGAGATGAATGATTCAAACACAAGGTAGATTTATAAATATGCATAAAACGAGTACACCCGTGGACGATTAGTGAAGTAGGTTGAGGGCGCTAGTGACTCACCTTATTAGCAATATCCTGATTAGGTAATACCTCTCGTACTCGGATAAAATATAACCTATTCCTCATACTACTAATTTATAAGCTATTTCTCGCGGTTTCACCCGCGTCTTGTTGGAACTACTGCTCGTACCGGGATAAAATATAACCTATGTTAGTCGCAGATAATGTAGCTTTTTAATGGTGGAAGAATTTTTAAGACCAGTCCAATAGTTTTTGAGTTTATCCATTACAAACAAACCAAGTTTTCCTCTTTATAATATTAGTATAGATATATACCTAATTATCGTTTACAACATGAGACATTAGCTAGTCTAGTATGATGAATGGATTGTGTGAAAGTAGATATGGTAAGAAAGAATGTTACTTGTGAGATGACGGCAGATAGAAGAGTATGGAAGGAGAAAACTTGCTGCGTCCACGATAAATGAAATTGTGTAAAAGGCAGGAGGATGATGATTATGAATTATTAGTGTGATTTGATATTAGCGTGAAAATAATAATAACAACTTAGCGTTTTTAATAAAAACGCTAAGTTGTTATTATTATTTTAAAAATAAACATTTAAAAATATAAAAACTTTTAATTTTTTTAAATGTTTATTTTTATAATGAATATTTTAAAATTAAATTATTTGTTAAATTAATATGATAAAAAAAGCGTTTAAATGATTCTATTAAATATTTTACAAAATAATAATATTATATAATCTATTTTTTATATTTTTTAATGTTTTATTTTTATTTTTTTAATTAGGTAATATTTAAAAATGTAACTTATATGTTTAAAAATAAAGAGGGAAATGAAATTATATATTTAATCATATTAATAAGCCGTTCTCTTATGATGTCTACGACGGATAGGTCTCTTGTGAGGACGTTGCCTCTCAAATCTTCTGTTTTCTGGTTTCCTATGTCCTGGGCGCCTATGCACTGGTCTTCTCATCTCTGGTCTTTTATGTCTTATTGGTCTATTGCCACGACGAACCATGCTGGGGGGTTCGGGGTGATAATAGCCACGTTCTATTCTTTTCGCCGTTACTAAAGCCGGGCCGGCTGTGAAAGAAAATTTAAATTATTTTTTTATTTTAAACACTCTACACACCACCTCAAAAGGATATTGATTTTTGACACTTACGCGAATATAAGACATTTACCTAAATAAAACTACTTTTACGGATTCAAAATGCTATATTTAAGATAGGATATTAGATAGAAAGTATGGATGAACATGATATGCTGTGCAGTCCCTATATAAAATTGGAATATGGGCAGGAGGAAGATCCACCTTACAGACATGATCTAAAAAAATAACAGTTTAAATAGGTACTAAGTAAATGAACTAAATCTACGTTGGTTCTTCTCGTGATCAAAAGACTGGCTATTAGTTGAAGTGGTTAAGTATGTTTTTTTTTTTGGTTTTTACTAGAATTGATTTATATTTAAAATGTAAATACCTAATAGTAACTAAAATTATGTAAATAATATTAACTAAAGCCGGTACTTTTTGGGACCACGTTCTATAATAAGGTTGGCCCCTTGTAACCTAAGTTCACCAACAACATAATAGTCAAGTTTTTTTAAGGCACTTCTTATGAAACTTCTTTAGTACCGGAAAAAGTAAGAATTTTTACAAGATAAGTTATAATAGCATACAGTAATTATATCAAAATTGCTTTGTATACTTATTTATTTACTTTTTATACATATTTCATAGTTTTAAGTGTTTTGCAAGCCTTATGGTAGGACATGGTCAATGTTCCTTTTGTTAAATAATAAAAGATCTACATGTACACTTATTTTAAGTTTGAGTTAGAAGAATGAATTTTCACTTATAATACCACAAGAGCTTCAAAATTATCGGGTATTTTCCGATAGGTTCGTTGCAAACAAATGAAGGAATCAAGTTTTTCAGGTTAAAAAATCACGAGCGCGAAGCGCGAGTGATTTTTCCTGGAAAACTTGACGACTTTATTTGTTTGCAGGGAACCTTGAGGGAAATGCCAGAGAATTTTGAAGCTCGTGTGGTATTCGGGGGATTATTTTTCCGTCCCAAATGTCGGCCACAACCTGTCAGTTTGACATAGCAACGATCAGAGAAAATATTCAAAAAATTATCAGTATAATACCATGTAGGTTGTACCACGTGACGTCGAATGGCGCAATTCTATTGGTCGATATTTGGGTCGGAAAAATAATCACTTTTAAAGTTCGAAGTAAACAGTTGTCGGTGAAAATATTTACCTTTTGGTCCATAATCTTTATGTACAACAGAAACTTGTGGAGAGTTCTCTTCATTTCCTTTGGCCAAAGTGACCACACACAGGACGAACAAAGCAATTAATATTTTCATGGTTGTGACGTCACAAGACGCGTTTACTGCTGACACTATGTAGTACCACTGTTCCCAAGTGTCAATTCCCCCTTTATATATAGTAGGCGTTGTACTAAATATAGGAATTACAGGAAAATATAGATAACAATGGAATTAAATCGGGTAAATAAGGAAACTGGGTTGTGACAAGTTAGGAATGTTTAATAGCTAGCTGTTTTCATGTGGTTTTATCTGCGTTCCGAGGGAATTACTACCTATATACATAACCGAAGCTATGGTACTACCACGTTTCAATAAAATCTATTAAGCAGTTCTCGCATGAAAGAGTAAATTGGTAGGTACGTAGGCATAGGTATTGTAGGTACCTTTGGACTCATTTCGTCAATTTTGACGTTTCATTTCCCTTCAATAGATTCGATTCTACCGAAAAGTAATGCTTTAATAAATAAACATTAGGTTCTTGTACGGTTTACACATCAATCTAACGTATTTTACAACTTTACTGTGACATATTTAACTACACGAACTGTTGCATACTTAATATAGATCGTGATGATCTAACAGGAAAATATGTATCTAGTACCAAAACAGTGTAGCCAAATATGGAATTATTTGTAACTTAGGTATCTATGTATAGGTACATATGTAGGGAAAAAATATAATAAAGAGGAACCATTTGTTTGTTTGTACCCCAAAAGCTCCGAAACTACCGAACCGATTTGAAAAAATATTTCACTGTTGGAAAGCTACACTTTTCCCGAGTAACATAGGCTATATTTTATCCCGGTACGGGCAGTAGTTCGGGACCGAGGCTGCGGGAAATCGGCTAATGTGCATTAAATCATCAAATAGGGTAAATAACTATAAGAGGACAAACAATAACATAAATGATGTCATCAACTAAAATAACATTAATTGAATTGAATTGATAATGTAGTCATCAACTGAAATAATTTATTTATTTATTTATTAAACCACCTTAAAACTATCATCACAGGACTTATCCTAATACGATAGCTAAGAACTTAACACTATTTTAAAAACTACGTTATTTACAACTATTATATTATACATTATTCTACTTGGTAACATATTATTAAATATTATTATTCTACTTATAGCATAAAATAAACAGTAATTCTTTTGTGAATTCACCCAAACAACATGTAAATACATCAATCTTTTTATGTAGGTCATTAATTGTGCCGATAGCTCTAGTTAGAGGTGCTTTGGCGAGTAGGTTGGTTCTCGCTGTAGGTACCAGTAGTAGAGGCGGGCTTCGCCGCCGCCACACGTAGCGGTCCGGCACACACAGGCTCAAGCGCTGCAGCACTGCCGGGTGACTCTCCAATCCGCGAAGCACCTTCACCAAGTAGGCAACCAGTGCAAACTCTCGTCGGACACGCAGTTGATTATAGCCAACCATGCCCAGGACGAACAGGGTGGGATACATCAGTGGGTAAAATGGATATACCCCATATAGCTTCTTGTACAGATGGCGCGTGAATTTATTCTGAACGCGCTCTAACATAACCGCGTACTTCGCTTCGTGTGGGGCCCATATGACCGCACTATGTTCCAGATGGCTCCTGACTAGCGCATCATATAGGACCCTAACTGCTGCGATGTTGGTGAAGTTACGTGTCTGCCTCAGAATAAACCCTAAGTTTCTGTACGCTTTCTTACAGATTCTAGTTACATGCTCCCGGAATGTCAGATCGGGAGTCATGAAAACACCTAAGTCTCGTACCTCTGTGACTCGTTGCAGTGGCGCCCCGTCTACCACATAATCATAGCGCACAGGTGTCCGAGCGCGGGTGAAACTCATCAACGCGCACTTGGACACGTTGAAGTACAGCTTGTTTTCATGACTCCATTGTACTATGCGATCGATATCCTCCTGCAGGCGCCTGCAATCTGACTCCGACCTAACATCCAACATTATTAATTGCTTTGTGATTAATGACCCTTAAATGGAGTTTTCAGTGGCAATTGGTTTTCAGCACCATTTGCTAAGGCTAAAATTCGGCCCCAACATACATAGTTGTATGAACATACTACTAAAAAAAAGGAAGTCGGGAAGTTTTGGGAAGTCGGTTAATGATAAAAGGATTTTTCTAGAAATCCTAACTGTTAATCTCCTTCTACGTACATATTATATACACGTACTTCTACGTACTAAGATTGCATGCAAATCTTGCACATGTAGGAACTTAATATTAAATTATAAGTATTTGAGTTTATTATTTTTTAAATAAGGCAGTTTGTATTTGTAGAATTGCTTCAGGCACTGTCAAAAAAAGTAAACGCGGGACAAGTAAAAAGTAGTAAAGAAAAAAAAACGTATATACTTAAGTATTTTAAAAAAAAACTTTTTTTATTTCAGTAAAGAATAACTTTTAATGCAAAGTTATCCTCCTATTCATTATATATTTTTTTATATTCATTTCATAAAAAATCATTTGCATTAATTTCTCATAGGCTGTTTGGAATACTGTCAACTTGCAAGCGCGGGAAAAAACTAAACTGAACCATAGTTTTACAACATGCGTTATTTTGATGGTTAGGTATTTTATATTCTCTTTTTTAACTAGACAGCCCAAACTTCTCGACAAGATCTATACTTTAATACCTAAGTACATAGCTAACTTCTGAATTATTCAAAAGTATATTTGGCGCGAACTCTAGGTAAGTATCTAATACAAATATTTATAAGACTTTTTGTGTAACCAAAAATGATATACAGTATATTGATTATTATATGATTATTAGTTGAGAGAATGTTTCATGTGTGAGTAAATATGTGCTGCTTTCCTCAACGTTAAAATCGGTATTCATGTTCTTTTTTCATGTTGATCATAGAACATTAATTTTTTCAAAATATCAAGGGTTTTGATGTTAGAATTTGCGTTTTCTTTGTCACTAATTGACGATCTATCTCTATAACGGTAGTGGGATGCTAAATTTACCTATGTAGAAATCGTATATAGTTACCTGATCTAAATAGTCTTAAACTGATAATAAATACTTACAATTTTCTTTACTTACCTCTTTCTTTCTTCATGTCGTGTAATTCTGTGATTAACATTATCAAACCGAGTCTAATGTGATAACAGTTTTTCCAAGCAATTGTGTGGTTTACCCTTGGAGTAAAATTAATCAATATGATATTAGTATAGAAGGTTAAATTCTGTGTAGAATACTCCTCTAATATTTTTACATATAACACTGTCACGGTTTATAGCTCCTGCGAGGTACAGTTAGTATGTAATGAAATTGGTATTCAGGAGAGAAATAAAAGACACCAAGTTGACAGAATGGCGTATTATTGCTGCACAGTAACAATATAATATATTTACAACAACAAGCTAAGGAAAGGATTCACATACAACTACAATTCAGAACTTATGAGGTACGTCACCAACTAAGCGTATGTCTAAGGCCCCAACGACAACATGAGGCCGAGCCATTTGTATATGATAATACAGTATATGATACTTACTAATTATATATGTATACACATACTTAAACCGGGAGTTTTTTTGTTGCGAGCCCTTTTTCCTAACAGCTCATTACGTCCAATCAACTGCTACGAAAAACTAACTCACTGCTTTTTTTGAATAATGCAACGAACGACTCGATACCATTTTGTTTGTTTACATGAAACCCCAATAACGCGAACATTAGTCTATTCGGCACTAGCTACGGCGCAATACAATCTAGCGGCTAGAGGAGGTTGTCACGTGACCTCGGGCGACAGGTCCGGCTTGGGCGGCGCGTCGGCGTCGGGCGGCGCGTCGGGCCGCGGCGGCCGGCGCTTGAGCTGCGGCGCCGCGAAGGCGATGGCCGACACGTTGGCGGGCGGCAGCAGCTTGTGCGGCAGCGGCACGGCCTTGTGCAGCAGGTTGGCGACCAGCGCCCGCGGCGCCACGGTGACGGCGGGCGGGCGCCGCGCCAGCTGCAGCGCGGGCCGCGGCGCCGCCTGGCGCACCACGTTGACGAGGTGCGGGCCCTTGCCCAGCTGCCCCGCCTTGATCTCGAACAGCTGCGCCACGGAGCCGCCGGCCGCCTTGTCCAGCGCCGCCAGCGACACGACGGCGGGCAGGTGCAGCGCGCGGTTCTGCGCCAGCAGCGCGGCGCGCTGGGAGTGCGACAGCGGGTGCGCGTGCAGCACCTTGAGCTTGGAGTGCGGCGCGTGCGGCACCACGAGCGGCACGTGCTTGTGCACCGGCAGGCGCAGACCCCCCGCCCGCGCGCCCACCACGCCCGGGAACGGCCCGTTGCCCACCACCACGCCCGCCTGCCCCGACACCAGGTGGTTCTGCAGCCGCACCTGCAACAGACAATCATTATACACCGCCAGGTTACAATAGTCCTAAGAAGGTCTAGCTGTAAGCCTCCTTCGGATGAGTCCTGCGTATTTACAGAGACGTGTTCAGATCACGCGGTGCATGATGCTCCAACCAACATCGTACTGTGGGCTCGAGTGGTGCCACCTGAACAGCTAATGAGCATATCACATCGCCGCACACCACACAGCTGACGAAGTGACTGCCACTCGGTCACCGAACCCGGTCGCGCATAGGTACATAACCGCCGCCCATCGCGCGACCTCTTATTGAACAACAATCATTCGTAAAATCGTCGATGATACAAGGATTTACCACTCTTTTCTTTCACGCAGCTTTTATTGAGAAAATATGCCTATATTATCAATTATTGACAGCACTGTTAACAGTGGCGTTCAAGCCAATTGCCGTCCACGGCGGCTGCTCATGAGATCAGCGTAGGACATATTACAGAACACAAACATTTTAATACAATTAACAAAGACAGCTTTCACAAATATTTTTTACAGATTCGGAAAAACTCAACGTACCTTCAAACTATCAGACACAGCGACGGTAACAATCTGCGGCTGCGACGTATGCGGCTGAGCCTGACCATCCGGCACCGACGTCACGATCGTGACGTCACTCGCCCTGCGATGTCCCGCCGAACTGATAATATGCTTCTTCAGCGGCGAATGTTTCGTCTGAACAGTCTTCAACTGCACCCCGTGGGGCAACTGGACTTCCTCTATAGTATCTTCTTTGCGTTTCTTCTCGATTTTAATATGTGGTACTTCGTTAACTTCCTCTATAATAATGTTGGATGTGGGTACTGGGGCGGGCACGTCGATAATTTTTTCCTCTTTGACTGTTGGCTTGGGCGTTTCGATTTTGATAGGCGGCGGTTCGGGCTTGACCATGTCGATGTATATGGGCTCCTTATCCGCGTTTGTAACGTTCACTACGGTCGAACCAAACGAGTCCGCCTGTGGAAGAAGAAAAAAGGTTACATCATAGGTATGCACAGTGCTTTTGTAGGTCGTACGAGTAGTTTTTATACATTATACATCTTTGTGGCATAACAATAATCTCGACGTCACCCATCTACGGAGCGACAGCGTCAAGCATTGCTAATCTTATTATCGACCGACCCGTGCGGTTCCACTATTTGTATCATTAGTGAATATACAACATATACTAGCTTCCGCCCGAGGTTTTAATTATGAAATTTTGAATATAAGCTATAGTACTGCCACGTTTCATCAAAATCCAGTAACTAACTTTTCTGTAAAACAGGAACAAAAATTTATACATACAAACTTTCACGTCTAATGGATATTTTCAGGTATACATATAAAGATCTTCAGAAATTGGCACTCGATAGGCGGAAATTAAAGGATTTATACACCGATAATAATATTGCTCTTCCCATTCTAAATTGAAGAATATACAACATACCTTTCTGTAGTCCGGGCCAGAGTGGGCACGCCCCCCCGTACTCTGGCCGTGCGATAAAAACGACGCCTCCGCCTCCGCTGGAGTAGCCACCACCCGCCCGCCCACCGCCGGCGGCGCAGACAGGAACTGCCCGCCCAGAGGCGCCGCGGGCACAAGGCTGTCCACCTGCGCTGACGATAGACCTGGGAAACAGAAATACCATGGTGAGTTAATACGTCTTCTTCCTAAAGTGAGCTGCAGGATTTACCAGCTAAAAAGTCCCAGTGACCTCTGACGTAATAAAATTTGTACATATTTGTATTTTTTTTGTGTATAACATAAAAATATCCGAACCCTTTTTGGGAAGTCTGTTATAAAAATGAAAATTGACAGCGGAGAGACAAAAGTCACACATTTTGGTAATATAACTTTTCTGTAAACGGTACGTAAAATAAGGTAATGACGCCTACAAAAATATTTGGTTCCTTCTGTTTGATCGAGACATTGACATAATATTCTGATGAAGGTACCTTTGTAAGCAAGGTTTTTTACTTTAGAATGACGGGGAAATATTGTACAAAGTTAAAATGATACCTAATTTTAGTATTTTCAATACTCTCGAATAGTGCAGACCATTTTAAAATTATTATATTATAGATATTGTACTTTACCGATTACAAATTTTAAAAGAGATTTAAACTTATTTTTCATATAAAAAAATATTAATAAAATTACATAATTGTAATTAACACAATTAAAAACTCACCCGTAAAATTCTCACTAAGCAAATCGTCTCCACTAATATCTAATCCGGTCCCACTATTATCCAACACCGGGTTTATATCCGGGTACAGATCGGCGAGAGTGAACTCTGAGGTAGTGAAAGTGTCGTGAGTGTCGGACACGGTGTCAGACCGGATCTCGACAGCGATGGGCGTGTGTAGCGACACGGGGAACTCGGTGTCGTGGCTCTCTGGGCGTGGGGGCGACGGTGGGGGGGTTTTTGGTCGGAAATGTAACCTGGAATTGGAAAAAAATGGTTTTATTAATTTTATTATGCCATACAGAACATATAAAGGAAAAAGTATTTTTATTATCGCTCAATAACTGTGTCATGTGTGAGAATGGTTATGATTGTATGTCCTTAACAACTAAAACGATTTTGATGAAACTTTGTGTAATTATCACAATTGATTAATATAATGCATTTTGATTTTACAGGGAACACAAAAGTAAATTATAGATTTTTCGCGATTAACAAAAATAGCAGTATCTATCATACCAAAACGATTGAACCGATTTAAATAAAATGTTGTATACAGATAATAATTTAGAGACTGAAAAGGGATATATTAAGTTACGTTTCACTAGAGTGTACGTATTAATAAGCTAATTTCTCATAAAAAAAGTTAAAATTCACCCTTTCGTAGGTAGCCACTCACCATTTCTTATTAACTTCATTGATAAACTGCTCAAACTCCTTCTCAACCGGTTGCAGACTCTCATCCGAATCATAACTGCTATCCGAACACCCGCTCCAAGCTCTCTTCCTCATCACCCGTTGCAAATTATCTCTCACTACACCATCTAAAGTCCTTGCACTAAACCTAATATCACTTTTAACACTATTAACACTGTCTTGGATGACGTCGGGCAAGTCGGATCGGATGTCGGGCAGGTCGGATCGGACGTCGGGTAGGTCCGACTTGGTTGGTTCCTGCTTGATGTCGGTGTCGGCTGTCCAGAGGTCGGGATTGCGGGCGAGGTGGCGTCGGAAGGCATGTCTCCAAGGATATTTGCCGCTGCTGTGGTAATCCATTGATAATTCTTTTGGAGTCCTTTGCGCTTTCGTTTCGATGTCCTCCTGTAAATAAGATTGGTATGTTTAAGTAAATATTTTTTATATAATTCTGTCTGTTTTTCTAGAGAGAGTTTTAGAGCATATACCGTGAGACGCAGAAAGGATATAGTATATAGCCAGTAGTGATACATACGTGTGGCTGGTGGGGCTGGGGCGGGAAGGGCAGGCGCGTGAACAGGTCGTGCAGCGGCGTCCGCGTGCGGTCCAGCGCCACCCATAGCAGAGTATATAGCCAGTAGTGATACATACGTGTGGCTGGTGGGGCTGGGGCGGGAAGGGCAGGCGCGTGAACAGGTCGTGCAGCGGCGTCCGCGTGCGGTCCAGCGCCACCCATAGCAGAGTATATAGCCAGTAGTGATACATACGTGTGGCTGGTGGGGCTGGGGCGGGAAGGGCAGGCGCGTGAACAGGTCGTGCAGCGGCGTCCGCGTGCGGTCCAGCGCCACCCATAGCAGAGTATATAGCCAGTAGTGATACATACGTGTGGCTGGTGGGGCTGGGGCGGGAAGGGCAGGCGCGTGAACAGGTCGTGCAGCGGCGTCCGCGTGCGGTCCAGCGCCACCCATAGCAGAGTATATAGCCAGTAGTGATACATACGTGTGGCTGGTGGGGCTGGGGCGGGAAGGGCAGGCGCGTGAACAGGTCGTGCAGCGGCGTCCGCGTGCGGTCCAGCGCCACCCATAGCAGAGTATATAGCCAGTAGTGATACATACGTGTGGCTGGTGGGGCTGGGGCGGGAAGGGCAGGCGCGTGAACAGGTCGTGCAGCGGCGTCCGCGTGCGGTCCAGCGCCACCCATAGCAGAGTATATAGCCAGTAGTGATACATACGTGTGGCTGGTGGGGCTGGGGCGGGAAGGGCAGGCGCGTGAACAGGTCGTGCAGCGGCGTCCGCGTGCGGTCCAGCGCCACCCATAGCAGAGTATATAGCCAGTAGTGATACATACGTGTGGCTGGTGGGGCTGGGGCGGGAAGGGCAGGCGCGTGAACAGGTCGTGCAGCGGCGTCCGCGTGCGGTCCAGCGCCACCCATAGCAGAGTATATAGCCAGTAGTGATACATACGTGTGGCTGGTGGGGCTGGGGCGGGAAGGGCAGGCGCGTGAACAGGTCGTGCAGCGGCGTCCGCGTGCGGTCCAGCGCCACCCATAGCAGAGTATATAGCCAGTAGTGATACATACGTGTGGCTGGTGGGGCTGGGGCGGGAAGGGCAGGCGCGTGAACAGGTCGTGCAGCGGCGTCCGCGTGCGGTCCAGCGCCACCCATAGCAGAGTATATAGCCAGTAGTGATACATACGTGTGGCTGGTGGGGCTGGGGCGGGAAGGGCAGGCGCGTGAACAGGTCGTGCAGCGGCGTCCGCGTGCGGTCCAGCGCCACCCATAGCAGAGTATATAGCCAGTAGTGATACATACGTGTGGCTGGTGGGGCTGGGGCGGGAAGGGCAGGCGCGTGAACAGGTCGTGCAGCGGCGTCCGCGTGCGGTCCAGCGCCACCCATAGCAGAGTATATAGCCAGTAGTGATACATACGTGTGGCTGGTGGGGCTGGGGCGGGAAGGGCAGGCGCGTGAACAGGTCGTGCAGCGGCGTCCGCGTGCGGTCCAGCGCCACCCATAGCAGAGTATATAGCCAGTAGTGATACATACGTGTGGCTGGTGGGGCTGGGGCGGGAAGGGCAGGCGCGTGAACAGGTCGTGCAGCGGCGTCCGCGTGCGGTCCAGCGCCACCCATAGCAGAGTATATAGCCAGTAGTGATACATACGTGTGGCTGGTGGGGCTGGGGCGGGAAGGGCAGGCGCGTGAACAGGTCGTGCAGCGGCGTCCGCGTGCGGTCCAGCGCCACGCGCCCGCCGCGGCACAGGCGCCGCCGGGCGAAGCCGATGCAGCCAGACCGGAGGGAAGTCAGCGTGTACCTGCGGGGACAAATGGTAAGATCAATCATATGTTGAATTGGTGGGTACCGGCTGTCATTAGAACATCTTAGGTAGTCGTTACAGATGATAAGGCAAGAAGTCAGACAACCAGTCTTAACGGGTATGTGAGGAACTTGTGTTGTGGAGGTAGGATAGACAGTCGCTTCATGTGGCAGCCATCAATGTACAGTACAACCACAGCCGCGTTTAGGGATACCAAAAAAGCGAAAGTACATGATATTTTCATGTTCGCGAAATCCACATGTAAGAATTACAAATTAAATGAACAAAAAATTCTAGTCAGATTTGAAAAAATCTTACAGTTTTAGACAGCCTATTTCCCGATAAAGACTACATATTATGTTATCCACATGCGGAAAGTAACTCTCACGCAACACGGGTGGGACAGCTAGTAAAGAACCTACAAATCTATACTAATATTATAAAGAGGAAAACTTTGTTTGTTTGGTTGTAATGGATAAACTCAAAAACTACTGGACCGATTTTAAATATTCTTTCACCATTAGAAAGCTATATTATCTGCGAGTAACATAGGCTATATTTTATCCCGGTGCGGGCAGTAGCTCCCACGGGACGCGGGTGAAACCGCGGGAAAATGGCTAGTAATGTATAAAATGTATGTGTTACCTATGCCTCTCATCCATCTCGTGCTCAAACATCCCGTCTTTGGAGGGATCATCAGGGTCCACGGGATCGCCGTACAGGGTCGACGTCGGCTGCAAACATAATACTATATATTAAACACAATTAAATACTATTTTGTTCTATTCTAGAAGTGTTTTTCATGGCAAACTGTGTCGATGACGATGTGACGATTCTGCCACTGACGAGTCATATGGGAACTATTTTGTTCTCCTTATACGTTAGTTAATGACTAGTCAAGTTAAATAAAAAAAAAACTATTATTTTCTATGCATTGTATGAAAACACAAACTTAACAAAACAAACTGTATAGCAATTGTTGTATTAAAAATGTAAATTAATATCCATCAAAAAGATAAATGAAAGTGATATTATTCTTAGAAAGTACGAGTCTATAATGATGGTAGTCTTTCATCGATTTGAAGCACAATTTGCAGACACTTTCGGACTCAACAGATTCTTTTTTCGCAGAATATATTTGGTGTCCATTCTTAACTTCCTTAGGATACATGCAATGACATGCATATTAAGTAACCTATGCTATAGGTTCCATATTTAACTGCCAATCCGATGTATCTCACAATTCAATAAAGATATTGAAATATTAATTTAAAAGTATTTATATATATCTCACCATTTCATAATAACAGCCGGGCTTGCGTCGGAAGGCGAAGGGCCCGTCGTCAGGCGGCGTGGCGGCGTCGGCTCGGCCGCTGCCCTCTTCCTCCGAAGAAGTGTACACGCCAGAATCTGCAATGTTACAAATATATCCCCACTGTTATTTTTTATTTCTTAGGACTCAAGTCACCAAGAATACTTCGATTAAGGTAAACAGCTGTTTATAATATTTTTTTATAAATTACAATTATTATTTTTTGGAGTTTTGTTTCTAATACGATAGGATTCCCAAAAATACTATAAGTTCATTGTTAGAAAAGATTCTTTTGAATGACCAATTTATCGGTGTAATTGGCCGTTTGAGGATCTTAAATCAATATTTTGACATGGCCAGTTTATAGAAAGTGCGGTAAGTAGATAATATTTAAATTTAAAGAGTGATATTGAAAATATTGTACACTTTCGATAAACTGTATGTACCAAAATATTTTAAGAGGTTTAGAACTACCGTTCATTGTACCTTGTGACAAAACGTAGGTACCCTAATTTTCATATTATTGAATGTACGAATGGTTGTAAATTTTTAATATTTCTATTATAGAGTGCAGTATCCAGTACAAGAGATTAGATGCAGGAAACACATTATTATTAAACGGCAGTTTTACTTTTCTTTTCAGTTATCCTATAGCTTATTTAAAATCACAAAACAAAGCCTACCTGTATGAATCTTTATCCATATTTTTACAAGATAATATTCCAACATTTATGTAGAAGGATAGGCTCCTTAATTTACTGAGACTATTAATTTAAAAATATGTAAAACCCGAACAATACTACCTTTAAATGTCACCCCTTAGAAGGATTTATAGTGGAAACCCTCGACACTAGGGCTCATTAAGGTTTATTTTAGTACGTATAAGCGCCATAACGTTCAGGCGACATGTTTTTGCGCCACGACGTCTTTGCGCCACAACGTTTTAGCGCCACGACATTATTGCGCCACAACGTATTTGCGCCACGATGTTTTTGCGCCACGACGTTTTTGCGCCACATCGTGAAAGCGCCACGTATAAACTGATACGTACCTCGCAGCCCCTGCACGGAGCCGACGACGGGATGCCTGTGTTTCCGTCTCTTGTACGGACGCTTTTCTCGCTGGAAGGCAACAGACTATCATGATATCTTACTCGCTTTTTATTATTACTTTAATATATATATAATTGCTTTTTTATTTAGTGAAACATCTATTAGCGCGGTTTCCGTCACATCGCTCACTACTTCCTTGAATGTGCATTTGTTTTTCATAAGACAAACCCTCAAAAATGCACTCAAATTTGAAAATCAGCATTTTGTTTAAAATTTCTCCCTTCACCACTTCATGTAAATTTTTTAATAAGTTGCGAAAAATCTCCCTAGTTAGCTCTTTATATAATATGTATATAGGTATGTGTATGTGGCGTGTGACGTATAGATATAAGAACGCCTTTAGATGTTTCACTGTTAACCGGTCGACCGGTGATCACTTAAATATTTTTCGGTCTTAATCGGTAGGTTTTAAGTTGCGAGTATCAGCCCCATTTTTGTGCAGATTTTAAACACATTTTTTTATACACAGTGGCATTTCAATGAATCGATGTAATTTTTTTCAAATTTTTAATCAATATACCTTTACGATTCGGTACATAATTCCTGCCACTGTTCCAATGTCTAACTTGTTTCTTAGCATGTAAAGTCCTTCGTATACAAGGCAACACAAATCTCCGATACATTGCAATATTTGTCTTTGGACGACTAATATAATTGACATTCATATACATTCGTACAAACGTAGCGAGCGATTTATGTACAAACATTATATGAATTTATATGGCGACAAAATATCGTAATATTTCGGAGAAGTGTTGCCATATCTACTTGGACCCTAAGACATAGAGGTGATATATTAGCGGGTACCTGTCGCGGCTGGTCGACGGGCGCGGGGGGCGGCCGCGGGGTGTAGTGCGGGAGGGGGTACGCCTCGCGACGGAACGACGACGACGTCAGCGGGACTGGAGTGTACGCAGGCCTGGAAATGGAAATAAAAGGAGGTTTAATTACATTTTATAGTGAAATGTTTTGAAGTATTTTCTAAGAGAAGCTCGTGGCTTCTGGTATACCCGGCCTAGTGTCATATGAGAGTGAAGGAAAAGGTCTCTTAGCAGTCTAGGAGTATATCCTGGACACCAATGATTGATTAAGGTGAGGGAATCTCTTAAAAACCTGGGCCCGCATGGCATCACCAGCAAGCGTGGTGATTAACGCGCAATCCTTCTCCATGTGAGAGGAAGCCTGTGCTCAGCAGTGGACGACAAAAAGGCCGATGATGATGGCAGTCTCGAAATGGGGAAGCAGCTGCGATGTTAGGAGACCATCCGTTTCAATAGCAGGATGGCCATGTGATGTTGGGTTGAATGGCAGGGTCGACAGACAGGGTCCTCAGGGTCTCGGCAGGCCGGTAATGAGGAGCAGCATACCTGGGCGGCGGGTCGGGCAGCAGCTGGTTGGCGAAGTCGCCGGCGGCGTAGCGGCGCTCGGCGATGAGCGCGGTGAGGCGCACGAGCTCGCGCTTGGCACTCTCGCGTCGCGCCACCAGCTCCAGCAAATTCAGCGCCCGAGCGAGATCACGACGGAGTTTCAGCATCTTCTCGTATGAGCTCTCGTCGTTTTTCCTGTAAAAGAATAAGATTTTTTCTTTAATGTGTGCAAGTTGGTGGTTTAAGCCAAAGACAGGAGTAGTTTAATCATCATCGCTGATTGACGGTGAAGGAAAATATTGTTGAAAAAAGTTGGACCAAAGTTTGAGCAAGCGCAGTTTTGGATGCTCATATCTTCTCTGTATGAAATGAGATGAAAGGAAATCATAACGCTTTGCAATTGTATAATTTAAATGTCAATCAACACATAGTCACACGTTTAAAATAATATAAGCTTTTCTTCTTTGCTCTGGATGACACATAACAAATATCTGAAAACCATTAATTAAAGCAACTGTACTCTATTCTAGTGTCAGCTGTAGGTAGACGATTTCGTAAAGATTCTTATAATAAACTGAATGTGTTCGGCACTCACCTATTTTTCCTAGTCTGCATCTTTTCCGTCCGCCGCCTGAACGCCAAATAGGGGTTGTTAGAGGACTGGCCCGGCCTGTTCTCTGTTTTCACTGACAGGACCAGTGGATGTTGCTGTGGACAAAACAGTTAATTTAATTAGTAATTATTGAAAGACTAGCTTCTGCCCGTGGTTCCCTTTAATTCCCACTCATAGACAAAGAGTAGTCTATATTTTATTCCGAAATATCAGCCATGTAACTGACCAGTTTGAAAGAGTATTTTTACAAACTTTCGCAGTAATATTTGTAGGATTTAGTAGCTGCGCCAATTTTTTGGGCTTGCCTAAATTATATTTTTCATTAACCCAGAGCAGTCTTATGTAGTTTGTTAAACTTTTAGCGCGAATTTCATTCGATTTTCTTTCTGATGGCAAATCTTTCAAGTCACTGTTGTTCACCACAAACAAGGTTGTGGTAAGGTAAAAACAGACCTAAGTAAAAATACAAATAACAGTTTTAAATATGAAACTCACCGTATTGAGGCGCTTATTCAACCAGTAATCGTACACGGCAATGACGAGGTCATCGTTCCTCTCCAGAAGCAGTTTAGCCTCGTTCAAGGTCACGACCGTCTGGCCTGAACTCTTCTCCAGTTTGTCCATCATCTGCTCGAATTTTAGCTCTGGAAATAAACAAAAATAGCAATCAAGCAGTGTTTTTAAGTTGGAGTGAAAATTAAGATGTATTTAAATGTGCCAATCCAGCGTAACAGGTACTGGCAGATTTATACTTAGGCTTTCAGGCCAATTGAAGGCCACGGTGGCTGTTCTCTCTATGGAGATCAGCCAGCTGCGCAGGACATATTTTATTGCACAAGCATTTGCGCAGACACAGGTGCACTCACTATTCCTTTCCCACAGCCCGTTAGTGAATCCGACACGACCAGAGAGAAATCTGGTTTAGGACCAACATTTACGGACAGAGATCAAACGCAGGTCCTGAACGTTTATGAGCGCTTGCAAGCAAGGAGTAATATAAGATTATTTTATCTACATTGCCACCTTGTCAAACCTCCAAACCTGTGGACCCCAAAGATTCTGGTGGTATCGATAACTAAGAAGTGGTGATAGTAGAATATTTTTGGGGGTGCTGACATTTTGTATTTGAACACATAGATGGGTATTCAGCCACAGAATGACTATGACCAGTTCTATCTTTATGAACCAGTATTCAACCAACAGTAGGCTACCATTATTACTATACTATTACTTATCCTCTCGCTCCTCAGGTTAATCGTTAGTAGGTAACTACATATAAATAAATAACAATAATTTACATACGGGTGAGTATGTATACCTGTGAGCTCTGGATGCCTCTGCTGCTTCAGCCAGCGCTCGTCGTCCGTGTCGATGTCGTATTCCGGCGCCTCTTGTTCCTCCCATAGCGCTGTAACAAACAAACAAACGTTTAAATAACAGAATACATACAGAAATTTTAAACATAAACTAAATAAATTGGCCTTTCCTGTTAAAACTGGCTGTTTTTATTTTCAATCATTCTATTTTATACACTAGGTAAACAGTACTTTTTCTGTATCCTAAATGTTTGTGGTTGCATTATGGTAGCCATATTCATTACATACTTAAGTTTAAATTAAAATATTCCGAAGATTAAGTAACACAGTAAAACAGACAGCTATGATTGAAATCCTGCTGCCAATATTACAATTATACCTTATGCCTTATATCATATGTACTTCTCATAATACTAGGTCCGTGATTTTACTAAAATCCTACGGGATTTAGAGTCCTCAGAAACATCAAACACCTCTCAAAATCCATTACATAATTGTAGATTCTAGAATATTCTGCCAAATAACTGTATAACGTAGTTAAAAATCTAACCTTATTCCTAAAAACCCTTATATAAAACAGCGACTAATTTCAAATGAAAAGGTAGGTTATGTAATCGGTATGGCTTGTTTGTATCACGTTTCGTGGAAATGTGCGACCGTTAAATCAGTTACCCTCTTTTTCAGTTAATGAGTTATTGTTTAATTAAAGAATACATATGAATTGTTAATTTTACGGGATACAATTAATTGCATACCTATTATGCCATGCTACTTATAATTATCTCCAATTAATTAATGATTTAATATTGGGTGTAATAATAAGCCGCTGCTATACTCAGAAAATCCAAGTAATTCTATGTGCCCATTTCTTGAGAGCTGAACGTTTATTGTCCTAATTATATTTAGCATTATTATCTATGTAATTTGAATCCCTCTACATAAACGACGGGGAATTTGCATTTTGTTTGTAATTTATCCTCACATACAAACTTAATAAGTTACAATAACATATTTTGAAAAAATAATGCCGTCGTACAGAAGATACGCATATTACAATAATTAATTTTTATTCAAGCTAACCCACAATATAAACTCGTACATAATCCCGCAGTCCACAGCACGATCTCTCTGGTCGGCGTCCGCCATGGTTCTACGAAGGCCGACACTCGACAGCGTAGAGAGCTCACAGCTGACAGCGCCGGCTAACGTAATCGCATCACCAGACGCGTGCGCAGACTTGACAAACACACACGACGTTTTATATCCGAGGATATAGAGTCGCATTTGTTTTTGTTAAGGGAACTTATGTTATAGCAAAAAGGTGTTTCAAATTAAATGTGTTCTGTCGTAATTTCCGATACGAACTCATTTCTGAACGCACGTAGAAACAATTTCCACATTTCATTTAAAACAACCCCAAGTTCACCAACCACATAAATATTTTATTTTTAAAACAAGTCTCCTTTGAAAATTGCGTGAAAATTCACAATAAACAGTTGTTTTCAGAAAAGTAACGTGTACATTGTCGATGAACTAGGGTCTAAAAAGGATGTCCCGAAAATATCGAAGGCATTAAAAAAGTTTAGCAGACAAAGTAAGTATGTCACATAGAATCATCAACGTACAGTACAGCTTAAAACTATTTCATAACAACAACCATATTATACATTTCCCCTAATCCCGTGGAGCAATTAAGAGTTAATCCTGGGCCGTCAAATAACCTCGCTAAGCGCGTATATAACTAATAACTGGATAGTAGATAGCATAAGCTGGGAAAGGGCAACAATAGCTAATTAATGTTCTATACAAAGTGTTTTGTATTCGGCTACTTATTACGTAAAATGGTAGTAAACAAAAGTATGTAATTTTCCTACAGCATATAATTGGGTTAATGTATATGTAGGAATTAACACATTTCTGAAGCTATTCTAAAGAATCGTAATCTAATAGGCACCTACTGCTAAAAAGATCTGCTGTTCACTTTAAATGCGCATGACGCCACGCGAACCAAGCCAGTTTACTACAAAGGCAAGGGAAGAACATAATCGTCCGTTTTTCTTAAAACAACTGTTTGAACCTTGAAACTTGTTTTTTTTGTGAATTTGTTTGAAACTTGAACCTAAAAATTTATAGCAAACATTCGTTTAAAGAAAACTGATGATTAAGTTGTCGGTGAAGTTGGCCTTATCCCCATGCATCAAACATTCCCTTAACATTTAACAAAGAAACCATATATGAAACAAAAATCCAACTAAAAAGCATTTAAATTGCCATTGAAAGCAATAACGCTACGTAATTAGGACACAGACAGGTAGACAGGGGCCGAAGTAGTGGCATAGCCAGACTATTCAATAACTAGCGTAAAGGGATTCGGTGCGGTTGGGGCACTCAGATCGGCTTTGGCAAACTATGAAATGCCTGTATGAACTGTACCCATATTGGGTTGATGGAAAGCTACGTGTATTAGTTATAATGTACGGCCTGGAGAGGGGAATAATAACAACATATTTATCAAAATCCTTACTAAGTAATATTGTGCGAAACTCTGTGTGTCTGTCTGGCATTTAAGCCAAAAGTTCTAAACCGATTCAAATGCCATTTGGTATACAGATATTCGAGAACCTGAGAAATGACTTAGGTCACTTTTTATGCATATGCAGGAAATAGTTCCCTGGGGATACGGATGGAATCGCTGGGAACAGCTAGTATGTGATCAGAACCTGAAAGAGAACAGCGGAAATCCATAGCCAGTCCGACATAATGCTATGCACAAGTATGATGAAGCAAAAACATGGATACGACTAAAACTCACGTGTCAGAATTCAAAAAGTGCTCCCCTTTTAAAGAAAAAAACCTTCCTAACAATGTAAAAGAAATTCAACTTATTCAGAACTTCTAAAGCTTCCGCTTGTTTCCCAAGGTTTTGTTTAAAAACAAATAGACGGAGAAATTGGGACAAAAACAAGGAAAACGTCATTTTGTAAGGCAAAATGAAATTATTTTTTGTTAACTTTTTAATTTGAGGTGGGAATAGGATTTCGAAATAAATTTTCGAATAAAAGTGGACAACTCTTGCTAACAAGTTAGTTAGGACTTCAGTTCCAGAATGTTTATCCCTTTTCGTTTTTACTTTTTAATATAACATCGGGGCCTTTGAATCCAATTTCGAAAATCAAAGGTTTTATACCTTTGATTTTCGAAAATCAAAGGTATAAAATCCAGGCAAAGCACTCATATATTCAAATTAAAAAAAAAAAACATTATATTTATAGGCACACTCAAAATTCAATTTACAAGCCATTTCTAATGTTGATTTTACTTCAAACAGTAAATAGGTCAAAAATATAATTTCATTTTCGCCTTGTTTTTCGACGCAGACCGAAAACGTTTCATGTTTTTGTTTAATTTTAATTACTTTAGCAACATCGAAAGACTTTCAATTAACGACCAATCTACGCAGTCTTTACATTTCAAATTAATTTTACCACGAAACATAATAAAAAAAATCTAAGACAACAAAATATATCTCAAGACAAAAATATCTTCGGACAATTTACTACGCATGCGTTCGTCGTTATCACCCAGACAGACATACTATAGTTTACTTACACGCACACATTTGCAGAGCAACACACACAGACTCAAAGCGGTTTTGCTCGGATCCTTAGTAATTCATCTAGCGCTAGCAATTGCTTTTATTGTAAAGACTATTTTGTCAGTCTCAAGTATTCTGTAAGGTCGTTGTTAACGTTGATTCTTTGCGAAAAGTGATTTATTGAACTTTAATAGACGCACAGGCTTTTTGGAGATTTCAATAGCAACAGGTAAAATTGTCCATTACATGCCGGGGCTGCGGGATTGTTCGAAAGAGTTACCGCAGCCCTGGTACTCAAAGGGCTTAAGAAGGAACATGGTGGTTTTAGTCAGTAAGAGTCTGACACTCCCTCACGCTGCACCCACAGCGGTAGGGGTCATTTGATAATTTCACAATCCTTTACGGAGTACAAAACATACAAGACTACATTCGCTTTATATAAACTAGACATATAGATACTGTTACTAGGACACAATCCAAAGGAAAAAACCATGACGTAAGCTGAAATAATCTTCATGACGTAGATGTAACTGTAAGACGGTAGAATATAATTAGTTGTTGCTACATATTGCGAAGTCCTATGACCTATGATGATGATGACTCTTTAAAGAAGAATATGCAAATTAGGATCCCGTGCAGCAATGCGGGTTTGGTAAAAATACACCTTCAGGCTGTCATTGAACATCCTTGGCAGTCATTACGGGTAGTCAGAAGCCAGTAAGTCTGACGCCAGTCTAACCAAGGGGGGTCAGATAGGCAGTCGCTTCTTGTAAAGCACTGGTACTCAGCTGAATCCGGTTGGACTGTAAGCCGAACTCAACATAGTTGGGAAAAAATGGGTGGATGGATGATGACACCTTCAGATACCACTTCCATACTTGGTAACCTTTTAAGGTTTGAAAATCAACAAAGAAACAATGTATGGATTGTGCTAAAGAGGAGTAGCCTAGAGTTGGACTGCATACTGAGATAACTTCAAACAGAATCGTATAAAAGCCAAGGATATTTTAATATACAGAGCTAAACATCATTTTAACGGTACATAATGCAAATCAGATACATAAACGTTGTTGCTACGTCGTTCAGTCATAAAAATACGACAAGAATGAGTCATTGAAGATTTTCTCGGTAACACTAATGATAATGAGCTCGTAAAATCGATCCGATATGGACGGGATGAGATTTAAATGGCTGTTCTGCCCACATAATATCTACGTGGTTAAGAGAGTAAGATCTACATAGTTTTATGATTATTTTTCCTGATTAAGAAAGCCTTATTTTAATATCAGCAGTAGGTAACCTTTTTAACTTGGGGCTAAAAATGGGAGGAAATGATGAGACAAATAAGTAGGTATTCTAGGGTTAACGAAAAAGGCTTAATTACGCTTACGATACGTTGGCATAAACATAGTCATTATACATACTTAATGTACAAAAAATAAGGATCTTCCAACGTATTTTAATCCTCTTTGTGAAAGATCACAAAGAGAGATCACTAATTGAAATCGAAACCCTATGAGCTGCTCGCAATTAATTTATGAAAGAACCACCTACGTCAGGAAAAACTATTAAGGGTGGCTATGAATAAAACTTGCCTACGTAAGTTCCACCATTTAACTATAACGATAACCGAACCATTTTCAGTTGTCAAATCACCGACTTGACCAATGGGCGGCAAGTGTACAGCTGGTTATAATTTTGTTATCGTTATAGTTAAATAGTACACCTCATCCTTTATTCCACAGCAAAAAAGGTATCATTCTTGGCCACGCAATATTGTATTCACGCATTAATTGCTAACCATCAGGTGCGATAGTTACAAGAACATCAAAAAAACCGGCACACGCCAAAACAATTATGCAAATCAAACCATTCCCGATGTAACCCGAGATTCGATTAAACCCAGCATATGAAACATCAAAACATTTACATACGTATCAGGTTTGAGTAACCACCCATATAAAATTTAAACAGGTAACAAAACAAGGGTTGAAATACCCCCTTCGCTAATAAATAACGCTCAATCGGCAGGAACAATAGCCCAAAAAAAAAAAAGAAACAAGTGCGAGTCGGACTCGCGCACGAAGGGATCCGTACCAGAGCAAAATGTCACTTTTGTTGGAACCCCCCAAAATATTTATTTTATTCTAGTTTTCAGTAATTGTTGTTATAGCGGCAACAGAAATACATCATCTGAGAAAATTTCAACTCTCTAACTATCACAGTTCATGAGATACAGCCTGGTGACAGACGGACGGACAGAGGATCGAAAACAATAGGGTCCCGTTTTACTATTTGATTACGGAACCCTAAAAAAACTGCAACATTAATAAAAGGGTTCCGTACATCGGGTTTTAGGTATTAATTTCAATATCCGGGGGGTGGAAGGAAGACTTTATTCAAAAATGAATTCTATTTGTTAGAGTTTAAGTTGATTATTGATTGTGTGATGAAATTATGAGTGGGTGGTCAGACAAAACAGATGTTGTGAAATGGCTTCCATAAACGAAGGTACATCGTTCATGGCAAAGGATTTGAGGCAATAGTACTCCTACATAGAGCTTACGTTATGCAAACAAAACACTTCTGGTCTGGGAGAGGCACTTCGGGCTTCGGTAAAGCCGTTTCAAAAGGCTTTAGCAGAAATTGAAGTCAAATTATGTGCAATATGTACAGAATATATTGTATTTTGTGATAATAATAATAATCCACTTGCCTCAGTAGACCTGTACATTCGTTCAAGTATATTTTGGGTACTCCAAAAACAAAATCTGGAAATCTATACAGCCTATTTTAACAAGACATATCAAGCATATACTTATACCATTACTATAGACATTATAATGGGAATTCGACCAAAAATCATGAACCACTAGCCCGTAGGTTTCCAACAGGGAAACAATTTTTCAAATCGGATCAGTAATTTTAGAGCCTTTACTAACAAACAAAAAAATGTTTCCTGTTTTTTAAAAGCCAGATAAGCTGGAGAATCGTGCTACCTTTTTCCATTAGAATTAACCAAGGCCTTCGCATACGAAACAAAATATACTACGTGGAGTTTATTGACCCTCGAAATGTTGCATATAGACGACCTTCCCATCCCCTTTGAGAGTTCAAAGAGATATTCGGATACGAGGGACGATATTAGCTCGCATGGGGGTGCAAATTATATCGGACTGTTTTCCTTATTGAGGACTGAATATTATGACAAATGTTTATCAGGGAACTAATTTTAGTAATGAGTTTTATGATAGAAACAGGATACATGATGTTGTCAGTGAACCAATTGCCTAGTCTTTTCCCAACTAAGTTGGAGTCGGCTTCCAGTCTAACCCGTTGCAGCTGTGTTTTACCTGTGTCTGCCCATCTGACTTCAACAACCCAGTCACCAGAACAATCCGATAATGTTTCTTACTGGTTGACTGGCTTTTGACTACTGACTGCCCGTAACGACTGCCAAAGATGTGTAAAATAACAGTTAGCCATCCCCTTCCGAACATTCCGACATTGGACACAACACACAAAATTGGAAAAACACAGTCAAAGACTGACCTAGAGTCAACTTGGTTAACTTTGAACGGCCTCTGCACTGTAGGTACCACATGAATACAATGCGTGAACAAAATTATACGTTTTAATATAAAACGGGATAAAGCACATATATTCTGATATGTGATAACGTAATAATGTGGTGTGAAGTCGTAATTTCCCTCGGGCAGCGTGGGTAGGGTCCACGGCGTAATATAATATCGTAATATTGCCATATCATAGCGTTTTCGATAAAGCATTCGGAGATAAGACCGAATATCGGGTTATTAAAGGAGTGTAACTCAATGTTACGGTTATAGGTACTGACATAATACCTCTATAATGTTTATCTGTTTCCCACGTCCTTAGGGATTGGCAGCAAAGGCTTGCAACTTAAAAAGCATCATTTGAGGGTACCAAATAAGTCTCTCGTTCTAGGTGACCCATATTTTAGCAATATTTAGCTTTAGAAATGAAATTCTACGAAAGAAATTCTAGAAATATGAAACGCCACTGATTTTGTAGTTACAGAGATTATCCCCTGCACATATCCTCATTAACAACTCCTATCATCCCGCAATCAGTCACATACGTGTTTCAAAGTCAGGAACATGTACTCCCGCTAAATCAATTCGAGACACAAACACATAAATTAGCTCAACCTCTAAACATACATATCTCTAGGTATAGACTACACAACAACATGGATACGCCACTCAATTAAACTTTCATATTACATTCGATTCGACCTTGTCGCGTCAAACCGAGTGCTGTAAATTGATGTCAAACGGCACGTCAAAGTGGTGTCAAATCAAGTACTGTATAGGAGAATTGAGTTTTGGTTCGTTTCATCTGGACCTATTTTATCTTCTTTTTTGTCTTATCTAGTGAGCTGCAGGTTTCATTAACCTAACAAGCCCTAGTGTCAGAGTTTCTTCAAATCCGTCTCACTTTCTTTGACGCAGAATTCACCAATTTACCCATTCTATGATGAGAAGATGCGATATAAACTACACAAAGCCGTATTCGCATAATGCTCCTCATCGTCAAATGAGTACATAGTGTTTAGGGGAAATCGAAACAATTTCTTAACTAGTGAAAGAAATGTGATTATGTTTCTTTATATTGGTCTTTCATTTAGTTAGAGCATCAGCTGTCTTGAAAAGTAGTATGTCTTGAAAGTATGTATCATAACAGAGTAAAACCAACACGAAGGATTGACTTTGATGCTTCACCTACTCAATCCGATTCAATTATCTTTGAAATTAAGCAGCGGGAACATTTAAAACTTCTCAAACGTAACCTTATAAAAACAACAGCTCATTCGAAAACATTAATCCAATTCGCAAGCAAGCAATTTGAAGACAGATCGGTGTCAAATCTATCAGGAGTACCCTCGAATGGAAGACCCACTTGACCCATATCTAGTTGTTCGGCTATTTGCTGTAGTTCAACTGTTAAGTTCCGATGAAGCCGTTGAAACAGTCGTGTATTTGTTTAGTTTTGGGATCGACTGTTCCTGTTTATGTATTAACTTTGAGAGGAGATAGAAGAATTGAAATATTCGCCATGAAAGTAGGTAATATCTGTATTTTCGCGTGATTGCAAACCGTCGTAAGATTGTGAACCGTAGATGAAATGTATAAATTTTAAATAGGAAGGTTAATCAATTTCCTCAGTCGCAGCTCAGCCAATTTGTGGCTGTGTTACTTACTAATATTACAAACTTGAAAGGATGTATTTATTACTCATACGGCAAAACTACTAAAAAGATTTTGATTTTTGATGAAATTACAATACAACGAGTGACATACAGGGCTACTATGTATCCATGTTCCAGTACTAGTACTTCCCTAGGGACGACACTGAAGATGGTATGAAATATTACAAAGGCATAGAAATACAATTGAAAACATACAATCATTCGTTTTATTTATAGAACTTAAAAAAAGGAAAACAACACAATACAACATTTCTGTTTATACGTCTGGGAGTAGAAATCCCACAAGAGCGATTTCTATTTATTAATGGAAATGGAATATATCGATTGCTTTGCGGTTTCGGCTATCCGATACGTCTGCGTATCTGGCAGATTGTTCATGCTGGTTCGTTGCTTTTACTTGTCAGTTCAATATTTGCATTAACCATTATTTTCATACTACTGAATTCGATTTTACGTGTTTAAAATGAAACGGCTGAAACGACCCAGATGAAATCTGAGATAGAGGTAGGTGGAGTACTTTCCAAGGGTATTGTATAAAATTCTCGAAAACAGGGAGTAGAGTATCCCTTAAGTTATGCTTCGCGCACCCAGATAAAATGTCGTCTATAGCTTTCCACGACAAACGGGCTACATAACACTGACATTTTTCAATCGGATATCATACCAGTATTTTCTAAGATTAGTCCCTTCAACAAACAACTCGTCAGCTTGATAACATTAGTACCTACCTACAGATATTTTGACGTATGAAGTAAAAACGTGGCTAGAATATCAATCGTCGTAGCTTCAATGAATAGGTGCAATAAATACACGTAGGTGCCACGAGTCGGGTTGCCAACGTGATTAACTGGTGTTGCTGGCTGATACTGCCAACTTTGACTAACGGTTTAGTTTAAGAACATCAGTTATAGTTATTTGATAGTTAGGACTAATAGGTTTACTTACGTCATGCTTTTTTTTAACGTGGGTAAATGGTATCATACCGACAGATCTGTTTCAAATCGCATCCTTGATAATAACATCGTACTGTAGAGCAGTTAGAAACTCTTTAGTCTTAAGGTTTTATACATTATATTTTATCCCTGGTTCGACAACCATACAAATATATTCTAACAGAATAGGTTTTTATGTTGAAGTTGTCACTTCGCTTCCAATCAAAAATAAACATAAAGTTAAAGTTCTTTATGCTTTTTAATTATAAAATATCCCTGATATCCCGAGCGCCCTACGTTCTAGAGTACCTACTTATTTATTTACTTTTTATTTTCTAAAACACACACATATACATATTATATGGTATATGTTAACAGAAAATATGATTCCATATATTCCAGCAATAAACAAATGAAAGTGCTTTTAATAAAACTATGAAACATGTCCAATACAATTAATTCATTCCACAGATTTCCTAGAAATTTTAGTAATAATATTAATTTACTAGGAACTCGGTAAAAGCATACAAAATACACATGAGCTCTGACAAAATAAAAACATTAATTATATGAGAGTCTGTGTTTGTTTTACGAACGTTAGCTAAATAAATATACCGTGTCTCCGGTAATATTTCAGGGCAAACGTTTGTTTTATGCCCGTAAATAATTTTGTATTGTACAAAGTTGTGTGTAAAGGGATGGTTAGGTTTATATTTACATACTAGCTTCCGGAAGCGGTTTTACCTGTGTACAGAAAGAACTATTTTCGCCCTAGTAGTTTGTTGTCTTCCTCGATAAATATGATATGTTAACACTGAAATATTTTTCAAATCGGACCATTAGTTCCTAACATAAAACCAGCTAGTTCAAGTAAACAAATTCTTCAGATTTATAATAAGTACTAATTTCGCAGAAGCTCCCTACATTTACAAGGCATAAACAAAAATGTAGCCAAAAACTGAAACTTAAAAGCCGAAAACACAAATATGGCCGTTGCTTTTAGAAAATGGTTCACAAGAAACTGACCCAAATAGGTACCTGTACGTGTAGGTAGACAGATAACTAACACGAGCTAAAACCACGTCGGAAAAATCGGTAGAAAAACGAGCTAAAGCTTAGATTTTCTAGCTACTCCTATATGTCACCTACTATTTAAGTATAAGATGGAGTTTCTATGTTTAAAAATCTTCTGATACTTTTACTACAGAAGGATGCACGCGTTAATGACATTTTATGACCAGGATCCCCATTTATTTTCATCTATACTCAAATAAAGAAGAAAAAAATTTTGTGTGTCTGCTTGTACTCACCCTAAAAGCTCCGAAACTACTGAACCGATTTGAAAAATTCTTTCACTGTTCGAAAGCTACACTATTCCGAAGTAATATCGGCTATCTATATTTCCGGATACCTGCAAAAGTTCCCCAAAGAACGTGGACGAAAAAACCGCTGGAAAACGGCTAGTAGACATTAAAAGATATATATATCTATAAAATCTTTTAAATACTGCCAATACATGGTGGTCACACTACGCGACTTGAAAAACAAGACACGCCTTACAATTTTCCTATTAAAAAGCCAGACAATGTCTATATCAATATAATAAATTGAATTTAATTACACACAGGCCACCCTTTGTGTTCGATATTGAAAAATAAACTTGTAGGGAGTCCGCAGGCAGTCTGCTGGGAGTTTGTAGGGGGAGAGCTCTATGATTTAATTAAGAGTTTTCAAAGAACGGCGTATAGAATTGTTTTTTTTACTTTTTGACAACCATTTTTATGTTAGACATAGAAGTAATTTCCATATTGGTAAGTTAAGTTTATGTAATTAATAGCTGTTCCCGCACCCGGATAATAATTTAGTTCAATCAGTTCAGTAAATTTTTCGTAAAAACCTGACAGACAGAGTTACTTTCGCATGTACAGTATTAGTAAGGATTACTTTTATTTCCACTGTCTATTCTATAAATAAGAAAACGTTATCCATAATATTAATGAATCTTTTAAACACTTATCGAGTAAAAAACTTTTGCACTCAAAATAACATGATTAATAGTTGTTGATCGAAATGAATCTTTACTTAAAAGTAAATAAATAAAAAGCTTATCATGTCCTAGCAATTAAAACGTGCAAAAACAAGTAAATAAAGAAAAAGTGCTTCAATGACAAAAAACTTGATCCTCAAGTCAGATAGAGCTATTCAATTTTCCGTCAGGAAATTGTGAATAGCCGAGCAAAGATTTATATTAAAAACTTCAAATGACTAAGGACTTCCTAGTCACTTTGGGCTGATAAAAAGAAAGACACGACTTAATAAATGATTTTACTCATCTAAGAACTAAATAAAGTAACATAATATCAAAGATTTTTTCTATAATTGATAATCTGTTTGTAACGTAAATACTCTGAAATTACTGAACCCTAGCTACACTATCCCCGGGTGTGTATCAAAGGCTATGAGCATATTTATTTTGTTCAGATACGGGAATTATTTTCTACGGGATGCGGGCGAAACCGCGAGAAACCTTAAGCTTATAAATAGAACATACACTACTCAAAACATACTCTAAAAACATGAACATTTTCTAAACAAAATTTATCGTAGATTTCAACTCTATTCCTCAGTAATAAGGTTTCACAAGTTCTTCGACCATTCATTTTTCATAGAGCACACACTTGGTAAAAATGTACTCAACTAATTATGTACCTCTATAGTACGTCGAAAAAGTGACCTAAATAAAAAAGAACTTTGAAAAGGCTTCTATGTATAAATGAGTAAGGGCTATTTAAAATTAACATATGTATATTATTTATGTACGGTACGCTCGTTAACTGAATACTCGACGAGATTCCGACGATGCAGAATGCTGGCTGATGACTAATGGAAGCCGCGAAATGTATAAAAAATAGTGGGAATGTGTGTGCAGGTGTAGAAATGATGGGTTCCGTATATAAAAATGGACGTGGAGTTTTACACATTGCTAGGAATAAGACATAATAATACTCCAAGGGCTTTAAACACTTCTGAAGTAATCATAGAAACATTTCAATATTGGCTATATTTTGGCCGGGTATGTGAAGAAGTTTCCTTGGGACGCGGGTGGAACTGCGCGATATCGCTAATGTTCGTTATACATATAGTGCAATTAAAACCACACAAATTATAGTACTCTAGACGTTTTCCCACGGTTTCACCCACGGCCCAGTGGGATCTACTGCCCAAACCAGGATAAAATTACTTTTTGAAATCGGTTCATTAGTTTCGGAGCTTTTAGAGTACAAACAAAAATTCTCTTTATTATATCAATACGTGCGACCGAGCAAGCGAGCGTTGAAAGCGACTTCCTCATCTCTCTACAGAACCCTAACAAACCCGTATAAAATACGTGCGGTTTTCACAGCACTGCTAGTGGTTGTAAAAACTTGATGTCTTCAGTTCTATCTTTATCTTTATTGCAATGTTACGTAGAGGTTAACAACCGGTCACTATTGTCCGATGCTTTATCGATTGTTGATGTAGGCTACGTTATTTAGTTAATCGATTATGTAGCCTTGGCCTTTTGTCGTTTCAGGGTTAACTGTCCTGGTCTAATTGAGGTGAAAGAGGTCATGCTTTTTAGATTACCTTCCTACTCTTTTAACTATTGTATGTATTTCTTGTCTTCTGAATAGGCTAGGCAGGTGATGTCTTTTCTGTCCTATCCCGTGATTTTGTTTCACTTTTTTGCTTATACGCTGTGTTTCAATTCATTTTAATCGACATTCAGACATAATTATTGCAAAAATGTCATGATTCTAATCCCATGGTTTATTTGGGGTGGCCTCAACATGTCTTTTCTTCCATACTTCTCCGTCTGCCGTGATCTCATTCACCGTGAAGGAGTTACAAACTATCTTATAATCAATATGCATATTAGTTTACAATACAGGATAATATATTATTATCCAATATCCACACAGCCAAAGTTAGATGCTCTGCTATTCTCCCGAGGGAGTTTGAACTATGTTTGAAACCATTGCCTGTGAATACAAACAATCTGTATTTCATAGCCCATGGGAGTATTATTCTATGGCACAATCAGCTGTGTTTGCAAGCCAGCTCAGGTGGATATTCAGGCTACATAATATGAATATAGAACTTCGGAATATACCTGGAAATGCTTGTTTATTAAGAGGCATATTCAAAAGACTTTACATTTGAATTAATCTTGCAGGGACAATCCGGCACGACCGGAGAGAGATCAGGCGCAGGACCGACATGAGTACGAGCTCTCCGATGCACGGGTGTATCAATTACCAACTTCCAGACTCCAGGATGCTTTATGAAAATTTCCAAAGCGATTTCGGCCTGACCCGGGAGCTGTACCCGAGGTCTCGTGCAGAGCAGACCACTAGACTCACGGTGCCCCATTTAACAAATTTCGAAACACGTACGAAACGAAAGCTCAATAGTTTTTATTTTACTACTCTACACACTGGTAGACTGTAGTAGTTAAATGCAAACTTCTTCGCGCTAATGAAAACTATAGAGCAGGTAATGTATGAAAGTTTCCGCGACTGGTTTCCGAACTTCATGCCTAGCAGCGTTTATGAGAACATTTATGTTAAGAGTTTGTTAACATTTAAACTTGTTTATAGGATTTATGATTGCTTTTATTGAGGAGATCAGACAAGGGAGAATCAATGAAGTGTAACCGAATTGATATAGCATCATGTACATAGACATAAACATGTTTTAACGATACATTACATTTTGTCGTCATCAAGTTTCATCTCAAACTAATCTCTCTCAACTAAATTGTATCTAGTAACCTAATATCCTATAATTTTGGAAAGCTCACAAAATTGAGCATAATTGCAATAAAACTTTCCATTGTAATAATTACTTAAAATCACTACCAATTAGGGTATAATTAAGAAGACTGGCTATTGTCTCAATTCTTGAAAGTCGCTATTGATTACGTGAAGGATAAACGGCTATATTGCAAAACCAATTAATATTAATTAACTAAATATTGTATTAAAACTGGTACTTGTTGGAATGGGTTACTAAAGCCATGAAACACAGGACTCCAGAAGAAACATAGGTTACAATCGGAACACAGCAGACCAAAAGCCTTGTATATCTATTCTACCTAACTTCAAGCATTATGCACAACACACATACAAAAGTACGATTAAAATCACCCAGTTTTATATATACACTACACATAGTATACTTGTACATACATGTCATGTGCACAAAAAAGCTTTTAACCAGAGCATTCAACGTGAACAGTTGACGACCTGCCCTCTGGGCGCGTCCGGATTAAATATAGCTACAGATATTCATTTATCCAGCATTTACGTTACAAAGCCAAAATCGAATTAAATTGAGTTTCCGTGGTGAAACAGTGGGACTGTTATGATTTTGAATCCCAATAGCTGATTTTGCATACCATAAAATTCACATACTAACATTATACAGAGGAATTTGATGTTTGTTTGCATGGATAAACTCAAAAACTACTGGACCAGTTTTAAAAATTCTTTCACCATTACAAAGATACATTAGCTGCGAGTAACATAGGCTATATTTTATCCTGGTACGGGCAGTAGTTCCCACGGGAAGCGGGTGAAATCGCGAGAAAACGGCTATAGGTGTTTCGAAATTAATTCTAGTACCAAAACTGTCCATCCTCCGAGCCTTTTTCCCAACTATGTTGGGGTCGGCTTCCAGTCTAACCATATCATGTTTAGTACCAAAACTGTATCCCTATTTTAACACAAGGAAAAAACCAAACAGAACTTATTAATCTGCTATCAATTTCAAACAACCAGGAAAACTGTACTGGTGCGTCGGTATTATAAAAATGCAACAACACACAATTACGTGCTCTGTTTATCGATACAGGCGTTTCCGAGTAACGATCGGTACATACAACAAGACAGATGTTACGCGTCATATGGCGTGCAATTGCGACGCCAACGTCCGGTAGAATTGCGAGCTTTCTATATATTGAATTATATTTTATTTTAGTTCAATAACATTAAGTCTTGATACTGGGTTGGGGGATAGAGGAACAATTTGAGCAGGTGCATAACTTTTACTTTCCTCAGGGTCTAGAGGTCACTTTGAACATCCCTTTAGTTAGTTAGAACGAAAAGTATAAGACTTTTCGTTCTTTCATATACATATCACATAGTAGCATACATAGCTGTGTATAAAATCTACAGTTTTGTGAATACAATGTTTTCTTTTTGCGGTTTATTCTCTCTCTATTCTAGGTCTATTTGTTTGGAGACGGATTAAAAAGCAAAAGTGTTTGTTTGTTCACGCACTTATGTCAGATTTGAAAAAAGATTTCCGTGTTAGATCCTATTTATCGAGGAAGGCTAGAGGCAATTTTTTATTATTAGCGGAAGTTGGCAAAGCATATTCAAGTTACGATTACTTTTGGTCGATGTAGTGCTCGAATTAAACTATAACCACCAATAAAGTACATGTTTAACACTTTACTATAATAAAATAACGTTGTTTGTCTCACTTGTCTGTCCGTACAAATCCTGAGGGACAACAAGACATATTATTCATTAATTTGACGCAACACCCGTGTCGGCTCACGGCTGGACAGAAGTGTTGACATGTTTATTTGTATAGCGTTATGTTCTCTTATGATAATGTACTCGTAAAATATTTTATTAAGGAAAAGAAATACTGTCTACATTTGATCACTTTGTCTGTGTGGGAGTATTCTACTTACTGCCAGTGCTTTCGAATACTCCTCTGTTTGTCTGACGGGTGTTCAGTTCACGCCAAAACTACAGAATTTATTATTAAGTTGAAGTACACAGTATTCTAGAGCCTGAGTGACGACATATGCTAATGACGGCTAGGCTAGGTTTTTTAACCAGTCGCGGGAAGTAATTCCCTCAAAAAACGAGTGGATCCACTGGAGTTAGCTGGTGCTAGAATATTTATATTGTTCTTTATTACGCATATAAGTATGTTTAATACAGAAGGGTTATGTACAAAGGCGAGCTTAACCCAGAGTTGGGTTATCTAACAGCAAAGCTTAGTGATATCCTCACCTATAGGAAGGACATCCACGTACTAATTACATATTATAAGCATAAAAAACCATGAACAGCGCTTAGATAAGTTGATTTATTACAGTAGCATGATTGATTGATCTTGCCTTACAAAGATACGATGCTTCCTACAAATTCTATTCAACAGAAAAAACTAGTAGGTAAAGGTCATAATCCTTTCTAAATTAGCTTCAGAAATCAATGTCATCTATTGTCTAGAATCTAGAAGTATTTTGCGGTATTCTATTACGATTATAGACCTTATTTCTGAAGTGTTGAGGATTAAAGCGAACGCATAAGAGGAATGTTTGGTAATATAATGGTAGACCCGGGGCCTTAACCGAACCTTTTTCTACTGGTAGACTAGCTGTTTCCCGCTGTTTGACCTGCGATTCTTAGCACAACTTCCCGCACCCGGGAAAAATATAGCCCATATCGCCCGAGATAGTGTAGCTTCCCAACAGTGAAAGAATTGCTGAAATCGGTTCAGTAGTTTTTGAGCTTTTACTTCAAACAAACATCACGTTGTTTTCTCTTTATTATATTAGAATAGAAGTATACATAGAGGAATGAACTTTACGCCATTAACTTTTACGTTGCGAAAGCAAATATTATTCTGTTTGATATTCTGTTGATGTAGGGTTACCATACCACTGTAATGTAATGGAAAATCGCAAACAATACTTAAGAAGAGATAAATGTAAACATTGTTACTGCGACTTTACACTAGCGGATTTTTATCGTAGCAAAACCGAATGTACACGACACGCGCACCTTTTTAAAGATCTAATAACTCCTGGGTCCTTTTTCAGGCTCTAGCTAGACGATCTGTGTACTTAATTTTATTTAAATCTGTTCAGCAGTTTTTTTACTTGTTTTGTTACTTTCGCATTCTATTAGTAGAGATAACGTTTAATATAACCTTAGTAAATACATCCTTACATAATGATACAACAGTAGTTTAGTAATTAAGACTGTCCTGTATCGCGTGTGTGTGACCTAGATCAAAATATAGGTCCGATCGATTTCAGGAACAAAGACCTTGGACTAGTTCTATAGTACTAGCAGATTTGGTGCCAATTCACTGAATACAAAGCCTATGCAGATGATGTGAGCATATATGTACTTGTACATATTTGAGAATTTCCCGATTATAGATTGATATACATACTTATAGCCCTTTTTTATCTTTTTTTTGATAGGAAATCATCAAATGACTGCTCCCGCTGTGGGTGCAGCGAGGGAGTGTCAGACTCTTACTGACTTAAACTCATCATGTTCCTTCGTAGGTTTTTTTACGTACCAGGGCCGTCGTAACTCTTTCGAACAATCCCACAGCTATACTGATAGCCCTAAGAGACAAAATACTAAGATATACTTAAGGTAGTGGCACCATTTTACTATAACGATAACCAAACCATGACCAGCAGTGACATTACCGCCCATTGGTCAAATCAGCGATTCGACAACTGAAAATGGTTCGGTTGTCGTTATAGTTAAATGATGAAACCCACCGTTAGAAAGTACACTTAACTTAAAAAAAGTTACATTGGAACTTGCCTGAGCTGGCATCGAACCCACACAGACGTACTTGAGTAACTACTGCTTAAACCACAAGGCCACCGTGAATATAAAACAGAATCCTAGGATTAAAAACCTATCACATATTACGGTCGATCATTTAAACCTAGGGCTTAAAGGCCTTAGGGCCTAAACACGATTTCGACTGGAAAATCCCCTAACCTTAAAACCGAAAGCTTTCCAATCCCCGTTTCTAGGTACAATATCGTTTTTGACTCAGGCCAATGGCCGGATGGGTCATCGACTCTTTCATAGTTAATTTAGTAGAAAAGGGACATTGTTAGCTGCTGAAAATGACCGCTTCATGGCTTTTGACGTTGTAAGTACATTTAAATAAATTAAGCCAAAGCTTGAAGAGAATGCGAGGAGTATGTAAGCTAAAAATACTGGGTTTAATTAATTAGACATTTTAGTACATTTATATTGTACATGATACAGAACAAACTATTGGCACGGAATTATCATGAAATCATTTACAGGTACAAATTACTCGCTATGGCGCGCAGATCACCCTGATGAAAAGTAGCTTCTGTCCTTTCTCAGGCTTTAAACTATCTGTGTACCAAATATATCGGTTCAGTAGTTTTGATGGGAAAGCCAGAGAGATAGACATAGTAACTTTCGCATTTATAATATAGAAAGGATTCACAGTAAAAACTAGACAGGTGATTCGCAGTAAAATATGGCAGAAAGAGAATTGATATTACAAAAGCAATATTCTTTCTCGACCAGAGCCATAATTTTACGTTACTATACACACTTCTAGCAACATATCATTAAGCGTAAATTCAACTATGAAACAACACAATATTATGGAAGAAAATGTCCTTTTATGGTGTTCTACATAAAATATACCCATGGTATATATAAGATAATTAACATAAAAAGCACGAACTCTTAAAATATTTACATGAAATAAAAAGGAACGCCGGAAATTTTGAGTCGTTACTCAACCGAAATACAACCTATCTTGATCTCGCAAAATGTGTTAGATTATATATGGAGACAGACACACACATAAAATATCAAAGAAAAAAAATAAGATTATTTATTATTACCTATTTGGTGACGGTAATGTAAGAGTAGAGTAAGCTTCTCCAATCAAATTCACTAGAGTCTAGCTTTTTAGCAACTTTCAGACTTAACAACTGAAAATCTATACTTTGACTGTCGTAACTGCCTATTCTATAACTTAAAGCCACTAACTATATCCTGTCAGACTCCATAGATCGTGAAATGGTCACCACAGTGACAGTAACAGACGTTACTTATCATTAACTCTATGGCCGAAACCTTGATATTTTTCCATGAAATAAAAGTCATCCATTTATAAAAATAAAGTCCTTGAAATAAAAAAAAAACCGTATCTACAAAACGACATCGCAAAAACGTCTACACAATATCACGCACGTACGTAAAAAATCCGTAGCGATACCACAGATTATATAATAGTTACTACGTAACAGATAAATCACTCCATACAAAAAAGTCCATACCTACTGTTATAAGCACCTACAAGTTCCCCAACTACCTACAAATTCCTAGCTGCGTTATAAAATGAACCTTAAAAGCTTGAGCGCTTGATTGTTATTCCAATGCGATAGCGCACAGTTCAGTGACCGCAACCGTGCCGTGGCCGTGCTCAGGGTTGCTTCTTACAATTTATTATTTAAGTAGGAAAACAAAGTTACGCTTATTTTAAGATAGCCTTTTTTAAAACTGAGTTTTTAAATAAAAAGTAATATCAAGAATATTTAAAATGGAGTATGGGTACATATTACTAAATATTAACTAATACGTAAGCATAGGTAAGTACTTAAGTAATGCTTTCGTCAAAATCAAAGGCGGTTTCCAACTATTTTTCGAGCACAAGTGCCATACCCTCTAGTACAACTCCGTCGAGTGTTGATACATACCTAAAATTGGTTTCTGCGTAGCGACACGTCATTAAGTTGGACCAGAACTACTTATAGGTACCTACTTACACTCGAGATGTGTTTTGAGCTACAAAACTCACAATACAGTTCACATAACTAAGTAGGTATCTAAAGTAAAATAAGTACCTAATGATCTCTGTTGTTAAAATCATAAAGTAGATAAGTATTAATTTAAAAAAATTGAATTACTAGATAAGTTCATAGGTACATATAAAATATTTCTAAATCTTACAATAGTCGCATATAAACCAACACAACTCAAAATAATCCATCAGTTTGTTAGGTAGCTTAAAAAACCTAATAAAAACCAACAGCATAACATGCCACAAAATAAAAATAATAATATTGGAACGCGCGCGGCGCGTGTGAATGTTGAAAGCCCTGAGCCGCGTGGGGCTACCGGTAACCCAGCGAGCGGTAGGCATTTATCGCGCGCAAGTACGTCGAGTGACAGAGGCCTGGCGATACTGATATAACACGACAAAATTGGAATGGTATTCGACTTACGCTGCATATGTATGTGCTGCTTGGGCATTTTGTAATCGGGCGGGTAACATCGCTCGTAGAATTCTAGGTCGCTGACCTGGCATACCTCAGGCGTTGGTATTATCAGACCAGTGCCTGATATCGCCTTCTGGAGATGGTGTTCCTGTGGACAAAAAAAAACATATGTTAGACTATAATTGTTATTGTTAGACGCCTAATGTTGAGACTGGTGGACTCGATAGAAAGATCGGGAAGTGTGGAAGCGAGATGGGGAGGCCTTTGCCCAGCAGTGGGACATTATAGACTATAATATTATAAAGCTAGAGTCTTGTTTCCTAGCGTTTCTTTGTTTGAAAGCTCGCAGGAACTGCTGGGTCACCTTGAAAATCTTTCAGTATTCTATATCCTATTTATTGAGGAGTGCGGAGTAGTTCCCACGGGACTTGAGTGAAACCTTTGGCAAAAGGTACATAGTTGCCATAATGTCAGATCTACAAAGAGCAGAATATAAAAAAACAGCGTAAAATTATTACAATCTGACTCCTACTCAATGTCAATACCCGTCAAAGATATACGAATATGCTCTCCGAATATACCAAAATAATTACCAACAAATTATTCATATTTGGTCATCACATTGCATAATTCATAAAAGTTCAATGCTACATTTTATCTAAGCTCTCAAGTTATTTCATAACCTGTATGATAAACGAGTTTGAAACATTTCACAAAGGTAATGAGTTCTCGCTACAATGTTCAAATTCTCACATTAATTAAACAAATTAGTTGTGAAGTTTTCGTTTCGAAATATTCTTTTTAGTACTGTAAATGAAGCTGGCAAAGTGAAGAGAGACTGCAACGTTATTCCGCCTGCATTTTATACACATGTCCAGAATTTTATCACGGCTTGGCACAGGTTATCTACCTACTTTGTACACTAAAGGTTGCGAAACTACTGGACCGATTTGAAAAATTGTTTCACTGTTGAAAAGATACACTCGTCCCGCATAACATAGGCTATATTTCATTTCGGTACAGGCAGTAATTCTTACGGAATGCGGTTGAAACCTCGGAAAAACGACTATATACCTAATCCTGGGAAGATTGAATCACTCAATCTATTGGTGAAAACCGCAATAAAATCCGTGTTTTTGATTCTAACTCGCACATACGTGGCAGGGAACCCTATATATTTTATTTTCAGCAATTTTATACAAACCTAAAAGTATTCCAAGTCAATGGACACAGTAATACTCAAAAACAACGTACTAAAACGTATGTCAAGACCACACTGCAAGCTTAAGCACCAAAACGTGATACTCTTAAAGCTAAATGGTTCCTTTAAAGTAGTTGAGCTGCACCCAGATTTCCAGTAACAGATAAGACATTGCTGGTGATTAAAAGCATCTGGGCACTGATAAACAAGTTGGCAGAAACAAGTATACTTTGTGAGGGGCTATTAACACTTCAAAGTGATTTGAAAATGTTACTGAGTAAACCGCGATGGTTTAAGAAGCCTACAGAAGTAGTGGTGTTTTTTATGTTTTTGGTTTCTTGATTCCTACTTATCTAAGTTTTTTTTTTTCGTTTCGTGTCTCAGCGGCAATCATGCGTCTTGTCAAGTGGCTGCAATACCGACGCCTTACAGCAGACTCACCGACTCATACATATACATAGCCCAGGGGTCGTTTGACGTATTTTTGGTCGCGTTGAAAAAACTGAAGGTGCTTTTTAAGTGAGCGATCGCGAAATCGATGGCGCAGGGCATACATGTGTCAACTCGTTTTGGAAATCGCATAAGAATCTAAACTCACAAACAACAATCAGATGTACCAATTAAAAGAGCACCAATATAAAAGAAAAGAAGACTAAAGAAAATTGGCACCAAACATTCCAACATCGGGCCAACGTTTGCAGTAAAATTTTAATATCAAAGTCTGGAATACTTCCCACGACTGGTTTTGAATATTAATAAATCCTTATTGGACCGCTTCAATGCCAAAGGTTCTAACGATGCATTAAAAATGAGGTTTTGACTTATTTTCTGAAGTATTTACAATGTTTAAGTATGTAATTTCGTTGAGTGGTTACAAAGTTTCCTTCCTAGGATAAACTTATCAGGCAAAGTAAGTTCTAAGAACGCTTTTACTTCTATTGGTTGGACTGCTGTGGTGCAAATGTGTTTTGAGGAATAAAGTTGCTTTGTTGAAGTAATCGTTAGCAGTGGAAAGCCGGCTAAACCAAAATTACCTACTACTGATTTTTGCCTAAAATTATTAACCAAATCAAAAGTAAAAGGGAAACTTCATAAAATCGTACATAGATTTTCAAAATTCGATCCCAAATCAAAGAGGAATCCTATAACTAACATTACATCATAGAATGAATAGAGGGTTAGTAAATAGAACATGAATATGACAAGAAGGCTCCATTGCACATTGGGTGACTGGATGCTTTATGCACCATTGTAAAAGAATACAAATTAGCTATCTAGGAAGTGCGGTATGAATTCTAGTATTAATAGCCCACTTAACTATTTATTTATAAATTATAAATCTTATCAGTTTTGTTTTAGAGAAGTCATTAAATAACTCATGTTTAGTACATTACATACGCGTCCCCTCATTAGTCCACTGAAACAGTAAAAGGAGAAATAGAAATATGAAACAAAATTGGGATCAATAAAATTAATCAAGTAATTGGCCCGCGTCTGTGGGTTGGCAGAACTTACCCTTTGGTTTTAGTCATGACAGAAATGCCAAAAAATGCAAGCAAAACGGATCGCTTCCTGGCTATCAAGTGCAAAAATGCAACGCGGATATTACAAAGTAAGCTGAGATTTTTAAACGTCACTAAGCCATTACCGTCTACACGGGTAGACAGATAGGTAGCCTCATAAGATGGATCGACGGCCTAGTTAGGTGGGGAGTCTACTGTGTGCTGGGCAAGACTGATCGTTTGTAGCCAATGTTCATGTCAGCAAGTAGCTAGGGGGTATCAGAGAAGATTTTCAAGATATAACGGGTTGAGAATCTTATTTGTCAGAACTAAGAGACAAATCAACAGTTTTCTTTTATCCGGCTATCAAGTACAAAAATGCAACAAGGATATTACAAAGTAAGCTGAGATTTTTAAACGTCATTAAGCCATTACCGTCTACACGGGTAGATAGATAGGTAGCCTCATAAGATGGATCGACGGCCTAGTTAGGTGGGGAGTCTACTGTGCGCTGGGTAAGACTGATCGTTTGTAGCCAATGTTCATGTCAGCAAGAATCTAGGGGGTATCAGAGAAGACTTTTAAGATATAGGGGCTTAACAATTTTGTGTTCCACTACTATAGACAGGAAGCGGGCCCCAAAATAATTGGGAAAAGGCAAATGGATAACTTATATTATGTAGTTTAAAGACAAGAATAAATTTGAAGCTTTGGATCACTGTCTTTCTTTATAATACGTATGTATATGTTGTCTGTTTCGCTTTTGCGCTGAAACAGCTTTAACTTTTGAGACGAATTTCAGCATGGAGATACATATGTATGTGGAACACTGGAGACCTTTAAAAAGCTACTTATTAGTATAATGTGAGTGGGAATTAATTACCAAGGCTAGAAATTAAGTTGCATCATCCTATTTTATATCTAAGTGAAGGCTGTTTGTGTCACATCATAATAAAAACAGAATGTAATACAAAACTTGGCAATACAATGCCTCTAGCTAAGCGTACTCTGCCAAACAGTTAAATCCAAGGATACATACATATCTAGCAGGCAATCCGATAAAAACTATTCATGAGCTACTTACATTAAGCCGATTACGAGTAAGTCGAGAATTTAGCACAAAATAGCACTGACTCGAGAATCTAATTAAAATTAATTATGATGGCGTAGGTAGGCATTTTTTTTAAGTCTGAAGATCTATTAATCCTTTGTGATATTAAAGGTGTAATAAAAGGAAGCCTTATTTTAATAGGACATAAAAGAATTAAATTGATATTAAAAGTATGTTCATTAAATTAAATGTAAATTCAAAGAATGCTTTATTAGTTTTCGCTCAGTACTACATTAATATCATCTTTTAACGTTATAAAGCGTTGAATTACCAAACAGTGTTCATCTGTATCTTCAAAACAGAATAGCATATTTTGTTATCAGGAATCATTCGAACTGGGTAAGGTTCCATGTTCTTAAGGACCAAGCTAGGTACTGACGAACATAACAGGGTGTAATGTAACATGTTACAAGGGGAACATTCATGTGATCAGTAAGTAGTATGTTGATGTCCTCCTAGCCGATTATCGGCTACGGCGGCTGTTCTCATGTAAGGAGATTAGCCAACTACGCATGACATATTATAGTGCACGAGCATTTGCGCAGACACAGATGCACGCACTATTCCTTAACTCTCATAGCAAGTAGTATGTTACAAGCAAACCAACGAGTAAAGGGCATCTCGATACATACGAGTAACATGTTACAGACCTCCTTATAACGTCTTAATTGGTAACGCACTTTGTGTATGTGTACAGTATACCTGTACGACTGTGATTCCCGGAATCGAACTAGGACTACGTGCTACGAGTAGTTACGAGTGTGCATACTGGGATTTTCCAGGGGGAATTTCCCAGTACGAACACACATTGTCGCGAATATGTTATACTCGTCCCCTATTTTTTGTCTATGCAGTAGTTTTGACGTAAGTAAGACTGACCATCTGGCAGATAAACAAAACGTTGTTAATTCTTAAGCTACTGGTTTCTATCCATCCGTTTGTTACTACCTAAGAGGTTTTCCTCGTGTGTCCTTCTGGTGTCCGCCTATCCGTAATAACCAGTCACTACCAAAGACCTCAAATGACAGCTGAGTACCACAGTGCCTTCCGAAACACAGAGGGACTCGTTTGAACTCGCCAAGCGTTACTTAACCTTTCTTTCTTTCTTCTTTCTTTAACTTAACCTGTAAGGGTCAGTTCACACCGAGACGCGACGCGACGCGACGCTGCGCGCACATTTTTCACAGAGCGACTCAGAATATACTTTATTCACTACACGAAAAGATACACATTACATTGTGAGAATTCAGATTACGTTGCACCACGCAGCGCTGCGCCTCGCGGCGCCTAAATGTGATCGACCGACCCGTTTTGCAAATATACAAATTACATTGTATACAAATGTACATATCAAACAATGTTTTAGGTTCTTCTAACCTACAGACAGACATGTGTTGCTGCGGAGTTTGTTGCGCCACTTCTTCTTCCCAGCAAAAACATATAGGAAGTGGTAAAGTGTGGACGTTTTGGGGGCTGTCAATTGTAAATTCCTGACGTTCAAAAAGTGCTGTCTTGCAGTCAAGTTTGAATAAATGATTTTTGATTTTGACCACTCTCTCTCTTCAGGGACAATAATTATGACAAAACTATGACCGCATCCCATACAATTCCAAGACTTCTGCTACTGCATACGAGCTACAGAAATTGGAATCGTTCCCACAGTTCAGCATCTCGAATCCGCAGCGTTACGTCACTAAACAAACGTATGACAATACTGCGGAATTATTGATAACGTATCTAAAAGTATGTGTTGTCTATTGATTAGGTGGTGACGTAACAATACGTGTAATATCAAACAATGAACAATTACAACAGTTTAATGTAGGTAAGAGGAGAAGTTACTATTTCTCTGTGCAAATTAGCAAGTCATGGAGCTGTATTAAATGGAGTGCAAACACCGTCGTTTAAGCTGCACTATACACCGTCCTGACAAAAATCGCGCAGCAGAAGTACAAGATAATATTGACAAATTGTATGGTTTATACATTTTATAAAAATAACTTTCGACGATTTCAGGGCTAACAGAAATACTGCAAAATTAATATTGAGATACAAATATACTGTAAAGACTGGCTGATACGCTAATTCACTAAACAAACACTCCATTTACACAAAATCCATGTCTTTACCACTGATAAATTAATTAACTTTGCTTCTTCATATTTTCCAAGCCAAAGTAAGCGCGTAATTATATAAAATGTTATCATTTATCAACATTATTAGTTACCGCTTGCTGGGGAGTTTTTCTGCATATTTTTACAGGGAAGCTGGGGAGCGCTGATATGGAAATAAAGCGGGGAAAACACTCGCAGTCATTTGTTTCCATAAGATGTTTCCTTTGTTATAGTGGAAAGGCAAACTTAAGTGATTTATTAACACACAATTTTGAGCTGAAAGTTTAACAGGACATAAACATAACGAATTTCAATTTATATGAAACTAGCTGTGTCGCTAAATAGGTAACTGCGTGCAGCTATAGGCTATTCTTAAGTACCTGGAATAAGTCTATACCTATGAAATACAAACTTTTGATTCCTTTTTTTTTGAACCTCTATCACTCTTAAGACTGTGCAAAACCGTAAAAAATACACTTACTAAAAATACATCACCATCATCATCTTCCTGCCCTGTTCCCAAGTCATTTGGTGTCGGCGCAACATGTATTTTTCTTCCATTCCTCTCTGTCAGACGTCATACTTACATCCACTCCCTTCATCCACTAAAAATACAATTTCTCTAAAACCAAAATCTGCATAAAACTATAACATTAAATCTTCATTCCATATTTTTTCTATAAAATCTAGGCACGTAACGGACGTAGTCTATACTTTAATCAAGACCACACAATTTCTAACTGAAATTACTGACCAAAACTCTTGATAATCACGCGATACTTGAAAATATTGTTAAGGTGACTTTGTATGGTGATGGAACAAAGTACTCATAGTATGGTGGCGTTTAGATTAAACGAACAAGGAACTATGGTTTAGAATAAAAGCATTCTTTCGTATCCTATCCAATTGGTGTAATGTAAACAGATACCGAGCACCCTTTCTTTGTTTTGTCTTTAAAATAATTTGATAGGCGAGTATAGAATGAGCATTCATCTAAAGGAAATTAATTTTTTAACTAAACTTTTTCCTAGGTGTATGGTCGGACGGGCTGTTGATCATGATATTGATTTTGAAGACGTTAAAATGGTAAGGTATAGAATGGAAACGATCAATGAATTTCGAAGACAATATACGTACCTCAAATAATAATACATAAGCTTATCTCTCTCCGTTATTAAGCCCAATTGACTCTACGTGGGATGATAAAGTATGACTTCATTCATATTACTTATCTTTACACTACATTGTTTAGCTAGTAAATAATGTACGCACTTAGTATTGCATGCTAATGACTGTAATTTTGCCGTCCCGTTAGACCATATCCAGTCAATTTCTGGCGAAATAATCTTCGAAGCTCTTCAGATTTTGTTGAAGTATTAGTTTTTAGACGACTCTTAACAAAATTGGGGAAAAGGCAGATGATGCTTGTATGACAACATAAGTACATTTAACTCTTTTCATTTCAGTAAGCATTCTTCATAATAAACAAGCTTCCGCCCGCGGCTTCGCCCGCGTCTAGTATGGTTATATCGCGTTTCCTAGGGAACTCTTCAAAAGTCCGGGATAAAAACTATACTATGTTCTTTCTCGAGGTCAACTCTATCTCTGTACCAAATTTCACTAAAATCAGTTCAGTGGTTTACACGTGAAAGCATAACAGAAAGACAGACAAACAGAGTTACTTTCGCATTTATAATATTAGTAGGGATTTTCAATCCTCCTCTTAAAGTTTTGACAGGTTTTTTTTTATAGAAAATGCTGTATTTCTTCCTCGGACGGAAGTAAACTGTTAATACATATAATTAAATAATCGGTCCTTACTACAAAGATTCTTAATTTAGTTTCCTACATTCTCACTAATGAGGCAAGTTTCGAAGAGCATGTTTTTCATATTATGATCAGTAGGGCGTGCAAACTTGTGTTGTTTACTGATTAGTAGGCGTTGTTGTTTGTTTGTGGACTTAAGTGATTATATCACACGCTGGGCTGGTCGTTTTAATCGTTGGATTCTCCCTTTATTATATTCTGTATTTCTCAGTGATAACTAGACTTGATGAGCATCTTTAAAGTTATCATTAGATGACTTATTTATATTCCTTTCTCATAATGGATTTCCTTGACACAATTATTGTATTTAAATCAAATAAATAAGTCCCCCCCCTCCCTGTTCCGAGCCCTTTTCCCAACAATGTTGGGGTCGGCTTCCAGTCTTACCAGAAAATAAATATGTAAATTAAATAAATAAGTATCGGTAAAAATATTCTTTTAGTCAACTCAGGCCTGAGCCCACCTTGATTGTAATTATTCAAAGAACAAATTACTACGTAATAGCTCAGAAGTGAAAATTTAAAATCAAAAGCTTTGTCGAGCCTTACAACTGTAAAGAAAGTGTTTTGTGGTTTCCATGATATAAATAGGCCGTCGAGAGCAGACGGGAGACGAAATAGTTCTGAACAAAACTTCGTAGTGGAAATAGTACGTCCAATCTCGCTACGTCTACTGGGTAGGAAGTGTAAATATAATAAATAACATAAGTACAGTGTAACGGGGTTCTCGAAACGTCTCGAGGGGACGATGTGTTGGTAACAGGACAGTTCTGTATTATGGCTATTGTAGTGCAGGTACTAAAATATTGACAACAATGGGAATAATAAAACATCAAATCAGCTCTTTAAACAATACTTACGTATATTATGAAGAGGTTTGTAACGTTAAGATATTAACATACATCTTATGAACAAACGTGCTAGGTAGTAAGACTGAACTCTGAACATAAAAGGGAATATTTCTGTTGAGAAATAATATTACATTTAGCCTCCTACCAATTTTAGGATTAAAATGCTATAAAATAATAAAATCTAAATGTACCTACTTGATACTTTTGTAGCCCCTACTCTATACAACAAAATGAAACGACCAAGAACCAAAATTTCTAGATGCAGGTACAGACAAAGTCCTCAAAAGGTCTCCTTTCAAACGTAGCTATAATTGAACCAGACAGACGTTACGGTCCAACGCATACGGGCCCGGGGTACGGAATGAGTCTTGTTTAGGCTAGGGACAGACGAGCCACTGCACCAGAGCTACCGGGGGGCTGGGAATATTTATATGATTTTTAATAAGCTTCCGCTCGCGGTTTCGTCGCAGCCCGGGGGATCTACTTCTCCCACTCGATTAAAAAACAGTTTTCATAATGTTTTATGTAAAAGCTATATTATTGCCATGTCTGATTATCAAAAGTTTTGTTTTAAAGAGTAACAAACCTCCACACTTCCAAACCGTATTTATAAATATTAGTGTGATAAGTTTTGTATGGAATCCGCCACAGGCGTCCACTCGCGATTCAGTGTCTGCAACATACCTTATGTAGCAACTGCTCGCTTGACTAGCTTGACAATAGCAAAAGGGACAGTAGCCACACAGCCACCTGGTCGGTGTCTCGTCTGCACCGAGCCTTAGGTGGTCATAAGATTACTGGACGGAAATGAGAGTTGAGCCTTGTTAGGGGCGAATACTTTGACGTACTTGTGTCCGCGTTACTTGAAACTTGAGTATATCTTGTCTTGAGTACAGAATTTGATTGGTTGAATTCAATTTTAAGTATGTAGTGGCTTCTTGAGACCAGATCGGCTTGAGATCAACAGACCCTTATAGCAAGATCCCACTATCCCACCAAAATAGTTTTGCTTCATACACGCCTCGAGTCCACTGATAAAGCATGTGTTTTTACTCAAAGTTTGCTTTCACGGATATTTTAGAAATTGCACGCTCTCTGTAACTATTTTCGATAGAATCAATTCTAGGACATCTTTCACTACAAGTTTCCGATATATTTTTAATCCAATCAACAAGACACGTTTATACAAAGAAATTCTCACTTCATAAAGGCTACTTCCTTCGCAAATAAAAAAGATAGTGAAAAAAATTCAGTAGCTTTCATTATTTTTTATAACAGTTCAATAGAGAACTAAGTTGCAATCGTAATAAAAAGTGAAAAATAAGAAAATTCTAAGGAATGAAGCCATTGTACGGACTGAGCTAAGCAATGTAGAAATACTGCGTTTTTATTGGTTTTACTAGTTTTTCTTAGCGCTAAGAGAAAAGTTTTTCATATTCTTAAGATATTACTCAATTTACTTTAGCAATTATGTATATAAAAACATTTTGTGATATTAGGTTAAAAAGGTTTATACGAGCAAACCCCAATTCTTTCGTAGAGTTTTGTGTGCTGAATTGACGTCGTAGTTGTTTTTAACTTAATTAGCTTTTTACACTAAAGAATGTAATATAAATGTAGATTTAATTTCACATTTAATAATTCAAATAAACAGTTTTCAGTGTTTTGAGTCACAAGTATTGGGATAATAACACTTTTTCTATTTTCTGTGGTTAGCTGAGCAGTTTTGCTCCTACCAGGATAGTGAAATAATTCCCATGTAAACGGTTCAGCAGTTTTGACTTGAACGCGTCACAGACAATCCAACCTTAATTTCGGCATTTGAAACGTTTTACAACTTTTTAGGTCATACATTGTATAATATCGTACGAACAATTTATATAATTGTTTATAAATAAAACACACAGACGATGACGCATAGTGATAAGAAAGGTATTTTTTTACTACCAAAGTAATTTCGATAAGACGATAAGATTTCTCGTAATCGTGGCATCAAAGTACGAATCTGCGTAGTATTTTTAACTGAACCAATAATTTTGTTTGATCATGTAGGAGTAGTACGATGGTTACAAAATAAATACGTCAACTTTTCCCATGAATCCAACATGTTCTCACAACCTTTTGGATAAAACCTATACATTGAAAACTCTTTCAGTATTTTTTAGAGATCCCAAACGGAAAAACATGATAATGATACTACCCTGTTACTAATCTTTGCTGCCTGTTTTTCCGAATGTCTGTCACCAGGCATGTACATATCTCGTAAGCTGTGAAAGTTAGAGTGATTTTTATTTCAGTTTAAATGTATTATCGTTGCCTCTATAACAACAAATACTGAAAATTAGATCAATACTTTACAAATCAAATCAATATTTCACGGAGCTTTCATACAACAAACGTTGTTTCTCTGGGATAGGTAATGGTATAGAATCCAAGTGCAATTCTAAACCATATTCTCTTCAAAACTCGCACTTTTTATCAAGCCAAGCCAGTTCTGTACCAGGCCGACGTCACCCATACAGTAAACGTGGATTTTTTTGTCCAGTTTATAGATAGATAATGGTATAGAACCTCATATGCGCCATAGCTTAACACACAATTCTAAACACCATTCCCTTAAAAACTCGCACTTACACAAGCCAGTCCTATACCGGGCCAGTCCTGCCATGTCATCGGCCGACGTCACCCGAGTGTAAACCACAGAATAAGGATGGGGGCTTAACGCTCGGCTACGTCTCCCGCACGTGGTATCGAGTTACATCTACCAACCTATCTAGTTTTTCTCGAGCAAGACGGGGTGCGTTTTAAATTGAATATTTACGTTTGCTGGGGAATTAGATCTCGAGTAAGTAGTATGGCGTAATTTGTAGGTAAGTCTGAATTGGCTAGATCGATTTAGTGTAACAGAGATCTGATGTTGGCCATGTTAAGACTTTGAGCTCTCGTTCACGGCACGTTTTTCTGAATTCACGGCGAATTTGCTATGCCGTCAAAAACGTGATGTTCACGGCGTTTTATCCATACAAAACCGATATATAGACTTTATACATTTGATAGAAAAGAGGCCTTAGAATGATGATGATGATTACAAAAAGTATCCGTTAATAAAGCTTTAACTGAAATTCTGTCTATCGGCTAAGCCTTCTCTGTAAACCACCTAAACCAGTTAAGATGATATTTGGCATGCAACTGAGTTGAAAACTATGGCTTCTCATGGGGCACGCCGTGAAACAGAAAAAATGCTACAATGTAATTAAATAACCAAGGCAAAAACCCTGAAGAAAAAAAACTATTTTCATACCAAGCCAACAATATAACGTAGATACGTATAAAAAAACTGCGGTTTGTAGAAATGTAGACTTGCGGTGGTTAGAAATACAAAAAAATATAATACAATTTTTATACTCCACGGGATATGAGAAAATTGTACTGCAAGTGAAATAAAATTGTACCCTTATATAACGGAAGTTTATGTCGTTCTTTGTGTAATCCAGTTTAATTTCATTTGTGGAAAGACCGAGGATTTATTGTTTTCGTTTCATTTGTAGTTGATAGCCTATATTACGCAAAGCCAGCAAGAACGGTCCAATCGATAACACAGGTCAACAGCATTTTTGGTGCAAAGGTGAAATATACAATTTCTTGTAGGATATTAGATACGTAATCGAAGTCCAGAACATAGAGTTGCACTAGCACGTAGGGATTTAGAGATATACCCCTCCTAAAGTACCAAAAACGCGATTTTAACGATATTTGACGATTTTTTTGAAGTACAGCAAAATAGTTTTTTTTGTTTCTATCTATAGCATTATATAGTACCACTCTTCCCGATTGAAATTCATTTTTATTTCCAACGTTAAGAGTTTAAATTTTCATGAAATATGTATACAGCTACGATAGTTCGATCTTCCCTATATTTCATTTGGCCTGTTAGTATGAAAAAACTCCACTTTAGTTATAAAATGGTATATATCGGGAAATAAAACTCGCAAAAATATAAATTAAAATGGGGTTAATGCGGGGAAAGTAGTACTATATGATGCTTTAGTTAGAAATTCCTATAAAATTCTGCTGTCCCCAAAAAATGACATCAAATTTCATAAAAAAACGCGTTTTTGGTACTTTAGGAGGGGTATATCTCTAAATCCCTGCGTGCTAGTGCAACTTTATGTTCTGGACTTCGATTACGTATCTAATATCCTACAAGAAATTGTATATTTCACCTTTGCACCAAAAAAAAAATTATAATTTGTTGACCAGTGTAAATATTTACTAGACATGGGGATAGGCTAGCACCTATTATCCCCGACAAGATATTACCTGGAAATGATTTTAATATATTTTTAATTCTATTAAAGACAGAAGTTTCCACTAACCTAATACTTACTGGTCCAAGATATCCTTAAATCTATAAATGAAATTCTCACAATTAATTAACCACACGTAGATATTTTGGTACCCAGCATTTCCCTAATTTTTCCCTATCCTCAGAAATATTTATTTTTTAAGCATGGGTATCCTTCATCATTTCGAGATTTTAATAATTCCTCAGAAGTTCTCAACTATTCTCCTACAATGTAAAGTACGTAGTCTATTTTTCGCCTTTAAAAAGTATCTCTAACATTATTTACTCTAGTAAGAGTCAAAGTAATAAGATAAATAAGTAACATAGTGTACAGGTGTCGAATTAAGTTAGCTCTCTCCCGGCTACTGTTCTTCCAGTTATAGAGAGTGCTAGAACTTTTGCACATGGATAAAGTTTTAACTTGGAAGTCGTGAAATAGAAGCGAAGAACTGTTTTATTGAAGGTTTTATTTTTATATCTAGTTAAGAGTAATTTAAATAAACTGTTTTGCTAGCCCACTTTTAAGTTTTTTAGACTATCGATTTTGCAGCTGTTAAACTACACGTATTAAAATGATTAAAAGGACACATATTTTTATTTGTTTGTACCCTTAAGGCAACTACTGAACAGATTTGAAAAATTCTTTCACAATTGGAAAGCTACACTCTTCCCTATATTTTATCGCGAAAAACAGCTAGTGTCTCATTATTTTGGAAATAAACTCCCTATAAAAACACAACTCTTTTATAATATAACGTAGTAAAGAAGTATCTAAGTATATACAGCATAGTAATTGTACACAACAGTTGTTTATCATGAACTTAAGGCTAGATCAGTTAGCCTCATAAGATCAAGGATATGGCTGAGTCAGCACGAATCCTGATTAAATAACAAATAGGACTAGAAATAGCCGGCGTGACTCAAGACAAGATGGTAAATAAATTGTTTCTAGACTACTGGTATACTTTATTATATACTAGTCGCTACAAATTGATAAAGTCTAGATGTACAGTCATACAGATTAGCGACTTTTATACCTTCGCAATTTTGCAGTGTTACATTATTGACTAAATATAACGGATCTAAAGGTTTGACTGATTGTATTATACAGCTAAAAGAGGAACAGTGGCAATTTGCGCATTTATTAATGACCGTGGACTGTGACTTTGATTGCTAGTTTCATTAAAAGACAAAGAAATACATAGGTACTAACATTTCCAACTATTCTTTTTGTCAATGAATGTAGAGGCCTATGTTTAGCAGTGGACGGCTTTGATGATGAAGACAACAACGAAAAATAGACTGATACCCATCATGTCTTTTATTAAAACTCTCAATTTCAAAATTGAAAATTGCTTAAGGGATACCACGATTTGGAATTCAACTATCGAAATTCTTATACACGCATATTTCGCAAGTTACGTATGCGCTTTATGAACGAATAGTAAATTTTTGAAATTGAATTCCCAAATGACTTGAGAACAGGGCAGGAAGATGATGATGATGAACAGGGTTTAAAGTTTTTGTAGTAAGGCCCTTATTGTCTAATACATAGTTAGATTTAATGTTCTCTTTATATTTTATAGAAGAGTGCTCTTGAAGGATAAAAAGGTTTATTGGAATAAACTTTTTCAAAATGTTGAATTGATCTTTTGATTTTGAACAAAATAAAATCCTTAACTTTCACCACGGTTATTGGAATTAGAGATCAAACTGAAAAACATTTCACTATCCAGGCACCAGTGGAAACTACTTTATTTGATTTTTATTTTAAGCTATCTAGATTCTAGATTTTCTAAACAATCTATGGCCTCTTGGGTCTCATCAATCTCCTAACCAAACTACTAAAAAAAAATCCCAATTCATTAATATGTATTATTAATATCTTAGAAAAAAAAAAACATTATCCGCCTATCCTGATCCTGAATATTTCTAGAACGTCCTCTCCGTCCTTTCGACCTAGACAGTAGTTCCAGGCCAGACAGGCCTAGTTAAGCAACGCGGCTTGTAACATAAGCCCCTCAAGGCGAAACAGCACCGAATTATGTCTACAATTACTGAAGGAATTACAAGTAATGAAGACGAACTCTTATAAGTGTTTTAATTACGGCTCATTGTCGAGGATACGGCGTTGGTGGTGAATTTATATTTAAATGTTATTACTTTGCAGGCTTTTTTTATACAGGGAACACCCACGCTAGCTTGGCCTGTTTGAAGTTGTATTATGAATCACAGCCTTTTATAGCACTTAGGCTTGTGTGAACGTAGATAGAAAATATATTAAGGACAGATTTTTTCATCATCAGTTAACTTCTACGGAAAAATACAGAAGTATACGTCAAACATATTCTTCAGATAAAAGATATTTGTCGCTTGAAAAATCTGCCCTATGTAGAATGAAATCAGAATATAGGTATACGATATTTTTCAAGAAAAAAATTCGAACAAAATCGTTTGTACTAATTTAACAGCACATCGAAAAATCCTTCGTAATTTATTTAACAGTACATACACGTCTTCAGCACTCGACAGTTTTCAATAATCTCTCATTGTAAAGAGTGCGTACGAGTATGCCGTCGACCTTGAAATATATTCACGGTGAATGAGTATTTTAACACAATTCTATAACTATGCAAACATAGGCTATTCATAGTAATGTTCTCTTATCTAAGAAGGTTGATCACGAGTGCCGTAAAGGGCTAGGAAAGCGATAAAATTGTTAATGTAAACTTACTTTTATAGTGCGCTATGATTATTTAGTACATAAGAAGGTCATTTAGGAGACACGACTTTTATCGTGTTATTAAGTTCCATAAAATCCAGTTCAGGTAGTTTTTTCATGATTAATATCAATATTGAAATATAACGTTGCAATTCAACAAAATTAAAATCTACAAACTAACAATCAAATGACATGATTATTCGATTATGCTATTAAATGTACAACACATTTAGTTTATCAGAAAAATTAAAATCATGTTAGTGAAATACTCTGATCACTCCTAAAGGCGAGACTACACCAGTGTGACGTACACAAATGTTTCTCCAATACTAGGTACTAGCTTTAGCAAACAGTAACAAATTGCGTGCGAACATTTCTAAAATGTCCGTTAAATCTGCAAACTTTTGTGCGCGAACATAATGCTGACGTCACATTTTCTGTTCGCGAACAAATGTGTGCGATAAACTCGTGAAAAACAAAACAGTTACCATTTTTCAATCACAAATCGAAACAATCGCTCGTCCAGACGTATTGGATGGTAATCAACAAAAAGAATGGCGTCCGATATAGGCAGAGCCTGGAATTATCTATTCCGAATCACTGACTTTTGCGTTAGGCCCGAATTCTGACAAATTAGGACGCTTTCAATGTTTGGAAAAGGGACTGAGAATTTTTATTAGATATTCACCCTTCTTTGTTTAAAATGGAAACGGAATAAACTGCAGTTTGAGGATAATAAAAACTTAAAAAGGGGAGAGATAAGCATCCCCATTATCCGAATCTCCATTACGAATCACAGGAAATTATTGTGATTTCAATAACTATTAATCTATATCTAATAATATTATAAAAAAAAAACCGGCCAAGTGCGAGTCGGACTCGCGCACGAAGGGTTCCGTACCATTATTTATATAACCGCATCTACCTGCTGCCGTTATCGATATCGAGCAAAAATTTGCAAAAAGTCGCGTATGGGAGCCCCCCTAAATATTTATTTTATTCTAGTTTTTAGTATTTGTTGCCCTCAAAACACTATAATCACCATTTCACCACACAATCCCTTATTGATACAACAAAAAAAGTTTTTCAATTTTTATACTCTTTAGGTACGGATCACGGGAATGTGTTTAAAAAAACCCACATGCATAATATGGACCACAAAAATCTACATATTTATAATTTCCAACATTACCCCGGGACGGTAAGGCCATTATTCTTTGTGAATAATCGTTTTCACCCACAATATATCACTGCGGAATTATGAGAGTCAACATAACACGAATTAGGGCAAAGCTCTAACATACTTTTAGGGTATTGGCCCAATTTTATACATAGAATTCCTATTTTATATTGAAGCAGGGTATTTTTGCGTGTAGCTATTGTTTAATCTATAACAAACAGTTTATCATTGGCAAGGAAACGATCAAAGAAATGGATGGACTGTGTGAACGATTATATGGCTGGAATAAATGTTTCTTGTGAGAACGGAAGAAGAACATACTGCGAAGACCACTAATAAAATTGGGATAAAGGCAGAAAGTTAAGCAGAGCAAGCGTGGTGACAAATGCTCAATGCTTCTCCCTGTGAAAGGAGGCCTGTGCCCAGCAGTGGGACGATAAAAAGGCTGTAACAGTAAGGGCAGAAGGATGATGATGATGATCTTTAGAATTAGAGGTCTGTTTATATAAGTAATAGTATCTGATACTACACTATTAGCTAATGTTTCAAGAAACGATAGAGGTGCACTATCTTCATATAGAAGCTATATAATTATAATAACTGCAATCAATCACACAGCTGCTCCCTTAAGACTGCCAAAATGATTGATTCTAATGCCCTTTGATATAATGGAAGCTTAAACATTAGCTGACGATTTAAAATTAAGGGAGGGAGTAGAGAGATTAGGGGAACACGCAGAGTAGAAAGAACTATCATTTGGTCCATAGTCTATGAGATTATTACTTGAATTTGGCTACTTTAATAACCTAGAGAATAATATTTATAATGGTACTTGTCATTTCGTTCGTTTGTTTGTATCGTAAAGGCTCTGGAAGTACCTCTACTAAACCGATTTGAAAAATTATTATAGTGGGAAGTTAAACTATCTCCTAGTAACATTATGCTCTATTTTGTCAACGTACGAGAAGGTGTTTCCCCGTATATAACCGCGGATCACAGCTACTGTACCTATTTCCTTTCCGAAACCATACTATCATATTTATGTATATCATGGTTATTATTCCCTCATTTCTTAATCCCTTAACAAAAAGGCTAGCTAACACACACGTGTTGTTATTCTTAGACACCCCTACACAAAGGCAACGTAACAAAAAATAATTTTATGTTAAGCTGTGCAATGTCAAACAAGCCGTGGGGGCCCTTAGAATGCCAATTAGAATTTCCAAATTGAGCTCGCTCTTTGCTTTGAATATTTCTTCCATTTATTTTAAGGGTACCATTGACTTTTTTTCTTCTGAGTACTGGAAATACAACCCGTGCCGCTGCAATAACAGTCCGCAAAATATTGATGAAGTCCAGTAAAATTTACAAAATGAAAGGAAAAAAAATCCTTATAAATACCATAGTCTTCACGTCCTACACGATCCCTCAAAATCTCATACGATTAGCGAATCGAAAACAAACTTTATAATATTATGAGACTGTTTTTCTCCATACAGAGTAAAACCTGTCCAATAGTACACTACTTCATTTAAACGCACCCTCATACCAGCGATTTAGATACGAGGCGCTACTTTAAACGCAAACTGATTGCCAGAAAGCCACTCCACACGAAATTAGTCTCCAAACGCCAAGAAACGCTGTTTATGTTTAATTTCACGAACCGAAATCAGGAAGCGACTTTCGTTGGGGGGTGAAAATTCAAGAGTAAGCTATTTCTGCACCGCTTAATTTGCTTTTGTAGCCTCGTGAGGAATACTTGAATGTTTCATTATAAGATAGGTAACGTCGTGCCTCAATTCTCGAAGGGTTTTGGGATCTTCATTTTATGTAAGCTTCTTAGAGCCCTTGTGAACTGCGAACTAAACTGTCATTCAACCAAACTTTTTTTTAGTCTGATAGGTCATGTGTGCATACCATTCAGCTCCAAACGCATTGATCAGGTCAATCAAACTATCGGCCAACTAAAAGTTTGCAGTGTGAGACGGCTCTTCAATAGCAGACGGATCACAGATCGGGGATCAACATTGAGCAAAGAGATCAACTCATCGACTGAGAACCCGAATAACACTTACTAGCCTTAGAAACCTTTGTCAGAATCTTAAGCTAAGTAGTAACAAAACATTTATTTTTTCAAGCGTCTTCAAAAACATAGCCTTTATAAAGAACACCTTCAGAAAAAGCTACATTGATCGTCTGCGAAAAGCAGCAATCTGACAGCATCGAAATAAATCTATCAATTTCAGCCAATCTATCTAGTAAATAAACAATAAGTATAGCCGTATGTGCGGGCAAACAGCTATAGACTCGGCCGTATTATCTGTCGTCAAATTGATCCAGATTACAGTGCGAAAATGGGACGGTACTATTGGTCAGATAGGTCTGTTTCGCTTGCACGTTTAAATCTAAATCAACAACTTTATTGGTTTATATGGGCCTTGTTTACTTTTAAATTGAAATATGTTTCTGAGTCTATAACTTGTGGGACTTTAGCCAGGGCTTTACTTTAAAAAGTTATATGAGCTACTTAATTATAGTGTTGAACTTAATTAAGTATATTGCCTAGAAGAGCTGAATTAAAGTGTTTTGAGAGCGAAAAAATGTATTAATGATCAACAAAAGTCCTCATCTTAGTAAATGCACTACGTTATTCAAAAATTGGTCGCGTTAGCAAACCACAGAGAACACATTCAGGCCAAAATGCACAAAACCACATCAACTTACTGGGGACAATAACTCAAAAACTACGAAACACATAATCACTATGTAATAGGCAATAAAATATATTCATACGGCGTCTTTCCCTCGCTATGTTGTGTCCTTAAATTCGGCTGTTACGTAACTCGGGGTCGTTGACCTGAGGCCCGGCCAAACCGCGCGGCTCGCAAACTAAAGTTTAACGTGGATCGTGATCAAATAATTCGCTTATACTTTTTTTTGGGTATTTTTTTGTCGTTCTAGCGTTATTCTTTTCGTGTGAAGTTTAGTTTCCAAAATAGAATTCTTCTGAAGAACTTTTATATGAAATAGTTTTATTTTATACTACATACTGTATACGAAAACTGATTATTTATATCAAAGTTCAAGGCTTTATCCCATGTATTTGCAGACATGCAGACATTTGATTGCGACTATTATGCAGCCGACCTTTTTCAAGGACAACAAAACAGGTTAGCTTGATATTATGTCCTTGCGTTAACTCCTAACCACTTATTTCTTTATAAAGGTATTATATAATAGCAAAATTATGCTTATTATATCATTACAACCGATACCTTGTTATTACAACGAATTATTATTAAAAAAAAAACCTTAAAAAAAACACAAAGCCATATTTGTCATGCCCTTGAAAACTTTGAAAGGCTGTTGACGGTACACTACTTGTGGAGATACAGATCTTTAGAAGATATTGTTAAAGCATGTGTACAACGGTATGTACCTATGAGAATGATTTTTTCAAAGACCAAAAGCCAATTCGTTGACGTATAACTTGGACTAATAGAGTCTTTGGGGGAGCTGTCCTATTAAATCTTTAACGTGAAAGATTGATAATATAATTTAATAAGCCACATTCAATAAACGCCTTTGGCTTTGAATAAAAATAAAAGCCAATGAGACAAAGTTACTATAAATTGTAGTTGTTACAAAACTTTACTTTTAAAACGCTCGAGTGACTTGCTTTTGACCGTGAAACTCTTTTGCTAGAAAGTATAGAAAAGCCGCAATTTTCTCGCTATCTAGATAACTAATATTAACTTTTAAAACTTTGTATTTACAAGAGAAAATTCTTAAAATATCTTTCGAAGACGTATTTACTTAATTTTATGTTGCCCCACCATAAATATAAAACTGGGGTCCTACCACTGACAGGGCAGGAGGAAGTTGGAGAAATCCTACCACTGACATCGCCGTCCGTCTATCATGGCCTGTATCTTATAACCCATGATAGTTATTAATCAATCACTACGATAAAATTAACACCAACAATCAATTTACCGTTCTATTTACCGTTCTTTATTTATCGTAAAAGAAACTCGAGCCGTATCTAGAAGTGGGAACTTCTCAAGTACTTGCATGTCCCTTGTCTTGGCTCAAAAAGTTGGAAAGCACCTCAGACTTTAAAACTTAAGTATCTAGAGTTTTACGAAGCGTACTTGGAAATTTGAAAGCCGTGACAGAAACTGCAACTGCAAATTCCAAAATCGAGAGTAGTGAGAGAAATATGATTCAGAGAAATTATATCTACATTCTACAAGCTCTATTTCATGCGTTCCTAACAATTGATTTCAAGGCATAAGTATGAAACAGTCAATCGGACACGGTTAGTCATTAACGTTGAACCTCACATTCCTATTGCAAATGTTTACACGATGACTCTGGAAAGATTAAAGTGTACTTTTAATAGTGTAATTAAGATATTTTTCCAGTCATTAAAAAACAAAAGTGAAGATTAAACTTTACCGTTTTATATTAATTGGTAAAAAGTTACGTCGAAAATAATAAATTAAGTCACATTTGTTTTAGAAGAAAACAACCTTAAAAACATGGATTAATCTCAGAAGATTCCAGGCTTATACGTAAAAATCGCGTCAATAAATAAATATCCAACGACAACAAAATTCCGAAGTAATCCCGCTTCAATCCTTTGGATTCTCATATAAAAGAAATTAAAAATATCGAAGAGAAAAACCTGCCAAGTGCGAGTTCGAGTCGCGCACGGAATATTCTGTGCCATTATCTAGGTACAAAAAGAGCAAATAAACACGTTTGTTGTATGGTAACCCCCCTAAATATTTATTTTAATTTTAAGTTATATAGCAACACCAGAAACACGTCTTCTGTGAAAATTTTAACTGTCTAACTATCATGGTTCATGAGATAGAGCCTGGTGTCTGACGGACGGGCAAACAGACAACGAAGTCTTAGTAGTAGGATCCCGTTTTACTACTTTTGGTACGGGACCCTAAATGTGGCGATGAGAAGAGATGTTTTTGAAATAATAGGAGCGTTACAAACAACGTAATCCTTTGGTTCTATCCTCTATAACACAGCTGTTGTCGCTGTAATAGGATTGTCTTTTAATGTTTTACAAACATTCCTTATTTACGTTCGCTAGAAATGGGAGCCATGAATAAACGATGTGCTGTTCTCTTTGTCACGTTTATGGGGAAAATACTCCTTTCTAAAGTAACGAAGTTATTGATTATAACATGCTTGTACGAAGTGGTATTCATAAGCAGTTTATTGACTCTTTGTCAAGAGAAAGAGTTGATTTTAGAAGCAAAGCAACTCACTTCGTCTCCTTCGAGTATGCTTAGAATTGGATCCAAATAGCATGCGCATTCAAAACTAATTTGGGTGAAACTTATATAGAAAAGCATGCTGCAAACCATGTCCTAAGTTTCTCAAAAATTCGTTGAGAAGCTCCTGCCTTTACAAAAAAAATAATGTTACAAGATTTTCAAGTTTTTAATATGAATGGAAAGTCATCTCTTCATACATTGTAATCCTGCACATTGTTCTTTGTTGTAATCGCATCATCCGTGGTTCAGAAAACATCTGAGTGAGTAATAAGTACATATATTTTTTTCTCAGACGATAAATAAGCGTAACATGTAATACCATCGGCCGGTTGACCTTGGAAAGGCAAGGTACTACCTACACATAGTAAATCACGGCCGTCTACCATGAACATTTTATTTAGATTAGAATTAGCAATGCTTGGCAGAAATACTCACTACTATATTATTTAAAAATGTCAGTCATACTATACTGGGCTGCGGGATTATCCGAAAGAGTTACCACTGCCCTGGTTCACAAAGGTCTCCAGAAGGAACATGGTGGGTTTTAGTCAGTAAGGGTCTGACACTCTCTCACGCTGCACCCACAGCGGGAGGGGTAAAAAAACATCCTATATTGATAATATGTATAAATTGTGTTATATTTTGTCAACAATTTATGTTAGAATAAAAACATCACATTACCTTAATCAGTAAAAATACCTCTACATCATTCAATTTAATGTTCTTATGAAAACATATTCTGGGAAATCGAGGCTATTTTTTTGCAAAAGCGTTCTAATTTGGACATTTCAATAACTTAGACTCGTGTTTCTGTATTTTTCTATTTGAACTTTTCTTAGTAAGTGGGATTAAAATTCAAAGGTTTGTGTATTTGGCCTGTAGTGTGGGTAAAAATGCAAAAAGTTTATGTATTACGAGGAGCTAATAAGTTTTGAACATCTGGTTGGTATACAACCCCTTATATTCTCCTTTGTTGCATTATAAACACCTGCTTTTATCGGAAGTTCGTCTACCTTACGAAACTAAATTATATTTGTAATTTACACACTAGCTTCCGCGAGTGATTTCACTCGCGTCTCTTGGAAAAAAATAGTCTATAATAAATACTTAGCCTTGCTCGATAAATGTCTATGTAACACTGAAAGAATTAATTGAAATCGGCCCAGCAGTCTTGAGATTACTGCCTTTAAACAAACAAAGTCTTCAGATTAATACTATTAGAACTTAACATGACATTTTCCCCAACCAGAATAACTAAATACAAATTAGCTTGTTCTTCAATAAAATAATTTTACAACAGGATAATCCTCAAACTATTTTATACATATAGGTAGGTATAAAACAAAATACAGAGCCGTTCACCCTAACCGGACGAGGTGTACAAAAATAAATATTTTTCCTTATGAGGCAAGCATATCGGCTGAAAACAATAGGGTGGGATGGTGCCGTATCTTCGCGGGTTATAGAGGATAATACACTTGGAGCTGTGGTAGGAAAACTTTGGGAATATTTGGTGAAGCGAAAAGGACAGGAAGAATGGGATTTTGTATTTGTAAACAAGTGGTTCAATCAAGGATGCGCCTGTGGTTACTTTAGTCGACTTGAACACTCTTATGTTTGTGGGTGTATGGCAAAAAGACAGATAGACACAGCGGTGAACATCATATGTAGGGAAGTCATATTACGTATTGGGTTGCCTGAGTAACTGGGTTGAGGAGGTCAGATAGACAGTCGCTCTTTGTAAAACACTGGTACTCAGCTACATACGGTTAGACTGGAAGCCGATTCCAACACAGTTGGTAAAAAGCTACGAAGATGATTATTCATTTCCTTAATTAAAAAATGCGTCAAATAAAATGTAAAATCGTATCAACTCGGTATAGTATAATCGTAAAACGTTCGTCTGTCGTAAATGGCTCTTACGTACAATTTGCTATGTTTATTGCGAACTACGAAGACAGCTTTGTTTTATCGCTGTTAAACAGTAGGTATGCAGGCTGAGATACGGAAAACGTTTTACTTTGAATGCTACGAATACTTTGTATGTTTTAGAGTTTTGTAACGGCTGTAAAATGTTTTGCTTGCATGAGAAGGACTAGCTGACGCTTCGTATTTTATTTAACTTAGTTTAAGGCTGAAATTCCCTCCGACTAAGCTATCTTAATAAAATAAATTGCGAAATATTGCAAAAAATATACATCTACTTAGTTTATGTTGTTAGGCAAAATTGACAACATTTTATCGTCAAGTGCTTAAATATTTATAAACTTCAAAAGTTTATTATCGGCCAGTGACCTTTAATTAAGAAAATATTCACAGATATTTTACGAGATTCTCGTACGAACTCAGTATATTTATGCAATTTTCATTAAGTCGACTTGTGGACACAGAAAATTCGTTCTTATTGCGATAAGGTAGGTGTTAAATTCGAATGAGACACGTTTAACTGGAATGTTTGTGTTATTCCAATAATATAAATCTTTGGAAATATTTAATGGAAGCCAAATGTTATTGTTAGTATTTCGAGAGTGACGGGTTCATAGTTATTCTCTTGAATATTTATTCGGGTTTATTTCGAGAAGACTGCAATGTATTGGTGATAGATCGCCGACACCTTATGCAAAGGAAAACAATTATTTGAATGAGCTCCAAAAATGCATAAGATACTAGACTCAATAATCTAAAATACCTTTACGAAAGAGAATTTTTGGACTGCTTTGGGGCCATAAGAGGTGACTGAACCTTTGATAAAATATCCACGTCATGAGAAAATGCAACCCCATGATGTTAAGACCAAGAAAAATGTCTTTCAAATTATCGCTTTTTGCCAAAAAAGAGGGGTAGCTAGTAGCTATATCCTATTAAAGATTATCCTGCATAAAATTTTGTGTGTGGGGGATCGAACCCCTTGTAAGTACTGCAAGAATGTAAAGTATCGCATCTTATAGATACGATGTTATACGGTTGAAGCCAATTTTGCGAGTGTAAAATCCTAGGAATCTTGTGTTCGGAATGTCGGTATGCCGATCCTATCGTCTGGGATAGAGATCTTTAATATCAGAAGGAGCAACCTTCTGATATTAAATGTTCTTTTGAATACTATTTCCTGTATACATAGATAGAATAGACTAAAAAGATTAATATAAATAAGTACGGTAAATATAAAATCATAAATAAAGATTTTTTTATATAATGATACAAAACAGACGTAAACAATGTCATAAGTCAAAGTCAAACCATTTATTTCAGTTAGACTATTTACAGACAGTTTTGATTCGTCAAACCATTAGTCTACCAGTAAAAACTATGTAGTGCCACTAAGAAACAGCAATTACCAAAACTTTTTCTTCCGGTCTTAAAAAACTGGCATATAAAATGTCTTCAAAAACCTGAATATGGTTATACTACACCTTTAAAATCCGATGAACAAACATATAAAAAATTGCTTTAATTGGTTGCTAGACATTTGTCAAATGGCCCCTCTCTCTGTGGGTGCAGCGGAAAGGAGTGTCAGACTTTCACTGATTAAAACCCACCCTTCTGGTGCCCTCACTGGATCAGGGCTGCGGTAACTCTTTCCAATAATCCCGCAGGCTTGTAGGCTATTCGAAATAGGCACTGGAAACACTTGAGTAGAGGAAATGAATCAGCAATTTCGAGTCCTAATCGATGGCCTGGCCGTGACAGCGCAGACCTACATACGACTATGCGAGTAGGTGCATTCGAGATCACGTTTGGCAAACATAATGCAAATGGTTGTTTAGAATCGTTTGTTATATCCGAGTTGTTCTAACTTCAATTAAATGAAAAATACGATAGACTGTGGCCCGGTTTTACTGGTTACCGATAAAGTGTGAGTTAGTTATCTGATAGTTAATGCTATCTGCCAGATAATGGCAATTTAAAATTTCTGCCAGATATTGCTATAAAAGAGCTGTGAAACCAAAATCTATACTTTATCTGTTAGATTCGTTCCTGACAGGCTATCAGTAGGTAACCGGTTAAACTGGCTATAAATATTTTACAGGTACGTTAAGAGCGCTATTACAAAATCGAATCGCTCAGGTTTAGGTAAATTAGACGATAGCCGGCAGCACTTGCGCGCGTGTGCGTCTAGTGAAATACGCAACGCACACCTGCGGACCGCCACGCGGCACAAACAAACTTGAGACTTTGCCACTTTTATTTTCGAAATAGTTTATTGGTTTTATAGTTTATGAAATATTATTTGTACCGATGAATTTTATAACCTAGAATAGCTCGATTGAGTTACAATAAACAAATAATCGTTTACAATTTTTAAATTATTTAATCGACAACCAAACTTTTCACCATGTTTATCAATTAGGTATAAGTAATTGATTTATAAAAAAAACTAAAATCTATAATTCGTCTTCCATGTATTGTATCTTCATTTTCCTGCAACAATAAAAACTAGGAATGTAAATAGTTTATTAAAACAAATATGTCTGTTGTGAGTGACAAAAAATACTTACCATATTATTTGTACTGGTATCCGATTGAGTCTGATAATCTGAATTAAATATGCTTTCATTATCCTGCAAGAATCAAAGATATCCAATAATATTATTATGCAACAGCGGAACTAACGACGATGACATTTACGTACATATTTCTATATAACCAACATCAAAAAAAGAGAACCCAATCTATAACATTTTCGCATTAGAATATCATGGGTTAATACTTGTGTATATTACATTTCAATCAGATCATTATAACTAATAAATAAAATAAAAACTCACTAGTATCAAAACGAGTTCGTTGCGCAGGTTGCGCTATATTTTTCGAGCTCCGGCGAGTTTGCGCGGCGCAACAGCGAGCGATACGTCCTCCCTCGATAAGCGCTTGGCGCTGACTAAAGTTGAACACCGCGCGTCACAAGATTTATATTGATTTTTGCATTGCAAACAAAAATTATTTTAAAATATTGTTTTACTTTTAAATAGACCAATTTTTTTTTCAAGCTTTATAACAATACCACCTTAATTATTAAATATGTTTTATTTGAATTTGGATTATACTTTCATAGATAAAAAATATAGTTTTGTACGGAAAATTGTCAGTAACTCTCAGTTTTATAGAATTATTTTTGGTGTATTACTGTATGAATTGTAATAAATTGGTGTAAGCAAGCACAAGTACAAGATATAGTTGTATCTTGAACATTTTTATAAATGGTTAAATTGCTATATCCTCGTAGTACTGAAGCATCAAAAGATTCCCAAAAGCAACATTTTATCAAACATCCTTTGCAGAGACAAAGATTTTACTGATGTACGTGGACAAATTAAAATATTTATTGAAAACAGCCCCAAGATAAATGATCAAACTTTCTTAATCTTATTTTTGTTTTTTTTTTTTGTGACTATATCCAAAGCATAATGACGCATCAAAACTCGTATAAAACTCGAAAATTTGTGATAGCCCTCTTAAATTATCCTGTTCTTTACAGAAGTTTCATTGCGATTTGGCTAACCTATATATTTGGCGGGAGGCAAGTTATGAAGAAGTAAAGACCATTTATTTTTCAGCTGAAAGGATCAATACCGTCTTCAGCGTATTCCTTAACAGTTTCATCGTAAAAACGTTTTATTATGACAAGACTTTATGTCCAAAGTTATAAGTTTTGAAATAAACCTTCTTGAGAGTTCAAAATAATTGATAAACAACTGGAAGAGAAACTTGGAGACAATATTATTGTAGATATGTAGTAGCGTCGAAAACACGGAAATGAGACGTCTGAGCGAGACGACATGGTGGCGACTTTCATAGCAACTTTGTGAAGTTGGGTAGGGTGACAAAATCATTTAGTTTTGTGGTGTAAACGGTGCACCCATGTATTACACAAAAAGCTGAGGACTTTTTTGTTTCTATCCTATACGGACATGTTCTTATACAGTGGGTTGGTTTCTGCATGGTTGCTTAGAATATTACCCGGGTCATTATTAGCCGAATAATTCATTTTTAATAAAACAAAAGAGGCTCAGGGAAAATTAAATCATTATCAAAATTATATTGTACTAGCAAAGTGAATACAATAGGTAGTTGAAATACTTCATAGTTACACTATATTTATAGAACCAGTATTTTATATAAGTCAGAGTTCCGGTGCAAACGTATTTTTTTTTAGTTTTCTGACCTTTTGCAGCTGCCTGAAACTAGCTCTATTATACCATAAACAAAAAATGATATAGCCTCGATGATAGCCTATTCAAACTCGTTCTTGCAAAGGTACGTTACTGTGAGTTAGGCGGATTAACAAAAACCACTAAAGAATTTTGCACACAGGTAACTGAAAAAAATACTCGTACACATTTGACGTAAATATTCAAAAATATTTTCGCTATAAATATCTTACTCAACGTGGATTGTTTTCAGATAAAATTTATAACAGTGTACGCACTCTAGTAGGTACTACACAATATAGATTCAAAAATTGTTTCAATATTTTCAGCAAAAGTTAATAACTTTCCAAGAATTTTGATTGAATTTTGTTACTGACTAATGAAATAAATTCATTTATTTTTTCAACTATATTCAGTTCTGAAAAGTGATTTACTGTGAATATACAGTCATTATTAAAATATCAGGTTAAAACCCAATTTACACGGTCATATAGCCTCACATTTTCAGTGCATATTTTTTTTATATGTTCGGTTTAGGCTTACATTTTCTGTGTATATTTTAAAACTAGTAACCTGGGCCGGCTTCTGTTGAGCACTGCTATTTGATGGAGGTTATTATACATATAAACCTTCCTCTTCAATCACTCTATCTATTAAATAAACGCATCAAAATCCGTTGCATACTTTTAAAGATTTACATACATAGAGACTATATCCCTAGGGCAGAGAAAGCGACTTTGTTTTATACATATATGTACTATGTAGTGACGTAGTGATATAGTCGGTTTTTACGTTCGCACACAAAACCGGATATTACACAAACGGTGTCGATACCGATAAATTTCCGGGGCTAGAAGCCGTAGAAATACATCAACACCAAACACCTTCATTTTGACTGAGACCTTTTATCAAAAAGGGCTTCATTCTTAGGTAAAGTGCGTTAACTTTGTCATGTACCACGACTTGGTTCATTAATTTATTTTGGATGAAAATATACACAGAAATTGTTTGACACTACCGGTTTCACGTCCCGTGGGGACTACTGCCCGTACCGGGATAAAATAAAGAAAGAATTTTTCAAATAGGTTCAGTAGTCTTCACAAACAAAAAAACGGATTCCTTTTTATGATATGAATATAGAAGGTAATCCTAACACCATAAACATAACTGTCGTTCTTGATATTCAGTCTTTATGTACCTCTCCAACCATTCAAAATTATAATCATTTTGTCACCAAATCACCGTCCCAAGCATTAGAAATAATTTCATTAACTTGATTATAACACAAGTATTTACCTAACTTGATGTTTGCAGAAACACAACACAGTACTCTCGGCCTAACTATATCCGATATTAATTTATTAACCGGAACACAGTGCAGATTAATCTATAATCAATAATACGAATAAATACATCATAATCAGTCTGACGGTCGGACGTACACGGACGCGATTTATTTGGCACAAATACGAATTAAGCGCATGTCCGTTTTGGCATAAAACAAACGTTGATTTAAACCGAATACTGGCGTAATCCTCTTTATCGGTATTGATCAATTATTGAATTGAAAATGAAAATTGGCTTGCAGCTTTCAAGAACTGAGCCTATTTTCTGTTTATTGTTAAGTCAAAACGCGGATCGACCGATCATAAAGTTAAGCAAAGCCTGGCGTGGTCGGTCCGTGGATGGGTGACCTTCTTGTCATAACGAGGTCTTACTTGTTTCGGAAAGCAAGTAAAACTAAACAAGCTGATGATTCTTATTCCTCAGAAAAAAGTAGCATTCCTATTGAGAATCATCTTTTAAGAAGTCGGTTAAAAATAGTTAACCTTTTCTTCATACAAAGAATTTTAACGAAGCTACCCCATTTTTTTTTTATAAAAAAATAAGTTACCATTAAGAATTTGCCGAAAATGTTTGATATGCATAACTTTAGGTCGTTATACGGCGTGACGCCGAACCCTCTTTCAAACTCGGCCGAGTTCGAAACCCGACTCCCTTTACACTTTGAAACCCTTTGAGGATTCGGTGACATGCTAGCAAAATACATGTTATTAAGTTAAATTTTGAGACACGTGAGTATTATTATTTTATTTTAGGGTTGAGTAAATTGTTGAAACAACACTTTTGGTTTTATGGGGTTTTGTGAAAAATAGTCTTAATATAGACTATTTCAGCGATATTTTTCCTTTTATTATCTAAAAGGAAACTTTTAAGAAAAAAAAAACAGTGATTTTGCGAGTTCTCTGAATATGAATAAAAACTATCTTATCTGCAAAGATATTGCTTAAAAACGAATCTAGATTTTGATGTTTCTACTCTTCCACTATTTATCGTAGTAGGTAGAAAACTAAATAAGGTTGTTTTATAACACGGGCGGACAGGGAGAAGGGACCCATTAGATCGATGGCTTCGAAAACACGTTGTAGGTGGATCCCATGGCGTTAAAAAAGGCATTATCATTGTTTTCCTACGAAGAGTCATTGTCTGCAATTTTATATGTTTAGCCGTATATTTCGAGCAAAATCCACAATCGGGAAAGATTACCACGAAAACTAAACTGTGAAATTCTTTAAAATTTTGTTAATAGTCTAATATCGTTTTTGCATCGAGTTTCTATTGGTTCTTTACGGTTCATTTTTCTTGATTATATGATATAGGTATGAGAGTTATCGATAAGTAGGTAAGTCAAGGTTGCAGCTTAAGATAAAGAATATAATTAAGTACTTAACCCTCTGCAGCTGAGGTGGTAGTCCCACAGACACCGCAAAATACAAAATCAAGTTTTTTAACGTCATTTTTCAAATTCGTGCGCCAGCTCTTCGAGTACCTTCCTATAAAGGGCTCGCGCGTCGGTCAGTGTGCGGGGGGCGGTCACAGTGAGCTTACTTTAGCGTGGAGGAAGGAAAGTGTCCACGGGACTACCACGTCAGCGTCAAGGTAAGTTTCCACGAGACTACCACCTCAGTCAAATGGTTATATCTTCATAGTGTCTCCTAAACTACCACGTCAGTAACCTAGTTGAATGATTAATTTTTAGTGTTATTTTCCAATTTTCCTGAAATATTACGTTAATATTTTAATTACTTATCAATTAACTTGAATGCCAAGCTAACTGGTGTTAAGTACCGAACAAGTTTTTAGATGGACATCTGAAGCAACAACCCTAAACCAGGGACTTCTGCTCGTAAAATAACATCGGCTGGAACTCTCCAGAGACATGAAGGGGAAATATTAAACTAACTGTAACAGAAAAGGGACGATGCCTTTAGTGTTAGGTATTGATGATAAAGATGGAGATGCATTAGTTTCGATCCTGAAACCGAACGCGCTGAAGATGACGCCATTTCACGTGGAGAAGAGTTTTAGGCATGGATGGGGGGTCCCTCCATCTCCGGTAGTTCGATTTGTTCCACTGAGTGACAAAACATTTTGTTATATTTTTCCAACTTAAATAAAAAGACAAACTAAGTATCGTTGCTGTGATTGTCCGAAGCCAATTTCCTTCTGTTCTCTAAGCCACTGTGTGATAATTGCCAAAAAAAGGTGTGACTTTGAATCACTCTAGTTTATAATTTGACCAACGAATGTATCTCATTTTTCCAACACTGATTCATATTATTGTGAACTTTTAAACTATGTAATAGAAAATTTGAAAAAGTTGATTTTGTTACTTTTTTTAGTTCATAAATGATTGAGTAGAATTTTTCAGACTGATTTGACATAAGTAAATAAAAGTTGTTTAATTTTGAAAGTACATTTTCTTTTTTTTATTCCAAGTTAATTTAACATTTAAAATAGGCTATAAATCTAATAAATATCAATAAGTTAGCTGTATAGTTTAATTTTACAAAAATATTTGCAATTGAAGTGGTGTCTCGTGTACTACCACCAACTGAGGTGGAATTGTAAAAATTTGACCACGTCAGTTGCAGAGGGTTAAGTTACAAAATCGGACTTAGTGACCACTTTTTTGCATTATTTTATCTGAAGACTTATACGTAGCTGATAAATCTAAAGATATTATGAAGGTTTCTAAGATTTTTGGGGATTATTTTTCCGACCCAAATATCGACCAATAGAATTGCACCATTCGACGTCACGTGGTACAACCTACATGGTATTATACTGATAATTTTTTGAATATTTTCTCTGGTCGTTGCTATGTCAAACTGACAGGTTGTGGCCGACATTTGGGACGGAAAAATAATCCCCCGAATACCACACGAGCTTCAAAATTCTCTGGCATTTCCCTCAAGGTTCCCTGCAAACAAATAAAGTCGTCAAGTTTTCCAGGAAAAATCACTCGCGCTTCGCGCTCGTGATTTTTTAACCTGAAAAACTTGACTCCTTCATTTGTTTGCAACGAACCTATCGGAAAATACCCGATAATTTTGAAGCTCTTGTGGTATTATAAGTGAAAATTATGGGTCAAAGTGGGCCAAAGTTTGAGCCTTATTAAATTAAGTACAGATTTCTTTTCCGTCATCTCAATGCCTCATTTGCATCACAAAACCTCATCAAAAAAAAAAATGCACATACATACATAAACATAACGTAAAAACCAAGATATTCTCAAAGCGAATTCTCGTTGCAATTTAAATTCCGGCGAGCACGTTGCGGCAACGTCGGACGAACGGTAAACTCGACCGTGTTTCTATTAAGTCTAAGTAAAATGTTTTTTGCATCAAAAGCGCAGCCGGACTGGCAATGGCCGGTGGTATTCTAAAAATGTTCGCAACAACTTCACTGCGGATTTGTTTTGTAGCGTGAATGTTTTAGATTGTACGTATTTTTATATTAACCTAGATAAAAAACTGCCAGTATGTAGTCAACAACTATTGGTAATTTTGAAATAAAAAATAACTTCAACCGCAAAATGACATCTGTCAAAAATCGTATAAAAAACTTAAACTAGAACAAAAAGAGCCTTAATTAACATTACCGTTACGAAGTTTTAAGATGACTAAAAACCAGCTCGGTACTTACCTGAAAACAAAGAAAATAAATCATAAGTAACACGTCATAAAAAACACTAATACTTTTACGTAATACAAAATTAATAAGATGCTAGCCAAAATTAGCAAGACCGTTACAATTTTATTGGCAAAAAAATAACCTAACACATCCAAGTATCAACACTTATCATAATCATAGTATAATAAACGTTATCTAAGCTTTATCGGTTATTTTATTCCTATCAGATTATCTAAGCTCTAGTTATAAACGTAATACCAATAAGAACATATATTTTCCCACGTTCTTCGTCGTGTGCACATTTTCTACATTCTTATCAAACTTACTCAAAAATAAGTGTATATAATTTGATATTTCGCAGTCTAAGCTGTCCAGACATTTGAGAGCACAGATTTTTATTTAAATACTAAAAGCAAAATAACTTAAGCAATCAACTTAAACTTCATTCCAAAAGAAAATAAGGTTAATGGCTGTTTTTCCTTCACGAAAAGAAAAACACTCGCTCTTAATCAAAATAAAGAAATGTCAAAAGAAAATTTTAATACAGCTTCCGTCGACCCTCCGAAAGCCCGCCCACAAAATGTAATTAATTCGAATTAAGAGTTCGTTTTGAGTAAGTTCGGAGTCTTAAAGAGAATTACGTAGGGATCCTCGTATATAGAAACAAGGTCAAACTGGGTACAGTTTAGAACAACTACATTAGATTACACTAGCGCCTGGCCCCGGCTTCGCACGGGTATTAATTATAAACGTGATTAATGATATACGTCGTGAACCTTTTGGTGTGGCCCGACTGAAATCCGTCGAGTCTTTTTTGAACAGACAAACAGGTTGACCTGAAGATAGAGTAGTATTTCTTAGACAATCATGTATGAACCACAGAACCACATATGTACATACATACTTTGCTTATATTTGATATGAAGCTGACAATGCCTTAAGAAGTTTTGAGTTCATCTTCGATCAAGACTATCTTCATGCAATTTTTGACAGAGTAGGTGAGGTTTTTATATGTCATACCTACCCAAAATAGACTAAGTAAAGACCCTGTCTAAATTACGCAAAAAATTATGAATATGAACATAACATTATGCTACACGAAGCAAGTGTCAGCTTCCTACGAGTAACAATTTAACTTATACAATTCTCATTACATAAATTGACATAATACGATCACGTTTACTTTATTATACTCAATAACAAATTTCCAACACACAGAGATTCGTGGAACACGTTGAATGTAGGTAGGTAATCATAGCCCACGAGGGGATCGTTGCCATGGTAACCAGACAAACCGACAAATGTATAGGTAGCACGCGAATCAGAGAGCGCCCAATAATATTTTATGTTGTGAATCAGTGTATTTTGATATTGTACTGTTAACGATTCAGTTATTATTAGCCTTTTTTGTCTGTTCGATAAAAAACCAGTAAAACTCCCGTATGATAAGAAATAGTGATTCGGGGACCTTCTTACTAACCTATCATTTATATCCAAGCGAAGAAGTGGGCTATGGTAATTTAATTCTTACAAGAATAAACTAAGTAATGATTCAGTAAGAAATATTTAAGTATTATTTCTGTGTCTACAACTTAGTATACGCACGTAGACGCTCTTAAGTATTTTCTATCTGCAAAAGAATATACGTTTTACTTTTATCTGTATACGGATCGCGTGAGCCGTGCTAAACGATCCTTGTAATATGAAACTTAAGTGCGTCAAAGGGATAGAGAAAATGGCTCTTTTCTGCTTAAGAATATACTTAGAAAACACTTGAAAAACAAAACGATATAGCTACAGTCGTTAAGAAGAAACTTAACCTAAGTTAAGTAAGTAAATCAGGGATGATTATATCGTAAATGGAATTTACTTAGAAATGGTTACGTTAATTTCGTGTTTCAAAATGGGTTTACAGAAGCCAGAAAGTCTGACAGCCAAGGGGCATCGGGTGGCCCGGGTAACTTGGTTGAAGAGGTTAGATAGGCAGTCGCTCCATGGTATACACAAGTTCTTCGCATCCTTTTAGACTGGAAGCCGACCCATAGTTTGGAAAATGCTAGGCTGATGATTTCACGCAATCCATGTATCGTTCTCTGCCAACTTTTGCAACAAAGCTCAATAGGAAACTTATTAATTGGCCATAGTGCCCATATTACGTATTTTTCTCACGCCAAGGGATCATTCCAAGCCCCCAGTCAGTAGTGACGTCATCGTTACAGTCACTAATAATAGAACAAAGTGCGTGCTATGAGGTCAACGGAACCTTTACTGGACTAGCTTAGCTATAAACTGTAGTTTTTTTAATGTATATTATGGTCTAATATTTTATTTTGATTGGCAGTTATATTAAAAATGGGTAATCATTTAAAGAACAAAAATTAACGCTGTTTAAATAACTACGATTGACAAAGGACAGACTCACTCGGATTATTTAACTGCCGATTTTTTCTCTTTACAGAGACCTATAGACTTTTTTACCTGCATCCCGCGTTAACCACCCACTTCCTAAATAAAAAGTAGCCTACCTATATTCTTTATAAGTCTAGATTACCAAATCTCATTTAAATCGGTTAATATTCACTTTCGCATTTATAATATTTCTAAGGATTTCGGACAATACGTTCTAACAGGTAAGACATACAGTGAATAGAATAGACCCTTAGAATAGCATCGACTAACACAAAACTAACCGTTAGTGTGAAAACAACTGCAAAATTCACACTTCACAAACAAAGCTACGTTTAAGCTGCAATTTATCTTTTCAAAACTCCCGTTTGAAGCCACCTCACGGCTATGCGAGCAACTTGAACGGTCCATTATTTTATTTTTAGGCACAGATTCGAATACGAATCCCGTGGGCTCGAACTCGAACGCTCGAAAAAGCCGCTTTTTTCGTCGAAAAACTCGCAAGTCTAATTTGTAAAGGAATGAAGCGGATTCGATAGATCTCGCTTTAGGTTTTCAAAAAGCGATTAGTTCTCTGCACTCAATTCTGTAGCGGTAATGGTTTTGGCATTTTAACAGTAAAACGGCTTTTGTGTTCGCGTCTGAAGCGTTGGTTTTTTTTTTCAGTTTTTTTGTGCACTGAATGAAATGAAACTTTACTTTCTAATTTTATATGAATTGCGTACAGAAGAGAATTATATCGCACGTTATAACGACAAGAACTCTTTGCAGGAGAGAAAAGTTAGTGTTACGGAAAAATAAATAAAAAAATGCTCTCTGGTCTAAACATCTTTAAACGCACAGTTTTATGTAACAAGTAACGATATAGACAACCATTGAACACCTACATAAACCTTTATAGTAAATAGTTTGGAAGCAAAACGTCCTTTTTCGTACATCAAGTGCAAAAAGCCTTAACATAATGTTACAGTTTTCAAGATGGCGACCAAGTAAATAGCAAGAGACTATGTAGGTACTTAGTTCTCAAGTCTCGGGGCCAAGAAAAACAATGTTTTACCAGGTCATGCTGAGCAATTTGCGAAGTTAAACAGGAAAAGACGATTATTGATGGTTTTCGTAGGAAAAACAGACAATTACACACGTTACAAATGACTTGTTAAAATTGGAATAAAATACTGGATTTGTAGGTAATCTCAATTATTGATATATTTTCATCCTGCCTTGTCCAATTTATTTGGGGTCAGCGGAATGTTTTCCGCTTCCATTCCTCACTGTCCAATTATTATTATAGATCTATTTGTGAAAACGAAACCAGAGACAATAATAGGTAATTAAAACAATTTTCGCAAGATCATAACCCTTCTCGACAGTCGGATCAATACAGTAACGACCAAACCCAAAAATATGGTACCTTCATAAAATTTAGTACAACGAAGTACAGTATCAAAACTCTCAATATAAAAAACCAATCAAAAAACAGGAATCAAGTTACAAACATCGCTTGCTACTTCGTTAATAAAATACTGTAGCTTTTGTACGTATAAAATACGGTGGGATTCAATTAATTTAATTGGATTAATCACCAGCAAGAATACGTATTTGGCAGCGCACGGCAAAACCCGGCTATCCTGGAACCAATTGATTATTCCGGAATGAAACGGTAAAATAAAATGTTTTTATACTTTTACGTTAGTAATTAAATCAAGGATTGTAATTAGCTACTGTTTTTATTATATTTAAATAGGAAAGAGTTTTTTTATTCACCAATAAAGAGTTGCTAAGTTTAACGTATGTGTCTGTCTGCAGCCTCGAATGTCCTAAACGGAAGCAAAGATTTGCGATTTATATTTCTTTGGTTGATAAAATGCGTATCAATGCTGCAAGACATGTTATCAACTAACTTGGCACAGTCAGTGGATTTACTCGGATAAAAAAAAGCCCTACTCGATTGGCTATAAGAAATTGAGAAATTAAAGTAGCAGTTCCTGAAACTAGTGAGCGCAAGTAAAAATACATCAGCTTTATAATATTAGTACATACTATAGATGACAAACTAAAAACCCACGTACACTCTTCATCCGTTAACTACAAACAGAAACTCCCAGACACAAAACTAATCTAATGCACTCACTTATTCACATAAATAAAAAGGTGCAAAACAAAGTAATAACCCTATTAGTCAATGAAAGCTCCCCTAGCTTTCATTAAGCTCCATTTAGCTGGCATAGATAGATAAACGCGGAACACCCACGCGTTTCTAGCGAGATAGAGTCGCAACTACGTCATTCACGGCTTTTTATAAATAGTGGATTGACAGTTTGCTTTTTTATTACGAAAGTATAAAACTAGATGTTGGAGATTAATAAAAAAGTTATTTAGTTGGTCAAAACACGACATTAAACAGTCACACTCGCTTTTGGTTCATGTACATGATGACTGATGAATGACATTACCGCTCCTTCTTTTAGTAATCTTGTAACTTTACCATCAACGATAGGGACAATATAATTAAAGTAGAGTACTTTAACTGACAAATAACAATCGATGGATGGAAATCTGAGACTAATCTTTAATACTTAAACAGAATAGCAACGAAGGACTTGTAAGTATTATACCACTCCAAAAAGAAGGACTATAAAAGGTCAATCGATTGAAATAAGGGTCATTCGTTTTAAGTATAAAACAGCAATAAAACATTCCGTGATTGTAAAATCAAATTACAGTCGACACAAAAGCATCGAGTAGTTAATTAAGAATTGAAGAAAACACGGCTTTGACTCATTAAGAGATTATGCAAACCCAAAAATCATTTTCAAATGTACAACACCACTGGCCCTAAAACATTTAAATATCAACTCTAAAGCTCAAGTTATAAAGAGCAATATTGTTCAGCGCAGCCTAACATTAAATGTATATAGTACGTCATCACAAGGCAATCCAATTAACGAAGGATTACAGGCTTATTAAGTGTCGCACATAGATCTAATAATAGTCAGTAAGTGATACTTAAGAGAATTAGGTTTCTCCCTTTCTTGTTTGACTTTGGTGGCGCGTGAAGCGTCAATGACGGTTGATGATAAACCAGTTTACAAGCTTAACATATTTTTTCCAATAGTTCCAGATAATACTCTGAGCAAAATCATTTTATATCTATTAAGTAAAGACTAGCTTTTTCAGCCGCGTTCCGAGGGATCTTCTATCCGTAGCATAGCATATGTTACTCGGGAATAGTGTAGCTTTTTCAAAGTGAAAGAATGTTTCAAATCGGTTCAGTATTTCAGAGTCATTACTAACAAACAAAATAATGACTCTTTGACTTTATAAACTATTGAAGTATAGTACATTGTGACGCCTTGGAATTATACTCTGGACATCCGCTATATGTATATCAAACGAACAATAAAAGCTTCAATATAGACTACACAAATATCAAAAACATGCCAAACGGCGCAAGGGCACGAGAAATAGTTCAGATATCAACCGATGATGTTATGAATTACATAATTTCATCAAGTATATTATGAAAGACTGAAGAGATAATTTTGTATAAGATTTTTAAAATCTAACAGACAGACATGTTGATGCTGGGGAGTTTGTTGCGCCACTTCTTCTTCCCAGCAAAAACACAAAGGAAGTGGTTGAAGGGCGGGCGGTTTTTGGGGGCTGTCTTGTGTAATTTTGTCGTTAAAAAGTGCTTTTTGATTTTGATGTGATATAAAATACTAGATTATAAGTCGTTACAAATGAATTTAGGACAGTCCGGGAACGTACTTCTAAGGGCTACAGCTGCTACTTCCAAATAATTTATTACTATTTCTGTAAATACACGTTTCCTTTGATATTAGGTTCAGAAGTCTAGGAATTTTGTTGTATGAAACCAGTTTCTAGAAACTAATAAAACTTGATTAATGTAGCCTGTAGCGAGAATAGTGACATTAGGGAATCGGGAAAACAAACTTTAATGTTCATTTAGGTTATAAGATTACCACAACAAAGACACATCTAAGGAGCACAATTAATTGATAATATTAAGATCAAAGAGAGGGCTAAATACATCAGAATCGGATTTACCATCTCTATATTAAGTAGACATTAACTTTTTTCAAGCAGAAGTATGTTTTTGCTAAGTATTGTATGAAACGCAATTTCTTGCTAACGTTCTCTCTTAATATCTTTTCTATCTAATGGAAAAATACAAAAAATCTGTTAAATATATAAAGACGCGTTCAAACAATTACATACACAGCTTATTATATGTACAGAAACACAAGTATACATACATATGTAGTCGTATATAAGAAAGAACATATTATATTATAAGATATAATATACGATCAACGCGAGTTAATATTTCACTGTTTACGTTCACCGAATTGTTTGTAGAGAGATCTGTTGCTAGGTAATTTGGGATAAGCCGAACTATTTCGTCTATCGTGAAGCATCCGATAGAGAAACCGCAACATATACTGGCAGCCCCGATTATTTAAGTATATCGGTGAATAGTTTATGAAGGAAAATGTATCCTACAAATATCCTACTATAATATTATTAAGGATAACTATAAATATGGCCTGAAATCCTCAAATATAGTACGGTACAATAAATCATCGAGATTGGTAAAGATAGATAGTTTTTTAGAGGTAAACATGATGGCCTAGTGGATAAAGCAATTATAAGTGAGTAGGTTCGATTTCAGGCTAGTCTTCTTTTTTTTCCTGCCCTATTCCCAAATTTTACTTGGGGTCACACTCACTCCCTAAGCAAGTACCAATGCAAATTTCCAAGTATGCATGTACTTTCTAAGGACTTCGTGTACCTCGTTTACACCAATGACTGGTAAAAGGTGAAGGAAAACAGCTCGAGGAAACCTGTACTATAAGGTCTGAAATCACCAACCCATATTGATCTAGCGTGGTGATTTGTTCATCAATCTTTCTCCTTGTGGGAGGAGGCCTGTGCCCAGCAGTGGGACGATAAAGACAAAAGTAATGATAATGATGATCTGCTTTTCCATCAAGAAATTAACAAGTATCAAGGATATCAAGGGCGAATATCATGTAAGAACCATGACGCATCAATTTTTAATTACGTAAAAGTACTTTAGAAACCGTCGCGACGTTACAAAATATTGTGCAAGGTTTAAAGTTGTTTGTTTACTATTTATAGGAATAATCTGGAACTTTCAGAAGACACAAGTGAGTCAGCTGTTATTTTGACGATATCAAACTGCTTATAAAATACTACGTACGTACTTCGTGCTTATAAACGTATATACATCTATACATTTATGTATGTATGTAGTTTTATATTTTGAAAAGTTTTTGCCAGATAGACGGCTTTTAAGATAACCTTCTTAATTGGAGCCACGATAGCGGTTTTTAAATGAATTAATTAAAGTAGACTTTTTGTTTAAACATTTTATTTGAGTGGCTAAGTTTCTTTGTTATTGAAAAAAAATGGTCTAGTTTTTTCTTCATGAACGATGATATTATACTACAAATTATGACGTACAAATATGAAACAGCCAAAAAAAATAACATAAAACAATTACAAAGGTCCGTTAAAAAGTCTACAGAAAAGCGGATATCTGCATATAAATGCGTGTCACCGGTGCATTATAACTATTGGAACGATGCCCGTTTTTTTTTTGTTTTTTTTTTCTTGTTTTACACGGCTAGCCGTCTCCGCAATGTCGCGCCGTCAATTTACGTAGCGTCTGGTCTTCAACTTCGGCGGTGTGATCGAAACGGGGTTTCTGTTCGTGTTTTAGTTTTGAAGGAATGAGAAATGGTTCCAGGTTGGGTCATGTATGTGTTTTTTTGTGCTAGATGGGTAATCTGTGAATGGATTAAGAGTTTTTCTATGTTGACTTAAATACAAGCAAAGTTCATTTGCAACAGGTTTATTAAATGTCTACCAGAATAAGAAATGAAGAGATCTCGATAAATAAGACTCATAATTCAGAGCAAAAATCAGTTTCATTTACACACATACATCATCCAAAATCGACAACGTTTGTAACAAAATGATACGCGAACAATATTTCCACACATAGAAACTAGCGCTGGGTCCAAACCGGTCGTTACGTCACAAATTACATTATTAGTCTCACTGTTGATCGCATTGACCTAGAGTCCTAGACTGTACAGATGTTGGTATGGGTAGAACTCTTATTATTTATTTTATCAGCACTAATATTACAAGAGTATTTTTTTGTTCGTTTCAAGGCCTCGAAGCTACTACACCTATTTGAAAAACTTTTTCACTGTTGGAAAGCCACACTAAACCCTCGGTGACTGGGATTTTAGACCTGCTTTTCAAAAAGTCAAAATCATAGCAGCGAAATCTGGCTGAAATCTGACTAAACCTTATTTTAATTCGATTCTCATTCACAAGCAGGGACACACAGGAGACAATAGAGAAATTAATTGGTTTCAATATTATCACACTGTGTTCCAATGGAAATCAACGGATGAAACTTATACCCAGCTAAAAAGGATGTATGCATTATAATGTTGTGAGAAATATTACGAGATAAACATTTTTATGAGAATATTGGCTTTGAAATCTACATTTTAACGGATTGCATACTAAAGCAATAAAACATTATTTTACGACCAGCTTTTTTGGACGTTAACGTTATGACAGCTTAGACTAAAGTTAATAACAATACTGTTACGCCTATAAATCAAGTTCAATTTTTAAAGTAAACAGCTGTTTTACGTAAAACTGACGTTTATTTTGTATGTGAAAACGGGCCGAAGTTTGTAAAAACAACAAGTTTAGGGCGAGACTGAGAATAGAATACATACGTATGGTGAAGATTTTTATATTCAAACGTTTCTACCATAAATAACAAAAGGGGTATTGGTATTCAATTAACATTCCAGTATCCGTACTTTACAACATATGTGCAAAATTTAAATACATTGGCGAACGGCTAGGGAAAACTAGATGAGGAAGCCCGTAGCACTAATAAATTCCAGCCACGCTTATATTGCTTCGAACGGCAATAGAGGAATTATTAGCTCCAAAACATGTATATTCAAGCATCGGACTAGTTTTTCTTGGCTTGAAGGAAACTTGGTCTACTTACTAGCAGCTTTTCTGGCTATATGCCAGTCTTTTTGCGAGGACCTGAGCTCGGAAGGCGAATTTACGAGTCTTCTAGATTCATTTCCATATTTCAAGGTTGAATTTTACGAGCGAGGGAATACCGTTCGGCTTTAATGGACATTAGTTTGATAAAGCTAAGTTTTTGTTCAAGTTATTAGACTGGGAATAGAGTTCATATTAGCAAGAAACTTTGTAACTCAATTCATACTTTTAATTGAAAGAGTTGTTTTTTCTTTAACAAGAAGAAAACTTTTTACTTTGTATGTGATGATGACAAACATTGTTGATCCATTAATTAGTCAAATTGAAGTTTTTATTTTACTTTATAAAAAATTTTAGTATCTGTTACCTACAACCTTCTCCTAACTCCTAAGTCTGACAAATACCTCGTTGAAAACCGCATTAAAATCGTTTCCGCCAAATGTGAGCTATTCCCGCACAAACATAAACACATTCATATTGGTCAAACTGAGAACCTCCTTTCTGTGAAGTCTGGTAAAAAGTTCTTCGACTTAAAAAAGCTCATCAAAAATTCATCCAAATTTATTTTCAAATTCACAAACTCCAGACAGAACTGAATCTGCAAAAGTACATTCTTTCCTGTTAATAACTGCAATACCGGACCTGGATGCGATCCAATAGTTGGGTAGTACGTAACAGTTGTTTTGTATCGAGCCCTTGATAGCCTTCTAAACGTCGGCACCGTTCGCTTTAGTGAAATTGTTACAATACTGTCATCGGCAGACCCGGTGTTGTATCGAATAGAGGTCGAAGTTAGGTAGAATAGAAGTATGTATTTGGTGTTAGATTATATTATAAAATTTATTCCTCACCATTTTTCCTGCCCTTATCTTCGGATCGGCGCAGCATGTTTTCTCTTTCCATATTGTTCTTTCTAACCACAAAGTTATAACGTTTATTCCTGCTCAAATTATTCTGTTGTTCGGTTTTCACGTCAAATTATAGGAACATTTGGTACACAGACAGCTTAGAGCCTGAGAAAGGACATAGGCTCCTTTTTAACCGTTTGCGGGATCTTCTCCCAGGACTTGGTTGAAACAGCGGAGAAGAGCTAATCTTCCTAAAAAGTAAAATCTTCAGAACTAATTTCGACGACGATTGATCGCTTGAATAGAAAATACTCAAAAAAAAATAATGTGAAGTGACTAAAGTGAAGGGCGGGCGTTTTGTGGGCTGTCTATTGTAAATTTGAAGTTCAAAAACCGGCCAAGTGCGAGTCGGACTCGTGCACGAAGGGTTCCGTAAATTACAGTTAAATCAACCTATCTCAAAAACTATAAGAGATACTTTGATCAAACCAAAAATCGTTGAAAGAGTTAATTAGCATGCATCACCTCTATTTTTTTTAGAATTTTATACCCCGTAGTTATAAAAATAGAGGGGGGGGGGACATACTTTTTACGACTTTGAGAGCTGATATCTCAAAAACCGTTCACTTTAAGAAAAATGTTTTTTAGAAAACTTTATATCATTTTAAAAGACCTTTCCATTGATACCCCACACGGGTATGTACATCGAAAAAAAAAATTTCATCCCTCAGTTACATGTATGGGGGGCCCCACCCCCAATTCTTTTTTTTACTATTTAGTGTCATATTTTTGTAGCGGTTCATACAACACATATTCCCATCAAATTTCATCACTGTAGTACTTATAGTTTCCGAGTAAATCGGCTGTGACAGACGGACAGACGGACAGACGGACATGACGAAACTATAAGGGTTCCGTTTTTGCCATTTTGGCTACGGAACCCTAAAAAGTGCTGATTTTCAGCCTACTTTGAATAAATGACTGGACACTCGAATTACTTTTAATGACGCGAGACACAGCTTTTAATTTAAAACTATGATATACACTTTTTTCGGGCATAGCAACATTAGTTATTGTCATTAATAAGATGAAAAGGGTAAGTGAGTAGGCGATGTCTGGCAACTAAACACGGCTCGTGTACTACGACTCCCAAAACGTACTGGGCACACAGTTGCCAAGTATTTAAATATTGCACGTTCCTCTTGCGATATTGAAATGCGCTTACGCTTAAAACGTTTTATTTTGAAAATTTTGCGAGTTCTTTTCTAATATTTTTAGTGCAAACTGTACGTTATGCTGACTGGGTAAAACGGCTGCAACTGTAACTATTTTGAAACTTGGTTAATGTAGATGAATATAGAAGAAGAGGATGACCAAATAAACTAATGGATGGATTACGTGAAAGACGATGTGCCTGCAAAGAGTGTTACTTGTGAGATGACATCAGATAGAAGTTATGGAAGTAGAAGACATCCTGCGTTAATCACAATTAATAAATTGAGATAAAGGCAGAGGAATTATGATGTTATGATTCTAAAGGATGCAAAGAAAACTGCAGAAAACAACTAGCATAGAAGATTGGTCTAGAAAAGTCACACACATCACAAACGCACATACATTAAAATATTTTGGGGCCCATGATACCAGGAAAAAGTTGTCAATGTTATCTCAATGTCAAACAAAACTGATTAGGGAGTCAAATACTGCCTTATTATGCGAAAAGTTTTCCATCTCCGTTCATTCGTGATAGTATATTGTTTCGAACACGTGTCTTATTGCTAGGGAAACTTCTGAAGGATATTCAACACCTGAGGCTTCTTTCAACTTCAGAATGTAGTGTGAAATATAAGTTAGAAAGCGTGGTACACATTCTAGAGAATTCTTCAAGAGATTGGATAGAAACTAGCTTGAAAACTGATGGCATCTTTAATATTTAACTTTTGTTTCCGAGACGTAACCCACCAGTGAGCATTCAAGTCAATTTTCACGAAACTCTAGAGACCATGCGACATACGAGGGCGGGTCAATAAGTCCGTGACTTTTGGAATAAAACACAGATTTTTTGATAAATAAATCATTTTATTTTTCAACTTAGTCCCCCTTGAGCTCTATACACTTTGTCCAACACTTCTCCAATTTTTTTATCCCTTCCAAAAAATAGGATTTGTCGAGGTCCTCAAAATCGGCCCACTGTTTAGAACACACACATTAGAAACCCACTGTTTTGACTGTTGTTTGGTCTCTGGTGTGTTGTGATGGATCCATGTTTCGTCCACTGTTACAAAACAGCGCAAAAACTCCTCTATATTGCGATTAAACAACGCCAAACCTTCCTGTGAAGTTGTTACACGATTGCGTTTGTGGTCGACTGTGAGCAAACGCGGCACCCATCTTGCGAAAAGCTTTCTCATGCCAAGTGATCATTCAAAATTGAAACCACTGAGCCATGCGAGATCCCTATGGCTTCAACAATCTCTTGCACTTTCAATCTTCGGTCGGCCAACACCATACCGTGGATTTTTTCGGGTGAAGAGACTTCAACTGGGCGTCCAGGGCGTTCGGCATCTTCAGTGCTTGTACGGCCACAACGAAATTCAGTAAACCACTTTTTTACGATTGAAAACAATGGTGCAGAGTCCCCATAGTATTTATCAAGCTTAGCCTTGGTTTCGGTAATGGTTTTTTTTCGCAAAAAATAATGCTTAATGAGCACACGAAATTCACTTTGTTCCATTTTTTCCTCAGATTACTGGGTAGTCTGATAAAGATAGCTGTCAAACACAATCTAACTGACGCAGCAAGTTCAAATTTTGTCAGGAGTCACCTGATAGATGCCTGTTAACAGGAGTAGTGTTGCTTTTTCAGTAAAGAGGTCAGAAATTCAAAAAGTCACGGACTTATTGACCCGCCCTCGTATTTAATAGATGAACTAAAAAAATAAGGTACGTTAGTTAAAAACATATCAAAGCAAACGTTTTTAGTACTCGAATGAGGACACAAAACATTACAATGCAACCGTCATACCTATCACCGGCCACATCGCTCACGTTGTCATGTCTCCCGGTTTCCCCTTTGTTTGCGAAAACAATTTGAACGTCCCCAAACGGGCACATACCCCGGATACCATTTTCCGAGTAAAATGTACAAAACATAACTACGGTGGGACCTAGTTATTTTTCGGGGGAAAATACTTGATTTAATTAACGAAATTCGAATCAGGTATTCCGTCAAATTTTAACAAGGCGAGTACTTTTATGTTTTTGTTTACTTTTCGCATATTTTAACCTGTGGAAAAGTACCAAAAATATTTTTTGCTGGTTTCATATTGTGGTATGATATATGTGCCCTACCTACAGTGTTACCTACTAACGAAATGTTATCTGATAGGTTCGAAAATGTTTTCTGGCGCACCCTCAACAAATCAGCATTGCTGCTATAAAATAAATGATATGAAGATAATGTAGTGTACGACAGTCAAAGTCAAATATTTTTCTTTCATTGCCTTTACGGTTATAAAACGTCACCTTAGTTGCACGATTTCAAAAGTTAGTCTCATGGAGAAGAGACGACAAGAACCTCCATGGACACTCTTTTTAAGAAAATTATATGTTCAAAGGATTAGGTATGAGACGCGACGCGCACGGGATAACAGTACTTCCCCACTATTTAATACATGTTATTATGCATATAAAACTTTATCCTTAATCACTCTACCTATTAAAAAAAACCCGAATGAATATCGGTTGCATAGTTTTGAAGCGTACAAAGGGACAGAAAAGGCGACTTTGTTTTATACGTATGTATTATGTTTATGTAGCGATAGTAATGTTTAACGAGACTACGGTTAAAAAGATATTTTATAGAGATATTCTCGCATATATCTGTCTGTATGTTCACTGCACAGATTTTATCGATTCCCGTCTGACAATTTGTCTAATGGCTTCCACATAGCTCGGTCGTGTCCGTCGATAAAATCGATCGACTTCAAGACTTGTCGGGTTCAATTTAAAGCTGAAAATGCTTGTTTAATGTAGCATAATGTGATATAACGCTATCTTTTCAGCAAATGGGAGAGGCAGAGCTACCTACTTCTCACACATTTTGTCTGTTATTTAAATATTTTGATGCATCCTCAATTTTGTGCTGCAAACTCGTTCAATTTGTACAAAATAAAATAGCCACTGCCAAAATGGGATTTAGTTATGTGAGATAGTGGGGATATGAGCTTATGGATCGCCTGATGGGAAATTATTATATCCGCGTATGGACACCAGCATCACCAGGAAAGTCGCCTAGTGTAATGCCAGCCTTTAAAAAAGGAGTACATGTCTTTTCTTGAAGATTTGAGGGTCATATCGAATCGAAAGGCGACTGTTCATTAAACAATTTCGTTGTGCGAAACAAAAAGTTATATAATAAGGCGAATTTATATACAACATAAACGAATAATAGCTAGCTTGTAAGTAATGGGTTCGTGTACTGAAACGAATCGGACAATTTAGTAGATAGTTCACGGCAAATATTTCAAACATGCCAACATCTTACATAAGATGAAATAGGAATAATACACAGATTCAAGTATTTTTACCAACCTGTTTCGATACTTCTTATTTGAGCATATAAACTGTATGTTTTATTCCCACACATGTTTTATGCAAATATATGGTTAATGGTTTTTGAATAATACTCGTTTAGAAATCACATAATATGGTGCAATATTATGTGGCTCTTATTTCACCAGAGGTTTTTTAATTGGGAGCATTTAAATGCTTATTTAATGATTATGGTTTATTTTATGATCACCTTCATCACCATTGCTGACCATCTTATAATTTGCTGAAGCGTCTAACCAATATTTCGAGATATAGCTAAATACTACTGAAAACATCTTTATAGGAAGTATGATCCCTTTTTGACACGTGCTCCCAGTTTTTTTTGCCTTCCAGCCGTCTTTTTGGCTACTGAACTCTTATATTTCTTCCTTATTTATAGAGATCAAACATAGGACATTCCCAGCCAACAGCTAACTTCCAGATTAGCCAAAATTTAAATATTTTTATTTGAAAACCAGTAACTATTTTACACGTGAATAAAGAAAGGTAGACGAAAAATTGTCGGCTATATCTTACAATAGATGATACATTGTAACGTTTACAAAGGAAACTTGGCGGGTAGCCTATTATATTACGATCTATTCATTATTATATTAGACGTAGACAATAAAAATATAAGAACGAACTACAATGAAGTAAGCATTGGTCTGACTTCACACATTTATCGTACCTTTTATTTTTCAGTTAATAAAATTTCAATTACTATTTACGAGATTTTATGTATTTAAATATATCTTCGCATGCATCATGTAAATTCCTAAAGAAACTGGATTGAGGAGGTCAGGTAGGCAGTCGCTCCTTGTAAAACACTGGTTCTCAGCTGCATTCGGTTAGACTGGAAGTCGAAAAGACTCGCAAGATGATGATATCATGTAAGTTCAGGAAAAATCTTTAAACAGATTAAAATAAAACTGACCACAATATCAGAGGTAATTTTTTCAATATCCTTTGTGGACGTAAAAACGATAACTGGCGTCTGAAAACTACGCCTTCGCCATTCGACACGTAACCAGTTCTCGCTGGCGCAGACTGGCTAGAAGCCAGAATTCCAATGGTCGGAGTAATATTTCATAACTACCTATCCTCATTTTTACTGTTTTTTCATTAATTTAATGATCTCCGAGATCTAGAGTTTTGGAAAATAAAGAAAAACGTAACTGCTTTTCCAAACGTGGCTAGAATCCATGCAGGCATGAACCAGTTTTTTGCGTACCTATATATTTTAGGCAGAAAGACTATGGCGTTTGAAAGTTAATAAATAAAAAATAATCAAGCTCTATATTGTATTAATCGCAATAGAAAAATAACCAAATAAAGGCAGAAGCCTTATTATTTCTATACAAGCACCAACAATGGAATATTTTTCGGTATATTCAGAAAGAAAGGAACCTTATTCTGTAGTATTTCACAACATTCGGCCAGTTCGCATCAGCGGGGCGCTACAAAACAAGTATTGTGAGGGCCTGAGGCGACGGAAACTACTTTACACTGTAGATTATTTGTGCAGACTAGACTTAACGTAATATAGTACTTTAAAACGCGACACATAGCTTCAAAAAGGTAAAATTACGCTAGTAATATCGTAGATAGAAAATACCTACTCTCTAGATATCATATTTCATGGAATTCGTATCATAAGGTTAAGAAAAGGACACTTGATATCACCAAGTATCATATTATCCAACATCAGTTATGACGTATACAAAAACTAACAATCACCAGATATTATATTAACAACTTTTCATGATGCATCAATTCTACCTATCTAAAATATGCGCTTAATTATTTATCAAATTAACAAAGAAAGAGAGTCCAAATTCCCGTCCACCGATAAGCTACACGACTGTTTCGGATTGTCTGTTCTGGTTTATTATTAATCATTGGTGCTCCACGCTGCATACCACGTGACCGACTGACTCACGTTCATTGAGAGATAAACACTCGTGTCAGCTGTTTAGCAGCCCTCTTACGTCCGTTTGTAATTCAAGTGATAGTTTTGTTATCATTTAAGAGGTTATCGCGGGATAGGTTAAATTGTGGTATCTAACGGAATTCGTATTGTGTTCGTTTTTATGTGAGGTTATCGTTGAACTGAGTTTATTGAGTAATTAAGGAGAATCGATTGAGTAAAATTTCTTGAAGAAAGTCTGCTAAGAGCTAAAAACTCAAACTTCGTTAAGGAACATAAGTTTTACCCGCATCTAGTGAGAACTACTCCGCGTTCCAGGATAAAAATATCATGTATCAACTAACCTAACCTAACTTCATTAAATGGGCTATCCAACAATGAAAGATTTTTTGAAATCGACCCACTAGTTTGGAGATAATCACGTTCAAACAAACTTTTCATCTTCATAATATAAGTGTGACAGACTAGTGCACACATTTGAAACTATACATTTTTGGCTACTGATCTAGCTCAAACAACAAAACCTTTCAAGATTATATACCATACAAAATATACTACAGTATCAGATATAAAAATTCGCTGTAAAAATAGATCCGTGCTTGCAAAACAGCGAGCATACCTTTCAGCAACGAAGAATGTAAGACAAGAAAAATGCTTTGAGAAACAGGAGTACCTACTTTTTTATCATGCTGGCATTTTTTAAAGAATATCTGCGTCGGTTTTCCTTTCCAACCAGATAAAACAGCTGTTTTTTTTTTCAGTATAATTTTCTTTAGTTATAGTATATTTTTTTTACAAAGCAATTGAAACTAGTGTAATATAAAAATACGATATTACGACCGTGTTACATTTTTATTGATTACATATTGAAGATGGCTAGTACTTATGTATTACATAATTTATTATTAAAGGCTCCTTCAATGTGAACGTTATAATTCAGGTTAATAGTGATTTCATCATTCATGTTATTATTTTTAAGAACAATTCAATTTCAAATTCCAAAACAGTTACTTTTGATGACTTTATATAAGTATCATTATTTATCAGCAATCATCATCCTCATCTCCCGAGCCTTTTCCCGACTATGTTGGGGTCGGCTTCCAGTCTAACCGGATTCAGCTGAGTACCAGTGCTTTACAAGAAGCGACTGCCTCATTCATTTCAACAGCAACCATTAACTATAAATTTTCTTGCTACAAAGTACGTTAGATTATGTTCCCCTTCCAAAACTAATTACGTACAAACTCTATCTTCTGATTAGTTTGTACCGTGGTACAAATGTGACAGTTGCCGTACACCGTATATTCCGGTCCGCCGGTTCGCATCCGAGGTTTGCCCGTAATTCCCGGGAATCCTTTCTTTAATTAAGGATTTACCTGCGTTAGGAAAGCCGGCCGGTTTTTGCGGGCATCAACGAATTTATTTATAAGGACTTAAACTCAGAATTATTTACAAACGGAGATAGGCAAGTTGAATAAATCGTTTTTCAGAAGCAGACAAAAGTTAATTTTCGGCTTTGGAGATTTCGAAAGATTATCTCGAAGAAATGGTTATTCTATTCTGTATTTTGAGAACAGTTCCAATGTTTGTGAGATAAAAGATAAACTAGAGCTTAGGAGCTTAGATGGATATATATTTTGATAGATGATACCGTTGTAAGGAAAATGATCGTTCCCAAACGACAGCCGATATGAATGGGAAGACAACTACGTGATAAATTGGTATAATGACAAGTGGATGACAAAACGTTATCATATCCCAAAATAGCCTGGATCTTTATAGAAAAATAATGATGTGACGTGTCTTGGAAAAAACCCTCGGCTACGTTAAGTGATGAACTACCTATTTAGACGTGGGTAAGATCAACTGAACTAAAAAGGATTTAATCCAGCGATAATTGACATAATGAGGACTACATTCCTATCTATGGTACTCAGAATAGTAACTAATAAGTACTTAGCCATAATTGAAAAAGTTCTTGTAAATAATGGTGTAATTAGTAACAAATTGCTAAACAACAGCATAAATGGCACAATTGAGAAAATGTTGCTATATTTAGAAGTTATAATTGTTAGAAGAAAATTAGAAAGAAACCGTAATAAGATTTAATAAAGGCGAAGTTCTACTTTCTTGTCATAAAATTTAAGTATACGGACTTACGTACAGTACTTAAAAGTAAATTGAGAAAAACAAGTCTTAGTACACAGAAGTCTCTTTTACAACCAAACTGAATCTAAAAAATATTTGTTAAGATTTGTCCTTGTTTCACCAACAAATATGACATAAAATATATATTTCTACATACTTAAAGTTTATGGACCAAAAGACCTTCATAGCCTTTTATCTCAAAAAACAAGTTATGGTCCCGTAGGGACACCTATCTTAATCCAGTATATACCTTGGTGTGTGTCGAGATAGAAGAACTTACAAATATAACGCAAAAACCATTACATTTAAGCACTGAAATAGTTCTGCCTAGAAGCTCCACAATGCTTAGTTTTTGTGCCAACTGACATTTCAGGTACATAAGTGATTGGCTACCGACCTCGACTCGAAAACATCGGTAAGTTATAGCTACATCCAAAACTAGAAAACGGCAGAAAGGTATTCTTGTAAGCCGCCGAAGATACTAGTATAATAAAAAAGCAACATTGTTTGTTTGTTCTCCGAAAGTACTGAATCAATTTGAAAAATTATTTCACCGTCGGAAAGGTAGACTATCCCGAGTAACGTAGGGTGTACTTTGTCCGGATACGGGAAAACCGTGGAAAAACAGCTAGTCATTCAATTTAAAAAGAAATTGTATGTCTTACAAAACTTTTACGTGAAACATAATGAACTTTGACGAGAGATAAGACGATAAAAGTTTTATATCTTAGAAACACGTCCGCTAAACTGTTGATTAACACTGAGAGGACAATTTTTTCGAGCAAAATATACTCCTACCATCAAATATATCCATCATTTAGTTACAAAACCATATTTGAAAAGCACTACCTTAGCTTAACAGCAACAAACTCGAAAAAAAGAACATACAATTTCACGAAAAAGATAACCAGCATACCATTAAAAGGGTTAGTCGAGTTTGCGCGTTAGATTGACCGATAAAGAAGATAAACCTTATCACATCGTATAAAAGTGTAACGTCATCGTTTGCACGCGTATCATTAGAGATAGAATTAATTAAGAACTGGCGACCACGTTGGCGTAATGGTTCCTATGCGAAAAGAGTGTCCCGGGTTCGATTCTCGGTACGGTCAATATTTTTGTGTGATGAGCATTTTTGTTGGCCCTGGTCTGGGTGCTATAGGTATGTATTTATCTAGCTATAGTATACTAGTATAATAAAGAGGAAACTGTTAAATTGTACCTTAAAGGCTCCGAATCTACTGAACTGATTTGAAAAATTCTTTCACTATTGAGTAACTTCACTAATCCCAAGTAAAATTAGGCTATATTTTATCCGGGTACGGGCAGTAGTAACCACAGTACTCTGATGAAACCACGGGAAAACAACAAATATTATAAAAGTGTAAAGTATACGCAGTTTATCAGTTTTATTAGCACCTATACCACAAGCTAATCAATAGCTTAGGGCTACCCGACCATGTGAGAAAAAGGTGTCCCGATATTTATTTAATTTGAAGATACGAGTCTATCTGTCTACTTGACGGCGGATCTAAAATATTCGCATACAACTGTCATATCATGTTGGGGCCGCATGTTCAGCGATTCGATAATATTTTATTTGTACGATTGGCAATCAGGTCGACATAATTTGAGGCCCCTTTAGATATCAGCCGTTTCTGCATGGCAGGCTGGCTAAAACCGACGATGTGCGGTTTCTAGCAGATTTTCAGTTTATTTACTATCGTGGATTTATACCAACTATTTTCTATATTTCTCTCTTAGGTCTCGGCTGTCATTGAACATCCTTAGTAGTCGTTATGGGTAGTCAGAAGCCAGTAAGTCTGACACCAGTCCAACAAAGGGGTATTGGGTTGCCTGGATGACTGGGTTGAGGGGGTCAGATAGGGCAGCCGCTCCTTGTAAAACTACCAGTGCACTGGAAGCCGACCCCAACATTAGGAAAAGGGCTCGGAGGATGATGATTTCTATATGATTGATGATTTCTTTAAGGTGTGTATTTCATGATTCAAAGCGAATAGTACTTTACACAATTACATGAAAGAAAAATCGCGAATCGTGCATGTACTTTTTAAGCAATGCATGAGGGCGTCATGCACAATCATGCTGATGATGAATTAGATTTTATAACTGAATAGACGTCAGCAAAGAGGTTGATATTACCGCTGATTTCCGGGCACCAGGCCAATTTGGAACCGTACGAATTTTGGAAACCGACAACCGCACCAAATTATAAAAAGTAGACGACAGAAAATGGAAAACGGATGCTTGTAACTTATTTAGATGTATTTCAGAGAGAGAACTGGCCGCACAGATGTTTTTTAATATCATTAATGTAGAATTGTACTCGATTGTAACGAAATAACTAAACTTGGTATAGGAGGAAAACCGCAGGGCAGTGGGAAATTCGTTTTTGCTGTAACTAAGCTCAACGTCCCCAACCACGAGACAGGCAGATAAATGACGCGATATAATTAAACTCAAGGTTATTTATTAAGCGACATTTTATAATGATTCAAATATTAAACATTTTTACAGTACAACGACCTTAGCGTCCGCTACGATAGCTTTTTTAATTAAGAGCATTAAAATAAAATGTAATATCGTTTTTCTTTTAATATTATTAGTAGAGACGGCTGAATTTCTTCAAACTAGACTAGAAGCATCCCGGATTTTGTTGCCTAGTGCCAAAAAATATTACATAGACTGATGTTTTTCATGACCTTCGGCATTTTGAATCTTTACGTAATTTAACCATTTCAGAGTCCACGATTCAGACACAATAGGTGTACCTATATCACATATGACGCATGGAACAGGGAAGTTATTAACCTCAATTTACTAGACAGTCAATACTTACATGTTAGTGGCATACACACTAATATCATAAAGGACAATATTATAGCTTACACATCAGAATACGGGCTACTCTGGTGTGAGAACCAGTTACTTCAGGACGCAACGATGACACCGCTCGCGAAAGCTAGTCTATTACAAGAACGGTATTGTGAACGCCAACCCTTCAGAATTACGTGTACCTGTACATATAATCAACCTTACTTATAAGATTCCATTTCACCCTTACCAATGAGATGTTTCTAGCACTCTCTTTACGTATTTCGTTGATTAATTTTTTTCCTAATTAATGCTTTACACCGTCAAAGCTACTACTGCCAACATGAAAAACATTTTAATAAAATTTCATTAGCACTCGCAAAAAATGGTCGTAAAACATTTTCTAACGAGCCGAATTATTGCTATACAAACCGGTCTAGTGTTGTTAAAGATAATGTTTTATCTTACGAAATGTCTGATAAGTTTATTAGAGTTTACGACATCAAAGTGCGGTGGTTGTGGAATATCAAGATTAAAAGGTAGTGGTATCAGTATTTTCCTGTCGATGACAGAACAATTTTATTATCATCGCCCGTATTATCTCCTTAATTTGGGTTTGTCTTAGTTTAATACAGAGAAGACGGAGCAATCTACTGATGTTATAAATGTGAAAGTTTGTAAGGGTCTAAGAAAAACCTACTGAATGGATTTGGAAATAATTTAAAATACATGTCTGAATAACATATAGGCTACTATTTATTTTAAAAGTATATAGTTGTAAATAGTTATAAGTATATACAGTTTTGAAAAATATGGAGATTTCAGACGTTATGACCAAAATACTTGAAACCATAATTCCTTCCTTTCACAAAATAATAACATCAGCACATGTATGCAGCGAGTACAATGCAATTTAATAATATTCCTCATAAGACGAGACCTACATACAAGCAACGAAACGGCAAAGCTTATGAGCAATCTACAGTGGCGGAGATACCTACATCGCACAAATAAAAATTAAATGCTTTGTAACATAACAATAAGAAAAAAACACCCAAGTAATATTTGGACTTGCTCACGAAGGATTCCGTACAATTATTTTTGTAAAAATCACTCAAACTTATTTTATATCCTTCTTTTTTTTTCAGTATTTGCTGTCATAGCGGCAATAACGAGACCTCTCTCAAAATCATCAGTCATGATCTGTGAAAATTTCAACTGTTCACCTAGAATCGATCAAAGAGACACAGCCTGGCAACAGAACAGGAACCCTAAAAAGCGACAGCAGGAATAAACCTAGACGGTACATAGGCAGCTTATGTTCTCAGCATCTACCGTGACGAGCCGATGCGGATGTATGCACCGCCGCACTCTCCCTTCTCCGTGAATGCTACTCTTAAAGGTATCATGGTAAGTAAGTACAATCTATTATATTTGAAACTATGTACCTATTCGTAAGTTTTTCCATAGTTATTGCGTTTAAATGTAGTTGATTGGTGGAAAAATTGCGTTGTAAATCAATAGTTTCAGGATTTTTCTATTGCATGTGTATAACATACTACTCCATAGCTTTAAGATGTAATGTTGGATCTACTAATCGTGGAAATACAACACAATTATTCCATTTGAGTCACAAACAAAATGTGAAATAAAATAGATTAAGAGGTTTTCTAAGAGCGAGCAATATTCGAACGAATATCAAGTACCTACATGACAAGAATACTGTTGCTGAAGAAAAATTGAGAGATCACGTAATTAACAATTTTAGTATATGTTTAAGTTAACCGACGAAACCCAAATGACGACCAAAAATTAGTAGCACCCAATGACTCATAACTACACTACAAACAAAAAAAATGACGCAGCTTAATCAGTCCATTTATCTTCAAGTGTAAACTGCGCATTGACAAATATACGAACTTTACAAGAATTTAGTTCAGGACATTCAAACACGCATTACACAATACCACGATAAGATATCAAGTTTTAAAAAACAAATATGTGGAAATGTTTCATGTTCAAATTCTAGACGAATTTTCCTTCCCAATTTGGTTTAAAAAGGGTTTTAGTTAGGATATTATTAGGCGTATGTAATATGGCGTAGAATTAATGTAAATTTTCAGTACAGTGAAAGACTTTGAATTCTTTAGTTAGAGAGTCCCTGAGAACTTCGGTGGTCGCAATGAGAAACAAATTACTCTCTATTCTCTCTAATTTTACAATACCTCAAGTGTATGAAAATTTAAAAAGTACCTATATTATACAACTAGAAGATTAACCTGCCTGGTATTGAGCAATCGTGGTGATTAACGCTTATTCCTTCTCTGTGTGAGATGAGGCATGTGTTCAGCAGTGGCCAATAAAAAGGCTAATGATGAAGAAACCAGCAGAACAAACCATTCATTTGATCATAAAACACTTCTGGCGCAGACAAGTAAAAACTAAAAACATTAGAAGTATTTCCGAACAAGGCCTTCAAAGCTCTTTCTAAAGACTAAACGACCTTTAAACATAATAAATTATAGAAAGCACAGGTGCCTAAAACAGCCTGAATAACGAATTCATAAACCCACCAGTCTGCGAAGATAATTACAAGTACCACGTCATACTATGACGTCACAACGCCGTACTTAAGTACTTCGGTAATGAATTAGCCGTTCTAAATATAGTTGGAAACCGTTAAGTTTTGGTTTATTTTCTGCGGAGATTTATAGTTGCTAGTCTAGAAAGAAAAGAAAGAAAATACATTTATTTACACAAAACAAACACAAATAAGGGAAAAACATTCATGTTTATGCCAAAGAGATAAAGATCAGCATTAATGTCTAATGCTGGTTCTCATTTAGACCTTAGAGTTGCGAGTGTTAGTTAATGTTATCATCATCATCATCACAGCCGTAGGACGTCCACTGCTGAACATAGGCCTCCCCCTTAGATCTCCACAGATACCTGTTGGAGGCGACCTGCATCCAGCTTCGACGGCGACCTTTATAAGGTCGTCTGTCCACCTTGCTGGTGGACGTCCTACGCTGCGCTTGCTAGTTAATGTTAACCTATGTTTAATATGATTTTTTGGGCCGAAAAACAAAACAACTTTAAAATACAACAATAATTTAAGATCTCAACTTGCGTTCCACCATCATCCCCTATTCCTGTTTTGTTTATTTGGGATCGAGGCAGCTTGTCTTTTTCCATGATTCAGGCTGACGTCATCTCACAAGCAACATTCTTTCCAGCCATATCGTCTTTCACACAGACCATCCATCGTTTATTTAGTCGTCCCCTTCTTCAAGTCTCAACTTACATTAAGCTACATAATTGAGGACAGGACCAATATATGTAGAATCTAAAATCATACTAATTTGAATATATCTCGATACATTTTCATAGAAAGGTCACGAAATAAATAGTATGGTATATGGAAAACTAGCTTCGAGAACAGATATCCAAGGGAACCACTGCCCGCACCTGGATAAATACTAGCCCATAGTTATTTTAATGACCTTATAAACCTTATAAAGGTCGCCGGAAGACGCTGGATGCAGGTCGCCTCTAACAGGTATCTGTGGAGTTCTAAGGGGAAGGCCTATGTTGAGCAGTGGATGATGAGTTATTTTAATACATAAGCTATTACTGTTATGTTTCATAAAAATCCATGCAGTAGCTTATGTGTGAAAGAGGAACAAACATCCCTAAATACAAACTGTCGCATTTAAGGCGCGGCTCCACCGCGGTGCACGGAGAGACTACGCACGTGTATTAAGCTTCGCTTTGTAAGAAAATGTATGTGGTTGTGTCCACTGCAACCTACGGAGAGGCTTCGCATGAATTGACGTCATTGATACACGCGTGGCTTGCTCGAATAGGCGGTTACATAGCTCAACGCTGTCAACGTGGGTCTACGTTTCCACTGGAGTACACGAATAAGACCCACGACTATATACAGCTCGGTTATCGCAGAGCAGTTGTTGTAAGCGGTTACGTAGCTCAACGCTGTCAGCGTGGGTCTACCCGTGCGCCGTGCCACGCTATACATAGTCGTGGGTCATATTCGTGTACTTCAGTGGAAACGTAGACCCACGTTGTCAAACAAATGAATACACGCAGCTAAAATGCGCCGCGTGTCCGTGCACAGCGTGCACTGCGGTGGAGCCGCGCCTTTACAATCAATAAAGGAATGTTAGAAAAAATCTCATTACGTCCTTTAAGTTTTCCAAGCATGAGTTGTCATTTGCTTATCACGCTACAACACGTGTCACTACGTACATGATTAGTCATTTTACTATTTTATACAAAGTCATTGTATCTACACTCGTATGATTTGAAATGAATAGGCTGGGCGTTTTATTGAATAACTTGTGGTGTGACGGCGATGGGCCATTCCCAATATTTTATCCATCTACTGATTTTCTTACTAGGTCGAACATTCATAGTAAATCTTATCAAATTCTTTGGTAGTTGTTTGAATTGCTCTAATTAAACTATGAAGGTTACTTTAGTTGTAAAACCAGCTCTTAAGGTGACAAGATCCATTTCCATTTTTAATATAGCAAAAAAAAAATTAGTTATGCAAAAAAAGTTGTGACAGAAGCCCGGACTGGTCTAATTAATATTTCAAATATCGCAAAAAAAACGTAAAGATTAAAATGTAAAATTCTCTTCAAATAATTCTACCACTCCGAAGATATGAAGACCCTAATAATCTAGGCTCATTTTATATGCTTTTTCACTTCATAGACTTAACAGAATACCTTCTAAATAATATTCAAAGGAAACCGGCCATCAAAACGCTTTTATTTCACAAAACATTAAAGGTTTCTAAAACCCCATGTGCATGAGTTAACAAATTCGACCCTTATAATTGTCGGTCACGGGATCCGGTCCCATGGTGTCAGGGTCCGATTAAGGGCTCGTGTTTGCAAGATGGGGTCCACCCATGGTAGGTTATTAATTATGTCTTACAATGTAATCAACGCTTGCCAAGGATAATTTATAGGTCCTGTAATATAGGATCAAAGGGAGTTAATCATTATAAAAGCGAATATTTTGAGTTCCATGCAAAATTTTCCTAATAAATTAATCTAAAACCCAAAACTGCAAACATCCGATTTGAGAAGTTTCTCCTTTTTGGGCAGTCGTTTTATGTACGTATCTACATTTTATCAGTATAAAAACCATTTGGCTTTAAATAACATGGCGTTGACCACACGTATGCTTAATTTACCTCACCAATACATGTTTTTAGACCTAAAATTAGATTTTCCTGTATCCTAGAACTAATATTTCCTTGAGGTCAACCGCAATTTCAATTTTAATTAACGATTCAAGGTTGACGGCACAACAAGGTCTTCATAAAACGTCAGAGGCTTTTAAAAAGAGGTTCTATTTTTTTATCGTCCCTCAATGAAATTAGCATTTTTATAAGGCAGCTTGTTTTCTTGTTTCAGTACTGTATTATTTGTAGCATTTTTTAAGGTTAGAATTACAGAGAAATGACTGTAAAATGTTGTTCAAGGAAATCTGTGCTTGGCGAGACGATAAGTACTTATTAAATATAATTTTTAAGATATGAAACCAGAACCAATCAATTCTTAGTTATAAATGGGAATCTAACTCTTTCTGTCTATCTAGCTCTCACGAAAAAACTGCAGAACCCAATTCACTGAGATATCGTATTCTAGGGCCAGAGAAAGGGCATGACTTTTTATCTGGTTACGGGAAGTAGTACCTCAGGAATGGGCGCAGAACACCTAATCATCATATCCATGAACAAAATAACGCTCATCCATTCTATCCGTCTCATAAAAACTCAACAACGTGCTGTAGGTTTAAAAATGATCCCTAAAAATCAATACATCGCGTCACGTTTTACATTACGAGGGATGAATTCCCTTGGTGACTGCCGAGATAAAAGCATTGCGCAGGACCGTGCAGAAATTCATTTTAAACCCATAGGGTAGAAGTAAAACATTTGTAATACAATTTCTACGTCTAGTAATCCGATTTCACAACTTCAAAAAAAAGGTTTTTCAAAATAGTTGTTGGAAAAAATCCGCTCACTACGTTGACCCATAGATTTGTAACACGTTTCTCGAATTGCGGACTCATGAGTGGCAACTTAAAATGAATTATTATTAGACGAGTTTCTACACAGTCTTTACAATAAAGAGAAAGATATATTTCTCAATTTCCTCACACCAGCAGAGCACAAAAGCTTCCATCCCATCAGGATTTCATTAGGTAAAAAGAACCGCTTACTTCAAAGTCCAAAAAGAAAGAAAACAAGTACACGAACCTTTCTTTAATACTTCTTATGAGTTCATTCATTCAAACGGTGCCCTACATTCAAATATATGAAAGAAAGAAGGTTATTCAAAGTAGAAAAACCTTTTACAGCTATAACAAGGGGCTGGAAACCAATATACCGTAAATCATATACGCTCTCAAAGGCTGTCAACTGATTCGTTACGAAGAAATCGTAAGTACTCGAATTGGGTACACGTTTAATATTAAAAAGGGAAAGAAGATTTATATTGGATTATTTTTCATTATCAGTGTCGCGCTTTGAATAATAAAATGATTGGTAGCGTAGCGTTTCAGTCTTCACGGAACATACAATATACATTTTTTTTTAATTTAGTATATAAGGGACAGGAGTTTTCAGAATCGACTTCTCTTCAAAGCACTGCTGAACTACCAGCTTAAATCTGACAAAACCGCGTCCAAATCGGTTCAACCATTTCAGAGCTACGTTGCCACACAGACACAAATAGCAGCCCATCTTTTAACATGGGGCGTTAAAAACACGTTTTGTCTTCAGCAACTGAAGTTTACGAAGCTTATTCATCATGAACATCCACTTTAGTATATAATATACATAACGTTACTCAGACCATCAATCCACCTGCCAACTAAAGCCGGTATCAATCAAGATCATTGAGGAATCCTCTCAGAATTGTTCGCTGTATCAAATGTACCAGGAAGTTTATACCGACGATATTTATAAGCCGGTTACGAATACTGTAACTTGACGATAATGTAACCGGTGCATGCGTACGTCTGACTGAAAGAACAAAGGTTAAAAAGATGGTTTCATGCTGAAATGTGGATATGAAAGAAATCGATTTTGATTTACATAAAAATTGATAATCTCCGAAAACCTATATGATGACAAAAACTAGTCAAAATACCTACTTAACATCTCTTTCTGAGTAAATATGTATGTTTGCTTGCTAAGAATAAGAAGCATATTCATTTCCAACTCCACTTATTGGTCGTGACAAAATTAACATAGTCCTGCTGGAATACAAATAAGAATAGTCTATCTGACTATCTATAAATATTTATAACTATAACGTATTTGGCAGATTTCGAACCACACACATCTCTAGGTTCGGTTTCCCCCGGGAAATATCCTTCTAAAACAAGAAGGATTTATCAATAACAACATATTTATTCCATTACCGAACCCTAACCCATATCAAACATTGGCCAAACTTTATTAACGAAAGTAAAACTATAATATAAAGGTCAGAGTTCCGTAAAATGTTGGTTACTCATGTGCCTAGCCTTTTTTCAAGTATATTGGGGTCGGCTTCCAGTCTAACCTGATGCAGCAGAGTACCAGTGTTTTACAAGGAGCTACTACCTATCTGAACACCCAACCCAGTTACCCGGGCAACCCAATACCCCTTGGTAAAACTGGTTGGCAGACGTACTGGCTTCGTACTACCCGTAACGACTGCCAAAGGTGTTCAATGACAGCCGGGACCTTCAGTTTTTTGTGCCCACCAAAACACGGTAGAATGTTTCGCACTCTTAGACCTTTTATTTTACAGCCGTGTTCACTTTTGTCGATTCCAAGTAGACACATTTAACTACAGGTAGTTCACCGAAACGACTGTACCGTGTCAAAAATGTCAAAAATAATATTATTCAAATATGGGCTTTAAGTAGTCGCTCTTTAGATTTACTTTATATTGACAACATAATTTAGACCTAGAACAGACTACACTAGCTTCTGGTGTATTCTTAAATTGCTTAAAGTCACGTACAGTATAGGAGAAAAGTGTATTTCGAGTTCTAGTAAGCTACAAAATATAGATGTCTCATATTTTTAACTATAATAGTGAAGTAGATTTTCTGCCTCGGCTGGCCTGTGTCCTAAATTCAATTCTGTCATTTCGTGTAAGCCTTGTTCCGAACAATGTAACCTGGAAGACCATAGCTTATGAAAAGATCTGTTCAAAGAGAGACTGGCGTTGTGGTAGGCTTATTTTACTGTAGCTACTTTAAGCCTAGGTGGTACTTTACATCAAAAGATATTAAATGGTCATGTCAACGTTTTATAAGGCTGCGATTTATGCTTGAGCGTTAGTCGAAGAGCTGCTTAAAATTTAAAAAGCCGCTACCAACTTTGTAAAACCAACATCGTTTTACCAAATCTCCAATCACAAGTCCCAACAAAATGTTTGTACTCCGTGTCAATTTTCGAGAAAAATACCTCAACGTTAAACAAAGTTGTACCTACCCTTTATCCGGTATAAACGAGATTTTACCAGACATTGTTTCGACTAAACGATCCCTTATGAGCCCTTTATTCTTTGCTTACGTCATCGGCGTATCGCTCAGCCCGGCCGGTCAGACCATTTCATTTCATTACAGGGAACCAACTGCTATAAATTGTATATAGGATAAGATTTGGCTTGATAGACTAACGGCCGTTCCTAAATTATATCCATCTTTTGTTTCGCTTAGTAAGGATAGAATTTTGATATTAGCCCCATTCAAGTAATTTCAAATTCCTATCTCTAGTATGGATGAAACAATGGATGGATGGAATATGAGAAGGTATAATAAAGGTATAATATTTTTATATTAGCTCCAAAATTATACTCTTTTGGCATAAATGGCAATTTTGTATGTTCGTGTGTGGTTCTAGAATTATCGATAAACTAAGGGTGGGGTTCAAATTAAATACTATAAAGGGACAGGTATTTTTAAGTCTGATGATGTAGTTATAAGATTTAATATGCTATTGAAAGCGATGGAAATGTTTCAAATATTTGTACGGTTAACGCATGAGGTCATAGAAAATTATTAGGTATTTCCGACTACTGGTAAACTCGACTACATATTTTGGGTAAGAATTTACAAACATGGCAAGACTAACAAGAATTATTTTACTAGTAGCAAGAATAACAAAATGCAGATTTCAAAGCGAAAATAATTGCAATCAAGAGACAGTCTGCTCGTTTTAATTTCGTATGCAAGAGTATAAACGTGTACATTTTATACTCACTTCATGTAATTCGACGAAAAGTCAATTGTGTGCCTGAACGAAATATTAATCGGTACCGTTCACAAGTTCTGATTGGATTTTTAATTATGTTATTATTTCTGAAGTTATTTTTGTTTGCTAAATATTACATATTTTTACTTATCAGGTACGAGGGGCATAACTAAAGACTCTAAAAGGCCTCATTATTACTTTTAAAGTATTTTCATTAAGCTTTTCTTACATAAATCACTTAGATGAAAAATAGCCAAGAAAACCTTATCAGAAACTACTAGAAAAACAATCCAGAACATTCCTTGAAAAACCCGATTACGTCAGTCTATTCCTATACAGAATTTTTGTTGATACGTTCACTCAAAGTCCTAACATAGATACAGGGAGACGGATACGAATAAAATTATAATCCACGTATAGCATTTCTATCCGGCAGCCAGGTACTCAAGCAATATACTGAATACAAATTGAAATATTTATGTCGTTTTTATGTTAACGTGCTCTGGGTACGGAAAAAAATGGGAGCTCAGTAGCGCATGTTTAAAGATGAGTCCACATCTACAGGCTTGCTATTTATTTTTCCATATTGTTTGCGTTGGGTGAATTGAGTAATTGGGCGTATGAGGAAGTCTATATCCCGAATTAAGGACTGAATCCTACTAGTATTATAAACGCGAAAGCACAGATTATATAATAGTTACTACGTAACAGATAAATCACTCCATACAAAAAAGTCCATACCTACTGTTATAAGCACCTACAAGTTCCCAAACTACCTACAAATTCATAGCTGCGTTAAAAAATGAACCTTAAAAACTCCAGCGCTCGATTGTTATTTCAATGCGATAGCGCACAGTTCAGTGACCGCGACCGTGCCAACAGCGAGCGTAGGGTTGCCTCTTACAATTAAATAGGGAACAAAGTTACGCTTATTTGTAACTGACTTTCCGTATCAATGGAGATGCCCAACTACTTTTCGAGCACAGAACACGCAAGTATTCTATACTTACCTATGACCCCTGGCACAACACCGCTGACCCCTGATACATACCTACTTACCCAAAATTGGTTTCTGCGCAGCGATATATGCAATGTTCCAAGCCACCATTTAGTTGGACGAGAACTATACCTACTTATACTCGAAATATTTTTAGCTACAAAACTCGGTAATCATTGCATGTATAACTAAGTATAAGGTATAAGTATCTATAATTTAAGTATCTAAAGTAAGTCGCTTATTTTAAAAATGACAAAGAAAATAAGTATTTTTACTTAAAAAAATAGATACCTATGTATGAATATATGTATGAATATACATAGGTATAAAATATTTCTAAATGCCTATACATATATAATAGGAAACCTTTATATTTTCCTAAAATAGTCACATATACACCTACACAAATCAAAATAGTTCTTCAGTTTATTAGATAATTTAAAAAAGCAAATAAAAAATAAACAATAATGTTCACAAATAAAAATAATAAACATAAAACGCGCGCGTCGGTCGTCGCGAGCGGCCGTCGAAAGCCCTGCGCCGCGTGGGGCTACCGGTAACCCAGCGAGCGGTAGGCATTTATCGCGCGCAAGTACGTCGAGTGACAGAGGCCTGGCGAAAGTTTGTATGTATGGATGTTTGTTAATCTTTCACGCAAAAACTACTGAATGGATTTTAATGAAACTTTACAATAATATAGCTTATACATCAGAATAACACATAGGCTACAATTTGTAAACATATTGTTCGAAATACTAAACCTGCGCAGACGAAGTCGCGGGCACCAGCTAGTAGAGATTAAATGGAGTTTTGCTGTATTTACGGCAGTTTAGGATTGAAAACATATTATTGTGTTATATGCTTTCATAATTAACTTCAAGGTATATCAAAGCTGCAAGAATGTTAGGAATGAAGAAACAATTATGGGTTGGTAAGAGTCTGACACTCCTTCCTTTTATTCCTGGACTTGAAAACGGAGCCTGAAATATAATATGTAAGCCTGGAGATTTTTACTGAATGATACTTATGTTCCTTTGAGTTACTATGGGTACTCCGTAGGCTATAAAACGGCCATCAAAACTACTATCTTTCTTACGATCTAGTATTGGACAACATCGCTGGTAGAATCGCTACCGATTCATTTGATATTCAAAAATGACATCAATCAGAAATTTTCCTCATATTATGTATTACTTTGATTGACCTTAACGGCTGTGGCTATGTGATAGAACTGACGAAATCGTGGTGGCTTAGGTGGTTAAAACATCTGCCTCTCAAGTACGAGTGTGCGAAACAACTAGTCATGGTAAAAAAACTCTTCGGTATTCGGAGCCAAAACCCAGCCTTATATTAACCAACGAATGAAAATGTTGTTTTAATTTTAAAGCTACTTTAGTACGGGTCTTTGTGCTCGCTTGCAGGTAAATGATTTATTAATTGGACGTCCGCAGGGAATTTTCAACTCATTTTCGAGAGTACTCCATCCTTTTTATTACGTTGCAAATTAATTAATTATAAAAATGCTTCAAAAGTATCGATTTTCACTCTCAACTATAATTAATGTGGTACTAGAGCTTTGTAAGTCCTGTAAAACCTAACTAGAGTTTGAAATTGGATCTGTATACTGTAGAGATACTAATATAATGTACAGGAACCACTCCTTTATTTATTTGTACCCAACAGGCTCCGAAACTATTGAACCGATTTGGAAAATTCTTTCACAGTTGGCAAGCTACACTATCCCCGAGTAACATAGGCTGTATTTTGTCCGGTCACGGGATGATGTTCCATGGGAAGCGGGTGAAACAGCTAGTTATTATATAAGCTTCATAGAATAACATATCAAAAAAACTAACATCTGTGTACAGGCTACAAACCAAGAGTGTTTATCATGACATCATCAGTAATTCAGGAGGTTCGTCGTCGTCACAGCCTTTTTATCGTCCCATTATTTGGCACAGGCCTCCTCTCACACAGAGAAGAATTGCGCTTTAATCACCACGCTTGCTCAACGCGGGTTGGTGATTTTAGACCTGATAGTCCAAGTTTCCTCGAGATGTTTTCCTTCACCTGTTAATCAATGGCATCCAAGATATACTTGTAGTAGGTAAGTAGTATTCAGGAGATTCAATCGTACCAATATTTAGCAGCATCAAATACGTAATAAATAACATAATCCTAATTAGAGGCGGCGCTAAACAATCACAAATTAATGACGTCATTAAGAGATTCCTTAATGAATGATAACGGTGGTTTTAGCGTTAATGAGCTTCTGCAAATACGTTATGTAAGTTAAGTGATAATATTAATGATAGTTTAGTATTGATCATACCTACTGATAAAAATTACATATAGAATAGATGTCGATATTTAGTTAGGCACAAGAAGGGGAAAGTTTTTTTTTTCATTCAAAAAGGTTAATCTGTTCAAAAATATTTCACACGTAAATAACTACATTTTTGACGCATTGAGGATTGCCTTTAAGGGTCCATGGCACTTTAAAATGACGCATACAAGATGGGTCTGCAACGCATAACCCTTTCTCAAATTATACGCCTTACTTTTTATGACGTTACAATACTTTGGCGACTTATTTTTTCTCGTCTAGTCTGATTCATTTACTGAAAAGGGGTTTTGCCAGTGAATCGGCTTGGTTGATAACTACTAACTGACATGTGGACTAAAATAAACAATTATTTAGGTATATACTCCACAATACATAGTTATGCACACAATATATTGTATTCTGTTGGTTATTTACGAATAGCTCTGAGAGTTATAGGTACATAGATACTACGGATTTTCCCAGTAGCAGTCTGGTTGATTTTGTTCCCGGCCGGTGTCAATAAACTCTTCCCCTATTGCATGTGATATGATATACCTAACGAAATATGAATGTACTGTAAAACACTGATTTAGGAACCTTTTTGAGAAAGTTGTGTTGTATTGAACAACTGTAGTTTGCCTAGCACAGCATTAGCTTCCGACCGCGGCTTTACCCGCGTCCCGTGGGGACTACTTTGCGCACCCGGATAAAAATATGAATAGGATGGCTATCCTTTCTTTCTGTTTATTCATATTGGTTGCAGAATTACTAGAACTTAAATTATACTTGCTTCTTGTTCTTATTTCATAAGTAATGAGGAAAAAAGGTTCTCCGAATATTCTCATCGAAACAGGAATTCCGAAACTCAATCTGAACAAAAACAACCAAGTACCACAAGCAACCATACAGGATATTTTGCGCACTAGCAGTTCAGAAATATGCGCTTGAGTTCATACTACGATCATTCGGCAACCCGACACTACTGGAAAATTATATGCCGTTGAAAACAGCTGTGACCTTCCAGAGGGTGGAAAGTTCTCGAATTAATAAAAGTATGTTCTATCCATGGATCAAGGACCGTTTTCAATATTCAATCTATCTGTTGACTTACTTACCAGAGATAGGAATTTCACAAGACTTTAATGGGGCTGCTGACAAAATCCTATCTTTAGTGAGAATATAGATAGAATATTGGGAGTGGCCCCTATCTACGATGGGATAAGGTTGTAGATCAAGTAAAGAGATCTTTAGTTCCAGAATAAGAGTGAATGACTTATTGCTGCATGCGGAAAATTCCTAGAACTTACCGGTCTTACTGACAAACTTTAACCGTACAAAAATAACTCAGTATTGTCATGTAGTCTATACTTATAAGTAAGTTCGTAATGCTAGTGAAAAATGTCAGCTGTTTTGTAAAGGAGTGCCCACTTAAATATGACTCAAGCTAAGAAATGATGTACCTACTTATCAAAGGCGGACTTTGACTACGACCTTTACACATTTTTTCTAAGGCATAAACGCAGTTGCATCATAAAATTGCAGGTTGATAAATTCTTAGATGAACACATGTATGAATAGTTTTCGTAGATATAGGTGCGGTTAAAAAATAATAGTGACGTGATGTTTCAAAAATTCTCGCGTAGGTTGATGATAGGTAGGTTCTAAAAAGAAATACTATAAATTACCATGGTTAACTTTTGAATGTTTGAGTTCTAAGGCGTGAAACATCCAAGTTAGGTAAATGAGAAAAATGCAGACTTTCAAACGGTACACCTCCAATTTTTATTCTAGGAGCAAAAAAATAAGTAGGTATACGTGCCCGAAATTATCTGATTTTGTTACAAAAGTATTAAAAAATACAGACTCAAGCCACCGGGGCATGGTTGTGTGGCTGTAATCAATCAGAAAGCCAACAAATTGACTACAATTGAGAAGATCAAATAATCTTCTAATCTTTATTCATTACGGGTAGTCAGAATCCAGAAAGTCTGACAACCCGTCTTACTAAGGGGTATCATCGGCTTGCCCAGGCAACTGGGCTGAAGAGGTCAGATAGGCAGTTGCTCATTGTAAAACACAGCTGCTCTTGTAAGATTGCAAAATAGTTAGGAGAAGGCCACGCAGAGATGACGATGAGAAGACCACAGCAGTCAGTTTTATAACAGTTTCATCGGCAGTATTTGTATGAAACGGTACGCATAAACATGGTGACAATAGCGAGATATAATGCATGACTCAGCCACTACAATCATGTTGTGAGCATATCTTCGTTGCCCGCGAAATCCGGTCGGATGATAGACAAAATATTTCGCCGAATCGTTATTACGATTCTGATAAGTAATTTGTTTGGTTAATTAGCGAATTTTATAATAAAATCGTAAAAAAAGTCTCTGTTAAGTTTCTCTAAAAGATTTAATAACCTAAAAACTCTCAAGTTATTAGACTTCCTAAAAATCTTGTCTCGAACTTTAGCTAGTTTCACAAAAGACCAAAAACTCCTATTTTGTCCTATAAGTGACTATTCGTATCTGTCTGCTTTACAAATACGCAAAAAAATAAAAGATAGTCCATTTCGGATTTATCTAGACTGCTCAGAAAAGAGACATTATTTTCTAGCATTTATAAAATATCCATATCTACACCACCAACCAATTTGAGCTAGTCCATGGTAAATCTTTCTACAACTGATAACTAAACTACTACCAACTGTAGGTATATGGATTTGACAATGACATAACTGGCAATTTTGGTAGTCATAGTATGATGTGTTAAATGGATGCATGAGGTCATCACCTACCAAAATAAACAGCACATAGGCACATATGATGACTGTAAAATAATTAATAGTTTATATGTAGTATAACGTGGCTTTAGATATTTTTAGATGGAATATTATTCCAAAATAAAAAAGTTTTTTTTTGTATCCTAAAAGCTACTAAACCGATTATTACAATTCTTTCACTATTGGGTAGCTACACTACCCCCAACTAACATAAGCAATTTTTTTCCAGGTACAGGAAGAAGTTCTCTGGGACTTGGATAAACTATGGGACACATATAGTCATACATAATTGTAAAAAAAAATCAAACTACCTATACAGAATCATAGAGTTAGATCAAGATAACTCTTTCATATGTGATATTTTTAGAAAAAAATACATACAGTTTTATCTTATGGGAAAACTGGTCTAAAATTCATTAGCATCAAAACCCTGTGAATATAAAAGTATGAACAAAAAACGTTGCAATTTATTTAATTTATGACCTTACTTTGAATTAATTATATTAACATGAAGCCATTAAATAAATACAATTACCATTTAAAAGGAATAAATAAAAATAAATGTATTCAAATAATGTATGCATACATGTTCTACTTTCCGAGCTAAAATAGTATCGAATTCATGGAATATATATGTAATTGCAACAGAATACTTAAATAAGCAGTAATTCTTCGGATGCTGGGGCCACCGCAGACTACTGACTCTCTATCCTATTATGTTCCTTTTCTTCCCGCTCTGTTTCCAATCTGTTAGGTGTTGGTGCAATATCTTTCCGCTTCCATTCCTCTATCAACTTTGTTCCTATTAACTATATACCAAGAGTTCGAGCCTCTATTGCATACTCACAGCAAAATCTGATAAAACTACATTACTTGTAATTAAGGCTCCGGGGTTGGCTTCCAGTCTAATCAGATGCAACTGAGTACCAGTGTGCCACATGGAGCGACTGCCTATCTGATCTCAACCCTGTTACCTAAGCAAATTAAGTGTCATGCCAATGATTCTTTTCAATTATTCTCTGTGTTTATGGAACTGTAGTAGGTAACAATTCTACTGCACTTGAAACAAAATCTCTGATACAAAAGTGTAACAAATAGAATCATATTCGCATTGGCTAAATTGGTTATTCCGACAAACAAAATTTATTAGTTCAGTGGAACACTTCAATGATGAACTATTAGCTATCTTGCAGCTGCTCTTTTGTATCTTCACAAATGTATGATTTAAACATAGATATGATAATATGTTTGTTATAACGTAATACCAATTTCATTCACCGACATAGACTGTTTTCCTTGGCTAGAGTAGCATTATAAGTGGTCTTAGGAGTACATAACATATATGATTTTGAATATCACTAATTCCTTAGCATTGTTGGTTTTAACAACAAAATATGATCATATGTGGTTTAAAAGTAAGTAAAATTTGCCTTCTATTTTTTTTTATACAACCGCAGTATTCCTTTAAAATAATGTATAGTTCCGTGATCGAAGAAGTCTAAATAGGGCAATTCATTATGTTTAAATCTCTGGTAGTGCCATAAAAATAGTGGTAAAATAATAAATAATGAAATCAGTTAAGTTGAAGAAGTTACGAAAAATTCAAAATAATAACCGATATTAATAAAATTATCACGTAAAGTGACCTTTGCTCGTCATTGTAGGATGTTGATTTTATTTAAATTAAAATTATAAACTGCGGTTAATTATTAAAAACTTGCGCTTGCCGGCGTCCATTGTTTGTAAACAAATAACATATGACCCGGCTGCCGGTTGATGATCATTCCCACACAACTATTCCCACATATCTTCGTCATAAACATACGAAAAAACCAGCAAAATCCGCCTTCAAATAGCTCAGAAATCCTCAATAGAGTGCCAGGGAGATAAAGCAAGTTAAAATCACCATGTGGTCATTTAGCGCGCCAAATTTTGACAATAACTTCGACAAATACTCGAGACGGTAAACTATTTTTCACGTAATTAATACGTCTGAAAACGGAATTATTATATTTTTTTTCTTGCAGGTAGCTGCAAAATACCTTTTAATTTTCAAAAATATACAATTTCCCGACAAATTCTACCGCCCCTAGCGGCGAGAATAAGAAACATAACGTAATGGCCGACACACAGTAGTTTCCGATGACTTAACATCTAAATGCGCAAAATACTTACGCTTTCCTCCTCTTTTTCCATTCCAGAGGGCATCTGAGGTACTGCACGGTTAATCGCCGAGTAGTCCGGTAAATCCGGAAGCTCCTCGGCGAGATATATGGGCATTGGTTTCGACGCATCCAGGGCCCTCGCCCTAAACGAGAGCTTCGACATTTTGTTGACAGAACAAAACACGCTAGCGTCGACACAAAAATGCACTTATAAAACACTTTATAGCTCCACTAGGAGGTCCCAAGGGACCTAAAACTAAACTTTGCACACTCTAGTTCGTTCCCATGATTGATTTTTGCACGCACTCAGTCACAATTAACGAAAAACATTAACGAAACTTTACATATTGAGCGTACTTTACAGAAAGCCATCATGGCGGCTTTCCGTTTGGCGGACGACCATGACCAACTTCCACCTAGTACGACGTGCGCGGGAAGGAAACACGCGGGACCAATTTCGTCATTTTCTGTACTATTAAAATTATTTGAAGATTTATTCACTTTTTTGGGACAAAATATTAAAAGTAAATTAGAAAAATATTATTTAAATATAAATACTGATTATAAAACCGTTTTTTAATGTAAAAATTGAAAAAGTACAGAAATGACGCTGGAAGTTACTTGTCAACTCATAGACAAAGACACTCTATGAGTTACGTTTCGTTATACGCAATGGACATTTTTACGATTTGTTATGCTGTAGTTTATGATATAAGACAAATGTTGTATATTTATTATTACGTTAGAACAATTATATAGATCATTATTTTATCTCATTGAGTGAAAATTAATATAATATTTTAGTTGAAATGAAAATTGTAAACCATAGACACGTTACTTTTTTGCAAAGGAATTTTTGCTTGCTGCCTACATTTAAAATTGCTAAGGAGGGTGAAAAACAATAAATTGATTGCTGATAAAGATGTCCGTTCGTGTTAGTATCCCACATCTTCAGAACTCCTAAATGATTGGCTACTTAATTAAATTTAGCATTCAAAATGAAAAGAGTATTTTGTTTTTAAATATATATATTTTTTACTTGGTCTTTCTTGTACCTACAATTGTATATAAATCCCACGGAAAACCTGCAGATCAATGGTTACTGAGTTACGGATAGGTGTTAGTTTTTAGTTCGTACAATATAGCTTGCAGTAGTAAAAAAATAAAAATGTAAAAAATAATTTGGGGTTACCCTCTTACCCGTAAAGTGGGAAGGGCTTTTTTCGTTCCAAACCTAACGTTTATTGCAGTAAAATAATATTTTTTTGATAAAAAAAACATGCCACCCTCTAAATTTTAAAACATAACTTAAAGAAATACATGACGGCGCCACCGTCATTGTGTGTCTTATATAAAGCAGCACCTTATGTAAAGCGGCGCGCGCGCACGACTCGGGTCATTCCAAAGACTACAATATACCGTCGACTCTTGTTCATTCAAACCTGCGATATTTCGAACCTCTCGTTAATTCAAAGTTATCACGAGTTCCCTACAAAATCTCTTTATATTTCGAACTAAATCAATACATTTTTATGCACTTGGTAATTCGAACGAAAAAAGCATTGCTATATAACAAAACGACGTGTTAATTCGAATTCTTAGTCGTCCAACACTCGAGAATTAGAATTTGCAGAGAGAAAGAGGCGGAAAGATTGTAAGTGAGAGTCAGAGAGCAGTCTGAGTAGCAGCAATCTGTTTTGAAGCAATATGACGGAGCAGTTTAGAAAGATTAATTAATTCGCATTATGAATACTTGTATGCACACAAATGTGTCTTTAAACTTTTGAAATTGTTATAAAATAGCAGTTAACAAATAATAATTGATCAACACTTGATAGTTCGATGTTTTATTTATTTTCTCTCACAAATTTCGAACTATTTAATATTTCAAAAACTCGATAATTCGTAATATTTTAAGAGTCCTTCGAGTTTCAAATTAACGAGAGTCGACTGTAATAATATAGGGTCATTCGTTTACCAACGTTCGTTTATTTCTTTAAAATTATTTGCAGTGACTAATATTGTGTTAATTAGAATAAATCAAGTGATTGTGTGAAGACCTCTTTGTTTTATTACGATGTCGGAGCCTGACGCCGACATACATACATATATAAAAAAAGTCTTGAAATCAAAACTATAAACAACTAGCTTCTGCCAGCGGTTTCACCTGCATCCCGTGGGAACCTCTGCATGAATCATGATAAAAAGCCTATAGCGTAGTAACTATTATAGTAATCTGTGCCTTCCTCGATAAATGGCCTATGTAACACCGAAAGCATTTTTCAAATCGGATTTCTGAAAGTGAACAAAAGTAGGTACACGATCCAATATTAACTTAGGAGAATCGGGCCCTTAAAACTGCTATTACGATTCAAATTCTAATGAATTTTGACATAATTAACTTAGCAGAATCGGGCCCCTGATCTACGCTGATGAACTTAGAAAGCGGAGCACGAATAATTTCGTACGTTGACCTACCCAACTACCAATTACTTATCATTGTTATACCTGCACATAAAGGTACGATGCGCAGTGCAACTGTCTATGGTACGTAAAATAAAACAAACAACTAACCAATGTCATGATATTTATTGTTTAAATTATAATACAGCTGACAATTTACCGTTTATTTCAATACAGGCGTGTTTATAATGCTGTTTAACCTCTATAAAAACCATTCAAGTGATTGCTACGTTATTTTTTACTAGATATTAATTATGCATTACACTGTAAAATTATAAGTAAAGAAAAACTTCATCTTGTTACTATTCTAGGTAGTCTGATCTGAGATTTTATCCTACTTATCCCTTGAAAATATAATCAATTTAGAATGCGAAGAATGTTGGCGAGACTGAAGTTAACTTTTTGCGTCATGAAGACAACTTGGTTATACATAACACGCGCTCGGAAACGAAAGAATAGCGTACGTTGACCTACGTCACTTGTGCACATTGAAGATTGCGCGAGCGTGTGAGTGTCACAAAAACATGTATACATAGGTCAACGAACGGAATTATTTTCTCTCCGCGCGCTTGATATAGGTAACTCACCATAATCGCCCTTACTAGAAGTGCAGATCGCCTTAAACTTTATAATTTTACAGTGCAAGACACATTTGGTACAAACCTATACTCAATACACTGAAAATATATATTTATCTGTCGTGTGCAATAAATATAGTGACTTAAAATTTAGTAAATTCGCTTATAAATAGTGTTCACATTGAATTTATTTTATATTTTAATCATTATTTGATGGTATAATACATAACTACCTACAATTTCCGTGCAGTTGTTAAGCAGGTTAGATTTCTTTGACTATCATAATATATTTTCAAGCATGGCAACAATACCAATAATAAAAAAACATACAATTTTAGTATTGCCATATAATAAATGCGTGTCGCCATATAAAAAAATGCCTAACACTATAAAACCTTAGATTTTGTACAAATTAATCTTTCAATGTATCTTAACTAGTAATATGCATAAAGTTTAAAAATATTTTACGAGTGATAGGTGTATTTCTGAGCTACAACTTACCATCCAGAACTGAGCCTTGGTCAGTTTCCCAAAGAGGATTTTTCTTAGACAATTATTGTAAATTCCTATCTCTCGCAAACTACTTTTATAAGTTAACTAAACTATCTTTACTTTCACAAATTAACAAATCGTTTCACACTAACATACATAACATAACAAAACGTATTATTTAACATTACTTAGAATTTTCACATTCAGTGCTTTTCTATCTAATCCATTTCTTATTTCAATATTCCTCTTATCATTTCCCATCTTGCAATCATCAAATATCTTCATATAACAAATAAAGTCCTTCATCAAATAATATTTAAAAAGATCCGAATTGAGAACCTCCTTTCTGGAAAGTCGGTTAAAAATATACAAAAATATTCAAACCAAGAACTTCGTCTTTTTTTGGCAAGTCGTTAAGAATACGACCGATTTTAGCTTCAATTTTTAAACTTAGGCGTAACTATGACCCATTTAGTTTTTGGTATTATCAAAATATTATAAATTCGCAAACAATCCTTTTGGTTGGTCTCATTAAATTAAAACAATACATAATCAATTCTTAGCCAATTTAACGAAAATACTTTACGTAACGGGATGCCTAGCAGATATGAAATAAAAGACATCTAATGGTAGGTATGGTAATCGCCAAACTTAATGGCGGTTCGTGACTAATTTCAGAGCACAAGTGCGCGGATGTAGCCCATACATTGCCCTCCCCTACCCCAACCATCTGCTGATACACAAAAATAGGTTTCCAAGTGTTCCTAACCCCATGGAGTTTGACGATAGCTATACAAATTGCTATTGAACGTTATAACGTCAATTTTGGTGTTCCGTCGCTAAAGAGTAAAACGGGACCCAATTACGGGGACTTCGCATTAGTAGCAGAATGCCCGATATGGTTAAAACTGCTATTGCGATCATATTGCGATTCGATTTCTATTCAATTGTGACATTATTAACTTAAAAGAATCGGGCCCCAGGCATCCCTTGATGATTTATAAATACACCTTTCGTCAAATAAGTTTACTAGTCTGAAGTTGGCTGCTGGTGACTTTTTTGAGTTAGGTATTCCATCCTTGTCATATTCAACGGATTTCCACAGCATTACAAGTCTCGTAATGCCATATCTGTTTAGCAAATAATTGGGCATTTTTTTTTCTTTACACAAAAAAAAAGTTTAAAGTGTAATTTTCTTGATTTAAATATGAATTTAGTTTCCAAGCAGACCTGACTTTATTGCCTGATTTTTATGCCTTTTCAAATAGTTAAAATTAGGTCGTTTAATATTTATTTATTATGGATTTTTTATTATTATATCATCTGGGTATATATCGAAGTTTATAAATTATTGAGCAGTAATATATTTTATGTAACGGTATTATTTATTTCGATACATATTAAGTTAGTATTATGGTATTCAAGCTAGCATGTATTTAGGCTCTTGATAAAAACTAATATATTTAAATAAGCAATGTTTGTGAAAAACAGTCATTTACAATCTGCCTAGTCAGATTGTAAAACTGTCAACAAATTATGAATGGGCTTTTGAGTGACGATAAAAAAAATTGCTTCATTAAAATGATTAGTAAGATCAACTAAAATAACTATTTAAAAAATATATGAAGAAAACTGCCAATAGCTTAGTAAAGTTTCTATATTATTTATTTCATAATTCGGTAAAATGTTTTGTTATATTGGGAAAAGTATCAAGATTTTATAGAAGAAAAAAAAAAACAATTTCATTATATGGATATTTTTTGAAAATGGTAAATAAATATTATGTTGCTTTTAGTCAAGAAAAAAATATTACTAATAATAAAATTGTAAATGCGAGTTTGCTTGAAGTTCCAGTCAAGGAAAACGGCTGAACCAATTGTTATTTTTTTAAGTATTTCTATAAAATCTTGATACTTTCCCTTCACAAAAGAGGCATAAATACCTGTTCAACAGTACATTAAAATTTTAGGCGTTTACAATATTTACAATAATTAGCGAAAATGCGAAAATATGTTGTACAAACATGATTAAAAATAAATAATTATTAATTTTAAGAGGAATGTGCAAAATCGTATTTTTTATATTTTTTTCAGTGTACGTTTCGTAAGACCGACTTTATACTTGTAAATAGCTTATGTTATTAACTAACGATAAATTTACATTGTAAAATCCCTTTCTAAGTCACTTGCTTAATTTCTTCGAATTTCTTAAAACTTACGTAATTTTTACAGAAGCAATTTACAAGTATAAAGTCGGACTAATAATATGAGAGCAAATTAACGAAAAAAATAAAACTTAAGATATTTATTTAGCTTTTCTGCGCTAATCGATCTCATAAAAAAACATTAGTAATGAATGAATATATTTTTTTAATGATTTCATTTTACAATTTACAATTTTAACCGTCAAGTTTACAAAATATATTAAAATCAACCATTATTCGACATCTTCGATGAGAACTAAAAATTCATAGTTAAAGGTATAAAAAAATCCATAATCGTTGCAACAAATAAAATCAATTAAAATTGTAAACTACAAAATATAAATGTGAATGTAAAAAAAATGAATTAAAACAATAATTTATTGTGAATAAACAAAAAATGTTAATACGATTCCATATTCCTACAAGAGTTGAGTATCATAATTTCATATTTTTTTTAATTACATACATTTTCATACAAAAAACTTCATGTTTTCATAGGACTTTTTCTGTTGCAAAAATTGTCTACTAAACTTTGTTTTTAAGCTCCTAACATGTAGATTTTAAGTTATAAGTTTGACTGGTATGTGTCTGTATGTCTGACACCAGTCTAATCAAGGGGTATTGGGTTGCCCGGGTAACTGGGTTGAGGGGGTCAGATAGGCAGTCGCTCCTTGTAAAGTACTGGTACTCAGCTACATCCGGTTAGACTGCAAGCCGACCCCGACATAGTTGGGAAAAAGGCTCGGAAGATGATGTGTCTGTATGTCTCTGTCACCATAGATCTTTAAACGGATGAACCGCAAAAATAATAATTTTATAGCTTTTTCAACAACGTTAACTTTAAGAAAAAGCGTAGAATGGTGTTATTACAACGACAACAAAAATTAATCAGACATTTAACACATTTTATTAAAATCTTTGAGATTTTTCAACTTTTTTTTTTAAAAGAGTCGAGTTACACCATTTAACTATATCGATAACCGAACCATTTTCAGTTGTCAAATCGCCGATGTGACCAATGGGCGGCAAGTATACGGCTGGTTATGGTTTGATTATCGTTATAGTTAAATGGTGCAACCTTCCTGACTCCCAATCACCGACCACATAAACGTCAGTTTTCTCAAAACAACTATTTCCTATAAATTGTCATATTCGTAAATAATTTTTAAGAAAAACTGACGTATATGTTGTTGATAAACTAGGGCATTTACTAACAAAGTTTAGTAGACAATTTTTATCAGTGTTTATAGTAAATCTAAGCGTTCCCACACACTGCAAACTAAACAGTCGACCAATAGTTGCTTAACAAATTTTTCTTAAGAAAAGCGTGAATCCAATATATGTCTGGTTTTCAGTGGGTCTGATGCCAACTAAATATTTATCTATACTAATATTATAAAGAGGAAAACTTTGTTTGTTTGTAATGAATAGGCTCAAAAACTAATGGACCGTTTTTTAAAATTCTTTCACCATTCGAAAGCTACATTATCCACGAGTAACATAGGCTATATTTTATCCCGGTACGGGCAGTAGTTACCACGGGACGCGGGTGATACCGCGGGAAACCGGCTAGTTTATTTATAATTTAATTAATATAGATCATTGTAATGTGCGTACATACATTTATTTTCATTGATTGATTATGGTTATTTTTGATTGATGATATTACTGATTTATGAGCCCAAAAAAACTATGGGGCGACTAAAAGTTTGCAGTGTGCGATTATATCTAAGGGTGATGTGATCAGCTCTCTTCGACCATAGAGTCCTCAGACCGCTCGGAGCTCATGCAGTCGCCTTTCGGAGCCACTTTCGACGGTTTCGCTGTCTTGCCTACGAAGATTTCTACCTCCTGTAATTAGAAAAAGAATATATATTAGTATCATTAGTTTAGGACCATTTTTTTTTGGAAATTGTATATTAAAATATTGACCGACAGTCAGTAGTTTCTACATGAAAGATATAACAAACATCCATACATTCTAACGGTGTGTAGCACTATGTAAGTATTATTGCACTATTTATTTACTATATTATAGGTAATTAAAGAAGTTATCTACTATATTACACTCTTCATCATTTTTAACCAATGCCCAGACACGATTCGTGAGACAGAGAAGTTGTTACGCTGAGCCCTACAGGGTCCATTTCGTATTCACTTTATAAAATGTAGCACAGAATGCTTATAAAGAATTAAGTATAATCCGAACCATATCCAGTTAGTCAAATCGATGATTTGTGCCAATTCCACGGCTGTTAAAAATAAATGGTGAAACTAACCCTAGTTGCACCATTAAAATTTTGCGATTATACATAATATTAATTAATACTATACAAGTATAGTAGTGTGTACCTGGCTGCCCTCGATGCCCATGTCCTTGTGCAGGTCGTGGCTGGTGCCGGGCGCCGCCGCCCGCGCCGCCAGCTGACGCTCGCGGGCCACGCGTCTGAGGAAACAATATTATTTATTTATTTATGTAACATGGAAAACTTACAGCTAAAATAACTAACTTATATTGGGTTATTTTCTATTGAGTACAACATTTCATTTCATCGTGGACTTGCAGGTTCAGGAAATCACAATCCGTGAGAACTACTGCCCATACCATAAAAATATAGCCTGTTAATCGAGAACAATGTCGCTTTCCAACAGTGAAAGATGTTTTTAGGGTAAAAATCAACAAAAAGCGTAGCTTTGTGACTCAAAAATGATCTAAATTGCCAGTAAAACTTAAGGTTTATACTTCAATTGTTAGCGAAAAAATAAATGTTTTTTTTTCATGTTTTGCCCGTTCTGATGATTTTTCTGATTCACATAAAATAGCTCATTAAAACTTGTAACTTTTTGTAAAAAAAACTAATGTCTTCTTGTTCTCAAAATTCAATTAAAAATCGTTTGGCGTGTCTGATTTTTTGAGAATTTAACGTTACACATTATACAATATTTATAAGTATTTGAACAACATATTCACCTCCTATGCTCCAACATAGCTTTTCTATCGGCTTCTCGTTTCTCGGCAGCGAGTCGTGCCTTCTCGTTCTTGACGACCGGCGTGGCGCGGGCGCGGCGCGGGGGAGACGTCACCGGGGTGGACGGCTGAGGCTTTACTGTTACTGCTATCTGGAATATTGAGAAAAATATTTGTTAAAATAATATTTTGTCAAGTACGAAAAGGGTTAATTTTTTAAGGAGTTCTATTACCAAACGGTCTGTCTGTAAAACTCAAACTCAAATTGATTTATTGCAAACATAGGTAATAAGTACATAAGACATGATAAAAATGTACATAATACATAATAAAAGTCCGCTATGTTTCACCTGTAAAATAAAATAAATAAATAAACTAGCATCCGTATCTCATGAAGTCATGATATTTCACAGAAATCACAGATGATGTATTATTGTTTCCGCTAGTATAACAACTTCTGACCTCCTTAACCCAGTTAACCGGGCAACTCAATACCCCTTGGTAAGACTGATTGTCAGACATACTGGCTTCTGACTACCCGTAACGACTGCCAAAGATGTTCAAATAGGGTTTATGTAAAACACTGGTACTCAGCTGCATCCGGTTAGACTGGAAGCAGACCCCAACATAGTTGAGAAAAAAGCACATTGGGTCATTGGTGTCCAAGATATAATTAGAAAAGCTGTAATTTTGGGTCACTGGTACTCATCTGCATCCGGTTAGACTGGAAGCCGACCCCAACATAGTTGGGAAAAGGCTCGGGAGATAATTATGATCTAGAAAATTTTCTAAAACGTCTAAAAACATGGTCTTCTCACCTCCTGCCAATTATTAGCTTTGAGTTCAGCTATATGCTGGTATATAGCGTCGACATTAGCGACTTGTAGACACACCATGTCCCAGAACCCTTGTAAGTCTTCAACTGTAGTGGGGAACGGCTCGTCTTGTCGCTCGTTTATATTGTTGTAGCAGAGGCCTGAAATATTAGAAGAGAATATGCTAATTTATGTTTAAAATATGTATGTAGTATGTATCTGTGAAATCATATATATCATATATAATAAAGGCGATTTTTTGTGAGTGTGTTTTGTCTTCGTCAAGTGCAAATGGACTCTGATGAAACTTTTAGATACATAGACCGATTTATTTATTTGCATACAATGTACATAATTATATGTTACAATATTTCTTGCCTAACTCGAGTACATACTGATTTATAAAAAGTTATGTTATTTATAAAAAGCAAAAGCTTTGCAGTGTTACAGTATCAGAAGAACTTCTAAGTTACTTTTTAAGTGTGGAGAAGAGTTCCTTCAGAAAGCGGGTGAAAACGATACCGGTACAACATTTGTGTCCGGTTCAACAAAAACGATTCGTTTTGCTTCATGTTCGTTTTTTCTATGGCACAAGATATTATGATAAAAACTACTGGAAACTTCAGTAGATCCTAAAAGTCATGCCCAGACTCATAAGAAATACATTTATACTTTATTTACAAACAATGGTATATTGGCGGACTAAATGCCACAAGGCATTTTGTACCAGTCACCATCGGGTTAAAGGGAGATAATAATTGGGTAAGTACAAAAAAGGAAATTAACAGACAAAAACTTAAAAAAAAAGTTGCAAGAAAAGAAGTCATGACGTATGAATATGAATAAATAATCAATATACAACCAGATAAATAATTTAATAAATTATTAGCAATGCTCTCCTTAAAATTCCGTCATCTAATTGCATTATAGAAGTAAATAAAGTTATATTTACCTTCAAACTGCTGCATCTTCTGTGTAGCGAGAAGCCTCGCCTTGCCGGACGCGGCGCGGAGGAAGCCCAGCACTTCCTCGCTCACATCCTCGCGATTCTGAAAACATTGTACAAATGTGTTTAGTCCAAATGTTTTAGTCAATATTTCAAAATCATTATTGGGTGCTGGAGACTCTTGTGGTTCGTTGATTTTGTAGTCGCATAACGCGCTGCTACTGTGAACGGGGCCTCGGATTCAAAAATTTTTTTCAATTCAATTCGGAAGCAACCCTGGAGGGAATCTGGTAATTGGTGATTCATACAAATGTGCTGCATTTAGACTTTAGATTAGTCTCTCTGCTGTCACGTCGGATTACCGTCCTATGGGGCTATGAGTGTGAATGAATAGAGTGTGCACATGTGTCTGCGCAAATGCTTGTGCACTTTAATATGTTCTGCGCAGCTAGCTAATCTCCTTAAACAGATGCAGTTATTATAACGTGCATAGTACTCCATAACTTCACTTTTGACCAGAATTGTATTTGAAATTTTTGGAAAAACTTGGCATAATTACTTGGATACTTGTTTACATCAAAATGAATAAAAACAATATAATTAAAATTAGATAATATGTAATATTTAATTCAGTCTGCTCAAACGACCATGAAGTGGTTCCACCTGCATCAATATTATTGAAGAAACTTAACATTGAGAATAGGAAAACATCTTTAAACATTCAAATGAGGTATTAACTAATTTGTTCTGGTGTGAGGCCATATTATAATATTATGTCATTGAGTTTTTGAGATCAATGTCAGGTTATATTATAGATAATGATATTATATTATATACCAAGACCAGAGGTGGTTGGAAGACCAAAGAAACGATGCATGGATTGTGTGAAAGTCGATTTGGTAAAAGAGAATGTTACTTGTGAGATGACGGCAGATAGAAGACTATGGAAGAAGAAAACTTGCTGCGTCGACCACAAATAAAATTGGGATAAGGACAGGCGGGTGATGTCGAGATTTATAAGTTCTGACCAATCATTTTAGCAGTTCATTATTGTAAAGCTAAAGCAAAGCGGGCATTTATCTGGTTGCCCAGAGTAGTTCCGACGTGACACGGGTTAAATCATAGGTGGTGTCCAGTAAAAAATACATGGGCAATATCACAGGTAGAAACTAGTAAAAAAAAAAAAACTCAGACATGGGTCATAAAAAATGATATAATGACTAGGTTCCTTGCAAACTCTTTTACTGTATGGGTACATTCAAAATTGCATGTTAGGGCTGGCAATTTTGAAACAGGTTTAGAAATCTAGTCCTGTGAAAAATAAAAATAATCTTAAATCTTAGAATGCAGACAAATCACAAAAGACAGCTAGAGTATAATTTGCTGATATATGCTGTTCCCCGCGACTCCAATCGTGCCCTGAAGGATCTACTTTCTGCACCTGGGCTAAAGAGTACCTTATGCTCTTTCTGAATTTCTGGTGAGATGTGATTATGTACATAAATCAGTACAATAATATTGACTGAAAGCTGACTAACTGACAGAGTTAATTTAGCTTTTGTAATATTAATTAACAATCCGTAACAAAATTTTAGACAACCCTGACAGACCACAAACCAGTTCGGCAGACCGAATTTAATTGTGGCAACAAAACTATAACAATTAGATACGCCTTAACCAGACAAGGTCTCAGCTATAATTATAGAAGAGCTCCTTCTAGCTAGACATAGATATTTTGGATCTTTTAGTCAAATCTCAATGTCAATATTTCTTTTTAAGGATTTTTATTTGGTTTTGAAAATATGAGAATTTGAGCTTGACCTTTCCAGTTTAAAATAAGGCATAGGCTGTCAGGTATATTGGATATGGACATAGGCATAGAAGGAAATTTTTAAAATTTTGTAATATAATAAATATTTTAACTTTTTTGAACTATGAATTAGTACAAATTAAAATATGACTGCCCTGATCCACTATTTTCAGACAGATATCCTTGCCGTTTTTAACAAAACAGATTTTGACCAACGTGTCTAAGAATCACCCCTAAAAAAACAGCTTTTGTTAAAAAAAACCGTATCCTATTCAGAGCTACAGACAGACAAGTTACGAAGAAGTTATACAGCTCAGCAATTAGAAGAAGAATATATAGCTCTTTTTTGAGATGGGGGGAGGGGGATTAATTTATCAGGTTTGATGAAATCTCAGAGTATTGCAAAAAACTTATAGATGTATTGTCTCACCTGTAAATCTTCCAACTCCTTCTCCGCAGTAGCAGCGAGAGCCAACAGCCTCTCTGTCTCCTTCTTCTCCAAGCTCAAGAAGTAATGAGCATCCTTCACCACTTCCACACCATTCGAATCACCATTAACACTAATCACCGATTCATCACCAACATCACTATCGAGTTTTATCACAGAAATACCATTTGTAACCGACACTGCACTTTTATCCTGTTCTTTCTCAGTCTTTTCCAACTTAGGAATGTCTTCAATCTTCTGCGGAGACAGATCACTTTTCACACACTTCTTTGGCGAAATTATTGGCAGTTGAGCGCGGAATTCAGGCCTTAGATGCCTGAGGACTGGTAGGGACACGCTAGAATCCATCTCCCCGTTAGGACTGGTGCACAGATCCTTCTCAATCTCCTCAGGACTCTTTTCGAGTTTTCTGGGGACCCTCTCAGGTGTATTCAGAGATTTTTCCGTCAAAACCTTTGGGTCTTCATCCTCGCTGGTACTTTTGAGTTTATGACGCTTTTGGTTGAAGAACCCTTGAGCTAGAGCGCCAGGCCCGTAAAGCCTTTCCACCCGTTGCTGAATAAAACTCTTCATAGGACTTGTTAACTGTTCCCCATTCTCCTTCGTGATTTCAACTCTTTTAGAGACACCATTTGAAGATATGGTGTAAGATTCAGAGCTGAACCTGGTCTCTTTACCATTGGACGTAACAGTCTTCCTGAAATTCGTCTCCGAATAACTGGATTTGAAAGTGATCTCCTTAGAGTTGTCCACTTCATCGGTCTTATGAAGCATTGATGTTGCGAAATTCTTACTTTCGCTTGATATGTAAGGACGGCTGCTAGTCGTCATATTGCCTAAAAAGTCGTTCTTTAACTGCTTATTTTCGGCCGCCATGTAGACATTAAAAGGTGACGTGGCTAAGTAAGGGTCTGTGTGCGCCTTAGTAGGCGCTTTTTGTGTCAAATCAGCGCGCGTATCATGGGGCCCGAATGTTGGGACCAGCAGTTTATTCGCACTGACCGGAACTGGGACGAGAAGGGAGTTATTTTCGCTTCTGTACTGGTAAGTGTGTGTAATAGGCCTTATTGGGGAAGCCTCTCGACTTTTGTTTATATCCTGCCTTAATTTCGAATCATATGTAGTTAGATTCGTGTATCCGTTGACAGAGCAGGCTAGGTTGAGATAACTTGGTTTTTTATGGGGTAACTCGTCCCTTTTTTTATGGTGTCCTCTAGATCTGTGGCTGGAAGTGTCGACATAGACCTTGGGGGGTGGTTTGAGGAGATTCTCAGACTTCCTGGGGGTGGGTGTGGTGTCTTCTGGGGTTCGGACGGGGGTGGCGACGGGTGTGGGGCTGGCCAGGTAGTTAGGCTGTAGGTTGGACCCTGCCCGTTCCTGTAAACGGGATGTGAAGTCTCGGATCCGACTGGTTGTCGAAGAGGGTGTCAGAAGGTTCAGACTTCCTGATGTAGTATCTGGAATGAGAAGAATTTCGGTTATTATGTGATCATTAGTACAAGGTTTTTTGTTTCATGGATGATGCTGAGTCGTTGAAAAATCATTAGCTTCAATACACTTAAAACAACGTGACTTAAAGTACGTCAACATGACCTTGCAAATTAAAACAATTTCGTAATATTTCTGGGAAATACATAGGTATAATCAATTGATAACTTTTAATGTAGGTAAACATAAATTATAATATCATGATTAATTTTCCAATCTTTTTACACCTTTGATTCTTTGTATCCTAGCTAGCGATTTTTTTATATTTAGTTTATTTTAAGTACTCTTTGATACTTATGGCTAAAGCCTGCCGGGACTGCGGGATTGCTCGAAAGAGTTACCAAAGCCCTGTTTGTTATACAATGGGCTCTCGAAGGAAGAACGGTGGTTATAGTCAGTAAGTAGTTGTTATCTGATAATTTCTCATCTTTGAAATAGGACTGTATATAAAAAAAAAACAATTAAACCACCCAAAACCAGACCATCAAATAAATATCTATTTCATATACTGCCCTAATATTATTTCACTTAAGAACCATCTTACCTGGGTACCTACCTAAAACAACCTACATTTTTTATGAATGAAGATATAAAAACATACCAGAATAATAAAATACAATGTGTAACATTGACACACAAACAACAATAATAAAGCCAAAGCCACAACCACACAGATAATCCACAGATTACAACAAGCAAAAATCACCAAAAAGGTTCGGAACTACCACAAAAACTTTTGCAAACACTCACAGGCATGAAAAATTAGGTAATAATCACACATTTTGTATTTAGAATCATTGAGAAGAAGAAAAAAGTTCTAATATATAAAAAAAAATAATTACCACACAGCATGGCTGACTATCTTATCAATGAGATACAAGATTGTATGTCCGTGAGAATGTAATGTATGATGTAAGTGAGATAAAATGTGTGCATGTGTGCGTATGTTGTCATTGAACTACATATTTGGGTTGACTAGCTTTTCTTCTGTAGTGTTTCCCGCGTTTTTCTTAATTTTTTTTTAACAACTCCTACTCTCATTTTTAAAAATTGTTAAAAGATTTTCTAAAAGGTTCTGAATTCATGTACTTTAGTTAAATTTTGAAATGCAGGATACCAATTTTTATCTGAGTATTATGTTAGAATATCATAATAAACGTTTTCATTTGAAGATATAATAAAAATCTAGCAACTTCAGTAACATAATGCTTGGGTCATTTAAAGTAAAATTTTGTATGGAGATAAATAATACCGTTAATCCCAATACAAGCTGCATTTAATCCCTTACAAAAGAAGGGTGGAATATTATAAGAATGATGTGTATATCTACGGCATTGTAGCTCCTGTATGGACAAACATTTTATTTTTTATTTATTTAAGAAATTCCCTCAGAATACCATTCAAACAAATCTTATTTATAAATAACATAAGTATAATAAACTAGGTACTATTCAAAAACACAAGAAAACCACAGCGCCACAGCATTTCTCGATTTCAAAACACATTCAAACTAAATAAGAAAACTGACCAGTTCACGAACGCCTACACCCATGACTCATATGTCAAGTCAATATGTATGCCAACTATTTCTTTGTGTTTGTTTATTTCTTAAGGCTATGCAATAACATTTGCAAGTCACACCTTATTGTGTAAGGTGGCTCCTCTTGCATTTGAGAGTTTGAGAAATTGTTCTTTAAACTCTTGTATGCCACATTAAATAAGGCAATAGAATTCAATTGTGTCTCACATATATCTGCGATTCTGGCATTTAACGAGTTAAATAAAATAATTTCTAAATAGGGAGGTTGTCAGTTTGTATGTACATAGGTTTTTATGCAATTATCTCTCGTTTTGATGAGGTTTTCGAACTTAGATGAAGATTTTTTATTTTGTTTCTTGAGGTCAGATAGTCAGTCGCTCTGTGTAAAACGCTGGTACTCAGTTGCATCCAGTTAGACTGGAAGCAGAGTTGGGAAAAGGGTCGACAGATTTTGTTATATTATTTTATTTGAATAACCTACCTGTAATTAAGTACTGTGAAAAAACTTGATTTAAAATAATGTCAAAGTAATAAAAAGTATTGATAACTTTGACTTTGAAAAGAGAATGCTGAAATGAAATTAAATGAAACAATAAGCAATTAGCAATAAAATCAAAATAGTTACAGCTGTTTGATTATTAAGTGACTATATATTGATAGTTATAAATATATTCTAACTAGCGTCTGCCAGCGGTTTCTCATATGTCCTGCGTGAACACTCTGCAAGCCCAGATAAAATCTGCCAGTAACCTTCCTTGATAAATGTGCTACCTAACACTGCAATTGGTTTTCCTTGATAAATGTTTCCCTTTCTAGCTAACACTGAAATTGGTTTCCGAGATAAGCCATTCAATTAATCCGATTGAACAAACAAACCCTTCAGCTTTAGAATACTAATATATGTAGAAATATAGTTAGGTTTTTCACCCTACTTGCCCGGGTAACTGGGTTGAGTAGGTCAGATGGGCAGTTACTCCATGTAAAACACTGGTACTTAGCTGCATCCGGTTAGACTGGAAGCTGACCCCAACATACTTGGGAAAACGCTCGGGAGACGATGTAGTTTTGATTCGTGTATATCAGCAATACATTATATTTTTCAGAACATTTGTATTTGGAACACTATTGCATTTAAGAAACTAGCTACTTAAACGCAACAATATATATAATCAGTGTTGCAGTAAAAAGGTCGAAAGTCATACTTCCACAGACAGATCTCAATCTTTTTAGGTTAAAATACTAGAATAAGATAAAAATCTATTCAGTTTCCTACTTATGAAGATAAATACATACTTGTCATGTATAAATAAATATTAAAATTAGGTTATAAAGGTAATAGGTCAAATAATATTTGGAAAACAAGTTGTGGTATTTTTGAACAAATTAACTATACATATTTAACTTTAATTTCATCCTTATATGAAGTATATTATATAATTTTTTCTTTAATAACAATATAAGCGACGTATTGTAAAATGACTATCAGATTTTAAGCCAGAAAATAATTAGAAAGATGAATCGTTTTTCTCTGAACTATTATTAATAATCTTATTAGTCATCTACCTTAGGCCGGTTGTAAAAAGATACTACGTCATGCAAGGTCCAACAAATCTAACACAGTTTTATAATCAAAAAGTATTTTCCATAAAATAAAAATGTTACAAAGTACGGTAAAAGTAATTATTTTTAAATCCTTTTTGACATTGAAAACCGGCTCCAAAACTTACCGATCGCTTTCAACACACATTAACTGAATCACACAATATTTAGAATGTTATAGAAACCAATTTACAGTAAATATTTTTTGAACACATCATATAATTTTTCACTCGCTAAACTATTTTATGACATCAGTTCACAAAGAAGAAATGTCAACGTTTTATTTTTTTTTACTCGAGTCGACGACGCACACCCGTTTGCGGCCAGTCCGCACCGTTCCGTTTCACGGTCGACAAGTTTTGGTTTCGTTGATTCACAGAAAGTTTATAGATAGCGTTGTCAGATTTTTGCGAAATATTTATCTCAGGTGTGTTTAGGTGCGTATTCGTAAGCAATATGACGGCAATGACCGAGCTGGAGCCGTGCGTGGGTAGAAACGAGGTCGATACATAGATTATCCACATGTGTACGTATCCGATTGTCTTTTTGTTTGTGAGTGCATTTTGCAATCAGCATTGTTTGCGATTTCTATGCATGACCTAGATTTATTATGGAGTTTTATAAACATCAGCTATGGTGTTTAAGTCATGTTTATGTTTTAATCGATCGCAATTGGTCTAAGGATGAATTAAATATTTACGACTTCCGTTATGAATGAGAATGAGAACATGAATACCGTATAATGACTATGGTATTTTATTTTATAATAAATATTTTCATTTCTTTACTGCAATTTCACAGATTTTCAATAAACTTACAATAAAGATATAAGTGAAAAAGACATTTTATAGCGTGTGGCTGTATGTCGCGCAAGTAGTTTGCCGCCCTGTTAGTTACACGCGCCGCTAGAGGGCGCGTGGAAGGGGACGCGACATCGCGCAGCCGCTCACGCGGACAGTGAGCAAGAAAGAAGCGTGTGCCGCGAGTGCGCGTCGGATGCGCCTCGCTTGAGTCTCGTCATGTAGTTGAATACGCTCGCCCCATTGTTTCAACTCAGGGTTTAGTTCGTTAGTTAGTTTTGTAACATTCGTGGTTGTTGTCCAACTGTACTGTTTCGTTTGTATTTCCGTGTTTTCTTTGCAATAAACTTAAACTCAAACAGTATCCAGTGGTTTCCATTCGTTAAATAGCCTAGTTTAGTGACGCCCGTAGTGTGTAGGGCTCCGCTAGGGCTATAATTGGCTGCCCAACGTGTGAAGATAACGAACTTGGTTATAATTGGCTGCCCAACGTGTGAAGATAACGAACTTGGTTATAAGGGCTGCCCAACGTGTTATAATTGGCTGCCCAACGTGTGATAGTAACGAACTCAGTGAAAACTTCGCGTGTTATTCGCCGTGAAAATGCCGTTAACACGCTCGCAAGTTCTGGAAACTTCGGACAACGTCGACGCCGCGAGTGCCGGCGCCGCCCCCACCAATGTAACAATGACCCACGAGACTCTGGTGCATTTACTCCGTGAGGTCCGCTCGTCCACGCCGCAGAATGTTTCGGATTCGCACAGTATGTTTGGCGTGAGTGGAAATTTCGCCAAGTGCAGGACGCGTTATGGCGGACGCCCGGAGGAGTCACTAGAAAACTTCCTAGACGCCATCATTACGTATAAGGAATGCGTAAATATGACCGACGAGAATGCTCTCCGCGGGTTTTCAATGGTGTTGGAAGGACCTGCAGCGGTTTGGTGGCAAGGGGTGAAGAGATCAACCGGCACGTGGTCGGAGGCGCTCTCGCGAATAAAAGGTGCATTCGCCGAGCATGATCCGCCCCATCGTCTTTATCGGAAGTTATTCACGCTGGTTCAGGAGGAAGAACATACGGATTTGTTCATCGCCAAGGTACGAGCTCTGCTGGCTAAAATACCTAAAGAGGATTTGTCAGAAAAAGTGCAGCTAGATATGGCGTTCGGCCTCCTTAACCCACGCATTCGGAAACGTGTTACTAGAGAAAGTTTAAACAGTTTCGACGAATTACTTAAAAAGTGCCGTACTATAGAAGACTCGCTTAAGGAAAGCTCCAAACCACGTAGTAACACTGCTCAAGCAAAGCCGCAGACCCAGACGAGCATGCGCGCGACATCATCATCGTCGTCGCCGCAGCCGCCGCCGCCGCTCAACAGCGCCGGCGCCGCTGAGTCCGCCGAGAGTGTCGCCGTCGTTTCGAAGAGTAATAAGCAGTTTTGTGTCTATTGTAAGCGCTCAGGTCATTCGAAAAATGCGTGTTATAAGTTAAAGCGTGATAATAGTGATCGTGATAATAATACGAGCAATAGCGTTATAAAGTTAAAAAGTGAGATAAAGTGTTACGGTTGTGGTGCTCCGAACGTTATTAAGTCGAAGTGTAAAAACTGTTCGAGCCAACAAGCATTTTATTCCGTCGAAAACGCATCGCATGGCGGAGTTGTAGGTACGTTGAGGCCGTCGAGCGAGCCCCGCGGGGTGGCCCCGCGCTCGCCGCGGCGCAGCGGCCGGCAGCGGCGCCGGGCGCGCCTCGCCCGCGCGTCCCGCGCCCGCGCTCGCGTCGTTGCTACGCAACCGCTCGCGCCGCCCGACCCGTCAGTGCTCATGCCTGTACAAGGTAACCCTGCGCGTGCCGCGGGTGTTTCATGTAATTGTTTTCTTGACGATCAATGTGTTCGTAACACTAACGCTAATATGTGCTCTTGTATTTGTTTATCTTGTTGTAATGTTTACAAAAATAATTGTAATATTCGTAAAAATAATTGTAATGTTCGTAAGAATTTTGATAATGTTCGTAACACTTTTACGCGTGTATCGTGTTGTACTGATTGTGGTAGCAATAGTAAATGTAATAATTGTCGTATACATTGTAATAGTCGTATACCTTTTGACAATGTTCGTAAGAGTAATATGTGTGTGTCTAGTTTTAATGATTACGGAAATAATTGTAATAGTCGTGAGAATATCGGTAATGTTTGCGATAATGTACCTTTTCGTCGCCCTGTGTTGAATATAAGCATTCTAGGGTTTTGTGGCACCGCGCTCGTAGATTCTGCAGCTAAAAGTTGTATTGCCGGTCACACGCTCTACGCTCTCCTACTCAGGTTAGGACACCCGTTAGTGCCGTCGACACAAATTGTTAGGTTGGCGGACGGTGTTAGTAGGGAGATGAATGTACTTAGCACAGTGGTTAAGGTGACACTCCGACATAAAACTAGAGACGTAAAGTTTTTGATATTTCCGGAAGCTAATAGTAATGAAAGCTTGTTAGGTATAGATTTTCTTACCTCATTTAATCTTGTCTTCAATTTTGGTGAAAGTAGGTGGCACTTTGCCGAGAATGATAAGTGTAAATTCTCATTGCAATTTGAAGGTGTGTCACCTGTGCCTGCGTGTTCAGCTCTGGATGTGCTGCGGGATGATGAGGCGACTTCGCTTAGTGGAGAACAACGTGAGGTACTTGCCCGTCTCCTTGTCGAACACGAGGATATCTTTCAGCCAGGGGGAGACGCGACTCCTTTCGCCGAGCATATTATAGATACCGGCGATCACGCTCCTATCGCCGTCCCTCCTTATAGGTTGACTCCTGCCAAAAAGGACATTATGCGAGAAGAGCTCGATAAGATGTTGGCAGATGGCATAGTCGAGGAGTGTGAGTCCGCGTGGGGTTCCCCAGCTCTGCTTGTTCCGAAGGCAAATGGTAAGGTTCGTTTCTGTGTCGACTATAGGAAGCTCAATGCGGTAACAAAGTCCGACGTCTATCCGATGCCTTTGATAGACGAGCTTGTACAGTCAACGAAAAAGAATTGTTTTATGAGTACGCTTGATATGCGAAGTGGATTTTGGCAAGTGAGTGTACGTGAACAGGATAGGGATAAGACAGCATTTTTAACGCCATTCGGTTCGTATCGATTTAATCGCATGCCGTTCGGGCTCAAGAACGCTCCGTCTACCTTCCAGCGTCTAATTGATAGACTTCGTTCCGGTGCCAGTCTTAAGGACGTTACCCTTCTAGCATATCAAGATGATCTCCTTTTGATTTCTGAGGGCTTTGAGAAGCATATATCAGATTTGCGCGCCGTTTTTGATAGACTGCGTATGTTTAAACTGCGCGCCAATAGGGAGAAATGTGTCTTCGCACGTGAGAAGGTAAAATACCTTGGTCACGTTATCACTCAGGATGGTGTGTCTCCTGATGATGATAAGGTTCGTGCTGTTTTGGATATGGCAGCACCGTCTTCGCTTCGGCACTTAAGAACTTTTCTACAGACATGTTCATGGTTTAGAAAGTTTGTGCCTAGTTTTTCTGCTGTTGCTGAGCCGTTAACACGCTTGCTGAAGAAGAATCAGCCGTGGTCATGGGGTTCAGACCAGGCTCGTGCCTTTGAGGAGCTCAAGGTTCGTCTCTCCTCTGCACCGATTCTTATTCAGGCAGATTATAGCAAGCCGTTTGTGTTAAGGACTGATGCTAGCAATTATGCCTTAGGAGCTGTGTTGTTACAGGGCGAAGGTAAAGAAGAGCGCCCTATTGAATATGCTAGCCGTCTGCTCAATGCAGCTGAAAGGAATTACAGCACCACCGAGCGTGAGGCTCTTGCTGTGGTGTGGGCCGTCGAACGTTTTAGGGGTTATATTGAAGGTCATGAGGTCATTATAGGTAGCGACCATCAGCCGTTAAAGTGGCTCCTTACCCTAAAGTCGCCTTCAGGTAGGCTCGTTCGCTGGGCTCTTAAGCTTCAGAGCTTTAATATCCAGTTTCAGTATACGCCTGGTAAAGCCAATGTTATTGCTGATACACTTAGTCGACCAACCTGTAAAGAAGAAAATAAAGATCAGTGTGGTGTCTGTTCCATCGTCGTTGACTTACCTGCTCGTAGTCCGGCTGATCTCCGTTGCGCGCAACTCGAGGATCTGGAACTCAAAAAGATTATTAGTGAATTAGAGGACACTTCTGATGCTGATTCTGTAGGTATGAAGCGTTGGTCAGAAAGAGGTTATTTTATGCAGCAAGGCGTATTGTATAGGTATAATCCGGACGTAGATAGTGAAGAGCCGCAACTGGTTGTCCCGGCTTCTCTGCGTCCTGAAATTTTAAAAGAATGTCATGATACTGACATTGCTGGTCATCACGGAGTTGATAGAACTTATGCCAAGGTCGCTAAGAGTTTTTATTTCCCAGGCATGCATAGAGCTATAACAGACTATGTGAAGAGTTGTGCTGCCTGTCAACGTTATAAGTCTTCAAACACGAAACCGTCCGGCTTGTTACAGACTCCTGTTCTCCATCAGAGAGGAGAGGTGTTAGCCGTTGACTTGTTTGGTCCACTTCCTGCGGGACAAAATGGGGAAAGGTGGATTTTGTTGGTCGAAGACACTGCGACTCGTTGGACCGAGCTTTACGCTCTGAAGGATGCTACTTCCGAGGCGTGTGCTCGTACTTTGATTGAAGAGTATTTCCTCCGTTATGGACTGCCAAGACGCATTGTTTCGGACAATGGCGTTCAGTTCGTTTCTGCTGTAATGCAGCAATGTATGTTTGTTTTAGGTATTGGTCAAGAGTTGTTACCATTATACCATCCGTCAGCTAATCCAGCTGAGCGTAAGAATAGAGACTTGAAGTTTCATTTGTCTCGTTTAGTTGAGTCTGAGCATTCATCGTGGCCTCAGCATCTTCCCGCGATAAGGTTCGCCATGAATTCGGCAGTTTGTGGTACTACTGGAGTAACCCCCGCATACCTTATGTTCGCTAGGGAACTTCGTTCGCCAGTCGAAATGCACCACGATATTAGGTCCGTGCTCAGTAAAGATAATTTTGTTCCTCAGATCACACCTTATTTGAAAAGGTTTGTGAATTCGTTTATCGCTGTCAGAGAGAGGGTCGAAGCACAACAGGATCGACGTAAGGAATGTGCCGATAAATCCAAAAGACCAGGTGAAGTCTTCGAGGTGGGTGATCAGGTACTATTAAAGTCGCATGTTCTGAGCAACGCAGCCAAGAACATTACTTCTAAGTTCGTTCCTAAGAGAGATGGTCCTTACGTTGTTGTGAAGAGAGTTAGCCCTACAGCGTATCTTATAGGTAATTTAGATTCATCTGAGGAAGTTTTAGGTAAGTTTCACATATCAGAACTAACTCGTTTTCATTCTCGGGATGTTACGCCTCCTCGTCCCGTAGTGCAGAAACGGCAGAGAGGACGCCCTCGAAAACATGTTTGTCCTGTATGTAGTGTTTCCTTTGTGCGAGTTCATGAGCGGGGACGTTCTCATGAGCTCGAGGGGGAGTGTATAGCGTGTGGCTGTATGTCGCGCAAGTAGTTTGCCGCCCTGTTAGTTACACGCGCCGCTAGAGGGCGCGTGGAAGGGGACGCGACATCGCGCAGCCGCTCACGCGGACAGTGAGCAAGAAAGAAGCGTGTGCCGCGAGTGCGCGTCGGATGCGCCTCGCTTGAGTCTCGTCATGTAGTTGAATACGCTCGCCCCATTGTTTCAACTCAGGGTTTAGTTCGTTAGTTAGTTTTGTAACATTCGTGGTTGTTGTCCAACTGTACTGTTTCGTTTGTATTTCCGTGTTTTCTTTGCAATAAACTTAAACTCAAACAGTATCCAGTGGTTTCCATTCGTTAAATAGCCTAGTTTAGTGACGCCCGTAGTGTGTAGGGCTCCGCTAGGGCTATAATTTCCAGTTTTGAATGTACACATATTCGCGCTCATTCCATTTGTTGTGCGTTTCGTTTCACTCAAAACTTTCTTAAACAAATTCAACACTTTTGATTCTATAGATATAAATAGCTTCATGAAGATTTAAGAGAATATATCTCGTATAAACTTGGAAAAAGCAATTAAGATATGTCGTTGAGGAGCGAAAACAGACGCTTATAAATAGCAAGAGATGTGCTGTTTTAAATTAATACAATTTACTTACCTTTTAATAAATAAACATGCCATAACAATATGAATACGAATAAGATAGAAATTAAACTACAGTACAAATACTATAAATTAGGAAAAAAGAAAACACAGATTAAATATGATAGTAAAGACATTTATTAATATGAAAATAATAATTATGAAAGTAGCTTGATGAGTTTTATTTAAAAGTAAAATGCGTGTTCATTTGAAAGTTGAAAGATTTCGCATTCATTTTACTTTTAAAATAAAATCCATTAGAAAAAAAAAAACATTGTATTACGATGATAATGAACTGAAAAAATAATCGCAATCACTCATGCTTAAACAAAAAAGTACGAATCAAATACATTTACGAACGACAGAAAAAGCCAAAAAACTTGCCAGCATTAGAATTACCTGAAAAATCAGTGCTAGCGTCGACATCCAGGGAACAGCTTCCTATGGAATCCACAGATTTATCCATCACTTTGACTGTCAAATCCTTCGCTACTTTAACTAAATCAGACTCTTTAACTTCAATCTCGTAAGGTCCTATACTATCAAAGTCTTCAACATTCGATTTAGGAGACACAGTTGAACTTGGCAATCTTATATCAGTTTCATCAGTATTAATAGTCAATATGGAGTCAGGTTTGAGTTCCTCAACTCCGTTCTTGTCTAAAATAAGTGTGCTTTGGCTTGTAAAAGTGCTCTGAACTGGTTCTATATATTCCACGTCTTCATCGAAGTACAAATGGTTGGTATGTCCACTAGGACCTTGAATGTTAGTCGCGTCTTTAGGGACCGCGTCAATGACTGTCTGTGTCTTATGAATATTCTTATAGTAATGGTTTTCTAATTTTTCCAACTGCCGCCTTGTATCTGACTGTTTTTTTCTTATTGAGTCTATTATAACAGGAAGGTTGAGTAAATCTGGAGTTTTTTCTCCGTTATCTCTTTTAAAAAGAGGTGAGTCATCACTTTCGAGTTCAAACCGCTTATATTTTGACGAGCAATAGTCGTCGATAGATGAAGTATCAGACTTTTTTGAATCAAAGAACGTGTCTAGAGAGAAAAACGATTTTCGTTTCTTCTTTGGTTGAGAGGCTTTGCTAAAATTTGGCGCTACAAACGGCTCATTTGCTTTGTACGATTGCACGCAAATGTTACTCGTATTGACTAAAGATTTCGGTCTTGTTTCTTTAGCCAGATTCACAGCTACACGGTTAGTTTCGACCTTCCTGGAGTCCAAGCTTAGAGTCTTACGAAATCTCTCATTGAGGTTCGCTAGAAGAAAGTGGCGCCTTTCCGTCGATTTTGGCGTAACATTGTAGCTTTGCTTGCTACCAGAAGGCTGACAATGAGGTATATGTTCAGTATACTTAAACTCAATATCGTTTTCAGAAAAGTCTTTAGGTTCCTCGTAATTTTGAGCACCAGGCTCTGGCCTTTGGAAGGAGAATGAGCCTCTAGTTGAGCTTTTCTTCCTATCGCAAATACAGCTACCTACACAGCTCAATCTCATGCATCTTTCTTCTGGCTCCAAGGAAACCTCGTGGTCATTAGGAATGTAAGTATCAGGCTTGCTTTTATGGACTAGGAGATCCTGCCTGATTTTCTCCAACCGTTCGTCTCCATGGAGACCCCTTGTGTACTTAGACTTTAGGGGTCTGAAGAACCTTATGGATCCTGACGTGTGTGGTTCAACGGACCGTCTTCTGACGAAGGATGGGGAGTCAGAGATCTTGTTGACTCCTAGGAGAAGGACTGGTGATTTCTTGTCTTCCTCGTCCGGTAGATCGCTGGAAAGAGAGAGTGCGGGTCATATTGTGTTCTGTAACTATGGCTTGAGGAGACGAATGTTCCAAAATATTATTGAAGTGGTAATAATAATGATTGGATTCTGTTTGTTTTATAATTGTACAGTATTTCTTGACTATGGACATAGAAAATATATAAAGGACGGATGAAACTGCTTGTAGCAGCTAGTTTATACTAATTAAAATAATTCCAAAATTTTGGAACATTGGTCTTGAAAAGCATAAATGGTAAAATGGTTTGTAATAGAAAAATAAAGAATAATGGTTTTGTCGCGAAGGCCAATTTGTTAATTTTTGCAAGCTTACAGACTGCCCAGTTTACTCGAGTTGATGGAGAATTATGAACAAACTTGAATTTCATATTTTTAAATAGTTTGCTGTGCTATACGTCATCCTGTCAATAGTATACTGGGCATACTGTATAAGCAAGTGAATTTTGATCAGCCAATGATAGTTATTCGTGCTGTTAGGCGATGGAAAAATTACAAAATATGTTAGTTTCCTTGGTTAGATAAAATCAAAACACAACCTTTATTAAGGCACAAAAAATCGAAAACCAAAATCTTTACTCACGTGTTTGGAAAATAATTATGAAAAAACTAGCTTTTGCCCGCAACTTCGTTCGCGTGGAATAGTGACTACCAGCAGATTTTTGATTTGACCAATAGATGGTGCTATATGTCCGGAATATTTTTTTTTTGTAATAAAAACTATCCTATGTCCTTTCTCAAGTTTCAAACTATGTCTGTACCAAATTTCACACAAATCGGTTCAGTAGTTTAGGCGTGAAGAAAAGACAGACAGACAGACAGAAAGACAGAAAGACAGACAGACAGACAGACAGACAGACAGAGTTACTTTCGCATTTATAATATTAGTTTGGATAGTTGTATCTGTTGTTAAAATAATAAAGTGGTGCCTACTGTCAATTTTAAAAGCAAGAATTCATAGTACATAAGTACATAAAAAAATTGGATAATTTTAAAAAGGGGTACTTTTAAGTCATAAAAGGTTTTTCATGAAATATTAAAAAAATACTCAGTCATTTAGTTGTAAAGGTAAAGTACGAAGTTCACGATATTTTCATGCAATCTATTAAATTTTGTAACTTATGTTGCATTACTTATTTAGCTTAAGTTATTTTTAAGTTAGGTACTGCTATTGCATTGGGTATATCCCGTAAGGATAGCAAGTAAATAAATAAATAATATGCAAAAGTACATATTTTTTTCAACTTTAATCGCAAGTCGCCATTTTGTTTTAATGTCAATTATATTTTTACCAGTAATACCAGTATAAGGCACGGAGTGGCACGCCCTGTGACTACTCCCTTTATTGGTCTCAACACGCAACTTTTTTTTAGAATTCTTTCGCAATCAAAAGCACGAAATGAAAGGGAACTAACCTTTCTTGGAAAATTGTAAGCTAAAACGCATTTTCCATTGCTACATGCTTAGATCTAAGCTATTTGGAGTGGAGGTTAGCATACAGCCGTTTTCAATATTCAATTTATCTGCCTTTTTTTCTTACCGGAGATAGGAATATGGCATTATTCGTATTGGGCTGCGTCAAAATTCTATTTCTAGTAAGAAAAAACTACAGAATAGAATATTAGGAATGGCCGTTAGATCATAGATTCGCACAAATAAATTGGCGCCAAAATGAACTGTCAAAAATGGTTCCGTCAAAATCATAGATCTATAAACAAAATAGACCAATTTCCTAAGCTTTCTAGGAAGAGAGGAAACTTTGTTGTTTTAAATATGGTGCCTCTCTCTATGTATGTTACAAATACCGTTTTAGTACATAGGTAATAAGTTAATGATTTACTTATTTCCGTCCATTATTTTAGATCTAATATGGAGTTTAACAAGATAATCATTGTCCCTATTAGAGGCGACAAGTTGTTTAGCTTGACATACATTATTATAATGTCTATGTTCAGTTTTTCTAGTTTACTTTCAAGTAGGTTAGGTTATAAAGAAATTATATAGCTACTTCGTTTACCTTTACTTAATAACGTACTGCTTATGACCAATGAGTACAAATGAAACGTTTAAGCCAAAGTTATCCAGGGTTATATTTTACAATTACAATTCTTTCAGCGTACTTTTTGACATGAGCCCATAGAATAAACATTTAAAAACCGCGTAGTTACTCAAAATCATCATAGGTACCTATGTCACTTGACATGATGACAGACTTAAGCAATTAAAATGATATTAGCATCATAGTACCATATGACCGTGACATCTTGACATTGATCATGCTCTGCTATTTTTTAAAGATCTTTAATCCACCTGAAAACCTTTGATACGGAATTGCTAAACTGCTAAGGTTAATAGTTTGGTTGTTTGCTTGAACCTACTAATCTCTGGAACTATTTATCCGATTTGAAAACATATTGGAGTATTGGACAACCTATTTATTCAGGAAGGCCATATGATATTTACCAACCAAGTGTTTGTAGTAATGCCCACGGGACAATATAAAAACCGCTGTCTTTGAATAATATCGAATTAAAATTGAATTATAGCAGCTTTTCCTAAAGACGATGTGATAATTATTGGCATTCCAAATAAATTAATATCGAGACCCTATTTTTAAGAGTTACGTTTACGAGCGAATGGGGCACTTCATTTTGTTAATTCTCTATATCGTAAGTATTGTAGCTTTTAATACTCTTTTGTTACAGTTAGCACATCTACTGCAAGTACTTATGAGAATAAGTCAATCCGTTTGATAGTCTGTAATCACCTTTTGCGTGCAATAAAGCAATTTGTGGTCTGACGGACCAACGGGACGTCTAGTGTTGTGAAATTTCTCTGTAATGATATCGATAAAATTATTATTACTGTGTTACTATTAAGTTATAGCTGTAAGTTTTCAATGTACGTAAATACAATACAATATAAATAAATTTTACTATAGATAGTAAAAATATGAAATTATAGCTATGTATATGACAGAGTGACGAGGCTTTTCATAAATCGAGATTGGTACAGGTACAGGCCATACAATCACTTTTTTAAAGTGTATAAAAGTATGGGCTGCGAATCAGACTGTAGAAAATATATCATCATCTGCTTAGCCAACACAATTGGGGAAAGTCCCAATTGTGTTGGCAGTCCCAGTCACAATGGATGCAGCTGGGTCTGTGTGATCAATGTTTTACATGGAGCGACTGTCTATCTAATAACCCGATACCCGGTAAGACTGTTGCTGTCAATCTATTACTGACATCAAACCACAACTTTTCTATCTTTCGATACATTCCACTACACGTCCCATCACTAGCACATCGAGTGATCGCGTTTAGCACGCTTCATCGACGGTACTGTTACTTGTTCCAACGCATTAGTACCGTGCCATATTGTCTGCTCGCTGACCACCGACATGGAAGGAATATTATAACATCACTGTTAGACCGTTGTACTTCAACACTAATAAAATAAAGAGGAAAGATTTTTAACCAATTTCAAATGAGAGGGCTCAGTATGACCTGTAGGTATGTTTGTGCGCGAATGTCTCATGTTCAAATGAACTGATGTGGATGCTGCTTTCAGGATGTTATTTGTTAGGCTTAAGAGAACGTTTTGGGTCATTTATTGAAATTGATTTTATGAACTTGAAAAATGGTTCAGGTTTGTAGTTTGCACCCTAAAGACTTCGAAATTACTAAGCCGATTTAAAATGCTATAAAGGAAGCTGAACTACTTTCACGTGCCTTTGGACAGTGTTTCCCACGGGACGCGAGAGAAACCGCAGGAATCAACTAGTGTCAAATAAAATATTAGATTACTGTAGTACAAAGAAACAGAATGTAATTTGATATACGTCAAAATGGATTAGGGAGTCAAATAATTTTGCTTCCGCCAGTGGTTTCATCCCTACCTTAAGGGAGTACATCCCGCACCCAGATAAAAAGCCTATGTGGTATTCTTGGCGCGGTCGGTCTGTGGACGTATGATTCTCATGTCGATTTCTTCAGTGTTTACGAACGAACACTCAGCGACGAGCGACTCAGCTACATCCTTAGACTAAAAGTCGATCTCAACATAGTTGGGGAAAGACTAGGCAGATATTAGAAGACTATAGATAAATCTTTTAGAGAGAAAGAAGTGTGATATTATTATATAATTAATTGCTATATAATATAATCTAATATAAAACGACTGTCAATTTCATCCGGTACATTGACATTACGATTCCATACCCATTTGGAACTGTGCGTGATAATATGCAGCGGACTAAAGAGGATCGATATTATATTTGTATTGTTTATGGTATAGCTAGTTTACTGTTAACTTATAGGAATTCACTTGGCTCTACATACATAGTTGAAAAGTAGTAAAGTAGTTTGTAAAGGTCAAAATTGGGTCCAATCGCAATATTAAAATAAAAAATTCTAGAGTGAACCTTTTTACTCAAGTTTTTGCAATAAAACTAATAAAGTAAGGAGAGGAACCATGATGGTAAGTGTATCTATGGTAATAAATATGCATTGCATTTCGTAATTATTGGCAAAAATATCATAAAATGAAAAAAAAAACCTGCCATTTTTGTCTGTCGGTTGCATGCTTTCTATGTGATATCTATTTATCTAAAAAATATATATCACATAGAATATACATATTTACAAGCCACAATCTAATTACAAAACCTAGGCACTTATAAAGATGGCAGAATATTAAATCATTTGAAATTATAATTTTAATTACGACGATAAGGATCATTAATTACGATTAAAACGAATCTAATTATCGAGTGTCGATAAAAAATGTCACATCACTTTCACTATAATACGCGCGACAAAAAAATCTATAATTTAATTAAGTATACTCTGACTTTCTACGAAGTTTTAATATTAGGCTCGCTTTCAGTCTACTAAGAAGAGTCTGAGTTCTAGTATCTATACTAATATTATAAAGCTGAAGAGTTTGTTTGTTTGTTTGAACGCGCTAATCTCAGGGACTACGGGTCCGATTTGAAAAATTCTTCAGTATTAGATAGCCCATTTATCGAGGAAGGCTATAGGCTACTTTTTATCCGGGTTCGTGCAGAGGTTTCCACGGGATGCGGGTGAAACCGCTGGCAGAAGCTAGTTTTACATAAGCTACTCATTAACAGTGTATTTAATACTTATACAATTACCTAATTATCCTCCACAAGCCAGTCATGGGGAAACAGATTTTCTGGTACCTACAAATAAACTTCAAAAATTAAAGCTCTATTTCATAACAATAGCTAAACAATTAAGGCTAACTCAATCATTTTTTAAAATATTTTAAATGAGTAGGCATATACAGTCATGGACACATAATTAAAGACACCCCCCGACTCGAAGTGAAATAAATAGTTATGGTACTGACATGAGCTTAAGCACGGCATAAACTGTAAGGTAATAATTATTAAAACAAACATTACATTGTGTTCTTTAAATTAAGGACAAAAAATATTTTCTTTCTTTAATACTTTAGATACAAAGCTCTGTGGGAAATGAACACTAACTTTTGTAGCTGATACTTGGCTGGTCAGCTAATTAAAGACAGTTAAAGCCCAGTTAAGAAAAAAAAAAACGAAAGATACAAATAGTTGCCATGCTTTTTTTTAGAAGTGAGTAAAATACTTATGAAAACTCGAATTAGGTAATAATTTAGGTTTATTTCGTTAAAAATTTTCATTTTAGTCCTATCTATAAGACTAGAACAAAAATTCTGGTAAGTAAAATGTTTTAGGCTTTTTAATATTATATTTTGACATACGGATTTATTCATACCACTTGATCTGTAGTAAGTACATGGTAATAAATTTATTATTAAAGATTTCTTATCAATGGCACTAAAAAGGCATGGTTTGAGAACAACTCAAAACCGACCCCAAGGAAAACTTGTCCGCAAACAGACTTTAAGGCAAATAGTGAACCATTTACATGATTCGGTACTGGTTTTTTTGGGAGTCATCTGATGCTAAAAGGACGACAATTGTGTCTGCAGAACTTTTAGACTACAACCGGGTCGGGAAAAGCTGTAAGGCATGGGTATCGGAAGATGTTACTTTTGGAAAAGCACCGCGTGTCCATACTGTAGTTGGCTATTTCTATCAAATGTGAAAGGTGCAGTTAACAAGTGTTCAAAAATGTATTTTTTTTTTCTCATTAAACAAAGGGATACGAATAATTCTAAAATAATGTATCGAAATTAGTCGCCTCCAAAACATGAGATGGAACCAAAATACACTAAGAAAGTTCTCAAACATAGGAGGCGAAAAAGTAATAGTGTGGGGCTTCTCCCACTACTTGGTGTAGTGATCTTTTAGAAAGATATTATTAAGAATAGGCGAATTCAAGTACTATAATATTTTAGAAATAGCATTTTGTTATATGCTAAGCATAATTTACCGGTCCTTAGCACTTTCCAAATTAGAAAAGTTCTGAAAAACACTGTAAGAGTAGTAAAAAGGACTCTTTGATCGAGCAACTTATGACGGTTTTGGTTTGGCCCATCGCAAATTTAATAGAAAAAAAAACTGGTGATCGGCCAGAAAACACAATGGCGATAAGTCATACATGAAACATTGATCAATTTTACACAGATTTTTATGAAGCATGGAAGAAAATTCCCGTAGCGACTTAAAACAAAACTGACCGCTTGCACGCTTAGGGATGTCGTGCTGTCATTGAGGTAAAAGGAAATAAACCAAATATTAGTACTCATTAGTATGCTTAGTTACAGTGTAGGGAATGTTGTTATAGAAAAGTACCATCAATAATATTAATAATTTGCATTTCTTCCTCTGAGCAAATGGAGTGTCTTTAATTATATAGCCAGGCCACGTTATGGTTCATACCGCTCGAGATTCGGATAAAGCGAAAAAAAACTTGTCGCGAAGGATCACTGAAGATAGTCTTTAGTTTTAATATTTCACAATGCCCTCTTAAATATTTTAAAATAGAAAATAAAGTTCCAGTAGCAATCAGAAAAAAGAAATACAGATGAATGTGAATGGTGTGAATGGTGTCTTTAATTATGTGTCCATGACTGTATGTATAAAAGCTCTTTCGAAACCTCAAGCTAGTTGCACGGTTCCAAGAGATGGGGCTCATGGAGAAGAACCGACAAGAAACTCCATAGACAATCTTTATATAGAAAAGCTCACAATAGTTTTGTTACAGCGCAAGTTATCTGAGAACGTTATACAATGCTAGTGAAGATAATATGATGTATTAATTATTAATTAAATAAGTGAAACTGAAAATAGCGAAATAATTTATGTGCCTATGTGCCTTTTAAAAATTATTTATCCATATTTAGTAGAAGTTATATGCAGTGAAGTGAAGAAAAAATACGAAAACCACATTATTTCAAATTCACCGCTCGCGCAACAGGAAGTGATTAAAACAAAACGGTTATGCAATCGACCGATATCTATCGATTCCTTATTGCATACGATCATAGATCGATTAGAACAATTGACCGTTACATTTGAGACTTTATTGCATACTTTCTAGTTCTTTAATGAAAGTTTAACACGATTTTGTTTTAAAAAGAAATCAGAGTTTGCTTATTTATGCATCATGTTGGGAAAAGTTGCATTGAAATTCAGAAGAAAATACATGGTCGGTCAAGTTGTGTAGCTTGGACTTAGCTAGGCCTGGCGCCTTGTTGTTCCTTCAAACTCAAAGAACAAAGAACGTTGCACAAAATTGCGACACTCATTGCAAAACAAATGCATCGAAAAAAAACCCTAACTGTTTTTTTAACGACATCAAAAATCGTCAAATGACCCCTCCCGCTGTGGGTTAGCAGAGGTGAGGGAGTGACTAAAAACCGTCGAGTTCCTTCGTAGGCCCTTTATGTACCAGGGCCCGGTAACTTTTTCGACCAATCCCGCAGCCCCAACAGACCTTGGCCCTGCTGGGCCCCGCTGAAAACACCCTAACTAAAGTAAGTTTGCAATTTCCATTTTCGCCCGAGACATAAACTTACGAGACAAAAACTGCTACATATAATATTTAAAACAACCTGATGCTCTTCTATAATAAAACCGGATTATAGGCAAACTCTATTCATTTTCTACATCTATGGTAAACTATCACACTCAAGTTTGACAGTTCGTTCAGCTATGGTCTATGAAAGAGAACGTCAATCAATTTCACACAAATAATTTTACATTAACCATTTTTTTCTTCTTTTTCTTTCTGCGAGAGTGGGACTTTTAATAAATAATTTGATAAATACCGATAATTACGTAGCCATATTATATTCTTCTTCAATCTGTGAAAGCGAGTTCAAGCAATTATTTAAGCTTATTGTTTTATTTTGTTCTCATTGTTTGTCTTTTCTTGTTCACGTTATTCAAACATGGAATTAATTGTGTTTATGGGCATGTACTTATTAATGTATGTCCAAGAACATTATTTAGAAGCCGTGTAGTTTTCATTTAATTTAAATACAATAGTTTAGGATTTGTTTTAGCGGATTAATAATAATATGGCTTCGGCCCCACGTTCGCCTCCCAAAAATCCGGGACTCTGTAGTCCCGAGGTCAGAAAGAGACATACATTTATAATAATAATAATAAGCCCCGCAGGGCATCTGAGGCGGATGACGGGGAGTAGCGACCCCGCGGGGCTATATATCCGAGTGCTCCAGGGAGAGTATACTGTCCCCCATCTCCGGCTTGCCGGAGTGAAGCATGACGGGGGATAGGTCTCCCGCCTCTTGGCTTGCCTTCACCGGCCGGTCAGAGTGGAGTCGCTAGAGCAATGCTCGGAGGGTAGGTGCCTCGTGGTAAGTGGCGAGTGGGCCGGTGATGCTGGACCCACAGGGAGCGCGTGATCTGCGTTTAAAGTCCACCGAGGTATCCTCACCCTTCTCAGCCGCTCATGTACCTGTTGCCCTCTTGTTGCTTTTCAGTGACTGATTCCCGGGGGCCCAGTAAGTGAGTTGGCGAGTCTCCACCTGCCATTTTTACGTGTGCAAACATTGTTATCGGCAGGTGCCATAGTTCCCATAGTTATCCCAATTCCCAGTCCATTAGCATCCCATCCCAATAGCCCTAGTAGTTTTATTCCATATTTAGCAATAGTTTAGCACAGAACCGGGGATTGTCCTTGGGTACATTTCTATAGTGTATACAGGGATAATCGTCGGTTTTTGTGTCGCCATTTCATTAAAGTTGTCTCAAAAGGGCTTCAGCGTGTTGGCTTCGGCCCCACGTTCGCCTTCCAAAAATCCGGGACTCTGTAGTCCCGTGGTCGGAAAGAGACATACAAGATAATAATAATTTCATTTATTTGCATAAAATGTGGTACAGGAGTTGGTACAAAATTTAATTAAAGTGCTAGACACATTCCGCAGTTATAAAACAGCATGCAAATATAGAGAGAGAAAAAAGAAAAACACAGACTAAACCTATCAGTTGTAACACTCACACAAAAGAAACACAATACTTAAAATATGATAAGAAGTAGTTACAATGCATTTCTAAAATGATAGGATTGAGTCGAAAACTTTCTTAAAAACTCCTCTACAGAATAGAAGCTCTCTTCTATCAGCCACGTTCGTAGAGACCTACAGAATTTCTCATATGGCAATTCGATTATCTTCTGAGGCAAAGAGTTAAAGATAAGCGGCGCCATGTACACGCAACTTCGTCTGCACATTTCCAGCCGTGGAATTGGCATTTTTAAATAAGAATGAGTGACTTTTCGCTTGTTTGTATTATTTTTACGTTCAAACAATTCAATATTGGATTTAACGAATTTGGCCACTTCATAAATGTACATGCTAGGGACAGTTAATATTTTTTCTTGTTTGAAAATGGGCCTGCAAGAGTCTGACCATTTAGAATTAAAGATAGCGCGAATACATTTCTTCTGTGCAATAAAAACACGCATAAGATCTGCTGTATACCCCCAAGATTAAGTTATACATCATCGCAAAAATACCTATTATACGAGTTTAATCCTTCAGCTTTATAATATTTTTAGTTTCTATTGTATTAGCGTTGATGTCAAAGTACCTACAATTACGACAGAATTAATGGCCGTAAATAAATACAATTTCAACGCTAGAGAAAAAAAACAATTACAACGTCTAATCACCTAATTTAAAACCCGTCTTAGTTTCCGTAAAACAATGTAAGTTTTACGACTTAAGGTCGATAACCCCATTGTTAAGTTATTTCGTGATTACATAGTACGTAGAAACAGATATAACAAGTTTATGAGTAGACTGAGTAAATAATGTAGTAAGGTGCCCATGTAAAAAATACATAAATACTTATTAAGTAAATAAACTACCACTTTAAATAGTGATTCATTTACTCATGTCATTGGTGTCCAAAATACACCTAGAAAATAACACTTATGTAAGAAAAATCCTTAGAAAATCATAGCTTATTTAGGCCGTATCCCTACTAATATTATAAATGCGACAGTAACTCTGTCTATCTGTCTGTCTGTTACGCTTTCACGTCTAAACCACTGAACTGATTTTAATACAATTTGGTACAGAGATAGAGTTGACCTTGAGAAAGAACATAGGATAGTTTTTATCCCGGACTTTTAAAGAATTCTCTTGGAAACGCGAAATAACCGAACTCTATGCGGGCGAAGCCGCGGGCGGAAGCTAGTTAGGTATAGAGCTAATCGCGCACAAACAAATATACAAACACAGACGTCAAACAGAGAATCTCTTTTTTTTTTGTTGAAGTCGGTAAAAGAGTACCTATTGTTTGCAAACGATATCTCTGTACATTATTTACTCAAGTTCCGAAAGGTGAATGACTTCAAAATAATAGTGGTTATGTCTTTTTTGCGGTCTCAAATTATGAAACGGTACACCAACATTTAATTTTACGAATGGAACAAGATTTCAGATGGGAAAATTCTAGATTCTAGATATGATTTTGACAGGAGCGCATCTTTTGTTTGGTTTACCTAATGGTGACAAAATATAAAGCTATATCCTCTATCTATGATATAAAGTGACTGTCTTCTTTCTTTGGTTTTAGTCACGTACCCTGGGAGCTACAATCTCTACAAATCGGTCCTCTCCTGATCTCTCTCCGGTGGTGTCGGATTGCCGTCCCATCGGGCTATGAGAGTGATGGAATAGTGAGTGCACCTGTGTCCAAGCAAATGCTTGTGCACTATAATATGTCCTGCGCAGTTGGCTGATCTTCTTACATGAGAACAGCTGCCGTAGCCGATTATCGGCTAGGAGGACATCATATTTTGCTCCCCAGAGATGGGAATTGGACATATCCCTGTGGCAAAACTCTATCTCTAGATAGGAAATCAACAGATAGATAGCATATAGGTAACGGCCATAAGACAATCACTTAATAACAGTAGGTACCCTTTTTTATTTAAAAAACTCCTAATTCGAAGTCAATTGGCCTAATCGTTTCACAATTGGCCTCTTTATTAAATTAACACCATTCACGTCGAAAGTACCAAATTGTAGGTCAACGCGGACATATTTGTGTGTGTGTGTGTGTGCGATAATCTTCGGAATTGCCTGCTGTTATGGGTTTCCGTAAATTGAATAGATAAAGGAATTAATGGCCCTGCCTTGTAAGGTTTCTTTTGATTAGAATATTGGTATCTTTTTAACACGCTTTTGTTAGGTCGACCTGTATGTATGTAACTATGTAATGGAATCTATGGTAACTAATTTAACCATCTTCCAAGGATCGTAGCGTCATGAAAATTGGCAGCTGTATGTAGTTCTGATGACAATAAAATAATATGGTACTGTCGACCTAATCTCATGATGGAACCGGAAGATAGGATCTGGAACTTCATGATGGAACATCGTTTTACTCAGTAATTATATCCAAGATAAACCTACTTAAAAAGTATCTACCTATTTGTACCTTAGTTCTAAAAGTATCATTGTACTTGAATTAAGTAAATCAGAACACTTGAGAGGTTTATTTTTGCTTTAGAATCATCGTCCTTCAAGCCTTTTTCCCGATTATGTTGGGGTCGGCTTCCAGTCTAACCGGATGTAGCTGAGTACCAGTGCTTTACAAGAAGCGACTGCCCTGCCTAATCTTATCAACCCAGTTACCGGGGCAACCCCAATACCCCTAGGTTAGACTGGTGTCAGACTTACTGGCTTGACATCCTGACATCCATCTTGGCTGAACAGACAGAGCCGGGACCTACAGTTTAACGTGCCATCCGAAACACAGATTTATAGTAAGTAGGAAAATCTGCAGCGTACCTACTTGCTATTAATTTCTATCGTAAAAAGTACATAATTCCATTCAAAACACAGTTATCAGAGTCAGACATTGAATGTAGACTGAATTACAGATTTTATATCAGTTACAGTTATTTTTATAGACTGAGATGGCGGTTAAGTACTGGATTTAATGTCCCGGAAAGTGTAGTAGGAATTCGAATTGTAGACATCAGAAAAAGGTTTTATGTAAAAATAACAAAATTATACAGAATTTTCTAGCGATAACAACCTAAGATACCAATGAGTTGCATCCCCGCGATACCATCTGCGTCCAAATTTTTTCTTTCTTCTTTCGAAAAAGAAATGTTACTGAAACAGTGTAACTTTACAACAGTGAAAGGATTTCTTCAAATCGGTTTAGTAGTTTCGCTGCTTTTAGGGTACAAGCAAACAAAGAAAATGTTTGCTCCTCAACATATTAGTACCTACCTATACAATATTTTTTTTACATTAAACCCAGTTTTTAACAGTAATGAAAACTAAAAGTTAAGGAAATACAAGCATGACAAGGTAGTAACATAAAACGAGAAATAAACGTCATATAGGTAAGTAACGTATAATGTTGCTTTCTACTTTCATTCGCTCTTCCTAAAGGTGCGGGTCTTGCCAGCTAAGTTTACAACTGTTCTTAGTATAGGTTCGAAACCTTAAAGTATTTTGACTTAAATTACACAAGTACGACAAAATAAGTATATACCTTTTTTATGTGACATCGTCAAATGACTAATAACGCTGTGGGTGCAGCGTGAAGGAGTGTCAGACTCTTACTGACTAAAACCCACCATGTTTCTCCTTAAACCCTTTATGTACCTACCAAGTTTAAAAATTGAATTCCTATTACATTTTCCTAGACATTAATTCCAGTACTTAACCGCCATCTCAGTCAATCAGTAGTTCCCAAGGGACGCAGATGAAACCGATCGAAAATAGCCAGTATCAGACTAAATTAATTAGTGAATAAGACATAGCGATACCTATCTACCCGGTCTAGCAGCCTTTCGGTGAAAAAAAACGTGTTCTTTGTTATTATAATTACAAAACAAAACACAGCTAATTTCAAAGAAAAATTAAACAAATATGAGAACGAAACGTATTTTGCTCAATTCTAGGCTACCTAATTACTTTTGCAAATACTAACCACTAACATTCAAACCAGATTTAAACTCTAACATTCTAAAAATAAGAGCTAAATTCGTTTGTTTTAAAAACCTGTCTAAGATGTTAGCTGAATATAGAAAGAGTATTTCTAACAGGTTGTGATGTAAGTTCCATTGTGTCAAGTTACGAAAATTACGACAGTTCTGTTGAGTAAATGAAAGAAACAATGACCGCTATTGAATAAGCTGATGTTGAGGATAAATAACAATATGGCGTCCAGACTGATTGTCGGCCATGACAGTTGTTCCGTCAAAGGAGATTTGTCAGCTGTGCAGGACATATTATAGTGCACAAGCATTTGCTTGGACACAGGTGCACTCACTATTCCTTCACTCTCATAGCGCGATGGGACGGCAATCCGACACGACCGGAGAGAGATTAGGCTCAGGACCGACTTTAACGTGCTCTCCGATACACGGGTGTGTAACTTCCAGAGTTCGGGTAACTTTGTGAGTTTACAGACAAACTGTCTTTTCTCAGGCCCTCTAGTAGAAATTTCATGATGCTAGATTTTGAGTTAGACTCAAGATAATTGAGACAAGACTAGATAGATGGTAAGATTAAAGTCTTACTTTTACTTGCTTGGATTTCTGTAACCGATCTATCCACAGTTTGCGATTAGAGATTGACATTTCATAAAATTATAATCGCAAAACAATTAAAATCCGTACCTAGGTTAACCAACATCGTGGGTTAAAAACAACAAAAGAGAAGGCAAAGGCAATTTTTTGCGAATATTAAATAATAACCTGAGAACCACAATCCAGGCAATTTAAATTGACAAAAAAGGCAACTCGAATCAGTCAAAAGATTGATATCAAGCCGCGTTGAACGAATTAGGACTGGCCGTATATTAAATAATACAAAACAAGTTCTTTATTATTTAAGAAACTGGATTTACACAAGTAAGAACTTACTACTCAAAAGTTTCATTGTTTAATTACTTGCTTTTTTTTAAACAGGTGCAAAATCTTATAACAAATTAATCAAAACTTTTAGGGATTTCAGAAAATTATGACACTGGCTTGCTTGTGCTTAAAATGCTTGCCAAATGGTAAAATGTGGCTTAAGCTTTATTATATTTAAGACATATGTATTGCAAAACAACATTTTATTATATTAACAAAAAACCTGCAGCTCACTTGATAAGACATAAATAGATCTAGGTTAGTTTCATCTAGGTTTATCTCATAAACACAATTAATAAAGGTTTATCTAAAATAGAAAACACAAAGGAGATTATATTATAAAGACAAGAACCCCGGAGTTTGCTTGGTGATTGATACACCCGTGCACCAGAGAGCACGTTAATGTCGGTCCTGCGCCTGATCTCTCTCCGGTCGTGTCGGATTGCCGTCCCATCGGGCTATGAGAGTGAAGGAATAGTGAGTGCACCTGTGTCTGCGCAAATGCTTGTGCAGTATAATATGTCCTGCGCAACTGATCTCTTTATTGTGAGATCAGCCTCCGTGGCCGTCAATGGGCTAAGACGTCATCCATTATTGTTATTTTATTTAGAAAAAAAAAATGGTTCATAAATCTTATTCTTATTCTAATATAAATCTTATTATGTATCTTTATTTTTTGTAGTAAGTACCTATTTACGATATATACTACGTTTTTTGTAAATATTAGAGAATTGTCTAGGCATACAGTCTTTATCATGACTCAAACTTATGTCATATTATTAGATCTACCATTATAAACAAAATAAAATCGATCTTAGACTAAGTCAAAACAAAGTTTGTTGAATTATATTTGAGAACCTTTTCAATGCATACAGTTATTATTAAAACAAAATACGATCGCATCCATTTCGTCACTTCATTTAAAGTAAGAAGGTTTCGGTCATGATTCAGTTTCTTATATAAAATCCTATAATTTACCTGTTATAGTAATGAATAAATTAGCTGAAAGAATGCATTTTTCACTCTTCTATCTACATACTTTTGAATCTTGACGAGTCAAAATAACGTTGTTTGAAAATCCATTTGTTTATTTAAGGTAAAATCATCAGATATGTATCATTTAACCGTGAAGTCTTTTAGGAGATTTTAACTAATTATTATACTTATAACATGCACTGGAAATAAAATGTAAAAATAGGAGCACTTTTTAAAATTGCTGCAAATATTGCATTGGACATACAAACCTTCGATGATGATATGGTAATTTGAAATGGGTAATAACTTAACACCTTTTGTACTCAGTACTATCAATCGTTCATTTACGAATGTAAAACATTTTAGCGTAAAAATATTTACTTTAAAGATTCTTACACAAAACGATTATGGAAACAATTAAAATAACATTCATGACCTTAAAAATAAATCTTTACAACCTTGAACGGTATAAAAGTAAGAAATTTCACTAAGTCGACCGAAGCCTATGATTCATCAATACCATAAACACTCTAATTGCAACCTTAATGACTAGAAAACAGAGATCAATCCACTCTGCAACATCATTCACAAAGTTTTTTGACTTACAGACGGGATTATAAAAAACTCCAAACATAATCTAGTACTTACACATTTCATTCATTTTGTGTGACAATCAAACCATTTCTTACACTCGGTTCCCACTCGAAAAACACTTAAGACCCGTGGGAATCTAATTTCACTTAAGAAAGTGTATCAAAGAGATATTATTTCACACGCAAACGTTACAAAAACAAAACACTCGCACTTGTACTAAAAAAAACTAATACAGGTCCTGGTTTAAGTCCTTGGGGAAGTCTCAACAATTTCTCTTCGAATTTACAAGTTCGTTGCGTTTGCGCAGCGTCCGTTTGCCGTGGGCGGTACGACCGTATGACGCTTATTCGAAATTGACGTATCAAGGAACAGTCGACCTGTTAAGCAAGGCGGTAACAACGTGGTGTAACGTATCCAACGCTTGCGTTGAATCGAGAGTCAATTTTTCTTACAAAGTAAAGCAGAGATGGTTGGTTTGTAATTGAATGTCGTCGGGTGATGGTACAATTAGGTGTTAACTAGTAAAGGATGGAAGAGGGGGATTGTAGAACGGTATTATGTTTATGTTTCATCGGCTGTATGGCACGTGCCCTCGTATATGTCTCGAAGCAGATGTTACGATCTCCCTACTTTAGTATGGGAATTCTGGACTTGTTTTTAAAGTGTTAATTTTAGTACTTGTTCAGTTTTGTTTTGGATCGTTTCTTTGTTTGGACTTCACGAGTAGTTAGGAGCTACTTTTTTACTTTTAAATGTCGAATATTTTGGGAGTATTATTTACTCTTTTGTTTAAGATATTAAGGCTCCAGATAGATACTTACACCGATCAGTTTATAAAAATCTAAGAAAACTTTCACTATTTATTTATTAGGGTGCATCTAAAATAAATTGTTGCCAATTTTCGTCTCGTTTATCTACACTAACATTATAAAGCTGAAGAGTTTGTTTGTTTGTTTGAACGCGCTAATCTCCGAAACTACTGGTCCGATTCGAAAAATTCTTTCAGTGTTAGATAGCCCATTTATCGAGGAAGGCTATAGGCTACTTTTTATCCGGGTTCGTACAGAGGTTCCCACGGAATGCGTGTGAAACAGCTGGCAGAAGCTAGTTTTATATATTTAAACCTTATTACGTTAGGTCCTGTGGCCGATACATCTAGTAGTAGTACAATATCAATTACAGCCACTGAGGAATCTAGATCAGACATATGCAGCATATATATAAACGTATTTACATAGTAAGTGTATTCATTAAGTAAATCTAAGCAAACTAATACATATTAACGAGCTATGTCTGCGATGTTAACTGTTTCTCACAGTTTTATACAAGTCTGAAGTAATAAATACATACATCTTCTTTCTCTGATTTTGATGTATTTGAACTTTTTAATATAAAAAAATCTTTCACTAAGACGCATACTTTTACACTTTTCAACAACTTAACGGTGATATATAAATAAAATTATTTCTATCTTACCTATTTCTATATTGCAATTTTTTTTTTGACTAGCTTCTACGAGAGGTTTCACCCACGTTTTGTGTGGGAACAATTCTGTACACCCGGTTAAAAAGTAGCCCATAGCTCCTCTTTAAATGGGTAATTTAACACTGAATGATTTAACAAATTCGGACTTGACAATTCCTACATTAACAACAACCGAAAAATCCAAACACCCGAACTGTGAACCTCCTTCTTTTTGGGGAGTCGGTGAAACACAAACAAACTATTCAACTTAACAATATACTTAAATTGTATAAAGAAGAAGATACTCTGTGAGGAGGGATATAGCCACAGGTTCCCACAAGACGCGAGTGAAACCATGAGAATCAGCCTATATTATGGTCTCAGACATACGAGTATAAGAAACCTACTACGCATTTATAAATAATACGAGATCGTAATGCAACAATGACTTGTAAGCATTGGATTTAATGAAACTATCATTAGTACAGGAAACCGTTAGTTTACTTGATAATTTGATATTAATGAATGGTGTTAGTGCAATTGGTTTTGTAGCTATATTTATGTTGTTATCACCATTTATATCCATTCAAGTTATATGGGGATCAGCAGACCATATCTTCTTCTATATAGGTACACCTTTATCTGACGTTATCTCATAAGTAATATTCTTTCCAGCCATATCGTCTTTCGCATAATCCATCCATCGTTACTTTGGTCGTCTGCTTCTTCTATTTAATGATTCCTCAATCACAGGATCTTTATTTTTGTTACCTCTCCATCTGCCTAGCATTTTCCTAATTATGTTGGGGTCGGCTTCCAGTCTAATTGGACCTCCGAGAACCAGAGTGCCACATGGAGCGACTGCCTATCTGACCTTCACAACACAGTTAACCGAGCAACTTCATACTCTCTTGATAGGACTGAACTTTCTGGCTTCTTACTGCCCGTAACGACTGCCAAAGATGTTCAAATGACAGCCAGGACACACCAATTTAGTGTGCCTTCCGAAACACGAAGATGCTATCACACAAACACTGGCTATTATAGCTTATTGCGGAAGAAAAAACTACTGCTAAGGAATGCGTCATATCCTGCTTAAAAAGGGCCAATTAGTTTTATAGGTCATCATGGTTCATCATAACTGCTACTTCAATTATCAATAAGTCTGTTTCGCAATTAGGTACTATTTGTTTTCAGCAGTAAGTTTTCTATTACTAGAAATATTTTCAAAATCGCTTGTAGCGGTTTGTCGCTGTAGCTAGCTGTTTCACACGGTTTCACCCGCATCCTGTTTTTGGATCACGAAGTCTGTGGCTTTGTTGTGTTGCAAAATTTTCAAATTGGGTTTAGGACATCCGAAGTTATATTTACCTTTTTTCTATACTGCAAATAACAGTTTGTTCGATCTCAGTGGCGTGCACTTGGAGAGGCCTATGTCCAGCAGTGGACTGCGATAGGCTGATGATGATGATGATGATGAAATAACAGTTTTCCGAAATCAAGCTTCGGTATATGTACAAAAGGAGGAAATATTTAACATGAAGGTTATTTTAAACAGTAACTATTTGAATTGTTATTATTCTCCGTGATCTAATGCTGCGTAACGATATCAGATCGATCCTTCTAATTAACAATGACGAAATGGGGTTGTACAAAATCTGTTTATTTTATACAGTTTGAAACTACAAAAGCGTATCAAAAATTAGTCCTCACCGCTGTCACACTTCAGAATTTTCAATCTCGAACTATTCTTACTCTCGCAGTATTATGGGAACTTCTAGCCTATATGTTGCACTGATATATCAGCTATACCATATCAAAGTATCATCAAATTCCATCCAGCGGCTTTTAAGTTACAGAGGAACAACCATTCATATGTACAATACCATCGCGATTATAATATTAATAGTAGAATTATTATAATAGTAGGATTCAGTTGATAAGGTCGGTTAAGGCTTAAAATTTGTCGATATTAATTGACTCAAATACCTCTTTTTTCATGGGAAACCATCAACAGACCGCTTCCGTTGTGGGTGCAGCGTGAGAGAGAGTCAGACTCTTACTGACCAAAACCCATCATGTTCCTTCTGAAGCTCTTCATGTACCAGGGCCGCGGTAAGTCTTTCGAATAACATATTGCCAGCCCTAATAACGAAATAACAAAACTGCATTGATGACAATAGTCGATTATTTGCCTTATGTCATACTATTGTCTCAGAGCCGGCGCGGACGCAATTCATTGATTTGAATATTGTCTGCGTAATGCCAGACTGTAGGCTTGTTCACTATAATTATATTGTTTATGATTATTTGTTGGTATTTAGAAGAGTAACCTCAAAATACTCAAACGTTACTTTAGGAGAACCCGCAGATATCAGACTAAACAGTCGGCCGATAGTTGATCCGAAGGTTGCCAATTTTGTTTTTTAAAGAATCTTGATTCCAATCAAAGTTTTTAATCGGTTTGATAACGGTTGCCTGATCTTTGTCATGCGTCTCTTACCATTTATCTTCATACTAATTTATGAGCCCAAATAAACTATCGGCAGACTAACAGTTTGCTGTGTGAGGGAACTCTACGTAATAAGTTCTTAAATATATTTCAATGGCATAGATGTACGTAATTGCGATAGAGATTGAATAACGTTTGAGCATAATCTATTTAACGGATGTTTCAGTATTCAACTATACTCTCATAAAGTTCGGTACTTATTTCCATCTTATAACAGGCAAGAACATAAAATACAATATTTCTGCACATAAGTGCAAAATGACATTTCAATTCAAAATAACAGTTGCCAATCAGAAAATCGTCACACCGTCACAGCTAGGCCTAGGTTATCAACCCATAACCATCACGACCTACAATTTCCAGCTTATTTAGACCTTAACGTACAAAGTACTAGATAGCTCATATATTATTATTTTCGCTTCCTAGGTTAAAAACTTAGAAATGTAACGGTCGACTAAACGGAACTAAGCGGTCGGAAAATTGCATTTGATTAATGCGCTGTTCGCGTTTGTGAATCGTTGATAAGTTTGTTATAGAAAAACTTGGGTTGCGTGGTCGAAATAGAGCGTTATAAATGCATCAATCATAATGATAATTAAAAAATATGTATATTACATAGGCAGGTAAGTTCTGTTCAAATAATTAAGCCATCTAAACATTATCCGTGTTACCACAAAAACTTTTAAACGTCAGTTTAAGACTTGTCTTAAAAAATGACAAATTATGACGTTGATGGTTCATTTTGCAGCCACAATTTTTTTAGACAAGTGTAAAACAGACGTTTAAGTTTTTGTAGTAAGGCCAAATATGTATATAGATATTACGAACTTTAGTATTTTACTTTTGGAATTAGACAGACCTACCTCTATATTTTTTGCCAGGGGATAAATCCTCATGGACTATCCTTCATCTAAGGCCGTTTGTTTGTACCCTAAAAGTTGCGAAAGTACCTAATGACCCGATTTGAGAAATTCTTTCACTATTGGAAAGCTACACTCTTCCCGAGTAACATAGGCTATATTTTATCCCGGTACGGGCAGCAGTTCCCACGGGACGCAGGGTAAACCGCGGTAAAACGTCTAGCAACGAATACTTCTCAATTCATGCATACGTTTAAACATCTTCATTCAGTATTCAAGTTTTAATGAAAGCAATCATCTCAGTTTCGCGCTAATAGAAATATTACTAAAGTCTACAAAGCTATGTGACATTTGACTCGTGAGATATGCACAATAAATTAGCACTCAGACCACAGATTAACTAACACATTCTGATGACAAAATGGCGGAATTTTGATTGACATATGTACGACATTAACTATTTTGTGTGAGTTGATAAATCTTAATTTTAGAGCCCGATCATAGTGTCAAATTATAGGTACGTAACATAATCTAGAGTTCTCCTTCTTCCTCCTGCCCTGTTCCCAATTTTATTTGAGGTCGGCGCAAATGTCATCCTCTTCCATTTTCCCCTGTCACTCGTCATACTGACACTCACTCCCTTCCTATTCATGTCATCTTTCAGGCAATTCATCCCTCGGATATCATAATCTAGATTATGGGGAATAATTTAGGATTTTCCTGGTAAAACTACCTTCATAGTAACCTATGTATGCCATCTCTAAAATTTAAAAATCGTTTCGTTCGATTCCTATAGATGTTGGTTTACAATTAAGCTTCTTTTTACCTAGTAGGTACAGGAAGAAGTCCCCACGAGACGCGGATAAGATTGCAGACAACAGTTAGTTTAATGTGCGGTTCTCTTAAACTATAACAACAGTACAACGTCCTTAAAAGTCCAAAACATGGCGTCTAAATTCGTGTAGGTAGTTTAATCTGTTGGTTTGGTTGAGCAACCCACTCGCCCACGTGGACGAGATATCAGGCATAATTGTTGGGAAGCGATTTAAAAATCCATAAGCGGATTCCTGCTATGTATAGTTATTTGTATTTATACATAGTTCTTTGCCAAATTTTGTGGCTATTTCAGGTAGGCGCGGTCGGTCCGTGGATGGGTGACCATCTTGTTATTTCGATTTCTTCGGTTGAAGGCACGATAAACTGGTGGGTCCCCGATGTCATTGGCAGTCGTTACGGGGAGCCAGAAAGTCTGACAATCAGTCTTGCCAAGGGTATTGCCTGGGTAACGGAAGTTCGCACAGGTTTTCCACTGCATTCGGCTAAGACTGGAACTGAAAGCCGACCCCAACATAGTTTGGAAAAGGCTCATTAGGCCATTGGTGTTCAACATATACACACTAAGAAAAGTTGTAAGTATTGGTTGAGTTTGGATATTGTTTCTTTGCTCATTAGGCCACCACGACTTTATATAATAGATAATATTCCCTCACTCACATAACGCGATGGGATGACACGGCAAGAGAGAGATCAGGCGCAGAACCGACATGTATATGCTCTCCTATGCCATAAATATATCTGCAGGAAAAGGATAGGTAGGATTTTTTATATAAGATGACCCCTCCAAATTGGGTGGACACTTAAGCATTTACATCAACAAAATATCGTCCACATAAACTTCAAAGTACTGCAATAACGTTTTCACATAACCTAAAATCTACTGCAAATAACGTACTTTCATACTTCCACTGCATTAGCTGCATTTAAATGCTCTTTTCGTGGCTAACTTCCAACGAGGAATCAGTTCAGGTTGAATTTATAGCAACATTTCCTAGTTGGAGCCATATTTCTGACAGTCTGACCTAATTTGAAGTTTAAAAACTGTTTTATGAGCGCAGCTTGTTGTTCAGAACTTAGTTCATTATTTGTTGCGATGAGTTCGTTTTGTTTTTATTGTACTGAATTATTTTAAAACTAGCTTCTGCTGGTAGTTCCACCGTTGTAGAGTCCAGTGGATTCTACCCGCACCCGCTTCTAAAGTACCTAACTTATATGTTATTCTGATAATAAGCTAAGTATATATCATCAAACTCCATTCGGTATTTTTGCATGAAAGAAGTATAAACAGCCATACATATACATCAAAGTTTCTCATAATAGGTATAGTATTTAGATTGAGCAAGCTTTTCAAAGGACCACACACATACGTATTTATTCATATTGTGTCGTTTAGTCATTATCTATGCTGTACTTAAAGTTTTGTGATGTAGAACCTTCATGAATAACATTATCGATTAACGCACGAAGTTTATCTTATCTGCATAATCGTACTTTTAGTCGTGGATAGATGCGGGCTGCCCAAGAACAGGATAGTTGGCGCTCATTGAGGGAGGCCTACCTATGTTCAGCAGTGCACGGCAATAGGCCGATATGAAGATGAATTACTGTTTAACTTTAACTGCTTTTATTAAGTCAACCTGTGTACCTAAAGGAATCTAACGTAACTATCATTCTCGCAGTACCAGGTAACCAGATTATCAGATTATCATATGCGTCAGATTATCCTGTTGTAGAGTTAACGACGTCAGATAGGCAGTCGCTATATGTGGCACACTGGTACACAGCTTCATCCGATTACACTAGAAACCAACCCCAACATAGTTTGGGAAAAGGTTAGGCAGATCATTTCCTGCAATTCTGCTCACGTGGCAAATTCACGTAGGTACCTGGAAAATAGCCTATACCTACCTACAGCTTTTCATACCTAGGTATCTTATAGATTTTCCCGAGATTATCGTGTTTAAACAAACTCTTCAGCTACGTAAGTAAATAATAGCTATAGATCGATATTCTATTATCTCAATAATCACTTAAAAGTTCAATGGTTTGTTGTATTTGTTATCAGACAGTTTACTGATAAGGCTACGTCTTTTCCTGTGTGTTGCAATAGTAAATATTACCAATACCTACTTACTTACAAATAATATAGAAAACGGCTTTCTTAGAAATATCGTAGTACATAGAAACTTGAACTTTAAGGTTTTTCCGTGAAAAGTATGTAGATTCATTCGTAATTGTTTTTAATTGTTAGACCGTCGATCTACAGACATACTCCATTTTAATCCTACTTAATAAATCTAAAAAATGCTTAATCTAAGAAAGTATATAAACTTTACTCCCATTTTCATCAAAATATATCGTATTCACAGTTTCGTAAGAAGACATGCAGCATGCTTTTAATATTTATTCCTCCAAATAAACATACAACAGTTAGTTAAAAACTTAAAAACACACACGTGAAAATATTATTTCAGTAAAATGTCAAAGTTTCAAAATGGACGACAAAATACCGCCAAAATTAGCTAACATGGATGCCACAGAGGTTAAAAAGAAAACACACACAGATCATTTTAATGTTTATTTATGTTATGTTAGCGTTTATTACCAGTTTCACCACTTCCGGATAAGTTATTGTTAAACTCATCTACCAGATATGTAAATCGTATGAAATATGAATTAATCTGGTAATAATTATTTCTATAGAGAAAGGGTGAAAGAGGTTGTCACACAGGATCTTTTGTCAATGATAAATTAAGTACCTTCTTATCCACCTGAAGAAGCGATTCCCCCCTTTCTTTCCACTATTCTTCTTCTTCTTCCCCATTCTTCCTTAAAATTATCATACGTCACAAACACTTTTATACACTGTCTTTTACAAAAGAGTATTTATATCATTCAAAGTTCTGAGCATAGACCACCAGTCTCACTTATCGCGACGACCGTTTCTGACCGATACAGGACTCTAATAGGCTCTTAAAATCAGAAAAACAAAATTATCCACTAAAATTAGTACTTTAATACCAAAAACAGTTAATAACATAAGCGTTTATTTACAAAAAAGGTCGGTTATTCAAACATATTTACCAATATGGCGGACGTGAATCTATGAATTAAATTGAAAGTTTAGAAGTGCGCGTTGGCCCGACTGAGCGCATACTGGCTCGTGCCGTGGACGAAATTAGACGTAAAAAAAAACTATAGATGCACATCTCGAGAAATGCAGCGTTGATTTTATTTTGGTACATGCATGTCTTAAGGAGAGATTATTACGATTCCTGTAGACAGTTGCCCTTTCAGTGACTAACGGAGAGTCCACAGTTGATATTGATATACTCGTGTATTTCAATCAAGTTAAGATGTTTTGATAATTACTAAGTATCTACCTACTTAGGTATGTTGTTTAGGAGTTTAATTATAAAGCAAGAATTTGGTTCATAATTTGATCGGACAATGAGACAATGTGAGAGTTTACTGAAAAGTATTTTTGGTCATAAGATTTTTTTCTCTTTGCGGTGTTCATGTGAAATGTGTTTTTTTGCTGAAACGGTCAAAGAATTTGTTATCATACACGAGCATACACAAGTGTGCAAATTCTTATTCAAAAGTATTCCCATTAAAAAACCTACAAAGAGTTTCACGTAAAATCTGTCCCGTAGTTTTTGAGCAAAAGATTGTCGGATTCAATTCTTGTGTCGTCGCAATCATAATACAAGTTATATAGGATTTCTAGACTTTTAAATATATACTCTACAATCTAAATAGCTATAGGTATCTATAGAATAATCTCCAAAACAAAAAACCGACTGAAATATTATTATATTTAGATTGTAAGCGAGTACCTACTGAGTCACAGAATCTATATGTGGAAAAGTCAACATTTGATGTCGAGAACTGATGATAGTTCTAATGCAAAGTGAGTTGAATTCACACAGCAAAGAGTTTATTTTATAAGACATGTTTCAAAGTCAAAGTCAAAGTCAAAGTCAAAATCGTTTATTGAAAATAGGCTAGATTCTAGCACTTTTTCACGTCAAAAATATACAGAATGACAGCACCCCCAAAACGCCCCCCTTTCACCACTTCCTAGTGTTATGGCTGGGAAGAAGAAGTGGTGAAGAACAAACTTCCCAGCAACACAGCTGTCTATTACAATTTAATTATAATAAAATTACAATTATACAATTCAATATTAGTCACAAAATATATATATATATATATATAAAAAACACTTGTTGTCCACTTCAGAGCTGCCATCTGCGTGTATCTGTGAAATAATCATTAATGTTATAATACGCCTTTTTAATCAGAATATCCTTAATTTTGATTTTAAAAGAACTGTCCGTTAGTTCTAGCAAATGAACTGGGATTCTATTATAAATGCGTATACAAAGGCCCACAAACGAACCGTGCACTTTATGCAATCGATAGTTGGATGCGGTTAATTTATGTTTATTTCTAGTATTGAAATTGTGCACGTCACTCTTTTTACTAAATAACTCTATGTTTTGCCTTACATATATTATATTGGCATAAATATATTGAGACGCCACAGTCAGAACACCAATATCCTTAAACCTTTCCCTTAGGGAGACTCTAGTACCTAGTCGGTATATAGCACGGATAGCACGCTTCTGTAACACGAAGACATTTTCTATGTCGGCAGCATTGCCCCACATAAGAATTCCGTAAGACATAACACTGTGGAAATAACTGAAGTATACTAAACGCGCCGTGGCTACATCGGTGAGAGCTCTTACCTTTCTGACAGCGTACGCAGCAGAGCTTAGTCTATTCGTGAGGCCAGTTATATGCTCACCCCATTGAATTTTGGAGTCTACAGTTATTCCTAGAAAAGTGGTAGCTTGGACCGTTTCAATTTCCTCATTGTTTAAAACTACACTGGGGCCGAGATTTTTCACGTTTGGCAAAGCAAATTTAATACATTTGGTTTTCTTCGCATTCAAAACTAAATTATTGGCTGTGAACCAGTGCGTTACTAACGACAGACACGAATTCACGTCATCAAAATCTACTCTATTCCTATCAACTTTAAAAATTAGAGACGTGTCATCAGCAAACAATACTACATCACACAATGATTTTAAATAATATGGCAAGTCATTAATGTACACAAGAAATAAAAATGGCCCCAGAATCGAGCCTTGCGGTACGCCCAAACAAACGGGTAGATTGGAAGATTTGACACCATTAACGTCAACACATTGCATTCTGCCGCTTAAATATGAGCTAATAACACTAAGTGCGCTATCTCTAATGCCATAGTACTTAAGCTTCTGGGTAAGCGTTTCATGTTGGACGCAGTCAAACGCCTTAGAAAGATCACAAAACACCCCAATTGCATTCTGCGACTTCTCCCACGCGGTATAAATGTGCTTCAGTAGAGCAACTCCGGCATCCGTTGTTGAGCGACCCTTAGTGAAACCATATTGTTCAGCATGTAAAATATTATGTAAATTGAAATGACGCAGTAGCTGATTTAAAATGATTTTTTCATAAATTTTGCTTAACGCGGGTAAAATTGAAATCGGCCTAAAGTTGCCTAGGTCATTCTTGCTCCCTGATTTAAAGAGTGGTATAACCTTACTGTATTTCATAAGTTCGGGAAAGGTACCTGAGTCAATACACTCATTAAATATACTAGCCAAATAGGGTGCAATATCGTCGATAATACAGTCTATAACTTTTACAGAGATACCCCACAAGTCACCTGTCTTTTTTGAATTTAATGACTTGAAGGTTCTAACTATATCATGAGGTGTAATATAACTAAAAGTAAATGTGGCTTCACATTGGCTAACACTACTTCGTAAAAAATTTTCGGCGTTGGTGGTAGAGGAGTCTAAGTCGCTAGTGGTCTTTATTGCAATATTAGAAAAGAAGGTATTAAATTCTCTAGCTACATCCGAATCTTTCTCATAAACTTGATTCTCATTAACGATTTTGTATCGAGTATCACGCTGTTTATTTTTTCCAGTCTCACTATTAATAATATTCCACGTAGCTTTAATTACACTATTACTGTTCTTGATTTTATTACTAAAATACATTGATTTAGCCGCATGACAGACTTTCTTAAACAATTTGGAATAATTTCTAACAAATGTAATAAAATTTTCATCAAATTTATAATTTTTCATTTCATACAGCTCATACAACTTAGCTCTACTCTTGTAAATGCCGGGGGTAGCCCACTCATTGAAATTAGCCGTTTCTTTTATTACGAAAGTTTTGGTTTTAAAACTAGAATTAAATTCATATTTAATGATATCGAACAGAGCTCCGTACATTAAATGGGGATTGTCATTATCTAATATCTCATAGCCTAGTTTTGCAATTATATTATTTTTGAATGTATTAAAACGACTGGTTGTTAAGGGGCGACATGTTATTTCCCGTTTGATTTTATGCTGTCTATCAGGAAACCGTGCCAGTTGACCACGGTGATCGGAAGGAAGGCCATTGGTAATCAGAGTCTCCGTGGCGGTACAATTACTAAATATATTATCTAAACAGGTTGACGAGGTTGCCGTAATTCTTGTTGGTTCTAGAAATAAATTAAACAAGTTGAAAGATTTAAATAAGTTAAGCAACCTTATAGTTAAGGGAGATGATTCTAAAATATTAACATTGAAATCACCGCAAACTAAAAGTGTTTTACTACTTGAATTTAGTTTAGAAAGGGAATTTTCCATTACCGATTCAAAGATGTTAAAATCCCCTGAAGGAGGCCTGTACACACAAATTATAACAAACCGCTCCAGTTCAACACATGACAGTTCTATGTTGCGCTCCACTGATAATTTAACTATATCCAAACGTTCTTTACACTTTATATTATTGGACACAATTATAAGAGAGCCACCATGGATGGCTTCCTTTCTAACAAACGCACTTTGTACTGTGTAATTACTATTATTAAGGAATATTATTTCAGAATTTCTGTGCCAGTGCTCAGTTATGCACATTACTTGTACCATATAATGCTCAATGAATAAACTTAATTCTAGATCCTTGCCGGAAAGGCCCTGAATGTTTTGATGTACAACATTCAGTTGGTGTGTTTTGTCTATGAATCCCCGGACGAGTAAAAAATGTATATGAATCATAGAAGATTTGAAATATATGTGAGGTTAATAATAATGGGATAAGTGTTTGTAGAATCCAAAGTTTACTTATAATTTTTGTAAATGTTTTCCATGATATACTAATTAAAGAGTTATTTAAACACTACGAGTCCTTTTATTTAATGAAGCGGCATTTTGTGACAAGAAAAATAAATAAGAAGAGGTACCTAGATACCTAATGTTTTTATAACGATCAATATAGCAATCACATTTACAAAAATCAGGTAAATTAAATATAAATTCTTGAAACGAAATGCGAAGCACGAATTTTACAAAAAAAATGAGAGAAAAAAAGATTGCATCTCTGTAGAAACGTTTTGGGATGCTTCCAACTGTCAGTTTGTTCTGATGCAGTAAGGAAGTAACGATAAACAGACATTGGTGTCACACCGTTCGTTGGCTGAATAAGGATACCCCTTGCCAATATTTGGTGAAACGTCAAATGTTGGCGCCAAAATTCTGAAGTATATTGGGTGGATGACATATTATTATTTTACGTAATTATTAACGCAAATAATTCTAAATAAATTGGTGTATTTTCCGTGAGTTTTCTAATTATATTTGGTTTGAAAATTAATAATATAGGTACCTATAATTTCTTAAGTTAAAGCACATGTTGCTAGTGCTATATAAAATCGTAAGGGCATCAAAAGACTATTGCAAATAGGTATATGGCATGAGTATTTATTTCCTGTTCCATGATAGAAACTCTAGGTAATACACAGTTACAATTACATAATTATATGTATAATTTTATTATATTTTTATTTCTGGCAATTTAGTTAAAGACTTTAAATTAGGTACGAACTTCTGAGATAAGTCTGGTAATTCACATCCCCAAAACAAACCTCTTTCTTTAAATTATTTTAAGCATAGCCTCCATTTTTCCTAACATACACCATATTTGCAGTTTTAAACACAAAATAATGTCACAGTTACGTCGCTATGATGCAACGAAGCTTGGGCCCCGTCCAACTCTTAGATAAGAATGAGGAAACGACTGAAATAGCGTCATTGGTCGCTGTGGATTATACCCAAGACTCTTCTATTTGTAACATGACTTGTGGACGTGTCATAATGTGTCAGATTTGACAGATGCGTTGCGAAATATGTATATTTTTTTTGGTTCTTTCTTAAGGCAGCTATCCTGCTTATCTGCGGATAGTTCGAAAAGTTACCGAGTTCCTGGTACATAAAAGGTATACGACGGAACACGACGGTTTTTAGTCAGTAAGAGTCTGACACTCCCTCGCCGCTGCTAACCCACAGCGGGAGGGGTCATTTGATGATTTTTGACGTCGTTTAAAAAGAGCTATCCTGCCTATAATTTGATCGTTGAACACGTTTTAAGAAGTTATGAATACCTATTACTGAAAAGTCCGTTTGGGAGTTATGTCACGATACTTATAGAGTCCCGGATTTTTGTAAGCCGAACGTAGGGTTCGGCCCTATCTAACTACACTACTCTATACTTCTAACACAATATAGATAGAAAACAATAATTTGCAAACGCAAAACCTTCCCCGCTGCGTCTCGGAGGACTAGTCACTAAAATTGCAACAAGAGGGCATCGGGGACACGACCGAACGGCGAAGATGCCTCGCTGTATTTTAAACTCAGAGCACGTGCTTTTTAAAGTGAATATAAGTTTTGACAAAGATCACTACTTATTTGTAGTACCTAACACAAAGCTACTTAATTTTAACTTTTATAGATTTTATGCGATTTTTGAATCGGGTCTGAAGTACGCGATTAGATAAATACTTTTAGGTGGGACCTCCATTCATACCATAAGATTCTTGGTCAAGTACCTATTTTTTCGTATCCATAGATTCGTATGAGAAACCAATTTAGATAGAACACTTAAGTATGAAGGCTGAAGTTTCGATAACCCATAGAGGATTCCGTAAAGATAAGGTACCCGCTTTGACCAATCAACTTAATGGGTTCCCGATAAAGTAACTTGGGGTATGCTTTTAGAAATTGGTGGCTTTCTTAATGGCGTCGCTAATTACCAGAAAGTGGTCAAGAAACTATAGATTAATTTGACACGATTACAGAGTATTTTATTCACTGGTGAATTTAGTTCGGTAGTTTTTGAGTTTTTACAAAAAGTCAAAAGTGCAGAGGCAGGTCAAAACTGCGGTGGTTGAGTTTCGTAAAGAAAGATGAAGGGAAGTGGAAGGAGTTACGGAAAGCGGACCCCATCACAAGACGGGATAAACGTTAAGAAGAAGAAATTTTTGAGTTTTTACATTCCAAACTAGACTAGCAAGCGCAGCGTAGGACGTCCACCAACGAGGTGGACAGACAACCTTATAAAGGTTGCCGGAAGACGCTGGATGCAGGTCGCCTCCAACAGGTATCTGTGGAGATCTAAGGGGGAGGCCTATGTTCAGCAGTGGACGTGTGGGCTGAGATGATGATGACATTCCAAACAAAAAAATACTGTAGAAGATGTGTAGTATAACATTCAATATGTCTTTTTAGGTACCTATCTAGCTAGAACAACTCTAAGTTTATTTATTTAGTTACAGAATAGCAACAGCAAAAGTCCTTTGATCTTGACAGAACTTAATGTCACAGCTAAGCACGGCCGTTGCTAACTTCTTTAGTCATGCAACAACTGTTGTTTTAAAATAAGCTCAAGAGTACCACACTGCAGACTTTTAGTCGGCCGATAGTTAGTTCATCATCATCATCCTCCGAGCCTTTTTCCCAACTATGTTGGGGTCGGCTTCCAGTCTAACCGAGCTCATAAATTTGTATAAAGATGATTGGTAGTACGCACATGGTGAATGGTAATCGTGGTGGCCTAGTGGGTAAAGAGCCTCCTCTCAAGTATTCCAGGTCAGGCAAGTACCAATGCAACTTTTCTTAGTTTGTATGTACTTTCCAAGATATATTCTTGTACACCAATGACTGTGTTTCGGATGGCAATGGCACGTTAAACCGCAGGTCCCGGCTGTCATTGAACATCCTTGGCAGTCGTTACGTGTTGTCAGAAGCCAGTAAGTCTGATGCCAGTCTAACCATTCAGCCATTTCCAGCCATCGGTCAACTGTCGGTCGACTTTTTAGTCAGCGGTTTGCGAGTAGGGTAGGGTGGTAGCCAATGAACCGCGTGTACACTATGAACCATAGTACCTACCGGCCATACCTAACGTTGCTAGCTCGCGCAAAAATTATGTCGAGACTCTCTTGCCACGTCAAGAAGTTTGGTCTATTCGCCGTGGGTCTGTCGCGATATACTCACCTGTGAGCCGCGTCTTAGTCTTCTACTCAAGCAAAAACGACAAAAAAAGGTGAGTTTCTTTTTGTTGTTACTTTAATAATCTAACTCTTACTTAACTATGTGTGAATTATATGTGTAATGTAGATCATTAGGCTTGTCTGAGACTATGTTTTGGAATTATTTCTTAACGGTTTTTGTATAAAACATGACCTAACATTTCCTAAGAGGGGGTGGGTACGCTGTGAGCCATTTATCCTGGGTAAGCAATGAACCACGGTTCATTGTGTATTGTGTACCACATCTTAGTGCTTTGTATGATATATGAACAGGTGGGAAGTATTATTAGACAGTTAACCTCTAAGTGTTAATGTGAGTACCTATAATTAATTACCATTATTCGTCTATTTCAGCATGGGGTGAAACACGGTAGGGAGGAAAGCACGTAAAAAAGGGTATCACACCGCGGAAGCTACACAAAGAGGTAAAGAAAAAACACTTGTCGGGATTAAGCATTCGAAAAGCAGCAAAAACTGCAACCTTCTCTATCCAGTATTGCGACAGACGAAGTGTTTGTGCGAAGATATGTCACAAACAAAGTACAGGAACAATCCAGCTTATAGACTAGAGCCCCATTATGATGCAAGTAATTTTTTTACTGCCCAACATGAAGACAGCATAAAGAAATGTTGATTGTTACAATTTGTGATTAGGACAATAAAAAAACATAAGTCTGAATGTGATAAAAACACGTCGACTTTATAATGCTAAGAGCATTTTAATTAATATAAATATACAAGTACAAATGTTTTTTCTTTTTTCCCGGAAAGAGTTTGTGCGTAACTTTTAAGATGTTCATAATTATTGTTAAAAATTAAGTTCTAAGGCTGATTTGTTGGTTCTTATATGTATGTTTAACCCGGAACTTAATAATTATAAAAAGTTATAAATAGTGTATTTATTTTTCTTTAAAACAAATAATAATGTTTTTTTTTTTATATTACCGTGATTCATTGTGTACCACATGGTTCATTTAGTACCACCCCCCCGGTTCTTTGTGTACCCCTAGGAGTACGCTATAAACCATTTCTCATGTTTTAAAAAAACATGTATAAATTAGGCAACAGTAAATGTTTTCCACTTATTTCAACACAATTTGGCAGCTTATTAAATAACCTATCATTTGAGTCAAAAATATTTTCTTAGACTGTAAAAACGAGCGCGCTAGAGATCTCCAAACTTTTGGTGGTTCAATGGCTACCACCCTACCCTACTCTTATAAATAAATAGAAAGGAGCCATTCCGAGTAAATGTCAAAGAAATAATGTCCAATTTAGAGAGACCCCTCATTGCAAGTAACTTTAAAGAGTTTAGAGGTCATAGTATAATAGTCTGTGGTCACAATTTCGCGCGCAGACATGACATGCGTTCTTTTTTCAAACGCTTTTAGTAGTTTTTACTATTTTTTTTCTTTCAGTTTTTCAAGCTGCGTTATTTAAAGGTAAATGGGCTTTTGAGCTTTAAATGGTGAAGTTATTTTGGTACCAAAAGGTTTCGCGCAAAATTGCAGATTTTTTATTGTTTACAAACAAAATATGTCGACACTCGACATCAAGTCTTGTTTTATGAGAGAATTTTGTGGACTGTAAATATAAATCAATTGCAACTACAAGGACAACTATCACATTTTGTAAAATACACGCTTTGGAAAATGTACGTAATTTTTTGTGGTTAATTTAGGTATCGTTTAATAATAAATTTATTTACAGATCTCTGTACACATCTAAGAATAAACACCTACTTATGGTTTCAACATCAAGGACAAAGAGCACATTTTGGTTTACCACACATTAGTGCTCATTTCAATAGGTACCTAAATAAACATTGTCAAAATCACAACATAAACAAAACACTGCGAAACACTACTAAACTTCTTCCACAAACCATAGACAACAACAGAAAAAACCGTAAACCGCGCCAAAAATAGCACTCGCACCGCACTAAAAATATGGCGGCGTAAAAATTTTGAATTAAGAATCAAGATAACCGTAATTTGGCCGAGCACTTGCAAGAGTCCTGCAACGTCAGTCGATCACAAGAAGTCAGCGGCAACTGACCTGTGGGATGTTAGAAAATACATGCTTTTCGGGGAAGTCATATGTTTAATTATAGTACGCTATGAATGTTTGATACAGTATGCGCGCGGTTCGGGGATAAAACTGATTTATGGAAGCAGTTCCAAATATAACGAAGAAAATGTTTGGCCAGTTAATTTTAGGATTTTTTTCTTTGTTTTGTCAAAGAGAAATGTTCGGAATGATCTGTGAATAGGAGCATGGCGTGGTATCTTGCAGTTTTAGTCGCTTTCTTGGGAAACTGCATAGCTCGGCCTACTCTATATATAATTGAAGTTATTTTTATACAGAAATCTTTGAGAGGAGTAGGATAATTTATTATATTGGGTAAGATTTTAACAATTCAGAGTTGAGAAGTTGACTTTCAAAGAGAGTTTTCACCAATCTCGTCGTAATTGTTAGTTACAGAAGGATTATGAAAAAGCTCTTTTTTTATAAATCGCGTGTTTGTAAACAAACAATATCCCGAGAACTTCCACCAAACTATATCCAAGATTTCCTGTACAGGTACACCATAACACTATAAAAACAATAGCCCAAAAATAACCTTAAAACCTGCAACATCCGTCAGTCATTTAAAATTCAACCGTCAAGAGTTCTGACTTCCGATTTATGGCTTCTGACTGGCAGTGACTAATGTTCAATTGTTTTTCAAGGAACCTTGCCTGGTAAGTGAATTTTGTGTTGAAGGTTAACGCATCTTAAGATTGAATAATTGCTGGGTGAAACAAAAACATATTGTGGATACGAGGCCGGTTTTCTTTCATATCGGCAACCTCTAAGATGATAATCTTTTACTGTTCAGTGACCAAAGAAACATATATTACACTATATTCTTCGTTCTGCAATATACAACAGTTTGGAAGTAAATAATCATCTGGCAGTGTTCTAGGCAACTGCGGATTGTTCGAAAGAGATTCCGCGGCCCTGGTACATAAAAGGCATACGACGGAACACGACGGTTTTTAGTCAGTAAGAGTCTGACACTCCCTCACCGCTGCTAACCCACAGCGGGAGGGGTCATTTGATGATTTTTAAGGTCACTAAAAAAAAGTGTTCTAGGCAATAAATGAGTATTCTTTCTTCTTCTTTCCTGCTTCATTCATTACTTAAAAGGTAGCCTTTCGATGTGCGCATGAAAATGTATGACATTCTGGTCATCTATCGTGGGAATCCAAAGTCACTAATGACTGCTATAGACGCTGCATCATTGACCCTTAGTTCGAAAAGTCACCGTTAACTGGGCTGATATCTCCATGTTACTTAGATTCTCATGTTACGTCATTCATGAGTAAAGTCTTAACAGTAATAATTTCACGGGCGGGGCGGACCTTGGGTGCGAGTGCGGGGCTGCTATGCAGACCATGTCCCACCTCATCGCATGTCCACTGTGCCCTGAAACTTGCTCGCGGGAGGACCTCATGAGCGCATCCGGCCGTGCTCTCGCTGTGGCGGCTGACAAAGTGTAGTCTCACTATAAGACATGTCATCGACACGAAAGAAGAACAAGAAATAATGATCGTAATTTTTAAATATACTGCATCAATTCAATATGTCGTCGCCACTTTCCGCAGATTTTGGCAATGGCTGCTAAATAAACGTACACAGACCGTTTTAGTGTGCCAGACTTTCTTGTATTTGTTTAGTCGAAAAGCTAACTTACAAATCTTACAATACGCAGTTAAGCATTTAGAAAAGATGAGACAAATAAAGATTTTTAACAAGTATTTTTTTGTAAATAACGAACTGTTGAACCGCGAAATTTCGCGAATGGCGCGATCCTTCAGTTTTAAAATAAATTAAATAAACAAATACTCTGTTTTTGACCATTCAGTTATTGTTATTCTAGTTCTAGACATCGTTATTAACAGCTTTTTTCAAATAATTACTAATTCTGCTTAGGCACTTAACAAAAACCTTGATGGCCAAAGGCATTATCACATGTTAAAAATTACTAAAAGCTCCGAACGCGAGAGTACCGACAGTAACGAGGGAGAGACTATCAATTACTATTCATTCTCACAAAAAGTGCGTTTTGGTTCTTAAAAATCTGGATTAAGTTGACATGATAAGAAACCACGTGAAATCATGACGACGAGCCAACGACAAATCGTACAGTCTAAATCGCAACGACTGCCAAGAGCACTGTTTTACTATACCTACGTACTTTTATATGCATACAGTATACAGTTGAAATTGGTCCAAGGTCAGGTGTACATATAGGAATTATATTTAAGCTTGAAAACGAAACTAATGAGTAATCCGCATCTTTTGACGTCATGCAATATTATTATTAGTTGAAATTGTTAGAAACTTTTGAAGTTCGACGTTTTTGTTTATTTAGATATCTTGCATGTGGATTGAAGCGTTTTTTGATACGGATGCGCGTTGCCTAGACTTTGCTTTATAACATTGTGTAATGAAACCAGACATAAATAAATTAAAATAATTCCATCTAATACGCTATCACAACACACCTCAAAATGCTTAAGTTTAAAAACCGGTGTTTACCGAAATAATGGTTCTTCACACATCAATGTTTCATCATAAAGTACGATTTTTGATTTTTATATTAGTATTTTATGACATTTAGGGCCTATTTAAATATTTCACAGGAGAAACCATACTAAAAATAATGTTTTCTTTTTTTCATACCTAATAATTGTGGAATGAATGTTACTTATGTATTCTTTGTTAGCTTTCCGGTAATTATAGTACTCCTTTGAAAACAGTGAACTGTCGAGAAATGGTACCTAACCTTCTTTCTACAAAGAAACACTAAGTTCAATGTCTCCATAAACAACATAGATATCACGTTACACTTACACTTGACCAAATGTTCCCCATCTCTACTCAGGAGTCAGGCGCCATTTTCTATTTCTAACTGTTAAAGCAAGAGGTAAGTTCGAAATTAGACAACTAACTTATATTAACAAGGAGTTGTGTATTAATTAAAATAAAATTATATACGTCCTATTTTGTGAAGTTTATGTAACTTTATGTTACAGGTTGTCATTTTATTGAGTTATACCTATATGTATATTTCGGGAAAATATTCTTATTTATCTCTCTTCTCTTCTCTTCTCTTTATCTTTACCGTTTTAGTGCAACTAACAATCCTTTTAGTCACTACAAAAAAATATGATTTCCCTTTAAAAAAATTTAGATTCGTTTCCACTACAAACTAGGAAAATTGGAAAGTAATATACAATGCCACTTGAAATTCTTGCTGGATAAAAAATGACAAAAGACTGAAATTTGAAATTCAAAATTAGAATCAGCAGCTTCTAACGTCGAATAACGTCCGATGTTTATTGTCTACGGCTAGACTTGCACCATGCAGGTTGATTCGCGTTTGCAGTGCATCGCTGGCTATCCGCCAAAACGGGTGCGACGACCCCCCTTTCGTGTATTTCTTATTTCTTTTTTCATGTCTGAGAATTTCAGATAGACATGTAATAGGTGGGTAAGTTTATAAATATTTAGCTTTAATTCTGTCTTGATGTATGATGATTGCAGTTTTCTGTTTACAGGAAGTTTTTGTTAGGTGTACGTATTTTTGGAATGTAATTAGAAATCAGATTTAGGCGATATTTGGTAATGGAAAGGAAAATAATCATATTCTTGCAGTGCGTCGGTTAGTTGAGACTGATTTGTGCGTAATTATTACAATGTATTAATACTAAAACCCAAGTAAGTCAATTTTACAAGAAAGAGAAATAAGGGGTATACCGAATGTTTTGTCGATTTGACAGCTGTCAGGTTTCAAGGTAAAATATGACAGCAATTTTCAACTGCACAAAAAAAAACTATGAAAAAACGGCTAGACTGTAAAAAGGCCTCTCATAGCATCTGATAGTCACTTCCGTCTTTATAAAGAGGAACTTCCTAACTTAAGAGGTCGTACGTATCCAAGAGTTCCAAAATATGAATAGCTTAAACTGCGTAATAGAAGCCTGTTTCGGAGGCTTCTGGCAACCATCCCGGTAGTCTATTGGCACAGTAGCTGATTATTCTATAGCCTAAATACGTGAGCCAAGATCTAGTTAATTTCTTCGTCTTTTATAGCCTTTTTAAGTGATTTTATGATGGGAGTAGCCTTCCTATTTCTTTAAGGAAGTAGGAGGTTCCAACAATAAAGTAGAATAACAGTTTTCACATGCCAATGGCTTTCAGAATACTCATAATTCAGATATAGTATGAGTGTCAGACAATTAAATTGGGGATACAATACAAGCCCTACTTTTTTGGTGGAGGCCAACATTCAGCAATGGACAGCAATCGTCTCATATGCTGAAGAGGATAGTTGAAGTAATCCAGTGGCATCTATTCTAAGAAATGCACTCACAAATCGGTATGTACAAAACCGTAAAATGCAAACATGTCAAAGCCTTAGCTTATGTTTTGCGAGTTTCCGTAAAAAAACAATAAAACATATAATTTTGTCGCCACAATGCCAGGAAGCCACGGTCGGGAGGTCTGTACCGGAGCGAGGAGACAGACAAACGTATCAGACTATCAGCTGATCGAATGGACGGAAAATAATGATGGTAACAAACATGTACCTATGTACGTAATTAGTGGTGTGCTTTATGTGATGTGTTTACGGTTTTTATATCGTAGGTTGTGATTAGTTGTGGACTTCACTTAAGTACTTGTTTTGGGATAGAGTAAGTAAGAGTTATCAATGTAAGTATGCAAGTCAGCAAAAATAAGAATAATGATTATGCAATATTAACTCTACTGTTGTATTCCTGGCTAAAAGTATCACGAAGTAGTAAAGAGATTGTTTTACGTTTTATTGACAGTGAAAGGCAGATTTTTGCACTGATTGTTCAATGTTTTTGGCTTTTTCATATCTATAGCGACACCCTTTCCCTTTGGTTGTCAATAAGCTCCGATACAGAGAGAAAACATAACATTAAGTCCAATATCGGTCAGAAATATAACACTATCACATGCTTACAGTATATTAAACGTCACGTCACACCAATCTAATTTCAATACAATCTCACACAAAATCAATTGACACGGTCCAAAACAGCAACACATTAATAACACAACATTTTACCCAAAAACTAGTTCAAAAGTACGATAAACTTTCACAAACATAAAACCTTCATTAACAAAACTCTTTGGTCGAAAAATTAAAAACCGATATTTTTTAAATTCGAACGCACGATTCGCGTGTTCCATTTCGCGCCACTCACTGCACGAAAATATGGCGGGAAACGATGACAAACTTAAATGGTAATGTGATAAATGGCTTCAATTAGGATTCACGTTGTGTTCTCGTCCAAATAAGAGGTTGGACGTCGGAAGAATTTATGAAGCAGCGTCGGAAACGGGTCAATGGATAAATAATTGAATTGTCGATTATGGCACCTACAGTTCAATGGCGGACGGTGCTTTAGTGCCAAACCGAGCTTGGTAAGTTAATTGTATATTAGGTATTTATATTAGTAATCTATGACCTAAACTCCATTGGCATACATACATATGTATAAAGGCTCCGAAACTATGAACCAATTTAAAAAAATCTTTCACTGTTGGAAAGCTACATTAACCCCGAATAAAATTTTGTCTATATACTTTATCCGGTTACGGTCTCCGAGAAGCGAGTGAAACCCCGAGAAATAGTTAATATCATATATAATAATGCACGTTCCCTATATGTAGTTATTTAAATAAATCTACAATTTAACAACCCAGTGCAGAGACAAAAAAATCTTGTCTCAACAGTACATTTGTCTCAGGAAATCATTCATTCAGTCTCTTCACTAATAAAGTCGTCAACTTAGTTGTCTCTCAGTCGTAAATAAACAGCACAGCGGTTCATACATCAATGTCTAAGATTAATTGACTTTTGAAATGTCCTCGTGTCGGAATGTTAAGTATTTGTACCCAAATATAGGAAGGTAATGAGATTTACTAAGAATCGTCTTTGTTTTCAAAACTGCGGAAAAACTTTATTTGGCCTACCTAAACCCGACTAATATTTAAAATGCGAAAGTAAGATTTTTCAAGTTAGGTAAATCACAGGCATGAGCAATACCTATTATGTAAAAATATAACAAAGTAGTCCAATCTTAGTTATCCAAGTTCAGACGATTTCGCGCAAATAATACAATATTTGGGAAAATAAACCTCTTAATCATAAAGATACACCCAATTCCTTTATAAGCCATAGTAGATCATAGTTCTAAAACAAACAAAACTAAAAAAAATAAACTATTTATGGAGTCCTTTAAAAAGAAAGAACACATGATTAAGAAACAAATCCAACATATAGCGAAAACCGCACGAGTAGAAGTTACATACTATATCTACTTTACATAGATACCTATGAGCAAACTGTTTTACACATTACCTACGCCGTCATTCATTCCCTTCCCCTGATTATTATCGACTTCCCTTCGTTAACTCCTGCCACGGAGTAAGGAAAAATAAGCGGAGATGCTAATGAGAAAGGTAGGCCAGGCGCCTACTTTTAGGTCAGATTCGTTCGGTGGGCAAGACCAAAACGAGCAATTACGTTGAACTAACGTGGCGTTCGAGTTTTTTGAGACATCTATCAATGATTTTTGATATTACAACAACTTGTCGGGTCCAAAGAAGGTGTATAAGGGCGAAAACAGTATAGTTATCGGCACGGATAATGAGCTCTTGGCGGAAGAGTGGGGATCGCTTTGCGCACTGTACACTTAAGGCAATAAACCAATAAATCACTTCTGCGCAGGTGAAGGTCAGGGCTCAATATCCTTGCCGATGTCTATAACGTTCCTCATTCCCCGCACACCCGCATTTTAGCGCGCTACTTTCTAAGGCGATTTTTCGTTATGGCACCTCTGCTAGTCATGTTATTCTCCATGACTCCTACTGACAGGCATCAGGGCATATTCAAGGCTGTACGCATGACGCGAAACAATACTCTTTGTACTACAAAAGGTTCATCCGTTGATAGCTGGCTTCACATTCCGCATTTTTAACTTTCAAACACACAGTGAAGTAAGTATGCTCGAGAGGCACTGATAAAAGTTTTGCTTGTTTTTCTGGGTTAGATTTTTGGCTTACTTTGACACTTTTTGATGTCCCAACCACCAGCAGCAGGCAATTTTACAGATTTTACGACCACACACACCCCTTTTTAATGATAATATTTCGCTGTAAGAAAGATCCTTTACCCAACTATGTTGGAGTCGGCTTCCAGTCTGCTGAGTACCAGTGTTTCAAAAGGAGCAATTGCCTATCTGACCTCCTCAAACCCGTTACCCGGGTATTTAAAAGTCTATTTGCATTTGATACACAAGATACCAATGTGCACTCACCTTTGTCGTGTGGCGCTTAACCGACAATGAGTAATGAATACTATATTGTATCATCAATCAATAAAGGCACATTTATATGAATGGCAATAGAGCCTAGCTAGCTCGTTAGCGACTTGTCCAGGATTGGATAATGGCCATTATACTTATTCACATAACGTGTTATTTTTTTAAGTATGCAATCCTTATCCTATTCGAATCTATACTAATATTATAAAGCTGAAGAGTTTGTTTGTTTGTTTGAACGCGCTTATCTCAAGAACAACTGGACCGATTTGAAAAATTCTTTCAGTGTTAGATTAGACCATTTATCGAGGAAGGCTATAGGCTATTTTTTATCCGGGTTCGTGCCGTGGTTCCTACGGGATGCGGGTGAAACCGCTGACAGAAGCTAGTCTCATATAATTAAGATTTATTTGGCAGGAATATTACCTTTTTAGCGACAAAATTACAGTCAGCAAAAAAGCATCTGAAATAATGTTCAGGGACTTTTGTAATTCCCAGGTTCTCATGTACTTACCTATTTACTTTGTAATCTCACTATGTGAATGAACTTTTCTTACTTACCTACCTACGAAATATTAGATTACGTTGTTATAAACTTCGCCTTACGTTCGTTAATTGAGTCAGTAAGTAAACAGATAGTCGGAATGCGAAGATATAATTGCATTCTTGCATTATCGCATAGATTAGTTAGCTTTTGACCTACTTTGATGATCCAATACGATATTCCGAAGTCGCTTGTCTCTGATCCCGGAATTACAAGTTGAGAGATGTTTTTCGAATAAGAACTTCTTTCTTTTTGGTATAAATAATGTTGGCAAAAAATCTAACTAAAGCAAGGGTGCCAGAATTTTGATGACTGACTCTACTTCTTTTTCCTCCTGCCCTGTTCCCAATTATATTTGGAATCGGCGCAATATGTCATCCTCATACAGACACTCACTCCCTTCCCGTACATGTCACCTTTAGGCAATCCATCCATCTTTTCTTAAGGCGAGGAAGTGGTCAACAATAATTCCATAACCGGCACGCGCATCTAAGGCGCCAAAAGGGGTCGGAGCGTCTGAGCGGGGCGAGGATAACAATACGCGCGCTAGCTTATAACTAAAAGTCGTAAGCGACAAAATGGTTTTGTAATTTTAATATTTAGAAATGATAATTTAATAAAAATTCCTACTACCATTTTAAAGAGTATGTATATACTCAACTACTAAAAAAGTTAAGAGGCTTAAATCGGTCCCGTTTGCCCATAATATGTGAATCTCTTTTTAAAAAGAGGTATGTTTGATATATTTTTCTCTGTTATAAAAGTTACCTAATCATGTTTCTACAACTAACAAAATAAGGCTTATATCATGAACTTTCAGGTAACCAAGTTGTATTTTGATCCGTTTTGTATTTACTGAGAAAAATTGACATCCTTGGCGCCAAAAATTCCAATTCGTCCTCTTAAGTCTTCCTCTTCCTCTCCATCCATCTAGGTACATTCATACTTGGCACGCACTTGATGACTGACTCTGTTAGTAATTAATTCTGAAGTCTATAAATAAATAGGTTCAAATTCAAAAATGGCTTCATTGTAAAGGTATAATTTAAAACATCTGTAATAAAGGCATTTTTTTAACTTGAAAAAGTTGTTGTAGCCTAGTAGTTAAGGCACCTGTCTCTTGACTAAATATTCGATTCAGGCAAATAACACAGTACCTAACTATTTAAAGATAAATAAGTACTTCATAAGTAATTATATCTTGAAAACCAATGACTGAGTAAATGAAAAGATCTCGGAATTTTAAGTAAAAAATCCTAGCAGATTCACAAATTGCTTCTCTGAACAAATGAAACCATGTCTGTGCCCTATAAAGGTGCAATAAAAAGGCTGATAGACTTCAAGAACTGAAGCACATAGAGCAACCCAGTTCAGACCAGGATAACCATGCTGGTAAAGCGAGTTTACCATACAAATAGAAACTAATAATTTCTATCAAACATACTCTATTCTATTACAATCTAATTGATTACTTATTCAATTCCCACAACTCCAAACCTTTGGGACTTAGCTTTTTACCCATTGTTTAATTACGTGGTCATGCAATTATTAATTAACTTAATTATCAAGTATTTGGGTCACATTCATATTGATTGCACCGAGTGCAGTGTATGGAACCGCCAATGATTATAACATAATTCAAGCTATGTTATGTATGACTGTACTTTATAATCAGCTACCAACCCTTTTTCTAACTATGTTGGGGTCGGCTTCCAGTCTAAACGGATACAGCTGAATACCAGTGTTTTTTGAAGAGCAACCTATCCAACCTCCGTTCGAGTGGGAGTATGAGGTGAAATCATAGTCTTGAGATTAAACGGCTGCTGTTACATAGGACAATAAAATTAAGTTTCTGTAGAAGCTCAGGACAATCTAAAGAACCATTAATAAATTTGTACAAGAACAGACAATCTAAGATTTTTCAACATTGTTTAAAGATCATCGTTGTAAGAAGTTGTGTTGTAAGAACATCGTTGCATTTTATAATAACTTAATTTAGAACTTTAGGATTTTAAAACATGACACCTTTTGTACAGGTGACACAAAAATCTTTTTTGTACCCGCTTTATTCTATCAGATTGTATCTGGTAAAAAGGACTCCAAACTGTACTACAATATTCTAGAATGCTCTAAATGATATAAAATGAAGGAAAATATAATCAGTTTGCAATATTTAATTGTAAAGTAAATGATAACAACACATTTTATATGTAGGTACTGTTAATAATATACAAACAAATACGCAAGTTTTATTTTTTAAATTGTACACTATCTTCAATGATTTTTTTATAACTTGAAGCATGGACTGAAGAATTTGGTTTTTTACTATTTTAATAGAAATAAAAAATAAACTGAACATATCGCACCCTTAGAATGAAAGTGACTTAATTCAAAATTCCTGTAATTCTCGTTTTTACAATAAACTGACCTTAAAAAGCATAATCTATAACCCTGTAAATAAAAAGAGACCTATTTCTAACTATAACAGAGACTACGCTTATTTCGGTCTCTTTCACTCGTTCCGCTATTCGTTTACGCATATTGTGTGAAAGAGCCAGAACTAGTATTACATCAGATGCGCTTGCGAGTGAACATGTAAAACATCGGCGAATCTCAAAAAGTGTCCGTTTATTGCGAATACTGCCACGGTAAGTTACACAATATTTTTTGTCATAAAGTGACATTTTGATTAATACGTCTTTATAGAACAAAATATGTAGGTAGTATTCAGTGACCTTTTAAGGATTAGGTCTATTTAGTAAAAAATAATTATAAAAGACAAACGACACTTATAATAATAGGCCTGTCTATGACTAAAGGCATATTCATTATTTTTGTTATTCTTAATATTGAACCTGTTTATTACTAAAATTAAAAAGTTTAAGTTGTAATTTTTTTGGAATATGCCCATATAATATTAAAGTTGTGTGGTATGTTAAGATATTTAGGTACACAGAGCCACACATCAGTGTATTCAGATCTGTGAATTTCTACAATTTATTGATCGATTCTCACCTTAATTTCCAACACGTTATGATAAGATTTTATTAACCTGATATGGCTTTTTTCCTACACCGTTTTACCGCACTCCAACCCGTATGCATCCGACAGGACACCCGCCCACTTAACATAATTGTATTGGTTTTTATACCAATACTTTAGCATCCTAATGATATCGCTTTGGAAGTTCTTGATATTTTCTCCATTTTCACCACAATTTTCTCCATAGGCAGTCGTAAGATACGAGGTCGAAAGCCTTGGAGAGGTCCAGAAAACATGCATATACAGGTGTTTTCCTACTTGTATAGTATTGAACAGTCTGTTTGAGGCATAGTATAGCTGTTTCCGTGGATAAGATTGGCTTAAACCAAACTGGGCATCGTTAAGTATTAAGTACTTATCCAGCTGCTGGTCAATCAGACTGTCCAACACCTTTGCAATGATGGTAGCCAGGGATATAGGCCTGTAGTTGCTCTTTTCACTCGCATCTCCAGTTTTATTCTTAACAATAGGCACAACAATAGTTTTAAGAAAATCCGCTGGAAGATACGAGTGACTCAGGCACAAGCTAAAAAACATTGCTAGCACTTGCGGTAAGTGCTTACCAGCATGCAGCAAATGCTCTATACTTAGGCTGTCATGACCCGGCGACTTGCCTCTCTTTAAGTTGCGTATGACAGTAGCTACCTCCCTGGCCGTAAACCTAATAGGCATGTCTTCAGACAACCTCACCACCTCCAGCCCACCAGACGACGTACCCAGGGGAGACCCAACCCTAAAGGTTCTACTAAATAGGTTGGCGATATCACCAGGATCACTAAGGCCATCAATACTCACAGGCAGACCCGACCTTTGATTCAACCTGTTCGTGGCTTTCCAAAAACTACCAAAATTCTTTGCGTCATGATGACTTGCAATGATGTCCATTTTTATTTGGTCCTTATTATTTTGGCACCATTTCAATTTACTTTTAAAAACCTTTCTACTTTCCACCATCTTTTTATATAAATCACCATTTTTCAGTCTACCAAACAACGTCCAGGTTTGAAAATCCGAGCCTGTCTGTGTGCGTCCTTCACATGCTTATTCCAGCCCGTTATGTAACTCTTTTTTCGCTGTAATCCGTTCCTACAGTTACTTGCGATCTTCACAGAGTATACGCACAATTTCCGCATAAATATTGTCTAAAATAGTTTCATGTTTCTTAATTCTACATCTGGTTTTACTACATTCAGTAAATTCTAAGGGAAAGTCTACATTTTTCAAGAGATCATTACAATAATTGCTATATAATTCAGTCTGCTGCAAAGCTCTGTCACCCCATGTTACTTTGTTACATTTAGGAAGTGCAGGTGCAAATTTTGGCCTTAATAACTTAAGATCACACTTTATAATTAGAGGTAAATGGTCCGACCAAGACACGTCATAGAGCACACTAGCGTCTCTAACAGTGTTCCACGCCGCGTCTGTCACTACGCAGTGGTCTAACCAACTAGTAGAACCATCCCAACTAGCACACTAGTGGAAATAGCAGCCTATTTGGCAACTGTTAGTTGTACAGTAGTGCTTTAGGGGTTCCGAAAGTATCTTTAAGTTCTACTATTGCTTCCGTAGCTGCTCATAGCTGTAAATATCACTAAAGGCAGCAGTAACTGAACCAAATGTCACTCTGGGTTTTACAAGAGATCATTCTACAACCCATTTGCAGCCTACATCTTTAAAAGAGAGTTCAAACAATTATGTTTAAGGGTTAAAGCTGCTAAAAAGTTTCTATTGCCGCTGATGTACGCGTTAGAACTGCATAAAGACTCTAATTGTAGACTTTTTAACGGAACTGTTTAAAAGATATATTATTTATCACTTTTCTGCCACTAAAGGTTTCATTGCAGAAGTGATTTGTTATTTTGTGCAGACTTAAGTAGGAATTTCATCCTCTGTTCTACTTATAGCCACATTAAGGCTCCACAATAGAAGCAGGAGGTTAATAGACATTGCCTGCTCATTTGGATACATTCTGTTATTTTATTCACAAACACAAGCAAAGGTCCCGTAGATTTTGTTTTCTCAATTACTGATAACGAATCAGTTACTTGAATAAATGTTATTAAGACTGAAATAAATAAATACATTCAGATTTTTATAACATTGCATTTTAATTTAATACCCTATGTCCAAATAACTTTCAGTATGACAGTGTCCTATTATTTAATGTGTCTACGGAATTATTTCCAATATGTGTCATAAACAGACTTAATTCTTAAAAAGACATAGAATGGCAAACATAATTTTGAAATAAAGTGACTTAATTTGAAACTACTTTATATTTTATGTTAAAATATATATAAAAAAATACTATAAACATAAATTTGCATTGTCATTGTGATCTCAAAAGGCTAATCCACAAATCTGGTAAAAATCAATAGTAAGCCATTAAAAACGGAAGAGATATATTAAGATGTATTCAGTAATATAATTTTTTGATGACGATTTTGCTCATTTCCCACAAATTGCATTTTTTGGATTCGGTCACTTTCATTCTAAGGGTGCGATATATCCGATTAGTTTTCATATCCAGTTAAAATTCTCCTGGACGCATAAACACTATCCGGGCGAAATAAATTAGGTGAAAAGGGATATTCCATTATTTTGTTCTTCTTTGCACACCAAACGGTTTTTTTCTACTTCTTAACTTCCACATTCAAAATAAATTTTAGTTTCTGTAAAAACAAAATCTGTATTACCTGTGTGCTTTTGTTTTATTTTTAATATGTCTCTCTACAGTATCCTGGATAATGTAGGAAAATATACATACTTAGGTATATTCTAGAATATTTTTAAATAAAATATATAAACCAATTTCATATAAATAAGGTTCTACTTACTCAATTCTAGACTTTTTTAACACCATAAATATATTGTACCTACCCAAGAGCTACGGAATATCTACCAAATTGAACTATACAAAAATTAAAAATATGTAATAATAACAGGTAAATGCTGAAGAATTCAAAATATAAATAAAAACAATTGACGCGACGCAGTTAATTAGAATAATATCATTAAATATCAGCTTCAACGAGACTTAAATTAATATAGAGGCATAGTAAATAAAATAAAATGAATATTATTTGTATAAAATACGGAAAAAAATCGGAAAACATCAAAATTATTGCACTTACCTGAAATTGACGAATTTTTGCACTAATTTAAATTTTAAGCACGCAGAAATATTACACAAACCACTAAATTGTTTCACAGAGTTTTATAGACTGTACAAAATAAAACCTTCACGAATAAATGTTTATTTATTGAACAAAATGCATTGTTTACGCACTTCTATCACATTCACAACACCACATTCTTGTCGATTGATTTGATTTCAAATCGGAAGGAAGTAAAGATTTGTCTATACCTACTTTTATTTTATTTTTTTGTTTTCATTTTGCACGTATAAATAATAATTGTTAGGAAAAAATATCTGGGCACTGTATAATATTCAAGGTTTGTCATTTGAAGGACAATACAAGGAAAGTATTATTGAAAAATTATTTCGCATGCGTAGTCAGCTAGTGGTATTGTCTATGTCGTTGGGAAGAATGGCGGCAAAATTCAAATATTTTGTTTTAGAATCTTGAACATTAGAAGTATCATTTATGTATTTTCAATGTGAAGTTAATTTTTTGTCACAAAAAAAAAAGCGTGTTTTGTTATATCTTTGGAGAAGAAAAGTTAGAGTCTCCTAATATATGTGGGACAGCAACTGCCAAGCGAACATTTTTCATACAGTAAGTTGATCATATTTCTTTTTTCATCACATCCAGATAGATTCATGATTGCAAAAGATTTTCATAAAAATAGTTTTCGTTTTTACAAATATTTTAAAGCGGAAAAGTTATGTTTTTTTTAGTTAGACGCTCGAGATGAGCGTCCGATTAGATTAGGAACTACTAGACCGATTTGAAAAAATATTTCAGTGCTAAACAGCTCATTTATCCAGAAAGTAACGCTAGGCTTTTATCTAGATCCGCGAAGTAATACTTTGGGTGCCACCCACTTAGACCTAAAATTGATTTCCAACCATACGACAAAAAGTTTGGCGGGAACTATACCCCAAGCTTTATGTAATTAAAGACCCCAAGTATGTACATATGCATGCATGTATAGGTCTATCTATTAAATAAAACACTGTAATAATTAAATATCATTTATTTATTGATTGTTCTTTAACCTATATTGCGTTTATACAATCTACGGTATAACATATTTAACGAATTGTACCGTAAAGATCACTGCACTCGTCATATAAGTTTGCCGTCCTGAAGTAGGCTATGATACGTCAAAATGTATGAACAAAAAAATGACTAGCAGAGATGTCATAACGCAAAATCTCCTTAGAAAGTAGCGCGACAACATGCGGGTGTTCGGGGGATGAGGAAAATTACTAGCTCTGCTCTTGCACGCTTTCTTTGAACCCGCCTATTATTTTCAAAACAAAATCACCAATCAAGACCAGTCTTTGAAAAATTGACAAGGAACCCGAACGTCTCGTTAATTCTAGTAACTGATCACGCATACCGTACGTTGCTTGACCTACAAGAAGGCGCTTGACATTACCTTTCTTATGGCATCTCCGCTATCTTTCTCTATGTTTACAAAACACTATGAAACTTCAAAATGTATGAACAAAACACTATTGCACATGCGTGGGTAAAAGTGCTGGCTTCAGAGCGGCAAAGTTATTTGACGAGAGCAGTACTTGCTTCAATATAACAGTATCGTTTATGTACAAATCTAAAAAGACAAATTAATATAATGAAAATAAATATCCACAAAAGAATGTCTCCAATTTACTGCCTGATTTCAATAACCGATCTCTAAATTCAATCTCTTATCGATAAACAACGGATCAGATCAGTTATTGTGGGCTGCGGGATTGTTCGAAACAGTTACCGCGGCCCTGGTACATAAAAGGCCTACGATGGAACACGACGGTTTTTAGTCAGTAAGAGTCAGTCACTCCCTCACCGCTGCTAACCCACAGCGGGAGGGGTCATTTGATGATTTTTACATCGTTAAAAAAGATCAGTTATTGTAATTTGCAGTTAATGATTTAATACAAATAGCTGAGCTTTCAAGTTTATTTTACGAACTACAGCTTCTCAAAATTTTGTGAGTTTTGAATGAATAAAAATATTGAAATTGGAAGAATTACTTTCAATAGCTTAAAATCGTTCCTTCTTTAAAGGCACTATATTGATGAGAATGTACTTAAAATAAATGAATTTTGTGATAAGTAGTTAATTTAATAAGTTAAATAGTTTAAAATCAAGAATATAGTAAACATTTATATATTTAGCAAGCTTCCTCTTGTTGTCATTGTGTGGCAAACAGAAAATATACATAAGGCATAGAATGCCATATGGCGGTGTAAAGTTTCGAAGTTTACTAACTGTGTTTGGGATACAAACTTAAACGTGTCACAAAGGATTGGCATACAAATACATTCGTTTGAATTTTCACAATCTTGTATTTAGGAAGACAGGTTATTTCAAATTAATGAGAGTTTTACTCTAAAAAAAAAGATAGGTACATACCTTAAAAAAAAATATGTAAATGACAAAGATTTGTACACAATATGAAGATGATTAAGACAACACAAATGCTATGATTTTATAAATACTACGATTTACATTGGAATTACAAAACTAACTAAAATTGAATTGATTTTGAACTCATAAATAATTTCGTTCCGACCGATTGCCGGCCAAGGCGGCTGTTGTAGAAAGAGATCAGCCAGCTGCGCAGGACATATTATAGTGCACGAGCATTTGCGCAGACACAGGTGCACTCACTATTCCTTCACTCTCATAACCCGATGGGACGGCAATCCGACACCACCGGAGAGAGATCAATTTTAATATATTAATAATATATTTTAGCCAAGTTTTCTCACGTACCAAGGAATTCAATAATTTGCAGTATCTGCAAAAGTTAATTATATTTTTTGTAGCTTTATATTAAATAATTGTATAGAGGTTGCCATAAGCAAATGAATGAGTTTTCAAAATACTATATTTTAAAATAAATTTCTGAGTTCTTGTTTATAAAATAAATTATAAATAGTAATTCAAATAATCATTCACAATGTAGAATATTACTAGAATAGTACTTAGCTCATTGTTTTGGTTTAATAAAATACATAATCGATTATAAAGCAATAGTTAATTTCTATAGAGTTCTAAAACGTTTCAAAATATCTAGCAGCTAGCATATTGTCACATTACAAGTTCAGAAAATTCTATACCATAATTTTACTATTACATATAAGAAAATAAAATAAAATCTTGGAATAAATATAATTTTAGCGGAAAGGAAGTAAAATAGTGATTCTACGACCACTGAATTCGTTATATTTTTATTTGATTTGGTGTTGCCATGCATCAAAAAGCGGGCGTTAAAATAACATTTGACTTGTATCGTCGACATAGTTTGCCATAGACAAAAATAAATTGTGACTATAAAATTATTTTGCATAATTTACTTTTTGCGTTTATTTGATAAGTTACTCAATTAACCAAGAAAATGTTACTCATATCATCATTGCAGTAACAATTTATTAACCAACTAGCTTTTGCCCGCAACTTCGTTCGCGTGGAATAGTGGCTACCAGCAGATTTTTGATTTGACCAATAGATGGCGCTATATGTCCGGAATAATTTTATTTTATTTTATTTTTTTGTAATAAAAACTATCCTATGTCCTTTCTCAAGTTTCAAACTATGTCTGTACCAAATTTCACACAAATCGGTTCAGTAGTTTAGGCGTGAAGAAAAGACAGACAGACAGACAGAAAGACAGACAGACAGACAGACAGAGTTACTTTCGCATTTATAATATTAGTTTGGATTTACAATACAATACATATACTTCATCGTTCATCCCCATCGGCACATAAGCGTCTTGACCACGACATCATATATTACACAGTTCGTCGATCAGCAGGCGAGGAGGTCTCCCAGAGCCCTCGCCCCCCCCTCACTGGCCCAGTAGACCCCGCCACAGGAGCTTACTAGACTCCAAACGTAAGGAGTGAAGAATTCCTCTGGTCTTTCTTCTTCGACGTAACGGAATTTTAGGTCGGGGAATTTCTGGAAGGTAAGTGGAAGAATTAGTATTCTACCAAAAACTTACATGTAAAAGAATGCAAACTTTCTCGTCGTAAAAAGTATTGAAATCTCATAGAAGCAAAGTTATGTTCAACTTTTTTGTAGTTTAATGAACATTTAGTTACTCTGCCTAGCCTTTTCCTGACTAAGTAAGGTCGGCTTCCAGTATTCCTCACCTCCTCAGCCCAGTTAACTGGTAAACCCAAAAACCCTTGTTGCGGCTAGTTGTCAGACTTTCTGATTTCTGACTACCCGTAACGACTGCCCAAATGACAGCCGGTGCCCTTCAGTTTACCACGTGCGTTTCGAATATAATAATACGGAATAAATTACTAACATCACAATGTGGTAGATAGGCACACTGAGTTTTTGAACAATTGATTAAAAATTGGTGATTATCAGCATAATAAGATAATTTTACATCCATCTAATATCACTTACCTTTAGTCTATCGCTAGACCACTGCTCAGCTCCTTTCTTAATGCACTGCAATACCTCGGTGACGCCCAAATCGCCGCCTGCACCTTCCTGCACGCGTTGTAGACGCGTTGAGAAATAACCTATTACCTGAAAATAATAATACAAATATTAATATGAGTCTTGTTATAAATATTTATTTTATTTATTTATGTATTTCTCAACCTTAGCACTAATAACAATACAGATAAAATCTAAAGCGTTAGCAAGACAAACAAAAGAGGACAGGAGAATAATCATGGAAATTTGTTCAGTCGTGAAATGAAATGAGTTCAATAAAAATAATAATGCAACACTGAAGTTAGTGCAGTAAATAATGGAGTGTTCTTGGGAACATATGTTGTTGATAACATAACATATGTAGTGTTATTTATAACATAAAATAATGATGTAGTTTTGCCGGTAACAAGATAGTAAAATGGATATGTGTTATGATGCGTACCCAACTTGACAGTAATTGACGTAATATAAGTTTTTATGGTTATATGACGTACTGTTGCAAGTCAATGGCCATATAACATAGAGTTGCAAGTACCATAATTTTTGCATAACAGTCCTGTTGGTTACTTGGTAACGTAACAGTGTTGATGGTAACATAACAGTGTCGCAAGTAACATTACAGTGTAGCTAGTAACATAAAAACACAATATTACCATATCAATATTCTGCGCAACTGGATGATGCGTGTGCTGAGTAAATAGATGTCGCTTGTGAAGCAAAGCGTAGACTACATTGCAGTTATTCGTCAGTTGGTGAGCGACGCAAGAGTTTATTATCTCTAGTAGCATTCGTAGTACTTCGTCGAGTACTGATATGTGATCCATCTGTGAAAAATAAATAAATAAATGAGGAACAGCCGGGTTGATTGATCATAAGGTGACCAACTAGGCATGTTAAATTATTAGGTTCCGGCTGTCGTTACGGGTAGCTTACTAGTTACTGGTAGTAATAGTAGCTTGGATAGGTATTCTTGGCAGTCGTTACAGGAAGTCAGAAGCCAGAAAGACTGACTAGCAATACTGTCAAGGGGTATCTGGTTGCCAGGATAACATTGTTGAGGAGGTCAGATACTCACATTGGAGGTCGACCTTAACATAATCGGGATAAGGTTAGACAGATGATGAAGACTCTAGATGTATGATTGTCAAAATGTTAGGGTTACATTATACAAACTTACCATTTCCTCTGTCTTCTCTTCTGTGTGATGAGGTAAGTCCACGTTATTTAAATCGCCACCTGAAAAAGAAAAAACATATGTAAAATATATTTAATGATCCACTGCAGTTGCGTACGACTACCGACTGAGCAGATGATGATAATAAATCATTTATTTGCTACACAGACACGTTACATTAAGGCGAGGAAGTGGTCAACAATAATTCCATAACCGGCACGCGCATCTAAGGCGCCAAAAGGGGTCGGAGCGTCTGAGCGGGGCGAGGATAACAATACGCGCGCTAGCTTATAACTAAAAGTCGTAAGCGACAAAATGGTTTTGTAATTTTATTATTTAGAAATGATAATTTGATAAAAATTCCTTCTACAATTTTAAAGAGTATGTATATACTCAACTACTAAAAAAGTTAAGAGGCTTAAATCGGTCCCGTATGCCCATAATATGTGAATCTCTTTTTAAAAAGAGGTATGTTTGATATATTTTTCTCTGTTATAAAAGTTACCTAATCATGTTTCTACAACTAACAAAATAAGGTTTATATCATGAACTTTCAGGTAACCAAGTTGTATTTTGATCCGTTTTGTATTTACTGAGAAAAACTGAAATCCTTGGCGCCAAAAATTCCAATTCGTCCTCTTAACAGGACAACATGATAATACATATAATTGATTTACCTTCAACTTCGTTCCAAAGCCTTGCTCTTCTTTTAGTTAAAGTTTCAAACAGCGATATTAACCTCTGAGCAACATACGGATGTAGATTCCTGAATTCACCTGAAAAAATAATAATCATAATATAATTTACTAGTTGTTCTCCGCGGTTTCTCTCGTGCACCGGGGAAACTTCTTCTTATACCCGGATAAAAGTATCTTAATATCTTGCCCGGGATTCTAGCTATAATCATCACTGGAAGCCGACCCCAACATAGTTTGGGAAAAAGGCTCGGAGGAGGATTCTAGCTATATCATTATCAAATTGTATTGAAATTGGACCAGCGGTTTCTCTTTAAAAGCGTCAAGATAAAATTAGTCTCTAGCTATAGTCTACACAGTACAGTACAGTAGTGTGCACTCTAAAACGGCTGAACAGTTAAAGATGCAGTATACACAACTCACAGCTCATGTTAGCGATGGCGGCTAGGCAGTTGGTGTGCAGATATTTGTCTCTGACTCGCACCATGTTGTATTGTAACGCTCGTAATATTACCAGCACCATCAGACCGCCTAGAGATATCTCTGAAATAGCTCTCTCTGTGTACCAGGTTAGATTTTTTAACATCTGTGGACAAAATTAAGTGTTAAATATGCTTTATTTTTAGGGTTCCTTATCCAAAGGGTAAAACGGGATCTTAGTACTAAGACTTCGCTGTCTGTATTTTATAAACCACTAGCTTTCCGCCCGCGGCTTCGCCCGCGTGGAATTCGGTTCACCCCTCCCGCTGTGGGTTAGCAGCGGTGAGGGAGTGTCAGACTCTTACTGACTAAAATCGTCGTGTTCCGTCCTAGGCCTTTTATATACCAGGGCCGCGGTACCTCTTTCGAACAACCCGCAGCCGCGGCTGGCCCTGGCGCTACTGGGCCCCACTGATTTCAAAACACGTTAAGACTAATTCGCGGCGAACCTTAACACCATCAACCTTATCGCCATCTATCGAGCTATCGGGAAGCTCGCGATTGAACAATGAGCTACAGGTTAAAGCGCGAGATATCATTGCACTTCTTACGTATCTTAAAAAAAAACAACGTCACCACGTTTTAAAAAGCTATCATTCCACTTCTTACGTATTTTAAAAACACATAGTTACCACGTTTTAAAAACACCCAGCGCCCTCTATCGCATACCTCAAGAACTAAATAACTTAACTAATACTTATACCAATTAGTAATTCGTTGAATTATAGTTATTTCAGGATAAGTAGATGTAAAAAAAACAGTTAAGACGATAAAACAAATTGTACGTCATCCCCCGGGAATTCCTCATTTTCGAGGATTCATTATCGTATCATTTAGCTTCTAAATTTATATGTTCATATTCGTTTGCAATATATAAGTAGATGTAAAAAAAAAACAGTTTAGACGATTAAACAAATTGTACATCATCCCTCGGGAATTCCTCATTTTCGGGGATTCATTATCGTATCATTTAGCTTCTAAATTTACATGTTTATATTCGTTTGCAATATATTACCTTGTTTTAAACGACACACAGCGCCATCTACAATCCATCCATCAAGCAAACAATATTTTTGTTTTCCCTCGGGAATATCTATTTTTTTCGGGATAAAAAGTACCCTATTATTTAATCCGGACTTTTAACTTTACGTCTGCAAAATTTCAAAGCAATCGGTTCAGTAGTTACGGCGTGAAAGCGGAACAAACAAACAAACAAACAAACAAACTCACTTTCCGATTTATAATATTAGTAAGGATGACAGTTATACAGTTGAAAATTTCACCGACGATGTGTTGATTTTGCCGCTATAACTAAAAATACTAAAATTACTGATATTTTGCTCATTTTATGAAGGAATATATCGTGTTTTACGTTAAGAAAAATGTGATTAGGTTAACCTAACATAACATATCACAGCATAATAAGAACAAATAATTGTTATTTTCCCTTTATAATTATTTTAAGCAGTAGTATATATTTAAATCAAATTTATGTAAAAAAACTGTTAACCTTTACTTAAGTTTCTACTTAAATGGAGTGCAGTAATTTGGGAGGCAATGTAGATTTTCAGAGGTGAAATATGCTATTTAAAAAGATGCCTATCTAAATAGTAGCCATACTTAAATTTATAAAAGTTGTACTTACAATAGTATGAACATTTTTGATGAGCGCATCGTCTTCTGTCAGTATAAGCAGTACTATTAACGACATGTATATATGATGCGCGTTATTATCCGGCGCGTTGTATAGTACTTGTAGTATCGGCACTATCTGTAATTAAAAAAAAGTTTTTAATGGTAAACGCACGTGTATTTGAGTCAGAAGAATCTTAGATTATTTTACATGGACGATGAAATTCGAAGATTTTAATATAATATGCAATTTCCGCTGCATACTTATGGGGTAAATATGCTATTACATATTCGAATCTAGTCTGGTAATCGTTTCCAATATTATACTACTTACACAAATAATCTGGACCCTTAAAAGGCCATAGGTTAATTTTTATCCGGTTTCAGGAAGTTTCCATCGGGACGTGCGTGAAACCGCGAGAAATATTTTGCTATTTGTTCTTTTGTGTGTATGTGTACCATTTAACTTCGAAACTAGAGAACCGATTTTAAAAATGTAACAGTAGTTCCCACACGGTGCAAGTTATTTAAAGTTAATATCATTGTTGTCAATATCATTGTGCACATAAATCCCAAGCTCAAACCCAGTAATAATGAATAAAGTATACTCACCAACTGATCAATTTGCGCTACATTGCTTATATGTCGTTTGTACGTGTTGCACGAGTGTAACATTAAATATAGCAGTAGCGTTGAGTGCTCGCAGCCCGCTGTAGCGCATAGAGCCTTGTGTAGCTGTAACAAATTCGTTATTATTTACTTTTACATATAAAATTCTATAACAATATTGTTGAATATCTATACATTATAAATTAGTTTGTAAATGTAAGACTGTACAAGACAAACCACTTTTGTCTGTACATAGAGATTTTAATTATGTATTTTTTATTACATCTGTCACTTCTTTATATTTTTGTTGTGTCATAATTTTTCCTTAATAAATTAATAATTCATTTAATTGAAATTATCCAGTTCTTTACAAAGACACTGCAATAAAGTTTAAAATCTCTGGACAAAACATAAGTTACACTGTTGATTTAAATAATTTAGGATAGGTCTTATTTAGGGTGTTGAGGATACATATGAAACGTAGAATCCCTAATTGTAGTCACTTTCGTTTCCAAAATGACTACAATTAAGGGGAAGTTTTACTGAGATTACTCTGCCCGTCCGTCTGTCTTCAAGTTGTATCTCATATACCGTGATAGCTTTTGATCTGATATGATGACAACATTTCAAAATAGACATGTATGTTGCTTTATCTTTATACGTCATGATTATCGTACATACTACATAAACCATCAGATATTAAATTGTGATTAACAACTTGATAATCGTAGCAATAATAATTACCTGTTATGAAACAAGTCCTAAAAAGGCCCCTACTTGTTCCTCCTTTTTAGGGAGTTGTTATGAAATAACTTCCTAAAAAGGAGGAGGTTCTCAATTGTGTAGGAATTTTCAGGTAGTTATATCAATGGTTATGAGAAAAAAAGACCTGATCATATACTCACGGCAGCCATGTCGATTCTAGGAGGAGTCAACTGTGGTCCGCCGTTTGATTCCCGCTGTGGCGTCGGGGCTGATGTTTCTGAAAAACAGTAAAGAAATCGTGAATTAAACCGTTTACATGTGTTTTGAGTGATGTCAGAAGTATTTTCTTTTTAATTTAGAATTTTGGGTAAATTCTAATACCTACTGATAAACTTCTATGTAAAAAAACATAACATTCTATTCAGCACTCTTGCATATAAAAAAATGCTTAATGGTATTTATTTTGGCTATAAAAATATCGCTCTCAAAATAATTATGTAGTAGTTTACCACGTGGAAGAAACTTTGTCTGGCTGTCCGGCTAACAAAAAATTTAAACCGGGAATCAAACCCACCTGCAGTATCCTCACAGCACAGCAGCGCATTTCTATACAAGTTATCATCGTTCATACAATGGTTAGCCAACGTCAACAGAAGGAGACACGACTGGTTAGCTACAGGCTGTCATTGAACATCCTTGGCAGTCGTTACGGGTAGTCAGAAGCCAGTAAGTCTGACACCAGTCTAACCAAGGGGTATCGGGTTGCCCGGGTAACTGGGTTGATGAGGTCAGATAGGCAGTCGCTTCTTGTAAAGCACTGGTACTCAGCTGAATCCGGTTAGATTGGAAGCCGACCCCAACATAGTTGCAAAAGGCTCGGAGGATGATGATGACTGGTTAGCTACAGGGTGTTCCTTTTTGACGCGCTCTTGTAACTTCTGTCTGTCTACAGGGTGATGAATTCTGATATTCTAAAAATTGCTTTAACCGGGAATCAAACCTACCTGCAGTATCCTCACAGCACAGCAGCGCATTTCTATACAAATTATCATCGTTCATACAATGGTTAGCCAACGTCAACAGAAGGAGGCACGACTGGTTAGCTACAGGGTGCTCCTTTTTGACTCGCTCTTGTAATTCCTGTCTGTCTAGAGGGGGATGTGTGTAGATTGTTTGTCGGGAGGCTGTGTTGAAGGTTATCATGTTCCAGAGGCCGGCTGTAAAAGAAATACATAATATATTAGATAAATCGATTATTCAGAGCAAAGACCCTTTTTAACTAACTTAAAAAAGGAGGTTCTCAGTTTTGCCTGTATTTAAAACGTACGTATGTTTGTACGATTATTAAACGACTTAAAAAGTGCTTTTTCCATGCTCTTTGAAGTCCTTTACATATTCTTGTAAAGTCATCACAAATGAAACTAGAATAAAATAAATAAACAAATAATGATCATCATGACAAAACCGCTGAACGGTTTTATATAAAACTTAGCTTACTCATCACAATAACATACAAGCTACTTCTTATCTAGATGTGGGGAGTATTTTTTTGGATAAAAACAGTTATTATCGTTATTTATTATTTTGTATCCTGCATAGATTTTTGACGAAACTTGGCAGGTAATATTACCGAGTTTGCAACGACCGAAAAACATTACTATAGTATACAAAGAAATATTGAAATATATGAACTTACAAGCCAAATTAATAAGCAGACTGCCCCCAGCGGCGTGAGCACCGAACATACTCGGAGGAGCCGGTAACATGCTTGATAGATTGTTCAGTAAAGTCTTCACTAGTAGCGGGGCGTGCATCCCGTAACGACCTTGGAATAACGTTCTGAAAGAAAAAAGATTAACATTAAAAATCCAAACTAACATTATAAATGCGAAAGTAACTCTGTCTGTCTGTGCTTTTCTCACACCAAGTACTGAACCGATTTTTGTGAAATTTGGTACCGACATAGTCAGACATGGTGAGGAGGTCAGATAGGCAGTCGCTTCTTGTAAAGCACTGGTACTCAGCTGAATCCGGTTAGACTGGAAGCCGACCCCAACATAGTTTGGGAAAAAGGCTCGGAGGATGATGGTACAGACATAGTTTGGAACTCGAGAATGGACATAGAATAGGTTTTATTACAAAAAAATAATATTCCGAACATACAACGCCATCTATCCCGCGAGATCGGGAACTATGTGGGTATAACCAAAAATCTCCTGGAGGCCATTATTCCACGCGAACGAAGTCGCGGACAAAAGCTAGTAATAAATATTAATAAACGTATTGTCAAATAACTTTGCTTCTTCAAAGTAAGGCATTTGATGATACATAGTTAATAAAAAATTGGGTTTGAGTGAAGTGCAGCCTTTTCCAACTATGTTGGGGTCGGCTTCCAGTTTAACCGGATTCACCTGAGTACCAGTGCTTTACAAAGAGCAACTGCCCTATCTGACCTCCTCAACCCAGTGACCCGGGCAACCCAATACCCCTTGGTTAGACTGGTGTCGGACTTACTGGCTTCTAACTACCCGTAACGACTGCCAAGGATGTTCAATGACAGCCGGGACCTACAGTAAAATAAGTGGGAACTTACCTGTATATGAGTGAGGTGTCCACAAGACGCGTCTGTCCGTGAACTCCAGCGAACATATACACCGACATCAGAACTAGCATTGTGTTGATGCATTCCAAGTGTAGGTAGTATGTGTTGTCACTGTGAAACAAACAAATTTTTATATGAATTAAATTAGAATCATTAATACTCTAACAACAAAGTTAAATAGCCCAGTCAAAAGATCTGTTTTTGAAAAATTATTTCGCTGTAGGGCAGCTACACTATGCTATGGTTACTTAGGATATATAGATACGAGAAGAAACTTCCCCGGGATGTGGGTGAAATTGCGGTAAAATAAATAGTAACTAATATAACTGATAAATTATAAAAGACTTTACAAATGTAACTGAAACAATATATAACTTCTGTTTTTGTGTGCCAATAAAATCATTTTTCTTTCTTTCTGTCTTTCTAAACATGTTTAAGTAAATGACTTGTCTTTACTCAGATATTGAAATTCAATGTATGACCATTTTGAAAAGTAATAAAATCTACAAATTTCAATAAAATGGGGTTCAACAAATTAAGTCGTTTTCTTATTGAGAGAATTTTTTAAGGTCGTAATACTTGTTTCATACTTCCATTTTACCACTTTCTAATTTGCATGTACATATTTTATACCTAGGTAGGCGTGTAAACGATTAGTATTATCAATTATTATAGTTAAAAATAACCTTAAATTACCCCTGTATAATTATATGAGTACTCACGTAACAGGAACATCAATGATAAGCCCAATGAGTGCATCAATGAGCATTTCCACCCGGCTTTCAGAGCCGTTCAATTTGGGGGAGGTGGGAGGCTCCGGGGCTTCGGGACTTGTGGGGGTCGCTAACGGTGATGGGGAGGTCTCTTGTGATGGCTGTGAAATAACAAATAGTATTTTAAAATAATAATTATTATTTATTTAAATCAAGTCATCAGTCTAACCAAGGGGTGTTGGGTTGCCCGGGTAACTGGGTTGAGGGGGTCAGATAGGGCAGTGTTTCCCAACATAGTTTGGGAAAAGCCTCGGAAGAAGGAGGAAGAAGATTTATTTAATTCAAGTAATTAATTTGTTAAGGAGGAAGTTTGTGACTATGTGTCATCCTTGTTATTTGCCATGAGCAAACGGCTGAACTGCCTTAGATGAAACTAGTTTTGGGGAAAGTTACTAACAAATATTTATTTATTTATGAGATCCATCATTATATTTCTTAAGATTTACTGGTATATCCAGTCCAGCTGTGTAGTTGTCCAAAATAGGGAATTCACTTTTGGGTCAGTAGGTACTAGATAGGAGAAAATTAGTCATGAATTTTAAAAAAATACTAAAAATAAACATAAATTCATAATAATGTCATACTTTGTTATCAAGTTTTACCACCTAATGAGGCGCTTTCAAAAGTAACAGATTCGTTTATGTGACAAACGGGTTAAGACCATTCATTCTAACACCTTGACCTTCACTGAACAGCTCAGAGCAAAGAGCTCTTACCGTATTATCATTTCCTTCTCTACTCTCAACGGGTCCATTGCCGACCCTCCTCTCAGCTTGCACGTCCAAATGCCTGCACAGTTCATACTCAGGCACCATCTCCACCAGATACTTGCTGACAGCTCGAATCACGAAGAGAGCGTTGAAGGTCTGCCATGCTAGCATCACACTGTGAACAAAGAAAAGTAATTTAAGGATAGGTATTATGAATATACTAGCTTCCGCCTGCGGCTCCCGCGTAGAGTTCGGTTATATCGCGTTTCCAAGAGAATTCTTCAAAAGTCCGGGATAAAAAAGTATCCTATGTTCTTTCTCAAGGTCAACTATATCTCTATACCCAATTTTATTAAAATCAGTTCAGTGGTTTAGACGCGAAAGCGTAACAGACAGACACACGGACAGACAGGCAGACAGAGTTACTTTCGCATTTATAATATTAGTAGGGATGTGTAGCCTATCCCCATCTACGTTGGGGTCTGCTTTTTTTGATAGGAGATCATAGAATGACCCCTCCCGCTGGGTGCAGCTTGAGAGAGTATCAGACTCTTACTGATTAAAACCCACCATGTTCCTTCTTAAGCCCTCTATGTACCAGGACCACGGTAACTCTTTCGAACAATCCCGCAGCCCCGGCAGGCTGGGGTTGGCGTCCAGTTCAAACGTATCTGACCTCCTCAACCCAGTAATACATAGAAGCATACCACTGGTTGCCAGATTTTCTGGCTTATTTTTTTTATTTGATCTTATTACCTGTGATGTTCAAATGACAGCCGGTACTCTTTAACATGCCTTTCGAAGAGGAACTCGTTATGGCAAGATAAGTATGCAATAATTGATTTACTCTATTGTCAATAATAAAACAACTGTGCTATTTTCCTGCACTAAAGTAAAACCCCAGCACTCATATGAAGATATTAAATGAATTAGCTTCCTCCACCGGTTTTACCCTTTCTGATAGAACTACTTCCAATATACGGATAAAAATTAGCCTATATGTCTTCAGATCATCATCTTTCTGCCCTGTTCCAAGTCATTTGGCGTCGGCGCAACATATCTTTTTCTTCCATTCCTCTCTGTCAGAAGTCATACTTACATCCACTCCTTTCTGCTTCATGTCATCTTTCAAGCAATCAATCCATCAATTATATATATGTATATGTCAACTATATCGCACGCTGAGAACGAAAGTGACCGATTTCAAAATTTTGCTCAAATGATTGGTCAATTTTCTAATTATGTATGATAGTATATGTATACTTTTTGAAGGATAGATATATATTTTGGTCTCTTTGCCCTCAACCGTATTTTATATGGGAAAATCATCAGATGTATGGCCTATATTATTGGCAAGTTTCATCAAAATTCTATTCAGAAGTTTTGCGTGAAAGAGGAAAACAAACATTGGGAAATTGCCTATAATAACAACATGATTCACTTTTCTGGGGTTTATACAGTTCTTTACCAATTAGGCTGTGTCCACAGCTGGCAAAAGTATTAAAAGCCGACTGAATGAGCCGCTTTGTGGCGGACAAACATTTCAGTTAGCTGCAAACTCGAATACATTTTCTTGTTAATTTTATAGGGTTCCGTCCCCAAAGGGTAAAACGGGACCCTATTGGTTTCGCTCCTATGTCCGTCCGTCCGTCCGTCCGTCTGTCACCAGGCTGTATCTCATTAACCGTGATAGTTATAGAGTTGAAATTTTCAGATGATGTATTTCTGTTGCCGCTATAACAACAAATACTGAAAAGTAGAATAAAATAAATATTTTTGGGGGCTCGGGAACACAACAAAAGTGATTTTTTTACTTTACTTATTTACTTTTTCGTTCTAACTGACGATACGTTATTATGCGTAATACGCATAGACGCTGACATTTGCTGACAGCAATGTATGTGGTGGCCTAGTGGGTAAAGGACCAACCTCAAGTACGAGGGCGCGGGTTCGATCCCAGGTCAGGCAAGTACCAATGCAACTTTTCTAAGTTTGTATGTACTTTCTAAGTATATCTTAGACACCATTGGCTGTGTTTCGGATGGCACGTTAAACTGTAGGTCCCGGCTGTCATTGAACATCCTTGGCAGTCGTTACGGGTAGTCAGAAGCCAGTAAGTCTGACACCAGTCTAACCAAGGGGTATCGGGTTGCCCGGGTTACTGGGTTGAGGAGGTCAGATAGGCAGTCGCTTCTTGTAAAGCACTGGTACTCAGCTGAATCCGGTTAGACTGGAAGCCGACCTCAACATGATTGGGAAAAAGGCTCGGAGGATGGATGGATGATGCATAGACGCTGACATTCGGCGACTGACAGCCAGTTTGGTTTAAACGCAGCCTAAGCCCCGTATGTTGTTGACAACTTGAGTTATAAGTTACACAACTTTAATTATTTAATAATTATTAATAGTTAGGTTATATATACAATATTGTTCATTTATATTTCAATCAGCATCCTTAGAGGTCGTGTCTTAGTAAATAAACTATTAATTAATATATCTATATTAACATGAAGATATTTTTTACAATAACGTTTTTGTTACTCGCGATGACGCTTGTCCCTGCCCGGAGGCAATACTATCCTAGTGGTAAGTTTGTAACTTTAAAATTAAAAAAAAAACCGTTAAGATCTCGAAAACATTTATGGCCTTACTACAAAAAACTTAAACAACTGTTGAACACTTGTTTAAAAATGTGGCTGCAAAACGGACCTTATTTCAACGTCATAATTTGACATGTTTTTAGACCAGTGTTCAACAAACGTTTAAAAGATTTTGTGGTACGACGGTTAATGTTTTTATTTAATTGTGATAATTACAGGAGATAATACCCCCACATATACTTTAAAAATATTTATTATGTAATATATGTATATTATATCCCGTAGTGAAAAAGCCGGTTTCAGTACCTATACAATATTTCCTCTTTATTTTATTATGTAGTATAAATAAATAACTGTTTTGTATTCAATCGTAGGTACTATTGAAACGTAATTTTTAGGGTTCCGTACCCAAAGGGTAAAACGGGACTATACCTATTGTTTTCGCTCCTCTGTCCGTCCGTCCGTCACCAAGCTGTATCTCATGAACCGTGATAGTTAGAGAGCTGAAATTTTCACAGATGAAGTATTATTGTTGCCGTTATAACAACAAATACTGAAAACTAGAAAAAAAATATATATTTTGGGGGTTCATACAACAAATGTGATTTTTTTCTCCGTTTTATAAATAATGGTACGGAACCTTTCGTGCGCGAGTCCGACTTGCACTTGGCCGGTTTTTTTGAAACATCTATCTGATCGCATTAGGATGGAACTTAACAATTATTTAGATTTTTCAGGTATAACTGGTTTCGGGAACGCAGTGCTACCAGGATATCACATGATTTCCATATACAACGTAAATAAACCAAGACCTAGACCGAAAGGAAGATTTATGTACTGAAAAAAAATATCAAAATAAAATTAGGTATTTTTGAACTAATTGCCGGAAAAGGAGGAGGTAAACAATTGGGATTGTTTCTTTTTAAGTTATACCTGTAGTTTACGTAATGATAAATAAATAAATGCCTTCTATGTATTACTGATTTGTATTATTAATACCATAATCGCCTGATCTCTTTCCGGTGGTGTCGGATTGCCGTCCCATCGCGCTATGAGAGTGAAGGAATAGGGAGTGCACCTGTGTCCAAGCAAATGCTCGTGCACTATAGTATGTCCTGCGCAGCTGGCTGATCTCCTTAAATGAGAACAGCTGCCGTTGCCAAAATCGGCCGTGGACGCCATTACCATAAAACTTGAAAGACAGTTTTGAGGGACAGAGAATGTCGTGGTGTGGCCTAGTAAGTAAAGAACCAACCTCTCGAGTATGAGTGTGTGGGCTCAATTCCAGGCAAGTACCAATGCAACTTTTCGTTTGTATGTACTTTCTAGAGGTAAGTATGGACACCAATGACTGTGTTTCGGAGAGCACGTTAAACTGCAGGTCTCGGCAATCCTTGAACATCCTTGGCAGTCGTTACACGTAACAGTAAAAATTGCGCAATGTGAGTCCAAACTGGCAAACTGTCGACATCTTCTATATATATAATATATATAAAAGATAGTGCACTTGGAGAGGCCTATGTCCAGCAGTGGACTGCGATAGGCTGATGATGATGATGATGAGAGATAGTCATGGTAGTTACACATTTTATAACTCAAAAATGGCTGAACCGTTTAAGCTGAAAATTAGAGAGGAGGTATCTTAGACCCGGGAGAAACACAGAATAGTTTTGGTCATCATCCGGCACGCGGGTGAAACCGCGGGCAGAAGATAGTTTCAAATATAGGAAGGGCTTATTAAACCAATACACTGTTAACTCATTCGACATTATGCATACTGTGAAGGCAGCCTTAAGCCCTATGTGTTGATGAGACAACCATTATTATTTTATAATTATTAATAGCTACATTGATCATTCATATTTCAATCGGCATCCTTAGAGGTTGTGTCTCAGAACTCTTTAAATTCATATTTTTATTGAAGTAAACAATTAATTAATATCTATATTAATATGAAGTTGTGGTTTATAATAACGTTTCTGTTGCTTGCGATGACGCTTGTTGCAGCCCGCCCGAAACTCAATCGTAATGGTAAGTTTGAAAATTTTCCAAAAATCCTGTTTCTATGTAGATCTCGAACACATAATCATCATCTGCCTAGCCTTTTCCCAACTATGTTGGGGTCGGCTTCCAGTCTAACCGGAGACAGCTGAGTACCAGTGTTTTACAAGGAGAGACTGCCCATCTGACCTACTTAATCTAGTTATCCTCGCTATCCAACACCCCTTCTTGGTTAGATAGGTGTCAGACTTAGTGGCTTCTGACTGCCAAAGATTTTCAACACATTTAATGTTTTAATTTAAATACAGGACATGGTTTTAGCTTCATACATACTTATGTACTTCCCTCACGCGGATAAAAAGCTACCTACAATTGAAACTATGTACGTGTAAGTTATAGCATAGGCTATATTACTGTAGTTTCATGAGAATTGGTTCAGTAGTTATTGCAACGTTTCAAATTTTCAATATTAGTGTTTATGTATGTATCATATATCAGGGTGGAACTTTGTTATTTATTATTTTATTCTTTTTTTTTTTCAGTTCTTTCGGGGGTCAAGAATGCACTCACAAGTTCGCGTATGATGAAGCTGTATAGCAGAAATAAACCAAAAAAGGGTTAAAATCATGTACCTACTGTTTTGTTTTTGTAAAATGTATTTTTTATTAACTTAGGTACTTCTTAAAAAGGAGGATATCATGGGAGGAAGTATTGTATTGTAATTGCTAAAGTCAATAAATAAAATGTAAAATAAATAAATACCTATAATTACTGATTTCTATTATTTATTAATATAATAAAAACATTTGACTTGTATGAACTTCTCACGACCCCTTCCCCTCTTTCCTTCCTTTTTTTTTTAATGCTAGTGATAGGATCTATAAAAAACCGAATATCGATAAACATACAATATTATTTATCGTGATTATTTATGAGAGCAGTTTAACTTTGAAGTCATATAAGTGTAAAATGAAACTGCAGTATCCAGGTTGCGGGATTGTTCGAAAGAGTTACCACGGCCCTGGTACATAAAAGGCCTACGACGGAACACGACGGTTTTTAGTCAGTAAGAGTCAGACACTCCCTCACCGCTGCTAACCCACAGCGGGAGGGGTCATACGATGATTTTTGACGTCGTTAAAAAAAGGGCGTACTAAACCAATACGCTGCTAACTCATTCGACTGCTAACATTTTGTCTACTGTGGACGCAGCCTTAAGCCCTATGTGTTGATGAGACAACCATTATTATTTTATAATTATTAATAGCTACATTGATCATTCATATTTCAATCGGCATCCTTAGAGGTTGTGTCTCAGAACTCTTTAGATTCATATTTTTATTGAAGTAAACAATTAATTAATATTCATATCAATATGAAGTTGTGGTTTATAATAACGTTTCTGTTGCTTGCAATGACGCTTGTGACAGCCCGCCCGAAAGTCAATCGTAATGGTAAGTTTGTAACCTTTTCTAAAAAAGCCCGTTTCTATGTAGATCTCGAACACAAAATCATCATCTGCTAAGCCTTATCCCAACTATGTTGGTCGGCTTCCAGTTTAAACGGATGCAGCTGAGTACCAGTGTTTTATAAGGAGCGACTGCCCTAACTGACCACCTCAACCCAGTTACCCGGGCAACCCAGTACCCCTTACTAAGACTGGTTGTCAGACTTCCTGGCTTCTGACTACCCGTAACGACTGCCAAAGATGTTCACTAACAGATGTCGAACACATTTAATGTTTTTATTTAATTCGGATAATTACACGACAAGATTTTAGCTATATACTTCCCCCCAACTGTATGTATAAAAAAATACTTACGAGTGAATGTAGATACGTGTTAATTTGTAGCATAAGCTATATTACCACATATAAGTTTCATAAAAAATTGGTTCAGTTGTTTTTGCAAAGTTTCACATTTAAAATATCAGTTTATGTATGTATAATATTAAAAACGATGTGTATTCGATTCGTTATTATCTCAAAAACATCTGATCGTATTAGGATGGAACTTTGTTAATTATTATTTTTATTTTTCAGTTCTTTCGGGACTCAAGAATGCAGTTCTAACAAGTTCTCGTATGATGCAGCTGTATAGCAGAAATAAACCGAAAAAGGGTTAAAATCATGTACTGTTTTTTTTTATATAAAATGTATTTTTTAACTTAGGTACTTCCTAAAAAATAGGATATCATAGGAATATAAAATAAAATGTAAAATAAATAAATGTCTATAATAACTGATTTTTATTATTTATTTATATCATAAAAACACTTGTATTGTATAACCTATCACCCTTCCCCTCTTTCCTTCCTTTTTTTAATGCTAGTGCTAGGGTCTATAACAAACCGAATATCGATAAAATAAAATACAATTTATTGTGATTATTTACAAAACCAGTTTAATTATGGAGTCACATTAGCGTAAAATTAAATTGCAGTATCTAACCCCCTCAACCCAGTTACCCAGGCATGAGTAACCCAATGGTGACGTAACAATTGGTACTAAAAATAGTGATGTCGTAAGTGGAATACCCCCTTAAGTTGTTAGGTATAAACTTATATTGCATAAAACGAGCAGAAATATGTATAGACTGCGGACTAAATATGCGGAAGTTGGGGTACCTACATAGTGTTCGCGACAGACGCATCCGTGCGCCGCGAGTGCAAAATCATAATGCCTGAGTGTTCGTGTATGCGCGTAACTATTTATACTCTAACAATTTTGTGATGAGGGTAATGAGCAAAAAGTGCCGTGAGCCGCGCCAAGGTATGTTTTTCACGCGCACCCTCCTTCTAAATTGTTATAGAATTCTGTTCAGATTTTGATAGTGCTTTAATTTGTAAATTATAGTGTTTTTTGATACCAAATTGTAATAGTTTTGTAGCGGTAACCTTAACCTACCTAATTATGTATAATTAACCTAATAGTTCTGCCGTTTAAGGCCTGATTTACCCATGTAAACATTTCTTGATAGCAAAAATCCTAGACTTTCATTAGTGAAATGGTGTTTAACTGAAAGCCTAGGTCCCATTGTATAGAAAATAACTTAATTTATAGAAATATTGTTAATAGTTTAAGTTATAGAACAATAAATAATGTTTGTGTTTTGACTTTCATTTCACATGCAAATAAACAATACTAGGGCTTAGGTCACATTGTTAGGATTACTATCGCCAGATAGCCCATGAAATGCCCTAACACACACTACCTTTCGTATTGAGATAACCCCCATAGTTTGTTTTTTATCTCAAGATAGTCTTCACCTAAGGGCCGATTTCACATAGTTTTTTATAGTTATTCGGTTATAGTATTTCAGCCCTTAAGGTATGCAGGGTGTGTGTGGTATAGTTCAGTAGCGCACGTCATGGGGCTTCTGACGCTATGTGTCCTGTAATGATATCATGTACCAATTGTTTGTAATACGGCTGTTAAATTGAAAGGTCAATAAAACTGAGTTGGTCGGAGGGACGAGAAATCGAGGTGCTCGTCACGGTAAAGTTTCGAGCTCATTCGGTGCGCAAGCGCCGCCGTACAAATCGTAGTCATCGGTATAGATTTTTGATAGTATAACAAGTAAATAGTGAAAAGTAAATAGTGTAATTGTAGTATGGTAAGTACGTCGAAGCTCGTCCCTTCAAGACTCCTGAAAAATATATGAAGACTTATTATTTCACCGGCATTCCTGAACCTATAGTAGCAGAAAGTCTAAAACCCGTCTAAACGTATTCTTGTTTCTGAAATTCCTGTTTCTCGCCACATCGTAAATACAGTCCACTCGCCCAGACGTCCAAGAACCAGCGACCGACGGGGCGTCAACGTCTCGAAGCCACCCCATAGTACCTGCTTCTGAGCTACGTCCGTCCCGCACATCCGTTTGGTCCTTGCGACCCGGATCGCCTGGGAAGCGAGCCAGGAACTTCAGCTGAAGATACTGAAGAGTTGTAAACAGCGAGTATGCCTGTGACAAGATCGCAAGGAAGAGCCGCTCAAGCCTGGATCATCGACGCCAGACCGGGCCGCCGCACACCCCCCATCGTGCACGACCAGCCGCCGTTCTCTCCAACCACCACCGAGGGGAGTGAGCAGCCCCCCCCTCCCCCGAGGGGGGGTGAAGACCTACCCTGCCCCGCAGCTGAGAGGGGAAGTGAGGCGCCGCCCTGCCCCCCTGCCCCGCAAGGGGGTGAAGACCGACCGCGCCCCCCTACCCCGCGAGGGGGTGAAGAGCGACCAGCGCCGTCGTCGTTGATGCAGACTGAAGCGTCGTCATCACTGAGGCCGCCTGGAACCAGTGCTGAAGAATATAGTTCAGAAGGAACACTGAAGGCTTGCGACAAGACATACAACCGAGCTGTACCGTTGACTACCCGGGTTGACGCCCGTACCGAACTTAAGGCACCGTCGCACAGATCGACGGCATCAAATAGAAAAATTAGAAATGCGCGTGAAGACTTATTGAAGATTAAGTTGGAGCTAGCGCAAATAGCACTTCAGAGGGCCGAGGAAGAATCGGACGACGATTATATGGATGATAGAAATTCCAATGAAGAGTACATCCGTTCCTGGTTGGAGGAAGCTCCGGAACCAGACCCGCAGGACGCCGCCGCTGAGGGAGGACATAGACCACCAGATACCCTGGACCTACCCGAGCCCCCCCCCTCCGCGGTTATAGTGAATCCGGTCCTGCGTGGAATAAGTACTGCTCCTGGAAGAGACGCCGCCGCCGAGGGAGGACATAGACTGCGGGGTACCCTGGACAAGCCAGAGCCCCCCCCCTCGAAGACCATAGATACTGAAGCCCTTCCATCAATGAAGAAACCAGTTGAAGATACCGCAGGGGGTGAAGGGCTCCGTCCGTTTATCACGGAACTCACCTCCGCCATCGCATCGCTAGCCGGCAATAGAAGCGAAGAGAAACCGGTGTACCACAACCCTGCTGCATCGAAAGTCATCATGACGCTGCCGAACTTTAGTGGATTGCATACAGAATGGCTATCGTTCCGCGCCATCTATGAGACAACGCGACCATATTTCAACGATGTGGAAAATACGGCGAGGCTGAGAAGAAGCCTGCGAGGAAGAGCGCTTGACACAGTTAGTTCCGAGCTCATCGGCAACGCCAGGCCAGATGACATCATGAAGGAGTTGGAGCTTCAGTTTGGCCGCCCCGATTCAATAGCGCAAGCGGAGACAGACAGACTGCGCGGGCTGCCACGCTGCGGAGAAGCACCGAAGGACATCTGCACTTTCGCCAGCCGTGTACGAAGTGGCATCGTCACACTGCGAGCGCTGAAAAAGGAACACTACCTCATGAACGCCGAGCTTATGCGCATCCTCACAGAGAAGCTGCCGAACTCGCTACGTGTACAGTGGTACAAGACATATACTGAGAAGTACCAGTCGACGCCGGACTTGGGTCTCTTCAGCGACTTCATCACCGAACAAGCTCGCTACTGCAGCGCGTTTGCACCGCCTGAAAACATCAGTGAAGCTACTGGACTTAGACGTGTGACGCAGAGAACACACACCACTATAGACAAGAAGCCCGCATCGAAGTGCCGCATCTGCGAGATGGATGGACACCGATCGCTAGACTGCCACAAGTTCGTGAAGGCTTCTGCGGACAAGAAGTGGGAACTAGCCAAGCAGCACAACATGTGCTTCCGCTGCCTCCGCCATCGTCAGCACGGACACAGATGTCAGAAGAAGAGATGTGGAATCGAGGGCTGCACAGCATCACACCATCATCTGCTTCACTACAAGAAGAAGGCGAGCACTACCGAAGTTGCACAAGAAGCGCAAGAAATAGTCGCAAGTTCACGCAACCACAAAAATCAAGCGTTCCTGAAAATCGTTCCGGTGCAACTGTCCGGACCGGCGGGAGAAGTGCGCACCTACGCACTGCTGGATGACGGCTCAACCGTGTCACTGATTGACGAAGAGCTGGCAGACATGATCGGTGCAGAGGGACCAGTCGAGCCGATGAAAATAGGCGCCATCAGCGACGTGACTATCGACACGCCCACGTCGAAGAGAGTTGACCTCACGCTATCGACCTGCCATAGGAAGAAGATACCCTTCAGGGCGCGCACCATACCACGCCTGCACCTGTCGCCGCAGTCAATCAGCAAGGATGACATCGCTGACTGCAAGCACCTGTTCGACCTGGCAGATCAGCTGACGTACAACGCAGGGACGCCGAAGATTATCATCGGGCAAGACAACTGGCATCTGCTCCTAGCAACAGACATCAGAAGAGGGCCCCAGCATCAGCCGATAGCATCGTTAACTCCCTTGGGCTGGGTGCTGCACGGTGCCCGCACTAGGATTCTGGGACAGCAGGTGCACTACGTCAATCAGCTGAACAGCGCCGAGGAAAGCATAGACAAGCAGCTTCGTGAATACTTCGCACTCGAGTCACTCATCATCAACCCGTGCCGACCAGCTTCTGACCCAGAGAAGAGAGCAGAAGATATATTACAACGCAGTATAGTACAGTTGGAAGATGGACGTCTTCAGACTGCGTTGCTATGGAGGAGTGACGAGATACAGATGCCGGACAGCTACGCGACTGCGATGAATAGACTCGTATCAATAGAGAAAAAACTCGACAAGAATCCTGCTCTGAAGACTAGATATATGGCGCAGATGGATTCACTAATAGAAAAGGGCTACGCAGAGAAAGCGCCCCTTGAACGTACACCGGGAAGAACGTGGTACCTGCCGCACTTCGACGTCTTCAACCCTATGAAACCGGAGAAGCTTCGTATAGTTCACGACGCAGCAGCGAAGACAAGAGGGATGTCACTGAACGACTACCTGCTCACGGGTCCGGACTTGCTGCAGTCGCTGCCCGGCGTGATGATGCGATTCCGACGTCACCGCGTCGCCGTCTCCGGAGATATCACTGAAATGTTTATGCAGGTGAAAGTAAAGCCAGAAGACAGAGACGCTCTCCGATATCTGTGGCGAGGAGAGCGGCGGGAGGGGGCGCCGGAAGAGTACCGAATGACGTCAATAATATTCGGCGCAGCAAGTTCACCGTGTACAGCAATATTCGCTAAGAACTGGAATGCTAAACGCCATGCGAACGAACACCCAGAAGCAGTGGAAGCAATAGTCAAGAATCATTACATGGACGATTACCTGGATAGCTTCAGAAGTACAGAAGAGGCGACGCGCACAATCAAGATAGTACAAGAAATACATAGTAAAGCGCGCTTCGACCTAACGAAATGGGTATCCAACAGCGAAGAAGTGCTGCGTGAATTGGTACCGGGCCAAGAAACAACACAGATTGTTAATCTTGGAAATATAGAAAACACAGAGAAAGTACTCGGCGTGATATGGAAGCCGCACACGGACGAGAGCTTCAACTTAAAACTCGCGCGCCTACCTACTGGCCTGCTCGACAAGGAAACGCCCACCAAGAGAGAGGCGCTCAAGATAGTTATGTCGCTATACGACCCGCTGGGCCTCGCCTCACCTATAACAATCAAGGCGAAACAAATACTGCAAGAAGCCTGGAGGCGGGGAGTCGACTGGGATCAACCTCTCGATGAAGAACTATCAAGCCAGTGGAGGGCGTGGATAAGTCATCTCGAACAGCTGAAGAACGTAAACATACCGCGCTGTTATCCTGGGTACAGCGAGGCTACAGAAATACAAGTACACGTGTTCACCGACGCCAGTGAGAAGGCTTACGCTACAGCGGTGTACTGGAGGTCAACGACCCGTGACAACAACGTGCACGTCAGCCTCGTCATGGCGAAGGCGAAGGTGGCGCCGCTGAAGCTGCTGTCAATACCGCGCCTCGAGCTACAAGCCGCGGTGATGGGTACGCGCGTCGCAGCCGCAGTGATATACGAACACAACGTCAAGCCCGCCTCCGTGACCTACTGGAGTGACAGCAGAACCGTTCTGACATGGATAAGGAAAGGAGCCAGATCGTACAAGCCGTTCGTCGCACATCGCTTGGCCGCCATAGAGGAAAATAACAGAGTCGAAGAGTGGCGCTGGGTGCCTACAAAAAGCAACATAGCCGACGCCGCCACCCGCGACGTCCCGACGCACTTTCATACCGACCATGAGTGGTACTGCGGCCCTAAGTTCCTCTACGACGACCCATCGACATGGCCGACCGAGTCACCAGCTGACAGTCAACCGACAGGCGAGGAAAAAACAGTCACGCTCATACAAGCGGGCGCAGCAAACCTCATAGACGTCGTTCCCGACCCCGCTCGATTCTCAAGGTGGGAGCGATTGCTGCGCGCCACAGCCAGAGTACTACAGTTTATATCGTTATGTAGAAAACAACATACAGAAAAAACGTTCTACAAACGAACAAGAAAAAACAAAGAAAACGATCCTGATTGGTCGAGAGCGGTGCGAGCGCCCCGCGCGCCCGCCGAAGCTGCGCGCGCCCAAATATACACACGCAAGTTTATTATATTGGACGCGACATACATTCAAGGAGCAGAGAAGCTGTTAGTTCGTGTGGTGCAACAAGAAGCCTTTAAACAAGAAATAGCCAGTCTCGAGAGCAACAAAACAGTCGCAAGTAGTAGCCGGCTGTACCCGCTGCGCATAGAACTAAACGACGGAGTTATAGTACTGCGAAGCCGCATAGCTGCTGTAGACAAAGTCGCTAAAAGCGTGAAGAGTCCACCTGTGTTAGACGGCGATCACCGTATTACACAGCTATATATAGATTGGACACATCGTAGCCTACAACACAGCGGCACCGAGCTCGTCGTGAATGAGGTCAGACAGCACTACTGGATTGTGCGCCTGCGCCCGACAGTCAAGCAAGTCATCGCGCGCTGCCTGCACTGCCGCATACGTCGCGCGCGCGCGCCGACGCCGGCAACCGGCGACCACCCGAAGACACGCCTAGCTCATCACCGCAGGCCGTTCACATACACCGGGCTTGATTATTTCGGCCCGCTGTCAGTCACCGTCGGTCGTCAGCATCACAAGCGATACGTGGCGCTGTTCACGTGTCTCACAACAAGGGCAGTTCACCTCGAGATCGCGCACAGCCTCAGCGCGGACTCAGCTGTGTTGGCGCTGCGCAGGTTCGCAGCGCGACGCGGCTGTCCCACCGAAATCTACTCCGACAACGGCACCAACATGCACGGTGCTGACCGTGAGCTGCGTGAGGCCTGCCAGGAGGAGGCCAGCCGACGCGGCATCGCCTGGCGCTTCATCACGCCTTCCGCGCCTTTCATGGGAGGCGCCTGGGAGCGCTTAGTGCGGTGCGTTAAGACCGCGCTAGGCGCCACGCTGCACGAGCGCCACCCACGCGAGGAGGTCCTCGCGACGCTGCTCTGCGAGGTCGAGTACGTCGTCAACAGCCGGCCGCTCACCCACGTATCCGTGAGCGGCGACGACGACGAGTCCATCACACCGAACCATTTCCTGCTGGGCGGCTCGGCACGCCTGCCGAGCCCCGGCACGTTCGACGAGCGAGACATCGACAGCAAGAAGCACTGGCGGCGCGCCCAGATACTCGCCGACATGTTCTGGCGCCGCTGGGTGCGCGAGTACCTGCCCGAGCTGCAATACCGGCGGGAGCCGCACGCCCGCGGCCCCGCGCTGCAGCTGGGCGACCCCGTCCTCATCGCCGACGGCAACCTGCCTCGCAACACTTGGCCGCGAGGCCGGGTTGTGGCCGTCTACCCGGGCGCTGATGGTGAAGTTCGGACCGCTGACGTGCGCACCGCAGGTGGCATACTAAAGCGTCCGACGAAGAAACTCGTGCCGCTGCCTAAGTAACCGGGCAGTGCGGCATCACCGGCGTCGCGGCGCCCTCGCGCTATCACCGCGCCGTCGCTCACCGGAGATGCGGCATCGCTGCGAGCCAGAGCTACGAGTCATCGCTGCGGGTCATCGCTACGGGTCAACGCTTCGAGTCCCTACATCGTGTCATCGTGTCATCATTCATCGTTTAATAGACTAAATAGTGATAGTGAAAGTGAAAGTGATAGTGCCTACGCTCTGCCGCACGGCGGGAGAGATGTTCGCGACAGACGCATCCGTGCGCCGCGAGTGCAAAATCATAATGCCTGAGTGTTCGTGTATGCGCGTAACTATTTATACTCTAACAATTTTGTGATGAGGGTAATGAGCAAAAAGTGCCGTGAGCCGCGCCAAGGTATGTTTTTCACGCGCACCCTCCTTCTAAATTGTTATAGAATTCTGTTCAGATTTTGATAGTGCTTTAATTTGTAAATTATAGTGTTTTTTGATACCAAATTGTAATAGTTTTGTAGCGGTAACCTTAACCTACCTAATTATGTATAATTAACCTAATAGTTCTGCCGTTTAAGGCCTGATTTACCCATGTAAACATTTCTTGATAGCAAAAATCCTAGACTTTCATTAGTGAAATGGTGTTTAACTGAAAGCCTAGGTCCCATTGTATAGAAAATAACTTAATTTATAGAAATATTGTTAATAGTTTAAGTTATAGAACAATAAATAATGTTTGTGTTTTGACTTTCATTTCACATGCAAATAAACAATACTAGGGCTTAGGTCACATTGTTAGGATTACTATCGCCAGATAGCCCATGAAATGCCCTAACACACACTACCTTTCGTATTGAGATAACCCCCATAGTTTGTTTTTTATCTCAAGATAGTCTTCACCTAAGGGCCGATTTCACATAGTTTTTTATAGTTATTCGGTTATAGTATTTCAGCCCTTAAGGTATGCAGGGTGTGTGTGGTATAGTTCAGTAGCGCACGTCATGGGGCTTCTGACGCTATGTGTCCTGTAATGATATCATGTACCAATTGTTTGTAATACGGCTGTTAAATTGAAAGGTCAATAAAACTGAGTTGGTCGGAGGGACGAGAAATCGAGGTGCTCGTCACGGTAAAGTTTCGAGCTCATTCGGTGCGCAAGCGCCGCCGTACAAATCGTAGTCATCGGTATAGATTTTTGATAGTATAACAAGTAAATAGTGAAAAGTAAATAGTGTAATTGTAGTATGGTAAGTACGTCGAAGCTCGTCCCTTCAAGACTCCTGAAAAATATATGAAGACTTATTATTTCACCGGCATTCCTGAACCTATAGTAGCAGAAAGTCTAAAACCCGTCTAAACGTATTCTTGTTTCTGAAATTCCTGTTTCTCGCCACATCGTAAATACAGTCCACTCGCCCAGACGTCCAAGAACCAGCGACCGACGGGGCGTCAACGTCTCGAAGCCACCCCATAGTACCTGCTTCTGAGCTACGTCCGTCCCGCACACATAGGTATTTGTTTGTTACGCTTTTACGTAAAATCCTCTGAATGATTTTGATTGAAACTAGGCAGTGATATATAGCTTATATGTAAGACTGATATACACTAGCTTTTACCCACTTCACCCGGTTAAAATACAGCCTATAACCGTCAGCCGATTTTTTTCTATCGAACACTAAAATTGTTTTTCCTGACGACTTTCTGAGATGAGTGCGGTCAAGCATCATCATCATCACCTCCCGAGCCTTTTCCCAACTATGTTGGGGTCGGCTTCCGGTCTAACGGGATTCAGCTGAGTACCAGTGCTTTACAAGAAGCAACAGCCTATCTGACCTCCACAACCCAGTTACCCGGGCAATCCAATTCCCCTTGGTTAGACTGGCGGTGCGGTGGCCCTTATTGCGGTCAAGCATGCAAACAAAATCTTCAGATTTATAATATTAAGTATAGATAAAGTAATTAAGGAAGTCTTCAATGGAACACCTGCTAATCTAGTTAGGAGGTCCGCCAACTCTGACTGTTCAAATTATTTCTGCCTTTTTCGGTATCATCATCATCATCATATCAGCCAATTGCCGTCCACTGCTAAACCTAGGCCTCCCCCAGTGAGCGCTAACCATCTCGGTCTTGGGCATCCAGCACCCATCCACCTTCTTCACAATAGTTATGGATGTTTTGTTTTTAATATAATATTTAAAGTCCTGAAAAGCCCCTACCTAATTGCTGACGTACATAGTTAATTCATATTACGTCAATGTCAAGCATACAAGGATAACTCTATGTAATAAACCATCCTTATTTACCGTAACAAATAGTAAACAATAAAATACCCAGGACAAGATGTAAAAAAATATGAATGGTTGAAATTCCTAATGAGTTATATAAAGTAAGATGTGCAACAGAAATGTGTTAATATACTGCTTGGTACTTACGAGTGAAGACGTGTGTTTTGTGTAGTGTTAAATTTAATTAAAAAGCTTCCAATATGGATCAAGTTGATGGTGGTAAGTCTTTTCTGATTTTATTTGCGGAAACATTTTAAATCGTCTTCCCAAAAAAGGCTGTCAATTGAGTTTTATTTTTATTTTTTCACTAACAAGATAACATTTCAGTTTGATTAAGGAAAAAAGCTGTTTATGATAAATTAATACAGCATACTATTTCAACTCCTAGTGAAGTTCCTTAATACTGTTACAGCCTTTTTTTTATCGTCCCACTGCTGGGCTGCGGCCTCCTCTCACACGGAGAAGGATTGAGCATTAATCACCACGCTTGCTCAATGCGGGTTGCTGATTTCAGACTACATAGTCCAGGTTTCCTCAAGATGTTTTCCTCCACCTTTTTATCAGCTATTGGTGTCCAAGATTTACTTAGAAAGTACATACAAACTTAGAAAAGTTACATTGGTACTTGCCTGAACTGGAATCGAACCCACACCCTCATACTCGAGAGGTTGGTTCTTTACCCACTAGGCGACCACGAAATACAATGCCCATATTCACATTATTCACCGCAGTCGTTTCATGGCCACAATTTTGACGAAATCAATTGACAATTTATATACTTATTTCCAGTACAAGGGAAAGGGATACAAAAACATGCTTTACAACCGGCGACAACAATGATAGAAGAGTATTGTGCTATAACGAAATGTGACTCGCCTCCGCCCACATCACCTACGCCTGAGGAAGAAACTTCGAAAGACGAGAAAAAGACCGACTCATCATGATAGCTGATAGAAAATTTAAATTAACAAAGTAAGTTTTCAATTAAGAACGTTTTCAAAGACCACATAAACGTAAGTTTTTCTTGAAATAACTGTTTATTTAGAAAATAGAACGTAATAATTCAAAGTAAGCAGTTATTTCCAGAAAACTGGAATATATTATTATTTAATTTTTTTTTGCCTGAACCACACCTAATCCTATGTCTGACGTAACTTCACAAGTAACATCCTTTCTAGAGCGGATCTACAAGTACCTAAAACCTTCTTTCTAGAGCGGTGTTACTAGAAGTAATCATTATATGTTTTTCTTTACAGATTCTCGTAATGCAACAAGATGACAGATTCGAGAGTGACCAAAAACCTAACAGTATTATTTATTAACCACCAACATTGTATAATAGTTATTTCTTAAATAACATATTGCGTAAACTATGCAATTGTCACATCTTTAAGGCCCATTTACACCGACAACATAAACGTCCGTTTTCTAACATTAACTGTTTATTATGAATTTCCATGTTTAATCTTCAAATTAAAACAGTTGTTTTAAGAAAAACGTACTTGGGCTTGGGCCTAAGTTTCCTACTAACTAGTTTTTAAGAATATTTATTACTTCTGATAATAAATTACTTAATAAGTGTTACAATCGTTTTTTTTGTTTGTTTCCTACCAGGGCACCATATCGGTAGTATTTTTAAGTGTATAAGACTAAACCAAAATCTGCCGGGGCTGCGGGATTGTTCGAAAAACTTACCGCGGCCCTGGTACATAAAAGGCCTATGACGGAACACGACGGTTTTTAGTCAGTAAGAGTCTGACATTCCCTCACCGTTGCAATACCACAGCGGGAGGGGTCATTTGTCGATTTTTGGCGTCATAAAAAAAGACTAAACTGAGGAGGAGCGAAACGAAGAAGTTTTAGAAAACCAATAGAAACTCGTTACTTTAACATTTTGTCTCTATCCAGTCAGACCCTAGTTCACTTACAACATAAATGTAAATTTTTCTTAGGCCGCCAATACACGAAAATTAAAGCAGTCAGGGGCGACAGCTTGAAGCTGTCGACTGGCCGAATCATTAGGACCTGCTCGAGAGGTTCGTGCATGTGCGTCCATAGAACTCTGCAGTTGCAGCAGTCGACTGCTTGAAGTTGTCGCGTGTATTGCCGGCCTTAAAACATTACACCGTAAGACTAAAGAACAGTACTACCTACTAGGCAAGTAACTGCATCTTCCTCATAGAAATCTGCATATATATGGTATTACTAATAGGAAAATCTGTGGTGCAAACCCATACTTAACGTTACTGGACTTAATTTATCTTATTAATAAGACAACAACGTTGTAAAATGTGTTACATAATAAAAATAGTGTTCTAAACATCTTTTACTACGCATAAGCTTTCAGGTTTAACCCGGGTGTAGGCTAGTCATTAATAGGCTGCGGGATTGTTCGCGCGAGTTACCGCAGCCCTGGTACATAAAGGGCTTTTTTTTAACGATTGCAAAAAACTTCAAATGACCCCTCCCGCTGTGGGTTAGCAGCGGTGAGGGAGTATCAGACTTTTACTGACTAAAAATCCATCGTTCCATCCATGTTCCTTCTTAGGCCTTTTATGTACCAGAGCCGCGGTAACTCTTTCGAACAATCCCGCAGCCCCAGGTACATAAAGGGCTTAAGAAGGAACATGGTGGGTTTTAGTGAGTAAGAGTCTGACCCTTCCTCATGCTGCACGCACAGCGGTAACCTTTTTTTATGCCTCTTCATTTGCATTCCCATAAGTGTATATAGGGAGTGCGGAGTACCCACGACACGCGGGTGAAACCGTTGGTGTAAGCTATATAAAAATATATGGTAGAAGGAGGAAAAATAATAAAGACGCAGTACTTTGCATATGGCAAATAATATAAATGTAACCGTAGGACAATGTCTCAAGACAGACTTAAGGAAAATTCTTTGGGAAACACCCGCATACAAGAAACTATGAAGATTTTATTCGTGTTGGGTTTAATTTTCGTATTTTTCACTATGATGGCGCAAGCAGCTCCCGATAGAAAAAGTAAGTGCTGTTTTGTTTTTTTTTTTGTATCAGGCGTCTAATAGTACAGGATCCCATTGAGGACGACCTACACCGATCTGCTAACCGATTGAGAAGTATTTTTTTATCAAATATTATGAATAAACAAATATGTCAAAGATAATTATGATTAATTTTCAATCTGCTCCTGTTGATGTTTTTTTTTTTTTTAATACACACTAATCGAAATAATGCATCTCAAAGAATATGAAAACGTTTGGCTGCCTATTGATAAAATAAAAAATAATAAAAAAAAACATGATTTGTTTATTTCGCCACCGAGTTCTAGGCCGATGCACTAAAATAGTTGTTTTTTGCTTTTCAGTGTTTTTGGGAGTCGGTTTTATTTTTTTTGTAAAAAGTTTTTTTTTCCACAGTAGTAACACATAGGAACTGGTGAATGGTGGGCGTTTTTAGGGCTGTCTCATGTAATCCTGACGTTCGAAAAAGGCTGTGTTTCAGCCTACTCTGAAAAAAATATTTTCGTTCTTTTTTTTAAATTATTTTTCAAATACTTTTTGTTCATTTGTTTTTTCTTTGGTTACAGGATCACGCCGTCCACTGATACCCCAAATCGGTACTAAAGTCCCGGCTTCCAGACTCGTTTACTATTACAATCGTAACAAAAATCTTACGACTGGTTAAACAGCATCAACAAAAACAATGGGCGTGATGACAGGGTAAAAAAATAGTGATTCTAATTAGTCCGGATTTTAAATTGGCCACAAATATTAGATACGTATTTTTTACTAAAAGCAGCTCAATGAGGGTTTTGTAAAATGGCGTCCACGAGGTGGCAGCACCGAGTCATCAGGTCCAGATAACTGTCAAAGTGCTTATCTTTACTATGAATAGTGAACGATTTTAGTCTTTTTTTTATTTTATAATTAAAGCACTGCATTATTGTTTTACTATTGCGGTTGAGTAAATAAAAAAAACTAAATCATATTGTGTTAACAAATTTTTCAACAAGCTTTTCCTTAGTACCAGTGACTTTTGCACCCTCTCTCTTAGCTCAATTTTTAGTTCGGAAACCTTATTCTGACCGTAGTCCATAATAAAATCAATAACACTTCCAATATAACAGAATTTCAATAAACAATAAGTTCGGCACCTACAATTCCATACTATTTGACAGCTGTTTGGACCAGACGCATACGTGGCGCCACCCGGTGGCAGAAAAAATTTCAAAAACCCTCATTAAAGTGGAACTCGGCTGGGCACATCAGCCGAATGCATCCTGACAGATGGGCTAACATCGTCACCCAGTGGGTACCACAGGATGGCCATCGCAGGTGGGGCAGTCCCTGGAAGAGATTATGACCTGGATGCCTACAACCCTGATTGGAGAGACGACTCAAAAGATCGAGAGGTGTGGAGGCCTTTGCCCAGCAGTGGGACAGTACGGGCTAATAATAAAAAATAAAAACATTAAATACATTATTAGGATATAAAGCAACAAGGATTGAGGGCGTGGCTTGTGACAAAACGTCTGAAAGAAAACGTCGAGAAATTACGTAACACAAAATTTAATAGTGTTAGGTATATCTTAGCTGTTATTGGTTTGTGAGAGAAAATTAAAAATACGTGACCATTATTTTAGGGTAATCTAAAAGATGGACTAATTTACAATGCCCATTGTCAACCAGCCGTTTTACGTAGGTGGGGCACATATTACCTTTATCTCTTTTGTCAACCCTCTTATAATACTCTTTTTTTGTAATTTAAGCTAGTTCACCGACAACATAAGCGTCTTTTTTTCTTATACAACCTTTTACTTTGAAAACTGAAAATAAAAATTCATAGTAAACGGTTGTTTTAAGAAAACTGACTTTTATGTCGTCGGTGAACTACGGCCTTAGTTGTTTCGTAATGCCTGTATAATTGTTTTTCGTAAATAAATGTATACTTATTTTTTCGTTTTTTAATTGTATCATGTCCTGCGTTTTTTCATTTGTTATATTCTTTTACTATTGCAAAACATATTCAGCCTTACTACAAAAACTTAAACACCTGTTAAACACCTGTCTAAAAAAACGTGCAAAACGGACCTTATTTCAACGTCATAATCTGTAAATTTTTTAGACAAAGTGTTCAACAGACGTTTAAAAGTTTTTGTGGTACGAGGGTCCGAAACTACTGAACTCATTCGAAATATTATTGCACTGTTGGAAAGCTACACTACTCCCGAGAAACATAGGCATTTTAGGGGTCTATTTTATCCTGGTACGGATATAAATTCTTCAGGGATGCGAGTGAAACCGCGGGAAAACATTTAAGTAAATTACGTGCTATAAAATGATGTCTTCTGCTTATTTTTATTTATGACTAGATCGTTATTTTTAAAGATTCTGCCAACGTCAAGGACACTGACACTGTAATTGGTGAGAAAAATAAATGGATTTAAATCTAAGAGGATGACATATTGTAACAATACATGTAGCGTATTTGGACTAATAAGGTAAACGCGGGTGAAGTCGTCATGCCCCAATAGTCGTCAATTAATCTTAAAACTTTTATTATTATTTTCTACTGAACTTAAAATGGGCCGGTTTATATATCAACATATTCTTGATAATATATTGCACAATTGAAATAACAATACGGGGTTTTAACAGTCACGGCTTCTAAGCTATGTTATTTGAAACGTGTGTGCCCTAACAAAATCGTTTTTTCGTGAAGTTCAGCTGTCAAAAGTGAAACTCACCACGTGGTTTTGTGTTTTGATTTACATAACTCCAGTGGGGTCTGTGGTATGTTTCTTTGTTTGATTAGATAGTTAAGTTTATTTGCTAGCGATGTAATATGCAATTTGGAATACTTTTAACATAGAAGATATATTTTTTTAATGTGACATCTATTAGTACTTCAAAACTCCCATTTGACCCAAAACCCGTCAATTTTACAATTATTATGACGACTACTGGGACATACTCAAAAGTTGCACCTAAATTCGTCATGATGAGGATTTTTTGTGTTTTACAGTACAAAATGCGAATAAATAGCTAATATCGGGACTTTTACAAAATTGATAACTGTCTAGAATAAACATATTTAAGGTTTAGACTACATTTGTTCATAAAACTGCGTTTCTTTTAAGCTTTTTCTTAGGGGTAAATTTTACTCTGCTGGTTCTAGATGCACGTACACAGTCATGTTATTCGATTCAATTCATATGTTTCTTAATGGTTAAATCCCCTGTTTTCTATAAGTATTCACTTTCTACGAGTGTTTTTTCAGATATATGTTGGCAGCTGTAGGCCTCCGCCATTCGATTAAGATCTACCGCTTTGGGTACAAGTAGGTCTAGCACTAGCCTTTTTTTCTAATACGCTTGGATTACAATTTGTGGCAAACAAAAATTGACTGTTCTTACACTATGCTTTTTGTTCGAAATAACTGTATTTCGTCACGCGTACTGTACCGCGTCTTCCTAACGTGCCTTAATAGCGCCTGTATACAAATTATGTCATTCAACTAGTTTTGACGCAAAACATATTAAAATCAGTTTTAAAACTAAGATGACATAGCTTCCATCTCCATCCGGCTATTGCGTTGGGATGTTAGTGAATTAGGATATAGGAAACTATAGGAACTATGGCACCTGGAAAAAAAGTCGCGGTGGCGGGTCCGATTCCAGGTCAGGCAAGTACCAATGCAACTTTTCTAAGTTTGTATGTACTTTCTAAGTATATCCTGCAATGACACCAATGACTGTGTTTCGGATGGCACGTTAAACTGTAGGTCCCGGCTGTCATTGATCATCCTTGGCAGGCATCCAGTCGTTACGGGTAGTCAAAAGCCAGTAAGTCTCACACCAGTCTAACAACCCAATACCCCTTGTATTGGGTTGCCTGGGTAACTGGGTTGAGGAGGTCAGATAGGCAGTCGCTTCTTGTAAAGTACTGGTACTCAGCTGAATCCAGTTAGACTGGAAGCCGACCCCAACATAGTTGGGAAAAAAGGCTCGGAGGATGATGAGGAACTATGGCACCTGCCGATGACAATGTATAAAATACATGTTAAAATGGCAGGTGGAGACTCGCCACCTCACTTAGGCCCCCGGGAATCAGTCGCTAAATTCGCAACAAGAGAGCAACAGGTACATGAGCGGCTGAAGGGTGAGGATACCTCGGCGGACTTTAAACGCAGATCACGCGCTCCCTGTGGGTCCAGCATCACCGGCCCACCCACCACTTACTACGAGGCATCTACCATCCGAGCGGGCTGCTAACCCTGCTCTAGCGACTCCACTCTGGTCGGCCAATGAAGGCAAGCCAAGAGGCGGGAGACCTTCACTCCAGCAGGCCGGAGATGGGGGACAGTATACTCTCCCCGGAGCACTCGGATATATAGCCCCGCGGGGTCGCTACTCCCCGTCATCCGCCTCAGATGCCCTGTGGGGCTTATTAGATATTATTATTATTGGGTTTGAACGGTTAGTTGTACCTAATCATATTTTATTTTTTGATTGATACCTTTAAGACAGTAGACAGTTTGAACTGTCTATAGAGATTTTTGCAAATGGTACTTAGCATGCGCTAAGCAGTTCAGAAGTTTTGATGAATGACAACCTTACCTACATATCTATGAATGTTAGTAATTATTTCGCGGAAAGCTATAAATGAATGTGGCTTTTATTTTTTGTGAATACTAATTATTTTATTTTACAATTTAAATATTTTAAAAGTAATTATTTTACTCATGCTACATATGCACATGACTGCATGGTTATTATGATTAAGAAATATAACATATATTTTATAGACTGGTTTTGTGATTCCAAGCGTTTGATAGATAGGAATATAAATTAAAATACTATGTATCTGTTTTATTGAATACCTGCTCTTCTAACAGATTATGACCTGCTATTCTAAATAGGAATTTGGTTTTTTATCTATCTACCTACCTAATGTTTCAAAAGCACAAGTATGCTTAACAAATTCAACCACAAAAAAATGTACATAACTTGAACCTTATGTTCAAGAGCAGAGAGTTTACATTAGCATTAAAAGTTGACGAGTACTGGGAATATTTGACGAGTATCCGTACAAATCAGACGACTATTGGTACAAATCGCCCTTTTTTTACTTTTGCCTTAATAAGTATATAAACCCATCAAAATGATTAAAAAAACATTAGTTATTTAGAATAATGAATGAATACTCTATCACGTCATGCAAAAATTTTTATTTTCTATTAAATATTTAACACACAGTAGCGCTTCAAAGTCAGTGATTTCCGAAATCCGACGACTATTGGTACGTTTACCTTAATTTGTACGAAAACTTGTCTATGCTTAAGGTAGAATTCCGTGGGTAGCGGCTGACGCAGCCGCGCGCGGCCTACGACAGTCGTCGGCCGCGCGCGACAATAGTCAACATATGAAAATGTATGGCGCCGCTGCCGAGGCCAGCGACAGTCGCGCGCGGCCGACGAATTTCGTAAGCCGCGCGCGGCATTGTCTTGAAATTAGTCGATTTTGTTCGTCCGTTCCCTCTAGTCGAAGTGCTAATTGATATCCTTGAAGAAGAAGAGGATGACGTGTTGCTGTGGCTGTATTATGAAAATAGATTACCAATCTATCCTATCTTTAAAAAGTAGAAATGATGAAGGATACTACCAAATACTGATTCAAAAGCATTTGTATTGTAATGAAAACAAAAGGTAGTTTTGCCGAATAAATAAAAAACAATTCAATTCTGGTTTTACTAAAATTCTATAGATGTTATTAAGCGCTAGACCATGTTGAGATGCATACGGCCGCGCGCGGCTCACGAAATTCGTCGGCCGCGCGCGACTGTCGCTGGCCTCGGCAGCGGCGCCATACATTTTCATATGTTGACTATTGTCGCGCGCGGCCGACGACTGTCGTAAGCCGCGCGCGGCTGTCGTAGCCGCTATCCACGGAATTCTGCCTTTAGAATATATTTCAATGAACTATACAATACGGAAGCTTAAATTGCCTTTTTTGGGCTAATCAATCAATCAATCATTTAATGTACAGAGGAAGGAAAGATAGCGGAGATGCCACGAGGAATATAGGTCAGGTGCCTACTTCAACGTACGGTGATCAGTTACTAGAACTAACGAGACGTTTGGGTTCCGTGTTAAAACGAAACTAATATGTCAAAGACTGGTTTTCATTGATTGGTGATTTTATTTTGAAAATAATAGGCGGGTTCCATAGAAGGCGTATAAGGCGGAGCTAGTAACGTTCCTCGTCTCCCGGACACCCGCATGTTGTCGCGCTACTTTCTTAGGAGATTTTGCGTTATGATATCTCCACTAGTCATTTTGTTCTCTATGGGCTAATCTGTCTGGGCTCTTATTTACTTTTATTATCTTGACCGTGTTTTTGTACTATTTTCACTGTAGTGCTAACTTGTTTTGTCACTCCAAATTGCATTTATTTTGTAATTTTGTTCTTATTGAATCAATAGCTGAGGTTATGTCTTATTTTGTATATGTAGGTGTTGGTGACAAACAACGCACACATCATCGCATCGTGGGCCACCGCGACGACCGTGCGGGGATCAGGGGACGAGGCGCCGCGAGTAGCCGTCGCCCACGCAGCAACGCACCACCACCAGTCTCACATATGACACGGACCTTAGGCGCGCGTTCTTACAATCCAATATACGAACCTACCATAGAATACAGTCCGCTATTTTATTTCTACCACCTGAGTATCGCCAACAGTAGGTATAATATAAACGTGTAAATTCGAGGCATAAACTAAATGTATTCTGTGAGCGATAGTCGTGTTTACATATTGATAATGAAGTTTATTTATATTTTGTTATTTTTCGTTATGTTTGTCGGTAGTTTTGGCAAGAATGATAAATTGTTAAGACATCATCAACACAGCGGAGTAGGTATGTATCTATTAATAGATCAGATTAAAACCTTTTTGAAAACTAGCTAAATTATAGTGGGTATACAAAAAAAGGATGTCGTCTGAACCATATATTATAGGTACATTTTCCTCCGAGCCTTTTTCCCACCTATGTTGGGGTCGGCTTCCAGTCTAACCGGATGTAGCTGAGTACCAGCGCTTTACAATGAGCGACTGCCCTATCTAACCCCCTCAACCCAGCTACCCGGGCAACCCAATACCCCTTGGTATTGGGTTAGATAGGGCAGTCGCTCTGGTGGTCGTCTGAAGTCTGAACCATGTGTACTACATAAAAAGGACAAGGGGAGGAAAAGATTATAATTGCCCTTTATGTAGACGATATAAAGATTTGGATGGATTGCCTAAAATGAATAAAATGTTCAACCACAATACCTAAACTTTATAGAGAGAAAGCGATTAGTTTCAGAGAGCTAATAATTGCTACAGATTATTGTGATTTTACCCGGAAAAAATTTATAATTTAAAGTAGTTTGTAATAATGAGTATAATCACGTGTTTAAATATCGGTCACTAATTACCAGACACACTATAATACATACATATAAATATTTATTTTGATACAATCTTAACACGTGCAATCTGGAGGCCACGAAGTTGGGTCTTCTCCCACTGCTAAAATACGGGTTATCGTGATTTCAGGCAAAACTATAATTCAAAGAAACTTCTTTATTTTATAGAAGACTTTAAATGTTTAATGCGTTTTATGTCTATCTAAAATGCCTTAAAATTAGACGAATATTTGTCCATTATCTTCACAAAAAAGTCAAATTCAATTTCATCATCCTCCGAGCCTTTTCCCAACTGTGTTGGGGTCGGCTTCCAGTCAAATTCAATAATAACACCAAATCAGTTGAATCATTACTTTAAACATAATTTTATTTGTCTTATATTATGTATTTGGGTAAACAGTGCTATCAAGATTGTGTACCTTTAGTTAAAAGTGCTTACAAATGGAGTATAATTTGACACCTATTGACAAACTTCTTACATTTTTTTTTTTTAATTTTCAGGTAAAGGACAGGGGTTACATGAAATTGTGGCATCAGGAACAGCGGAATACCTCCATAAACGTTATAATGCCATCAGAAACCAGACAAGAGTTGGAAATACGGACTATTTACCTAAGGGTATAAAATACTAATTTAAGATTAAATGTAAAGCAACCAATTTTTATTTTATTTATGATCCTTAACTTCCGCACGCGACTTCTCTTGGATCCCGAGGTAACCGCGAAAAAACGGGTAGTCGTAAATAAACTAGTACTTAATATTTCAATGAGGAACGAAGATATAAATATAAGTAAAGGAAAAAGAGCCCTAGGCGTCTTTATTTTCTTAATATAGCTGTAGTTACCGGTTCTCAGACAAATTGTATAAAGGTAGGAACGCACAAGGTTCTTCCAATTCGTAAATAAAAAAAGTTAAATGAATTCGTGGTGGCCTAGTGGGTAAAGAAAAAGGCTAGGCAGATGATGTGTCCACTCAATCATCCTCATCCTCTGGCCCTTGTCCCAATTTTATTTGGGTTCGGCGCAGCTAGTTTTCTCCTTTTCTAGTCATAATTATATTCGGACCTTTAGGTACATACGGCCGTCTGCCTGACGCTAACCCTCCTTGGGAATGCTATCGAGGTGGTTTGTTCGCCAAATTGCGAGTAGCTTAAAGTGCTGGTGGAATGCACCAGGCCTTAGCTCCCTTAGTTGCCTCTTACGACATCCACGGGAGAGAGATAGGGTGGTCCTATTCTGATCCGGGACGGTAACTAACGGCTGTGCTAACTTAAGTGGAGTCAAAGTTATTTTGCTACCCGACTGCGAATAAAATTACAGGAAACGATTTCTTTTTAGGAATTGAATCCAAGGATGCGCTTTCGCACGGTGTATCCCAAACTCAACTCACGCGCAAATATCGTAAAGGACAAGAAAGGCTACTCTCATCCATATTTATTCCTAGCATTAATATATTTTTAGCCACACCTGAACAAGTTGCCCTTACACACAGTCGTCTTAACGATGAAGTTTTTATATATTTTGTTGATTTTCTTTGTGTTCGGCTGTAGTTATGGGCAAGATGGAAGTAAGTTTTATATAATATTGTTTCAATTCTGTTAAACTTCACCAAAAATGGGCTACCTAGCACTGAAATATTTTTTCAATCGGACCAGTGGTTCCTTATATTTTAGTTTTTTTTTAATTATTTTAGAAAAGGCTCGTGGATTTATTTGTCAAATACTTTTTGTCCATTTGTTTTTTCTTCGTTTACAGGATCAAGCCTTCAACAGAGAATCTCGATCAATACTTACCTCTCGGCTTCCAGACTTCTTTACTCTTACAATCTTAACAAAAATCTTACGAATGGTTAAGGAGCGAAAACTAAATCATTGTTAACCGGCCGTTTTACTTAGGTGGGACACATACATATGTATGTATTTCCCTTTATCTCTTCTGTAAACTTTCTTATACATAATACTCTTTTTTGTAATTTAAGCTAGTTTAACGGAAACATAGACGTCCAGTTATCTTAAAACAACTGATTACTTTAAAAATTAAATGTGAAAATTGGTAAACAGTTGTTTTGAGAAAACTAGACGTTTATGTTGTCGGGGAACTAGAGTCTTAGTTGTTTCATAATGTTCGTAATTGTGTATGTGTTATGTTCTCGTAAATATGTATTATTATTAAGTTTAAATAATAATTATTATTACCTTATTTTTTGGTTTAAAGAATCTTTATTGTGAATATCTATTTTTTCTTTCTATAACTGTATCATCTCCCATACTCCTGTCCTTAGTTTTTTTATTAATTTGTTAAATTATTGGCGTGCGACACATGTTTTGTTTTGTTTGTAAAGGCTTCTAAACTAGTGCACTCACTTGAAAAATTCTTTCACTGTTGGAAAGCTACACTATCCCCGAGTAACATAGGCTATATTTTATCCCGGTAAGAGCAGTAGTCCCTACACAACGGGATGCGGGTTAAACCGCGGGAAAGACTAAGTCTTAAATTAACTAGTAATATTCCAATAAGGAACGAAGGTATAAATATTATTCCTCCTCTCACACGGAGAAGGATTCGGTATAGTTATCGGCACGGATATTGAGCTCTCGGCGGAAGAGTGGGGATCGCTTTGCGCACTGTACACGTAAGTCAATAAACCAATAAATTGCTTCTGCGCAGGTGAAGGTCAGGGCTCAATATTCGTGCCAATGATTATATTAGGTAATCACCATGCTTGCTCAATGCGGGTTGGTGATTTCAGACTTAAGGCCTCATTTACGGGAGTTATTCCCAATTTGTCACTAGTACCGATTGGTCACCAACTATTTTTTCCATACACCAAGTCCCAATTGGTCATTCGAGCAAAATAAATAATTTAATATTTAAATTTTGAGTTCCGATTGGTCACCCGCATAAAATTTCACGTATCAGAGTACCGTCAGAAATAAACGTGTTAGAAGAAATTTTAAATGAAAAACTTCGATGTAGGTAAGGTATAGCTCTCATATAAATATAATAAAATTTACATTAAAACACAGGTGAAGACAACTTGGGCATTTTATAAACCCGAAAATGTGACTCGATACTTTTTGTGCCGGTAACAAAAGTACCAGGGGCCCATAAGTAGCAAAGAGATTGTATACATAAAAATGATGAATGATGGTGTAAATTGGTATGTTTATCTACAATTAGGAAAAAAACGTAAAATCCTGACACTCTTGACTGCTATACTCCTGTAAGTTATGCGGTCCTAGTACACGGTGGGCAGTTCCATGGACACTCGTTGATTGGTATATTACTCATCTGATTTATGCGATCCTGGTATTTTGGTTTTGGCCGTGCGGTGTGTGACGCCGTTGAAATCGCGATTTTATTAATGGCGTCTTGCCATATTTGGAAAAAACATAACCAAAATAATAAAAAAAAACATATTACAATATTGTAAAGCTTATCTTGTTGACAGTACTTTTTACAAAATAAAGTACGGATGACCAATTGGGACTAAGCAAAATAAAATATTTTATTGAATGACCAACTGGGACACGTTTTTTATGGATGCCAAATCACTAAAATGACGAATCGGGCATAACTCATTTACGGAGACGCGGGGCGTCTGGCGTCGCGTGTGGCGTGGCGTCTCGCGGCGCGTCGGACGTTTTTTCTGTTTACGGTGGGGCGGCGCGTGAAGCGGCACGCATCATCGCACGCGTAAACACAAACTAATAGCAATATACGACCATGTTCATAGAGAAGCGTGGCGGTGCCCGCCGCGGCGCCCGCGGCGAATCCTCTAGCGTGTAGCAAAGCACGCGGCGGGCAACGCGGCGGCGTAAACACACTCATGACACCTAGGTGTCATGAGTAAAGCCCCTTTAGCATGTTAGATCAACAAAATGGGTGAAAAAAAAAACAACTGTTTCATACATTTTTTGAGGTTTTTGGGAATAAAATGATATAAAAGTAACGGTGTATGAACGGCGCTTGCGCACGGTGTGTCCCAATCTCAACTGACGCGCAAATATCGTTAAGGACAAGAAAGGCTACTCTCATCCATATTTATTCCTAGCATTTATATCTTTTTAGCCACACCTGAACAAGTTGTCTTTACACACAGTCGTCTTAACGATGAAGTTTTTATATATTTTGTTGATTTTCTTTGTGTTCGGCTGTTCTTATGGGCAAGATATTGTGAATGGAGGTAAGTTTTACGTTTCAATTCTGTTGAACTTCACCAAAAATGGGCTGATTTACGATTGCAATATGATTGTAGAGCAAACTACTGTATAGACCAAAATCACCAAAATAGCAGACCAATCGCAAACCAATCGAATGTCGTCGGAATACGATTGGTCTTATATTAGTAGCAGAATGCCAGATATGGTTAAAACTGCTATTGCGATCATATTGCGATTCAATTTCTATTCGATTTTGACATTATTGACTTAGGAGAATATTTGAAGTAAGGTTTATTATTGCATGCGCACTGCTTTTGTCATTGAGAATGCTCGAATGGGCTCGGTGTGAAATAATAAGAGGAGTCGACCGGCTCCGATCGTGTATTTTTTCTTGACGTTTGGCTTCGTTTGCTTGCATGCTCTTTAATACTCGCGCAGCCGGTCGGCTCAAGAAAAATGCGCGCCGATGCTCTCCGACCCGGTCTATCTGAACGGACCCATAACCTAGAGGGAACCGTTTTGAATAATATACTTTGTGTAGTTTTTAGGTAATTAAAAGGCATAATATTCTATGTTTTTCCAGCTGCTGCTGGCCCATACCGCCCGTTAGTTCCTGTTGAATATATTATAAACAATAGCAATGAGGACGCCAATTTAGCAGGTAATGTAAACCCCTGTACTAAAATCGATAATTGCTCCATTTGAGTACGCACTTAACTGAAGGTAAACAAAAAAAGTTAAAGAAATAAACTATCTCTTTAAACAGTGATTTGATTGAGGGCTGATTTTTTAATCATCAAATAACTTTTATCTGACGTTCTGACAGCGTTTATAAAGAATTTTTCGACTTGCAATCCAATGTTTGTTTTCCTTTGGTGTCTAAGTCAGTTTGGCAAAGACATTTTGCGGTTTAAATTGTGTAAAAAAAAGAAAAAAATAATTTAACACATAAATACTGATACTCGTGATACTTCCTTATTTCGCTTAGTGAAATCAGCATAATCTCCTAAATAACACCTTATTCCGATCTCTAATAATTTAAATAATTATTTTTTCAGGCAAGCCTGTAGTTCCTCCATCTTTAGGGACTTACATTAACATACAAAACTTATATGACATGAATAAAGCAGCTGCCGAAAGGAAAAAAAACCGATCAAAAAGTGAAAATCTGAGAACCTTAATTCAGCCAAGTTTTGATCAAAACATTAGAAACTAAAATTATATAAGATAAAAAATCAAATGAACAGCATTAAAATACTTAAACCAATTTTGTAGCAGTTTTATTTAAAGAGCAAAATCAAATAAACTTTATCTACGACGGAAACTCGATCTTTATGAAAGTAAAATTACCAAAATTAGCAAATAATCTAGGTATATTAATATAATAAACAGGAAATTTTTGTCTGTTCGTACCCTAAGGGTCTGTTCAGACAGACCGGCTCGGAGAGCATCAGCGCGCAGTTTTCTTTTCACACAGACCGGAATCGGCTCCGATCGGCTGAAAGAGCAAAAGTACGCGATCGGAGCCGGTCGGCTCCTCTTTAATTTCACACCGAGCGCCTTCGAGCATTCTTAATGACAAAAGCAGTGCACATGCAAAAATAAACCTTACTACAAATAATAAGTACTCGATTTTCAACGTATTTGGAATTTGCTCTCCTCTCCGAGCCGGTCTGTCTAAACGGACCCTAGGACATTGATTTTTAGCCGCATTTAATTTTGAAACTGAGATTGAAAATCAATAGTCTTATCAATATTGTTTATCTTTAGTTATTTACCTACTCAAATGGAATATAGGCTACTAGAACCTCAAGCGGCGGAAATATACAAATATAGTGGCCTTGTCGGCAACTATATTTTCGAACCGTTTGGGGTTAAAACCCTCGGGTCGTGGGGTCCGAATGCGCACACCCTATTTAACGATCTCTTTAGGCGGCTGGTTGACGCTTCTCGTGACCAAAAGGCTGGCTATTACCTCGGACAAAGGATCAGCATGGCCATCCAACGAGGTAATGCTGCCAGCCTCTTGGGTACGCTCCCAGTTGACAGCGATGGGGATGAAGTTTTTGACGCTTTTTAGATACTTATAGTGTTTTTTTTAAAAATTGTATTACTAGGATAGTTCTTTTGTGTTGAAAATGTCTATGTATATGTAAATAAACATGTAAGTACTTCGTCTACTTTAAAGTAATTTTTGATCAATTTTCAGGTAAACGGATACCAGGGTTTCATATGCTTGTATTATCAGGACCACTGGAATACTTCCGTCAACGATATGATGCCATCAAGTTAAGAGTTGTAAAACCTGAATGTTTACCTAAGAATATAAAATACTAATTTAAGATTAAATGTAAAGCAACCAATTTTTGTTCTTTATTTATTATCCCTAACTAATAGTGAGTGCACCTGTGTCTGCGCAAATGCTCGTGCATTATAATATGTCCTGCGCAGCTGGCTGAGCTCCTTAAGTGACATCAGCCGCCGTGGCCGAAATCGGCTGTGGACGCCATTATTATTCTTAAATCCGTTCAGCCGTTAGCGCGTGAAAAAGTGACAAAAGCACACAAATTTTCGCCTTCGCCTTCGTAATATTAGAGTGAAGTGGCTCCCCGAAACTATTGAACTGATTGAAAAATTCTTTCACTATTGGAAAGCTAAACTATCCCCGAGTAACATAGGCTATATTTTATCCCGGTACGAGCTCCCAAAGGACGCGGGTGAAGCCACGAGAAAACAACTAGTCTTAAATAAACTAGTAATATTCCGATGAGGAACGAAGATATAAATATAGGTAAAGGAAAAAGAGCCCTAGGCATTTTTTTCTTTCTTAATATAGCTGTAGTTACCGGTTCTCAGACAAAATTGTATAAAGGTAGGGACACACTAGGTTCTTGCAATTTATAAATAATGAACTTAAATAATATTCCGAGCTATTTAACTATATTATCGGTATCATCATCAGCCTTTTTATCGTCCCACTGCTGGGCTGCGGCCTCCTCTCACACAGAGAAGGATTGAGCGTTAACCAACACGCAATGAGCAAGCGTGGTGATTAACACTCAATCCTTCTCTGAGGAAGTCTGAGCCCAGCAGTGAAACGATAAAAAGGTTGATAATGTGAATTTTCAAGAATTCTAAAAGATAAAATGTCATTTATTCAAAGTAGGCTGAAAATCAGCACTTTTTGAAAGTCTTATTTAAAAAAGACAGCCTATAAAACGTCGCCATTCACCACTTCCTATGTGTTTTTTGCTGAGAAGAGGAAGTGGTGGAACAAACTCCCTAGCAACACAATTCTGTCTGTATGTCTATACAAAGGGCTGTGGGAGTTCATACAAACTGCGCTCGCGCATGGTGTGTCCCAATCTCAACTGACGCGCAAATATCGTTAAGGACAAGAAAGGCTACTCTCATCCATATTTATTCCTAGCATTTATATATTTTTAGCCACACCTGAACAAGTTGTCTTCACATATAGTCGTCTTTAAAATGAAGTTTCTATATATTTTGTTGATTTTCTTTGTGTTCGGCTATAGTTATGGGCAAGAGATTGCGGATGGAGGTAAGTGTCATGTATATTTTATTAAACTTCTAAATGGGCCAACATCACCACAAAGTGGATCCCTGAGGATGGAAGGCGACCGAGAGGGAGACCACGGAAACGCTGGAGAGAAGACTTGGACAGCTTCCTCTCGGGCTGGGCACAAACAGCGATGGACAGAGAAAAATGGAAGGCTATGGGGAAGGCCTTTGCCAAGCAGTGGGACAGCATAGGCTAATAAAAAAAAACTTCTTCGCAAAAAATGGGAATTTTTTTGCACTGCAAGAATTTTTCAAATCGGACCAGTAGGTCCTTAGATTTGGGCGTTCAACCTTTTACACAACCGGATAATAGGTAGCCTGAAATCGGACCTCCGGAATAATGGGGCAATCGGAGGCAAGCTCTACAATATGAGTGTAATATGAGTATGAGATAGGTTCATCACATGAAACTTATGACTACGTTTTAACCTAGCTCGGAGAATATGACCCTCGGGTGAAACATGGGTGAAACAGCTAGTTTTGAATAATACACTTTATGTAAAGTTTTTTGGTGAGTAAAGTCATAATATTCTATGTTTTTTCAGATGCCGCTGCGCCACGCAGCCCAATAATTCCTGTTCAATATATTATAAACAAAATCAATGAGAAGCCGAATGCTAATTTACCAGGTAAGACAAATATCTCTATACATATATGTATATTGAAAGGTTAGAAGAATAACCTAACAGACAGACATGTGTTGCTGGGGAGTTTGTTGCGCCACTTCTTCTTCCCAGCAATAACACATAGGAAGTGGTGAAGGGCGGGCGTTTTGGGGGCTGTCTTTTGTAATTTTGACGTTCAAAAAGTGCTCTTCTATAATCTTGTATATTAATATAATCTATTTATTTTTCAGACAAGCAAGTCCCCGCTCCATATTTAGCGAGTTACACTCAAATACAAAACCAGTATGACATGAATAAAGCAGCAAATGAAGGGAAGAAAAACGCTTAAAAAGTGAACATCTGAGAACCTTAATTCAGACAAGTTTTGATCAAAGCATCAGAAAATACAAAAATAAAATGAACAGCATTAAAATACTTTTAAAAGTTATAGCTGTTTTATTTAAATAGCAAAATCAAATAAACTTTATTTACGACGGAAACTTGATTTTTATAAAAGTGAAATTACAAAAATAAGCAAATAATCTAGGTCATCCTCTTTTGCCCTGAGCCCTTTTCCCAACTATGTTGGGGTTGGCTTCCAGTCTAACCGGATGCAGCTGAGTACCAGTGCTTTACAAGGAGTGACTGCCCTATCTGATCCCCTCAACCCAGTTACCCGGGCAACCCCTTGCCTAGGTACATTAATATAATAAACAGCAAATTTTTGTTTGTTCGTATTTCGGAGCCTTTAGAGTACAACTAAAAAAAATTATCCTCTTATTTATATTAATATAGATATCAATAAGGAAATTAAGTTTTAAGTCAATAAATTAATACTGTGTTATCCTATAAAGCAGTAAAAACCGGTCTTTGACTCATATTATGGAGCTTTTCCTGATTTATAAATAAACAGTCATCATCATCATCTCAGCCATAGGACGTCCACTGCTGAACATAGGCCTCCCCTTAGATCTCCACAGATACCTGTTGGAGGCGACCTGCATCCAGCGTCTTCCGGCGACCTTTATAAGGTCGTCTGTCCACCTTGTTGGTGGACGTCTGGAATAAACAGTAGAACAATTTAATTTTTACCTATTAAAGGCCCAACAGTTTGGGGGTTAAACTTTTCCCGAGTTACGTAGCGTAAGCTATATTTTATCCAGGTTCCCACGGGAAGCGGGTGAAACCGCGGGATACCGGCTAGTACTAAATATATATCGGGTCTGTCGGACCTAATCACATTAAATCGTATCGCATATACTTTACGATATTCTATGGCGAATTGTAAAAAAATTAACCTAATCCTTTCAGTGGTTTAGCCACAGGAGTCATTTTTCGTTTTCATAATTTACAACATCATGTGTAAAGCAGTGATAAAGTTAAGAGTATCGAAGGTTTTGACTCTTATATGGTGTTCTAATTCTCGCATATATTTATTGTATTTACTTTGATAGAAATTTTTTTATTTTATTTTTACGTAAGTATTTTATATTTTTCTTTATGCTAATCAACATATATTAACCAGTATATTAGCGTATTTAATTTAATGTGATTACGTACGACACACTCTGTATAAAAACCATGACATTAATTTGTGATTGAATGGGGGCTACCGTTTTTTGTTAGGGTTCCGTACCCAAAGGATAAAACGGGACCCTATTGTTTTCGCTACTCTGTCCGTCCCTCTAAGGTCATCAGAGAACTTAAAACTGAAGATTGCCGGTGCATTCCACGTCTTTTTATGACAAATCATTTGTTGTTCAGGCAACTCGTCTGTGGAATGCACTGCCGGTGATTATCAGGCGCGCACAGTCTCTGGCTGTTTTCAAGAGTATGGTGAAGAATCATTACCTGGCTCTGTAATGCTGCTACTCCTTCTTATATATTTCTATTTTTGTCTTGTATTACTTTCTTTATATATGTGTATGTATTGTTTATTTGATTACTTTAGTATAAATAATAAAATAATAATTTATACTACTCGTAATCTATTTCTTTACAGATCGAGTCCATCCACAGGTTGTCTGGAAGAGATCGCTTTTATACGCCTATGTACTCGTCTACTACTTGTTTGTTATGTCCTTCTATGTTTGTTATTAGTGTACAATAAAGAATATTCTATCTATCCGTCCGTCTGTCACCAGGCTGTATCTCATGAACCAGGTCAGGTGGACAGCCGCTCTGGTACTCAAACACTCTGGTACACAGTTAGGAAAAGGTATCCAGTATCACTCTCACAATCAAGAGTAGGTACTATAGTTCGGCCGTTCAGAGAATGCGTTCCTGACACCTATCAGTTAGTCAGGACTAGTGATGGGCACAACATAACACTGAGTTCGTTACCGTTCCCCCAAAATAAACCGCCGCATTATTTTAAGATTATTTTCGTTTTAAATTGGCGGAATCATTTAAAATTTATATTTTAGTTATTTAAGTGGAAACCAAAAAAAGGTAATATTCATCTAATAAAATCGTTTTATTTATTCTTTGTTACAAAGTTACAATCTGTATTTCTATGCAATAAAGTAAGTACATTGAATTGAATGTGCGTACAGAATATTAATCAGACTCCGATTCGCTTGAGGAGGTGGTGTCTTCATCATCATCTTCGCCTACGTGTATATTACGTGTATATTAGGTATTATCAATAACAGAATCAATCCTGATATCTCGGTCAAAATCTCCCAAAATCAGGTTTACGAAACGACAACAAACGACTATTTAGCTACCATTTTCAACCTAAATAATATAAAAATGCTACTTTCTTTCGCGCGTTCAGTTTGATCATAGTTTTATTTTTATATTTCATAAAAGTTATCCTATAGTCCATTATTTTCAAATTCTTAAAAAGAAAAACAAAACGTATTATTTTATATTATAAGTATAACTGTATAAGAACCATCAACCAGAACAGATTACGATACTTGCCTGTTATTTTTAGCACAGCACTACAAATATAAAGCGCTGACATAACCTTGTAATAGCGCAGTATAGATTTAGAAAAATATTGTTTACCAAGTTATTTGACACTCAATTTGGCACAAAATTACAACATTCATTGATTATTATTGATATAATAATGTTGTTTTAATGCTCAACAATTGTTAAAACGATAAACAACCAGCAAAAATATTTTTATCGTAACTGCAACGCCATTACAAAGTTACGTCGTCAGTTCAATCGCGATGTGTCAGAAACGCATTCTCTGAGCGGCCGAACTATAAGAAGAATCAAACGACGCACGGGCTTTGCACCGCCTATTTGAAACAAATGTACTATGACAAATGATTAAACAGGCTAATTGGCTCATGCTCATTTTGAATGACGGATGCGAAATCCTATTAATCGCTTTTTAGGAAAAAAAATAGAAATTATCCATAGTGTATATAACAGAATAATATCAGAAGTTAACTTGCCTAGAATTTTTAAAAGAAAGCAAAACAGTAAGTTTTATCATAATAATATCTTCGGTAAAATAGTAGATTATAAAATTATCTATGAACTAATATAATACTTTTTTTCCTACAAGCCACTGTTTCGGAGATATAACGATTCAAAAATTTCATTCACTGGTCTGGACTATAGGTTAAAATACAAAAGAATAAGAACCATCATCATCTCCCGAGCCTTTTCCCAACTACGTTGAGGTCGGTTTCCAGTCTAACCGGATGCAGCTGAGTACCAGTGTTTTCCAAGGAGCGACTGCCTCCTCCACCCAATTACCCAGGTTAGAATAATAATGTGTCATCTTCATTATATTAGTATTCGGATTCGATTCCCGGGCCGAAATCGCTTTGTGGGTTTTCTTAAACTTTCACAAAGCCGCCCGTAGTCTGGATGTTGGTGATTGATTCACCCGTGCATCGGAGAGCACGTAAATGTCGGTCCTGCGCCTGATCTCTTTCCGGTGGTGTCGGATTGTCGTCCTATCGGGTTATGAGAGTGAAGGAATAGTGAGTGCACAATGCTCGTGCACTATAATATGTTCTGCCCAGCTGGCTGATCTCCTTAAATGAGAACAGCCGCCGTGGCCGAAATCGGCCGTGGACGCCATTAGTATAGAAAAAATAACTTGTACTTCTGTTTTCTACTTTTTTAAGCGTATAACAATAGAAGTACTAAGTAAATAAAATGCTTGCTGCGACTGCGTTTTAACCAAATCGTTTTTGAACTTCATACAATACTTAATAGCTTACTTAAAAATGAAGCTCTTATATTTATTGTATTTGTGTTTCCTACTGATTGTCGGCATTGCCGCTGATATTGAGAATGATGGTAAGTAAGTGAATATTTTTTTAATATAATTGTGTGGCTAATAACTTTGAGATATTTTTTTGAGACATATGATTCTAAGTGTCATGGCGAATTGTAAAAAAAATAACCTTATCCATTCAGTGGTTTAACCATAGGAGTCATTTTTCATGTCTAAAGCAGAGATAAAGTTAGGAGTATCGAATGTTTTTTTCAGTTGACAGGGGAGAATTTCAGTTGTTTGTAATGATATGGTGTTCTAAATTTCGCACATTTTTATTCTATTTACTTTGTTTGAAAAATTAAGTTAATATATGTCAATCGACATATATTAACCAGTATATTAACGCATTTCATTTAATGTGATTGTGAACGACACACACACCCGATATAAGTAATTGATGTCCAAAATTATTGGTTTCTTTATGATTCTAAGTTACAATAGTAATTATTTTGGTGGTTGTGTTGTGAAAAAGCCGGCAATTTTCTCAAATAGATTTCAAGAATCCTTTATAATTTCAGGAACTGAACAGCCGCCTTTCATGATTCTCGATAGACTTCTACCGGCGAGTAAAATGATAAAGATTTACAAAGATAACAAAAAAGGGACAACACCAATACAGCCTTGATTAATGGGTTTAAGAAGAAAAGTAATACAGTATTTTTTTTTATTTTTTCTTTATAACAGCAAAAAAAGATAACCTGCCTGTAAAATCAATTTGCGCCTTTAGGACTCACACTACATTTCATCATCCTCCGAGAATTTTTCCCCTATGTTGGGGTCGGCTTCCAGTCTAACCGGATTCAGCTGAGTACCAGTGCTTTACAAGGAGCGACTGCCCTTCTGACCTCCTCAACCCAGGTTCCCGGGCAACCCTTGGTTAGACTGGTGTCAGACTTACTGGCTGAGCACGAGGTCTCGGGTTCGATTCCCGAGTCGGGCTGAAATCGCTTTATGGCTTTTAGAAAACTTTCACAAAGCAGCCCGGAGCCTGAATGTTGGTGAATATACACCCGTGCATCGGAGAGCACGTAAATGTCGGTCCTGCGCCTGATATATCTCCGGTCGTGTCGGATTGCCGTCCCATCGGGTTATGAGAGTGAAGGAATAGTGAGTGCACCTGTGTCTGCGCAAATGCTCGTGCACTATAATATGTCCTGCGCAGTTGGCTGATCTCCTTACATGAGAACAGCCACCGTAGCCGATAATCGATAGATATTGCTAATAAGTTATGTAATTTCAGGTACAAATAAAGCGCCACCTTTCATAGTTCACACAAATATTCTGCCTCGGAGTCAACTCGAACATCTTGACGAACAAGCCAGTGGAAAACTGAAACCTTGAGCAATCAGTTTACGAACAGAATTCATAATGAAAGCAGGATTATAAGAAAAAAGGAAAGAAGGAACTGGAAGGAAAAAATATCATTTTTTCTGTATTTTGTGTGAAATATAAACTGTGACGTCACATTTGTCACTTGAAGCTTGATGTGTATTTATTTTGCTTTAAAAGTATTTTTTTCTATCGAAACAATAAATTAAATCATCCTGGAAGCCGACCCCAACATGATTGGGAAAAGGCTCGGAGGATGGATCCTCCTGCCCTTATTCCAAAACAGTCAATGAAAGTGACATTATTTAAATAATATTATAAAACATAATAAAACATTTGGTAAGGCAAATGTAATCATAAGAAATTATAAATAACTAATATAAGACCATATACGAGGTAGTTTACATATTCAGTTGTCGAGTTCCCTCGACCTTCTCTGGTCTTCATCATCAGGTCTGCCCCAAACCTTCACTGTTGCAAAGATCTATTCAATACAAATTATGTAAGACTAAGCACGAGGTACTTTACATATTCAGTTGTCGAGTTCCCTAGACCTTCTTTCGTGTCCATCATCTGGTCAGCTCCAAACTTTCACTAATGCATAGTGTTATCAGACATACACCTTATTAACAAGTTTTTATCCTGCGCATTCCTACAACTTTCGAAAGTTGCCCTGGATTTCTCAGGGTTTCCATCATCAGATCCTGACCTTATGATTATGGGATCACCTGTGAGGTATACCCTATCAAATCAAAATAATTTTATAAAATGGTCCATAAATAGTCCTTTGAACGACGTTTTCATAACAGCGCCTGAACAATTTTCAAGCACTTTTTTCGTATGAAGGTGTTAAAAAAAAGTAATTAGAGAGTATGCCACATTTTCTTAAACATTTTTATCTTTTTTTGAGATACGTCACTTTGTTAAAGGACGTGGGGCAATTTTGTATGGATTGTGATCCGTCTTCTTTGTGATTTAATTGTCCAACGGAACCGCGCTAGAACTAAATTTGTAAACAGCAGAGCAAAGTACCAAGGGAAAAGGGAGTATACCTGAAAGTCATTGACCCTTGCATATATTCACTTATAATACCACAAGAGCTTCAAAATTATCGGGTATTTTCCGATAGGTTCGTTGCAAACAAATGAAGGAGTCAAGTTTTTCAGGTTAAAAAATAACGAGCGCGAAGCGCGAGTGATTTTTCCTGAAAAACTTGACGACTTTATTTGTTTGCAGGGAACCTTGAGGGAAATGCCAGATAATTTTGAAGCTCGTGTGGTATTCGGGGGATTATTTTTCCGTCCCAAATGTCGGCCACAACCTGTCAGTTTGACGTAGCAACGACCAGAGAAAATATTCAAAAAAAATTATCAGTATAATACCATGTAGGTTGTACCACGTGACGTCGAATGGTGCAATTCTATTGGTCGATATTTGGGTCGGAAAAATAATCTACGAAAATTATTAAAGTGTGCGTGCCATGTACCATTTAACTGTAGTTGTAGTTGAAAAAAAATATAACTATTGTGGGTTTGAATATATTCTTTGTTCAAACTAAGACTAGTAGAGTAACTGGGGTCAGGAGGCCAGGTGCGGGCAGTCGCTCTGGTACTCAGAACAGAACTCTGTTAGACTGGAAGCTGACCCCAACACAGTTGGGAAATGGTATCCAGTAGTAGGTACTAAGAATCAAATGACACATCATTTGTCTAGCCTAGACCGAAGGTACCTGATTAACAGATTGCCACATATGTACATAGAGCAAACTGCCTATCGGACCTCCTTAACCAGGATATTTGGCGGGCATTTTTTTATGTCATCTCGCATTTCAGCCTAGGAGGCCGTGTACTGCTTAACCGGACTTTTCCCTGTGGATGCCAAGAATTTAAGGCCTCCAGCCAGGGAATTTGGCGGGCAATCCTACCCCTTGTTTTTATACATGTCCTTAAAAACTCTGTATGATGTCAGCAGAAACACATACACAATACACACCCCAAAAACTTAACCCATCCTGACGCGGTCGGTTAAAAAGGGACTTTTTCCACCGCGAATCTGAATGAAAAGTATTAAGGCCTATTTAAACCTGAGCGATATTCGCTGCCGCTGTGGGTAAAGGTTTCGCTCAGGTATTTAGTATCAAGTACCGCGGCTAGAGCGATCTGAGCGATATTCACTGCCGCTGTGGGTAGAAGTACATAGCGCGCGGGAGCAGCGGCATGCATCCCGAACATGAACAGTAATATTATCGCATACCCACTGGGTTTTCTCTGCCGCAGGTGGTAGCGAATACCGCTTAGGTCTGAACAGTAATATTACCGCATACCCACAAGGTTTTCTCTGCCGCAGACGGTAGCGAATACCGCTTAGGTCTGAATAGGCCTTTATGATAGCGATGAGACAAATTCTATTCAAACAAAGGACTAAACAGTTGAATTGGCTCGTGCCCCTTTTGAATTAAGGAAAACTTATAGGAATTATCCATAGTGTATAAATAAAACAGAATAATATCAGAAGTTATGCTGCGTATTTTATATGATTGTTATTCAAGGCGAGTATGTATTGAGGATAAATAACTTGAGAATCGCTTGAAACTTATTCATATTCATATTCATATTCATATTATTTATTTGCATTCCACAATGTATAAAATAGGTGTAACAATATGGCTTAGAGCTAGGTACAATTGTGGACCCTGTAGGGCACAGCAAAACAAAATTAAAATTAAACTTACAACTAACATAATAATTAATAAATCTATAGAGAGAAAAAAAATATATATATAAAAATCCAACAATTGACCTTATTATTAAACATAAAAAAAAAAAATTGTGTAGGAACAAGCATAAGACTAGACTATAAGACTATAGGCTATAAACAATTAAGTAACAGGTATTCACTAAAAATACTAAACAACAAAATACTGCAAGATCGGAAAGTGTGATGTGTTATGTACTGTGTTGTGTGTAGACAATATTGTTATCGTTCATGTATTCGTTTATTGAGTAGTAGGCTTTGTTAGTAAGGATGTTTTTGAGTGCGCGTATGAATTTATTTTGGCTTGTTTCATTTTTTAAAGATTCTGGTAATTTATTGTATATTTTGATAGACATTACATAAGGGCTATTGGTGTGAAGTGTCATGTGTGAAGAGGGAAGCATTAACATGTTTTTGTGTCGGACTGGACGATCGTTGTGTTTATTTCCGCGGGTTATGAAAAAATTTGTATTATTTCTTACAAATTTACATATTTCCAGGATATAAATAGATGGTAGTGTTAATATTCGATACTTAATATAAATAGGTTTACAACTGTCGGTTTGCTCTATATTTTCTATTATTCGGATTAATTTCTTTTGGAGGATGAATAGGGTATTGGCGTCGGTTTAGGTTCTTAGGTACTTAGGTTTCACTATGGATGAAATCTCAGGAAGTACTAGTCCAATTTTTAAAAAATCAGAAGGGAACCACTTTAGGTTCCTGGTTCTAAGAATGGCCAGTTTTCAGCCAGATCAATTTAATAATAATCTATACAAATTAAATGTTTTTTATATTTAATATTACAATTGTAATTTAAATGTAGTGTATATCTGCATCATCAGTAAAAAAATATTTAAAATTTTTTCTGCCCTAAAATCAGTAAAATATGGATACTATAACTATTCTTACGCGCGTTGCCGCCGTGCCTACCATGACGACTGTGGCCGTACAATCGGTTACAAAATAAACATCTTTCGCTATCAATAACTATTCTTTTTTGTAGGTACTAAAACACAACAAAATAAAAATATACGTAGGTATCTATAAAACTTATTAAACTATAAGTTGACAAAGTTTTTGCACTGAATAAAATTCATTCCTGTATAAGTTGTACTTCTTTTTTTTTAACGACGTTAAAAATCATCAAATGACCCCTCCCGCTGTGGGTTAGCAGCGGTGAGGGAGTGTCAGACTCTTACTGACTAAAAACCGTCGTGTTCCGTCGTAGGCCTTTTATGTACCAGGGCCGCGGTATCTCTTTCGAACAACCCGCAGCCCCGGCAGGATAAGTTGTACTTCTGTGTTCTAGTTTATTGAGCGCATATCATTAGGTGTAGTCAGTATTAAATGGTTGTTCTGACTGCGTTTTAAACCACAACGTTGTTGCACTCCATACGATATTAACTTATTTAGTAAAAATGAAGCTTTTATATATATTATTCTTGTGTTTTCTACTGGTTGCTGCTGATAAGAGGAATAAAGGTTAGTGAATAATTCTTTAATTATGTAGTGGATATATATAACTTTAAGACACATGATTCTAAGTTTCATCAAAATATATTTTCCTTCACAAATAAGTTATTGATGTCCAAGATTCTAAGTTTCTTTATTTTTTTTAATTGTCGATTCTAACCCCCGCACTCAGACACATTTACAGCCTTACTTATAAACGTGATTTAAAAATAAGTAATACTTAAGGGCTGTTTAAGAAATTTCTTACTTATAAACGTTGCTTAAGCTTCTCTTAATTAACATTTAATCACTACCTAAGTAGTGATTAGTTAAAATGTTGCTTAGAAGATGATTAGAGATTTTATAAGTAATGGGGTTAATGATTACTTAAGTCACTTCTTAGTGACAGATTCTTATAGAAATTCTGCACTAAGAAACGGCTTAAGTAACAATTAAATGTCTCTGAGTGTGTCCATAAGTTACATTATTCATTATTTTGATGATCCAACCTATCACAAGGTCAAGCAACATTCCGTGCGGTCGGTCTGTGGATGGGTGACCATCTTGTGTGCATACGGAACATACGATTATCAATAAACAAAGCAGTATTTTTCGCAGCTGAAATCATCCTACTAATATTATACACTAGCTGGTGCCCGCGACTTCGTCTGCGCAGGTTTAGTATTTCGAACAATATGTTTACAAATCGTAGCCTATGTGTTATTCTGATGTATAAGCTATATTATTGTAAAGTTTCATTAAAATCCATTCAGTAGTTTTTGCGTGAAAGAGTAACAAACATCCATACATCCATACATACAAACTTTCGCGTTTATAATATTAGCAGGATGTGAAAGTTTGTGAGAATGTATGGATGTAGGTATGTTTGTTATTCTCTCACGCAAAATCGGATGGACCGATTTGGTTGAAATTTGGTCTGTAGATAGATGATACCCTAAATTAACATATATGTTACTTTATATCAACACACCACGCGGGAAAACCGCGGGCGGAAGCTAGAAGTTCACAAAAAAACTGTTTTTTTGAAATATATTTCAGGAACCCTTTTCTAATTTCAGGTACAAAAAGGCCGCCTTTCATAGTTCACAATAACATTCTACCGCCGAGGCAATTGGAACATATTTACGAACAAGCCAGAGGAAAACCAAAGCCTTGATCAGTCCGTTTAAGAAGAAAAATAATAACAGTAAGAATTTTTTCTTTCTTCTTCACAATATCATAAAGAGATAACCTGCCTAAAAATCATTTTGCGTCTTAAGGACTCGCACTGCATCCAAACTAATATTACAAATGCGAAAGTAACTCTGTCTGTCTGTCTGTCTGTCTTTTCTTCACGCCTAAACTACTGAACCGATTTGTGTGAAATTTGGTACAGACATAGTTTGAAACTTGAGAAAGGACATAGGATAGTTTTTTTTACAAAAAAAAATATATTTATTCCGGACATATAGCGCCATCTATTGGTCAAATCAAAAATCTGCTGGTAGTCACTATTCCACGCGAACGAAGTTGCGGGCAAAAGCTAGTTTGTTTATATATAAACTAGCTTCCGCCCGCGGCTTCGCCCGCGTAGAGTTCGGTTATATCGCGTTTCCAAGAGAACTCTTCAAAAGTACGGGATAAAAACTTCTTTCTCAAGGCCAACTCTATCTCTGTACCAAATTTTATTAAAATCATTCAGTGGTTTAGACGTGAAAGCGTAACAGACAGACAGACATACATAACAGACAGACAGACATACAGAGTTACTTTCGCATTTATAATACTAGTAGGGATGTCTAGATATTGCTAATTAATTTTGTAATTTCAGGTACAAATAAAGCACCACCTTTCATATTTCCACAAATACTCTCAGCGGTTTGACAACTGAAAACGGTTCGGATATTTAAAACCGCAATGTTTATAATAAATATGTAATTGAAGAAACTGCAGTTGACGACTGGTCAAATTCAATACATTTATTTAACTGACAAAAAATATCAATTTGTATGCAATTTGTGTGAAATATAAACTGTGACGTCACATTTGTCACTTCAAGCTTGATATATATTTATTTTTCCATCGAAACAATAAATGAAATCATCCTCCTGCCTTTATCCCAAAACAGTAAATGAAATCATCATCCTCCGAGCCTTTTTCCCAAACTACGTTGGGGTCGGCTTCCAGTCTAACCGGATGTAGCTGAGTACCAGTGCTTTACAAGGAGCGACTGCCCTATCTGACCTCCTCAACCCAGTTACCCGGGCAACCCGATACCCCTTGGTTAGACTGGTGTCAGACTTACTGGCTTCTGACTACCCGTAACGACTGCCAAGGATGTTCAATGACAGCCGGGACCTACAGTTTAACGTGCCATCCGAAACACAGTCAATGGTGTCTAAGATATGCTTAGAAAGTTCATACAAACTTAGAAAAGTTGCATTGGTACTTGCCTGACCTGGGATCGAACCCGCGCAATCATACTTGAGAGGTTGGTCCTTTACCCACTGGGCCACCACGACGTTTTTTTTTAAAGTGACATTATTTTAATATGCCTTACCAAATGTTATATCATAAGAAATTATTCAATAGAGTCCCGTTTTACCCTTTGGGTACGGAACCCTAATTAACCCTGCTATACCAAGGCCATCTTGTTAAACCTGTATCAAATAAAACTTGTATTCCCGTTTCATATATTTTTAGACCCCAACCATTATAGTAGGTATTAAATACTTGCTCTGGCTGGACCTTAGCTCACAACGTTGTTGAATTTCTTACAATAACTACGTAGGAACTAAAATAAATCGCATTTTGAGGTGCGGTGAGGTCGGGTAAAATGAAGCTTTTCATATTATTTTGGTGTTTTATATTAGTGAGTGCTGATACTAGGATAAATGGTAAGTAACTGTATTTCTTAGAATTTGGGCGCTAATTCATCGACAAAATAAGCGTCAGTTTTCTTAAAACAACTTTTTGCTACTAATTTTCGCGTTCAATTTTCAAAGGCGTTGAACCTGAGCCTCAGCAGTGCCCAAACTAAGTAGGTTAGGACCCTATGAATCATTTTGGCCCTTAATCAAAATCGTTAAGTACATAAAATTATGTACGTTTGAAAAATTCTAGATCTTCTCTTTTTTGTCTTCTTTCTCAAAATTCTATTCATTGGTTTTGCTTTCAGAAATCCCTATACAATTGAATGCTACTATACCACTTGAAGAGACAACGCCACAAAACTATGGTAAGACTTACGTAGTTCCTATTTAGGTATACCTATATTCATTTCCGAAGGTTCCGTTTCCGGTGGTCTAAGACTGAACACGTACGTTAACGTCCTCTGCGTATTAAATCAAAAATCTGTGCAATAAGGGTTCATTGTGGCGTCCGAACGCAAAAAACACAAAGTGTGACAGTGGAAAACAGATTTGGTTTATAACCACAGCGCCAAATATAAGAACGGACGAAAAATCGTAGTTAAAATAGTGATTAAAACATAACCTAACTTAATTGCAAATCATAGGTCAGTGCTACCAACATAAATCATACTATTTGCCATAAAGAAAAGTAGAATAGAACATAAACAACTGAACAGCGAATCTGTCAAACGTCAAACGTCTGACATTGACAGCCACAGAGAGACTCGCATACAATAATGGAAAAAAGTATGGAAATACTGTTGTCAAGGCTAGACGAAAAACTGCAACAACAAACAAAAATCATAACTACAACAGTAACTGAGAGTGTTATGGTGGCAATAGACGAGAGATTGAAAACAATAATGGACGAAAATACTAAGCTCAAGGAAAAGATTTCTACATTAGAACAAAAACTAAGAGGAATGGAATTTGAAAAAAGGAAATATAACCTAGTGTTTTTTGGAATTGAGGAATCGGGTAAATCAGAACTGGAATTGGTAGACTACATTAAAGACATAATAATAGAAACAGGAACACACATAGATAGCCACGAAATAAAAAACACATATAGAATCGGCAAGAACCAAAATAAAAATCGGCCTGTAGTAGTCACCATTGCATCATCATGGAAAAAACACATCATTCTGAAAAATAAGACCAACCTCCCACCTGGTATTAATGTCAAAGAGGATTATAGTAAGGAAGTAATTGAAAAACGGAAGCAGCTACAACCACAACTAGAAGAGGAGAGGAAGAAAGGAAACATCGCTTTTTTTAAACATGACAAGCTGATAGTGAAGAAACCAACAGACAAAACCAGAGACAAAAGGAAGAGAGAAGATTCGGGCTCACCCAACTCATCAACCCAAAAGAAAGTAAACTCGAGAGAAACCTCAAAACCTTCATTCACTAGGAGTGTTCCAAAAAGCAATATTCTCGACTATGTGGAACGTAGCAGAAATAACTCACAAACTGAAATCCCAAAAAACTAAAACCGACCACCGGCACAACAAATACTACAACACTACATAAAGAAACTTCAACAAAAAGTCCCCCAAGCCGGCTGGTCCCCGTGGGGGTCATCGACCACAACCCTCCAGAGGTAAAACCTAATACCAACACTCAGAATAAAAACAAATCAAATGATATCAACATAGCAACTATAAACTGCCGATCCCTCAGAACTCCTGAGAAACTTCAAGAATTAGAAATAGCATTAGAAGAACTAAAATGGGAGATTATAGGGATTAGTGAAATAAGAAGACTCGGACAATCTATAGAAGATCATGGCAAGTACATACTACATTATATAGGGGAGACGCCAGGAATGTACGGAGTCGGATTCATGATCAAGAAAAATTTTTCAAAGAATATAATGGAACTCAGAGGAATTACAGAACGCATAGCGATGCTCAACATAAAACTAAATGAAGAAGAATGGTCCATTATACAGGTATATTCACCAACCGAATCAGACAAAGAGGAAGCTGAAATTTTTTACGAACAGCTCCAAAACACCATTGAAACCGCACATAAAAACGTCATTGTGATGGGAGACCTCAATGGTCAAATTGGAACACAAAAAATAGGAGAAGAACAGGCTATAGGACAACACGGTTTTGGAACCAGGAGCAAAAATGGAACAAAGTTAGTGAACTTTTGTCTCCAAAACAGATTAAGTATTCTAAACAGTTTCTACAAAAAGAAAATAACAAACAAATGGACATGGATTTCACCAAACGGACTCTACAGGAACGAAATAGACTTTATTATGTCAAATAACCGAAAGCATTTTAAAGATTTGTCTGTCATAAAAAACCTAAATTTCAACACAGACCACAGAATGGTGCGAGCTACAATGGCAGGAATACCTCCTAAAAAACCGAGACGTTTTCATGACAAATACGCAGTTGCTCAATATACTGGCGAAACAGAAGTTCTTCTTAATAATCTCAAAACAGCATTAGACAGCAAAACATCTCTACAACTAGAAGGAAAATACAACAATCTGCTACACCAACTAAAAACGGTAACGAAGAAAACAAGCACACACATGAAGAAAGAAATCTCACCAAAAATTAAGGAACTAATAAAGAGCAGAAAGGAACTACTTCAAGGAAATACAACTCAAGACAGCCGTAGAAGAATTTCAGAAATTAGCAAACAGATAAGCTCACAACTACGTAGAGAAAGAAAAACAAAACGGTCGAATACATTGAAGAACTACATTGAAAAAACAGGAGGAGTAAAAAAGGCACTAAAAGAATTAAATTACAAAAAAGATTGGATACCAAACATGAGAAATAGAGAAGGCAAAAACACGGGAAACAGATTAGAGATACTAAAACTTGCTACAAATTTTTACCGAACACTGTACCAAAGCCTAGAGATAGAGCATGTTGTAAAACATTATGACACACCCACGAACGAACAGGAAATACCTGAAATAATAAAAGAGGAAGTCATAAGAGCAGTTAGGACACAAAAGAATGACAAAGCTCCAGGATCTGATCTTGTTACAAACGAATTGTTGAAAATAACACTACCAGTGATTGCCTCGAAACTCACACAAATATTCAACGAAATTATCGAAACGGAAAAGACTCCTAAGGATTGGACGAAATCAACCATTATACTGCTACACAAAAAAGGTGACAAAGGAGACATAACAAACTACAGGCCCATAAGTTTGATGTCGAATATGTACAAAGTGTTTTCTAAAATTATACTATCCAGAATTGAAACCACTTTAGAAGAAAGCCAGCCCAAAGAACAAGCAGGATTCCGCCGAAACTATTCAACCATTGACCATATTCACGTCCTTAGACAAATACTACAAAAATATAAAGAATACAACAAGACTTATTATCTAGCGTTTGTAGATTATAACAAAGCATTCGACACAATAGAACACAGATTTATCTGGGAAGCATTAAGAACGCAGGGTGTACCAACAAAATACATACGGATACTCCAAAATGTATACACAAAAAGTACGGCACGAGTAAAACTGGAAGCTTTGGGCGAAGAATTTCCTATCAGGAGGGGCGTACGACAAGGAGATCCTATCTCGCCGAAACTATTCTCAGCCGTTTTAGAAATGGTATTTAGAAATCTAGATTGGACGAATAAAGGTTTAAATATAAATGGCGAATACTTGACCCACTTACGTTTCGCAGATGATCTAATCATATTTTCTGAGTGCCCAAAAGCTCTTGAAATAATGCTGCAACAACTAGCTGATGAAAGTGGGAAGGCAGGCTTAACAATGAACCTAGCAAAAACAAAAATTATGTCCAACTCTTCACAAACAGTCACCATTAAAGTTGACGAGGAGGAAATAGCATACGTGCACGAATATATATATTTGGGACAATTAGTATCCACCACGGACTGCATGAAAAAGGAAATAGAGAGAAGAGTATCTAACACATGGAAAAGATATTGGTCACTCAGTGAAGTAATGAAGAACCAGGAAATGCCGATTAAAGCAAAAAGGAAGGTGTATAACATGTGTATCCTGCCATGTCTACTCTATGGGTGCCAAACCTGGGCATTGACTGAACACCTGGCAAACAAAATAAAAGTTTGTCAAAATGGAATGGAGAGAAGCGTAATAGGAGTCAAAATAAGAGACCGAGAAAAACTGACAGATATTAAAAGTTTAACTAAATTCAAGGATGCATACATAACTTACAAAGAACTAAAGTGGAGGTGGGCAGGACACATGGCAAGAGAAAAACAGGAAAAATGGACTAGGCTGGTAACCGAGTGGTGCCCGCTAGACGGCAGGAGAAGCAGAGGCAGACCAACCAAAAGATGGGAGGATGACCTCAAAGGAGTGGCGGGCCCTACATGGAGTCGTACAGCCAAAAATAGAACAGAATGGAAAACTCTGGAGGAGGCCTTTGTCGTAAGACAAGTTGAATAATTGCAGACTGTAGTTATAAAGATTGTAAACATTCTGTATCAGATTCAACAATAAAGGCTTTTTATTTTATTTTATTTTATTTTATTTTTTATTTTATTTTATTTTATTTATTTTATTTATATTCATTTATTCTATAATCCCTGTTAGTTTAGTTTGTGCGCTTTAACTACTAAACAGATTAAATTCGATACAAAAATAGTCTAGCTAGAGTGAGGAAAGACTTGCTACTTTTTATCCGACTGCTGGAAGTGGTTGCCTTGTGAAACCGCAGGAAACAGCCATGTCATACACAGTGTATCGCACTTAATCACAATAAATTAAATACGTTAATATATGTGTCGTTCATCGTAAAAGTGGTGTAACTCCATATTCTTAAAGTACATATTTTTTTAACCCCCGACGCAAAAACGACGGGGGTTAAAAAACGTGACGTGACTGTGTGTTTGCTCAATGGTATCACATTAAGTCACATCTTTCATTACAAAAGCTCGCCACTCAAAATTCAGTTACAAGGAGATAATTCACTATTACATAATATGTATGTGTCATTAACATATTATATTGATGAGCACAAAGAAAAATATGCAAATATAAAAAAAATGCTTTCAGAAATCCCTATACAATTGAATGCTACTACACCACTTGAAGAAACGACACCACAAAACTATGGTAAGACTTACGGAGTAACTATTTAGTTCTCAATATTAATATTCATTCACTTTTATCATCTCTGTCTGTCTATTTGGTTTCAACATGACTGACACAACTGACACCAGTCTAACCAAGGGGTATCGGGTTGCCCGGGTAACTGGGTTGAGGAGGTCAGGCAGGGCAGTCGCTTCTTGTAAAGCACTGGTACTCAGCTACATCCGGTTAGACTGGAAGCCGACCCCAACATAGTTTGGGAAAAAGGCTCGGAGGATGAGGATGAATACTAGTAGGGATGTCTAGATATTGCTAATTAATTTTGTAATTTCAGGTACAAATAAAGCGCCACCTTTCATACATAGATCCACAAATACTCTTAGCGGTTTGACAACTGAAAACGGTTCGGATATCAAAATGGTGACACTGGGACTAATTGGAGATTTTAGAACCGCAATGTTGATAATATGTAATTGACGAAACATCATTTGACGACTGGTCAAATTCAATACAATTATTGAACTGACAAAAAAAATATCATTTTTTATGCAATTTGTGTGAAATATAAACTGTGTATTTATTTTGCTTTAAAACCTTTTTCGTCCACCAACAAGGTTGACAGACGACCTTATAAATGTCGCCGGAAGACGCTGGATGCAGGTCGCTTCCAACAGGTATCTGTGGAGATCTAAGGGGGAGGCCTATGTTCAGCAGTGGACGTCTTGTGGCTGAGATGATGATGATGATGAAAACCTTTTTTCCATCGAAACAATAAATGAAATCATCCTCCTATCCTTATCCCAACAGTTAATGAAAATGACATTATTTGAATATGCCTTACCAAATGTTATATCATAAGAAATTATAGAGTCCCGTTTTACCCTTTGGGTACGGAACCCTAATTAAGCCTGCTATACCAAGGGCATCTTGTTAAACCTGTATTAAATAAAACTAGTATTCCCGTTTCATATATTTTTAGACCCCAACCATTATAGTAGGTATTAAATACTTGCTCTGGCTGGACCTTAGCTCACAACCTTGTTGAATTTCTTGGAATATCTACGTGGGTAGTGAAATAAAAGTAGTAACACATAACCCTCTTTTGGTAAAGTCGGGTAAAAATGAAGCATTTCTTCTTATTATTTTGGTGTTTTATATTTGTTAGTGCTGATACTAGGATAAATGGTAAGTAATCGTATTTCTTATAGTATTAAGCCTAAATTAACCGAAAACGTAAACGTCAGTTTTCTTAAAACAACTTTTTGCTATTAATTTTCGGGTTCAATTTTCAAAGGCGTTGAACCTGGGCCTCAGCAGTGCCCAAACTAAGTAGGCTAGGGCCCTATGAATTATTTTGGCCCTTAACCAAAAAGTACATAAAATTATGTAAGTGTGAAAAATTCTAGATTATTTTCTTGTCTTTGTCGAAACTTAATTCATTGGTTTTGCTTCCAGAAATCCCTATAACATTGAATGCTACTATACCACTTGAAGAGACAACGCCACAAAACTATGGTAAGACTTACGTAGTTCCTATTTAGGTACCTATATTCATTTATTCTATAATCCCTGTGTGTTTAGTTTGTGAGCTATAACAACTGAACAGATTTAAAAATTTGGTACTAAGATAGTCTAGCTAGAGTGAGGAAAGACTTGCTACTTTTTATCCGACTGCGGGAAGTGGTTGCCTTGTGAAACCGTAGGAGAAACAGCCATGTCATACATAGTGTATCGTACTTAATCACATTAAATTAAATACGTTAATATACTATGTGTCGTTCATCGTAAAAGTGGTGTAACTCCATATTTTTAAAGTACATATTTTTTTTAACCCCCGACGCAAAAACGACGGGGTGTTATAGGTTTGACGTGTCTGTGTGTTTGCTCAATGGTATCACATTAAGTCACATCTTTCATTACAAAAGCTCGCCACTCAAAATTCAGTTACAAGGAGATAATTCACTATTACATAATATGTATGTGTCATTAACATATTATATTGATGAGCACAAAGAAAAATATGCAAATATAAAAAAAATGCTTTCAGAAATCCCTATACAATTGAATGCTACTACACCACTTGAAGAAACGACACCACAAAACTATGGTAAGACTTACGGAGTAACTATTTAGTTCTCAATATTAATATTCATTCACTTTTATCATCTCTGTCTGTCTATTTGGTTTCAACATCAAAACTGGGTACAGAACAGATTTCAATATTTGGTACAGGAATAGTAAAGAGCCTAAAATGGACATAGGCGTACGTTTTATCGCCGCAGGAAACAATACTACCATATAAGTCGTTTCACTGGATAAATATGTAACATAATATTGATATATATGACGGCGCCACCGTCGATGTGTCAACCGTCGATCTGTCAACGATGGACCTTATATAAAGCGGCGCGCGCGCACGACTCGGGTCATTCGTTCGCCGACCGTTGCCGAGTGCACACCTCCCACAAATTCGTGATAAATAATTGTAGTGACTAATACTGTGTTAATTGGAGTAAACCAAGTGATTGTGTGAGAACCCCTTTGTTTTATTTAACGATGTCGGATCCTGACGCCGACATCAGAAGTGGGATGCAATCCGAATGCCCACATCTGTTAAGGATTGCCCTGCATCGCCCACGTGTTCAAAATGTGAAGATTCTAGTGGCAAAAGTTGATACGCCTGATGCAACACTGCTATCGCATTGAATCAAGCCAGGCAAGCACAAGCAAGAATCCTGGGTGGTGAATCTCGTACTGCAACATGATGTTGGTTGGTTGGTGAATGACCAGACTGATTTCGGGAGAACTCGCCACGTGAAGATAAATTGCCTACCCACTAAAAAGAAAAAAAAATGGAAGTCGATAATTTAAAATGGAGTTTGTAGTAGAAGATTTATTAAGAATTTCAGCGAAGGTACAAGTATGGTAACCACGGTTATGGTAATGGTATCGGTTTCCATTGTTACATGTCAAGTTAGTTATTGAAGGTATGCTAGAAAATTAACCGAATTTGCCTTTTTTTTTTTTTTTTCTTCATGTTTCAACAATGACGGTGATCATTGTGCAATATGGCGAGAAAATTACGACGCTGCCTGCCATTAGCCCAACGTGTCTTTGTGAGGTCGGAGTGTTGGGGCTTGTGCATCTCCGTGGCTTCACGTCCGCGAAAGGTTTGCTGTACTGCGCGCCATAGCGATGTGCGATCGTCACGCACGTTGAGTGGAAAACCCGGTGAGACCAATCCATTGTTCAATCCATAGTTTTATGTTGAGGTTATTTTTTACACGAGGTTATTAAACGTGGAACTGCCTCGTTGACTAGTGGTATTGGTAGATATGAACTGTGTCGTTGGTTTAGTTGTCATGTAGTGCGACTGTTGTGCTCGGGATCTCGGGTCGGGACGAGTTCGCTTTGTTGGTTTTGGAAATTTTCAAAAGGCAGCCCGGAGCCTGGAAGATGCTGATTGACGCACCCTTCATTGGAGAGCGCATTGATGTCGGTCCTCCTTGTGGTTTCTCTCTGGTTGTGTTGGGCTGTCGCTATGAGATTGAAGGAATAGGGTACGTCTGTGTCTGCGCAGATGCCTGCGCACTATAATATGTGTGTGGCTGGCTGATCTCGTAATAAGGGCTAATTATACGATCGCCGTGGTCAACAATCAGCTGGCACACAATTATTGTCAGTGGTAGTTAACTAGTGTAATCACCGACGCTGAGAAGTAGTTCCACGGGTTCTGATTAATGTCTTTCAGTTACATAGAATAATTCAATTATACGTCAGACTATAGATTTGTTGGCAAGGTGTTGTTACTTCTTACGCCTACTTAGTGATTTTATTGTGTTATGCTGTACCTATGATGGGTATCGGGGTGACTTGGAAAAGACCCGTTGGCCTGTGCGATAGCAGCGTGGTGATCAGGAAGAGACTCGTGTAAATCTGTGTGAGTACAGTTAGTGTCGCGTTACTGTGGTTCCTAGAAAACCAGGATGGGCTGATAAGTCGGCTAAGGGACACAAAGGTCATGTAAAGCCTGTCGAGTGGAAGGCGTTCGTGTGAGTGACAATCGTAGTTGTAATTTACAATTTGAAAGTCGGACTAACTGTTGGATCTTTCTTTTATTTCTTGCTTGGCAGCTGATGTGACCGGTTTCTTCGTTTGAAAGGTGATTGCTGTTCTTGAAATCCATAACTGGTGGTAGTGCAGCTCGTGATGCGTAGGAGAAATGTGTCAGGGGTGTAGTGCCGTTGAGTCGTTCTGGCTAGTGTTGGTGCGCACTTATGGCTGTGATTTCTGGAGTGTAGGTCTGGTGGGTGGTGCCTGTCTTATTCTGAGCGTGTCGGCGTGAAGGACTTGCCTCTTGTTTAGGTTAGATTTGCCGGAGAAGGACTGTTGCTGTTCCCAGAATATTGCCTCATCGGCGCGGATGGCTAGTGTTGCGCCACACATTTGGGACTTGACGGCTGGGGGGGCCACTGCTGACCCAAATGTTTTCAAAGTTTGGTCAGTTGCCTAAGCACTTTCCTTTTCTGACTTCACGGATGCCGTCTGAGATGAAATTTGCCGGGGGAGCAGAAATTGTCGGGTTTGTGGCTGAGTTGACGGGGTGTCTGGCTCTACGCCACGATCGGTCGATCTGTTTGGTTAATCAGGCAGTATGTAAACGCGAACAGAGAGAGTTCATTGTAAGGGAGGCTGACATAGTTGGTTTGACTTTTTCTACTAGATATAGTTAGTTGCTTATTGAATGTGAGGATAACGATACCGAGAGAGTTTTGCAATGGACGTTAGCTGCCGTTCTAGCTGTTGATAAGTCGAGAAATTATCCCTATAGTCAACGTGACTCAGTGTTTGCCGGTTGTGCGCGGCGACGTTGACTGTCCCGGACTGGGCGGAGATATCCCAAATCGTTGTAGTGCTAGGTCTGTCTTCGGTCTGAAAGTTCGACTCTCACAATAGCAGACTAGTAGAATTGGCTGTGTGGTTGTAGTAGGTTTGGTTGTTGAGTCTTTTGTATTGTAATTACCTAGAAACGGCTATATTAATAGCTGACCTCTCTTTACGAATTCGTAGATCTTGATCATAGAGCCTTTGCCTTGGCCTTGGGCCTTTTGGTAGTCTGACTTCAGGGATCGAATACAACCTTTCAACTAGGAATCCCTTATTTGAATCCGTACTTAGGCCTTGAACAGTAGCTGTTGTCTTCCGGCTAGTCTTTCCAATCAGATAATCGTATACCAGTCGGAGTATTCGAGAAATCCTGTAAAAATTCTACTACTCTTATAACAATAGTAGAATTTTTGGCCAACAGTCAGATAGGGCGAGCAATGCGAAATTTTTAGTGCCTATTTGCGATTGTAGAGAATGATTCGAACGTTGCGCGACGGGCTCGTAGAAGTTCATTATAATCATCATATACCCGTCAGTCATCATCATACTCTTCAGATCGTTGTTGTTGATGTTGATTGAGTAGCAAATAGTACCAGGTTCAGTGCAATATACCGTATACCAATCGAGCTTATATTTTATTTCTACGAGAACGATGTCTTCAGATCTAGCGAGCTTCTTAGTCGACTCTGCTTAGTCGTAGATAGAAATTCGAGATACAGCAAACGGAATGATTTAGGAGGAAAATAGCTTCGACAAAACAGAGCGTTTTAATGTTTTAGTGACAACAGTGAGATTCCTCTTGAAGATGATTTTGTTCGTCTTATTTGAGCGGAAGAAACCGAAACTCAATTGCATAGGAATTTCTAGGGCTTTTACTTTCATTGTAATAGACGTAGAATATGATAGGTATCTTCTATGGGGTTTCTTGTCCCGTGCAACTAGTGTCGTGAAACTTTATAGGAAATCGCTAAGGTTCATTTGAGACCATCTTATATTGAATTCGAGTACTAGTAAGACCACTCGAAAAGTGCTGTGGTAACATACCTGGAGCCCGTGTAGGCTTACTTGAAGTAGCTTGTATTCCAACTAAGGACTGAGGAGGCCGAGACGGCGGCTCACGATCATGGAAGGTATAAGGTGTCATCTGATAATGACGGTGACAGTGACGAATTTCAATTAATGTTCTTTGACCTGTACTTATATGACACGACTTCAGAAATGATCATGATGTTCGACTGACATGACTTCAGAAAGTGATGATAGGTGGACTTAACGTAACTAACTTAACTGAACTGGCTCGCAGGGCCGATATTCCATGACATGTGACAAGTGTGACAAATCTTGGGGACTGCCGTGACACGTGACTGGTGTGACTGATTTTAGGAAATGGCTCTCTGGGTCAATGTTCTGCGACTTATGACAAACCGAATCATGTTAAGAACTGGCCTTAATGGGTCGTAGGTTCTGGTGACTAACCAACTATTTTGTGTAGACTATGTGAGATTTTATAAAAAAAAAGAAAAGAAAAAAAAAGGAAAAAAAAAGTCACAAAAAAAGTAAGCTAAAAAAAAAAGAGAAAAAGGTAATTTAAAAAAATGGTTTAACAGTCTCCGGTTGTAATACCGATGAGAATGGTTTAACGGTCTCCGGTTGTAATACCGATGAGAATAGTTTAACAGTCTCTGGTTGTAAAAAAGGGCTTGCCGGAGCAGCACATTTAAGTCTGTTGTGATTGACCTCGCAACTTAAAGATTTGACTGACTGATTTGACTTGATTTGATGTGACTGAGTATGTCAGGATGATCGAGCAGTTTGCTGTCTTGTTTTCAGAAGACGCTCGAGGACGAGCGTATGGCCGTGACGGCGCCACCGTCGATGTGTCAACCGTCGATCTGTCAACGGTGGACCTTATATAAAGCGGCGCGCGCGCACGACTCGGGTCATTCGTTCGCCGACCGTTGCCGAGTGCACACCTCCCACAAATTCGTGATAAATAATTGTAGTGACTAATACTGTGTTAATTGGAGTAAACCAAGTGATTGTGTGAGAACCCCTTTGTTTTATTTAACGATGTCGGATCCTGACGCCGACATATACATATTATGTGTAACCTTTCCTAAACATAATTTGTTTTGCTTTCAGAAATCCCTACAGAACTGAATGCTACTACACCACTCGAAGAAACGACACCACAAAACTATGGTAAGATTTACGTAGTATCTATTTAGTTACAAAAATTCATTTATTCCTTAATACCTGTCTGTTTGGCTTGCGAGCTGGAACTACTGAACAGAGGCCCGATTCTGCCAAGTTAATAATGTCAACATCCTAACTAATATTATAAATGTGAAAGTAACTCTGTCTGTCTGTCTGTCTGTCTTTTCTTCACGCCTAAACTACTGAACCGATTTGTGTGAAATTTGGTACAGACATAGTTTGGAACTTGAGAAAGGACATAGGATAGTTTTTATTAAAAAAAAATATAAAAATAAAAAATAAAATTTATTCCGGACATATAGCGCCATCTATTGGTCAAACCAAAAATATGCCGGAAGTCACTATATCATGCGAACGAAGTCGCGGGCAAAAGCTAGTTGAATATAAATTGAATCGCAATAGCAGTTTTAGCGGGCATTCTGCTACTAATATAAGACCAATCGTATTCTAATGACATTCGATTGGTCTATACGATAGTTTGCTCCACAATCATTATTGCAATAATTTGCAGACAATATGATACATTATTGAATCACATAAACCGTTTACCTATTATATTGTACCCTAGTGTCTATTCCAGCCCCGGATCTTCAATTTTTTTTAGGCGGGGCAAAAACTGAAAAATGCCGCCCCAACTTACCTATGTTTATTTCCACCAACGCAAATCACTTTTTTGGTAGGTAATAAAGGACTTAAAAAAATATGTCCAAATCATTGTAGGCTCAAACTGTTTGCCAGGTTTAAGTTATGAAAGTCGAGACAGATTGATGTACACAAAAAGTTAATAAGTTTTAAAAAGCGCTGCAAAGTAACAAGCAGTCGGAAGCACAAACTATTTTGTTTTTGAGGACTCAATAAATAATTTATTTTTTGCTACATTTGACTTATAAAAGGTAAGACAGCGTGGATTTGACTGACCGTTTGAAGCGAACCAGGTAATGACTGTGTAATATTGCGCGAGCGAAGCGAGCGCGAAATTTTCTGAGTCTACGACACAAAAGTACCTGATTGTCAAGCAACAAGTAGCCGCGATCGTAGCGAGCGCGAACTTCTTTAAGTTATTTGTTTGAAGGGTCACAAATTAAACTGGGAATTATTAAATGTACCTACAACTAAAAAGAAACCGTGATTAGAGCGAGTGCCATTTGTGTTCGTTGATTCGGTGCGTCAATAAAAATAATAAACCATCACCAAATAGCACACAAATTGTCATTTAGCCGCGAGCGTAGCGAGCGAGAATTTTTTCACTTGGAGGATGTTAAAAGTGAAAAATAATCAAAATGATCAATTAAACAAAGCGAAGGCGACTTTTTTAAAAACTTTGCTTGTCAGTATCATGATCGAGATTTCTACGGCGCCCCCCAACTGCAATTCAAACCCATAAGAAAAGAGACATATGTAGTTACCGAATGCGCGAGCGAAGCGAGCGCGAATTTTTTTTTATAGTTAGCAAGTCAAAGCAAAAATTACGTAAAATGTAGCCCAAACGTACATAAGTTATTGCTGGTCGGTGAATGCATAAACATGGGAACACAGTTTCTGATTGCGCGAGCGAAGCGAGCGCGAAATTTTTTGTTATATTTTAGAACTCAAAACAAAAATGACTTAAAATGTAGCCCAAACGTAGATATGGTGTTGGCGCCTATGTATTAAAATTTTGGGACTTAAGTAGTACCGTAAATAAGAAAGTTCATAATGGAAACTAGAAGTTACTTTCTTACTAATAAAAGGACGTAAAAACGACGCTACCTTTTTGCTAGGGTAGACAAAAAAATAAAAACAACTGTAAAGTGAAGCAAGCCCGAAAAAGCTTTTTTGAGTTTTGGATCACTAAAAGTCCTAAACATATAAAATGAAGCCTGTGAAGTGAAGAACCCGCGAGCGAAACGAGCGCGAATTTTTTTGAGTATTGGGACATCGGGACATTAAAAGTAGCTATATGTGATAAAAAATTGAAGTGTAAAGTAAAGAATTACACACATTAAAGTAGTTTGTCTAACTCGCCCGGCATTATACGACAATACATTAATTTAATTGAAATTTCTTGGTCCAGGAGCGTACCGCGGCGCCCCTGAGACCGAGGCGTCCGGGTTATTCGCACACCCTGCACCATGGTTAAGATGGCCCTGTATTTAACTATTATGGTAATCTGTGATGTGGGATTTAAAATAGGTCAGCCGCCTGATTTTGCCGCCCCCCGAATTTGCCGCCCGGGGCATGGGCCCCGGCTTGCCCCCCCCTAGATCCGGGGCTGGTCTATTCCAATGGATTATAGTTGGTTTCATAATAATAATACCTATGTAACCTTTTCCTAAACATAACTTGTTTTGCTTTCAGATATTCTTACACTATTGAATGCTACTCCACCACCACCTGAAACTTGGATACCACAAAACTATGGTAAGACTGAAAATCATTCATCTCATAAGCCGAGCCTTTTCCTTACTATGTTGGGGTCGGCTTCCAGTCTAACTGGATGCAGCTGAGTACCAGTGCTTTACAAGGAGTGACTGCCTGTCTGACCTCCTCAACATAGTTGGGAAAAGGCTCGGAAGATGATGAATTTATATATTATTTTGGTTCTGCAACGTGAAACATTGGTAGACAGCTTTGGCATTCTCTTTTATCGTAACTTAATCACGTAAGCTACTTGCACGAGCTAAACTTTTAAATATAAAATCGGCCTGACCAAGATTGGATTTGCTTTCAGATATCCCTGAGCAGATGAATTACAGTATTCCGGATAGAGAGCCAATCTATGGTAAGAATTGATGTTTTGTTACAGCCTTTTTATCGTCCCACTGCTAGGCTGCGGCCTCCTCTCACAAGGAGAAGGATTGAACATTAATCACCACGCTTGCTCAATGCGGGTTGGTGATTTCAGACTATATAGTCCAGGTTTTCTCAAAATGTTTTCCTTCTGTGTTGTAGCAATTGATGTTATATTTTAAAAGTTTAAATTAAGTGGTTACAATAAAAATTAGGAACTTTTTTACTGACTTCCCAAAAAAGAGGGAGGCACTCAATTGGGATATTTAAAAATATATATTTGTTCGCGCATAACTCCGTCGTTTGGCATCCAATTTGAAATTATTATTTTTTTGTTGGAAAGGGTATAACTTATTAAATGGTCCATTTGGCCAAGTAACGATTACATGTTAATGATGTGGTCGCCTGTATTTGGGAGCGCAAACTTGACCTACATATATAAAATGGCATAACTTATGTAATTATGTGATAATCTTAATCTTATAAAAATTAATTGCTGTTCGTTAGTCTGACTAAAACTCGAGAATGGCTGGACCGATTTGGCTCATTTTGGTTTTAAAATGTTTGTAAAGGGCCAGGGAAGGTTTAAACGATACGAAGTTCGCGGGATCAGCTAGTATGTAATAAATAAATAAATGTAATAATTGGTTCGCTTTTCAGGATATCCGATGCAGCAGAATGACACTTTTCCGAATAGACACCATGTCCAAGAACCGATTAATGTTGGTAAGACTCATGTTCTATAGACTTTTGTGAGAGTATACTCTCACACACTCTCTCTCTCTCTCTCTCTCACTATTTTAAAGAAAATGTTTTTGGTAGAACGTAAAATCTATTGGTATTGTAATTAGTGCTTTACAGCAATTTTGCAATGCTACTTGATTGATCATCATCTCATAAGATGTATCACCACCCGAGCCTTCTCCAACTATGTTGGGGTCTGCTTCCAGTCTAACCGGATTCAGCTGAGTACCAGTGCTTTACAAGAAGCGACTGCCTATCTGACCTCCTCAACGCAGTTTCCCGGGCGACCTGATACCCCTTGGTTAGACTGGTGTCAGACTTGTAACGACTGCCAAGAATGTTCAATGACAGCCGGGACCAACAGTTTAACGTGCCATCCGAAACACATCCCATAAGATGTAGAATATTTACACATTTGTTACCCACTAGCCGTCTTCCCGCGGTTTCACCCGAGTCTCGTGGGAACTGCCCGTACCGGCTTCATGCTCACGTCAGACTTTGTGTAGGAGAGATAATCGGACCGATATTTTGAAGGACATTCTTCTTTCTCCTGCCCTGTTCCCAATTCTATTTGAGGTCGGCGCAATATGTCATTCTCTTCCATTTTCCCCTGTCACTCGTCATACTGACACTCACTCCCTTCCTATTCATGTCATCTTTCAGGCAATCCATCCATCTTTTCTTAGGTCTTCCTCTTCCTCTCCATCCATCTACATTCATACTTAGCACACACTTTTTTTTGTAGGACGTGTGTGTTCTATTTTTCTCCTACAAAAAATCGGTCACCGATATCGGAGACGTGGGTGTTCAGTCTATATTGGAGTATATAATATATCTTTAATATTTTTCAGGTAGTGCAGCACCTGCCTCAGGCATTTTATCCTTTCCAAAGTTGCAAGATATTTTTAATAAAAATGGTTGACTTGTTAGAAGTTCTAATGTCTGATAGGGCAGTTTCTTAAGCAGTGCACAAAAAAAGGTTCAGGTTCAGGAAAATTGGGAACGGCTGTTAATTGAAGATTTTAGTTAAGCAACTGCGCAATTAACTGTGAATAAATTCGCATTTATACAAATTCATGCTTGTTTTTTCTTTTCGATGCGTCTACAGTTCAAAAAAATACAAATGTAACGTCAATAGCCAGGTCCAAGGTTTTAAAGAGTAGTTCTTATACGAGTTGCCGCGGCCCCGGTGCATAAAGGGACTAAAAATGTTACGAAAATTACTAGTGAAAAAAACCTACTACATTATATGCGAAAAGACTTTGTTATATAGTCTAGTTTGTAGTGTATTTAGTAGGTACTCAGAAAACGTGTGAATTTCAGTTATTTTATCATACAGCAATTTTATAAAAATTGTTATTTTTAGCATATAGTAATTTTATCCAAATTGCTTTGTATCTAAATCTACTTTTTACATTTAATAGTTTAATTTTGCAAACCTTATGGTAGGATATAGTCAATGCTACTCTTGTTAAATAATATAAGATCCACATGTACCCATATTCAAAAAATAAATAAGTTTAGAGTTTTGAAGGAAAATGGTGGGTTTAAGTCAGTAAGAGTCTGACACCTTACGCTGCTAACCTACAGCGGGAGAGGTCTTTACATGATTTGTCATTAAAAGAATGGGTGTTTTCCGCAAAATGAGTAAATAAGTGTACAATTTACATATAAAATATTATTATATAACTTCTTATTATATACCAGTTCATTAAAGAAAGGAATTTAAATAAGATTTCTCGTATAAGAGAGAACACGATAAAAAAACATTTTGCAAAATAAATAAGACCGCATCAAAATCGGTTCAGCCAAAAGTGAGAAAAACGCTCATAGACATACACAACACACATACAGATCAAACTGCGAACCTCTTTCTTTTGAAGTCGGTAAAAAATATATCTATTAGAAGTCACTGTACTCGATTGAGTACAGTCATATTCCTAAGTGTAAATAACAGATCTCGTAAAGTTAATGTAGTTAACCTTGTTATTTTACTTAATTAGAATACCCTTTTATGATATGAAAAATAGTATGTGCGTAGCGGGTTTTTTTTTTTTTTTTTTTCCGAAAAAATTTTTTTTCATATTTTTCTAGAATTTTGTGTTTTTCTGTTCCCAATTCTATATGAAAACAAAGAAAATTCCTAAACAGTATAAGTACTTTTTGTTTGACCTCTAATGGGTTTGATTATAAAAATATCCACTTACTTGTCACTATTGGGAGCTGCCAGCAGTTCTGTAGCCCTGGTAATGAAGACCTGCACCAGGGATCCAAGGTTGCCAGTCTGTGGGTTATTCTGCAGGAACTTCTGAAGTAAAGCCTCCGTGCTGCCATCGAACATAAGCTGTTCATCACTGGAATAGAGGAAAAAAGGTTATATTTAATACTGTTTATTACTGTTACAGCCATTTTATCGTCCCACTGCTGGGCACAGGCCTCCTCTCACACGGAGCTTGAGGCTCCAACCTCTCAAGTATGAGGGCGCGATTCCAGGTCAGGCAAGCACCAATGCAACTTTTCTAAGTTTGTATGTACTTTCCAAGGATATCTTAGACACCAATGGCTGATCAAAAAGTGAAGGAAAACATCTTGGGGAAACCTGAGTGCTTAGTGCGAGTTTTCGTGAATTTTTTTACGGACTCACATGAGAGCGCGTATACTAAGATTTGTATGGAACAAAAACAGCTCCACCTAGTGTCAAAAATTGGAACCTGTTTTTGTTCCATACAAACAGTGTTGCCAACAGTTGTAGAAGCTTACCACCAGAGTCAACTTTTAAGACCACCAGAAAACCACTAACAAAAATTTATCCCACACTTAAAATCACCAAATTCACCACTAAAAAAATATTGTTTATATTTTATTGTAACCTAAAACAATTTAATCATCCAAAGATGTAACTCGGCAACGATAGAAAATTAAAACAGACAAAGCATTACATCTGTTTAGCAATTCATCCGACCCGATCCGAATCCTTCACAAATTATAATCGGCGTAGTAGTTTCACAAATTGTTTAGTTACGCATTTGACCAATGAATGAGTACTTAATATAATTATATAGTAGTCGTTCACCTTTTTGTTTTGTAGATGCTTTTTTGACATTCCGTGAGACTTCAAATCTCCATAGTAACTCCTTAAAGTTGTACCACAAAACTTACATTTCGCTACTTGACCCGCAGTACTTTTAACATTTCGCCACTAAATAGGGGACTTAAACCACCAGTATTAGTGGAAAATCCACTAAGTTGGCAACACTGCATACAAATCTTAGTATACGCGCTCTCATGTGAGTCCGTAAAAAAATTCACGAAAACTCGCACTAAGCACTCTGGACTATAAAGTCTGAAATCACCAACCTGCATTGAGCAAGCGTGGTGACAATGCTCAATCCCAGCAGTGGGACGATAAAAAAGGGTGTAACTTTTAGAGAAAGATACCTAGTGTTAAAAAAATACATGAACTGAGTAAAACATCAGACGTTTAGAGAAAGATACCTAGTGTTAAAAAAATACATGAACTGAGTAAAACATCAGACGTTTAGAGAAAGATACCTAGTGTTAAAAAAATACATGAACTGAGTAAAACATCAGACGTTTAGAGAAAGATACCTAGTGTTAAAAAAATACATGAACTGAGTAAAACATCAGACGTTTAGAGAAAGATACCTAGTGTTAAAAAAATACATGAACTGAGTAAAACATCAGACGTTTAGAGAAAGATACCTAGTGTTAAAAAAATACATGAACTGAGTAAAACATCAGACGTTTAGAGAAAGATACCTAGTGTTAAAAAAATACATGAACTGAGTAAAACATCAGACGTTTAGAGAAAGATACCTAGTGTTAAAAAAATACATGAACTGAGTAAAACATCAGACTTTTAGAGAAAGATACTGTAGTGTAACGTAGTTAGAAACTCTTTCATTTGTAAGGTTTTATTCGTTAGATATTTTTGATACTGACCGGACAATCATTTCAAATGAATTCGATTTGTTCCATAGAATAAGTTTTTATATTTGAAGTATGTCACTTCACCCCCGAGTCAGTCAATAAACGCTAACCCAAAGTTTTTTCCAATCTTTTAATTGAAATTACCTGAAGATCCCCGGTCCCTAGCGCGCCACGCGCTACAATACCTAGTGTTAAAAAAAAATCATGAACTGAGTACCCCCTTTTTGGGAAGTTGGTTTAAAATGTAGGTAATTATGAAACCCATAACAGTTTGACGATAATTTTTGAAGTTCTATATCAAAAGTTATTTTAGCAGCACTTAAATAAAACAATGTTACTGATTCTTATCATTTAGTGATTGCAGTTAAATTTTAATTTTTTTCGTTGTTCTAATGATTGATGTGAAATCTGATAAGATTTAGTTAATGGTAGTTATTTATTTCACATATATTGGTTTGTTTTTGCAAATGAATATGTTTTTCCTTGTATTATCATCAGCACATAGTATTGTATTGTTACCCATTTTACTTCCTACTATTCTAAGTAAACAGCTGGGGCCCGATTCTCCTAAGTTAATAATGTCAAAATCGAATAGAAATTGAATCGCAATATGATCGCAATAGCAGTTTTAACCATTTCGGACAGTCCGCTACTAATGTAAGATTGGTCTGCTATTTTGGTGATTTTGGTCTATACGGTAGTTTGCTCTACAATCAAATTGCAATCGTAAATCTTATATAAATGATAAAAGTTTATTTCAAAGAAAAAATAACGGAATGCCATATACGCTTCAATCGTAATCGAGTCGTGATTGGATCGCAGTCGAACGTGAATCGAATGGCGCTTAAGTAAAATTAGGAGAATCGGGCCCCTGGTTTTACATAGGTTTTATATAACAAAAAAAAATATAATACTCACGCACTACTCGGTGGATTTATATTAAAGGCGAGCAACTGGTTCCAGAACGGATCATTAGGGCAGATGACCTCGGACGAACAGAACCTTGTCAGCAGCTCATTGGAAGACAGCTCCGAATATCTGCTTATTGCTACACCCATCTTTATCTGAAAAGTTCCATATATAAAGCTTTAATAGTAATAACACATGAGCCCCGCAGGGCATCTGACGGGGAGTAGCGACCCCGCGGGGCTATATATCCGAGTGCTCCAGGGAGAGTATACTGTCCCCCATTTCCGGCCTGCCGGAGTAAAGCATGACGGGGGATAGGTCTCTTTATTTCTCTATATTTAATACATTGTTATCGGCAGGTGCCATAGCTCCCGTAGTTTCCCCAGTCCTAGTCCATTAGCATTCCATCACAATAGCCCAAGTAGTTTTCATCCATAGTTTAGCAAAGAACTGGGGATTGTCCTTGGGTACATTTCTATAGTATGTACAGGGATAATCGTCGGTTTTGTGTCACCATTTCATTAAAGTTGTCTCAAAAGGGCTTCAGCGTGTTGACTTCGGCCCCACGTTTGCCTCCCAAAAATCCAGGTCTCTATAGTCCCGAGGTCTGGTAGAGACATAGAAATGATATATAATAATAGCTTTAATAGTTTGACAACATCGATGGCGCAATAGTCAACCATGCCGGACTGCCAAACTTGAGGTCCTGGGTTCAATTCCCGGTTTGGTTGATATTTGTGTAATGAGCATGCTTGTTGGCAGTGGTCTGGTTGTTACAATACATATATATGTAGCTACAAAGCTATATGTAGTTTATCAGTTGTGTTAGCACCCATAACACAAGTTAATTAATAACATAGTATGGCTAACCAACCATGTGTGAATAGATATCCCAACATTATAAAGTAATTAAAAAAATGGTTGATGATACATTATGTCAAGGGAACTTTTGATTATTTTTGAATGCAGACCTGTAGGTTTTTAATTGAGAAAGTCTAACAGTATTTATAGCTCAAGAACGGCTGAATATATAATGTATAATATAATACTTTGTTTGAAATAATCAATAATACTATCAGTAGTTTTTATGTATGTAACACCTACTTGAAACATAGTTTCAATTGTAGCAATTGAGTATTAAAGTAGGTCCCTGATAAATGTATTCATTGCTCAGATAGATACATACAATAGTAGATAACCAGTAAGTCTGACTAGACTTAACCAGGCCCGGTTGGCCAAACTAGGTTGAAGAGGTCAGATAGGCAGTCGGTCCTTGTAGAACACTGGTACACAGCTGCATCCGGTGAGACTGGAAGCTGACCCCAACATAGTTTTAAATAGACCCATATTATTGAACTTTGTATTTGTTAACTTGAAAATGTCCCAATTGAGCAGTGATATTGACCTGTTAAGATAAATTTTCGGTCAGTGGGTCGTCTTAGTTTCTTACTTGCGTGGCGCAGTCAGACAAAATTTAAGTGTTTCACAACAAATTAGTCAATCTATTTCATTGTAACACAGCCACTAACGAAGTAATAAATTGATGTCGCAGAAAGAACTCCCAATAGGACTTTAACACGCATTCGACAATATAAACGTGTGCCCAAATATATAAATTGAATTTTTAGCTTCCGATATTTATGTCATATAAACAATTAAACTAACAAACATCATAATAAACAGAGATATCACCAATTTTTTAAAGTCTTTCAATGACTGCGGTATACACGCAATCTTTCTTCGTTTTATCTACAATTAATACTTTCAAGCTGCTATGCTTTATACAATGATAGTTCTTACCTGTTATATTCGCAGATTCTAGTCTTAATTTAACATTAATACAGCAATTTAATTAATATTTTAGGCCGCGATTTGTTTTCAGCCACGAAATCATTGCCGATTTGTCAAATATTTGACATTTGTAAGTACGACGATGACATTTTGAAAACGAAAGAGCATTGAACTATTGAACGCGTTCATTGATAAGTTACTTATTTTTTTAGATACAACTCTTTTGAGTTCTAGGTTAGGTTTAAGAACAACTTTATTTCTCATAAAGAATTACATAATTCACTTACTGAGAAACAATATTTTAAACTAACATAAATGATTCGAGTTCAGTGAATTGTACAAAAAATAATCCTCATCAACCATTGTTTGTCTAATGCTACTGCTCCACCTGCGTCTTAACGCGTTAAATTTTGGCATTACGCAGATGTGGCCAACGTTTTAATGGCAATTTATACAAATGGCATTATGAATAGCATTAAACGTTAAGCGATAACTCGGGTGTCGGTTTTTTGGACACATCAAAGGGTTTTAGTGCGTAGCTTAGAGCGCCAAGTGATGTTGGCTACATTAATGCCATCTCATTGCACGCATGCAAGGACGAGTGTAGATACTTTGTTTAAGCGGCAACTGCATTTTACGAGCACGGTAATGGAATGGTCAAATGAGAAAGCTTTAGTTTTTAGAATTATTTTGTGTGTCTGAGTTTAACCTCTTTAATGTGTGTTAACGCGTTACTTCATGAGGGATTAACTCTTTGCGGAATTGTACCTAAGTGTAGCCAACACGCATTTTTAATGCAATAAGTAACGTGTAGTTGGCCATTCACATTAACGTTAACGCTAACGCAGGTGGAGCAGGAGCATAAGAATTGAAGGATATTTTCTACGCAGCAGTAGCAGTTATCCATATATAAAATATTACTAACTGATTTCTACAAGTGTAACTGTGAACTATTTCTGTAAAATGCCTGAAAAGTATTAATGAAAGGGGAGAATCTAAAAACGGCGCCAAGATAACATTCGAAATTGCTAGAGCCGGCTTTGCCTGGTCAAAGACTACAATATAATATTGTGCCTGGTTACTGGTTACTGTGTAAAATACCGGCTTACACCGATTAAACACATCACTATTATTTACTTCATTCATTTAAGTTCATTCAATTTGGTTTCATTTCATTCGCCGGTTCTCGGAAGTCGACCGACCATGTTTTTGAAATATTTTGCCGACTAGTTGGATTTAAGTTTTGAGCAGACTCAAAATTATTGCTAAGTACACTTTTTATTGAAAATGGGGCTTGATCAGTATAAAGTGGACGTGCTCCACTACATTAATCCCTACTTAATATGGGTGGTAGTTCACAAAGAAGGGGAGGAAGATAAGTTTTTCTTCGAACAAATTGGAATTTATGGGATTATGCCTCAAAATGTAACTATTGGAGATGATTGCGTAGTGAAAACTGAGTCTTGTTCTACGTGGATGCCAGCAGCAGTTATTCCGATGAAGAAAGCATTGCGAGAAGCCGCCGAGGTTTGGTTTTCTCCAACCTATATCGACAAAAAGTATGTTTTTTGATACTTATTTCTTTTGTACCTTACTCGAATTAAAGTATGAATTATAATAGGGTATCATTTCTATGAAAAGGAAAAGTAAAATAATACCCATATATATAGGTAAACTCCATTTCAGTAGCTACTAACTAAAGGTAGTCTTGATAAAATTTTTGTGTAAAAATAAAATTCGGCGGCAAAAAGCAATGGTTTATTTTGTAATGGTTTTGTTTAAAAAGTAAAGTACCTGTAATTAAGAACCTACTCAAAAGGAGTCTAATGTATTTATTTATTAATTATTAACAATTTATGTACACACACATAATAAGAAAGAAGACAAATCTTAATGGAAATCCATGTAGTGGCCTATTACAATTTTCCAATTTGAATCTTCTAAGGTAGGCTGTTAGGGCCCACCACTTCAAGAAAGAGAGCCTCTTGAGGTGTAGGTTGGGGCTCTTGGCCATTAGTTCACTGGCCAAATTATATCATCATCCTCTGAGCCTTTTCCTAAAATGTTAGGGTCGTTGTTAGGGCTATGTTAGGGTCAGCTTCCAGTCCCTACCGGGACCTACAGTTTAACGTGCCACCCAAAACACAGTCATTGGTGTCTAAGATATACTTAGAAAGTACATACAAACTTAGAAAAGTTTCATTGGTACTTGAACCAGCGCCCTCATACTCGAGAGATTGGTTTTTTGCCCACTAGGACTGGCCAAATTATATACATATAATTTCTAAAATCCGTTGTTACAGAACATCCATTTTCGAAGACAATATTCACAAGTATGGAGAGCTGATAGTTATTCTTAAAGACGGTAAAGAGGTCAACATACTCAATGAAATTGTCGAAACTGGCTTTGGATTTGAAGACGAGTGTCTTTTCCACAAGGAATTGCGGGACAACCAACTTGATACTAGACTCGAGTACCTTACCGTACATGAAGTGATTAAGCAATTAGAAGAGGGCTATAAATCTCAAAAAATACCGAAGGATATATGGCTAGAAGTCTTAAAAAGCCAAACATTCGTACTACAAGAAGCTAAGATGATAGAAACCAGTCTAGCTTCTAGAAAACTTCATATAACTGATGGCCGTAATGTGGAAACTGTTCTTAAAAACAAGCTGAACGCTTTGAAGCTTTGCAAAGATGTAGACGAGGATTCCGTTGGAATAGCCAGCACTTTTAGGAGTTCTAGACCTTCTACCGTAGTTAGTGTAGCTATGAAAAAGAAGTTGGACTGGTTGCGATCACAGAAAATTGAAAACCGAAAAGTACAGACGGTAGATGATGGTACCAAGGACAAAAGTGACTATGACCAAGTTGATAATCCAAAACCTGCAAACAAGGTTTTATTTGACGGAGATGGCAACAATAATCATGAGACCAAGCTTGGTAAGTATCTAAAAGGCTGTTTTTAGAGTATTTTTTGTTTCTTTACAAGGAGTTATAAAGTGAGCTAGAAAAAATAACTTTATTTGCAAACTGAATTTCAATAAAATTCCAGAATAGGTACAATATCCCGAATGCTTCAAAATTTTTGTCTACCTGGGTAAAAATTCGGCTACGTTTTAAGTCCTTTCTCAAGCTCTATACAATCTTTCAATTAATAAGTTCGGTTTAATAATCAGCAGAACGGCAAAGACTCAAAACGACAAAATGTGCAAAATTCGTAATTGTAATTTACAGGTATTCTTCTATGTCACCTAAAACATTGTAAAAATTCCTTCATTTCAATACTTTGTAATCTTTTCCAGCGTCATCAGGCAAAAAACAGCGGTGGCAACCTACAGAAGACAATCTCATAGCCATAGGTCCAGCAGGCCTTCCTTTAAAAAAGTTTTCACGTATGTTAAAACCTCAAAAGGAAGAAGATTTACAAGCTTCTGTCAATAAGAAGGCAGAAGAAAGAAAACCAGAAATTGCTGTAGAAGAAGAAAAAAATCCAGACGTGTATGCAAACACAGACTCAGAGGTAAACTTGAAAATAACTAATTTGGATATTTTAAAGAAAATTAAAGCACAAAATGTTTTGCCTAATGATGATAAATGTGACAGTAAAACTGCTAGTCCAAAAAGTGGATTGACTGCTTTGAGACGTAAAATTAAATATCTCGAAGAAAAAAAAGCTAAAATGAATGACAGTCTATCTTCGATTTCTGATAAAGATAGTTCCAAATGTGATTTAGAGTCTGACGCTGAAAGTTTAACTGCACTAGAAGAAGAATTTAGTCGTAATAGGTCAAAAAAAGTTGTTAAACCTGACCCGGAACCAGTAAATTTTGATGTAGAAGTAAATAAATGGAATGTTAACCCGTTTAGAAACTTAGACGGTAGTATCTCAATATTCGTTGACAAGTTAGTCAGTCCTGTTTTGATGGTACATACTAAGAAAAATAATCGCATACAACCTGTTAGTAATATGAGGGATATTCCTTTTGGCGACGATATTCATATGGTACTTAAGAATATGGGTATTGAGAAGCCGATGAGACCTCAAACAGTTTCCTGGCCTACCATAATGCGTGGGCACAGTTTCTTCCTAATCGGTCCTTATAACAGTGGTAGTACTATGGGCTACTTACCAGCAGTATGCCGGTTAGTCAGCGATTATAGGAACATGCCCAACAATTTCGGTCTGAGTTGCATCATAGTTTGCGCGACCTCTCACTCTGTGACAAACGTGGAAACTGTTTGCAAAATGTTCTTACACAGAGCGAAGATTCTCGCTTGCTTCGCGGGTATGAGTGACCTTGATATTACCACCTCACTTTTAAATGGCTGCGATATTCTCATCTGCACCCCTACTATGCTAGTCCGTCTGATACAAGAAGATTTTAGTCTCGATCTTCATAACTTATCCACTTTTGTAGTAGACGATTGTGAACGTGTATCCAAGGTTTACACAAAGGAGCTTAAGTTTTGCCTTCTTAAGGTTATGGATATTGTTAAAAGTCGAGCTAATAAAGAGTGGAAAGTTCAGTATGTAATCGTTTCGAGGGTATGGTGTGATTTTATGACAACTCTTGCTAGGAAAGCACCAGATTCTGTGATATGCATCAGCGCATTCGAAGAGTGTGTCCCTTATACTAAAGTACCTACTTCAGTAGAATTTGTTAAACAAGAGAATAAAGTAGAGGCAGTTATCAACTTTTTGAAAGACATTGATAGGTCGAAGATGTCTGTGATAGTTTGTAGAACTGACGACGAAGTGAAATTACTCGTAAATACTTTGACGAAATTGAAGTATGTAGTGTTCTCGAGTGACAGCAAAATGACGGTGCAAGATTTGTATAATTTAGATAAAGCCTTGAAAGATTACGAAGAGCCCGTTTCTGGGCCTGTTTTGGTGTGCCTTGACGGGAATTTAACCCATTTGAATGTAACGAACGCTGTCTATTTGATTCATTATTCATTGCCCAGTCTATATTCTATGTTCTGCAAAAGATTTGCTGTATTAATTGATAATTATCCTTCCGTATTTAAAGATGAAGAGACCAAGATAAAAATTAAAATATTGCTCGACGATACTAATATAGAACAATTGCCAAAGATTCTTCATTTCATCAAAAGATGTACAAATAATGTATCACCAGTATTAAATGAGATTAGCTCAACTGTTTTATCCGAAAAGAATCTGAAGAAAGCTCAAAACTTTGTGCCAATTTGCAAAAAACTTTTGTCACTAGGTAAATGTCCAGATTTTTGGAACTGTATGGAAAGACATGCTATATTTAAAGATTACGATACACCTAAGGCTTGGATGCCGAAAGAAGGTACAATTATCTTCCAAATACTGCACTATCACTCAGCTATATATTATTCTGCTAGAATAACATCTTGTATCACTAAAACGAATACCGTGAAATACGCACAAACTTATAGCTTGTTGTCGTTCAAAATGGGTATGTACTTCAGTAAAGAAGAGAACAGGAGGCTGTACGGTGTTCCTAAAGTCGGAGACATATGCGCAGTTACCTTAAAGCAGAATCTGTTTGCTCGTTGTCAGATCGCTAAAGTATTAAAAACCACAAACAACAGACCTACTCTTTTACTAGTTAAACTTATAGACGAAGAAAGGTATGAAATAGCTCGCGACACTTGGCTCTACTATTTGCCAGATGAATTGAAGGGTATAGAAACCCACGTTGTTACTGTCATACTGGCTAATCTTGTACCTCAGGATAAAGATGTAACTTTCTCCAAGCTAGCTGAGTACCAGTTAAAAAGAGTTACTGAGGAAAAGGAAGACCTCTATATGAGGGGTCAAATAAAAATGGTCGTTGGTAATGTAATTTTAGTAGACACACTGGAAGCGTGTCAGAATTTGTCGTCCTTAGAAGAAGTGGTTGTCTATTCTGATTTTCGAAAGGAACTCTTGGATAATCACGCTATGCAAAATCCTGATCATATTAAAAACTTGCGTAAAATATGTGATTATGCTTGTGAGGAGATTAAAGAGGAACCCATTCGCATTGAAGTGCCAAATCCTATTAAAATACTGCCTAAACCAAGATGGGCACATTTGGAGAGCGGTCAATTTTCTTCAGTGTTCTTTGTTGATGCTGAGAGCCCGTGGAAATTCTTTGTGAGGCCAGTTAAATTTGACTCATGTTTAAACACCTTAGTAAATGATATTAAGCAGTATGTTAATGAAAATCCCGAGCCTGTAGAAAACGTGAATGTTGGAGACATCGTTATAGCTGAACTGCCTGGCGATGCCACTTACGAAAGAGCCAGGATAGACGGTGAAGTTAAAAATGGTAAAGTCAAATGTTTCTTTGTTGATCAAGCTGAATCAAGTGAGGTTTCTGTTAACAAAATACTACCGATCACTGAAAAACTCATTACGCGATTACCATTCCAAGCTATAGAATGTAGGTTAATAGGTATTCAACCATTCGGTGATAGTTGGACGGACTTTAGCACCAACTTCTTTGTAGATTCTTGTTTCGATTCACTCGATAAACACAAACAATTGTACACTAAATATTTCACTAAAGAGAAAGCTGAATTTACTGAAGGTCACAAATATGGCGTTGTCCTAATAGACACGTATTCCACAGAAGATGTAATTATCAACCAGATGATGGTCGATAAAAATTTGGCTGAGGAAAACGAAGAATTTGAGCTGCTACACAATTTAGGTTTTGAAAGAAAGTCAGAAGAATCGTCTGATTCTGATTCTGATATTGATGACGCACCGGAGCAGAAAAATGTGGCTTTACCTCCAATAAGGCCAATAATAACTTCTGAAGTAAATAACAAACATAATTCAATGAAACCCTCAAACAATATTATAAGATCAGTTCCATTAGTAGGATCGGATGATGATTCCGATGAATTTGAACTGGTTTCTGACGATAAAGGGAAACTATCTTCTATCCCTTTGGCCGAAGTTGTGGGCATAACAGAACTTCCAGAAACGGAATGGAATGATAATACTTTAGCTGCCCCTATAGAAGAGACACAGAAAGAACAAACGAAAGACAGAACAGAAATTAAATTAGAAAATAATCCTATTTTGAAAGCAGAAAATATTAAGACCGACGAACTTAGCAAACCCAAATTGCTTTGGTGCCAAAACAATAATACGGTTACAATAAAAATCAAAATTATAGTTGATGAGTATGACCTTGTAATTAAAGAGAGGTATATCAAGTTTTCAGCTGAAGCAAATGATACAAAATACGGTTTCGATTTTGAGTTGTATGGCGTTGTGAATTTGAATAAATCTTTTCACTCAAATAAAGGTCAGTACATACTAGTGAAGCTATGGAAAGTATTAGCAAGTAACTGGCTGTCTTTAACTAGGGATGTTGCTATAAAAAAATGGATAGCTTATGACATAGAGAACATAGAAGTTACTTCTGATGAAGAATCAGTTATTCTAGATGACAGAAAAAAAATGTTGCCTGAACAGATTGATAGTGACAGCGATGATAATTTAGAGGATGATATTACATTTTCTTATTAACCGAAGGAGTCGTGGTGGCCTAGTACGCAAAGAACCAACATATCTTGTATAAGTACCAATGCAACTTTTCTAAGTTTGTATGTACTTTCTTAATAAATCTTAGACACCAATGACTGTGTTTCGGATGGCACGTTAAACTTTAGGTCCCGGCTGTCATTGAACATCCTTGGCAGTCGTTACGGGTAGTCAGTAGCCAGTAAGTTTGACAACAGTCTAACTAAGGGGTATTGGGTTGCCCGGGTAACTGGGTTGAGGAGGTCAGATAGGGCAGTCGCTTCTTGTAAAGCACTGGTACTCAGCTGCATCCGGTTAGACTGGAAGCCGACCCCAACATAGTTGGGAAAAGGCTTCGGAGGATGATGACGATTAGTTGTCCTGTGTTTCACTCACGTCCCGGAACTACTGCCCGTACCTGAATAAAATATAGCCTATGTTACTCGGGAAGAGTGTAGCTTTCTAACAGTGAAAGAATTTTTTACATCGGTTCAGTAGTTTCGGAGCATTTAGGGTGCAAACAAATCGAGTAACATAGGCTATATTTCATGCCGGTAAGGGCAACGGTTTTCACGGGACAAGGGTGAAAAACCTGGAAAACGATTAACCGTGAAAAATAAAGATAGGATTTCATGACTTTTGTATATATTTTTTAATTTTATATTTTTACTTTGACTGTAAGTAAATTGTGATATGGCAATGAAATTGCATGATGAGAAAGTAATTTTAATTTTATAATTATCTCTCTTATGTTTATTCAAACTGGACAGAATTATTTTAAACTACCTTTTGCCTTTTGGAATAGTGACTTCCGACAGATTTTTGGTTTTACATACATAGTTCCCGATTTCGCTTAATAGATGGCGCTGTATGTCAGAAATAAATGTTATTTTTAATTTTAATTTTTTGTAATAAACTACTGAACCGATTTGTGTGAAATTTTGTACAGATATACTTTGGAACTTGAGAAAGGACATAGGATAGTTTTTATTACAAAAAATAGAATTTATCCCGAATACAGCGCTATCTATTGGTCAAACCGGAATCTGCCGAAATGTGCCGGAAGTCACTATTTCACGCAAAATCTATCTAGTATAGAATAAATCGGGTTGCTCCGGTATCCGGTATCCACTTGAAAGGCTATCAAAATATGTATATGCTACATTTTTAAATAATCATTTAGAGAATGCATAGGTTTACAAAAATATTGTTGCCTTTATTTTTTGTTTTTTAGTTTAGGTAGGTAAATAAGCACAATATGGTTATTTCAATGCAACTTTTAACCGAATTATTCCTAAAAAGTTCCTTTTTAGACCTAGTCCCAAATGTATATAGCATTTATGTAATATAATTTAAGCTTTGCTATATCTTATACTGTTAAGGGCTCCCACACAAAACTGCGATGCGATAAATTCATGCTCCATATGAATTTTTGCCGTGATTTTTGACAGTCGTGGTGGCCTAGTGGGTAAAGCACCAACTTCACGGCCGGAAAGAGATCAGACGCAGGACCGACATTAACATGCTCTCCGATGCACGGGCCGAATCAATCACCAACTTTCAGACTACGGGCTGCTCTGTGCAAGTTTAAAATAACCCACTAAGCAATTTCGGCCCGACCCGGGAATCGAACCCGAGACCTCAGGTTCAGCAGCCGCGCTTGCGACCACTAGACCAACGAGGTAGTCACCGATTCCCAATTCAGGCCGAAATCGCTCTCTGCCGGGGCTGCGGGATTGTTCGAAAGAGATACCGCGGTCCTGGTACATAAAAGGCCTACGACGGAACACGCCGGTTTTTAGTCAGTAAGAGTCTGACACTCCCTCACCGCTGCTAACCCACAGCGGGAGGGGTCATTTGATGATTTTTGACGTAGTTAAAAAAAACGGTCGAAATCGCTTTGCAGATTTTAAGAAACTTTCACAAAGCAGCCCGTAGTTTGGAAGTTGGTGATTGATACGCCCGTGAGCACGTTAATGTCGGTCCTGCGTCTGACCTCTCTCCGGTCGTAACTGATATATGGCTGTTGATTCGCTCCGCTATATTTGGCTGTTGATGCAAAAAGATAGATGTTCAGAGTGTTCGACCTTATTGATTGGCAATGATTGATATTAACAAACCGTGCTTATCAGCGCCACTTTTAGTCTTTAAATAATTTATTGTTAAGTTTCTTTTGGTTGTTATTTTATAAAATAGGTAAGTATTAGTTATTTTGGTAGCGTTTAAATATTCGTTCAAATTAAAAATAATTAATAGTTTACATTTTATTGCTTTTTATGGGTAAGGCTAGGTACGCAAAGATTTAGATAATTGGATGGGTTGGAGATTATTTTCTTCTCTTTGCACAAAGTCCAAATCTAACGCGGACGAAGTCGCTGGCAGAATCTACTATTCAATATATTACACATTTCCATATATTTTTAAATATTAAATATACATGGACCCCTATCGATCACAGAGTCCAAGGCCTGTGGTTAGGGCCCCAGAGACAGAAACCTCCTCACAATTCGCTCTGTTTCAAGGAGTACCGCCTTCTGAATCAGTCCCTTCACAAACAAGGCCTAACGAGAGCCTCGTGAGGTTTTATTAATAATTTCATTTCTATTTATCATTTTAAATAACACCAAAATCGTTATTTCCCTAATTTTCTAACGATTGAAGAACGCTGCGCTCACAGCGGGGGTCATTTGATGGTGTACCGAGTTCTACAGGGAAAGGATACTTTTCCCCACCTCTGGTCGGCAAACGATGACGAGGGACAGGTCTCCCGCCTCTGGCTTTTTGTCTTTTCCCGGGGCATCGTAAGTGACCTGGCGAGCCTCTACCTGCCATTTTCACGTTTATTTTATAATTTTCCAACTAATGAAGTTGTTTTTGATTCGGATACAGGATTGTTTGAGGGGGTTTCTGTGGTAGAAAACTGGCTGATGTGGATGTACTGATACTAAAGGAAATCGCTTTGAGGGTTTTAGAAACTTACCGTCAGTTGCACAAACCTTCTTTAAATCTATTGCTGACACTTTTTACCTTGTTGACAAAGAAAGATAGATCAGCAATAGATTTGAAGAAGCTTTAATGGAGCTTTGTGCTACTGACGGTTAACCAAGTAGAATGGTTGCATTTGTTTAATTTACAACATCTTTGAACATAAGTCCATTTTTCTAGAGTTTTTCATTTTTCATTCTCCTAGAATATGGACAGCAAGTTAAAAATGTAGGTTCTGTGCCCGATCTCTTTGACGAGTATTTTTACCTTTCTACCTGCTGAATCAGCCAGAAAACATGTTGATGTAAAGATCTCATTTATAAGAATAAATATGCCCAAACACGAGGTAGCTGCTATCAACCATTAATCATTTTGACAATGATTTAATTATTTTAAGGCGCCCACACAAAACTGCACCGGAGGAATTTGCGATGCGTATTTCTGCGGTATAATTTTGTGCGGCAAACCGTTTGGTAGTAGTTCTACCAAACAGACCTGTGCAAGGAAATGTGACGACTATTGACTTGATTTTTCCGGAATTAAAATTATTTAATATTTTCAAGCCATCCTCGTCTATGATATTTTACGAAATAGCGACTTTTCTCGGATCATCACTGTCCAACCCTATATATGAGGTGAATGTCCAAAGATTGTGTGAAATTTCTGCTTTCATCGTCAGTCTTACCAATGTTTTTTTTTACCCTGGCTTCTTTTTCATGTCTTGCTTGAGGACCGTTCCTAATCGAATGGTCGAAAAATATTAATTATTTGGTGACTATTAGATTTTATAATACTAGGTTGTCAACTTATTATACTGGTTTGAATACCACATGGAATTGCCACTTAGGGGTACAACAAATAAATATTGTGTGTGTCTACCTTCGTGCGTGCATATCAGAATGCGCATATTATTTTCATAAATATCTCAATATTCAATAAGTACTTTTATATTATATAACTTAAACTGATATAATATCATATTTTAAAGAATAATTAGATACTATTTATTTACTATGATTATTTCAATTTTTTTACTTTTCCATCAAACTGTACTCAAACAAAACGGCTGTTTTTAACAGACTTCAAAAAAAGATCAATTTCGACCTTGTACTATGTATGTGTAATATGTGTATAAAAATATTGTCAGCATTTTTTTGGAAATGTATTTTCTTTTTCAATTAATTTTGTTAATTTTAATTGTTCATAGGTAAGATGTTAATCACTGACACACCACACGTTAAGAAAGAATGGTCTGTTCTCTTTTTTTTATTTTCTTTTTTTGTTAAAATTTATATTTCAATTTTTTTTTAAAACAGGTAAAAATTGTAATAAATAAATGTAAGTTAAGCTTAAATATCATGACCTTTGCATATTTCTGAGTTTTTATGCAATTGATTTCATAGATAGAAGCATTTTTTTTCGTAACCTAATTGTAAGTTTTTGTACTTAATCATTAAATAAAAATCTTGAAAAATATTTTTTGTTTTTTTTTTCATTGTATGATTAATGTGGTTTTAATTCCAACCTTATCACAATAGAAGATTAATGTTCGTTTGGTAAAATTTTACAGAGTCGGGTAGGTTGACCTGCTGGCGTCTATATAGTAATAATCATCATCACTTGCCTCGTTGGTCTAGTGGTCGCAGCCGCGGCTGCTGTGCTCGAGGTCTCGGGTTCGATTCCCGGGTAGGGCCGAAATCGCTTTTTGGGAAGAATGAGTCATGTTGCTCGAAATAAATGTTTAAATAAAATAAATAAATATTGTCCTTTTTCCCGGCTGTCATTTGAACATCTTTGGCAGTCTTACCAAAGGATATCGGTTTGCCCGTGCAACTCGGTTGTGGAGGTCAGATAGGCAGTCGCTCTATGTGGCACATTGGTACAAAGCTGCAGGCGCTTAGACTGGAACTTAACAAAGTTGAGAAGTATGATGTTTTAAATAATAAAAAGTTTATTTATAGAACAAGAGGAAGTATTTATTGTGTCAAATTCTAATTTTAAATTAGATACACTTTAGTTCTTACTTCTTAGTAACAAAGACAGAATAAAAAAACAAAAAGACAACGAACAGATTTCGTTTTTAACTTAAAGAAAATGGCTCGTTTTGAAAGCAAGCTGCCGACCGCAGGTGAACTAGTTGGCAGCTTTGAGTTCCTACTGTGCTGCGGGATTATTCGAAAGAGTTACCGCGGCCCTGCTACATAAAGGCTGACGACGTAACACGACGGTTTTTAGTCAGTAAGAGTCTGACACTCCCTCAGCGCTGCTACCCCACAGCAGGAGGGGTCATTTGATGATTTTTGACATTGTGAAAAAAATCCTACTGTCGCTGCGAGTACAGTAGGCAGCTGGCATTCAAAACGTACCTTTACAGTTTTTTATTCTTATAGATAGCTAAGTTAAAATAAAGCATTTAGGTAATAACAATCACATGATGAGTAGAAATTGGAATCAAATTCAGGCTCTATGCACTAATATATTGTTTCACGTTTGACCGGACCGATTTTGATGCGGTTTTAACATAGTATTCGTTAGGGTTTTGGCAAGTCTGTTAGTAGATTTTTTTTATATTATAATATTAATTAACACACTAACAGTAGTACTTATTACAAAAATAAGGGAATAATTTAACAAGTAGGTATGACATTTTTTAAGGCTTAAGGCACTTAAAAGTAGCTACAAATGTTAAGTTACAAAAACAGCCTTAAGGCATAAATTTAAAATAATCACTGTCATCCTTTACATTTTCTTTTAAAAATACCAGATACTTAGCTATGTCAGGTGATAATAATTTCCTATTATGGACTAAAAAACCATTTTTCTCTGAAAACAAATATTCACTAAGAAGTGAGGTAGCCACAATACTGCATTTAGTCTTAAATAGCTGTGCAATGTGGGGATATTTTTCCTGATTATTTTGCCACCATACGCTTGGCTCTAAATCGGTTAAATCAGCTTGGATGTACTGGTCTGTTTCTGTTTGAGCGACCACTAAAATGTCTTCTGAATCATTGATTAAACCTTTTTCTGGAATTACATTTCCTTCATTATCTTCACCAGATTCCGTCATCCCCGAATCAGAAATACTGTTGAGGTTCACAAGATTTTGTACCTCAGCCACCAAATTTGCTTTGGCCACGTCAGCAGCATTCCTGTCTTTAAACTTAGACATTTTGTACCTAGGGTCCAATAAAGTACACATAGCCAAGTTGGGGTCAGACTCGATATCCTCAAATTGCTTATTTAATATTTCCATTAAACATTTTATTTCCTCATGTACCTCTTCAAAGTTTAGGCTGTCATCCATCGCTTGCAATGAATTTTTTAAAACGTTGATAGTAGGTATAATAATTGAACTGCACACATATTTGTTTCCTGCACCTAATTGTTTGATTGCTTCCGATAAAGGTTCATATAACCTGAATAATTGGTTAAGTATACTCCAATCTTCGTCAGTAAACAGAAGTGACTCGTTTTCATGTAATACTGCAGCGATGGTATCTTCTAGTTCTAGAAATGTTTCAATCATTTCGTAGGTTATATCCTCACGGGTGAGAGCATCCATTATTTCTTGTGGTTCATCCTCGTCCGTTTGATGATAAAAATTCAACTTCGACATGCTTGTGGAGTCATTTAGGAAGTGTACGGCTACTTTCTTCACTTTTACCAAAATTGGTTTAAATAATTCAAGTGACTTCTTTAGGATTAAGTTTAGTTTGTGAGCGGCACAGACAAAGTCATCCCAGCCTAACAAATTTAAAGCTTCCTTGATATTAGTAGAGTATTTTGAATTTCTGTTATAGAGACAACCATTTATTTTGCCCAAAATGTCCCATTCATTACATGTTTCCTTGAAAAATGTTATACTTTCTTCAGCATCATAAAAATAAAATTCACAGCATTTAAGTAAAATAGATTTTAGTTCAAATTCAGAGTTTACGTAGTGGGCAGTGATGGATATAATATTTTCCCTTTCGATATTTTTCCATTGTTCAATAGAAAGACAAACTGAACTTGCTTCTTGTATACTTGCTTTCAGCTCATTAAAACAAGCATTGTGCATATGGGGTAGGATTCTTTCGACTATATCTTCACATTCTGGTATAACGTAATTTTCATGAGTTGCTAATAATCCACGTAAGCTTACTACTACTGAAACATTTTGTAACGAACTGATTATAAACGTAAGAAGTGCAGCATCTATTTTCTTTTGTTTAGAATCAGTCCAGACCTCAATTTCTTCTTCTTCGACAGAGTCCATGTCAAAATCTTGTTCATCAGCTTGCAGCTCAGCGCCCGTAAGATCTATTGACCCATCTGCTTCTATTTCTTCCTCATCCGCTTTAGAACGGAGGAAAGGACACATGTTTACACTTCAGAGAGGCACCAACGTACCAATATTATTCTGGTTTTAATAGATGACGGTTTTAGCGGTAAAGGCAGTCAAATAGGTATCAGAATTCCTCTTTCTGAGGCTAATATATTTGCAAAGGAATCCACCAGAAGATTTTTGATCTTGGGTATGCGGGTATTTTCTATCACAGAACATAAAATAAACCCCACTCGGTATCTAGTCCAGAGAAAATGTTCTTTAAGTTTAACACCTTGGCACGTGGGTCAGTTTATAATGAACTCTTACTTTTGACTCAGTAAATAAGCAAAATCGTTAACAGGCCAATACGAATACTTTTTGTAAAGCGAACTGCAAAAACTTGAAGCTATTGTAACTTTTCACTGACGATTCTGCGAATAATTTGTTTTGATTGAAGTAAGTCAATAAGAATAATTCGTTGAGCGCCTCTGATTGGCTGACTATAGTGAATAGTTCACTCACTCACTCACTCGCTAGTGCTGTGAGTATGGAGGGAAGATCCTAAGATACAGGTAAGGAAAATCGGCTTTTACCGAAAATTCACTTGAGATTTTCTTTTTTAAATCTCCAAAAAGCAAGGTACGGAACGTCATCGAATTTTTAGATCATTTTTTGTTGCCAACAGTTATAAAAACCGGCCAAGTGCGAGTCGGACTTGCGCACGAAGGGTTCCGTACCATTATTTATAAAACGGACAAAAAAATCACGTTTGTTTTATGGGAGCCCCCAAAAATATGTATTTCATTCTAGTTTTCAGTATTTGTTGTCATAGTGAAACCGCAGGAAAATGGTTAGTCTTGTATAGGTACCTCACAAATTCTCGGAACGTAATCATAAAATAAAAATTAGGAGTTTGTTCTCATTATGTACATATTTCTTTGGAATTCACGAGATTACTTCCTTAATTTTACCATGCTTTTATTACATCAAAGGTAATATTCATCATCATCATCTCAGCCATAGGACGTCCACTGCTGAACATAGGTCTCCCCCTTAGATCTCCACAGATACCTGTTGGAGGCGACCTGCATCCAGCGTCGACGGCGACCTTTATAAGGTCGTCTGTCCACCTTGGTGGACGTCCTACGCTGCGCTTGCTAGTCCGTGGTCTCCACATTTTCCAAGGATCGTATCGTCATGAAAATTGGAAGCTGTACCTATTTTGTTCTGACCTGTATTAATGTAAAAATTCATATCAAGATTGGTTACCTTTAGTTAGGGCTGCCATCTCGAATTTCGCCAAAACCGGACAAAGATTAAAAAAACCCGGACATTAGGCGTAAATTGCATTTATTCCCGAAAGTAATATTTAAAAAAAAGCGTTATAACAACAAACACATTGTTGGGTATAGAAAGTTTATTGTAATTAGAATAGAGAAATGGTAATTAGTTACATAGGTAGTTCACAATCACACGTCGTACTTAACTACATAGCCACGGTCGCGAGAGCTAACACAGCGTGCGAAATACATGGCGTCGTGCGCTGGACTGGCGACTCAGCGAGCGTCCCCGCTCGTGAGAGTAGGCCCTCGCTCCCCGCACCCCTCTGCCGGCCGGCCACGTATTGGTCGGCTCGGTGATCATGCGATTGCCTTATATGGCCATGGACTCGACCACGGAAAAGAAGGCGCGCGTTACAACGTAACTTAATCAAGCTTGATGATTATGGGCTCAGCAATAATAACAAGCTGTAAATGTAACATATTTATTTATTATATAACATTGATTACAGTGCCTTACAATATACAAAATAACAACATCAATTTAAATAATACTTCATTACAATATCCAAACGTCACATTTTACAACAAAAAAGAAAAATGCATTCTTTTATTTTGCAGAACAAACATAATTTATAAATTTTTCATAAAACTTTGGAATAAATACACAGTTTATTATAACATTTTAATACAGCGTGGGGTTATATAGTTAATCATTAATTTATTTAATTAACATTTACACACATTAATTAATAATTTACAGTTACACAATTATATTAACTATTCATTAATAGTGACGAAATGTGTATTATCTATCTCATCGCTGGAATAATATGATAACTTTAAAAGTCATTATTGTACCTTTTTTACATTAAGTATGACTGTGTCCTGGCAACACTTAGGTACTCGGGCGAGTTTCACAAGAATAATAACAATACGTCCAAGGCCGACTTCGGCCACGGCGGCAGTTCTCATGTAAGGAGATCAGCCAGCTGCGCAGGACTTATTATAGTGCACGAGCATTTGCGCAGACACGGGTGCACTCACTATTCCTTCACTCTCATAGCCCGATGGGACGGTAATCCGACACCACCGGAGAGAGATCAGGCGCAGGACCGACATTAACGTGCTCTCCGATGCACGGGTGTATCAATCACCAACTTTAATCCACTGATTTCGGCCCGCTGCGAGAATCGACCCCGAGACCTCGTGCACAACAGCCGCGCTTGCGACAACTAGATATAATAATAATAATTAACAAATAAGCATTCGTACATTAATTGTAGTATATTACAGAATTATAGACAAGGCTGTGCTTAATAAGAAAGCTACGCTTTAATATTATTGTTCTGAACTCATTTATGAAACTTTAATTTATCGCAAGAACATTAATTCTAAGTGAAAAGTTTTTTATGGAGAATTTAATATATTAGCCGTTTTCCCGCGGTTTTATTTGCTTCCCGTAGAAATAACTGCCCGTACCGGGATAAAATATAGCCTATGTTACTCGGGAAGAGTGTAGCTTTCCAACAGTGAAATAATTTTTAAATCGGTTCAGTAGTTTTAGAGCCTGTAGGGTACAAACAAATGTATGATAAGTGTATCTTTTAAGCTCCATTTACAATCCCAGCTTATGACTAAAATATAAGCATTAATATAAATAAGTTATTTATTAATATACATTTTGGATGGTAACAATAATTATATTAGACAACATACATTTTTTATGTTTTAAACATAGTTTAATTTTTATATTAATAAAGAAGTATATTTCGATATACAATACTTATTGCATTAAGTAATTTAATAACTAGTTTTAGACGAGCATTCAGGCTATATGATTATTTTTAATAGTGATATAATTTCTGGAATCAGTTCAGTAGTAAAAGGGTGATTTGTACCATTTAACTATAACGATAACCAAACCATAACCAGTCGTATACTTGCCGCCCATTGGTCACATCGGCGATTTGACTACTGAAAATGGTTCGGTTATCGTTATAGTTAAATGGTGCAACCCACAGTAAGGTTATGAAATACAAACATAGAGCATATTAGTCTTACTACCAAAACATAAACATGTGTCGAACACTTGTCTAAAAAAGTGTGGCTGCAAAATGGACCTTATTTCAAAATCATAATCTGGTATTTTTTTAGACAAGTGTTAAACTGACGTTTAAAAGTTTTTGTGGTACGACGGTATTTCTTTAAAGATGATGATAGCATAACTCATATAAAAATATAGTTCTTTTGCTGCAAAAGTTAATGGTTATATTGTGCGTGAAAAATATACCACCAGGATACATTATATAAATCAATAATAGTTTCAGCGGAATTACAAAAAAAAAAAACAGTACATTTAAATTGTTTACAATACATATACATATTATGCGAAACAAGTAACAAGCAAAAAAAAAACAACAATTATATCTTCTTCTAACAGTTAACATTCTAACTTCATACAATTGACATGAAAATTTTATTTACACGTTAAACCTGGTCTCTGACCCGTCTGCTAGCATGAGAGTGACTGTCCTGGAGTTAGTCCAAACGAGCCTCGCTAGTCGAGCGGGGTTTAAACGAGCCACATCGGCCATGGGAGCCGTGCTGTAGCATTTCACACAACGAGTTTGTGCTGCGCCTAGGCCGAACATACCTGGAATTAGAAATGTGGTCAGAATTTGTAATACAGGATTATGGAGAGGACTACAAGATGATGGGGTGGACTACATGAGTATAAGGTAGACTACATGGTGATAAGGTGGACTACATGCTTATAAGGTGGCCTACAAGATGATGAGGTAGACTATAAAATATTTAAAAAGACTACTAGACAATAAATAGTACAAAATGATGAAGTAGACTATATAATACTAAGGTGGTTTTCAGAATCATGAGGTGAACTACATAATGATAAAAAAAAGACTACTCGATGATAAAGAGCACTACTTGATGAGGTAGACTATATGATGTCCAGATGGAATACTGGATTATAAGGTGGACCACAAGATGATAAAAAAGATTACTATGTAATAACGAGAACTACATTATGATGAAGTTAACTACACGATAATAATAGGAATACATGATGAGGAGAACTACAAGTTGATAAAGCTAACTACATAATTATAAAGAGTATATACTAGAGTATATATATACTACACAATAATGAAGTGGACTACAGAATAATGAAATGGACTACACGATAATAAAGTGGACTACATGATAACGAAGTAGACTACACAATAAATAAGTGGACTACACGATAATGAAGTGGACTTCACAATAATTAAGTGGACTACACGATAATGAAGTGGACTACACGATAATGAAGTGGACTACACGATAATAAAGTGAACTACACAATAATGAAGTGGACTACACGATAATGAAGTGGACTACACAATTATGACCTGAACTACACAATTATGACCTGGACTACATTAACATTTCCAAGCACTTACCAGCGGTACTCTGCCAGAAAGACAGCCGGTTATCAGCCGTGGCGTACGACACGAGGTAGCGTCCGTCAGGGCTGAAGGCGCAGGCAGTGACTGGTCCGGCGTGGGCGGCGAGAGACTGACAGCGTCCGGCTCGGAGCTCGTACATCGCTAGCTGGCCTGTGTGGCTACCCACTGTGGGATAGAACGTAGATTTTATTAAGATATTTGTTTTAAAAAGTCGTGGTGGCCTAGTGGGTAACGAACCAACCTCTCAAGTATCAATGCAACTTTTCTAAATTTGTATGTACTTTCTTAGTATATCTTGGAGGTCAGACAGACAGTCGCTCTATATGGCACACTGGTACACCAGCTGCATCCGTTCATTGGAAGCCAACCCCTAGATACTTAGGAAGCGGCTAGGCAGATGATAACAATTTATCCTAATATTATAAAGAAGTAAAATTTGTAAGTTTGTATGTAAAGGATAATCTTTGGAACAACCGCTGCTCGGATTTCCAAAATTCTTTCCCTGATAGATAGCTTACAATGTTCCTGAGTGCCATAGGCACATATATTTTATCCCGGTACGGGCAGTCGTTCCCACGGGACGCGGGTGAAACCACGGGAAAACGGCTCGTCATATATGAAGATATACCTGCAATCCTCCTGGTAGCTGGACAGTGAGACACTTGGTTATATCTGCAGATGGCAGGGAACACTTCGTTCAAGCCTTTATTCTTCAAATGAGACTGGTCCACGCAGTGCAGGATAATGTCCATGACCTGTGAAGGAATAGGGTTTAATTTACCATCACTACATAGTATAAAACAAAGTCGCTTTTTCTGTCCCTATGTCCCTTTGTACGCTTAAATCTTAAAAACTACGCAACCGATTTTTATGCGGTTTTTTTATCAGATAGAGTGTTTCAAGAGGAAGGTTTTTATGTATAATGACATACATTAAATAATGGGGAAATACTGTTATCCCGTGCGAAGCCGGGGCGGGTCGCGTCGCTAGTAAAATATAAAACTAGAAAATATATTTATATGATTATGTTTGACGTTTTATATAACAGATTTTTGAGTAAATATACTACTACTACTACTATGAAATCACCGATCCGCATTGAGCAAGCGTGGTGATTAACGCCCAATTCTTCAAACGCTCCTTCTCCGAGTGAGAGGAGGCCGCAGCCCAGCAGTGGGACGATAAAAAGGCTAAAAAATATACGTACCTCTACAAGTAACTCAGCGACCTCATTATGCATCCTATCTATGAGCAGTTCGATGCCTCTCAGCACTTCGGCTCGTCCCTTCTGCAGCGCGAGGTATGCGGGCGAGGGCTGACCCGACTGCGCGGCGGCGGCGCAGCGAGCTACTTCGCGAGCCATTGTTGTTATGAATGCTGCTGGTCTGTTGTAGATAAATATATTGTTTTTTAATTTGTGTTAAGTGGGAAGATAATGTGTATGTATTTACATAAATAAACACCTAAGAATAATCTTTTATATTTCGATATAAAAATAACCTAAGCGTGCTTGATGCCTGAAAAATTAAATAGATTAGAAAACTGAAAAAAATCTGTATGCAAGTCCAGATGCCTTTTTATTTCACCATCAAAATAACATATTCTCTATTTGTTTTTGTGTTTCAGATTGATAAGGTATTCTATTAGAAATAATTAATATTATGGATGATAGACTAGTAAATGTAGATATTTGAACAGCATAATTTAAGTGGCAAAATACCAAAAAAAAAACAAAAAATGTTTAATACAATTTTTTTATAACATTAAGTCCGCTAATGTATACTTATGTACACAGAGTATAAGTAAATAAATATTCAAATAACTCATCCTTTATAGTGTTTTTTTTTGGACATCAATTTATTTTATTTTTTTCACGCATGCTACTATATACTACTATAAATATTTCTAGATTCTTCAAAACATATTATAAAAATTGCAATATTACCTGGCAGTAGCAATAAGGGTGAGCGCATGCCTGGCGGTGCGGCACGAGTCAGCTTGCGGAGTGAGCGGCAAGCCGTATGTCATTGAAGGCACCAGTTTATCAGCATCGCAACACATTTCTAGGAGACCTGGTGGAAAATACAATATTAATTGATCGTAGAAAGAAAACGAAAAGCAAAATCATTCGACTCTATATATTCTCTGTCCCATGTTTTGGAAGGCATGTTAAATTGGTAGATAACAGCTGGTGTTAGTTGAACATCTGGCTATTGGGTTGAGGAAGTCAGATAGGCAGTTGCTCCATGTGGAATACTGGTACTCAATTGCTTTTTAATTAAACTGTTTATTCAATTAAACTGTTAGTCGCCATGGATGGGAATATCTAAATCGATGGCGGATCTACCGTAGTAGGCACTGTGGGCATCTTAACAATCCCTAGTTATTTGTGACCTAAAACTTATTCATATGGATGCTTACCAATGCACTCCGTTGTGTATATCAGCCCTATGTACTCCCCTATTACACGGCTTTATGAAATCTCCCTATATACTCCCCCTCATTTACTCCTCCCTATGTAACTGAATAGAAAGAATGTGAATTTTTAGCCATAGCGGGTGCCTGACGGACCGACAACCTTTTTTGATAGTTGGATTTCCCTGATCTTGACTTATGGAAACCAGGTTGTAGGTAAAATAAATTAGGTAGTTTAGATTGATTATATTCTTAAAGAAACAAATGTTAAACTTACCAAGCAAAACATGAGACACATCCAAATACGGTTCCCAGACAGTGAACCCTCTACCCAGCAGATCCACAGCGGCGCGACGCAGCGGCGTGTGCGCGGGCAGGCGCGGGCACGCGGGGGACAGCAGTAAGTGGGTGAGTGCTAGCGCTGTGAGCCGGGCTAAGTTGTTCGATGAGCTTAGGGTGAAACCTAGAATAGAAAAAGAAAAGATAGATAGATATATCCTTTATTATACATACGAAAACAAAAAAAAATTGAAGTCAGTGACACAATGGGCGCTAAAAGCGATCTCTTACAGACAACCTTTTTGAAAATTTTTATTTATATCAGATATTAGCCAATCCCAGCAGTTTCACTAGCGTCCCGTGGGATCTACTGCCTGAAACGGGACCAAATATAGCCTATATTGCTCGGGAAGAGCGTAGCTTTCCAACAGTGAAAGAATTTGTCAAATCAGTTCAATAGTTTCGGAGCTTTTAGAGTCAAAAACGACAGCGGCCCTTCTAACAGCCGTTCCCAATATTCTTTCTATCTATACATTTATCTATTTTTTGTGAAGTTTCGTGTGAGGTTCCTATCTCTAGTAAGTATAACAACAGATGTGATATTGGGAGCGGCTGTAAGCGGCGTGAGCGCGGGCAGGCGCGGTCACGCGGGGGATAGTAGTAAGTGGGTGAGGGCTAGCGCTGTGAGCCGGGCTAAGTTATTCGATGAGCTTAGGGTGAAACCTGGAACCAAAGACTTAAAAGCCTGAAACAGAGTCTTGTAATATTGGAAGGTAGACGGGGAGAAAGTAAAGAAAATGAAATATGTACTTTTATATGTATCAAATATGATGGATTGTATTACTTTTTAGCATTTTTATTTTTATATAAATGTTTTGGCGAAGTATACCCTAATAGCACTTTCACATGAAGGGTTTTCCAAGGGCAACACTCGGGTCGTATCATACGGGTGTTTTCGTGCAACTATTAATAATTGAATACTACTGGTACAAACGATAACACGTGAAATAGATTTCTTGCCGTACGTAGTTCAAGGTTCAACAACAATTTTTTTTTCGTAAATGTATAGTTTCTAGTATATAGATGCGAGATTTAAGTACTGACCGACAACCGATGATATTAACTTACTTCAGCAAGTGGTATTTGTATATCACAGTAAATAAGTGTATAAATATTTTACCTTCAACTACTGAGCTCTTGCGACTATCGCCATCTTTCCGTCTCTTATTGCCAGCCGCGCCTGAAAAAAAACATGTTTGTGAACACCTGGTGACGATGATATGATTTTTAAAATAATAATTAAGAAAGGGGCTAAAAAATGGCAATTATCTTGAAAAGACAAAAAAATTTTTCGGTACCCTCGGTAAATGGTGGCAGCCCTCGTAAATCACGAGCCACGAGCCCTCCAATGGTTTAGCAAATATACGAGGTATAATAAGACCTATCTTTTTCGTCTGCAGTTTCACCCGCGCCCCGTAGGAACTAATATCCTTCCTCACCGAAATATATTTTCAAATAGAACCATAATTTCATGAGATTAGCACCTTCAAACAAACTTTATTTTTGTTAAGTACTATTTTATTTCCATAGATAACTTCGCTAGTCATAAGTACCTTCGCTAGTAATATCCTGTCCGAACTCTGCGCCTATGACTCCCAGCAGCACAACAGCGGTAGTCTGCTTGCGCTTCAGTTCAGCTAATGATGACGGCTTGCGGATAATCTCTTCTTCTTCTTCTTCAAATTCTTCTTCTTGCTGTAAGAGAGAAATAGAAAATTAGAATAGAGTAAATAAGTTTTTTTAACAAGTGTTTAGTGCTCTATTCGACGATTACAATGAAAATATTGTCTTGGTTATAGTTGGTTTCTACAAAAGGCACCTGTAAAGCATTCGGAACACAGAAACTGTTTATGGTGATTTTATTTATCGACAAAAAACCAGGAGGCTGATAGTTGTTTAAACATAACTACGATAGCTGTATGTGTTTTTTTTTAATTTTACAAAATAAAGACCCATTAATGTCTAAAAGTGTGGCAAAAAGTATTACATTTTCTTGATTATATTAACAACAGGGTGCACCCTCATTTAATACTTTTAAATACTTTGCTGCTGATCTTAAATAAAAAATATATAAACCTTTGAGTGTAATTTTATTTTATACCCCCATTACCTACATTATGAATATTTTTCTCATCTACATATAAAAATATTTAAATACACATGTAATACTTACAACTTGTTGCACCTTCTCAGCGGGTTCCTTATGTGCTGCATGCGGGTTTATACTCTCTGTGTGTGTATATAGAGGCAGGAATTGTGCCCAGTTGTCCACTAGCGTCTTACGCCCCTTTGGACCCAGGCTGTTGGGGGAAGTAGTGGGAAATACATTAGTAACACTAAAAAGTTTTAAGTAATGGGATATAACTGAATATATAACTGATTTATTGCTACATGTTTTAAGGAGTCGAACAGTTTTTTTTTTAATCAGTTATTGGTTAAGAAAATTGATAGCATAACCTTCATGCCTAGGACCCATCTAAGTCGACCGGAGTGAATAAGTTTTTGTACAACCAATAGAATTTCGTTATTCTATTTTCAAATATCTAGTCTCCGTCCACTGAATAGTAGCTCCTGGCGGAAAAAATCTATGATGGTTTAAAACTTTTACACTCCTATCCTCGAGCAGAGAAATAAGTATCGTTGCTTGTTTACAAACTTCTCCGATCCACTTTGGTGCATTTAGGGCTTACAGCTGGAGTTGAAAACGAAAAAAAAACGAAATGGCAATCTAACTCATTCATTCTTGAATCAAATTTTTACTGCATTTGAAGCAGTGCCCAAAACGAGGAAAAAAATAGTGTGTTCCACATATGACTCTTGGAACGGGGCAGTTACTAAACAAGTAAAGAATAATAATTGTGATCCAACAGACAAACTATGTGTATAGTTTTGTTGGACATTATGTAGGGAGCTTATAAAACTTAAGATGTACCTTTTGATCAATTAATTAAATAACAAATCCCTTACCGTCCTAATTCAGCAAGTAGCAGAGCCTGCGACGCCTCTCTAACTTCCAAGCAGTGATGTTGCCAGCGGCGAGCGAGCATCTCCACTTGAGGACGCTTGAAGCTTTTTGCTCCTGAACAATAAAGTTTATCGAATTTAGATACGTAATGTAAATACCTATATCTCGTAATTCTTCAGGATTTGTTCTATAATGGGGATACAGATTTTTACTGTCTAAAACTCACCATGTTCCTTCTGGAGTCCACAGTGTACTAGGGAAACTCTTTGGAAAAATTCAACAGCCCCGGCAGCGGGCCTAGCATGACCGCCATAGAAACAACTTTTGTTTACCGGAGAATCGACATAATGACAGATTGGAGGAATATTTCTATACCTATATACTTAGTACCTACTACTTCGGACACTCAGAGAGTCGTTTATAAGCCTCAATTTTATTAGTTTTCGTTTCAACATGTTTTCTCCTTCCATACTCGTCATCTCACAAAAATGGTAAGGCTTTCATAAACTCACCAGCGGCAACCACCTTATCCGGCAGTAGAACACAGTGCAAGGTAGCCAGGAGTGACCAGCCCTGCTTGATGTGAGCCTGCTGGGCGGCCAGTTGCTCCTCCCTCTCCTCATCATTGCTAACAAGCATTCATAGTACTAACCCCACTTCATCTTCTGCCCTGTTCCCAATCTTATTTGGAGTCGGCGAAATATGTCTTCTGCTTCCATTCTTCCCTGTCATTCATCATACTGACACTCACTCCCTTCTTATTCATGTCATCTTTCAGGCAATCCATCCATCTTTTCTTAGGTCTTCCTCTTCCTCTCCATACATCTACATTCATACTCAGCACACACTTAGTTGCATGCTTATCATCACTCCTCATTATATGCCCGTACCATGACAACCTATTCTGCTATCCTAGACACAATTTTAGCGTGAAAACACCATTTTTGTAACGGTTTATAAACTTACCAGCGGCGACCACCTTATCCGGCAGTAGAACACAGTGCAAGGTAGCCAGGAGTGACCAGCCCTGCTTGATGTGAGCCTGCTGGGCTGCCAGTTGCTCCTCCCTCTCCTCATCAGCCGCCCATGATGAGGAACTCCTGGTTGACGGTCTGGGGACATGAGGAGTGAGCGTCCCGGGTGGGTAGATTATAGGTGTGGTGGTAAGGGATTAAAATTTATAAATCGTCTAAACGAATCTAAAGTGTGCACTTTTATCATTATTGGATAAAATCTGAGAACTTTTGCAAGACAAGACTACATTACCTAGCATCCTTAAAACTATTGAAGTAAACATATCCTATATTTTGGTGTAACGTCATAACACCAAGATTTGAGTTTTAATTAACACTAACTGTTTGACCCGCAGTTTCATTTACGTCCTGTGGTAACTACATTCCGTACCTGGATAAAATTTAATCTATGTCAACCGGAGATAGTGTAGCTTCTCAAAAGTGAAATAATTTTTCAAATCAGTTTAGAAGCTTCGAAGCCTTCAGGGTACAAACAAACAAAAAAAATATTCTTTATTGTCACGTTTTTAAGTCGAGTATTTAAGACAGGTCAAAAGTAGACTCATTATAATTTACTCATTTTTGTCTCTTATTCCTCTTATTTCTCCTCTCATCACTTTACTAATTAACTGGAACATTAATATCTATGTATGAATCATCATCACCTGTGCAGCCTCCTGATGACCTCCTGTTCAGGCACGAAGCTGGCGTTACTCATAGACATCAGCGTGTTGGCGAGCGCCACGATGGAGAGGAGGTGGTTGGTAGTCAGAGTAGTGCTGAGCTCCCAGTGGAGCTTCGAGGAAAACAGTCTGGAAGATACGGAATGGTTCGATTGATCATAAAGTTTAGTAAAAGTTGGCGCAGTCCTTGGATGCGTGGCTATCTTGTTATGACGACTTTCGGAAGGCTTGTTAAATTGGTGAGTCACGGCTGTGTTTGGAAGATCCTTAGCAGTTGCTACTGGTAGTCAGATGCCAGAAAGTCCGATAACCATTTTTTGGTAAAGTGTATCATCGGGTTTCTTGTGTAACTGGGGTAAGGGGTTTAGATTGGCGGTGCATCCATTTAAAATCGGAGCCAACAATATAGTTGGTTAAAGACATACAGATAATGGTATTTGGCCCATACCCGTCAAGCTCTTTCGTCACCCGCTGATACCTAAAAATGGTTTCTATTCCGAGGGGCCATAAAGTGCTGTCTTTGAAAATATAGTTCAGTTATTCTGAAAACTTTGCAGTGTTCAAATAAATCTTTTATCTCCTACCTGGTCAACTTCTCCTGCCGCACCAACTCAGGTGGAAGATCAGAGGTGATGAGCAGTGGGTCATCAGGAGCGGACGCGCAGGCTGCAGACCAGCTGCCGAGCCACGTGGGGAGCTGGACCGCCATGTGGCCGTGGCGGGATACCACGCCGAAGCATACTGGGACCTGCGGAAGAAATGTTGGAACTTCAGCAGGAAACTGTTCATACATTAAATAGGATTCTCTCTCCAGTCGTATCGAATTCAAAGTCGAAAATCAAATTCATTGATTGAATTTAGGCTTATTAAATGAGCACTTTTACATGTCTTGCGCAGTTGGCTAACCAACTTATTGAGAACAGCCACCGTTATGGAAGACAATCGGCTGTGACATCTTAATTAAATAAGAAAACCATGGAACCATGGAAAAAGAATACATATACATAATTCTGAGAAAGTTTCTAAGCCAATAAGGCTCCTGTCTACAGACCTATATGATTGATTTTATAAGATTATTTCAAGTTTTGTATATCATATCATCTATTTGTTTGTATTTCTTCGTTTTTCCATACCACATTCTGTGTCCACTTCTTAGGACATATAGCCTAAGCCAGCGGTATTTTAACAGCTGAATAACAACTCACCATAGGCCTCAGCAACCCCAGCTTGGACTCACAGACCCTATCAAGGTCAGGGTCCAGCCCCCACGCGTGCAGCAATGATATCAGGATCTGAGCTATCTCCATGGTATGTGGTGGTTCTGCCAACGACATGTCCCTTGGTCTCTGGCGTTTGGCTTGAGTGGCTTCATCTGAAACAAGATAAAATAACATTTAGTAGGAAATTTCTAGAACCTTCATTATGCTGGTTCATCATCATCATCATCATCTCAGCCATAGGACGCCCACTGCTGAACATAGGCCGCCCCCTTAGATCTCCACAGATACCTGTTGGAGGCGACCTGCATCCAGCGTCTTCCCGCGACCTTTATAAGGTCGCCTGTCCACCTTGTTGGTGGACGTCCTACGCTGCGCTTGATAGGCTAGCCATCTGCTCTGCGAGCAATATAGCCTGCCCATTGCCACTTCAACTTACGCTTATGCTGGTTAATAACTTATAAAGCAGCCCGGAGTTTTGTAGTTGGTGATTGATACACCCGTGCATCAGTCCTGCGCCTGATCTCTTTCCGGTCGTGTCGGATTACAGTCCTATCGCGTAATGGGAGTGAAAGAATTGTGAGTGCACCTGTGTCCAAGCAAATGCTTGTGCACTATAATAAGTCCTGAGGGGCTGGCTGATCTCCTTACAGAGAAGAGTTTGACAGTCATTACGGGTCTTCAGAAGCCTAAAAGTCTAAGTACTAGTCTTACCAGAGGTTGAAGAGTTCAGCTGCATCTATTTAGAGTAGAAGAAGAAGAAGTAGTTGGGAGTACCTAAACTAGATAAATGAGTTTCATGGAATCGGCATAGGTTTTATTTTTAGACATGCGACATGCATATTAATTATAAATTACCAATAGGTAATAAAGTAACTAAATACTAACCGACACGCTCCATAGAACGGTGTCAAATTATATGTAGTTACTGAACTTAGTGTGTCTATCCGTAATCTGTATACATTGAAACGAACGAACAGATTAATCCTGCCCTACAGATAAAACACTTTTGTAACCGATTTAAAAAAAGAGGTATTCAGTTGACCTATATGTATGTATGTATACATATTACGCGTTTGTCCGATGCTTGACCGATTCGATTTTGATGCAGTTTTCAGCAAAGTATATAGCAGACTTAGAAGAAGGTTTTCGGTATATTATTGAAGTCGGCTTAGTTATTGTTTTAAAGTTTTTTGAACATAAACATTTATCCAATATATTCAATAGTGATTTAGACTAATATCCGCAGAATCCGCGGGGCATACCAATGCAATATCATGTACATACAATGTCGTAATCTCTAAAGAATGTAAGTAATTTAACTTAATAGCGTTTAATAGAGCTATCCGATACCGACCTTGCTATAGTATGCATTCGAGAAATGAGGAAAATTAATTGATTGTTATAAATTATTAAGAGACTATAAAATCCAAACTATGGTTTTATTACGCAGTCACAAATTAACTCTCATAGTCACATTGAATTATGTGGAAGTCGACATGGCTAGAAAGAACGTTACTTGTGGGATGACGGCAGACAGAAGAGTATGGAAGAAGAAAACATGCTGCGCCGACCACAAATAAAAATTGGGGGGGAAGGAGGGTAGTGGGGAGGATGAGTCACATTGAAATACCATAAATGCTTATTACTATTTGCAGCCTAGGGCTGTGGCGATTTCAGTAAAGTCCAGGTTTCCTCAAGATGATTCGTTCACTTTCACGAATAGCAGAATGAGATAGCATAAATGATTACCTACCTAACCTATAAATAAACATACCCATATATTGTTTAAGAAAAGCTTTCAGCCGCGGGTTCAACTGTGCCCAGAACGAACCATTTCTAAAAGCCTATACGATAATTGATTGACACTGCACACGCAAGTTTTATAAAAATCCATCCAGTACCTAGTACTTGCAGGTCTCAAACTATGAGCGCAAACCGCAGGGCATTTTATCTACACAATATAATATCAAGTAAAATCTACATGTACTTATACATTTCCGCAATAAGTCGACATGACTAGAATGTCACAACTCGGACTCGAAGTGGTACTCCGTGATTCCTATGGCGCAAGACCTAATGGAGGCTATGTGGATATAGTGTTACTTGAGTTGTATTTTATTATATAGTAGTAGTGTTAGTGGGTTTACTTAGATCATAAATCTTTAGAAAATATTGAACTAGTTTGAATCAGTTTGCTTCAACTGTGCTCTATAATAGAAGTTACTCCATGCACACTGATAAAAAGTAATATACTTCTTTAAAATACGGGCACTTTTATCTAACAGTGGAAGATTATTTTTATACCAGTTCAGTAGTTGTTGAGATTAGCGCATATAAGCAATTCAATTTTATAAGTGTAGAATAGATCACAGATATATTTTAAACGACATGTTTCTTATTTCACTGTATGTATGTAGAAGGATGGAGAGGAAGAGGAATACATAAGAAAAGATGGATGGATTGCCTGAAAGATGACATGAACAGGAAGGGAGTGAGTGTCAGTATGACGAGTGACAGGGGAAAATGGAAGAGGAAGACATTGCGCCTATCCCAAATAAAATTGGGAACAGGGCAGGAGGAAGACGACTTCTTAGGTCGCTGGAACTTGGCTTTTTATCGGATGCGCGAAGTAGTTCCTTTGAGAGGTGAGGGTAAAACCGCGGACGGAAGCTAGTCGGTTAAAATTGATTAATTGTAATGAACCGCTCGTAAACCTTATCAGTTACCCATCACTAGTTTATCTAATTAAACTGCGGAAGATACAGTCAGAATATATTAATTAACGGAACAACTTACTTTAATAATATGGACTTTACCTTAATTTAATTATCACGCACAAAACATAAATAAACAAGGAAGTGAGACTTCCGTAGATAATTAGTTTATTATTTTGGATATAATTCGATGGGTTATTTTTAATTTATGGTGAGTTTAATTTATGAGTATTTGAAGGTCATTGTAACACGTGGTACCTTAGTACTAGAAGTGGTAGGAGTCTGACGCACGACCAAATATACCAAAATAAAAAGAATGGTCCGGCTGATACGCCAGATACTCATACTTATGCTATATTTATTTATTTAAGTATAGACAACAATGTAGAAATATGATCATATTAACAGCTCCGCGCGGTTCCAGCCATGTTACGAAGGAAATACTTTCGTACCCGGATAAAAAGTAGGCTGTATGGTATTCTGATGTATAAGCTATGGTACAGCCAATTTTCATCAAAATCTATAGGTAAGCAGTTTTAGCGTGAAACAGTAACAAACACACATACTGCATCCTTATAAACATTGATAAAATTAGTAGATATGTAACTAAGTCTTCACATTGAAATACTTATCTCATGTTCATTAGCTTACTTGAAAGAGTCGTGATTCAACGCCTTTCGATATACTATTGATTACAACAATAGATAGATGTAAGGCGCATTGAAGGCTAGCCATTGCTCTAGGCGCGGTCACTTTAGTAAAGAAATAGCAGAAATACTACTCTGCCTGTGACCATGGATGCTGCAAAGGATCCGAAACGGGATTAAATAATATTAATATAACCGCAATAAAATCCGTAAAAGAAGTTTTATTTAAAAGAAATACTACTAAGCTTACTTGGTTTCTCGTGGTTGCAACTTCCCGTAACAGAATAAAACAGTAACAGGTCCTTTTTCAGGCTTTAGCGTTACTTTATATTTGCCAATATTTTTGTTTTGGTGTGAAAGCGCAAAAGACAGACTGAGTTACTTTCGAATCTACCAACGTACTAATATGATACAGCAGAAGAGTTTGATGAATCTCAACAATTACTTTAAAAAAATCTGTGTTAGTTGGTTTATTTATCAAGGAAGGTTTTACGGATGTGCTATCCGTATAAAACCTAAAAACTCCCATAGGACGGAGGTGACACATCTGAGGGGAGGCGCTAATTCACAATATTTGTAAGGATATTCATACAAGGATCACGAGTCTCTCTCGTAAGACTAAGGTATTCTGAAGATATTGGACCTTCGCCCAAAGGACCTGTGTTATGCCTAGACACAATCTCGCCTGTCTAGCTCTGCGGTCTGCCTACATAGTCGTTATGTCACGGTGTATATTTAACTCAATAGAACTAAATCCATTATTATGGATGTTGATGATTGAGAAATATCTAGGTTTCTTTTCATGGCCGGTGGTACAGTCAACTTCAGGTCAGTGGTAACAATTTTATAGGAAAATCGTACTGATTGCTATGGAGTTAAGGTGCATGACAGTTACCACTGATGTGCAGTCTACCGTACCTAAGACATCTGGATAAATATGGTATAAAAGGTGGAGTTGAAGTTATATTTTTAACTTAGTGTATAGTAGAAGCTAGAGATGTCTTAAAATCATCTCTACAGATTATTAAGCTGACGAGTTTGTTTGAATGCTGTAATATTACTAGGAATTACTGGACCGATTGGAGAAAATCTTCCAGTGATAGACAGCCCAGGCTATAATAAAATTTTTATCCGGGTGCGCTAAGTTGTTCCCACACATACAGGACGCGGGTGAAACCACAGGAAGAAGCTGGTTCCCTTATATTTATGAAAAAAAAGACACGCAACCATTTTATTTCCAAAGGATACATTTATAAACAAAGCACTCATTTTGAGAAAGACTAAACAGTCATTTTGTAACAACGAAACTAGAATATAAGTATGTATTTATGTAGGTATGTATGTAATTAGAAAAAAAAAGCTACTTTCGACATTTTGAGGTCAGAAAAAAATTTGAAAGTATTTAATTTGGCATTGTAATACAAAGTTAAACGCATTATATTCGCAATAGTTTAATGCGAATATAATTATTTAATTTAATTCAATTATAACTATGAGCAAAGTCCAAAAAAAATATTTGGTATGCAGACTAGAACTACGCAATTACATTTATTGCATCAGATCTTAACATAATATTTTTTAATTTCAAAAGTATTTAATTCTATTATTAAGGTTTACATGTTTTTTTTTTTACCAGTAGGTAATCTTATTGAAAAATCCCATACCAAGGCCAATTTCATTGACAACATAAAAGTCAGTTGTCTTAACACAACTGTTAGTTAACTGTGAATTTTCACGTTCAATTTTCTAAGTAAACAGTAATAATTACGTTTATGATGTCGGTGATATTGGGTGTAAGTCGGAGGAATAAATATGGCGGTTTGACATATTTTCAAACGTCAAATATATTCTTCAAAACAACAGTTATCTGGCTACTGAAAAATCTACTCAAAAGCTATAGGTAAACTGCGGGTTTCAATACCCGATCTATCCATTCTTTAGTGATTTTTGACATAAGCCCCGTATAAATTATGTCAAATTTCAATCTGTTTACCACGTCACGTCAACCCTACGTCATAACAGCTTCATATTATAACACAATATAACGTACTAACAATGTAATACACCTTGACATTATAACGTACGCAACAGGTCTTCACGTATGTCTGTTACGCGTGCGCATGCGTCATAAGAACAGCTGACTGCTGTCACGTTTGTATATGATACTGGGGCTGAATATTTTAGTTGAGGAAAAAGGAGGAAATTGTTAAGAAATAAAACCAAAAAAACAACCACAGATGACTAATAATATAGATGTGAAAGTAACTTTGTCCATTTGTCTGTTTATATGCCGCTTTTGAACCGACTTCGAAAAAAAAGGAGGTTCCCAATTTGACCTGTATGTATGTATGTATGTGTTGGTTGAACCGACTACATAGATCGACATATATGTAGAGGCAGGACATTAGCGAGTGCGGGAAGAGTTCCCTGGTTGGTTACTCATATTCAGTTAGAACTATCTGGAATTCTTTCAGCGTCATACCCTCTCTTTATCAAGGAAGGCTACTTTTTAACCGGTTTCCCGAAATATCAATAGTAATAACCTCTATCTCACCGGGGTTTACGTGATAAAATATTAAATTATTTATTTTTATTAATATTTATATTAAAACCAGTATATGTATACTACAATTGCCAAGTTAAGTAAAGCAGGCGAGTGACCATGCCAGTTCACTCGACTGGCTAGTCAGGTGATATGACTAGTTGTCACCTGATCGCAGGGCGGTGACTAGTGATGGGGGTGTGTCGATAGGAAAAGATATCGATATATCTGAGTATGTGTGAATGAATCATGGAGATGTAGATGCTGTTAAAGATGATGTTTATGAAGGTATTTCCAGGAAAGCTAGAAATGTAAGCGAATTGATACGTAATCTATAAAAATATAATAATTTGCTATAACATGACAATGTCCTGATTTTATACATAATATTATCTAACGATTGTCTGATTCATTTATGTATTGGTTGACTAAAAGCTATTGCAAATATCAGTTAATTTGTCTTAAAGTAAATAAACAAACGGAAGTCCATATTGTTGTAAATGCGCAAAACATTGAACAACATCCATCTTAACCCCTCTGTTACAATATGTAATTTATCGATACAACCTAACATCCCTACAGCAAAGTGCCGGACCTTGCACTTTAAGAAAGTAGTCGACACCTACGTGTTACCCACTCGAATCACTGCAGGTGACATTGTACTCCATTATTACTTTAATTAAATGCCAAACTTCCATAAATAGAGTATGTAATAATATAATGTGGTTTCTGTCCATAACCAATTTAAGCATAAAAATTTTTTGGGTAGTTTTTTTGTAATTAAACGCCTTTTTAGCTAGGAAATCTGATGACTTCCCTCTTCTATGTGTGCGAGGGGGATTACCCCCGGACACAAAGCTTTTACTGACTAACATCCACCTTTGTTCAATCTGAAATCCAATTTTCAAAATTACGGCTGCTTTATGTAAGTTTCTTAAAACACTAAGTGACTCCGCTTCGGTATGGCCTAAGAATCGAACACATCCCTGGGGTAGGACAGTATCGGTCCTGTTGATCACTGGACCTTAGGGATATGCAATAAGCAAAAGGTGATATGTGGATAAACAATAGTTTTACTTAGTCTGTCTCAAAAATGAGACAAGTACTCCCTGGTTGATTAAATAACTGCTATTCTTCTGTATCACAAAGTCAGATAAAAACAACGAATTTTCCCTAAAATCATTTCCAATTTCAAGGTTAATTACCTACGTAATAAATAACATATTCACGTACACATTGACATTTAATACCATACATAGGGACAGTGGCATTCACATTAGGGCTTTCAATACCGGTATTACGGGATCCCGTAATACCGTGATCACGGATATATTTTGGTCTTTTTTCAATACCGGTATTGACGAGCCAATACCGTGATTACGGTATTACAATCTTTTTTATAATTTTAATTATTTTGGTTTGAGGAAGTTGTATTAAATAAGATAGATAACTACGTACTCGTAAGATGTACTCGTAATATTATTCTCACACTTCACACTTGTGTATTAAGCGCCAACTTTTATCTCCAGCATACCACCACCTTTCTTAAACAACTGGTTTCTTAATAGATCGAGCGAGCCAAACGACGTTATTGTTTTGTTAGTCAGTAGTAAAGAGACATCTCATCACTAGGATGTATCGCCAATCTACTTGGCAACACTGCAGGGACTCCAGAACAGAGTAGATTTCAACCGAGTCAAAGGCCTTCTCATAGCTAGACACAGTTGAAGTTGAAGAACAGGACGACAACAGTCCTACTCCACGTCTCTGGAGTTCTCCCTTCAAACAGGACATCGTTAAAAAGCTTTTAGTAGCTCTGTTGTAATGCCATCCTCGCCAGGTGCTTTTCCATTTTTGAGCTGTCTCAGTGCGATCTCGATTTCGCTGACTTCTGGCAGGCGGTGAAATGGCGTGTTAATGTGGCTCTAGAATCCTCATTTCCGGGATCAGGTCGAGATGCATGCGATGCGTATAACCGGCCATAGAAGTTTTCCACTTCCGAAGGACTGCCGGCACCGAAGAAATGACTTCTCCACATGTTGTGGTCAGCTTCGTCAAGTGGCTTCTTCCAAGAGATTTTAGATTTTACGAACACCTTTGACCCCCGATTCAGCTCAATTGCTCTTTCAATGTCTAGAGTATTGGAGCACCGGAGGTCGCGTCGTACGTGCTTGTTGATCTCTTGGTTTAGAGCCCGCTTAGCTGACGAAGTAACAGGCGGGTTTTCACGTCGTTTCTTCATAAGTCCAACCTTCCTCCCTGAGGATCCGAACCACATATTCGTGGTTCTGGTTAACGTCTGTTGTGGTTTCCACGGCGGCAAATCGGTTCTCCAAATTTGACTGGAACGTTTCAGATCCTGAAATTGTTTGGAGCAGTGTTGGTCGGAGCTTGGCCTTCATCAGACGGAAACGTTCGGCCTTGAAGTTACCGTCTTGTCAGAGAGCCTCGGACAAGTCGGTAATCGCTACCGGTATTAAACCTATTGATCACGGAGACGTTTCTATGTGCTTCTTGTTCGTCATGATGTAGTCAATCTCATTTTTAGTCATAGTGTCGGATTCATAGCGTGATTGGACGCTTTTTGAAACTAAAGGATTGTGTTTTAAAAGTTTTAATCGATCTAAAATAAAACTCCGATTTGAATTAGACGAATTCGATTTGACAATATTAAAAAATATTTACAACAGCCTTTCTGTAGTAAAAGTAACTGTATTAGAAATTTGTAAACGGGATGCCAATTTACTAAAAGCGGATATTGCGCTAAAATGTATGTTGACGAAGTTAGATGGTCAAGCTGCTATACTTACTTAAGCCTAAATCTTGCAAAAGCACTTCGAAGACGCATAAAGGAGCGACGACTTTTAATATCTGAAGTATTGCAATATTTGCATGACCGACAATACCGTGATCACGTGATCACGGTATTGAAATTTTTAATACCGGTATTGATACCGGAATTGAAAAAATCCGGTATTTGAAAGCCCTAATTCACATGTATGTATGTATGTAGTTCAAGACATATGATATTTATGAGAACGCAATTATCTCAAAGTGCATGGTTAAACTGGCGGTCAAAAATGGACTTGGGTTACACTAGGAAGTGACAAACCGGTTTATTATGAAATATGAAGTATTGTTTACAAAGTTTTTGAGTTGTTAAATCAGAATAAGTATTTTGTTTGAAAGAAAGGCTCAATTCATCATCATCTGCCTAGCTTTTTCCCAACTATGTTGAGGTTGGCTTCCAGTCTAACTGGATGCAGCTGAGTACCAGTGTGCCACATGGAGCGAAAGAATTAAAGGCTCACTTATTAAATGAAATAATCTTGTCTACTTCCTATCGAGTGAGCTGCAGGTTTAATCACCTAACAAGCCCTAGTGTCAGAGTGTTCTCAAATCCGCCTGACGGCCTCTGACGTGGAATTGTAACAACGACTGCTACTGAGTAGCATTCGGGGACGCCGGCGACACGTGCCCTCCCAGGCATGAAGGTGTAACACCAATTTCCAGACTCCGGACTGCTTTATTATGAAAGTTTTTACAATTGGCAACGTGTGTGCTAAGTATGAATGTAGAGGAAGAGGAAGACCTAAGAAAGGTGATATATATAAGATGGATGGATTGCCTGAAAGATAACATGAAAAGGAAGATAGTGAGTGTCAGTATGACGAGTGACAGGGAAGAATGGAATAGGAAGACATATTGCACCGACCCCGAATAAAATTGGGAATAGGGCAGGATGAAGAAGAAGATTTCATACTGACCCAGGAAACGAATTCAATTTCAATAAAATACATTCTTACATAATAAAAAAAAAACAAGAATTCATAAAATCCTAAAATGATTACAGCATCAATTTTAAAATTTTCAACGCTCCAACGCTAGTGATGCACCGTACCGATGTATCGATATACAAAGGTTATGTTGTCGTAATCGATTCGCGTCGAGATAATCGAGACGTACGTAATTGCATGGGAACTAGTCTCACAAGGCTCTTTTAATACTAAAATTACTAGATTTTGAAAGGAATAATCGGTGTTCGTATCGATTATTGTTCAAGTTGAGATGTATGAATGAAACTGTGGTGAATCGAATGATGACAAATCGTTTCAGTTACAATTATGAAATGTATTTCTTTTTATAAATTCATATTTCAAGTTTATTTTACAATATCTTAGGCTGGTGTTTTTAGGCGAGTCTTGAAAGAGACTACTTCCCGCATAAGGATAAAAATATACTAATACTTATTGGATAAGCTAGGTATATAACTACGAAGTTTCATCAAAATCCATTCAGTAGTTTTCAATATTTGTCACGAACAGACAGTGCCTAATAACTTGGTTTATATCTAAGTAGTGATTTTGCAAAGAATGTGACATTAATGTTTTGACATTCTGACTAGCCACTGCGACATTTTCTCATAAGTATTTAAGTAATCTAAACGTGTGATATTCCCAAAATTAAACCACAATGCAAGGCTGTGTAAAGGCGAACTTCTACCAGTGTGCAGCACTGTGACGCACACTAATATATCTTCTGGTATACTCGCTCTAGCAAACAGTAACAAATTGCGTGCGAACATTTCTAAAATGTCCGCGAAACTGCAACCTTTGTGCGCAAACACATGCTAGCTGTGGACTTTTTTTATCGATGGCAAAAATCATCAAATGACCCCTTCCGCAGTGGGTTAGCAGCGGTGAGGGAGTGTCAAAAATTTTACTGACTAAAAATCCATCGTGTTCCTTCGTAGGCTGTCATTGAACACCTTTGGCAGTCGTTACGGGTAGTCAGAAGTCAATAAGTCTGACACCAGTCTAACCAAGGGGGTTGCCCGGGTAACTGGGTTGAGGAGGTCAGATAGGCAGTCACTTCTTGTAAAGCACTGGTACCCTGCTGAATACCTACGGTTAAACTGGAAGCCGACCCCAACATAGTTGGGAAAAAGGCTCGGAGGACGATGTGTTCCTTCGTAGGCCTTTTATGTACCAGGGCCGCGGTAACTCTTTCGAACAATCCCGCAGCCCCGCTAGCAGTGGACTCATGTCGACAGTCATTTGTTCGCGAACAAATGTGCGCGAATTCGGTTGAGTCTTGCCATTGTTAACAAATACTTTCTAGTTAAGACCAAGATTGCTAAAGTTGATAATAATTTTAATTTTTACCTAGTCTTAATAGTCTCTTTGTATGTGAAGTGGAACACAATATTCTCATGACTTATAATATGTAATCAATGATGTGCCCACATATGGCATCATTTGGGCAGTCTTTTTCTCATATTTCCCGAGCATTTTAGGTCAGATAGGCAATCGCTCCATGTGGCACACTGATAGTTAGCTGCATTACCCTAGACTGGGAGGCGAACCCAACATAGTGAGAAAAGGCAGGCAAATAAAATACTTAAAAATTCTTCACACGGACACCATTATTTCAAATATCCATATTAAGATGATAAGAGATTGCAATCACTGCTTTATTATATACTTATGTCGCTAATACGGTAGGCGGTTGAGAAATAAGACTGTTATATGAATAATGTTTAAAAAACCGTGCAGTTAGGACCAATTAACTTTGCATTTCTGAAGTTAGTCAATTGACGCCTCACGAATGCGCTGTATTGTTTTGTTAATTAATTTTTTGACTAGTTTGAAGTCAATAGTAGCTAACTTCGGACAAGCAAAGCTTCTCAACAATATTTGCATGAAAAAATATAGTTCAGAACATTGTAAGCAAAATCACAAAAAGTCTGAATATTTTTTTGGTATTTCATATCCTGGTGAAAGACTCCACAGTTCATCTGTCACCAGCCTTTATCTCACAAACCATAATACTTTAGACAAGTTCAGTTCTTTAGGCAATTCAGTTGCCGCTATAACAACAAATACTGAAAACTAGCATAAAAACATTTTTGGAACATTAGGTACTTTCAAATATAAAAATATAGGTACAGCAAAACAGAAATAAAAATAAATTATAGCACTAGGTAGTTTCAAATATAAAAATAGAACTAAATAGGTATCTATTATAATAAGTACCTACTAAATAAAAGTGCGGTAGTTTCGTCACAGTTCTAGAGTCACTAGACAAGAAGTAGTTAATAAGGAGCGCTTGCGCACCGCTCTTGCATCATGCGAACTTGCACTTGATTTGAAGGCGGTGTAGGGTTGCCACGCTATATTTTAAAATTATATACCTCTAGGATAACCTGCGAACCCAAAGAGGAAGATGTCCAGGATAGAGCGAAGTGGAAGAAGATACGGAAAGCGGACCCCGTCACAAGACGGGATAAATGCTAAGAAGAAGAAGAAGATATACCTCTAGGATAACTGTGTTTGTATCAATGTGTAACTTGCTTGGAACTACCTAACTCATCACCCCAGTTGCCCGGGCAATCCTTTATTGCACTCACAAATATGTTTTAATACACACAATACATAGAGGAATGTACAAAGGCGAGCTTAACCTAGAGTCTAGAGTTGGGTTCTCTAACAGCAAATCTTAGAGTGACAATGCTCTTTGATAAGACTGAATGTCAGACTTCTGACTATTGTCAGGCTACAAACTAACCGTAACCGCTGCCAAATATATTAAAACTATAGTCTGAATCCTCCAACTATGCGACTTTCAGCGTTAATACTTACATGGTATTTTAGTACCTAAACGTCAAATTAGCCATCTGATCTTTAGTTGCAAAATGGTGAGAATACCAAATACCGGTTAAGGGGCGAAGTCGGTCAAAAACGTGACCTGATGATGCGTACTTACACGGTTAAGCAAATCTTGTTTTGTCGTAGGACCAGACTTCTAACAATGGGGTATTTTGTAATACTAACATTAACAGTTGTGCCTCTATGGTGTGTGGCCCGTTGTTAAAAACCTGTTTTATTTAAGAAGAAATCGCGAAAGAGTCAATTTGTGTAGCTATCAAGTTTACCATGCTTGTTCAAGGAGGATTCGCGATTGCAGGCTTGAAAGATCAAGTTTCCTCAAGATTCTTAAGCTTCGCCTAGCCCTTTTCCAACTACGTTGGGGTTATCTTCCAGTCTATCTGAATGCAGCTGTAGTACCAGTGTGCTACAAAGAGTGGCTGTCTGACCTCCTCAAACCAGTGGGTAACTGGATTGAGGAGGTCCACCCGATACTCCTTAGTATGACTGGTTGTCAGACTTCTTGGCTTCTGACTACCCGTAACAACCACCAGAGATGTTCAAATGACAGCCGGGACAATTAAACATACAGGTAGCGTATAGCGTATATATAAAAAAAAAAATATTTCAAAAGTCCGTAGACAATTACAGTTGTATTTTATTTGCATATTTTGGTTTTTCATAATCTCCCGAGCCTTGTCCCAACTATGTTAGGGTTGTCTAACCGGATGCAGCTAAGAACCAGTGTTTTACAAGGAGCGACTACTCAGGCAACCCAATACCTAATTTTTCTGGTTTTTACCCAAGTAAATATTATTTTCATATCCCGCGCCAGCCCTATACATACAGACTACTGCCTTCTATGACGCAATGAACAACCCACTTGGTGAGTTCTGAATGTTTCTGATAGCCTTTTATATAGTCATTGTCTTTGTGAGCACGCATTAATATCTTTATATGGCAATGAGAACTGTTTCTTTGCAATGTAGTTATTTTTTTTTTTCGAAAGATATGAAGAGATTGAGCGTGACTAAGTATAAAGTATGATATGGTGGTCTGAAAATTCTTGGCAAAAAGCTTTTGAAATATTTTCATATTTAAAAATGTTTGTGATCCATAAAAATATTAATTTTCTTTGGGACCATTCCTATAGTTGAGTTTGGATGGGTGAAGTTTGGGTGTGGACGAGGTCTTGGGTTCGATTCCCGGAGAGGACCAAAATGTTTTTTGTAAGTTTGAAGATATTTTTTTCCCGGTTCTCCCAGGCGTGGATAGACGAGGGGAGGAATTAGCTTGTATTCTGTAAGTAGTTATTAAAGTCAAGAATTGATGATATTTAAAGATAATTTGCGATACTTAGCTAGCACATTTCGAAGAGTGATTTACTTTTAAAAGTTCGATCTGATTAGATCGACATAATGGTGGGTAGTCATAGAAAAGATACGATCAAACTTCGGTTTGCTGTCTAGAATAAAATCTATAATTAGCTGACTTTAAAATAAAGACAAGGTTACGTATAGGCGTAATTTTAGGAGCAAATTATCATGTCGGGGCTGCGGGATTGTTCGAAAGAGTTACCGCGGCCCTGGTACATAAAGGGCTTAAGAAGGAACATGGTGGGTTTTAGTCAGTAAGAGTCTGACACTCCCTCACGCTGCACCCACAGAAGGACGGGTCATTTGATGAGTTCCCAATAAAAAAAGAGGAGCTATTGTCGTTACGATCCTATGGTGATCCTATTCATGGACCAACAGTGCCAAGCATTGCTTAACCTATGATCGGTCAACCAGGGAGGCTATTACTTAGCCATGAACCACCTTAGTTCATAGACCCTCTTTTATATTTCAAAAAAACCTTTCACTTTTCGCACATATTAATCCGTTGACGTGCACAAAACATGCGTACGCGCACCGGATCTTATATCAATCATTGTATGCCCTACTTCCTTATATATCATTACTTGGAACTGGCCATATTACTACCAACTTATTTATACATCCCTCAAAACTGCCCCTTCACTCTTATTACAAAAGAAATAAGGTTGAAAATCGCTAAACAAAATTTGAATATAACTGCATCATTCTTTTGTTTTACACTGGACATTACCAACTTAATTTTGCCGTTCACAATTTTTGCAATAGACCTTACTACTTAAGACATAAGGTAGCTTTTTCAATGGGATTTTATTAACAGTGGTGGTTATAATGTGGTTTTCTAGAAGGCAGTGTCCCTCTACAAGGTCAGATAGTATATTGGGTCCGGCTGTCGACCATGGATAGAGGAATGCGGGGTGAAAGGCGAGCTGACTGGGAGGGGGGGGGGGGGGGGAGGAAATGTAAAGATAATATCAGGCGGAAGCTTATTGAGATTGATCTGGTCTGTTTGTAAATCATAGGTTTTAGTTTTATGTTTTCTATTTGGTAGGATATCTAGCTGAGAGTCGAGAAATGATGATGTAGGTACGATTCTTGCTAAAAATAACTCTGTGTGGCTGTCTTTTTGTGGCTTTAGCGTCAAAAGGTACACAGACAGTCTAGCTAGAAAAGAACAAGATGCCTTTTACCCGGTTGCGGGAAGTGGCTCTCCCCGGGATCGCGGGTGTAACTGCGGAGAAAAACTAGGAAAACCGATTTACCATTATACATATAAGAAAAGTTTCTCTAATCCATCGCTATTTACAAAAATTTACATATTTCTGATCAAAATATACGTAAAAACGCTACTCGCTATCGCTTATGAACGGTGTCCTCACCCGTAATAGAGCAAGCAAATGGCCTAACATAGCGCAACCAATGAACGATCTGAATAAAGAAGTATCATTTGATACTGTTATTGAGAATGTAACTTTATGGTCTCTTCAAAAATGTATAATTACTACAAAGTATTTTTTTTTAATTTACAAGCGTCTCGAAAGAACTATTTTCTTTCACCCGGATAAGAAGTAACCCATAAGTAATTATATACCTAAGCGAAATTCCACTGTGACGCACACAAATGTATCTTCTAGTCTACTCGCTCTAGCAAACAGAAAAAAATCATGTGCAAACTTTTCTAAGATGTCCGCGAAACTGCTACCTTTGTGTGCCAAGTGCCAACACATGCTAGCTGTGGACTCGCATCGATATGTTTACTATTTGTTCGAGAACAAAAGTGCGTGATCAATTTTGGTGGAAATCTCACCATAACCCGTAGGTATTACTGAAAAGTTTCAAAAAAACCCTTGTGTCGTTTTGCTTGAAAGTGCCAGACCTCCACATACTAAAAGCTCCGAAACTACTGAACCGATTTGAAAAATTCAGATGGAAAGCTACACTCTTCTCGAGTGACATGGGCTATATTTTGTCCCGTTACGGGCAGTAGTTCCCACGGGACGCGGGGAAACCGCGGGAAAATGGCTCTTACTTTATATTAGTGTGATGGTACTTCTGAACTTTTTTCTTTTTAACCTGACCCAGTCACAAACAATAGATGCTAGACTTCATAATGTAATTTGTTAACTAGTTTTATAACCTGAGATGTGAAACTGAGAACAATATCCAAGTGTTATCTGAAGAACGGTTAATTGGGATGTTAAGATATTAACAAAGTGATAGCTGGTTTAATACTTTTTGCTTTGATCTTTTTTAGTTACTAGTTTTTTCACTCGTGTATCGTAAAAACTTCTTCCCGTGGTCTGATAGAATATGTATAGCCTATGTTAGTTGGGGATAGCGAAGCTTTCCAATAGTAAAAACGACGGACGGACAGAGGAGCGAAAACAGTAGGGTCCCGTTTTACCCCTTTGGGTACGGAACCCTAAAAAGTATTCAAGTCTGTTTTGTAGTTTAGGGAAATGAAATAATTGTTTTACTTTGTTTGTCTTTACTTTTCAAAAGATACATAATAATATGGACAATCATTTTAGCAGCACGGATCGATCGATCGAATCAGCGCTTGACGCGGTCGCACTGATAATGGGAGACCATATATGTATATGTGACCATATTTGTTATTTGTTTGTGCCAAAAAGTTATACTTAGGGATCTTTCTATCTCTAATAAGCAAATCAACAGAAAACTAGATAAGTTATAGAAACCATGACTAAGTCAATTAACTAAACTACCTTTCAATAAATGTGAGCGAAGTCGCGGACTAAAACTAGCATCGCAATTATACACATTTTATCTAGATCATTCCATCTAATTAATTTCATAGTAATTATATCTTTTGTATGTCATGTTGACTGTCTTTTAAAAAATATAATTATATGCTGGTGTAATAATCGTGTGTTAGCTATTGAAGTAGTGAGTTCGATGTCTGGGTTGTGCAAAAGTCACTTTGTGTGTTTGTTACCTTGCAGTACATGATTGCCTAATTAGCAACATTTAATTAGTCAAGGACAAAATTAAAGACATATAAATCAAAGCTAATACTGTATGGGAGACCCCTAAATTATGGTGTATATTATTCTAGATTTTAAAAAGATGATACACCCGTGCATCGGAGAGCACATAAATGTCGGTCCTGCGCCTGATCTCTCTCCAGTGGTGTTACATTGCCGTCCCATCGTTCTATGAGAGTGAAGGAATAGTGACTGCACCTGTGTCCCAGCAAATGCTCATGTACTATAATATGTCCTGCGCAGCTGACTGATCTCCGAGAACAACCCCGCCGTGGCCGACAATCGTTCTAGACGGCATTGTAAGTTAACTGTATTGAATATAATGTACTTATAAATTGTAGAGAGCTCGATATTTAGATGATGAGAAACATGCAACACCGCACTAATTATGACCACATACTAACTTCAAGCTGTAATCTTGATTGATTTAAGTAAAAACTTCGTTGCTTAAAACTTTTTGCTGCTACTAGGCTTTCAGGTATAAAAACTTTTCACTATTAAGGCAATGTAGCAAGATCGTTTCCACAGTCTATATCTATCATCGTTTCTAAGTGATCGTCATTTGTCTAGCCTTTTACCAACTATGTTGGGGTCGGCTTCCAGTCTAACCGGATGCAGCTGAGTACCAGTGTGCTACATGGAGCGACTGCCTATCTGACTTAATCAGTGAACTACTTATGGCAGTTTGGTTAACCCGTAGCTGGTGAGCTAACCATCATCTGCCTAGCCTTTTCCCAAAATGGATGATTTTGAATCATCTCCGATAAAGTATTTTACAAGGAGCGACTGACTATCTGATCCCCAGACACCCGGGCAACGCAATACCCTTTGGAGAAACTGGTTGTTAGTCTTTCTGGCTTCTGACTACCCGTAACAATTGCAAAATATGTTCAAATGACAGCCAAGCGCGATTTAATGATTATTGTTGACTATTAATAAAATTAAGTCCAATTAATTAATAAAATTAAGTCCAATTAATTAATAAAATTAAGTCCAATTAATTAATAAAATTAAGTCCAATTAATTTTATTATCCAAATTCTTTGGTTTTCTTACGGGAGCTACATTAAATGTGTATTTAAGACTCATTGCTAACATCTGAAGCAGCCTCGTATTTATCTCTATCTAAGTTCACGAGAGACTCACGCTCACTTGTATATAGGGTGTTTCATATTGGTTATGTCGTTTCGTATTGTGTATAACGTCATACTTTTTTATCTGATGAAATTGCAACGTTAGGCGTAATGGTTGTATGCGTCACTGCTTTTCATGGGGTCCCGGGTTCTTTCCAGGGCCGGGGCTTTAAAAACTTTTTTTTACAAAGCTGCCTAGAGTCTAGAAGTTAGCGGTGTTCTGCTCTCGTGCCTGGGCACGTAAACCCGGCCAAACCCTACATATTTGGAGTCGTTGTTACAATTCCACGTCAGAAGCCGTTTTGAGAAAACTCTGACACTGGGACTTGTAAGATGATTAATCATGCAGTTCACTAGAAGACCAAGACTACACAAATGCTAATATAAAAAAAAACTTTATACAACATCCTATATAACAGAACTAGAACTAACAGCTTAACAAAAGGTTACGTAAACCTACCGGTTTTAGGTTTAAGTATAGTGTTACGTACCGAGAGTTGAGACCTATAAGTGGATTATATTTCGTTATTTAAACTCGTTCTTATTTCATAGACCTTCGAACATTTGGGATTTTAGGGTCTAGAAGTTTCCTAGGACTTAGCTTTAGTGCGACATTCCACCAAAATTGAATACCTACGCGTCGGCGCGAGTCCACAGTTAGCATGTGTTCGAGCACAGGTAAAGGTTACAATTTCGCGGACATTTTAGTAATATTCGTACGCATTTTTTTTTCTGTTTGCTAAAGCGATTAAAGCAGAAGAAACAGCTGTGGAATCCCTTCTTTAAGATCATCAACTCTGGTTGTTACTTGCCACAGTTTTCGTCAAATATAAGTTCCATTCCGAAGTTAGTTCAAGCTATTCCAAATTTCTATTCAAAATGTCTGAAAGATTGGAGTGTGTTTTAAATGACATGACATTGACCTACAAATAAATAAGAATAAAAACCCTTTTGTATTCTCTGTAGTCCGTAATTGGCCAAAGCCATCTATGGTCATCGCAACCACAGACAATCAAACGATCTAACAAGACTTTCAATTGCATTATTTTAAATTGTTACATGTATAGAGATTGATTAATCTATTACAAAATCGTTTGTAACCTTATTATCGTTTATCATTGTCGAATTGAATGATATAGTTAATACTTATTGTCGATTGCATTGGAATTCAATTGTTTTATTTATGCTTATTAAATTCTTGGGCTTTCAGTAACAACGAGCTTGCAACTTAGCTACGGCTAAGAAAAAGCCACGCAGCTCGATCGATTCTGAGGTTAAGCAAGTCTAGGCGAGGTTGTTCTGTGGATGGGAGACCTTCTTGCCATGACAAATTCTTTCGTGTTTCGGAAGAGACGATAAATTGGTGACTCCCGGCTTTTATATGAACATCTTTTGTTAGACTGGAAGCCGATCCCAACATCGTATGCAAATAATGTGAAGAAAAATATCTGGAAGAAATCTGGACTTCCAAGTCTGAAATCGTCAATCTGTCTTTAGCAAAAATGGTGATTAACGCTCATTCCTTCTCTGTATGAGAAAAGGCCTATGCCCTGCAGTATGACAAATTAAAAGACTCATGAAGGCCTTCTACAAATTACAGGCTCAAAATTAAAGGCGTATGACTCTTTTGACTATTGTTCAGGCAAACATAGGCCATTTTAGTATTGCATCAGATTATGATACATATATGTACATTTCATTGGTAGATAGTACATTGTAAAAGACCATGGAGGATATTTCGTAAGTAATTACGCTTTGATTATAACTTTGTGTGTGCAAGGACTTGTTATCATGTTAGAGGTTTTCTGCTATTTGATGGTCGTGGGTATGTTTCAGCCTCACGATTAGATAGCCTTAGATGTTAAAGTTAAGCAACGCTTTCGCGGATGGGTGACCATCTTGACAAAAGTTCCTGAGTGTTTCGGAAGGCACGTTAAAGAAGTGGGTACCGGCTGTCGTTTGAACATCTTTGGCGGTCGTTACTGATAGTCAGAAGCCAGGAAGTCTATCAACCAGTCTTACCAAGGGTTGCCTGGGTAACTGGGTTGAATAGATCAGTCGCTCCATGTGGCACACTAATACTCAGCTGCTTACGGTAAGACTGCCCGACCCCAACATAGTTGGGAAGCCGACCCCAACATAGTTGGGAAAAAGTTGAGGAGATCATGACGTACATTTGTTTCAGGACACTTACAGTTGCTACCATTAGCCAATGGGCCAGAATACCATAAGAATTCTTCACATAAAAAAATACAAGATCATGTTCAGTTAGTATATTTATCTTTCTCAAACTATGACTTCTCAAGCACATAGCCTGATATTAACCCAACAGAATTGACGCTAAGAGCGACACACATACACCTACAAACGACAACCAAAAACCTACCTTATTCACTTGAACTTAAAGTACAAATTCCTTTGTTAAGATTGCTATATGTTCTAGCAGAGAGATATAGACTTTAAGAACATGGCATTAAGGTATATTTTTAGTTGTTATTTGTGAGTGGGTCAGTAGTAATGATTGCGAGAGTCGTAAGATAGTTGATATATACAAAGCTTGTTCGTCCGACTGTTGGGGTGACTTCAACATATGGGGGAAAAGTCAGGATAAAGGTATTTGAGAGGGATTTAGGATTTCCTGCAGTTAAATAGAAGAGAAATGGATGGATTACTTGAAAGATGACTTGAATCAGAAGGGCGTGATTGATAATAAGATAGCTAATGAAAGTATCCTTACTAATAAAGCTACATAGTTTGTTTGAACGCGCTAATATCACAAACTACTGGTCCGATTAGAAAAATCATACAATATTAGATAGTCCATTTAACGAGGCAATTTTTTTAGAAGTAGGTGAAATCCCTGGCAGAAGCTAGGAATACATGCATATGCACCAAACCAAAAATAAAGTTAGAAAAGAAGCAACAAACCGAATACATAATACATCCGAAACTACCTCGAAATTGTCTATTAACTATCAAAATATTTTCCATAAAATCATTTGGCAAACATTTTTTCAATATCAGTACAGATCTCACAAAAAAAAACCTTGTTTATGGTCACTCTACTCCAAGAATCACGAGCCACGCCGAAGTTTCGCACGCCACAACACTATTACAATTTAAAGCAGATAAAAGTTGACATTTTTACACGATTCCACATAATTAAACAAAGCACAATGAATTATTACATACCCTCGTAATTTCATGGTTAAGTGTAAGAAGGTCGGATTACGTTTTAACTTTATCTATGGCCATCTTATCTATGGTCTTGAGTATTCGACCTCTTTATTGAGTGCGTTCTTTATTTGAAATTGCATTTTTAGGGTTCCGTACCCAAAGGGTAAAACGGGACCCTATTTTTTCGCTCCTCTGTCCGTCCGTCCGTCTGTCACCAGGCTGTTCTATCACGGTTCAAGAGATATCTTGAACCGTGATAGTTAGAGAGCTGAAATTTTCACAGATGATGTCTTTTCGCTGCCGCTACAACAACAAACACTGAAAACTAGAATTAAATAAATATTTTGGGGGGCTCCCATACAACAAACGTGATTTTTTGTCCGTTTTATAAATAATGGTACGGAACCCTTCGTGTGCGATTTCGACTCGCACTTGGCCGGTTTTTTTTTTGAAATGGTATGTTTTTAATGCGTTTGCGAAATTATATTGTTAGTATTTTTTGAAGCAGTTTAGATGAGATTTTTTGATAGTTTTTAGATAGAGAACATTAAAAAGAATTGTTGAAATAGAACCTAGCATTAGTCTAGATTCCAGATGGATGATTAAATATTTAAATTAACAGACAATAGCTTCTTTGGTAGTTAAAAACTACACAGATAGATACGAAAGTGTTTAAAATCTTGAAAAAAAATGATGAAATACTAGTTTTTGTGGATAAAATATTTTCTAGGTTTTGATTTCAATGACGAAATACTGCTAATGAAATGGCTATTATAATTTTATAAATTTTATTTTATCTTATTTAGTTCTCCTAACCGTTTTCTGTACTAATAGACTGCGCAAGATTATTTTATTTTGTTCGTAACTGATTTCTAGCTCCAGTTATCGGTTTCACCCGTTTGTCGAGGTAACTACTGCCTACATCCCGATAAAAATTAACCTAAAGCCTGCCTTGATAAATGGGTTAGGCTGTGGGATTGTCCGAAAGAGTTACCACCGCTCTGGTACAAAGGGCTTAAGAAGGAACATGGTGGTTTTTAGTCAGTAAGAGTCTGACACTCCCTCACGCTGCACCCACAGCGGGAGGGGTCATATAATGATTTCTCATAAAAAAATAGGCTACCAAACACTAATAGATTTTTAAAGTCGTAATACGAAAAAAATAAATAACTTATTATAATGTTAATAAAGATAAGGTACATAAGTAAATTACCAATTGACGTACATTTTGGACTGATTGTCAATAAAGCTATTCTCGTTTCATTTATTATAATGGAAGTTCCGTGTAGCCAACCTTATAAATAAAATGTAGCAACACTATAAACGCCTATGAATCACGGGCCTTTCCCAACCGGGCACCAAACCCGGTTCTTTAGCTTCCGCATTGAGTTAAACCCATTTTGAAGTCTAAATAAATTCTGCGTAACAATCCTTGGTAATATTGTAAATGGGATCATATATAACTCTGATTGTTTGTCTGTCTGTCCGTCTCGTGCTTTTAAGCCAAAACTTCTGGACTGATTTAAAGGTAAGGTACGAAGATACTCTAGCGTAGACTGAGAAAGGACAGGTAATTTTTTATCCTGGTGCAGGAACTATCCTTTGGGAAACGGTTGAAACCAGTGCATAATATATTATATAAGTACTTAGTTCATAATAAAACAAAGTTCATAAACGCTTCTTTCTGTTTCTTTGTGATAAACTCAAAAACTGTCTTTACCTAAAGAAAAAAGAATTTATCAAAAAATCATGATCATCCACGAGAATGCTCACCAGGATAAAAATTACAAACTCAAACTCAAAAACGTTTATTTAAATTAGGCTAATAAACCGGCACTTTCGAACATCAAAAACAAAAGACAGCTCCCAAAACGCCCGCCCTTCACCACTTCCTATGTGTTATTGCTGGGAAGAAGAAGTGGCGCAACAAACTCCCCAGCAACACATGTCTGTCTCCTTTCTCAGGCTTAAAATATCTGTGTACTATAAGTAAAGATTATTTACTTTACTATGAATAACCCAGTCACCCCGAACTGATAGTTTAAGTTACAATGTCACGGCATTTTTTGTTGGAAAAACTACGCGAAAGAATGTTATAAAATGTAGTAGCTTTTAGTGGCACATAGATAACATAGCCGACTCTTAATTTTAGTTGTAAAGTTAAACTAAACCAGAAAGAAAATATAATGAAAAAGTTAATATAATAAAGAGCTTGTGCCTATACTAATATGATAAAGAGAAAACATTTATTTGTATGTTTGTATCCAGAGCGCTTCGAAAATACTGGACCGATTCGAAAAATTCACTGTTTTAAAGCTACGCTCTTCCAAGTAACAAAGGCTATGTTTTAGCCGCGTTTGGACACTAGTTCCCACGGGACCCGTGTGGAAGCGGAAAATCAACAATAATGCCTATAAAATAATCTATAAATATAAAAATGAAACCCGCTTTCCGTTGTCACGACGTAACTGAAAATTAGAGGCGAGGTATCTCAGACCCGGGAGAAGGTTTTAGGATAGTTTTTGTCACCATCCGGCTACGGGACGCGGGTGAAACCGCGGGCGGAAGCTAGTATAATATAAAATAACATATTTCTATAATATTACTTTGCACTCTACTAACTCCAAATCTAGACATACAACTGAGCCTATAAAGTTAGACAGGTACAACATCTAGCTACCGATAATGACACGTTTCCTTCGACTACACAACTAGGACCAACAAGACACTTGTATGGTACAACACAGGTAATATGCAGAAGGCTTAAAAACAAAGAATACTTAGAATAAGTGTTTTCAGTGAGGAGTAAATGAGAGAAATCGTTTTTTGAAATTGAAACAGTAATAAATGGCTATTTTTTTAGTTTAAAAAATTATAAATAAAGCCTTTTAAAAAACGCTCAGCCTTTTCTAGAAAAGCTAAAGATTAATTATTAAATCAATTAATTAGCAACGTTAATTCACACCATTTAAATCATTCTATTATTTTTAAAATACAAACATCCCAATCGAGAACCTTCTACTTTTCGCGTTTTTTTTTATATCATAGGGATTTGTAGGATATATTTTACATATCTACAGTGTGTACCCTAAATCGCCGAAACTATTGATCCGGTTGAAAAAGCCTTACACCTTTGGGAAGCTACACTATGCCTGGGTGACTCAAGCTATATTTTATCTGGCTATGGGATGAAGTTCCCTACGATTTCAGACAGATTTAACCCATAGATTCAGTGATACCCTAGTTTATTATATTGCAAGGACATGTTCTGGACTTCTGTCATACATTGTATGGTAAGAATAGAACTACGGGCTATATACTACAGTTCATACAATTTGTGTTAGTCATGGTATTTCTTGTTTCACTATAAAGTCAAATAGTAGTGTAATAACATTATTATTTGACTTTATATACTTGCTAATAATATCATAAAGTTGAAGAGGTTATTTGATGTGCTAATCTCAGAAACTACTGGCCCTATTTGGAGCAGTATTTCAGAGTTCTTAAGACTCAGACTAGATAGCATTTATATTTAAACTAGCTTCCGCCCGCGGCTTCGCCCATGTAGGATTCGGTTATATCGCGTTTCCAAGAGAATTCTTCAAAAGTCCGGGATAAAAACTATCCTATGTTCTTTCTCAAGGTCAATTCTATCTCTGTACCAACTGTAATTAAAATCAGTTCAGTGGTTTAGACGTGAAAGCGTAACAGACAGACAGACAGACAGACAGGGTTACTTTCGCATTTATAATATTAGTAGGGATAAAATTAGATGGCTACAGGCTATTTCAGGTTATATTCAGCGGTTTCAGGACGTAGCTGAAACTGCTGGCGGAAGCTGGTCCTTCCAATAATTATAATCGATTCTTTTCAATTATTTTTTTAGAAAGTTGGTATCGGATACAATTCGAAGAAAAATAGTAAATTAAAAGATCTGTATTCAATTATGATTTGATCGATAGATCGGTATTGCACTTGTTGGAGTTCCGTAAGCAAATTATAAAGCGTTTTACTCGTCAGTGTCAGACTGATACTGACTAAAATCCATGATGTTCCTTCTGGAGCAAACTGTGTACCTACCAGGCCAAGGGTACCTCGCGCAAAAAATTCCGCAACTTGCATTTGATCCTAAGACATCCTCCGAGCCTTCTCCTAACTATGTTGAGGTCGGCTTCCAGTGTAACCGGATTCAGCTGAATACAAGTGCTTTACAAGAAGCGACTACCTATCTGACCCCCTCAACCCAGTTACCCGGGCAATCCAATACCCCTTGGTTAGACTGGTGTCAGACTTACTGGCTTCTGACTACCCGTAACGACTGCCAAGGATGTTCAATGACAGCCGGGACCTACAGTTTAACGTGCCATCCGAAACACAGTCATTGGTGTCTAAGATATACTTAGAAAGTACATAAAAACTTAGAACAGTTTGATCCTAAGACGCTCATTGTTAGAAGTCGTTTTACAATAACATGAAAATAACATTTTTTTATTTAATGTACGGAACCCTTCCGTATTTTGTAGGCTCACTTTCTTTTTAGATTAAGTATTCGAATATTAATTTTATTATAACATGACAGCTACTTATATCATTGCTCTAGATTTATATCGAGATTCGAAAGGCATAATAGTTTTTGAAAGCTAATTCTTATCTATTTTTGAGCCTACCATTAAAATAGTAAAATATTAGGTACGATAGACCTCTGTCCCATTTAGTAACTTACATTCTCGGGAATTTAATAACTTCTAACAGAGGTATATGTATTTCATAACAAAATCTTCAACATAAATATAGACGTTATTAGCTATATATTCCTAGCGATTCCACCCGCGTCCATAGGGAAACCTACTTCTCGACAGATAGACAGAGTTACTGCTTGCTCAAAAACGTAGCAAATACAGAAAATCTATCACTACATCCCAATAAAATTTTTAAAAATATGATTGCAAAATAACGCGTCAACCATTTGTTAAAAAAAACCTTTTGAACAATAATGAAGATCAAATTAACCAAATTACTTATTTATATAACATCAAGACGAAAGTAATTATTCCAAAAATTTTGTAGAACGCAAAAAATATGTAGGCCGTATGTACGAATTGCCTTGACCAGCTTACATTAAAACATATCACGTGTTGTCTATGGATAGTATGAATGCAAAATGTCTGCCGATGAGTCACTTTAAGTGGTCACTAGTTGTTTTATGCGGTTTTACCCGGGTTTGAGGTACCTACTGTATGTAGCAGGATAAAATGTGGCTAAAAATACTCACAAATAATGTGGTTTTTAGTTGGTAATATTTTTAAATATGGTTCTGTGGATATAGGGATTATTAACACTCTACCTCAAACTGTAGTTATATCTTTATCACTACAAGCTTTTGCTGGCGGTTTCATCCGCCCCCCGCGGAAACTTCATCCTGTTTCCTGGGGAAAAAAGTTCGGTTCTGTTCTAGACTACCTCCTCACCAATTTTCAGCTAAATCGGCTCAGTCGTTCTTGAGTTATAAATACCTAGTGTAAATAATATTAATTAAAATATAGATTCTATAATATCTGTAGCCATTTAAAGGTCTGTTTCCACAAAGTTTTCTTCTGTTCCATACAACAGATATTTAGACTAACCAGATATAAGAACAGTTTAAGTAAAATGGTGTTGAGTTTTACGAAATATCTATTTCCTTCGCGAATGTTGTTCTATTAATCTGTAGCCAGGAAGTTAAAGCAGGCTATTTTAAATTTTCATGAGTATTTCGCGTAACAGTATAATAATTTAAACCTCTATCTATACTAATATAAAAAAGAAGAAACATTTTTTTGTTTGCTTATTTCTATCTTGAGGAAACCTGAACTACAAAGTCTGAAATCACCAACCCGCATTGAGCAAGCGTGGTGATCAATGCTCAATCCTTCTCCGTGTGAGAGGAGGCCGCAGCCCAGCAGTGGAACGACAAAAAGGCTGTAACAAACCCAAAACTACTGAACCGCTTTGAATTTTTTTTTCAGGGGTGGAAAGCTACACTCTTCCCGAGTAATCTAGGCTATATTTTATCCCCGGTACCAGGTAGTAGTTTCCACGGGAAGCGACTGAAACGTGAGAAAACAGCTACTAATTTATATGAAACTTATGTAAAAGATTAATCTCCAATCGCAAACAACGGATGGTTCGCTTATTGCAATCCGTAGTATCTCTATGTATGAGATCATATGATTAGCATATTTTATTGGCTCGGCTGTGACGCTCATCTGTGATGCGTACAAATGATACTGTTATTTCTTACTATAAGGAAGTAAACACCGTATTATGAAGAAGATGGCATGGTATTATGAAGCGTTAGTTTGAAAACAGCTTGTCTTATGGTGGTTTGGTTTGATTAATCTTTTAGTGTTGGATAGATCATTTATTGAGAAAAGCTTCATATATATTTTATCTTTGATAAATCCCGTGGGAAATCAAATCAATACAGTCCATTGATTAAAACCTATGTCAAAAAATAACTGTTGTAAAAGTGGTAAAATCTCGTTTCAACCTGTTATTTTTTTTTTCGTTTGAAACGTACTATTCCTAAGTGCTAATAAGCTTTGATTTGAAAGACAAAGAAATTGCAATATGTATAACGTTTTCCGCCCGTGGAATCTATACATAAAAGCGTCTCCAGGGAAATACTTTTCGCACATGAATAAAACGTAACCTACGTTATTCTGATATAAGATGCAATACTGCCAAGTTACATCAAAATCAATTCACTACTTTTTGCAGTAAAAGAGTAACAAACCTTCTTACAAACTTTCGCACTTATAATATTAGTGGAACAGGCTACTTGGTCCTTTTTACCCAATACGAGTCAAAGGACCAAAACTACGCGAAATCGAAGCATTGGTAAATAAAGGTACATAGTTAAATACATTAAAACAACCGGTTTTAGCCTAGCATTACAGGATATTAGCCAACCGAGAGAGAGGAAACTGTGGTTCCGTGAACTTTACCTTAGATATGTATTTACTGTATGTATGTATGTTTATGTACCTCTACTACATTTGGGTAAGTATTTGACTAAAGATCAACAACCTTGATGTGACTTCATCATCATCATCTCAGCCATGGTACGTCCACTGCTGAACATAGGCCTCCCCCTTAGATCTCCACAGATACCTGTTGGAGGCGACCTGCATCCAGCGTCTTCCAGCGACCTTTATAAGGTCGTGATGTGACTTGCCGATTAAAAATTCAGTTTGAAAATAAAATGCGGCTAAAAAATCAATGTAAATAACAATTAATTTACGCAGAATTATAACTATTATTTTCAGTAAAAGTTAAGTCCATCTGGTCATGTACAGTCATATTTTGGAAGGCACATTAAATTTTTGGGTCCCCTGGTCATTTGAACATTTTAGGTCGTTACGGGTCGTCAGAAGCCAGTAAATCTAACAACCAGTTTAACCAAGGGGTGTTGGGTTGCCCGGGTAACTGGGTTGAGGAGGTCAGATAGGCAGTCGCTCCTTGTAAAGCACTGGTACTCAGCTGCATCTGACTAGACTGGAAGGCAACCCCAATATAGATGGGAAATGGCTAGGTTAATAGAGTGCTCATTTTCGCTCTATCACTTTCTGCCACTCAAATAATTGAATTTTTATCCATATGTTATGTTACTAAGTTTTAAGTTCTTACCATATATAAGTAAAAAAATTACCATATATAAGAATAAACCTATTTTAGTACATATTGAGCCTATACAAGCAGTTTTATAGTAGTTCGTACCTTATTTCTACATAGCGATCCAATTTCAAGAGAAAATGATGTTAATTAATGTTCATGGCAACTAATCAAATAGCGAAAGAATAAGAGCATACTTAGTTAGTTCAAGACATATACACGAAGAGCGTAAATTATGCGTACATATATACTTTTTTGATTCTCATCACACGACTATTATAAACGGGAAAGTTTGTGATAAAAAGTGTGGATGTGTCACTTAAACGCTTAAGATACTGAACGGATTTTTATGAAACTTTTCAGTAGCATAAACTGTAAACATCAAAAACATTAGCTACATTTTATCTGGGTATGAGAAGTAGTGCCTTATGAACGAGAGTGAAACCGGGGACAAGCTAGTTTTTTTTTCATGAGAATTAAAACTTTTGGAGAAAATCCAGAAAAGTCTATCTAAGACTAAGAAGTTTTTGTTTAATTAACACGTATCATAGATAGGTAGGTACGTTGCAATTCTAAATTAATTTGAAAATTGCGTGTCTCACAGGTGCAATCTACAAGAGCAATCTATCATAATGATATTTATATATGTATAGATATTATAATTAATATTAACAAATTATACTTCAATATCAAATGTCGTCTAAAAGTTCACCTACATTCTATTGCTAATATGGATCTAAATATTTGAACGTAATATACTGTAGGTAGATTGAAAATAAATGAAATATAATATCAAGCTCATATATAAAAAAAAAGTAAAACATTTGACTATGATTAAACTAGGAATTCGAATATTAAAAATATTCAAATTAATTCGAATGCACTGTCAAAGTCATGTCGTTCCAATTTTAAAAAGTTGTCGGCCATTTCCTCGGTACGAATCTATCAGTCAAAAATGTATAGCGCTTCCTATACACCCTACCCGCCCTTGAATACCGACCACTTACTTTTTTTACGTACACAGCTCAAGCAACTGGTAATGGTATAAAAACGTGCCGCGACCAATTCAGAGCAGTCAGTAGCCTTCGAGCAGTCTAATACAGAAGTGCACGATGAGAGTTCTGGTGGGTCTAACTTACAAACTCTTTAGTGCTTTTTTATTTTAATTCTAGTGCTGTGGTTCAGTGTCTGTGATTAGTGATGTGAACGTGTTATCGATTTGTGATAGATGTTTTAATCGGTTTTGTTTTGGCAGATTGTCGCCGCCGTCCTCGCCTGCGCCGCAGCCGCGCCCTCCGGCCTGCTGGCAGCACCCTACGGCCATGGCCTCGTCGGCCACGCTGGGCTCGCAGTGGGCCACGCTGGGCTCGCAGTGGCCCACGCGGCTCCCTACGCGGTGGCTCACGCCGCCCCGTTGGCCGTGGCCCACGCCCCGGTAGCCGTTGCCCACGGCCCCGCTCTCCCCACCATCTCCCCCGGAGACATCGCCGGTGCTGCCATCGACGCTCACGTTGAAGCCTCCGACCACGTCCGCGCCGCCGCCGACGCCGCCCGCGAATACCACGACCAGGCTTCCGAGCTCCATGGCCAGGCCATCAACGCCGCTGAGGACCACTCTTGGCAAGCCGTTGATGCCGTGAAGACCGCTGAGGCTCAGTTGGACGGTGCCGCCGCTGGCGTCGCCCCCGTGCTGGCTAAGCAGTTGGCTGGTCATGGACACGCTGGTCTGGTTGCCGCCGCCCCTGTTGCCTACGGCGCTCACGGTTACGCCGGTCACGGTGTTGGTATCGCCCCCGCTGTCGCGTACGGTGGTAGCCACTCCGTGTCCAGCTCCTCGCTGTCCCAGACCCACCCCGCCCCCGTGGTGCACGCGCCCCTGGCCGTCGCCCACGCCGCCCCCCTCGCGGTCGCCCACGCCGCCCCCGTCGCCTACGCTCATGGACTCCACGGACACGCATGGTAAACTGTGATAAACTTTAGATACCAAAAAAATAATACTCAATGTTTTGGAATTTTGTAAATAAATTATATATAAAAAAAAAGTATACAGGCTAAACAGAGGCGAGGATGTGTGAATAAATGAAATAGTAATTTTAATATTTTGTTTCCTTTACATAATAATTGCTTCCTACATCTCAACAATACAATTTACAACACACGAATGATTTCGAACAATAAAATCGTTGAGCACGAATCGATAGTTACATCGATTATTTAAAACAAATATTCGATAATCGCTGCTATTATTCGTTTCGAAATGTCAAGTTCAGATTTTAAATCGTCGGCCTCAGCACGATAAAGCTCAATGTCTCGATTTATTAGTGTTTTTAATGCATAATGTCGATAGCTCGACATAGTTTGGCACAACACTAATAAACTTAATAAACTAAAGTATATGTAATAAAATACCTTTGTAATAAAACATGAAAGACAATGACTTCCTGACAGCTAAAGTCAATAATAACTATTCGATACTTTTTATAGTTACCACGCCTTAATTTAGACCCGTATCAAGTTTTTTACTATAACTTTATCTAGAATCACTCAAGGTTATTTACTCAGATATTTTGGACTTCCGCTTCTATATTTCGGCGTGTTAAATTAATTATTTACGTTCTAAAGAATTTGTTAGTTTTTTATTAGAAAAAAAAATGGAGTAAGGACAAAGGATACTCGAAGGTCAATATTTCTAATGTAACTCGTATAAACTCAAGGTCGAAACATTCATAATGCAAGCTTAAAAATTTCTGAATTCTAGGTCAACTTTATATTAAGTAGGTATCTAGTTTGTAATGACACAATGTGAATAAGCAATGCGGTCTTTGTTTTAATATAACTAGAACAATACAATATTTGAAAGGCTTTGAGAATATTACGTGTATTAGTTCTTCAGAAAAATAATTATTTTCTTACACTATATAACTTATATAAAACCAGTATGAAAGTATCATACAGTAAATTACTATCTGACCTCCTCAACCCAGTTACCCGGGCAACTGGATACCCCTTGATAAGACTGGTTGTCTGACTTTCTGGCTTCTGACTACCCGTAACGACTGCCAAAGGTATTCAAATGACAGCCGGGACCCACCAATTGAGTGTGCCTTCCAGAACACGGAGGAACTCGCTATGACCTATCAACCTTATGATCGTTCAATCTATGTGGCTATTAATGAGCCACGAGCCACCATTTTTACCGTCCCAAACATTACAAATAATAGCGAACAAGTGAGAAATGAGTCAATACAAAATGAGTTCCTTCTCACAACAATTACTGAGTTATGAAACCGGAGTGAGCCAACTAAATAGTTATAAATTAAACTAAATGGCAAATGCTGGTCGCTTGAGACGTGTGCAGAGTAACTTGTGTAATGCAAGTTTAGAGTTTATTGTTGAACTAACTGTGCTCCGCGGTTTCACCCGCGTTTCCTGGAAACTACTAGTACCCGGATCAAAAGTGACTCCTATATTATCAACCTATGTACAAAACTTCATTTAAGTAGGTTCAGTAATTTTGTTATATCAGGCATAGTTATTACTTTTACATTATAAAATAAGCAAGGATTATTTCCGAACCTCGTAAGAAACTGATAAATAGAAAGCCATACGCCACACAAAATAAAAGTGTTACAGATATAATCATCTTCCGACTTATTTTCTTTCCTAATTCTAACTAGCCTCCGCCAGCGGTTTTACCTGAGTCCCGTGGGAATACTCCCGGTTCCCGTAAAAAACCTCGACGACGAATCTGATAACTAATAGATTTTTTCAAAAATCGATTGAGTAGTACAACAATTTGCGCGTCCAAATATATTACACAAAACGTGGCTGCAATTTATCGCGACGATAAGTCTTGTTACCACATCGCAACAGTAAAAAAAAACATTATGACTACAAAAAACAAAAAGGTCCCACCCAAATAGGTTCCAACACAATCCGATCACGTCTTTACCTAACATTCTAGTCTAGTCTACGGGTCTACCTCACTATATTCTAGATATTATTGTAGCCGCCATTTTGAATTGTTACGCCAACAATCAAACTGGATTATGGTAGGTCCACACGATGAATATAAGTTTGTACAAATATCTGTATGAACTTAAAGCTTGAGAAAAAGTGGACATATGATGACAAGATGTTTTGTGCAGACTTATCTTTGGCTCAGACTTTTGTATGCACGGTTTGTTGGGCAGACAAAGTTCTATGAAAGTCTGTGTGAAGAAATTAAAAAGTCGTGGTGGCCTAGTGGGTAAATAACTACCTAACCTCTTAGGTATGAATGTGTGGACTCGATTGCAGATCAGGCAAGTGCCAATGCATTTCTAACTCTGTATGTAGTTTCTAAGTGAGAGTTTTTGGACACCAATGGCAGTGTTGCGGGGGGCAGGTTAAGTACTGTAGGTACCGGCTGTCATAGAACATCTTTGGCAGTCGTTACGGGTATTCAGGAGCAAATAAGTCTAACAACCAATCTTACCTAGGCGTATTGGTTAAAGAAGTCAGATAGGCAGTCGCTCCTTGTAAAACACTGGTACTCAGCTGCATCCAGTTAGACTGGAAGCCGACCCCAACATAGTTGGGAAAACGCTCGGGAGATGATGATGATCTGTGTGAAGTTGGTATAGTGTGGACCCACCATTAGATAGTATTAGCTATGTGTTTCTGAGTGGTCTAGTTTTTGCTCCTATGGGGCAATTCTCCCCTGGGGTGATTTGGTTTAGTTAGAATTGGCAGGACTGGTCGAGTTGACATTTGTTGGTAAGCTAAATGTCAAACCTTAAATTAAATGAAGGGCCATTTAACTCTAAGTTGCAGGATTATTTAAATTATAAGCTAGAATTCTGAATATTGAGCGATATGAACGTAGCGTATATCATTTGTTAACATATTGTCAATTTAGATTTCATCACCATCACGTCTGTATTTAGGGTCCCACTGCAAGGCACAGGCCTTTTCTCATATAGAGAAGGACTTTAAAATCCAGATTCCTTCAAGATGATTTCTTCAGCAGTATTTAATCATTGGTGTCGAAGATACACTAAGAAGCTACATAACTCCGAAGTTAAATTAGCATTTCCCTGGAATTGAACCAGCTCACTCGTACTTGAGAAGCGGGTGCTTTAGCCACTACGCTACCACGACAAGTTTCTGCAATACCTTTATCTAAACCAAACTTAGTACAGTTCAATTGTGACCAGACTATCTTAACTTTCTCTGAATGAGGTTACAAAGAAACCAGTTCTCGTCATTAGGATGCTGTATGTATCTCAATGCGTAAGTAACCTACTTGATAATCTGCAAGGTAATGCACTTTTACTCTTATTGCATAAACTCTTTTCCTAGCCTCCACAGTCCACCTCGACATGCCGACAATACTTTAGAAGAGTTTCTGGCTTCTGAATACTCATAATGAAAGTCAAAGACTTTTAAATGATAGCCGAGACAGATTAATTCAATGTCCCTTCAGAAATTGGTGAAGAACATTTTGCACCTTATGGTTTCTGAATCAATATTATAAGGACATGCAAATGCTACCCTACCGCTCAGTAAAACATAGAAGACGTGAGAATACACAATATGTTAACATAGACCGCAATGGTATATGATTCTATCTATATTATTCAATTCTAAGGAAAACAAAATGTGACCCGCTAAATTACATTGAAATAACAAGAGTATTGTAATTAAGTCTAAGCGCCTACGACACTGCTAGTGCAATGATACAAGAAATTGTATTTGTTACAAACGCCTTGCTTTATTGTTTCTGCAAGCAGAATACAACGAGCGATGCTGTGCATAAAGCAATAGGCGCAACTTACGCCTAAAGATTTAAGGCAGAAACACGATTGTGAAGTGTATTTATTTATTAATGAGGATTATATTGCGAATGTCTTAAAGCAATATGGTAAGCGGAAGATACAATATGTGGATGAACTCTTTGCTTACAGAACATAAAATTGTCATTGTCAAGCAAGCTTTAACATATTTCTTATAGCTTCCTTTAACTTATCATAGTTAAGTTAAAAAAATCCACAGCACAAAATTCGATACCTAAGATTAGAAACCGCAGTCCGCCAACTTTCATTCAGAAGATACATATCAAAAACAATCCTAACCACATTATTGCATAAGCAATCATCATCATCAACTGACGTACAAGATTATTACATCACAGTTTTACGCCCATCAATCACATAAACACACACAAGCATATATCTTGACTCATCATACACACACAAATAAGATTGGAGCATCATCACTTGTGTATGTATGCACTAGCTGTATGCCACGGCTTCGCTCGTACAGAAAAAATTAAGAGTGAACTTCTAAAAACCATCATTTTTAAGTCGGTTAAAAAGCAATTAATTCAGGAATGGTTTTCAATCGGGTCCTAAGGGAAATACATCTTGCACCTTCAAGCCTATAGATTATTCTCAGGTACACGCTATACTTAATGACTTCAAAATCAATCACAGCATGATTGAGGAACAAAAACCTACTCTCAGATCTATAATAATACCAGCTTCTAACATCGATTTCGAGTATTACACGAGGGAACTTCTTGAACGCGGATAAAATGTATCCTATATGTTATCCTGACACATAAGGCCTATATCAGTGCCAAGCAAAGACTATAAAACCACTTGACTGCGCATACTGTGCCCCGACGCTCGCCAAAAGTTAGTGATTTTGCGCGTACTATAAGGCTACGATCAGTACGATCCTTTAGTAGCGACCTTGAACTGACCAATAGTAGCCGCGGATTATGTCGCGTCCCCCCGCCCGCAGCGGTGAGTCGTGTTCTTAGAAGAAATTGGCGAGTGCGCTCTCTAGTGGTTATTTACTTTATGGTGCCAAGTAACATCAAATTCATTAGGTATTGATTGCTTGAAAGAGAAACAACACTGTCTACATCTCTTTATTCTCATTTTCCTTTCGAAAAGATTCTTTTCCCAAAGATTTCTTTCGAAATAAGCATTACCTTTGTGAATTCTCTCTTTCCTTTCGTGATTCTTTATTATGGGTGTGTATAAAAATTCTTAAATAAATATTCCCGTTTATAGTATTAGTAGAATTAAAAGCTTTACAAACAAATAGACACTTCAACACCATTTACTCATACAGTCAACGTCACAAGAACATCTCGTTCTTAGAGGTCGGTAACCGCTCATCTTCCGAGTTCAAGGTCAAACGAGAGTAAAAACCTTTGTATAAATAATAATATTATCTAACATAGCTGTCTTTATGATGAAGTCATCATGTTTATATTTTTTGATCTTCTTTTTTTTTCTTATTGCATGACGCATCTCTGACGTGGAATTGTAACAACGACTGGCACTGAGTAGCATTTGGGAAGTCGGTTTTTCGTAACAGGCTCGAGGGTGAAACACAGTCAACCAGACTCCGGGATGATTTTAGAAAGTTTATTAAAACTAAAGTTGAAATCGCTTAACGGGCTTGTGAGCATCGGGGACAACGTGAAGTTGAGTCCTGGATCTTTGTCTGTGTTATGTTTGATTGCCGTCCCATCGCGCTATGAAATTGAAGGAACAATGAGTGCATCTGTGTCTGCGCAAATGCTTGTGCACTATAAAATGTTCTGCCCAGCTGGCTGATTGCAATATATGACAATAGTTGCCGTGGCTCTCTATCTGGATGTAATTATAATTGCCATGATGTTAATATACTTTTGAACTATCATTCTGTTAAACAACGTGCTCTCATCTCGATAGAACCTTTATAAAATGGGAGTCTATTTATATCAACCACTCATTAGTGTACAGTATACACCTACATGAAGTAAAGTATAATTTACCCTCCTACGTCAGTCTGGCATTGTATAGGTACTACACCTATTATGAAATTAATACGAAATAATTGTGTCCAAAATTTTAGGCTAATCCACTACTCTGGGAACCCGGATAAAATTTCACCTAATAGCTTCCCTCTATATAGGGGCCATCTAGTATCATCCTCCGAGCCTTTATCCCAACTATGTTGGGGTCGGCTCCCAGTCTAACCGGATGTAGCTGAGTACCAGTGCTTTAGGGGCCATCTAATACTGAAAGATATTTTGAAACTCCTCAGCTTTTTAATACCTACAGATAAAAAAAAAAAAATCTGGAATAACTGCCTTATAAACTTCATTAACCACAAAGCTAGCTTCTGTCTATCAAAATCAAGATGAAGATGATTCACTAACAAAAAAAACTCGAAGGTCAAAGGTCACCGCCCGTTCTGAAGGTCAAGGTCGGCAGAAAGTGAGCGTACATGATGGGCTGGTTTTCAGTTTAAAACCTTCCGCTATATAAAAGTGAAATGTGAACTGGTACATTATTGTTTTCTTTATAGGTTTGCGGTAGTCGGCTGTTTTTGAGAAAGATACAGATTAAAAAACTTTTTGATGAAGTTTTTGCAATCTATAAGGGCAAATATCATACTGCGCTCACCAACACGCATGCCCAGCGCGGTGCGGGAAAATCCCCTCTACCTTTTGGGAGATTTTTGTCCAGAGTTTTAGCACTACTAAATCAGTTTGAAAAATTCTTTCTTTGTTAGGAAGCTAGACTATCCCAAAGTGACAAAGGCTATATTTTTTCCGGGTACGGAATGAATTTTCCCTGGAACGCGGGTAAAAGTGCTGGTCTAGCATAAATCCCTGAAAAATCTTCAAATTGCTTTATTCGCTGATAAAAAAGTCAATATCTTATATTTCGGCGCAGAACTGTTAAGAACTAACATACCATGTGTTTACAAACTAAGAAAAAACTCCTACGCATGCAATGACAACGCATTGAGGTAAATGTGAAAATTATACAAAACTTCACGGAAGCTGACATTACGAGGTAATTACAGTATTTGAGAGTAATATCAATTAAATTATTTACGACTTGCGGCCGTCCCAATATTCTATCTATTCGAGGTTATCCTTACCAGAGATTGAAATTTGACATCACTCGTATGGAGCTAATGTCGAGAATTCTATCTCCAGTAAGCTTATGAACAGATAAGTAGAATATTGGAAACGGCCTTTAAACTACACCTTTGGTATTTGTTTGGCAGTTTTTTTGGTACGAAAATTAGTCTGAATCATTTGCATAAAGCATTAAAATTACATTCCTTGTTTTATTTGGCGGGGTTCTGTAGGATTCAGTTTATTTAAACATAATTTCTTCGAAGTCGAAGTTTTTAATTTCAAATAGGTCTATAACCGCCCTTTCGAAATGTCAAAGTAGTCACACGGTTCCAAAGAGTGCGTCTCGTGAAGAAGAACCGGCGAGAAACTCCATAGACTCTCTTTTTAACATGTCAAGTCATTTTGTGGTCATCGCAATATGTTTTCAGCATTCCATTCCTCTCTCTCTCAGGCGTCATTCTAACATTTCAAGCAATCCTTTCTTATTCATATTTCAATCAATTAATCCATTTTCTGGTTTTCTTGGTTTACGTCTTCCTCTGCCTTTCACACCCTATGAATATTATAAACGAGAAATTTTACATGTATGAATGTTAGTTAGTCATCCACGTAAAAACTACGGGATGGGTTTGGTACAACTTGGCATTAATGTATCTTACTTAATATAAGACTAACATATAGGCAACTTTCTATCCATATGCCTGGCGAAGATCTCACGGGACGCAGGTGAAGACGAGGGCGGAAACTTGCAGGTACCTACGATTATTATTTTTAATACTTAAAAAATAATCATCGGAATGTCAACTACAACCCGATACCTGCCTGCTGGCTGAAAGATCTCTTGTACCCAAGCGTGGGATATTTTATTTCTTTGGATTTTTATTTTCAATCTATATTAGTCTTAAAAACAAACATTGTATGTATTTCCGCTGTGGGTTCTGTAGCAATAAAATTCATTCTCCCAAATCAAACATACATGTTCATACCTACGCATAATTGTTGGAATCATGTGGGAATCGAATATAGGACATCCAACTCGGCAAGCACACCAGGAAGATATACCGAGTACTACGCAATGTTTTTGAATACAATTAAAGACTTTAAAGTCATCAAATATATTGACATACTCTAAAAAACAGGTAACTTTACAGTAAGTAGGCATACATAAAAACATGTAAATGACATTTTGTGTAGAGAAATAAATATACAAGTATGCATACATGACCAAAATGAACTACAATATCAATTGAAAAAGCTATGGACCTATAATGTGGATTTTATACTCTGCAGAAGGAACCCCACAATTTTGCACCGTTGACATTTAAACTCGGACTAGATAAAGCATGTAACGAGTCGATACATAAAGAAAACAAAGCTTTATCTGTCTGTCTGTACACAAACAACACAGGTGGTGTGAAAATATTGTGTTAAAATAACACAGGATTAAAAGTATTAACACGATGTAAAAGGGAAGGATCCCAATCAACAATTTTTTTTCAGATTCAAAAGTACGCTGGTTAAAACTATGATAGATAGATATTGTTTTGTGAAAACTATAGTTTGGCAATACAACTCTTGTAAGACTCGTGTCAGACGTTCTGGATTCTAACTGCCTTTAATGACTGCCACGGATGTTCAAATGACAGTCGAGAGCCACCAATCTATTGTGCCTTCTAAAACACGAAGGAACTCGTCAGGGTAAGACGGTGGACCGACCACCGACGACATCGCCAAGCGTGACTTAATTTTACGCTCCTCTTTAAGAAAATCTTTTAAACAACCTAATAGCACAGATTATAACGGGTGTGTCGTTCACAATCACATTAAATCATATCGCATATACTTCATGATATTTTATGGCGAATTGTAAAAAAAATAACCTAATTAATTCAGTGGTTTAACCACAGGAGTTATTTTTCGTTTTTATAATTTACAACATCATGTGTAAAGCAGAGATAAAGTTAGGAGTATCGAATGTTTTGATCAGTTGACAGCTGTCAGTTTTCAAGGGAGAATTTCAGTTGTTTGTAATAACTGACTTTTATATGGTGTTCTAATTTTTGCACATTTTTATTCCATTTACTTTGTTTGAAAAATCATTTTTTTATTTTTACGTATTTTTCTTTTATCTTTGTGTTAATCGACATATATTAACCAGTATATTAACGCATTTCATTTAATGTGATTATGAACGACACACCCGATATAATAGTTACTACTAATAGCAAAAAAACTCAGGTGATTGTCTCATCAATCTGTCATCATCATTATGATGTTTAAGATCAGCAGATCTCAAAGATTCGGGGAGCTACCTGCTTATTGTACAGCAAAATGGAGCCTATTTTGAGAATTATATTTGCTAAATTGACTGACCAGTTACTGGGGCCTACCCAACTTACCCATGAGCTCTTTATACCAAACCAATATCACACGACGCTCACGATTTAAAAGTCATTCAACACCCGTCTCCAATCCCTTGAAAAAAATTGAAACAAACAAGTTTTTGTTTGACTTTTTCTAGAAAAAAAAAACCGGCCAAGTGCGAGTCGGACTCGTGCACGAAGGGTTCCGTAAATTACAGTTAAATCAACCTATCTCAAAAACTATAAGAGATACTTTGATCAAACCAAAAATCGTTGAAAGAGTTAATTAGCATGCATCACCTCTATTTTTTTTAGAATTTTATACCCCGTAGTTATAAAAATAGAGGGGGGGGGGGACATACTTTTTACGACTTTGAGAGCTGATATCTCAAAAACCGTTCACTTTAAGAAAAATGTTTTTTAGAAAACTTTATATCATTTTAAAAGACCTTTCCATTGATACCCCACACGGGTATGTACATCGAAAAAAAAAATTTCATCCCTCAGTTACATGTATGGGGGGCCCCACCCCCAATTCTTTTTTTTACTATTTAGTGTCATATTTTTGTAGCGGTTCATACAACACATATTCCCATCAAATTTCATCACTGTAGTACTTATAGTTTCCGAGTAAATCGGCTGTGACAGACGGACAGACGGACAGACGGACATGACGAAACTATAAGGGTTCCGTTTTTGCCATTTTGGCTACGGAACCCTAAAAAAAGCATATTCTTTGAACCAATGGCTGCGTTAAACCGGTCTTCTTGGAGACTTTAATAGGACCAAAGGATACTTAGTAATGGCGAGTTAAGAATTAACAGAGAACACTAATTAAAATCCGCCTACAGGATTCATTGGAATTCGATTTAAATTAATTTCAGATTGTTTATTTTTGATGCTGCAAAAAACATATTAAACCAATTAAATGTTTGAGATTACTGTCTGCAATTATTTTGTCACAAAAGTCTTCTTGATAATTATAATTGAATTTCATGCACTGGGGCTGAAGGATTGTTTAGGACTGTGGGGTTAGTCGAAAGAGTTACCGCGGCCCTGGTACACAACAGGGCTTAAGAAGGAACATGGTGGGTTTTAGTCAGTAAGAGGCTGACACTCCCTCACGCTGCACCCACAGCGGGAGGGGTCATTTAATGACTTCTCACCAAAGCGTTTTCCCAACTATGTTGGGGTCGGCTTCGTGTTCTATCGAATGCAGCTAATTACCAGCGTCTTACTAGGAGCGACTGCCTATCTGACCTCCTCAACCCAGTTTCCAAAGTTTACCATTATCATCTGTCTAGCCTTTACATATGTTGGGGTGGGCTTCCAGTCTAGCCTGATGCAGTTGAGTACCAGTGTTTTACAAGGAGCGACTGCCTATCTAATCTCCTCAACCCACTTACCCGGGCTACCAAATATCCCTAGGTCGGACTTACTGGCTCCTGTCTACCCGTAACGACTGACAGAGATGTTCAAATTTACCCAAAAAAGACTAGCCAAACAAAAACTTTGAACTCAACCAAAGCCCAATCACAGAACGAGTACATAGTCTAATGATAATGACGCAACGAGCCACGAAAATGATTAAGTTAAAAGCAAGATGGCGCCCGCTTGTCAATCGTAGCTTCCTGCATTCTTAGCGCCCTCGCTTCACAGAGCGGTTTGGGGTTCCGTCGAAATAGAGTAAAAGGCTTTTACTTGGGTTTTTTAGAAGTATGAAACATTGGTAAGATGAGACAATATTTTTGTCCTAAAACCAAAGTATTAAGGGCATATTTTAAAATCAAAATAGCCAGTGATACAGCAAGATATATCACGTCACCAAACATTTGATCAAAAAATTGGGCGCGGATTGGTATGTGTTTGCAAACAATAAATGGATTTGATTTGATCTTTCTTCTTATGTCAAATGAAAATATATCATTTTCTCTCAGCTTTAACATTTCTTCGTGGCGACAACATAGCTATATTTTCAGTCTCACCAAGGAGATATAGATTACGACAGCACTTGCCAAAAAATTTACTCACCATTATAAGAAAGCCCCTATAGAATACCACAATTAACCGTGATCAACTACCAACCATCCATGCTCAACTAGGCTCAATCATCATATGTATTAAGAAAAATAAAGTATATCGAAGTGAAGTCTAGTCTGCAGTTTAAATTACCCATTCACAGCACTTAAATGACAACAAAAACGACATTGCACCCACTTGCACCAATATGCTAAACAGATGCAACTAAGATGTTTTTCTAAGGACAAACAACTATGCCCTATAAAAACCGTGACTTGATATCCATAAATTTAAATCATCAATACAGATGGACTTCGACATTTACCACAAAAAAAGCTATAAATAATATTTTAAAAGCTGACAAGTTTGTTTAAACGCGTCTATCTAAGAAACTACTGGACCGATTTGAAAAATTCTAACGGAGTTAGATAGCCTATTTATCAAGGAAGGATATAGACTAGTTTTTATAAAGATCTGTGAAGTAGTTTATAAGATACGCGGGTGAAACCGATGAAAGACTTTCGATGAAAAATAGTCGAAAAAATTTTTTTTCGTCGACGGAACCCAAGCAAGTTTCAACGAAAAATACACTACAACTTATTGAAGTTTTTTACTTATTTACCTACATTAAGTGTCCGAGTATCCCGTCTGATCTATATTGTATGGTATAAATACCGATGGACGGACGATCTGGTCATCAGTAGCCATCTACAGCTCCCAGGGTCAAGATGAGAGTTCTGGTCAGTGTTGCCATAGTAATTTGGCTTATAAAATACTCTTTTTGGTTTAAAAATTAGTAGGATTTGTGTGAAAAGTGGTGTTGTCTGGTGTTTGGTTTTTGAAAGTGATTTTTTAAAGGATCAGTTGATAAGTATAACTTTTTGTTTATCCCAATATTAGGATTTTGTTTACTCTTTGTGATACCTATTGGAAGTTCAAGGATTTATTTATTGAGAGAGAATACTAATCTGACTTATCATAATCACATTGTGATTTGTATTAGTACAATAAATACATTACATTTTAGAATACTGTCTTTGTAATTAATAAAAAAAAATCGAGACAAAATATTTCACATTTCCACATAGGTTCAGAGGAATTATTTTTTTACATAAAAATACAAAATGAAGGGTTCTCATAAAATTCATACGATTTAATTTTGTACAGATACTTTACTTTGTTATTAATTAAAACAAAGTTAGGTTCTGCGCACATTAGGTACTCATATAATGAAACGCAAATAGATATAAAAAAACATACAGAACCTTTTCTTATCATGTGCATAAATTACTCTAGAGTTTTTTCATACATTTATTTAATTTAAATGTCATTTGTACTGCACCTATGTATTTAGTGCATATAAATAGCAATGTTTTAAATGAATTGGTTATCAGTAGCCATCTTAAGTTATCATAGACAAGATGAGAGTTCTGGTTAGTTTTTTTTTTGTATTTTTAATATTTTTTGAGAAGTGAAAATTATAGTTTTTTTTGTGAATATATTTTCAACTGTTAACTTAAAAAAAAAAACAGTCAAATATTATTAAAAGGAAACTAAACTATGTGAGCTTTCAAAGTTATACCTAATATTGTTAAGCTTATTACACAGCGCAAGTGCCTAATCTTAAATTCATAAAAATTGACATAAATAACGAAACCTTTTTTCTATGGATTTATTATGAAATGAGAATCTGTCTCCGGCCCCACGGCACGTTGTAATTTTATTTTAAATCACAACATTTATATCTCAGCTCAGTCATATTACTCGCTTAGTAAAACATCGTCTATACACTGAGCTATATTAAGTGCGCACAAGCTTTAAACGTTCCTATTCCGAGTAACTCAATATTCATAATACATTTAAGCCCAAATTCACTGACAACATAAACCTCCGCTTTTCTTAAAACAACTGTTTGGTTTGAAAATGGAAAACTCAACAATTTATATCAGTGGGCCGCCGGACCCACAGTAGTTTTCTTTGAGACATCTGGCTTAGTCATGAAAATGCAATCGGGCGAATCTCAAAGAAAATCAAAGAGACGTGGGCGAGATGTCACCTAACCCGAAACTTCATAGACAGTCATAAACAGTTGTTTTAAGAATTGATATTTATATAATCGGTGAACGTGGGCCTCAATTAAACAAGTTTATATATGCCTTCACCTTCAATGTAATGTGAGATAAATAATGTAAAAATGTAAGAGCTTTATCTAGAACCAGCTTAGACTAGAAGTCTAGTACTAATACATATTATAAATGCGAAAGTCTTATAAATCTGTCACTTTCATGGTTAACTGGGTGAACGGAGTACCTATGACTTTTATCAATTACATGATTACAATATTATTTGATTATATCAAGTTCAGAAAGAAAGACTATGTTTTAAAGGAGCTTATACTTCATTTCTCATCTCATACTTTTCATGAACCATGTAGATGAAAGAACTACAGGAACACCAGCTTCGTTAAACACCTCCAAAAATTGCATACCAATCGGTTCGTCCGTATAAGAGATCTGGTCCTACAGAGAGAGACATAGTGGTCAAACATAGCACCCCTCTTTTAGTCAACAGCCAAAAAACAAGTGAGACACTCAAACCAACCACATCTCTTTCAGATTGTATCCGCCCTCTTCGCCGTCGCGGCCGCCGCGCCCTCAGGCCTCTACGCACCAGTCATCGTCCCAGCCGTCAGAACCGTTGCAGTACCAGCAGCCATCCCCACCATCTCACCTGGAGACATCCAGGCAGCTGCCATAGACGCCCAAGTACAAGCCCAGGATCAGGCCCAAGCCGCCGCTGATAAAGCCAGAGAGTTAGCTGAACAAGCTACTGAGAACATTAACGAGAAAGCGATAACAGACTCAACTGTAGCTAATGAGCAGAATTTGGAAGCTTTCTGGTCAGCTGAAGACAAGAAATGGCAGGCAGTTGATGCTTTGAAGACTGCTGAGGCTCAGATCGATGGTGCTGTAGCCAGCAATGCTAATCTGATTGCTAAATCTGCTGTTAACGGTGTATATCCTTATGTAGCAGCTGTAGGTGCTGTAGCACCTATCGTGGCTCCGATCCCACCAGTAGTCTATTCCCCCTACGTAGGTGCTACCAGCTACTCTACCCAGACTCTGGTAACTGGTCAAGAAATTAAAACTGAAATCAAAGAAGAGAACAAGGAACAAGAAGCTGCTGTCAAGACTTCGGAACCAGCGAAAGAAGCCGAACCAGCATCAGGTGCCAAGGAGCCAGAAAAGGCGGAAGCAACCGAGTCCCCAGCAGTCAAAGCCGCTGTAAACTTAAACGAGAAACCTGCATTAATTGCTCAGCCATTGGTTGCTCAAATCGGACTTCCTAACGTGTACAGATATGATGTGGCTATCCCAGCAGTTGGTCATGTGGTTGGACAACCGATCCTCAAGTATGCTGCAGTCCAACCAGTCCTGGCTCCCACATTTGTCAAGGCCTGGTAAGAGTGGAGGTGGAATAATTAAAAATGATAATTCGAACGACTAGCTTCCTTGTTTTATTTTGGTTCTTAGTATTGTCTACCTACGCCCTTATAGCGAATTAATTACGATTATCTGTTAGATAATAATCAGCTAAAAATTCTTGTAGTGTCATCGTGACTATAAACAATGTTATTTATCAATTCGTCATTCTCTATACTAATAAAGATAATAAATTATTTCATTTGTAAAACACTTCAGTGTTAGATAGCCCATGTACCGAGGAAGTCTACAAAGTTCTTTTTATCCGACTATACGGAGCAGTTCTCACAGGACGCTGGTGAAACCACGGAGAACTGCTAGTATTGATGTAGTACCACAATCATCATTGCTATTCATTTTCATGTGGTTTAGTAAATGGCTTTGCTCCTACAAAAAATGTAAGATAATTGTGCACTACGCTTACACAAGGCGTTGAATTCAGGCAAAGAATCAAACGATATTATAATCCTGGTAGTTATAAGAATCACAATAATCTCCTTCAGTAAGTCTGTGATATCCAAAATTTTGTATTTTTTTATATATTGACAATTAGAAACTCTATCTCTAGGGTTACGGAGATCTACTGAACCGATTTTAAATATTATTTTATCCTTAGAAAGCCACGTAGTTTTTGAATGTTAATGTTGGCTAGAGTTAGTAGACAATATTATTTACGCTAAGTAATTTCTCTGAGACGCAAGTGTGAGAGGCAGCTCCAGTCAAACAAAACATAAAATTGACATTGAAATTAGGAAAGTTTGTAAAATGCAATATATTCGAACTTAAACTACAAAGGCAATTTATTTGTAGGAACGCCTGATATAATATTGCAACGGTAAATAAATAACTGCACTTACGATAATATTCTTTTCAAGAAAGGGTAGGCGCTCTAGACTCTACAACGTTGTTGTATGTAGTTTATTGATATTGTTTTCCCATGATCACTACTATACAGGGGTGTTTTTTATATTTACTATCAAGTCAATATGTATTATTTCAATTCAGGTAAAAAAACGGTGTACCTTTTAAACCGAATTAAGTGTTTTTCAGACGTTAATAAGATAAATCCAAGCTAAGATTACTAATAAAATACGACCTCCATAAAAAACAAAACCGAAATATCTTTTCATCGCTCAAAAAAGATAGAACTCAAACAACATATTTAATGACAGGTGGTATTTATATGATACTAAGTAATATCTGGCGGCACCAGGATCTCATACAATAATTGGTGCAGCTGTGACCCATTAAAAACGATTTAATTACACATTAAAATGTATTACTTTTAATAGATTCATAATTTCCTGTCATATTTACCCCAGTTTAAAAAAAACTGTTTATAACCCGGTCATTTCTAAAAATGACACACATTCAAACTTGCACCGCGACATACCTGATGCAGAATGCTACAGATCCATCGTTAAACACATTGTAATACTTGCTGACCTTTACCGGTATGCGTTCAGTAATAATCTATATACAGGGTGTTTTGTTTAAAACTTTCTTGTTTTTCAATTTAATCTGATATAAAATATATTTTTTGACAGTTTTATGTGAATGAATGGTATGAAAACAAGTCAGTTTTTGTAGCTGCTGTCCCCGACTTACTTTTTTATATAAACTTATTTTAATAACTGATATACTTACAGACATTTTATTTTTATTAAATGTAATTAATATTACCATAAATATGACGGTTGCCTTCTTTTTAACATTCAAAAACTATTTTAGGAAGTATATAACGACACCTGTGTCTGCAAATTCTTATGCATTATAATATGTACCAAAGGAAGACTGGTAGAGAACGCCTAAGGCGTTAAGTCTGCCATTTTACAATGTGCAAAAAGTATAAATAAATAAGTATATCCTGCGCAGCTGGCTGATATCCTTCGAGAACAGCCGGCGTGGCTGACAATCGGCCTGGACGCCATTCTTATTATTTCCTTTATTTATTTTATAACATAATTGCTACATTTTTAAATACTGAATACAAAAAAAAATATATATAAAATATTTAAAAATATGTGACTACCGATATCGGGCACATGGTAAATTATTATTTTGTTTGCTTCATGCAACATGCGGGCCGGGGCCAAGCATGCAAGGGGATGTTTAGATGGAAAAGTTAGACGATAACGTGGAGGCTTTTAGAAATTTTCGTGTGATGCATGTGAGGCATGTGTTATGTATAGTGGCCTTTTGAAGTGTATAATTGGGTATGTGTAATGTGTTAAGGCTTTATTATTATTACACTGTAACCCAGAAAACCTACTAACCTTGCAAATCAATCAACTTATGAGATCTTGACAACAACATCCATATTCTATCGATATACGTTTCTAATGAACCACGGAGTACAGAAAGATGAGCGGAGATATTATAAGTCAGGTAGGTCAGGCGCCTTCTTCTAGGTCAAATAAATAGAGTAGAATATAGAATATATTTATTTGCTTGAAATATGGTTAGGTACAATATAAGTCTTACAATACAATTATGTTTCTCATATCTCGCCTCATATTCAGCATGCAAATTTAATAGGTATGAAATGGCATAATTCTACGTACGTAGTACGGTGGGTGTTACCAAAACTCTCATTTACGAGTGAACTAACGAAGAATTCAGGTACCTACCTTGAGACATCCGTCGCCTATTTTTGGTCTACAAAAAGTAGGCGGGTTCCACATAAGGCCTATAGTATAAGGGCGGAGTCAGTAATGTTAATTGTCCCCCGCATTTTGGCTATGGCATCTCCGCTAGTGATTTCGTTCTCCATGTAATAAACTAACATACAAGGTTTAAACAAAGGCAAAAAAACAAAAGGTATCACTAACAAAACGAATATGGAAGCCATTAATCATTAAAACTGTATAACTTAATGGAATAAGACATGTTCATGCAATAATCTCTCTATATGGATCTAGAAATATTAATAAGTAGTTATATTTTTTCTGAGGATAAATGTAATAATAAAATTGTTATCTATCACATCAAAGTAATATTTTACTAAATTCTCAAAAACTACTGAATTGTTTTTGACGACCATAGGATGTAGACATAATTTAAGCTTGGAAAGCCATACAGAAAGGCAGGCAAAACTGAAGAGTTTGTTCGGTGGTTTGCTAATCTCAGAACGATATGATTTGAAAAATATTCCAATGTTAGATAGGAAGCCTATTGACTACTTGTTTTCAAGGTGCTGACTAAGTTCTCTAGGTATGTTGGTTAAACAGCAGCGAAATCTAGTTTCGCATCCTTCTTCTATCCTGTTCCTAAGTTATTTGGTATCAGCGCAATATGTTTCTTCCATTTCTCTCTTCAAAAAACCTAGTTCCGCATTACGCTATGAAAAAAAACGACAGGGAATTAAGACATACCACATAGTTTTTTCATCAGCATTTTTACACGTCGTTATCATTAAAGTTAATTGCCAAGCTTAAAGTCTAAGTTAACTGTCCGCAAACATTTCCTTGTGCCCAGCCTACATCATTTGTCAATAAATTACAATTATTATGTAAAACATGTATCTATTACGATAAATACTTGAATCTTATTAAAAAACACACCTTAATATAGGCTGTTGCTCTTTTGTTTATCTTTTCTCTACAAGACATCATCTGCCTTTTCCCAACTATGTTGGGGTCGGCTCCCAGTCTAGCCGGATGCAGCTGAGTGCCAGTGTTTTACAAGGAGCGACTGCCTAGCTGTCTTCCTCAGCCCAGTTACCCGGGCAACTCAATACCCCTACGTGAGACTGGTTGTCAGACTTACTGGCTTCTGACTACCCGACTAACGACTGTCGGAGATGTTTAAATGGCAGCCGGGACATACAGTTAGAAAGATCTTTCAAGCATTTTTTCTGGGTTGTCACGACTATATAAAACACCATCATGCGAATAGAATCATCCTTTCTAGACCTAGGGATTTTTCAAATCATTATACTCCTTGCTTTTACAAACAAAAAATGTCACGGTCACTAAAACAATTAGGCCAAAACATGAACTTACTAAGTCAAGGATAAATACTTCAAAATCTTTCTAAAGAATTATAAATGCGTTCATAAAGTGTGAAAGACAAGTTTAAGAATGCTAATTAAAATAAATACGTTGTGATTATTATAATTAGGTTTTTTTTTTCAGACTGTTAAGTTTGTTTTTATTTGGCTAGAAATTGGCTAATGCTAATTTTTAACCTTGTCTATTTAAACTTTCATAATGAAATATTAATTATCATGCTAAAAGCTGGTTAAGTTGTTAGTGCCAACTGTCATTTGTAAATCTTTAAATAGCCGTTAAGTTAGAGGTTCAATCAATGTTACCAATAAACTGTTTCACAATGATAATTAAAGCCAGTCAAACTTAAAAACTTTCTGCAAAGAAGCAAAAAATGTCTACAATTACTGTTTTTTTTTAAACCATATAATACTATTGACATATTTGCTTTCTATTAATACATTTTTTTTTCTTAATCACATTAAACAAATATTTAGGTACAATGAAAGTTAAAAACTATCCTAGTAAAAAAAATAAAGAATACTTTGACTTATACTTTTATACATTTTTGTGGATAACAATTTCACAAAATAAATCCTGAATAGATTTTTATAAAGCTTGGAGATAATATATCTTATACATAAGAATAACATAGAGGCTATTTTTTATACGGAAACGATTCTTTAGGACTAGACTGAAGTAAGTAGAAATTAGTATAAAATCCCTCACAGCAAAAGGCTTTTATAACCACTGACCACAAAACTTCTAGAACGATAACAAACCCAGTCCACGCCCTATTAAACTGGTATTCCATTGTGTACAACCGGCGCGAGCGCAATTATTTGCAAGTAAACTATCAATAAATCCGAGTTGAAAGCTCGGTACAAGAGATAGATTAAGTTAATCTAGCTTTATTTATTTGTCAGTTTATATACCTATACTAATTTAATAAAGAGGAAAAGACTAAGTGTGTATTAAAAAGGCGAAATTGTACACTGATATTATAAAGTCGCAAGATTTGAGTGTGTATTTTGTTGCTTCTTTCATGGAACCTGACAGTAATCAAGCGTCTACATCAGAATAGCACATAGGCTACTTTTTGAACGGGCACGGTAAATAAGTTACCTCTGGAAGCGAGTGAAACCGTTGACGGAAGCTAGTTTAAATTTCTTAAATATTATTCTTTTATTTAAGTTCTTTAGTTTTCGACGGGCATTTTTAAACAATTGATTTATTTTTATAATTCATATATAATTGATTTTTTCATTGAATAGGAATCCCGTGTTATAATCTATCACCATACTCTATTTAATGTATACCACTTCATTAATATAATTCAAAGTCGCTGCACAAATCTAAAGGACGTCAGGTCTATAAACTTACAAACAAAATCGCACAAAACCACTCACGCGCAGCGTTCATGCACGATCGGGTTCACCTGTCTACAGCTGACAGATACATCTTTACTTAGTTTCTGTATCTACTAAGTTGTGGTCTGGTCCCAGAATAACTATCATACATAGAAATATGTCGAAGGTTTTGGGCATTTGAACATCTTTAACAGAAAATCTAACAAGGCTTTTCTCCACTATGTTGGGGTCGTCTTCCAGTTTAAACAGATGCAGCTGAGTTCCAGTATGTCATATGCAGCGACAGACTACATGGTCTTTGAACAACAGTAGTAGTCCAGGACAGTTACAGCAGTTAGGTAACAAGATAGCCCTTGGCAAGATTTGACAGGTTTTCTTCTGTCTGAATACCTGCCAGGACCCACAATTAACGTGCCTTTCGAAACAATCAATAATCAAGAAGGTAACTGGGTTGAGGATGTCAGATAGGTAATCGCTCCATGTGGCACACGGGCAGGTACTCAGCTACTCCGATTAGAATGAAAGTGAACCCAGTTTAAAAAGGCCAAAGATGTTCAACTGACAGCTGGGATCCACCAAGTAAACGTGCCTTTCGCCAAATGTAATTTCTGATCATCTAACGGTCATTCCCAATATAGATAAAACCACAGATAGATAGAATATTGGGAACGACCGTAAGAATACCTAGTGCAGCATACCATCACTCTTCGACCTAAGTGTCTCATGGAATCCAATAACACTTATTAAATATGATAGCTACTACAAATGAGAGTATGTCAAGAGCAAGAATCTCGTTGAGGCAGGTCGTCAGGTTCCGGCGGTTATGGTAACTGCTTATTATGTAACTGTTAACGCTATACTTTACGTGGTTGAAAAATGTAGTGTTATTATGTTTTTGAAGACTTGAGAATGTTTGTAGCATAGTTTAATAATGTTCGTAGTCTCGACGTTTCTAGGTATTGAGAGCCTAAGTTCGAAGTTAAATATCTAAATCATGCTTTAAAATAATAACCAAGAATTTTTAAATACATGGAATCCCAACAATTTCTCTATCATCCTGATGATACTACTTCAAGTTGCGAGTAAAATCAATGTTTTATAGAAGGGATAACATCAGATGATCCCTCCCGTTGTGGGTGAAGACTGTTAATCTAAGAATATTAAACTTTTACTGACCGAAAACCATCATGTTCCCTCTGGAGCCTTAAATATAACAGAGCCACGGTAACTCTTTTGAAGAGTCCCACAATACCAGCAAGCCATCCAGGCCCTATCAGTGCAACCATAACCGTATCATAAAGATATCCTTCACATTTCTAATATCAAACATAGTATCACAGACGACAAAGTCTCTCCAATCAGCATTGTAAAGTCAATCAATCAGAACCCAGTTACCTTATCACTTGATTATTTATTCACATATGCAAATATTAAGTGAGTCATTTGAGAACTATCTCAACCTAGATGGTAAATAGTCCAGAGAGTATTATAAAGGATATTTTTACATCGTTTGAACTGAACATAATATAGATTTCTAGGCTTTAAAAATTTTACGTTCGAAAATAATAATAAAAATCTAGGAAATAATCAATTTTGAAATACTTCGATTACTGAATATAGGCCTCCCCTAGTTGAGGAGAATTTACCCATACTCGCCGCACTAGGCATGCAAGTTAATGAGCAAACCGAGCGAAATTAAAAAAACTTTTTGAGGATAACGTGTTTTTTGCTTTACAAAGTTTGTAACCATATCACTTAAACCCTTTTACGATCTCAATCTTAATAATTACGAGTCCAGCCAACGCAGAATTTAATGTTTCATTTAGTAATAAAAGCACAATATTAATAACAAAGAAAATGTCATATTCCATAACTTATGACCAGTTTTTGCTTCAGTCCACGCCTTTATTTAACTTCCTGTCTGCACTAATAAAGTTAAAAACATGTGTACATTTTGTCTTCTGTAGAAATAAAATATCAAACACAATTTGTACCGATATAAAAAAAAATAAGAGAAAATTCTCAATTCAGATGCACACATAATTTTTGGGTCTAACACAGTAAGAACGAAAATCGATCTCAGTGGCGTGCACTTGGAGAGGCCTATGTCCAGCAGTGGACTGCGATAGGCTGATAATGATGATGATGACAGTAAGAACTTTAAACCGACTTACAAAATAAGATCTAAATTCGGATTTTATATTTTCAGTGTCAACGAAATATCAATTGAATATACGTCACGAAAACTAAATATAGGTTAATATGATGATTTATTTTTTCTACCATTTTAGTGAATCAGCACAAACATTTCCATACATGTCCGGACATTCCACAGAACGTCTAATTTCCCAACATGCCTGCAACATTGGTCAACAATGAAAGTGTTATACTTAGAGCGACACTTTGACTCATATATTGTTTATTCTCTACACGAAAAATCAGAAATAGGTGACTGGGGTACTGTTATGTAAGCGCGTATGTGATTTGAATTATATTATGGTAATATAGGTAAGAGAAGCCGCGTGGTTCACTCATTCATAAGCAATGCTTGACGCGGTCAGTTGGAGGATGGGTAACCATCTTGTCAAGTTCTTTAGTGATTCGGAAGGCATGATAAACTGGTGGGTCTCGGCTATCATTACATCTTTGACAGTCGTTACGGGTAGTCAAAAGCCTGAAAGCCTGACAACCAGTCTAACCAAGGGGTAGGCTACGGGATTGTTCGAATGAGTTCACCGCGGCCCTGGTACATAAAAGGCCTACGACGGAACACGACGGTTTTTAGTCAGTAAGAGTCTGACACTCCCTCACCACCGCAAACCCACAGCGGGAGGGGGTGATTTGATGAATTTTGACATCGTTAAAAAAAGGGGGGTCTTGGGTTGCCCGGGTTTAGAAGGCCAGACCCGCAGATGCTCCATGTGGCACACTGATCGGGTAGGACTGGAAGTCGACCCTAACATAGTTGGGAAAAGACTAGGCCGATGATGACAATGCTACTTTTCATCCGGGAGAGAAGTAAGTATTTAGTACCCTCAGGACGAGGGTAAAATCGTTTTCAGAAGCTATTGAGCCAATAGATTGAACAAACAATGATAAACGCAGTAAAATTATCTCAAGAATTCGACCTCCAAACGTACTTGAGTGTCATTACAATGCCTACCCCACATATCCGGCAAGCCAGTGGCATTAAACTCTAAAAATGTTTACTATATAAAATCGTCAACAAAAAATATAATGTATCTAATTTATTCGTTTTCAATAACGCCTTTGTTATCTTAGAAACTTGAGTGACAGGCGCCATTTTGAATGGTTGTGTGTAACTAATTTGTAATGTGTGTTGTTAATGCTGATCAATTTTAGAGCATCCTACCTGTGATCCCACTAACATTATATTATAAGAGACGTAGAAGACAAGACGATTTTGTCGGTACCTATGTGTTTTCTTTCACGCAAAAGCTACTGAATGGATGTTGATGTAACTTGGTACCACGTGATAAGTATAGGCTTAAGGATAACATAAATGCGACATTCTATCCGGGTGAAGAAAGGATTTCATCAGGAAGGGTGCCAAAACTTGTATTAAATAAAGAATAAGGGATAATTATGTTTTTGTCAATGGAAGTCTTTTCTATTTTGAAATTATAATGATCCTGTTGCTGCATTGTAGAAGGAACGAAAACACTGAATTTCTTATCATATATACCTCTAATATATACAGGACCTATGCTAATAAACTTGTAAATGGTCTATCTAACAATAAAATATGTATTTATTTTTGAAATCGGACCAGAAATTCCTCAGTTTATCGCGCAGACAAACAAATCAACTCCTCAACTTGACAATATTAAGACATTTCATTATGTATTGTGATGTTTTAACCTTTAAATACCTGAGCTTATATGAAGAAAGTTGTTCAATCTGTATTTGGTACCTTCCTTGAGGTCGTTTAGTGAACTTAATTTAGACTCATACTGGTTTAAGTGCTATATTTAAACTGATTGTCCAATTCGTATGCCTATGTATTGGTCTTTCTTTGTTAAAGTTCTTATGTACTTCTTTTGGCAAGATTCGACTTAGCGTGTAAGTCTCGGCACGAGTCCACTGTTTGCATGTGTTCGCGCACAAGGCGTTGCAATTTCGCGGACATTGTAGAAGCTTTTAACAAATAAATTGTACCTGTACTAGCTTCCGCCAGCGGTTTAACTTGCGTCCTATAGGAACTACTTCACGCACCCGGATAGAAAGTAGCCTATGGTCTTGTTCGATAAATGGCCTAACAACCACTAAAAGTTTTTTTCGAATAGGGACCATAGTTTCTCATATGAGAGCGACTAAACAAATAATTAAGGAGGATATTGTACCTGTACCATTGTTTCATGCGTAGGAACAACCTACTCCAAGCACTCGGATGAAAAGCAGCCTATAGCCTTTTTCGATAAATTGGCTATCTAAATTACAATGAAAGATTTTTCTATTTCTTTTTCCAATAGCGCGTTGAAACAAATATAACCTTTAGCTTTATATTAGAGGTTTACGTAAAGTGACTTATATGTCTTATAACTTAGTTATCATCATCATCATCTTCCTGCCCTGTTCCCAAGTCATTTGGGGTCGGCGCAACATGTCTTTTTCTTCCATTCCTCTCTGTCAGACGTCATACTTACATCCACTCCCTTCTGCTTCATATATATCTTATATCTAGTTATCAATCTGATGAAATATATCCCAAACTGTTGGAATTTGTGCCCGACTCGCACAAAGCTACCTACGGCGCTTAGCCCCGGTGCGCGCCCACTTCCCGCAATCGGTGTTGACTATTTCATCAGCCTTTCTATCCGACCTTCCGAGGTATAATGCATTGGCGGACATTATTAGGGTAACTGGTTTTGATATTTTTCTTTGTGGTTCTTGTGTTCCCATTTTGTCATACAGAAAAGACATCGATTTCAACTGACTTCCCAAAAACAAGGGGAGTTTCTTAATCAGAGCGTCTTGTTAATTTGTTTGACCTTATCTACTCCATTTCTCAAAAACGCCGGGACGAACTTGAAAAATTCTTTCTCTATATGAAAGGGTATATTTGCAGTTTGGTATCACTTTCATCAGGTCAGGATTTATTGATGGGAACCCTGAGAAATCGACGAAGATGTTAAGTACGCAACGGACAAAATTTCAAATATTCGTACGTATATCAAGTAAGTCTACACAAGTCACGAAGTATTGACGATATCTTTACACCGGAATATGTTATATTGACATATCACGCTTGACAACAAAGACAAAATGCACTTTAGGAAACTACTTAACGGTTAATTGATTTGTAAATAATAAGTCATATCACGATTGTCCGTCTTGACTCAAACGGACTATATGGGAATCCGCAATCCAGTTACAACAAGGATATAAGTTCCTTCACCATCAATATCAGTATAATATACCTATCAAGTTTAACATTAATATGAAGCAGTAACAATTTAAAATGCAGTGTTACCGCTGCCCTTAAAACTAATTGCGCGAATTTCCTTATGTCACACCGACATGTAACGTGTGGCATTGATTGTGTATTGAATAGTTTCAGTGTAATTGCTTCCTTATGTTTAGCTGTTTAGATAGTGCTCTTGAATTTTGCTAATTGATCAATTATGAAAAACTAGATCAGTTATAGGTCATATAATAAAGAGGAAACATTTGTTTGTTTGTACTCAACAGGCTCCGAAGCTATTGAATGATTTAAAAATATATTTTCCTGTTGGAAAGCTACACTCCTTCCGAGTAACATAGGCTATATTTTATTACGGTACGGGCAGTAGTTCCCACGGGATGCAAGTGTAAGAAAAGGTGAAATAAATAGTGGTAATCTCTAGACACCGAATTTTAGACACAGTAATTTAATTAAATTACACAATATTTTTGCAGCAAAATCTATATAAAGTGCTTTAAGCAAACTCTATATAGGTAAATAACAGATTTTTTTGAGTATAAATACGATTTAGCCCATAAATCAGCTCAGAAAATAACACAAACGCTACACTACGGTGTAACAGTCAGCCTCTCTTATTTGTCTGAGCGCAAATGTCAGTACATATAGTGACAGTATTTATTCTCATTTGGTATATTAAAGCTTCCTACTCCACCCAGGCGATCAGCTGGTGACGTAGACTTATTAAATTATAGAAGGGACAAGATTGTTTTTTTTTTCTTTGTCGTGGCAAAAGCAAGACAACAAGTAAAGTTAAGAGACCAACTTTTAGAGCCATGTCGAAAGCAATTTTCATTTTTTACTTTCATTGAATTTTTTATAAAGAAATTGAAGATTCTGAAAGTTGGATTATATTATTTAAAAAAAAGTATGTTATGTTTGGATGTTCATAAAAACATGCATATGCTTGCGGTATAAAAGTAGCCTAAATGTTATTGCATGTATTTCTAAGTTTCAACAAAATACGTCCAGTAGTAGTATTTGGGTAAAAGAAGAACACACCTCCACTCTTTCCCATTTATAATATTAGTAGGGCAATACTTAAAAAAATTAATAAAGATTCAGTTAAAAACAAGTAAACTGAAACAAAAATAATCTGTGTCTGCCACGAGTATCGTTTAAAATCACCAACATTTACATCATGACACGACATTGTAGGTACAACGCCCAATTTTTTACCATGCGCGCAGAATACTAATTATTGTTTGGAATGTCCAAAGTTAGTAATATAGAACAGTGCGATAAGTATGACTAATGGAATTGGTTAGCATTTTCAAGGACAGAAGTTTCATAAATGCAGTTTTAAAAGAATGAGGATCGCATTTTTTAAAGGAGATTGGGCAAGAATGTATGAAGTCTGGTCCAAATGTCCACCACGAACGAGACCTATATAATTAAATAGTCCACTTAATTTAGAGTAACTTTCACTAAGAAAGTAAAAAAAAAACAATGCCAAAAAAAAGTTATAGCCAAAAATGTATTCTTAATTTTCGGTAGTTTTTGTACGTTATCATTATATTTTTTTATTTTATTCCACTTCCATTTCCGTACTTTATCTTAAACTAAGATGAGTAAAACACATTTGCATATAAACAGCCCATATTTTTGCCCGATGGATGTACGAATCACTAACCAATTGAGGCGCCAGAAGTGCTTGAATATACTCAGCGGTTCCTGGTTCCAGCGGTAACTGGTGGTGTCTTCTCTCTAATAATGTACAATTCTATTTTGTCAGAAGTTACAGAAAGTACGAAAATCGAACATCACGAAAAGTAATTGAAAAAATGAAATTGAAAAAGTCTGCAAAATGTTGTATTTGATTTTGCTATAACTTTTTTCTGGCATTATATTTTTTTTACTTTCATAACAAAAAATGTTCTACATTTAACGGGCTATCTAGCCATATAGGTCTCGTTTGTGGTGGACATTTGGACCGGAATCGCCCATTGTCCTTTAATAAATAAATAATAAAATTTAATTTTCGCATTTGTTTTTTGTATATATATTTTTTTAATACCCGTACTTATTATACAGACTTTGACACTAAAATTTTATGTTTTACATTAGAGTAATCATGGCTCAAAGGAAAAAAAAATCATTGATGTAATCAAAGTTCTTCTTTTCGTTTCTTAAAGTAGGCTAAATTAAATAAATGACAGCACCCCCAAAACGCTCTCCTTTCATCGATTGTTGAATCGGTTGTTGGATTTCAATTCAAACCTACCTGTTGATTTTTTTAGGAATTTGACATTATTTTTACGGAGCTTATGTACAAATCCTATATCTAGTAAACAAATTGACAGATAGAATGATATACATAGTTTATCGAAAACCTCAGTAAGGGTATTTCAGTGCAAAAGAATCGGAACCTGAGTACTTATGAGGTTCCAGGTGTGAAGTTTCTTCACTTAACCAGTGTTCACTATATTTTAATTGGTGCCCACCACACTAGCAATGCAGAAACACCCATAGTTAAAGTTAATAACTCATAAAAAATTAAGCCCTATCTAGACATTACGAAGGGCACAATGACCGTTTATTTATAGTTTATGCTACATTTATAAATAAATTCTTTCCGTCCATGACGTATATTGCATCAATTGCATTATTTTCAATAATAAATAAAGTTCGGTTCAGATATATTAAGAAAACTCTAGAGGGGCCCATTGGAGCTAAAGCCGGTTTTTTTTTTCAGAGTTACCGCGGCGCTGGTACATAAAGGGCTCCAGAAGGAACATGGTGGGTTTTAGTCAGTAAGAGTCTGACACTCCATCACGTTGCACCCACAGCGGAAGTTGTCATATGATGATTTCCGTACAAACTAGGTATCTCGCCCAGCAGGCCCTATGCCAATGTAATAAAGAGATAAAATTTGTCATCATCTCCCGAACCTATTCCCAACCATGATGAGGTCGGCTTCCAGTCTTACCAGATGCAACTGACTATCATTGTGTGTCAACTGGTCGTCAGACCGTCGGACGTTTTGGGTTCTGACTACACGTAACGACTGCTAAAAATGGGCGTCATGGGGTAGATGGTAAACGGAACGACACCAGGCATGCTTAAAGGTATGATAGAACGACTCATGCGGATTAAAATTAAAAGAAAATATAAAGAAAAGCTACGTCGATCGAAAATGGTCGAAAACATTATTTACAACGCGACTAAATTATCCTCATATCACAGGAAACAATTAAATAATAAGCCAAAACAATCAAACGTCATCCATCAACCCTTCTCATTCAAAAAGAACTGTCATCACCAACAGAAATGTCACTTGCTTTTTTTTTATTTAATTTTTTTTGAGACCTTGCCCGCATCACTGGTCCGCCTAGTCTAATCCTTCGTAGTAAACAGGTACTACTTGTATACACTTTCAATATCACTATACCGCGGTTGTACTCGCTATAAAAGACCGGTGTAACACCACAACAGTATTCAGTAGCTATCCTGCAGTCAACAAGAAGTGCACGATGAGATTTCTGGTAATAATTTCATTTTAATTTACCATTTTTTCTTTTATATATAAAAAAAAGTGATAATGATAACAGAACGTTTGGGAAAAGTCCACCTCAAAAGAATCAATAATAATCTTAATTTTACTAACAATAATTTCAAGATAATCGTATCATTTATTTTACCAAAATAATTTATAAAAATAAATTGGCGCTAAAGTTGTCATCTGTCAATTTTCCCGCCGAATCCATCTTTGTCAAAGGAATCTTTAAAAAATGCGTTCAGTTGTCACTATTTACATATCTCATCCATTAAACTATATAAAGCCTATCATATAAATAGAAAAAAGCTTAGAATTTAAATTTATTACTTAACCAAGCTATTTATCTTTGTAATTAACCATACATACAGTGTTTATATTCTTTATATGGTGTTTATTAAGACTTTGTATAAATTAAAAATAAAAATAAGCTATTTCAATTTGTATGACAAGGTTGTATATCGAATATTGAGTTACATATCACACCTTTAAACTTGTTTGTTGTGGTATGAAGTACAAGTAAATAAATACTTAATTGTTACTACTTGGATAGCTTTTTTGCACATTCTTTCGATTTCTTAGTCTTTGTTTGTGTAATATAGATTCTTCAATTATATAGTTTCCAGTTTAATCAATCTTCAATGGAAATATTCTTACGATCTTGTTTTCTTACGATGGCACTTTTCTCACTAAACATAATAGCTTGTCATTCAAAAACTTAAAAAAAGCCTCCTAAGTCTGGCAAATACTTTGCTGAACCCCATCAAAATCACACATACATACAGGTCAAACTGAGGACCTCCGATTGTAAAGTCGGTCAAAATAGAGTTATTTTAGTACTTTAGTTACACCCTTCACTCAACCATATTCTACATACCTTTAATAAGCCCTAATTTCAAAATACCTCCACATAGCCATTACAAACAAACAAGCTATTCAAAATAATGTCCAGCCATTACAATTATATTGCAAAACAATAATCATTCATTCACATTATCTCAATACTTGTCTATGACTAAGTGTTGTTTATCTGTGGCACGTATAAAATGTCAATCATCTGGTTTTATGGCGGGAATTAAGTTACGCGATAATAGTTAATAGTTTAATGTTTTTCATTTAAATGTGGTTTAAGATAAGCATAGTTATGATTGTAATAATTAACCAGATGCTTTGATTTTATTTACATAGTTATTTACATTACATATTAACAAATAAAAAAGGAAATATTAAAAGTACGTTTCAATGTACTGCTAAGTAATATATGCTTTGATTTGGATAATAATTGGACCGATTTTTCAAACGCCAGATAAATTCTATCTGAAGAACATATTTGACGTTTTGTATAGAAAATATGTCAATCCTCTATATTTATTCCTCAGATAAAAGTTTGTAATTTCTGAACCTAAAACAGACTATTTTGAAACCCACAAATGGTTGACACCGTGGACAGGATCTAGATCTTATTCCATTCCGTCCCATTAAAAACTTTTGAACAAGTTTTTTGACAATCCGTATTCCCATATCAAAATAAAATAGCATTATTCCCACTAATCACATATAACAACTAATCTATCATAACAATAATAAAATTAATTGCACAAAAAAAATAATCGATTAAATCAAAACGCGATTATTTCTTCAAATCGATTCATCGGTTCCACAATACAATGATTGATGTGGGAAAAATATAAACGACGTACGGACATTGCTTTGCGTGTAAACGTACAAATTCATTGTTTTTATTGAACAAAAACACGTGAACACATTAGTATTGTATTAATTAGTTTATATGAACTTGACTTTTTTCAATAGTTCTACTAGTTCCGCCCGTATTTTCTACCTATACATTGCCCAACTATGTTGGGGTCGGCTTCCAATCTAACAAGATGCAGCTGAGTACCAGTGTGCCACATGGAGCGACTGCCTATCCGACCTTCTCAACCCAGTTACCCGGGCTACACCATACTTCTTGGTATAGGTTGTCAGACTTTCTGGTTTCACGTAGCAACTGTCAAAGATGTTCAAATGACAGCCGAGGCCCACTAATTTAATGTGCCTTTCCGAAAGACAGAGGAATTCGTCATGACAAGATGGTCACTCATACACAGACCACGCCAAGCATTGCTTAACCTTATGATCGATCTACCCATGCGGCTGTTACTTAGCCGAGCTCCTTTAAAGCCAGATATAAATACTCTAATAGAAAAATATGCTCCAATTTTTTACACAACATACTAAATTAAAATACCACGCGTAATAACAGAAAAAAGTCAATCACATTCCGTTCGACGCAATGTCATTATCAAGGCCGGCAAAAAACTTCGAACCATAGACGACATGTAATTATTTTCATGTGCTACGTTCCGTTTTTGCTACGTGTCGCTAATATGGATATAATTAATTCGTGGTTTGAATACAAGGTGTTACATTGTACAAGGTCTTATGTCAATTGATATTTTGATTGATTTGTGAACTTCATCTCAATTATGTGAAAAGATGTGCTTTCTGTATGTTGAACTAGCCGTTCCTCTTTCATCTGAAGAGAAAAACAACTTTCTGCATCAGGATAAAGAGTAGCCTGTGACCTTTCATACACTTGGACTTGCCTCTCATAAAGTTAAAAATTACAGAAGAGTTAGCACAAAAATGCAAAACCAAAAATATATTTTTCATCTTAAAGGGAACGAAAAAAAAATCTTTCACTTGTCTTTTAGAGTCTTTAATTCACTCTAACAGTGGTTGCATCTTTAGGACTTGTAAAATACCTTGTTTCTGAGGAAATTTAACGAAATCTAAACCATATTTCCACGACCAAAACTGCAACGCTTAAGCAATAACAAAACGCTTTGAACACGTCCATTTAAGTACAGCACTATTACGCACGTGCCATAACTAAACGTAGTGTCAAGGTCGCTCATTGCTATGCAAAGAAGACTTTATTGTGAATGTTATGAAAAACGTGTCAATATGCATTGTCTTGCTTATATATTAGTACGGTCAGTACAGTAGACTGCACATCAGTGGTAACTGTCATGCACCTTAACTCAATAGTAATGAGTACGATTTTCCTATAAAACTGTTACCACTGACCTGCAGTTGACTGTACAGACTGCACTCAATCTGTCAAAATTCCTTCAATAGACTTGCAAATCTGTCAAAATTCTTCGACGCATTTTCAACCTTAGCACAATAGTGGAAGGTTAATGTTCGATTGGTAGAATTTGACAGATTCGGACAGGTTGAAGCTAAAGGAAAATTGCAATCATCTACTAGGGATTGCTTCACTCTCATAGCCCGATGGGACGGCAATCCGACACCACCGGAGAGAGATCAGGCACAGGACCGACATTAACGTGCTCTCCGATGCACGAGTGTATTAATCACCAACTTCCAGACTCCAGGCGCCTTATTGAGTCTTTACACTCAGCAAAGCAATTTTGGCCCGACTCGGACATTTTCGAACCCGAAAGCCAAACAGTCGCGATTGTGAACGCTAGACCAACGGGGCATAGATTCTACTAATTATAATAAAGTTGCTATTTCACGCGAATTTCCTAACATCCTAAGGAAATTACTTCTAGTACCAGGAAACCTATTGTCTAGTATTTGACATCTAAATTGGTTCCGCGATTTAACTAACCACGCCTTATAAATGGTTATAGACTCTGATAGTTATATTATTAACAAAAAATATGCATGTTTAAACCAACCGTCTATATAGGCATAAGCATTGTTTAACATGCTCGCTCGAAAAAAAATAACTTTCATTCAATACCCAAAACAAATCCATTTAACATCCTCCAAATTCAAAACCGAAAAATCCCGCCAAAAACAATGTCAAAATCAAAGCTGTCACGGCTGTCACTGTCATTGTATTCCAACATGGCGGATTGCGAAATATTTCACTAAAATATTTAAGGCGTAGCCGTGTTCCAAATGCATAGGGTTTGTTGCAATATTATAATTGTAAATTGAGGTTTTAGGCTATAATAAATTAGGGTTTGGTTTTGAACCTGTTTTGTAAGTTGTCTTGTTCAATGATAGAGGAAATACATAATTGTTTGAGATATTTTTGAAATAGCTGTTTCTTGTTCACCCGCGTCCTGAGGAACTACTTCCCATATATAGATAAAATATAGCTCATATTACTTGGAGATAGTGTTTTTCAAATCAATTACTAAAGTTTAGTTTCGGAGTCTTTAAAGAGAAAAAAAAATTGGAAGATGATGGACGCATCAGCCTATGTCCTCCCCCTAAAGTTCAAATTCCAAATATTCTTTCAAAATCAGTTCAGCTGTTGTGTTCCTATATTACAAAAACTCAAGATTTACTTAACCCAGTTACAGTTAAACAAGAAACTGTTTAAAATTCACAGCGCTTCGTAGAAACATCACTTGCATGCGTAAAATGGAACGTTCGATAACCAAATAAACTACAATTTTACACAATACCAAAGTACCGTTGCGTAGATCCTGTGAAACGATTATTCAGAATTAACATCGAGTGTTTTGTTACAAAACTTTAATTCTGCGCGAAACGGAACGTTACAGACAGGCAACAAAAAAGCCACAAAAAAGTTGCTACCTTTTTGTGATCATTGGAACTGACACTAATGTAAATATCACAAAAAAAGCCAATTTGACTAATTTTCGCGAACTTCAAACTATTAATTATTTTAGTTGCAACCGTTTGACAGGTACCTAATTGAAATACACGTTTTGATAATACAACTGTTGCCTACTGTTTTATTAATGGCTTGTTCAACATTCCAATGCAGATTTGATAAATAGTTGGTTTAGTTTTTTTTTGTTCTAGTCTCGGAAAGGATAAGGTTTAACTCTATTATAATAGTAATGATGATAATGGTGATTAATTTAATAAGCCCATGTCACAGGATCTTTTTTATTTACTTACATAAAGATTAACATACCTGCTACCATGGTTCTTTATTCATTTTTCGCACCCGCATCTCATTGGAACTTGAGCCTTTCTCGATAAATGGGCTATTTAACAATGAAAGAATTTTTCAAATCGGTCAAATAGATCCTGAGATAGCGTAATCATAATACTTTATCCTTAAACATATTTTTTATTAAATCTCCTACAATAACAAAAAATCGCTCAACACTCGCGCAACATCGTTCGTCTACAACTCCAATGCTAATAGAATTTTGTCATACCATTTTTTTGGGCAAACATTGCTCGCTAATACCAATTAAGTTTTTAATTACACATATGGTAATGAAAAGAAGTAACTTAGGTACGTAGGCATTCGTCCTAACAAAAAACGGGAAGTCAGTTTGCAACGCTGAATAAATTAGAAGCTCCTGTATAACAATTAAGTAAAACATACATTTTTGTTGAAAGATGATCGAATATCATTATCGGCCTAGACTTTCCCCAACTATAGCCACTACTTCTACTACTACTACTAGCCAGTAAGTCTGACACCAGTCTAACCAAGCCAAGGGGTATTGGGTTGCCCGGGTAACTGGGTTGAGGGGGTCAGATAGGGCAGTCGCTCCTTGTAAAACACTGGTACTCAGCTACATCCGGTTAGACTGGAAGCCGACCCCACCATAGTTGGGAAAAGGGATCGGAAGATGATGACTTTTCCCAGCTATGTTGAGGTAAGTAAATGTCAGTCTCGCGTCCGATCTCTCTCCGGTGGTGTCGGATTGCCGTCCCATCTCGCTATGAGAGTGAAGGAATAGTGAGCACCTGTGTCTGCGCAAATGCTTGTGCACTATAATATGTCCTGCGCAGTTGGTGTTAATCAACTTTGTTTGACAAAATCCTTTTTCAAATATAACCAAAAATTATAGGCAGTTATTAAAACATTCTACAGTAATTTGTACGAAAACGCAAAACGGAAGTGCATATAGAGTTATTATAACTATAATCTATTTCCTAATCCGCATACATATTCAATAGTAACGCAACAAAGCTATGTAAGTGTAGATATTTGAGGCTAATATTTCACGGGTTTTTGAGCACTAATTATTAACTATCTTGTAATCAGTTGATAGCGGAATTAACAAGTTTTTCTTTTGTTGTTAATTGCCCGATTTGATATTATCGTGAAAACAGTTATTTAATTGGTTACGATTTTATTGGATAATACATCCATTGAAATTGGTATTGATGTAAACATTGCTATCTGATAGACTAATACAAGTAATGATAAGTACAAATAGTGAAAAAAAAGAATATAAATAGGATTGGATGCAGCATTTTAATAGAAGTTTCTTATAGATAAGAGTGTGCAAGATATGTAACTAAATATAAATGAAAAAACTTGTATATCATACCACCCAAAAAGAAAGAAAATTATAAGGAACTACTAAATATTTCACGAATATAAATTGAAAGAAGCCTACATGTATTCATTCTCACATAAGCTATAACTGTCAATTTTAACCAAAATGTATCCTGTATTTCATCAAAATACACCCAGAAGAACTTTTGCATTAATAATATGAGCTAGATGTCTTTACCCTTTGTTTTTCTCCCTTCGCACCTACACACTCACACATCCAAATACACATAGACCAACCAAGATCTTAACACCACCATTCTTTCTCCACAGATCGCCTTTGTCGCCATCCTCGGCTATGCCTCCGCCAGCGTCATCAGCCCCCTAGTCTACGGGGTGAACGCCGGCGACGCCCAGGCAGCAGCCATCGACGCCACGGTAGCCGCCCAGGACCACGCCCGTGCCGTCGGCGAAAGCCAGGCTCGGGCTGCGGAAGCCGCCGTCCAATTCAACACTGAGGCAGTCCGTCAAGTCGCCGAAGCTAACAGAGATTTACATGAGAATGCCTACTGGGGTTCTTTGGCTGCTAACCAGAATGCTGTCGCTGCCGCCCAGTCTCATGCTGCTGCTGTGAGCGGTGTCGTTGCTGCTCGTGCTGGTTTGGCTGCCCCTTACGGCATTGCCGCTCCCTATGGCATTGCTGCCGCTCCATACGGCATCGCTGCTCCCTACGGCATTGCCGCACCCTACGCTGCTCACGGCCTTGGCATCCACGGCTGGTAAATCGATAATCGGCGCCAAAAACCGTTGTTTTAAAAATTACTCAAAAAAAATTTGGTAATTTTTCTGACAGCTGTTTTTGGTAATCCCTTTGTCGGTTGTATCTGGTAACACTGGTGGTGTTTACACTGTCAGTGTTGCCAGGTAATTGGCAAGGGTTTGCAACACCACCGCTCAATGAAAAAAAAACATGCTCAAACGAACTAAGGTCTCATATAGTAACTCTCTTTGTAAATACAAGTAAATCAAACATGCCATCACTGCCAAAGTGTAAATAAACACGTTTTTACAAAACAAACTTTATGTGCTTTGATTTACGACTCCTTTTTGCCCTGACTTTCCAAAACACTACATAGAAGACACTGACAAATTCAAGTTGCATACACATAAGATGACACACACTACAGGACTTAACAGAACCAAAACAAAAACAAAGTCTACATTGACAGATACCTTTTAAAGGTAAAAAAGCAAATATAGAAGTCAGTTCTAACCACAAGTATAGGACATCTCTCTAACACATTCTTTGATCATCATTACTAATTTCCATCTTCTTCCTGCCAAGTTTTATTCTGGGTCGGCCAACATGTTTTCCACTACCATTCCTTTCTGCCAGTTGTCATACTAACATTCACTCCCTTCTTATTCATGTCATATTTCAGAAAGTCCATGCATCTTTTCTTTGTTCTTTTCCATCCATACATACTTAACACATTTTTGAAACGTGTTATTTCAATCTCAAATACAAATAAATTACAAATCTGTTGAATCAAAACTAATCCTTGCTAAACACACAAATAAATAATTACACTAACAGCAAAATTAATTTATCCCTCTGTCTATCTGTCCTGCTATTCTGACAAAACAACTATACAAATTAAATGGAATTTATGTAAAAGTAAAACATTTGGAAGGACATAGTAATCTGGGTATCTGAAGTAAGTGTGTATCTCAAGAAGCAGGTAAAACTGCAACGCAAACCTAGTCTTACTGTCGCACTAATAGATATTAGAAAATAAATATATAGATACAGGCATGTACTAATTTTTCTTTCACGCAAAAACTACATAATATACTATTAAAAACTACATATCGGATTCTTATGGAACTTAGCAATTAAGTTAAACATCAGAATCACATATAGTATACTTTTTTTATCTAGATGCTGGAAATACTTTTCAGGATCTGTGTGAATCCATGACAGAAACTCGTACGTTCATTATACTTAAATACTCCCACCTATTCCTTTATTAGAACGTTATTAGACTATGCAAGTAAGTATAAAGTATAATTAATCCAAAACCAGTTTATATAATCTAAACGAATCTATTGAAACTAATTACGTTCCACACATAATCTGACAGATATAATGTATATTAATGTGGATAAATTATAACTTGTCTGTTATAAATTACTAGCAAACAGTTGGTGACTAAGTATAACAGCTGCACAGGTAGATAGAACATAGGGTTAATCGTGGATGGGTGACCATTTTGTCATGACGAGTTACTCTTAAATTGGTGGTCATAGCATTTTGAACGTCTTTTGAGGCCTTTGTTACAACCAGAAACTCAGGAGGTCAAATAGGCAGTCGCTCCATCTGGCATACTGGTACTCAGCTGCACCAGGAAGCCAATCCCAACATACGACCCAAACTTAATCGGGAAAAAAGCTAAGCAGATGTTGTTAAATTGGTGGTTATCATAGGAACATCCTTGGCAATTGAAGCCAGAAAGTATAGTAACTATATACTAGTAGCCTAAGTAACTAATTTGAGGAGGTCTGAGAGCTGTAGCTTCATGTGGCACACTGGAACTCAGCTGCATCTTGTTAAACTGTAGACCGACACCAGCCAAGTGGGGTGAAGACTGGGTAGTGGGTAGATGATATAGGACAAGCATAAGCTTGAAATAAGTCCAAGGCCTAAAGCATTCCCCAGCAGGGCCACTTAGGGCTGAAACCTGCCGGAGCTGCGGGATTGTTCTAAAGAATTATCGCGGCTCTAGTACATAAAAGGCCCAAATCATTCAATTCCTACTAATCTTTTGCCAGATATCTCAACATAGTACCGACAAAAATATAATTCCACTACACAGAAGCAATAAAACCACTTAATCCCCATAAAAACGACTTCCTGAACTTTAAATATATCGTTCAAAATACCAGAGCGACGAACAAAGGAATTCTGGATAACTTGCCAAGCCCTGACGGTGTTGACAGGGTAATATGACCTTTAGTGGAAGGTAATAAGAGTTAATAACGTCTGTAGGTGTAGGGCGAACTGGTTACTTGATATCTAGACTGCCTTGGTGAGGGCGTAGCCTTTTGTCGGTCGTGGTATAGGGGTAGGAAGGCTGGCGAGCTTGTTGGATGACAGCCTCGATGTTGCAGAGAGTTGGGCGAAAAGTATGTGTTTTTTAAGTATTTGTGCCTATGAAATGTTCCCCATTACACTTTGACTTTTATGCCAATTTTCTGGTACAATCTATTCTTATTTTAAGTATTTTACACATTTTAAATAAACAAAATTAGTATGATGACATCCAAGAAGTTGTTCCCTGTGAAATGTACTAATCGGTATGGCAAAGGAAGTGGCATAATTTTTATAGCTTTGTATTACATTATGAGCTAGTCTTCAATGAGCAAATATGTTTTCTTATCCCTCTTGATTATTTTATGAACACTGTCATATAACCTCAGCATATAGTAAGTATATAAAGCAAATTGATTGGACCAGTCTCAAGAACTGTGAATTACAACCTGACACCACACACACGCATTAAAAAAGTACATTGTTTTATAAAAGTATGTCGATTTAATATAATTTTAGGAACTATGTTATAGAAAATGTGCACTATCGGGTTCATATTTTGTGCATCTTATAAAATGTACCACCTGTATAACATATGGAATGCTAATAAAAATGTAATATGTATTCAGTACTCCCAACACCCAACAAGTTGGCAAGCTCGCTGCTGTACTTGACAGTGTGTCCTACCATATCATTTGGACGAAATAATTTATGAATGTAGATCACCTTGACGACCGTGCAGAATGAATAAACAAGACCTCATTACGCATATATAATTAGCATATTGTATATATTTGCACTTCCTCTGTAAATATACCAGCAGCTTGTATAAATTGGCCTGCAAGCTGAGTCGAGGCTTGGTAGTTGGCAAAAACTGCAGAGCACATTTTAAAATATTTTGCCTTATGTATTATAAGAAATCCAACTAGTCCTCCGTGTTTCTACAGGCACGTCAAATTTTGCACGTTGCGAGTAGTCAGAAGCCAAAAGTATGATAACCAGTCTTACAATAGGTACCGGGTTTCAATTAGAAGCTGATCCCAACATGGTTAAGAAAAGGTTTCTTATTGACAGTACCATACAGTAATATGATACTTAATTAAGAAAAAACTGTTTTTAGTTCGTTAGTGAAACTACTACTACATTCTTCCCCAGTAACAGAGGCTATAATTTATCAGGGGTACGGGCAGTGGTTCCCACGAAACGTAATTGAAACTGCGGGAAAATCACTAGTGATGAAATAAGGGTAAACCCCTACCTAAACTCAAAATAAGGGCGTGATATAGGCAATAAGCATTACAATATGATTAGTAATTTACATGTACAGTCATGTCCTAATAATTCAACGATTACATAGATAGCTGACCGACACCTTTAAATCAAAATTGAGTTGCTAAACTGCAGTTGTGATAATTCATGTTACCGTTAAAGTTATGATATCGTGGTTCTACAAAATGAAAATTGAAATTAGTATTACATTTATATTTTTGGGTTATTTAATGTGTTACATAATAATATTGAAAAAAAAAGATATTTTTTTAATTGTAAGACATATCTCATTCCTATCTTTTACGTTAAAAAAATCGGGTGTTTAGGTACTTTTTTGTTTTTACAGTGGTATACGCATACGGCTTTCTTAATCAATAATAAGGTAGTAGTAGGTAGTGTAATATATTTGTAACTAATTAACCATTATATTTTCACTCCAAAAGAAACCCTTATCAACTTCAAGCATACTACATCCATACACCATCACAAAAAATAATCAGTTATTTCCCAAACCACCCACTTTCGATTCCCACTTGCACCGCAACATGTTAACGTAGGCGAACCAGTCGTAACAATATACAAGGCTGTAACCACGCCTAGACGAGTCTCGCCTAGGCATTATAATGCCTAGGTTGCCTAGGAGTAGGGCTGCCATCTCGAATTTCGCCAAACCCGGACAAACATTAAAAAAACCCGGACATTTGGGGTAAATCGCATTTTTTTCCGAACAAGTACGATTATTTTTAAACAAAATTATACCTAATTTGTAATCCATTTACTATTAACATATACTTAAATTCAATGAGGTGCTTCCTTACATGAAAAGTGTCCGGGTTTTTCCCCGGACGGCCTCCAAAAGAGGACAAATCCGGGGGGAAACCCGGACAGATGGCAGCCCTAGGCATACCTAGGAGTATATCTATAGGTAGGTTTCCTAGGTAACTTGTGTGGGTCTGATTGAAACATATTGTCCTAGGTCTATTTTGTATGGTAAGAATGTTGGTAAGGCGTAAGAAATATGAATACAACGGGTGTATTCATATGAATACATCGCCCGCCGTTAACTCATATTAAAAGAAAAAAAAAATAACAAAAAAGTAGAACCGACTTCACAAAAACACAAAATAAATTAAGTTTTTTTTTTTAGGCTTTTTAGTGTTTTTGGAAGTCGGTTCTACTTTTTGTTGTGTCTGCCTGATACAGACGTGTTGCTGGGGAGTTTATTGCGCCACTTCTTCTTCCCAGCAATAACACATAGGCGTTTTGGGGGCTATCTTTTGTTTTTGACGTTCGAAAAGTGCTGATTTACAGCCAAGTTTGCTTAAATGATTCTGATTTTGGAATTGATTTTACCAACGACCGTATAATCAAAATCTAAACCGCCTATCAATTCCGTTTCATATCATTTAGTTTATATTAAATGTTATAGAATTTATGCGTCAATTACCTAAAGGGTTCAGATAAAGCCGACTAATTTATTCTCGTAATAAGATACATTAAATTGAGGTAAGGAATTCGCTCCAATCAGACATTATTAAGGCGTATACAGACTTTGCGAGGCATGAGTCGCGAACGGTGATCTCTCTCAATGAATCTTTTTAGTTAAAGTAGCAGTTTTATTTATGACATAACTTTAAGGGTTTACAATTTTTTTTTTGTGTTTAAGATTTAAACCACCATAAAAAACAGTGGTTAATTTAGAAACATTTCATTATTAATTTAAAAAATCAATGGTAAAAAGCATTTAAGTATATCGAAGTTTATGTAGCATTATTTTGTAACGAATTAAAAATGACATAGAAACAATCAACATATTATTTACTTACCACGTGACGTTGAAGATCTAAGTAGCACCTAACTCTGTACCTTTGTTGCACCTATTTAGTCCATGTAGAGTTCCTCCGCACCTACATATGTAGCACCTATTTCTGCATCTATGTCCGCACCTTTGTTATATCTACTTTTGCACTTTTAGCACCTTTGTTGCACCTATTTAGTCCATGAGGAGCATCTCTGCATCTATGTATGTAGCACTTATTTCTGCACTTCTACCAGCACCTAATTCGGCGACCTACTTGTAGGTACCTATATCAGCCCCTATGTTGCACCTCTGCACTTTTGTTGCACCTACATCTGCACCTGTGTAGCACCTACCTTTAGCCTCAAGATGACCTTTCAGCTGTTCTGCCTTCGCCTGTAACTTAGTCTGCATGTTTTCAGCACCCTCCTTCATTTTAGCCAGTATACCTGTTGGAAAATATATTTGTTATAATATTGTATACCTATTACAAAAGTTACGCGATAAAACTAAGAGTTCAATTTTACAATAACGAATGTACTTATTATCGAACGAACGAACGTTATTATAACGAATGTATGTATACTTATTTAAGTAAAAAAAATATTGATAAGTTTAATTTTAAGATCAATAGTTTATTGCAATATAGTCGTTTATATTATCACGAGGTGCACCACAGGGACACTGTACAAAAAACTGGTTTTACCAAAACAATTATGATTTCCATCAAAAAAATAAACCAAATTCTAATAGACATAAAATAAGTATTTACATCTATGTTTACTATATACCCACCATGTTTATCTTTTTCTTTTAATATCCTTTCCATATCCCCAGCCTTGTCTTTGACACGGCCAAAGAAATCTATCCGTTTAGTAAGCATGAGTGACAAATATTTCATGTTAAAAATGTTGTATATTACACAGTTTTATTGCGATTTTATACATATTTGGCAACATATTTCAAACCCATGTACCACCCAAATAATCTAACCCCATCTCGAGAAAAAAAAATACAAATCCCCAACTAAACCCTAAATATCAGCTTTTAATTAATTGCCCTCCCATCATTCCCTTTAAAAATCCCAATTAACATGAATACACAATAGTGTAAACTATGCAAAATTTACCTACACGAAATATCCCATACAAAAATAAACCTTAACCATTTACATAAAGTAGATATTTGTATGTAATTACCTGATATTCGTTATACCCTATACAAAACTGAACCTTAAAACCTAATACATTAAGTAGATATTTGTAAAATCACCTGATATTCGTTTGGTGGCGTCAGGGCTGGCCGACTGCGTCAAAGCTGCTACCTTCATGTACTCGCTCGTTATTAAACCGGCAGCCTATGGGAAATATTGTATAGTATAATAAAATAATTGTCAAAATAATATCGAAGCAAAACACATGGTCAACCGTTGCAAATCGTCAAGTATAAGATAGTTAGGAATGATTATTCGTAACCTCTGTAACATCATCTGAGTTTTCCCAACTATGTTGGGGTCAGCTTCTAGTCTAACGGGATGCAGCTGCGTACCAGTGTGACACATGGAGCGACTATCCGACCTCCTCATCCCAATTACCCGGGCAACCCAATACCCCTTGGTAAGTCTGTTTGTCAGACTTACTGGCTTCTGAATACTCATAACGACTGCCAAGGATGTTCAAATGACAGCCGGGACCAACTTATTTAAAGTGCCTTCCGAAACACGGAAGAACTTGTCATGACAAGATGGTTACCCATCCACGAACCGACAGAAACAACCTTAGTGTCAATTGACCATAATGTTACTTAGAAACAGGCTCCTAGTTAGTTGAAGAGACAATGTATTTACCTCCAAACTAGCAGGACTCATGGCGGAATACTCCTCACTGAGGAGTTCCACTATCAGACCCTCGATGTCGAAGAACAAGATGTGGCTCTCCGGATCTAGGAGATAAAAGATAAAGTTAACAATTATTTCTATATCAACTTATGAAGAGAGTAGAATAAAAAGTCGTTTAGACTCGGTTTCACTGGTTGCCAATAAAGTGTCAGTTAGTTATCTCCCAGATAAAGGCTACTTATAATTTCTGTCACATAAGTTCTTGATATGCTATCAGAGACTTTATATATTAGACTCCTGAAAACCTGCCGGGGATGCAGGATTGCTCGAAAGAGTTCCCACGGCCCTGCTACATGCTACATAAAAGGCCTTACAAGGTACATGATGGGTTTTAGTCAGTAAGTCTGACGCTCCCTCACGCTGCTAACCTACAGCGAGGAGGGTCAAAAATATTTCTGAAATCTCTGAAAATCTTCACTATTCGTGAAAACTACATGGCTAGGGGCCCGCGTTGTGTTGCACCCTGAGGGAACTCACCAGCAGGGTTGCTGCGGAAGCCCTGGACGGTGAGCTGGGCCCTCCTGGCGCGGGCAGGCTCGGCTAGGGGCCCGCGTTGTGTTGCACCCTGAGGGAACTCACCAGCAGGGTTGCTGCGGAAGCCCTGGACGGTGAGCTGGGCCCTCCTGGCGCGGGCAGGCTCGGCTAGGGGCCCGCGTTGTGTTGCACCCTGAGGGAACTCACCAGCAGGGTTGCTGCGGAAGCCCTGGACGGTGAGCTGGGCCCTCCTGGCGCGGGCAGGCTCGGCTAGGGGCCCGCGTTGTGTTGCACCCTGAGGGAACTCACCAGCAGGGTTGCTGCGGAAGCCCTGGACGGTGAGCTGGGCCCTCCTGGCGCGGGCAGGCTCGGCTAGGGGCCCGCGTTGTGTTGCACCCTGAGGGAACTCACCAGCAGGGTTGCTGCGGAAGCCCTGGACGGTGAGCTGGGCCCTCCTGGCGCGGGCAGGCTCGGCTAGGGGCCCGCGTTGTGTTGCACCCTGAGGGAACTCACCAGCAGGGTTGCTGCGGAAGCCCTGGACGGTGAGCTGGGCCCTCCTGGCGCGGGCAGGCTCGGCTAGGGGCCCGCGTTGTGTTGCACCCTGAGGGAACTCACCAGCAGGGTTGCTGCGGAAGCCCTGGACGGTGAGCTGGGCCCTCCTGGCGCGGGCAGGCTCGGCTAGGGGCCCGCGTTGTGTTGCACCCTGAGGGAACTCACCAGCAGGGTTGCTGCGGAAGCCCTGGACGGTGAGCTGGGCCCTCCTGGCGCGGGCAGGCTCGGCTAGGGGCCCCGCGTTGCCGGCGGGGCCGCTGTGTTGGAGGGCTGCGAGGCCCCGTTGTGTGGCTGCTCGCATGGCTGTCAGGTTGCGGTGGCGAAGACCTCTGTTATGATAAAATTATATTGTTGTAAGATATATAAATACTGCTTTCTAAGATACATTACATAGTTGATACAATAACACTCGGATAACAATGTTATCGTATTGAAAACTATCCAGTATAATGAGCAAGAACATCCTACTAATATCTTAAAACCGAAACTTTGCATGTGAGCATGTAACTTTGATACTCTTTCACTCATAAACTTCTGAATATTTTTTGATGAAACTTGACAGTTATACAGCCTACATACCAAAATATCATATGGGCTATTTTTTACCCATACAGCTAGTATTACCTGAAGAAGTGCACAGCAGGGTTGGCGAGGCCGTCACTGGAGCCCCCCGCCAGTGAGCCGCCGCCGAGGTCATCAGCTAACGCCTCATCACACGCTGATAGCACCTCCTCAGCTATCATACCTGATGAGAATAACATGGAGGATTATTGTATCATCGAATGGCTGAACTATAAAAACAATCTACCCTCAAAATTCTGTCACACATAGTCAGAGATAAAAACCAAATAACTTTAGGTAACTTTCTATAGTTTTATATTTCACCATGAAGTTATCTGACGCCTCCATGACGGCCTTTTGACCGTCCTTTTATTTTCGTCTTTCTGCCTGCCTCGAACAGACCCAGCTATTAAATGTTGCTTCATTTTTTTCTCTATTTATCATCATAGGTCCAGTTGAAAACCAGCGTCAGACACTAGCTGTCTGGCATAGTGCTGAACTGGACCTATTTGGCACAACCTTTTGTAACTTTTTTTTTTAATTTTATTTTTATATCTATGTGTGTGAATGGCTTGTGTCAATAAATATTTTTTCTTTCTTTCTTTTTTTCACTTACCATGCAGCACTCTATCCACGTGCCCCGTCTCCATCTGCCACACGAACACCGTGCCGTCACTACACCCGACCACCATGAAGTCGTCTGCTCCACTCCACTTGATGTAGCACCACGAGTCTACCAGTGTCACCTGCCACTTACCATGCAGCACTCTATCCACGTGCCCCGTCTCCATCTGCCACACGAACACCGTGCCGTCACTACACCCGACCACCATGAAGTCGTCTGCTCCACTCCACTTGATGTAGCACCACGAGTCTACCAGTGTCACCTGCCACTTACCATGCAGCACTCTATCCACGTGCCCCGTCTCCATCTGCCACACGAACACCGTGCCGTCACTACACCCGACCACCATGAAGTCGTCTGCTCCACTCCACTTGATGTAGCACCACGAGTCTACCAGTGTCACCTGCCACTTACCATGCAGCACTCTATCCACGTGCCCCGTCTCCATCTGCCACACGAACACCGTGCCGTCACTACACCCGACCACCATGAAGTCGTCTGCTCCACTCCACTTGATGTAGCACCACGAGTCTACCAGTGTCACCTGCCACTTACCATGCAGCACTCTATCCACGTGCCCCGTCTCCATCTGCCACACGAACACCGTGCCGTCACTACACCCGACCACCATGAAGTCGTCTGCTCCACTCCACTTGATGTAGCACCACGAGTCTACCAGTGTCACCTGCCACTTACCATGCAGCACTCTATCCACGTGCCCCGTCTCCATCTGCCACACGAACACCGTGCCGTCACTACACCCGACCACCATGAAGTCGTCTGCTCCACTCCACTTGATGTAGCACCACGAGTCTACCAGTGTCACCTGCCACTTACCATGCAGCACTCTATCCACGTGCCCCGTCTCCATCTGCCACACGAACACCGTGCCGTCACTACACCCGACCACCATGAAGTCGTCTGCTCCACTCCACTTGATGTAGCACCACGAGTCTACCAGTGTCACCTGCCACTTACCATGCAGCACTCTATCCACGTGCCCCGTCTCCATCTGCCACACGAACACCGTGCCGTCACTACACCCGACCACCATGAAGTCGTCTGCTCCACTCCACTTGATGTAGCACCACGAGTCTACCAGTGTCACCTGCCACTTACCATGCAGCACTCTATCCACGTGCCCCGTCTCCATCTGCCACACGAACACCGTGCCGTCACTACACCCGACCACCATGAAGTCGTCTGCTCCACTCCACTTGATGTAGCACCACGAGTCTACCAGTGTCACCTGCCACTTACCATGCAGCACTCTATCCACGTGCCCCGTCTCCATCTGCCACACGAACACCGTGCCGTCACTACACCCGACCACCATGAAGTCGTCTGCTCCACTCCACTTGATGTAGCACCACGAGTCTACCAGTGTCACCTGCCACTTACCATGCAGCACTCTATCCACGTGCCCCGTCTCCATCTGCCACACGAACACCGTGCCGTCACTACACCCGACCACCATGAAGTCGTCTGCTCCACTCCACTTGATGTAGCACCACGAGTCTACCAGTGTCACCTGCCACTTACCATGCAGCACTCTATCCACGTGCCCCGTCTCCATCTGCCACACGAACACCGTGCCGTCACTACACCCGACCACCATGAAGTCGTCTGCTGGTCTCCATTTTATGGCTACCACGGGGAAGAGGTGACGGGAGGCTAAGGTTACGCATTTGCGTTCTGTTAAACCTGGTGAGAAAAAGAGTTATGATAAATTGTGACATCAGGCGTCATCTTGCGAAAATCCATGACATTAAAACTAGGAAAAATATTTGGATGTAATTCCGCCAGCCAAAAGGCTTGAATGCAAGATGTAGTTCTACTCTCATGCATATGCAGCAAAAGAGTTAAAAAGAAACAGTTGCCGTGCAACGTAACCTATACTCATTCGCGCCCGAGTAGACGACGAGTCAACGTCTGAGGATGCCCTGGGGAGGGGTTAAATACGTGTCGAGTATAGGTTCACTCCCATGGAAACTGTCTCTGTTATGCATATGCATGATACCTTCGCTGCATATGCATAAGAATAGACTACATCCTGCATATAAGCCTCGATTTATTGTCTCGCGACTTAACACTTTTTTTAATACATATATTTCATGAAATTTAAAAAACAGTGACATTTTAAAACTAGTGGGAGAGAAAGGAACGGAAAGTTTTCATTAGACGTCAGAATATAACAGATTTGTTAGAAAGAAAGTTAGTTAAATGAAACTTACTGAGTAACGTAACGCTGTGGTCTGATGCGACTGAGCAGATACACTTCTGTATTCGGGGCTGTAACAACAAAATAATGAATATTAATTATTAAATTACATAACCAGTTGATTGGAGCCCTTTTGCCATCTATGGTGGGCTCGGCTTCTAGTTTAACCGGATACACCTGAGTACCACATGTAGCGACTGAAATCCAACTTCCTTCAATAAAATAATCTGGGTAACCCGATACGCCTTGGTAGAACCGGTTTCACACCTAGTTTCTGAATTTAACCGTTATGACTGCCAACTAAAGATGATCAAATGGCGGGACCCACCAAACGGTATTTGGTTTTCTTTCTACTACAGTATGATAAACGAAAAAGTTTGAACGTTTTTGTTGGATTTTCACCTAAACACTCAATGTATTGATCAATCTTAGATGTAATATAACTTATATGAACAACAGAATAACAAATAGACTACTCTTTATCCATGTAGTATCTGCTGGAAATAGCTAGAAACGAACAAATATACTCACACTACAATTATGAGGCGGCACAATCAACTGTGTGATCTCCCCCGCGTGCACGCAGAATCTATGTAACAGCGCTCCGCTGAATAGATCCCACAGACACACTGCGAAGTCTATGCCGCCTGATACCAGGTGAGATTTGTCGTATCTGTAGGAAGAATTTTGAATTCCATAATCTATAAATATAAAAATCAATGCCATTCTTCACCTATCCAAATCAAATGATTAGGCTTTGTTCGGACTATTTAGTAGATGGTTTATGTGAAGTTTGCACAAAATCGGTCGAGCGGTTATTCATTTATACACAAAATTAAATAACCGGAAATATATTGAAGAAGCCGTACATTTAAACGGTTTTATGCAAAAGACACAGAAAAAGTACGAAAAAGTAATGACAGAACTACCAATTCTGTTTAGTTTTTTTGTATGTGACGATTTGATTCCTGAATAAAACCAAGAAAAAGATTTAAAAAAAAAATATTCGCTATATTGTGTATAGAAAAACTCATACACAATTATGTTTATTTAGTCCAACAGATTTAATTTGTATACAAAATAGTCTAGCAGCAATATGACTATCTATGTATAGTGTAAACTACACTAGCCAACTTCAAACAAACAAAAATTCTTGACAAGATTTGGATGAAGAAATGTATAATGACTCTTTATACATTTCTTCTGGTTAACTTCCGAAATGGCTAAGTTCTTGGAGTCTACTTTCAGCCGTATTACTATGATAATATAGAGATCCAAATTAACTCACCTTTGATGCACATGATGTGGGTACAGCAAGCAGTTGACACGTCCAATGTGACCGAGCAACAACTGGTGGGGAGGCCAGTCTAAAACAATATACATTTTTCATATCAATATTATTATCATGTAGAACGTCGTTTATAGGTAAAATATGTGGCCTGTTTACCTTAGAAAAGAGGTCAGTTTCCGAACAATACAAATGTGCAATTTAATAGTATAGAACCAGTAGGAATAAACACTTTTATAGGAGCACGTAAAAACCAAAAAATAAGGCTTCATTATTAAACCTTGAAACATAATTGTGGTCGAATTTCAGCACAAGATTTAACTAACGATTCCAAACACAGCTATATGACGATTAAGAGTCATTGTTGTCCAAGATATACCAAGAAAGTACCTACATACAAACTTAGAAAAGCTGCATTGAGACTCACACTTGAGAGGTTGGTTCTTTACCCACTAGGCTACCACGGATTCTGTGACTTTTTTTTACTTCTAAGCAATATAATCAATAAAATCACTCACCATCAAGCTGTTGATGATTTCCATGCAATAGTTGCAACTGCACCGTATGTGTCGCGTTCACTATGACTATAGAGCCGTCTTCTCTGCCCACCACCAGACGATTAGCAGCCAGAAGGTATATGGACGCTGTTAGTTTTATTTCTGTAAAATAAAATAAACAAAATACATTTATATTTCACCATCCTCCGAGCCTTTTTTCCCAACTATGTTGGGGTCGGCTTCCAGTCTAACCGGATGTAGCTGAGTACCAGTGCAATCTGGCAATATTAAGGGCAGACGGTCAAAACAGTCCTCTGGTTGTAAGCAGAGCTATTGAGACACAGGGGACTGACTCTATACATCTGCCTAGGCCCTAGACTTTTCTCAACTATGTTGGGGTCGGCTTCCAGTGCAACCGGATGCAGCTGAGTACCAGTGCTTTACAAGAAGCGACTGCCTATCTGACCTCCTCAACCCAGTTACCCGGGCAACCCAATACCCCTTGGTTAGGCTGCCTGTCCACCGGAGCGGAGCTATACTGCGGAGTGGAGAAACTGAGAAATATTAACCAATAGGATTGCACAAAATCTCCGCTCCTCAATCCTATTGGTTAATATTTTATTGTACACTTTACATGTAATACCCATATGTGTGTTCTTTATGTACACTCTATGAAACCCCCTATGTACTCCACTATGTATTTCCTTATGTACACTCTATGTACTCCCCTATATAATTCCTTACGTACACTCTATGTACTCCCCTATGTATTTCCTTATGTACACTATGAACTCATCCTCCGAGCCTTTTCCCAAACTATGTTGGGGTCAGCTTCCAGTCTAACCGGATGTAGCTGAGTACCAGTGCTTTACAAGGAGCGACTGCCCTATCTGACCTCCTCAACCCAGTTACCCGGGCAACCCAGTACCCCTTGGTTAGACTGGTGTCAAGACTTACTGGCTTCTGACTACCCGTAACGACTGCCAAGGATGTTCAATGACAGCCGGAACCTACAGTTTAACGTGCCATCCGAAACACAGTCATTGGTGTCCAAGATATACTTAGAAAGTACATACAAACTTAGAAAAGTTGCATTGGTACTTGACTGACCTGGAATCGAACCCGCGCCCTCATACTCGAGAGGTTGGTTCTTTGCCCACTAGGTCACCACGACTTTTTTTACCTTAACCCACATACATATCTATACTAAACAAAATATACAAACCTTGTTCTTCAGGATGATTCAACTGGTCCAATATACCAACAGGACTGGGATTCATATCTTCCCACGCTATATCCAGACTCGTCATCACGATAGGAGCATGTGCTGAAAAGAACAAAACATTATTAAAATCATTCAGTTTTTAAATAGAATAGTGCTTAATCTATACTAATATTATAAAGAGGAAAACTTTGTTTGTTTGTTTGTTTGGTTGTAATGGATAAACTCAAAAACTACTGAACCGATTTTGAATATTCTTTAACCAGTAGAAAGCTATATTATCTGCGAGTAACATAGGCTTTATTTTATCCCGGTGCGGGCAGTAGCTCCCACGGAACGCGGGTGAAACCGCGGGAAAACGGCTAGTTAAAATATAAATAAGAATCCCTAATATTATAAATGTGAAAGTAACTGTGTCTGTCTGTCTGTTATGTTTTCACGTCTAAACCACTGAACTGATTTGAATAAAGGTACAGAGATAGAGTTGAACTTGAGAAAGAACATAGGATAGTTTTTATCCCGGACTTTTGAAGAATTGTCTTGAAAGCGCGATATAACCGAACCGACGCGGGCGAAGGCGCAGGCGGAAGATAGTAAAAAATAAAAGTACAATAAAACTTAAAAAACAAAATAAGAATAATTCAGTTGAAAATTGTCCAGGGGCCTGATGATATCCCGAGCCTTTTCCCAACTAAGGTGGGGTCGGCTTCTTCATAAATCTGGCAATACTTAGCGCAGACAGTCAAAACAGTCCTCTGGTTGTAAGCAGAGAGATTGAGACACAGGGGACTGACTCTATACATCTGCCTAGACTTTTCCCAACTACGTTGGGGTCAGCTTCCAGTCTAAATGGATGCAGCTGAGTACTTGTGTTGTACCTCCTCAACCCAGTTACCCGGGCTACCCAATACCGCTTGCTAAGACTGTTTGTCAGACTTTTTTGCTTCTGTCGAGCCGTAACGACTGCAAAAGTTGTTCAAATGACTGCATATCTGACAACCTACCCGACTGCTTATCCGACTACCTTTTTCACAGTCCATTTAACTACCTTTCTGACTGCCCAAGTGACCGCTTATTGGACTAACTACGAGCTATATACTCACAAGGAGTATGATGAGGAGTGGGCATGGCGGCATCATCTACACTCCAGGCGGAGACCACGCCGGCGGAGTCGCCGCGGAGCAGCAGCCGACGCTGCTTGCCGCCCACTGATGTTATCACTATATACTAGCCTAGAGCTATATACTCACAAGGAGTATGATGAGGAGTGGGCATGGCGGCATCATCTACACTCCAGGCGGAGACCACGCCGGCGGAGTCGCCGCGGAGCAGCAGCCGACGCTGCTTGCCGCCCACTGATGTTATCACGAAACGCATGGCGGGGGGACAGGATAGCAGCTGTGGATAAAAATAGATACTTTCTAAAAGAGGTGTGAAAGTAACTTTGTCAGATTGAAAGACTCTAAAATGTGCAACTTCGAGAATCAGTCTTAACATTCTGTCAATAACGTGAGAATGACTGGACCAGCCCAATTAAGTTTTCAAGTTATTATAACTTCATAAGTATATCTTTGACACGAAAGACTCAGTAAAAGTGAAAGAAAACATCTCGAGGAAAAACCTGGACTATAATGTCTGAAATCACTCCATCTTGAAACACATCATCTTCTCTGTATGAGAAGAGGCCTGTGCCCTGCAGTGGAACAATAAATGATGATGATGATGTAGTGATGATGACGAAATGATGGTGATAGTGATGATGATGATGATGAAGGGATGGTGATTGTGATGTTGAAGGCCCTTGATGGGATGGGCATGATAATAATGAAGGGACGATGAAACTGTAGTATTATTTTAAATTAACTTTTACTATACCTTATTATCCGGATGAGCAAGAATGCCAAACAGTACTGGACTATCATGATCCACGGTTGGGCCGTGAAATCCTTTGTGATCGGGGACCGAGCTATAATATATCATTTAAATTATTTAGTTAAAAGATTATTGAGCACCACTAAATAATTTGGAGTAAAGGGGGAAAAATATTTGAAATAAGGGGATTCAATGATATTAGATACCATGAGAATAATTTACGATTTTTATTTGGTTGTATTATCTTCCTTTATACAACTACATTTAAATTGTTTTGTAACTAATATTCTAAACGCGAAAATAACTCTCGTCTGTCCGGCTTTCAGAAAAATACTAAACCGATTTTAAAGATACACATCCAATCCAATCAATCCAGAAAAAGGACAGATGCTACTTTTTGCCCGTTTGGGGAAAGTGTTTCTCGCGATGCGATGGAATAGCTAGTTTTAACAATCCCGCAACATATTAAATCATCTCACTATGTTTTTACAATTGTCACATGGTACCTCACATCACAAAAGGATTTGAAAAGGGGGTTCATTCTTCACAAAACAGGTAAGAATCACCATTAAATAAGATATAAAACAAAAATCAATGTATCAATCAAAAAATAAACGACAATACTTTCATTAACAAAGAATACTTTGGTTTATATACAAACGCCAATAATTTCAGAATTTTCTAAGCTAAAGCTTAGATACATAATTTACTATGTATTTTACTCACAAATAATAATATTCAATCGTTTTTACATATTTTTCATTAAAAGCCGGTGGCGGGTACTACGCACCTATTTTTTTTTTTTGAAAATACATTCAAATAATAATAAAAAACTAAACCAAAAACGATGGATATATATGATAGTGCAAAGGCAAATTAATATAATACGCTCTAATTATGTATAACATAATTTTTTTCAGATCTATCTAAAATAACTAAAAATATTTAAAAGACTCGCTAAGGTATTGTCGTTCTGAAGGCTATAAATATTAGAAGCTATAGATTTCTTGGATATACTGTTAAGAACAAGACATCTCCTATACTTATATAGTAATATTATGAGGGTTATTATTTGTTTGTTTTTACCATAAGGCACCGAGACTAATAAACAGATTTTAAAAACATCGCTATTGGGAAGCTCAATTACCTCCGGGTGACATATGCTATAGTTTATCTGAGTACGTGTAGTAATTTTCACGGGACTCGGGTGAAATAGAGTGCTTTTATCCGAATGCAAGAATAAATCCTTTGGGACGCTGGTGGAACCAAGGAATATATTTAGGAAGGTGGAATATATTTAATAATTACTGCTATTAAAATTAGATATAGCCTTCAGTAACATTTCCATACTCTATCAAACCTAAAAAACTAAACAAAACCAAAATAAAGCGGACATAAGTGCTAGCAAAATAACTCTATCTACATACAAAATACATATAAACAGACAAATGTGCTGACCTACTGATAGCCCGTCCTCGTAGTTTGCTATAAAAGAAATATTTATATCTTGGTATATTATCGCATGGTATAGCTTTAAGTGTAGCTTAGGGTTAAAGCTTTAAAAAGTTATACTTTTCAGTTTTAAGTGGACGGAAGATTTTTTTTAGGTTGTTTGTAGACTTTGTATTTTTATATTTACTAAGCATATTTATGTTTAACATTGAAAAAAGCATCCCTCACGGCATATAATAAAATAAACAAACGAGGTGGCCAAAAATGTTATGTATTTAAGAACCAATGTAGGTACTAGGTATTTTTCTCTGTTTTTCACTCTTTTCCGATCGTATTCTAACTGATCACATAACTGGGAAAGTAATCCTGTATGTCCGGCTTTCACGCCATATGTATTTATATAGACTACTTTATTAAATTGCACGTTTTTTAAGGGATGCAAATACAAAACAATGTTTTTTTATATGTAAAAAGATTAACACGGGATCTTGAAAATTATTTTTTCAAAAATACAAACTTTATAAACAACCCATTTAAAATCCAAATAAACATCTATAACATAGGCTTGTAGTGCTCCAATGAGAATCTAATGATGATACTTGAACGAATGACATGCCAATTCAAACTAAATTGTTCAAATAATTGTCTTTTAATGTCTTACTCTTAAAATTTTGCCTATCAATACTAAATTGTTAAAGTTGACGATGTATTCGCGTAAATTCTCCTTGAAATTAAGTTTTATTAACTTAAATTAAGTTAGTAAACTATCAACATGGTACGAGAACTTTCATATTTTGTAAAAATTTACATTTCGAAATAGCAAATAGTAGCATAAACTAGCTTCAATGTTAATAACATTTAGAACTGCCAAAAAATCGAAATAAGTATCTATCTTCACAAATTATAACTGATAGTATATGTAGTTATAACTGACGACAAAACTATTCTTAAGGCTACTAAATAAAAATCTCAACTATTTAGTTCTCCTAAATCCTGACTTTTAGGTACGACATCTTCAAATTAATTTCGGTTATAGAACCTAAAAAAAATCTTACTCTTTGCCTGGCTGTACAAATAACCTAGCTTAAAAAACCTACAAAATACAACACTATTCAACTTTTAAAGCTGAAATGACGCAACCTAATAACGCATTTAAATACGGTAATTGGATACATCAATTCAGTTTACAGTATGTCCTATGTGAGCGATCTGGATGCGAACGCGAAGCGACACGATGTGAAGAGAAAACAACATACAATCGGTTTCTTTTGTAATGACTTCTGTCTGATTGCCTATTATCACGTAGCATTAATCTTAGAATTGTTTATTTAATGAATACTGTCATGGGTACTTGGTCGTGTTACAAAGACGCGAAATAATAAACATTTTGACCGGCAAAATTAATGAAGATGTAATATTTAAATCATGTGATGTAGCTTACAACTCTATTTCAATATAGCTATAATTACGTATCGAACGCGTCAGATTACAAAACTCGGAATCGCTTCGCGTTCACCTTCATTCACCTACATAGGACGCACCTTTGAACGGACAAAACTACCAACATAATAACAAAACTTACTTGGCAGGCAACCTATACAAATATCCTTTGCCTTCAGTAGAACAGACTAGCACTCTGTCGGGCGCGAGGAAGTCGCCCGACATCCAGCGCTCGCCAGACGGCGCTTGTATCGAGCACAGGACTGAGAAATCACCTGGAAAGAAAAATGGGAAGTTCTATATGTGGGAATGTTAAATAGTGGCAAGTGGATATGGAATGACTGTCTGTTTGACTGTTGTTGAACTGGATAATAAAATATCCAAAGTAAAAAAAAGATGAGATCAGTTCTCTGGTGGATAGCACAGCAGGTGAAACCCAGGGACTGATTCTATGCATTACAGTAATCACACTAATATCATAATGGTAAAAGTTTGTTGTAGTAAGTTGTATGTAAACGCGATTTTCTATGGATCTTGTTAGCTACTCTTTCTCGCGCAAATGGCTATAAAGATTTTAAATGAAACTTGGAAGTAATATAGCTTTTACATTCTTATCAAATTAGAACTACTTTTTATCAGGGTGTGGAAAGTGTTTACCTCACCAGAAAGCTGGTGAAATCCCTGTTGGTAACCGGTAGTAATACACGTACAATAAACTCACCAGCATCATATATCTGACAATACTTAGCGCAGACAATGAGAACAGTCCTCTGGTTGTAAGCACAGCAGTTGAGTGACAAAGCGTTGAGACAACGAATCTGTTTCGATTCGTTCTCGTAAATCGGTTCTGATTGCTTGTTTTCGTGGCCTAGGAGAGACCATACCTGGAATAAATAGATTTTTATTTAATACTAGCTTTTACCGGCAGCTTCGCTTCCGCTGAACTGACTACTCTACCCTATCCTACCCTACTCTACCCAACTCGCCCCCACTATACCCAATTTTTTTTTTCTTTATAAGAACCTTCTCCTAACAATAACAAATACATCAGAAAAAGAATTGGCCAAATTGGTCCAGGCGTTCTTGAGTTATGCGCTTACCAACACATTTAGCGATTCATTTTTATATTATATGTAGATTGTGAAGAAAGGTTTGGTGGCATAGTGGTTAAAGCACCAGCCTCTTCAATACGTGTGTGTGCGTGCGTGTTTGATTCCAGACAAGTTCCAGTGTAACTTTTACCTACACTAATATGATAAAGAAGATTTTTTAAAATTATTATTTGTACCCTAAAGGCTCGGAATCTCCTGAACCGATTTGAAAAATTCATTCACTGTTGGATAGCTAGGCTATTCCCGAGTAAGATAGGCTATATTTTACTCAGAACGGGCAGTAGTAGTTCCCAAAGGACGCGGGTAAAACCGCGGGAAGACGGTAAGTTATTTTACATAACATAACAGTCTTGTATATTGTGGTACATATAAGATATGTTTCTTTCTTTTATACTATTTATAAATACATACAATAACAAAGGATATTTTAATCACTATGAATATTTATTAGCTATTGTACTTCAGTAGAGATTTATGTTCAACAACTATTTTATGAGAGTTGTAAAATAGACGCTCAGTTAATGTAAATGAAACAGACTTGTTTGACTGTTTACTTGAATGCGATTATTCCAAGAACTACTAGTCCGATTTGAGAAATTCTTACAATATTAAATAGCCTATTTAGCAAGGAAGGCTTAAGTGTACTTTTTATCCAGGAGCGGGAAGAAGTATCCTCGAAACACGGGTGAAAACGCGGAGAACAGCTAGTTTAATATACTTAATAAGTTCTACTTACTTTAACAGTCCCAGTAATTGATATGGCTAAGACAACATCATCTTTTCTTGAAGATGGACGAAGCACCTGAAGTATAAAAAAAAATGATTTTTACTTTTGTTTAATTAAAGTTTTACTAATTTTAAAAAATCTAGTTCTCAGATACAAGCATTTGTTTTGTGGACTTATATTTTTTGTGTACTATCTACCCAGGCATCTAATGTGCGCTTCATCAAAAAATAAATGATGTATTTCTCAATTCCTTTCTCTTAATATTTTTTACAAGAACTATACTTACATGCAAAGCGGATATCCAATCAGGGTTCATCTTAGAGCTCAGAGAGAACAGTATCTCTAGAGAGAACGGGTCCATGATCAGAATCTCTGCGTAATACCCGTTACAGAACAGACGCAAATCTTCACTGTTGCACATGTGGTATGCCTGAAATTATACAGATAATTTATAATTTTTCAGAGAAATAGGTACATGGTAAAACCTTGTTGCTCACTAACACGCATAACCAGCGCGGTGAGTAATGCAAAATACTCTAGCGCGCGGGGATGCAGTTTACTGTTGTGATGACGAAGTAGTAAAATAATAATAAATCATCACCTACCTAGCCTTTTCCCAATTATGTTGGGCTTAGTCTAACTGGATGTAGCTGAGTACCAGTTTGCAGCATGGAGCAACTGCCTATCTAGAGTAAGTAGATCCTAAATTTTACTAATAATATAATAGGGACAGTTTGTGTGCATGAGTGAGCATGTTTCTTTTTCTGGTGCAAACAGCATTTGATGAAAGTTGACTATATGGTTGGGGAACTGCTAGTGTAAGCTAGTCCTTTTTATAAAATTAATAACTAACCTGAATATTAGTGTGTATCTGTGAGAGTTTAACACTCTCCCTGCATTTGCCATCAACTAGATCCCACGTGCACATCTCACCGGCCTCCGATGATGACACTATAAAGTTATTGTCCTGAAAAACATTAATTAAAAGCAATGTAATAAAGTACATTTAAAAAAATTACATTATGTATATCCATCCATAGATTGTCTATAAGGTGAATACTTTAAATGGTAGGGGGAAGTCCATAATAAAATGGTTTTTTATTTATTTTTCATTTTGATGATACATACATAGGTAAATAAATTAAGTAACTATATTGTTACCGTGTGATTAAGGTTAGGCATTTCTACAGTTAACTTAGGTAAATCATTAAAAAACATTTTATTTTGGATTTTCCCGCTCCTAGTCGAATGATTCATCTAAAAATATTGTTTTTTCCTACAAAAAAGAGCAGAATTATTTGTTTTTATTTTCTTCAATATTAACTTAATACAAATTTTGATTAGATCTATTTCTAAAATATTTTTTCTTGCTATCTTCAGACATAAAAAGGATCAAGGAAATCTATGCTTAAGATAACAGAAATAATCCAAAAGTTATCTTAACCCATATAATTCTAACAGGGTATTATTTCAAACTAAACAAATAAATATTTGCACAGTATAAAATTATCTAATTCTCTCCAAAAACTAAAGTATGTTTGTTTGAGTGTGAGTGTGATGAAACTTGAAAGTAAACGATGCAAATATGTATATGCGAGCTATATAAATAGCTTAAAATTACATTTAGGCTACATTAGATTCTAGCACATCACATAAGTTTAATTCCCTAAGACTGCGGACAAAATCTAGTGACATAATAAACCATTTACTACAGATTACTCAATCCTAAATATCCGTCATTTGAGATTAGATAGGCACAATTAGTAAATAGCACTCTCAAAATTTAATCTCCAATTCCTGATACAATATAGAAAACCACCATCTATCAAATCTCACCTGTATAATAGAAGCCCTAGACAAACAAGTCACAGGCGCCGTATGACCAACTAACAAGCATCTAGGCGTCATCTTCAAGTTATCCGGGTCAACTTGCCAAATACAGATCTGACCGTCATAGCACCCGGTGACTAGAGTCTTCTGGTCCCGGGATAGGTAGACTGAGGAGACGCAGTGAGTGGGGGCGTGCTTTCCCCATAGTACTACGGGCACTATGAGGTTTGTGCCCGGCATGGCTGTGGGATGAGAAAAATTACCCATGTTATTATGAAAAAATTAATCATTTAAACTAAAAAACATGCTGTCATGTATTGTCATCAGAACTCAGAGCGTGTGCAAAATTTCATCCTAATATCTTCTTCCGGGAAGTGGGTAAAATTAAGATTTTCTTATATATAATAATACATAGTTACAACTGGAGCTAATATAAGCGAGTTAAAAAGTTAAACAGACTGTTGACTATTTGCATGAACATTTTCTCAAACATTGGTCAAATGTTAGTTTAACATTTATTGAGTAGCACCTTTTTTTGGTAATGATGTAGTACTTTGTACATTTAGAAAGAAAAGCTCTGCTATCCTGGTTACTATGTTTTGTAATTATGTCAATTACATAAGGTAGATATATGATGTGTATCTAGTTCTAAGTTAAGTTGCTGCACTCTAACAGGGTAATGTATTTGTCCCGACAAACATTTTGCAATAAATCAATCAATAAATAAATAAAATTTTGTGTTCAATCATTTCATTATTTTGAATGCAAGTAAGAAAACAATACATCGTTTGAAAAGGAAGTAAGTTGGAAAATCATTATGATGTAATATTTTTATGTACTTCCTATTCTTATTTATTAGTCCATATTGTATTGCTTTATTTGGATATAAAAGTGAATTCAAATTGTTTCTTTTGGAATCCAGGTCAAATAATGAAAATAGTAATTAACTATAAATCTTCATTTTAAACTAATTAAGATATACAACTATGCTTAAAGACTAGGGGGGAGTATGCTCAAGACATTTTAGAATCAATTATATTGAAAATAAATTCATAGTAGTCACTGACAACTATATCAATTTCAGTTAACGACTTTTGGTGAATCTCGACCAGTTTTGTTGCATATTAGATACTAATTAGAATATTAAACTACTGGTAGAAAGGAAAAAACAAATAATATTAATTGCATTCTATTTCACAGCCTTAACAGTGTCTCATTGGACAAAATCATGTGACAACACATGTATTATAGAAGTGCGTTAGGTAATACCTGAAACAGTACACAAATGTACCGTGAAGATGTTTTGTTAGCATAATAATATGATAAGACAGGATTCTCTGGTATCGTCTGCAAGATACCAAGGACAAATCAATTTATTACCTGCTTAGTACTATTAGGGACCGATAAAAAGGTTTCAACAGCTCCCGCACCGCTAAACGTCCATGGGGGCTACCAAAACTTGCACTGAAATGCACTTATAATTTTTAATTATAATAAAAACAGTAATACTGCGACAAAAATCAATCGACTTTGCTGTCAGTTTTTTGACAGCTGATGTGATTTCTATGACGTTGACAGTTAAAACCATTATGTTGGCACCGCGGTTTATACGTTCCACGAAATAAAAAACTGGCTTGAGTACAAAACCGGGCAACCCTGTTTGAGAATTATTTTTGTTATTGCCAAGTTATATAATTTTGATTAAGTGATTTAAGTGCGATTAACGCAAACGACTAACGATTTTAATGCAAAGCTTCTTTAATACTCAGAATGCAATAGTTCGGATATAGCAAGTTTCTAAACAAAATAGGTAAAAAGAACCAAAAAGAGGTTGATTTGTAGAATACATCGTATTTTAAAAGTCGAACTTATAAAATGACAGTTTTCATGTGTGAAAGCAATGGTGATATTTTATTTACATTTTAAATTGAACAAAATATATAAAAATAATGGCGGAAAAAGCAAAACCAAAGGATCGATCAAAAGCGAATATGAAAGAAGAGAAAAAAGATAGTCCTGCTGATTTATCTAGTAAAATTGACGTCATTGATGAGATGAAACTTAAAATGTTTAGTTCTCTTGAAAAAGCTGAACCCGAAGATAGTCTGTATCCACCAGAGCTGAATTCCCATCTACTTGAACAACTTACAGTAAGAGAAAATAAATGTTACTATATTGCAATAAATAACTCTTTCATGCAATACACAGATTCATCGAGAGATACACGAAAGCATTATATATTATTTTTTTAAGTAAATGAACTTAAGAGCAATGCTAGAGTATCTAGCCCCCACAAACTACACGTAACTTAGTAGTTTAGTAAAAGTTTAAATGTTTTTTTGATAACGTCTTCGAGAACTTTACAAAGTCTTTAAATTAGGATACCAACCCACAAAACACAATTTAATGGCACGGGGTTTCCCCTCTTACATTTATTTTGAGAAATAAGGTAAAAATTACTAATCATTCCAGGTAATGACAGCCGACAACAACGAACTTCGAAAATGCGTGTTTTTAAAAGACGAGAACATAAAAGAGCTGAACAAAACTATAGCCGACCTCAACCAGAGAATACGAGACATAATCTCAGGCACAGGTCCAGCAATATCTTCAAAATCTGCCGGCATCATCAGCGCGAAGATCACTGATCTCTGCAAACAAAATCGACATCTAGTCTCCGAAATAGAAAGCTACAAAACCAAAAACGCAGCCTTAGAAAGAAAAGTAATGCAACTAGACATTATAAATAAAGAGCACGAAAAGCTTGATATATGCGTTTGCAAAGATGACCATATAGACCCAAACCCGGATGAACTTAAAGAATTAAACAACAAATTAAATTCCGTCAATAAAAAGCTATATGAAAGCAAGAATAGGAATTTGGAACTGAAGAACGATATTCTAATGGCAACGAGAATACTTCAGCAGGAGTTAGGAGATAAATTCACGAGTATTAAGGAGTTGCAGAATGATGTGGCTGGTTGGAAAGGAAGGGCACAACAGATAGTACTGCTTCAAGCTAAAATTAGCGAGCTAGAGGACAAGTTGAATATAAAATCTAAGTCAGACGTGCATTCGGAGAATAAGAAGAAGGATCAAGCTCAGGTTGAACATTTATGATGTCAATAATTACTATATCACTTTCAGGACCCGGCAAAGTATCTGCTGAATGTAGATGATTTTGCAAATAAGTTAATTCTTGGTCTTTCTGACTTTTCGCTGGTGTCTTTACTGAGGTCTTTGAATTTCCACGACCAAAAAGCCTAATATTGCCAACAAGTCTTTGTAAAAAACAAATTCTGCTACTAGAAACGTATGACACTCTAAAATTGCACCGTTTTTCCTCACAGCTTATTCGAGATCTTGAACAAAAACGAAAGAAGGAGGTCGATCAAGCCATGAAAGAGATGGAAACCCTTAGAGAAGAGAATCAAGAACTAAAACGTAGGCTGGAAGGTGCTAGATGCAGGATTAGGAATCTGGAATGCGATGCCACGACTATTAGACAGAAGATGCAGACTTTCGTTGAGAAGAGCAGTCATGATGACATGCTGATCAATGAGCAGAGAGTAAGTTGATTGCTCTTGTAAATATTTCATTCCATGTTCTAGGTACTGATAAATCTGATTAATACAATATGCGAAAGTTAGGTGTCATCGACTATCAATCCAATTCAAAATTTACGTACAGGGATCCATTGAATATTATGTAGGTCCACACTTTACATAGATGTTCTCTTTACATAGATGACCCTCACTTTCTATTTAAATGGCCGAATAATCGAAGGCGCTACATACAGACGAGGCTGGGAATATAAAATTATGTTTTCTTTTCTTTCAGAATCAAATCAAAAGTTCAGAGCTATATTATCAAGAAATCCTAAAAGAAAACACAGCAAAAATGAACAAGATGAACACAGAAATCGTTGAATATCAAAAACTGATAAAGAATACCGATGCCAAAATAGATGCTTTACGAAAACAAGCCACAGAGAAGGCTACAAAAATTGAAGAATTGAGAGCACAACTTCTAAGATACGAGGAATGTTCTCTACAGAGCATATTCTTTACTCCTATGAAAACTGCAACGGACAACGAAATAAAAAAGCTATCAGAGTTAGTTGTCACACTAAACACGAGGCTTGACGAAGAAAGGCACAAATGGGAGGAGTTAGAACTTACACACAGGAAAACTAAAGAAAAGAAGAAACGTTTAGAACGAAAAGTTGCCAGCATGGAGGAAGAAATCAGGTGTCTTAGAGACTCTAGAAGAGGTTCGAGAATTTCAAAATCATCCATGATAAAGGAGCATTTTGACTTCAATAATGGGTCTTCAACGTTAGTAAAGAAGATGTCTTCAGTGACCGGGATGCCTGATAAACCTAGTGACAGTCCTACAGGTACCGATTCCCAAACAGGAGAAGAAACCCTTGACAGAGAAGACTTAAAGTTCAAACTAGAGTTAACAGAAGAAAAACTGAAAATTCTAGAGGATAAACTAAAAATGATTGAAGAAGAAAAACAATATGATTACAATCATTTGACGGAAATGATACAGACGTCGAAACAGTTATTCAATGAAGCACTTATGGTGTTACAAAGAGAGAAGTGCTTGTGTTCCTAATTATTTTTATGTTGTATATTATTTTTTATTTTCGTTAATTACATTAGTTTTGGATGAAATATGTATTTAATTTGTGCACTAAACCTGAAATTAGGTCTATGTACTATTGTAGAGTATCCAAAATCCAAATTAGGCATCCCACTAGATTTAAGTTGTCTCATACATGTAAAATATAAACTTTGGACCCAACTTCTACGTCTGATAGCATAGAATTTAATTAAACGCGATTTAAATGCAACGATAGTGTAAAATAACCACGTGAATCCGTAATGATTAAGATTCAACATTTTAAATTCGTCACTTTTCTGATGCTAGCAACATTTTACTAGTTTTTTTCTGATAGAAATTCGTCGTGATGTTGGCTACCCATAACCGCCGCCATTTGTCATTTTTTTGGCATGCGCGTACGGGGATGCTACGAAAATCGTGCTCTTGAGTGTTTTCTTACAATACCGAGTTTTGAACTTTGTTTGTGAATCGTGAAAACCCGTGTTTCTCTGTGAAATACCAGTGCGTATATATATTTGTTGTGTTTTTGTGTTAAAAACATTCATCATGAATAAAACTTGCGCAAGGTGTGAGAAAACAGTTTATCCGACTGAGGAATTGAAATGTTTGGACAAGGTAATTTTCACTTGAATTCCTTTTAAAGTCTATTGCAAACCGGTTAACGGTTTTGATTGTATTTTTTATGAGAATTGCGATAGGAATGTCTATTTAGCACTGCTGTAGAATGCAATTTCCAATGTTCTAAATTTCATCAACCGACTTAACTTTTTTCGTAACTATTGTCGTGTGCCGGGCACATCATTTCAGCCGGACGCGTGACTCATTAAATTATATAAATTGCTGCTGATATCATTGTGAGCTGTTTATAATACCGCATCTGTACTTGCATCGACCTTTTTAACTAATTAGAGTCGTCTTAGGCAATACATGACCTTGTGTCACATTATTGCATCGATTGTATTCAAATGAAAACTCTTGGAAGAATGGACCTAATACCTTTGCCAATTAGTTCAGTGATGAGATAAAATTTCCCGCGAATTGTTTACACTCCATTAACTTTTATCTTTTGATATCACTTGCCTAATACGTTATCTTTAAAGATAAGGACTGAAATTATGTGTGCACTGTACTGCTGTGTAGATAACGATAGTTTTGAATGTCATAAAACGTATTTTTTGCAGATTAAAAACAGCACAAAGTTCAGAACCTAAAAAAATTTCAACAAAAGTAAAAATTCTTACATATGGCCTGTTTTTGAGTTCTATTACATAGAATGACCAAAAATAAGCCTGAAATCATTAGGAGACATTCTGCCAAGGATCAATGGTTCCCCTGAAAATGAGCACTGAATGTCAGTTTCCAAAGTAGTCCAAAGCTAGCCAACATTTGTTCAAAAGTTTGTACATGTTGTAGTAACTGGCTGGCATTCCACAAATAGTTTTTTTTTTTTACCAAACATAGACAAGAAACAAACAAATGTGTGTACTAAAACATTTACTAAGGTTTTAACAACCTGTTTTGATGCACCTGTACTTTTATAACACTTGGCATTCTGTAGAATTTCCTTAGGTCAAATTACTTTCATAAATATGACATCTTCATTTATAATAATGTACAATTATGTATGCACATTATTTTTGTGACAAAGTTAATATTTTTAAAGTCACCATAGTATGAAAAATACATACAAATTAAAATGTTTAACTACAGATGAAAATGTTGACTCTGGCTCATTCAAAGCCCTGTGGTTCAAAAGATTTAAGGTTAAGAAAAACCTGTCACGGTTGTTCTGTGGATAGATAACCATCTGGCCATAATGAGTTTTTCTATGTTTAGAAGGGCACATTAAACTATAGGTCCCAACTGTCATTTGAACTTCTTTGGCAGTCACTACGGGTAGTCAGAAGCCAGTAAGTCTTACAATCAGTCTTACCAAAGTGTATTGGGTTGCCCAGGTAACTGAATTGAAGAGGTCAGGTAGACATTCCTTGTAAAGCACTGGTACTCGGCTACATCCGGTTAGACTGGAAGCCGACCTCAACATAGTTGGGATAAGGCTCGGCAGATGGCGTTCAATAGAGCATCCTAATTTTGTATTTTAACAGATCAAAATTATTCATGATATTCAAAATCAGAAATATTTGAATAGGCAGGTTCTGACATAACTAGTCAATGAAATGAGTTTTTTTGTCAAAATTAACATACAAGTTCCATCTATGTAAATAGGTAGGTGTTTTGTGAGCTAAATTATGCTAATTTCAATACATATCTGTTTTAAAATAAAATATTTCTTGCCTGAACTGTAGGTTAGATTAGACCTTGGTAGAAAATTCTTAGACTATTGATCTAGTTTGAAGAAATTGTTTAAATATCATAATTAAAAACTGGGTAGTTATTTAGAAAATCATCACCTTCTCTTTAAGCCAGTTAATGAAGTAATGTTTTACCCTACTGCTTGAAAAAGTTTCAAAAAGTAATATGTAATCATCACAATGATGCACAAATTCTTACTTTGGCAACTAACTTTCCAAAAAGGTTATTTTTTTAAGTGTGTTATGGTTGTGGTTTTAAAAATTACCTATTTACAAAACAATAGCCTCATTCATCATAATTTGTAAAGGAAAAAGTTTATGTAGGTATGTTTGTTATAACTTGGTAATAAACTCAGGCTCAAAATCATTTATTCAAACTTGGCTGCAAAACAGCACTTTTTGAATGTCAATATTTACAAAAGACAGCCCCCAAAAACTACATCCTCTGTTTTTGCTGGATATAGCTACAGTTTTATATGGCTTCAGAATAATTACACTAGTATTTATCCATGTTTTGGAAGTAGTTCCATTGGAATGCAGGTAAAACTATGTACTAACTAAACTATGTACGTGGTTTTTACAAAAGCCTGAATCCTTATCCAAAAATGTCAATTTGGATTTTCACTATAACTCATGTGATTCACTTTGCATTTACCTTAATTGTAGTTTTATTACAGTATTATGCTTATTAAAATCAATTAGTCATTGCGTTAAGTCACCATAGCATCATAGTTAGGTTATATGGTTATTATTTATACTCACTTAATTAGTTGTAAAAGATGTAATACATCCTTTTACTCATATTCTTAGCCACTGGTAATGAATTAGTTCCTAGCTAGTAAATTATGAATTACGAAAAGATGATGATGGAGCTTAGCTTATGAGTTCCGAAAAGATATGGCCTCTGCTAAGTAGTGACAATAAAAACAAGACAAGTCTACTTGTCCTGTGTTTTTGTATGCTTCTAAGCTAAAAAGACGGTAATTTATTTTATGAAAAATATATATTTTTATACAAGCTTTACTGTAATTAAAATTATGAACATTATATCATTCTTACAAACCACACTAAAAGGAGGTAAAAAAAAACAAACATGAACATATATTTTCGATCAAAATATAAATGGGTTATAATATGCTTTTATCAGTTTATCTTATTTGCAGTATAAAGTAAACCATTCGCTGATAAAAATCACATTTTGATTGGATTACTTTCATTATCAAGGAAAAAAATACTACAACAAAAAGTTATCTGCATACTTTTGTGTACATAAGCTTTAGTATATACAAATCGAATTTAATACTTTTTACAAAATAAACAAACTCAAAAAGATATGATTCCGGCCAGGATCGAACTGGCGGCCTTCTGCGTGTAAAGCAGATGTGATAACCACTACACCACGGAACCAGTTGATTACACGCTCCAAATTCACATTCACATAGTACCGTCACTTTCGTTTCTACATGCTGTTACGTCACGATACAAAATTGGACATGAACAAGGTATCATTGTACATGCAAATATGTAACCATTCATGACTTTGTACCATGCAATGTTGTGTTGTAATATTCTAATGCTTTCCTTGATAAGAAAGTGCGGGTATTTTAATTAGAGGTTAATAAGACTATGTTTTACTCGCGGCTTTGTCTATGTTCGCGAAAAATTATAAAAAATGCCTGTTATTAAAAAATTGTCTCGAGAGTTTTTTTTTGATACGGTGCAAATGTGTCTTAGTTTTAGATACCTACAGCTATGTACGGGCATAGGAGTGGAACAAAGTAAAAAAAAAAAATATTTTTTTTCACAATCACTCAACTTTTGATTTTGAAATTTCAGAGTAATGATGACTATAAAACATTTTACCTACCTTCTTATCTATTTAAAAATATCTAATAGAACCTTAATTATATCATTTGGAACAGTGATTGCGTCAAACATCGTGATTGCTTATTTATCATTGCAGTGCTAAAAATGGTTATCTATCGATTCTATGCTAAATATTGCTCTGAATTACATAGCACCAGTTGCACACTATTTTTGACGAATTCAATTGTTTTGTTCAGTAGATATTAAAAGTGATTTTATATAGTTTTTCTAATTGTTCCTACCTATATTGATATTAAAGTATTTCTTTTACCGCTGAGTAGCTTGGAAGAGATTTCTTTTGTAATAAGCTGTACATACAATGTGACCTTTGCATAATAGTCTTTCGATTATCTCACGTTCGACTGAACCTATACTGATACGGATTTCAGTATAGTATTTGTCAGGATCTATATTCAGAAGGCAGGTTAAGTTGGAACCATACTGTCATTTGTACATATTTGACAATCGATTCGGGCAGTCAGAAGCCAGAAAATTCTTAATTTGTGTAAATTGTCTTCATTTGCACAACAAAATACCCTGTTGAAACATAAACGAAATAAATATCATATTTCCTATCAATAGCTCGTTAACGCAGTCGGCTGAACTCACAATATAATATAATAAGGTATCAATGAATAATACCTAGGTATTACCAGATAACGAAACGTTTATCGCAACATTGCAAACAAATGTAGCGTGAAAGTGTAGTTTTAAGGTGCGTTTTAGAAGCTGGCCGTTGACTGCAGGAAATGCGGCAGCACGGGCAATCGCCTTCAGTTCATCAGTATCTGCGTAGCCTTTCCTCAACTATGTTGGGGTAGGCTTCCAGTCTAACCAGATGCAGCTGAGTATCAGTGTGTCACATGGAGCAACTGCCCATTTACCCGGGCAATCCGATACCCCTTCGTAAGACAGGTTGTCACTGTTGTCAGGTCAGATTTTCTGGCAACTGCCTACCCGTAACTACTGCCAAAAATGTTCAAATGACAGGCAGGATACCAATTTATCTTTGGCTTACTGCTGGTTTGAATACCCGCTTTATCCGTTAGCCACAAGCTCTGCCAGTCGCTTTTAAAGTTTGCGGTCGCCGTCGGTGATCGTCGGATTTTGTGCAGGCAGTTACAGCCGGCAGCTCGCTTTCAAAACGTACCTTAACAAACCATAGACACAAGCACGTTGTGTCATTACAAATGGCGGTAATTAGCCGCCATTTTTGACAGTTACGACTTTGACGTAACAGTTTTTAATAGGCCGCGAAAGTTTTTTATAGTCCAACCAAGTTTAGATTAGCGCTACTACCTCAAAAATGTTGCAATTTCAAGACCCAAATTCACCGACAATATAAACGCATTTTTTTTCTTAAAACAGCTGTTTACTTTTAAATTGAACTTGAAAGTAAACAGTGTTTTACTGACGTTTATGAAGTCGATGAACTTGGGCCTCATATACTTGCCAAGGAGGACTTAAAACTCAATAGACTACCTTTCAAAATGAATATATCAATACTCCTCAAATTACATATTATATAATGGCGCATCTAATAAACATCTGTTACTTTTTGTGGCGTCAAACTTAAAGCTACGTTTGAAAAGCATCAAGACAGCATTCGTTAAAAATGTTCTAAAAATCAGCAACGTATTTAAAAATTAGTAAAGGCTGCCATTTGATACAGCCTGCTATTTAGGACTCTGTCGTAATAGTTACTTGTAATAAATAAAAATAAAAAAACATTAGAATTCGTTCAGCCATTTCAATTCATTAGTGGCTGAGTGAAGAAATTTTCGTTGATTGGATTGATAGAAACAATTCGCAGTTTCTCCCTGTTTACATGCTTTATTAAAAAGTTCCACAATAATTCTCTATGGTCTCTTCTCCATGGTGTTGAGATGGGAAATCATTAAAAGACCCCTACCGTAGTGGATGCAGCGTGAGGGAGTGTCAGACTCTTACTGACTAAAACCCATCATGTACCTTCTGGAGCCCTTCATGTACCAGGGCCGCGGTAACTCCTGCGAACAATCCCGCAGATGAGGAAACTGTATTTTATACACAAAATTACTTACCAGGTGATTTTCTCACAACGAAACAGCAATTCAACACAAAACAAAAGCAATATTTCAATATCACACGCATAAACAAGAAATTCAACAAACTTAATAGAGCAGAAAATGTAACATTCATGAAATATCGTGTCTAAGTTACTTTCGTAAATAAATATTGTTTACTTACATCTGTGGACTTAGCTAGCAAGGCCGAATGATAAGTTTTATGCGTATGATAACATGTTATGGGGGCACCCTCCCATGGCATAGTGCTCTTGATAAAAATCTATTCAAGTGTCATTTATGTCTTCAATTTGTTAGTTTGCCTAGTGTAGGAAATTTTTTTAATAATAATTTATGCAGACTGAGAGAGACTCTCAATCTTTCCCTTGGTTTCACATAAGTAACGTGGAAACTATTTTCCGTATGCGGATAAAATATAGCCGGGACCGTGCATCGGAGAGCACGTAAATGTCGGTCCTGTATAAGCTGGGAACCCGTGCATCGGAGAGTACGTAAATGTCGGTCCTATGCTTGACCTCTCCCCTGTCGTGTCAGATTACCGTCCCTTCGTGCTATGAGAGTGAAGGAATAGAGAGTACACCTGTGTCCGGCAAATGCTGGTGCACTATAATATGTCCTGCGCGGCTTTCTGATCTCCTTATATGAGTACAGCAGTCATGGCCGAAATCGGCCTCGGACGCGATTATCATTATTACATATTAGCTACCGTCCGCGGCGTCGTCCGCGTGTTGATAAAAAGTAGCCTATGTGTTAATCCAGGGTATCACCTATCTTCATACCAAATCGGTCCAGCCGTTTTTGCGTGTAATAATAATAAACATACATCCATATATTCTCACAAACTTTCACATTTATAGTATTGGTACATATAGAATTATTCTTTCTAACCCAAAACTGAATTCTTCCATCCAAAATTCTCACTCCCACTCCCCAATATATGACAATGAACAGTTGCAATCGCGAGGGGAGTGATGCCCATTAATCTTTATCTAAGGGGAGCGATACCGTCTATTCTTAGATATTAACAAAACGTTACAATTTTGGGTTGGCTTTCAAAACTATAACTAGTAACTATTATGTAATCTGTGCTATAACTGCCACAGTTGATGTTGAGTGGCGATAGTATAGAATGGTTAAGAAAATCATCATATCCTTTTCCCGAGGCCAAGAAAACTATAGTCCGTATTAAAGATGAGATATCGTAAATCGATGTATGCTCATGTTAACGCATGCATTCGTTTTAGAACAAAATAAAAATGTAAAAACAAACCAGCTTGCCAGGCATAAAACTTAAAAATAATGAAAGGCAAAGAAATATAAAATACCATCGTGAAGAAGTATTGTAGATCCATCTGTAATCTGAACACTTCTTTCCTAAAATCTAAGCCTAAAGAGTCTGTTTGCCCATACGCGCTAATCTCAGGAACTGCTAGACTATTTATAGTCACCAAGCATATGTCAACATTGGTGTGCGTTGAAGCGTCAAGAGTCATTGTGCTCACGCTCATAGCCGTGACGAAGTGATGGTACTTCGGTATCTATAGGCCTACCGAGTATTCTGTTCCCATCAGTGCTAGGTTTGATTTGGTGTTGCCATTTTGTGACATTGACCCAGAAAAACGAGAGTTTAAAAGTCAAGGGACTCTTTCAAATTACTCCTATCGTCTTCGATTCAGCCGAAAGACAGTCCACTGTTGGACAAAGGTCTCCTTCTAGGTTCGCTACTTTTCGAGTATAAAATTAATTACAAATTACTCTTCATAGATTAATTCAAGAGTGTGGACCTGTTGCCTTTTATGGCGCTAATTAAGGCGTAAATGTTAACATTGCCAAAACTTTTGACTTGAGTATAATATTGTTTCGAAAATCATAAACAAAAGCCTCATTTTTTTATTATGGTTAATTAATTTTCCACATCTGGTAAAGACTTCAATTATAATTAACCGAATTTCCCTAAAGTGTCATCACTAATTATTACGCATCAAATAGCTAACTTTACTCACACTCACTCATACACAGGCTTATGTATACTATTGTATTATTGTACAAAATTCCCAACTATACGTGTTAATTAGAATTCCCTTTGGAATTTGCGTGACGTGTCTTCCAAGTGCGACTAACGTGGTCCCCTATGTCATCAGGCATCGGGCGCGCCTACAGAAACTATTCATTGATTTAATAATTCAATTCGGAGCAGTATGTCTTGCGGTAAATGCGCCATCTTCTTTCATATTCATCTGCCTAGCCTTTGCCCAACTATGTTGAGGTCGGCTTCTAGTGTAATCGGATGCACCTGGGTACCAACGTTCGCCATCTTTACTGATGTTATGAAGCTGTAGTTTTTTTTACGTGCTAATCTTAGGAACTAATGGACTGATTTGAGAAATTATTTCAGTATTAGGGAGCCCATTTATCGAGGACAAAAGTCACTAATTACCTAATTAGTGACTTTTGTCCGAGTCCGCGAAATAGTTTCAACAGGATGCGGGTGAAACTGCTGCCGGATCTAGTGTCTTAAAAAAAACATCCGGATTGAGAATCCCTTCTGGGAAGTTTTTCTTGGGAAGTCGGTTGAAATGGAGGATTCCACTTCCGTATGAATGCATTATTAGAATTAGAATTCCTTCGGGAATTTGCGTGACGTGTCTTCCAAGTGTGACTAACGTCCCCTATGTGATCGGGCGCGCCTACAGAAACTATTAATTGATTTAATAATTCAATTCAGAGCAGTATGTCTTGCGGTTAGTGCGCCATCTTCTTTACTGATGTCATGAAGCTGGGTCTCAAGAACTACTCGACTGAATTGAGAAGTTCTTTCATTGGTAGATAGTACATTTATTGAGGAAAGCTAGATTAGGCTACTTGCCATAAGTAGTGTCTACGGGATGCTGATGGAACCTTGGGAATCAGCCAGTGTATGAAAAAAGGATCAAAATTCTCTTGTTTTCTCTTTTGTTTGTTACGAATTGTATTGAAATTGAAGATTAGATGAATATAGCCTTCCTCGATAAATGGGGTATCTATCTAACACTGAAAATTTCTTTCTTTGCGCGTTTAAACATACTCTTTTTAGGATTTTTTTCCTTTACAAACATCTTTTTAGCTTATTATTATTATTTACAAGCCAACAAATATCCTATACTCTTATAGTACAGTCGCATACAGCTGTTCGCCACAATAAAGAAAGTAGCAAGTAAAGCATAACAGCGAGACAGACCGGGTCGCGTGGCGCCTAGCTACGGGCAAAGTTCGCCGACAATATAAACGACAGTTTTCATAAAACAACCGTTTGATGCAAAAATTGGAGGTGAAAATTCGTAGTAAACAGTCGTTTAAGAAAACTGGCTTTGTTGTTGAACTGGTACCTTAATTGCTGGTATTTTTTTAATGCGAAATCACCAAATGACCTCTCCCGTTGTAGGTGTATCGTAAGGGAGTGTCAGAGTGACTAAAACCCACCATGTTCCTTCTTGAGCCCTTTATGTACCAGGGCTGCGGTAACTCTTTCGAACAATCCCGCAGGTTTTGAACGTCATTATTTATTATGGCGGGATTCCACCAAAATAGTTCGCGCACAAAGGTTGCAATTTCGCGAACATTATAAGAATGTTTGCACACAATTTGTTACTGCTCGAGCGAGTAGACCAAAAGATACATTTGTGCGTCACACTGCCTTGTGGGGAATTTCGCCTTTTAAGTCCATATTTCCTTATACAATATACATTAAACAATAGTTCCATTATATTGCAGGATGTCTAATACAAAAAAGATGGATCTATCCGGTTGATTGATTCATTTGATCGCTCCATCCTTTTGGATTTCCAAACGCTTATTTTGTACTGCAATTTGGGCATTACGTATAAGTTATAAGCATCCTACTAATATTGTAATCGTGAATGTTTTTATGTATGTTTGTTCCTCTTTCATGCAAAAACTACCATTGATGAAACATTGCAGTAATAAAGCTTACACAATATCAGAATAACAATATAATATAGGCTACTTCTTATCCTGTACTTCCTTCAGTACGTAGAACCAGTCTTTCCCAGGTAACTGGGTTCAGAAGGTCAGATAGGCAGCCTCACCATGTGGCACACTGGTACTCAGCTGCATCCGTTTATACTGGAAGCCGATCCCAACATAGTTGGTAAAGGTTAGACAGATGATGAGTTCCTTCAGGGACGAGGGTGAAACCGCTGGATGCAGCTAGTAATATATACCAATAATAAACTACACCAGATGGTCACAATATAGAAAGTAGCAAGTTAACCATGACTGACCTGTTAATGTAAGGTTAAGAGTTGATTGCACAACGCTAATCTTTTGTTAGTAGACGTCAGTTTGACACTCAATTACGCATTTATTGTTGTTTGTGATTTAGGGTGTCAATGTGTGCGGATGGTGTAACTGTGCATCTGCTGACTATGGTGATTCACATGCCCATACACTAGGCATGAGATGAACTGTCTTCTAACCAGCCAATAACATTTCGCACTCAAAATTAAAAAATAATTGAGCTGAGAAAAAGATTGCAATGTTAGTAAAAATGCCATAACGGAATCATACGAAACAGTTTTTTTTTACGTAAAGGTACGAATACGATGAAATTCATATCGGGAATACGTAGTGAGTCAAAGTTACATAGGCCTTCGCAGGCTGTTTTGAAAAAATCATATATACTAGCTGCACCTTTCCAAAAAGTGGATCCCATGGACAAAAACCGACAACAAACTCCATAACCCAAAAAAATCCAATTAAAATGTTGAAAATTCCTGTACTAACTTTCAAAGTACATATATTGAACCACACATGTTCATTTAGTTTGTATTCCCTTTAAAAATAAAAGAGTTAAGTATCAGCTGTAGTTCGTTCAAGCGGTTTGTACGCATTGTCTTGTCCGCCATATTGCTTTCTTTGGGTCACGGCATCTTCAATGGACGATTGTAATTTTAATTTTTGAACTGTGTTTGCTTTTGTAATAATTTGGGTTTGACGTTACAGAATCACTTTGTTAAATTATTTGTAATTTCATAATATTTTTCATCACCATAGAATACTTAAATTATTACAATGTTTTTATAACCTTGTTTATCTTTACTACTTTCATGAAACTGAAATGATTGTGAACACGAAAATCTCCGAGATTACTTTTCTGAATTGAAAAATTATTTGTACCTAATAGGTACTATAGCCCGATTCTAGTCATTAGTCTCCCGGGGCACATCATACTTTACATGCTATAAAACAAAGCCCTTCTTCGCATCTTTGTATTTGTTCGCGATGAACTCAAAATACTGGACCGTACTCCATGTGATTGCAAAAGTCAGATAGAGCGATTAATTCATATTGAAAATACATAATATACTCGCTTGGACCAAAATAAAGACAGTTACTAAATCAAGTTACTTTTTAAATCGTATAAGGTCATGTATGATCTAAGTTAGCTCTCTCGTTAGTCTCATAGGTATCTATTTTTATAAATAAACCATACACAATTTCTATAACAGAAATCATAACAGCAGTTCACCTTAACCCGAGTTTAACTTAACCTTATACGGTGCGCTCAACAGTACAGTTACACAGTTGTATCTCGACATCTAAGTAAACTGTGCGATTGAACGCTTGCGCACAAATTGGGTCAAATGAGTTATTTTATTGATTTTTTAGTGTTTATTGATTTAATAATTCAATTCCGACCAGTATGTCTTGCAGTCAAAGCGATATCGTCTTAACTGATGTTATAAACCTGGAAGCCGACCCCAACATAGTTGGGAACAGGCTCGGGAAATTATGATAGAGCTGTGATCTCAGGAACTACTGGTCTGATTTGAGAAATTGTTTAAGTGCCAGGGCGCCCATTTATTGAGGGCTAGTTTATGCCATTGCGCGAAAGAGTGTCCACGGGTAAAACTACTGGATGCCATTGGGAAAATGGAGGATGATGGGTGAACTACTGGTGGAAGATAATGTCACATAAAAAGGGGATTTAACTTCTGAATGAATGGGAAACTCGATAGGTTTCCAAGATTGATGATAACTATTAGATGGTCTTCAATCAAATGGGCTTCTAACAGAAATCATAACAGCGGTTCACCTTAACCCAAGTTTAACTTAACCTTATACGGTGCGTTCAACAGTACAGTTAGACAGTTTTATCTCGACATCTAAGTAAACTGTGCGATTGAACGCTTGCGCACAAATTGGGTCAAATAAGTTATTTTATTTATTGCTGTGCTGTTATTTGAGAATTAGTTTTAAAGTCTGTTTTTTTTTAAGATCAGATTTTTTGTGTATTTCTCAAAGCATGGATTAATGTGGAACGTCTGTTTATTCTAATACTAGCTGTTTCCCGTGGTTATGCCCGTGATCTGTCAGAAGTACTTCAGCTTATGTATTTTATCAGGCCTTGTCTATCTCTGTACTTTGTAATTACATTGGCTCAGTAGTTTTGGCGTGAAAAACAGACAGATCGAAATACTCGACGTTACCGAAATAATTAACCGACTTCCAAAAAAGGAGGAAACTTATGACATGGCTCTAGAAGTCGGCGGCAAATTAAATACTGGCTTCAGATTTTCAGGCACCTTCTAGCTAGAGCCATGCTCAGAATTTGTCCCTTCTGTTTTGTGAAGACGACGTTTTTTTAAAGATTTTTTTTCATTCCCTTCATCGTACATTGTAATCTCTTTTTACAAAAGTACGCAGCATCACACTAAACCATACTAATACAGTTTATCCACGATCTCTAAACGAGTACCATCCTGCACAATTGTGTTCAAACTGGGTCAATTCTGCTGTACTTGACCATACCTATTAGTGGCACTATTGTTAGCTCAGGCTAGTTTATTGCCTTTCTTGGTATTGGGTATATTAAGTTTTATATATGTCATGGTATGGGCATGTGATGCGGAGGAATGAGAATCATGTAGTGAGAAAGATGATGACTATGAATGTGGACGGATATAGTGGAAGAGGAAGACCAAAGAAACGATGGATGGATTGTCTGAAAGTAGACATGGTAAGAAAGAATGTTACTTGTGAGATGACGACAGATAGAAGAGTATGGAAGGAGAAAACATGCTGCGCCGACCACAAATAAAATTGGGATAAGGGCAGGAGGATGATTGACCGTACCTATTAGTGGCACTATTGTTAGCTCAGGCTAGTTTATGGCCTTTCTTGGTATTGGATATATTAAGTTTTATATAATGAGTAATTTAAGCCATGGATATGGTCCAAATTATAGTTTAGCATTATAGTCTAGCATATTAATGTTTTGAAGCTGAAGAGTTCGTTTGCTTGAACGCACTAATCTGGGGAACTACTGGACTGATTTGACAAAAGAAAAGCAGTAATAGAGAGCCCATTTATCGAGGAAGGCTATTTTTTATCCGGGTGCGCGGAGTAGTTCCAAGGGATGCGGTTGCTACCACTGGCAAACTTCAGCCTTTTAAAATAACTAAGGCCTTCATGATATTACACCTTTAGAATAGAACATCGATGTTGTTATATATTTATTTAATTGTTAAATAATATAAGATCCACATGTACCCATATTCGCAAAAATAAATAAGTTTTTAGTTTTGATGAAAAGTTATTCATAAAATAACTTCAACACTAATTATATAATTACCAGTTCCTAATCAGATTTTATTACTAAGATAAGATGCACGCGACTCTCGTATGTTTAAAACTACAATAGACTAGAAACTTGTGGGATCTAGGACTTATGTAGATTGAAACAAAAAGTTCACTGTTCTAACATAGGCATAATTTACATATCTGTACTATAAAATATTATACATAGCTTAATAGTTTGCTTTTTTTTCCTTTATTTAACGTTAAAAAAAAACAAATTTGTACAATATTAAGTTAAGGAAGCATTGGAAATCCACTCGGGTTGTAGATAATGCTTGGTATCATAAAAGGTCTTATCTTAGGACGTACTGGTTTTTGCCCAATACTTTCAGTGTACGAAAGCTATTTTTTCGAGAAAGGCTGTATGCTTCTTTTTATCTCGTATTTGGGAGTGGTTCTCCCGGGATATTGGTGAAACCACGTTGAGCAGTCAGTATCTGTATTTTAATACTTCATTTTCCTAAACAAGACCGTTTTTTTACTTTTCATTACAGTACCACTAACATCCAAGCTACATAACTACTTCCTCATTAAACATGATAATTAAAAAATAAACAACGCGCCTAGGAAAATGGAAAGTGTGTTTATTTAGTCCTAAATGTAGGGCGAGTTAACTGGGCCAAAGAAATCTGGTGCAGGTCAGGTACTTGCTGCAGAATCTTCGGTTACATACATTATAACATCATAAGCCTTTTATAAGATATTTTATTGTCCTACTACTACGGGCCTACAGCCTCTTCTCATCATCATCATCCTCCAAGCCTTTTCCCAACTGTGTTGGGGTCGGCTTCCAGTCTAACTGGATTCAGCTGAGTACCAGTGCTTTACAAGGATCGACTGCCCTATCTGACCCCCTCAACCCAGTTACCCGGGCAAGCCGATACCCCCAATACATAATAACATAAGCCTATTATAGGATATTTTATTGTCCTACTGCAGGACACAGGCCTCTTCTTATACAGAGAAGGAATTAACGTTAATCACCACGTGCGCTCAAGGCTGATTCAGACTTAAAAGTTTAAGTCTCCTAAAGATGTTTTCCTTCACCTTTAGTCAGTCATAGTTTAGTACACAGATAGTCCAGAGCCTGAGAAAGGACGTAGGCTATTTTTATCCGGGTTCTGGAGTAGTTCCGCCCTGGAGACTCTTGTGGAACCGCGGGCATTAGTAACATTATAAAGAGCTTTGAAATTCCATGGCTTTCCACTAGTGGCAGCAACAGGATTAGAAAACTGTGGCATCGTATAAATTCGAAAAAAAGAGTCTTAACTGTGAATGTGTATTGAAAATGAGGGAGAGATGATGTTATAAATATGGCTTTGGCTCCTTTCAAAAATCCAGGACTATAATCCCATGCGCATAAGATATAATTGTGAGTGAAGTATGATGAAAGCGGAAAATATATTGCTTGCCCCAAATAAAACTGGGAACGGATCAGGAAGAAGAAAGCGACTAATAAAAACATCGCCATGCTGTAACAGATTTGCCAATCTGCCCAAAATAACGCTAACCAATCAGCGACAGGAAATGTGTCTGCCATAAGGAATGGACGACATAATAGCGTTTCTATTTAAAATTCAGTTCACATCGTCGAAAATAAACGTTGACAATGTTGCATAAGGCAGTCAATATCTGATACCTATACTAATATTATAATGTTGAAGAGTTTATTTTAAACGTGCTAATCTCAGGAGCCGGAGGTCCGATTTGAAAATTATTTTAGTGTTGGATAGCCTATTTGTCGAGATAGGTTTTGATCCGGGTGCGTCGTGAATTAGCTCCCATGGGATGCGGGTGGAACCGCTAGCGAAGGCCAGTATATCAACATAAATTAAACGTTGTGTGTTTCTAATATAAGATCACACAATATATAAATGGAAGTGGGAAATACTTCAAAACACACAATTTTACGGGAAACTATCAGATTTAAAAATCTGGCCGATCTCGATAGTGGCTTTTCCAATCTTAACGAGACTCGCTGACAGAAATCCAATGATATAAGAAGTAACTTAGTTACAAAAATACTAGACTTCTATCGTGCTTCTTCACTTCAAAATATCTTAGTTAACAAAAATATTGCATAACACGACCAAAACCACACACCGAAGCTAGTCAAACAAAATCCTGTAACGGAAACACCAATGTTTGCGTTCCGAGTTATTTGCAAATACTCACTCATTATACAAAGCGGGCCATTTATTTCTCTGCTATTATTTTAACTGCTTTACAAACTGTTTCGTTTGGTAAGTAAGAACTTTAAATTGCCCATTATTTCCAAAGGTTAAGCAATAGGTTTTGTCGAATTGACACCTTTGCCAATATAAGAAGTACATCTTATTTTAGAATTTTTATTTACCTCAAAATCTGTACATTATATTTTAAAATAAACTAAATCTATATTTACATAAAAAAAAATCTGAAAACGAATAAAGGGCGTCGAAAAATTGATCCTCATCGCTGTCACCCGACAGTGTACCCAAAAGGCTGGCTGGCCATCGTCATCATCTCAGCCATAGGACGTCCACTGCTGAACATAGGCCTCCCTCTTAGATCTCCACAGATACCTGTTGGAGGCGACCTGCATCCAGCGCCTTCCGGCGACCTTTATAAGGTTTGGCTGGCCATGTTGAGTGGCAATGCTTAAACGTTGGGCCAAATATAAGCCAGCCCTTGGGTCACGAGAAGTCTTATTTTTATGTGGAATCATAAGAGTGAGATTCTACCGATGTGGCACTGTGAAACATACAAACATTTCTTCTGGTGTACGCTCTAGCAAACAATGACAAATTGCGTGCAAACATTTCTAAAATGTCCGCGAAATTGTAACCTTTGTTCGCAAACACAATGATAGTGGACTCGTGCCGATGCGTAAGTACACATTTTTCGTTAGAACAATTTTGTTGGCATTCCCAACTCAAATACTTAGGAAATCTATATTTACAAACTTAAACTACTTTACTAAATAAAAATACTATATACAATACTAAAAATACTATATGCAATACTAAAAATAAAATACTAAGTATGTACAAAACATAAAAACATATATAAAATTAGGAAATTATGTTTTCGAGGTAGAAGTATCCTATTATTTACTGGGTTGCTCGGGTAATTGGGTTGAGAGGATCAGATAGGGCAGTCGCTCCTTGTAAAGCACTGGTACTCAGCTGCATCCGATTAGACTGGAAGCCGACCCCAACATAGTTGGGAAAAAGGCTCGGAGGATGGATATTTACAGTGAACATCATCTTTCTTTTTAACAAGTTCTTCCAATTACCTATAAACCATACCATGGGAAACCCGTTCTCTCAACATGCATATGTTCTCATACATAACCTTATCTATGATCATCCTCCTGCCTTTATCCCAATTTTATTTAGGGCACTCTTCCATTCTTCTCTATCTAACGTCAAAAGCAACTCTTTCTATACTTCTATAAAAACTGCTCGTAACACCAAACATAAACTAAATCTAATTGTGAACCGTGAGTCATGCGTTTGCGCATATCCCGCCCGTTCTATTATGTTATAGCCTATTGTCCGCGTTGGTATAATCTGGGTCAAAAATATGCCGCACTTACTAACAAAGGTAAAAACGCTGACACTAGAATTTTAGCCGAGAGCTAACCTTGACTGAGAAATGTCAAAATTGCAAATTTTTGTTTAAAATAAAGGCTGTTAGAGACTTGTCTATTATTAGGCTTTTTACTTACTGTCCAGCTATAGGGCAAAATTGTTGCATAATGTCATAAATACCTCATTCAATTTTATGTACCAAGCATTTTTTGGATGGCGAATCATCAGATAACCCACATGGGTGCAAAGTCAGGAGTGCCAAAGTTAGTCAACAACTAACACAATTTGTTCTTTCGCTAGAACATTTCTACCATGACCGTGGTAAGTCTTTTGAAGAATCCAGTAATTCCGGCACAGTTCATAGAATACCTGATAAGGAAAATAAATCCAAATCTTCCTGACCTCTTGGTCCAGCTTAGCGCAGATGTGTTAAAATCCTTCAATAGCTACTAGTTGATAGTGATTTCCTTACCAATAATTAAATGCGAAAGTAACTTTACTTCATCAAACACAAAAGAAAGGTTAAAGGAACCTAACAAAAACTATCCGACCCTTTGTACAAACTCCTACAATTCTTACATGAGAAAAATCCATGAATAACCAGCAAAAAAGCTGACTTCACAACAATATAACTCCCGGTCGCATCCAAACGTAATTGACGAGTACAAATACCATGTATTGTTACCTAATTGTTGTATTATATGCTGTGAAGTGGGCCAGCGTTTGCGAAAACTTTGCGCAACGCCCGATGGACTGTGGCTCAATATTTTAGATGTGAATGATACGATAGTGGGTATTGTTTCCAAAAAAAATATACACGGTATTTGTTTAAAAACAAGCTGGTCCTAATTTTAGCCAGGTTCAGGGAGAATGACTTGCTGCAACTTGGTGAAAAAGTAGCCTACGTCCTTTATCAGGCTCTAGACTTTCTGTGTACCAATTTTCATTAAAATCAGTCCTGTGGTTTTGGCATGAAAGCGCAACAGACAGATCTATGCCAAAACTTTACCACCTACCATGACTTTTTTTAGAGGGAAATCATCAAATGACCCCTCAGTTTATAAATTCAGCGTGTGGGAGTGTCAGACTCTTACTGACTAAAACCCACCATGTTCCTTCTTAAGTCCTTTATGTACCAGGGCCACGGTAACTCGCTCGAACAATCCCTCATTCCCGGACCCCCAAAGACCTGAAAATTGTTTCTACGTAGGGATACCCAATTTTCTGTGACGACAGAGAGTTTGACCGAGAACTATATTAAAAGAAGATAATTTTTGTTCTTCAGAAGAAGTAGATATTGCTTACGTAGCAACATTTACATCCTAGGTGATTGACCAACCGCTTACTATGATAATTCAATGCTACATGTCACACGTGATGTTTTGCAATTCACTTAATTACGATATCGTTGAGGAAAAACGTGTAACAATTGCGTTTAGACATACAGACGTAATAATTATTTTCATACTAGCTGAACCCCGCGGTTTTAGAGACGGTTTTCCCTACAGACAGGCAGATATGGACTTATTACAAATGCAAAAGTAATTTTGTTTGTCTCAAAGTCAAATGTTTTTATTTCAAACAGCCCTTTGCAGACTCCTATGAAACGGCACACGGTTCCAAAAAGTTAGTCTCATGGAGAAGAGCCGGCAAGAAACTTCATGGACACACTTTTTTCAAAATATGTTCACAAACATTCTATTACATAACTATAGAAGGCTGATAAAGTTATACAATGTAACTCAACGGGAAACTGCAAACCTATGCAATCCAATAAAGTCTCGTGGCAAAGCTACTGAATTATGCATTTAAAACGAATTTTGGAAGATACACAAATATGGTCCTAGTAGAGCATGAGAAAGGACATACTTAGGCTACTTTTTATCCGGGTACGAGTAGTAGGTAGTTCTCCCGGGACACGGGTGTAACTTTACGAAACAATATTTTTGTAAAATGTAGGCTTTAACATTCAAATAAAAGGGTGTTTTACACACAACTTTTACAATGTGTTGAATAAGTGTTTTACAATGTGTTGAAAATGTTACAACGATCAATGTTTTTGATTTCAGGTATGGCACAAAGGCTGTTTCAAATGCCAGGAATGTGGCATGACTCTCAACATGAGGACATACAAAGGATACGGGAAACTACCATACTGCGAAGCGTAAGTACATCTTTATATATTACTCTAGCATGACTTCTCATTCTTGCTCTTTCTTTCTATGTCTTACTCTTGTGTCTAACATCATCTCACAAGTAACATTCTTATCATCGTTTCTTTGCTCGTCCTCCTCCACTGTATCCACCCACATTCATGCTCCAATACCTTCCTAACAGTACCGGCACTGATATTGGGCTCTCGGCGGAAGAGTGGGGATCGCTTTGCGCAGGTGAAGTTCAGGGCTCAATATCCGTGCCGATAACTGTACATGAAGCGACGGACGGACAAACAGACAGAATTATCAGTTGCCTAGCCTTTTTCCAACTATGTTGGGGTCGGCTTCCAGTCTTAACAAGATGCAGCTGAGTACCAGTGTTTTACAAGGAGCGACTGTCTATCTGACCTACTCAAACCAGTTACCCGGGTAACCCGATACCTCTTAGAAACGCTGGTTGTCTGACTTTCTCGCTTATGAATGATTACCCTAACGACTGCCAAAGATGTTCCCTTCTTCACATGATCCTGATTCATAAAATTACAGTCAGACATATATACAGACATATAAAGAGATACAGGTGAAGGAAAACATCTTGAGGAAACCTGGACTATTTAGTCTGAAATCACCAACCCGCATTGAGCAAGCGTGGTGATTAATGCTCTATCCTTCTCCGTGTGAGAGGAGGCCTGTGCTCAGCAGTGGGACGATAAAAAGGCTGTAACATATATACAGACAGACAACCATAAAATACACAATCAATTCAAACATAAAACACTGTCCATTCATTTTCACTTTCGTTGCAACAATAATTATGTAAACTAGCCGTTACCTAATACCTATGTTAATACCCGCCTATCGGCATATGCAAAGCACGCACTGCGTAGGTCAAGGTTGGATACGTTTTAATAGTTTTATTTATGGACTAGGTATTTAGTTGGCTGTTGCTTTGCCGCATTTTTGAGGAAGGCGTCATAGGAATATGGATGCACTATGCTATTATTTATTACTAGCTGTTGTCAACCGCGAAAGGTTTCATTCATCAAGGCCCAGGAATCCGGGATAAAATATAGCCTATGTTCCTCGGGGATAGCGTAGCTTTCCAACAGTGGAAGAACTATTCAAATCGGTGCTCTAGTTTCGGATAAACAAAGAAAAAATATTTGTATTCTATATTATTATTTACGTGGCAATATTCACGGTCGCAGTGAGCTATCACTATTTGTTGTCTTCATCATCATATCAGCTAATTGCCGTCCACCGCTGAATGTAGGCCTCCCCCAAGGAACGCCAGTCATTCCGGTCACATGCAGCCAGCATTTTTTGTCATGCCTTCTGAAATCATCAAATGACACCCCCGATCCTGTGGGTTAGAAGCGTGAGGGAGTGTCAGACTCTTACTGACTAAAACCCATCATGTTCCTTCTGAAACCCCTTTCGAACAATCCTGCAGCCCACTCATACTCCGGTTGGCTGAATGATCAAAGTTTGACGGTTTAACCAGTATTTGTTTATGTATGTAGTTACTCAAAGCAATTACTGAGTTACTCACTACCGCCGTTCTGCTACACCGCGCTATGTATGAATCACGCGCATGTCATATGTAGACTTTTAAAATCATAAACAATAATTTTTATTGCTATGTAAGAAGTATGTAGTCTAACTGCTTCGTTGGTGTCGCAAGCGCGGCTGCTGCACGAGGGTCGGTCGGGCCGAAATCGCTTTATAGGTTTTAGAAATTTTCACGAAGCAGCCCGCAGCCTGGAAGTTGGTGATTGATACACCCGTGCATCAGAGAGCACGTAAATGTCGGCCCTGCGCCTGATCTCTCTACGGTGATGTCGGATAGTCCTATCGGGCTATGAGAGTGAAGGAATAGTGAGTGCACCTATGTCTGCGCTTATGCTTGTGCACTATAATATGTCCTGCGCAGTTGGCTAATCTCCTTACATGAAAACTGGACATTCATCATCGTATGTACAAGAAAATGTTAAACAGAATCCATCTCAATTTATAAATGCGTTTTTTTGTTACGCTTTCACGGTAAAACGGCTGAACAAATCGAGATTTTTGTAATGCAAGTGGGATGGAATTTGGTACCTTTCCCTTCGGTAATCTGCTAAAATGTGAGTTAAACCGCAAGAGAGTTATATTACAAAACGAAGAGTTATTTTTGACTCATTAATTCCAAGAACTACTGGTCCGATTTGTTAAATTCTTGCAGTGTTAGTAGCCCATTTATCCAGTATTTAAATATTTTTATCCGTGTCCTCGGCATAGTGGCTTACAGGATTCGGGTGAAACCGATAACCAAAAAAAAAAAACGAATGATAAAATCTAATATTATTTGATGAACCAATGAAAGAGTTGTGCCTTAACCATTAAAAAATTATAAATATCGATAGAAATTCTATTTTTACAAAACAAAAGGAAGTGACCACATTTTTATCGACATCGAAACTCAAACGACGTAACATATAAACAAACACGTTTATTACGTCTGTTACGTCAAAACGGCTGCACCGATTTCAATGTAAATGACGGACTGGTTGACTGCTGACCAGGTTGGTTATGCAATGCAGATTTTATCCTACTTCGGATGTTATGCGGAATCTAATTAGTTTGATTATCGATAGTTTTGTAATAGTTTGAGTTGTGTTTCCTGTAAATAAAAGTGATTTCCGTGAAGTTTTGTAGAAAGTTTTATGATCCCAAACAAAAACCATCTAATGATGTATGTGGGTTAAATATAGTACTTCTCAGAGTTCCTATATGTGTTTATATTTTTGAACGGAGTCAATAGTTTAGGAACCAGCCTTGTCTGGATTCCAGAAAATATTCATAATCCTTATTACTTAATATTATTAATGATTCAGAGGTCGAGTTTTACTACATAATTTGTGAACATATATTTTATCCGGGTGTGAGAATAATCTACTTTAATATTTAATAAACTAAAAACGTGAAATAATTTCCTTTTAGAACACTAGCAAATATTATCGATAAATCAGACACCAACACTTTCCCCACCCTAGTTATATAAGGTCAACAATTCTGCACTATATCATAGTGCTTTACTTAGTTTAACGCGTTTGTCATCAATAACTAAGATATAGTTGACTAAGTATTTCATAGCCTGACCTCGTTCACATAGCATTTACTGCACGCAACTATTATAAGCGTTACACCCATAAATGTAGGAATTTTGTGTAATGAATGCTGTCAAAAATTTCATTATGTTTTCAATCTATATTTCTAAGTAAATATTATTAAAAATAAAAATAAAAACTTCCCTATAATTCTATCCCTGGGTATAGGGCTATATTTTATCCGGGTTCGGGAAGTAGCGTCTGCGGGACGCGAGTACGCGAGTGAAACAGCTATTTAAAATAAAATTGAATGGAACAAGTCAAAGACAAGCAAATAATGTCAAAAATATAATAATTTAAATAATAAATCTTTAGAATGTCGCTAACCTCTGAAAATACTGGACTAATTTAAAAATACTTTATTTCAGTGTGACGTAGCCCATTTATCGAGTATATAGACTTTATACGGGTTGGTGGAGTAGTTCCCAAAGCAATAAATAGGGTCGAAGAGTAGCTATTTATATAAGTCGTCTCACTCGTCTCAAAACAATTTCCATCAATCAACAAAAATCTTCAAAGTGCGTGCTGTCACAATAAATGAAAGTTTGATTGTCGCGATTATTCACACTTTTACTTACTACTTCGCGGAAACTACTGTTTTTTCTTTTTTGCTAAAAACTGCGAATTTTACGCTTGACGGCAAATTCTTTAGTAATTGGACACATTAGTGTTACTGATCGGACTAAAAAAAACAAAATGTCCATCTAGAAAGGAATTTTAGTAGGTATGCGTTTGCTTAAATATGTATTACTTTCCGCATTTTCCGCGCCTTGAATCTTCCTCCTAGCCTTTCCAAAAACTGCTCATTAAATTACATGGAACGACAGCTTATCTAGCCTCCTCAAATCAATTGTCAAAATCTCTGGCTCCTGAATACTCTGATTACTAGATATTCAAATGACAGTCAGAACCCACCAATTACTCAATATGCCTTTTGAAAAAACGGAGGAATTCTTCATGACATACATAGGTACATAGATGGAACTGTCCGTGAACCCGCGCGACTGTCACTTAACAGTTCTTCAGTTTCGTTTTCTTTCTTCTTCAGATTCGCGGAGCTACTTAGCCACGATCTCCTCGCTGACTAAATACAGCTTTACCTCATGTTATCCCAATTTTGTATGTGGTCTCCTGAGCAGCACGTTTACTTCTTCCATACTCTACTCTTCTATCTGCCGTCATCTCACGAGTAACATTCTTTCTAACCATATCGACTTTCACACAATCCATCCATCGTTTCTTTGGTCGTCCTCTTCTACTATATATACTACTATATGCGAAAGAAATTTAAATATTAATTTCAAAATCCTTCAATTTACAGACACGTCCCGAAAGCGAAGCACACGACGATGGCTGAAACTCCCGAACTGAAGAGAATAGCTGAAAACACTAAGATACAGAGCAACGTCAAGTACCACGCTGACTTCGAGAAGAGCAAGGGGAAATTCACACAGGTATGTATTAAGGACTATAGATGTTTAATCTTGAGAAAGAGAGTGAGCCGCACTTGTGTATGTACATGGTCTTTGTATGACTCAGGGACTCGGTCACTGCTGAGTGCTCCTATTTTACAAACAAGTGTCTTAACTGTTTTCGTCAGATAGATCCTTTACCTTCAAGACCTTTCATGGCACACATCAGAACTAAGTATTCGATAGTCGCTAAACCGCCTTATAACGCTAATTCCTTCGTGTGATAAGAAATCTGTTCCAAATAAGAACACAAAGTTGCCTGAAATCTGAAAAATAATACACCCGTGCACCTGATCTTTCTCCGGTCGTTTCGGATTGCCGTCCCATCTGACTGTGAGAGTGATGGAATAGTGAGTGCACCTGTGTCTGTGCAAATGCTTGTGCACTATAATATGTGCTGCGCAGCTGGCTGATCTCCTTAGTGAGAACAGCCGCTGTGACCGACAATCGGTTTGGACGTCATTATTCCCTTTATTTTATTACCATCGCAAAGAAACAGCTCTAAACTTCAATTCAGTACAAATCTTATTTACAGGTTGCCGACGACCCAGAAACCTTAAGAATTAAAGCTAACACGAAGATAATTAGCAACGTAGCCTACCATGGAGAACTGGAGAAGAAGGCTCAGATGGAGAAGCAGCGCCAGATCAATGAGAATGGAGAAATTGTTGGTAAGTTTGTCACAATGTTGGCTGGTTGGTAAATGTTGTGTGTTTGGTTATGTTGGTGCTGTGTTGGACTGAATTTTGATTTGACCAATAGGGTTATGTAGTTGGTATTTATTGTTTTATAAAGTTTAATTTAATTTGAGATAACACCTAAATTATCAAGTACATAGAGGTATATACTATACACATATTACACAAATGTACCTACTAAAGAAGATATTTTTTTATTCAAAGCGGAAATAAAATTACCGTCTTAACTATGCAAAATTAGTACAAAAACGCTGGATAATCAAAACTATTCGATAACTTACATCCGTAAGATAATTCGAATCATAGCAATTAAATATGCATGATCATTATTAAGTAATTATCAAAATTCAGTCCACGCATTAAAAATCAATTCACATATGATCAATTCAATAATAAGACCGTCTGAACATATTTAAATACATTATTACAACTTTGAAGTGAATCTAAGTTTGAAAAAAGTATATTTTACTGCAATAATTGTCAGACTATCATAATAGCCTTTATCTAACAGATAGAATTAACTATCAGCTAACTGACACTTTATCGGTAACCAGTAAAACCGAGCCTAAAAAGTGTACCTACCTCAATTATTTTTGTAGTTAATATATTACCAGCTTATTAAACTAAACTATTTTGAAAAACTTGTTTTGACGGTCTTATTCATATCAAAAAGGTACATTTTGTCATCGCTCATGGTCCATTTAATGTGGTCCCATGTCCAAATCATTGATGGTTTACCAACATTTGTTGCTAACTCTCATATCGACCACTTAATCGGAAAAATAACATTGTCATAGAAAAACGAATAAGCGAATGCTGCATTAATATTTTTAATTTTGTAGGGTTTTTATACATATTTCACAATAACGGGGTATTGGTTGCCATATCTATAAACTTGTTAAAATTGTAAAGAAACAATAAATAAACTCTTTTGCAAAAAAAAACGGGCACCTATGCGAAATCTTAGTTTTAAGGACTTTACGTGTAATTCAAAGGGTTTTAATGATTCCAGTATGTTTCTAGCATCAAAAGATTTAGCCGAGCATGCGTGAGAGAGTATTCTAAATTTGAATTTTGTACGATTGCTAAGAAATTGGTGAAACCTTGTTTTGGACTAATTGCTGACAGAAAGTTCGTCGGTGTTTTGAAAAGTTTTTGAAGTGATTTTCAGGAAAATGATAATGCAGTTTTAATTAATGATTAATGTACTTTTTTGTTAGATCAAAACATTTTTGAAAAACTATGCGTATTGGATAAAATTTTCACCTGCTCTAAATTAGCTATACTGATGATTGATGGCAATGTTAAGAGTTTCAGTGTTTTAGTGTAAAGCATTCTATTGATTAGATATTGTATCCACGTGTTTTAAAATATCGCTTTTTCATAAATAAACACTATTTAGAAGAGTATCAGTACCTTTGGCTGCGACAAAACCAATTTAAAGTAAGCAGTGCCGATCACAACCCGTCTCCTATCGGACTTTGACATTTAAAAAATACCAAACTTTGTGATAAATGTTAAAATTAACCACATGAAAAATAATGTGGAGGGTTAAAGCTATCTAAAAAATCAAATTATTGCCTCGTTGAAGCTCTCGATAACTCCATAGGTATCGGGTTACTAAACGACGATTTCGCTGAAAGGGAGTCAAGAATTCAAAATTATTGGACAAACGTATGTTTCTTAAGAAATGAGCAGATAGCCAATTATTGTTATGATTTAAGCAGGAAAGTGCTGCAGATGCCAGAAAATCTCGGTGTAGGCAAGTTTATTTAATAAAATGACCGTGGGATGAAAACACGCTACTTGAAAGCTCAGACTCATAGATCTTCAGAGGTCTACGGAGTTTCCCAAGAGACGAGGTTGTTTAAAAATCAGTGATTACGAGACCTTAAGACCTCGTGCTCACAGTCTATGCGCTATTTTCTGTATTTTGTAGAATTTCAAGACTTTTAAAAATGTCAAAGTCCGATAGGAGGCGAGTTGTGATGGGCACTGCTTACTTTAAATTGGTTTTGTCGCAGCTCAAAGTACTGATACTCTTCTAAATAGTGTTTATTTATGAAAAAGCGATATTTTAAAACACATGGGTACAATATCTAAACAATAGAACGCTTTACACTAAAATACCAAAACTCTTAACATTGCCATCAATCATCAGTATAGCCCATTTAGAGCAGGTGAAAATTTTATCCAATACGCATAGTTTTTCAAAAATGTTTTGATCTAACAAAAAAGTACATTAATCATTAATTAAAACTGCATTATCATTTTCCTGAAAATCACTTCAAAAACTTTTCAAAACACCGACGAACTTTATGCCAGCAATTAGTCCAAAACAAGGTTTAACCAATTTCTTAGCAATTGTACAAAATTTAAATTTAGAATACACTCTCACGCATGCTCGGCTAACTCTTTTGATGCTATAAACATACTAAAATCATTAAAACCCTTAGAAATACACGTAAAGTCCGTAAAACTAAGATTTCGCATAGGTGCCCGTTTTTTTTGCAAAAGAGTGTATTACTTTTTCACATCTTCTGAACATAGTTGGGAAAAGGCTAGTCAGATGATGATCTTCCAAAGTCACTACCAGTAAAACTTCATGGTAGTCAATCGTTCCTACCCACTGTTAGATAGATACACGTAAAGTAGAAGTTTTAGTTATTACAAAATAATTGACAGAAAAAAGTGCCACGAAGTCGTACTGCATGCATGACTGTGCCTATTCGATTCGAAGCAGGTCATCTTCAAATCTGACAAAACATCTTGTTGACATTAAAAGTCTGAAATCGCCAATCCGCCTAGAGCAAGCGTGCATTCGCACAATCCTTCTGTGTGAGGCCTGTGCCCAGCAGTGGGACAATGAAAAGGCTGATGACACCTTTGTACATAGTGTTTAATAAGTGTGCATAAAGTTCTATAGATAAATAAAAACAATTGTATTATGTCACCCGGTTAAGTAGATCAGATGACAGGAGTCATATAAACCAATAATATGTATGTAGCACTCAGTTTGTAGATAAATTCAAAATATGTACCTGAAAATGCATGACTAGTGAAATCACGTCTAAAAATATTTTTTTTCCTCAACCACTATCATTAATTTAATTATAGTTCAGTTGGCAATTTTCCTGCTCAATACTGTCTGAAAATGAAATTATTTTCCTGTATCTAGACAGAACTTAGTTTTTTTTTTACTTTGTGATTTTGAACCATTTTATGTTCATTTTTAATTGTTTCCCGTGATTTTGTAACTGTCTTCAAAAAATGTTGCCATCCTTAAAATTACCTACTATGTGGTAATATTGTGTTAATTCAAGTTATGGTATATTTTTCATGATGATTTTTGTGAACTTCGAGTTTTTGAATAACAATCATTATTCACTATGACATATTTAAATAATACGGGTAGAATATACGACTTTCATTTTTGAAGTCGGTTTAACCAAAAATGCATGAAGAGATTTTCAATAAAGTTTACTTTGTATGAGAAGATTTACTAAATTAAGTCTCGCTCATTTTACACCGATTATAGCTATGGTAAAAAATAAAGACATTACAGCAATTTATTCGGGTAAAAGGAAAAGCAATAATGAAAAAAAAAAAACATTTTTATTAATAATCACCTAATGGTGGCCTAGTGGGCAAAGAACCAACCTCTCGAGTATGAGGGCGCGGGTTCGATTCCAGGTCAGGCAAGTACCAATGCAACTTTTCTAAGATTGTATGTACTTTCTAAGTATATCTTAGACACCAATGACTGTGTTTCGGATGGCACGTTAAACTGTAGGTCCCGGCTGTCATAGAACATCCTTGGCAGTCGTTACGGGTAGTCAGAAGCCAGTAAGTCTGACACCAGTCTAACCAAGGGGTATTGGGTTGCCCGGGTAACTGGGTTGAGGAGGTCAGGCAGGGCAGTCGCTCCTTGTAAAGCACTAGTACTCTGCTACATCCGGTTAGACTGGAAGCCGACCCCAACATAGTTTGGGAAAAAGGCTCGGAGGATGATTAATAATCACGATCATGCATGGAATTATAATTAGTAATTATAAATTACTGTAACCGCTGTTAATATATTAAATCCAAGGGAATGTAGCATGTAATGATTTTCATGGTAAAGGGTATACATAAATATTAGGATAATAGGTGCAGTAGAATTTCTACAAATCAGTTCCTAAGCATTTCTTATCATACAAACTTTATCTTATTAATGCAGAAAACAGCTGAAATCCTTTCTATTAATATTGGTGTAATATAATGACAATAAATGTTATTTTTCCGACCCCCATACATATGTTTCTAATCAACCTCCCCTTTAGAAGTGCCATCGGACAACTATCACCAACAAATCGACAACTACGCAACAGAAATGCTGCCCCCAAACATACCGCCCCCAAATCTGCCCCCGAAGAACCACTACCAGACCCCAGCAACCACATACCACCCGCCGCCAGTGCAGCAACCAATGCAGCAGGTTGCTCACCAACCTTCTGGACACAATAGACAGTATCAAGAACAGTACTATAAGCCTAAAGAGGAATACTATCCGCAATACCAAGAATATCAGGGTCAATATTATCAGCAATATCAGAATTATCCGGTGCAACAGCAACAACAAAGTCAACAACAGAAGATTGGCAGGATTCAGGATTATGATCCGATCAGTGACGGGCCTAGGGCGCCGCCGAATACGCAGAGGGCGTCGGCTACGCTTATTTATAATAGCACTAGTGATGGGAAACGAGGTTTGTATGCGTTTGCGTTTTTGTGAAAAATGTTTAATTTGGTATATTACACTCGAGGGCAAAAAATCTGATCAGTATAGGACTAACTAGAAAACACGATGGTCATATTTCCCTTCCCTTTTAGAAATGATAATATTCCCGTCAAGACTTTTATATCAAAGAAAATAAGTTTTATCTGACCTGGATTTTTTGCTCGAGTCTTATTTATTTGCTTTTTATGTTGTGGGTCCAATCTTTCATTCATTTTATGTACTTCATTTATTTTTGTGTTATTTACATGTTTTTTTGGTGTTGGGTTTTGTTGTTCAAGCAATTTTTACGTTGTTTTATACTTGATGCTCATTTAAAATCTTCTTTGACAAGACCTACATATTCGTTTCTTATAAAAAGCGTAAGTTTCTTATTTAAAGTATGTATTTATATAACTTATTTATAGCTGATTAGGTGAATGCAATATGAATTCTACTACTTTCAATATCTATTTTATACGCATATCTATGTTCTAATGTCTGTATATTACCTCAAAATTATTGGATTACTATCTGTTCCCCGCGATTCCACACGCGTCCCAAGGAAACTATTTCTCGCATCTGGATTAAAAGCAGCATATGTTTTTAAGCTCTAGCAAAACTAGTACAAAATTTCATTTAAATGGGTTCTGTATTTTGCCTTGAAAGTGCGGCACTTGTAATTTCGCATGAATTCTAAAAGATTATTTCAACTTACAATAACATCTCTCTTTTTCAAAACTGAATACTCCTCAACTAGCAGTTAACTAATAAGCTACTAATTATACCATAATCATCAGGTTCCCACCAGCAAGTGCAGCAGCAACAACAGCAACAAAGCCGTCACATTGGTCGCGTGACCGACCTCGACCCGCTGGCCAATGAACTGCCTAGACAGCCCGCCAACCATCACAACCAGGTTAGCATTCTGCTGCAAGAAAGGGGACTAATTTTGTTCACTGAATTGGTGTAAAATGGCCTCCGACGTGGCCAATATAGTTCGATGAAAATTGGTGGAAAATTATCGCTGTTATAAAATGTAGAAGAAGTACATATTTCTCACAATTTGGGTGTCACATGTCAGAGTTGTAGATTTTGAATATAAAAAGTGAATAATGGAGGTATTTTTACCCGACTGCCAAGAAGGATAGTGCTTTTATACTTTTTTGGGGAATTGTTTCTCCCCTGACAACTAATTCATAAGTTGATTTTCGAAGAAAAACTTTATTTATAATGAGGGTTTTCTAAAATGGCGTCCACGAGGTGGCAGCACCGAGTCGTCAGGTCCAGGTACCTGTCAAAGTGCTTATTTTTTTCTATGAAAAGTGAACGATTTTAGTGATTTTTTATTGTATAATTAAAGCAGTGCATTATTGTTTTACAATGGCGGTTGAGTAGATAAAAAACTAAATCATATTGTGTAAACAAATTCTAGTACATTACGTTATCTACCTTTCAACAAGCTTTTTCTTAGTACTAGTGGCTTTTGCACCCTCTTTCTGAGCTCAATTTTTAGTTCGGAAACCTTATTCTGACCGTAGTCCATAATAAAATCAATGATACTTAATCAATGATATAACAGAATTTCAATAAACAATAAGTTCGGACCCTACAATTCCATACTATTTGACAGCTCTTTGGACCAGACTCATACGTGGCGCCACCCGGTGGCTGAAAAAGGACAGAAAACCCTCATTGCAAATGATTCTAAATGTGATGTTTTCTATTTTCAGCGAGTATACATCGCTATGTACGACTATGAGGCGAGCGACAGTGATGAGGTAAATTAAAACAAACAGTCATATCAATTAATTAATTAAATTTATAAACAGAACACAACTTTCATAACAAGTTTCACCTATGTATTGCGGTAGTATTGTTGTTTATTTATATTAACGAGGATATTTACTTTACATTTATTTTAAACGAAAGAATGATTAATTATAATAACTACACTTATTTTTAAGTGTATTTTTTTACTCAGCCTTTTTCTACTCATTGAGTAATCAATGATTATCGCATAAAAATATTGCTTCTAAAAACACACTATACACCTTTCAGGTATCATTCCGCGAAGGCGACTTAATTTCCAACGTAACATCGATCGATTCCGGCTGGATGACCGGACAGGTACTACGCACGGGCCGCACCGGCATGCTCCCGGCTAACTACGTCGAACTAGCGCCCTCCAACGCCGTCCCACAACACTACGACAACTGACCGGGTCACTGACCTCACAACCGAAGCACTTGGTTGCTGCATGCCAGGTGACCCCGAAGCGCTTGGTTGCTGCATGCCAGGTGACAGCGTTTGGTTGCCGACAACCAAATGGGATAAAAAATATGTTATTACTGAAATTAAGTAGTGGTACGTCTATTTATTATTTTTTATGTGTATTTTTATGCTATTTTAAGTAGCATTAGGTTGTGCTTCAATAGTGGAGGTTAGAGGTTGTTTTACTGATTTCAATCATCGTAAGTTCGATAGCTTGGCAACCAAATGCTACAAAAAGGTTAACCAATTTCTGACTGGTTGAGCCAATCTCCATAGATTTTTTGAATAGAATTTTTAATGAATGTGCCTCTAAATTATCATGAATTTATACTGGTATCAGTAACTTTTTGTAATTTGAAAATGCACTTTTTGGCACTCTTCAAACGCGCATTTTAAATGGATCAATTTTATCTTCTACAAATGTAGATTTTAACTTTTACTATAATATTCGACAGCAAATAAAATCATAAGCAATGGCTGGACCAATTTTGATAATATCAAAAAGAACTTTTGGATAAAATTTTCACGAAAATCGATAAATTCGTAGCTTTTTAATGTAATTGCCACTAACGTTACATTTTGTAGATTTTTTATGTATAAATAATAAGAATATAAAATATAACTTTTCGCGAAATTTATTTATAATATTAAGATTTTAAAAATATATATTTTTGTTACCTCTTTCAAAAAGTTTCTTACAATAATTCAAAATCATACTCAAAACTTATTTTTGAGAGGTGGCGAAAATATATTTAAAATATTTTAAATTTAACTAGTTTTCAGTATATTAACAAAAAAGCTTATATATTTGATACGCATGCATATTTAAGTCGGATTCTTATGACTGAATTTTAAATAAAAATAATGTTAAAAAGGCTGGATTTCTATAAGCTGTATCAAGGCCTTGATTTCTATAAATATAAGAATTAAATGTATGAAAAACCTGAAAAAACCTAAACTACTTAACACATTCTTTGAAAACATATTCCAGACTTATTTAAATACTTTTCTCGTATTTAGAACTTACAATATATATATTATTTTAATACATAGTCTGAACTCATATAGAAAGTTATTTAAGCGAACAAATTCTGTTTATTTAAGCATTTAATATTCATTCCACTTTTTAAGTTATACTTTTTTTCTCTACAGTGTTTAATATGGTCATTGGTATTTTACATTTAAGCGTATTCTAATGACCTTTTAAGCGTTTAAAAATTCATAATTTATGTCAATGCAACTGTAAAACAGAGATAGAAACATGAGTCACACACATTGATATGATATCTTATGAAAAACTAACAAAATATGAAATATTGTTATACTTTAACTAAGTAATGATTAACATTAAAAGTACCTGGTTCAGGTCAAAATCTTGTAAATACACACGTTAGATTAACAATATATTAATACAAGTTTATTCAATAAGGGTGAGTTCCACCATTTAACTATAACGATAACCAAACCATAACCAGCCGTATACTTGCCGCCCATTGGTCACATCGGCGATTTGACAACTGAAAATGGTTCGGTTATCGTTATAGTTAAATGGTGCAACTTATCGTAAGTATATAAGGTACCAATATAATCAGCTGTAGATTTGAAGGTTGTACATAAGTTCAGCAGTCTTATGGCTGAGATGGTGATGATGAGATTATGAATTGTCTAAAAAAGGTAGTTGAATATATCGCCTATATGTATTGACATGATCGGTGGTGAAACATTAGGTTATCTTAAAAAATATCTATATTCCATTTGAGAAGTTACTCTATCATATGTAACACATATGAGAAGTAAACAATCTTGTTAGAACTTTTTATTCAAATGCGTATTAAAAAAATAAACTACCGCTTAAAATAATTACTTTAATAGATTGAACAACTGTTAATCATCAAATATTAAGCATATTTTACTTTTAGACTCGAGCTTTTAAATAAAATGCATGAAATATCATGATTTTTTATAAATGCCTACTCAAATGGAGTATGAATATTAATAAGACTATGTTTTATTTGGCGTATCCACCTTTTCTGCAGGTGGTTAAATTGGTACGCAAAATATACAACTGATATCAAAATGTAAAGGTTACTGCATAATATTAGGCACTGTTTTATTTATACAAGACTCTTATGTATAAACATTCCATATTGTGACAATAATTTAGTGGCAGTTTTTAATAGATTAAGTATTCATTTTAATATTTTTCTTGCATTTTTTTTAATAGTACTCAGATTTGTCAATGCATTTTGACTAAAATATAATGGGGGTTTATGAATTCAAAAAAGCAGAATTTTATATGTTAGAGAAAAAAATCTTCCAACACAACAATAGTTTTCAATCATTTCTGCTTATTTGAATCATAGGTATTACCAATTTAATTAGATTCTGGGGTACTTTTATACCCTTTGTGGGTTCCATTTTTTATTTAACTTGGGTCACAGTAGCCTTAATGGGTCATATCTTCATTCCAATTGGGGTCTTAGCATGTATACTAAGGGTAAAATATACCCTTTTGGGTAAAAATAACCTTTATTTTATCATAAACTGTATATTTTTTCTTATATGGCTTCAGTTTTTAATCTGTTAATAGCAATAACTTGATTGTTAAACTTACTGTTATATCTTAACCATCACAAACGCTATATATTATATAGGACCAGTATTAAGTTACAGTGCCTTTTGTAATATTTAATAAATTTTATAAGCTATTTTTTGGTTTTATTAAAATCGTACCTAAGATAAAGATGATACAAGATGTTGATTTGTATCCATATCAAATTCAAGGATGTAATTATATAAATCAACAATAAAATGGGTAGGTATTTTTTTTTCTTATTTACGGAAATCCGTGGGTATATAAATTATTTCGGATAAGTGACATCCATATGGGTGAGTCAACAAAGAACACTGAAACCTATTGGTGAAGCGTCAATGTCTTTTTTTTTTCAATGCAAATATTTATTCAATAATAAATTAAATAGGGATTCTCGCCACAGAGTGTTTTTGGTTAGCACGTGTGTCTAGAGTTTTTGTTTATTTTGTGTGTTTAAGTGACTTTTTGTGACTTGTTTTTGTTTCTGTGTATTGTCCTTGTGTGCGTTTTTGATTGTGTACGTTTTCCGTTTAGTTAAGTAAGTCTTTAACCCAATATGGACCGCAACAAACCTCCCGACCCTGATCCGCCTGACATCTCTTTTGCTCCGCCATCCCCCAATTACCCACTTTCCCAATTCGCAGATGTTGCTTGCAGCATTGCGGAGTCCCAAATCCCTTCCCATTCCGAATCCCAATCCTCATCTAACCAGAACGGTAGGAAACGTTCTGGAGAAGATAACAATGCGTACAAACCGGCTAAGCAGCAGAGAAATCAAATAGGTCGCAGTAGATACTCTGCCACTGATAAAGCTCCATTCATTGTCCATGTCTCACGCTTGGAGTCCCAGCCTAATGCAGGTACCACATTGCACCCAGTCACTTTTGGCATGTTCTTAGTGAATAACAAAATCGCTAATGTCGTACGTGATGGCGTCAAGAAAGTTGGAAGGAACAGAGTTTCGGTAGAATTTGCATCCCCTCAGGATGCTAATTCTTTTATTATAAATGGTTTGTTAGCTAAAAATAGTTATGTTGCAGCAATTCCCACATTTAACATAACCCGTATGGGTGTTGTTACTGGTGTTCCTACCGACCTCACCGAAGAAGAAGCGATGAACTACCTCACTGTGCCCTCTGGATGTGGACGAATACTCAAGGTTCGTCGCATTAGTAGGAAAATATTTAGAGATGGTGTAACCGAATTCAAGCCTACTGAAACTTGCGTTATTACTTTCGATGGTCAAGTACTACCTACTAGGATATATTGTTGTTACACCTCTCTCCCGGTCTCTCAATACGTATACCCCACCATTCAGTGCCGCAAGTGTTGTAGGTTCGGTCACGTGGAGTCTATATGTCGCTCGAAACCACGCTGCAGCAAATGTGGCCACGATCACCCTGGTGATGGTTGCAACATTTCTGAGGGCGAGGCATTCTGTGTGCTCTGCTCTGGAAATCACTATGCTAATAGCAAGTCATGTCCGGAGTTAGGTAGACAGAAAGCTATTAAGAATCTTATGGCTGAGAAATCGCTTTCATATGCTGAGGTTAGCAAAACAATTCCTCCTGTTTCTCGCAACTATGCGAATGCTGTAAAATCTACAGTCAGTAATTCTCAGTCATATCGCAAAACTGTTTACTTAAAGCCTAAGACCCATGCTCCCCTCTCTCCTTCTTACGACAAAGTCGCTCATCAGCATATTATTAACTCTCCCCCTTCTTCACAGCCTAATGGCTGCGCCCTCAGTAGCCCCCTTGATGATTCTAATAATTTTTCCTCTATAATTGAACTTCTAAGTAAAGTCCTTACAACTATATTATCCAATAATTCCCAAATACCGTCCAACGTCGCCCATCAACTTGTTACTCTTTTACTGAATATTAAAAATGGCGCCTCGCCAGGTATTCCTACAGTGGAATGTGAGGAGCGTGTTTCATAAGAAACATGACCTCATATTCCTACTCAACAAATACAAGCCCTTGGCTTGTTCCATCGCTGAGACTTGGCTTACCCCAAGTCTCAGCTTTCGCATGCCACACTTTAATATTTTGAGATGTGATAGGTCTGATGGATATGGAGGGTCGGCTCTTCTCATTAACAATAGAGTTCCGCTCTCGACCCTCTCGCTTCCGGCTCTGGATGGTGAAATTAACATTGTTGCAGCTAAATTCGAGGGTATAACAGTAATATCTATTTATATTTCCCACCCTCATCAAAATTTTTTAGCATCATTAAGAAACGTTTTTAATAATGTAGATGGGCCTATGCTAGTTATGGGAGATTTTAATTGCCACCATTTTAGGTGGGGCTCCAATCGTTGTGATGCGTTTGGGGAAGGTTTAGTAGAAATCCTCGATGACCTAAACCTGTGCATCTTAAATGATGGTTGTCCTACCCGCAGAACCCTTCCTGGACAGCAAAAGAGTTGTGTAGATCTCACATTCTGTTCTGTAGAGTTGGCGGCATCGTTTCATTGGCAATGCACTGCTCTGACGCATGGTAGCGACCACTACCCCATTGTTGTTACTTTATTAAATAAAACCTATTTAGAGAAAAGTTCACCTCCACTTCTGAAATACAATCTGTCTAAACCGGACTGGTCAAGGTTTGCTTCTCTAGTGGAGGAGAAAATTAGTGTTCTTCCAAATTTAACTTCTGCTTTTCCACATTCTTCTGGTCACTGCCATGCTAAGAGTTGTTACGAGTCTTTCGTCTCAGCTATAACATCCAGTGCTGATTCCACATTCCCCCTGCGAAATAGTGCCAAAAGCAAAATCCCGTCACCTCCGTGGTGGGATCCAGACTGCACAGCCGCGATTCGCGAACGTAAGGAAGCTGAAAAACAGTACAATGCAGCGATGAACAACGACAACTTACTACAGTACAGACGAGTGTACGCCCGATCCCAACGGCTTCTTCGTAAGAGGAAACGTCGTGGTTGGGTTAAGTTCTGCACCTCTCTTTCTCCTTCCACTCCGGTGTCCGCAGTATGGAAGAGCATAAACCGCTTCAGACGTGGGTGCTCTCCATCAATATCCTCCCCCATCACTAGAAAAACCGCTGAATCCTTTTTTAACAAAATTGCTCCAGCCTACGTTCCCTTGTCTTCAGAATTCGTTCACTTGCCTGTGAGTGTAGTGGATGACCCTTTGGACGAACCATTCACATTGGATGAATTAAATGCGGTGCTTCGTCATGTTCGGGATTCTGCCCCGGGCATTGATGGCGTACCGTATTCATTTATCGTTCACGCTGGTACAAGTGCGAAAATATATTTTCTTAATATCATAAATTATTGTTATTCTACTGGTTGGGTTCCTGATCAATGGAAACTCCAAATTATAATACCTCTACTGAAACCCGGCAAAAATGTTGATGATCCGAATGGCCTTAGACCAATTGCCTTGTCCTCAGTTTTGGTCAAGTTATTTGAGCACCTAATTAAAAATAGACTTGAGTGGTTGGTCGAATCTAGGGACTTACTGCCGAGTCATCAATTTGGTTTTAGGAAGGGACTTAGCACAATGGACAGCGTGGCAACATTAGTTACTGATGTTCGTACAGCATTTTCCAAAAATGAATCTGTTGTAGCCGCCTTCCTAGATATTTCCTCCGCATACGACAGTGTCCTTCTTCCCATTCTCAGGCAGAAACTGCAAGAGCTGAGTCTCCCGGTCAAGATGGTTCAAAGTATATGCGGACTTCTTATGTCACGGTCCTTGGTGCTGAGGGTACAGGGTGAGGTATTTGAGGAAAGATACGCATGGAAGGGCCTTCCTCAAGGCTCTGTTCTCAGTCCGTTACTATACAACCTGTACACAGTTGACATTGGTTCCTGTTTGAACTCGGACTGCCGCATTTTGCAATACGCCGACGACCTGGCGCTTTACGTTACCAATGCCTCAATTGTGGACGCGGCTTCATCACTCTGCCTTTCTTTGGACTCTCTGCACCAGTGGCTTCTAGATCGTGGTCTGTCACTATCTGCTCCAAAAAGCTCGGCAGTAATTTTCTCTCGGAAACGTCTGATCCCTCAGGTTAATATTTCAATCCAAGGTCAAGGCGTTCCTGTTGTTAAGAAGACTAAATTTTTAGGGGTCTACCTTGATGCAAAGTTGAGTGGGTCTGAGCACTTTGCTTACCTCGTCAAAAGGTGCGAAAGGGTAATATCAATACTGAAAGTCCTTTCGGGTGTATGGTGGGGGGCTCACCCTTACACCATGAAACTTATCTATAATGCGTTAGTTCGTAGCATACTAGATTACGGCTCATTTGTATTGATTCCTTGCAACAGGGGTGCCTTGGCAGCATTAGATAGGCTCCAGTCTCAATGCCTTCGAATCATCTCAGGTTGCATGAAATCCTCTCCCGTCAACGCTTTGCAGGTAGAATGCGCCGAACCTCCTTTAGCCCTGAGGAGGCAGTATCTAGCTTCCCGTTTTCTATCCCGAGTGTTTCCCAAAAGTTCCCACCCCCTCATTCCTAAACTTCAAAATTTAGATTCATTATGCAGATCCTCCAAATACTGGGAGCATAAAGAAATCCCACTAATCCTGAAAACATACCGATTTATCCAAAATTTAAATTGCCCCATAAACCAAAACCGCAGATTACCCCTTTATAATTTTTCCTATGAAGTCCTTTGTTTTATTCCCAAGATATTCTATAATATCGGTATTTCCAAGAATTCCCCTTCGGCTAACTCTGCCTTCAATGCGGTGGTGGAAGAACGATGGCTTGGGTTTCAGAGATTTTTTACCGACGCTTCTAAATTAACATCCTGCAGTTACACTGGTGCTGCGGTATATTATCAAAACTCTAGAATTATTCTAAAATTTAAATGTCCAAAGGAGTCCTCTGTATTTACAGGTGAGTGTGTGGCATTATTGGAAGCTTGTATGTTCATAGAATCCCACGATATCAGCTCAGGGGTTATCTTTTCAGATTCCTTGAGCTGCCTCCAAGCACTATCCCAAAATCCTTTTAAAAGTAAACTCCATAGCCCAATAATACTAAATATAAAAAAGGTCCTGTTATCCTGTAGCATCCAACAAAAAGAGGTTCATTTAGTATGGATACCTAGCCACTGTGGTATCAAGGGCAACGAATGTGTGGACGCTCTGGCTAAAGATGCTTGTACATCAGTTACAGCCGACCCTGCGCACTTCTCCCTTCAAGGGTATGACCTGCTGAACCTTCCAAAAGCGCATCTTGAGACCGCATGGCAAGAATATTGGGACGTTTCCAGCAAGAAAAAGGGTGGTTACTTTTTTAATGTCCAACCCTTGATCCAAACCAAGCCCTGGTATTTCCATTTTAAAAAGTATCCCAAGCATGTGATATCGGTCCTTAGCAGAATTCGTTTAGGTCATTGCTGCACGCCTGTTTTTCTGCGCAAAATTCGTGTTCAGGACTCGTCTCTCTGTGAGTGCGGATTGGATGAAGGGAGCCTGGAACACATATTTTTTAGCTGTCCCGTAAATTCCTCATCCTTCGACTTGTATAACCGCCTCATTAAATTAAAGATTCCTGTTCCAATTAACTTCCCTTCCCTTTTAACATATTCCTCTCCAGAACTGTTCCACATCCTATTGATCTTCATCCTTCAAAATAATATTAAATTGTAGACTTTGGCCTAGTTAGGCCATTGTCTATCTGGTTGTGGCAATATTTTTTATTTTATTTTATATATATTTTGTGTGTTATATTTCTATGTTCTAACAATTTATCAATTTTTATTTATGTGTTTGTTTCAGTGCCGTCCTACTAACTCAACAAGTCCTACAAGAAGAGAAAGCAATTTCTTTTTTTTTTCTTAAGTTTTATTTCTTTCTTACATTTTATAATAATATATACCTACTTGCTTCTCATATCACTTGTCAGTGGCAGAATCGTCGACACCAACATCGACGGCATTGATTGCCAGAAACAAAAAATAGAATAGAATAAATTAAATACACAAGTTATTTTTCCCGCAACTTAAAACTTTATTTCGATCATTTTCATATTTATAATAACCCAATTGAGTCTCTGGTGATGACATCCGAACGACAATACTAGCTACCGCAGCGCCCATTGGTTCGTATCGAGTGTTCTAGAAGATACCCGCAACAAGCTAGCAGTGTTGCGTCTGGCCACCGCCAAGGACGGACGTAGTACTTCTCCCGCCGCCATTCGCATTGTGTCGAATACACACCGCTCCGCGTCATTATTTCCCTATATGTGATTTCCTGAAGATTCTCGTGTAATAATTGAACCTGCTGCTAGAAGACTTTGTGGACTTATAGTGCAGTGCTGATTTCACGAGTTTTAACCAGTCCACCGGTGGATGAACCTAGATTTAGCTCGCCGGCCGGCAGCCCTTACCGCGACCACGCGCCCTGGAACGAGGCATCTTCACATCTCGCTGGTTCTAAGTGAGGTCCCTGGATTCACAAGGTACGTGGGCTTTATTGCTGCAAATAGTTGTAGTGGGTATTGGTGTCTAACGGAATATCATCAGCAGGGATTGATTTGAATTACGATTTGAGTTTCACCGCCATATTGTTTTTCCCGCATTCGATTTTCAAGATTTGAAATCACCGCTCCCGCATCCCGCACTTCTCTTTTCTTTCTTCATTCCACCTTTTTAAATCCATAATTTTTTTATTATTTTTCCCCGATGAGGCTATTTAGACGCCTCATCACTATCTATTTAAAATTATTTAGATACTAGCTGACCCAACAAACTTCGTATCGTTTAAACCTTCCCTGGACCTCTACGAACATTTTAAAACCAAAATAACCCAAATCGGTCCAGCCATTCTCGAGTTTTAGTGAGACTAACGAACATCTATTCATTTTTATATATAAGACAAGGTGGTTGTTGGTCACGATGCATCTGTGAACATCACCTAACAGAGGAGAATCGTACCTCCCCGCTATGGTCTTCAGGATGGAGTTGGAGCTAGCCCGCACTCTGCAGAGCAAAGAGGCAGATTTCTGTCTAACAATGGCGTGGAAGCCATCAACGCGTGGCTCGGCGAACATACCTGATGCATCATGCACTGCAGAAACGGGGCAGCCCCATCAACATCCTAAATCCATTTATTATATTGAACCCGCAAGGCGCTGATAGTCCGCTGAGTATAGTTGGTCCACAGACTGCACGTGTAAAACACTTGACAATAAGCTTTAAAAAGAGTTATTTTAGCTAGTTTGCTACACCGTGCAAACCTGCGAGCCAACATATTACATCGTACTGCCAGCGCCCTACGTTGCCTCTCAATGTTTTCTTGGTCATTAAGGTCCTCAGTGACGTAATGCCCCAAGTATTTAAATTTAGCCACTCGCACTAAAGCTTTCCCATTAAGTTTTATGGGGGGGGGGGGGGGGGCACAGTCAGGAAATTTACCACCGACAGGCTTAAAGACCAAGAATTGGCTCTTCTTGGCATTATAAGTGAGCCCATGTTCCTGAGCATAGCGCTCAGAGCAACTCCGCAGCTCTCTCAGCGCCCTAACTGTTGGGCTCAGCAGCACCATATCGTCAGCATAAACATGGGCGTAGCCAGCTTTGGGATCAGGGTGGGGCAGCAGTCAACCTATCCCCCGGGGGAGGGCGGGGGCCCTCCGATTTTTTGTATCTTGAGCCGTTAATCTCAAACTTATTAATCTCTTAATTTGAGAGGTTTATATTATCAGGTACAGAAAATAAAAAATCACACACAGGACAGATTTTATAGTTTTATTTATGAATACTTAATGAAAATTAAACAAAACAAGCAAACAGTACAAATCGCGCCACGAGCCATAGAGGTTTTTTGGTCTGCGCTTCGCGGGGCACGAGCGGGGATGAGCGACCGCGCGGTGCTGGACGGCTTGCCTCGCTACGCCCCATAGCACCTATTCTTTTTAGGGAATACGGCTCGCTTTCAAACGACGCGCGCACCGCGCACGTTCGGAGACTCGAGCGTCTAGTTTGTTTTGATCGCGCTCTTTTCAGTCGACAATTTTTTTTGTGCAATAACTTACGGATAATATGATTGTTGATGTTGTTAGTAAAAAAAAAATTGTTTAATCAGACACCTTATAGGTCAGAGCTAGGGCCCAGGGTGGCCCAGTGTGACGTCACGTCATCAATGCGACACCCAATGTTTTTGCTGCTAAGCTCAACAATCAGATCGTTAATGTCCTTTACATTAACAAACAGCTTTGGTGACGTTATACCCCCTTGTCTTACCCCGCCGATAGCCCGTACGACACAGACAGCCTATCGGCCCATCTTACACAATTTGTGTATAACCCAGCCGTATTTACATTCATACATACAAAAAGCATACGCACCGATCATTCAAAATGGTGGGTTTATTTAATATCAGGTTTGTTAGGTATATAAAAAAAAACTCAATAATCGTCTTTATACATTTATTGACTATATACTTCATACATTTGACTACAACTAAATCATGCAACGTATTATCTAATCAATTTATATTGTAATAAAATCTTATAAAATATTTATCGATAATACTCCGTAAACAACAGCGCGGACCTCAGAGGTCGTGTTAGGCACTATTTAAGGCACCTTTTGTAAAGAAAACACCCTTCTCGGCAGTAGGGTAAAAAGTTTTTTTTTCACCAATTAACAATGTGAATAACTATTTATACTGTACATAAAAACATTTATAGTGTAACTTTTACCATTGAAATATCGTAGGCCCATTTTAGGGTAAAAAAAAACATTTTGTGGGGAAATTACCCATTTTCAGGGTAATTTTTGCCTCTATTTGATATGAAAAACTTGAAACTTATTTAGAAAATAAAAATATCATTTATTTATAATAACATGCAAGCCACAAGGCGTAAAATAATCTTAGATAACAATTATAATCTGTGATTACATAACAACCGAATTAAAGCTAACTAACTTAGTGATGGTGTGTAGCTGCCTATAATTTTACGACATCCATATTTTTGCGAGACCTTTTTTCAATATATTAAATAATCCAAATAAACATAATAATTTGGAACAAATCTTAAAACACAATAAGCTGTCAACAGCATTCATTTTTTAATTTCACAACTTAATTTTTTTTGCAAATATTTTTGGAAATGATTTTTTTACCAAAGGTCTCGCTCATTCTAAACAAACAATATTAATCTTTAACACATAACCCATGGCTATCTTCGATATTCTAAAACAATCAATTCTTCACGATTATTTAATAATACGGAATAAAACTTAACCATTTTATAATTAACTTCATAATAATGTAAACTAATTGATTTTTAGTCACATTTGTACTTGGGAATTGTATTCAAAATATTATTGTATTTATTTAGTCACACATATGCCAGGAAGCCAAGAAAAGGCCTAGCCTTTTCCCAACTATGTTGGGGTCGGCTTCCAGTCTAACCGGATGTAGCTGAGTACCAGTGCTTTACAAAGAGCGACTGCCCTATCTGACCTCCTCAACCCAGTTACCCGGGCAACCCAGTACCTCAGCGCCTCTGGGTAATACTAGATTCATTGGAAACTATAAAAGACTATTTTACAGATTTACAGAACATACTGAGAACTGATTAAAACAATATGAAAGCCTGTTAATAATTTCAAGTATTAGTTTACATTATTATAAAAAAATACACATTAACTTTAACCATAGCAATTAAAAAACTAAACAGTTTATTTGAAAACTGCACAAAAATCTCTTATAAACTAGACATATAAGCATACAGTTATATAGAAATTTAAAAACTAAAATATTTTGAGTAAAAATTAATGAATGAGGTGATTTTTAAGGACAAGAATACTTCATGGCCCCTGTTTTTCGAAAACACTTTCCTTTACCTTCCAATTTCTAGACTACATACTTGATAACACAAATGATTTTTGTAATGTCAAATCCTTGAAAATATTACCCTTTAGGCTTTGCCACAATCGGGTAAGAGTAGCTACTTTATAAATGTCTATTCATATTACTTATTAAAGTTGTAGTGAATAGACGCCTATTATGGTTGAAAAAATAGCTCGCTAGTATAAAAAATTATATTTGGATAATAATAATATCCAATATATTTTTATATATAGTCACAGTCCAATCTTGTGTTTTTACAACACGTTTAAACACAAAAAGAAAACTCAGTTCATAGAGTAAATCACAATTTTGAGTTTAATATTATGTCGAGTCCGACATTAAATGCTTATCGGCACTAATGGCCTTGCATTGGCATACACAAAACTTCTCCGAAATCTGGTAAAAAAAATACTTATATACACAGTTGCATATAACAATGCTTTTGAACACATATTTTGTTCATATTTCAAGTCCAAGTTTTAATTCCTATATAGGAAATTATATTTGGTAAATAATCTTGTCTCACAACAGCTTTGTTAGACTGGTATTGCCCTGTAGGGCTGATTAAACTACTCGTCAAGACAAATATGAATTAGTTGGTTAAAATACATAGACTTTTTAAAAAATTATCAAAATAGTGGCCAGCGGTACACTTTACTACGTATAAAGTCCACCATTTTGTTGTAAAAAAAGGTGATAAATGAAGAACCGCTCGACCAATTTTATGCAAACTTCGCATAAACCATCTACTAAATAGTCCAAACAAAGCCTAAACATTTAGTTTGGATTGGTGAGCCCGTTCTTGAGTAATACAATTACAACGAAAAGTGACATTAATTTTTATAATTATAGACGAGTATTTTGGTGATACCCATGAAAGGTAGTACCAAAATTTCTGTGAAAAATTTCAAATCCTACATTTACCAGTACTTGACGAGTAGTTTATCACTTTATACATATTTAATTATTATTAGTAGCACAAAGCAGCAACGCGCCGCAGTCGTCCAATCGCTCCAGACGGTATGTCGAGTTGTCGGGCATGTGACGGACAAGTTCGTCCGTCAGTCGAACGCGGGCGCCGTTCGGACCCGACACTAGGACTGACTCGCATTCCTGTGGGAGAAATTGTGTGTTAAGAAATTTTTTTACGTGGGTGCGATTCCAAGTGAGGCAAGTACCAAGCAGCGGGGCCCAACAGGGCCAAGGCCTGCCGGGGCTGCGGGATTGTTCGAAAGAGTTACCGCGGCTCTGGTACATAAAGGCCTACGACGGAACACGACGGTTTTTGGTCAGTAAGAGTCAGACACTCCCTCACCGTTGCTAACCCACAGCGGGAGGGGTCATTTAATGATTTTTGACGTCGATGCAACTTTTCTAAGTTTGTATGTACTTTCTAAGTATATCTTGGCCACCAAAGACTGTTTCGGAGGGCACGTTAAACTGTAGGTCCCGGCTGTCATCGAACATCCTTGGCAGTCGTTACGGGTAATCAAAACCCAGAAAGTGACAACCAATTTTACCAAGGTTTGCTCGAGTAACTGGGTTGAGTAGACCAGACAGACAGTCACTCCATGTGACACATTGGTTTTCACCGCACCCAGATGGACCTGTTGCCTCTCTCTACACTTGGGAAGCGGCTAGCCACATGGTATAATTACCTTGGAAGCATGCAGCAGCGAGTTGAGCTTGTGCAGTAGCTCCTGGGCTCGACACGCGTGAAGATATAGTGCGCTGTAGATGTTGCTACCGGCAGCACAGACGTATACTGTCAGGCGAGGTTCTATGCGTCTGTAATAGGTATAAATATATGAAAAATAGAGCCAAAAAATGTCCTTACAAAATATGGGGTCCTTACTATTGGGAACAATAAAAAAATGGTTAATTAAGTCTTATATATGACGCCATTTGTTGTTTATAGCTTCCGCCCGCGGTTTCACCCGCTTTCTTGGGGAACTTATTCCTGTACTGGGACAAAATATAGCCTTTGTTACTACGGGATAGTGTTACTTCGTAATTGTGAAAGAATTATTCAAATGGGCTTAATAGTTTTTAGAGTTCATTCATAACAAACATACACATTTATCTTCCCTCTTTCTAATCTTAAAAGAACTGAAGAGTTGGTTTGCTTAAACGCGCTGATCTCAGAAACTAACAGTCCAATCTAAAAATACAGTGTTAGATAGCCCATTTGTTGAAGAAGACTACAGAGGCTACTTTTTATCCGGATGCGCGGAGTAGTTCCCACAAGACGCTAGTAATATAATCGGCACGGTTATTGAGCCCTGACCTTCACCTGCGCAGAAGCGATTTATTGGTTTATTGCCTTATGTGAACAGTGTGCAAAGCGATCCCCACTCTTCCGCCAAGAGCTCAATATCCGTGCCGGTAACTATATACATAAAAGCTTCTTCATTATGACCCCAAAACATGACCTATCCTAATTTACAATAAAATTAATGACAATTATAACGCGAGAGTATTTTGGCACCACAATGAAGGCATTCTAGATTTAGACCGGTATAAATAATCTAGTCACGAAATCTATTCTTGTGAGTTTGAAAGTGTACCAAATTGGCTAGCGGCTTGTCACTCAAATAGAATACACTATTTGTTTCTTTACTAAAATCTGCCTAGCCTTTTTATTAAAATTAATTTATAACATATTATTTTATTATTAAATAAGATCTGCTTTTTTATGTAAGTATATTTTATTTATGTTATTTTCTCTGATATTTGTGAACTGATTTTGATCATAAGGTTAAGCTACATTTGGCGGAGCGCGGTCGGACCACGGATGGGTGACCGTACATGTCAAGTTACGGACAGTCAGAAGCCAGGTGTCTGACAACTAGTCGCACCCAAGGGTACGTATCGGGTTGCCCGCGTAACTGGGTTGACATCAGATTAGCACCCTGGTAGGTACTGAGAAGCATCCGGTTAGACTGGAAACCAGCCCTCAACACAGTCGGGAACAGGCTGGGCAGATAATGATGATTTACAAGCATGATTTTAGTTTATGAATAATAAGTAGATATACACTTACTTGGCATGCAGAGCGTTGAATAGACGAATACCGTCTGCCAGGCCGCAGATTTGTATTATATCGTCACGGGACAACCTGGATACAATGTTAATAAATTAAATACAAATAACTAAGTTATAATATTTAAATAAAAAAAAGGGTACATAAATACTGGTTTCAAAAAAATGAGGCTCAAAATCAAATACATATACCCCCCGCATAAAAAAAAGGCATATTATAATGTTAACGATTATTTCACAGTTAAACGCAGATTATTTCAATTAATTTCGGTGTTTAATTTTAATGATTGTTTAATTAGGAAAATTTAGCACAATTAGTGACAGAAAAAGGTGGCCCCTTTTTAATGGTTGTGCATTTTTCAAGAGGTGTTTATGTAATAAAAAAATATTGGAAGAAATACGATCAGTTTTCATGTATCAATTCTTGCCAGTTTACGTGCCTGGAACTTTAATTGACAAGAACATAATTGGTAATCCAACAAGCCTAATTTGAATTTTCACTATTAACTTTGTATTATTTAGAAAAATAACTAATTTTCAGGCATTACCTGAGCAGATCAGCTCCGGAGAAGTTGGTGAAGGTAGCGGCGTGATGCGCGAAGCGGTGACGCGCAAGCCACGCCTGCGTCTCAGACGAGGTGGCTTCCTTTGATAGGCCGGAGCTCTGCGAGAATATATACTAAAATTAGAAGAAGATTCATCATCCTTTTTTCTATTGTGAAATAATAAAATGACCCCTCCCACTGCAAGTGTCCTATTATCTACTTATGTTTACATTATCAATACTGACGAAAGCAATAAGTGATCATGCTATCTCGCTAAAACTACTTTACCAATTTAAATAAAAATTGTGACACGTGGTCTAAAGCTTGAGAAAGGACAAAGTTCTCTCGGGACCCAATTAAAACCCCGGGAAACAGCTTACTCATAATTAAATAAATTATGATTTAATAACTGCATCGAAATTATTTTAAATGTTACTGTGAATAAACTTGTAACATAATCTAGATAGTTTTCTCACCTTCTCCGGGTCCTCAGCGGGTTGCGGTAGGTCAGGCAGTATGGCTCCGGGCGAGTGGCACGGAGGCGAGTTCACTTTCACGTCGTTACTACAGACAAATAGTATAATTAATTAATAATAGAGTATATTTCTGTACTAATATAATAAAGAGGAAAGATCTTTTTGTTTGTTTATAAATTTAAATAAAGTAATAAAATAAATCTATGCTTTTATAATGGTTTGCTAAAGCTAAAGAATTAGTTTGCTTAAAACCCTAAACGCTCCGAAAATACTAAACCGAAAAATTCTTTCACAGTTGGAAAGCTACATTACCGCCGAATGACCTAAAATAAATATATTTTATCCGGGTACGGGAATTAGCACCCGCGGGACGTTGGTGAAACTGCGAGAAATAATACTGAGCACTTATCTCAGAAACTTTAAGACCTATTTAAAATTCCCTTCAGTATTAGATAAAGCAATATAAAAAAAGTTATATTTCTTAACCGGGTGCACGAAGTAGTTCCCACGCAATCAAAACCGTTGACAGAAGCTAGTCTAATACAAAATTTTCTCAAAATCTCTCCACTTTCGATTCCCAAACAATACAAACACTGCACAGATAAGAGAGGCTGCCAAAATCTATATTTATTTATGTTATTCGGCCTTCAAGCACAGCCCGGTATAAACTGTATCTTTTTATTTGTATGTACATCTTGAAAAAACTGGTTTTCCTTGCTATAGTATACTTTACTTGAGTACTAAGATTTAGATGGGAGTTTGAAAAACTAGACTAATGTTATAGATGGGAAGTTTGTGTGTGTGTGTGTGTGTGTGTGTGTGTGTGTGTGTTACTCTTATAAGCAAAAACTCTTAATTGAAACCACATTATGGCTCAATACACAGAAACTACTGAACGGATTTGGATGAAACTTGGTACATACAACTCTCAAAATAACATGCTACTTTTTGTCCATGTACAGGAAGAGACTTTTTTTAGGCGGGGTGAAACCGTGGGAAAAAGGTAGTTAATAATTTAAAAACACTCACTCTTGGCAATAAGACGGCTTCATTTGATTGTTGGCGGCAAGAATTGCTGAAACAAAATAAACACAATTAGTTTACAATTCAACATCATCCTTCTGCCCTTATCAAAATTTTATGAGGATTTTTGTCATGCGAGGTGGTCCTTTTGGAAACGGAATTATCTACGTCGAAGGCATACCATATCGCCCGTTGTTCAGCTCAACGCATTTACAAATTCTAACTGAAGATAGTCGGGTTAGTAAAAAACGTAAATACACTTAACCTAGTATATGGATGTCAAGACCTCATAGTACATATTATATTATAAAGAAGAAAGAAAGAAAGAAAGAAATTAAATAAAAATAATTTAAATCCAGGCTCATGAAGTAAGTAGTTCTCTCCCTGCAATGTTGATATTTTTAGAAATAAGGTAGATGTGTCTAAATTCTAGATAAATTTAAGACTTACCATTGTGTGGTAGAACTGGTTTGTTGACCACTATTGGGCTTGCTACAGCCTTGGGGGCCACACTGCAACAAACAAAATATCTTATTTAATATTAAATCATCATTTTAATCTATACCTATTATACAAAACTGAATCCCTATATCCCTTGGTCACACCATCATGTGTGAACGGCTGGACCGAATAAGCTGAAAATTAGAGAGGAAGTAGCTTAGACCCGGGAGAAGGACATACGATTTTGTCACCATCCGGCTATGGGACGATCTATTTATTAGTTATATATGTATATAAGCAGTTATATCGGGACGCGGTTGAAACCGCTGGCGAAAGCTAGTGTAATAATATATATTTTTTTGTTTGTGTGTAAAAGGCGCCGAAACTTCTCAACCGATTAGAAAAATTCTTTCACTGTTGGAAAGCTACACTCTTCCCGAGAGACATAGGCTATATTTTATCCCGGTACGGGAAGAAGTTCCCCTGGGACGCGGGTGAAACCGCAAGCAGAAGCTAGTTACAGCAAAAGTAAAAATAAAGGTAGGTCAGTTATCAATCAAATTACGCAATTTCTAAATGTAATAATTGTCCTCATTTATAATAAACATTGTTTTTGTAGATAAAATAACTTTATAATCCTTTTGAGTACGCACTAAAGTAAAGATAAGCAATCTTGATATGACTTTTTATATAAAAACGCAGTTTAAAAATAAAATGTACCTAAAACTGATACAAGTAACAATTTGCTTTGAACATTAAAACATTATTTAAAGCAATTGTTTTTTTATTTAATCGAGTTCGGTTATATCGCGTTTTCAAGAGAATTCTTTAAAAGGTCAGGATAAAAACTATCCTATGTTCTTTCTCAAGGTCAGCTCTATCTTTGTATCAAATTTCATTAAAATCAGTTCAGTAGTTTAGACGTGAAAGCCTAACAGACAGACAAACAGAGTTACTTTCGCATTTGTAATATTAGTGTGGATAATACAAAAAATAAGTTGTATGTTTGCGAGAACAGGATGTATTTGAAAAAAGTCCTATCACCTTTAGTTAAGTGCCTACTTAAATAGAGTATAGATATGATACAATCAAGTCAGTACATAAAATCATTAAAATTCAGGAAATAAATATGAGATAATAATAGTACCTAATCTATTTTGCTGTGATAAGGTTACCATATAAATAAAACCTCATACATACATGGTTATGAAAGAGGTTTATATGTATATGAGAGTGGCAATATTATAGGGATACAATATTGTAGTTTCAGAGTTTTTAGGGTACAACAGAAAGTCTTTCCTCTCTTTACATTAGTCTACCTACACTAGTATTATAAAGAGGAAAACTTTGTTTGTTTGGTTGTAATGGATAAACTCAAAAACTACTGGACCGATTTTAAATATTCTTTCACCATTAGAAAGCTATATTATCTGCGAGTAACATAGGCTATATTTTATCCTGGTGCCGGCAGTAGCCCCACCGCGATGAAACCGCGGGAAAACGGCTAGTATAGAATATAGATAAACAAAACATCTGCCTAATATCACAATGGCAGTAGGAGTATGTATCTAATGAACCAAAAATACCAGAGCAAATGCAGGTCAAATTGATTGACTTCAGGGTCAAATCAAATGATGCAGGTCACTTAGACAAAGTGGCTATACTAACTTATATTATGTTGAAGGGTTTTTATACTGTAATGTCTTATAAAAAAAACTTCTGATAAAATATAATATATCTCAGAACTATTGGCAGTAAATCAGCTTTTAACTAAAGAAAGCTGAAACAGTAAATAGGTATTATTTTATACAAGCTTACGCCCGCAGCTTCGCCCTCATAGTTCGGTTATATCGCATTTCCAAGAGAATTCTTCAAAAGGCCGAGATAAAAATTATCCTATTTCTTTCTCAAGGTCAACTCTCAAGGTATCTCTGTACCAAATTGTATTAAAATTAGTTCAGTGGTTTAGACGTCAAAGCGTAACAGACACACAGACAGACAGAGTTACATTCGCATTTATAATATTAGTAGGGATAACTATAGCAGTTTCAAAGTTATTTTAAATGCAGATTAAAATCATAAGATTGATTATCAGCAACATGCCAAGAAGAAAAAGGCTATTATTAAAATGTTTTTATGTGAATCTTTATTGTTGTAAATCAATGCATAATTAGCATTACTTTATACTATTTAAAGTGCCTTGTTAATCCAAAGTCAAATTCTATATTGTTGTAAAAATTGCACCATAATAAAGAACATTGAAAACTTTTCTAATATAAATCTTTTGTTATTATAGAAGTTGTGATGGCCTTGTGGATAAAAGCAAGTGTGTGGTTTCTATTCCAGGTCAAGTGAGTACTCAGATATCAAGAAATATGGTGATTAGCACTCATTGCTTCTCTGTATGAGAAGAGTCCTGTCCCTGCAGTGGTGTTATGATTTTTGAAAGTATTAACAATAACTGTAGAGAAGTTTCATCACAGAAACTATGATTTTAATACTTTTCCTTTTCAAGGATTGTGGTAAAGTCTAGTTTGGTAAATATATTTCGACTATAATCTCAGAGGTTACCTATTATGGAAAAAGGTCAATGTTCATAATACCTATTGGTTCAATATGACAATGTTGGGGTTGCTTCCAGTATAACTGGATGCAGCCGAGTCCTATGTAAAGTGACTGCATATCTGACCTCCTCAACCCAGTTACCCGGGCAACCCGATACTCCTTGGTACAACTGGCATACTACCTACACAATAATATCTACCCATAGATATTGTGTTGTCTACACATAGATTTCTGAAATCTGACATGCTAAATCTGGTTTTAAGTGCTAAACCAGTTTCTATGTTGTCAAATATCTAGTTTTAGGCAGATTTATACGACATGAAGCCAAAGTAACTGTATTGAAGGAAACCAAAACAAACACTACTTTGGTACATTCTAACAAGAAAAACAACCTAAAAATACGATAATAACAAGCATAGAAACGACCCAGATGTTTCTAACACGAAATACAAGGAAAAAAATGTATATTTACAGCAATCTCGGTCGTCGAGCGGGTCTGACGTGAACATTAGCCGCATTCAGCCTCCTTGCTAGTTCCCTATACGTCGCCGGGTCAGCTTCGATCTCAACCTCGGCTTTAAGGAGGGAAAACTTCATTCGCCAGCCTCGGGCCTCCACGCCGTGCAAAAAGCGAGCACTGAGCACAACCCCACGGCCCAGGTGCCGCGCACTTAGTCTCTGCTCGAGCACGAGCATCTTACTCGTCAGCTATAGTCCTGCCTCGTCAGGTTGAAGAAGATGAATGCACCAGATCCGACACGGTACGCCCGCCCGCGTGCAACCACCATAGCTGGCCCCCAGCTCGCTTCAACAACCATTTGTCACGATTATATTCGCACTATGTACACCACAACACAAGGCTGAAAGTCCTTATACCGTTCGCAGCACCTTTTTACTTGTCCAACATATTTGGTCAGCGAACTGCCCGCAGAAATTGCAATTTCGATCGCGAATTACGTCTTTTACAATCAGCGATGCGTTATAACACACAGGATAACACTGGTACGAGTATTTGCAGTGAAATAATCAACGATTTAGCAGCGGAAAATAATTGTGTCGTAGAGAAACAAAGGAGTACGTGACAGGCGACGGAGCGCGAACGACTGGGCGTAATGGCCGCTGATTGGTCGTGAGTGAGGCGCGCACCTCGATTGGATCAAAACCGGTTGGAATCGGTTCGCAGAGGCTGCGGCCGGCTCGGGTCGGTGCATCGTAGTGCTGTGACACGTATGTTTATGTCGTATCGAATCGGTTTTCCTTTTAGTTTCGTTTGAATCGGAATTTATCGCAAACGGTTAACATAATTATTCTATTTTTTTTTGTCATTTACACTAGATTTGTTCAACTGATGATGACTGAACGGGAATGATTTGTGTAGGAAGTTTTTAATTGCTTGCGCTCCAATAGTTAAGATACATTAGTTTAAAACTTAGACGGATCGGCATAAAACCGGATATAATATTAGCTTTATTCGGTTTCGCCCAATTGAGTGTCAATTTATTGCGAGCTCATGCAATCCAGTTTGTGCAACCCGATTCTATAGGTTATTTCCAAGAAGTATGGATAAAATTAGCATGATATGTACCCACTTGAAGAATTTAATATTATTCAATGGCTTAATTTAAAAATGTGTCAGTAATGAGATGATTGCTCGTGACCATAACAACACAATGAATGAGCTAAAAATAGATTAACTGTTGAGTATTTTGTTTACATATCGTTGCGATCTAACGATGATATGATACTTTATAGGATGCCAATAACCGATCCATCGAATTTTTTTCGACAAGAGATTGATATTTGACATAATTTATATGAAGCTAATGTAAATTTTTTAGATTTAAGATTTAGGACAGATTTCATTATAGATATGAACTGATTACTTACGGTGAGTAGCCCCATTTAACTATAATGATAACTGAATCATTTTCAGTTGTCAAACCGCCGATGTGACTAATGAGTGGCAAGTATATGGCTGGTTATGGTTTGGTTATCGTTATGCCTTAGTAAATACATTCATATATTTATTGGAACTTGGGTGGAATGTTCATCATCTTTTAAATGACGTTTTTTACCAATAAAATTGATAATTTGCGATATAACTACCGCTGATTAGAAGAATAGTAATTAGTTATGTAATCGCAATATATGTAATGATAATTGACAAGCATTAGAGACATAACAACAAATGCCATATTTTTTTATGATTTAGAGATTTATCATTACTTTTAGCTAGAAAATACCAATATTCCTACTTAGCGCAATAGAGACTATCTGCTATATATATGGATTGAAACGGATGACGCAGTTTTAATCAGGCTAAAGTAATTCCCCCAGGATGCGGGTGAAACCATAGGAAAGAGCCAATTACAAAAACAAGACACGTTAGCTAAATAAACGTTCAAACATATTTTCTACGCATCAATAGGATGACTATGACGAACTAACGAAATCGTATCAATGAGATAAGCCGTTTTATGTCATCGTGTTGACATACAAACAAACAAAACTTTCCTTTTGACGAGTCATTGATTGCGACAGTATTTATACCTGTCATTGGATAACTCACTTTATTGCTGTTTTTAATATGCTATCTGTTGCTTTTACTAAAGACAGAATTTTGACATTACTTAGCCCCATACAAAAAATGACAAATTGTACCTGTAGTAGGCAAAAGGACAGATATGTATATATTGGTGTGATATTTAAGAGCCTTACTGTTGTACAGTCAACTTCAGGTCAGTGGTAACAGTTTTATAGGAAAATCGTACTTATTACTATTGAGTTAAGGTGCATGACAGTTACCACTGATGTGCAGTCTACCGTACATATATCTTATCATACCTACTCGTTTCTGTCAATTTCTAGTGAAAACTTCTCCGCACATCTGGATTACAAGTGGCCTAAGTATAGATTTTCTCAATAAATGGGCTATCTTGGGATCGGTTTTCAGAGCTCTTTAGCTTTACAATATTAGACTTACCTATCCTTATATATAGATCTAAGGGCGAAGATTTCTAAAATGTTAGTGAAACGATGAGCGAATCTAAAATAGATATAAATAACAATAATACTATAAGGACACTGATTTCTAAATCAGCTACATTCGGTTAGACTGGAAGCCGACCCCAACATAGTTGGGAAAGAGGCTCGGAGGATGATGATGATGATTGATGACACTGATTTCTATAATCAAAATCAATGAAACGATCAGTAAATCTAAAATATATATAAATAACAAGACTATGATACAGATAATATAATGTCTACCGGACCTAAGACAACGTGAGATCAGTAATATCTTCCGTCACAGTGATGATACGGCCGTTTACGGAGATAAATCACTGCAAATAGTTTCACATATTTCTCGTTTGTTGCTGACGTTTCTAAGTGTAGCAGGAATTTTAATAGTGCAAGGCGGATTAACTTTCAGCAGCTGAAAAGTTGTTTAAATGTGTCGTTTTTATTATTGGAATAATATCAATTTTAGAAATAAATAGGTTTCCATTTTGTGAGGATATTGAGATATTTATAAAAATGATTTTTAGTTTCAGCGATTCATCCTGAGATCGATTTTCGGCTTTAACTCGATCTCAGTGGCGTGCACTTGGAGAAGCCTATGTCCAGCAGTGGACTGCTATAGGCTGATAATGATGATGATGATTCATCCTGAGAAATAAAAGAGACAATTTGCCTCCCAAAAATGACAAATACAGCAATACTTATTGTAGAGAAAGCATAATTAAGTCCTACATACCGTTTTTGTGATATTAGTAACGAATTTCAATATAGAGCCAGAGTTTACATTTAGGAGCTATGTTAAAATAAAAACGAAATAGCTATAAAGGTTTTTTACGACTCGCCTTTATGCATATCTAAGTTAGCAGTAAAACAATAATTACTAGCGACACGTAACGCGGTCGTGTCAATAAATTAGCGAAGCGAGGGGTGCCTGTAACCACTGGCTGGTGGTTTATTCTGGTTACCGCAACCTTCACGCGACTTTGTGGCGAAAACTAATCGGTTATGCGTTGTTACTGACGATGTGAGGGTGATTAGTACTTGGAGGCTTATGATATTATTGACGTTATTATATAGGCAGATAAAAAGGTCTTAAAACTAATATCGTGTGAATTCAGTATTTTACAAATAATAAATCACAAAAAAATAGTATTAGAATTGACGAAAAAAAAAAAAATTGTCCGTGAGTATTAGATTATGTAAAGGTATTTTACGTACATTATAGAAAAAACACTTTACTGCAATCTTTTTACTGTGTTTCAGAATAGAAAACAGCCTACAACACTTATTTTAACTTACTTTAAAATAAACCGTAAAGAAAACGATTAACGGTGTAACGTTTTATGCTTACAAAAACCACAATATCTCGCTTCAAAGAAAAACAAACAACATTACAAAAAAAGAAAAACAAGTTTTTTCAACAATCTGCAATGAGCTGGCGGAATTCCAAGACATAACGGAGGATCTGATCTCAGTCAAGTGTTACAACACCTCGTTATTGCATTGTTTGTGAAAACAACATTCTGATACAATTTGTTTTCTTTGCTTTTGTTTATAAAAGTAATTGTTTAAATGTTCGTGCTGAAGTTTGGGATTTTGACGTAATTTAGGCATTCCTTTCGACTTTCCATTAACATATAGAAAGCACTCGTAAGTACGCCACTCTTTTGTAGTTTAACTACATTCTGAAAACTGAGTAAAAAAGTAATTTTGAGTAGCAATTTTTTGAATAGATAAGTGAGACCGATTAGCAAGATTATGACTGGAGATATTAGCAAAAGATTTATATCTAAATCTCCTATTTTGAGATGAAAATTACGTAACTTCCGACGACCTATACAAAACCAAAACAGCATGAAAGACAGACTATCATTCCACACTTATTATTGGAACCTCTGCATCTGAATATAGATAGGTCTGAATAGGCCTTTAGCATCTGGACTGACAAGTCTGGTTTCGAAGCAATAAATTGTAATCTTCAACTGTCTTGTTAGCAATCCTTAGTGGATACGCGTCCGATCCGAACTGCATGCAAGCGGCGAATTGCATTTGATATTTGTAAACTGGATTTGAGCTGATTTTTCGTCGGCCATTTGCAGTTTAAACTCCCAAAACTGGTGTGGCAATTATACGTCTATCAGTTCGATATATCTGACTTTGTGTTTCTAGATTTTGGTTGGAATTTTACTTGTATTATTAAGGAACTGAATTTTTCCGGGTGAAAACCATGTAATCGGCTTACTATAGACGAGCTGTTCTTCCGTCTCGTGGGAACTATTTCCCGTAACCGGTCCAAATCCTTTGCTACTCGGGCATAGTCTAGTTTCCCAATAGTTATATTTTTTTCAAATCGGTTCTGTAGTTTTGGAGCTTTCAGGTTTACATTACGGGTCCAACATTACTTGTTCTTTGCCTAGCCTTTTCCCAAATACGTGAGGGTCCTTAAATGGTGCGCCTTAACCATCTAAACGTACCTCGAAGTGAGTTCATAATCGCATGAAAAATTTTCATGCGAGTATATTTTCAATGAAAATATACTCAGCACTAACTTTGCACGTAACTAGAACACAGGTATTGCATAAGCAGCTAACCATGAAAGTCAACGACCTGACTAGACCCTGTATTCTACATGGATATATAGGTTACTAGCCGTTTTCTCGCAGTTTCGGTATAGGGATAAAATATAGCCTATATAGCTGGGGATAATGTAGCTTTGCAACAGTGAAACATTTTTTCAGGGGTCAGTAGCTTCGGAGCCTTTAGGCAAAGAAAAAAATACTTCCCCTCTATAATATTAGTATCTATGTCTATCTATCCTATATATAAAAAAATAATTACACTTTTCGTTGTAGTTTTAAAACTCAAGAATAGGTCCACTATCCAAACCAAATGTTTAGGCTTTGTTAGGACTATTTAGTTGATGATTTATGTGAAGTTTGCACAAAATCGGTTGAGTGGTTCTTCATTTATGTAATTTTATGTAACAAAATAGTGGACTTTATACATAGCGAAGCATGTACCGGGCTACTAGTGAAGTACAGATAGGTTACTACAGAGTACACTAAACGCAAGAACAGGACAGAAATAGCACCGGATTAGCGATGCGGTTTTAGAATCGTATTGCATAATGAAATGTTTGTGTTGACGCTTGATGGTTTCAGAGCAAAGGTTCAAAAGTCAATGAACTTTTATTAAGTTTTAACATTTTATGGGGAACTTCGTGGTAATAAACAACTTGTTTGAAATAAATGATTAAAGAAATAACGATTTAGCAAACCAGAGGACAAGCGAACTGCAAAGACTTCTTTTTCGCAGGTCAACACAAAATGCTGAAAAACTAAAAAGGGATAGTAACAGATCGTCTTTTTTAATTGCTTTGAATATGTAAAGATAAAGGAAAAAATGCTTAAAAATATTCCACTGTCACTGAAATATCAGTTTTATTGTTTTCTGATAGCATGATGAGTTGATAACTCTAAGACAACTTCCTACTATAAAATAACTAGGATTTTATAAACCAGATTTTCTATTTTGGTTAGGAACATATTTTAGGTGTCCTCAAAGACGTATTTGTGTATAATATTTTGTGGAAAATATTGAAACCACACCATAAAGAGTTGATTTAGACAATTTTCTTCATTTACAATATCCACCGCACGTTAATGTCGTGTCGTATTGCCGTCCCATCGGGCTATGAGAGTGAAGGAATAGTGAGTGCACCTGTGTCTGCGCAAATGCTTGTGCACTATAATATGTCCTGCACAGTTGGCTAAACTAATCTCCTTACATGAGAACAGCCGCCGTAGCCGATAATCGGCTCGGAGGACATCAACAGCTACCGCCTACAACGTACAAAATTCAAAGTCAAAGGTTAGCCACTTGACAGGTCACAAACAGCTTCAGCTTACATTACCATCACATCCTCTTCTAATCCGGTTAGAACGAGTTCTCTCGGAGCATATAGATCCGTTCTAAATATAGTTGAGTACAATTTACAGTAATGGGGTCGACTGACTTCGTACGTCTTGTACATGGAGAAGAAAATAACAAGCGGAGATGTCATAGCGGAAATTGACTAAGAAAGTTGCGTCGCCGTAATGCGAGTTTTCGGGAGACGAGGGACATTACTGTCTCCACCCTTATACGCCTTCTTTGGAACCCGCTCATTTTTTGTAATATCGGATATTGTTGAAAGAAGACTCAAAGAACCCGAGCTGTAACTGATCGTGACGATGTATTTGGACCTAGAAGAAGGCGCCTGACCGACCTGCCTTATAGCATCTCCGTTCATCCTTCTTTACTCCGTGGTCGTGTATGAATGGATGCCAGGTTGTGTAATAATATGATGATGAATAGGCTTTTGATGGCGCTTTTGTGGTCAGGCACTGACCTTTGTAGTGAGGACTAATTTTAAGTTGGTCGTATGATTTTTGAACGGAAGTGGTACTGGTGGTAAAGGCATACATATACCTATACCGAAATAGTACATAAAATTAAAATATACGCAGAGAAATAATATATCTTAAGATTCCCACAACTTATATGGCATAGTGTGGTGTATAACTGTAAAATAATGTGTATAAATGTTAAATTGGTGTACCTAATAAAGAATATCTATCTATCTATGTCAAAGTAGGTTCACTAAAAGTACAATAAAGAAGAAATCGCAATATAACTCTCGAAAACAATAAAATAAACCCTGCATAAATTAAAAGAAGTAGTTTTTTTATTTTCACCATTCAAAATCGCGTGCTACAAACAGTAATTACGTAACGCAACAAGATAAAAACAGTATTCAAACCCTCTCTAATTAACACACGCTGCTTACGCCATGCGAATCGCTACGACAATCACGCAATAGATCCACCAAGCTAGTTTTTCAGATCAGCGCTTCTAGTTTTGATAAGGTTTTCATTTGTCATCAACAAGATAAATCAAAAGTTTCTTTTTCAAAAAGGTCAATAATTTATTTACTTATTATTTATATAAGCCTATCACGCCCCACAGCTGAGCAAAGCCACCATCTCGCGTCTACAGTCCCTAATCCTTGAGTAAATACTTCTCGATAAATAATGGAGACCCTAAGATCTTTTGATTTTAAAGACCGAACACTGTAAAATTAGGTGACGTGACAACCATGTATGACTTGAAAAAAATATACTTTGTAATAACTAAATACTTTGATATTTACAAACAAATACACATTATTTAACTGCAGGTCATTTCATTTACCAACACATATATATGTTATGGACCATGTGATTAATTCGGGCATTATTTATAATGCCCGAGCATTATGAATAATGTCTAGCTTTATCGGGCCAAGTGATTAATAACTATCTTAACTTCATTATTTATCACATTGCACGGGCATTATTATATTGCTACATGATAGTTGGGCAATTTGATAATAAAGCTATATTTTATGCGGTGCGAGGGTGGCAGTTGTTCTAATAAATAAATCCTGTTACTTGCTACATATTTTATGATTATTGTTTTAAATTATATGTTCCATTTTAATGGGAAATTATAAGTCTAGCCACAAAATTATTAATTGGACAATTGTCATCTAATTTACTAACTCGGCCTCGTTTTTCTTGATCTCATTTTTCTTGGCTCGTTTTTTTTTGGTAGAATTTAATTTGGATTCAAAACATTGTATTAAAAACTGAACTTAGTGACGAAAACGAATCGCTGCAAAACCGACTCCACGTAGTCTTGTCTGCCCTACCCCTAGAGTGCAATTCAAAACCGCGTAGGCACGGAGGGGCGAGGCGGCCTGCGAGCTGAGGCGCAGGTAGTTGAAGCGCTCGCCGCCGCGGCTGAGGCTGGCCGGCTCTGCCGGCCAGCAAGCCGAAGCTGCGGTGGTGAGCGTGAAAACCATCTGCGACGATAAGCTCGCATGGGACCGCCGGAGCCCCGTAGCGCCGGAGCCGTGACAGAAGCCATGCTTGCTGCATGTTGCGTGCTTACTTCTATGCTCTGTCAATTGATATGGGATGTGTTATATTTAGTTTATTTTAAGTTAAATGTCAATAACAATAAAACAAAAGAAATTAAATATGTTTGTATTACTTTGCCCAAAAGGTCACGGGCAATATGTATAGTGCCCGGTCAATTTGATTGTTTGAATAATTATTATCAAATTGCACTCTCATATTGGGCATTATTCATAATGACCGGGCATTATGTATACTGCCCAATTTATCACTTGGTCCATAACATATATAGTACTGACCTAAATGACCAGTTAAACTTTAGCTCATATTTTACACAACTAGCTCGGTACGTGTAAATCCAATGGGTAGTAAGGCAATTGTCCGCCATTGAACCAAGCATACTAATTACACGTAATAGGGCTAGCGTTCAATTAGCGGGCAAAGGGGACTGAGTTGATGGGCTATTTTTATAGGGCACGTACTCGCTAGTGATGTTGTAAAGTCGATAGTTTCTTTTTGCGGTAATGTACGGTTTTTTTTGTGTAGTGTCCCAACACTATTATTTTGTTTTGGTTTTGAAAATGGAAACGTGATAATTCTAGTTTTCTGCCGTGGTAAATAGTTATAACAAAATTAAATGATATTAGGAATCTACCGGCATTTTCCATTCATATTTTTAAATCAAGCCCAATTTAGCTGTGTCGCCATCTTCAAAATATGAAACGCTTAATTTAAATTGAAACCGTAGGTACGAAATAATTATAATTGATGCGTTTACTAAAAGGCCAAATTATGATTTGTTGCCATCATGGAAAAACGAAAACTTTGTAACATGATCTTTTATTAAATCACTGGTTTTGATCAGTGGTTTCACTCGCGTCCTGTTAGAACTACTAATACTTCGCGAAACTAATAAAAAGTAGCGTTCTTAGTTAAGTGGGCTAGCTAACACTGATATATTTTTTCAAATCGGACCGTTAGTCCCCGCCATTAGTGCGTTCAATCAAACATACAAAGTCTTCAGCATCATACACAATATTAGTACCTATTAAGTAATCAGTAATCTTGGTAACTAGATGTTGTTTTTCTGTTGCACTAAATTTTCATAATCGGAAAAAAGGCGCGGTGAGCTTAGGCACTTAGCAATTCTCACTTGGGGAGGCCACTCTGGCCACTACTGAATAGTAGGCGTTTTTCAGCTAAAACGACGTACATATCTCTTTCAACTCTTTATAATAATCAGGAAGGCAGCTTCCTATATTAAAAGCTATATTATTCCAATGACCACCACTTAGATTAGGTCGTGGCCTAGCTTCCTATATTATACCTAGGTTCCTAGGCACAGATATCTATTGACAGAGGTCACATAACTTCAGCTCGTTTGTTTGAAGGCGAATTTCATTATGTAGTTTATTGTTTAGTATTGAGGAAACTACTTCCTGTACTCGGGGATAGTGTAGCTTTATGATAGATAATTATTTCAAACTAGCTGATCCCGCGAACTTCGTATCGTTCAAACCTTCCCTGGCCAGTTCAGACCTCTACAAACATTTTAAAACCACAATCAGCTCAATCGGCCCAGCCGTTCTCGAGTTTTAATCAGACTAATGAACAACAATTCATATTTATTTATATAGATAGATAGATAGATCAGTTAAGTTTCGGAGCATTCACATAAAGCAAAAAAATCCTTTGTGTCTTCTTTATTATATTAGAATAGATTATCTGTTTTTCGCGGTTTCGCCCAAGTTAAAAGGGATGTTTTTCCATGCCTGGATAAAATATAGCCTATGACACTCAGGGATAATGTAGCTTCCCAACAGAGAAATATTTTTTCAAATTGGTTCAATAATTTCAGAGCCTTTTGTTAGACTACTAACCATATTTTTTTGAAGTATGGATATCTCGAATTCTAGCATTGATAGTAAATAAACACTTGATAAAAACGCTTGTTTTTATTGCAGTATTTAGGTGAAGGACTGATAATATTAGACAGATAATAATATGTTCTAGATTTTGCGAATTTCAAGGCAAAGATTAAATAGCCAACACGTTTTTACCAAAACAAAAAAAAAAGATAGATTTCAAAGTTACTACAGTTCGCTACAATCAGTAAAATATTTGAAGATTTCGTTTGTTTAAGCGCTCTTAACATTCTCAGGAACTAATGTGCTGATCGGAAAAATATTAACAATCAGGACTGAAACGGGATACACTAAGTCTGTATAGAGGTTCGATCGCTTTTAAGTCCTTTAAATAGCATTTGTCGAGAATGGCTACTTTTATCCATCTACGCCGTAGATGGATAAGTAGCCTTTTGTAGGATAAAAGTAGATTCTACGGGAAGTAGTTACCACAAGACGTGGGTGAACCAGCTGGTAGAAGCAGGTAGCTAATAAACGGTAGGTAACAGATTCTATGACAATTTGGTTAAGACATGATTGTCCTCATATGACATCAATTGTTATTTATTGTTCTAAATTTTTAACATGTGACGTACCTACTATGTATAAATTGCAAGCTTAATGTTTCATGACGGTACGACGTATTGATGATTTAACTCAAATTAATTATAATATTAAGGTCAAAATCTACATGACTCTTTTTTTATATATCAATACTAAACTGAAATTCTATAATATTTATTTTAATTTTATATTATAACCAAAGAGCGAAGTTGCGCATTTTTGCGCAAAGATGCGCAAAGCATTGTTCAGCTTATTTTAATGTAATCAATTCTTGTTGTTTTAATGCTTATTTTTTACGGTAATCTCTCTACACGGTAGCCATTTTGCTACTTATTTATTTATTATTTACTTATTTATCAATATAATTCCTAGAATCCCTTCTAACATTATAAATGCGAAAGTAACTCTTGTCTGTATGTCTGTTAAGCTATCACGTCTAACTGAACAGATTATATATAGATAGCTGCCACTGAACAGATTTTAATAAAAATTGGTACACAGATAGAGTTGACCTTGAGAAAGAACATAGGATAGTTTTTATCCCGGACTTTTGAAGAATTCTCTTGGAAACGCGATATAACCGAACTCTACGCGGGCGAAGACGCGGGCGGAAGCTAGTATTTATATAAATGGATACATAACATCGAGGTGAGGTTCTAAATGCAAGTAATCCTAATAAATGACTAATTCATGGAATTCTCAGAAAAATACTTAGTAGTAATTAACATTGATATGACGAATAAATATCAACTGTCTTAGCAATTGAGAGAAATTGATATCCGTGACGCGTAAGTCATTAATATTCCTTTACTTTAGCTTGTTTATGGAAAATTACATCTTATAATCTATACTAATATTATAAAGAGGAAAACTTTGTTTGTTTGTTTGGTTGTAATGGATAAACCCAAAAACTACTGGGCCGATTTTAAATATTCTTTCACCTTTAGAAAGCTATATTAGCTGCGAGTAACATAGGCTATATTTTATGCCGGTGCGGGCAGTAGCTCCCACGGGACGCGGGTGAAACCGCGGGAAAACGACTAGTATCTTATAATAAGATATGTATATTATCTGTAAGGTTATAAAATGACAAAATATGTTTCTGTGTCCTTCTTCTTCACAATCCTACGTAGAATCCTGGGATTTCTTTTGGAACTTTATATAATACATGTCTTATTCAGTAAACAGCTTAGTGAAGGTCGTTATATCTATAGGATGGGATCTTAGACTATGATGTATGTGACAAAAAATGTAGGTACTATTTCAGCACCAAATACATTAAAAATTCTGAATTGAGCTGTAAAACTTACCCAAGTTTCTTGATAATCGCTTGCGTGCAACTCAGGATCGCTTACATTTAGCTGATTAAATATCTACAGTCTTGAAAACATCCAGTTTTGGATAGCCCATGTATCAAGGCTAGAAGCTACTTTTATATCCGGATGCGCGAAGTCGGTAGCTAGTTAAATTAAGTAAAACTTACCACATTTCAGGCGAGTACGGTGGGGAGGTGGTCACCAAAGATGGCGGCGGCATCAGAGCATCGTTTGACAGCTGTCAACAAAACATGAATTTTCTTTATTTTAGCAAAGACACTGATATGAACTTTAATCAAATTATAGAGGAATTCGTGGCTAAATAACAGCCGCAAGAGTCGATTTATCAAAAGGCTAAGCAAACATCTTATCATAAGGAGTTTCTGAGTGTTTCGGAAGGTGCGATAAATAGCTGGGCTCCTACTAATATTTGTTCATCTTTGGGTGACTTTTCAAGGTAGGCCAAGTAACTGGGTAGAGGTGGTCAGATAGGCAGTCACTCACACTAGAAGCCCACCCCAAGATACTTATGAAAAGGCTACGCAGATGGCAGGTGATGAGATACTTCCTTCCTTATTTTAAGCAAAATATACATAGAAAAAGGCTAGACAAATAAAGAGTTCCTCACCGTAGTAAGAACAGTAGCTTCGCATCCTGGCTGGTACTTCTCCAAATCGGTGCGAGGTCTGCGCATGACCTTCTCGCGATCCTGCTTGTGCTTCCTGTCCGCTCCTTTCAGTTTGAATACCTGGTGACAAAGTGAGGAGGTTTTAATTTTGCGCAACTTTGTGTAATTTTGCGCAATGATGCGCAACTTTGCGCAGTGATACGCAACTTTTGTTACATTGTTACTTTTGTTAACATTGCTGTTAGTTCTACACTATATATAGAAATTAATAAACATTATATTAACATAACGTTTATTAAAAAAGAGGTAAAGTTTGTGACTTTGTTAGGAGTATTCCTAGGAGCTACTGAACCGATTTCGAAAATAATTTTACTTATAGAAAGCTGCGCTACTTTTAAATTTTATAGGGTATTTATATGAACATCAGAATAACATAATTATAGGCTACTTTCCAATTGCGAGAAGTAGTCCTAGAGAAACACAGGAATTCCAAGTTCGATTGCCGAATCGGGACTTAGTGGAATTGGAACTTCCTTTTAGCGAAGTCGGCTAACTAATTACCTTAATCTGGCAAGCGGCAGCATGCAGCCTATTATGTTCGTCGCTAGCGAGGTAGGTCTCCACCTGTATGCGGAAGGGGACGCCCTTTTCGCCGCCGTGCTTCTTGGCTGTGAACTCTGTTGATATGCAGTTCACCTGGGGATAAGGGAGTTTTGTTTGTAAATATTGACGAGTATTTTAATTAGAAAAAATTGAGATTTTTTTTTTGTTGTGTTTGTACCCTAAAGTCTCCAAAAATACTAACTTAAAAGTTATTTCACTGTTGAAAAGCTACATTGTCCCGGAGTAACATAGGATACATTTTATCCGGGAATGAGGAACGCAAGTGAAACCGCGGAACATAATAATTGTATTAAAACTCTTTACCGCCGTTGCACCGGCATCTAGAGGGAAGTTCTTAGCATATCCGGGATAAAAATAAAGCCTATATTTTTCAGGATCAAGACTATTTGTGTGTCAAATTACATTTAAATCGATGCAGAAGTGCAGGAGTTTTGGCGTGACAGACACAGTTTTTTTCTCATTTGTAATATTAATAAAGAACAAGTTAACATTTATTTATGTATAGTTAATTAAAACAGTGCAGTATACCTTAATATAAACGCCAACATCCTTAGTAGGGTCCCAGAAGACATGCAGCGCGTTCAAACAAGCCGGTTGCTCTACGCGAATCACTCCGTATGAGAGAGGCACGTCCACCTGCGTGAGAAAATATAGAATTAAATAGAGTGTATATAATAAATATCATATAGGATGACAAGTAACTAAAACTTATTTTATTCTCATTAGTTTAATCACAATAAAACCCACAGCTAATCGAAGCGTGAGTGCTAAGTTCTGTTTCTTTCTAGCCGTTTTGCTATTGAGAGCAATTTATGTATCTTAGAGTTCCGTACCCAAAGGGTAAATGGTACAATGGGTATAATTAAGACTTAGCTATCCGTCTGTCTGTTCGTCTAGAACCGTGATAGCTAGACAGTTGACATTTTCATAGACTACTAGCTTTTGCCCGCGGCTTCGCTCCCGACAACTGACTTCTCTACTTTACCCTATTTTTTTTTCATAAGAACCTTCTCCTGACAATAACAAACACAACAAAAAAAGAATTAGCCAAATTGGTCCAGGCGTTGTTGCACACATTTTGCGATTCATTTTTATATTATAGATTATAGATTATTTACCTCTACAATCCTCTCTCCGGGTCTCTCGTTGTGCCACTGCGCGATTTGTTCTCTCTCCATGTACTGAAGGCGACGCTCGTGGAAACAGATTTTGATCACGCTCTATAACAACAGAATTTTATATTTTTAGAAAGAATCTTACGAACCTAATATTATAAAGTTGAAGAGTTTGTTTGTTTGAAGGTGACAGTCTCAGGTTATAATGGTCTGATTTAAAATAAATCTTGCAATGTCAGATTTGCTCTATCTATGAAGAGCAAGAGCCGGTTTTTAACCAGGTGCGGGAAGTTCATCTGCTGCCCGTGGAACCTCCCATGGGTAGCGGGTGAAACCGCTGGCACCAGTTAGTATAGAATCTAGTAATTGAAATTCAAAATTTTGTTTCATTGTTTGTGTCTGGAAAAAATATTTCAGTGTTTCATGTATCTAGTAAGGCGCAAACAAGTTCAAACGGGACGATTTTGAAAACGGACGAAAGCTTGTTTATAATACTTTTTGTTTATAATTCAAATATATACACATACATATAAAAGTATATTAGAAATTAAAATAGAAAAACATAATACCTTCAAAATCTTCCCCTTATAATGTGACAGATCTCCCAACTTCTTGAGTTTGATCTCATACGGCTGACCCTGGTTCAGATACGTCAACGTCTCCTCGTTCTGTTTCGTGGCTATAGATGTCGCTGCTGCTAGGACGTATTGGAATCTGTGAGGGAAAAATAATATTATTTGGGTAAGAATACGAATGGGTTAGGTTTTCAGTCATGTTAGTTGACATTATTCAAGTGTCTATAACAGTAATATTTAGGTATTTCTAGAAACTTGAATAGACAATTATTGAAAACAAGGTATTCCTTGATATAAAATTGGTTCACAACTCTCTGGATTTTTTATAATAATAATAGTGGCGACCGGCTATGATGGTTGTTATCTATAGGGAGATCAGCCAGCGGCGCAAGACATTAAACCGCACAAACATTTACGGCAATACGGTTTACGGTATAAGAATTTTATTTCGAAAAGAATACCTTCTTCAGCCCAAAACGAACCAACAACTCACTCCAATTAAATAATACATGTAAATTGGGATAAGCGAAACTTTTGCTTGTAGCTTAATGTAAATCAAAAGGTACAGGCGAATATACATCAACAGCTTCAACAGTTTACATGTTGTACTTTAGAATATTTCTTATAATTATGCATTGAAGACTAAAAATGAGTTTTTTTACCTGGTATCATCCTTGAAGCTGGGTTCTGAGCGCGTCTGTATGGGCGAGTGGAGGAACCCGTCCAGCGAGCCCACGGGAGAACACATCAGCAATCCTGCATCTGTTGTATTAAACAGAAGGTTATATCAAACTCATTTATTCAAACTTGACTGCAAAAACACCACTTTTTGAATGTCAAAATTTACAAAAGACGGACCCAAAACGCCCACCCTTCACTACTTTCTACGTGTTTTTGTTGGAAATGTATAGAAGGTGGTAATTTCAGGATCAAATATCTGCGGGATTGTTCGCGCGAGTTACCGCGGCGCTGGTACACAAAGGGCTCCAGAAGAAACATGGTAGGTTTTAGTCAGTAAGAGTCTGACACTCGTTCACGTTGCACACCCCCCAAATTATGAAATATTCACGTTTATCATATTACAAGCTATGCTCAGCACTTTCATCCGCATTACGAGATAACCACTCCCCGCAATTGCGTAAAAATCAGCAACTGTCTTTCTCAGGTTTTGACTCTCTTTACACTTAATGCCATTTAAATCGGTTCAATTTTTTTAAAAGTGTAAATCATATACATACCATACATACAAGCTTATCAATAACTTACTCTTATTTTCCTGAGCATTTGGTGAATGATATCCGTTGATGGGTACAATGGTGCCTGGTGGCATGGTCGGCTGGCATTGCATGCTTTCTGGGCTGCCTGTAATTAAATACAAAGTGTTAAGTAATTAAATATGAGTACATTAATAAGTAAAAATAAGCATGGAGAGACTATTAGCTGTTTCTCGCAGTTTGATCCGCGTCCCGTGGAAATAACTTCCCATACCCGGATAAAATTTAGCCTATGTCATCCGGGGATAGTGTAGCTTTCTAACAGTGAAATATTTTTTTATAACGGTTCTGTAGTTTTGAAGCCTACGTTACTAAAATTCAGAGATAACGTAGCTTTCAAATGAATCTATAACAATAAAACAAATCCACAGAATGCGAAGCTTTTCTGTTTATAAAAAGTAACATTTTGAGAGCAAATTTCAGAAACATGCTAGGAGAGTAACATTTAATTTTATTAAGCGATTTCCAGTTGCGCGATCTAGAACACAACACCACGCCATCTAGTGCTCATATTGGGGGTTATTTGATGACTTTCTACCAATAAAAGAGATGGCGCCACTCACCATGTTGCACGATCATGTTCCCGTTATGAGGGGGGGACTGCTGACAGCTGCCCTCTTCCATAGCATCGCGGTTGCTGTCCACCACCATGCTCGTGATCTGTGTGAAAGGAATTTGCCAAACTGTAGGAGGTACTGAAATTAGCTTCGTGGTTATGGGAAAATTGGGGATTTCAAAGATAATGGCACATATGAACGCAGGTTGGAGTAGCGATTAATTTGTCATTTGAATTTGAGCCTTAAATTGTATGTAATATATAACATTTTACAACGTTAAAACAGCGAGATGGAAACTATCTTTGTGCCACGATCTTAAGAATTATATAGTTTTTGAAAATTAAAGTACGAATCAATGGAAAAATCGTATTTTTATCTTTTGAAATTCCAATGATTAATTATTGAGACATATTTTTTTAAGTAAGAATATTATAACTAAGAAATGCAAAAGAGGTCGAGAGTAGTTTAAGCTAGCTACCATGCAATTAATTCAACTAGCTATTAGGATTCACGTCCCAGGAGAACCACTTTCTGAAACTGGGTAAAAAGCTTATGTCCATTCTCGGGTTCTAGCTAGACCTATTTGTACACCAAATTAGATTACAATCGGTTCAGTAATTTTGGTGTGAAAGACCTGTGGGTGTAGGGAGTATAAGTATACATACGTTTGAAGTTGCCTATGTAGGTAATAAATGCAAGATTAAGCTTTAATCAGAAAATAACTGTGTATTGCGTTTTATTTATTCTCAGATCAGTTTGGACATCACATACATTTATCAATGAAAGTAATAATATTCTGTATCGGTTTCTGTACGTTTCATAAGACAATAGATTAGTAATGTTGTTTCTCTATATTATTTGTGAAATCATTGTTTTTCTGTTACTTCTCAGTTTTATTGTTTGTATTTTACACATATTTTCTTTCTGTAATGAGGTCTGATGCAAACGTTGGGCCCAAACTCATTTATATAGCTAATCAATTATCTTTTGTGTGTCGATTATAGATTAGGTTATAAAAAGTACCATAAAGACGGTTAAAAGCAAGTATTTCATAGAGAGTATATCTATAAAGTCAAAGCAATATTTGATCTAGCACATACACAGATACAGACAGAAAAATACTTAGAAACGAAAATAAGTGCATTAGAATATTTTTGAAAATGTTTTCTGTGCGAATAGTACAATTTTCAAGCAACAGGGACTTCCTACAAGATAGAAACAAATAGTGGATGCACTAACAAGACATTAGCATTGGTTTACTGCTGTTCCCAATATTCTATCTAACCATTGATTTGGTTACTAAAGATAGGAATGTGCCATTAGTTGTGAGGCTAATGTCAGAAATCTATCTCTGGTAAGCTAGTAAGCAGATAGCATATTGGAATGGCAGTAAGAGAAAGGAGTAAGAAGGTTTGATAGCAATATCGCGAAAGGTGAGATCTAAGAAGGTAACATATCCACCTCCCATATATTCTTGAAATCCCTGTCAGAAACCGCCTGGCTCTGGTGTAACTCGGTAAAATCCACACTGATCTGAGAATTAAAAAGAAAACCATGGTGTATCAACTGTTTCTTGCCCGTTCTTCTCCATAGGAAGCTACTTTTGGAATGAGCAACTAGAATCAAACTAATTTATATTTTTGACGTTCATAAATGCTTGTAAAGGCCTAAATGAAATAATAATGATACACTTTATTTGCACGCAAGTGTAACGGCTGTTGGGATAATGAGGGTACGATTTTTTGACACGCGGTGTAAGGTAAGGAAGTGTATGTGAAGTTATTGTAGTAGTGCTTCGAAACTATCATGTGGCAATAACTATCTAAATAAAGAGTATTGACAGTGATGATTTGTTATTATCATAATCTATTTTGCACTCCCAATTTAATAATCTTCCGAGCCTTTTCCCAACTATGTTCGTCGGCTTCCAGTGTAACCGGATTCAGCTGAGTACCAGAGCTTTACAAGAAGCGACTGCCTATCTGACCTCCTCAACCCAGTTACCCGGGCAATCCAATAAACTTTGGTAAGACTGGTGTGAAACTTACTGGCTCCTGACTAACCGTCACGACTGTCAAAGATGTTCAATGACAGAGAATTTGTAAAACAAACATTTTGGAGAAGATGATGTCCAATGTTTGTTGTGTATTTTATAGTAAAATTATATTTCATGTCCTACTTTAACAGGCTTCTTGCCTAACAGGAGAAATGCACTTCCCTAATGACCACTATTCGAAGTTAAGGTAGGTATTTCACCAAACTCCATAAAGTATATTTTAAAAAATGAGCTAATGCAACGTTTTACAATGTTTTTCAGATATAATTTAAAGGCATTCTGATGCATCTTTGCAAAAAGCTGTTTTAATTATGGAACTTTATAAAATTTTATGCAAAATCCATTGGTATGCAGATAGTCCACAAGGAGCTAAAGAAGACACATTAAGGTGCGTTCTGAAAGAAAGCTGGCGACTGCAACTGCCGACCGCACTAGGACGTGTTGCTGCCGCTTCAATTCAAAACGGTTTTACGTAAGTACATACAAACCAGTTTGACTGCGGCCGATTAAATGCAGTCGCGGCACTTGCGGTCAGCAGTTGCAGTCAACAGCTAGCATTGAAAACGTACCTTAAGGCGCGAACCAAACTGACTGCCAGCCACCGAATGTCAGCGACTATGCAAAGCGTAATAACGTAACGTCGCGTCGGTTAGATGTGAACGAAAAAGTGAATAAGTATGGAAATACAACAAATTGCGTAGCGTTAAATGGGGAGTTTGTTGCGCCACTTCTTCTTCCCAGCAAAAAGTGGGCGTTTTGGGGGCTGTCTTTTGTAAATTCCTGACGTTCAAAAAGCATAGCCACAGATTACTATAATAGTTACTACATAGCAGCCAAGATTGAATAAACGATTTTTGATTTGATCCGTTCGCTCATATTCAGCGGCTGACAGCCAGTTTGGTTTAAACACCGCCTTATATTTTAATTTGCCACCCAAGCACCCAGAAATTCCATAGCTTCATACCTGTCTATCATCAGGTCTTCTCGGCGGCCACACGCGTCGTGGCGGAGACAGCACAGCGCCAGTCGGAGAAGGAGCCTCCTGCTTGAAGACTGCCAGAGATGGCAGCGACAGCAGCGCCTCGCTGCGGTAAGGGAGAGTACTGAGTGGTGAGTGTTTTGAAAGTTCGATAAGAGATGGCGCTGTATGTATTGGTAAAATAAGATAATTATTTTTTTTTGAAAATTAATTGATTTTATTACACGGATGACAGAATTTCATAGAAAAATTGTTTATTGTGTAAAGAAGCCGCAGAAAAAAAATGAGATGCATTTTAGTATATTATTACCTATATTTCAGTGATCGTCGACGCTTGACCAGTTGTGTTTTCGCTAATTTAGATTTGAAAAAAAGAATTTATACTAAAAACTAATATAAAAAGGCAATTCTCAGGATAAGTGGCCCGATTTGAAAGTTAGTTTCAGTGTTAAATGCCCATTTTTCAAATTTTTTGCTCGAATTTGCCAAGAGAGTTGATAGCGGAAGCTAGTTCTAAAATTATTTGACAAGTCATAGTGATACTCACTTCATAGACAGCTCTCCGGGCAGATCCAGATCGAGGTCATTGACCTGCCAGCCAGGAGACATGTGTGAAGAAGACGAGCTGGTGCCACTGCCGCCCATGTCGCTCAGAGCCGCTGGAGGAAGATATAACGAGGTTATGAGTAAGAGATGAGGGTAACATAGCTTTAGATAACATTAGGTTCAGGTAACATGTGTAGGTTTAGGTAATATGGGTTCAGGTAACATATGTAGGTTTAGGTAACATAGGTTCGGGTAACATATGTAGGTTTAGGTAACATAGGTTCAGGTAACATAGGTGTAGGTTTATGTAACATGTGTAGGTTTAGCTAACAGAGGTTCAGGTACATATATACATATGAAGGTTTAGGTAATGTGTGATGAAGACTGTTTTAGTCACCTCACAGTGGGATGGTGGGAATGCTATGGCCATAATATTCGTCTTTATAATTTGTTTTTTTTTTTAGGTTATAAAGTGCTTATTTATCTAGTTCACAGATGGAGCCACAACGTGCGTTAAATAGGCTACTTATATTTTGTAGTTGCCTATTCTAGTAACTTTACATAATATGTAGATACAACTAAACTGAAATATTTAGTGGAAGAAAATATGAAACTTCAACAATATAAAATAGTCAAATTATTTTAAAAAGGGCTTCACCTCTTTGAGATAACTTGTGCCCAATAACAGACATTTTCAGATGTCTAAAGTCAAAGGTTAAAAAAACAATCTGATCGGATCAAACTCAAACTGATTTTAAAATCAAATAGGCCTATAAAAGTTCTCTTAAAACGTCGAGCAACCAAAAAGTGGGTCTCATGGAGAAGAACCGGCAAGACTCTCCGTACACACGTTTTTCAATTAATCTAACGCTCCTATTCCGTAGACAGTCTTTTCAATGAATCAAAGGTCCCTGAAAATTACACAAGGGAACGTGCACACGTTGATGTAATAACTACACGATCCAGAATAAGTCGGTTCATCATTATTAACTTATTGACCTCCGATATTACTTGTTTACGAACGGAACCTTATCGGAATGACAGTCATTGTTTTTTATTATTTTTCTATTTAATATACCTCTTATTTTTTGTTGAAAGTGTAAATTTTGGCCCTCCTACATCATTATCTGACGGGACTGTCTTGAATAATATCGAGTTCACACTTCATCATCATCATCCTCCGAGCCTTTTCCCAAACTATGTTGGGGTCGGCTTCCAGTCTAACCGGATTCAGCTGAGTACCAGTGCTCTACAAGAAGCGACTGCCTATCTGACCTCCTCAACCCAGTTACCCGGGCAACCACACACACACTCACACACTTCATCATCCTCCTGCCCTTATCCCAATTTTATTCTTGGTCGAAGCAGCATGTTTTCTCCTTCTATACTCTTCTATCTGCTGTCATCTCACAAGTATCTAACATTCTATCACGCATATGTATTTCCCGGGTAACTGGGTTGAGGAGCTGCATCCCGTAAGACCAGAAGCCGACCCCAACATAGTTGGGAAAAGGATCGGAAGAAGAAGTTTGACAGACAGACAAAATCACTATCTCATTGATAATACCTGTTTATACCTAATAACTTTATCGACTCGGGTAGCAACAAAATAAATATAAATAGATACCCTAACTGCTCAACATTTTATCTTTTCTTTATCTAAATAATATGCTCTCACGAAGCTCATGAAATATTAAATATTTATTTTTGACTAAATTATACTTTTAAAATGCAAAAATAAACATTAAAATACACAAGTAGATGAAGTATCTAAATGCTTCTAGCCAAACCTGTAAAATTAGGCTAACCAGGAACTATTAATTGGTGAATAAAGATAACTAAAAGTAGATTTTAATTAAATGGTTTGAATATAGGTAATATCTATGATAAATACCAGTTTGTGTCTGTTCAATCTGAATTTAATGGTCCAGATTTTTATAAAAACCTGCATAATTCTATGTACTCTATATATCTTGTATATGGCTTCTTTTGGGAAAATATCTTTAAGTTTAGTTATGAAGATTAGGTTATAACCAGTATATTATTAAAATGTCTTTAATTTTAATACACATTCAAGCTGTTCCTAGCGGCCCCACCCGCGTCCTGTGAAAAAGTAGCCTATAACGTACCTACCTCGATAAATAGGCTATCAAACACTAAAATATTTTTTCAAAACAGAACAGTAGTTTCCGCGATTAACTCTTGCAAACAAATCAACTCTTCAGCTTTATATGGGTATATATCTGGTCTATATTAGTATGGGTTTAACTTATAGATCCTGGTTATATTAATTTATTTTACAGGTTTTGCAAGAAGCATTTAGGTAGATAATCTCTTTATTGTTTTAAATGTTTATTTTTGCATCAAAATACTATTATTTAGCAAAAAACAAATAATACATATTTTATGAATATCATGTTAGCACCTAATTTAGATAAGGCGGGAAATCCCCACAAGAAGTATAGATATTAAACATCATTGGCAGTCGTTACGAGTAGTCAGAAACTAGAAGTTGATAACCAATGTTACCTAGGGGTATCGTGTTGCCCAGGTAACTGGGTTGAGGAGGTAAGATAGGCAGTCGCTCCATGTGGCTTATTGATACTCAGCTGCATCCGGTTAGACTGGAAGCCGACCCCAACATAGTTGGGAAAAGGCTCGACAGATGATGATGACATCGGTCATATTCAATACCAGATCTATACTAATATTATAAAGCTGAAAAGTTTGTTTGTTTGTTTGTTTGAACGCGCTAATCTCAGAAACTACTGATCCGATTTGAAAATTTCTTTCAGTGTTAGATAGCCCATTTATCGACGAAGGCTATAGGCTACTTTTTATCACGGTACGGGAAGTAGTTCCCACGGGATGCGGGTGAAACCGCTGGCAGAAGCTAGTCTTTAATAAACCTTGAAGGTTTACAAGCCAACTCCTAGATACATAACCGAACTATCAATAAAGCTATTGAAACAACGAGCGATCCAGTACACGCCCTTATCTCGTACACTTTGACCCAGCGGAGCGGTGAACTAGTTGTAACTACTCCGTCTATCTGTGTCTCCGACGAATTAATTTCTTGGTTAAATTAAAATTAAAAGAATAATTAATAGGGTTTTAAGGTATTTTCTAATAGTCATTATCTGCCATCTACCTAATTGTTCCCAACTATGTTGGGGTCGGCTTCCAGTCTAACCGGATGCAGCTGAGTACTAGCGTTTTACAAGAAGCGACCTTAGCTGACCCCCTCAACCCAATGCCTCTTGGTAAGACTGTGGTCAGACTTTCAGGCATCTATCTTCCCGTAACGACTGCTAATGATGTTCAATTGATAGCCGGGAGCTCACCAATTTAACGTGTAACAGATGTGCATGAAATAATAATATTATTATGTATTTAACCCCGACAGCAAATAAAAACGTGATGAAATGGCAACTTTATGTAGGTAAAGATATCACTCTAATTTGACATTCGATAATTATCACCATATTAGGAGATTTTCGCTATAAGCTCAATAATTTGAATTTTATTCAAATTAAAAAAAATAATAATAGTAGATAATCTTTAAAACAAAGACAACTCAGTCTTACTTGTATGTATATGTTAATTGATTGCATAAAAACCTCATTACTCATGAACCAAGAAAACCCCACCTATACGAGAGGTCCTGGGATGCCAATTCTCTTTTCGCAAATAACAAGAAAAAATATAATTAACAAGGATTTTATTAACTCTGACCTTTGGGTCTTAAAGTAGCAAGCGTGACTGTAGGGCACAGAATTATGAGGGTTCCGAAATTTCGTGGATTTTAGGCAAGTTAACTAAAGCAACCCGGAGCCTGGAAGTTAGTGGAACATCGTACTACAAATGCAGATTTTTATTCTATTCACGTATTACCTAGTGGCAGTTTTTGTTACAATTCCATATCGGAAACTGTCACTAATTTGAGAAGACTCTGATACTAGGACCTGTGAGGTGATTACTCCCACAAAGATGTATCCATTTATTTTTAATTCCTCATCAGTAATTGTCTGATAATAGGTTGGTAACCACTAGCCTATAACAGATACCCAGAAATTGCCCCCAGAATTGTCAAAGCGTCCTTATGCTTAACCTAATCTTACATTAGTTTTCAAATCTAACATAGCTGACAAACTCTAGGCTTCTTCTATGTCATCATCCTGTTACTTATTGGTCAATAAGAATCAGGTTGGAAATAAAAAAACAAGTATTAAAAACTACAATCACAAAGAACATGTAATAAGCAACATAATTGCAAAATTTTGCGCAATATCTCTCTTGGCACTACTCGTGTATGGAAAAGTACCAGTGGCATTATCTCGGTAGGCACTTGGTACCAAGCCGCAGTTACGTAAGCCACCGATAAGTACCAATCTGCCACTAAAAGTGTCAACAGAGTCATTTGAACGCGTTACTACCTACTAAGTTTAAAACGCAAATGATTGTGAATTGGGTTAATTTATATCAATTAAAGACACGACGAATAAAAGAAGTAAATTGGACCGTTTACAAACTAAAGAACTGTCTACTAAAGACTCTTTAAATATGTTTTAATAAAACACCTGGTAGCTGTATTTCATAATATTAAAATATACATAGGAAAGTAATATATTTTTTGGCAACGTGAACAAGGAAAGTGTCCAAAAGTAGTATAGCACTACGCACTATTTTGAAATTGCAGTTTTGAAAATAATATTGCTCTTTCCATCATATTATTTCTGAATCAGCTATCCTCGTGAAAATGGCAGGTAACTGCAACTGATTACTAGAAAGTTGCCACACAATCATTGTCGTAAAAATATTAAATAGCAAAAAGTACCGTAAGCATTGTAAGTGATGCTGGCGAACGCATGCGCTCCAAACTCGGTGAACCTCCTCCCCTCCCTCGCTTCTCTCGCAGCAAACTGGAGAACCGCAGCAGCGGACACCCTGTCCTGCTGCTGAGCCGTATCCTCAACCATGTTCGACAGCTTGACGGCACACACCAACAGATGGCGCTACAACTCCCTTGCAAGTTCAGCTCGCCACCGCTAGATGGCGACGCAACGTTCCACAAAGTTTTCAAACCCCGCTCAATAGATGGCGTTGTTTTCAATATTTCGAATAACAGGGCGTTGGAGTTTTAAATGGATTTGTAATGATATCACAGCCGTATTTTTTGGAAGTTTTGAAGTCACTGTCAGAAGTACCAGTCACAAAATGATAGTTTAAACGTCCATGTGTTGGCTTGACTGACTATGATGTTTCTGTGGTACTTCGTCGCGCTCAAAAAGTGTTCTAGTGTCATTTTACTGATAAAGTTTCGTTTTATCACTTCACTTTTGTTTTTAGATTGTCTTTTTGCACTCACACTGTTGGATTATCTTTTCGTCCTATTTTATTTAGCCCCATAGTTTTATTGATCGTAAGAGGTTGCAATTTGGGTTACGTCAATTTTCTGTTAGTACTTATAAATGAAAAAAGATACATTAGTTATGTACTTTTATTAAGACAACCAACCAATTCGTTAAAAAATCACATTATCTTTTATGGTATGTACGGTATGTACCTGTCAAACTTTTCATAAAAAACATATCGAGGGGATATGTGAGCCATAGCAGAAATTCACAATTTAAAGGGGAAATTTAAAAAATTTTAAGAGTTGTTATAATGCCCTTAGTGAGCAACTAAGACTTGCACTTAGAAAAGGTTTTTATCTAACTTGTTCTAATGTCTAACCAATGTTCATAGATACAATTCTACATGAAAAAATAATTACAAAATACTGTCAAGATAAGGCGAGAGTGGCAAGTATAGACGGAACCGTGGTTGAATTTGAGTCTGACTAACACTCTCCCAGTCCGGACATCATCAGCAGAGGTTATTACTGTACCACTGCTGTGACTACGGCCTCTTCTCACACAGAGAAGGAATGAACGTTAATCATCACGCTTGCTCAAGGCGGATTGGCGATTTCAGACTTTATAGTCCAGGTTTCCTTAAGATGTCTTTTCTTTAGCTTTTACTCAGTCATTGGTGCTCAGGATTTACTTGGGAAGGTTACACTGGTACAATCGGCTAAGAAACTCATCTACTAGTTTCGACATTTATGTGACAACTTATATAGGTTAGATAAAGAAGGTGGGTTATTATATTTCGCTGGAAAAGAAAAATATCATAAAGGCTGATGATATGATGTTGGGAGAAGGAAATAAATAATCGCGCAAACAAATATGTTTTACAAATCACCATAATTTTTCGAGACTTCCTTATCAAAGAACGAAGTGATATAATTTATAAATATTTAATTTTTATATTGTAAACTGTTTTTTTAGTCAAGATATAATATGTTTTGCTTTGATTACAAAATGACCCGAGATACATCGATATTCGAATGAGTAGACAAAATAATGTTTTTTACGTGACGATAATTTCATAATATTTAATGTTTTTGTTTTTTTTTTGCAGTGCAAATATAATGAAGGTTGCGAGAGACAAATTGGCAAAGTACGAGTCGGACTTGTGCACTGAGATTGATTTTTTCGAAAAGGTGGATTTTCAGACGTCAGTCGTGGTGGCGTAGTGGGTAAAGAACCAAACTCTCGAGTATGAGGGTGTGGGTTCGATTCCAGGTCAGGCAGATACCGATGCAACTTTTCTAAGTTTGTATGTACTTTCTAAGTATATCTTGGACACCAATGCCTGATAAAAAGGTGAAGGAAAACATTTTGAGGAAACCTGGACTATATAGTCTGAAATCAGCAACCCGCTTTGAGCAAGCGTGGTGATTAATGCTCAATCCTTCTCCGTGTGAGAGGAGGCCGCAGCCCATCAGTGAGACGATAAAAAGGGTGTAACAGGAACAGAACAGGATTTTCAGAATTGCAAAGTTATTTGGCGCAAATTGTACTTTAAGGCAAAGACATATAAAATGTGACAGATACGGTAATATGCAAACACACAGGTGTTTTATTTAGATAAAACTATGTTACGTCAGACTCGCGATAATTGAGCGTGATCTAGCTTCTTATGACAATAATATGTATTGTATACTGAAGCTAGTAAATATAGTACACGTTTCAAGTTTGTAGTATAAAAATGTACAGATGTCAGCACAAGTATATACAAACTGTTAAATTTCTTTAACGGATTTTCAACTTTATGTCATAAGTATAAGGTTGAATGTTGTTTGGGAAACATTTAATGATATAAGTAGCTTGATGTGCTTGGCTGTATTTGTAAAAATAACCTTTTGGCAAAAAGGAAGTCTGTAGAGAGGTGTGGTCTAAGGTGTTAAGTGAATTAGGAGTAAAATGTTATTGGTATTAAAGGTTGTGTTTTGTGTATAGTTTTCGGCAAACTTTATAGCGGCTTGGGACATTATGCGAGTCAGTGCGACACTTAATTTCTCATCAACTAGGATATCTAATATAAACCATACCACCTCATTAATCACTTCATCTATTGGTAAAAACCGAATGAAATTCTGTGCAGTTGTTTTTAAGGATATATTTATTATTATATATATTATATATAGTTATTTTTTTTTTATCAGTTGTTGATTTAAAAAAACTCTTGTTAGAAACCTACACTATTTATAATTCAAGAAAGGCCGAATATTGGTGGAAAGGTTGCAATGAACCAGAAAACAGACTTAAGATACCATATTTTCCCACCCGGGTATAGGAAATTGTTCCCTAAGAAAGCAGGTGAAGCCGCGCTCAGAAGCTAGTTGTTTAACAAAACACACAAGACATGTAAGAAAGGGACAGTACCTATGAAATCTAAATATGAACAAATAAAGAGACTAATATTTGTCAACTTTATTGTGCAAATTGTCGCTGAAGTCAAACGTCATAGATATTAGCACGAACGAGTGTGAACTGAAGATATTTATGGAAAATGCTTAATAAACAAGTTGGTATCTTTGGGACAATACCCGGATATTTTTGGAAGTATTTATGGTCTGATACATCCTAAGAGGAAGACCTATGACAAGATGGATGGATTGCCTGAAAGATGATATGAATAGGAAGGGAGTGAGTATCAGTATGACGAGTGACAGGGGAAAATGGAAGAAAATGACATATTGCGCCGACCCCAAGTGAAATTGGGAACAGGGCAGGAGAAAGAAGGTACATCCTGTATCTTAAGCATAAAATGGTTTAACTAATATTACTAGCTGTTCCCCGCGGAACCAAGTCGCAACCTGATAGTCACCTATGTATTTTCTCAGGCTCTTCTCTTAGTTAAGTTGCTTCAGCAGATTTGGTGTGAAAGCACGTAAGTCAGACGGTTTTCGCATTAATAATAATTGTAGATTTTGGTGGAAACTGCGTAAGTGCACTCGTTGGCACTTGTGAACAATCGCTGGCAATGGTAATTTTCGCGATTGTACCAACAAAAGTCAAACGTGTAAAAGCTGGTTCTACTAAGGGGTATCGGGTTGCCCAAGTTACCGGTCAGGTCGGGAAGAGACTATAAGTGATGATGGTCGATGCAAGTCGCTGCGTAGAAACCAATTTTATGTATCATCGAGTGTCAGAGGTGGGGGGAGGGAAGGGAGTATGGGCCAATATGGCCGCCATTGACTATTGCAAGAACTTTACCAGAATCATTCTTTTAAGAAACCAAATCAAAACCAGACCACCGTTATCAGCATTAACCTATAAATTACAACAAAATGTCCGCGTATCCAGTGAGCTGGTTTGTGTCAGGGGTCACTCAGTAATCAGTATCACATACAGTTATTGCCATCGGCTTCAAACTGACAGACACGCGCGATGTCAAAGGTTGGTATTAATGAGTTGTGCCTATCTTAGAAGTGGATCGGTTTGATGGTTAATATGATCTGATGGGTGGAGGTCTTGATCGTCTTCTTTGGAGCCTAAATATGCACTGCAAAACAACAACAAAATGGTGTCCCCCAACTTGGATGAAATCATCAAATGACATCCTACTCTTGGGCATTAGGGGATTATCAGACTGACTAAAACCCACCATGTTCTTTCTTAAGTCCTTTATGTAGTAGGGCCGCGGTAACTCTTTTGAACAATCCTGTAGCCACGGCAGATCGGATGTATGGAGATCAGCCAGCTGCCCATGATATATTATATGTGCAGACACAGGTGCACTCACTATTCCTTCATTCTAAAAGCCCGATGGGACGGCAATCCGACACCACCGGAGAAAGATCAGGTATTCCAGAGCCCCTGGCAAGACAGGTGATAATCAGACTTTGAGGCTTAACTACTCGTAGAGGACTGTCAAAGATGAAGAAAATATCAGATGGGACTAATAATTTTACTGTCTTCTGCATTATGGAGACTTTTAAGAGAAAAATAAATAAAAACCGGATGACAGTATACAAGTTAGTGGAAATGTCACTACAAACACAATAAAACGAACAAACAAAGAAATGATTAAACGAAAACTTTATGATGATGCAATAAACTTAATAACTGGTTACGATAGTGGCCTCTCAGGTTAATTAACTCGACTATTAATTAACAGATTTTTGACAAACGTAGTTTAGCGTAGACATGATCTATATAAAATAGAAAACGAATCTACTTTTTCCTGAATATACATAAGAAGGTCTGCTTTCGCTCTAATCGGAGCTACCTATGTTAGAAGCAGCGACAGTCTATCCGACTTCCTCAACCCTACTTCCAGGGCCAGGGCAACCCGATATCATTAGTAAGACTGGTTATCAGACTTTCTGGCTTCTAACTGCCCGTAACCACTGCCAAAGATGTTCAAATGAGTGCCGGGACAACATACCTATCTACCGGATCGAATAATCTAAAGTAATATTATAAAGTTTGTTTGTTTGAACGCGCTAATCTCAGGAAGTACTGGTCCGATTTGAAAATTTATTTCAGTGTTAGATAGCCCATTTATCGAGGAAGGCTGTAGGCTACTTTTTATCCCGGTACGGGAAGTAGTTCCCACGGGATGCGGGTGAAACCGCTGGCAGAAGCTAGTGCCTTATACTTTCACGGAAATAAGCCTACATTACTTTTTTTCTGAATTGCTTCAGCTGTTTTGATTCTCTCATCAAATTTTGCGAACAAAATCACATGCAAACTATTAGTGAAGATGATGCAAATTACTCTCATAGCAACAAGATATAAGAAATGATACCGGTTTAAAGTTTACGAGGTTACGGATAACGAACTAGGAAATCATTATTTGTACGTGACAAAATTAAATAACAAAATGTTCGGATTTATCTTCAATACTAGCTTCTAAAATCCTGCGGTTTCACCCGCGTTATAAGGGATTTACTTCTCACAATTAGAAAACAATAAAATCCATTTGTATATGACTTTATCTAATGATAGAGTAAAGGTGAAGGAAAGCATCTTGAGGAAAGTTATTCTTTAGTCTGAAATGTCCAGCACGCGTGACGCATTGAGCAGGCGTGGTCAATGATCAGTCCTTCCGTTTGAGAAGAAGACTGTGATGCACTGCTTTGGGGCAGTAAAAGAAAGGCTGATGATGAAACCCTAAGATTGAATACATAAGATGAAGAATATACGTTATGTGCAACAGTGAGGAGACAATTAAAAATCAGTGCTGCACAGCATATTCAATTGTAGTGCGTTTTTATATTTGTAAATGTTTGTTTTAATGTTGTGTGCAATCTATGTGTAAAACATGTGTTGAGCGAAGCAGACCCGGATTCTGGAAGTTGGTGCTTTCTTTTTAATGAATTCTTATGAGTATTGAGATTCAATATAGTGGCCTGTGTGAGTTCACCGGTCTGCCACGAGCTATATAAATATATATGTTTGTATAAGTGTATTTTGAAAAGACACGTTTTTTAATCTCAATAAAGGACAAGTTCCATACCGATCCTCAGAGTTTTCACAACCATAACCTTTGTAGGCGTCAAGAAGTGAGAAGACGAGATGGGGAAGCCTTTGCCAAGATTTGGGACAATTGTCCCACTGCTTGTTGTGATATCTATGCAAGATAATAGTATGCGTAAATAAATTAGATGTAAGCAATCAATGTGACTTATTAACAAGGTTGGTTGGTTGCTTCTTAGTACAGAAAATACTAACAAATATAAACAACAAAAAAAAAACATTGCGAAATCCCAAAAAAAGATTTATATCATATTTTTTTATCAATTTTACCATAAATGTCCTCTTTGCTATTTAAATTTTAAACACACACAAATTAATTTAAATCACTGCTTTTTTCTACCACTAACACAAAACACTTTTTAGACGTGCGACGAAATAATCGCAAACACGTTTGTCGTTCGCGACGCGTGATGAGCCACTGTTTTGTGCGTTATATTCATAACTCATTACTGCATTATCAGTATTTGTCAAAGATTATTTTTATATAACTTTAGTGTTGTTATTGTGCCTAAGAGAAGGTTTACTCTGTGAGGCTAAAGTTAAAGATGCTACGAACGTAAAATGAATGAAAATTAAAGTATTTTCGCATAATTATTACAAAAATGCCTTCAGGACAGTGTAGGTTTTAGCAATAGTATAGATGTATTTTAGGTTAGGTTGGTAATAATCTTTTAATCGCAGGTCAGACACTACGGGGCTGCGGGATTGTTCAAATGAGTTACCGCCGTCCTGGTTCATAAAAGGCCTACGAAGTAACATGATGGGTTTTAGTCAGTAAAAGTCTGACACTCACCACTGCTAACCCACAGCAGGAGGAATCATTTGATGATTTCCCATCGAAAAAAAAAGGTCAGACACTAGGTGCCGATATTTTATTTAATAATGTGTGTTAATTTGTAATGATCCAAATCAGAATCTATAATTTTCCAAAAATCATCTTATAGGTCAACCCATATACTATTCATAAAATTCAGTAAAAGTAGGCACAAAACAGAAACCCCCACTGTCGTGTCTACACCAACATAATCTTTGTTCAGTCATCGCTGATTGGTAGACCAATATCAATAGCATTACGTCTCGTTAAATAAAGAAATTTGTATCTGTCTGCTGTTTGTTTTGTGTAAAAATGTTAAAACTATTTATCAGACAATGTAAGAGTAAATGAATATTTTGTTAGTAGCAGTCGCCTAAAATTTAAAGTGCCTGTATCTTATAGTTAAAGTTAAATTCGATTATTGAAATTAGTCATATTAGGACCCTTTCAAGTCAAGTACATTGGATAGCATCCCGAAAATGCCCACCATTCATAGCAAATCTGTTTCCAATTCAAGTCAAATCTTGGCAATTTATAGTAATTCTTTCAAATATACTTCGATCGCTGTTAGTTATTTAATTTCTTTCCTACCAGATTATGTTATGTAAATAAAATAATTTATATTATATGCATAAAGGTAACTTAACAGTAACTAGTGGCTCCATCTATTGTCTTCGATACATACTTTTTAAAGATGCATTCATCTGTGCATATTTAAACCTCCTTAGGTACCTTATTTTGAATTATTGTCTTAATTACTTTCTTTTTGTATTTCTGTCCAGTTTGGCTATCGTTAAATTAATTATTTGTAAGAAATAAAATTTGCCAGATTGTGAAGAAAGATCCAAAACCTAAGGCATTTTTTTGTGACATGATTTTTGTACAGTATCACCAACTAAATGTTTCTTTGTAGATGGTGTAACTGGCTATAAAACAAAACATAAACGTTTCATAAGAGCTGAAATGCAGGGTGGTCCAAAAGGTGACATCAAACTGCTAAACGATATCTAGAATTAGCTTGTTTTAATTACGTTCAGTGACGACAAAAAGTTTGGGTATTGACCCAATGCATGCTTCACGACAGATTTTGTGGCTTGAAGTCAACTTTTGACCGATATAAAAGAGTTTTATCTACTCACCCATAACCTTCTTAGGAGGCACCTTCCTCTGCTCCTTTTCCTCACTGTCATCCCTCCTCATCATCTTCCCCTCCCCCTGCCACTTCCGCTTCCTCCCTTCCCTCTCTTCCAAATACATCCCGAGTTCCTCTTCCCTACCAACCAGAGCTAATCTCACGCTAGACTCCCAAGTGTAGCTATCTTCCTTCCGACTATCATGCATACTATAGTCCTTATCTACTAGATCATAAAATTCCATCACAATTTGGCCATGCCAACACAAAAGTCACTGAATGATGAATGAAATGAGTGAATGATTGAGTGAGTGAACGAAATTAGAATAGAACGAAGAAGGAATTGTATAACTTTTTAATGCCGGTCGTTTCTCTTTGGCGGTGGCTTTGCAGGAGTTGGTTTTCTATTTTTAAGAGCATATTGGTATTAGCTCGGCAGTGGTGGTACTCTTGGGGCTGTCCCGGGAAGGTTTTCTTGGTGAAGCGGTTTCCGATCAGATATGTTGGGTGAGTGAGGGTGGGCTCCATGTGGCACAGTTCGCGATTGGTGAACCTCTCGATTCTTCGTGTAGTGCTTGGCCTTTTGGCGGGGCGGTGTACTACGGCTCCTGGAAACAGAAAGGGGTTGTTAATTTAGAAATAAAATCCAAAAAATGGGAATCTATTAGAATGGTATATATTTTCAATAAAAGATATTGTTTTCGTCAAATAAATACTGTTCTGTAGTCAGGGATTTAATGCATCGCTATAGAATTTTGTGCAGTCTCTTGGAGCCAATTTCGAATAGTAGAGTTATTTGAAGTGCGGTGTTGAGTTCAAGACACAACTCAATTTTGGCGGAAAATTGTGGAACTATTTATTTTTGTATGTACTTAATTACTAAGCAATGGTATAGATACTAGAGCAGCCTCTATTGAATTTGAGTCGTAACGGTCATTTCGATTTGACCACGCGGCAGTCCATATATCTCACGTGTACCTACATGTATAGTATACATAAACGTAAATATCTTCAGATATAATATTTTTTCTCATTATTTCAATCTGAGCAATAAGTATCATAAAAATTTTCGCACAGCCTTATAAATAAACATACCAAACTAACGCGAAACAATATGGCGGACGAAAGGCGCCATTTTGTTAAAGCGTAATCAAAGTTATTCAATATCTTTCTTTATTTCTCTTTCTTTCAAAAAAACATCCCAGATATATAATTCCTAGCATTAGAGTACCTAGCCTATATGTTATTTTGATAGATATATTACAAAATCCATTCATTAGCTTTTGCGTGAAGGAGGAACATACAAAACTTTCACATTTACAATATTAATAGGTCACCCCACATATAACCCGTCACCACCCATCTTCATACACTCCTAGATTCATACCCATTTTCCTTAGGTCTGCACTCTTACAGTAAATTATTCACTTAGTTTTATATGGCAAGGCCTTGAGCATCTATTTGCACTATGGCCGACAATTGAGTGCCACGTGATGCAAATATGGCGCGTACTTAGAAACGGCGCTGAAGATTGTAGAGAGAAAGAATGGAAGGTGAGTAAGTCTTGGGGTATTAAAAATAAAGGGGTTTGTTTGTAGAAGAATCAGTTTGTGAGTTTTGGAAAATAAATTCTATTCCTAACGGTTTCATTCGCACTCAGACGAGACAAATCGCACCCGAATAAAAAGTAGCTCTAGCCCAAATGATTTGCTATATTAGAAATAGCAATCAATAAAAAGGGGTTACTTTTGCATGCCCATATTTGCAAAATTCTATGCTATTCAGTATTTACACATGCTTAGGTGTTCATGTTTAGGTATGTATAATGTTAGTGTGGTAGTGTGCTTTGAATTTGGAGGGATTTTAAATAAGCGGGTACCGGCTGTCATTTGCACAATTTTTGCAGATTCCAGATAGCCTGACAACCAGTGTTACCAAGGAGTAGGTTTGGGTTTCTCAGGTTACTGGGTTGTCTAGGTCCAATAAGCAGTCACTCCACGTGGCACACTGGTACACAGCTTCATCCAGCTAGACTGGAGGCCGACCCCAACATAGTTGGGAGAAGGCTAGGTAGATGAAGTATGTACTGTGAATTCGAGTAGGTACAAAATACGTCATGGAGATTTCTTAGCAAATGGGCCTAATTCTTTAATTGGCAACCCAGCGTTAATCGACTTCGCGGAACTGTGTTGTAAAATCATTGACAATTGCGAAAAATAAATGTTTTTGATTCAAATCTAATTGGGAGCTGGAGATTGCAAAAATTGTTAAGGGCATTCCCATTTGAAGTCAGCCATTTTCCAGCCTCGTGTATGAGTAGCAAAGTTATTTAGCAATAACTGCTTGCCACGTTTCCAGGGAACTACTTCCCGTACCCGGATAAAAAAGTAACTTATTATAATAAGGGACAAACAATTTCCCTTTACTGGATAAAAAGTAGCTTATGTTTTATTAACGGACGTAAAAATTCTAAATATGAAAGATTTATAAAATCGGTGCAGCACTTTCTGAGTTTATTCGTTACATACGTACATGAAAATCTTTCCTCTTATAAAAATAATGTGTATGTAGATTAAGATATGTATGTTATTTGAAAAACTGATTTGGACTTGCACCGTGAATCATGAACTACCTACCCAAATCAATTGATTTGCGTCGCAAGCGCATCGAATATTTAATTGATTTAAAGTAATGTATTTTCTTAAATTATAAGATACAGATGGAAGAGAAGAAAACGCTGCGAAAACCATAAACATGTATTTTTTCTGACATAATTGGTGTTTATGCTATGTAGTTAACTTTTGATTTTATTTATTTATTTATTTATTTATTTATTTAATTAACATGGGAAACCTACAGCTAAAGAAAATAAACTAAGAACAGTATGGTAAACGGACAGCCAATTACAGGTCTCCACGTATTTTGTTAATAGTTTTTGAGTTTTTAATGTCAGAATCAAAAATTGTAATGAGTTCTTATTTTGTCAATAAGTTTGTTAGTAAATCAATGACTACCATGAAAATTAGTCGAAAAATAAAAGAAATACCTCCTTAAAAAACAAAACCAGTATCACACAAAAAAAAACACAATCAATCCACATGTCATCTCACCTTTAAATCGAGTCCTTGATAACACATAAAAAATATAACATTCGGGGGCGCCGAATATCTCATCACAGTTTATTCTACAAAGCCATATTGGCGAAACACACATAAAAAATATCACCTCTACCGTCCCCGTCTTTCAAAAAAACCATCAGTCCACCATTTTGAAAACAAACGAAAAAGAAATTAATTCAAATTACCCGCTAAAAGGATATCGGTTGGAAAGTTTTCGAAATTCAAATCAAATTAGCGCGAACAGCCGACACGCGCGGACGTCAACTCGTCGAACGTCTATTGCTAAATTGAAGGTACATACGTAGACGGTCAAAGGAATAAAGTACGCAATATTGTCATTAATTCCCTGACCAATGGCAGAGAGGAACGCTAGCGGCGTGTGGATGTCGGGAATTGGGTCCACTTGGCTCGAGCAGGGTCAGATAATGGTCAGGTCAAGACGTTTGTGGGTACTGCTTGTACTTGTAAGGTTCTGCATATTGTTGATTTTGAATTGATTGGTGTTGGACAGTTTAATAACTTTAAGAAAAGACCGTCCTTAAATCATTTAGCTTAGAGTTGAATTACTTTTTCATTTACCCAAGTTAGGTAGGTTCAAAAATACGAGGAAGCGTTTCGAGAAAATGGAAGATAGAGCCCTTGTGCTTGGCAAGGCTCGTCTTGGTGCGGGCTCTATATTGACCTCAGATTTCTCTCATATAATCAGATCTTATGTATTAGTTTCAAATACATAAGAACTAATGAAAAAACCAAAGTCTCAATTACAGTAAACCCCTGCAACTAAAAATTGAAATATTTTTGCAAGAAAAGAAAACCAACGATGCAATCGACAATATTCTGCAATATCATACCAAGTCATTGTCCCGCCAAAAGGAGCCAATGACAGATTTATTAAATCCAAGATGGCCGGCGTCAGTTACAAACAATTCAATTGTCACTAAGTATCGTTTACTAGTAAGTGATGCGCGGTTCAACTTAATTTGATCAAAAACAAAATAAGATTTTAATTGAAATCTAAATTATTTCAGCGTACGATTCAGCCCTAAAATAGGTTATAGTTTTGTACAATTTTTACTAGTAAATAGTCAAAGGTTTTTTACAGGTACATCTCACGAAATAAACTATCTATACCTACTAATACACTTAGCGGCACGGAATTTGGCCCAAACAAAAATAAGTAGATATCAGTCCAGATAGCAGTTGTATATTATAATTTCGTATGACATTTTGTCAGTTCCTTCGTAAGTGTTAATTAAAACACAGAAAATTTTGTTTCTGTTTAATTTTTATGACACTAGAAGAACAGATTCCGTTGTTGGAAAACAAAGCATGAAGGTTAAGAGTTTAAATCTGATAGACATTGCCGAAGTACTGGCACGTTGCAAAAAAAAAGAATGTTTATGATCTTCTTTTGTTTCTTTTTTTTCACAATTTGATGCGAAAATGGGCGTAACTCCAGCTCAAGTTGCTCAAGCAGTTTTGCTAAGAAATCAAGGGCGAACCCAGCGAGAGATGGCTGAAACCTTAAATGTACCTCGTACAAGCTTAAGGTACGCGTTGAAAAGGTATGACCAGACTGGCCTTTACACAAGAAGACCAGGAAGTGGGGGAGTAAGGTGTACGTCAGCGCGCGACGACCGATTTATTATCCTTGAAATAATGAGAAATCGCTTTCTGTCTGCGGTTGAGATACGCCAGCGTTTGCAAACAACAAGATCAGTGAATGTCAGTGAACGCACAATAAGAAGAAGGATGGAGGAACGGGATCTGCGTGCCCGAAGACCAGCTCGAGGCCCGGAACTTCTCCGGCACCATCGCGTAGCTAGGCTCAGGTTTGCTAGAGAACATGCAAGTTGGACGCATGACCAATGGAGCAAAGTTTTATGGACCGATGAATGCAAAGTCGCCTTAAGAGCCCCAGACGGCCGTGAACGTGTATGGAGAAAGCGCGGAGAACGGTTTCTTCCCACCACTACAAAGCAAACAGTAAGTTTTCATGGTGGGTCCGTCATGGTTTGGGGAGGAATAAGTTCAGAAGCCCGTACTGAGTTATTGGTTTTGGAAGGTCATCTGACAGCAGTGCGGTACATTGAAGAGATCCTCCAGAATCATGTTTTGCCATATCAGGGATTCATAGGCAGAGAAGAATTTCGGTTAATGCAGGACAATGCTCGACCTCACACTGCGCAATGCGTAAGCGATTACTTGTATGAGGTCGGTATTCAAAAATTGGACTGGCCAGCAAGAAGCCCAGACATGAATCCTATAGAACATGTCTGGGACATGCTAAAGAGAAGGGTCCGAGCAAATCCAAACCCAACCCAGACTCTCAACGAATTGAAAACCGCACTGGTAGCTGCCTGGGAGGAGATCTCTCAGGTAGAGATAAAAAACATCATTCAGAGCATGCCAGATCGTATGCGAGCAGTCATCAGGGCACGAGGAGGAAATACGCGTTATTAAGATTCTTAAATTTATTGTTTTATTAGAAAAGTTAAATTTAAAAGTTTATACGCTACAGGCCTATGTTTCTTAAGTCAGTGAAACTTAATTAAAATCTTTACATTTCTGATGTTTTTAGTAATTTTTTTTTTGAGGGGGAGTAAATTAAACAATTTCAAAACAAAAATTCTCGACTTTCATTTAAATAACATGATTATAAAGCCCAAATGTGCTTGGGCCAAATTCCGTGCCGCTGAGTGTATTATAAAGCTGAAGTTGTTAGTTCGAAGCTTTAACCTCAAGACCAATAGGGACAAACTTGAAAAACATTCAATGCTAGATTCTGGACAGACAGCCGTTGGCTTTTATGCAGATGCGCGAAATAGTTTACAAGCTAGATAACTAATTGATTATGTTATGTTTCTTTCCTATTTAATACTGCAAAACCTTTCACGAAATTTTAAACTTTCGCGATTTCTAGCCTTAAATCCAACCAAAAAGTATTTTCCCCAATCCTGAAAATCTTCAAACCCAGCCCAACAGCCAATTAACTACAATGACAAGTAATAACGAAGCGTAGTGCTACACACAATGATTTTAATTAATACCTATTGAACACAATTAAACAGTGTGTCGCGAATTTTCAAGCATGAGAATGGACGAAGGGATTTTTTTTGCAGACAATTTTTGTAGACTAGTTTTTGGACAAGTTCATCATCCTCCGGCCCTTATATTGGATCACAGACAGTTATGAGAAGAAATTGGATTTGTGACTATATAGTAACGATTTCAGACAATTTCAAGAATTTTGGGTCACCTGATTTCGTGACTAATATCAGCCTTTTACAGTCTCACTGCGGGGCACAGGCCTTTTCTCATACAAAGTAAGAATGAGCGTTAATCACCACGTTTGCTGAAAGCGGATTAGCGATTTCGACAGTTCAGGATTCCTCAAGATATTTTCCTTCACCTTTTACTAAGTCATTGGTGATCAAGATAGGCTGTACATATATTTTGGAAAAGTTACATTGGTTCTTGCCTGGACCTAACCTGGAATCGAGCACATTCAAGAGGCTGATTCTCTAACCGCTAGGCTAACGACTTCTTTGGGACCACATACCTCATTTTAAGCAGCGAAATTTTGCCTTAACTACCTCTACATAAGTTCTTTCCTACCATACCATACTTCACACCACTGGACAAAGCCTTCTACCCAACATTCACGCACACAAAGCCACCCAATCAAACTATTTACACAGATAGAGATCTGTCATCATCACGGGTACTGAAGAGGTGACATCATGGATGGCCAAGGGCGAAGGACAATGTTCAGTGGACAATCATAGGATTGGTTTGCAAGGTAGGTCGTTGGTTCATCTTTTGTGAAGTGATGAAAAGGTTAGGTTGCTGGTGCTGGTTGATAGATCAAATGTGTTCACACTATGCTTCATGGTAATATTATATGGCTTAATATATGAAACTTCACAGTTATAGCTTACTAGATTCTGCCAGCAATTTCAGCGGTTTGAAGAGAGCTACTTCCCGCACTCGGATAATTTGGCAGTAACATAGCTCATATATCAGAATAACATACAGGCTGCTTTTCATCTACTTAGCTGCAACATGGGTAGGTATTGTATTTGTTAAGCTTTGGACTACGCTATTACTGTCTGTATATTTAATATACTACAGTTATCGGCACGGATATTGAGCCCTGACGTTCACCTGCGCAGAAGCTATTTACTGCCTTATTGCCTTATACGTACGGGTGCGCAAAGTGATCCCCACTCTTCCGCCGAGAGCCCAATATCCGCGCCGGTAACTGTACTGTTTGTTTCCCCAATTAAATAAATAAACGTAAGAATGATTTTTCTCTATTTCTGTCTCCTAATCACGCTCATGAATCTGCGCCATTTTCCTCAAATGGCTACCAAGAAATGATGTTGATCAGTCATATAACCTACTGTTTTGTCATCAGCAATAAAAATGGAGCTGACAAATCATGGAAGATTCCCTTCCGTCATAAACAACTAATCGTTTGCGAAAAACAAGGAAGCTTTTAATTCGATGTTGACGATTATTTGTGTTTGTTTAATTAGTGCTGATCACGCGAACTTCTAATTTGTAAGTCGCCCGATTTTACTCCATGCCGTTTTAGGGGAAATCTAGTATAATAGCTTTTTGATATAAATAAATTATACTAAAAAGCTGAAGAGTGTGCTTGCTTCTACGGTTTGTCTCAGGGATACCTGATCCGAGTAGCTGGCTATAATGAGTTTAGATAAGACCCGGATAGAAAATTACCCCCGTATATATTAGAAGGTCGATTTTCAATTTTGTTTACCCCCTATTGACATTATAGAATCCAGGAAGCTCGCACATGCTACGGGATTTTTTGAAACAGTTACCGCGGCCCTGGTACATAAAGGGGCTCCAGAAGGAACATGGTGGTCATGCTGCACACACAAAGCAAGAGATGTCATCTGATGATTTCCCGCCAAAATAATAGAACCCTCACACGTCCTTCTATCACGCCCATTTAGGAAAGAAAGTAAGAAAGAAAATACTCACCATTAACGACAAAAAGGTCGTTCTCCAAAAAAGATTTGCTAAAAATCAGTACAATAGATTGGTGACAGCTAAATTTTTCTTCATCACAGTCGCAATAAGACCAATACAGATGATTTCCATTAATATTCTAACGGGGGACGGAGCTGAGAAAGTGTTGCTGTCTCGCTCTCACTCGTAGGTGTGGTGTGTCTCTTTCTTATGGCACGTGTCGTTTGTTCTTGGGTGTCTGAAATAGAGGAAATTGCGTTTTCAGTTTTTTTTTTTTTTAATATATTATATTAATTTTCTTCTGTATCTAGAAATATCTATAATTTGTATTTCTTTTTTCTAAAAAACAATATGTAGTGTATAACAATATGTAGTCCCTTATTCATTCAAACTAAGTGTATGTAATTTTGAATCTTTGAAAGGACTATCAAAATCGATTCAACCCTTTCGCAGAAAACACAACAAATGACAAAAATGTATTGTGTTTTTCTTACACGTGGGTTCCTTATTTATTTATTACTAGCTGATCCCGCGAACTTGGTATCGTTCAAACCTTCCCTGGACCTCTACAAACATTTTAAAACCAAAATCAGCTCAATCGGCCTAGCCTTTCTCGAGTTTTAATAAGACTAACGAAAGACAATTCATTTTTATTTATATAGATAGATAGATTTAACAAAGAACACAGTTACTCAATGTGTATTATATTATTTATGCACATGTAAGTATTTAAGAGGAAAAAACATTTTAACAAACCAAACAGAACCACACAACTTTACATATTTATTATTACAAAATTGTAGCATTCTACAATAAGTCGAAATTTCCCAAATTCCATTTATCAACATCATAATCTTTACACATGTCACAAGTACCTACCTACCTACTACACTTCAGTCCCTAGACAGATCTATCTCAAGCCTGATAGTTTGAATAACAGGAACCCGTGATTAGCCTTGAACTCCTCGACTATCATCATATATCATTACTGGTTATATCTGGTTATATCGAGTATGATAGTAGCTGTAGATGGAGCGAGAAATTTTCTTATATAAGCTAGTATGTGATCTACTCTATCAATGAAGCAAAAGACAAGACAAGGTAAATAAATGACTGCTTTTGCATATCATCATCATCTCCTTAAATTAGGATAACATGATCCATACAATTCGAATATAATTAAATATAAATAGACACATACAATACAAAACATTTAAATTACTGTAGCTTTCCGTTAACGTTAAGATGCCACGAATTCTGCAGAAGCAGGTGGGGTATTTTGGGGAAATCGAAGTTGAATATACGCTGTTTATTTCATTCACTAAAAGGTCTTAAAAGTCTGTAAGTCCCACATTCCATTCAAAAAGGTCTAAGCACCAAACCATACTTCTTTAAAAAGATGAAACCCAGGCTTTGAAACTCGGCTAGATCTACGGGAATGTTCGAGCGAGTTACCGTGGCCCTGGTACAAAAAGGGTTTCAGAAAGAACATGGTGGGTTTTAGTCAGTAAGAGTCACGCTGCACCCATAGCGGGAGGGGTCATCTGATGACTTTTCATATAAAAAATTACCATGAAAAGACCTATCAATAACAAGATTGATCTAGTTAGCACATATGTATATGTACCTACATGTATGTATTATTGTAAATATACACCATCACTATGTAATATAATAGTGCCTCGTGGAGCGATGAATGGTATTGTGATCCAAGACCTAAGATGATTAATTAATTGGCATTCTCAACAGGGCGATTAAGCGATTATGTAAGAAAAAAATACAAGCATCTTCCTTTGGAAGTTGGTAAAAAACGCTGGCAGCAGCGCCACCTACCGGGAATGGTTGTTTTCAAACAATTCGGAAACCAAAATGTGACCAAAATCAGTTAAAGACAAGTACAGAAGGATTAGATAATGTTCTGAAAGTCGCAGCCAGCAGCAGCATGTCATATCGCAAAATAATACATTTGTAAACAAAAGGTAATTTTTGCTAAATTACGAATGCAATACAACCTACATAAGGATACGACATGCGTGGCGTATCCGAAAATATTTACTCATGTGCCCTATTTCATTCAAAAGTTCACCAATAGACCACAATTTCGAAAGCACCTCCGTCTGTCTATCGTTCTTTCTACCCACCGGTTCCTTGAACCCTGTTCCCGACATCGACGGTCATCTATTTATTTTACACAAATATGTATCCAATAAATAAATGACCAATAAAGTAATTAATACACCATCATCTTTTTCAGCAATTAATCAACTACATTTCATTCAAAAGAAGCCATCCAATATTGTACCCAAGACCTAACGCGTACATTTATTACCCACGTGAAGGGAAGGCGCTCCTAATTTAACTGTTGACAATCAAAAATGTACCTTATATACATGACAATAAGATCCAGGGATCTCTCTGCGGAAGCTGACAGTTTAAGCAAGAGTTATTGTAATGGTATTCAGTGTGAACCAGTTTTTGCTGACTGGATACGGTTCCTATTTTTTGTATGAAATACTTTTTTTTTATTGAAAAAAAAAAATGTTTAAGGTAATAAGGACTTGGATTTTGAGGTCTCTTTGCTGGTAATGATAATTATGTATGACGTAATTAAAAATTATGATTTAAAAAAAATTGTTACATAATTTTAACACGCAAAAAATAGTTAGGAGTAAGTGAAAAATTAAGATAAAGACACAGTAAAAAAATCCTAATTAAGATGTTATTCTTGGTTAGTATTTTACAATGATATTTACATATTTACAAAAATAAAAAAGGGGGGAAAAATTTAAACTAAATTAAAACAAAATATTCATCCGCATCGCTGTCAGCGGGGATCGTGCCCAAAAGGCTGACTGAAAAAATTCCTACCCTCAAAAACTAAACAAAATGCAACCGCAACAAAAAAAACGAAAAACTCACCAAAAAGCGTCCCTCACGCGAAAAACGCAGCGAAAAACTGCCATTTTAACTTTTCCAACTCCTATTACCTCAATTTTTTTTTATAACCACTAAAATTCAAACTTAGAACATTGATATTTTTTAAGAAAAAAATCTGTATTTTCTTATGCGCTTGCGCGTTTAAATCGGGCAAGAGTCTGGATTGCAGTGGCGATGTCGCTATGGGGAGGGGACGCAATTGGGCCCATATTGAATGAACTTAAGCATTAGTAGCCACATTATTGGGTACAGTTCAAATTGACATTGTAATACTCATGTGATCGGATGGATTTGAAATTAATAAGATGTCTATGGCGTAGTTTGACATAAAGATTTAGTGTTGAACAGGTGCAAATGTAGGAATTGGAGCATTTACGCGTATGAAAAACATAGGTACTTGTGAAGTCAAAATATGGCCTGTTTGTCTATCTGGTGTAGGGAGGTATCCATTCACACATTTTTAACATTCCTGAAAGCATTCAATCTCTTTGGAAATGATAAGATTTTTTTAAACGGTACAGTGTAGCTATAACACTATAACTATAACGCTATCACAAATGGTAAGAAATTCTCAAAATTATGGAAGACTACTCTTGTGAAGAGTTTTCTCTTTATGTAGTTTTAGTTACAAAACGGGCGGCGTTTTTACATTGGGACATGAAAACCTTTGCTACACATTATGGTTCTGAAGCTTTTTCTGTGACGAGAAATCATCAGTTGATCTCTCGCCCGCTGTGGGTACAGAGTGAGGGAGGGTCAGACTCTTACTGACTAAACCCACCATGTTCCTTCTGGAGCCCACAGTGAACCATTGCCGCGGTAACTCGCGCGAACAATCCTGCAGGCCTGGCTGGGAGGCCTATGTCCTAAACGGTACCTACTGTTCAGAGGTAAGGTTTGTGAGATTTTTCCTTTTGAGCAAAGATGGACATATTATTTGTGTCCTATACATGTGTGTGTGTGTTATTTTCATATGAGAAGTTCTTCTTTCGAGAAGCAAGACGATCCAAGGGCAAAAGCTAGTATTAACTAAGGTTTTGTTCAATTCGTATCTTTCAGAAAACGATCTCTTCAAGAAAACTTGTAGAAAAAAAATCTAGAACAGAATCTATGTCACTTCCAGTCATCATGATGACTTTGTAACGCTAGTAGGTACATACCTATGTACATAGAGTGATATGTATGAGTAACATACGGGATTATGTCACTCGCGACACAATACTATGGGAGCAGGTATACTATTACATCTGTAGTATTATTGTAAAGCTGAAAGGTTTGTTTGGGCGCGCTAGTCTCTGGAACTACTAGTCCTATTCGAAAAATTTATACTATTTTAAATAGCTTATCAAATCGAGGATTTTCATTTTTTTCGGGACGTGGTTGATACCATGGAAGGCTAGGCTAGCCTATACTAATATAATATATTAAAGAGGAAACATTCATGTTTGTGGCTCCGAAACTACTGAACTGGTTTGAAAAAATATTTTACCCAGGTAAAAAAATTAAAGTTCCCTATATGAGCAGAGTCCATTGATCCTATATAATCGGCATTAGCAGGTCAACCTATACAAGTCTTAATTAAGGATATGCCTGGTTAATTATAAAGCTATTTCGTTTAGGAGACAAATTAAAAACTTGGCAAGTATCTTATAATTCAAATAAGAGTTTTTAGTATTGATGACTTTAGATATATTTTACATTGGCAACATAAATTAGTACAGCAGCAGTTGTCTTGTTAAGTGAAAAGGCTAGCCATTTTATTGAACGCCTATTTAACGAGACAGACATGATTAATAGGTTTTTAGCAACCAAACTCATTGATAATTTCTCAAGACTGCAATAAAACCAACAATAAAATTGTTAAAATATATTTATTTTAATGATATTGAATAAATCAATTCACTTCATACATATTTTACAATTCAAGTAAAAGTCAAAACACCTATAAAAAATCGGTAAACACTTCAAAATGGTGATTCAACGATGGCACGCAATGCAACTTGGTTTTCGAACATAGAGCCCCTTGCGTTTCATTGTTTAAGCTGAAAAACACCCTGTTAGCCCGAGCATGGACCAATCCCATAGCACACATGAAACACGGCTCCCTAATCATATAAATATAGTACCCAGTACATAAGTAAGGACTTTCTGAAGCACTCATTTTATTCTCATCCAAAACCTCCTTTGATACATAATTCCTGGCGCCAAATTTGACATCTGGGAATTTACTTTTTAAATACAGAAACAGACTCTTGTCTATAGCACCTGATGTCACGTATTCTATATTGTCTGTGTTCCAGGCTCCGCCGTTTTGAGTTTTTGCTACATTGTCTATGGCCAACATGGCTGAATGCTGGACTGGATGACATTCTCTATTATCAAAAGCGATGGTAACTACTAAATTCAATAACGGATCTACTACAACGGTAGCATTTATGTTGCTTAAAGTTAAATCTGATACATCCAAATTGGTTTTTGTTTTACTCAAATAATATCTGGCTACTTCAAATGCAACTCCCATATAACAACGGTGCTTTGTAAGTTCTTCGGTATTAAAAAATCCTTTACCGCACAATCTTTCTAAGTAGTCATTAGGATGGAAATTGCACGACCAGATTTTAGAGTATTCCGTGTGCTGCCATTTTAGTTTTGGAGGCAACGATGGCAACCCCATAACTTTGAAGTACTCAAAAGAGTCTCTTAGCTCGTTCACTTTCTCTTCAATGTACTCTTGTATTGATTGCTGTGTTGCCACGTTCAAATATCGGACAGGACATAGCAAAACCTCCTTCTTCCGAGCTCTTTTTAAATGCTGTAGTTCTTTCAGCGGTAATTTCTCGTTCAATATTGTTATAATTTTGGATAATTCTTTCACATTCCTCACTTGACCGACGTAGACTTTTGTAAATGCTATCGGATACAAAAAGTCATTGCTTACGACTGCGTGAATGTCATCTGTCGAACATATGATGTTTTGTATGAAACTGTCAACTGTTTCGGCCATCTTAGGTTTTTTTAACGGTGGTTCTGTAGTTTCTGACATCATTGAAGATAGTTCTTTTCTATTTATTATCCAAATAGAGTGACTGTTTTTAATTCATCCTTCTTGTTTATATGTCAGATAAGCCAATGAAGAATTATTTATGAATTCATAATTTTCTTCAACTTTCCAATGTCTGCGTGTTTCTTGTGTATTTGCTGAAAAGAAACAAAGAACAACACGATTCATAACACACACTGTAATTTAACTGAATTTCACACGTTAATGAAAAAATCAAACCGAAACGAAATCGCCAATTCTTTTAATAATTTTCACATAATATTTTTTAGTTATAGTAGTATTTTTGTTTTCAATAATATGAGTAGCCCGGAATTTATAAAAACTGTTTCTATATGATACAAATGGTGCAGTTTTGAACAAGAATTAAATAATCTGTGAGACTGTTTTTCTGTTTAGTACTTCAATTGAAGATAGTGTAGCCATTTTCTTACTGGTTAACTCTTTAATTCAGTACGTAAAAGAGTACTAAGAAGTAATAGAGCTTACTTTAAAACATATTTTCTTGTACAACTATTTATTTAGTTTAAGACAAAGTCAAGGTTAACATTCATTATCAATGATTTAAAACGAAAATAGTAGCATAAAAACTTTGTGTAGATTTCTTGGTACATCTATGGTACATTAAGACATTTCATCTTTGGTAATTATTGTATATGCAGTGTTGTTAGATAAAAATACTTCACATTAATAACAGGACGTATTAAATGATTCGTAGATCTTGTATTTACGTAGTTTTATCACGAAATATCGCGATTATACCTTGTAGATTACAAAGTGTTGAATTTTGAACGAAATGTTGATATTTCCGACACTACATCACTCGAACTACGCTAATTAAGTGACGACAGTTTTACTACATTATAGATAATCGTCCAGTCTGTCAATTATGGCTCGTTGTTGACAAAAAAACTGATAATCAGTCCTTTTACGTTGCCTCAATTAGAAACACTTATACACGACGTATTTCATGTAATAACAGGCCAAACTTACAAATAAACGCATCGGTAACATACCTTCTCCAAACACAAGCAGATAACATATGAATTTTCTATAAAATATACGTAATAATTGAGTAAAATAATCTTTGATTTACCTCGGAATGGACTTCGGATTTAGACGTCAATTACAGTCGTAGACAGAGTGATTTCTCTTGGGATGTGTAAAACTCTCACGGTAGATACTCGGTCAACACACAGTAAATCTTCATTAATTATTTAAATAACAATTGAAATTTAATTTGCCACACACGTAAATCGCAAAAATGTAGCAGCCATTAGACAGATTAAAATTTGTTTTCTGTTAGGAAAATTCCTTCTGATTGGAATATTCTGATTGGGTCTTAACAATAGATGCTATAAACTACCAATAAGAATCCTCGATTTATTGACGTCTATCCCACACAGATAAAAAAATCCCCGAATGACAGCTCGATCCACATTGTTGTAACTTTGTAATTCAGAACGCACTTACGAGAAACGTTTCGTTCCATGAGTTTTCAGTACCAGTAATAAATAAAGAAATATTGAGTTTTAATGTATCAATAATTGATGATTTGATTAAGCTGCCTATGTGGGCTCAATGGTGTTATCCTATTACATAATTAAATGGTACCTAACTCCGTGATAATTCTAAGAAAAAGAAAACAAAAGCGAACTCATTTATTTAACTATTTATTTCATAATTTATTCAGCAATAAAAGATTATGTAGGTTTACACACAGATAACCTTTTATCAATTGAAATGCACTCTTTGATTATTAACTACATGTAGCCACCTACATAGGAAGTGACCTATTTTTTTAATTAAGACTACCAGTTACTTTATCAAAGTTTAAGACGACTATTAAGACCAATTTGGCACTATCAACACCGTATATTAGTTTAGGACGCCATTTAGCTGTAATCCTTGTACACACGATGAAATCTCTGAGTCCCTAAAGCAATTATCGACGTTCTCACCAAGACTTAGTTGGTGTTGAGTATGAATCTACATACTCTGTAAACTGAGTGTAGGAGCGTGCGTCTGCCTTCATATACACTTATTGTAAAGTAGGTGGGTCAGCTTTGAAATGAATGTTTGTTCTTTTATGGTAACTATTTTTTAATATATCTTATCGAGACGAGGGTGGAACCGCGATGAAGAGCTGTTATGGAATAAAATAAAAAATATAATTTCAGTATGAGTAAATAACTTTATTACGATTATTAAAGGTTAAATACGTTTTACAGTCAAATCATTATTATCACATCGCTAAAAGGCTATATTTTATGTAATACATGAAAAATGACGTGAAATTGTTACTTTTTACTTATTTTCTAAGGCTTGGTACCACGCCTGGCAGGTTTCAGCGGCAATTTCGCACAACGCCGACAATGCTTTGCCCGTCGAGTCGTATTCTGTAAGAGAAAACCGAATGATAGCTAGGATTTACTTAAAAATAGTTTTGTGGAAGATGGGTACAAAAGTGTCGATAGTATTTTTCTGATTGTTACGCTATTTAAATTGCAAAATGGTGGTAAAAGGTGAAGTACCTATATTTTTTCTCACTATACCCATACAGTATGAATGCAAAGGTAGCTCTGCCTGTCTACTTTTTTACGCTTTCACGATGAACCAATTCATGGATGGACACAGGCTGCGTTTTTTATGAATAAAATAAGAATTTTCCTCGTCCTAGGGGTATCCCTAGAAATGATGCACGTATGGGTGGAACCGAGAGCAACCGCTAATTAACTAAGCTAGTAGGACATAAATAAAAATTATATCGACTACTTACCAACAACACCGCGTTTGCCAAATATGGAGCCATTGAAAGGGGGCTTCCTGTACGTGGCTTCAGCATTGTGAAGGCACATGACGATGGCGAAGAGGCACAGGGCTACGATGAAACGCATTTTAATGAGCTGTAATGAAAAATAAAATTATTTTAGTTGGTGTTGTTTTCGCCAAACGTTATGTCGTCATGGGACAAGTACGAGGGTTGCTACTAGAACTATTTTCTGGTGACTGAGTTGCTATGAACGAGCCAATTTCCCTGTGACTGATCTGGTAAGATAGCCCTTGTATCTAGGAAAGGTACATTTTATCCGGGTCTGCGAAGTAGTTCCCATAAGAAAAAGGTGAGACCACTATTCCAAATGTATTAAATATATAGCTTACTTTTCAACGGAAAAATTAAAAATGGGTTGGATTTCTTCTGATTTTTAAAATAAGAAGCAAAACTTTAGAATTTCTGACCGTGTCCAAGAAATAATTATTTTCAATGGAGAAAAACTGGTAAATTTAAACAACTTACAAGTTATAAAACTCTTATAAGATGATCTTCTAGATCGAAAACTTGGAGATGAACTGATGCATTTCTCCAGTTTCTATCCCCTTTTATACTGGAACTACCCTCCTAATTAAGTTAACTTCTGATTTACTGCAATTTTGCGTCCAAACAAAGTTATTGAGAAAATAATGAGAAACGAATCATATTAGAAAAATGGTCAAGGAGATTTTCTTGCGAATCCAATTTTTCCTTTGATTGGGTTTGTCAATGATAGATGGTATTAATTTGAATTAAATATGTGCTAATCTATTTTGTTATGATCATAATATGTCTTGCCTTTTTCTACGCGCTATTATTTAGGAGGCTGAAAATGGTTTTCATCAAAACTCGTTATACCTAACAGACAATATGAGCCCAGAGAGAAAAGTCAGCACTCGATTTGGGCATCAGACTGCATCATCATCACAGCCAAACAACGTCTTCTGCTGGACTGCTGCCTCCCCCAAGTTGGGAGCGCGCTGGGCATGCGTGTTGGTGAGCGATCAGATTCCATGGAGCAGCAGAAAGTCAAATACGGACGGATTAAAATATCCCTCCTCTCTCTCCTCTCTCCTCTCCTTAAACAAACGGGCAGGTTCAAGTAACCTCTTGTTCTTACCAGTCTTGCTTAGTCTGCCAATTAGTCTCATCTTGTAATGCCTCGTCTCAGCTGAAAGTAAACAAAGGTTCTTATTTGCCCCTAAGAATTTATACTGCTTGGAGTTCTTGCTTTGCCTTTCAATAGCATTTTTTATTTCGTCACTATTATGTCTATTCAACGTGAAGTAGCACGAAAGTTCCGTGCGCGGGTTCGATTTCAGGCCAGACAAATACTAATGTTGTATGTAAAGCTAGAACTTTCTAAGTATATCTTGAAGACCAATAACTGATGAAACGTAAAGTGGGACGAAAAGGATGTGATGACCACTCAACGGTTAAAACTTAAGATTTATCAAAGACAAAATTCTGTAACCACGTATGTGTTTAACATTTCCAAGATGGCGTCCCTTCAATTCTCACTACTAATCTTATGCACTAACAAAGTTATAATCCCTTAGGATCTGCGGGGAATCTCCGTCGTAATATGTGGTCAGTATCCACTAATCCAATAATTGGATGGACAGCAGCCATCTTTGATATCGGTGTATAAATTGGCGGGAAACTCGACTCACAGCATCAGTTGACATTCAACCATTCCAGTGTTACCAGCAAGAAATACATCAACCTACAAGGTAGTTTTCAGTTTTTTTATATTTTCATTTCAATTTGTAGTTGAGTAAAGCAAAATTGAGCTGATACAGACTCCTTATTTTATTCTTAATTGAAAATGCTCTAAGGAAGACCAACCTCTTAAGACAAAGTCCTGCTTATAAGCAAATACTTTCAGAGACACCAAAGTGCAATTTATATTCTTATAAGAAAAACTTGTTTTTGATCAATGCTCTCATTTTACTTGGGGCAGCTAAAACCTGAAGTAGCACTTTTTTCCAGTCGCTTCTCAGTAAGATGTGTTTACCCCATTTCGATGAAATTAGACTTATTCTTCTCTTCTTTTCTTTAGGTATTTTCTCTTCTACTATATATTTCTCGCTCTCGCAGATGTCCGGAGCCATGCTGCGTTTCACCATCGGAGTCGTCTGCGTGGTCGTGGTGCTCCTGTCTCTCGCAGGAGTCAGTGAAGCCAACTACAAGAACGCCCCTATGAACGGCATCATGTTCGGCAAGAGGGGACCTACTGGTATGTTTATATGGTTAAAGTCATAGATTCATATAGGTAGATTCATCAAAAGTTATCTGCAAATTGTGGGATCATTCCCAGTAGGTAACAACCTCATGGATCTTATCCACATTGCTCAATTTACCTACACCCTTTAACGCAAAGGGCAAGTTTGTGAATTCTAAAAACACTATTCTTTAGCTGATTACATTATTACTATGATCTAATCGCAATCAATCTTAACACAGGCACAAAAATATAATGGCACATTAGCAGTTATTACACTTTTTTAGCTCTGATATCATTTTTATCGAGATATAGAACATAACACCTGAAAGAATGCTTTAATTTATAAATCTACTATTTTCTACAGAATATGATCAACGCGGCAAAACCTTCACTGCTCTCTGCGAGATCGCCACAGAAGCTTGCCAGGCATGGTTCCCATCTCAAGAAAATAAGTGAATTAAATAATTAACTAAAACAAACATAATAACGACAATAGCTCGACATTCGGACTGTGGTAGAAAATATTAATTTGTAGGTAATTTTTTACTAAGCATTGCAACACTGATGCTTCCGCTCATTTTCAAAAATAACTTGAATAATAATGTTTTAGATCTCTCGTAAAGGCTGGATACTGAATATGTAGAAATAAATGCTTAAAAACAGTAACATTTTGTTTAATTTTTTCCTCAATCACATAGTTTATGACGCTTCAATACCTACCTAGATTGCCCATCTTAAAAGTACCTACCATCCTTCCTAAATGCTTTGTTTTCTAAATTCTAAACATTTTTTTTTCCGACTATTGTAACGCTGAGTGCTAAGTGCGCTTAATATAAAAAAGCAAATAAAAACTTTAAAAGCGCCTACACAAAAGTTAATATCACTTTGTGTGTGGAAACAATAATAATTTTCCCAGGAGTCTTAATTTTCGATGACTTTCTTATCCCCATCATACAAATAAATAAAACAATTATTTATACACGACCAATATACCAAAACAACATTTTCAAAAAAAAAAATATAAGTATATCCGTGGTGTTTGAAATGGTTCAACCAATTTTGATAGGTCTTTCATTGGCAGATAACTGATGTAAATTGAAGTAACTTTGGCTATTCTGGCTGGCAGGCAGTAGATCTCTTTGCGTGTAAAATCTTTGAGAATAGCTAAAAGTTTTTTAACTGAAACCTGATGAAGCGAAATAATATTAAGATTCTCAAAATTTTTGGCTTAAGTAATGCCAATTTATTTATCTCTAATTAAAAAAGATAGCAATATTTAGCAATATGTATATTATTTAAATAATTTTAATATCACGACTAGGTTGATAAAACTACTATAAAAAAATCAATAACCTATAGACTCCTTTCATAAGACTGCGTGAAATGAACCGTAGATTTGTTCTAGATCCACTTATTTTATCATGGCAGCCCCGACCGTGGGAACTTTATAGATAAAGTGGAACTTTCAATTTGTATTGTTGTCAAATGTTTTTGTCCTACAATTAGATTCCAATAAGAATTCGCTTCCTCGTAGAAATCATGATATATTCCCACAGTGTGAAATCAAACAGTTTGGTGCTCAAATAATTTTATTATTGTGATAAAAAACTGATAACACTGGATTTAAAATGTCAATAACATTGCAGTGACGTTTCGCATTCGGAAAAATCGTATTTCGAATCTACCTTACTTTAATAAAATGGAACATTTAAGTTGTGAACCCGTGGTGAAATAATGGTAAAACACTAATTATTTGTTCAAGTAATCAAGCAAAAAAATAAAATATTAAAATGACAACGAAGGAGTTGTATACGAAGGTAAACCTTTCAAGTAAAAGTATTTGATTGTATTTTGTTTTTTGGCAGACGTATTATTTCGAATTTAGAACTTGAAGTCAATAAAACTCTTGCAGTATCATTTCATTGATGAATTCAGCACTTTATTAGTCATAGGTAATTATAGTAATTAAATAAATGTAATCAGAACAGTCGACTGTTTACGATTGACCTTCTTCATTTAATTGAATGGGACGTCATTTCAATTTGTGTATTGGGCTATCGCTAATTCAGCTACATTTATAAATATTTGTCGTGTCAGGGAATATAGCGAGTTCCGTGATGACGTCAGATTTCACGTCGCTACAATTCGCCCTAGTGTTCCATTTTTAAAAACATTAAACAAACAATACACTGACTGACCATTCTTTATTCAAACTACTCAGAAATCCTCATTATTTCCGAAATGGCGAAATCAATATGATTTCCTTTAAATAATCTTGTTGATATGCTTATTAGCATATCACTTTTACTGTCTGGATTAGTGAGATATATTTTGCTCATGAATTATTTATATTGCAATTACACAGTGCTTGGGTACTCACTGTTATGTGAAGTCAATTAAAAAACTGTAAAATGCCATTCTGATCTTTATCTTAAGATTATAAATATGTTATTAAATTAACTTATCATGTTTCAATGCATATCGTGTTATCTTTATGACAAAAATTGCCTTTTAATTTTTTGCATTTTTTTTTACAAATGTCATTTTGATTGCAAACTTTTTAGTTGTCATGTACATAAAATCATAGATATCTATAGAAAAATAATCATAGTTGTAATCTTTATGCATTGATTTGATTTTAGAATGCATTACATCACATTGGTATCGTAAAAACTGATTTAAGGTTACCGAAATAAGGTTTAATATGCCATAACAAAAGTTTACAAATGAAAACATGAAAATGTTAAGACTATGATGTCATACCAACATTCAAATAAACAACTAAATATTTAAAATGCATTTCTTAATGCATTTATTAATTATCATAACAAATTCTTGACAAATCAAGGCCATTATTTCTTGTTTTTATTCAAAGCAATGTTAATCTTATGCTAATGGTCTTTTAAGGGGCCAGTTTCACCTCTCTTGGTAATGAATTATGTAACAGATTCATTTCCAATATTATATCTATCCATTCATTTGGTAAATAGAGATAGAATTTTGACATAAACCTTGTTAAATAATGTCAGATTCCTATCTCCAGTAAGCAAAATAACACACAGATTGAATATTGGGATTGACAGCTAATGTGTTACATTGATAAATATTAAGATTTCCTGGTAGGTAATGAGTATTTTGTGTTAACTCCAAATTACCTTATAAAAACATCAGCCTTTGAGCGTTTTTCTCAACTATGCTGGGGTCGGCTTCCTGTCTAACCGGATGTACCAGTACTTTACAAGGAGCGACTGCCCTTATGAACATAGAATAGTATTGAACAATCTCATAGATAATTAAACCTGCTCTTATCAAGAATCCATAAATTCGCCTAGCCTTTCCCAAATATGTTGGGGTCGGCTTCCAGTCTAACCGGATGCAGCTGAGTATCTGTGTTTTACATGGAGCGACTGCCTATCTGACCTCCTCAACCCAGTTGCCCAGGCACTCAATATCCCTTGGTTGTCAGACTGGTTTCTGACTACTCATAATGACTGTCAAGGATGTTCATATGACAGGCGAGACCTACAGTTTAATGTGCCCTCTGAAACACAGGCATTGCTGTCCAAGATATACTTAGAAAGTACATACAAGCATGGTTTTCAAAGTACTATATTTACAATATTCCTTTACGTAGAGGGGAGGACTGGTTTAATTTATTTATTTATTTAGATTTTTATGGTGTCCGCCATTTTATAGTCTTTTTTTGTGGGTGGTCATGTCAACTTGTACTTTATATGTAAATATTATTATAAACTTCCTTATATATTAAATTCAACCATAAAAATACCTTAATTTAAATGGAGCCTTTTAAATGAATTTACATATTATTATATCATGTTGTTGTTACAAAATATGTTGAAATACTACTATGAAACTACTTACCATTGTAAGAACTTTAGGAACCATATTTATTCGCAAATATACAATTATTTGAACATAAAATGGCTGGTTTTCAATTTAATTTGATTAATGATTTTAAAACAAGAAATTAAGTTTTGTTGAGTGCACAACACAAAAACAATAATTAGTTTTTTTCTGGATGTTTTTACAACATTTGAGGCTTCCGATGCATTAGGGAATCAATGTCATTTTCATAGTCTATTTTCATAATTCTACCCACGGTTTCAGCCGGGGACTGGTTCCCGCATAGTAGTATGTTATTCTGATGAATAAGTAATATTACTGCCAAGTTTCCTCAAAACCCTTTCAGCCACTTGCTCATGCATAAGTTACAAACACAAACACCCATGAGTATGTGTGTATTACACATACATACCCATCCAAAAAAAAATCACCTTAATAATTTTTGTATGATGATTGAATGTGACAATTTATTTCCCCAGGGTGCCCGGATATGGGTGGAGCACCCAGAGAAGGTATGGGAGAGTGCCACAGTGACATCCGACTACCGGTCCGGTGTGCTCATTGTCAAGATAGACCAGTCCGGAGAGATCAGACAGATAAAGGTCAGTAAATTTTATATATATTTTTTTTATCCTTGTCTGTTTTCTAGCAGGGGGTACCACGGAGCCTAGACCTTTTATATATACCTAGAAATTTTATTATTTGTTTTTTTTTTGTGACGTGTAAAGTATACTCTGTACTATTCAACATGTGTGACTCTTTAAGTAAGTTCTCGAAGAGACAGTCAATTAAGGCAGAAATTCAGCATGCAAAGGTTTCAAACGAATTTTTGAAAAAGTGGGTAAAGTACCATCAGCCTTTATATTGTCCCACTGCAAGGCACAGGCTTCTTCTCATATAGAGATGAAATGAGCATTAATCACCACGTACGCTCAAGGCGTGTTAGTGATTTTAGGCTATTACGTCCAGAAAAAAAAATTACGCTACATATTTTTCCTAACATTGTATGATAAGGATTTCCGCAAAGTAACTTCTGATTTCATCATTAATTTCAGTCCAGGTTACCTCGAGATGTTTTCCTCCAACTTTGTTGAATCATTGGTGTCTTTAGTCTTTACATTATTTTAACCAGCATGTTATAAGTATATTGTGAAGTTATTAATAAAATTGTGTTATAAATAAATGCCGCCAAAATGCTCTACGTTACAAACGCTATGAAAGAATCGCGTTTCGGAAACTAATATAAAGTAGGTCAAATGATCAATGGTATCAACTACCCTAGTTTGGGGTCAATCATGCAAGTTACGTATTTATTTTGTGACTTATATATCAGCGGGAAGAATAAATAAATAAGGAATAAAATCAAGGACAGGCATAAAATTGTTAGCCCATAAAATGTTTGAGTTTGACACGAAATTTCGACAAAATTCCATAATAAGCGTCGTCCACCGCTAACATGTTTTCTAGAGCGAGTAGACGAGAAGATGTACATACATTATTTTGTGTAGGTACGTCACAGTGGTTCCCACCTATGGAATCTCACCATCCCATAGCGGAGATGCCATAAAGGATAATCTCCTAAGAAAATCCGCGCCAAAATGCGAGTGTTCGGGGGACAAGGACCGTTACTGTCCGCCCTTATAAGCCTTCTTTGAAACCCGCTCATTTTTTGTAATACCAAAAATTGTTGAAAGACATCTCAAACATTGTTTTGATCATGTTCTTATTTGACCTAGTAAAGGCGCCTGACCTACCTGCATTCTGGCATCTCCGCTCATCTTTCCTTACTTCTAAGCTGTCTCCCTGCTTACCCTTTCAATCAAAGAAATGCTTGATGTCTTGTATTGTCAAAATTGTCAGTGTCGCGTGAACCAATCACGATAGTATTCATGAACCAATTAAAGTTAATTAGTGATTATGTGACTGTGGGAGGAGTGGGGGGTACGCCAGAACATCAGGTATTTTATCACAAAATCTAAATAAATTACGGGATTTTGTGTAAAAATTGTGAACTGGGATAAAGCGGCAAAATTCGAAATGACAGTTGACGTTTTCGTTTTTGACAGATTTGCTTTGTCATTTATGGTGTGAGGGTTTTACTTTTTAATCTAATACAGGTATTGATAACTTGCCCTTTGAACTTGAAACTTTTTTGTGCGTTATATTTCAGGTATTGTGACAAGAAATCTTTGCCGCTCTGAGAAGTTATACTAGTAATTGGTTTTATACACCACAATTTTCAATTTATAACTTTTTTATTGTACACTTCCACAAATTAACATGTGTTTCCTACTCAACAGATCAAAGATGAGGGCAAGATGCCTCCCCTCCGGAATCCTTCACTCCTGATCGGGCAGAATGACCTGACGTCATTGTCTTATCTCCACGAGCCTGCTGTGCTTCATAACCTTAGAGTTAGGTGAGTAAGAGCAACAGCAACACTTCTGTTCTTTTTTGGCAGTTGATGGCAATTTTGGAGGCGTAGTATTTGACCAGTATGGAATGCCCGATTTACCTACTTAATTCTTAACGGCCCTATAATAATATTATAAACCTTAAGAATTTGAACACGCTTATCTCAGGTAGGTGCTACTGGACCTAGTTGAAAAAATATCTCAGTGTTAGATAGCTCATTTATCGAGAGTGACTATGGGTTTTTATCTTGGTCCGCGGAGTAGTTCCTATGAGACTGGTCATCAAATAATCTCTTCCGATAGGTGAAGCAAGAAGGTTAGACTGTTTCTGAATAAAACCCACCTCAGTTCATTCTGGAGCCCATTGTGTACCAGGGCCGAGGTAACTGATCTGCCTAGTGCGTAGCCCTTTCCCAACTTTACTGGGATGCAGTTATGTAGGAACCAGTGTGCCACATGGGACGGCTGCCTATCTGACCTCGTCATCCCAGTTACCCAGGCACCCCAAATTAGACCAGATGTCAGATCTCTAACTACACAAAGCACCCTAGCTATTTTTTCGGCTACAGTCGCAGCATAAAGAAACTATTTCACACAACCTAAAATGTTATGTAGTCCGGGTTCAAGCTACTTCCGTATCAAATTACATCTAAATTGGGTCAGTCATTTAACCGTGAAATCGTAGTAGGCAACCAAGTAATTACGCATGTACAATGATAGTAAGGATTCCTTTTTAGTTTTTTTATTGTTAGAAGAAATACTGAATTCGATATAAAAGTATCGATAAATAGTAGTTTCTCGCGGTACCAACCGTTTCCCGAGGAAACTACTTCCCGCATATGGATAAAGGGTTAAAATATTTCAGTGTTAGATAGCCCATTTATCGAGGAAGGTTATAGGTTACTTTTTAACATGATTCATGCAGAAGTTCCTATGGGATGAGGTTAAAACTGCTTCTGAAATGAAAAAAAAGAGCTCTCCCAATAGCTCAATCGTTTTTTCAGTCATGATAACATAACGACACACACACAAACTAACTTCTATCAACATTATATACCAAGGGGTCCCCGACTCGGGATTAACCACGGATAATTCAGCCTACTTCATACAAACGATAAATAAACACATTTCCGTACAAACGGCATGACGAAATCCGTGAATCACGTTCAGATAACGGCTGATAACAGTAACGATGATACTATAGCTATGTATATGTAGGTATGTGAAATCTGTGCCGAGTATTAAAGGAATGTTAAGGCATATTTATTTACTTACTAGAGTTCGACAGCGGTTTTATTTACTGGCATACCAACAAAAATATACAAAAAAAACATAAGTTATTATAAAATTCTGGTTTGCTATGCCTATTATAATAGGAGTTTTACTCGCGTTTTGAGGGGACTACTTCTAGTATCTGATAAAAAAGGAGCCAATAGCCTCTGTTGATAAATAGACTACCATTTTTCAAATCAGACTTGTTATTACTGATACTCTTTCCAGCAAACAAATTCTTCAGCTATATAATGTTAGTAGATGGACCAGCGTCTTCCTTAGTCTCTAGTAGAATATCTGAATAACTTTCATGAAAAGCAATCCAGAAGTTTTGGCGTGAAAGCCAGACATACAGAGTTACTATGGAAAATAAAACATACAAGCCGTTTGCCCTCGGTTTCACCCGTGTGCCATGGAAACTAATGCCCGTACTGGGATGAAATGTAGCCTATGTTACTCGGGAATAGTGTAACTTTCCAACAGTGAAAAAATTATTCAAATCGGTGCAGGAGTTTCAGAGCCCTTAGGGTACAACCAAACAGACAAATAAATGTTTCCTCTTTATTATATTAGCATGGATTAAGTTATTATGCAGCTTATAAAAATACTGGTACTCAGTTGCACCTAGTTAGACTGGAAGCCGACCCCAACATAGTTGGACAAGTCTAGACAGATGAAAAAGATTAAATCGCGGCATATAACTATCTTCGTTCATGAATAACCGAATAAGAATTTTAGCTATAAGTTCTGATAATGTTGTAATTTTCATAATCTCACGTAACATAGCACTTGTATAAATAGTGAATCATTTAAATATGGCATTGTTGCTAAATATTATTTGTATGTTGTTTAAACGAAAAGCAGTCTTATTCTTATTGTTCTAAGGTTCAAAATTGAAGGTATTGGATAATGTGTAGGATGACAAAGAGATATGAGGGTTCCGTCCTTATAGATTATTATTATTTGATTTTAATAGCTAAATTAATAAAAAACTATTATAAGTATTCCTATGTCCTCTATATTAATAAACTAGCCTTTTCCCCGCGGTTTCACCCTTGTCCTGGGGGTCTATGTTGTTCGGGGATAGTTTAGATTCCCATCATCCTTATCCCAATTTTATTTGGTGTCGGCGCAGCATGTTTTCTCCTTCCATACTCTTCTATCTTAGTTTAGCTTCCCAATAGTGAATGAATTTTTCAAACCGGTTCAGTAGTTTCGAAGCCTTTAGGATACAATGTTTCCTTTCCTCCCTTATACGCTCCCCTTTATACCTCCTTTTATAGTAAATAAGTGTACTTATTTACTTTCCTTATATACTTTCGTATGTAATCCTAATCCTAAACCTATCATGTAAACATCAAAAAGTATTTCCTCATGTAATTCGCTGTGCTTTCTTATGTACTTCCATATGTACTTTGACATAGTCATGAGCTCTTTATAATTATTACCTTTTGTCCACAGATTCTGCGATCGCAACGCTATCTACACATATTGTGGGATTGTTTTAGTCGCCATCAATCCTTACTATGATTTGCCTATATATGGTAAGTTATATTCTTTTATATATTGAACCGATTCTAGTCATCATCAGCCTTTTTATCGTCCCACTGCTGGGCACAGGCCTCCTCTCACACGGAGAAGGATTGAGCGTTAATCACCACGCTTGCTCAATGCGAGTTGCTGACTTCGGACTATAGAGTATTTCTGCTTGTGAAAATGATGATACTAATAAGAAATGAAAATTAATTTGGTCATATTTACATGAATACTTCAAAAACTTAGTAAATAATAATAATTGTGATCCAACAGAACAGAATGTGTATAATTTTGTTGGACATTATGTATCATATAAAACTTAAAATATACCTTTTGATAAATAAATAGATAACTATTATTTTAAACATAGGTATTGAAAATTGCAACCAAAATATTTCCCACCTAAAAAAGGGCATAGATAAGTCTTTTACGTCTGTGATATTTGTAGTTTTTTCTTCATTCGTAAAATATTCGCTTTCAGGTGATGAAACAATTATGGCTTACCGCGGTCAATCCATGGGTGATCTGGACCCGCATATATTCGCCGTGTCAGAAGAGGCGTACACCAAGCTAGAGCGAGAGAGAAGGGATCAGAGTATCATTGGTAAGTGCTAGAAGGACAAATATGGACTTTATGTATTGGTTTTTAGGTATATTTTACATTGGCAACTTGAATCAGCGCTAACGGGTGTCAGACTGTCGAATTGCTTATTTATCTGTCTATTTGCCAAACTATGCTGGGGTCGCCTTCCAGTCTTAGCCGGTTGCAGTTGCGACTGCCTATCTGAAGTTCTCAACACAGTTGCCTGGGTACCTCTACATCCATCTCTTTAAACTGATGTCTTCCTGACAAACTTTCTGACTATCCGTAACGACTGCCAAAGATGTTCAAACCAATTTAACGTGCCTCCCGAAGCGTTCGTTGTAACAAGATGGTCATTCTTCCGTGGAGCGACCACACCAAGCGTTACTTAAACTAACGGTTGATCCCTTCTTCGGAGATAGATTTTGGACATAATATAAGTTATGTCCAATCTCTAATCGAAAAACAACGGATGGATAGGTTATTATAATCTGCAGTTAGACAGTAAATATCTTCTGTCTTCCAGTGAGCGGAGAATCAGGCGCCGGCAAGACAGTATCAGCGAAGTACGCGATGCGTTACTTCGCGGCGGTCGGCGGCAACGCCAGCGAGACGCAGGTCGAGAGGAAGGTGCTAGCCTCCAGCCCTATCATGGAGGTAAGGTTCTTCATCATCATTGAATTTCGTCAAGTAGCCTTTTTTCTAACTATAATGGTACCGGCTAACTGCGATACCCTTTGGTATAGTAGGGAGTACATCTGCCTAACCTTTTATCAAAATTTGTTTAAAAAAAAAATATCATTACATGACACAGTCCCCAAAAAGGCACTATGTGCGTTACAGTTCCTATGTGTTCTGCTAGTAAGAAGGGGCGCAATAAACTTCCCAATATTGTGAGCTTCTAGTTTAACCAGATGCAGCTGAGTATCACTGACAAAAAAAAATACAAAATTCGTTTATTCAAACTTGGCTGCAATTGTGCCACATAAAGCGACTGCATATCTGACCTCCTCAACCCAGTTACCCAATAACCCGATACCCCTTGATAAAGTAAGGACTACTGAAAATGTACAACAATGACAGCTTGGCCCATTTTATATCTTCCGCTCGCCGTTTCATCCGCGTCCCATGGGAACTGCTCTTATTGCCCAGATAAAAAGTAGCCAGGCTACTTCTCAGACTAGACAAGACCCTATAACTATATTTACGTTATCTCAAACTATCTAGCCGTTTTACTGTCATGTTACCCACAGACAGACAAGAGTTATTATCACATTAACAATTTTATTTCCTTGTCCACAGGCCATAGGAAACGCAAAAACAACCCGCAACGACAACTCATCTCGTTTCGGCAAATTCATAGAGATACACTTCGATAACGTATACCGGATATCCGGGGCTAGTATGCGAACCTATTTGTTGGAGAAGTCAAGAGTGGTATACCAGAGTGCTGGAGAGAGGAACTATCATATATTCTATCAGCTGTGTTCTGCTGCTAGGCATATGCCTGAATTACAACTTGGTGAGTGATTTAGCCGATTGCTGAGAGAAGGGTTATGTGTTATTTTAGATTTCTTAGTTTCGAGATTGGGGTTGTCTTTAAGTTAAATATGCTTGGAGTGGATTTATATGAATAGTGCAATGTGGGGTTTGAACCCACGATTTATAGGTCATCATACCGACACTTTAGCCGTTTTATTTTTGGCCTTTATTATTATTTTCATCAATAGCGTGTCTTTTTCTGGAAATCAGCCTATTTTGAAGGCCAAGTTTACAAAAGACAGACCCCAAAACGCCCGCCCTTGACCACTTCCTAGGTGTTTTTGCTGGGAAGAAGAAATGGTGGAACAAACTTCCTAGCAATAAGAAAATTCATGATTACCTTCAAGATAATCTGTTAGCCAACCTTCGGTCTAACTATAGGCCGACAGTTTAGCCTGCAGTGTCCGAGCGATCTCCTAACTATGTTGGGGTCGGCTTCCAGTCCAACCGAATGCAGCTGAGTACCAGTGTTTTACAAGGAGCGACTGCCCTATCTGACCTCCTCAACACAGTTACCATGGCAACCCAATACCCTTAGCCTGCAGTTTGCGTTAATTTTTGTTCATTTTCAGATCATCAGGACTCGTTCCACTATTTGAACCAGGGCGGCAGTCCAAATATAGACGGGGTTGATGATCTAAGGACTTTTAATGAGACGAGAAGCGCTCTCACCACATTAGGTAAGTTTTATTTAAATATGGACTCTGTTTTCTTGGTTTTAAGTGTCATTTTTGTGCAAAAAGCACGCTTGCTCAAGGTTTGGCGATTTCGGAATTTAAAGTCCAGGTTTCTTCAAGATTTTTTTCTTTATGCAGTCACTGGTGTGTCCAAGATTAGTGTATCTTGCTGGACACCAATGACTGTCTATTTTATACCAATGACAATGACACGTAAAACCTATTTTCATCCCACCATCTCGGAAAGAGTAGTTTTACCCTTTGATATCTGAGCGCAAAAGTCGTTTTTATCCTCTAGAGCGGCAAAGTGATTTGAATTTAGAACATCGTGTGCAATACTCCATTTGTGACAATCTTGATAAGACTTTTCAAACAAATACATATTAAACAAATAAAATACTGCCTAAAATAATTATTCAATTAATTAAGTATTTTTTATTATTGATTTTACACAGATTTTTAAAGTCGTTTCATTTTTAAAGTGAGTTTTCAAATATATGAACTTTAATAGGTACATCTTTTTAATTTAATACGCGTATGTGCGCGCCATTTTGTTTCTTTGCATTTAGTAATTTCCTCGATGAGGTGGGATGAAAAGTTACGTGTTGCACTCGAGTGCAAAGATTTTTCACCTTGTGCTCTTTTGATTCCCTCGCTATCGCTCAGGATTCTAATTATTGAAACACTCGCTACGCTCGTGTTTCAATTTTAGAATCCTTCGCTTGCTCGGTCATCAAAATTGAGCCCGCGGTTAAAAAGCAACTTTGCACTCTTGTATAACAAATAACTATTAATGTAAACATCGTTTGAAACCAAGAATTTTGGAGTGGGATGGTTCCATTAGATACTTCTGGTTCGAAACTACCAAATCAACAAAGATGAAATTCGACCTTATTGCATTTGATTGTCTCTAAGAAACTTGCTAAATAAGGGTCATACATATGACGGCGCCACTGTCGATGTGTCAACTGTCGATCTGTCAACGGTGGACCTTATATTGCGCGGCGCGCGCGCACGACTCGGGTCATTCGTTCGCCGACCGTTGCCGAGTGCACACCTCCCACAAATTCGTGATAAATAATTGTAGTGACTAATATTGTGTTAATTGGAATAAACCAAGTGATTGTGTGAGAACCCCTTTGTTTTATTTAACGATGTCGGATCCTGACGCCGACACATACATATCATTGGTTGATAGTGTATTTGACTTAGAAAAAGTAATATAAGGTCTGTCGTCTAACCTGGTATTTGAACCCCCACACTCTTACTAGCTGAAGATGATTCTAAAAATGCTTATAACTAAAATACTGCAAAATACTACTAAATCAAAAATGCTTGTAACTAAAATAGCAGGTACAATCAAAAGCTGTAATTTTTTTTTCAGGAGTTACAGAAACCGAGCAGCAAGACATGTTTATCATACTATCCACTATCCTGCACCTGGGTAATGTGGAGCTCAGTGCTTGTGACCCGGACGCTCCCACGGCTGATGCCGACGACGGCGCTTACATTAGTGTAAGTCACGTAACTATATATTATATACAAGTAACTATCCACTATCCTGCACCTGGGTAATGTGGAGCTCAGTGCTTGTGACCCGGACGCTCCCACGGCTGATGCCGACGACGGCGCTTACATTAGTGTAAGTCACGTAACTATATATTATATACAAGTAACTATCCACTATCCTGCACCTGGGTAATGTGGAGCTCAGTGCTTGTGACCCGGACGCTCCCACGGCTGATGCCGACGACGGCGCTTACATTAGTGTAAGTCACGTAACTATATATTATATACAAGTAACTATCCACTATCCTGCACCTGGGTAATGTGGAGCTCAGTGCTTGTGACCCGGACGCTCCCACGGCTGATGCCGACGACGGCGCTTACATTAGTGTAAGTCACGTAACTATATATTATATACAAGTAACTATCCACTATCCTGATGATGTTGATTTATTTTTGGATGCCATATCTTGCTCATTAAATAGTGTAACTCAGTGTGACTTTATAATATTGATGGGCGATTTTAATATTAACTTGACAAATGACTCTGACCCAAAAACAGGCAAGTTACAGTCCTTTCTAGATTGTATGAACCTAAAACAATTAGTGACTACACCGACACATACCACGGTACATGGAGACACACTGATTGATGTTATTTGCACAAATGTTAAGGCCCGCTCTGTGGCTGTGGAAGCTATACCTGATTTGGGTGCGCACGCACTCGTGACGTGTGAGATGAATTTCAAAAGACCAAAAATACTTCCTAAGACAATCTGTTATAGACCTTTAAATCAAGTTTCAAAGGAAGAAATTGAACAAGACTTGAATCTTTTCAACTGGCAGGCTATAACTGAATTACGTGACGTTAATGAAATGGTTAATACGTTTAATTCATTTCTAGTTGCGTTATTTGATGTTCACGCACCAAAGAAAACATGTACTATAAGAGAGCGTTCTTATCCTTGGATAACTGACACCATTAAATTAATGATTCGCTTGAGGAACGAGGCTAATGACGAATACCGGGAATATAAAACTGAAGGCAAGAAAGCTTGCTACAGTGAGCTTAAGTCTCTGGTTAATGTGTCATTATATCGGGAGAAATCTGCTTATTTCACGCACAATATCAACCATCAGGCACGGGACCCCAAATTGCTATGGAAAAACTTAAAGAATACTTTGCTTCCACCTAAAAATGACATTGAATTACCGTTGCATCTTAATAATCCAGATGCTATATGTGACCACTTTTTAAATGTGCCAGGTAATGATGAAGTCAGTCTTTCTGAACTGACCTATTTCGAATTTTCGCGACACAACTCCTCAAGTTTTACTTTAAAACCTACAACGCAGTCAAATATCGCGAGAATTCTGAATAGTGTTAAGTCTAACGCAGAGGGATGTGATAATATTAATATAAACATGGTAATTTTGACATTGCCTGCAACATTAGAATGTATAACATCTATAATTAATAGATCTATTGAAATAGCAACTTTTCCCGAGGTGTGGAAATTGGCAAAAATTCGTCCACTACCTAAAATACCTAATGCCGCAGATATTAAGGATCTACGACCGATTAGCATTTTGCCTGTGCTCTCCAAGGTTATGGAAAAAGTGGTTTCTTCGCAACTGGTTGATTACCTAGAGAAAAATAATATCCTGCCCGATATGCAATCCGGATTTAGGAAAGCCCGTAGCACTACCACTGCGCTTCTGGATGTAACAGATAATATTCTATCAGCACAAGACAACGGGATGTGCACACTGTTGGTTTTGTTGGACTTTTCCCGTGCTTTTGACTGTATTAATATTCCTCTTTTACTATCTAAAATGACTTTTTATGGCTTTGACGTGGACACAGTAAAATGGTTCGATAGCTACCTTAACAGACGCACTCAGTTCGTAGAAATACGACATACAGACGGTTCCATAGATGTTTCTTCTTATCGTTCGGTTAGTAGAGGCGTGCCGCAAGGTTCCGTACTCGGACCTATATTATTTAATTTGTATTGCGCTGACATAACGACGAATATAAAAAAATGTAGTTACCACATTTACGCGGATGATACTCAAATTTACATCTCCTTTAAACCCCATGAGTACGAAAGAGCACTGAAAGACCTGCATGATGACCTGGAGCGAATTGTAAATTGGTCCAAGCGCAATTCCTTGGTCTTAAACCCACAAAAAACTAAGTACATGCTTTTTGGTACTAATACCCAGCTAAGCGCAATTAACGCCGCCACTTTCTGCATAAGAGTAATGGGAGAACCTATAGATCGTGTTTATGAGGCACGTAATCTGGGTCTGATTATGGACGCGGACCTTCGTTTTGAGAAACATGTCACTGAGGCAATCCAAAATTGTTTCTACAGGCTAAAAGTGATTTACAAAGCGCGTCCCTATCTGTCTGAAGATTTGCGTATTTTACTTGTTGAGTCTTTGATTTTATCTAAGCTCAATTATGTTGATTCTGTGTATGGCCCGCGCTTACTATCCAAAACGGAACGTATGATACAGAGACTTCAAAATGCATGTGCGCGATTTTGTTTCAACATACCATTTAGAAGTCACGTTACTCCATTTTTTAATAAACGCAACTTGTTAAAAATGAATGCACGACGAAAACTGCACTTAGCCAGCTTAATGTTTAGTGTCATACATTCACGCACACCCCTATATCTGTATGATAAGCTTGAATGGACACATGGTTACACTGGCAGAGTACGAAGGAATTGTGTTCCACAACTTTCTATCCCGAGACACAGGACCGCAGCATTCAGGGGGAGTTTTCGCTATGCAGCAACAAAGTGTTGGAATAATATTCCACCCCCCATTAAAAAAGCAAAAAGCAGTGTGACTTTTAAGGTGAAATTAAAAGAATTTCTACTACTGCATCAAAAACGATATGAAAATGTCTGTATAACCTCTTCTCCCATATAACCTTTACAGGCTTCGTATGGCTGCTGTTTGTTGTGGCTTATATTGTCTTATTTTTGTCCTTTCTGCACGTGTAAAACTATAAAACACTAGGTACACTCACACTCACTGACACACACACTAATCATTATATAATAATATCTATGATATGTATTTACTAACTATTATTAATCTTGGAATAAGGAGTGAATTTTAAGACGGTATCGGTAGCAGTAGATTTTAATAATTTCGAGCGTACGACACTCGTGGGTTGCAGCTGAAAACCAGCGTCGGGTGGCCAGTACTGTTGTACAGTGTGGTCACTTGACAATATGCTGAGCTGTGACCTTGTTGGCACAATTTTTATTATTATATTTTTAAATGTTGAGCCTATTTTATTATTATTTTTTATTTATTTTTTATCTGAATTGTTTTCGGTGATACTTTTATTTTACTGTTAATTTATGTTATATACTGTGTATGTATTGTGCCAATAAAAATATTTTTCTTTCTTTCTTTCTTTATCCTGCACCTGGGTAATGTGGAGCTCAGTGCTTGTGACCCGGACGCTCCCACGGCTGATGCCGACGACGGCGCTTACATTAGTGTAAGTCACGTAACTATATATTATATACAAGTAACTATCCACTATCCTGCACCTGGGTAATGTGGAGCTCAGTGCTTGTGACCCGGACGCTCCCACGGCTGATGCCGACGACGGCGCTTACATTAGTGTAAGTCACGTAACTATATATTATATACAAGTAACTATCCACTATCCTGCACCTGGGTAATGTGGAGCTCAGTGCTTGTGACCCGGACGCTCCCACGGCTGATGCCGACGACGGCGCTTACATTAGTGTAAGTCACGTAACTATATATTATATACAAGTAACTATCCACTATCCTGCACCTGGGTAATGTGGAGCTCAGTGCTTGTGACCCGGACGCTCCCACGGCTGATGCCGACGACGGCGCTTACATTAGTGTAAGTCACGTAACTATATATTATATACAAGTAACTATCCACTATCCTGCACCTGGGTAATGTGGAGCTCAGTGCTTGTGACCCGGACGCTCCCACGGCTGATGCCGACGACGGCGCTTACATTAGTGTAAGTCACATCCTTTTCTGTCTAGCCTTTTCTCAACTCATTGGGGTCGACTTCTAGTCTAAACGGATGCAGTGTTTTACAAGGAGCGACTGCCCTATCTGACCTCCTCAACCCAGTTACCCGGGCATCTTGATACCTCTGGGTAAGACTGGTTGTCAGATTTTCGGGTTTCTGATTACTTGTGACGACTGCCAAAGACGTTCAAATGACAACCAAATGATTAGTGTAAGTAACAACTATAGAAGCTGTTGATTTGCATCCTATGATCGTGGGGCTTTTACAGGCCATAATTATGTACTTATTTTTGATTAATTACCTGTTAACAATTATCTTATATCTATCTGAATAATTATTCAATGAAGTGTACTACAATATCAACTTTATTTTCAGTCTAACGACAAGCACCTATCCATCGTATGCTCTCTACTGGGGATATCTAAGGCTGAACTATCCCGCTGGCTCACGCATAGAAGAATAGCATCTGCACATGAGGTAAATATGTTTTTATATATTGTAACTAGCTTTGTGTATCTGGAGAAATAGTAATTGTATTTTGTTGTGATGTATTAGTTATGTAATTGCGAAATTGAATCTCAATTGTTTGAGCTGTTGCGTGATTATCATTCAGCGCTCAGAGTTATTGACAGTAGCGGTTTCACCCATTCCCCGAGGTTAAAGGTAGCCTGTAGTATTTATCGATAAATGAGCTATCAAATCAGTGCCTGAGTTTGTAATAAGAAGTTTAACGTTATTTGAATTTAGAAGTTATATAACTACCAAGATACATCAAAATCCATTCAGTATTTTTTTACCCAAAAATACGCACCTGAGTGATCAACAAGCAAGCATCTGAAGATGCCCCGTTCGCCCGTAGGGGCGAAACACGTGTCGGGTACCTCGATTTACTGTCTCGCGGAATTAACGCTAAATAATATTTTTCCAAATATGGTATATATTCACGTATCCAAATATTCACGTTTTTTGCTGATACATATAGTTGATTTCTTTTATTTCCTCAGGTAATAGTATCCCGTATAGACGTACAAAGAGCATCGTTCGCTCGCGACGCTCTCGCTAAGCGTATGTACGGCGAGCTATTCGCGTGGCTCGTGCTAGCTGTCAACAGGGCGCTAGACACCGGACATGCTAAGAAACATTTTATTGGTAAGTTTTATCAACATTTGTCTAGGTTTTAGAAACTTTCACAAAGCAGCCCGAAGCCTGGAAGTTGGTGATTGATATACTCGTGCATCGGAGAGCACGTTAATGTCGGTCCTGCGCCTGATCTCTGTCCGGTGGTGTCGGACTGCCGTCCCATCGGGTTATGAGAGTGAAGGAATAGGGAGTGCACCTGTGTCTAAGCAAATGCTTCATCATCCTCCGAGCCTTTTTCCCAACTATGTTTTGGACGGCTTCCATTCCAGTCTAACTGGATGCGGCTGAATACCAGTGTTTTACAAGGAGCGTCTGCCCTATCTGACCTCCTCAACCCAGATACACGGGCAATCCAATAAGTCTTGCAAAGGGGGGCTGCGGAATTGTTCGCGCGAGTTACCGCGGCGCTGGTACATAAAAGGCTTAAGAAGGAATAGGATGGGTTTTAGTCAGTAAGAGTCTGACACTCCCTCACGCTGCTAACCCACAGCAGGAGGGGTCATTTGATGATGTCCCATCAAAAAAAGGTTCAAACTTTAAATTGAAAATAAGCTCATAATAATTTCCTTTTAAGATAGTAAGATTATATAATGTACGATAGCTCATTTATAAATCATAATAATTTTGTCTACAGGTGTCCTAGATATCTACGGTTTCGAGACGTTTGAAATTAACTCCTTCGAGCAGTTCTGTATTAACTACGCGAATGAGAAATTACAACAGCAGTTTAATTCGCATGTGTTCAAGTTAGAGCAGGACGAGTATATTAAGGTAAGATTTTTCGATAGTAATTATAATCAAATTGTGAGGGGATAATGTCAAAATATTAATATAATATAATAGATAATGTAGTAATATTTCCAAGGTTAAGTTTTTCAAATTCAAATATTTTATTTCGGATTTCTCCACATGTATAGTGTTATTTAGCCTAATGTTAGTATTAAATTAAAATCTAGAGTTTTTAGGTTTTATCTATGTAAACATGTTTGTAATTTTTACAAAACTTCTGTGATCACGGCGGTAATTCATAAAAACTATCGACGATATCCCCTCACTGTTTAATTTTACATATCTTGTCTGTGTTTAAAATGTAATGTGCAGAGGTTGTGTTTTGGTAACTTTTATCGATAAAAAAGTTAGTGTGGGGATAATATCGATTTTGATGGATCAATAATGAGCTTTAGTCGTCAAAATGTCGATAGCTTGGAGGCAGTGTATCTTTATAAATAGAGTGGTATAATAATAATGGCGTCCATTATTATTATACCATTAGTGGTATATAAACTATGCGAACGAGATATTACAACAGCAGTTTAACTCGAACGTGTTTAAGTTGAAACAGAACGAGTACGTTAAAGTTCGTAGTGTTATCGATAACAATGTTCCTGTGGACATTATCCGATATCGATATGACTATTTTATGCGTGAAAGATGTTATTTGCAGACGTGTTTTTAGCTTTTATCGAAGAAACTGTTTGGTAACTTATCGATTAGGTACAATCGCAAATAGTGTGGTGATAATTTTGTCAATTTTTATGCATTGATATCGAGGATGTAGTGTTGTTTGAATCTCGATTGTTTTTTATTATGTAAGCCTGTAGTGATGTGCCACTGAGAATATTGATGTACCACTGAAAAAAAATATCTACCTATACTTTTTTCTTTCACAAAATGTAATTGTTCTCCATTTAGGAAGAAATATCTTGGGAGATGATAGAGTTCTACGACAACCAGCCGTGCATAGACCTGATAGAGGACCGGCTGGGCGTGCTGGCGTTGTTGGACGAGCAGTGCCGGGTGCCGCAGGGCAGTGATGCGGGCTTTGTCGCTACACTCTACATGTCGATGTGTTCAGCGCCAGGGTTGTACTGTAGTGACATACATCCATAGTGTCGTTGTGATAGGTGTCGATATTTTTGCAGTTATTGAGGCTAGGGATGTTAAGAGTTATCGATGTTTTTGCTCTCTTATTGTGTCTATAGTGGTGTGATGAGATATCGATGTATTCTTGTCGATGTTTTAGCACTCTTATCGTGTCTATAGTGATGTGATCAAGAGTTATCGATATTTTTGCAGAGATAGTGATGTACCCCGAAAAAAAATATCGATATTTTTGTACTTTTTTTAAAATATTTTTTTTTTACTTTAGGAAGAAATATCTTGGGAGATGATAGAATTCTACGACAACCAGCCGTGCATAGACCTGATAGAGGACCGGCTGGGCGTGCTGGCGTTGTTGGACGAGCAGTGCCGGGTGCCGCAGGGCAGTGATGCGGGCTTTGTCGCTAAACTCTACATGTCGATGTGCTCAGCGCCAGGGTTGTACTGTAGTGACTTTCATCGATATTGTTACTGTTATAGGTGTCGATATATTTGCTCCTGTCGAGGCTGTAGTGATGTGACTAAGTAAGAGTAATCGATATATTCTTATCGATGTTTTTGCTCTTATCGAAACTATAGTGATGTGACCTAAAGTTATCGATATTTTTGCAATTATAGAGGCTAGGGATGTGAATAATTGTCGATGTTTTTGTAGTTATCGAGGCTAGGGTTGTAAAGAGTTATCGATATGTATTTGTCGATATTTTTCCACTCTTATCGAGTCTATAGTGTTGTGACGTAGAGTTATCGATATTTTTGCATAGATAGTGATGTACCCCCGAAAAAAAATCGATATTTTCCTACTTTTTTTGAAACGTTTTTTAATTATCGTAGGAAGAAATATCTTGGGAGATGATAGAGTTCTACGACAACCAGCCGTGCATAGACCTGATAGAGGACCGGCTGGGCGTGCTGGCGTTGTTGGACGAGCAGTGCCGCGTGCCGCAGGGCAGTGATGCGGGCTTTGTCGCTACACTCTACATGTCGATGTGATCAGCGCCAGGGTTGTACTGTAGTGACATACACCGATATTGGTAGTGTTATAGGTGTCGATGATTCTGCAGTTATCGAGGTTAGGGATGTGAAGAGTTGTCGATGTTTTTATACTCTTATCGAGGTTAGGGATGTGAAGATTTATCGATATATTCTTGTCGATGTTTTTGCACTCTTATCGACTCATAGGGATGTGATTTAGAGTTATCGATATTTTTGCATAGGTAGTGATGTACCCCAGAAAAATATATCGATATTTTTGGTTTTTTTTTAAAACGTTTTTTAATTACTTTAGGAGGAAATATCTTGGGAGATGATAGAGTTCTACGACAACCAGCCTTGCATAGACCTGATAGAGGACCGGCTGGGCGTGCTGGCGTTGTTGGACGAGCAGTGCCGGGTGCCGCAGGGCAGCGATGCGGGCTTTGTCGCTACACTCTACATGTCGATGTGTTCAGCGCCAGGGTTTTACTATAGTGATATATCGATATTATTGTCGTCATAGGTGTCGATATTTTTGCAGTTATCGAGGCTAGGGATGTGAAGGGTTATCGATGTTTTTGCTCTCTTATTGTGTCTATAAAGTGTTGTGAAGGGTTGTCGATAGATTCTTATCGATATTTTTGCACTCTTACCGACTGATAGGGATGTGACCTAGAGGTATCGATATTTTTTGCATAAGTAGTGATGTACCCCGAAAAAACTATCGATATTTTTGCACTTTTTTTAAAACGTTTTTTACTTACTTTAGGAGGAAATATCATGGGAGATGATAGAGTTCTACGATAACCAGCCGTGCATAGACCTGATAGAGGACCGGCTGGGCGTGCTGGCGTTGTTGGACGAGCAGTGCCGCGTGCCGCAGGGCAGTGATGCGGGCTTTGTCGCTACACTCTACATGTCGATGTGCTCAGCGCCAGGGTTGTACTGTAGTGATATATCGATATTATTGTCGTCATAGGTGTCGATATTTTTGCAGTTATCGAGGCTAGGGATGTGAAGGGTTATCGATGTTTTTGCTCTCTTATTGTGTCTATAAAGTGTTGTGAAGGGTTGTCGATAGATTCTTATCGATATTTTTGCACTCTTACCGACTGATAGGGATGTGACCTAGAGGTATCGATATTTTTGCATAGATAGTGATGTACCCCCGAAAAAAAATCGATATTTTCCTACTTTTTTTGAAACGTTTTTTAATTATCGTAGGAAGAAATATCCTGGGAGATGATAGAGTTCTACGACAACCAACCGTGCATAGACCTGATAGAGGACCGGCTGGGCGTGCTGGCGTTGTTGGACGAGCAGTGCCGGGTGCCGCAGGGCAGTGATGCGGGCTTTGTCGCTACACTCTACATGTCGATGTGCTCAGCGCCAGGGTTGTACTATAGTAGCTAACATCGATAGTATAATTGTGATAGGTGTCGATATATTTGCTCCTGTCGAGGCTGTAGTGATGTGACTAAATAAGAGTTATCGATGTTTCTGCACTCTTATCGTGTCTATAGTGGTGTGATGAGTTGTCGATTTTTAGCTTTCTTATCGAGACTGTAGTGCTGTAAAGAGTTGTCGATGTTTTTGTGCTCTTATCGAGTCTATAGTGACGTGATCTAGAGTTATCGATATTTTTGCATAGATAGTGATGTACCCAGAAAAAAATAGCGATATTTTTGCACTTTTTAAAATGTTTTTTAATGACTTTAGGAGGAAATATCTTGGGAGATGATAGAGTTCTACGACAACCAGCCGTGCATAGACCTGATAGAGGACCGGCTGGGCGTGCTGGCGTTGTTGGACGAGCAGTGCCGGGTGCCGCAGGGCAGTGATGCGGGCTTTGTCGCTACACTCTACATGTCGATGTGTTCAGCGCCGGGGTTGTACTATAGTGACATATATCGATATTGTTAGTGTTATAGGTGTCGATAGTTTTGCAGTTATCGAGGCTAGGGATGTGAAGGGTTATCGATGTTTTTGCTCTCTTATTGTGTCTATAGTGTTGTGAAGAGTTATCGATATGTTTTTGTCGATGTTTTTGCACGTATCGAAGATATAGAGATGTGAGGGGTTATCGATGTTTTTGCACTCTTATTGTGTCTATAGTGTTGTGAAGGGTTTCGATATATTCTTATCGATGTTTTTGCAGTCTTATCGAGCGTGAAAATAGTGACGTAACCCAGAAAAAAATATCGATATTTCTGGACTTTTTTGAAACGTTTTTTTTTTCTTTTAATGATTCTAGGAGGAAATATCTTGGGAGATGATAGAATTCTACGACAATCAGCCGTGCATAGACCTGATAGAGGACCGGCTGGGCGTGCTGGCGTTGTTGGACGAGCAGTGCCGGGTGCCGCAGGGCAGTGATGCGGGCTTTGTCGCTACACTCTACATGTCGATGTGCTCAGCGCTAGGGTTGTACTATAGTGACATACATCGATATGTTGCAGTTATAGGGGCTAGGGATGTGAAGAGTTATCGTTGTTTCTGCACTCTTATCGTGTCTATAGTGGTGTGATTAGTTGTCGATGTAATCTTGTCGATGTTATAGCATTCTTATCGAGGCTGTAGTGTTGTAAAGAGTTGTCGATGTTTTTGCACTCTTATCGTGTCTTTAGTGATGCGACCTAGAGTTATCGATATTTTTGCATAGGTAGTGATGTACCCCCGAAAAAAATATCGATATTTTCTTTTTTTTTTTAAACGTTTTTTAATTACTTTAGGAGGAAATATCTTGGGAGATGATAGAGTTCTACGATAACCAGCCATGCATAGACCTGATAGAGGACCGGCTGGGCGTGCTGGCGTTGTTGGACGAGCAGTGCCGGGTGCCGCAGGGCAGTGATGCCGGCTTTGTCGCTAAACTGCATCAGTCCTGCGCTAGGTATGCGCATTTCATGAAGCCTAGGTTTGGGAATGCTGGTAAGTTTCTTTTAAATTAAAGAAAGTGCTTTTTTTTTAGTATTTACACATTTATGTTATTGTAAACGTATGTAGCTTAAAGAGATTTTGCTTGCAGACTATGTAGTTTAAAAGTTACAAGCCGATTTCACGCAGTTTCACCCTCGTTTCGTGAGAACTGTTGCCCGTACCGGGATAAAATATAGCCTATGTCACTCGCAGATAATGTAGCTTTCTAATAGTGTAAGAATTAACTTTTAAACTTGGTCTAGTAGTTTTCAATTTATCCATTACAAAAAAATACACGTCATAATATTGGTATGGAAAATTTCATATGCTTTACAGTTATTCTCGTCCTTCGATATCGAAATTATAATTACTCTATTCATGGAGGCAAGAGCTAAAAGGTAAACAAAGAATGACACTTTTTCAAGATGGCGGTATAACCCGACCGATGACAAAACGTCACATTTTTGTGTAAAATGTTCGCAGTATCTGTGGTCTACAATTTAGTAGGGTTCTATGTTTGACAGTCAATTCTTTTAGGTTCTTTTATATGTAAACGATTGAATACATATTTAATAACAATCAAGAAAATAATTTACGGCATTGATTATATTTGATTTCAAATTATTCTGAAAGGATTACATAAGTTCCACAGACATCGTTCTAAAATATCATTTCTAATGTTGTCAGTATATTACTTCTGTAGTTATTTTTATTAAATATGTTCACTACTTCAATCGCGGCTTATAAATAACCCTTTTTATGGTTTGTTTACGTTTTAGCTCTTGCCTACTTAAGTTAATTATTTGTATTTCTTTCAGCGTTCATCATAAAACACTTCGCCGATAACGTAGAGTACCAATCCGGCGGTTTCCTAGAAAAGAACAGAGATACAGTCTCAGAGGAACAACTGGAATGCATCAAGTCTGCAACGAGTTGTCGACTCATACATACCATGTTTACGGAGAACGCGGGGGAATTGAGTTCCTCCTCAAATACTCTGCCTCCGCCGTCGAAAAGGAGGACTACGCCTTCTGTGCCGCTCACTAGTTTAACTGTAAGTTTGAGTTATTTTATGTATTCTTACATAACAGTACATAAATCCATTACCTATCCACTTCCCAACTATGTTAGAGTCGGCTTCCATTTTAAGCAGATGCAGCTAGGTACTATTTAGCAACTTCTTATCTGACCCCTTTCAACCTAATTACGAGGGTAATCCTATAAGAATGGTAAGACTGTTTACCAGACTTTCTGGCTCCTAACTACCCGAATCGACTGCCAAAGATGTTCAAATGACAGCAGGGACTCACCAATTTTACTTTCCATCCTGAACATGGAAGAACTCTACATGACAAGATCACGTATCTACGGACCGACCGTGTCAAGCGTTGCTTAACCTTATGATCGTTCCGCACCGCTGTGACTTAACTATAGGTCCCTTTTTCGTATTTTGAAAGTTAAAATAACCTTTTTCTCCCACAGCAACCGCCCCGCCGAACCTCAGGCCAGAAACAGACAGTCGGCTCACAATTCCGTCAGTCGCTGTCGGCGCTGATGTCGACGCTGTCGGCCACCACGCCGCACTACGTGCGCTGCATCAAGCCTAACGACACCAAGGAGCCCTTCAGCTTCGACAGCGCCAGGGCCGTCAACCAGCTCAGGTGCGTTCTACAACATTGTAGAATATAATATAATATCGAGACACCTTTTCACACACGGTCGGTTAGCCCCATGGTAAGTTATTAATTAACTTGTGTTATGGGTGCTAACACAACTGATAAACTACATATAGCTACATAGATACATATTTATAAATACATATTCAGACACCCAGACCACGGCCAATAAGCATGCTCATCACACAAATGTTGACCGAACCGGGAATCGAACCCGGGACCTCAGGTTCGGCAGTCCGGCATGGTGACCATTGCGCCATCGAAGCCGTCAAGAAGAAGGTTCTAGACTGTTTCTCTAAGAAACAGACAGTCGGCTCACAATTCCGTCAGTCGCTGTCGGCGCTGATTATATGTGAACACACAAAAATTCTGTTGAACTTTAATCTTTTGCGCTAAGTTGCGCAAAGTTTGCGCTATGTTGCGCTAAGTTTGCGCAAAATTGTGCTAAACGCAAGCCACTTGCGCAGTTACATGTTATATTTACACATAATTATTTATTTACAGAGCTTGTGGAGTGTTGGAGACTATCAGAATATCAGCCGCTGGCTTCCCGTCTAGATGGCTTTATCAAGATTTCTTCAATAGGTATGTACATGATCTTACTATCAATTAACGGTGTTGATTTTTCATATGAAAAAAGTTTTATTTATCAAAAAATTTAATTTGGACTTGCCCTTAAAAAATACACGCAGAAACACCGCTTATTTTCTACAATGTTATGTAATTCTATTTAATTTTAAAATTCATTTTTGAAGTTTGAAAAAGAGCAAAAGAAGTAAGTAAAGCATTCTGGATGACACTTAGACATGATTTTCTATAAAAAATATCCAGATTTTTGTTATGATGTTATAATCAGACATCATTTAGATATTTTAAGATTATTTATTAATAGCAAAATTATGAAGATTACAATCAAGATCAGCCATAGTCCAGTGTAGTAGTGAAGTCCCTTATTAATAGAGTTGTCATAGACATAGACTAACCAACTATCATAGATTATATAAAACTTACTAATAGGTACAACAGATTTTATACAAGAAAGGGTTTTTTTTTCTTTAAATATAATGAATCTCATCATTTCAAACAAACAGACTGCCTTAACCTATTCCCTAATTTCGATCTCCCTTAGATATCGTCTCCTCTGCCTCCACAAGGAGATAGACCGCGGCAACATCAAGGCGACATGTGGGCGCATCCTCGCGCGACACGTCAGAGACCCCGACAAGTACCAGTTCGGAGCCACCAAGATATTCTTCAGAGCTGGACAGGTATGTAGCATATACCATTATTCCACCACAGTTCAGGCAATTAAGTACTCCAGCGGGGCTCAGTAAGGCCAAGGCCTGCCGGGGCTGCGGGATCGTTCGAAAGAGTTACCGCGGCCCTGGTACATAAAAGGCAATGACGGAACACAACGGTTTTTAGTCAGTAAGAGTCTGACACTCCCTCACCGCTGCTAACCCACAGCGGCAGGGGTCATTCGATGATTTTTGTAGTCGTTAAAAAAAAAAAACTTATGACTGTTTCGGAGGGCAAGTTACACTGTAGGTCCCGGCTGTCATTGAACATTCTTGGCAGTCGTAAACAGCCCAACCAAGGGGTTGGGTATTAGTTTGCCCGGGTCATAGGGTTGAGGAGGTCAGATAGGCAGTCGCTCATTGTAAAGCACTGGTACTCAGCTGCATCCGGTTAGACTGGAAGCCGACTCCGACATAGTTGGGAAAAAGGCTCGAACATGATAATAATATAATATTATTTACTTTTCAAAGGTGGCGTATCTAGAAAAGATCCGTGCTGACATACAGCGCGACTACTGCGTGAGGGTACAGAGCTGCGTGCGACGCTTCATAGCAAGACGCAAGTATCTGCGGCTAGTGGCCGCCATCCGGGGGCTGCAGGCGCGCGCGAGGGGCTACTTGGCGAGGAGGTGAGTAAGGTGGCTACTTACAGAGGATCCGTGCTGACATACAGCGCGACTACTGCGCGGACATCATCATCATCAGCCTATCGCAGTCCACTGCTGGACATAGGCCTCTCCAAGTTCACGCCACTGAGATGGATTTTCGGCTACTCGCATCCAGCTCCTGCCAGCCGTCTTGCGCAAGTCATCACTCCACCGTGCCTGAGGACATACAGCGTGAGAATACGCTCTGAAAATACTGCACTGAATTAAAAGAATCTTGAACTGTTGCGACACTACCCTCGGTTGACATAACCTATATTTTATTCAATCACGAGAAGAATCCTTGGGGTGCCGGTGAACCGTAGGGCACAGCTATCTGAAAATAGTATTTAAGGTTAAACTAGTCGCGGGCTCGAACTCACTCAGGGGCGTGGCCAAAAAGCGCGCTGTCTCATCTGACATCGTGTGCGACAGAGATAGCCCCAGTGATGAGCAGTTAGACGCTAGTCTATTTGCACAATGCGTTTCGTGCAAACAAACACGCATACAAACACCGTTACGAATCAAAACGACATTAGACACACATACATACATGCTGCTGTGTACTGCTCGCTACCGAAAAGTCAGCAAGCGCTTACTAACTCGTACTAAAATAATAGACACTGTTATCATTTTATACTAGCCGTTTTCCCGCAGTTTCACCCGCGTCCCGTGGGAGCTACTGCCCGCACCGGGATAAAATATAGCCTATGTTACTCGCAGATAATATAGCTTTCTAATGGTGAAAGAATATTTAAAATCGTTCCAGTAGTTTTTGAGTTTATCCATTACAACCAAACAAACAAAGTTTTCCTCTTTATAATATTAGTATAGATTTCATAGAAGTTGCTTATTTTATGAGGTACCGACTAGTGATGCTCGCATGGATTTCAGTAATTGTCCCAAGGCGTAGGTACCTAATAACATTTTTTATGATAACACAATGTAAAATCAGTTTGACTGGCCTGTTGGTCTAGTACTTAGTGATCTTGACTGCTATGCCGTAGGTCGTGGGTTCGATTCCCACCCAGGACAAATGTTGTCTGGGTGTTATTTATCTATAATATGTATTACATGTATTTAGAAATCAATTTTATTGATTTTATTGAACATTTTGATTTTTTTAAGCAGTAACACAGTTATTTTCGTGTCGAAAAGCGTTTCTCATTTTTTTTAGTTGACATTATACATACGAAGAACGAAGAGAGCAGTAGAGACGTGTAACTCGATCACAATTTTTGTAACGAATATGAAAGATAAAACAATAAAATAGGCAAAGCGGCTTTTACCAAAGAACGGAACAGAAACATATAAAAATAATACTTTATTCCTTTAGAAATAAGGTTGCTTTCTTCTGTTTGTTTACATTCTCAAAAACGCCGACCGCGGTGTTTGCGGCAAATGCGACAAAGGCGGCTTAGATCAAAGTGCTCGGCGGTACCATTTGACGGCACTTGCAAAAGATATTGCACACCTATTGGAATTTTGAATGAAATTTTAGATCCGCGAATAAGGGTCAATTCCCACTGAAAGAGCAGCGGCCGGCAGCGGCCGTAAGAGCACGGAAAATGTAAGAGCCGCCGTACACGGACTGCTTCAAGCAGTTGAGACCGACTGCTTAAAGCCGCGACCGCGCAGTGAACTATAGTCATTCATTCGCTGCCGTACACACGACTGCTCGAGCAGTCGCGACCGCTTCAAGCCGTCAACTGCATGATGAAATTCCATCGTGCCGTCGACCGCTCGCGAGCGGTTGCGAGGCATACACCGACTGCTCGAGCCGTTGACTGCGCTAGAGCAGTCGACAGCTCTCCGACTTCCCTCTCCCCCCCGCCCTTTGCGGCCTCGCGGCGTCTGTTTTCTCATTTGCCGACTGTTTTTTGAACATGGAGGGCGTGTGCGATAGTGATGTTCTTATTAGCGCAATTAAAACGCAAGAACTTATCCATGACTCGACTGTGGTAGAAAATCAACTGCTCGAGCAGTTGGGTCGTAGCTCGAGCAGTCAAGAACCGACAGCTCAAGCAGTCGACGCCGACCGCTCGAGCGGTCCGTGTATTTCACTCAGCCGCTAACTGCTCGAGCAGTCCGTGTACGGCGGCCCTAAGAGCGCGGCGCGGCGCGGCGCCGCGCGACGCCGCCCGGCCCGCCGCGCTCGCGCTCAATCACTTGCATTTACGGCCGCTGCCGGCCGCTGCTCTTTCAGTGGGAATTGACCCTAAGGATTTTTTTTTTCTGGGAATAAAGAAATTTTGTTGCGGTTTTTAATCCGCGAATGACGGAAGCGCGAATCTAGGGAGCTTTTACTGTCATGAATATCAAGCAACACAGGAGAGCGCCGCGCCGGCGCGGCGCCGCGCGGCTGGGTACCTATAATGAGTTGCTAAGGGTTCATCATCATCATCATCATCAGCCTATCGCAGTCCACTGCTGGACATAGGCCTCTCCAAGTGCACGCCACTGAGAGGGGGTGCTCTTGCTAAGGGTTGTCACCTTTTTATTAACTGCTTGCTCAATTATTATGTTTTTATTTATAGAATAAAACAAATAAATTGAAACTGATAAATCTTTATTGATAATGGTAACATACTTGTTTTATTATAATAATTATAGACATTGTTTTTTTTTACGTAATATACTACAGCTCAAAACAAATTAAGTATATCAATAATACAAATGGATTAAAACTAACAACATACACTACCTACTACTAACTACATAGTAAGTAGGGGCCGATATCACTGAGCCTACTGGACTCCAAGCAAGCAAAGAATGTTCCGGAAGTATCATGATAATGATGATGTTATGCTAATGATAACAATATCGTTAAAATCTATCTCGAAAAGGTAATTTGCGAGGGTAACGCGGATCTATCAGCTCTGGCAAAACACATCGGTGGTAAAAAATATCTAATTTAGACATTTTGTCTGGCGTCCAAAACTCATCATCTCTTTCAATGACATCAATTTCGATGCCATTTGGCGTCCAAACAACAAAGTAACAAAATTTTCTTTTAGTTACCATCAGTTGGCCTTGCACTTGGAAATAATAATTATGCGTTTTTTTCAACTTCATTCCATTAGCAGTCTCTAAACAAAATTTAATTTTTTGTTGCCGTACTGCTTCTAGCGGTGAAAGACCTGCTGCAGATGACGGGCACTTTATTTCTACAAGTCCGTCTGTCCCTAATAGGCCGTCTGGACTCGCACCGAGGTATGGTTTATCCATACATACGAATAAACCACATGGTGTTATTTTTTTTCCAATTTTATTTTCTAAATCTGCAATTGCAGTTCCTTCATGTGCCTTACCGTATCGCGTTGCATCGTTACCAGCAAATGTAGAATATAACATATTTTTTAATGTTGCAGTACACGGCGTAGAATTTTTCATCTTACATATTTGGCCGAACAAAGATGCGGTTATTCGTTTTTTGCGCTCTACAACCCACAAATCTGAATTGGACTGCGTGACAGTTTTATTTTCTAATTCACGTATTTCGTTTTCATCTAACTTTAATGAAATGAGAAAATCATTTTTCTTTTTTTCAAAAATATTAAGTGGCATATCGGGCTCTTGCTCTGTTACCTCACCGTAATGTTTATCGGCCACTGTGAAGCGCTTAGCTCTTTTGGCTCCACGTGCTTTGTATAATTCACTCCTAGTTCGTTGCTTTACTAATTTACTTTTCATTTTATTTATATATTTTTCCGTATAAGCATATGAAGATTCAGGACATATTGCCCTTTGAACTTTACTTAAAAAACTATAATCTTTTGTATTATAGTGCCCTACTGCGGAAAAACATCTAGCTTCGTATGTCCCTCTTCTTGTGAAATTTACCCTTTTGCCTGCAAGGAACTTTGCTATTATACTATTAAATTGTTCTGCCGGATTGTTAGTTTGTTTCAGAAGCAAGCTTTCCGCATTTTGTATAAGCCACCCAAGATTTTCAAAAATATCGTTCCACAACCCGCTAGATTTGAGTTGTGGAACGAGGTTTTCTTCACCTACTAACCTTTTACAGTAATATGGCTTACAACTGTCATGGAATCCAAATACGTGGCATGGCCCATTTCGTAAATCTTCTACAAGCACTCTAAGCTTGTCTGCCGTTGTGGCCTCAAGCTCTTGTGCGTGTGCTACTGCCCCAGTAACTGCGTTGTGTAAACGGCGTATTCTACTTAGAAGCGCTTTACGTAAAGGCACAGGTACAAAGCCAACTTTATTATGTGTTTTTTTTCCAGTTTTTCTTAATTTATTAGAATAATTTCGTAATAAATGATTGGTGCATTCTATTTTTCTTATATTTATATTTGGACCATACACCATTGCGTCCCTAAGGGCGTTCATGACGCTACTATCACCATCACCAATTACCTTCGTGAACATAACTCCGTGCATCTCCATGCTTGCTTTGAATCCATCTACAATGGCCGACGTCTCCATTTCAGTAGATGACCCAAACCAATTTTTAAAACACGTATGTGTTGGTGTAACCGATTTTTTATTTCGAGCCATAGCACATACGCTACAATAAGAATTTTTGACCCCAATGTACAAAATTTTCTTTGTCCGGTGACCTATTATGCAACCCACACCAGAAAGTGAATTAAAATTTGTGCCGTAACTGCGTTTAGCCCATGAGCCGTCTGTTATGACGGTCACACATGGTACACCCTGCGTGACATCATTTGCTTCTAAAGCAAGGCGCCTTTCTTCTGCACCTGCTTCTAACATAAGCTGCAAAGCTATGTCTTTTTGAATTCCAGCTAACTTTTTATTATATTTAGAATAATATGTTTCACTCATATTAGGCATATTTAAACTTGCACAAACTTCGTCAAGCTGGCTCCATCCATTGCCAGTTTGAGATATACCCTCTATGACATTTAAATTTATCGGAATGTCTTTTTTTTCCTTATTATAGTCCTGAGAGTAAATATTTTCTATTTTGTTACATAATTTACATTTAAAAATAAATTGTGAATAAAACCCAATTCTTTTTTCTTTTATAAATTCTAAATGCTGAAAATTGCATTCGAATGGTAAATGTCTGATATTTTGCAATTGTTGAAATAAGTATGCAATATTTATTATTCTGTTTCCTTCTAAATTTGCACAATCAGTAACGCCACAATTTTCGTTATCGAAAGATATATCGTAGAGTTCTGTATCATACTCAGACTCACTGGATTTATTTTGTTCATATTGTTCATATGTCGTTGACATCGATGTTTTCTGTGTAGTCCTGTAAATGCATATAACTCAATCAGAATACGTAAAACCTAATAAATTGTATTTTACTCTAGTTGCTCACAGTGATTTTATACTTACAGAATCGGAGTGTCACGAGCAAAATCAACGTCTGATTCGATGATATCCCAATCAGTTTGTGTTGAAATAACCGTAAAGCCTATTTGATGGCACGGATCATTTTGTCCAAGTACATTTTTAGGTCTTGACGTGGGTATTTCATGTATTTGAGCTTGTACGACGATTTGTTTAAATGACTCTCGAGGTGATCTAAAAAGAACATAACATCAAATAAAATTAAGAAACGGAGAATGAACATCTCTCTCTCTGCTACTTATACAGTTATTGTAATATTTTCTGATATTGCGAGGATCGTAATGTTACCCAAAATATCCTACAAATGTTATAGCTATGGTATACCGATGAAAATACTTACGACTGGGGTGTAGACGGTGTGTTCAGTACGTGACAAGTATCGGAGCTAATCACACTAGAGTCACCAGGTCCTTGTGCAGAAATTGCTTCTTGAAGTGATCTGAAACAAAAAATGGGGATTTATATAAGCGAGACCCACTATAAGTGCTTATTTACGGAGATGTGACGCGTTGCGCGGCGCGTTGTCACCCAGGTTGTCGTACATTACCTTATGTGCGATAACGCGGCCCGCTGCTGAACGAACCCCCAAAACGCCGTGTAACGCATCGCGTCTCCGTAAGCACACAAGTACTAAGTCCACTAGTCAGTCACCATATACTACCATAGTTATAAAACCTCTTCATTTTTTTTTAACACATACATTTATTTAGTATAAACTAGTTATTGACTGCAATCCCGCCACTCATGATCGGGGTTGTGCTTTGTATAAACATCATGTCCCGGTGTGAATTACCACTGGGCCTTTGCAAGAACGCACAATTTTCTAGCGGCTACTTTAGTCGAAATGAACGTCTGCGTCAGGATCCCTGTCACAACTCTCAGATCCTCTCGAAATAGATATAGAGAGTTGCTACCTAATTGCTACCAGCTACCATTAGTTGCTACCAATTGCTACCCTCGTGGTTTTGAAGATATTCAGCATCTAAAGGTGATAGTCTCTCTTACCTCATCTACGTGAATGTGAGGAAATGGCAACGGTGTAAATAAATCGTACTTACTGTTGGAACGTATCATGCACTGGAGGAATATTTTCTTTATTCATGAAATATCCTCTCGCTGATCTTTTGAGCTTCTTCCTGCGGGCGCTTAGTTTTAGACGCCCTTTTTGCCCCATTCGCCAAGTTTTTGAATCTGTTCCACAAAAATAACATTATAATTATACCAAGTTATAATTATACCAAGTTATAATTACACGGTATCATATTTTTTTTAAATAAAAATTGCATATGCCAGCAACAAACTTGATTCGATTTGAAAAAGAACGTATTCGTGTTTTTTTCAAATTGTAATTGTTCAATTATTATTGTTTCATTTTAGGTGGAAGTAAAGATTTGAAAATAAGTACAGTATTTGTATAAATGTATTTTATTCAAAATCAAAACTCATTTATTCAAACTTGGCTGCAAAACAGCACTTTTCTAACGTCAAAAAAAATATTAAATATAATATATTAATTATAAAATATTTGTCACAAAAGCTAGGTACTTTACGTACTTTATTTTTGGTAAAGTATGTTTACCAAAAATAAAGTACGTAATGAAAAGTATGGTTGGCAAACCTAGTCGCGTACCTACTCACGGAGCCCACGCGCGATGACCACAATATAAATATACCTAGGTACCTACAGCGTGCTCGAGCAACTCTCACAGAGACACGGACATCACACGATGTTTTGGCGCAATCGGCGCTCTCGCACTCAAAATTTGAACAGTACAGACCTACAGCCACAAAATATGTAGATGTAGACTACACTTTTTATACCTACTCACAGTTTACACACACTATTGACCGTTCGAGCGGGAACTGTTGGACGCGCAAGCCGTAAGTGAGTCCAGAGATGAGGGCCTCAACTTGAGGCACAATATCGTGTCCGTGACTGGTCTCTGAGCTGTGTTTATGGATTTTACGATAAAAATTATCGTAAATCTCAAAACATTTTGTGATAATACCTACCATCTTACCTACCGATAATCAAAATAGTTCATTTACAAGCTTTTATGTAGGTACTTACCCGCGGCTTCGTTCACGTTAATTACGAATAGGTACATAGCGTACGCGGCAAGTTGATCTAAAATGGCGATCGTTTCTATGGTTACATTTTGGTTCAACTTACGTGCCGCGAATAATAGCTAGGTACCTACCTAATAAATAATTTACGATAGTGCCATCATTTATAGAGCAACTGGTGTACTTCTATCCTACCTACCTATCGACACCACCGGAGGCAAAGTCCCAAGTCGTGTGGTTCAACGGTAAACCAGAAACGTACCTATTAGCTTTACTCGTACTTACCTACTTTGATTTATGGAAAAATAATAATAGTACCTAATGTAGGTATATATGATAAGTAGGTTAGAGGTAAACCTATCTAATAAGGAAGCTTAGGTATGATAACTTGTACTACTTACCCATTGTTTCTTGTTTCTTATTGTTTTCCACACGTGTTTTGCACTCAATGAAAACCACTTCACTGAAATAGTATCCACTATTCCACTCAAACCAACAATTCCAATCACAAACGAAAATACTAAGTCCAAAGTTCAGTGCCAAGTCAAACAGATAAAGAAGGTAGTATCGAAATCCAGAGTTTTAGCCGGGGGTCAGTGTAATGTTTACGTACGATAAGCGCTAGGAGAATAGTCTACACACATACGATACGAAAGACGTGGGCCGCAGCAGCAGACTGAGCCCAAAACAATACAAACAAATAGTTGCACTAAAATTTGCACAGTTGCACGACAAAATATCGTGCAAAACGTAAAAATTGTGGAAATAAGCATGTGTGTGTAAGCGTCTTTCTCCGCTCCGCCCCGCGCTTCTGCCGGGGGGAATGCTACTGAGTGAAATGCACGACAAATCATCGCAAAACGAGTACGTAAAAAAAGACGAAGAGTGCTTCAGAAAAAAGCGTTTTCTGAAAAAACTACTGTATAAATCAATTTGAAATAAATTTTATAGAACTCTTTAGTAATTGAGCTATGTCGGAGCGGACTTCGTTTTGGAGATTTTACATGTTTTATGGGACTTTTTAACACTCAAAGTTGCGTTAAAATTGTCTAGAAAAACGGAACTTTGTTGGCTCATAACTTTTTACTGGGATTTTTTTATTTTTTTTTAAATCCGTACAGACAAACTTAATAACAATATAAAACGATATCAAGTTTAATTTTGAATGTATTATGTCACAATGTAGAGTAAAAGCACCCCGAACTTTGTATGGGAAAAATATCGACTAGTGTAACCTTAAATGATTTGAATAAGCTTATTATAAAAGTGTTACGTGGTTTTTTTGTCTTTATTTGTTCATGTAACATTTCATTTTAATTCACGTTCCATCGTATTTATATAGCGTCTTTTTTATCATCATTATCATCATCATCATCTCAGCCGGCGGACGTCCACTGCTGAACATAGGCCTCCCCCTTAGATCTCCACAGATACCTGTTGGAGGCGACCTGCATCCAGCGTCTTCCGGCGACCTTTATAAGGTCGTCTGTCCACCTCGTTGGTGGACGTCCTACGCTGCGCTCTGAAAATACTGCACTGAATTAAAAAAATCTTGCACTGTTAAGACACTACCCCCGGGTGACATAAGCTATATTTTATCCAATCACGAGAAGAATCCTTGGGGTGCCGGTAAATCGCAGGGCAAAACTATCTGAAAATATAATTTAAATGATTTGAATAAGCTTATTATAAAAGTGTTACGTGGTTTTTATGTCACTATTTGTTCATGTAACATTTCATTTTAATTCACGTTCGATCGTATTTATATAGCTTCTTTTTCAATGTATTTACACCACTTTTTTCACACAGACGTGCTCAAGAGATCCGTCGTAGAAGAGCAGCTATTAAAATACAGCGGAACGTTCGCGGATGGCTCGCTAGACTCAAGTACCAGAGGTTACGGCGTCTGGCCATCGGGTTACAAGCACATGCTCGGGGTTACATGGCCAGGAACCTCTATAGAGACCGCAGGAAGGTTAAAGCGGTAAGTTGAACTTGTATATTTACGAATTTTTAATAATAGCTTAATTTATCTAGAGTTAGTCAAGATATTAGCTACATTTTATCTAGGCAAAATATCTATTTCTCTTGTAAAGTGTCTATAGGTGACAAGATAAGGTAATAAACGAATTAGTTAGGTTAAATACATAGTTAGGTTATCAAGACACAATTACCAGAGGTTACGGCGTCTGGCCATTGGGTTACAAGCACATGCTAGGGGTTACATGGCCAGGAACCTCTATAGAGACCGGAGGAAGGTAAAGCGGTAAGTAATACCTTGATAAACACATTCTTGCTCGGTTTAAAAAACATCGGGAGATGTTAAGTCACTACGTCTGGCCATTAGGGTACAAGCCCATGCTATGGGTTACCAAAAAACCTCTATAAAGTAAGGTACGTTTAACTTAAATTCATGTTTTTTAATTCTAAGCTCTTTTTACTCCTAGTGATTATTGTAAAGTGTCTATAGGTGACAAGATAAGGTAATAAATTAGTAAGTTAGGCTTAAATACGTAGTTGGGTTATTAAGACTCAAGTACCAGAGGTTACGGCGTCTGGCCATTGGGTTACAAGCACATGCTAGGGGTTACATGGTGAGGAACCTCTATAGAGACCGCAGGAAGGTTAAAGCGGTAAGTTTAACTTGAAAATTTACGAATTTTTTATAATAGCTTAATTTATCTAGAGTTAGTCAAGATATTAGGTACATTTTATCTAGGGAAAATATCTATTTCTCCTGTAAAGTGTCTATAGGTGACAAGATAAGATAATAAGCGAATTAGTTTGGCTAAATACAAGGGTAGGTAAGCTAGACTCAAGTACCAGAGGTTACGGCGTCTGGCCATTGGGTTACAAGCACATGCTAGGGGTTACATGGCCAGAAACCTCTATAGAGACCGGAGGAAGGTTAAAGCGGTAAGTTAAACTTTATATTCTTGCGAAGTGTATAAACAGTTAAGATAAGATATGGTAACACGAAAGTCGTGAATATATGAAACCGTGGGATACTTATCTTACGGGTTTCATTTCATTTTTAACTCTCATAAAAGACAATTTAGGTAAAATGTTTTAACTAGACTTAAGTTACGGTTAAGCTTTCATAATAAAACTGCTCGCATATAATTTCAAAAACTTAGAACTGTCTTGCTAAAATATAAGAGGTTACGTCGTCTGGCCTTTGGGTTACAAACCCACGCCAGAGGTTACATGAGTAACAAGCCGTTCGACAAACTGTAACCTAGTTCTGCAGTTTTTATTAATTCTGTTATAATTAAAATGTTATTTGTTTACCAGGTCATCACAATACAGAGGTACGCTCGCGGCTACCTCGCTCGCAAACGCGCGCAGAAGATACGCCGACAGATCGTCATTGCACAGGCTTCTGTAAGTATACCTGCTAATTTTAATGTTAAGGCAAATTGTATCAAATTTAATTCATGAGCTTTGAACATTTTGAAAATAATTTTGCATGCGCGTTGGTTTTGAATTTCATTAATATGAGCAGCAAGTAAGAAAAGGCTTTTCGATTTTATTGTTATTAAATATCTATTTATTTTTAAATATTTTTTTTTGTAATTAATTAAAAAATGCGAATTTCTCTTCATCTTTATCCTACTATTCTATTTAAATAAAAGTTAAGCTATATTTAACTCAATAACGGCTGAACCAAATTGGTGGGGAGGTAGCCTAGAACTAAGAAAAGGAATTATTTTTATTCTCATTGGGACACGGGAACGGCATTTAGATGAAACTTGGCACTAATATAGATTTATTAAATCCTATTTAAACTTTATTCACTCAGATCCGCCGCTTCCTAGCCCGTCGTCAATACAAGCGCCTCCGCATAGAAGCTCGCAGCATCGACCACGTCAAGTCTCTCAACAAAGGACTTGAGAATAAGATCATCAGTCTACAACAGAAGCTGGGCGATGCGCTCGAGAAGAATAAGAGTATTGAGCCTCTATTGGCTCAAATTGTCGACTTAAAGTAAGTTATTGTACATCATCCTCTGAGCCTTTTTCCCAACTATGTTGGGGTCGGCTTCCAGTCTAACCGGATGTAGCTGAGTACCAGTGCTTTACAAGGAGCGACTACCTATCTGACCCTCTCAACCCAGTTACCCGGGCAACCCAATACTGGTTAGACTAGTGCCAGACTGACTGTTACTGGCTTCTGACTACGCGTAACGACTGCCAAGGATGTTCAATGACAGCCGGGACCTACAGTTTAACGTGCCATCCGAAACACAGTCATTGGTGTCTAAGTTATACTTAGAAAGTACATACAAGCTTACCCATTATGTCTACTTTAACCAGTTTTTTTCTACCCACAGAGCCAAACTAGAAATCCTAAAACTCGTAGAAATAGAAGCGAAAACTCTCAGAACGGATCTCTTCGACAAGAACAACCAGATCTCTACTCTCCAAGAGGAGTTAGAGAGAGAGAAAGAGAGTAATAAGCAGCTGAAACACGAGAAGAAGTTAATAGAAGAACAGTATGAGTTGAATAGAGCTTCGTGGGAAGAAGAGAGTGAGAAGTTAGCTAATGAGTTGAAGAGTAATAAGGAGCATTTTGAGTTGGCAATCGAAGGTGAGTTTGTATTATTTAATTTTGATATGGGTCGTACCAGCTTTCCGGTTTCTCTTGCGTCCTTGAAGATATGATTTTAGTATCACTTTCACCTGCGTCCCGTGAGGACTTCTCTGCGCACTCGGTAAAAATTATAATTTAAAGTGTGGTACAATAAATAAGCCGTCTAACTCTGGAATACTTTTTCAAATCGGTGCAGTAGTTCCCCAAATAAGCGCGTCCAAAAAAACGAAAAAACAAACTCTACAGTTTTATAAAATCCATGTTTTTATGATTGGTTTCTTTGATCCAATTGCATGTGCCATAATTTGCGTGTGTTAACCTTTTTTTAAGTACCTATAATCTTTATTGTCTTTTATAAAACTAATGATGACTTTCGGTCTCACCTAATCCCTAATTATGCAATAAAAAATGTTTGTGCATATGAATCATATATAGCGAGTAGATATAATTTGGGTGGGTTTCGGGTCCATTAGCAAAATTTTAAATACAATTAAAAACTCCTTTTACGTTAAATATTATTTAAAACACTATTTTGTTAAAGTTTAATCTCTCGAGCCTTTTCCCTTTTCTTTGTGGGCGTCGGCTTCCAGTCTAACCGGATGCAGCTGAGTACCAGTCTTTAACCAGGAACGACTGCTTATCTGACCTCCTCAATCCAAACCCAGTTACTCATGCAACCCAATACCCTTTGGTAAGACTGGTTGTGAGACTGTCTGTATTGTTAGAGTTTTTTAAACAAAAACACGGTTTCTATAAAAAAAAAAATACTTTGTAGAAGGAAGTGCAATATGTTATAGAATTAATACAATCACAACTTTATCACAATGTATTTTATAAGACAGATATGATTAACTAGCCTTGCCCTGCGGTTCTACCCACCAGTCTCACGATAAAAAATTCTCACAGCTTCTTTACAAATATTTTACTGACTAAACCTTTGCAGTATGCTCTAACGGCCAGTTTCTTCATCAAACATAAAATCAAAGTAATGTCTAAAGTAAAAGTAACGGTCAAATTCGTTTTTTCTAGGCTAAAGTGACAGCAAAACTAATAGAAAAAACGAATTTGACCGTTACTTTTACTTTAGACATTACTTTGACTTTTACTTTGGCTTTTACTTTTGATGAAGAAACTGGCTGTAAGGAAGTGCAATATGTTATAGAATTAATACAATTACTTTTATCACAATGTATTTTATAAGACAGATATGATTAACTAGCCTTGCCCTGCGGTCCTACCCACCGGTCTCACGATAAAAAAATCACACAGCTTCTTTACAAATATTTTTCTAACTAAACCTTTGCAGTATGCTCTTAATAAGTCAGCTATAGTTCAAACTATATGTGTTAAACATACACACAAACAGTGAACATATTTTCATATATCGGGTGTGTCGTTCACAATCACATTAAATCCTATCACATATACTTTATGATATTCTATGACGAATTGTAAAAAAAATAACCTAATCCATTCAGTGGTTTGACCACAGGAGTCATTTTTCGTTTATATTATTTACAACATCATGTGTAAAGCAGAGATAAAGTTAGGAGTATCAAATGTTTTGACCAGTTGACAGATGTCAGTTTTCAAGGGAGAATTTCAGTTGTTTGTAATGACTGGCTTTTATATGGTGTTCTAATTTTCACACATTTTTATCTATTTATTTTTTTGAAAAAATCATTTTTTTATTTTTACGTATTTTTATTTTTTGTTTGTATTAATCAAATATATTAACCAGTATATTAACGCATTTCATTTAATGTGATTGTGAACGACCGATATAGGTATAGTACCTATTGATAAAAACAAATCAGTCCAATGCAAGTATGCATTACTTGTAAATTTAAAAAAATACATACAAATTAACATTTCGAATAAACCAAAAAAAATTATGTTAACAATCCTTTTGATAAAACACGCATTATCGACAAAAGATAATACCAACATTATATATTTGATAACATTATCTAATATCTGATAACAAAGGAATTAATTAACTTTCATGTATTTTGTTTGAGTCACAAAATCGATTTTTTTATATCGCCAAGTTGGCGGAAAAATGGACGACATTTTTCATACAAATAAATAAAAAAAAAATACTTTGGCACGTAAAGCCGGCGTCCCCGAATGCTACTCAGTAGCAGTCGTTGTTACAATTCCACGTCAGAGGCCGTCAGGCAGATTTGAGAAAACTCTGACACTAGGGCTTGTTAGGTGATTAAACCTGCAGCTCACTCGATAAGAAGAAAAAGTGCATTCTTCAAAATGTGACGACGTTATTGTTTATCGTGAAAGTGGCTAATAATAATTATTGAGAAATCCTTGTGAAACGCGAAGAAGGTTTAGTGGTAGTTAATTCAAGTTGAGCTGTCAAAAAGTGTTTGATGATAAATCAAATACATACAGTGCGATTAAGTATACCGGAAACAGTTTTTATTCGTAAACAAAACAAAATAATTTTACAAATAAATAACAAATAGAAAAGTTTCACCGAAATCTGTTCGTTTCAAAAGTGTTTTCTTCGTCATTTAAAACAATAAAAAGCTGGAAAGACTAATAACTAGACTTAAGAAAAAGTGTCTTGTTACCCAGTAACTAAATTGAAGTGGTCAGATAGACACTCACTGTAGTCATTTTATATGGCGCACTCGTACTCAGCCCGTTAAGCTGGTAGCCGACCCCAACAAAGTTGGGAAAATACACAAACGATGCATTGAATATAAAAAAAACTCCGAATCTGAAGACAGATCAATTTATACCTTACTGACCAGGAAATAGAGTGCCATTTCAAAATGTTAGTAGAAACAGAAGTTATAAACAAAAGTGATATAGCAGTTAAATCTTATGAACCAACGCTAGTGGAGTGGTCTCAGGAGTTCAAAAGTCGAGCTCAACTATGGAAAGGTACTTGAAGAATGGTTTTTTACACTTTCAAATCTAGTTTCTCCTATTAATTTATTTTTGTACATATTTATGTAGATTAGGTAGGATATGTAGAATATGTGTGTATCAATAGGATATATTATTAGGTGTTATCAATAATACTTAAAAAGGACACTACCGTTTAAAAAATATATTTTTCTCCTTAATAGAGGAGAACGTGAGTAGTTTTTGCGTGAAAGGGGAACAAACATTCGTACATACAAAAGTTCGTGTTTATATCATTAGCTGATTCAGTACATGATTCCCGAACTTAAAATTGTTTGCACATGGATATTCACATAGCCAAATTAGTATGTTTTATGTGAGAATTATATCAAGGTCTGAGAAAGGACATAGGTTATTTTTATCCGTGTGCAAGAAGTAATTCCCTTTACTCGAGTAGAACCGCCGGTAACAGCTACCTACTAATACCATATTTCTCCCTAATCACTGCCTATAAAATATATATGGAAATGCTACTTTCTCTCACAGAACGCGACAAACAGCATGAACAAGAGAAGAAGGCGTTGAACGCAGAGTTAGAGGCAGAGCGACAGAGTCGACAGAAGTTACTGTCCGCGCAGTATGAGCTGCAAGAGAGGATCGACTCTTTGCAGAGGTCAGTGTTAGCTCAGTGTATTTGCTCAAGAAAGTATGTGTTTGTGAGAGAGTGAATGATTAAGAGAAAGTAAATGATAGTTAGGTAGAGTTAGAGAGAGATCTTGCGTAATGTAAGTTACAGAGGAATTGTACAAGATAAACTCCTAAAATAAGTTAGAGAGTGAGACTAGCAAAGAAACGAGAGAGAGATTCTCAAAATGATAGAGAAAGAGAGATAGACTTGCAAAAGTTTAAAAGATTTAGTGACTAAAAGAGAGAGAGAGAGATCGCTTTTTTCTTTCGTGATTTTTGAAAATGTTATTTAACTAAGATTCTAATTTGTTTCAATTCTTTTATCTTACAGTAAACCAGCGCCAAAAGAACACAGAAGATCGCTGTCAGACGCGAGCAATAATTCACAACAAGAAACTACCGTTGAAGACGTAAGTATTCAAATGTATTTATTTACTCTAAAAGTGTGTTATCTCAATAATACAAAATATCGATATATAAGACTATAAAATCCAAAAAAAATATATCAACCAGCTTCTGCACACGGATTTTCCTAACAACTTTCTTCACATAGAAAAAAGTAGCCTGAATGTCAATCTGACATGTAAGCTGTATTACTGCCAAGTTTCATCTAAATCCATAATATTATTGAGATAGGATACGTCAAAAGACCATTAAGCTTCTTCTTTAAGTTTTCTCCAGAAGCGAGTGAGACGTTCGAAGTTTACTATAGTATTTTCATAGCTTCCTATATTGTGTAATATATGAATATGCGTAATGATTATTATTTATTCTCATAGGATTATGGCTACGGATCAGTCAGGTCAGTGGAGAGCTCTCGGCCGGCGCTGGAAGCCGTCAACTGGTCTGCTGGAACGCACAACGGACCCACACAACCGGTTAGTTTTAGCTTTTTAATTATATTTAACTGATTTTAGAAAAAAGAGGTTCTCAGTTTGAGCTTTGCACTATATTCAAGATCTCAGATTAACGTGTACGTCGGTATGTTTGTGCGCGATTATTATTATTATCATCACTTAGGAAAAGGTTTAAGTTACAAAAAAAATATGGAGTTTCGGTCTTTAATACGTGTTACATGTATTGGTGTTTTAGGGTCAATTCCCACTGAAAGAGCAGCGGCCGGCAGCGGCCGTAAGAGCACGGAAAATGTAAGAGCGCGGCGCGGTGCGGCGCCGCGCGGCCCGCCGCGCTCACGCTCAATCCCTTGCAATTACGGCCGCTGCCGGCCGCTGCCGGCCGCTGCTCTTTCAGTGGGAATTGACCCTTAGAGTAATTCAATTTTTTCGTGCTACAGCGTGTCGAGTATAGGTTCAGTTGCTGGCAACTGTCTTTTGTGAATATGCATGAAAGTAATACAACATTCGGCATCCGATTTTTCCTATATTCTTTTAAATATTAACGAAATTCTCTCTCCTACAGTCAGCGGACGCGGGTCTGGTGCTACGCATGCGTAACAGAATATCGGCGTTACAGAGCGAACTGTCGCGCACCACCAAGCGAGCCACCGACCTTGAAGAGAGGATTATGAGTAAGTTATTACATATCCAGCCTTACTTATAAACGTGAATTAAATATAAGTAATACTTAAGGGCTGTTTAAGAAAATTCTTACTTATAAACGCTGCTTAAGCATGTCTTAACTAACATTTAATCACTACTTACCAGTTTAAGTAGTGATTAGTTAAAATGTTGCTTAGAAGGTGATTAGAGATTTTATAAGTAAGGGGGATAGTTTTTAATTTCTAAAGCCTAAGACTAAAGTTGAAATTAAACCAAGCACTAGAAAAATGAATCGGTAAAGTATCAGCCGATCCGAATCTGGCAAATGTTACCAATCGAACATTAACTTTCCACTATTGTGATAAGGTTGAAAATCTATTGAAGACATTTGACATTGGGGTAGGTCGAAATGCTGGCGTCAACATGCTGGCTCAATGCGGGTTGGTGACTTCAGATGTTATAGTCTAGGTTTTCTTCGACATGTTTTCCTTTACCTTTAATCAGTCAATGGTGTCTAAAATATACTTAGAAAGTATATGCAAACTTAGGAATGTTGCATTGGTACTTGCCTGACCTGAAATCCAACCCACCCTCATACTTGATAGGTTGGTTCTTTACCCAGTAGGCCACCACGACTTAAGTACAAGAAAAATAAGGTATACAAATAAAGATGGTTACACATTTAAATATTTGATCTTCTTGATTTAGCCCTTCTTCATATACTAATCACCATTATTAATCCCCAGACCGCCACTCGTCAGCGCCAACGAACCCCAACATAGACCGCTACAAACTCGAAGAACTAGAAATTGAGAACAAGAAACTTCGAGAACATTTAGACAGGCTGAGAGCTGCCGGAGACACCGTGCTGGTCTCCAAGGAAGTCATAGGTATGTACTATATGTATCTAAACGAAACTTATTCAAATGTGCACAAGGCACTAAAATATGTCCTGCACAGCTGGCTGATCTCCTTATATGTTTATAGAACAGCCGCCGTGGCTGAAATCGGTCTTAGACTTATTTAATCTTGTCTTGAATAACATAATAAGTTTAATTAGTAATTCTCGACTGCGTCGATTAAACAGGATGCGAGAGAGAGAAAGAGATAGAGCTGTAATGAGAGAAAGAGATACTGACAAGGAGAGAGGGGTAGAAGGGGAGAAACAAGAGAGATGGGGTAGAGAGAGGATAGAGAGTGAGAATGGTTTAAATAGAGAGAGGAGAGAAAGGGGGATAAAAGAGGGATGTTCAAAGACAGTAAGAGAAACATGCTCTGAATTCACTACTGAATTTATATCATTCCTTGTTTTTCCAGAACAAATGAACATAATGCAGAAAGAACTGGACAGAAGGCGAGATGAGTGCATACAACTCAAGAGTGTACTCACTAACCAGGTATGTATTTATTTATTACTAGGTTTAGCCCGCGGTTTCCGTTTCGCGGTACCGGGATAAAATATAGCCTATGTTACTCGGGGATAGTGTAGCTTCCCGACAGTGAATGAATTTTCCAAATCGGTTTTGTAATTTCTGGACCATTAGGGTACAAACGATAAAACGATGACATTCTTCTGTATTATATTGGTAAAGATTTGTTTTCGCCGGCGGTTTTGTCCGCCTAGAAACTACTTCCAGCATCTGGATTCTCAAGCGTTCTGTCTTGAGGGTAGGAATTATCTTCTTGTCAAATTCTCATCGGAAACAGTTCAGCCAATTTTACGTAAAAGTATAACTACCAAACAGTTAAGCAGTAATAATAAATAAGGATAAGCGGTGTAACTACGGCTGACAAAAATACAGAATTTATTACATCTTTATAGGTAGGTATTATTTTATTGCGACGAATATATATCAACTATGTTTGAGCTTTTAAAAAACTGCAGTACATTACGAAATAAACTACTTTAAGGATATGTACACACTGACGTCAGATTGGCGTTTTATCTAAAAGCAATGTCCTAACTGTCACGCTAGTTTATCTATGATGTGTTTTTTAGATAATAGTTATCTGTGCTGTTTGCGTATGTCACAAAAAGATGTTAATATATGAAAATATTGGACTGTCTGTGTGTACAAAACTTTCTTTTTAAACTATTTCAATAAAAATAAAACTGCATAGTTCATTTGTTGTTATTCAAATTTGAATTCTTTATATGTACAAAGCGCCGAAGGTTAGTATTATAAGTTATCAAATTTTTGTTTATCTAAATTGGTTTAACCGTTCACACGCTAGAAAGCAACAAAAATCACATGTCTAGCCCTTTTCCAACTATGTTGGGGTCCGCTTCCAGTCATTAGACTAACCGCCTAGCCGCTTCCTTACGAAGCTACAAGAACATTTATGCCCATTTAACCACCAAATACCTAAATTTAGGGAACTCCTAAGAGCATTTAGGGAACACTTGATACGAATTTCGTTTTCACCAAAGTTTAAGTGTCCCTTATAACTTTTATTATTGGGAGAGTTCTTATTCTAAGTGACACTTAGTTAGGGAAATGTTAAGAGATTGTTGGTGAAAACGAAATGTACAAATAAAATGAACGAGTAAAACCAAACGATAAGACTAGTATTAAATCTAAATATTTTAGTATGTCATTGTATCATTCTGTATTTGTTTTTCTCAGAAATGAGACATTCTTTTTCAGTGACGGAAATACCAAACATACCGTTTATAATATTTATGTATTAAAGTATATAAGTGTACAAAAATACTATTAATTTTAATTTGAGATATTAATCTACAAATTGTAAATAACATTTTTTTCAAAATTATATTTTACTGAAAGGATAACCTAAAAAGTGCAGTGTTTAGAAATGAATTTTGCAAATCATAGTTTAAAAAATGAAAATAAAAAAAAAATACACAAAAATGTGCCAAGGTGAACTCCCATAAATCAAAATCAATAAACTTTAAATAAAAAATATATTTATTTGAAGACTTACTTAATGTATGGCATATGTGTTAAAAATGGCTGTACCATTAACTGGTGTGAAGATATCAAGACAGTTACACATGGATGAACCAGTCCATAGGAGTTGTTACTATTATTGTCAAAAACAGGTATTGTTATTGATTTGCAGTATAAATAAATTTTACCTACTAAATAAAATCCTTGCCTACATTATGTTAATTTATCACGGCATATATATTCACTTCAAACATTCTAACGCCTGGAAAAGGCGTCCAAATATGTTCTTATACCATCCAGGAACTGTATGGTTGATTGATTGAACAGACAAGTCACCAAATCGGTATACCTCCGTTTAGGAGGAGCTGATTAACAAACGTGCAGAATAAATTATGTAGGTAGGATTCCTACTAACATCAAAGATGCGAAAGTGAATAATTCGGTTTCTTACGTTTAAACAATTAAACAACTGAAGTTACTAAAATGTTTACTATCGAAATAGTTAGTACCTTAGTAGGTTATAGGCTACGTTTTATCCTGGTGCTGGAAATAGTAGTTTCCTCGGGATTTAAGGGAACAGCCAAATTAATGAATAGTAGAGATACAAACTGTTTACCTCCCGAAGCTGTAAATTACAATTTACAGTAGTTTTGTGTACCTATATATGTAAAAGTCAGTAAAAAAATTACTTCCAAATGTTTTTGAAAATGTTTCTAAAATATTTACATTTTTGATTGCAACGCAGAAGCCATGGTTCCAAGCTCTCAAGAACGTTGTGAGTAATAGAAATAAACTGTAGTGGGCAATGTTATTAAATCCACTGCTTTTTGCCGTATTTTTAGTTGACCTTTTTAAATTTTTTTTTTTTGCTTAAACAAAAAACGTTTTATTTGGCAAAAAATATCTGTGACTGTCAAATTTTAATTTTATGAAATGTTATATTTTATGTCTTAAACACTCTATAGCGACAGTTTTTTTTTTTAATAATAGGTATCATTATTAATTATGATTTAATATGTCGGCTCTTCGTTACCAACATCAGAAATCTCCATCGTTTACTCTAGCCGCAGACGCTTAATTTAAAATGAATAATAATGCCAGCACTGTCTTGAGTACACTTTATAGTTAGAAATAACAATTATGGTGAGAAACAAACAATAAACTAAATTACGACGTCGAATTGAGACGATTCGCCTGGTAAGGGCGCGCGGGCCTTTTTCTTTATGTCAAAGTTCCCGCGCTGCTCCCAACTTGACGCTCCGTCAGAGTGACACTTCCTCAGCTGTCACTCTAATCCGACGTATTCTCATATTCTCTACGGCGGCGCCGACACGGCCAGACTGACAATCGTCCGTCCTCGGACGTAGTAGTTTATTGGCGTCCTGGAAAGATCAAAACAGTACACGGCTCATGATCCGCTCGTCCACCCTGACGAACATAATGCCATAATGTCTACCATAATACAGAAGCAGCATTTTGCCCACACAACAACTTTACACACGGCGACTTTACATACTACAACTTTACACACCATAACTTCATACACCGTAACATTACACACCACAACGTGGACCGGACGAGTGCGTCCCTTCGACCAGCCACCAAAGCGACATGGACCGGACAACACTGTCCCTTCGACCAGTTGTATAACACAACCACAAACATGGACCGGACGAGTGCGTCCCTTCGACCAGCCGCCAAAGCGACATGGACCGGACGACACTGCCCCTTCGACCAGCCTGTATAACACAACCACAAACATGGACCGGACGAGTGCGTCCCTTCGACCAGCCGCCAAAGCGACATGGACCGGACGACACTGCCCCTTCGACCAGTTTGTCACAAGCATGGACCGGACGAGTGCGTCCTTTCGACCAGCCGCCAAAGCGACATGGACCGGACGACACTGCCCCTTCGACCAGCCTGTATAACACAACCACAAACATGGACCGGACGAGTGCGTCCCTTCGACCAGCCGCCAAAGCGACATGGACCGGACGACACTGCCCCTTCGACCAGTTTGTCACAAGCATGGACCGGACGAGTGCGTCCCTTCGACCAGCCGCCAAAGCGACATGGACCGGACAACACTGTCCCTTCGACCAGCCTGTATAACACAACCACAAACATGGACCGGACGAGTGCGTCCCTTCGACCAGCCGCCAAAGCGACATGGACCGGACGACACTGCCCCTTCGACCAGTTTGTCACAAGCATGGACCGGACGAGTGCGTCCCTTCGACCAGCCGCCAAAGCGACATGGACCGGACGACACTGTCCCTTCGACCAGCTTGTGTAACACAACATCCCAAACATAGACCGGACTGCACTGTCTCTCAACCTTGATCTATCACATATACTCATTCATAATACATAACACAGTAACTAACCTTTCTGTTATGGACGATCCTGCTCAGTATGAACTTCGACTTCATATTGTACATCTAAGGTGTTAGAGTCATAGAGGCTAAGTGTATCTGACCACGCAGTGAGCGTTTCAGAATCAGCTGAAGCAATGACCGAGTCTGCACGCAACATATCCCCGAAATTTGGAGTATCACCGAAATCATTACTGTTTTGTGTCAATTCATCCGACGCCGACACGGCCTCCTCTTCATTCAATAGGCTGTCAGTGATTTCAAGTAAACCGGTATGTCCGGACGCAAGTTCTCATGAGCATATTTGTAAACGCGATTTGAACCGTTAATATTTTTCAGTTCGTAGCAATCATTTTCTAATACCGATGTTATAATGAATGGCCCTTTAAACTTCTTGTCTAATTTAGTTTGGTTTCGTTCACCGGTTTTGAGAAAAACAAAGTCACCCTTGGTGAATGGTTTGATATTAGCGCGACCACGATTAAACCGACGAGTGTCTGCTAGTGCAGCCTTTTCGATATTATTTGACACATTCTCTCTAACAAATCTAACCTTTTAATCTCCTCGTCCGATTGTGCGATATAAATTTTAGACATACCCAATGATTGTGTGCGAATCCCGAACATTAATTCTGTTGGTGAGTATTTAGTCACTGTGGATTTCGTACTATTTAGCGCTAACTGAATATTGCCTAGTTCATCACGCCATGTTTTGTTCTGTTCATTTTCTACTATCGTAAGCAAGCTTTTCAACGTTCTCATGACTCTCTACTTAACCATTCGCTCTACTAGAAACTGTTGCAATGAAATGAAGAATGATTTTATGCTCAGTACAAAATTGCTTGAATTCGGCACTAATATAGCATCGAGCCTGATCTGAAATAACACGTTTAGGGGCCCCAAAGAGATGGACAGCTTTTTCTAGAGCACGCACGTCACTAGTGGCGTCGAGTGACGCCGTATGCTCGAGAAGAACGTATTTACTAAACGCATCTATGATAACCGGATGGAGCGTTACGTAAACCAAAGGGCATAGTGAGGTATTCATATTGCCCTTCGGGAGTTACAAAGGCTGTCATTTCAATTGAATCCGGATGAATAGGGATCTGGTGGAAGCCGCTAGCCATATCAAGTGATGAGAAAAAGTTAGCGCAAGTCAGTTGATCTATCTGTTCCTCTATGCGAGGCAATGGATAATGTTCTGGATGAGTGTTTGAGTTAAGCTCGCTGTAGTCGACGCACATTCTATCCGTATTGTCTTTCTTTTTTTTACAAGAAGTATAGGACTTGAAAAGGGGGAGGAGCTCTCACGAATAATTCCTGCATCAAGAAGATCTGGTATTTTTTCACGAACTACCTGTTTTTCTACCGGTGCTAAACGATAAGGTGACTATCAGGATAAACGATAAGGGGTCTATCAACTTAATCTCTAACTGCCCTGTTTTAACGCGCCTTGTTGGTACACCATCAACAAAATAATCAGAATATTTGTTCAGTATTCCTAAAAGTGCTTCTTTATCTTCATTTACTAAGTCCGTGTCAACCTCAGAAACAAAGTGCGCATTAAATTTGCTTATGCAAAAGTTAGCCTCCTGTTTCATATTAAGCACAACTTTGTTATTATCAATTGTTGCATAAAAAAAACCCTTGTCCAAAATATCTCTACCTATAATAATCGGCACAGAAATATCGGAATCAGGCACGATGTGAAATGTAATGTCAACCGGAACATCACCAATCGTAACTGTGCTTAACATTTGACTAGAGCATTTGACGTCGTAAGGTAAACTAAATCGTTGCGTACAGTACCCGGAAACCGCTTAGAGAGACTTTCAGTTATGAGTGAACAAGATGATCCACTATCGAATAGAAAAGGAAATCGCTCACCAGAAGATGTCTCCAGCGAGGATCTGGAGGGGTGATGGCCGCAGAGGTTGACTATTTTGTTCGCTAACCCACCGGGCCTCTTCTTGTCGGGACAAGTTGGTGATGTGTGTCCAGTCTTTCCGCACGAAAAGCAGCTAATGGGCTAAAGGCTAAAGGCTTTGTCTTGCTTGTTGGTGGAAGTTGAATAATCTGAAAGCTTCGATACTTGATCTTCCTTACGCGATTTGCATTCAAACTGTTTGTGACCCCTTACGCCACAACGATGACATTTGCCAAGAAACCTCGTATCTGTCACCCGCGGTCGCTTCACATCAGGGTCTTGACACCCGTCCGTATTATCCGTTCGGCGTTTCAGCGAGATGCCATTAAAAATTCGAAATAGCTGAGCGCGAGTAGTAACGACATGGGATGTTAGCTCTCTACGTATCAAGTTATCCTTCTGGCATAAAACAGATATGACAAACCCAGTAATAACCTCTTCGGATAATTCTGTTTTTGGAATTTGCTCGATCATGCTCCATAAGCGCAACGCAGACTCAGATGCAGTTTCTTTAGCCTCGATTTGAAATCGCAATATCTCATCAAAATGATCTTGAATCAGTTTCGGTTTGGCAAATCTAGCCAATAACAATTGTTTAATATTACGCCAGGATATGTTCTTCAAGTTTAATTTGGTTAAACAGGTAGCGGCACGACCTTTGAGTGCTCTAGTGAGTGCCATTAGTAAGTCGACACCATCGAGATTTTTGTTCTCTACTATGACTTCGGTTAGTGCACACCAATCTTCGATGTCTGCGGCCTTATCGTCAGGATCGTATGGGATGAGTTTTGGTGTCACATTAGAACTCACTGCTGCCTGGGGCGGGGGGATTGAGACCAACCGGGATAAGAGCGACTCCATGCTTGACAATAGTTGCGTTGCAGGGTCGCTTTTTGATGGCTGCGTATCCACGGCATGACCTCTCTTCGATCCCACTTCTGATGTCGGCTCTTCGTTACCAACATCAGAAATCTCCATCGTTTACTCTAGCCGCAGACGCTTAATTTAAAATGAATAATAATGCCAGCACTGTCTTGAGTACACTTTATAGTTAGAAATAACAATTATGGTGAGAAACACAATAAACTAAATTACGACGTCGAATTGAGACGATTCGCCTGGTAAGGGCGCGCGGGCCTTTTTCTTTATGTCAAAGTTCCCGCGCTGCTCCCAACTTGACGCTCCGTCAGAGTGACACTTCCTCAGCTGTCACTCTAATCCGACGTATTCTCATATTCTCTACGGCGGCGCCGACAAATAAAAAAATAAAAGATGTCATATTTATGTTACAAATTTCAAGAAAATATGTTTGCTTTGTTATTTATTTTGATGTTCATTATTTTTATTTTTCCATGCTCTCCGTTGCTGTTTTTGCATGGTACATATTGTGTTTTTTTATATATTTTTGTAGTTAGTACAACTGTGCTTCACGCATAATATAAAATTAAGAATATATTGTGTTAACTCGAAATATATATATACCAATAAGGTTTGATTACCCCCTTTTTCACATGTAAACTAATTCTTATATACCTTTTTAGAATTGTGTACCTAGTAGATTAAAAATGCACCTCCGACTTATGAATCTTAATTTACCTCTTTTGTTTATATTAAGCTTTTTTTTATATTAAGCTCTTTTGTTTATAACTCAAAATTCTATACGAAAAATTCTGTTTTACCAAGATTAAAGTATTGCGGCAAACTTAATGACAAGCATCCATCATTTATTATGTTTCTTACCATCACCTGCATAAGCTGTTTCCAACTATGTTGGTGTCAGCTTCCAGTCTAACTGGATGCAGCTAAGACCCAGTGTTTCTTATTTTACTTAAACACACAGTTTTACAATTATAATTCCAAGATTCATTTTCTTTAAAATAAGTAGAGTACCGCAATTAAGTTTGCCTAAAACTTCACAATCCTTTTAGTTCCAATCACCAACTAACAAAAAAATACTCAAAACACCCTAATTCAATTTTGGACCTTATGTCCACAGACGGTGAATCTAAAGTCGCTTGCCACATCAAACTACGGGTCAGACGTCGATATTATAAACGAAGATGGAGAGTTAGCTACAGCTTATGAAGCTCAGAAGGGTATTAACAGGTATGTAATCATCTGCCTAGCCTTTTCCTACTAAGGTCGTCTTAAAGATGCAGCTGAGTACCAGTTTCCTATTGGCCGACTTCCAGTTTATTCGGATGCAGCTGATTACCAGTGTGGTATATAGACAGATTGCCTATCTGACCTCCTCAAACCGACTACTCGGGTAGTTAGAAATTTCTTGGTAAGACTGGTTGTCAGACTTTCTGACTAGTTGCTGTTTGTCTGTTTAGGTTTATCTTGTTATCAGTTAAGAGAAGCCTAAATGCATGTTTACTAAAAGATTACACTATAATTATGCAGTAATTCGACAGTTCTTCTTTTTATCAATTTTGTTCTACAAGATGCAATTTTTTAGATTTTATAATATCATACTCGAATGTGGATATAAATAAATTGAACAGATTCATATATGCTACGTTGCTGCTAAGTTTCATCAAAATCAATTCAGTAGCTTTAAGTTGCAAGAGTAACACACATACTTCCTTATAAACGTAGCATAGTTATAATATTTTTAAGGTTTTTATATAAGTATATTTAATTGCAGGCAACTACAAGAAGAGTTATTGGCAGAGAAGAAATTCTATTCCGAACATATATCGAAGTCAAAAACAGAGATAGAGAAACTAAGAGAAGAGAATGAGAAGTATCAGAAGTGAGTAGAGTGATTTTTCTATTTTTTTTTCTTTAGTAGTTTAGTGAGTTGCATGGAAATCATTGATATATTTAAAGTTGTGGGACAAAGTCAAGGTTATATTCCGTAAGTATAGTAAAACATAAAAACAAGTTTTATTTTAAATGTTGGAGCATTCACTTTAATCTGCACAAATTACTATAAAGCTGAAGACTCAAAGGCTCGTTAAAAAGGTCAGCTTTATTTGCAATACCATTTTTATGCAACTCTCTGTAAATATTCATCATTTTCCATCATTCATATAATCATCATCATAGGTTTGGGATGTTTGTAGATAAAAACGTTTGTGTTCGTCACATGCTCCCTCTCACCCATACATTAAGTATACAGGAATGAATTTTATTCAGTGCAAAAACTTTGCCAACTTATAGTTAAATGAATGAAAAAAAAAGAATTGTTATTGATATCGAAAGATGTTTATTTTATAACAGATTGTACGGTCACAGTCGTCATAGTAGGCACGGCGGCAACGCGAAACCGGTTTACTGACGCGAGCGCTGCTCCAAGCGCGTAAGAATAGTTAGTATCCATATTTTGCTGATTTTAGGGCGGACAAAAGAATGAAAACAAAAAAAGTACTGATGATGCAGATATGAAATGAAATCGTTTATTTTGCAAGTTGGACATTAAATCACTTTTACACGTCATAAAAAGATATGTTCTGTTAATGATTCTGGACCACCAGTTTCTTTTTGTGCCCTGCTTAAAATTAATTCCTGTATAATCATCACCATAGGTTCTAAATCAAACCATTTGTTCGTCACAGCACTGCTTCTCACCCATACATTAAAAGTATATTATATTTTTTAAGATAACCCCCTATATACAAAGCGTTTCGTACCTAATCACATTAAATTAAATCCGTTAACATACGGGTTAATATATGAAGATTAGCACAAAGGAAAAAATAAAATACGTAAAAATAAAAACATGTTTTTCCAAACAAAGTAAATAAAATAAAATTTGCAATAATTATAACACCATATAAGACTCAATCATTACAAACAACGGAAATTCTCCCTTGAAAACTGACAGCTTTCAACTGATCAAAACATTCGGTACTCCTAACTTTATCTCTGCTTTACACATGATGCTGTAAATTATGAAAACGAAAAATGACTCCTGTGGCCAAACCACTGAATGGATTAGGTTATTTTTTTTTTACAATTCGCCATAGAATATCATAAAGTATATGCGATAGGATTTAATGTGATTAGGTATGACACGCCCGATATAATATTTTTTAAGATAAACCCCTATATAAAATTTATAAATATAACATTAGCAAATATCATAAACCATTTCAGCGTGGAAGATTACACGAAAATCCACATGGAATTCAGAAGAAATTGCACGAAAAATTGTTCAGCAAACTTTGTGACATGCACTTGTACTAAAGTATTATTAGAATTAACTTTAACAGTATTGAAAATTATATTTGTTTAAGTTTCAAAGAGTATATTTATGTTTTGTGTTTAATTAAATGTATTTTGATTATCATTTTTCAGTTTTTTTTTTGCATTTCATTCATTTTTCTTCGTCCATTTTGTTTTTTCATCCTCATTTTTTAAATAATAAAGCTTTTTGTGGTGTGTTTAAAAATATATGTTATACATCTCGTTAACTATCTTTGCCGTTCACTAGTTGGCTTTTAGTGGCTGCATAATAGTTAAGATGTATAAATAAAATTCAATTGCGTATGCGCAAGTCACAAAATGGCGGAGTTTCGAGCGGCATAGTTATTTGACAAGATATGCAATTTATTCCGAGTTTTTGTTAACACGATGTAACTAATAATCTAAAAAGGAAAATCAAATCGACACTCCTCATCTGTGTTATTTTTCCATAAGAACATTTAATAGTAAAAAAATGCTATAGGTATGTGGTAAAAATATATAAATGACTAATATTCATATCGGATTTATCTCAATGGTTTTACAAATCCTTAAATGAACTTGACTAAAAGTTCGACCCATAACCTATATCAAAGTAGAAAATATTTGCCCATCAGTAGGACGCTGTAGGTTTTTTATTTAAATAATTTTCTATAATATTTTAAGTGTATTATTATTTTGTGCTTGGAAGCAAAAGTCAGAACTGTAGCTAAAAGATAAGCAATAGAAATATATTTTATTAAATTCTGGGGTGTCATTATGTCAAGAATTTATTTTGAACATTATCATTTATTTTGAAAATTTCTACACTTCAAATTGTATTATACAAAAAAATTATTAGAAAAGATTTAGTTAGCTACACTAACTAAATCTTTAATTAACAGAATAAAATCTTGACTTATTTAATTATTATTAGTAATTAATATATAATCTTAACTAACATATCATATAAGAAATATATCACAATCATTTTCACTTTTCACCATCACATTGAATAGAACAAACGGGCTCTCTGTCGACTTTCAAAACCTGGTAACTGACTTTAAATATAATTTTCACTGTTCAACACTGAACAAAATGTCTTGTTGTAGGTTGCTAAGTGCTGATTTGAGCGCTGAACCCAAGAATAAGACTCAAGAATTCGCACAGAATGAAATCATTCGATTGGCAGCTGAAAGTTTGGCGTTACAGGTATGTTTTTTATGACATTTATATTTACAATCATCGGCACGAATCTTGAGCGCTGACCTTCACCTGCGCAGAAGTGATTTATTGGGTACCTTTTGTGGTATGAAGTGAGGCGCAGGGGCGGCGGTAAAGCGGTGATTGGCCCGCAGTGCATCGCGTTCTTTGCTGCGCAAAGCGATCCCCACTATTCCGCCGAGCGCTCAAGATCCGTGCCGGTATCTTTACTAGCGACCCGCCCCTGCTTCGCAGGGGATAACATAACGGAACTCTAAAAACCGCCTGAAAATCGGTTGCGTAGTTTTGAAGATTTAAGCATACAAAGGGACATAGAGACAGAAAAAGTGACTTTGTTTAATACTATGTAGTGATGTAGTATAAAATGCATTAAGTTGTGGTAGATCTGAAATGGAGTGGAGGCCTGTGACGTCACGTTAAAATAAAATTTGTACTTTAAAGTGACGTAAGTAAGACAAATTCGAATGCCTTGATAAAGATAAAAAGTCATTTATTCAAGGTAGGCTGAAAATCAGCACTTTTTGAAGGTCAAATTTACAAAAGATGGCCCAAACGCCCGCCCTTCACCACTTCCTATGTGTTTTTGCTGGGAAGAAAAAGTGGTGGAACAAACTCCCCAGCAACACATGTCTGTCTGTATGGTTTGAAGAACAGTATAGAAAATATTAAACATATTATTATACAAAACTTGTATTGTGGATGTCATTTCTTTGTCGGAGAAAATAAAAAAATACTTCTCATCATATCAGGTTATTTAAAAGACAAATTAATTACTTTTTTATTCGTCATTAAAATTCAATTTTGTAACCACCGACATACAAATCGTTTAGTACTTCTAATCAATGTTATCCAACCGAAACAAAAAATACAGACAAAGTATTTTTTATTTTGAACATTATTGTAACCAATGAGCACGTTCTCATTAGCTGTTTTTTTTTAGTGTAAAGCATTTTTTTATTTACAATAATTTATAATTTCAATTTTATTCCTTTTTTTTTCATAATTTGATACTCAATACTTAATTCTTTCTTAGCATTCCATGTGTTATGATTAGGAACAATATGGACCCTTAAGGGCGCAGCTTAAAGAATTTGGAGAGTTTAATAGTCGCTTATTTATAAATTATAATTATATTTTAAAAAATATATTAATTAGTGTACATGTGAGTGTCGGTATGAGTGGGTGTCTGTGTGAGTGTGTGTGAGTGAGAGGGTAGTTTTAACATCTGCGTTTTTTTCGTTGTAATATAACCGCGATAAAATCCGTAAAAGTAGTTTTATTTCAATGTCTAATATTCGCGTAAGTGTCAGAAATAAACTGATTGATTGGTATTTTACTTATTTTCATTGAACTAATATTTGTGTTATTTAATAGGAACGTGTAGACAAGTTATCAGAGAGCTGTCGGCGTTACAAGAACCAGATTCGATTGTTAGTGAACAAGCTCAAAGAAGTCGGCATTGAAGACGTCAACGATATACTTGATAATACTGGTAAGTACATTATTTATAGTGTGTACTAGATATATGTATGTATGTAGTTTACTAGCTTCTGCCAGTGGTTTCACTCGCGTCCCAAGCGGGAAATGCTCTTACTTCGAGCAACCCGATAAAAAGTAAACTATAGTCTTTATACTAACTATAATAGAACACTGAAATTATTTTTCAAATCGGTCCATTAGTTCCTGAGCTTAGCGCGTTTAAGCAAAATCTTCAGGATAATACTGGCAGATATATATTTTTTAAGTAAATCCTAGTTATAAACGCGAAAGTTTGTAAGGATGTATGTCTTTAATGTGGACCACGTTTGTTGCATGTTCCTACTGGGTACATTTCGATGAAACGTGACAGTAATATAGCTTATTAAATAACACATAGTCTATTTTATTTCAGTGCCTTGGGAACATCGATAAAATCGCAATAGGAAGCTAGCTTACAATAGAAATAGGCAATATTTTACATATTTTTTGCTATTTCGAATTTACGTATGTTCGCAGCGTTTTTGCTTTCTTAAATGTTTATTGTCTTTATATATTTCCTCTGTCCACAGATCCAGTAGCGCCACCAAACGCGTCGATGACGCTAGAGATGGCGCCGGTAACACGTAAGAAGGAGCGCGAGTACCTCGGCATGTTCGAGTACAAGATACAGGACGAGGCCGTTATTATCAAGAAACTTATCTCTGGTAAGTGTAGGAAAGATAATTTATTTGTCTAGATTGTGCTGTGTTTGCACAAAGTTGCGCAAGATAAGCGCATAGTTTGCGCAAAAATAAGCGAGAAGTTAAGCGCCTGGTATGCGCAAAAAAGCGTGTAGTTTGCGCAAAGATAAGCGCATAGTTTGCGCAAAGAATAGCGCATAGTTTTCGCAAAAGATAAACACATATTTTGCGCAAAGATTATTGTATAGTTTGCGCAAAGATAAGCGCCTAGTTCGCGCTAAGACAAACGCGTAGTATGCGCAAAAATTAGCGCATAGTTTTCGCAAAGATAAATGAGTCGATGACGCTAGAGATGGTGCCGGTAACGCGTAAGAAGGAGCGCGAGTACCTCGGCATGTTCGAGTACAAGATACAGGACGAGGCCGTCATTATCAAGAAACTTATCTCTGGTTAGTATTGAAAGTTGGTTTCCGACTACCCGTAACGACTGCCAAGGATGTGCAATAACAGCCGGGACCTACAGTTTAACGTGTCCTTCGAAACACAGTCATTGGTGTCCAAGATATACTTATAAAGTACATACAAACTTAGAAAAATTGTATTGGTCCTTTTCTGGAATCGAACCCACGCACTCTACTTTGTTCTTTACCCACTAGGCCACCACAACTTTTTTTGACGTTTACGTATGTAGAGTTTTTGTTCAAAATGCAGTTCAAAAAACAACATGCAGGTCAAAAATACCCAAACAGGTTGTATATAATATACTTACTAAAACAATAAATTAGCTTAGCTACTAAGATTATCCTACAATAACCAAAAATACAGTAAGTAGAAAAAGATCTCCTAAAAACTGACTAAGACAGTTCATTTTGCGCAACTTTTGCGCAGATTGCGTAATGGTACCTGTGACTTTTACGATGCTTTTCTTTTAGTGGACTATAACAGTCACTCTTAGTCAACGCAATGTCATCCTTACTTGCACAGACTTAAAGCCCAAAACGGCAGTGACGCTGCTCCCCGGGCTGCCCGCGTACATACTGTTCATGATGCTGCGACACATGGACCACGTGGACGACGAGCCTAAGATGCATCAGCTCATGAAAGCTGTCACATACACTGACTATTACTGGCTTTATATGCGATCCATCTAAACAGCCTCTGTAGTTTTTGAGTCAATATTCGAGTTAAACATAGAACCTCCCATTTTTGAAGTCGGTTAAGATAGTCTTCATTAGTCCAACAACAATGATACCTGTCATTTTTACGATCTAAGAAAATATGTCTAAAATTTAGCACAATTTGCGCTAACTTAAGCTCAGTTTGCGCAACTTTAAAGCAATCTATGCAACTTTAGCGCAGTTTTACGAACTTTTGCGCAGTTTGCGCAACTTTAGCGCATTTTGCGCACAATTTTGCGCAGTTTGCGCAACTTTTGCGCAATAGTAGGTGTAGCTTGATAGTCCTTTATAACCCCAGTGGTTATGATTTAGCAGTATCTAAAATGACACAGCAACTTAGTCATTGCAATTTCATCCTTACGCCAACAGACTTAAAGCCCAAAACGGCAGTGACTCTGCTCCCCGGGCTGCCCGCGTACATACTGTTCATGATGCTGCGACACATGGACCACGTGGACGATGAGCCTAAGATGCATCAGCTCATGAAAGCTGTCACATACACTGGCCAATAGTAGCTTTTATATGCGAAACGTTTCAAATACCCACCTGTCTAAATCGCAGCAGTAGTTTTTGTGACAATTTGAACGTTAAACACAGAACCTCCTATTTTTGAAGTCGGTTACGATAGTCTTTATTAATCCAACAACAATGATGTCTGTCATATTTATAATCTAAGAAAAACTGCCTAAAACTTTTGCGTAATTTGCGCAAATTTTAGCGCAGTTCGCGCAAAGTTTAACGCAGTTTGCGCAACCGTTGCGCAATAGTAGGTGTAGCTTGATGGTCCTTTATAATCCCAGTGGTCATGATTTAGCAGTATCTAAAATGACCAAGCAACAATGACACAGTATATAACTCTTAGTCAATGCAATTTCATCCTTACCCCAACAGACTTAAAGCCCAAAACGGCAGTAACGCTGCTCCCCGGGCTGCCCGCGTACATACTGTTCATGATGCTGCGACACATGGACCACGTGGACGACGAGCCTAAGATGCATCAGCTCATGAAAGCCGTCAGAACTGCTGTTAAGAAGACCTTGAAGAAACGAGGGGAGAGTGTCGAGTATAATGCGTTGTGGCTGGCTAATATGCTGAGGTAAGTGTTGCTATGTAGATATTTTCTGTTCCCTAAGAAAACATAAATAATATTAAAAAAAATATCCACGTAAAACAGTGAGAGACCCCGAGACACGTCTTTAGCTTCTCTCTTTCTATATCTCTCTTCTCGGTCTCTTTGATTTCATCTTAGGAACGATTGGTTATAATCGAAATTATCTTTGGTGTTTGATATACCTAGTTCACGACAAACTTTTTTCATTCACAAGGGACTTTGCACGAATCGCTGCGCGTAATTCATGTATTGGAAGCATTTTTATTTATTTTCAATTTTTGTACAAATGGTGTTTTATGTATCAGCGGGTGACAAAGATTTGGGAGGATTATGCCATATGTGCGGATTTGGGCTCAGAATATAGTTGCCTATCACCATTAGGTTTTGCGAGAAGGATGATACCCATACGTATACCAAGCAATTCCCACATGCAATTAAAATAAAACCCTGTTTCTCTCGCAGACTACTGAACAACCTCCGCCAATACAGCGGCGACACAATCTACCAGACAGCCAACACTCCTCGTCAGAACCAGCAGTGTCTGCGCATCTTCGACCTGTCCGAGTACCGGCAGGTGCTGAGCGACATCGCCGTCTGGATATACCAGGGTAAGTGTACCTCTCTCCCACAGGCTACTGCATACCCTGTGACAGAGCCAGCAGTGTCTGCGCATCTTCGACCTGTCCGAGTACCGGCAGGTGCTGAGCGACATCGCCGTCTGGATATACCAGGGTAAGTGTACCTCTCTCCCACAGGCTACTGCATACCCTGTGACAGAGCCAGCAGTGTCTGCGCATCTTCGACCTGTCCGAGTACCGGCAGGTGCTGAGCGACATCGCCGTCTGGATATACCAGGGTAAGTGTACCTCTCTCCCACAGGCTACTGCATACCCTGTGACAGAGCCAGCAGTGTCTGCGCATCTTCGACCTGTCCGAGTACCGACAGGTGCTGAGCGACATCGCCGTCTGGATATACCAGGGTAAGTGTACCTCTCTCCCACAGGCTACTGCATACCCTGTGACAGAGCCAGCAGTGTCTGCGCATCTTCGACCTGTCCGAGTACCGGCAGGTGCTGAGCGACATCGCCGTCTGGATATACCAGGGTAAGTGTACCTCTCTCCCACAGGCTACTGCATACCCTGTGACAGAGCCAGCAGTGTCTGCGCATCTTCGACCTGTCCGAGTACCGGCAGGTGCTGAGCGACATCGCCGTCTGGATATACCAGGGTAAGTGTACCTCTCTCCCACAGGCTACTGCATACCCTGTGACAGAGCCAGCAGTGTCTGCGCATCTTCGGCCTCCGAATATCGATCCATCCATCCATCATCATCATCATCTTCCTGCCCTGTCCCCAAGTCATTTGGGGTCGGCGCAACATGTCTTTTTCTTCCATTCCTCTCTGTCAGACGTCATCTTCGACCTCCGAATACCAACCAACAGTATATAAAACCGTCATAAGTTTATTGACCTATCGACTGCCGGATAGGTCCAAGATATAATATACTTTAGGGGTATGAAGAACAAAGCTCTTCTTACCCGATGATAAAGGGAGGATCCTCTAACTAGAATTATCTGTTGGGCTATTGCCTGACAGTTTTTATTTGGGTTTGGTTTTACGTGTGCTTGAATCGCGAATTTGCATGTGCGATCTAGGATTGCCTTGTTGGGACTTCCTCCTGCCTTTTACCACTGAAAAACATCATCATCTTCCTGCTCTGTTCCCAAGTCAAACGCACACCAACACAACACAAACAAGGAAAACACTTCCGTCTAAAAGCATATTAACACTATATTTCTTCTGCAGGTCTAATCCACCTCCTAGAACGTCAACTAGAACGCCTCATAGTGCCTGCCATCCTAGAACACGAGGAGATCAGCGGCCTGTCAGGCCCGAGCGCCCGTCCCGCCCCGCCCGGCGCGGGCCCCGCGCGGCTCAAGCACGAGCTGTCGGCTACGCATGATCATCTGCACACCTTCGCTGTTGACCAGCCGTTAAGGCTCACCATATTTAAGCAGGTCAGTTACTGTTCCAGTACAGGATCAGGGGCCCGGAATCCAGGCCTATTGTCGGCTAAGGCGTTGTCGAAGGAGATTAGCCAGCTGCGCTGGATGTATAGTATTAATAATGGCGTCCAATCCCGATTTCGGCCACGGTCGCTGTTCTCATAGAAGGAGATCAACTATACTGCGCAGGACATATTATAGTGCACAGACATAATAAGACCGGTTGTCAAACTTTTTGCGTTCTAGCTACCCGTAACGGCTTCCATAATAGGAACCCGCCTAGTTTTCGTGCCATCCAAAATACTCGGATCTCATTGTAGTGGTTATTTTGCCACGAACTCTTACTTTCACTCTGTTTCTTACCAAACTAACCTTATAAGGCATTTTTTTGTCAGTTTTTCTCGAAACAACTGTTTACATTGAAAATTGAACGAGAAAATTCATAGCAAACAGTTATTTTAAGGAAACTGACGTTTATGTTGTATAACCTAACTTTTCTTGTATTTCACAGTTATTCTACTACATCTGCGCGTACAGTTTGAACCAGCTACTTCTACGCAAAGACCTGTGCTGCTGGGCTAAAGGCTTGCAGATCAGGTACAACATCTCACATCTCGAGACCTGGATAAAGGAGCATCTTGCTGAATATGGGCAGAAGAGCGTGAGTATATTTTTTAGTACCTAGTTTTTTTTTAAATTGTGAAATGTTGATGATATTTTTTTAATGAAATTATCACATGAAGTGATGAAATCTATAATATGGTTATGTACTTTGTTCTATTATGTTGACCTGACGACAGGGTTAAAAATAATTATTCTAATTCATCCGTCTGTTGGTAACAGAATATATTGAAAACGTATTTTTTATTTTATCAAAACAATAATAATTTACTAGGATTTAACGCATTAAATAAGGCTGTGTGACGTCACGGTTATTTTTTTTTTTTACCCAGTGTGACGTTACACAAAGTTATAGTCAAGTCATAGTATTCATTAGTGTGCTTTTTGTGTAACACCAAATAGCACGGTAATGAATACTACGCAGGTCTTAATATAAATTTTTATGATGTTTCGCAAAATGTGTCAACTGTTAATAATTGTGTCCATAAGTAGTATCCACAAGACCAACTTATTATTATTTTCATTCACTACCTATTCTGTCCCAGGTGGAAGAAATCCTGGGCGTCCTAAAGCCGATCACGCAGGCGGTGCAGCTGCTGCAAGCGCGCAAGTCCATGCAGGACGTGCAGAGCACCGTCGACATGTGCGCTAACCTTAACGCCATGCAAGTTTGTAAGGTACGTGTGTACACCGCCTAACTAATTTTATCGTCTTTAAACCGCAGAAACCGTTTTCTAGGTATTAAAAAATGGGTAAAAGGCGAAGGTGCAGGAAAAGTATGTATGTGGAATTCGAAACCGCCATTCATTTTAAAAAGTACTGAAAAATTAAGGTTCTTGTTATTTAAAACCATATTGGAATTTGAAATTTAAATAACAAAAAAATCTTACAAAGACGCCCTCTATACTAAGTTTTTTTTTGCGACGTTTTTATGTGACTTTTAAATTGTTCTTATTTCTGTTTAATCTATACAAAATAACGAGATCCGTCTAGCCGTTTAGGATTTGTGACACTAAGGGCCGAGTTTTTCAATCGTCAGACAAGTCGGCACAAGAGTTATTATAGTTAAGCATTAAAATAATGATTTTCCCCAGATCCTGAACATGTACACGCCGGCTGAAGAGTACGAGGTGAAGGTGACTCGCGAGTTCATCCACGAGATACAGAAGAAAATGCAGGAGAAGGCTGGCACCAACCCTGATAAGGAACCAGTAAGTATACCATACATTTCTATACTGCTATTGCAATACTTATATTATAAATACGTAGGAAATAAAGATGAGCGGAGATGCTTTAAGCCAAGTAGGTCAGGCGCCTTCTACAACAGAAACGAGCAGTTAGTATTAAACTAACGAGGCGTTTGGGATCCTTGAGACACCTGTCAAAGATTGGCCTAGATTGATACGTGATTTGTTTTTTGGCGAATTCCGTATAAGGCATGTAAGGGTGGGGCTAGAAACGTTCATCGTTCCCCGAACACTCGCATTTGGGCAACGCTACTTTCTTAAGTTTCTTTGCTCGTCATTTTATTACATTGTAAAATTCCTGATAACCTACAGGTTAAAAATGTAAAATTCCTGATAACCTGTAGGTTATCAGGAATTTTTTTACACATTGAGACCAAGTGGTGCAACACACAAATATAACTTTCAGGACAACTATAACCAAGCCTGTGATGCAATTAACCTTAACTTTTTTCTCATTTCTGTTACAGCAAAACCTTCTAATGGACTCAAAGATGATATTCTCGGTGCAATTCCCCTTCAACCCGTCATCAATACGCCTGGAAGCCATAGAGTTACCAGAAGTGCTTGAACTGGAAGGTCTACTCACCAAAATATAAGTATACCGAGAAGACCAGGTGAAAATACCGACGGAATAAGGTGAACAAACAAGCCTGTAGCTGTTTTTTATTTTTTTACAGCTGGTCTACTTTAATATATTGAGTAGACCGAGTAGACCATTCAAGGATTTAGGTTGAATCATCGACAATTTATTATGTTCATAGCTGGAATGTAAAATAGAGTTAGTAGACCGAAAAGACCGTAGAATAAGAAGGCATGTTCAAAACTATAGGTATTATTTTGTAAAGAACCAATAATAATAGTGGTCTTTCGTTGAAAAGACCAAGTAGACGGAAAAGACCGTAGGGATAAAGTTATAAGTTTTAAACACAATAGTTGTTATGTTTTTGTAAATGTAAAAGACGGTCTATTTAATACAAGAAGTAGTTGAAATAGCTTTAGGATATTAGCCTAACTTTTTTGTATAATTTTGCTCATATAAACAGTTTCATGTCTGTTAGATTTTAAAGGTAATCTGAATCAAACAATCAAAATAACCCATAACTGCATTATTATAAAAACAAAACTTGATTTGTGATTAAAAATTTCGAAAACATTCCACTTTATAAAATCTTAATGGACAATACTTACTTACTTTTTACATCTTGCCGTATATAAATCTTCAAATAACTCAAGATTTTCGTTCCTCGGTTATTGCCATACAAAATAATCGGTTAATATGGTGCCATTATTATTTATTATATTATATAAAGCGGTTAAAACAAAATAATATATTTATTAATTCACACTTAACATTGTCTGTCATTGAACATCATTGACAGTCGTTACGGGTAGTCAGAAGCCAGTAGGTCTGACAACCAGTCTTATCAAGGGGTATTGAGTTGCCCGGGTAACTGGGTTGAGAAGGTCAGATAGGGCAGTCGCTCCTTGTAAAGCACTGGTACTCAGCTGCATCCGGTTAGACTGGAAGCCGACCCCAACATAGTTGGGAAAGGCTAGACAGATGATGATGATTTTTCACTCTTAACATTCCATAAAAGCTGTGATTTATTACATTTTTTTAATATAAAATTATTATTTAATTTGGGTAGAATTTTCATTGAAAAATAATTGAAATTCTTAAATTATGTTTATTCTCACATCATCAAGTATAATTAATCCGTCAATTTCAATAATAATAATTATCATTTAGTAAATAAATCACGAATGAATAGAAACCATTATTGCTTAAATACATTAGATGCCGCAGAAATATAATAGTACACCGACTTCTTATTTTGTAAGTTGCTTCCGAAAAAAATTACGTAAGTGACTTCTGAAAGTTGTAAAAAGTTCTTAAAACCGACGCCATTAAGTTTGGCGCGAACTAAACTTGCTTTTTAATACATTTTTGAATATTTTCTACGCTGAGATATGACAATTTATTTATTTTTTTGGTCATATTGTTTGTTTTTTTCACTAAAAGCAAGATGGCGTAATAGTTAGTGTATATCTACGCTAAAGTCAGGAGTTTGATTCCCGCGTAAGTCCATTATTGTGTGTATGAATTTTTGATGTAGCCTTGTGGATTTTATGTAAAGTATTAACAAGAAGAATTTTTCAAAATATCAAGTTCAAGAAATGCTTCCCAAAATTAGTCTTCCTTTTGAAAAAAAAAAACTAAACATCGAAAATCTTTAGTCATCAGAGTCAATTATACAATTTTGAGTTATAATTTTTTCTTAACAACTTAATCAAAAAACGCACTCTATCTCAGCCATTTCCTTTGTAAAATAAGTTTTTAATCAACGAAGTTATTTTCTAGTTAGTTAAAATTAAGGTTTATACATTTTTTTTATTGTACTACTTACAAAGGTTTTTGTTACTTAAACTGATTAGTTCAAATTATTCACCACTTTTCGAAACCACGTTTTAAATATTATTCTCTATAAACACAGGATTTAAATTTCTTTAAAAATATGTGGTAGTCGGAAGCCAGTAAGTCTGACAACCAGTCTTACCAAGGGATATCGGGTTGCCCGGGTAACGGGGTTAAGGAGGTCAGATAGGCAGTCTCTCCTTGTAAAGCACTGGTACTCAGCCGCATCCGGTTAGACTGGAAACCGACCCCAGCATGGTTGGGAAAAGACTCGAGTTTTTCTGAGATTTTTCTTTAAATAATTTCTAAAAAAGTGTCTGTTAAATTCGTAAAAAAGTTTAAAAAAATATTATTAAAAATGTTAATGGTGTTTACTTGTAACAAATTAAGACAATTTATTCGATCTGAGTGTATTGTCAAGTAAATAATAAAAAATATATTTGCGCAAGTAAAAGCCACTATAATTATTATAAAGACCAGTGCAGACGAGTAAAACTGATGTTTGGTAATCTTATGTCGTATTCAGTACTACATACGATTAAATTGCTGGAATGCTGATAAATGATATTCAAAAAATGATTCTTTGTCCAGTATTGCAAACACTCTTCAAAAGAGACAGCGATTTTGATAATTTATGCAAACAATAATTTTTATAAAATGTCTATAGCTAAATAAAACCTGAGACTATTTCGTGTATTTAATGTATAAACTTTGTCTCGTCTGTGCTGGTCTTAATAAATAATAGCATGTAAACTAAAATGCGTACTGCCGAAATTTTAGCAAAATAAATAAGCGAATAGTGCTTCTAAAATCTGTGTTCGTCGTGAATAAAAATCTTATTTGTATATAAAGATATTTAATATACATAATGTGGTAAAATTGTGGTGAATTTAATATCAATTTGTTGTAAAAAGCGCTGTATGAATAGAAAAAATATTATAATGTCTGCAGTGACTTTTTTGACAAACGTTTAGTGTCATTCCATTGTGTTTAAATTAATGTTATTTATAGTAAATAAAAGTTTATTAGAATTATTGTTGTATAGAGAAATTATAGTTGGGTTTTTGGAGAGTTGTAAAAATAAAAAATAAAAAAAATACATACATACAAATATGGATATTTCAATTGGCAAAAGCTACATGATAAATCGAAGTCGGTAGGGCTTTTTGCAATTAAAATGATTTTTAATTAACTGACTTTTGATTCTTCAAAAATGTCAAGAAAAAAATATTTATACAACTCACCAAAATATTGAAGTATGTGGACTCAATAAGTATGTAACATAGAAATAATTTAGAAAATAAACAGTGTTACCATTTGCGCTAGGTGCTTTCGAAGCTTATATTTATTATAATTATGTAAACTTTTTTCCACCATTTTCTTACGAAGTTTTGATTGCGTAAAATAATTAATGCTTTACACTGATAAAAAGGTGAATAATTTAAGATTTTTAAGCAAATTTTGGGTTTCTGCTCGAATATGCCTTGATTGAGTGTCTAGAAAATTGAAATTGAGTACTTGTTAACCTTTCGACTATGGTATTTCTGGTATAAATTAAAAAAAAAATAGTAATAAAGAAGCATGTCTATGAGTTCTTACTACTGTAGTCTCAATATCAAGGATAAAGAACTTTTATAGACACGAAATTATGGCATTTGCAGACCAACAGATTTTGTACCCTTTAGTTTTGACATTCCATTTTTTACTTATCTATAGTTCCTTATTGTTTGTAGTATTGTTTCCATATTAAAACCGCGGTTATTAAGATAATAATAGAGGTAAAACAAATTATTATGAATGTAGTTTTGAAATAGAAAATTATAGCAAAAGCAGGCACTAAGTACTTAAATAGAAGATTTTGTAAAATCAGTATTTTGTATGTAATTGTTATTATTTATTTATTTATTTGTTATGCGTACGACAGATGTATATCAGAATTTTTCCTAGCGAATTGTCGTATAGCTTAAAAAAATGTAGAAAAATATATGTAATAATATCTCCTTGTTGTACTTAATGTATTAAAAATATAGAGAAATATATATTTATGCTGTGTTGTATATACTTGAAATTATATTTATTAGGTGCTCAAGTTGGAACTATTCGAGTTTATTAAATTCTTTCCAAATGTAATGTGGATATATTGAAATTATTATTCGTCAATTCATTGAAATTGTTGTGTCATTCGTTAATGTAACAAACGACGGAATATTTATGGAATTCATTTCTGAATGGATAATTATTAATTAAAAATGATATTTACATGTAATGAATATTCAGAATTAAGTATTGCAGTTTTCTTGCTAGCAGCTATTCGCGTGGCAATCTAATCTTAAAAAATGCAGCCCTTTTGTTAAACATGTTGAAGATAATTATTAAAACGAGCTAAATAACTGTGAGAGTTTATAAAACATGTGAATGATCAGATATATTGCAGGAATTTAATATGGGGTGATATTAACAGGCACTTAAAACAAGATATAAACGAAATAGATACTACTTAGCGAGTATTTTGAAAAACATCTATTTCTGTCTTGTAATCGCAAAGAAAGAAATTAAAAAAAAATGCTTGGTAAGTAATATATGCTCAGCTTAATAACATGCTATGCCTAATAAGCACTGTATAGAAGCTAATCATAAAACAATAAAAAAACTATTTATATACAAAAAAAAAACGTGTCATAAATTAAACTTTATGTAAATGTTACAAATTGTTAAAACGTTTATGCCATGTTAAAAACATTAATCTTTTGTGAACAGCAAAAAAAATATATGTAATCATGTAATCAGTTGTCATATATGACATTCGATTACGTAATCATTGCTGTGTTTTTCTTTGAAATAATTGTAAAAAGCAATATATCGCATATCTATGTAATCGTACTAATATTGGTATATTAAAAAATTCTTATGATTGTTATTATAATTGTGGATTTAAAATTATAGAAGAATTATGTTGGTTGGTATTTGTTTTTACGCGTTAACTGTTTTTGTGTAATGAGCACTCTACATTCCTTAGATGTTATGTTATTAAAATAAAATCATTAATTGAATAAACTTGTATTATTATTTCGTTCGTTGCTAATTTCCTTCTTTATTCTTTATTTTACACAATACGTATTTTAATACACACACAATAGAGAAAAGTTCTAGGGTTCTCTGACAGCAAACCTTAGAGCGATAGAGATGTGATAAAAGAGTAAAGTAGAAGAAGTGCACAACATTAATGTTTACAAAACTACATAAAAAATATATATGTATGTACCTATATATAATACATACGATATAATAAATAAATACATACATACAAATAAAGTCATATTGACAGGAAATGTTCTTTAGTTCCTTCATTGGAACATCTTTGGCAGTCGTTACGGGTAGTCAGAACCCAGTTAGTCTGACAACCAGTCTTACCAAGGGGTTTTGGGTTTCCCGGGTAACTGGGTAGAGGAGGTCAGATTAACAGTTGTTACTTGTACAAGACTGGTACTCAGCTGCATCTGGTTAGACTGGAAGCCGACCCCAACATAGTTGGGAAAAGGCTAGACAGATAATGATGACGCTAGATAAGAATAAAAAATATCGCGTTTGTCGAATGAGAGACCCCTTGAGCATTATTTTTTGTTTTCAGCCGTGGTTGTTATAACAGTAACATATACATACATCAACTTAGTTTATAAAATACAGCCTGGTGACAGCTATGTATTTTAATCTTTGCGTATGGAACCTTAAAAAGACTGCCTTATTGATAAAGATGGATATGGAATTCTTTCTTTATTTCACTAACGGCCAGTTTTTTCATCAAAAGTTAAAGTTAAAGTAATGTCTAAAGTAAAAGTAACGGTCAAATACGTTTTTTTCAAGGCTAAAGTGACAGCAAAACTAATAGAAAAATTGAATTTGACCGTTACTTTTACTTTAGACATTACTTTGACTTTTACTTTGGCTTTAACTTTTGATGAAGAAACTGGCTGTAAATAACAAACCAGAGTGGTGTGTCTATCAGTCTATTTCGCAATAAACCTCAGCAACTACTAAACAGATAAGTAATTTGACGTAAACTATAATTTTATTGTTGCTAAGGGTATTGGCCCCTCATTTACCTTGAAAGATACCAAACTATCTCCTTGCATAATTACGTAGTTGGACAATACGTAGTTTTAACATAATTTATTAAGTATTTATTATCTTTGTCGATAGATAAATCGGTAACTGAGTGAATTGTTGATAATAATTGTCACAGAAACTACATACTTATGTAAAAACAATAGTTTTTATGATGATATATGATTTGCGTCAAATGACTTTGCGTATGTTGGTAATACCTATTGTTATCCTTTCACTTGACAGAGTACTATATTAAGTAATTTGTGGTACTATCTATAGCTTATAATATGTAAGTATATAGGCTACTTTTATATCCACGTGCAGGAAATAGTTCTACCCTTACACGGTTGGATCCGCTGGGTACCTACATATCGTCTGCCGAGCCTTTTCTCAACTATGTTGTGGCCGGCTTCCAGTCTAATCGGATGCAGCCTGAACATCAGTGTTTCGCGCGCGGAGCCGTAAAACAGTAAGTCAGAATATAAAAATGAGAGAATTATCTACTTTCAAAAGTCTATCAAGTAGGTAGGTCCACTACACTACAACTTCATACATCTTTGCTAATTGGAAACCCTCAGGCCATAGAGTGACAATCCACTGCTTTGATTGATAATTAAGTATATTATAGTAGACTAGCGACCCGCTCCGGCTTCGCACGGAATAACAGTATTTCCCTACTATTTAATGTATGTTATTATACATATAAAACTTCCTCATTAATCACTCTATCTATTAAAAAAACCGCATGAAAATCGATTGCGTAGTTTTAAAAATTTAAGCGTACAAAGGGACATAGGGACAGAAAAAGCGACTTTGTTTTATACTATGTAATGATAGTACTTATAACATTGTCATTGCAAAGATAAAACAGCTGTACTTTAAAAACTGTGAGGTAAATAACCTCTATGGATGTGGGAGTAAAACACGCCTGCCTAATTATAAATCCTACAATCATTTTACACATGTCTGCCTAATTAGATATCCTACACTATTTTTTTTACTTTCTACTCTGGTAAGAAAACTCAGTTTTACTATAACACCCACTAGTGAATATGCCTTCTAGGTATAATTATGTATGAAGTTTAATTAGGCACAAAAAACTATAGTATCATTAGAACTACTCAAATAACAGTTACTTACGGTTGTGTACCTATCAATAATATGTAGATAATTAGTAATTGAGAAGATCATTAAACTCCTAGCCTTTTCCCAACTATGTTGGGGTCGGCTACCAGTCTAACCGGATGCAGCTGAGAACCAGTGTTTTACAAGGAGCGGCTGCCTTTCTGACCTCCTCAACCAGTTACCCGGGCATCCCAATACTCCTTGGTAAGACTGGTTTTCAGACTTTCTAGCGATTGACTACCTACCCGTAACAACTGCGAACTCTTTCGAGACCTTTGAGTATAATAAAACTGTTTGTGGCTCGAAAGAGCACATCTCAGGAAGTACCAGTTCAATTTGAAATATTCTTTCAGTGTTAGACACTCTATTTATCGAGGTAAACTATAGGTTGGGTACTTAACTACTATAGGTTATCTATGCGCGGGTAATAGTTCCCACACAAAGTGGTAACAGAATAAAATCGTAACAAAACGTGCTCCAAAGTCGACGCAGTGCAATGAACGGCAAAACATGGCAAGGTGCTAAACATAAGCAATATTGTCGAACAATGGCGTTCACACGGGGTAATATCAACAAGCAATCATTCAGAGTCAATGTTGAACAAACTCGTCATCATGTGGCTGAAAGAAACCTTCTGGAAACTTCGAACGAGTTTCAGCGTAGAGACTACCAGTGTGGATCCATAATTAAAGAAAGATCGAGTAGCAATTTTTACGGGCCCGCACCTGGCAGTTCTTCTAAAGATATTCTATAGGTTTCTAAAAGTTCTATTCTACCAGACTGACATTTCTTTTTCGCTGATTTGTTTCTGCTTAGCAAAAAGTTAACAAGGTACTTTTTGAGAGACGTTTGCATAAGGTAACTTTCTGGATCTTCGGCACATTTTTAAACCTGTGGTCTGTAATAGAAAACTGACAACCAGTCAGTGAAAAGGCGGAATTCGGCTATCTATTATGTCACCTACTTTAACTAGACTAAGATCAAAAATGTAAAATTGGTGTACCTAATAAAGAATATCTATCTATCTGTCTATATGAGTAGTTAAGTATTATTGTAAACAGCGATTGTAAAATCACACGATACATACGGATATTTTGTGGTCAATTCCACCACAACAACTGATAGTAATTTCTAACTTTCTCTGCGAACCATTTCAGTTTACACCTATAATTATATTATTACTTAGATCTTGTCTGCCATCTGATACCTAATAAATAGAATTAGAGTGTCTGCTTATAATTTAAAATAACCGTTTTACTAAGTAGCACTAGACTAACTAGAGAGTGTAGAAAAAAAGTCCCGGCTGTCATTGAACATCCTTGGCAGTCGTTACGGGTAGTCAGACGCCAGTAAGTCTGACAACCAGTCTTAACTAAGTCTGACGCCAGTCTAACTAAGGGGTATCGGGTTGCCCGGGTAACTGGGTTGAGGAGGTCAGATAGGCAGTCGCTCCTTGTAAAGCACTGGTACTCAGCTACATCCGGTTAGACTGGAAGCCGACGCCAACATAGTTGGGAAAAGGCTCGGGAGATGATGACTAAGTAGCACTAGACATTATGTCATAGCCAATTTGTTGAAATAGCCATTAAATCAAACAGCCCTTTGAGAGAAAAAAGCAATGCAAAATAAAATAATAGAGTACGTAAGTATTGCAAGAAGGCATCATTATTTACACTAGATATAATTTACACATTTTAATTATTAATTATGGAATTCTCAAAGAACTGACGTAAGGTAAACTTTGCTCATTAATTCTTGTTACTAATTTATGTTTTAATAATCCCTACTAGTCCCTACTAATATTATAAATGCGAAAGTAACTCTGTCTGTCTGTGTGACTGTTACGCTTTCACGTCTAAACCACTGAACTGATTTTAATAAAATTTGGTACAGAGATAGAGTTGACCTTGAGAAAAAAACATAGGGTAGTTTTTATTCCGGACTTTTGAAGAATTCTCTTGGAAACGCGATATAACCGAACTGTACGCGGGCGGAAACTAGTCTATTTATGAATAACAATCATTAAATATTGTAGGTAAGCACATAGGTAAGCATCTATACTATAGTTTTTCGATATAGATTCTATAGGGAAAAACTACCTATATGTTTTTGTTTATATACCATTGCGATGCTATGAGAAATTACATGTGATAATGTCAACTTTATTTCCTCCTAGTTAAGTATGCACATTACGTAAGTGTGTAGGTACCTACTGTATAGTTTTAATATCAGTAGCTTTTTTTTAATGCTGGTCGGAAAACCATCATCTTCAGAGCCTTTTCACAGCTAAGTTGGGGTCGGCCTCCAGTCTAACCGGTTGCAGCTGAGTACCAGTGTTTCACAAATGTTTTGCAGAGTAGGTAGGGCTTAAATCTAAAATTTTCACCCATTGTCGTGATATAAATCATATCTATAAGTCAGTTTTCAGCAGCCAATTGACCCAAGTCGCAAGTCATGTCGACGTCGACAGCCCTGCAAAGCGTACATACCTAAGTACATTTAGACTGTTCCACAGTTACGTTTGTGCCCAACTTCATACCGGCAAACTTATTTGAAGAGCAGTAAGTAGGTACATATATCAAGGTCACAGTTCAATATGTAAGTATGTATAATATTAGTTCTTCCCCGTCTCCTTAAAACGTTTTCCTCTACAAATGTGAAGAAAATGACGTCAAAACTTTGAGTGAGTCAAATACTTACAATCGTCGAAAGCAAAACCAGATTTTGGCGGTTAATTTGCACTTTAACTTGAACTTCTGGGATCGTCACTTACCACTGCAGAGTGCAGACTAAACAGTCGACCGACAGTTGGCCCGAGGGGTAAAGAAATTTATTCTTTAAGAAAAGTCGTGAATTCAGTCAAAGTATTCAGTTGATGTGATACCGGTCAAATACCTGGTTATCATGTGCGCACTCCCATACATCTCAGCCAGAGGACGTCCACTGCCGAACATAGGCCTCTCCCTTAGATCTCCACAGATACCTGTTGGAGGCGACCTGCATCCAGCGTCTTCCGGCGACCTTTATAAGGTCGTCTGTCCACCTCGTTGGTGGACGTCCTACGCTGCGCTTGCTAGTCCGTGGTCTCCACTCCAGCACTTTCGATCCCATCGGCTATCTGCTCTGCGAGCAATATGGCCTGACCATCGCCACTTCAACTTTACTACATCTCTGTAAGAGCCCTGCCTCATTAGGACGCCAATGGCGACGTCGCCGGCTACGTATCCAAGCAGTTAGTATTGAAATGTATGGAACCTAACTCACTTGGCGACGGTTTGGCAACGTCGCCAAATTGGAGGCGTGGCCACGAACTACAGTTCCCTACGTGGCTTCTGGCTACCGTGGCAACTTGGCGACGTGGCCACAGTTGCCACTATAATGTACACGGTAAAGCGCACCTCCCTCACACAGTCGCCAATGTGGTCGCCAGTCAGCGTGCAATTTCTTCAGCGACGACGTAAACAATTGACTGTCGAGACGCCATGGCCACTCGACTTGCCGACATTTGCATGCCAGAAGTAGCCAGACCTGTGCCGCTGGTGACGTCGCCATGGCGTCCTAGTGAGGCTTAGCTCTTAGTACTTCTAAAAGCGATCAAACTGTCGGCCGACTAAAAAGTCTTCAGTGTGCAGAGTACTAATTGCTTCAATAAAAGAATTTTGATTTTGAATGCAGGAAAATCGAAACACTTTTATTGATACTTTTTATTGCTATTGTTAATTTTTGCAAATTGCGGCTGTCATTTGAACATATGAAAGAGCTACACTCTCCCCGAGTAATAAAATAAATAATATACGGGCAGTACCTAGTTACCACGGGACGTGGGTGAAACCACGGGGAAACGGCTGATTTCAAATGTATTAAAAATCCTTAACCATGTCGAGATTACTGTGACTCTTGATAACTTAGAACTTATGAAACAACTTATGAGAGTTTATGAGACAACATAAACATCCAATTTTTAGGGTTCCGTACCCAAACCGTAAAACGGGACCCGAAATGGTACGGAACCCTTAGTGCGCGATTCCGACTCGCACTGGGCCGATTTTTTTTCTTAAAACAACTGATAGTTTGAAAATTGGACGTAAAAAGTCATATTAAATTAAACAGTTTTAAAAACTGACGTTTATGTTACCTTAGGCAACAAAATACATAACATTATAACAAAATACGATTGGTAATAAAATAACGCCTTATTTAATTTAATTGGCGCGCGAAATCAACTGTGTATGTGCGATTTGTAAACGTTTTCAATCGTGTTGTAACTCTATAAAACAGTCTGACTTTACATTTGGCGGGAAACGGACGCGCGCGCCATCTTAACCACAGATAATACGAGTGTTATTTTTTTTTCTTATAAATAAAAGTGCGGACGCCAATATTGAAAAAGAGTTTTGGATTTGTTACCAAAAAGGTTCGTTGTAATTTAATTTTTTATTAGTGTGTGAGTCAATGTGGTTTTTTAATGTTATGTATTTAGGATAAAGATACAAACATGGTAAGTAAAATTGCAATATGGTGAAAGAGATTGTGGTATAAAATTATTTGGTAGTTAAATGTTTTTCGAATTTATTGGTCATAAATTTTTAAAAGGCAATTTTATACTCACGTACAAAATCAACTTTTATCTTCTTTTCGCTATAAAAGTATGCAAACAAGAAATTACATAAGCCAAACAGTGAATTTCCACAAAATTAAAATTTGGCCTTATGGCCATTCCTATTATTTGATCTAGTTTTTTGGAATAAAATATTTAAAAAAAAATACCGACAAGAAAAAATAGTAGCTCTGCAATTAATTTTATTGACAGAGATGCATAAATATAAACACTGTTGTATTTTTTTAAGAAAATCATAAACTGTATCATTTGTAACGAGTCCACTATCTGGAAGAGATTTCATTAGAAACTATCCACGTCCCAAGGGAACCTACTGACCGTACCGGGATAAATGTAGCCAATGTTACTCGCAGATACCTAATATAGCTAGCTTTCTAATGCTGAAAGATTTTAAAAAATCGATCCAGTAGCCGGTTTCACAAAACAAACACATTTTTTTTTCCTCTTGATTACTTTAGGATACATAGGTAGACGGCCTATTTTATGTAATTTCTTCTTCCGTAAATGTGTTTACTGTGTACATAAATAGTTTAATAAATAAATAGAAAAATATGGCTTTTCCATATTACGTATCTGCCTATCTAATTTTATTGATTTGCATACGAAATAAGGCGGATTTATACTATCATAATCTAGTACCTAAGTAGGTCAATAAATTAATAAACGATATAATCCGTATAAAGATATTAGCTAGGGGTAACTTATCAGTGTATGTAGATAATCCGCAATGCTTTAAATTATCTTCAACTAGCTTCTGCCCGCGGCTTCACCCGCGACCCGTGAGAACTACTGGGGCATGATCCTGCAAATTTTACTTAAGCATCATACGATTAATATCCAACTGAGATCCAATCACGACTCAATTACGATTGAAGCATATGGGGATTCTACCAAGAGTTTTAATGAGTTAATGACACATTATTAAATTAGCAGAATTGAGCCCCTGGTACTACTTTTCATTTTCACACTGATTTAAAATCCCGATCAAACTGTCAAATAAGAGATTTGTCTGTCGTGAAATCGTGTTTTTTTTAATGGCAATTCATCCATTTAAAAAAACACGATTTATAAATTGTAGGTAATTATTGTTGGATGGACTTAAAAAATTAAGTCATCATCATCATCATCTGCCTAGCCTTTTCCCAACTATGTTGAGGTCGGCTTCAAAGTATCATAAATCAAGTAAATAGTACTGTTAATAGCCACAATGATTGTTGTAATTGTCAAAATGACAATGTTTTTAAATGCATTTTTTTTTTTGTATAATTAAAGCTGAGTAATTGAAGAAGTAATTTATCGGTAATAATTCATTAAGGACGAAGTAAAAACAAAATGATGATGATGTCCTCCTAGCCGATTATCAGCTACGGGGCGTCTGTTCTCATGTAAGGAGATTAGCCTTAGTATAGTCTTATTAGTAAAGAGATTAGGAACTGCGCAGGGGCCCGATTCTCCTAAGTTAATAATGTCAAAATCTAATAGAAATCGAATCGCAATATGATCGTAATAGCAGTTTTAACCATATCGGGCATTCTGCTACTAATAAAAGACCAATCGTATTCGATTGACATTTGATTGGTTTGCGATTGGTCTGCTATTTTGGTGATTTTGGTTTATTCGGTAGTTTGCTCTACAATCATATTGCAATAGTTAATCATTTGCAGACAAAACGATTCATTATTGAATGACAGAAAAGGATTAAAACGTTTATTTCAAAGAAAAAATTGCGGAATGCCACATACGCTTCAATCGTAATCGAGTCGGGATTGGATCTCAGTCGAATCGAGTCGAACGTCAATCGAAGGCCGCTTAAGTAAAATTAGGAGAATCGGGCCCCAGGACATATTAATAGTGCACGAGCATTTGCGCAGACACAGGTGCACTCACTATTCCTTCACTCTCATAGCGCGATGGGACATCAATCCGACACGACAGGAGAGAGATGAGGCGCAGGACCGACATTTACGTACTCTCCGATGCAAGGGTGTATCAGTCACCAACTTCCAGGCTCCGGGCTGCTTCGTGAAAGTTTCGAAAATCCACAAAGCTATTTCGGCCCTGCCAGGGAATCGAACCCGAGACCTCGCGCTCAGCAGCCGCGCTTGCGACAGCTAGTCAGCTAGACCAACGAGGCAGTAAAAAACAGAATATGGCACAGTATTTGCTAGTTATACTAACTACAGGGAATCACTTCGCGCATCTGAATAAAAAATAACCTACAGTTTTCCTTAATAAATGGGCTATCTAATACTGTAATAAGGAACTGAAATAAATAACTCTAAGGAAGTAATATTAAGTTAAATCTGTGCTAAGTATAAGTTAAAAATCTAGACACACGGCAGTGTGTCCGCCAAGTTCGAGCAAAAAAGGCGACACACCGGCCGTGGGTTATATTACACGAACCATTTCGGGCAAAATTCGACCCCCTTGTAACTCAAAATCTATTTTATTTACGCATATCAAATTTCTAGTATCTGTTGAGACCCCCTCACTTATCTAAAATACAAAATTTCATTAATATACCTATTGTAGGTCTTGAGATATTGACGTCAGAAAATCGCTATTTTTACTATACACTGATTCACTGATTCACTTATTCACTTATTCACTTATTCACTGACTCACTCATCAAAAACCTAGACCACTTCCAATGGTCGTATTGACTTGAAATTTGGCATGGAGGTAGGTCTTTATGTCAAGGTAAAGGGAAAAATCTGAAAATGGCCAAGTGTGAGTCGGTTTCAAAATAATGAAGGTGTTTTATACCCGGTGTAAATGTATACCCCTAAGGAACTAAAACGAACTAAATTTATCTATATTTATATAATATATCTTCGAATGGTACAAAGGTTTGTATTTAGTCAAAGTAAAGTAAAAATCTGAAAACGGCCAAGTGTGAATCACTTTCGAAAATAACGAATGTGTAACTTTGATCCACGAACATAATATATGATAACATGTCATGTCAGTCAGTTGGTAAATCTAGTCATAGTTAATCTAGTCCATTTCTTTGTAAGAAACATAGTGCATATTAAAAAATCTAAAAGATAGTATAAATGAGACATTTATTTAACTAACTTCATCATAAGAAAAAAATAAAATAAACAACCTTACAAAAATAAATGAAATCCCACCCAAAACAAAAATGTGAAAGACTGCCAAGTTCGATAATATGGGAATGCTTCGCCTATAAAAGAAGTGAGATCTGAATAAGTACCAAGTTCCATACACATACCTCAGTTAAAAATAGTTACTTTTTAATGATGATTACTTGGCAAGTTTTAATAGAAAATTAAATACTTGATTCATTGCGTTTAGTAGGTTTATAACAAGGTGTATGAAAACTTGCCAAGTAACATCATTAAAAAGTAACTATTTTTAACTGAGGTATGTGTATGGAACTTGGTACTTATTCAGATCTCACTTCTTTTATAGGCGAAGCATTCCCATATTATCGAACTTGGCAGTCTTTCACATTTTTGTTTTGGGTGGGATAAAACTTACTAACTCCAGCTTCACAATATTAATATTCAGTAGATCATTAATTAACTACATAACATTTCCTAGGAAAGATGTAATTTCTAATAAGGGACATTCCACCCACAACTTACTTAATTATCGACCTACTTCGTAAAACTGCACTTTTTATTCAAAATCATAAATGGTCATCAATCCTTGAGAACTGACGTGATTTTTTAAACATTAGTTTGTAACAGGATAATAGCGTTCTTAGTACAATCAGGCACAATATGTATTATACCTAATTTGTTGTATGTGTTTTTTTTTCAAAATCAATCGTTTAGAAATTACATGATTTTGAAAATTTTGCGGTGCCCACGTCCGACTTTTTTTTATAGGACAGATAAATAATCGCACAGATTTCTTGTAAGACGTTCTGACTAAGATTTTCTGAAAGACTTTTTATAGGTCGTGTGCGTATATTGCTATCGGCGTATTCTATTTTCCTCCTACAAAAAACGGTCACCGATTTATTATTGTTTGTGGGCGGGCAGCCTTAGTCGGCATGTTTTTCTCCTACATAAAATCGGTCACCGATTTATCGTTCGTGGGCTGGGAAGCCTTAGTCAATATGCAACAGGAAAATTGCAAATGACCGTACAGTCAAGCACCTTATTATTCCAAGTATTTATTATAATAAAATTGTTGGTTATGTACCTCCACGCGTAAACCGGGTTCCGTATATTTTGCAATTAAATACATAGGTAATATTATGGGAACGTAGAGCATTTTAAAGTACCTACAGTTATCGGCACGGATATCGAGCCATGACCTTCACCTGCGCAAAAGCGATTTACTGCGTTATTGCCTTATGCGTACGGGTGCGCAAAGCGATCCCCACTCTTCCGCCGAGAGCCCAATATCCGTGCCGGTATCTGTATCTATAAATAAATATGATTACAATGGTATTTTTTTTATTTTATATTATTATAATAAAGATTATTTATTATTTTTTTTACAATTCACCATAGAATATCATGAAGTATATGCGATAGGATTTAATGTGATTGTGAACGACACACCCGATATGGGTACTCTACTTTTTTAGTTTTACGTTTTAAACAATAATATAAGAACTCAGTTATTGGTGTTGCGGTTAAAAAGGCAATTCGATAGTTTGAGATTACCACTAACATAGACCATAATTTAGTATTCTGTACAACAGAACAAGAATAGAATAAGAAATAAAGACTCTAACTTTCATATTTAAAATTAATAAGCAAGTTTGGTACCTATAGCAAAAAATAATGACATTAATTACGCTCTCCAGACAACAAAGGTTTCATTTAATTACCAAAAGAACTCTAAAACATGGTAATTTTCTCATCAGGCCATTTGGGAACAACTTTTTTGCGTCATTTAAACTGGTCCGCAAGTATTTTGAGAGTTTCTGAAGCAATTTTGGCAACTCGTTTGAGAAAGGAGCTTGCGTGTGGGTCCTGTATTTGATTCCCTGATTGTGACCTGACAAAAGTTCATTCCTTCTAATATAATTCCATTATATAAAGGAAAGTATATATATGCCTTTTGTCTGTCTTTTACGTAGGTATCTAACCTATTTGTAAATATGCTACTAAGTTAATAATGTCAAAATTGAATAGAAATTGTACCCAAATTAGCAGTTTTAACTATGTAAGTTTTATTATAAGACCAATCTTATTCCAATGACATTCGATTGGTTTGCGATTGGTCGCCCATTTGGTCTACACGGTAGTTTGGTAAATAATTTGCAGACAATATGATTCATTAATTAATCACAGAAACGGATAAAAACGTTTCTTTAAAAGAAAAAATAGCGGAATGCCACATAGGCTTCAATCGTAATTTAGTCGTGATTGGATCTCAGTCGGATGTGAATCATATGTCGCCTAAGTAATATTAGAGGAATCGCGCCTCTGAGTACCACACAATTGAATTTATAAAAGGGAAAGACTACTTTTATGCAGCTGCTGCCAAAAAGAAAACATAAATAGAGAGCATTATACATAATGATTAGGTACCTACTAAAAACAAGAGGGTAGTTAAATTAACTAAGAGCGTAGGTACTGTAAGAAGAATCGTAAATCTATGCAAGCAGCAGTTTAAAAGTTATGGTACTTATTACCTTAGTACCTTATTGTTTTTCTTATTTAGTAATTCATGGAGTTATTCAATAACCCACAAATTGTTATTTACGTCTTTTAATTGTGATCAAGCTCCGTAACTAATTACATATCTACTTACCTTTGTTAATACATATTACATACATGACTTGATTGAATGAGCCCTTACCATTGAGTATAGAAAGATATTAGGAGATGCCATATTGCAGGTAGGTCAGGCGCCTTCTTCTAGGTCAAATTCGTACTTAGGGCATGACCAAGTCGATCAGTTAGGAGTGTCCTAACGAGGCGTTTGGGGATCTTTGAGACATCTGTCAACGATTTTTAGTATTACAAAAAATGCTCACGTCCAAAGAAGTGTTATAACGGCGAAAACAGTAACGTTCCTCGTCCCCCGAACACCCGCATGTTGGCGCGCTTCTTTCTTAGGAGATTGTGCGTTATGACATCTCCGCTAGTCATTTAGTTCTCCAAGGTACATACATACATGACGGTTCACTTGTCCTTACAATGAATGAGCCCATACATTATTATCTACTACATCGTCACTCACTACGCCATAACGTCTGCGTGCGCACAGATCAATTGTTATTGATGATTTACAGTCAATTTAAGACGGGTGATGTACTAACTTTATTTATAAGAGAGAGTATCCATGGAGTATTTTTAACACGCTTTCACAAGCTTAGGGCTATAAGATTAGACTCAAATGAGGTGTTGATCTCAAACTTTACAACTGCTGTATTAACCTAAGGGCGTATCTACACGGTGCAAGTAGCTTGCGCATTTTGAGGAACATGCGCAGGTTACATGCATTTTTAAAACGTGGGGGTCCAGCGACTCGCGCATATACCAAAGCAAAATACCCACCCTCGTGCTCTTGTCACTTGCGCATGTTAACTAGCTCCACCTACATGCACCGTGTAGACGCATCCTTATAATAAAACTGTTACTCAATCTCGTGACACTCCATTTGACTTCCAAGTCTTCCGCCCACGTTTCTACGAAGGCTTCAAACGTCACTATGACCACACAAGTTGACCTACAACTGACGAATGCTAACCCTGACCTCCGCCACGATTGAGTAACTTGCATTCAACAGTGCGAAACGAATCGTTAAATAATATTGTCGTAACTGTTTGACTCATCACGGCATTTTTTGATGACAGAAATATTTACTTTTTTAAGGTTATTGTTAAATAGTTTCCGATAAGCGGTTTCAGCTGCATCCCATTGAAATTACTCCGAGTACTTGGTTAAAAAGTAGCCTATAACCTTTCTCGATTAATTTTATTGGCAATCTAACGCTGAATTTTTTCTTTTATCGGATCAGTAGTTTCTTAGATAAGCGTGTCCACACCAAGAAAATCTTTAGCTTTATAATAACTAGGTACTAGCTGTTTTCCTGCGGTTTCACCCGCAGCCCGTTGGAACTACTGTCCGTACCTGGATAAAATATAGCCTACTAGTTTCCGCCTGCGGCTTCGCCCGCGTAGAGTTCGGCTATATCGCGTTTCCAAGGGAACTCTTCAAAAGTCCGGGATAAAAACTATCCTATGTTCTTTCTTAAGGTCAACTTTATATCTGTACCAAATTTTATTAAAATCAGTTCAGTGGTTTAGACGTGAAAGGGTAACAGACAGACAGACGGAGTTACTTTCGCATTTATAATATTAGTAGGGATGTTTGTCGGGGTATAAACCCCAAAGGCTAGACACTATTCCCGACTAACACTATTACTGCTATTAGTTTATACTATATTACTATTAGTTTATACAAATACACTTTCTTGCTTTTGCACAGATCAAAATTTAGTTTTTTTTTTTTCGTTTTAAAGGCTCGCCCTAATTAATGCATCTTTACAGAAGGATAAAACTAGTTTTTATCTTATCTAACACGTGAAAAAAACTCGATAAAAGTAGAACATTATTAAAATAATTTAAAGTACTTATCTGATAAAAAAAATATTTGTTCTCGATTGATTGTTTTTCAATTCGATTCACGTTGTTCAAATTGCTGTGATATCGATATGTTTATAGTTTACATATGTAAACTGGTTTCAAGATACTTATGTATGTAAATAAATAAATATTTTTTCACAAGAGGAAATATTGTCATACCAAGGGGTATTGGGTTGCCCGGGTAATTGGGTTGAGGAGGTCAGATAGGCAGTCGCTTCTTGTGAAACACTGGTACTCAGCTGCATCCGGTTAGACTAGAAGTCGACCCCAACATGGAAAAATGTTCAGAAGATAATGATGATGAGAGATTTATCTTTTTTATAAAAATAAGTGGGATAGCAACGAAACTTCAGGATTTAGTTCTCCATGATATAACAAAAATCATCTCCTATACATTACTTAGCTGTTCCACACAAATTCTGAGAGAACTTCTTACCGCACACGGATAGAAAGTATAGCCCATGTCATTTCCCAGTCTCTCTTGTGTAACTAAGCACTTTCATATCTTCCTTTATCTTTAAAGATTGTTGTTGTTAATGCTCTTATTTTTATTTAATTTTACGTTTGTATAACATATTCTTTGAAAAAAATGAATTTTCTTTATCTATTTCGGGGTCATTAGCCTCAACCACACGGAACCCCAATCCATCGACAGTTTCGTCAAACTTTTCGTCATACAATTTACGATTATAATCCTACAAATTAGCAATGTACCGATGAGTAGTCAGAAGGCATACAAGCTGTTATCTTATTTAAATTACAATGATAACACTGCGTATCTTACTTCAGTTTATAATCAACTTGATAGGACAACGGTATGTATGTACAATTCAATTGTTTTAATAACCTAAACATTGAACATATGGACTTAAATGTGAAGAAAATCTAGTTAATCTTTAATTTTTTAATGAAAATTGGTGAATTGGAGCATTTTATCTCAGTTTTATAGTGATTTTTGTATAGAAAACAGCAGAAATTAAAATAATTTGCTAAAAGATTGTGTTGTTGTGAAAAACTGTGGTAATTAGGCTTGTAATAAAAGGTGTTCCACGTTTTAAAGGAAAAATTAAGTCAAACAAAGTGCTTATCTAAGAAAAATATGTGTGTTTTCGTCTTTAAATAATAAGTTTGTTTGAAAAAGAGGAATAATACAAGACGACAAAATAAACTGAAATATGTAACTAGTTTTTTTCTAAATGCACAAATCTCAGGAACTATTCGGCCGATTTGAAAAATTATTTCAGTGTTAGATAGCCCATTTACTTAGAAAGGCTTTAGGCTACCTTTTATTCGGATGCACGCAATAGTTCCCACGAAATGTGAGTGATACCGCTGACAGGAGTTACCTAATTCTTTAATATGTGAAATTCAGCATGACTATGACATTTCAAAAAAGAAAACAGGGTTAAGAAAAGTACCTAATGTTATGATTTTGAATGTGCAACAAACGAAGGAGTTTTGTAAACATTTTCATTGTTTTTCGTCATCTTCATTTATCTTTCTAACCCAAATTGTGTTTTCAATTATTATTTTTTATGAAAATTATTTTTTCTCTTAGAACTTTAGCGCGCTGTAGACAGTTGACCTGATCTTCATTTTTTTTTTCTTTAAAAATTTTGATTCTAATCAAAGTTTTCAGTCGCTCTGATACCGACTAAATACCTGATCTTTGTAATGTGCGTACTGCCATTCATCTTTATACTGATTTATACAAACCACCAGCCGACTAAAAGTTTGCAATGCGCGAGTTCTCTGAAAATAAATTTTTCGCAAAAAAAATATTGAAAAAATCTAACTTTTTTCATTAAAATTATTTGTTTTATTTTTAATTAAAAAAAAAAATTATGAGTAAGAACAAAAATTGGATGCGTCAAAACTTTTCTAAAAACATGTTTTTTTTGTTCACAGATAAAATGGTGCAGATCAAGTTAAAAATCTTTTCCGTAACCAGAAGATATTGCGCGCATTTATAAACAGAATTTAAATAAAACAGTTATTTATTAGTATTTATTAAACAAGTGATATTTAGTTCTAGTCAAAATATTTATTTAAGTTATTAAGAAAATATGGAAAATAACGACCCTGAAGCGAAACTTGCTGAGGTAAGTGTATTTTTATTATTTTACCTAACTTTTTTAACCATGTTTTGAGAAAAAATGGCGCACTAGTCTCATAACCTTTATTTTTGAAGAATTTATCAAATCGCTTTAGTAATTTCGGAGCATTCAAGGAATGTGTTGTTATGTGTTTCATTTTTGTTGGTTTTTGTTTTCAGTTCGTATTTGAGATTATGTATAAAATATATATCTGTAATAAATGATAGGTAAATAGTTAATAGGTAGGTACCTATTTACCATTTTTAATGTTAGAAGGAGATATACGGTCCTTACCTACCTAAATAAATTACTTTTGATTTCAAAGGGAAGAACCGGACAATATTTTTTTGTTGCTAAATACTTTTTTAACAATAATTAGCATACGTAGATAGATACGTAAAACTACAGATAATAAAATTATCCTAATCTTCGATTTAAATAGTTGAAGTGATATTATGTTATCTATAACTTATCAATGAAACAATTGATATGAATTGTTTTTACAAGTTCCGGCCTACAGGAGATCCCCATTATTTCTATCGTCCCACTGCTAGGCACAGGCCTCCTCTCACACGGAGAAGGATTAAGCATTAGGTAATCACCACGCTTGCTCAATGCGGGTTGCTGAATTCAGACTTTATAGTCCAGGTTTTCTCGAGATGTTATATGATGTTATTTTCTTGATAACCATACATCTTTTCTTTTGACCAACCTAATAGACAGACATGTGTTGCTGGGGAGTTTGTTGCGCCACTTCTTCTTCCCAGCAAAAACACATAGGAAGTGGTGAAGGACGGGCGTTTTGGGGGCTGTCTTTTGTTTTTGACGTTCGAAAAGTGCTGATTTATCAGCCTAATTTAAATAAACGTTTTTGAGTTTGAGTTCGAATATTTTAAGAAATAATGAAGGAATAAAATCGGCTACGACTGCGCTTTTATTCGCATATAAGGAGATCAGCCGCACAGGCCATTGACAGTGCACAAGCATTTGCGCAAACACAGGTGCACTCACTATTCCTTTACACTCAGCGCCCGATGTCTTAAACGCAACAAAAACTGACTTCAGAGTTAATGTTGTTTATGACGAAAAAGAAACACACTATCGATTTCTATTTTACGACTACAAGCATAATATACATTCATAGGTAAAACAATTTCTTACTTTACGACTAACAGTCCAATCAATATTCTAATAAGTATTATCAATATTGAATCCAATCAATGCCTTTCTTTGATATTGTTAATCAGGTACAGAATTTGAGCTAAAAGTTATAAGAATTGTAGTCAGTATGTACTTTGGTAGTAATTAAAATAGTAGTGTAGGATTTTAATTTACTATCAGATTACGCCAGCGATTTCTTTAAGCGAACTATGAAACACATATATTTATTGGGTATGATTTAAGCTGTCACCAATTTAATTCATTTTTTGTTTCTTAAATAATAGGGTTTGCCCTCAAAATAGTAGATTTGTCACCAAATGTAGTCACCAAACAATATAAAATCAATTCCACAATAAATTACCGAAAATCATGGAGATATGGGGTCAAGTACCAAATAAATGATTTTGTATGTATTATAATAGGTTTGTCCTAATAGTATTTAAGCAAACTAATTTAAGGAGATCACCAATAAATCATATATTATATCACTAGAAAATTTCATGAAGGTCTAAAAATGTAGGGTGGTCGTCATCATCCTTTCAACCAAAAGAGTCTACTACTTAACTGGCCATGTGCCTCCCCCCAAGGGCTTTAGTTTCCACAGGTAGTATAAATATATTTAAATTAAATTTCTAGCTGAATAGTAAATAAAACACTTAATCAAAGTCAAAATAATCAATATTTATTGTTAAAAATTTCGCTGCCCGCGCCAAGTATCGTATGATCGTACCTACAACCCATTCGTTGAGGCCCGAAAGCGCGCCAATTTGTCTCCCTTCCCTTCCTCTTCCCTTTGAACATATTTTTATTAAAATTATAAACTGATGTATTAAATTGGTAACGAATACATGTAACGAATACATACAATAAACTGAACGAAATAAAATGTAACTACTGTATTGGTGACAAAATAAAAAATAGAAAGGAGTCGCAGTCAGGGATCGATTAATCGATTTATTTGGTGACAGATCTACCATTTTGAGCACCAAGCTATTATTTAAGTAATAAAACTATTATTATAAGAACGAAGTTTATATTCATGTAATGCACTACAATTTTATTGGTAATCCATCTCATATTTTACACATTATATTAACAATAATTTGGTAATTCATACCTGGGAACACTCTTTGTTTATCTGAGAACGAAAATATTTCGTGGCGATAGATCTATTTATTAGGTGATACAACTTGATGACAAATATAAATTTTGGTGACAAAAAATATAGTTCCCATATTTATTTGCTTGTTTGAACAGGGAACTACTAATCCTATTTGAAAAAATATTTTATTGTTAGATAGCCCATTTATCAAGGGAGGCTTGTAGGCTACTTTTTATCTAGGTGAATGAATTATTTCCCATGGAATACATGTGAAACAACTGGCAGAAGTTAGTGGTTAAAATGAAGAAATTACCTAGTTGTAAGTAATAAATAGATGCAGTTAAAATAAAAAGTTATTCATACTTGTATTTATATAATCAGTTATGTTTACTGCTACACATGCCCGTGATAAACTAGACTTACGTACCTATGTCACGTTTGCTTGTAAAATTATAGGTATTCACTTTACAAAATGGTTGTCAATTTGACATGGAAAATAATTATTATTCAAAACTGTGTGTGCTTTTCCGTAAGTTAATATTCTTGGGCTGTATTTAAATAAAAATGAGATATTGTCGGCAGCTTCATATAAGTGGGTAGGTACTACAAATAATGGGGGTGATTATTTTATAACAAGACAAATTGGTGGACACGGCATGATAAATTGGTGGGTCCTGGCTGTCATTTGAACATCATTGGCAGTCGTAACGGGTAGCCAGAAACCAGAAAGTGTGACAACCAGTTTCACCAAAGGGTTGCTCGGGTAACACTGGGTTGAGGATGCGGCAGTCGCTCCTTGTAAAACACTGGTACTCAGTTGCATCCTGTTAAACTGGAAGTCGGCCCAAATAGTTAGGGTGAGGCTAGGCAGATGACATGTTAGCATGCAATTTTTTGGGCTAAATTCACTGATGAATACAAACAAAATGTTGATGGTGATGAATAAGCCCGTGCATCAGAGAGCACGTAGTCGGTCCTGCGCCTGATCTATCTCCGGTGGTGTCAGATTATCGTCCCATCGGGCAATGAGAGTGAATGAATAGTGAGTGCACCTGTGTCTGCGCAAATGTTTGTGTATTATAATATGTCCTGCGCAGCTGGCTGATCTCCTTAATATGATACGCCATTATTGTAAATAATAACAAAGGCGAAAATCTTGAGACAATCCAATAGGCATTCAGTTATTGTTTATACTTAATAAAAAAAATAAACAAACTATCTTGGATATTTGAAAACAATACGGTTTGACTGTTGATAAACAATTGAAATTAAATCGGGTGTCAATAGACTATTCAGGGCACATTATTTTATGAAGTCTTACAAAGAAAGGTTGTGTCGTGACCTGAAATTATTTTTGTAGAATTTTTTTCAAGCGTTTTAAAGTTTGTTTGTAAAGTGGTTAAAATAGATATAATATTTAGTGAATATCTGAGGATAAAAGTGATCGTTTAAGCAATGATTCAGGTATTTATTTCAATATTTATGTATATTTGTGGGTTTTATTTCAACCTGATACAGAGTTATATAGATCTACTCGGCAAAAATAACTCGTCCTGAAAAATAAGTTAGGGTTTTAAGTATTTGACTGACTTATTTAATATTTATTTTTTATCAATTAAGATCCTATATTAAAGATATGTTGCGAAAATGTACTATTTCTCATAGAAAATGCTGTTTTTTCATAAAAAATATGGAATTTATATATCTTCAGTACCATAGCCAACTAGATTTTGACCTGACATTACAAATTATGACCAAAATATTTAACCTACCTCTTAGAAGTATTTATGAATAAGTAATATTTAATTGCTATAATTAATAAAGTTATTTTTTATTGTTTTGCAGAACTCGGAAAGTAATGAAGTAACTATTGATGAAGGCGACAATAATGAAAAAAATGGCAAAGTGAGTATTTGTTTATTGTCCTATTAGCTGATCCACCCAGGATAAAAAGTAACTTGTGTCCTTTTTAACGAATACGAAATTTCATTTCAATGGGTATAGTAGTGTTAGTGTGAAAGCCCGACGGACAGACAAAGTAACCATAGATTTCATATAAACATTAGTAAGGATAATAATTTTAAAAAGTTGCTTCTAAACGGTTTGACATTTTTGGTCCGAAGTTCCGCTAAATATGCTAGGTGCACCTACAGAATATTTCGTTAAAGAAATTAAAAACCAACCTTTTGACTCAATCTAGCTGAAAAGGAGGAAGTAATAATACTGTTAAGGAAAAAACAATCAAAAGTTATCAATAGGTACCTATATATAGCAGTTATCAAGAAGCCATTAAAATTCATCAACGACACACTAATTTGCGATGAGGTGGTCGGGGAAAAACTTATGAGCAGAACCTTTTATCTCTAAATTCCTTGGATAGATTATAAGTTTTAGATTTATTCACTTAGATAAAATACCTTCATACTCAGATCATTCATACTTAAAAAACTTGTCACTCGCCAAGAGAGAGATCAGGCGCAGGACCGACATGAACGTGCTCTTCGATGCACGGGTGGGTTCCAGGCTCCGGGCTGCTTTGTGAAAGTTTATAAAACCTACAAAGGGATTTCGGCCAGACCCGGGAATCTAACCCGAGACCTCGTGCTCAGCAGCCGGGCTTGTGACAGCTAGGCAGTTAAACGTTCTGGTACCCGGTCTTTATCAGAACGACTTAAAAGTATGATTGGATTCACGATCTTAACCTTCCTGCGACCTCAGCATGGCGATTTTATCTCTATTCTACCAAGTAACGACAAAGCTCTTTCTTTCCCACTCGACATGTCTTCTACCCGAGCATAGACACAGACACAGCATAGACAGACACAGCATAGAGCGATAGACACATGTCGATGAAGAAAAGAAACATTTATTTTCTCGATGTCAAACATAGCTGGATGCGGGCCGCCGAAAATCGATCTCAGTGGCGTGCACTTGGAGAGGCCTATGTCCAGCAGTGGACTGCTATAGGCTGATGATGATGATGATGATGAAACATCGCCATGCTCGGGTCGGTAGAAATCTTTCTTCTTTTTGTCGATTCTCCGGTAGACAAAAGCTGTTTCTACGGCGGTCGTGCTAGGTCCGCAGATCTCTCTCCGATCATGTCGGATTGTCGTCCCATCGGGCTATGAGATAGAAGGAATAGGGAGTACACTGTGACTGCGCAATACTTATGCACATAATATATTGTCCTATACTTTTTATGTTTTGCGCAGCTGGCTAATCTCCTTATTTAAGACTAGCCGTTTTCCCGCGGTTTCACCCGCGTCCCGTGGGAGCTACTGCTCGCACCGGGATAAAATATAGCCTATGTTATTCGCAGATAATATAGCTTTCTAATGGTGAAAGAATATTTAAAATCGGCCCAGTAGAAAGAAAGAAACATTTATTTGGAATATGGGTACAAATCAGTTGTTAGGTGTAGTTATAAGTTCTAACCATACTCTGCCATGATCAGGCATACAATTTTTTATCCATTACAACCAAACAACCAAACAAACAAACAAACGAATAAACAATGTTTTCCTCATTATAATATTAGTATAGAAGAGTCACCATGGCCGGAGTCGATCTTGGACGCCATCATGACCGCCGGCTTTTTCTGATACCAGTGCTTTCTACACTCTCATATATACCATCAATTGTTTCAGACAATAACCCACGAATACCTGGACTACCAACCCTCAGGGTGGCTGGAGACCACTCTCATGAGGGTGGGTAACTCCACAGATGACTTCTTCAAGGAGAACCGCTCAGTTGTCAAAACTGTCACGCTGTTCGTCATCAATGGAGCTGTGTTGGGATTCTTCTTCGGATGCCTATATTATTGGTTAAATTATAGTAAGTACTTGTTCTAGTTGGTGATGAACTTTCTAAGTATAATCTTAGACACCTATGACTGTGTTTCGAACGGCACGTTAAACTGTAGGTCCCGGCTGTCATTGAACATCCTTGGCAGTCGTTAGGGGCAGTCAGAAGCCAGTAAGTCTGACACCAGTCTAACCAAGGTGTATTGGGTTTCCCGGGTAACTGGGTTGAGGAGGTCAGATAGGCAGTCGCTTCTTGTAAAGCACTGGTACTCAGCTGAATCCGGTTAGACCGGAAGCCGACCCTGACATAGTTGGGAAAAAGGTTTGGAGGATGATGATACACCCGTGCATCGGAGAGCACGTTAATGTCGGTCCTGCCCCTGATCTCTCCCCGGTGGTGTCGGATTGCCGTCCCATCGGGCTATGAGAGTGAAGGAATAGTGAGTGCACCTGTGTCTGCGCAAATGCTCGTGCACTATAATATGTCCTGCGCAGTTGGCTGATCCCTTTAAATGAGAATAGCCGCCGTAGCTGATAATCAGCTAGGAGGACATCATCATCATAGTAAGCACTAGGAACTTCTCCACGAACCAAAATAAAAAGTAGCCTTCCTCGGTAAATGGGCTATCGATCACTGAAATATTTTTTCAAATCGGATCAGTAGTTCCTGAGATTAGCGCGTTCAAGTTTAAGCAAGAGTTTATAGAGTGTACATAAGAAAATACATAGGGCAGTTCATAGAGCACATAAGGAAATACATAGGGGAGTTCATAGAAGGATTTTTGCAGCTTAATTTTCAGAATAAATAAAACTTTCTTTCTTCCCACAGGTACTGATCCTTTAGAACTGTGTCACGGTTTCGGCAGCCTCATAGCTTTTCTGAGTATAATCTACTTCTTCATCATATACTTCACGGTGGTGAAGAGATACTTTGGAGTGTGGTTCGAGAGAGTCGTGTGGCTTAAGGTGGAAAACGCCTTTGAGAAACTATGGGGAATGACGTAAGTACACATAAGCACACTTTTTATTATAGAGGTATGTAGCGCCAGTAATTATCACCGTGTATGGAAGATTTGTATCGCCTTGTCTTTTTCACATAAAATTTACAAAGTAAACAGTTGTTTTAAGACGAATGGTTTTGGATATAGCTATTTTCTCAGTATAAGACAATAAATTCACTCATTCAATTAAGTTAATTAAGCCTGTAGAAGTTGAAGACCTAGAATAGATAATTTCTCGTAAAAACAAATTACACAACTGCTTAAATGGTGTTAACTACTAAATGATCCAAAATTGCCTAATTTTATGTTGAACAACAATTACTATCAATTAGAAAGTCTTGCACCTTTTTATATATAATGACTAAAACAGGATAATAGGTATCTAATGACTTCTATATAATTACTTCAATTAAAGCAGACTCGTAGAGCAATTCGTTTAAACCTACAAAAAATACAAATATCTTTTTACTCGCTGTTCCCTGTAGTAGCTCTCCCGTACCATTTGAATGAACCACTACCATCACCAGAATAAAGAGTGGACTATATGTATATTATGTCGTAGACTATCCGTACGTAGGTAGGGTACCAAATTATATTTTCTTCGGTTCAGCCATTCCGTCGTGGGAGCGTATCAAATAAACAAACTTACTTTCATGTTCATCATTATAAAGAAGGGAATTCAAATGGATAATACCATTGTATCGGTATTAGGAAAACCATAGAACTATTGCGAATACTACGCAATCAATTAAACTCATAACCTTCGCGTTACTATTCGTCGGTGAACTAAAAAGTAAGATTAATCAAACAATTGATGATGTGTGCTAGAATTATTTGAGCCTATCAACTGGGTTTATGATTGACATTAAGAGTACTTGTACATAACAACTTTTAGTCGGCCAATAGTTAGTTTGGACTCAAAAATTAGTATGAAGACGAATGGTAGTGCGCACATTACAAAGATCAGGTATTTAGCCGGTATCAGACCGACTGAAAACTTTGATTGGAATCAAGATTTTCTTGGAAACCATCGTGTCAAACGTCGTCGACTGTTTAGTTTGTAGTGTGCAGGTAGTCTTATAGCTAAGTTTTTGAGTTACGTCTAAATTACTAGGCAAGGCAATAAAACTGTTGACTTCGGGATTCCGAGAAATTAATTGATAGTTAAGAAATGAACGTAAAAAATCCACCAAGAGCAAGTCAGCTTCGCGCACGTAGGGTTCCGTGCCATAATTTATAAAACGACAATGAAAATTTACGTGTATTGTATGGGAGCCTAGCGGTAATACATCATCCATCAGAAAAAAATAAGTCCGAGATACTCGGCTCATGAACATAAAAACTTCAGACCGTTTTTTGGTGTAGTTGACGGTCTTGTCAGACAGTACAAAAAATGCTATTTTCCTTGGAAAACATTCGATACCCATAGAAACAATTGTTCACTACGAATTTCACATTCAATTATCGATCAAAGTAAACAGTTGTTTAAGAAAAACGAACGTTTATGTTTTCAGTGTAAATGGGCCTAAAACGTCCAAGACAGTTTAACGTTAGACGTTTAAAACCGACCCTTCTGGGAACGACTATTGTTTAGATTAAATCTGTACTAACTACTGATGACATTATTATCTCCCACAGTTGGTTCCGCTGGTGCCTATGCCTGGTGATCCTCGGCGCGATAGGTCTGTACCTGTACCTGGACGCGCGTCACGACCCGGAGCGCCTCATCTCATTGTTAGGACTCTCTATTATATTGATTTTAGGTAAGCTTTGTCTGATTGTCATCTCCCGAGCCTTTCTCAATTATGTTGGGGTCGGCTTCCAGTCTAACCGCATGCAGCTGAGTACCATGTGTTTTATAAGGAGCGACTGTATGTTACCTATGTCTATTGTCAGAATTTATTTAAGAATAGACGAAGGCATTACCTCATAATTCCCTTATATCAAATAATATTGGTGACCGGCTCCCAGTGGTAAGTCATCTTCAATCATCTTCCGAGTCCTTTCCCAACTATGTTGGGGTCGGCTTCCAGTCTAACCGGATTCAGCTGAGTACCAGCGCTTTACAAGGAGCGACAGCTTATCTGACCTCCTCAACCCAGTTACAAGGGTGTTACAAGTAAGTATTAAGGTTCCGCTGGTGCCTATGCCTGGTGATCCTGGGCGCGATAGGTCTGTACCTGTACCTGGACGCGCGTCACGACCCGGAGCGACTCATCTCATTGTTAGGACTCTCTATTATATTGCTATTAGGTAAGCTTTGTCTGATTGTCATCTCCCGAGCCTTTTCCCAACTATGTTGGGGTCGGCTTCCAGTCTAACCGGATGCAGTTGAGTACCAGTGTTTTACAAGGAGAGACAGCTTATCTGACCTCCTCAACCCAGTTACCCGGGCAACCCAATACCTACTTGGTTAGACTGGTGTCAGACTTACTAGCTTCTGACTACCCGTAACGACTGCCAAGGATGCCCAATGACAGCCGGGACCTATAGTTTCCATGGACCAAACATGCTTAAAATGGATCCCTGATTCTTCTGTCACTAGGTTTCGTATTCTCCGCGAACCCCGGTCGCGTGAACTGGCGCACGGTGTCTACGGGGCTGCTCATCCAGTTTGTGTTCGGGGTTCTCTTCATCAGGTGGACTCCTGGCAGGGTCGCGCTGCAGTGCTTCTCTGATAAGGTAAGGACAATATTCGGAGCTAGTCATTCAGATTAGGTTGATAATTACTGGATTTCACTGACCCTTCGCCATGTCCAAAGCCAATTTCGCCGCCAGCATAAACAACCTTTTTTCTTAAAAAACAGAGCCTATTGAGGCCTACTTTCAACAATAACATAAACGTCCGTTTTTTTCTAAAAAAAAATATTTTCTTTAAACTAAAATACGTGACTTTTTTGTTGTCGGTAAACTTGGGCCTTTGGTAAATAAGTTTTCATAAGTGTGTTTTTGGACAAATTAAGCTAGTTCCAAGTCACATTCTCTTTCCGATTAACTCGAACTTCAGTAAAGCAGCTTGATTACCTAAAATTTTTTAAAAAAACTTATTCCTCAGGTAGCAACGTTCCTGTCGTATGGTGTGGAGGGAGCAGCGTTCGCTTTCGGAGACCTGCTCGTCAGGACTGAAGGAGTCTTCGCATTCAGTGTGAGTTTTAACTTTCAAGCTTAACGATGTAAATTGTTAAAAATGAATTAAGTTGTTTAAATTGCGAATTGAGAGTTGCACCATTTAACTTTAACGATAACCAAACCACAATCAGCCGTATACTTGAAGCCCGTTGGTCAAACTAGCAAACCGATTTGACTTCTGAAAATGGTTCGGATATCGTTATAGTGGTCTTTTACTACCAGATCACGAAGTTCAAAGGCACTCAACGACTATAAAGAGGATGTGCTAAGTCTTTAAGAGATCCGAATGCCTAAATAAAAATTGCGTAAAACGGGCACCAACGTGGTGGTCAGACCATCATACCTGCGAAAGCCCATTTATCGGAGAAGGCTATCATAGGCTACTTTTTATCCTTTTGAACGGAGTAATTCCCACAGGATGCTGAACTTCAACACAAAATTCTAACCAACTCCATTCTTCTTTCAGACGCTACCAGTAATATTCTTCTTCAGTATGCTGGTGGAGATGCTGTTCTTCTGGGGGGCGCTGCAGTGGTTCTGTCTGAAGCTGGGGCTGGTGCTTCGCGCGGCTACCGGCACCACGGTCTGCGAGAGTGTCATCGCTGTTGGCAATGTGTTCTTGGGGATGGTGAGTAGAATATATTCTTCTCCAGCATGCTGGTGGAGATGCTGTTCTACTGTTCTACTGGGATGTTGTTCTACTGTCAGAAGCCGGAATGTCTGTTAAGCATTCTTACCAAGGGGTACCAGGTTGCCCGTGTAACTTGAGCTTATTTATTCGCTCGATGGAACACACTGATACTCAGCTGGATCCAGTTAGACCATAAGCCGACCTCAATATAGTTGGGTTGGCAACATATAGGGTACACTTTACGTCGGTGAGAGAAGAAGGTTTGTACGACGCTGATGAACATGAACCCACTAGCGAAAGCAATCAACATTATATCTATCTTATTACCCACTTCATTCTAAGGAATGTGGTTCAAGACAATAATTCCCTGTGGTATTGTTTCAGACAGAGTCAGTACTGCTGGTGAAACCGTACCTGCCTCTGCAGACACCTTCCGAACTACATGTCGTCATGTCTTCTGGATTCGCTACTGTCTCAGGTGAGTTACAGACTAAAATATAGTGGTAGTCATCATTAATTTAAGAGCCCAGCTCTTGTCGGTGCCCCCGATCAAATGCCCCCCCACCGCTGCTAACCCACAGCGGGAGGGGTCATTTGATGATTTTTGACGTCGTTAAAAAAAGCGCTTTAAACAAGCATTGACGTGCACCCTTCATTGGCGAACAGTTTTGGTGCAATCTTGCCATAAATTGACCATCTCCCGAGCCTTTTTCCCAACTATGTTGGGGTCGGCTTTCAGTCTAACCGGATGCAGCTGAGTACCAGTGCTTTACAAGGAGCGACTGCCCTATCTGACCTCCTCAACCCAGTTACCCGGGCAACCCAATACCCCTTGGTTAGACTGGCGTATAGTATTAATTATATGAGGTAAATAAATGACATAAAGAATATCGAAAACTTATCAAATAGGTGATAAATAATTTAGATACAAGGACATATCTAAAACCACGCTGTTTTGGTTATTATCAAAAAAAAATTGTTATCAAGTAATCAGGTATTGAATCATAAATACCTTTGATATCCTTGACACACGTGCTGACTGGCTTTAGATATTTTAATATTGTTACAATTTCGGTTTTTCTTGCATTTATATCATCCTTCGATTATAAAAAGAGATTTTATAGGATGTCCGTTTGTATATTGGTAACTCTCAGCTAAAAGCTACAAAATCAATTTTGATGAAACTTGACATATGTAGGCTTTTAATTCATGTACGGGAAGTACTCTCCTAAGAGTAGGACAGTACAGCTTCATAGAAGAAAACTTCAGCTTCATATCGTACCTGCATTCGTAGGGGGGGAGGCTTGTTTACTTATGAATGTCCTACGTAATTTTAAGGAACTGTTGGGTTATATACTTGTGCACTTGGAGAGGCCTATGTCCAGCAGTGGACTGCGATAGGCTGATGATGATGATGATGATGATGGGTTATATTGATGCATATTTATTAAGTCCCCACGCGACTCGGGCAAACTCGCTAGCAAAAGCCACTACTACTTACATAAAGCCCAAGTTCACGGGCAACTTTAATAACTTTAATAAGCGCAAAAAAAAAGCTTAAACAACTTTTTGGAAGCTTTACTTTGGAAAATTGAACGTGAAAATTCGTAGTAAACAGTTTTGTTTAAGAAATACGGATTTTTTTTAACGACGTTAAAAATCATCAAATGACCCCTCCCGCTGTGGGTTAGCAGCGGTGAGGGAGTGTCAGACTCTTACTGACTAAAAACCGTCGTGTTACGTCGTTGGCCTTTTACGTACCAGGCAGCGCCGCGGTAACTCTTTCGAACAATCCCGCAGCCCCGGCAGAACTTAACTTACCCAAGTATACATAACTCTTGTTCTCCATCAGGTACAATCCTAGCCTCCTACATCGGTTTCGGAGCTGAACCAGCTCACCTGGTGACCGCGAGCGTGATGTCAGCCCCTGCTGCTATATGCTTCTCCAAGCTGCTGATGCCGGAGACCAAGAGGTCGCTGACCACGGTGGATAATATACAGCCTGTTGAGTGGTGAGTTTAGGCTTCTTTACCGCGAATTTCTATATTCAGCTGTCCGTTAATTTGCGATTAAAGATCGAGATAATTTATATACCTATATTGACCTAAGTTCATAATTCAATCTAATCTTAAATCCACGATAGCTTATAGCAATCCACAGTTAGTCATCAGCTAGCCATTTTTCTCCAACTCTGTTGGAGTCAGCTTCCAGTTTAAACGGATGCAGCTGAGTACCAGTTCGTCATATTGAGCGATGGTCTATTTGACCTCCTCACACCTGTGACTAACTGTCGCAAGGGTCTATTGATCATAAGGTTAAGCAACGGTTGGCACAATCTATCCTGCCATCTATATCAGGTTGCCCAGGTGTCCTGTATTGATGAGGTCAGATAAGCAGACTCTTAATGTGGCACAATGTTACTCAGCTATATCCCGTTAGACTGAAAGCCGTCCCAAACATAGTTTTGAAAAGGCTAGGCTAGGTGAATATATCCATGTTCTTTTTTATAACCTTTTAAATAAATAATGATCTTGTGTCTCTTTCACAGCGAAGACCAGTCAGTTCTCTCCGCAGCCACCAGAGGCGCCACCAACGGCATTGCCTTAATCCTGAACATTGTAGCCAATATAATAGCCTTTGTGGCTTTCATAGCCTTCATCAATGGTGTCCTGGGCTATTGTGGTGGACTGTTGGGCAATCCTGATATTAACCTAGAATGGATACTGGGAAAAGTGTTCATACCTCTCTCTTGGGTGATGGGTAAGTGGTAAACTGTTCTTTATACTATTTTAAAGTAGTTTTAACCTCCCAATGACTGACAGATATTATTTCGGAACTTCCTAAAACGATTGATTCCCAAAGTATAATCGGATATAAAATCAGTTTTCATTAAAATTCCCGCTTCTTAGTAAAACAGTTGTCGTTCAAGTTTAACGTACCTATATAACGTAACCGAGTGTCATTGAAATTGGCCCTAAATTCACTTTAACAAGTTCATTCGCTACAGAAATAATGCATCATTAGTTTACACAAGCGTTCAACAACCAATAGTTAAATTCGACACGTTAAAGTTTTAAAAGATAACAAATACATAAAGGTATGAGTTACTACCATTGTATCCAGTTTACTACACAAACATGTTATTATTTTCATGATAATGCATGAATGTTAAGTAAAATACGTGAGTAACGTATTGTGTACTGAAAACAACATAACTTAATGTTTATATTATGAGATATTGATAATCCGTTAGTTCCGTTACGAACGAACGTGAAAGGTACACCTTTACTATATTTTGTTCACATATTTGTTCTTATGACAAAAGCAAATTACCTAACCAGCCAACTGCGAGCCGGATGTACTAAGGGTTCCGTTTTAACACCTTGGAAACTACCTTTCATATCCTTAACCTCAAAAGATTTGACGAATTACCTTCAAATGAAGTTAATAAAAAATACAATTAAGTTTAAATGAGACTCGTAGTTACAAAGTTTATTTTTGTTAGCCTATGATATTCCACTACAGGGCAAAGGCCTCCCGCATACTTTTCCATTCTTTTGTCTATGTCAAAATTTTCTCCTCAGCGTTTCCTTAGTCTGCCTCTAGGCCGCCTTCCTTCAATGGTTTCCTAAGATTCATTGTGGTGATATTCATCCACTTGTCCTTAAAAAGTAGTGTCCGTAGTAAGTTTAAAATATATAGTTATCGGCACGGATATTGAGCTCTCGGCGGAAGAGTGGGGATCGCTTTGCGCACTGTACACATAAGGCAATAAACCAATAAATCGCTTCTGCGCAGGTGAAGGTCAGGGCTCAATATCCCTGCCGATGATTATACAATGCTGTTACATTGCAGGAGTGCCGTGGGAGGAGTGTGAGCTGGTGGGCTCTCTGATCGGCTTGAAGACAGTCGTCAACGAGTTCGTGGCGTACCAGCGGATGGGAGAGATGAAGAGGGAAGGACTGCTATCGGTAAATATTTGATTATCTTTTTTTCTTTATGGTAAATTGATTTAAGATTGTTTCTAAGTTACCTACTCAAAGTATTTATTTTTTATGTATCTATTTAGCTTCGAAGGTTATTGATTCAAATGTCTCTCTTAAAACTTTTTATTGCGAAAAATAATCTGTTTAGGCCCAGGCACATCGACAATATTTACGTCAACGTTCTTAAAACAACTGTTTACTTAGAATTTTCACGTTAATATTTGAAAGTAAACAGTTTTTTTAAGAAAAAATTACATTTTTGTTGTCGGTGAACTGAATCTTTAGACTGAAAAAAAAAGTGGTTGTTTAACCTATCGATTACATAAACGACTGTCTGTGAAATTTACCCTTAAAACTACAGGTTGCCTAAACAAAAATTGAAGTTGTGGAAAATTTGAATATTACATGTTACATCCTTACATTATTTAATTTTTATTTCCAGCCTAGAGCAGAGTTAATAGCCACATATTCACTCTGCGGCTTCACGAACCCCGCGTCAGCTGGCATCATGATCGGCGCCATTGCCGCCATGGCGCCAAACCAGAGAGAAGTGCTGTCTAGTGTGAGTATCCTACTAATATTATAAACGCAAACGTTTGTATGTATGGATGTTTATTACTCTTTCCCGCAAAAACTACTGAATGGATTTTAATGAAACTTTACAATAATATAGCTTATACATCAGAATAACACATAGGCTACAATTTGTAAACATATTGTTCGAAATACTAAACCTGCGCAGACGAAGTCGCGGGCACCAGCTAGTAGATAATATTTGTTACTTTGATTCATAGTGTATGAGAAGTGAAAATTATAATGATAAGCAGTTCAGTCATTAGAAAAAATATGCCTATATTTTTTATTGCCTTAAAAAATCATCATCATCGGTTTTCTTCTTAAAAAACAACATCATCATAAGTTCAGCCCATTTCTGTCCCTCTGCACGGCCCTGATCTAGTGGTTCGGTGTAGGAAGAGGTTTCGCCAGTAGTAGTTCAGGTGTCCTAAAAATGTTTTTCTTCCCATTTAATCTATCATTTGTGTCCAAAAGGATGTGTTGCAAGTAGTGATCTTTTCACATCATCCGACCAAGTGTCGTACCTATATATTGGGGTACCTATAGACATTACTGTTATTTATTTTATTCTGTTTACAGATAGCTGTAAGAGCATTCTTCGCTGGCTGCGGTATTTGTTTCATGACCGCATGCATAGCAGGTGTGTAAATAATAATAAAAAATATGAGAAGTGTTTGAGAACAAAAGCATGAACTTGACACACGCATGCACAATGCCTCTCTTGATTTTAACTACAGTTTTTCTTAAATCCCTCCTCGTTGACAACATAAACGACAGTTTTTTTTCTAGAACAACGGTTTACTATGAACTTTCACTGTCAATTTTATAAACAGTTGATTTAAAAAACGGACGATTATGTTGTGATCTTGGGCCTTAAATAAAAACAAAGATTTTTAAATAAAAAGAATGATATCAAAGATTGATGATGATTTGATACTTTGATTATTTAAATAATCAGCATCAAAGCTAACAACGATTATTATAACAGATTTATCTATTCCGACAATAATATGATTGTGTTTTTGTTTCAGGTCTTTTGATGCCGGAGAACGCGTTCGGTTAAAGTGATATTTATTTATTTAATTATAATATTAACTTAAGTACTTAATTTTATATGTACAGTTGTTATTTATTTAAAAAAATAAACATTTCCTAACAAACTTAAACGTTTTTTCTATTCAACTTTGTCGATTACTTACCGTCATCATCATCTCCCGAGCCTTTTCCCAACTATGTTGGGGTCGGCTTCCAGTCTAACCGGATGCAGCTGTGTACCAGTATTTTACAAGAAGCAACTGCGTATCTGACGCCATTAGCCCAGTTACTTGGGCAACCCTTGATAAGATCACTTACCAATTTACCATAAAGGTAACATCGGCTCTCTAATGTCGGCTTGCTGGTCCTGTGTGGGCTTAATCAAACTCCATAGAACCCAGATTGTAACAGTGCGACTAGTGTCTAGGTACTTTACATTAAAAGTCTGAAAAGGCCTCTTTGAAATAATACTTTTTGGGTTTAGACTAAGACTCCTTTGAAAGTGAAAGCCGAATAATATAAACACAACCTTCTTTACAACTGGCTGGCAAACTTCTTTCTTGAAAAAGAATGCAACTTTCAGCCGCATTTTGTTTTCACGTCTGACATTTCCGACAAAAAATGTCACTACACTATGCACTCATCAGGATTAAGTCAACATTATATAAAAAACCATTATTTAATAACTGTAAAGCGGTACAGTTATGATACCATATCGAAATTGCGAAGTATTCGCTAGTGTCATTTTCTTTTTTGTAATCAAAATTTTCTGTAGTTTGGCTATCTGGTATCGCGGTATGTATAGGAAGCAACCGACTTTAACGAGTATACCAGAGCGCAACGAGAACGAAGATGAGCATCTAACTAATAAATGGGTGCCGAAGAAAAAACACGAGGTGCTTAAAGCTAAGTATAAATGTCTTAAGAAACTCTTCCAAATATACGATGCAAGCGTGATTGGGATTCTGCCTGAATCGTACGGCCCCGAAGGGTATCTAGAGGAGGATATTAAGGCCAACAAGAAGAGGAAGAAGCGGTCGCATCGCACCAAGACTGACGCATGTGCTGGGACAACCGAAGTCTCCAGCGGCGACGCCACAGTCCACACTGACACCGAGAAGGAGTCCATCGCGACCGCCGTCATCAGAGACTTGAAAATGACCCAATGTTCTTGCACTTCCACGCAGATGGAGTCGCTAGTGTCCAAGGACAACAAGTACTCAGCCACACAGGAGTCCAAAGAAAACATGACTGAAAGGAACTCATCGGTAGACAAAAACTTGATGGTAGAACAGCCGGTGGGGCCGGAGCGGCGAGAATGCGAGTTCACACAGACGAGCGAACCTCATCAGCACCCTCACCAGCTCCCTCACCCGCCGATCCCCTTCCTCATGATCAATGAGAAGCGAAAGCTGACCCGGTTCCAGTGCTTCATACAGCGAATCTTCGGTATACGTCGGGAAAGACCGTATAAGAATTACGTGTTACCGAACGGCCATGTGTATGCTGCCAGCGATAATAATATCACGCATAACTTTTGCGAGAAGAGACGGCGAAGGGGGCTGAGGTTCAGGAGGCTGCGGCGGCCGAAGAAGATACAGTCTGAGATCGCACTGAGGGATGTCAACAGTCCCGTGATCTTGACTTATGTCCAGTCAGTGCAGAGAAGTTGTTTAATGGACACGACGCCAAGACAGTGTCCTATTTTGGGATGCTGCATGCGCTCTTACGGTTTGTAATTTTCATTTAGTAAAAAAACTTTTGAAATATTAAGTCAGCAAGTAATCAAATTTTCTTTTACTTTTTCAGGCATTATAAATTACAACGACCACCTAAACCTCTGCCACTTCCCCGACAGGAAGTTTATCTGTCATTACTGCCACGAGGGCTTCGAGAGAGAGTACGACAAGTTTGTCCACGAGAACGAACACATCGGCATCACCAAGCTGGGAGCCACCAACATCTCCACCCCTTCGACCGATCGACAGACCCTCAAGAAGGCCAGCAACACCCAAACCGACCCCGAGTTGACGAAATGTGATGTTCCAGAAGATAAATTGAAGAAAATCGTGTCGTTCTTCGATAAAATCTCTGACCCGGACCAAATTTTGACGGAAATCAAGAAGAATAGATTCTCTGAATCTAACCTGCAGAATTCTAAATCGGGGACCAATGAGACTGCTGAATCGTCGGATTCTGACAAGAGGACGGTCAGCTGCGTGAACCTACATCGGAAGGTGGATAAGTCGAAGTGCGCCTCATCTGCTGAATCCGAGGTGACTTCGAAACACCAGTTCAGCTCGCCTATCACTTGTCACATTTGTGGAGAGACTTTCAATTACAGGTAAAACTAACCACGAGCCTGGTAAGTTGAAAGACCGTGGTCTAGGAACACCTCGTGCAGCAGCCTGGCAATCTACCATTGTCGTGGATAGTTCTTCATAAGACCAGTAACTCTTAAAATTGTCCCTTAGGAAAGGTAAGTCTGGCAAAGTAAATTGTCCCAATTGCTATGGAGCCCTATTCTTTTTTCTGTTCGCTTAGCAGCTGGAGGCCTGGAGTTTCATATGATGAAGGGGCTACCGTCATGTTAGTTGAACTCCTTGGGTATTACGGAGAAAACACACCCTCATTTCCCTAAAAAGTTTTATCCACTTCCACCCAGCTAACCTTACATATCCACTTCTAAATCTATTGTTGAAATTAATTGTCTCTTTCCTCAGGCGACAGCTAAGCCTTCATGTAGACCTGGAACACCGAGTCCACGACAAGTTCTCCAAGTTTCACAGCTGCGCCGCCATCCTCAGCAACAGAGCCACGAATCGAGTCGACATGGTCTCCGAAGACGGCAAAATCAAAGTCCAAAGCATAGACAGGTCTCACTCCGGGATACGGAGGTCAACTTCAAGTCTTAGCCAGGATACGTACTCAGAAGTTTCCAGAAGGAAGTCTGACGAAAGCTTGAGCTGCGATCCCTCCACGAATATAGTTTACTATACTTCTATGGAGACAGTTAAGAAGCCGTCAATGGTGAATAGCATTGTCAAGAAAGTTCGGAGCGGCTTCAACAGTTATAAGTGGGAGCCGGGTACAAAAATTATTCGTGTGTAGTCCGTCTTGTGAAGTGGCATTTTGTAAGTGTTTTGATAATAATATAATGAAAAAGTACAATTTTGGGGTTTTATTTTTGTAGTTAAAAAAATTGTCATTTAAAAATCAGTTATCCAATTTTTCTGTTCCTTTTCATTTGGCTAAGCTGTAAGCCATAGAAATATATTCTTAAGCCATGTATTCACTGGGAAACAATGTTTCAGATACACAGTTTCTGAAACATCACGTAGATGTTTATGTCATTTCAAGGCGTTTCGGAACAACAATGTTTCGGAAACTGCCGTCCACACCGTCAGATGTTTACAATATGTCGCCCGAGGAAGTAGTGTTGTTGTGTGGTGCCTACATTTGCATAAGTCCATTTATAGTAAAAAGAAAAGAAAAAGAAAAGATAAATCTTTGTTTAATTTTCCTGTATCTCCTAAGCAATAATAAGTTTTTTTACGATCCATGTCACGACCTATAGTACGGTTAACGGTCGTCGAAAGAATGGTCACCCTGGGAGACTCCTTGCCGCACGAAATCGCATCGCAGCAATTCGTGTCGTAATTTTCTGCGTTGCGAATTCGCATCGCAGTTTTGTGTACAAGCCCATAGGCGTAAGTTTCGTAGCCAGTTCACTACAACCGGCTACACTTTATCTGGGTGCGAGAAATACCCCCGAGACGCGGTAAAATCGCTAGTACGATACTTTTTTATAAATGCCAACAAAGTTAACAAAGACAAAAAAATGAAACAAACCAAATTAAAAAACCACACGTTTATTGGTAGTTATTTTCATATAATATTCCTAACACATCCCACGCAGTGAGACCGCCGCAAATAAAGTTTGGAAGCCAGTAAAACATAAATATGGTACAACTTACACTATTGATAACGTAAACTTATTACTAAATATACTATTTTGGTGTCTGTTTATTAAATAAACCAACAAAATATATTTAAAAAAAACTTATTTAAATGTGGCCTTAACACTGACCTCTATATATATAGAGATATATATAGAGGTCAGTGGGCCTTAAAAAGGGAAGATTACCAGCACACAAAAATAGCTACCAAATTGGTAGAATTTGAATACATATCTTTAATTTAACAAAGAAATGTAGAAAAAAGTATATACATACATATTGTACTTATGAGACAATATATTTTTACATTAAAAATTTACTGCAAGAAAGAATGATAAGAGATGACTTAACATATTTCTAGTTGTTTATTTCATAAACAGACACCAAAATCATCTACAATAATAATAAAAAGAGCCGGTATTTATAAATATATTAACGCTGCAAACATGAGACAATATTTTGCAGTATTTCTCACCTAATATATTATTTTTCTCACTTTATTTTAAGCTGCTCTTCTGTGTGTCACAAGCGTTTCAAACGCCATTCCATCACTTGTAAATTTAACCATTGTCGAATATTTAGTAACATGAAGAAACACTGCAAAATATAGCCACAGTGTCTATCAATAATTAACTTACAACGCAACAAGCAAATCAGTTGAAAAAACAACAATCTCCTAATTGCCTATTAAATTCATTATTTTTATGACAAAATAATAATAATTAAAAAAAACCGTTGATCGTATGTCTAGTCACAAAGTAATAATAATAATTAATATATTTTTAAACAAATTAACACGCGATTTTATTTCGTCATTGATATTTAAAAACAAAATGATAATTGTACTTTCTTACAATAACAATTGGGTTCAACCTATTTTTAACCGACTTCCCAAAAAGGAGGTTCTCAATTCTCAATTCAAATGTTTTATTTGTAATCGGATCTTTCTTTTTAACTTAATACCCCTTCTTTTAACATTTCCTCACTAGGTTGAACCTACTTTACCCAACAAATCCAAAGTGTTGTGATACATATAAAAAATCTTACATTTTGTATGTAAATCTGTCACTAGAAGCGATCTCACTTCTACCCTCTAACCAATCAATCTAGCACCGAACCACGATATTAACCGTTACACAGAGAATGTATTTAAAAAAAACAAATAATAGTAGAAAATATTTTTAAAGCTTGCAACACCAATTCCCGCTAAATAGTAATTTAACATATTTCTATCTCTGTCTAACAAACAGAGACAGAATTATGTTTTAATTTATATTTAGTGGAAATTGGTGCGTAATGGATTAAAAGATTTTTTGCAGTATTTAAACTGTTTTCTTAATAATACATACGTACCTAAAATCAAATTGTTTGGAAGACTAAATTATATAGGGTGACTGGTAATTAGTGACCGATACTCATGATTTCACATAACTCTCCTAAAGTAACTATTTCTACATATTTTATACTCATTAGTTTTTATTCTTAGAGCTCTTGGCCAAGTCAAAGCCACTAAGATCGATCAATCATAAGGTTAAGCAACGCTTGGCGCAGTCGGTCCATGGATGGGTGACCATGTGATCGCTAATAACCGGTCACCCTATATAAAGGGTTATATATCAAAATGTCGTTTTAATTGTGCTTAGCAAACAATACTAATATAACATGTTGGTAGAATAAATAAAGATTTCACATGATGTCCATAAAATCAAACAATAATTTTAAAAAGATAATACATTCTCACTACATTTATGAAAACATGGTGGCTTTGAAATTTCATAAAAAAAATATCAAATAAACATTATTTTTTCATGTAGCTGCTTTTTTATCCATAACACAAATAATTTTTTTAAGGAAATTTCAAAGCCACCGTTTTTCAGACATCCCTATCCATCTATTAAAAATACCTTTTCTTTTAGTATGAACGACAAAATTGATAAGTATACATGCAATTTAAGAAAAAAATAGATTTTCAAATATAAGTATCTAGATGATTTTTTTAAAACGCCTTAGTACGTTGTACGCCTTTTCCCAACTATGTTGGGGTCGGCTTCCAGTCTAACCGCATGCAGCTGAGTACCAGTGTGCCACAAGGAGTGACTGCCCTATCTGACCTCCTCAACCCAGTTACCCGGGCAACCCGATACCCCTTGGTAAAACTAGTGTCAGACTTACTGGCTTCTGACTACCCGTAACGACTGCCAAGGATGTTCAATGACTGTTTGTTCCATGTATTTGGCAAATAAAACTTACCAATTTTGTCGTTCAAACGTCTTAAAATTTGTCCAAAATAACCTCTCTTTTAGCTTTTAATTTTTTTTTTAGTTTTTCAAGTCAATAAGTAATAAGTAAATATATAATATAATGTGCCAATTACTCGCTACGTGGCAGGGTTTAATCGCGAAACCCCTGTCGCGTTTCATTTAGATGCATTGCCTATTACAATATTTTATTGATTTTAAAAAAAGTGTAAGTAATATGGTCAATGGACGTCCACCAACAAGGTGGACAGACGACCTTATAAAGGTCGCCGTCGACGCTGGATGCAGGTCGCCTCCAACAGGTATCTGTGGAGATCTAAGGGGGAGGCCTATGTTCAGTAGTGGACGTCCTATGGCTGAGATGATGATGATGAATATGGTCAAAAATAATTATTGAAAAATCTTTAAAATAGTCAACCAATGCAATAGTCTAACTTGATAACTCTTAAGGTAACAACACTATTATAGTGATGTGAAATAGTTTTATCGATATGAAAACCTATGGCAATTTTTTTTATCATATTTATTTTTCAAGCAATGCATCTCAATGATAGTACAAATCTTTAGATATAAATAACCGTTCGATTACAACTAAGGTTACACAGTAATCCATAGAAAATAATAATTAAAAAACATTAAATCAAAAACGTAGATATATTTACATTTTTCTTTACTTACTCGTATGTTTTGTGTGAAATTCCAACTTTTTCAAAATACTCTGTATTTATGGTAAGTTTCTTACAACCATAGATAATAAACAACACCAAACTTTTTCGATCGAAAACCATAGTCAAATGCTTTCCTTTTGTAATACTCTTTATTTATGGTAATTTTACCACCATAGACAATATACATCAAACTTTTTCCGTCAAAAACCATAGTCAAATGCCAAAGAGATCGCATATTTTTTCACCGTCCAAGACTCGAATTCAATTCCCACAAAACATACAAGTTAACTATCATAAACCACACAACTATAGTTGACGTATAATATTAATAATAATAAAAAAAAACAACTATGTATACAATACACATTGGTTTTTTAATAAAATCAAGGAGAACAAAATGACTAGCGGAGACATCATAACGGAAAATCTCCTAAAGCCGGGTTTTCACAGTAAGAGTTGGCTCGGGCCGAGTGCACTCGGATGTCTACTCGGATGCAACTCGTATCATGTAAACACGTAATCCGAGCGCACTCGGACGCCAACGACTAATCCGAGTAGACTCGGACTCTGCTCTATTTTTCGAGCTCACTCGGATCATTTGAATGGACTCTGTGGATCATTTTTGTGTAAACAACTAGCTTCTGCCAGCGGTTTCACCCGCATCCCGTGCGAACTACTTCCCGTACCGGAATAAAAAGCCTATAGCCTTCCTCGATAAATGGGCTATCTAACACAGAAAGAAATTTTCAAATCGGACCAGTAGTTCCTGAGATTAGCGCGTTCAAACAAACAAACAAACAAACTCTTCAGCTTTATAATATTAGTATTGATATGGCGACAATTAAACCACTATATCTGTGTACACTCGTACGAGTGCACTCGATCTGAGCCAACTCTTACTGTGAAAACCCGGCTTTAGAAATTAGCGTCGACAACATGCGGGTGTTCGGGGGACGAGGAACGTTAGTCTCCGCCTTTTTTGGAACCCGCCCATTTTTTGTAAAACCAAAAATCTTCGACACATGTGTCAAGGGACCCGAACACCTCGTTAGTTCACTCGTAACTGATCGTTATGACCTAGAAGGCGTCTGACCTACCTGTGTTATGGTATCTCCGCTTATCTTTTCTGTCTCCGTGCTAATAATATAATAAAAATTGATAAATGCACGATGCGATGGCGAAATTATGTCAATAGTGTAATTATTTTGTTGCTTTTTATAAGAGTAAATTGTTCTTGAAAACATTATGTACAATATATAAATGATACTAATGCTTTCCTGTGGCTTGGCTTCATCCGCGTCCAACTTTTAAAAAAATCCTTTCTTATGACAAATTGTAAAGTATGTCAACATAGCAAGAAAAGTGTTTAATTATGAATTTTAATTACACATTATACAGTTTGCAGGAATTTATGTATGTATGTTTGTTACTCTTACAAGCAAAACCTATTGATTGTATATTGATGAAACTTGTCAGTAAAATAGCTTATTTATCAGGATTCATGTAGCCTATATTTTATCCAAATTCGGGAAGTAGTTCTGTTGGGACGCGGGATATTTAGATTTGGTTCTGACCTGCAGAATTATGAAGTTGTAATTCTTTCATGTTTATCATTTATATACTGTACATAACGCCGACTTAAAAATATTGCATATTGATTCATATTTTTACTTCTTACATGTACAATAACAAATAAAAATAATTTCGTTTCCTTAAACACGTACAAAAGGGACGCTGTATCATATATTTTTGCATATTATTGACGAAATCATATTTTTAAATATTTAACCGACTTAGAAAATGGGAGGTTATAATCATCAATTCCGTATGCATCGAGAGATTTTTTCATACATTTTGACATAGCTGTTTATTTTTAACCGACTTCCCAAAAAGCAGGAAGAGTGTTTATATTTTTTGTGTGCTAAGTTCGCCAATAATACGCAATAATTAATCACAGACTTGATTTACATATTGGTTCCGTGCAAAAAGTATTAATTCTTTTCCTTCAAAATAGTAAGCGCAAAACTTTGCGCAAACTGCGCAATTTAGCGCAAAGTCGCTCCAAAGTGATAACTTTTTTTTGCGATTATTTGTTTAGCGCAAAAGTTTGCGCAAACTGCGCTATTTAGCGCAACAAAGTCGATTGGAAATACTTCAATAAGGTCTTTATTTATTAAGAGAAAAAATTAATACTCTTTACACGGTAAACTCTAATTTTATTAAAACATTTATATTTTATATGTATTGTTTATTATCAAATATTGCGTGCGAAGACTACACAAATATTCACAGATTTCTCAAAGAATTTGTTTACCCAGATTTTAATGGAAATAATTCTAGCCATTTACAATAGAAATTATTTTGGATATTTTTGTCCGTGATATATCAGCTCGTAAAACATATCTGTCGAACTTTAAAGTGGTATTATTTTTTATCCACGCATATAACTGAGTTTATAATATTTTACGTGTGTTTTTTCTAGAATGTGACAAATAATATACTGTTTTTTGCAAGTAAAAGCGAAATCTATGAATAGTTATGTACGTTCACGTTAAGCCTACGACTCAAAAAGGAGGTATTCATTGTTTTGAGCTAACTCTGTACATTGTGTGTGAGTATAACTTCTTTCTCTTTACTCTGTGGAGGGTCTGAAAAAGAAAACGATTGGAGTTTTTTATCAAAATTATATTTTTTATCATATTTTTTACTATCTTTATTTTTACCTATTGGGCCGCAGTAAGGAATAAAAATAAATAAATAATATAGTATTCTTTTTCCTCTCTAGACTGACGCTAGGGCTTGTTAGGTGATTAAACTTGCTAGCTATCTCGATAAGAAGAAAAAAATTGATTTATGTTTTTATTTCATCTACACTGTGGGTAGAGCGGTAACCTCTCATGTATGAGTGAGTGTGTTCGTAAATCATGAAATGACCCCTCCCGCTGTGGGTTAGCAGCGGTGAGGGAGTGTCAGACTCTTACTGACTAAAACCCATCAAATTTCTACGTAGGCCTTTTATGTACCACGTCCACGGTAACGCCGGGGCTGCGGGATTGTTGGCTGGGCTGCGGGATTGTATGAAAGTGTTACTTGAGCGGCCTTGGTACATAAAAGGCCTACGACGGAACACGACGGTTTTTAGTCAGTACGAGTCTGACACTCCCTCACCGCTGCTAAACCACAGCGGGAGGGGATGCATTTGATGATTTTTGACGTCGTTAAAAAAAGGACCGCGGTAACTCTTTCGAACAATTCTGCAGCCCCGGCAGGCCTTGGCCCTGCTGGGCTGCTGGGCCCTGATGATTGGGATCATCACTTACCTAGGACATGGAGGAGCATGGCAGGCGGGGCGAGCCCATCTGAGTGAGCACGCGGTCGAGCCACTGCAGCGGACCGTTCAGGTGCAGCTCGATCCAGCATGGCGTCGATGTCACTGTTTGACGTCTGAAAATAAAATTATATTTATAGTTACAGTCACAAAAAGAAGGAAAATTAGGCAGGTGGGCTTGGCAACTTCTGCCAAGTCAAATACGTAAATACCACTTGGTATCTAACGCCAGTCTAACCAAGGGTTATCAGGTTGCCCGGGTAACTGGGTTGAGGAGGTCAGATAGGGCAGTCGCTCCTTGTAAAGCACTGGTAGTCAGCTACATCCAGTTAGACTGGAAGCCGACCGTAACATAGTTGGGAAAAGGCACAGAAGATGTGAAAGTTTGTCGGAATGTATGGATATATGTTTGCTATTTTTTCACACTAAAACGACTGGACCGATTTGGTATTTAGATTAACACATAGGCTGCTTTTTATCAACACACCACGCGGGCGAAGCCGCGAGCGGAGGTTAGTAAATTTATCTAAAGACTCTTTGATCCCACAGCCAAGTCATTCCAATGGCCTTAGTATGTAATTTATATACCTATTTATCTTATGTATGTAAAAATAATATATGCTGTATACTATATTAACCTGTACTCAGCCCCCCATCCCTTGACGAAGCTCATGCGTATAGTACACATGCGCGTGAGCTGGAACACCGCCTCGAAGCCCTGCGACACCGACTGCGACAGCAGCGCCGCGAACTCCTGGTTGTTGAAGATTTTCAGGTTGCAGCCTGGGGACAATAAGTTATAGTATATGTTAGTTTAACTTGCACACTTGTAAAGAGAAAAAAAAATATTGTTTGTAATGGATAAACTCGAACATTTAAAAATAAGATCACTGTTGGAAAGCTATGCTTCTATACTAGACTATATTTTATACCGAAACGGGCAGTAGTTCCCACGGGACGCGGGTGACACTGCCGGAAAATGGTTAGTAATACATATATAAAGTCCTCCCCTGTCTCTGTCGTGTTTATTGACATAACATGTCCTGCACAGTTGGCTGATAGCTCCATACATGAGAACAGCGAGAGCCGAGATATATTCGAGATATATTCGATATATATTGTAATGTATGAATTAGTAGTTTTACCGTAACAATTTCATACTAGCTGCAACATACAATGATAATTTGAGTCGCACTAAAGGATTGCTGAGTTAAGATATTTGTGAGCTATAAATAGTTGTTATTTTAATAAAAAGGGGCTTCAATCTACGACTATACGACATGTGTTTTATTCACGTAACGTAAAACCTCACATAATACAATGAAAGAGGTAACACGCGTTTAGAAAGCTTATTTATTTATCTACACAAATAGGATTCGCTAGGATTATTTGGAATAATCAGATTCTTTATTGAATATTATGTAATTTGTATAGAGGGCGGATACCGCGGCAAAAATATGAATTTTATCAAATTAGGTTACTATCGTTTTGGTAGTGTTATATATCTACAAAATGGCTAGGCAGATAGTAAACTGACCTGGTGGTATCTTGCAGACGGTGGCGGGATGCCAGCCGTAGCGCTGGTTGCAGTTGGGGCTCTGCACGAATATCGACGAGTCGCTCAGGCATTCCGCGAATACTTCGCCTGGGAAAACAGAAATTATTGAGTTAATGCTGTTTGGAGTATAATTCTACACTATTATTATGAAGAAAGATTTGTATACTTGTACGTAACGAATGGATTCAAAACCTACTGGACCGCGGAGTAAGGAGAGATGAGTCATTTTGTTCCTCATGTACTGGACAAATTTAAAAAAAGTCCTCCTCAATTTAGTTACTATACTCTACTTGGGTAGGATCTTTACTAAAGAAAAACAATCTAGATACAATTTTTTCGAATTTTATAAGCAAAATAAATAAATGCATTACTTATGTCCATTTTCATAGATAACATTAACAACAGTTTGTAACTTCCAATAATGGAGGTTTTCGGTTCGAATGTCTGTATTTTCTTTTCTTAAAAATCTTTGATAATTCTTAGTACAGTTGTTATAAGAAAACTGACGATAATGTTATGTTAATGATTTCTTTTAATTATTTAACCATTTATGTACACAGTAAACACACAACAGAAGAGGAAGTAAAATAAATTAATACAAAGGTACTGCTTATTTCTAATAAAATCTCTTCCAAACTTGTTGGTAAAATACTTACCGCCAATATAATACAGTCTGACTCCTTTGCCGATGTGTCTGCGAGTTTGTTCCACCACCTCGTTACGATTCACGTTAGACAACAGGCCTAGGCAGAACCTGCGAAGCAAATAAATGGGTATTTGAACACTTTTATATAAGAAATTCATTAACTATTCGCATAAAAATAAACAATATAAAAGAGTACATAGTAGATAAACAGTAATGTGTTATCAGATAGGCAGTCCACTCCATTGGCTAGCTGGCTGATCTGGCCAGCTGGCTGATCTAATTGGCGAACAGCCGCCTTGGCCGACAATCAGCCAAGCATCACTTGGCTGACGTTACCTTTACCTGTGGCGTTTATGTAGTATAGTCACGTTTACCTCTCGCTGTTGCTAGAATGAGCAACTGGCTAATCTAAGAGAACAGTCTCCTCGGCCGATAATCAGCCAAGTCACCAAGACTAACATCACCACCCACAGTTCTTAAAATTCGCAGCTGGCCGATCACTTTCAAGAACAGCTGCCTTGGCCGATAATCAGTCAAGTCATCATAACTATTATCACCACTCATAGTTCTTACGATGACCAGCTGGCCGATCACCTTCAAGAACAGCCACCTTGGCCAATAATCAGCCGCCTCGGCCGATGATCAGCCAACTCACCTCTCGCTGTTGCTGGGGTCGGTGAAGCCGTCCACGGTGATGGAGGGCTGCGAGGCATGGAAGGTCTCGCCCACGCGCGTGTTGAGCTCGTAGTAGCTGATGCTGCACCAGAACGCTGGCTCGTGGTACAGGACTGGGCTGCTTCAGCCGCCTCGGCCGATGATCAGCCAACTCACCTCTCGCTGTTGCTGGGGTCGGTGAAGCCGTCCACGGTGATGGAGGGCTGCGAGGCATGGAAGGTCTCGCCCACGCGCGTGTTGAGCTCGTAGTAGCTGATGCTGCACCAGAACGCTGGCTCGTGGTACAGGACTGGGGCCGCTTCGGCTGTTAGGCCAGGCGGGGATGGGGTTAGACGGGTTAAGTCTGGAAGAGAGGATGTTCTTTTAGTAAGTAATGAGTTTGTGACGGCTGTAAAGGTCTATCATAAGGATTAAGTCACTCTAGCGTGGATGGGTGACCATATTTTCCTCCGCGTTTCGGAAGGCACGTTAAAAGAGTGGGTCCCGTTTAACATTTGAATAATTAGATGAGTTGGTAATGAAATATTGTATAAATATATCAGCCAGTAATAAAACGGTACAAAAAGATCAGCTAGCAATAAAATAAAGCAAAATATAAATAAAAGAAGAGCCAGCGGCTGCCAAACCTTAATTATTTTAAAAGACTGTAATTTTTTTCCTGATTATGCAATTCTAAAATAAATTCATTTTCAACGTTTGCTATAAGTGGCTCTGTTACTATTTCTTTTTACAGGTCTAACATCCACTAACTCTTTCTCTAAACAATAAAATAAAGTGTGTAAAATATAATAAAATTGTGTACAAACTCACTCATGTTGTCGTTATGGTCCATCGGGTCGCCGTCCTCGCTGATGTAGCCCGGGGGAGGTGTCTCCACCGTTGATGAACTCCTGCAATAAGATAAACGTTTAAGTTAGATATATGGCCCATAACACAACCCTGATTGGATCCAACATAATCGAAGGATCGAAAGGCGTGGAGACAAAATGGGGAGGCCTTCGACCAGCAGAGGGCTAAGAAGAAAAAAAATGTGGCCCATGCCTCTCAAGTATGAGTGCAATTTCAAACTTATATGTACTTTCTTGGTGTATCTTGGACAAGAATTGAGTAAGTGTGAAGACACAAATCTTGAGGACAACTAGACTTTAAATAGCATTAAGTGGGGTATGTAACTAAAACCTTATTCCTTCCCTCTATGAGAAGAGGCCTGTGTCCTATAGATATACAAAAGGGAACACATAGATACAGGGGGAGACCTACAGGGAAATACATAAGGCAATATATGTATAGGGGGAGTATACAGGGGAATATATCAGGGAATATATGGGACGAGTATACAGGGGAATATATCAGGGAATATATAGGCGGGTATCATATACGAGAGTATATAAGGAGATGACAAATAGAGAGTTCCGAAGTAGAAAAAATGTGACATCCCAAGTAAAAAAGCTTTGGTTCATACAGTGGACACTACGGTACGGGTCTGACGGGGTATCGAGTTGCCTGGAAGCCGACCCCAACATAGTTGGGAAGGCTCTGAGGATGAGTGGGCACTTCGGTAGATACTCAAGTTTACTGGTACTGACACATGCACGGTGGTGTTGCCCGGCACCTGCTGCGCGAGCGTGGCCTCCAGGTACATGGCGCTGTGAGCGCCCACGCCCACCACGCCGCCGCTCTGCATCACACTGTAATAAAATAATAATAAATAAGTATGGAAAGAAAATATTTAATTATTTCTAACACTTACTTCTAGACATTTAAATAAAACTACTTTGATCCGAAACGTCGGGATTACATAATATTAATATTTATTGTCTTTCGAAACACTGAAGAACTTGTTGGAAAAAGACAGGCATTTTACTTAAAATAAATATCGTATTATTTCACTTACAAACAGACAGACAGAGAGAGAGTTACGGGTAGTTAGAAGTCAGTAAGTCTGACACCAGTCTAACCAAGGGGTATCGGGTTGCCTGGGCAACTGGGTTGAGGAGGTCAGATAGGACAGTCGCTCCTTGTAAAACACTGGTACTGAACTGAATCCAGTTAGACTGGAAGCCGATCCCAGCATAGTTGGGAAAAAGCTCGTATAAAAAAATCACTTACAGACACTGTAGCATTGTAGAGATATATCAAAACTTATATATCAAGCCAAAACAAAGCTCCTTGTAAGGTTGGTTAAAACTGCGTAAAAATAATGCATTGTTATCCTTTTATATTTATTTTTGTAATCTAATCAAAACTGACTTATATCTGTTATTGTTAGTTGTGCAATAAGTATCTTGGTTTGAAAAACCAAACTAATTATGCAGGTGTCATTTTTAACCAACTTCCCAAAAAGTAGGTTCTGACGCCGTCATCTCCGTCGTTTATCCACCGATTTTAACAATTAGTATTTGTTTTAAAGGGTATTCTTCCCAAATTGTCCTATTGTCATCAGGACAAAGATCTGATGATGGAAACCCTGAGATATCGAGGGCAATTTTCGAAAGTTGTCTACATGCATTTGCGTAGGGCAGAATCTTAAGGCTCATAAAACAACAAAAGGGGGTTATTACTAAGTCTTTGCTGTCCTTCTGTCACCAAGCTTTGTCTCATAAACAGCCACATTTAGACATTTATACAATTTTCACAAGATGCATATGTATTTCTGTTGATGCTATAAAACACAAAACATATACTGACAACTAGTATAAAAATTATATTTCAGGAGGCTCCAATACAACTAACATGTTTTATTTTTGCTCGTTTTGTATAGAACCCTTCTTCCGCCTGTCCAACTCACGCTTGGCTGGTTTTTGAGCCATCTTGTCTATCACTAAAGATAAAGGTGATAAGTAGTATTACTAATTGTTTTTCTCCTTCATTTGTCTATGTCGTGTTACAATATCCGTATTACAGTTATCAATATCCTAGTCATGCTTTGGGTAACCGGATAAAACTAGGTTTAACCGCACTTCAAGTATCAGCCGTATCATATGCGCCGGCTATATCCTGAGATCTTTGGAATTATCGACTTTCCTCAGGACTGTTGACTGTAAGTCTGATAACCAGTCTTACCAAGGGATATTGGGTCGCCCAAGTGTAGAACACTGGTACTCAGCTGCATCCGGTTAGACTGGAAGCCGACCACAACATAGGGGAAACATAAGGTCCCATAAACTAGACCAACTAGTCTAAACCAAAGATATACAAGTATATTTTCGTAACCAGCTTTTCCTCTGTAAAGCGCATTGAAATTTATTTTATTTTTACCATTGTTTTTATTTTGGTAGTCCGAGTGTTTCCTAAAAGTTTGTTCATTTATTTTAAAGGGACTTGTTATAAAATATACTAACGTGTCAGTGTGTTCGTGATGCGGCTGGTGATAGTCCGTGTAGGGCGGCGGCGCGCGGACCTCGCTGTCTCCGTGCCGGGGCACTAGGATCGGGGGCAATGCTGGGGCAATATGATAATAATACTAACGTGTCAGTGTGTTCGTGATGCGGCTGGTGATAGTCCGTGTAGGGCGGCGGCGCGCGGACCTCGCTGTCTCCGTGCCGGGGCACTAGGATCGGGGGCAATGCTGGGGCAATATGATAATAATACTAACGTGTCAGTGTGTTCGTGATGCGGCTGGTGATAGTCCGTGTAGGGCGGCGGCGCGCGGACCTCGCTGTCTCCGTGCCGGGGCACTAGGATCGGGGGCAATGCTGGGGCAATATGATAATAATACTAACGTGTCAGTGTGTTCGTGATGCGGCTGGTGATAGTCCGTGTAGGGCGGCGGCGCGCGGACCTCGCTGTCTCCGTGCCGGGGCACTAGGATCGGGGGCAATGCTGGGGCAATATGATAATAATACTAACGTGTCAGTGTGTTCGTGATGCGGCTGGTGATAGTCCGTGTAGGGCGGCGGCGCGCGGACCTCGCTGTCTCCGTGCCGGGGCACTAGGATCGGGGGCAATGCTGGGGCAATATGATAATAATACTAACGTGTCAGTGTGTTCGTGATGCGGCTGGTGATAGTCCGTGTAGGGCGGCGGCGCGCGGACCTCGCTGTCGCCGTGCCGGGGCACTAGGATCGGGGGCAATGCTGGAACAAGACACAAAGAATATTATTTATTTGCTTATAACATTTAAATAATAAGGAATATGGGGTATGGATGGATTGTGTGAAGGTAGATATGGTAAGAGAGAATGTTACTTGTGAGATGGCGACAGATAGAAGAGTATGGAAGAAGAAAACATGCTGCGCCGACCACAAATAGAATTGGGATAAGGGAGGCAGGAGGATGGTGATGATAATGAAAATTGGCGTATATTTGGCTAGCTTTGCTTCTGTCAGTGGTGTCAACCGCATCCTGGAACGACTTTCACATCGTGCAAACGGATATTAAGTAGCCTATCATAGCATTCCTCAATAAATGGGCTACAAACATTGTCTTTTTTTATCAAATCACTGGAGAGTTCAAGCGAGAAAACAAACTTCAGTTTATAATATCCAATTTGAAAAATTATTTCAGTGTTAAATAGCCATTTTTCAAGTAAGGCTTATTATTACCTACTATAGTATAGTATTATCTACTTTTTATTCAGATGCAGGAATTAATCCCCAAAGATCGCGGCTATAACCGCTGGCGGAAACTTGTAATAAACTCTCTTGATAAAACTATGTTAAGATCAAGAAAATCATAGTGAACAATATGGTAACTCACCGGGTGAATCAATTTTATTGTAATGATAGGGGTTGATGCAGACCTCGTCTTTCTTCAACTGGTAAGCGTATTCACAGTGGTCCACTGGCTTTAGCTCATGCTGGCTCTGAAAATATTAAACAACATAGACTTTGTTTTTGGTACAGTTCTTTTATCTCCAGAAAAACGCTGAGCCATACTTGTATGTGTAAATAAAATGCACATTGTATGACTCGGTAACTAAAGAGCACTCTTGAGTACAGACACACAGATAAAACATTTATACATACTTCCTTGGAAAATCAATAAATATCTTTGTAACAAGATACTATGTACATACTTTCACAAATAAATAATAGGCATTTGATTATTTTTGATACTGAGTAGTCTACTAACCTACGTATCTTGATGAATTTTCACAATTGAAACTTTATTTTAAGACATTCAAATAGAGTTGGTGAAAAATAAATTATTATTATGTGTGTTACCTGTAGCTGCGGCCAACGCCACAGCCTGCAGTAAACAACATGCGGCAATCCTTTGCGGTACTGTCCGTTTATCACGTTCTCGTTAGGTTTCACTCTGTGGAAGAAATAGAAAATATGATCTATATACTTATTATTAAAAAAAAAGAGGAAATATATACAATTATTTTACAAATAAACGAATTCAGGAACAAATAGCTATTTACGGCCAGTCCCAATACTCCAACTATATCCAGTCAGCAAATCAACAGATAGACAGAATAATGAGAACAGGCATTAGTGAAGTCCTTCGCAGGTCAAAACAAGAAAATTACTTAATGGGAGCATTAAAAATGTTACTTAAAGGTGTATTAATTTACGTTTTTAGTAAATACTAGCTTCTGCCAGTGATTTCACCTGCTTCATGCACCCATATAAAAAGAAGTAACATAATAGTTTTAGATGACGCCTTTTAGATATAGTGTATATATATTTTTTTTATTGTTCTACTAGGATAGTTTTTTTTTTGTGTTGTAAATATCTATGTATATAACTATGTAAGTAAATTAATTTAGTCAGATAGTTTTTAATTCATTCCAATGTTTAGTATAGAAAATGCATAATGCAGGTATGACATTTGCAGTCCAATGACCCCATATGACCCCTGTGTAAATGTCAACTATTTCAAAGTTATTTGACCTTTTTCTTGAAAAAATTTACACTATAAATTCCTCAATAAATAGGGGAAGAATAGAGCAAATTTTAGTTTAAGACTAATCCATGAGTAGGCACTTCACTAAAGGTATATTTTGATAGGACTTTTTACATAAATACAAATTAAAACAAATAAACCACTGCTAAAAATTTTATGTAGATGGATATACTGTACGTTTAAATAACCGATTCATCCATTGCTTTGCAGTTGGAGATGGAATTTTGACATTAGCTTCATACATATAAATTGTGTCACATAATTGTGTAATTTCAATCTCGTTATCGAAATACATTGCACTGTTATTGTAATCTGCAGATAGTGGATGGGGACAACCAAAGAAATTATGAATGTATTATGTGAAAGTTGATATGGCTAGAAAGAATGTTACTTGTGAGACAACAGCAGACAGAAGAATATGGAAGAAGTAACATGCTGCACGCGCCACAAATAAAATTGCGATAAAGGCAGGAGAATTATAAAACTACAATTATTGCTAAAACAAATGATTCAATTGTATTTGTTAAATTTATTTTAAGTAAATTTTATTTTTAGTCTGAGTTCTTAACAAAGTCATATCAAGATTGATTATCTATGGGTAAGTGCCTACTCGAATGGAGTTTAGACCACATTAGAAAAAAAATAATAACCTTACTTAGAAATTAAATCTAAAATCCCTTACTCAGCAGTTACTATCTAACTAAACCATACTATACTACTATAAACTTTCAAATAACTATTTTTAACTCATAATAATATACAACCTCCTTGGAAAGGTCAAAAGAGGTCATTAATCTGGCCAGACAAGTTTTAATGAGCTTAACACAACAGTCAATAAGAATTATAAAATTAGAATAAGTTAATAACCCAGAAATAACTATGTATCCAGTTATTTTCGACTAAACAAGTAATTATGAATTAAAATATTAATAAATTAGAATGCAATCGATCTACTTTGCATGAATTTGGCGGCAAATGATTTCCTGGCGGAATGTCATTGGGGCATTGTCCCATAGTTGCAGCAAGTCACAGAATTTTTAATGTACAAATCCAATAAGGTTCTGATTGGCATTTTTTCATTAAAATATCCACTTTTATGTGCAAAATAACAAACAGGAACAATAATCTCACCAAATAAAACTCCGGAACACGTATTTATTACACAGGAATTGCAATATTGTCGCATAAATTAGAAGCTGTTTTACTCTTTCAATAACACTACACGGAACTACTGACGTATTCACTTTCAAGGACGAAAGGATACGCGGATGTCCTTCAAAATGCGCACAAAACACAAAAATAGTATAAAACACACGTTTCCTGTATTAATTACTGAGGAAATTAGCAATAAAGAATTCGCAATGTTCAAAATATGTCCGCCATGTTGACAGAGCACTTCGATTTGTTTTGACGGAGTCTTGACCTTTCCGATTTTACGTCCTGTATGTTATGCAACCAAAATGCGATGGTCGCTGCAATCTGCGGCAGTCTACTACTGATAGGTGACTATTGAATTTGGCCGGGTAATAGGACCACCGAAATAATCCTACCACAGAAAATGTTGAACCTTATTGAATAATGACCAGAAATAAAGATTCAAGAGTTACTAAATAAGAATCTTATAAGTTCAGATTTACCTATAAACTAGAACCATTTTTGCAATAAATTTGCTCACCGAAAACCAGTCCTATTCCAGGGGCATAGGGTTCAAAAACATTGCAAGGATACACATTAGCCACCGGAAACGTCACATTCCCAAATGATTGTTATCACGAAAAAATAAATCAATATTAGACTAACCTGGGAATAGTTACGCATTTTGTATGACTATTTTGGCTTGATATCGCCTTTTCCAATTCTTCGAGTGCTCCGCTTTTCTTTAATTTCTTAACTAAACTCTTCACTGCCTTCTCAGACCATTTATCTTCGGCAGCAGATGAACCCTCAGGGCCCTTTTTCCACCCTAACAGCCGTTTCACGACCGGTGGAGTTAAGGGAAACATACCGCGACACTTCACTCACTAAGTCATTAAAATAAACAAAGTATCATTTGCATGGGAAATTATATATTCGCGCACAATTATTATGTTCCGTATTTAGATACAACTCTCGGCCATATTGCGAATGTGAATGACAGTTCACTTGTCAATCAACAAATCAAAGTATTCTGTCTCTGTCGCATCCCGGCTTATTTGCTAGAATTTTAAATAACACATACTTTGGTGGCACTAATTTAGGACTGTAAAATATGCAAATTTTACTTATTTATAATGTGTACTACTAGAATCATCACGTTTCATATGAATTATTTATTAATTTCGAATATATATCCATGACCCCGTCTCTTTCTCACATAATTATTTTTAATGCAAACAAAGGGCGTTTCCATAAACAATTTTAATCAGCCAAATGTCCGAAAATGTACAATTAATCTTCTTTGTGTATTTTCTATTAAGCAATTTTTACATTTAATGGAAACTATTCACAAAGAATATACAGCAAACAATATTCTAAACAATACTTTTAAGAAAAATGCAAATTTTAAGAAATTCATCCAAATGATGATGATGATGATGATTTTTTTTCCACATTTCTATCACTTTTAACAACGCACATTTTTAAAACGACATTTAAATGTTCATTCACAGTATTAATGTAGGCTGTTCTGTTTAAAATTATTTATTTTGCACTTTCAAGAAGAAGGGATACATTGCTGTTTATCACAACTCACTTGCGAAGCAGCAATCTACATCAAAAATTATAATTTGACAAAAAGTACACCAATATTGTCTTTGGTTTAATCGGATTGTTTTTGTTTTGAACCATTTTGAACTTTTCAAATTTGACACAAATGGCGAGAAAAATAATGTTTCAATTGTTATTTTTCTAAAGAAGTGCCAGTTGTTCAAAGAAAGTGAGGATTTTTGTGCTGAAAAAAACGATTTGGTAAGATATCTGTCGATGGTTGTGATATAATTTTATTCTATTACCTTTTTGTGGTCCAATTTATCAAAAAAAGTGTGCCGATAATATATTGTCACTGGCCATTTGAATTTATTTTATTTGGTGGCCAGTGTCAGTTTTCATACTCCCGCTTTGGTTTTTAATGGCTAGGCTGGAAATTATAATTTAGAGTAAAGATAAATAAATAAACTACTTTACGAAAACTTTTATTTTCGAAATTAAAAGAAATATTTCCCAATTTCATTTTCAGTCTGATACATTCAATTTGTTTTGAGAATATTTCTAATGGAATTTATTTTGTGAATATTTAGATTTTCCTCTGTCTCTTATCTAATAAAATACATTAAATATATTTTTCTTATATTGTTTTTATCTCATTGGATAGGGATTTATTTCCTTACACTTGCTGAAATACCTACTTATGTCTAAAGATTTTCCTAGGAAAATTGCTTCAAGAAATTACAAAGGATAATTTTATGTATATTGTAGAAATCTTATATTCTTATTATGTATTTTATGTTACTATGGTTTCATATTAATTTTTCCATCACCTAGTTTTCTATGCAGAAAGTAGTATGAGGTGAATTACCAAAAGGATAGGAGTTGCTCTAACACTTTCTATGGCATTTTAATTTTATTCCACCATCATTTGCCTGTTCTTCCCAAACTATGTTGGGGTTGCTTCCAGTCTTATCTGGGTGCATCTTAATGACTGCCTATCAGACCTCTTCAATCCAGTTACTTGGGCAATATTTAGCATTTTCGTTACAAACCAGATAACATAACAGTCCACCTCTCATCATAAAAAATAGCCACTTTAAAAACTTTAAACTTAACTACTTCAAACCAGTCTTACCAAGGGGTATCGGAATGCCCTGGTAAGTGGGTTGAGGAGGTCAGATAGCCAGTCACTTCATGTAAAACAGTGGTACTCAGCTGCATCTGGATAGACTGGAAGCCAACCTCAACATAGTTGGGATAAGGTGAGGCAGATGATGATGATGACTTTAACCTATTCCCTATGTTAAACGAGTGCAGTCACCTTATATTATTAGCTTTTTGTTGTAGTAAAAATGACAGAGACGCAGCCCCCTCTGATCCTCTGCATGGAAAATGCGACAGGTGAAGAAGTCGCTCTCAGGGTGGAGCCTGATGATAACTTCCAGATGTTCTTGGATAAGGCTCGGTAAGTCTGTTCGCGAAACACACTTTCTGGGATGTATAAAGTATTATTCAATCTTTAAGGTTTCAGAAATATATTCTAGCTTTGAGTACTTTTAGTAAAAGTCACCATACTATACTTCTGACTGACATGAAATGCTAGGAAAGATATTTAAATATTTTTTAGTTAAGAAATCTGTCTCTGACTTGGCTAGTAAGGCCATGCCTACTAAAATAAAAGTGCTATATTTCATAGTCTTCAGGAAATGGTTGTCTCCATTCATTACAGGCATCTTTCTGATTAAAACAACTCAAGCATAGTATACTGTGTGCTCCAAAACTACGATAGCCTCTCGAAATTCAGTAGAGAACACAAGTATGCGGATGTGGCTAGTACAGACTCTCCCTCCATCGCTTCCTCCGCATACCTAAAACCAGATATTTTTGAGTAGTGATAACAGGTTTGGCGCGGACTGTATCAAGTTATCGATGATTTTGGGAGAACACTATTCGTAATCTTTCTTCTGAATAAAATCCCTTCATTACAGAGGACTCCTAGGCTTCGAAGTCGACCTAAACTCCATAACCAGAAACCAACCAGTTTCCCTATCCGAAAACATATACCAATTCCTATTAAATACCGAACAAAATTTACAAGCCGACGACCTCACGCAAAACTTTGATCAAATGTTGGACACCAATGATGGGGCCAACGATTTGGTCTATATATTGGACGATGGCACTCAAATTCGTGCTTCACAAATACATTTTGACAATGATGATCCCTTAATAGATTTAACAGCTGAAAAAATCCCTTTTGTTAAATACGCCGATGATGTTAATGATCCCGAAATAGATACAATACATGCGGAAACAAAGAAAATTAATATAGTGGAGAGTCCTGTGTCAAGATGGTCCAGCAAAAATTCTAGTCCCAAATGCAGTTTTGTTAATTCTTTACCATTTAAACTAGTTTGCAATAACACATCGGGTTTTGAAGCTCAGTTTACTAAATATTTAGAAGCTAACAATTCTAAAACGTACGCAACTTTGAACCCTGTGACTAGTCGGAATAAGTCTCCAAAAAGCTTGATAAAAGATAACTTTAAGAACTACGATGACAATTACCAGAGGAATGATAATTTGGCTTATACTAGAGAAGAGATTTTGAACATGTTTAAAGACTCCCCTATGACTTCTTTGCCTTATGACCAAGGTTACAGCGAGAGAAGACATGTTAGGAAGACTGATCCTTCAAGACTAGTGCATAAGAGTTGGACCAAACCTATTTCCTATATCGATATCGATGGGGTACTTATAGGAGAAACAGAGAGTCAGATATGCTTCATTTGTGGAAAACATGTCGATAATAGTGTCGATAAACTGTACCTCTTTGATAACGAAGACCAAAGGGTACATAGATGTTCTCCTCAAAAGAAAATGTCGACGCAACTCAAAATTATATGTGAATGCTGTCTCAACGAAAATTTTAAACCTTGCCGGATGAAAAGTGCTAACCAATTTTTGAATCCCGACGAATTTCTGGTCATACGTAACAATCAACAGTATATTTTTCAGAAGGTCAAAAATTTCAATTTTACCCATTTAGGGAAGCATAAAGATATGATGAGTAAACAGGATTCTAAGTTAGATAAGGAAGAATTTGTGAAAGTCGAAATTGGTTCTGACGGGGAGATTATAACGAAACCTATAGACAATGATCCGAGGTCTGATGATGTCATAGTTGTGAAAGATGAGAAGAAGGACGGTAGTTCCAGTGATGTAGAGATTGTGGAGCCGGAACCGGAGATAGATAATATCATAGACAATCTGGAGGAAGCTGATGAGGAAGTGAAGGAGTTTTTGGGGAAATACCAGTGTGATAATAGTGAAGTTACTGAGTTGAAGTGCAGGTAATTGTAATCTTAATGATATAATTTGTTTATAATCCTGCCCTTATCCCAATTTTTATTTGTGGTCGGCGTGACGTAACTTCTTCCATACTTCTCTGTCTCCCATTTTTTCGAAAAAGTTACACAGATACTGTAAAGCCTGAGAAAGGACGTCGTCAACTTTTTATCCAGGTGTGGGAAGCAGTTCCATTAGGACACAGGTATAACCGCAGGGAACAGCTAGTATTTTAATGTGAACTGCCATTTTGTATGAACGATTATCTTCTACGAAGTTTTTTAAATTTAATCCTTACTTACATAGGCTTACAGCCGCTGGCTCTTAATAGCATAGATACAATACCTACTGAGCTAGTCGTTTTACTTTAATTCAAGATGTTATTGTTACCAGATTTTGCGAGCAAGTATTCCCAGATTTGTCGGAAGTGTTGGTGCACTGTGAAACACATAAACATGATTTGGAAGATGGCGATGTATTCCCATGCCCACTTTGTTTCTATGGTATGTTGTTTTGAACACCAGTTACTTCTAGAATTAAAGGAATATGGGAAATATATTTGACAAAGGTCCTAACATCGTCGATCCCACAGTGCCTAAAGACAAAAGTCTACAATCAGTGCGTCCTACCTGTCATGACTTACGGAGCCGAAACGTGGACACTGTCGGTACGGCTGGTTCACAAGTTTAAAGTCGCTCAGCGGGCTATGGAAAGGGCTATGCTCGGCATTTCTCTGAGGGATCGCATCAGAAATGAGGTAATCCGTCAGAGAACCAAGGTCATCGACATAGCCCACCGAATCAGCAAGCTGAAGTGGCAGTGGGCTGGCCATATTAGCCGAAGAACCGATAACCGTTGGGGTAAACGCGTTCTAGAGTGGAGACCGCGCCTCGGCAAGCGTAGTGTGGGACGTCCTCAGGCACGGTGGAGTGATGACTTGCGCAAGGCGGCTGGCAGGAGCTGGATGCGAGAAGCCGAAAACCGATCTCAGTGGCGTGCACTTGGAGAGGCCTATGTCCAGCAGTGGACTGCTATAGGCTGATGATGATGATGATGATGATTTGACAAAGGTATCTGTATTTATGCCTGTCTGGTTATTAGCATAAAAAGCAAATTTTTGACTACTATTTATACTTTTTTAAGGTGTCAGGTAAGGTGTACAATAAGGTATTTAAAATAGATATTAATCCATTTGCTATATAATTAAGATATCTGAGGTTGATTGTTCTTATTACTTGTGTTACAGGCTACGCAAATTTAAAATGGCTGAAAGGTCATCTGAAAGCAGCTCACGAGAAATCCGAACCTAGTAAACATTTAAAAGATGAAAATGAACAAATGAAACAAGAAAATAAAGGTCAGTTTATTTACTTTTTATTACATACCAAGGCATAAATCTTTGCGCATATAATTTTGTCACATTGCGCAAACATTTAGTGCATTGCGCTAAGTTGCGCAAAATGCTGGTCGAATTTGTGTCAGTTTTCTCAACTTAAAGTATGGATTTAAATGTTCTATATTGTTCCTATATTAAAATGCCATAATATTTTCAGATGAACAAGAAACATCGCCTAAAAGGTCGTCTCCCATTGCTACTCGTACTAGAAGTTCAAACAAAAAAGATGGTGATAGAAAAGGTATGTATTTCTATAATATTCATTATCAGTTTATAAATAATATCTAACAATTTAGGGGTAAGAAAAACAGTGGGTACCGACAGCTACATGAGAAAAAAAAAATACAATATCACAAAGAAAGGGCTTATGTATACCGCGTTTTTTAGATGCGCCATCGATGTGCGTTTGTAGCTATAGATGCGTTTCTGACGCCTTGATGCCTTAAAGTTATTTAAGACTTAAAATAATATTTGTTACTTTTAATACTACGCCATACTTTGTAGCAACTATTTGACAATAAATAATATATGAACAAAATTTTAGATGACGAAGATTCTGAAGAAAAGAATGAACCTAGTAAAGAAGCGGTTAGTTTTATTAAAATTATCAAGACATATTAAGATTTTAACGTTTGTACATCATCATCTTTAATCGTTTTTACATAGAATGCTGAATCATTTTCCTTTAATTCCATGCTCGTGAAATCCACTTATTTTCATACTATGTTTAAAATTTCATTTTAGACTATTCTCACTCACTTTCTCTTATATACTCACTCACTTTCATATAGTTCATAGTTATACTTACCTATATGAAGACATCATCCTCATCCTCCAAGCCTTTTCCCAACTATGTTGGGGTCGGCTTCCAGTCTAACCGCTGAGCTGTAGCTGAGTTATATCTAGGTGTAGACATTTCTACTGTATTTTAGTATGTTTTTTTTACACTTTTCTAAGGCCCAAGTTCACCAACAGCATAAACCTCAGTTTTCTTAAAACAACCATACTACATACCATGAATTTTCACGCTCAGAATTCAAAATGAACAGTTCATCATCATCTCAGCCATAGGACGTCCACTGCTGAACATAGGACTCCCTCTTAGATCTCCACAGATACCTGTTGGAGGCGACAGGCGAAAAATGAACAGTTGTTTTAAGCAAAACGGACGTTTATATTGTCAGTGAAAAGGGCATACTTTGTGTATAATATTCAAAATATCACATATTTTTAAATTAAATAATTATATACCAAACAGCCAAAGCCACCCATCATAAAAACGGAAGTTAAGCAAGAATGCGTGGACAGCAGCGAGGATGAGATCTGGATCGTTCAAACGGCTGATGTAGAAGCCACGCAAGAGTTGCAGAAATTACTCTGTGTTGCTAAGGTAAATAAAATAAACACCTATTTCATAAAAATCAGGCAATCTTTTATAATTAATTAGCTTCCGCCACCAGTTTCAAACATGTCCCATGGGAAGTATTCCACGCATCCGGATGAAAAATATAGAATTTTTGAAAGCGGTCCAGTAATTCCTGAGGTTTAACAGGTTGTTTACAGAAGATCTTAGGGGAGTCAACATTTGCCCAGCTGCGTAAAGTAGTTCCTATGGGAATGGCGGGTGAAACCGCTGGTGGAGGCTACATACTTTATAATGCTCATAACCAATTCTTTTTAGGGCAAAGAAGATGGTCAGGATGGTGATACAACGAAGACACACAAATGCTTCAACTGCAGGTATGATAGCAATTTTGCGCATCTTTGCACAAGGTTGCACAAGGTGCACAACATTGCGCAAAAAGATGCGCAATTCTATTGAAGTCTGGATTTAAATGTTTTAATTCCAGTCAACTTTAAATAATTTGTAAAGCCGACAACATATTTTCTCAAAACGACTGTTTACTTTGAAACCTAAAGGTGAATTCATAGTTACTATGTAGTTTCTTTAAGAAAACTTAAGCTTAAACTTACCTATGTTGTCGGTTTATCTTGCTTGACTAAGCCTGTTGATTATTATATTTTGTCCTACAGTCAAATATTTGCCAGCGCAGAAGGTTTGACGAACCATAGATGTCGAAGGCGTGGTCGGAAAAGGAAATCTAAAGATCTGGGCAATCTTATTTGTATACCTACTGAAGAAGATTTCTTGAAGGTATGTGGTTTTTATTATTTATTTACCTATTCTCTGCCTGCGTAAAACTCTTAGCAAAGGCAAGGTCAACTCATTTACAACAAGCTATTTTGAAAAAAATGCGTTGATTGCCCATATAGTTTTTTTTTTTTTATGAATATTTCTTAGAGAACTATGAAAATACATATATATTGAAAATTGTAAATATTAGCCTAAATTTTTTCCCCGAAGCTAAGTCTGGAAGTCTAAAAGATCGATGCCACGATGGATGGATACTTCGAGGAAACCTTTAAATCGACAAGCATATTTATATTTTTTCTGTAATGTGAAAATTGTAGAATACTAGAGTATTACGTATTATATATTTTTATTTTTTCTTGGCAGAGAGCTCAAGGCCGACCAAGACAAGTAGAATCCTCCATAGACAGCGATCTTCTCGTTATGGTAAGTTCCAACCCCCCTCCCTAGCCGTTTCCCTACTCCTTTGTCATGTCCAAATCAAATGTCTAACTTTGCAGCGTCCTAGGAAACGCCGCAGCCGGGAACCGACCTCCAACCCACAAGTGGTGACTTGTCATAATTGTAACGAGTCATTTACCTCGAAAGTTAGGCTTAAGTTTCATATGTAAGTTTATTTCAGTTCTTTATGTATGTAATGAATAGCTGTTGCCCGCGGTTTTACCTGCATTCTGAGGCTTTAGAAATTCAGAAATCGTAAATTTTCGTGCACTAAACACATTATTTAAAATATGACCTAAAATATGCCAGCGTCCCGAGAGATCTACGCCTCGCACCTGAAACTTAACTATTTATATACTATCAACCAAATCAAATCAACTTTATTTATATACTATATACCTATATATTTTTAAGTCATTACTGTACTTCGGCATACTGTTAAATTATCCATTTATTGAAGCAGGCTGTAGCTGTGCACGAAATATTTTCACTCTCGTCCCGTCAGTAGTTTCGGAGCTTTTTGGGCACAAACACAAAAAATACTTCCTCTGTATTCAATTAGTCTTGATATCCCAGATGTAATCACAAAACAACGGACAGATAGCTTATAGCAATCCACAATATACCCCAATGTCTTCTATAGGCAGTTCCACGAATCCACAAACCTGATCCGCCCTGACGGCCGCTACACTTGCACCGAGTGTTCAGGAACCACCTTCTCCACGGAGACGGAGCTGTTCGACCACGTGCACTTCCAGCATGACAAGCACAAGCGCTGGCAGTGCCCTGTAGACGGCTGCGGGAAGACCTTCTTCCTCAGGTCAGTTCTAGGTCATCATCGTCCGAGCCTTTTCCCAACTATGTTGGGGTCGGCTTCCAGTCTAACCGGATGCAGCTGAGAACCAGTGTTTTCAGGTCTGTTCTAGGTAATGTTTAGAATGGTAGAAGAATGCTAAGTTTTCACCAGATATAGAAAGAAAACCACAGCCTTAGGTAGGAAAAGTCATTTGTCTAGCCGTTTCCCTAGTATTTTAGGATTAAAAACCAATAGAAGACCAGATATTTCGCTTAGAGGACTACTAAGGTTTCACCAGACTTAGAAAGAAAACCATCCTCGCAGGTAAGGAAAGTCATTTGTCTAGCCATTTCCCAAGTATCTTGAGGTTGACAACCAGTAGAAGACCTGATATTTGAAAAAAGCCTTATTTGTGTTTACTTTCTTAGGTTACATATCTGTCTAGCCTTTTCCAAAGTGTGTTTATCTCAACTATCTAATCTAAAATTGGTATTGTTAAATTTTGGGTGCAAAATGACCCTCATGCTTGTGCCCTTATGGCCTTCGCAGCTGTCTGATCTGTTTGGAGAACAGCCCCTGTGACCGACAATCGATCTGGACATCATTATTCTTAATATTGAACTGTCCATGTAGAGATATCTAAGATTTTACTTCGGAAAATCCCCTTCAAACAGCTACTTTTTACTTCAGAAAACATTTAAAACACTACACTATTTGTTGTACAGGGCGACTCTAACGAAACACAGTCGCACTCACACAGACACGCGTCGCTATGTGTGCGTCACGTGCGACAAGCGGTTCTTAGACAAACAGACTTTGGACGAGCATGGAGTTACACATTGACACAATATTAACATTTACATACATTAGATAATGTTAATATTTGTTGTACAGGGCGACTCTAACGAAACACAGTCGCACTCACACAGACACGCGTCGCTATGTGTGCGTCACGTGCGACAAGCGGTTCTTAGACAAACAGACTTTGGACGAGCATGGAGTTACACATTGACACAATATTAACATTTACATACATTAGATAATGTTAATATTTGTTGTACAGGGCGACTCTAACGAAACACAGTCGCACTCACACAGACACGCGTCGCTATGTGTGCGTCACGTGCGACAAGCGGTTCTTAGACAAACAGACTTTAGACGAGCATGGAGTTACACATTTACAGGTAAGGACATCAAAAAATATTTTTGGAAATACATAATACATGATCTTCTTATATATAAAAACGAGTTGCTGTTCGTTAGTCTGACTAAAACTCGAGAATAGCTGGAGCGATTTAGCTTTTTTGGTTTTAAAATGTTTGTAGAGGTCCAGGAAGGTTTAAATTAAACGATACGAACATCGTGGAATCAGCTAGTTAAAAATTTTCGCTCAATTCGGGACGACTAAGTAGATGCGACTATTTATTTTCTGTTTACTTTAGAAGTCGATTCTCTTTCTGTATGAAAATATTTTTTATTTCGTATTTTAGAATTTAGTTATGATTTTTTCAAGTAAAGTCAGTAACATTAGTTTGAAGCAAGTGAAATTTTATAGGACGTACTTCCTCAATAAGAATTATCTTCGTCTACAGATCAAGCCCTTCCAATGTCACATATGTCTAAAGCAGTTGACCCGTCGCTCTCGTCTCCGCATGCACGTGAGAGCACACGAAGAGGAGCTAGCTCCAACACTGGTGCGAGTCTGTGCTGTGTGCACTAGGGCCTTCAGAGATCATCGTCATGCACAGGTTTGTTGATAAAATAGAATGTAATGTAATTTTTGCTGCTGCTGAGCACGAGGTCTCGGATTCCCGGGTCTTTCGAAACTTACACAAAGCAGCCCGGAGTTTAGAAGTTGGTGATTGATACACCCGTGCATCGGAGAGCACGTAAATGTCGGTCCTGACACTGATCTCTCTCCGGTGGTGTCGGATTGTCGTCCCATCGCGCTATGAGAGTGAAGGAATAGTGAGTGCACCTGTGTCCAAGCAAATGCTCGTGCACTGTAATATGTCTTGCGCAGTTGGTTAATGTCCTTATTTGAGAACAGCCGTCGTAGCTGATAAAGCGGCTAGGAGGACATCATCATTATCATCAGCAGTTGATTCTCAGCATGTAGTATTGTGAGATGAAACACTTGCGAGGAACTCGCTCCAACACTGGTGCAAGTCTGTGCTGTCTGCACTAGGGCTTTCAGAGACCATCGTCATGCACAGGTAGCTATCGTGAAATGATTTTACCGCTTTGAAGTGATTATAGGATAGTCAAAATGTTTGTAGAAGTATCAAATGGCTGACTTCATAGCGAAACAGTAATTTGGTGGGAGAAGACTGTTTTTTATACACCTTTTGATTATAGAAGTTTTGGACATCACCTTTTTTACAATAAACGTCTAAAACCAGTTTCCTCGAGAAAAACGGACGGTCTTTTTAACACGCTATTATGCTTTGCTGCTATCACGCTATTATTTTTTAAATTCGCCAAGAGTATCTCTAACACATTTACCGTTTTCGAAAGTCCCGTTTCCGGTCCCTTTACGGTAGGTCCAAACGATACCAACTTTACACAGACTTTCGTAGAATTTTGTCTGCGCAAGAAATCGGTGCATATAAAAGTCAGAGCCAATGATAAGTCTGCACAAACATCTTGTCGTCATATTTCCACTCAGACTTTAGATTTATACACAGATTTTACATTTGTACAAACTTAAAGTCTGTATCGTTTTGGGTCACCATGAATCATTTGCTCAAACGATACTTCTCTCTTCTTGGACCTTAAAATACAGGAGCATGCAACAAAGTCAACGGAATGCATCGAGGCGTTTGCCAACGAGCTGAAGGAGGAAGCCGAAGAGATGACCGTCCAGCTGTCTCCCACCAGCGGCCTTGTTAGACATACCGTGCAGATTGTTGGTAAGTTTATATTTGCGTATATCTGTAATTTATTTGGATTTTATTTGTTGTGAATTATATTTTATCCTACTAATATTAATTTAGCTTCTGTCAGCGGTTTCACCATTTCACCCACGTCGCGTGGGGATATAATGTAGCTTCCTCCGTGTAGCCGTGTATGTAGCCGTCCTCGATAAGTGGGCTATTTAACACAAAAATATATTTTTTTTTATGTCAGATAAAAAAAGGACAAAGAAATATTGTTCAAAACATTGGACTTTGATTTGAAACTTCCTCCTTAGGTGGGGTATTACGTGTTTCCTGCAAATATTATAAACGCGAAAGTATGTAAATGTATGTATGTTTATTCCTGTCACACGCAAAAACTAATGATATGAAACTTACCAGTAGTGTAGCTTAAACATCAGCACAACATAATATATGGACTACTTTTTATCCGCATAAGAAACTTTTCTTAAATATTTCTACGTTCTTCCTGTGTTACGCAGGAAACAGCTAGATAGTTTATCTCCATTCTCACTTCTTTCCCCAGAGTCCCCGAAACTATCGAAACCAATAAAACGCCAGGTATCGAATGAAGTGGGCGAGCCGCTACTGTCTCAGCTGGCAGACGAAGCCAGGGCGCTCATACGAGTCGTCGAGATCGAGAAGGCCTTCCGATGCGAGTACTGTGAAGAGTTAGTTGCATTTTAGTTTATATTCAGTCATCATCACATTAGCCACGAGCCACTCCATCATATTAGCCATAAGCCCCTCATCATGTTAGCCACGAACCCCTCCATCATAGTAGCCATGAGCGCCTCATCATATTAGCCATGAGCCCCATCATACTATTAGCCACGAGCCACTCCATATTTTTTTAACCTGGGAGGCTTTTAACCGACTTCGGAAAAGGAGGATAAAACGTCAGGTATCGAATGAAGTGGGCGAGCCGCTACTGTCTCAGCTGGCAGACGAAGCCAGGGCGCTCATACGAGTCGTCGAGATCGAGAAGGCCTTCCGATGCGAGTACTGCGAAGAGTTAGTCGCATTTTAGTGTTTATTAAGTCATTATCATGTTAGCCACAAGCCCCTCATCATATTAGCCACGAGCACCTCAGCATATTAGCCACGAGCCCCTTCATCATCATATTAGCCACGAGCCCCTTCATTTATGAAACTTGGGAGACTTTTATCCTACCGCCGAAAAAGGAGGATAAAACGCCAGGTATCGAATGAAGTGGGCGAGCCGCTACTGTCTCAGCTGGCAGACGAAGCCAGGGCGCTTATACGAGTCGTCGAGATCGAGAAGGCCTTCCGATGCGAGTACTGTGAAGAGTTAGTCGCATTTTATATAGTTTCTATCTGTTAGCCACGAGCCCCACATCATATTAGCCACTCATACTAACCACTAGCCCCTCATTATACCTGTTAGCCACGAGCCCTACACCAGACCTAGGAAGCCACGAGCCCCTCATCATATTAGCCACGAGCCACTCACCATATTAGCCACGAGTCCCACATCATATTAGCCACGAGCCACTCCATTTTTGAGCCCTGGGAGACTAACCTACTGCCGAAAGGAGGATAAAACGCCAGGTATCGAATGAAGTGGGCGAGCCGCTACTGTCTCAGCTGGCAGACGAAGCCAGGGCGCTTATACGAGTCGTCGAGATCGAGAAGGCCTTCCGATGCGAGTACTGCGAAGAGTTAGTCGCATTTTATATAGTTTCTGTCTGTTAGCCACGAGCCCCTCGTCGTATTAGCCACTCCATCATATAAGCCACTCATGTTAGCCACGAGCCCCTCATCATATTAGCCATCAGCCCCTCATCATATTAGCCACGAGTCCCTCATCGTATTAGCCACGAGCCCCTCCATTTTTGGGACCTGGGAGACTTTAACCGACTTCGCAAAGGAGGAGGATAAAACGCCAGGTATCGAATGAAGTGGGCGAGCCGCTACTGTCTCAGCTGGCAGACGAAGCCAGGGCGCTTATACGAGTCGTCGAGATCGAGAAGGCGTTCCGATGCGAGTACTGTGAAGAGTTAGTCGCATTTTAGCTTTTATTAGGTCATCATCATGTTAGCCACGAGCCCCACATCATATTAGCCACGAGAATCATCATCATGTTAGCCACGAGCCACTCCATCATGTTAGCCACGAGCCACTAATCATATTAGCCACGAGCCCCACATCATATTAGCCACGAGACACTCCATCATATTAGCCACGAGCCACTCATCATACTAGCCACGAGCCCCACATCATATTAGCCACGAGCCACATATCATATTAGCCACGAGCCCCTCATCATATTAGCCACGAGCTCCACATCATGTTAGCCACTCGCCCCGCATCGTATTAGCCACCTGCCTCTCATCATATTAGCCAAGTCTGGCAACCTATCTTAGCAAGGGGCATAGATTTGCCCGGATAACTGTGTTGAGGTGGTCAGATAAGCAATCGCTCCATGTGGCACACTGGTACTTAGCTGCATCTGGTCATACTGAAAACCGACCCCAACTTAGGGAAAAAGCTAGGCAGATGATAATTAAAGTTTGTTTTCTTTCAGCGTGTTCTACTTAGAAAGCGGATTGAACAGTCACCGCGCGATACACAAGGGTGTCAAAAATCCTTTCACTTGCCACATCTGTAAAGTTAGCTTTGCTACTTATTCTAGGTAAGTTATTTGTATTATTTTACTTATATTTTAAGTGCAAATGTTTGTGTGTATGGATTGATGTTTCTTCCTCTTTCACACTAAAAAGAACTTGTTCCCATGGGAGGCTGCTGGAACCGCGAATATCTTCTGCCAGCATTTTTACCCACTTCCCGTGGGAAGTATTTCCTGCGCCCAGATAACATTGTCAAGTTTCATAAACGTCTAATTTGCCAATTAGCCAATTTAGGTAGTGGGAACTATTTCTGCACCTGCAAAAAAGTAGCCTAGGTCATTCTCAAGCTCTAGAATCTAGACTATATGTGTAACAAAATCCACTTAAATAACTAAACGTTTTGCGTGAAAGCACAACATACAGTTGCTCTTGCAATCCCGTTTCAGAAATATTTCAGGGATTAGATTTATTTACTAGGATTTGCAAACAAGGGCGAATTTAAAAGATTTCCTATTTTGAAAAAAAAAAAACATGTTACTTTGGTTATTTATCCAAAATATTTTCCAGGTGTACAACCCACAAAACGACCCACGGTTTTTACAAGCGCTCTCTAGCGGACGCTAAGAAACAGGCCGATGGTCTGACGGCCGATACCGACGGCAATCGATCAGCCACCGGCATCCTCGGCTACGGGGACTTTCCCGTCGTCAAGCACTTCTTGTGTGAGGTTGGTACTTTTGTGTTGTGTTGGTACTTTGTGTTGAGTCGGTACTTTTAGTGTTAGGCTGGTACTTTCGAGTTAGAGATGAACGTTTGTGTTACGTTGGTACTTTTTGCTCTAACGTGGTACTTTTGTGTTAGAGACATACTATTGTGTTAGGTGGGTACTTTTTATAAGTCATCTTCCTTATATATATTCTGTGTATTATCAATATTTAAAAAATAAATGGGTATTATAATATACATATTTAGTTATAAACAAAACAACCCATGGTTTTTACAAGCGCTCTCTAGCGGACGCTAAGAAACAGGCCGATGGGCTGACGGCCGATACCGACGGCAATCGATCAGCCACCGGCATCCTCGGCTACGGGGACTTTCCCGTCGTCAAGCACTTCTTGTGTGAGGTTGGTACTTTTTGTGTTAGTGTGGTACTTTTGTGTTAGATTGGTACTTCTTCCGCTGGTGCAAACCTAACGTACTTTTAGTGCAAAGTTCTTGCAAAGTTCGGTTGACATTGCGCCATTTACCGATTGTCAACCCTTCATGGACCCACAAAGCTGTAAGTAAGACTCATACCAGAATCCTTTATCTATCTTCTTTCGAAATATCTTTTCTTCTAATTTTAGCATTCTTTAGGTATATGTAATAGTTTTTACTGTGTTTTGGAGGATGTATTAAACTGTAGGTCCCAGCTATCATTTACCATTCTTGGCAGGTGTTACGGGTAGTCAGAAGCCAGCAAGTCTGACACCAGTCTAACAAAGGGGTATTGGGTTGCCCGGGTAACTGGGTTGAGGAGGTCTGATAGGCAGTCGCTCCTTGTGGCACACTGGTACTCAGCTGCATCCGGTTAGACTGGAAGCCGACCCCAACATAGTTGGGAAAAGACTCGGAGGATGATGAATCATTCTTTGGAACCTTCTTTTGAAAAATAAACCTTAGAATAAACCTTAGAATTCTTCATCCGAAATACGTATAAGTAACCCACAAATACATATCTTTCTTCTTCAAAATATAAGTGTACCTCTAGACACTGGATTATCTTGTCAACAGGATTGCGGTCGCTCCTACTTACACTGGACGTACCTACAAGTGCACAGACGCATGAAACACGCGAATGAGAACTTTCTGTACAAGTGTAACCAGTGTGAACTCACCTTTCCCAACAGGTAAATCAAAATTATTATATTTTAGGCTACTTTAGGTATAATAAAAAAACCTACTACCAAACCAGGCTACATACGATAAGTAAGAATATGTAAACTTAAATCTATGTTAGTATCAATTTACTACAGACTAATTTACTATGCGTTCTATTTACTGTACTCTGTAATATACTAGCTGCTTACTGTTGCTGCACCCCTATTTAAAAAGAATTTTCTAGAACTATACTAATATTGTAAAGGTGAAGAGTTTGATTTCTTAGTTTTGAACGCGATAATTCAGAAATTAGCTGTTCGATTTGAAACACTCTTTCAATGTTAGATCAAGGAAGTAAGGAAGGCTATAGGCTGTCTAGAGGTTCCACCCAAGTTCGGAGGGAATTACCAGATAAAAAGTGATCTTATGGTAGGACCTATGATAGTGACCTATATACCCTTTCTCAGGCTCAAGAAAATATATTTTTTCTAATCGGTCTAGTATCAAATTAACAAACTCTTCAGCTCTATAATATTAGTATAGGTATATAAACATGTATTGTTTACCACAGTTGGAGCCTAGCGTATCATCGTAAGAAGGTGCACGGGAAGACCGGACCTGATGACCCTGGGGCTACCAGCAAGATTAGCAAGGATGATTACAGGTAATACTTGTTATAAATTATATCTGTAGCTCCTAGGATCCTCGTCATTCTACATTCCCTTAAAAATAACATTATACATAAAGATATAAATAATTAGAACTTTAGTCGCGTTTTTATTTCGCTAAGTTTTATTTTCTTATCGTACCTAATATTAACTGTTTATTTATTTTATTTATTTATTTATTTAGGACAACCAACAAATCTTACACTAGTTACAATGAGTGTTATTACGAAATTTTCAATCTTATGCTAAGTGTAGACTTAATTATAGGTTGCCACAGCATGCATAATTTGTGGTCGGATTTTTGTTATTTATTTAAAGTAAAAGTTTTAATTTTTTTGCAAGAATGATAATGTTAACTAAAATTAAGATTTAGAGAAAAAAAAAAGAAAAAACTGCTGACAAAGAAATAAAACTAAGGACGAGGCTCAACAATCAATGATTAACTGTTATTCGAGTTAATGACTTTCATTGAGAAATGGAAGGTAAAAGCTATCCAAAATGGCACTTTCACACCAACGTCTTTTGTCGTACTTGTACGGCTAACATATTTAGGAAAAGGATAGGCAGATGAGGCGCTCGGTTTATTACGCCCAAAATTTACAGATTGTCGATAGTTTTTTGCGAGACAACGCTCATGATCCGCGCCGCAAATCCGCCAGTGTGAAAGCGCTCTAAGCTAAATAAAATTTGACCTATTTACATGAAATTGTAATTATTGTAAAAAGAGATCAAAGTCAAGTTAATATATTATAGTTACTAGTAATTTTTTAAGGATACCATGTCGCGATTGTAGCGAGGTGCTACCAAATAAGACTGCGCTCTACAAGCATCGGAAGAAGGAGCACAGCGATAATACTATTCGCCCTAGTAGTAAGCCTGGTAAGTTATTCAAAATAAACTTGCAATTCTATACACCATAGGTACTCTATTCGAGCAGGCACTGGCTAAAGATATGCTAATATTTTTTGCACAAATACACATTAAACACATAAACTACTGTTAAAAATAATGATTCAATATATTTTTTTTTTTTTTTGTAATGACATTGATTTTTAGCAGTTTATTTTGAAACTGAGTTTTAAATAAAAAGTTCTCCAATTAAGTGCCTACCTAAATGGAGTGAGCATAAGTCTAGCTTCTACTGGCATCCCTGGATAAAAATAATGCCTCGATAATTGGGCCATCTTACACTAAAACACTTTTTAGGCTATATGTGTATGCAGCTTAAAAAGATTGTGTTACAATTTTTTTCCGTCTTTTAATCTATGTACTAACATGAATAAATAGGAGTTGCTATATCTCAATAACTAAATACATATACATATATTATTATAGGTATGTACTCCCATGAGGAGTCTACCGGTGGCGGCGGCGCTTGTCCCCACTGCCATGCTACCTTCACGCATGCCACTGATCTGCATAAACATGTCAAGTTAGTACCTAGTGTATATCTAGTGTTTTGTGACTTAAAGAATCTTAGAACTTAAATATGAGCCTTAAAAAAGTATTCTAATAAAAAAAGCGTAGACAAAATGATGTCAAGTTCTTGATAGGTAAATATAATCCAAGCCATCCGTTGTAAAATAATAAATAATAATATTTATGGTAAACTTTTGAATATAAAGATACCCTCCACACCTCTGGTATCCTCTGTTACCTAAAAGTGGATTCAAACGTCGTGAGGAATGAGTCGCAAAAGCGCAGTGAAGTGTGTGTTTGTCTGGTTAAACTGGAAGCCGACCCCAACATAGTTGGGAAAAAGGCTCGGAGGATGAGTGTGTTTTGCAAAATTATACCAGCCTAAAAATATGCTTGGGTCAAGCCATCCTTCGCACAACGCATGCCTTGCAATGTCTAGATCCAACTTTAGGTATTAACGGGTAGCAGAGGTGCGGGATATGACTACACCTAAAACTTTCGGAATATTCTGTACGACAAAAAGATTATCGGGAACTTTATTTTTCGTGTGTACCTGTCCATGTACAGAGAAGCACACGGCTCATCTAACTCAAGCTGGTCGAACAAGCCGGGCCGTCCACACACATGCCCGGTGTGTGGCCACGGGTTCCGCACGCTGTCCATGCGGAACGAACATCTGCGCGTCCACACGGGTGAACGCCCCTTCCCTTGTGATGTCTGCGGAGTGGCTTTTAGAAGGTATGTTGTGTGTAGTATTGTGATAGCAAGCTGGCTCGCAGAGCAGATGGCAGATGGGGCCGAAAAGTGCTGGAGTGGAGACCACGGACTAGCAAGCGCAGCGTAGGACGTCCACCAATAAGGTGGACAGACGACCTTATAAAGGTCGCCGGAAGACGCTGGATGCAGGTCGCTTCCAACAGGTATCTGTGGAGATCTAAGGGGGAGGCCTATGTTCAGCAGTGGACGTCCTATGGCTGAGATGATGATGATGATGATGAAGCTGGTCAGACAACAAGCCGGGCCGTCCACACACATGCCCGGTGTGCGGCCACGGGTTCCGCACGCTGTCCATGCGGAACGAACATCTGCGCGTCCACACGGGTGAACGCCCCTTCCCTTGTGATGTCTGTGGAGTAGCGTTCAGAAGGTATGTTGTATGTAATATTGTGATCATCAGAGTTCTAGCTTGAAAGTCATTATATACCTACGCTTATTGCTTCAATTTTTTCAGAGTATATAATTTTATTTTCATCTTCAGCAATATAATCTGTCAAGATTATCATTTAACTTCATCATAAACATCTGTAACATAAACAGTATACCAGTTTATAATCGGCACCACTAACATAAAGCACTACAATATTCTATTCTATAAATGGTGCAAGGTTTAACTCATCAGTATATTTTGGATGACTGAGTAAAGGTGATGACAGAATCTTGAGGATACCTGAAACGGATATAACGTTAACGATCATTCCTTCGTGATAAAAAAATATCTTGAGGAAACCTGGAGCCTTGTGCCCATGTGTTCATCACCATCATCATCATCATCATCTCGGCCATAGGACGTCCACTGCTGAACATAGGCCTCCCCCTTAGATCTCCACAAATACCACAGATGTTGGAGGCGACCTGCATCCAGCGTCTTCCGGCATGTGTTAGACGACATTAATTCTTTCTCTGTATAAGAAGAGGCCTGTGCTCTGCAGTGGGACAATAAATTGCTGATGATTGTATGTATATCTATTATAAGAATATATGTATATCTATCGTATGTTCGCTGTAACTGTGCAGGTCCACAGCTATGAGGAACCACCGGCTCATTCACACGGGGGTCCGCGCGTGGGCCTGCGGACGCTGTCCCAAACGGTTTCGCATACGATCCGACTTGCGGACGCATTAGAGACTGAACATTATGTTCGCTGTAACTGTGCAGGTCCACAGCTATGAGGAACCACCGGCTCATTCACACGGGGGTCCGCGCGTGGGCCTGCGGACGCTGTCCCAAACGGTTTCGCATACGATCCGACTTGCGGACGCATTTGAGACTGAACATTATGTTCGCTGTAACTGTGCAGGTCCACAGCTATGAGGAACCACCGGCTCATTCACACGGGGGTCCGCGCGTGGGCCTGCGGACGCTGTCCCAAACGGTTTCGCATACGATCCGACTTGCGGACGCATTAGAGACTGAACATTATGTTCGCTGTAACTGTGCAGGTCCACAGCTATGAGGAACCACCGGCTCATTCACACGGGGGTCCGCGCGTGGGCCTGCGGACGCTGTCCCAAACGGTTTCGCATACGATCCGACTTGCGGACGCATTAGAGACTGAACATTATGTTCGCTGTAACTGTGCAGGTCCACAGCTATGAGGAACCACCGGCTCATTCACACGGGGGTCCGCGCGTGGGCCTGCGGACGCTGTCCCAAACGGTTTCGCATACGATCCGACTTGCGGACGCATTAGAGACTGAACATTATGTTCGCTGTAACTGTGCAGGTCCACAGCTATGAGGAACCACCGGCTCATTCACACGGGGGTCCGCGCGTGGGCCTGCGGACGCTGTCCCAAACGGTTTCGCATACGATCCGACTTGCGGACGCATTTGAGACTGAACATTATGTTCGCTGTAACTGTGCAGGTCCACAGCTATGAGGAACCACCGGCTCATTCACACGGGGGTCCGCGCGTGGGCCTGCGGACGCTGTCCCAAACGGTTTCGCATACGATCCGACTTGCGGACGCATTTGAGACTGAACATTATGTTCGCTGTAACTGTGCAGGTCCACAGCTATGAGGAACCACCGGCTCATTCACACGGGGGTCCGCGCGTGGGCCTGCGGACGCTGTCCCAAACGGTTTCGCATACGATCCGACTTGCGGACGCATTTGAGACTAAAGCATCCAGCTACTATTGTTGTTGTTGAGGTTAGTGGCTTTAAACTATTATTAACTAGCTTCCGCCTAGCCTATGTGTTATTAATCCAGGGAATCATCTGTCTACATACCAAATTTCAAACAAATCGGTCCAGCCTTTTTTGCGTGAAATAATAACAGATATACATTCTCACAAATTTTGACATATTATGTAGTCCATACCTGACTAATAAAGGCGCATACTTTTATATATGTATGTTTGTTCCTCTTTACGCAAAAACTACTTGATGCGTTTGTATGGCATTTGGCAGTCGTTAGTTAGCTGAAAACCGTTCACTGCTTAGCCACTTTTTATTCATGTGCATAAACTTGGTCTCTTGGGTTGCAGCGGGAAACAGCTACTTAGTTATAACTCAAAAACGGCAATTTGGCTGAAAATTCTGCTAGAAAGCATTAGTAGGGTAGAGTAGACTATGAGTAGTTCCTTCAGTATGCATTTGAAATGGATCAAAACAGCTAGTTTAGATAATTCCAGAAACATCTAATATATAATTTTCAGATGGAAGGCCTAAATCCGTCTTCTGAAGATGTGATGAAAACTCTTTCAGAACAGAACGTTCCTCACGACAAGCTCATTGAGATAACTAAGATGTCCTTCGCGAAGGTACCCTTTTTTGCCATTATTGCAAACTTTTATATTCAACCTTTTTATTGCAGCATTAGATTCAATATTTATTTTATTCTACTAGTATGAATAGAGCATTTATAAGACCTGCACGAATAAGAATAAATAAGACTATAAGGCATTGATAAAAAGGGATGAAAATGCTGAACTGACAAAGTTGGTGGCGAGGTAGCTTCGTCCATTGGGATGGACATAGAATTTTTGCTGCCCATCCGTTTACAGGATGTAGTTTCCTCGGGATGCGGGTGAAATGTAAGAATAAGTTAGTTTATATTTAAGACTGGCTGTTCTTCGCGATAAAAATCGCTTAATATAGGTAAACTAGCTTTGAACAACCTTGTCCCGGTAAACTGCTTCCTGTACCCGAATGGATTTGTTCTTGACTATTAAGTAGTGATACTAAAGCCAGTTTTTTTCTTTATAAATAAGGAGTATACAACATAATAAAGTACATAGTAGGTATATTCTTTGCTCCATATAAAGGGCACGACAAGCGTGATACCGTCGTGCGCCCGCGCGCTGTCGGCGCTGAGCGCGGTGCCGCGGACTCATGTCGCCTGCATCAAGCCCGCGCCTTCTAACATGTGTATGTAGTATTTATTTATTTACTATTTTATGTATGTTCATTCATACTGTAAACAAACAGAATTGATAAATACTGTTGCGTCCAAAGTACTGCTCATTTCAAAAGAGCTGATGAAAGACTGATGTGCAAAATTTAAAAGAAAGTGTTATATTTTAACTATGTTTTATATTGGTTCAGAAATACTATTTCAACAAAAAAAATATTAAGTCTTCTATATGTAATCCATCAATGTAATCCTACAAAAGAAGAAAAAAAGTATAAGGTGGCAATTTTAAAGTTTAATTGGTTATTATACAGACAAATATATAATTCTAAGTGACACTCCCATGGTCCTGTCATTGAAAAAAATAATTATTTCAGTGGATGAATTCCAACCTGCTCGTCGCGGTCGCGGTATTGCTAAGAACCCGCGCCGCCCCAAGATATTGCAGCGGGGAGACTCACAGGATCCTTCTGCCTATCCTATTGTTAGTGGGGAGGTGAGGATGTAGCTTAATATGCTTGTAGATGTAAACACTATTGTCGTGCTATGGCTATATGTACAATACCCATACCACATTATGCCCAAGTAATCATACCATACCCATTCCATACCATACAGCCAGTTTCAAGGAATGCATCTTATGGAGAAGAACCAGCAACAAACTCTATGGACACTCTTGTCAAAAACAGTATCAAATTATGGTAGGAAACTGTTTGTTGATAGTTGTCCAACAAGTAGGTAGGGCAATTATTTATTGATAGTTCCGCAACAGTTGGGAAATTGTTTGTCGATAGTTGCTCAACAGTTGAAATTTTTTTTTTGTTAGTCACAGTTGGAAAGCTACACTTTTCCCGAGTCACATAGGCTAAATTTTATCCCGTTACGTACGGGCAGTAGTTCCCTCAGGACATGGGTGAAACCGCGGGAAAGTGGCTAGCTTATGAAATCTATCTGTGCACCTATATTATTAAAATTAAAGATAACTTGCTCTTTTCTTTCCAGGAGTTATCAGACTTAAACGTGCAGTTACTGCTCCGGGACGGCGTGCTAGTCAACGGTAACCAAATGGTTCAACTGCAACTAGACGATCCCATGCTCATGGAATGAATATATTCATCTTTATTCGGTTGTGAAAAGTTGTTCCTCTAGAACCCATATGAGGCGGGAAATAGAAGAATAGTCTTCTAAACTAATGTTATAAAGAGGATTTTTTTTTGTTCGTTGTCTGTTATCCTAAAGGTTTCGAAACTACGGAACCGATTTGAAAAATTCTTTCACTATTGGGAAGCTACATTATTACCGTGACTAGGCTATATTTTATTCCAGTACCCATCGGACGCAGGTGAAACCGCGGCAAACAGCTAGTTTGTAATAAATTGTTATAAAAATTCTCTGTGGCTTTAAATGTATTGTAAAATTGCCCAATGACGGTTTGATTTCCAAAATATTCAAATGTAATTATTTTTTAAGTACAATTCTTTAACTCTTAGCTTTAATATATTGTTTTTATTTACCTTCTTACTAATAAAGGTTTGATTGTAATATGTTTTTTATTTTACATCCTTGTGTGTTTTTCTTAGCTGTACAGTCAACTTCAGGTCAGTGGTAACAGTTTTATAGGAAAATCGTACTTATTACTATTGAGTGAAGGTGCATGACAGTTACCACTGATGTGCAGTCTCTATCGCACAATCTTACATCGTCAATTATTTTTTTCACTCAATATCTACCCGACCCTTCATTGTCACCATAAGGAACAAAACTGTGGTAATAAGCTTATCAAAGGAATTAAGAATAAAGAACGAATAATATTCTACTACATATTATTTATTTCTCAAAATGATATTTTCTGTCCAGAATCCGTGATTTTTTGGACTCACGCCACATACTCTTTTCTCAAAACAACTGTTAACTTTGAAAAAATTACAAAAAAAAATCAGTAGGTGAACAGTTGTTTAAAGAAAACTGTCGTTTATGTTATCTGTGAACTTGGGCATAAATCTATGCTTACCCATAATGTGGTTTTCTATGACCACGCTTATGGGTTTTGCGAGTAGATTGCTTATTCCTTTTCCCTGAAGGTTTTCCCGTCTTACGATTATTAGCTTTAGGCCAATATTTCGGCTGTTTAGGTACATTCTTCTTCACTTTTTCTGAAGCTACGTCGTGATAACGAATCATCATTGGAGCAGAAACTACTCCCTCGCTTCTGAAAAGCTCGTTTCTGGAGGCCGGTTTTGAATGCCTTCTTGGACTGGTACCAGGTGGTTGCGGGCGAATTGCTGGTGGAAATGCTGGAACCAAGAATATCAAAATCAGCTGACTATTGACTTAACTACTTCACAACAATCGCTGTGTATCACAACTGGCTTATGGCTTATGGGACAGGGATGTTATTAAAACTGGAATTTCTATTTGCAATCTGAGGCTCAATTACACCGACAATCGGTTCTGTAATCGGTCTTTTCTATCAAGATCTGTTTCTCTCCAGTGAAAACCGATGAAAATGAGCCTAAATCTTCACAAGCTACAATTTCTCACTAAAGTGGATGAGCCACGAGAACAAGTAGGTACCTATAGCTCACCCGCCGTCGTGAAATAAGATATCTATTATCCTTTACAATCAAATTTGCAACGCCTAAAAATGCCTTTAAGCCGTTGCCAACACTACAAATACCTTAACGAGCAAATAAATATGTTGAGTTAGAGTTTTTTGAGGGTCTACCCTGTAGGTAGGTACCTATATAGGTAATACATAGATGTTGCTACCACAATGACAGATTTGAACTTACCTCCATGCCGACCATAAAAATCATAGTCATCATTCATTCCTCTATATCCGTACTGAGGATCAGCAGCAGCAGCCACGACGGATAGCACACAAAACAAGACGAATATTCTCATTACTATGACGTCACTGGGCGCCATATTTATTTTTATAACCGCGAAAATTCGTAGGTACTTATGTAATGTAAGTATAAGGATGTTTGTTGCTCTTTCACGAAAAAACTACTGGATAGATTTCGATGTAACTGGGCAGTTATTTAGCTCATTTATCTGAATTTTATAGAGGCTACTTTTGATCCCCGGGACGCGGGTAAAAGCTAGTTCTAAACACTTTTGGTACCTTCTCTACCGCGTTCAGAGACGAGATAAGTTCTGTTGACAATGATGCGCTTACTGCGTTATATACCGATACTTTTTTTATTAATAAATGATACTATTCATGATTGTTAATTATGTTACTGATTGCAAGTTATGAATTGTGAAGCTATTATTGGTGTTAACAGTTAACACATTAAAACAATAGTATTAAAAATAACCAATCAATATCCAGGAAAAAAAAACTATTCAACACCAAATATAGCTTTAAATTATAATAATCATTGAACAAATAAACAATGATTTATTTCTAAAATATAATATGTACATACGAATCATCCATCTATCTATAAGATTTAAATAATACAGAATTATTTTCAATAACATTTTTCACTACATAAGCTGCGAAAAGGCAGCTTTGACAACACTAACATCATTCTGTCCACTATACTGCACACAGTGGTGTCACAGACATGAGGACATTATTTATTTTGTGTGTTGTGTGCATGGTGGCGGCCGTACCTGAGCATGGACATCGAGAGAGGAGAGAGATAGAACGTCGACAGTATAAGATTAGTGGTAAGTTTTCTTAAGTTTTTCTTACTTTTATTGGGTCTAAAATATCAGTAAACAGTTAGTAAAAAAGTAGGCTCAGTAAACAATGGGATTGTTCGCACGAATTACCGCGGCTCTGGTACATAAAGGGCTCAAGAAGGAACATGGTGGGTTTTAGTCAGTAAGAGTCTGACACTTCCTGACGCTGCACCCGCAACGAGAGGGGTCATTTGATGATTTCTCATCATAAAAAAATGCGTTTGACGGCCTCTGACATGTAATTGTATTAACGACTGCTACTGAGTAGTATTCGGGGACACCGGCTTTACGTGCCCTACCAGGTACGGGGGTTTAGGTATTTGGGGCCAACTTCAAAACTCAGGATGCTTTGTGGAAGTTTATAAATCCCACAAAGGGATTCGACCTGACCCGGGAATCTAACCCGAGTCCCTGTATTCATCAGTCGTGATAGGTAGGTAATCGAACACTAGATTTATCTATGTAGTTCCTTAGAAAACTACTACGTAGCGTAGAGATATGTATCGAAAATAATCTTTATTTTTTTTTATAGGCCCCATGGCTCCTCCGCCGCCTCCTCCTATGATTAACTACAGAAGGCTGCAAACCTATTACCGGGCCGGCGCAAGGGCGGATCCAGCTTCGGCGCCAGGGGGGGGTCACACAGTCGTGGTCAAGTCACAAAAAATATTATATTTTAGCGTTTACTTCTTTTAATATTAAAAGTAGTAGTAGAAATTTTTACGAATGTTAAGAAAAGTGTTTTCATGTAGAAAATGGCCCGAGCAGAGTGAGCGCGAAAATTTTTGTTCAGGTCGAGGACTAAAAGTTGATGAAAACGTATTCTTGCTGTATAACAAATATACAGCACAAATCCAAGATTTTTCAGGTTGACGACCAAACGTTTGAAAAGTATTTTGTACGCAGAAAAGGGCGCGTACGTTTTTTATTGCAGCAACAGTAAAACATTTTCTGTGAAAACTTCAATTGTCTAATTAGTTAGTTCATGAGATCAGGGCCAGGGTCAGGATCAGGGCATGTAATCATCACCCAAGCGCCACCTATGTATCTATTGAAAGATTTTGAGTAGTACACATTGAACGAAGCACTTTACAAGGAATATAAATAAGAACGTTCGAACGAAAGTCACTTTTTTGGTAGGTAAAGGACGTAAAAAAATGTTTCCAAATCATTGTAGGCTTAAACTGTTGACCAGATTTAAGTTATGAAAGTCGAGACAGGACAACGTAATTGTAAAAATTAGTGCGAGCGAAGCGAGCGCGCAAATTTTTTAATTTTGGAACACAAAAAGTTCATAAGTTTTAAAAAGCGCTGTAAAGTAACAAGCAGTCGGAAGCGCAAACTGTTTTGTTTTTGAGGACTCCATTAATATTATTTTTTGCTAAATTTTACTTATGAAGTTAACAAGGCGAGGTGTATATAATCGGCGCGAGCGAAGCGAGCGCGAAATTTTTTGAGCCTACGACACAAATGCACCTGATTAAGTACATTGTAAAGCAACAAGTAGCCGCGAGCGCAGCGAGCGCGAACTTTTTAAAATTATTTATTTGAAGACTCACAAATCAGACTGGGAATTACGTACAAAAAAAAAGGAACCGTGATTAAAGCGAGTGCCATTTGTGTTCGTTGATTGGGTGCGTCAATAAAAATAATAAAATAATAACAATCAGAAATACAGTACAGACATAGTCATTTACTCGCGAGCGTAGCGAGCTAGTAGAATTTTTTCACTTAGTTGGAGGATGTTAAAAGTTAAAAATAATCAAAATGATCAATCCAACAAAGCGAAAGCGACTTTTTTGTCAGTATCATGATACAATGTGGAACTTCCTTATCGAACGGGTATAATTTCTTCAAAATTTCCTGGTGGGGGGGCGTCCCGCGGCGCCCCTGATATCGAAGCGACCGGGTTATTCGCACACCCTGCACCATAGGTTAAGACGGCCCTGCATGAGATACAGCATGTAATGTAGACAACCCGGACAGCGGATTCTTAGTAACAGGGTCCCGTTTCCTCCTTTGGGTACGGATAAAGAATAGAGAGCGAGCGTTGCGAGCACGAATTCTTCAGCAAAACTACTTTACCTGTAACTATGTAGGTTCCTACATACCTACCACTCACTCGGAATAAAAATTACTTATAACAAAAAAAATATAAAACATCGTGTTTAACCCTTTCAATTATTGGTCCTCTTCGGTCCTGAACCTGGCCCAGGGGGGGGTCATGACCTTGTGACCTACCCCCTGGATCCGCCGTTGGGCCGGCGACACCCGTCGACCTCCACTACCAAAACGGCGACCAAATTATCATGAGCGACCGAATCGGCCAATTCGCCGGCGACCAACCGTGCCAGAACCGTTTATGTTTTATATCCCTACCCGTTACTAATTCAAGCTTATTATCTGGAGTTGTGCTATTTTTATTAATAAAGCTAGATACTCCATGAGTGTATGTCATTCCTTGTACCTGGATCAAAAGTTGCCTTCCTCAATGAATGAGCCCAGTCTATCTAACATTGATAGAGATCAGTCTAATCATTGAACTTTACATGTATAAACAAAATATTGAATTGACCTCGAAGATATTTATTTAATTGTAGAACTTGTTCTTAAAAATGCGTTTAGTTCCACGCAAAATTTCAAAACAACGTTCCAGCTCCAAACTTGAAGAAATTACTGGTATTGACTCATATTCACAGCACGGATAAACTCCTCACACTCTCTAAGATTGCATAGAGTTGTCTCGGTCTTACGCAACAGTTATAAGCTAAATATTCTACAAACGTCTGACACGAACAGCAATCGCCACAGATAACGCAAAATAAGCAGTTTTCGTTGGTGATCAACAGAAGCCGCGTCGCGCCGAAACTGTGTAAAATCTATAAATACTATTAGAAAAATAATTACGTTTAAGATTAAAACCTTAAAATGAGTGGTCCTAACGGGATGTTGTACGGCGGCGATGAGATAGGTGCTCTTGTGTTCGACCCGGGTCACCATTCTCTAAGAGTTGGTTATGCCCAAGAAGATACTCCTAAGGCTGATATTCCAGCCGTAGTTGGCGTTGGACCGGCTACACACGTTCCTGAACCAGAAGAGAAGGTTCCAGATGGAAATGTCACGCAAACCGGTAGGTTTTACCACCAAAATTCTTCATATTTCAATCCCATCGTTCATTGTTAAAGTTAGCACTGAATTCTCTCAAATCTAGCTCATAAAAGCAAAAATTTCTTATTAACCAGGCTTATTATACGGTATTTGGAGATTAATTAGCGTAAAATACTTATTCCAAATGTGTTTGATTTGTTTGTTTGTTGACAAAGCTTCAAAATATCAACACTACACAAGAAGTCATAGTTGCATCAAAGACAATGAAATCCAAAAGACTAATTTGTGCATTATATTGGATTCTAGCTTCCCACATACGTATAAAAAGTAGACTTCCTTGATAAATGAGCAAACATTGAAAGAATTTTGCAAATCAAACCAGTAGTTCCTGAAATTAGCACATTAAGTCAAACAAACAATAAAATGAATTTGTATCAATCATGCGCTTGCAAAGAATTCAAGATTTTAATAGATAATATTTTTCTTTTACATTATGATAGGCTATAAAACACCAATGAAATGGTTTGGCTTTATTTCACCCATGTTTCACTAGGTCCGTAGTTGGTATCACTATTTAGCCGATCTGCAAATTCAGAGCTACAACTACGACTTTACGAAGTTTTTTAATAAAATGTACTCTTAAACTACTTTTACTGCAGGATCCAAAGCCGGTAGCGAACTCCGCCACTACATAGACGTGACAGAGCTACACGTGCCCCGAGCGGGCATGGAGGTGCACACCTACATGAAAGATGGACAGGTCGACAACTGGGACTTGTTCGAGAAGATGCTTGATTACTGTTATGCTAAAGTAAGTTGATTTGAGAAATATCTGGAAAACTAGCTTTATAAGTATTAGCTACTGATCATCCTGAGGAAACTACTTTCTGGACCCAGATGGAGTATAGATAGATAGATAGATAGATAGATAGATAGAATGCTGAATCAGTTTAGCCCTTCTAGAGTTATAAATAACATTGTTAAACATAATTTTCCTTAATACTATACTTCATTTGACTAAGCTTTAACTAAAGATATACCATGATGGTAGAATTAAAGACCAAGAAATGACCCAATTGAATAAGTGATTATTGTTTTTACAAAGAATTATAGCCATGCTATGTTTTTAACAGAGTTCTTAAATAAAAAGGTGTATAAAATCTTTATTTAAGTGCCTATGCAAATGGAGTATAGCTGTTTGTTACAAAAGGTGAACTTCTTACTTCTTTTACACGTTGTAAATATCCAAAAAGCAGCTAAACATAACCAACTTCTTCACAGGTAATCCGTTCCCCATCAGAACACCATCCAGCGTTATTCACAGAGGCCGTCTGGACGACTCGACCAGCCAGAGAGAAGTTAGCAGAACTCCTCTTTGAGAAATACCAGGCTCCTGCGTTCTTTCTCGTGAAGAGTGCCGTGTTGGCAGCTTTTGCTAATGGCAAGTCAACGGCGTTGGTGGTGGACGCTGGAGCCAGCCAGACTTCTGCTGTTCCTGTTATTGATGGGTGAGTTTTATATTATTTGTTCATAGTCAAGTATCTTTATTGTGGGCATATGTTAGTTACTAAAGATCTAAACAATATATTCGAGTATTATTGATAGATTGCTGTCACATTATGAGAGTGAGGGAATAGTGAGTGTGCCTGTGTATGGGCAAATGCTTGTGGATTGTAATATTTATTTATTTATTTATTTATTTATTTATTTATACTTTATGTACAAAATAGGTACATTGGCGGACTTAATGCCTCAAGGCATTCTCTACCAGTCAACCATCGGGTTAAAGGGAGAAAATAAATAGGTAGTACAAAAAAAAAAAAAAGAAAAGAGAAAGTCATGAATAGATATAAATAAAAACATATTACAATACATAAATACTTAATACATAATAATATATAAATATATATTATACATACAACATAAAAATAAAATATCAAAACAATAAGAGTGACGACGACTCAATTAGGTAAGGAGTTTAAATAATGATGGCGAACTTTACGCTTAAAGGAATACTTACTGGGTGCCTTTTTTATGTCAAGGGGAAGAGCGTTCCAGAGTTTAATTGCTGATACAGCAAAAGAATTAGCCATAAATCCGGTGCGGTGACATGGAATTTCGAGCAACAAATTCTCAGAGGAACGCAGGTTACGGCTATGAGAACTGCCCAATAACTTAAAATAATTTTGAAGATAATCAGGAGCACAGGGATCGTTGAGAATAGAGAAGAGCATACAGAGAGATCTAAGGGATCTTCTATGACGAATAGGCAGCCATTTAAGCTGAGAACGAAAAGAGGAAACGTGATCATATTTACGAAGGCCGAAAATAAAGCGTATGCAGTTATTGAGAAGACGATCCATTTTGTTGAGAAGTTCTTGAGATAGATCCGAGTAGCAAACATCAGCATAGTCAATGATAGGAAGCACAAGAGACTGTACCAAAGTAGTTTTAGTACTGATAGGAAGGAAATGCTTGAACCTGTAGAGAGATCGCAGCGTTAGAGTAACCCTTTGACTTACCTGGTTAACCTGCTTGGACCAACTGAAGTTGCTGTCGATCAGCAACCCCAAATCCTTCACCTGTTGCGTTAAGCCTATTGTTGAACTATTGAAGACGATGGGTGTTAAAGAATTAGTGTCCAAACGGTTTAGGTAACCGGAGCTGCCTATAAGGATGGCCTGACATTTGCCGGTGTTTACAACTAATCCAAATTTGTCAGACCACTCTTCAATAGTTCGCAAGTCAGCATTAACTAAAGATATGCAATTATTAAGATTGCCGACCTCAGTTTGTGCGTATAATTGCAGGTCATCGGCATACAAATGGTAAGAGCATTTTAAAGAGCTAGTGATGGCATCAATAAATAAAGAGAATAAAAGAGGAGAATGAATACCGCCTTGCGGAACACCAGCCTCCAGATCACACCAATCGGATAAACCCTGGTCAGTGCGAACCGCCTGCTGGCGGCCACGAAGATATGAGGAGAACCAACCCAATGCTGGCGATGAGACCCCAAAACGAGACAGGAGAGCAAGGAGAATATCATGGTCAACCATATTGAAAGCGTTGGAGAAATCAATAAGAACTAATAAAGTAACCATTGAATTCTCCATGCCCTCCCTAACGTCTTCGGTTACCTTGAGCAAGGCAGTGAGTAATATGTTCTGTGCTGCTAGCTAATCGTTATATGAGAACAGACACATAGCCGATAATCAGCCAGGAGGACATGGTTTATGTAGTGGTTTCATCCTGTGGGGACTACATACTTCGTGCACCTAGTTAAAACGTAGTCTACCTACAGCCTTGATAGTTATAAATATAGGCTATCTCACTCTAAAGGAATTTTTCACATTGGTCAGGTTTTGCTTGTGGTTTTGTTCTTTGTTTTAAGCCAGTGTTTATTGTAACACTTTCGCGTTAAATCAACTAAACCTATTGAAATTCTATATGGTATGGACTTAGATCACCCTAGACCGGGAGTTGGGATCGTTTTTATCTGGGAGCAAGAAGTAGTTCTCTCAGAAACTTACGGTAACTAATATCAATGTTCTTTGTTCATAGCTACGCCCTTGTGAATGCCGCCGTCCGCTCCCCAGTGGGTGGAGACCACCTTGCAGCTCAAGCTAAACATATGCTGACCAACATGCATATACAGATGCTGCCTATATACAGTATACAGGTATGTCATGTCACCGATCTTAATGGCGGCTTGCAACTAACTTCTGAGTAGTAATTTAATTTAGGGCTATTGTTTTTTAATGTATTTTTTATTGTTTATCGGTGTCTTAGTAACGAACAGCAATTTGTAAAGTTCTCATAGAAAAAATAGATAGGTCAATACCCGAAGTATCTGCTGTATACTATTGAGGAGATCCCTCGACCCTCAACCTCATCACTCATTCCAGAGTAAAGAGATGACAAGTCTTACTAACCAAAAAGCATTTGTAAAGTTCTCATCAAAACAAGTATCCAAGTATCCGAAATATCTGCTGTACACCGTTGAGGAGTTCCCTTGACCCTCAACATCATCATCATTTATTCCAGAGAAAACAGAGATGACAAGTCTTAGTAACCAACAACAATTTGTAAAGATCTCATCAAAACAAATATCTAAGCCCAATCACGAAGTTCCTGCTATTAACCGTTGAGGAGTTCCCTCGACCCTCAACCACTTCATCATCACTCATTTCAGAGTAAAGAGATGACAAGTCTTAGTAACGAACAGCAATTTGTAAAGTTCTCATCCAACCAAATGTCTAAGCCAATACCCGAAGTTTCTGCTATTAACCGTTGAGGAGTTCCCTCGACCCTCAACCACTTCATCATCATCACTTGTTCCAGAGTAAGGAGGTGATAAGAGAACGTGAACGAGGCCGCTATACGTTGAAGACTTTGCCAGCAGGATTGACGCACTCCTGGCAACAGTATATGCTGAAGAGACAGTATGAAGACTTCTGTCATTGTGTGGCACAGGTATGCTTATAAAATTATTGACAAACAGATTTTTTTTTCTTGCTTTGGTCTGTTTATAACTATGTAATAGAATTTAGGGTCATTTATGAAACCATCTCCCAAGGATAGGATCGTAGTGTCATGAAAATTGGCAGCTGTATGTAGTTCTGATGACAATACAATGATATACTGTCAAACTGATGATGGAGCCGGAAGATATGAACTGGAACTTCAGTATTGTTTACTAATAATTACAATAAAATATCCGGTCACATTATAACTTGGGTTATTTTGACGACATATTCATATTCTCATAAAATGGCATCCACGGCCGATTTCGGCCACGGCGGCTGTTCTCATTTAAGGAGATCAGCCAGCTGCGCAGGACATATTATAGTGCACAAGCATCTGCGCAGACACAGGTGCAGTTACTATTCCTTCACTCTCATAACCCGATGGGACGGCAATCCGACACTACCGGAAAGAGATTTTCATATAAAGTCTATGTAGCAAGTGCGGCTGCTGAGCACGAGGTCTCGGGTTCGATTCCCGGGTCGGGCCGAAATCGCTTTGTGGGTTTTAGAAGACTTTCACAAAGCAGCCCGGAGCCTGGAAAGTGGTGATTGATACACCCGTGCATCGGAGAGCACGTAAATGTCGGTCCTGCGCCTGATCTCTCTCCGGTCGTGTCGGATTGCCGTCCCATCGGGTTATGAGAGTGAAGGAATAGGGAGTGCACCTGTATCTGCGCAAATGCTTGTGCACTGTAATATGTCCTGCGCAATTGGCTGATCTCCTTAAATGAGAACAGCCGCCGTAGCCGATAATCGGCTAGGAGGACATCATCATCATCATGTAAATAAGGGAAGAAAACAAATATTCAACGTCCTATTTTACTTAAACATGGTATCTTAAGTGAGAAAGTAACTGCCATTTTTCAACCTTGGGATTTCACATGTAGCATATTTTGCACCAGGTATCAGAAAGCCAATACGACGAGCGGACAGCAGCATCAGTGCCCTTCAGCCACTACGAGTTCCCCGGCGGCTACCACCAGGACTTCGGTCCCGAGAGGTTTAAGCTCACCGAGTGCCTATTCGAGCAGTCCCTCGGAGCTCCGCAGTTAGGTAAGTGTAGGAATATACAGTGTACTGTACTGTTGTACTGTTACAGCCTTAAATCATCCCACTGCTGGGCTGCGGCCTCTTCGCACACGGAGAAGGATTGACCATTAATCACCACACTTGCTCAATGCGGGTTGGTGATTTCAGACTATATAGTCCAGGTTTCCTCGAGATGTTTTCCTTCACCTTTTTACCAGCCACATAAAAGTTGCATTGGTATTTGCCTGACCTGGAATCGAACCCGCGCCCTCACACTCGAGAGGTTGGTTCTTTACCCACTAGGCCACCACGACTCCAACAGTATATACAGTGTGTGTCGTACCTAATCACATTAAATCCTATCGCATATACTTTGTGATATTCTATGGCGAATTGTAAAAAAAATAACCTAATCCATTCAGTGGTTTTATAATCCATCATAATTTACGACATCATGTGTAAAGCAGAGATAAAGTTACGAGTATCGCATGTTTTGACCAGTTGACACCTATCAGTTCCGTTGTACTGACATGTATTCGTCAAGCGTCGCTGTATGTGTGTTGTAGTCGCAGCGTCGTATGTGTGCTGTTGTCGCAGTGTCGTTGTGTGTGTGTTGTTGTCGCAGCCTCGTTGCATGTGTGTCGTTGTCACAACCTCGTTGTGTGTGTGTTGTTGTCGCAGCCTCGTTGTGTGTGTTGCTGTCGCAGCCTCGTTGTATGTGTGTTGTTGTCGCAGCCTCGTGTTATGTGTGTTGTTGTCGCAGCCTCGTGTTATGTGTGTTGTTGTCTACGCGTCGCTGTATGTGTGTTGTTGTCTGCGCGTCGCTGTATGTGTGTTGTTGTCGCAGCCTCGTTGTATGTGTGTTGTTGTCGCAGCCTCGTTGTATGTGTGTTGTTGTCGCAGCCTCGTTGTATGTGTGTTGTTGTCGCAGCCTCGTTGTGTGTGTTGCTGTCGCAGCCTCGTTGTATGTGTGTTGTTGTCGCAGCCTCGTGTTATGTGTGTTGTTGTCGCAGCCTCGTGTTATGTGTGTTGTTGTCTACGCGTCGCTGTATGTGTGTTGTTGTCTGCGCGTCGCTGTATGTGTGTTGTTGTCGCAGCCTCGTTGTATGTGTGTTGTTGTCGCAGCCTCGTTGTATGCGTGTTGTTGTCTACGCGTCGCTGTATGTGTGTTGTTGTCGCAGTATGCGCGGCGGCGTCAGCGTGCGACGCGGACGCGCGGCCGGCGCTGTGTGTTGTTGTCTCCGCGTCGCTGTATGTGTGTTGTTGTCGCAGTATGCGCGGCGGCGTCAGCGTGCGACGCGGACGCGCGGCCGGCGCTGTGTGTTGTTGTCTCCGCGTCGCTGTATGTGTGTTGTTGTCGCAGTATGCGCGGCGGCGTCAGCGTGCGACGCGGACGCGCGGCCGGCGCTGTGTGTTGTTGTCTCCGCGTCGCTGTATGTGTGTTGTTGTCGCAGTATGCGCGGCGGCGTCAGCGTGCGACGCGGACGCGCGGCCGGCGCTGTGTGTTGTTGTCTCCGCGTCGCTGTATGTGTGTTGTTGTCGCAGCCTCGTTGTATGTGTGTTGTTGTCGCAGCCTCGTTGTATGTGTGTTGTTGTCGCAGCCTCGTTGTATGTGTGTTGTTGTCGCAGCCTCGTTGTGTGTGTTGCTGTCGCAGCCTCGTTGTATGTGTGTTGTTGTCGCAGCCTCGTGTTATGTGTGTTGTTGTCGCAGCCTCGTGTTATGTGTGTTGTTGTCTACGCGTCGCTGTATGTGTGTTGTTGTCTGCGCGTCGCTGTATGTGTGTTGTTGTCGCAGCCTCGTTGTATGTGTTGTTGTCGCAGCCTCGTTGTATGCGTGTTGTTGTCTACGCGTCGCTGTATGTGTGTTGTTGTCGCAGTATGCGCGGCGGCGTCAGCGTGCGACGCGGACGCGCGGCCGGCGCTGTGTGTTGTTGTCTCCGCGTCGCTGTATGTGTGTTGTTGTCGCAGTATGCGCGGCGGCGTCAGCGTGCGACGCGGACGCGCGGCCGGCGCTGTGTGTTGTTGTCTCCGCGTCGCTGTATGTGTGTTGTTGTCGCAGTATGCGCGGCGGCGTCAGCGTGCGACGCGGACGCGCGGCCGGCGCTGTGTGTTGTTGTCTCCGCGTCGCTGTATGTGTGTTGTTGTCGCAGCCTCGTTGTATGTGTGTTGTTGTCGCAGCCTCGTTGTATGTGTGTTGTTGTCGCAGCCTCGTTGTATGTGTGTTGTTGTCGCAGCCTCGTTGTGTGTGTTGCTGTCGCAGCCTCGTTGTATGTGTGTTGTTGTCGCAGCCTCGTGTTATGTGTGTTGTTGTCGCAGCCTCGTGTTATGTGTGTTGTTGTCTACGCGTCGCTGTATGTGTGTTGTTGTCTGCGCGTCGCTGTATGTGTGTTGTTGTCGCAGCCTCGTTGTATGTGTGTTGTTGTCGCAGCCTCGTTGTATGCGTGTTGTTGTCTCCGCGTCGCTGTATGTGTGTTGTTGTCGCAGTATGCGCGGCGGCGTCAGCGTGCGACGCGGACGCGCGGCCGGCGCTGTGTGTTGTTGTCTCCGCGTCGCTGTATGTGTGTTGTTGTCGCAGTATGCGCGGCGGCGTCAGCGTGCGACGCGGACGCGCGGCCGGCGCTGTGTGTTGTTGTCTCCGCGTCGCTGTATGTGTGTTGTTGTCGCAGTATGCGCGGCGGCGTCAGCGTGCGACGCGGACGCGCGGCCGGCGCTGTGTGTTGTTGTCTCCGCGTCGCTGTATGTGTGTTGTTGTCGCAGTATGCGCGGCGGCGTCAGCGTGCGACGCGGACGCGCGGCCGGCGCTGTGGGGCGCGGTGGTGGCGTGCGGCGGCCTGAGCGCGGCGCCGGGCTGGTTGGAGCGTCTCGCTAAGGAGTTGGCAGCGAGGGCTCCCTCCTCGCATCGCCTCAAGACTCACGCTGCCCCTAATGCTACTGAGCGACGGTTCGCGCCATGGATCGGTATGAATTTTTGTTTAATTATTTGTGTCTGACACCTAAGACCTATTTGTCATTTAATCAATATATCTCTATTTATTGCACACGAAGTGTTGACGTCGTGTTATGCTTCCAAAATGTCCTCTCCAACTTATACGTCGAGCCTTTTTCCCACCTATGTTGTCGTCGGCTTCCAGTCTAACCGGATGCAGCTAAGTACCAGTGCGCCATATACAACAAGTGCCTATCTGACCTCCCCAACCCAGTTACCCGGGCAACCCCTTAGTTAGACAGGTGTCAGACTTACTGGCTTCTGACTACCCGTAACGACTGCCAAGGATGTTAAATGACAATTGAATCGAACCCCTTGAGAGGTTGGTTCTTTACCCACTAGGCCACCACGACTTCCTTGGACGCCATTAATATGTGCTTTATATTCACAGGTGGATCAATCTTAGCCTCAATAGGTTCGTTCCAGCAGATGTGGATCTCCTCACAGGAGTACGATGAAGGTGGCAAGGGTCAGCTCGAGAGGAAGTGTCCTTAATACACACAAATATTGTACATAATACATACAGACATGCTGTTTTATATATGTAGAATCATCGACACGAATCTTGAGCGCTGACCTTCACCTGCGCAGAAGTGATTTATTAGCAAAACGCGATGCACTGCGGGCCAATCACCGCTTTAGCCCGCCCCGCGCCTCGCTTCATACCACAAAAGGACCCAATAAATCACTTCTGCGCAGGTGAAGGTCAGCGCTCAAGATTCGTGCCGATGATTATATAAGTTGTTGACGATAGCGGTACGCCATTGGAGAAGGCACTTACGTAGCTAAAAGTAAACAGTCTTGATTGTAGTATTTACTTACATATATAGTTTTTTAACAGCATTTTAATCTGTGTTTTGAAATAAAATCTTCAGTTATAAGCCTTCTCGAATGGAGTATTTTGTATGAAGATAATTTGAGGTTATAAAATATTGATTAATTAATGAAATGAAATACTTACATATTTTGTGATTACATACAGACTTATAAAGATTCTAAACATGGTATTCCTTGTGTATAAATAAAATCGAATTGCATAATATCTTTAGAGTTACTTGTAAATTCAAGAACGTCTGTAAAAATCATTTTTTTAATAGATGTTGGTTATATTCGTCTTCTTCCTCCTGCCCTGTTCCCAATTTTATATGCGGTCGGCGCAATATGTCTTCCTCTTCCATTTCCCCTGTCACTCGTCATACTGACACTCACTCCCTTCCTATTCATGTCATCTTTCAGGCAATCCATCCATGTTGGTTATATTTTATTCGATTTAATTTAGAAACCCTGTATATGGCAGTAATTTTAACAAACAGACCTATTTTATAAACATATCTTGTTATCCATCTTTATACGGCGCTATCGTTAACCAGATTATACAAAGTGTATACAGAGATTTTTAACGTTAAAGATATAATTTTACTAAATTAAAATCAGTTTTAAAATTACATGAAATCGGACACTTGAGAGAAATCATTGTTTATTTACCTAAGTTCCGAAACTACTGAACCGATTTGAAAAATATACTGGAAAGCTACACTCTTCCCGAGTAACATAGGCTATATTTTATTCCGGTACGGTCAGTAGTTCCCACGGGACGCAAGTGAAACCGCGGGCATCTTGCAAAACTCGAGGACCTCTGTACAAGTAAAGACCGCATGTTTTAATATATAGCCATTAGTAAAAAAATGTCTTTTTCGTTAAAAATCTCACAGCTGTCTGCCAGTTGCACCATTTAACTATAACGATAACCGAATCATTTTCAGTAGTCAAATCACCGATGTGACCAATGGGCGGCAAGTATACGACTGGTTATGGTTTGGTTATCGTTATAGTTAAATGGTACAATCCATTCTTAGTTGTAAGTTGTAGAAATAAAATAATTATATGTATCGTCGTGTGAATGATTATGTGTATTATAATTTTAATGGATTTTTTAATGACTGAGAATAAATAGATTTAAGGTACTGAGTTTTTTTTATCCGCCTAGCCTTTTCCCAACTATGTTAGGATTGGTAAGTACCAGTGTTTTACAAGGAGCGACTGCCTATCTGACCTCAACCCAGCTACAGGGCAACCCGATTCCCCTTGGTTAGACACTAGACAGGAATAGCTACTTTCCACATGTTGTCTAATCTAACGACTGCCAAAGATGTTCAAATTACAGCCGAGAACTATCAATTTACCGTACCTTCCGAAACACGGAGGAACTCGTCATGACAAGATGGTCACTTTTCGGCTTCTGACTACTCGTTACAACTGCCAAAGATGTTGAAATAACAACAACCAGGATCCACTATACATACATACCTGTCGAAAAACATTGTTCCAATTCTAAGCTACATCGTCATTAGTGGTTGCAGGCTTAGTGGGCGTCTTTGGGGTAGAATGCGAGCACAAAATATAATGTCCACCATTTCACACTACTTATCACACAATGTTTTATCACTTGACACCAAATTCTAAAGGAAAATGATTAATTATGACCTAGCACCGGGTTCAGTGCTCCAATCTTTCTTTGATTATATTTTTTTTTTTTTCTACACAACACCAAGCAAAAATTCACTAAATTCAACTCGATCATGTTCCCGCTCAAAATAATGTCACTTCAAGAACTGTCATAGACAAGATGGCGCCTCGAACCCGCGCCCCGCAGAGGCATAATATATCCTCGGCTCTGATTGATAAATAAAATTTATTCCGGACATATAGCGTCATCTATTGTTCAATAAAAATACAAATATCGGAATTGAGAACTTTCTTTTTTGGGAAGTTGGTTAAAAAAGGGGTGGAAGATGGGATTCAAATTAAATACATTTTTAAGTTCTTACATATTTATTTTCACTACAAAAGCATATTCTATGTTAAGATCAGCACATCTACACTTAGGTATAATCTGAAGAATTTGTTTATTTGAACGAGTTAATCAAAAACTACAGGCCGATCTGAAAATATAATATACTATGTTAGCCCACCTACTTGTTACCCAGATGCATAAAGTAGTCCCCAGCGAGTGAAACCACTGTGGGGCTGTCCATTAATCACGTGATGCTCGAAAGGGGGGGAGGAGGGGTACTTAGTTTTAAACCTCACCACGTTATTACCAAGGGGGGTGGAGGGTCAAAAATTGCCAAAAAAAAAAAAACGTGATTTGTGGACAGCCCCTGACGAAAACTAGTCACATTACAACAGCGATTGCGACAACCCATAACCATATGGAGATTGCCCATAATAGTTATTTGGTCCTGGTTGGGGTTGCATCTGTCCTGGTCGTCGTTTAAGCCATGGTCGTCGAAATGGTCTTGGTCGCCGTTTGCCAGGGCGCCAAGGGCGAGGTCTTGGTCCCTGAGAATTCCAGCCAGGATAAGGTGACGGAGATATTGGACCAAATGGTGGCGGGGGGACCGGCCCTGTAATATTTTAAAAACAATATTTATTTATTTATATCACTAATATACCATTATAAGTTTATCTTAACCTAACGTGATAGATAGGACACAATAATAAATGAAAACATATAACATCAAAGCACAAAAACATAAAACAAACAACATCTATAAAATTAAAAGGGATCTATTGTCCCTTTATACACACAGACGAGGTCAAAACAAACTAAGAAGGTCAAAAAATAAACATATTATAAAGAGGAATAACTTTCAAAAACTAATAAGTAGGTACCTGTCTGCCTAGCCTTTTCCCTACTATTTTGGAGTCTACTTTCGGATGCAGCTGAGTACCAATGTTTTACATGGAACGATTGCGTAGCTGATTTAGGAATTAAAGGTAAGTAGGTAAGTAATGATATAGGTAGACACCTAAAGAGTTTCTCTTGATACCTTCAACTGGTAAGTAAGACTGACTGACTGGTTGTAAAACTTGCCGGCTTCTGACTATGTAACGACTGCCAAAGATGCGAGCAACTCTTCATAACATAGATGGCCAGCCATCCACGGATCGACCGCGCCAAGCGTTGGTTAATCTTAAGATTGATCGACCCATGCGGCTGTTTCTAAGCCAGAGTTTCTATAACTCTGATTTAGCCTATAAAACTAATATGGCTTCTGACTACCCGTAACGACAAAAAATTAAGTAAAGTAAATCTACCTCCAATGTTGTACTGTCGACGTTCTATCTCTCTCCTCTGTCTATGTCCATGCTCAGGTACGGCCACCACCATGCACACAACACACAAAATAAATAATATTTTCATATCCATGGCGTCAACATATACTTCCTATTTACAGCATAGTTATGTCGACAAAATTGAAACTACATCATTTTATATACTTACATTTACACGGATCAGTTGCATTGTTTAAATTGATTTGCCTCAAAAACAATGTACCTAACAAATGATTTTTTGTACATTGCAGGTACAGTCAAAACCAAAAACTCGTGAACAAAATTACTAGCGCGCCAAAATAGGAGCGTTCGGGAGATGAGGAAAGTCAAAGTTAAATGATTTATTTTCAGATGAATACAGTTACGTAAAGGGTGATTCTTTTTTTTCGTGCATATTACGCGTCCAGCCTAAAAATCTAAATTTACTTATTGAATACCTACCTATGTTTTTATACAGGAAATCAAAAGTTATAAAGTTAGGCTTCTATGCATGTAATATTTACTGATGAAAGGAACCTAATAAACAAAATATAAATTAAAAACATAAGTAATCCTCATTTCTTTCGGTGTCCATATGCTACCGTCCTAGATATTTTTGTATTTTATTTGAAAGTATCATTATTAATTATGAATAAGTAACCGTACTAAAAAACTACATTAAAAGGAGAACTTTTTCATCTACATAAACAAAGCTAGCTCTGCAATTTTTTTTTTTAATTTCTATTATTATTATTCTATTATTCTTTCTTTATTGCACACATAAATACAGAGAGACACACTGAATACAGAGAGATAATGTACAATGGCGAGCTTAACCCAGTGTTGGGTTCTCTTCCAGCCAACCTTAGAGTGAAAGAGTGAATTGATGGGGTAGGGCAAATGTGCAACTTTATATTAATAAAAAGAATCTATATTAATAATTCCTTATAATAAATTAAATATATACCTTTTATAATTACATGAAATATATACAATATCATATATACACAAATATACAAAGGTCATGTTGATAAATAATGTTCCTTAACTCGTCTCTTAAAAATATCCAATGATGAGCTCTCGCGTATAAATTTCATAAATAATTCTCTTTTTTTTGTCATCACCATCGGTTTGGATCTATGAATTATACTCTGCGTATTGCCCTTAAATAAGGTGTTACAAAAGATGAATAGCTTCGGTTATTAGCTTCGATTGCTATGGAACCCGCCCATTATTTTCAAAATAAAATCACCAATCAATTACGACCTACGAGTATCTGTCATTGGTCTTGATTTGACAAGGAATTCGACTGCCTCGTCAGTTCTAGTACTGACTGGGCTGACTGATCACGCCTACCACACGCTACTTGACCTACAAGAAGGCGTTGTAAAGATCTGGCAAAGCGACTTGCTGACACTTCAAGTGACCCAAAGGCTGGTTTTTATTTTGGTCAAAAATTAAGCATTGCCATCCAAGGTGCAATGCTGCCAGCCTCTTGGGTACACTCCCGGTGGGCAGCGATGAGGAGTTTTTTGATGCCATTTTATAATTGTTTTTAGATGTATATATGTATAAATAAGTTTATTTTTACGTCATGTAAATATGTACATATAATTCTAATTAATTTATTTGCTAATAAGAAGGCTGAACTTCGTTCAGGAGTTTTTGCTATTGACTGTACAATCTCTTAATCGTAAACTTGCATCTATTTAAAAAAATCCTGAATATTGAAATACGTGTTTATATTACATGCATGGATAACATTTAATAATATCCGTAAAAACAGCATTTTCCGTATTTATTCATATCAATACTAACCATTGTGCTATTGTGTTTATTTTTGAAATAATGATCGGATCATGACCTGTAACCCTATAGGGTCGGTATATATACCGTCTAGGGGCATTATTGTGACCATAACCTAGTTATCAGTGGAGAAAGGTGAAATGAAATTATTAATTGTGTTGTGTCTAATGTGTGTTTTGGTGGCTTTCAGTAGTGGGAAGAAAAAGAGGTCTCAACAAAAATCTGTAGAAATCCGTCGGCATGAACTTGACGCTAAAGCCGATTGTACCAAATCCTTAGGTATTTACTATCTTATGAAGTAAACTAAATATATATTTATTTACATTCAAAAAATAAACTTAAAACTAACAAAGGGCGTCCTAATAAAAATTGATCCTCATGACTTAAATGTGCTACATAAATTATCAAAAAATTATAAATGGTGTTCTATCACTCCTCAGTGATAACATTATTTGGCAAATATTTTCAAAAAAATGCGATGATGTATAATAATATATTTACTTATTGTACCTACTTAATTCTCTCTCTCTTTCCTGCTATGTATCCCATATGGTGGTAGGGCCAGCTTTCCTAATTTGTCTTATAGTACCTACTTAATTCAAGAGAAACTGTTACAGCCTTTTTATCGTCCCACTGCTGGGCTGCGGCCTCCTCTCACACGGAGAAGGATTGAGCATTAATCACCACGCTTGCTCAATGCGGGTTGGCGATTTCAGACTTTATAGTCCAGGTTTAGTCGAGATGTTTTCCTTCAACTTTTTATCAGCCATTGGTGTCCAAGATATGCTTAGAAAGTACGTACAAACTTAAGAGAAAATAAAGTTTTTATTATTTTGTTCCTCAGATCCACAGCTGACACCGCATAGACCCCGGAAACCTTCAGAACGCTCTACGGCCCAGGATCATGACATCGAAGACCATGATGATGAGGACTATGAAGAAGAAGATGAAGAAGAAGATTTAGAAGAAGATGATGAATTAAGCGATCATGAAATTGCCGTCTTTGTTTCAAATCAACCACAACAACCACGACAGATTTCTTAACCCATTACAAGTCACTGTAGGTTAGGGCTGCCATCTTGGATTTCGCCAAACCCGGACAAACATTTAAAAAACCCGGACATTTCGCGTAAATCGCATTTTTTCACCGAACGAATACGATTTTTTTAAACAAAATAATACGTAATTTGTATAGTAAGTTCAACTCAGTCGTGCGCGCGGCCTTATGTGTGGGTAACCCTTGTACATATACAGTGACTTCGTGTGCGTGACAAGAGGTACAGTCGGGTACAATACAGTTATTTAGGGGTTGTATACGGCTGTTTAAAGAAAAACAGTTATTACGTAATTTAATGTTTATTTATAATGATTATGAATCGCTAGTTGAAAAATCAAAAGATGAATTTCCGGATTCGCTACTCTCCAAGGTGAATTACAAATTCTGACTCCGTGTCAAAATGTCTATAGTACTCTTCTTTTTTCTTTTGTAGGTACATGTCGGCAAGTATTACCCCACATCCCTTCATCAATTTGACTTAAACGTTCATTTATGAGTTTCATTATTTCCGTCTTATTTTGGTCGACATTATGCGAAGCAATATAATTTTTTAAAATTCCCCACATATTTTGTTTACATTATTATACTAGATTGTACCTCTTTTTACATTCTTAGTCCACACTTTTATTTATTGTCCGCGTACCCCGAGCTAGAAAATATGTAAGGAGTAAGTATTTAATTCTTAGATACTGTCAATGTCAATTTGAAAAGACGTATGAGAAAATAATGAAAAACTATATTTAATAATAAAATGCTTTGAATGTTGTTTCATTTTTTTAAACGCTTTACCTGACTCCTTAATAATTTCTTCGTGAAGAACTAGACATTTTCGTAAACGACTGTACCCATAACAAAAAGCGATAAGAACACGTCATGCTCGGACGACGTCACTGTCACACGAATGAAAGTTGTATATTTACAAGCCGACGCACACATAGGGCCGCGCGCAAATCTGAGTTGAACTATCTATAATCCATTTACCATTAACATATACTTAAATTCAATTAGGTGCTTCCATGAAAATTCTACATGAAAAGTGTCCGGGTTTTCCCCGGACACTTCTTGAAACCCCACCCGGACGGCCCCCGGACGGCCTCCAAACGAGGACAAATCCGGGGAAACCCGGACGGATGGCAGCCCTACTGTAGGTACTCGATTGAGTATCATATTCCTAATTGTAAATAACAGATCTCGTTAAGTTAATGTAGTTAACCTTGTTATTTTACTTAATTAAAACACCCTTTTATGATATGAAAAATATTATGTGCGAAGCGTGTTTTTTTTCACGAAAAATATCCTTATTTTACCAAAAAAAAATATATATTTTTAATTTTTTTCTTGTATTTTGTTTTTTTTTCTGTTCCCAATTCTATATGAAAACAAAGAAAATTCCAAAATAATATAAGTACTTTTTGTTTGAACTCTAGGTAAAAAAAACTAAATTTGATTTTTTAAGCTTCACGGTTAATTTTCAATTGTTTTAGGGAAGGCGCATTTTCCGTCACCTTCCTTTAAATGGACTTAAGGCGCTCTAGACGGTCAATTTTGAGCAATTTAATAGACCGTCTAGGATGCTAATAAGACTTTTGATGAAGAGTTATCTACAACCGAGAACTTAAAATATTGTTATTTGACTAGGTTAAAATAAAATCCTTTGCCAAATTATTTTTTTTATGATTAAAGTTTTGTATGTATAGTAATGCTTCTTTTATTAACCACTAGCTTCTGCCAACGGTTTCACCCGCATCCCGTGGGAACTACTTCCCGTACCGGGATAAAAAGTAGCCTATAGCCTTCCTCGATAAATGGGCTATCTAACACTGAAAGAAATTTTCAAATCGGACCAGTAGTTCCTGAGATTAGCGCGTTCAAACAAACAAACTCTTCAGCTTTATAATATTAGTATAGATTTTTTGATAATGTAAGGAAATCCTCCTGCACGGTGGACCGACGATTTGAAGGTAGCTGACAATGGATGGATGCTAGCTGCCCATGATCAGGGGAACGATTCTACTAAATTTACTTAAGCGACATACGATTCACATCCGACTGAGATCCAATCCTGACTCAATTACGATTGAAGCGTATGTGGCATTCCGTTATTTTTTCTTTGAAATAAACGTTTTTATCCTTTTCTGTCATTCAATGATGAATCCTTTTGTCTGCAAATGATTTACGATTGCAATGTTATTGTAGAGCAAACTACCGCATTTAGACCAAAATCACCAAAATAGCACACCAATCGCAAACCAATCGAATGTCGTTAGAATACGATTGGTCTTATATTAGTAGCAGAATGCCCGATATGGTTAAAACTGCTATTGCGATCATATTGCGATTCGATTTCACGACATTATTAACTTAGGAGAATCGGGAACCAGGATGGTTCACGTTCTTTGGGGGATACCCACATACGTTCAGCAGTGAACAGCAATCAGCTAATATGATATGATGATGTTGATAAGGAAAGTTAGGTAGTTTTACTCCTACCTTTTTTCATACAAATTGCAAAGAAACAGCTATTGCCGTTTTTAACAGCTCGAGACCGTTACAGAGTCCTTTAAATCAGTAAAAATGAATCCCTATATCCCTTGGTCACGCCATGACGTGTGAACCGATTAAGCTGAAAATAAGAGGGGTGCTGTTTCCTTTACGCGTAGGTTAAATACACTGTCACTCACGATTAGTTCTTGTGTGCCGGCTACACTAACACTGATTTTAAGCGGTTAGAGATGAAGCGGTGCGGTTATTTAATTTATTTTCACATAAAATGCGGAGCGGTGTCGCGGTGATTCGAAAGTTTTCGGAATACAACGGCGGGAGCGTTGCGGCGCTAGTCGCGCCGAGAGTTGGTGCGCGCGGCGCATCTTCCTTCTCTTTCTGATGTATTGTAGCGGGATAGGAGGGAAAGGGAAGGATAGCCAACTCATACTGTGCGGTTGCGGAAGTATAAAATTTTAGAAAAGATGCGTTCAGAAATCGTATTAGAAACAATATAACTAATGAAATTAAAATGTAAAACTTGCGCGAGCAAGGGGAACTGGCTCAGGGAATCATCCGGCTTAGGGAAGCAGTTATCTCAGAACGCGAGTAAAACCGCGGGCAGAAGATAGTTCTGAAGAAAACACACTTGATCAGACAGCACAACAATATAATTACAACACAAACTAACCTTATAGGCGAACACATTGATATGTCGGATGGGCGAACACATCAGAATGAGATAACTCAAAGAAACTCAAACAAACTCAAAACTCAAACGTTTATTCAAATTAGTCAGAACAAAAGACAGCCCCCATAACGCCCGCCCCTCGCCACTTCCTTTGTGTTTTGGCTGGGGAACAGAAGTGGCGGAACAAACTCCCCAGCAACACATGTCTGTCTGTTAGGTTAGAAGAACCTTTACACTTTAATTTCAAAAGACACTTTACACACTTTACAATATGGATCTACAACGGCACTACAACACTAGGCAATAACACTAGGTACACTAGACGTGACGTAGGGCAGTTTCGAGATGTGTGCAACACGACGGCTCAACGAAGACTGAGCTCCGCGGACGCCACGCCGACCACCACGACTCTGCCAAGCGCGCCAAAATGTTGTTTCACCCGAAACGCCACCAGAGGGCGCGCTTGTGTGACGTTTAGTGTCCGTACTAATGACAGTCTTCGACAGATAATTAAATTATTATGTTCATAGCACTGACCTCTATATTTACCACTGGACCGGCTGTTCCGTACGTTTGACAGCAATTTTTTTGTGCCCTTTTGAAGCGCCAATATCGTCTAAGCGAGTGTCCACAGAACTAATTTTGACGTATAATTGGGTGGATGACTAGGTCAAAAATAAATTACGTTGTCATATTCATTTAGTGAAGCATCTAAAAATAATGTCACTTCCATTTATCGTTTTGATGGAATAATTGATTAAATTTTTTTATTGATAATATAAGCTAAATAAGAATCCAGTTTGATGTGAAAAATCTGTGACGTCATAAGTTGCGCTTTCATACATATTGCAAAGAAAGTGACAGTTTTTGACAGTTAAATAAAAGTAATGAATTTGGCTCGTTGGAAACTACCGTATTTCAAATGGCTGTGAGAGAAGTGTTTGGTCATTGGTTCACTGTAAAATAATTTTAGTACCACGGACACTCGCTACGTCTAACAGCGCCAAAATGGCGATTGTCAAACGGGCACAAAAGCACGTTGACAACAGCCTGTCCAGTGGTAAATATAGAGGTCAGTGGTTCATAGCAATTGATAAAAAAAAACAAATCATTTATTTAATTTAGGCCTTTATAAGCACTTATGAACGTCAAAAATTATAAATAGGTTTGATTCTAGTTGCCCATTCCAAAAGTAGCTTCCTATGGAGAAGAACGGGCAAGAAACTCCATTTCTGCTCTTTTTAAAACACAATAGGTATTACAGTTTGTATCATGTATTGATACATACAATAGTAACATGAGAGGATCATGTAGAATCACAGATAAAAACTATGAGAATCAAATGACAAAATTAAAATGCTACCTACATAGTGTTCACATTTACAAATTGGTTTATATTTTGGTACAAAGTTACAAACAAACAATCAAAGATACCTTTATTGTTACCAGAATCTAGATTATGAGTAAATCATATTTATTTTCCATTAAAAATGCTAAAACACTTCTATTTAAATAACTCTGCAGAATCAGAAGAATAAGAAATAAAGTCTGCAGATTCAAATAATGAAGACGAAATTGAACAACGATAGCTTCACTGAGTTAATGTACAATTTAAACAAAGGGATTCATTGTTACAGTTTTAGCACGATATGCTGAAATGTACCTAAATATGGAAAAAATACTCTGCAGTGCCGAATAATAAGTGATGCTGCAGAGATTTTTTGGCTTACATTGTTATTGCTTGTCAAATTAAAATGAAAAATATTTGTTTATTTTTTTTTAACAGGGTTTTGTATTGCAATTAAATAATATAAAAGGCATAAGTTGAAATTTTGTTTTTATGAACACATTTCATATTACCTAAGTAATTCGCGGAAGTTGAGAGAAAGACAATTCACAGATGAATTTTAATTGTTCACTAATTAATATGAAAATATGAAGATTTTCATGGTATGGGAATGTAATGAGGAGGGATGATACGCATGCAACAGTGTGTGCTAATATGAATGTAGATGCATGCAGAGGAAGAGGAAGACCTAAGAAAAGATGGATGGATTGCCTGAAAGACGACATGAATAGGAAGGAAGTGAATGTCAGTATGACGAGTGACAATGGAAAATGGAAGAAGATGACATATTGCGCTTACCCCAAATAAAATTGGGAACAGGGCGGGAGGAAGAAGAACTAATTAATATGAAAAAAAAACACCATGAAGTCATTAATTTTATTTAAAACACTGATTTTGAAAGCTCGTGGCTAAGTCAGTGACCATCTTGTCATAACGCAAAGTTTCAGAAAGCACAATAAACTGAAGGTTTCGGCTGCCATCTCTGGAAGTCGTTACGGGTAGTCAGGAGCCAGAAAGCCTCGTAGTAGTTTGACTCAGCTGACCCCAACAAAGTTAGGAAAAGGCTAGGCAAATGATGACTGATTTTTAAAGAAGACAAATTGTTTCTTTTAGTGTCAAAATCACCAATCAATCAAAACCAATCTGGCATTGATAAGGAATCAATGCCAGATTCTTCATTTGATAAGGAATTCGTACGTTAGCTCTAGTACTGACTGGCTTGTCTGATCACGCCTATAATCATCGGCAAGGATATTGAGCGCTGACCTTCACCTGGGCAGAAGTGATTTATTGGTTTTTTGCCATAAGTGTACAGTGCGCAAAGCCCACTCTTCCGCCGAGAGCTCATTATCCGTGCCGATAACTATACCAATACGTTACTTTTTCTTTCCGACGTCAAAAATCATCAAAGTCATTTGTGAAGTGCGAGAGGGGTCACCCTCTCGCTGTGGGTTAGCAGCGGTGAGGGAGTGTCAGACTCTTACTGACTAAAAACCGTCGTGTTCCGTCAAGGTGCGTACGGATTGCGCGTACCCTGGTACGCGTACTCAGTTTACGCGTATCCGGAACGCCTAGTCCATACCTGCAGCTACGCGTTCACTCTTGGGGTACGCGTACCGCGCGCGCAGCGCGAGCCACCGTCAGTCGGTTTTTGGTCGCGCGTCAAAGAGGACGCACGCGGCCGGCTACGCTATATTTGGACGGCAAAATGAATAAACACGCGTGTTCTTGTCGGAATCATGGCGAATGACTGGGGCTCGCGGAGCGCTCTGGATCGAATGACCTCGCGTACAGGTTCGCGGCGGTCCGTACAGGAGCTGTACGCGTATCCAATGTACGCGTGTACAGTGTTTCCCAACTACGCGTAACACAGGAACGCGCAATCCGTACGCACCTTCATAGGCCTTTTATGTACCAGGGCCGCGGTATCTCTTTCGAACAACCCGCAGACCAATACGTTACTTGACCTCGAAGAAGGCAAAAAAACTCTTATACAAAAGTTCAATAGTTTTTGGTATTGACTGTACAATCTCTTAATTGTAAACTTGCATCTATTTACCTGTTTATATTACAAGCATTGATAACATTAATAATATCTGTAAAAACATCATTTTCCGTATTTATTCATATCAATACTAACCATTGTGCTATTGTGTTTATTTTTGAAATAATGATATTATGGCCTGTAACTCTATAGGAACGGTATATATATCGAAGTAGGGGCATTATTGTGACCACAACCTAGTATTCAGTACTGAGAGATCACTGTGAGTGTTGTTCAACAAAAACATGAAAGTATTAATTGTTTTATGTGTGATGTGCGTTTTGGTGGCTTTTAGTAGTGGGAAAGAAGAGAGGGGTCATCAAAGATCTGTAGAAATTCGTCGGCACGAACCTGACGGTAAAGCCGACTATATCTTTATCACTACATCGTGTAAAACAAAGTTGCTTTTTCTGTCCCTATGTCCCTTTGTACTCTTCAATTTTTAAAACTACGCAACCCATTTTCATGCGGGTTTTTTTAATAGATAGAGTGATTAAAGAGGAAGGTTTTTATGTATAATAACATACATTAAATAGTAGGGAAATACTGTTATCCCGTGCGAAGCCAGAGCGGGTCGCTAGTTTACCTATACGTGCCAAAATCTTAGGATGCTATCGTAGGACGTAAACTAAATCTATATTTACATAACAGTAAACTTAAATCTAATAAAGGGCTTCGAAAAATTGGTCTTCATCGCTGTCATCCGACAGTGTATCCAAAAGGCTGGCTGCATTGCCATGTTGGATGGCAATGCTTAAACGTTGGACGAAATAAAAGACAGCCGTTTGGTCACGAGCAGTTTTAAAAAAGCTCTATATTTTTATTCTGTGTGTAATATCTACACTTCTATTGTAAAGAAGAAAGATTTTATTGTTTGTTTCAATGGAATAGGCTCCGAAGCTACTTTACTGTTAGGCAGTTATAATTAATATCTGCGTTAAACATCGGTTATATTTTCCACGGGACGCGAGTGAAGCTGGCTTAGAATGGTTATTCGATTGATTATGTAATTATTATTGTTGTATGCCATTTATTTATAGCCGCGTTTTATTTTTAATCAAGATTATTTACCTACTCTCATTTAAGTGGCTACTCACCAGTCTAACCAATGGGTATTGGGTTGATCGGGTAACTTTGTTGGGGAGGTCAGATAGGGCAGTCGCTCCTTGTAAAGCACTAGTACTCAGCTACATGCGGTTAGACTGGAAGCCAACCCCAACATAGTTGGGAAAAAGGTTCGGAGGATGATGATGTTGTATTTACATTTATTTATAGTCGCGTTTTATTTTTAATCAAGATTATTTATCTACTCTTATTTACGTGCCTACTCAAATGAAGTATATAAGTAGTACCAATTATAACACTGTCTAACACATTACTTCTATTCTTCAGCACCATACGCGCCACCAATGCTGACGCTGCACAGACCTCGGGAACCTGCAGAACGCTCGGCCCTGGATCATGACATCGAAGACCATGATGATGATGATGAAGACTTGGATGATTTGAGCGATGACGAAATTTCCGTCTAACTTTTAAGTTCACCACAACACAAACGTTAGGTTTCTTGAAACAACTGTTTTGAATGGATTTTCACGTTTCGCGGTTAATTTTCAAACAGTTGTTTTAGGAAAGGTGCAATTACCGTCTGGACGTTCATGTTGGTGGTTTAAATGGGCCTAAGGCGCTCTAGACGGTCAATTTTGCGCAATGTAATTAATTGATCGTCTAGGTTGCTAATAATACTTTTGATGAAGAGTCACCTACAACCTAGAACAAGTATTGTGATTCTGCCAAGTTGACTAGATAAAAATCTTTATCCTAATAAATTTTCACCATTAAAGTATTTTAAAATAATGCCACTTTCATTTACCATTTAGTAATAATATATCTTGGACACCAATGGCTGATAAAAAGGTGAAGGAAAACATCTTGAGGAAACCTGGACTACATAGTCTGAAATCACCAACCCGCATTGAGCAAGCGTGGTGATTAATGCTCAATCCTTCTCCGTATGAGAGGAGGCCTGTGCCTAGCAGTGGGACAATAAAAAGGCTGTAACAGTAACAAAAATAAAATAAGGAAAATCCTGTTGAACGGTGAAACGACAATTTGAAGAAGATGGTGTGATGGTGAAAGTTTGTAACATCTCGATACGGTTTTTAGCGATAAGGATTCCTTTTTAGGGTTCCGTACCCAAAGGGTAAAACGGGACCCTATTGTTTTCGCTCCTTTGTCCGTCCGTCTGTCCGTCCGTCTGTCACCAGGCTGTATCTCATGAACCGCGATAGTTAAAGAGCTGAGATTTTTTTTATTTTGTGGTACAGAGCCTTTAAAATCTGTGGTCATCTACTTGGAAATAAAACACATTACCATCAGACAGCACAATAATATAATTACAACACAAACTAACGTTTTATGCGAACAAATTGATAATTATTATGTTCGTAACAATTGATACCTTTATTGTTGCTAGACATGTAATCTAGATTATGAATAAATCATATTTATTTGCATGATAAATGCTTAAAACATGGCTATTAAAATAACTCTGCAGAACTAAAGTTTGCAGTTTTAAATAATGAAGTTAGTATTCTAAACACAAAAGGGATTCATTGTTACAGTTTTAACACGATATGCTGAAAAATAAATGTGTAAAATAACTCTGCAGTACCGAATAATAAGTGATACTGCAGAGATTTTTGGCAGAGCATTGCTTGTCAAATGAAAATAATATTTTTATGGGAAAATACTGAATTACTGTGCTTCAAAGTGATTTGGACACACAAAGGTTTTGAATTGTAATAAAATATATTATATTAAGGCTAACTTGCACCACTTCTTACTGATTAAAATTATAGCAAAATATTTGAAAATACCGTCCGTTAATTTCAATTTGATAAAGACGAATTATGGATTTTAAGTTGTGTAAGTCAGCCTCAATATTTGTGTAACCAGACGAGATTATGAAAAATCACATTTTAAATACGTAAGTATGTCTATTTTTACTGAAATACTTTTTTTTTGTATTTTTTTCCACACTCTATTTAGCTAACACAGCTATACTGATAGAAAAGTTTCACATATTGACAGTAAGAAAGTTGTATAGGAACCATACTAAAAGGCATAAGTTGTAATCGTAATACACAGAATACAAAATATGATGTGGCTCGATAGGATATACATATATAACAATTTTTTTTTATGAACACATTTAATATTACCTAAGTAATTTGCTGAAGTTGATAATACTTATCAAAAGATTAAGTTAGTTAGGGAGACATTTATTATCTGCCTAGCCTTTTCCCAACTATGTTAGAGTCAGACTTACTAGCTTCTGGCTAGATGTAACGACTGCCAAAGATGTTCAAATGACAGACAATTAAAAGACGCACTTAAAATTTTCAGTCATTAATTTAATAAAAGAACACTATAGTTACATATCAGTAAAAGTACCAAGTCATTGATTTTATTTGAAAACACAGGTTTTTAAAGAATACTGATTAATTTGTTTCTTTTAGTATTATATGTAAGTAAATGCGTTATGAACTTTAACGATCTTTACTCGTAAAATGGTGACTATCGAGCCATATCGTTACAAAACACACAGTATGAAAGTATACCTAATAAGGTACATATATTATGTATATACTATGCTAACACGTATATCTACTTGTATATAATATATTACATACATGACAATAAGTGAATAATTTTAAAATTATACTTTGCAGGTGTAATGTTGTTTGAAAGGACGATTTTGCTTTTTAGAACTTCAATAACTATAGATTAGAAGAACTGATCTATCTCTTATTTTCCGATTGGAGACAAAATTTTTACATAATTTACTGTTACAGCCATTATGTCGTCCCACTGCTGGGCTGCGGCCTCCTCTCACACGGAGAAGGATTGAGCATCAATCACCACGCTTGCTCAATGCGGGATGATGATTTCACACTTTAAAGTCAGGTTTCCTCAAGATGTTTTCCTTCACCTTTTTATCAGCCATTGGTGTCCAAGATATACTTAGAAAGATTTACATAATTTACATGAAGCTAATATTAAAATTCAGTCTCCAATCGCAAAACCACGGATGGATTGGTATAACAAAACCGTCCTTTTCTACAACAAATTAGTGTATTATCTATGAAAAATCACACACATTATGTATATTCAAGAAATCGTTGATTACCATTGATTAATGCACAGTTAACATGTAAAAATACTTTCTTTATATTTTTTTCATATATTTGTATGTCTTATATAGTAGTATCGTAAACACTCAGTTTTTAAGACTAAGAGGCAAGATTTTTGAAGTGCTTAAAATAAAATATTAAGTGTCAAATATACAAACAGTAATTTTGTGTGTATTTTTGTTGTAGATAGTTAAAATCATTTTTTTTTAAGTCAAGTAAGACATGAAGCTCTGAATATGTTATTCCGTAATTACCAGAAAAACATACAATCAAATTAATTTCTAGCCAGAATCCTTGCTACAAAATACCCCTTATAGTATCCATGCTAAGGCCATATTTTGCAAATTGATTCAAATTTCAAATTCATTGACATTTTCCATGAAGGAAATGACTGACACATTTCATACATTCCGAAATTTTTCTCAAAGACTACCATGGAAACACGTTTCGTTATGGCATTTTCAGAAGAGTTAATTCCCATTAATCAGTCAATTGAAAATCTGAGTTGTTACTGTGCCTTTTTTACATACTTTCAAGATCTTTGACACAAAAGTAACACAGTTATATTTTGCTATCTGTTATAGAATAACTAACATCCATGAAAAAACTACAATATTAGTCCTAAACACATGATCTAGCTACATCTAGTTTTAAGAAAACCTAACCTGTAGGTGATTCTTGTAAAGATTGTGAATGAAAATAACTTTTAGTAGTATAATTCCCGCCAGCAGGAATTCTCTTTGCACACTAATTCGCTAGCATTTGCCTTCAAAAAGTATAAGTTTTTAATTCAGTCGCTTTGATGTTACTTTTAGAGTGTATTTTAATGAAAAACATATACAAGTCGAATACAAGTTCATCATCTCCCGAGCCTTTTTCCAAATATGTTGGAGTCGCCTTCCAGTCTAACCAGATGTGACTGAGTATCTGTGTTTTACAAGGAGCGACTGCATATCTGACCTCCTCAATCTAGTTCCCGGGCAACCCAATACCCCTTGGTTAGACTTGTTAACCAAGTCGACTATAGTTACCAAAGGATCTTTTCAAGTTAGATTGATAATCATCCTCCGAGCCTTTATCCCAACTTTGTTGGGGTGGGCTTCCAGTGTAACCGGATGTACCTGAGTACCAGTGCTTTACAAAGCGCGACTGCCCTATCTGACCCCCTCAACCCAGTTACCCGGGCAAATTAGGTTGATAAACCAGGACTTTTAGGAAAATAAAAGACAGTCCCGAATCAATTATTTACCTAGATGTGTTTAACCTTTTACATCTTGGTAGCAGTATTTTTAAAACTTTAATCACAGGCCGATCCGAAAATGTGCCGTAAAGTGGGAAGATTAAATTCACAGTTAACTTAGTAGACGAAATGCTAGCAAAACAGTGGCATTACTCACATTGCAGTCAATAGTGGCCCATATTCATGATTCAAATAATCACATACACTGCCCTGCAAATAAGTTGTTCAAGCAGTATCCGTACAAAAGTGTGTGTTTTATCCTCAATTCTCTCATATTCCTAGTATAATACAATAAAGTGAGTACAATTCAGTCTTACACGGAATTACACAGAGGCCTTTAATCAAATCGCTCGAAGATTCAGAATAATTCACGTGTTCTAACATTAATATTATAATATCATAATTGGGAAAATTCATTTATATTTTAACTAGTTTTGCAGCCTAAGACGACACTCACAAATCGATAAAAAATACGTATTTTACCCTCACAAGTAAAAAGAATCTCTATGTTGAAAAGTTCATGTTATTTTTTACTTCGAAGGTATATTTTGTAACTAATAGTAGTAATATCAAGACAATAAGCTAAGTTTACATTTAAAAATTCAATTAATCTTAGTACAAAAGTAGTAAAATCGAACTAAGGTATTGATTTCTAAATTATGGCAGCAATACCAGAGATAATAAAACGTAGATGTTTCTGATTAATTCTACGCTAGTATGTCAGATTATCTACTTAAAGCTAATAATAATTAAATATTACATAAATAAACCTCACTTGAACTATAATTAACTGAGAGGAATCTTGTCTAAAATAATAAAAAATGCCAATTAATTCAAATAAAATTTCATATTACATTGTAGGTAAAAACGAACATAATTTCATAAAAAGATACATTTAAAGTAAATATTTAAAGTTTAAAGAGAGTTAAAACCAATAAAAAAATCATTTAGTAGAAAAATTGTTGAAAGAATTTTTCCGACCATGATAATATTCTTACCCCTAAAAAATTACATTATTTTTATTCAATATTCAATTACACAACTAAATTGACTAAACATTGATATATCACAAGCTACACAGAAGGCAGGCCTTCTTTTAATATCAGACTAATAAAAATGACAATATTTTCATATAAGATATTTATATAAGATTTACTGTGTACCTCAGTTTAACCCACATATCGGAAAATTAAGTTTTCGAAAAAAAAAACCTTTTAATTAGGTAACAAGTTCAGCACTTGCCCAAATATATTATTCGCCTCTATGTATCTAATCACACAAGAATCAAATTGATTGTCACCGTGGCTATAAAAATATCTATATTTCACACACAAGCTAGACAAATCGGTTACTGGAATATTTCCTAAGAAATAAAGATAAATTGAATTTCACACATCGACTATTCTCTAGCTAGAGTATTTTTAGGATAAAGAAAGCTGCCTTTACTTGGTCTTACCTGTTAAAGGACCATGGGCAAAAATGTATGAAGCCTGGGCTCACCCACCAACAGAGATGAGACCACTTTGAATGTACTTGTAAAGCACTAAATATAAAGATTTAAACTCATTTTTGCGAAGAATCCATGGGGTTATTTTGCTATAAATATTTTTCTCCGACCATAAATAAACTAATATTCTGCAAAAAGTATGCTGTTATGGCATTGTAGGTTTAGAAGTCAGTGTCTAATGGATGTTCCTGAGTTTATACGCCACCGACTTCTATGCCGATGCACCTAAGAATAGTTTTTTTTTGCTTTTCAGTGATAAGCATAGGTAGTTGTCACTATCCGCATTTGTGGAAAGTTCCCATCAATACGAATAATATAAGCCCAAACACGAGGTAGTTTAATATGTAAGTTGTCGAGTTCCCTCGACCTTCTCCGGTCTCCATCATCAGGTCAGCTCCAAACCTTCACTGTTGCATAGTGTTATCAGACGTACACCTCACTGTCAAGTTTTTAACCTATGCACGCGTACAATTTTCCAAAGTTGCCCTCGATTTCTCAGGGGTTCCATCATCAGATCCTGACCTGGTGATTATGAGGTGGTCCCATAATCCTAGCATAATCAAATCCTGCGAATTAGGTTTTATGTCATGAACAACCAAGCGCACTACGACTCCTAACAATTGTCCTTTTCTACAAAACCTATTTAAGTGCATATCTTTTTTTTGCCATGGAATTGAAGGTAGTGCCCATAGTAACAATTTTAGTACAAACAAAAACCTTCACGGCATATGCTATAACTCTGTTGGACAATGAGCCCAATTTGACTCATGGTCCTTTTATCAAATAAGGTATAATTGAAGGTACTTTTCAAAATACAATTACATTACAAAATAAGACACACAAACACCATTCCAAATTGCTTTTTAAAAACAACACATTGTATAAGAATGTAAGAATAATTGAATACCTTCTTTGTATAAGTGATTATTTGATTATGCAGAGTTTTAAAATAAGGCTAATTTTACGTAATAAACACATTAATATGTATACTCACATTTCTTAGTCCAGCCTAGCCTTCTTTTAAGCAGTTATATTAAAATCTGCAGTTTGAAATAAAGTCAGCATTTTGAAATAATACTCAAAAAGAAAATACTCAGATATATGATAATACACAAAAAATTGTACTTGTAACATTAATTTATGTCATTTTAATTACAAAGACAAAATACTGCAGAGTTCAAAAAACTACCTTACACTGCAAAGTTGCTAGCACACAAAAAACACAAAATACCACACAATTACCAATGCTACCAACCTTAAAAAACACACATTGTCCTTTCCATCACCATCCTTTTTTCTACTTTTTACTGCACCACGCATCCTACGCTGATGGCGTTAAAAAGGGGCGCAGCACCCAGGCCTCCGTCGCCATCTGTGACCCCGGCAAGGTACTTCGCCCTCACACAGTCGTCGCAGGTACAGCTGTCTTTGAGGGTGCAAAGGCCTCGGGCTGTAGCAATAGCCTCCCATTTGATCTGGTCATCTAGGGTCCCACTTCTGCTTAGGAGATTCTGTTGGGGAGAAAATGGGGTTGAAATACCACATATACATTAAAATTAAAAATTAAAACCTAATTTCAATAACGGCGGCTGTTCTCATATAAAGAGATCAGCCATCTGCACAGGACATATTACAGTGCACAAGCATTTGCTAAACATATTATAGTGCACGCACATTTGCTTGGACACAAGTGCACTCACTATTCCTTCACTCTCATAACCCGATGCGACGGCAATCCGACAACCGGAGAGAGATCAGGCGCAGGACCGACATTAGCGGACTCTCTGATGCACGGGTGTATCTATCACCAATTTCCAGACTACGGGACGCAGTGTAAAAAATCCTTAAAACCCTATGTCAGTGAACCTAGCAAGTCATAATTTTTATGTATTTTATATGTCTATTTGGATATATTTTATATGATATATGGCTATATTCACCCCGAAAATTATAGTTCACAAAATGACTTCCCATCTCGGGACTCCCCCGTTCACAGCAGTGATAAGAAGACCAGTTACTTAAAACATCTTGAAACCTTACCTGCATAACTTCAACATTACTAGCTTGCCACATATCCAAATCCCTCAATTTCTTCTCCTCCTTAATTCTGATCTTCTTAGTCTTCTTTAAAGTCCCACAGTAGACCGACAGGTCTTCGCTGGCTGCTATAGAAGTATCATCGAATTGTAACGAGAGGACGTCACACGATGTAGATGCCCCGTCTCCGTCGTCTACTAGCGTGGTCTCTCGGTCTTCTAGCTCAGAATTTAGAGTAGACATGGATGTAGCGTCCGTTGATGCTTGGTTTTTAAGGGGTTGGTAGTTTATCTGGAAAATGGAGTAATGGTAGATTCCTATAAGCTGTCTATCCGTTCTTTTGCGATTGGGGATTGAAAATATGGAGCTGATATCATATTCAATCTGTAATCGCAAATCAACGGATATACATAGTGTAAGTTAGCAACGATTGAAAAGACCAAAGTCTTTTTGGTGAGTACGTACGTTTCATTTTTGGGCTGTGTCAATGACTGAATTGAAAATTGTGTTTTTTATCTTCATCTTATGCAAATTATTTACCTCACACAAAATAAAGTTTTTATTCTCCGAATGGATTTGCGATTAGTCCGTTTGTATATGGACTATATGTGGATGGCTTCATTTTATATTGAAAAATAACACTGGTAGTATTGAAACAACGTACCCAAATATTTCACTGCATAAAAACTGGACCTATATATTTGCGAAATAAAATAGAACAAAGTCCTAGTCAAAAGTTTCTATATAGAAGAGCTATTAAAAGCCCACTTATTTGAAAAAAAAATAGTTTGAGTTTTATAGAAATGTTGATAGATGAAGAAAGCCCAATTTATTTCTATTACCACCGTTTTCAAAGTACGCCTGAGATTGGAGCGACGTGACGTTACAACAAAATGGCCGCCTACCCGCCATCGCGCCTTCACCGCTCTGGGTTGCAACTATAAAATAATTTTCCCATTTGGTAATTTTCTTTTTGTGTTCCAGCAATTTGGTAGAATCAGGCAGGCAGTTTTAGTTTGTTAGTTTTAAGCTTTTTTAAGTTAGTTTTAGTGAAGGTTAATAGTTTAAGCCCTAATGTTAGTATTTTTAAAGCTTTGTAATTTTCGAATCACGCATCTGTTTTTTATGAATCTGAAATCGTTTTAGCACGGAAAGTAGTTTAACATAGAAAGTAGTTTTTAAATGCCATTTTTAGATTTTAATTAGGTAAATAGTAAATAATAAATTGAATTAGGTAATGTAGGTAAATTTGTACCTACCTACCGGAGATTCATGCTCAGAAAATGATAATGAAACCAACCATAATGAATTTGAGATCATTCCAGAATATCATGATGAAAGTTTATATGCTGTTTTCTTGATAGTGTTAGGATGCTGTATTTATAGATAAGTAGGTATTTCTATTACCTGAGAGTCTTCCAGTCTGCTTGTGTCACTCACTCGCCGAGTGACTATTTTTTGCTGTGATATTGTGTCCTGAAAATAGAAGTCTCTTATTTATTAAACTATAGAGGTAATCGGTTTCTTGTGCCTTGTCTTTCTCTTCCCAACTATTTGGGATCAGTGTGCCATATGGAGCGACTACCTATTTGCCCTCCTTAAGCCAGTTTGGCTTATGTCTGGCTTCTGGCTGGCGTACTTACTGCCAAAGATGTTCAATGACCACTGGTTTCCGGAAATTAGTCACTCATCATGATAGGATAGTTATAGAAAGAAACTTTTGTCTCCAACTTACATCATCTTCGCTATCAATGTTGAGGTCTGCCAGATCAGCTGACGCCGCGTCATCCAGCACCCCCTTACTGGTCGACGGTATGGGGGAGGATGGCGGACCCACTGGAAATAAACACAAGAAAGAATTAAATTACTACCTACTAAAAGATTGCATCGGGTTTAAGAGTGCATTACGCGGGCTTCATTCCCGCAAATAACTTCTTCCTCTTTATCTTTTAACTTTCTAAACTTAGCTTCACGAAAATATAGGAAAGATAAAAAGACTTTTATTCAAAGTAGGCTGAAGTTGTGCACTTTTTGAAGGGCAGTTTTATTTATAAAAGCCTGCGCCCCAAACACCCACTCTTCACCACTTTCCAAATGTTTTTGGTGGGAAGAAGAAATAGCGCAACAAAAGCCCCATACACTTCCGAATATGGGCCAGATTTTTTTTTGTAAGATGAGTATACCTAGTAAGATCGGGTATTAAAATACAGCCACCCAAATCCATTCACCACTTCCTATGTGTTTGAGCTGTAAAGAAGCAATTAAGGGGGCAATCTTCTACGTAACTCGTAAATATTTGATTAGGTGAGAAATTGCCTTTGCAAGGCAAAGTTCCGTAAATTGCCAAACACCCTAATTAGGAAATATCTATGAAAGATCGGATTGAACATCCTTGGCAGTCGTTAGGGGTAGTCAGAAGCCAGTAAGTCTGACAACCAGTCTAACCAAGGGGTGCTGGGTTGCCCAAGTAACTGGGTTGAGGAGGTCGGATAGGGCAGTCGCTACTTGTAAAGCACACACTCAGCTACATCCTGTTAGACTGGACGCCGACCCCGACATAGTTCAGAAAAGGGGTCGGAGGATGATCTAGGAAAGATCGGTGATAAATATACATTCAAAGCTTCTTCAAAAGTGCCAAGTTGGATAATGGTGGTCGAGTCGCCTAGTCATGCAAAGACAATGTGCATGTACATTTACACACACACAAGTACAGTTCACCCGCTTTCGTAAGTTACGTATAACATTATAGGTTTTACAGAACAACAGTGTGGCAAGTCGCAACGGAAATTAAATACTAGCTGGAGTGTTACCTGCAGTAGATATCGGAGGAAATTATATTTAAGTAGGTTAAAGATTTTATCTTGATCTTCTGTGAATGTGCTAACGTCATCCAGGAATGTTTTTGTCTAGTGCACAAATTTTACTTTTTATCCCGTAGATATTTAATTAGAATACATAATCATCTTTGGATAAACAAAAATATAGGTACTCAAAACGCGAACGCGAGTCAAGAATAATATGCTCATACACACAGAGCTATGTTCTTTGTATACCAATTTGTAGTTGTTACTGTAGACAGCAATTTTCCACTTAAGAATATCAGGTCGTCTTTTGTCAATGTTAGAAACGGGAGTACTGACATACCTACTGACCACAGATGTAGGGACAAATTTGTTTAGAAAATACCCGAGTATCGAGATAACTGCTTTTCGCATCTGGATAAAAGAATGCTTAAATGTTTTTCTGAGTTAAGCGATATTACTGGGTCGTCATCCTCCTGCCCTTATGCCAATTTATTTGGGGTCGACGCAGAATGTTTTCTCCTTATAAGTGATAATAGGTACTGTATAGTTTTTTTGATGTGATGATAGTGAGAAGGATGATGTAATAGAAATAAAAAACCGCTTTTTGTCAGCGCAAGATTTTGCTGAAATCCAAATCCTAATAATTTAAGGAAGTACCTACACAAGTATGTGGGAATGTGTAATTCGTTACTCTTTCACAAAACTACTGGATAGATTTTTATGAAATTTGACAATAACAACAGCTTATCAGAATAAAATACAGTCTACTTTATATCCAGGAACGGATTCCCACAAGACGCGGGTGGAAACACGAAGTAGTCTCACTATAATGGCAGGAAATAGTCGATACTCTATACCGTGAGACACGCTACCGACCACTTTAGATTAATTTCTTTAAAGTATTTCTTTTCTCACTGGGTCGAGATTTTAATTTCTTTAAAACTTTACTTCTTATGTATTTTTTTAATATCACAGGAATTAATGCTTAAGTATGTAACTCTGTCTGTCTCACTTTCACACGATTTGAACAAAAGGTTAACATATACTTAAGTCTAAGATTTACAGCCTGAAAAGCGACATAGGCTATAAACTATATTTAGGTGCGAGAACTAGTTCCCTCTGGACGTGGTTAACCACGGAAAACAGCTGGTAGGCTACTTTTTAAAATAAAAATAGACCTTGGAATACATAATTAGGTATGTCATCGGAAAATAACAAGATCCATAAAAGCTTAGAAGAGCTCACTTTATCACTCATTTAGAATTTTACGAAAGGCTATTATTTGCCTAGGTAAATAAACTTAGGTACGGTTCTTGTAATTTTCTGTTGACATAATATGTTGTAAAACTCACAATTGTCAGTGCTATGACTGGTGTGCAGTAGGTTCTCAGTCGAAGGCTGTTCCTGATAGTCCCTGCTGCGAGCTTTGAACAGTCCAAACTTCACTGGTGCCATTCTCTGAAACAAAATATTTATTGTTTGAGACTTAAATTGCAGAGGAAACCACGGCGTATTGGAAGTATCTAGAGTCAAAATATTTTTTTTTACTTCCTATAACAGGTCTTTCGAAATGTCAAGTTTGTTGCAAGGTTCCAAAGAGTTCTCATGGAGAAGAACAGGCAAGAAACTCCATAGACCGAATTGGATTACAGTATATTCTAGTTACAGCTAAGATTTAATTTGCGTAGCGAAGTATTAAAACCACAGGCACTTATTGGTAGTAGGTTAAAAAAATAAAAAATATATTTTAAGACATAGGTGTCATTTGGACAGACGGACACATGTCTATACAGCGGTCAAACTAATAACACCCCTTTTTAGGGTTCCGTAGCCAAAATGGCAAAAACGGAACCCTTATAGTTTCGTCATGTCCGTCTGTCCGTCTGTCCGTCTGTCACAGCCGATTTACTCGGAAACTATAAGTACTACAGTGATGAAATTTGATGGGAATATGTGTTGTATGAACCGCTACAAAAATATGACACTAAATAGTAAAAAAAAGAATTGGGGGTGGGGCCCCCCATACATGTAACTGAGGGATGAAATTTTTTTTTCGATGTACATACCCGTGTGGGGTATCAATGGAAAGGTCTTTTAAAATGATATAAAGTTTTCTAAAAAACATTTTTCTTAAAGTGAACGGTTTTTGAGATATCAGCTCTCAAAGTCGTAAAAAGTATGTCCCCCCCCCCTCTATTTTTATAACTACGGGGTATAAAATTCTAAAAAAAATAGAGGTGATGCATGCTAATTAACTCTTTCAACGATTTTTGGTTTGATCAAAGTATCTCTTATAGTTTTTGAGATAGGTTGATTTAACTGTAATTTATTTGTCTTGCGTTAAAATACAGTGATGAGATACGAGATAATTTATAAGAAGAATAGAATATGTATAATAGAATAGAATATCGCCATATCGAATAGGTCTTTATTTGCTTATAATGCAGGTACATACAAAATAGGCTGGTAAATAACATAAAAGCATTCGTGTACATTCTGCCTTGTTGGCATGCAAATACAATAATTAATTATACAAATTAGTTATAAGTAAAATACGTTATTGAATTGTATCATCTAGGAAATCTTGAACAGAATAAAAATATTTATCTACAAGATAAATACCCAAGAAGAATACCCACTTTTAATGAATTCATTTATGGCCACGATTAAGAGTACACACACTACAAACTTTTAGTCGGCCGATAATTAGTTTTAGCTCATAAATAAGTATGAAGATGAATTGAAGTACACACGTAAAAACAATCGGGTATTTGCCCGGTATCGGATCGACTAAAAACTTTTTTCAACCCCCGGGCCTACGTAGGCGAACAGATTTTTTTCAGAATCTTATATTTACACCAGTACCAAAAACCCCGTAAGTACTCGTTGATACACCACCGTTACAAATTAACAACTGACATAAAACGACTGAGCCGCGAATTTTACACGATTCGAGAGCACTTAAGGCCGGCTCACACGTCTTTTTTCTTTTTTCTTCAAGCATCCTTCAGTGTGGCCTCCAATTATAAAATTATGTGTAAAGGTTCTTGGTCCACTTGGTCACGGTGGGGAAATTGTACTTACGAGGTTTTTCTTGTGGGTAAGATAAGTGCAAAGGTATACTTACCTTGCTATGTAAAAGGGAATTTAGATATCTATGGGAAATGGATAAAAAAATAAGAAGTCGTGATGCGCAATTTCATTACTGCGTTGGTTTAAATAAGCATTTGCATAAGTAGGTAGAAAAGTTGTTTTTCGTAATCTGAAAATATATTTATTTCTTACCGAATAAATACGGAGGAGGTCAGATAGGCAGTCGCTTCTTGTAAAGCACTGGTAGGTACTCAGCTGAATCCGATTAGACTGGAAGCCGACCCCAACATAGTTGGGAAAAGGCTCGGAGGATGATGATGATTTGGTAAGAAAGAATATTCATTGTGAGATGACGGCAGATAGAAGAGTAGGTATGGAAGGAGAAAACATGCTGCGCTGAACACAAATAAAATTGGGATAAGGGCAGGAGGATGATGATGATGATTTATTTTTACGTAATTTCAACAGTTAGGTTATCAGAAATTTTAAAATCAGAAGTGACAACTTTCTTTTTTTCTTTCACTCCAAATTTTAATGTTCTGAGTTGAAATTTTTTTTATACAGCTTGAGACAAGATTTTATTTCTCCGGATGCGGGAAGTAGTACCCTCTGGACTCGGATACAGCTAGTATTCATAATAAACGGTTTACTCGATATAACGGAAGAGTAAACTTTTATCGCTACAAATGTTTGACGTTTTGTCGGAGTTCCAACCGAGTTCACTACCGATCGGATGTAGCTTCTAGTAGAATTAATTTATATTTCTATACTAATATAATAAAGAGTCAAAATCATGTATTATTTGTAATGGTATAAAAATGTAGATCTTAATAAATAAGTAGATAGGTAGTCACAGTAGGTACAACAATTGAAAAAATATTTGACTGTAAAGCTACACTCTTCCCGATAAAAAAGGCTTTATCCTGTCTCCGTAGTCGGGGTTTTATCCCGATACGGGCAGTAGTTCCCATGGGACAAAGATAAAAACAATAATACAGACCTAATTAAGTAGCCTTCATACGAACAGCATTTAAACAAAAATAATTCTGAACAATAATAACAGGAAAACCATGAGGGCAATCGTAAATGTTTATAAACCATAAAAACGACGTTAAAAATGCATTAACCGCCGAAATAAGGCTGCAAGTAAGATATGGATCAAAAGTAAATAAGGATAGTCTAGTATTAAAAATACTTATATTATTACCTATTATGTAGGTACATCATTTGTTATTTATTTAGATCTAATCAAATCTCTTTACATTTGCAATTCTTGTAACTTCAATATAAGTATTTAATGTCGCATTAAAAATCTACGAAAATCCTTGGAAATAAAATTGAATAAAGCAATTATTTATTTATAAATATTTACACCAAAATATAATATTATTCCTTGCTTGAATAAAATCACGCCTTCCGATATCTACAAACAGCTGATAATAGGTAATATATTTCTGAATTCTTAAAGGAAATAGAAAAACTACAAAAGATTAATCTAGTTTGTTATTAAAATTAATATAATAACTTACCTCTCAATTCCTTTATTTAGCTGCTAGGAAATAAAAACAAAAAAATCACATTCTAGACTCAAAAACACATTGATATGGGTCTTAGCAACAAATGGTAGAAAATTTCATTTAAATATAGGTGCCACTCTCAAAAATATGACTCAGGTAGAAAATCGTGTATAATAATAGTCGGTTTTTCTAAATATTTAGTTTAAAATATAGATTATTTGAGTAAAAAATAAGCAGCGCTCGCTTCCGAGTCGCGATCACTGGGCTGTTTATGAAGTCGACTGTATCGCTTTAGGAACAGTGATTTAGGAACAGGTATTTTTGGAACGTCTTGGTAAGCGGTTTAGTGTTGTATTATTTGCGGTAGACTTTCTGGCGTCTAGATACTCTACGAAATACTGCGCTTAAATTATTCTAAAACTCACCCATCCACGCTATTTGTCCCACGGTGGGCGCCATTACGTCACTGTATTAACAAAACATTTCACATCGAAAATAAATAAAAAATACCACTTATTATTACACGTCAAGTGAAAACTACTGTCCGTACGGGGATAAATATAGCCCATATTACGAGCAAATAATGTAGCTTTCCAGCTGTGAAAGAATTTTTCAAATCGGTTCAATAGCTTCGGAGCCCTTAAAGTACAAACAAACAAAATATTATTTTTTTCATATTTATAATATTAGTGTAGGTAACCGTTCCGAAATAGCTGTTCCGCACCGATCCAGTGTGCCTACTAAAAAGAGCTTTCCGCCATTATAGCTCAACATCGCAGATGCGCGCGCATTCTGTTTATAATCCACTTAGTTTCGATTTGACGTACTCTCTTTACACCTCATTTCCATTCAAATTTCAACCTTAACGTTTAAAAAATAAGATTCGAATTTACTTTGTTGTAATGTTACATCTTATTGCCATTTAAAAACCAACTTTAATCTTAAAGAAATAAGGTACGAATTTACGTTGCAGTAATGTGATACAAATACTAGAAAACAACTCGGTTCTGTTTGCGTTTAATAGGAATAAATTATTTATTGAAGTAATTTTGTTGGTTAAGCATTTACGTGGTCAGTCTAACAAGATTTTTGGCGGATTACTGGCTAGCTAATTTAAGAATTAGTAGGTGATTTTGTTATTTGACCTGTTTTTTATACATTGGGTAAAAAACTGTGTAATGCGTAGGGTATTAATATTCCATACTTCCCAATTATGTACTTATTCAAGTATATCATGAAAAAAATTAAAGTATTTTTAATCGACTTTCACTAGTAAACTACTGAGTAGATTTTGATGAACCTTGGGGTACCGAATTACTAGGTATGTCCCAGATTAATGCAAGGATAGGTGTTATTTTATATTTTCTATTTGGCTGTAAATATCTAAGTATGTATATAAGTACGGGAAAACCGATTCCAAAATTAATTCATATGTCGCTATTTTAAATCCAAAAAGGAGGTGGTTCTGTGTTTCAAGTGCTATGTAAAAAAATAGAATTTTGGTAAGGTCTGATCTGTAAATAAACTACGCTTTGTATTTATATTTTATCTTCACGCCATCTTAACTTCAGTCTGTCATACGTCAACGACACTTACAAATATGATAATGACGTTTCAGATAAGTACCTTAACTCATCTCTCAGCAAACGTCATTGATTTATCTTTCGAGTCATTGTCTAGTGACGTTTAGGATTAGAACTTATTCGAAAAATTTTTATTATCGTCACGCCGTTTTAGCAACAGTTTTAGTCATACGTCAACGTCACTCAAGTATGTTGATGACGTATCGGATTAGTACCTGCTTGACTTGTCGTTTAGGTAGACACGTCATTGATTTATCTTTTGTGTCATGACTTGGCGATGTCACCTTTTATTTTGTCTGATGACGCTTAGGACTAGAACCTATTAGAGAGTTTTGATTACCGTCACGCCATCTTAACTTCGTCAACGTCACTTGTAAATCTGATAGTGACGTATCTCATAAGTACAGAATTAACTCATCGTTTAGGTGAAGCACACGTCATTGTTTTTTTTTTTGAGTTATTACTATAGCGATTTCACCTTTTAATTTGTCTGGTGACGTTTAGGATTAGAACCTAATAGATAATTTTGATTACCGTCACGCCATCTTGACTACAGTTATTCATACGTCAACGTCACTAATAAATCTGATAGTGACGTTTCGGATTAGTTTCACCTACTTAACTTATCGTTCAGGTAGACACGTCATCGATTTGTTCTTTTGAGTCATGATGACTAAGACGACGTAACCTTTTATTTAGTCTAGTGACGTTTAGGATTAGAACTTATAGATAATTTTGATTATCGTCACGCCATCTTGACTCCTTATTCATACGTCAACGTCTCTTAAGTATGTTGATGACGTATCAGATTAGTAAATGATATCGGAGTTATCTTTGACGTAAAGCAAGCGTGATTGATTCTTACCAAAGGCGATGTCACTTTATAAAAGACTGCGATAGTGACGTTTTGGCTTTGAGTACCTATAGCTTAGGCATTATTCGATTGACGAAGCATGAACGTCATTAATGACACTTTTGAGTCATATATGCCAGAATATTATAGCTTGTTTTCATCATCGATTTTTAATTTTGTTCCCAAAGTAACTTTTTCATTACTACAAACAGACAAACCTATAAACTTTCTTTCTATATAAAGAGATAAATACTCTGGTGTATTTTCATTAACCACTGTCAAGTTAAAGTCGACCCTCCACTGTTGGTCACAAGGTTTAAAATCAAATGATGTGGTAGTGATGTCATTTGATCACTCTCTAGTGGAACGACTTAATTGATGGAGGTTTTAAAACTCTATGAGGGAACACAGATTATAAAGTACTAACATAGTAAATGTGCTAATTAGGTAAGGGAAATGTATGTTATTGTACATTAAAAGTGTATTGTTTCAAGGTTATTTTCTTTAGTTGTTTTTAATGAGGGACATTTTGAAAAGGATATCATAGTTATTAAGATAGTTAGCGGTCAAATCATAAATGTTTTTGTCAATTGCCCTATGGTCATTTTCTTCCAGGACTTTCGTAAGTCTTTCGAATAAATCATGGCTAAGAATACTTACATCTTTCTAGATTATCAATAAGACATCCAGACTAATTTTGCTGTAAATACCATTTCCCACAACTATTAAAAAAAATGTATCTCACCGGCCTAGCCTTTTCTTAATTATTTTAAGGTCGGTAGCCTTTTCTTTATATTTTTTTACTTGAGAGGTTATCCTTTGGTAACGGCAATGTCTAAAATATCCTACAAGGAAAAAACGATGTAGCAGGTTAGGATTACAATAAAACAAAAGACACATGATGAAACAATCTTGCATTTTGAATAAATACTACATACATGTTTAGTTACACTATTTTCTGTTCATTATTATTTAAATTAGTTTTATTAACTGTTACAATAAAATTTTGGCGGCAAAAATTCTAAAAATAGTTTTGCACCCAGCTTGAAAACTATTTTTAGGAACCTTTTTGGAAAAATAAGCGTTTAAATGACTAGATTCTTATGGCGGATTTGTTTAAATTAAGTTTAAATTAGATTAACAATGACTAGCTTCGTATTGCGATTAAATAAATATTAAAATATAATTGGAGGAATATGTATTAAGTTATTTAAAATAACGGAAGACAGAGATGGGCTTGCTTTAAGTACATAAAAAACTATAAGCGACATCGACAGATAAGTTCTAATCTTAAATTACAAACCCAGATTTAAAAAGTGGTTGCATAAGACTAAATATTAAAAATAAATCATAATACATTTGGTAATGCATTAGGTATAATAAATAAAATGACGTTTTCTATTAATAATAAATGAAAATGTAAAATCTGTGATGTCATAATTTGAATTTTCAAGCAAAATTCACAGAAAGTAACTGTTTTTGACAGTTCAATAAAAGTATCGAATTTGACAAAGTAGTAGTCATGTATCGTCTCATTAAAATTACTTATTAAAAAACAAGTCCATAAATACCCATCTCTTTTGAAAAATAACCTAATTATTATTAATTTATAAGAACAAATCAAATCACAGTACAAAAGTAGCAGGAATTCTGTAGATAAGCAAAATAACATTAAAAATATTCAGTTTCATTTGCACGGGAATATGTTAATAACAATGTTAGTATATTTATTTATTATTTAAGTATATTAGTTATTTATTTATTTACTTATAACCAAGGTTTTTAAAGGCCGGTTCGTCGTTAAGATTGTGCTCGAAAAATGGACTCTCCCTGAAAATTACTGAAGCATCGGCTATGTGCATTTGTCTCTTGCCATATCTGAAACAAGAATGTATTAATTAGTCAAAAGTTTTTTGTCACCTATCTATATAGAAGACTTTTTACAAAAAGAAACGAATTCAATTATAGACATAAGTACATAACACCTCCAAGTTTATCAAATACTTTGCTGAAAAACCACATAAAAATAGTTTCAGCACTACATGTTAAAGTTAAGACTATTAAAAACTGCTTGGTTCCCTAATAAATCTTTGATTTCTGACGAAAACTTTCCGACAACTTCTTTACGGTGAAATAACCTGTTTGTCAGTCGTTGTATATTGAAATAACAGATGGCGCTTTTATCAGACTCAGTTTCACAAGACAGTGTCATCTAGTGTCGAGTAGTGGTACTACTAACTGAACAAGTGAAGAGCGCTATAGTAAGACTTGCATTCAATACAAGATATTTAGTACTCGTTTTATGTAAAATGGCGCTCACCGTTGTAGGTCATACTATATCGGCGCCCAATAAACCAAATAGCGTAAGCAGGTCTAGTGGGTGAAAGTGTTTTGAATTGTTGTGATCAATATTTGAATGCTTAGCAAAATAGAAAAAAAGAGTGAATGTTGGCGCCCAACGTGGGACCAGCAATAATCTTAAGAGTTTGATATTATTAATCATTTAAATGCGTTATTTTTATCTTGCATGGTTTATGTTGTTGGTTACCTAATTAATAATAAATAACCTAGCATTTACCGATTTCTTTCTTTGATTCTGTGTTTATTCGTGCCCAACCTTACGCTGGCAACGAAAGTACACGATGGCCTTATACTGCTAAAATAGCTGCAAGACGTCACCAACTTTGACGACAATAAACTACAAACTCACCGTCCTCTCCCATGCACCGAGTAATATTCCTGCAGCTCCTTCAAATAGTTGGAGATCTGTTCGGCCGTGTCGAAGCGCTCGGGGCGACGCGGGCGCGGATACTGCGCCTGCGCGGCGCACGACAAGATGGCTGACAACAGCAACATGGCGGGGAGAAGGAAACGCATTTTGACTGCAAAAGAAAGTTGGGGATTAGTTGAAAAATAATCAAACTTTGGATGGTCAAGGAAAAGCTACACTCTTCTAACACAGGCTATATTTTTTCCGGTATGGGCAGTAGTCCACGGGATGCCAGTGAAACCGTGGGAAAATGGCTATTTTGATGATGTATTTAGGTACAGAGGTTTTGACTATACTTGTCGGTCTATGGTCGTAGATCAAGCGTGACTGAGGATCGTGGTCATATGGGGAAGTCAATAGTTTACCTACATCAGGCTTCAAATATAATTATTTGAAGTATAGTTTTGAAAAATAGTCAGTTAATCAATATACCTGTGACGACTGAGGAAAACATGGTTGATGATGAGCCTTTCTTTCGGTCGTCCCATCAGTTCCCAAATTCGTATATCCCCCATTTTCCCCACCCCGTATAATATAAACAATATAGAAGAATTTAAAGATTCTTGTCACCCCTCCTCGTTCATTATCAGCCACTTCAATTATAACCGACTGCAGAGCAAAGTCTCTTTTCATACAGCACGCTTTCTAACACCAGTAACGAATTTCTAGATCGATAAAATAGTAAAAATCCAGGCCACGTGTGTTGACGCGTGGCGTTAATCTCTCATCAGTTGTGAAATAATCCCCAGTATCGCAGTCACAGATGAATGCACCAAGATATAACTACCTAAATACTGATTGTATTTCAAGTGTTACAGCCTTTTTCATGTATTACACAACTGATTTTTATTGGTTTATTAGTCTGGCTGTGTTTTTAGCTCGTGTAAACAGCCGCATGAGTTGCTCAATCATAAGGTTAGCGCGGTCGATCTGTGGATGGGTGACATCTTGGTACCTATGCCGATTTGAAGGTATATGAAAAAGAACGTATTCTATTCGAAGGTAGGTCAAAACAGTGGGTCTCGCTTGAACCTTCTTCAGCACTCGTAACGAGTTAGTCTGACTGCCACTCTTACCAAGGGTTGTCGGTACCTATGCCCTGAGTTGAGGAGGTCAGTAAGGCTGTCGCTCTATGACACTGACAGATACTCAGGTGCATCTGGTTAGACTTAAGGGTTTCGTCTGTGAGAAAAGTTTTTTCAAACGTTTCGAGGTGCCTGACTTGGAGCATAACCTAATACTTTTTGAACAGACTTGACAAAAATTAGGTTTTCATTCGTCGTCACCTTTTTTAAGTATGTTTGACCATTTTTACCGTTTGGTAACGGAACCATACAAACAATTTAAAAATAAACTCACATTTGTTCGATCAGAAACAAAAGTTACCATAATGTAATTACCACAGAGCCTACAACTGTCAAGCGCTTCGCATACAAGCCGCCATGTTTGTTAAGCTCTCGATGGCGCCAAAATTATGAAGTTATATTTAACAATGCATTTTGAGTATTTTATGTGATAAAGGTACATAATTAGCATTATAATAAGTTGTAATGTATTTTTACTATTAATAGTTTGTGATAAGTATGGATGTAGATGAATGGAGAGGAAGACCTAAGAAAAGATGGATGGATTGCCTGAAAGATGACATGAATAGGAAGGGAGTGAGTGTCAGTATGACGAGTGACAGGGAAAGATGGAAGTGGAAGACATATTGCGCCGACACCGAATAAAATTGGGAACAGGGCAAGAGAAAGAAGAAGAAGAGCAGGCTTCATTTGTGATGTTTTTGCTTTAAATATCACTCTTCCAATGTGGCCGCTGTGTGTGGTGTTAAAAAGAACGTTGTAAAAAGAGTGAGGCTGTCTAAACCAACCCATCTTTCTTTTGGAGACTTTTGTGTTCCAGGGCCAAGGTAAAAACATATTTGGACGTGTTTGACAGTTTTTTTGAAAATGATAGCATCCATTCACGGTTTCTAATCTATCCCGTAACCTGTAGGAACTCCTAGACGTACCTCGATAAAAGATAGCATATAGCATTCCTCTACGAAAGAAAAGGTTATACAATACATATAATATTGTTTTTTTTTTCAAATCTGACCAACTTTAGCGTGTTCCAACTAACGAACTCTTCAGCTTTATAATATGAGTCTAGATTTTACGCGACAGCCCATAAAATATTGTCACTTTTACAAGCTCTTATAAAACTTGCACCAGCGTCATTTATGATGAACATACTTGAAAAATCAAGTGTCTATCATATAAAGTGACTGAGTACCAAATACAAGAGCCTTATAAGTTTTATAACACCATAAAAATTGATTATAAACTTATAAAACACTAAAACTAGATTCACAACTCTAATTACGATACTAGTGTTGTTCCCACCGATAACAAAATATCGATAAATGTCAGACACATCAAAGCGAGTGCTAATCACTCGTTTTATCGATAATATTGAGTTATTTATCGATGTCCCAGCTTTATGTGATTATGTTAATCAGTTTTTAATGTTTAATCTTTTCGCTTTTGTGTGGGTTTTGTTGTATTAATTAGATGTTGCAGAGTAAATACGTAAGCCACTTGTATTTGTAAGCTATCGTAATTTTCTATGCCATATGCTAAACCTAGATTTCATTTGTTTTGAAAAACACAAAGTTCCAAATTGGAAGTAGCTTATGCTATTGTGATAAAACTACTGAGAATAAAAAATAATATTTGGGAAAGTTGATTGTAATAATGAATAGAATCAACTGTTTAAGTACCTACCTATCTAATCGCAATAGTTGAGAAAAAGCTAAGCAAATTATATTCTCTATAAAATCTTCTATCTTATAAAATCTCTTGTTAGATATCTTATTTAAAAACTATCTCTACTACTATAATTTGGTGAAAACCAGCTAATGAATGACCAACAAGGCTTTACAAAGAACAAATTAATTAAGAGCAGTGTTGACGAATATCTTGGGCCATTAAAAATCTTTGTTGCCCTTTACAGAAGATGTGTAAATTACTCTTTTAAAATAACTTCTCAAGAAAACGCGTCATCTTTGAACTTTATAATTAGTTTTGTAAGAAACATCTGAATCGTTTACGTTGTAAGCGACCCTTTTCGGAAAAGGTGAAAGATTTTTTACGCACCTCTTTTATAGGTGTATAAATGTTTTTTGTTTTTTTTTTGCACTTGAATAAACTAGCTACACTTTCTTAAATCGGTGTATTTTAAAGAGGAAAAACAACTAGTTTTTATGCAAAAAATAAGGCTGTTGTCGAAATATTTCATTACGTCATTTGTTTCTGCGTTTTATTTCCATGATTTAGCCGGTTCAATTCCCGAGGAGGTTTACTTACACTTAGAGCCGATAATAAGAGAGAAAAAAGTTATTTTTTCTTTAATTTATACGTCATTTATTTTGCCATAATTTATCAAAAATCTAACTCACTATACTACCATTGTAAAACGTTCCTTTAAAACCACTTATCTAAAGAAAATATTCTCTAAAATAAAACAGAAATCTTCAACCCTATTTTCCCTAAAATCAAGACACCAACCTCTTATTTAGCAAACAATTTACTTTGGCATTTTGTAAAAATACCCGTTAGACCCGGTGTTTGCCCGGCTAACTTGAAGCGCCCCGTCTTTCAATGGGGAGCGGCTAAATTACCCGCCCCGTACAACAAGTGGTTTAGGGATGGGATGGGGAAAAGTTATCGATATCGATGTTTTCTTTTTTGGTATCTTTTTGTGATAGCAGTTAAATGTTAATAAAACTTATATGGTCCTACTGCAAAATAGTAAAACAGACGTTAGTGACGTGTTTAAAGATAATTCTTTGTACATTTCATCTACAACACGTGATGAACGTTGAACTTTTTTGTACAGAGTGTAGCGTCTGAGGTAAATGTACTTATTATATAAAAAGCTAAATAGTTTTCATGGACGAGATTATCTCAGGAGACATTTAAAACATTTCCGTTTTGGATAGGCCATTGATCGAGGAACGCTGTTTTATAATTCTCGAAGTATTTCACACGGGACGCAAAGCTTGTCATTCATTCTTCAAATAAACAGTTCCTATAAAACTATTTAATAGTTGACAGTCATCATCATCATATTAGCCAATTGCCGTCCACGAAGATCTCTTCCAACGAACGCTCATTCTATGTGACAGTGCTTGCAGTTAACACTCCCCGAAAAAACAAGCAATATCGATACATTAACACCCAGCCCTACGCAGTTGATTTGCCCCCGTGTGCCGCCGTTCTAACAATGAAGAGGCTCCACAATTTCCATCATGCGTTGCTGGATGCGGGTAGATTCCAATTTTCTAGTTTGTTTTGTTTTAGTCGGTTTTCAATGGTTAGTTATAAATAGTATTTCGTTTGCAATCAGGTGTGCTGACTTTTTTTTTTGATGCAGTTTTGAGTTACTTTGAATTTTTTTTGAGTGACAATTTTGAAAAAAAAAACATTTCCTTATGTTACCCTTTAATAGCTTACTGTATTAGATAACTAGCTTAATGATTGATTGCGATTAAAATAATAAAGTTGTTTTTAATAGAATCTGTATTTTCAAGTTTACAATGATTGGGTTATCCCTGCATTAAGTAGGTACCTTATGTATTACCTTGTATATAGCTTTTCTAGGATTATTAGCGTTTTAACTTATTCCAATAGAATAGTTTCTCATTTCTACTGCATGTTTTTTCCAACTGCGTAAGCAAATGTCAAATCTATTTCTGATTCTTAGCACGTAAACCATTTGCATACATAATCTTCATATACCTCAAGACATACTTTAATGAAGACTATTATTAAACCAATATAACTAACAGCACGCAAATCCTCTGAAAAATTAACGCACGAACAAAAATATTTGAATAATAAACAGCCAACGGTGTTGCCAGCCTCAAAGGCAGTATTCACACCACGGCGGATATTATTTTCACGCTTGGCAACACAGTAACTAGAAACGGAACGTGCAAGATGGCGGCCGTGGTATGAATTCCCGCCAACTTTGCGAAACAGTTTACAAGTTGAAGTTTTACAAAACTTAGGTACTGTTAATTGCGTTCGTCCTTTTTGATATGGCTTGAATATTTCATCTTAGATGTCGCAGTAGTTATGCTTTGTGACTTATGATCTTTTAGTACTTTATGAGTTATGAAGTAGGTAGGTACAGCTACATAACGGTCATGTAAAAACAGTGGCACGAATCGTAGGTATCGTACAAAGTGATCGTAGGTTATTTTGCATAGATTCATAAGAAAAGGAAAAAAATCTGTGACCGCAGTAGAAATGGATTGTTTATAACTGATTTTACAAAATGGAGAAGGTCCTCAATTAGAATGTATCAAGTTTAGATAGCACAAGCTATTGATCTAAACATCTTCATCATTTCACCTATTTGCCTAGTCTTTTCCCAAATATGTCGGCTTCCAGTCTGACAATTGAGTACCAGTGTGACACATAGAGCGACTGACTATCTGACCTCCTCAAACCAGTTACCCAGGCAACCCGATACCCCTTGGTAAGAATGATCTAAACAAGTCGTTCAATCAAATAAAAGTTTTTAAAATCTGTATAATTTATGAAATAAACCTCAGAAAAACCATTTAAAAATCGTTGCACACGTTTAAATATAAGATTCCACAATTTGACGACACCGCAGAGGTAAGAAGATACACACTTTGGTTAAAAACTCATATTAACATGTAAGAATGTACGCAAGTTGGTATAAAATGGAAGCCAAAACTGTCCCCAAGGAACCATTTTTACCGACTTAATCAGAAGAATTTTGTTTTAAATATGTTTAAAGACTTGTTTCAATCTTTGCGCTGTTTAAAATTGCTTCTATTTTTAGCTGGATGATTTTTTGGGGATGTCTTGAAAGTTTGAAGTTTATAAAAACATATTCTAGGTTGCCGAGTAGCTGAGCAACTGATCAATTTATGGACATATTTTTGTAAAGAGGTTTAAGTATTTAAGTCTTCTATAAATCACTGGTAGTCAGATATAAGACTGGAAACCCAAACATAATATAACTTATGTAGTCTAAAAACGGCTAGACAGGTGATATTTTTTAAGCCATAACTATCTTCAGGTCCTATTTAAAAACTTACTTTTTATTAAGTATACTATTAACTCTTCAGGTTTATAATATTAGTTGCAAGTTAGTTGAGTCGTAAGTTAACTCATTATTTATTATATTATGAACCTTAAAAACTATAACGGCTGATTATCCAATCACTTTTATCTTCAGAATATGTTTGACGTATTGACAGCTGTCAAGACAATAAGTCAAACCGCCATATTGATTCCTCAGATAGAAGTCAACTGATGATTGAAAAGACATTAGACAGTTAAACAAATGTGTAATCTTTAAATAGCTATTTGTAACACATTCCTCCTACATACAGGATCTTAGGTGAGCTCGTAAAATCTTAACAACCCCCATTTCGCGCGTACACTCTTAATTTAGAATAAATTGTTTAATTCTATTTAATTACTTGCGTTTCGGGAACGAGTTGCCAACCATTTGATTGGGGTTTAAAGGTTGTTTTCATTTTCATTACGTATGTAATGTTTGTATGTATGTTGGGTCTTGTAAGGAAGTATTCTTAAAATGTTTTAATATACGAATTAAGTATCCTATTTCATTGTAGTGGTTGGATAGATTGCAAAATAACTTTGTCATTAAACGAGATCTGTCCAGTTTCATTCATTATGTTTATCTATTAACCATAAGAAATTAAGTAAGCATTTATTTAGTGTTAGATATATAATTATAAATGCAAAAAAAAAATTACACAAACAATTTATTTATATAGATACATACTTATTCAAGTATTTATTTTATAAATACGAGTTCTAAAATAAGATATACTTACCTGTTTATTTAGCTTTAGAAGTTTTTCTTTTAAAAAAAATAAATGCATTTTCTTCTATCTGCGGTTTTTTATTCAATTAACTAAATACGCTGATCTTCAACGTAAGTAGTAGAAACTAAACCCAAAAAACATGAATGGCTCCGTATATTGACCTTTTTAAAAATCCCTTTACGTCATTTATCCTTCCCCTCTCCCTAAATACAAGAGAAAATATAAGAAATCGCCTACCCACAAGCTCTTGAACGAACAATTGTCCCTACCTAATCAAATAATAAAATCTAAGATCATTTATTCAAAATAGAATCTTAACAATACTCTTTTATCAACTTGACATCTACAACTCTTTTCTCTATGGTGCGGGTCAAACCTCTTTGTACAACCTTAGTGGCCATTTTGACATGCGTAAGTATTCGATATTTGAATGTGCGCGCTAAAAATACTAGGATTATAATAATCTGGAATCTATTTTTGATCTTGTAGCTAAATATAGAATCTATCTAAGTCACGTGGGATTTGTATTATATACTAATATGTATAATAAAGAGAAAACATTATTTTTGTTTGTACCTTAAAGGCCCCGAAACTATCGTGAATCGACGTGAAACTTTTTTCACTGTTGGAAAGCTCTTCCCGAGTAACATTAAGCTACATTTTAGCCCTAAACGGGCAGAAGTGCCCAAAATACACAGGTGAAACCGCGAGAAAATGGCTAGTAGCAGATAAGGGTTGGAAAACCATTTTAATATTGATAAAATCTCGTCATAATTAAGAGTAATTTTCGTAATGGTATTAGTTTTTTTTGCGTTGTCATAGACAGTAGAACATAGATTTTTAGTGTGTCAAACTAGACACCAATTACATAGGCAATTAAAATAACTTTAATTGCCTATTTCGCGTTTTTCACGCAAAAATATTTGACGCGTGTTAAATAAAAACAAGTTTGAAAGTAAAATATGGTAAGTAACAATAATATTTTTTGGAAGATTTGGTAATTATAGAAAGTGATTTCCCTTAAAGTAGTAGGTATCCTATCTTGCAAAATTTCATTCAAATCAGTTAAACTGCCTTAGCGTGAAAGAGTAAAATAAAGGAACTTATTAGTAAGGATTTCTCAAACAAATCTTAGGTACCTAATCCTTTTCAATGAAACTCAGACCGCTTCAATGGACTAGCTACTGATCGGAGTTCCCGAGTTCCATTCCCTCGTCACGCTGGTCCATGACCAGGTCTAAAATCAATTTGTGTATTTTAAAAGAACGTTCAAAGCCCCCAATTGTTATAAAAACGTTTGGACGTCACAAATCTGTCCTATTGTATGCTAAATTAATTTGATTGCTACCTTGATACGAAATAAACCAATATGGCGTCGATATCTCCCGCCATTGTTGTCACAGATTATAAAAACAAAGACTTTTGACAAAACAAAAAGGTTTGATGCCGAATTTAAATTGTAAAAAGAGAATTTCAAATCATGGCTCAAGTTCATCGAAAATATAAACGTCAGTTTTCTTAAAGCAACTGTTTAATACGAATTTTCACGCTCAATTTTCAAGCTAAACTGACGTTTATATTATCAGTGAAATTAAGTCTTATTGGGCCTAAAGTGTTTTCAAAAATTGACTAGCATAGCTCCAGGCTAAGTAACAGGTGCCCAAAGAAAAATTGGATGGATTGTGAAAGTCGACATGGCTAGAAAGAATTTTACTTGTGAGATGCCGTCAGATAGAAGTGTGTGGAAGAAGAAAATATGTTGCAATGTTGCATTTATTTAGGACTGAAAGCTAGGCGTCGGAAAGAGATCAGGCGCAGGACCAGGTGTATCAATCACCAACTTCCAGGCTTCAGACTACTTTGTGAAAGGTTTGGTTTTCTAAACCGCAAGAATCAAGAAAAAGGCCTCGTGCACACCAATCGCACGATGCGAAAACTAGACCAACGAGGCAGATGAGTCACAAACATACATACACCCAAACTTTCATATTCATAAAATAGTGTGATAGGTGATCATTTCAAAATATACAACCTGTCCGTTTTCGTGATCGTTAAACTGTCAGTTCCGGTTGTCATACAAATATTTATAAGGGTCGTAACGCGGTGAAACTTGAAAGATTGACTTCAGGCAAATGTAAGGCAGTAGAAAATTTCAAGGGATCAGAAATGTGAATTTATGTAGGTGTACTAGTACCTAGAGAGATACATCAATGAAAAAAACTTTTTGGGTACTGTAGAGGTTCCACCACAGATTACTATAATGTTTCACTCTCTATGTTTAGGTTTTTGCTGGTTGACCAATGATGGATACATGGAATAGTTAAAAAGTAGGCTTACAAAGATTAGTTTTTTTACATCCTTTTATCAGGTCGACCTATACGCTTAACTCATCATCTTCTTGCGAGCCTTTTTCCCAACTATGTTGAGGTCGGCTTCGGCTCCAGTCTAACCAAATGCAACCAGTGCTTTAAAATGAGCGATTGCTTATCTGACCTCCTCAACCCAGTTACTTAGACCACCCAATACCCCTTGGTTAGACTGGTTATCAGACTGGCTTCTGACTACCCGCCGGGCCCTACAGTTTAACGTGCCCTCCGAAACACATTCATTGATGTCTAAGATATGCTTAGAAATTACATACAAACTTAGAAAAGTTGCATTGGTACTGGCCTCATCTGGAATCGAAACCAAACACTCATATTGGAGAGGTTTGTTCTTTACCCAGGTACCAGGCCACCGGGACTCTCTATTACCTAACTATGAAATGTAATCTAGGATAACAAATTTTTAACCATCTTCCAATTCAATTTAATTTTTAGTCAGTCAGACACAGTCAAGACGTTTCGGATTGCCAGATTACTCAGCTGCATCCAGTTAGACTGGAAGCCGACCCCAACATAGTTGGGAAAAGGCTCGGGGGATGATGAGTAATTTGTTCGTCAAACAAAATTGTGCACACGGCTGCCACCCGAGTCTACCGCGAGCATGTACCTATTTGCGCATAGAGGTCGCAGTTTCGTGGGGTTTATAGAAATACTCGCATGCAATTTTTTATTGTTAGCAAGAGCGAGTAGGTGCACTGCACCTGAAGATACATTCATGTACGTCAAACTGCCGAAAACTAGAATTTTAAGGATTTCGTTTGGGGTGAATCTGAAACTATCAATCAAATCAAAACTAATCCAGATTCTCGACAACGAAACTACCACATGACAAATGCCACGAAATTCTCGACAGTCGAACTCGTACTAACTAGGAAAGTTCATTGCTATGTACACACAAAAATATCGGGTTAGTCCTGCGAAAATCGTTCTAAAAATATCAATTATTTTGCCCTTTACGGGAATTGAATGTTGGACCTCTAGCTTAGGAGGAACACAAATGCTGATGATAACTTGGCCAACGATTAAGAGAACTTTTGCAAAACTTTTATGTATTAAAAGAAAATATAGGTAGGTGTATTTATAAATAACTAGCTGGTGCCCGCGACTTCGTCTGCGCAGGTTTAGTATTTCGAACAATATGTTTACAAATTGTAGCCTATGTGTTATTCTGATGTATAATCTAAATTATTGTAAAGTTTCATTAAAATCCATTCAGTAGTTTTTGCGTGAAAGAGTAACAAACATCCATACATCCATACATACAAACTTTCGCGTTTATAATATTAGTAGGATGTACAAATCACGAAAAAATATCCGTCCGTGGTCATGTTGCACATATCGAAATAGATTATCTACGTTTTACTTTATCGATAAAAATATATTTCAAATATTGATAAAATAATAAAGAAGGGTTTTCAGAATATGGAAGGAAAAGACCACAGATATGGCAGTCGCTCCTTGTAAAGCACTGGTACTCAGCTACATCCGGTTAGACTGGAAGCCGACCCCAACATAGTTGAGAAAAAGGCTCGGAAGATGGAGGATGATGGAAGGAAAAGACCACAAATAAAATTGGGATAAGGGCAGGAGGATGATGATGAGATCTTAAGAGTAAAATCCATCAATAGATAGTCTATTATTTTCAAATTGAAAAGGCAAAGGTAACTTAACAACCTCTTCAAAAGATTTATCGTGCTAATCATTTTATATTAACTAACTTAGTATGCTAAAAAGTTGGCAAGAAAAAATCTCAACAATTTTAAGGTAATCAGCTAGTCGTAAATATTGTTAAATTGCCAAAAATGATTTAATATTCCGCCGTAGGGTTGACAAAGGTCCGCCTTGTTTAAATTATTTCAAAGTGGCGGGATTTCTTTTTTTAATTGATTCACGCTTCTATTATTTTTGGTTTGTTTTTTTTTTACTTTTTGGGTCGTTTGAAGTTCTGTTTTCGTAAATAAAATAAAAATATTTATAATGGTTTTAATAATTATTGGTAAAATTAGTATCCAAGTTGGTAATATTAAAAGATTTAAGTTTGCCTTGCAAATGCAAATGAGTAGTTTTATTCAAGTTTTTTAAGTTATAAAGGATACTTCAGACTATTTTATTTGTTCTGATATATAACTATGATTACCATTGCATTCTCAGCGCAACAAAAAATTAAATTCGAATAGAAATGTTTTTTATTTATTATTTAATCCTTTATGTCTTTTCATCATAAACACATTCTTATGTTTTAGTTTTAGCTTGTATAGGATACTTTAAATTTTTATTGTAATTATTTCTAGTTATGTAAATAATAAAGTCAATAACTAAAATATTTTTACATATTATTTCTTTGTAATTAATATTTGAAAATGCAAGAATACGTTGTTAAATAAATAACCTAAAGAAGGTTTTAAAATTAGTAACAGAAGATTTTTTTTCAAATTCCCATTCCCAAAAAAAAAACCAACTTCGAAATTCAAAATCTACCACTAACCTGTATCCCAGTGAGGCGGGTGAGCAGCTGGTGGGTGCTTGGTGTCCGCGCTAGCAATGCTGGCGCTGCGTCGTCGCGCGCGTTTAATACAACCGCTACAGGTGGGCGGGACGTACGCTCACTGGAGCCAGGAGACGCTGTTAGCACTAAAAAAATTGGGAAAAAAATATTTTTTTTAGGTTTTTTTTTTTTTTTTAAAATTTTGTGATGCTTTTTGGGTTGGTATTGAGTAATTTTAGTGGTAAATAATTGCAAAAAAAAATTTTTTTTTTTTATTTCCAAAATCTGTCACTAACCAATCTGACAAACTGTATCCCAGTGAGCGGGTGAGCAGCTGGTGGGTGCTTGGTGTCCGCGCTAGCAATGCTGGCGCTGCGTCGTCGCGCGCGTTTAATACAACCGCTACAGGTGGGCGGGACGTACGCTCACTGGAGCTGGGAGACGGCGTTAGGGGTAAAAAATAAATTAATTAAAAATTTTGTTTTTTTATTTTAGTTTTGCAAAAAAACTTTCGAAGTCACAAAAAAGCTTAAAACTACGCCACCGACTAGTGTAAGTTTCTTTTTATCTTGTGGAAAACTAGAATTTGTATAATTTAAAATTATAGATAGATAGCCCATTTATAGTAATATTCTGAAATCACAGATTTTTAAAATCTTCTCCTGTACTTCTTTTAATGAACCCTTTACCAGACCAACTCTATATTAGTTGTATAATATAGAACCAGTAAAAAAAACTAAATAATAACCATCACAAAAAAAAAGTTTTATATCAAAGTCGACTCCACTCCATTCTTTGAGCGCGAATCTTAAACGCGGCATACAGAATACTTTGTAATTACAGCATTTCGCGAAACTGTTCAGTTTTCGGTGTAAAACCTATGCCTAATGACCTAGGTCTTGATTCAGGATTAATTTAGGTATTATATGATAATTCATAATCTAGTACTAAGCCAGTATTAAGTATGCAAAAAGTCATGGATAAAAATAGATGCTTACCTACTCCCAAAAAATACTGAATATGTCAAAGGTAACTAGCATTTTTTTATAATTGTGTGGATTGAATATAAAATTAAAGTATAACATTATACAAAATCAAAAATGCTACATTGAAAAACAATACCTACTTGTGGTATGAGATGCGATTTTATACATGTACCTATAAAAACATCAATTATAAAAAAAAAAGAATTAGTAAAATTATCCCTGTTGTTGTTCTGTAAAATATTTTTATTTACTCATTTTTTTTTTACTTTTTGCTATCCAAGTGGCAAGGTAGGTATGTGTCTTCTCATATACCTCTGGCGATCGCTTATCATCGCTTGCTCAAGACGGACCTATTAAAATTTCGGCTTTTAAAGTCCAGATTTCTTCAACGATGTTATCTTTCACTTTTACTCGGTTATTGATGTCCAAGATAAACTTAGAAGGCACCTACATATAACTTAGCAAAATTGTAACTGGATCTACTAAACCGACTAAAAATATAAGTATTTTACGAATGGTGCATAGGTACTACATACATAGGTACATACATACATACATACAAATGGTACATACATAGGTATGTCACGTTATTTATGAATATTATGGGCTATATTTTAAGCGTCTACAGGAAGTAGTTGCCCCTTTACGCGGGTGAAACCATGTGAAAAGGCTAGTGTAAAATATTCTTGTGAATGTATTCTCAAAGAGATTTCTAGAAAGTATTCCTTTGGGTATCTGTGAACGCATCGACAGCTTCCTAAATGCATCCGTGCGGTGAAACTTTTAATACATATCTTTATGTACTTGCAGACTGCAAACTAAACAGTTGGCTAACAGTTGGCTTGATGGTTGGAAAAAATATATCGTTTTAGAAAATCGAAATGGTTTTTATCTATTTAAAACAAAAAAATATGTAGATACGGAGTTATTTACAAGTAGTACATATTTGCAAAAAATATATAAAAGATTCACAATTCAAAGTCTAAAAAGCGTCATGAAACTGGCAGCATTGCCAACGCTGGATGGCAAAATAATCTTGATTGCAATCAAAGTTTTGGGTAGGTCTAATACTCACTAAATACTTGATGATTGTTATGTGCATACTGCCATTCATCTTCTTACTGATTTATGAGCTTGAACAAACTATCAGCTGACTAAAAGTTTGCAGTGTGCTCATAGTCTGCACGGGCCCTAGCATAAGTGACCTGTGACATTAAAACGAATTCTAGTATTCTATTATAGGTATTATTCTGTAACTATTGAAAATAGTTTTGAACACTTTTCATAAATAGATTTAATCCGTGGCTCAGTAACAGCCGTACCTACAGGTGAATTGAGAATCTGAAAATCTGCTTTTGGTCAAAGAAAATAGCCGTTGTCGAAAGAAATAGCCGGCGGTTGCAACTACCGCCCGTACCGGGATAAAATATAGCCTATGTTACGCACCAATAATATAGCTTTCTTTTGGTTAAATAATTTTTGAAATTGGTTTAGCAGTTTCTTTATATATTAGTATGTTTTATATGGAAAAACAAAACCGGCGAAGAGCGAGTCACTAAATCTTACAACCAGTCTTACCTACTGATACCAGACCTATGTTATCAGATAGACAGTCTTTCCATGTGGCACACTGGTACTCAGCTGCATCCGATTAGACTGGAAGCCGACCCCAACATAGTTGGGAAAAGGCTAGGCAGCTAATTTAGTAGGTACCTACCCATTTAGTCCAAGCAATTTACTCTTTGACGAAAAATTGAATCTAATCCTAATTTACTAAATAATGCTGGAAAATGGAAATCGCTTATTTCTCAGCAAATTGAAGTTTAAGTTAGTTTTAAAACCATAAACTAATATTTTAAAAGGTTATTGTTTTTAAAGAAATGAATATAGAATTTGATTGTTTATGATGATATTAAAGAGCGTGGCTCTTGTGTTGTGGTCGTGGTGGCCTAGTGGGTAAAGGGCCAACCTCTCAAGTACCTATGACGGCGTGGGTTCGATTCCAGGTCAAACAAGTACCAATGCAACTTTTTAAGTTTGTATGTACTTTCTAAGTATATCTTGGACACCAATGACTGTGTTTCGGATGGCACGATAAGTTGGCGGACCCGGGCTGTAATTTGAACATCATTAGGCAGTCTTTAGATTAGACAACATCCGGAAAGTATGAGAACCCGTCTTACCAAGGGTTGCCCGGGTAACTGGGTTGTGAAAGTCAGATAGGTAGTCGCTCTTTGTGAAACACTGGTACTCAGCCGCATCCTGTTAGACTGGAAGCTGACCCCAAAATAGTTGGGAAAAGGCTAAGCATGTGATGGGTGGTAGTTATCCAGGTTCAAACAAACAAACGGATTTACCTCTTTATGATAATGTTAGTAGAGATTATTTGAGAAGCTACAATGTTTGGTTTCATTTTTCAATATTATTGCAAATACTCTGACAGTCACTGGTCCGTTTAGTAAAAGACGGAACCAAGCAAGTTTTCTAATTTTAACTAGGACGAATTCGCAGTAAGTATATCGGTTGTGTCGTACCTAATCGCGTTAAATTAAATACGTTAATATACTGGTGAATATATGTCGATTGGCACAAAGAAAAAAATAAAAAATAATATTCAAACAAAGTAAATACAATAAAAATGTGCGAAAATTAGAGACCCAAAAAGTTAGTCATTAAAAACAACTGAAATTGTCCCTTGAAAACTGACCGCTGTCAACTGATCAAACATTCGATACTCCTAACTTTATCTCTGCTTTACACATGATGTTGTAAATTATGAAAATGAAAAATGACTCCTGTGGTTAAACCACGGAATGGATTAGGTTATTTTTTTTACAATTCGCCATAGAATATTATAAAGTATATGCGATAGGATTTAATGTGATTGTGAACAACACATCCTGTATATAAAAAAATGATTTACCAAAAACTTAGATACTTCACAATATCTCGCATAACCCCATCCCAGGGCGCAGGAAAATAATTTTTACAGCTATTTATCTCAATATCCGTCTCACTTTATTTTGTTTTGCCTCAAGCCTTTGATCGCCTCACTCCTACCTCAATCTTATTATTTAGCCATATTTTATTAAATGTGCAACATTACTGAAATATCCTTCTTTTAGAATCTTCCAAGGTGTACTTGCTTTACAGTAATGAACATGTATGGGAAGTTAACCCATGAATATATCTAAACAAAAAAAAACTGGCAAGTGCGAGTCTGACTCGCGCACGAAGGCTTCCGTATCATAGCAAAAAAATCAAGTTTGTTGTATGGGACCCCCCAAATTATTTATTTTATTCTAGTTTTCAGTATTTGTTGTTATAGCGGCAACAAAAATACTGTAAAAAATTCAGCTCTCTAACTATCACGGGAAATGAGATACAGCCTGGTGACAGACGGACAGACAGACGGGCGGACGGACAAAAATAGCGAAAACAATCCCGTTTTACCATTTGGGTACGGAACCCTAAAAACTGGTCAAGTGCGAATGTAAATCGCGTACGAACGGTTCCGTACTATCGGGTTCCGGATCGGATCGAAATCGCTTTGTGGGGTTTCGAAACTTCCACAAACAGCCCGTAGTCTGGAAGTTGGTGATTGATTCACCCGTGCATCGGAGAGCACGTTAACGTCGGTCCTGCGCCTGATCTCTCTCCGGTCGTGTCGGATTACCGTCCCATCGGGCTATGAGAGTGAAGGAATCGTGAGTGCACCTGTGTCTGCGCACATGCTCGTGCACTATAATAATGTCCTGCGCAGCTGGCTGATCTCCTTATATGAGAACAGCCCCCGTGGCCGAAATAGCCCGTGGACGCCATTATTATTGAATCGCATTTGTTATTTGGGAGCACCTTTAAATATTTATGTTATTCTAGTTTTCAGTATTTGTTATTACAGTATAGCGGCAACAATAAAACGTCATCTGTGAAAACTGTTTAACTATCCAGTTCATGAGACATATCCTGGTGATTGACAGACTGACAGCGAAGTCTTAGTACCTATGAAGGTCCCGTTTTTAGGGTTCCATACCCAAAGGGTAAAGCGGGACCCTATTATTTTCGCTCGTCCGTCCGTCCGTCCGTTTGTCACGAGGCTGTATCTCATGAACCGTGATAGTTGAAATTTTCACAGATGATATAATTTTTGTTGCCGCTATAACAACAAATACTGAAAAGTAGAATAGAATTATTATTTTGGGTCGCACCCATACAACAAACGTGATTTTTTTGCTCAGTTTTGCTCTGGTACGGAACCCTTTGTGTGTGAGTCCGTCTCGCACATGGCCGGTTTTTCCCTTTATGTATGGAACCCTAGAAATGACAGTGTTGAAGAGCTGATGGCTTACTTTGTATCAGCAGCACAAGTCAATCGATGATAAGGCTGAGCAGTACTTCGTCTATAGATGGGTGACCATATTGTCATGGCGAGTTCCTCCGTGTTTCGGAAGACACTTTAAATTGGTGGGTCCCGGCTGTCATTTAAACATCTTTCTTTGGCATTCATTACGGGTAGCCTGAAGCCAGAATGTCTGACATCCATTCTTATCAAGGAGCTTAGTTACTCCATGTGGCACACTGGTCCTCAGCTGTATCAGGTTAGACTGGAAGTTGACCCAAACATTTCAGGAAAAGACTAGACAGATAGATAGAGATAGTAAACCTTGGAGTAGATTTGTTAACTCACTCTAGTATTTCAAGGAATGAAGTAAGTAGTATATTATTACACCACGTGCAAGTTATGATATGTTATACAATATGTTTGTCTTTATAAGTCTCATAAAGTTACGTAATTTAATACATAACTTGTAGATTCTTACAATTAGAAATCCTTGCTTATTTTACTTATAGGTAGTAGCTTTTAACCGCGGTTTCACCCGCGTCCCGGAGGAACTTCCCGTACTGAGATAAAATAACCTTGACATCTTAAAATCCTACACCCTATGTTACTCGGGGACAGTGCAGCTTTCCAACAGTGAAAGACATTTTCAAAATCAGTTTAATAGTTTCGGAGCCGTTAGGGTACAAACAAAAAGAAAAATGTTTCATAATGGTTAAATTCTGTGCAAATAAATGTTTCTTATTCTTATTCATCTTCTTTATTATACCTATCAGTACAAAAGTTCCAACTTTGTACTTATGTTCTTATTAAGAACATAATATTCAATAAGAATTACGTCCACATAAGAACATAAATTCCGAACATACAGCACTATTACAAATCCAAACTAATATTATAAATGCGAAAGTAACTCTGTCTGTCTGTCTGTCTGTCTGTCTGTCTGTCTTTTCTTCACGCCTAAACTACTGAACCGATTTGTGTGAAAGTTGGTACAGACATAGTTTGAAACTTGAGAAAGGACATAGGATAGTTTTTATTACAAAAAAAAATAAAAATAAAATTATTCCGGACATATAGCGCCATCTATTGGTCAAATCAAAAATCTGCTGGTAGTCACGCGAACGAAGTTGCGGGCAAAAGCTAGTAAAATATAAGTAAGTAAATATGTACAAACAACTATGATGCCATGGTCAGATAGGAAACCAGTGTTGTTTTCGCCTATCCTTAAAAAAAGTCCAAACAAAATTACATTAAATTACCCAAATTAAAATATCTCACGAAAATGGAATAACCCCGGTACGCTTTTTTTGTGAAACAAAAAACCAAAATTCCTGGTCCGTAGTTCGATTCCTGGTCAGTGCACTTAAATAAAGTAAACCCAGGACTTTTATTGACCTCTCAATGAAATATTAGTTTTAAAGCAAAATAAATACCTACACCCCTTCATAAATGCACTCAAATATCATTCAAGACTTTTCTAACAAATCCAAACACAGCTATGATACGTATCTTCCGGCTCCATCATCAGATCATTTTGACACCATAATATTGTACTGTCATCAGGACTACATACAACTGTCAATTTTGATGACGCTACGATCCTTGGAAGATGGTTATATTAGTTACTGTAGATTCCATTACATAGTTACATACAGTCGACCTAAACAAAGTTCATCATCATCTTCCTGTCCTGTTCCCAAGTCATTTGGGGTCGGCGCAACATGTGTTTTTCTTCCATTCCTCTCTGTCAGACGTCATACTTACATCCACTCCCTTCTGCTTCAATCGTCTTTCAGGCAATCAATCCATCTTTTCCTCGGTCTACCTCTGCCTCTTCAAAAAAAGTTAAAAACATAATTTTATACGGAACCCAAAGGTACTCATAACACGCTTGGCACTATATTTTTCACCATGACGAACAAATATGCTATGAATTCATAGACAATAGGCAAGCTACCGTGTCCCCAAAGGATTTACCATGAATCACCCAGATATTGTTGATTACGAAACCAATATTTTCAAAATATGGCCTAGGAAATTTCAATAAACCATTCAAGTTGCGTTTATTTATAATAATAAACCGCCATCTTAATTTTTTTAGATATAACTTTAGTGCGCCGTAATAAGGAATTAGTGCGCAGTGCAAATTCGAGGGCGTCGGGCGCGGGAATATGAGCGCCATGTTGAAACTTTTAAATTCGTTCTTAATTTTCTTTTTGTTTTTTATTTCGTGTTCGGCCAGTTACCATGAGCAGTATAGAGGTTGGTACCTATATTATGATTTTCTTTTTTTTCTTCTAGCCTAATTTTAATAATTCCTTATTTTTATTTTTATATTTTTATCGTCCTTTGCTTATTTCTGAAATAAATGTTTCTTGTATTGAGTGCCTTTTTCCTGTCTTCACTTTATATTAAACAGTTTGTCTTATTAGGATTACACGACACAAGTTTTTTTTTTACCCTACTCACCGATCACCTTTCAAATCAGAACCTCAGAAAAAAACCTTTACTGCTACAGACATCGACCGTGCTGGCATCAGAATCGACAGAATACAGCGACTATCAGATCGCATAAACCGCATCAAAAACCTTACAGCATGTGCGCAGCGTAAAAAAGCCTCCTCTGTAGAGAGAAGACAAAATACAGACGAACCAGTCAGCCTACTAATGCCAGAAGGCAACACCCGAGTAGTATATTGCCATTATAATGGTACCGGGATCATTTGCAGACCCCAAAATGGATCGGTTGAATTGCCCTTTCAGCCGATTGTGAATCAAGTCAATAATTCCCAAGGTAGGGAGAAGTTATTTTCATAGTGCTTATCGCACTGTATTCCTGCTTTTGGGTAGTTGGCACTTGTTTTTAGTCTTCTAGCGTTGTGAACGCTTTTTTCTGGATATGCATCGTCTTGTCGTTGTTCTAGTCTAGTTTTGATCAGCAGCATGATTTTTCTTCTATTTTCTAACAATCGTTTCGATAATCACCCCTTTATTCGCCTTGTTGTTTGAGTTAGTCCAGTCCATGACAAAAATGGTCTTTCTCTAGTCGTACTGCGTACACATAGCAAGCTCGTAATATTTTTGTAGACTTTTAGTTTTAAGTTTAGTCCAAAATATGTAGGTATTTAATCAATTTTGGAAGCTTCAGTTTTTTTTATTGTAATAGACAGGTCTACTTGTAGATAAGCCAGCCCACTCCACCATTTATTTTCAACTAGATTTTGCCCTTGACGTTGCTTACGTCTTGAGGTTCTAAACAATCTTGTCAAGGAGTATCAGGTTTGAGGTTAAGCATGTAACCGGACTCAAGATGTCAGATAGATCTATGTCGCACACTGGTACTCAGCTGCATCCTGTTAAACTGGAAGTCGACCCTAACAACCTAGAAAAGCTAGGATAACGCTTATATCTTCAACGGTTCCCAGCAGGGCCAAGGTCTGCCGGGGCTGCGGGATTGTTCGAAAGAGTTACCGCGGCTCTGGTACATAAAAGGCCTACGACGGAACTCGACAGTTTTTAGTCAGTAAGAGTCTGACACTCCCTCACCGCTGCTAACCCACAGCGGGAGAGGTCATTTGATGATTTTTGACGTCGTTAAAAAAAAAAGTCGCTCCATATGGCACGCTCGCACTCAGCTGCATCCTGTTAAACTGAAAGCCAACCCTACATAGTTGGGACAAGACTAGATAGATGATACACCAACACCACTTAAGCAAAGCTAACATGGATGCTTATAACTTTAGTTCCTTTGTTCCAGTACCCATTTCCAGTTCTCCGAAGTTTGAGTCCTATGTGTTCAACAATAAAGAGTATATCGTCCAACTGTTGCCTGTCAACTGGGAGAATGCCAAGATATTGTGTCGGTAAGTAAGTTAAGTTCAGACGACCTCATAAAGGTCGCCGGAAGACGCTGGATGCAGGTCGCCTCCAACAGGTATCTGTGGAGATCTAAGGGGGAGGCCTATGTTCAGCAGTGGACGTCCTGTGGCTGAGATGATGATGATGATGAAGTAGGTTTATATGAAGATGAGTTCTTTGGTACAAAGAGGTTTTACTTCACTTACTCGTCTTCTAAGAAGGCGTCATCACTTTCGCGCACACAGAACGCGAAAATATAGTCGCCATCTAAACTCGATATGTTTTCTTAAAGGGGTTACCACAACGGAAGCTTGGCAGTACTGGACACCAGAGACAAAGCTGAGTTCTTAGCCGAAGCGCTGGCCGAGTCGCAGTTCTGTGAGTTTTATTATTTCTTCATAGCATATTTCGAGCATCACAGAAGGAAATAGAGATGCATTATTCTGATGCTGATACATACTTACGGCCAGTTTCTTCATCAAAAGTAAAAGTCAAAGTAATGTCTAAAGTAAAAGTAACGGTCAAATTCGTTTTTTCAATACTAAAGTGACAGCAAAACGAATAGAAAAAATGAATTTGACCGTTACTTTTACTTTAGACATTACTTTGACTTTTATTTTGGCTTTTACTTTTGATGAAGAAACTGGCTGTAAGTCGTCAAAATCCGTTCAGATAATAATGCGCGATTGAGGACCATCTAACCCCACATTTAATAATAATATATTATCAGTACAAAGGTGTTTGTTTTTTTATTCAATAAACAACTATTCACATAAATAAATTCACATTTACATAAATAAACACCTAAAAATAATCTTATAATTATATCATACATATTTTATCAGTTCATTTTTTTGTACGAGAAAACACCTGTGCTCTGGGACATAAAAAGGGCTGATGTAGATGAAGATTTTTTAAGAACACTTGAGTAGAAGTTAGAACAAAATTCAATGGTCTCCTTTTACAATAGTTTCTTATCTTGTCATTCGCTTACACTTTGTAATGAATCACTATTCACCTTGTCAACGTTTGTTCGTCCACAGCCCTGGCATCAGTATGGGTGGGAGCCCGCAGGGACTCGGCAGAGGACGCCGCGGGGTACCGCTGGGGCCCCGGGATGGAGCTGCGAAGGACCGCTCTAGATGTGCTCGGCAATGAGGAGGAAGACAATGTGGCTAGACATTATCCTATGGTATGTATATTTCTCCCTAAAGCTAATCCTCGCCGCCCTCGACGATCCTTAATCTTCCCGTCCTGCTCCCAAGTTCTATATTTTCCGCTTCCACTCTTCCAGTCTTCTCTGTCCGTCGTGATATACGCGAGATTCACTTCCTTCTTATTCTTGTCCTCGTTCAGGCAAGCAAATCATATTTTCCTTGGTTCCATCCATCAGCATTGGTAATTAACACACTCTTTGTAGCATGCGTTTCTCAGCAGCGACTTGCACCGTTTTGCATCGAAAAGTTATTTCTCGCGGTGCACCTGCGTACCCGAGGAACTTAATTGCCGTATGCGGAGAAATTATAGCCTACGCCTTAGACTACCTTAGAAATTAACCAGCCATTTCCTCACCCCAGTGGCTGAACAGAACCCACGTACCAGTCCCGGAGACGGGAGCTGACTGCGTCGCCCTGGAGCGAGTTAGCCACGACCACCCCGTGTTCCTCGACCTGCCGTGTCATTTGGAACGCGCCTTCGCTTGTGAGAGAGGTAATCAGGAGGTTGACTCTTTTAATCTTTTACTGGTATATGGTCATTGAATTTCCTGGTATGGTGACTGCAAAAAGCAAAAGCAGCAATTGATACGGAGTCCCCTGCATGTGTTTCGGTTGGCACCGCATAGTAAAAGCAGGTTTTAAAATAGACCCCATTACAGCATTTCCAATGCTAAAAATTATTCCACACTACGATCACCAACACGCAAGGCCTGCGTGTTCTGGTGTGGGTAAATCCCTCAGGTTGGGGGAGTCTCTTTTCCAGCGTTCTTCCCTAACGTTATTAGGCTGTGATAACACTACATTGTCATTTCAATACTACATCTTACTAGCAACGCTGTCTTTGATTGAGAACCTTACATAGTCCCATTTCTAGGCATCATCTTCCGAGCCTTATCCCAACTACATATGTTGGGGTCGGCTTCCAGTCTAACGGGTTGCAGCTGAGTACCAGTGCTTTACAAGGAGCGACTGCCTATCTGACCTCCCCAACCCAGTTACCCGGGCAACCCAATACCCCTTGGTTAGACATCCATCCTAACTCCTATTTCTATGCAAGCTACTAAAAAGCTCTTCATCATCAGATGCCCGTGACGTGGTCCGCGTGACGGAGGTGAACACAGTCCGATGTCGGAATGGGCTGTACCATCTCTACAGTGGCAAGATGGACTGGCATCAGGCTGCTGCTTACTGCGTGCTTAAAGGAATGGCGTAAGTCTTTGCTTTGGAGAACTAGCAACCATAGTTTTGCTTGTGTGTGCTTTTGTAATTTAAACTTTCCTCTTAGGGTGAATGCTTCAACTGGTAGTGTTTTAATGTTTTTTAAGTCTGAAATCACCAACCCGCATTGAGCAAGCGTGGTGATTAATGCTCAATCCTTCTCCCTGTGAGAGGAGGCCTGTGCCCTGCAGTGGGACGATAAAAAGGCTGTAACAGTAACAGTAACCGTTTTTTTTTTAGGTTTAAAAGTTCTTGCAATTTAAAAATGCTTTCCGATGAACTTTTTGCATAATTGTTATACTTGCTTATATGGCTGATTTCTAATATACTTCCTCATGCACTTATTTACCTACCTTTACCTTTACCTTTCCCTTTTCTTACCTTACCTTTGCCTTTACCTTTCCCTTTTCTTACCTTACCTTTACCTTTACCTTACCTTACCTTACCTTACCTTTACCTTTCCTTACCTTTATTTACTACTTCTATGTACGCCACTATGTTACGGTGAAAGCCCGAAGTACATATTACACCTGGGTTAAGCCGGCCAAAGCTAGGTGTTGCCGGCTACAAACATTTTAAGCAACGCTTGATGCGGTCGACCCGTCGATGGATGACATATGTTGTTGATCATAATGTTTTTATTTATTGCAGGTTGGCAAATATTGGATCATTAAAATGCTTACGACGTTTAGGCATGACGATGTTAAAGAATCGACCGAGTAAGTCAGATTTTAATCATTATCTTACACCTACTTTTTTAACAGTAAAGATACGTTTATAATTCTTACTGCCGACAGCAAGAATTCTAAACTACGTACCTTTAGTACAGTCAGCTCCATAAGTAGCTGAACAAATCGAAATTTCCAAAACTGCTATACACCGTGTCGTTGATAACTTATCAGAGTATTCTTCAATTTCTTTAATGTTTAGAATGTTAGGTAAATTTTATCGTTTGTATTGTCGAGAAATTATTACTTTTTAAGTTGTTAGGCACTTTTGAAAATGTTGATTTGTTCATCAACTTTTGACGTTGACTGTATGTTTAAAGAAATATAACCTTCTTAAATAAACGCTTTTAACCAGGTATCGAGAACGCCTGGGTGGGTGCTAAAGGCAATCTGGGCCACTGGAAATGGATAGACACTGGAGTGAGTGTCTTCCAGACTCCCCCGCTCTCTGACGCCGCACCTGACGCCTGGCCTCCTATGAGGTAAGACTTCAGACCACCTCATAACTGTTGAGGCTGTGGGATTGTTCGCGCGAGTTACCGCCGCGCTGGTACATAAAGGGCTTAAGAAGGAACATGGTGGGTTTTAATCAGTAAGAGTCGTTTCATGATTTACCGTAATAAAGAGACCTGCTTTCTCATATCATCTGCCCACGAACGTAACTTCATGCACCTTCACGTAACTTCGTGTTTCGGAAGGCACGTTGAATTGGTAGGTCGCAGCTGTCGTTTGAACATCTTTCGCAGTCGTAACGCATAGGCAGAAGCCGGAAAGTCGGACAGCCAGTCTTGCCAACTTGTTATTTATTTATTTATTTAAAAACATACACACTATCATCACAGGATTGCCCGTGTAACTGGTTTGAGGTCAAACGGACAATAGTTTCATGTGGTACATTGTTACTCAGCTAGGTATATTCGAATAGACTGGAAGCCTGCCCTAATAGCTATAGTTGGGAAAAGCTTGGAAGATGACTTTTACTTACAATGAAATCATTTAAAAACAATGGTCAAGTAATTACTAAGTACTAAATTGGTAATGTCACGTTCATTTCCATGTATTTTTATAGGGATAGGAACAACGTAAAACAAAATGGCTGCCTACAACTGGATCGACACGCGTCTCACCCGCCAGTGTTCCTGGAGTCACGCTGCGATAGGAAGATGCAGTTCATCTGCTATGAAGGTTGGTATCATACCTACTTACTAATTAATTAAGTATGGAACACTTCCATGGACCTCCTCATAATTCGGGGGACTGCAGGACGGCTACAGCCGATTTTCACCGACAGCATAAAGGTCCGCTTTTAAAAAGAACTGTTTACCTACTTTGAAAATTCAAACAACGGTTTTAACAAAATGTGTATGCTGTCAGTGAACTCGGAATAAGTAGGACAATTTTGCTAATAGCCCAAGATCCCAGGGCCAAGGCAGTTAGGCATTCACAGATATACTTATATAAATTCTAAAAGACTAACTAGGAATCTAGTATAAGAGCCCACGCACACTGAATACTTTGTCGGCTCACCATCGGGCTAACTTATCAGTCTGTCAATTGTAGAAGAGCTTTACCTAAATACTGGTTGATCGTTTTCAGCAAAACTTGGTGACTTAGAAAGAGGGGTTCGTCGGTCCGGTCAGTAAAAGATACAAAATAATGTAGAAATTCACATTTCTGATCTTTAGTTTATTTCGGCACCAATTTACCTACTTCAGACATCTCAAACAGAACATTTCATATACATAGGTACACGTAGGTACCTATTGAGTTTCCTCTACTTTCAAAATACTGCATAGATTAAGTAATTCATTTTAAGGAAGTCTTGTAGGCACAACGATTGTTGCATCCTATTTTTGTTTTTCTGATTTTAGTTTTGCTGGATTTTTATATGCCACCATTCCCACAATACCTATCCATCTTTTCCTTTCGTATTTCTAACACCATTGTTGTTTCAAGCTTTGTTGTTTGTTGAAAAACATTAAAACATTTTCAATTTTTTATCCACATCTATTTCTTTGATCTGAGTCCACATCCATGTCGAATATAATGTGTGACAACGTAATCCAAATCTGCTCATTTAATAAAATCCATCTGTAAAACTATTATTTACATTTTGACCAACTGTACGTCACATTTAGAGTACATACTATAGAAAATAATTTAAGAAATAAAACAAAAACTATAAGAACAACTAAGAACAATAATTATCTTCAATGTTTCAATAACCCGCCATTTTTTCCCAGGCGTGTCATCAACGTTCATAACAGTGGCGACACCTAGCGACGACCAGTTCTACTACGTGCTCGTCCGCCAACTGTTTTACTGGCAGCATGCTTACCAAAACTGCTTGAAACTCAACGGAACGCTCGCTAGTTTGGATAATAATGATATTTTAATACAATTGTTGCTTGTTATGGGCGAGAATAAGGAAGAACGTGAGTGTTTTTTAAGTCACGGTTAATTACATAAATAATCTTGCATGGGACAGTATCCACACTCCAAAGTGTCATAGAAATATACAGTAGGTACAGTGTCTAATATATCAAAGTACATACTTACTTACTGACCTCGAAATACTTATACGTAGAATAGCTTACCTGTACCTATATTCCACTTATAGTATTTCTGTCACAGAAATGAACAAAGCGTAACCAAGACAGAATTACCTATAATGGAGCAGTCCTTAAAATTTGCGTTTCAGTATTAAGTCGTTTACTCTGTGAAAAACTACCTCTACTTGGTCACTACTTTGTACGCTATGTGGAAATGTCAAAAAAATGCATATCGTTGCATACATAAAATGAAACTTTTGCAGCTATCGAACACATTTGGGTCTCTGGCCGTCTGAATCTGACCAAGGATTTAACGACTGATGCCGTCCACTACTCCTGGTATAATCCAAATGGAGGGAAACGCATCCCGGACCCAAGGTCTGGAGATGCAAAGACTGGTTTATATGTAAGTTTAAACACTAATTTATAGTAATACGGCTGCCCGCTTTTCGTTTGTAAGGAGTATCAAACACCACAACTCAAATACCTAGTTCGAGTATAAATTACTAAAACAAATATAACCAAAATATGAGCACTTTTTTTAACACACAGATTTACCCTGTACTCTGTAGATTATTTTCTGTCCCAGTGAAACAAAAAAAATGTGAACTTTGAATATAAAAAAAATCTATGCAATAAAACCTCTAAGTTGAAAACCAAGTGTATGGACGCGACTTTATAATTCTTACTTTCACTACTCGCCACTAGGTGGCTCTTCTCAAAAGCAGCATTTTAGGCACCCCTTAGTTCTGCTACTCACCGCTAGGTAGCGTTAATAATAATAGTTCTTATTTTGATCAAGAGATGGCGTTAATTTAAATACTGTATTTTCCAGATGCCGCCATGGTTGGATGAAGAATTCTCAATGGATAATTCTTGCTTAAATTTGGACAGACAAGACCATCTTGTTGGTTTGGTCTACGGATTAGCATGCGACACTGCGCAATATTCTATTTGTATGATAGATAAAGAGCAGGGAGCAGCTCGTAAGTATGAATTTGTAATTTAGTTACCCTCCATATCCCTGGTTTGACCGCAGTTAAAACGGTAAATAAGCAGGCAAACAATCCTCTTTCTTAGCTATTCTGGTGCTATTGCTGAACTCTTCAATTCATGAATATCTCTACATAAGGCATTAAATTACCCACTTGCCTATTATTTTATTTTTGCTCTTTATTCTCTATAAGGTATCTCTAATCCCATTGTGGAAATAGACCATTATTACTTATACAGCAAGGGCCAATATGAAGTTTGAGTACCAACATGTCGAAATATAATGTATTTTAATTCCAGGTAAAGTTTCAAACAAACCTGTGGCTATACCGATTATACCTACTCCGATAGTCTCGCCACCTGCGGTGATCGCCGAGCCAATATCAACCTCAACAGTAGATGGTTATGACTCTTCATGAAACATAAATACTAAGTGTAATGTATAAGGAATAGTATTACATGTTTATACATTTTATAGAAAATAAATAAACCAGAAAAGTCTTGTTTTTTTTTGTTTAACCATATTACATCTGATACTACATTTATAAAGGAACTTGTGGTTTAGATAGCTGCCACACAAGTTGATTGATAAGTTAAATAATATCAAGCAGAGTGAAATAGTAATCACCAACCCGCATTGAGCAAGTGTGGTGATTAACGCTCAATCCTTCTGTGTTAGAGGAGGCCGCAGCCCAGCAGTCAGATGATAAACAATAAATATGTATATCATCATCCTCATCCTCCCAGCCTTTTTCCCAACTATGTTGGGGTCGGCTTCCAGGCTAGCCGGATGTAGCTGAGTACCAGTGCTTTATAAGGAGCGATTGCCCTATCTGACCTCCTCAACCCAGTTACACGGGCAACCCAATACCCTTGGTTGGACTGGTGTCAGACTTACTGGCTTCTGACTGCCCGTAACAACTGCCAAAGATGTTCAATTAATACCTGAGACCCACCAGTTTACCATACCTACTATTGAGAAACACGATTCAAACACGAAAAATAATTGTTACTTAAACTTATTTATTAAATCAAACTTAACATTAAACTAACATCATTTCATACTACTCAATATATCAATCCACTGTTTGTTAACATCATGCAATTGTGTGCAGTTTTTGTTCATAGCAAGTAAGTTTTTCTTGAATATCAGCAGATGTTCTAAATATGCTCTCAAACTACTGTTCATAGCTCTCACTGACTCTATTTCTTGAGTTAGTTCTGCTGTTACTTTCTGAAAGGAAAAATTATTTAAATAAATAAATAATGTCGGGACACCTTTTCACACACGGTTGGCTAGCCCCATGGTAAGTTATTAATTAACTTGTATTATGGGTGCTAAAACAACTGATAAACTACATATAGCTACACATATACATATTGATAAATACATATTGTAACACCCAGACCACGGGAATGGAACCCGGAACCTCAGGTTCTGCAGTCCGGCATGGTGACCATAGCGCCATCGAGGTCGTCATTTGGATAAATTCTTTAACACTAAAATACAAATATTTATTGTAGCTGTTTTTCTACGGTTTCACCTGCGTCTCTTAGGAACTACTGCCCGCACCCAGATATAGAAAATATAGCCTATGTTTCTCGGGGATAATACAGCTTAAGAAAAGTGAAAGAATTTCAGAAGTCCAGTAGCATCGTAGCCTTTAAGGTACAAATAAACTAAAGACTGTTCCTTTTTTATTTTATTATTAGAGATGACATATAAATAGTGCTATTCTTGGATAACAAACAGGCAGTCTAAAGTAGGTACAATGCATAAAACTAGCCTACAAAATACATTTTGGAGCAACACAAAATATTCAAATAAAGAAACGAAGTTTACATATTTTACCTCACGCTTCGACGAAGTCACAGATACACTAGACATGATTACTGTCTCTATTTCACTTCTTTATTTTTATATAGCTATTACTTGATAGTTAAAACGTTGTTTATTTGTAGTGATAACAATAGAACAACAAATAAAAACAAAACAAATTAACTGAAAATTGAAAATGTCAAAACTTTTTATTTTGGCGGTTGGTTTTGTGTTGCCATAAAGTGAGTTCAATTTTACCTTTTTCTTCCCTATCGTAAAGTAACTTTGTTGCACAGTGATTCAAGGGCGGATCCACCGTTGTGGGCACGATGGGCATGCCCACAACCTTTTTAGACTTGTGACGTCACACTTTTACGGTTTTTTGAAATCGATAGGCTGATGATAACACTAGGGAACAAAATAATACTTTTTTTGTTGCATTTAATTTTATGACTTCTGTTTACTAATAAATTCGAGGTCACCATATTTTTTTCTAACAGCTTTCCCAAAACTCAAAAAAATTCGCGCTCGCTTCGCTCGCGGCTTCTTCACTTTGCGGTGGTTTAAGTCCAATGTCGAAAACGTTAGATTAGTAATTTAAGTTAAAATTGAAAGTAGAAAAGGATAGCACCCCCATGACGCCCTCTTTCAGCACTTTCTGGTTAAGAGCGTGTACGTCAACCGCGCGCTATTTGGCCTAAAATGGTACTTTTCAAACCACTGTTTCTCAGTAACTACTAATCCTATAACTATGTTATTTTTTAATAACGCAAGGTAATTTCACTGTCTATATAGTTAATTGAACATAAATTTCAATTTGTGTAGTTTAAATACTTAAAACCCCTATAACGTAACAGATGTTTTATAAAATTCCCGTTCAGCGTCTATTTCGAAGCTTAAATTCATGTGAAAACAGTGGCAAATCTAATCATATTTATTTTTTTACTCATAGACGAAATCCCCATGCCTATAGTTAGTTGAAAACATTTTTTGATTTAGGTCTCTATCTTTCAGAAAAAAATATTTTAACAATGTGAAAATTTGTGAATTTCAAATGCTTTTTTTACCTATCTATCTTACTTAATTTAATATAACAATTATTTACTATAGTAATATAACTCTTTCTTTAAAACATAAACTTTATATTATAATTTAATGTCTCGTTTTTATTGTTTTATAAATTATTTAAAAACTACTATAAAACGCTGCACGCGAGTCAACTCAAACCAGACCGCCGCAAGGCTTCACAGAGAGAGGACGTGTCGCTCCGTCACATCGCGTAGGATGAATAACCTCTGCCGTGGATACCGAGAATAGAGTACATTTCAAGCGCGACCAACAAATCTTGATACATTACTATTTTATTTAAAGCTCAATTTTGAAGCATATTTTTTTTATCGATTGAGTTGAAATTTTGTTTGAATGTTCAGTTTTAATGACAATGTATGATTCTATATCCAATATGGCGGTATACCCAAGATGGAGAAAAAAATGTTTTTAATGCATTCCTACGATATGGGTATCAAATGAAAGGGCTTGCTATGAATAACTCGAAAAAAAAATGTGTCGCGAGTCTAAATCCAATATGGCGGACTCCTTAGGCTAGAAATCACTTATTGCAGATGTCTGTTACCAATCGAGCTATAATTTTTTTATTTTTCATTTTCGATGTACCCAAATTTTGACTTTTGATCTCGAATAACTTTTGAAGCATATAGGATAGATAACTTAAAACTTTATTTGCAATGGTAAACCCAAGCTCTTCACCAATATTTGACTTTCCGGCAATTGTTGTTATTTGACCACAATTTTTCGGTCTGGATGGACTGGACCATTCATATAAACAATCAATTTTTCAAATCGGCCCAGGCGTCTTTGAGAAATCGAGAACAATCAAATTGAGAACAATCACAAAACAATCTAACTGAAACCTCCTCCTTTCTTTTTTTGAAATCGGTTAAAATACAGAAACTCTTAACATTGTCATTAATCATCAGTCGACTATTTAGTACTGATGAAAATTGTATGTAATATACAGAAAGTCCTCAAAACCAAGGTTTTCATAGGTGCCCGATTTTTTTGCAAAAGAGTGTAAGTATTAACGACTTATTTTCATGCTTTTATATTTTAGACATCCATAGACTTACACTATTTTCCCGCTATTAACTATTTACTAAATAATATATTTTTTGTTCTACCAATTTCACTCGAAAGGATCAAAATGGTTTGTGTGACTATACGTAAAGTATGATAGGCACGCACACAGCCGCGACGCTAGTCTGCGCGGTTTTTTGCGTTGAATTACCTAAAGTTGACATCGCGCGCCGAGCGTACACGCTCTTAAGAAGAAGCGGTGAAGAACAAAACAAACTTCCCAGCAACGTAGCTGTCTATTACAATAAAATTATTATTATTTACAATAGTCACTATTTGACATTTTTTAGTTGTTTTGGTACTGTTTTGTTCCAAAACTCAAAAAATTTCGCGTTCGCTACGCTCGCGGTTTTTTTACTTAGCAGTAGCTTCTTTCTTACTTGTTTGGGTGATTTCGTGTCCCAAGACTCCAAAATTTTGCGATCGCTACGCTCACACCTTCTTAATTTCACAGTACTTTTTCTACCTCTATAATTTCTATAGGTATATTTGTGGCACAGAACTCAAAAATTTCGCGCTCGCTCCGCTCGCGCAACTTTATACGGTTTTATGCCACGTCTTCACTTTTGGTTTTATAACTTGGTAACTACGACGGAATCTTAAAAATGTTCTGGCTTGCTACGCTCGCGCAAAAAACAAAACTACTCACAATCTTTCCATACATAAGGGTTCTTTAGTAATGATTGCACCCGATACATAAGCTAGAGATGGAACTGATAGTGAGCATACATAATATACGTTTAGATATATAAAAAAAACGTCAAATATCGTTACTCGCGTTTTTAGCATTATTACATTGGTCCGTAATTTTATTTTGTCGTTTTTTTTTTTTTGGGGTGCTCAATAGGTAGCAGCCCCGGATGCCACCCGATGCTATGCCGCCACTGGTAATAATTGAGAAGTGCACCAAATGCGTCAAACCCTCCCTATATTGGCTTACTGACTACTAGAAGTTATTGAATGAAATAGGTTTGGATCGAAACGGACTATTTTTTTTATCGGGTCCGACTTTCTCCTAAGTTTATTTTCATTCCTAATGCCAAAGTCCTGATGCTCAGAAAAAAGGAAATAATTTAATTCAAAAGTTCATAAACTTTTTGCATAATTTTTAATGAGCATGTTCATACTCCGTCTTGTACTTTTCTAGTAGCCGTTTCTAGTTCCGATTTTCTAGTAGCTGTGACCACAACCTTTTTTGAGGGCTGGATCCGCGCTTGCAGTGATTTGGTCTGTTGCTAGTGTTTTCTACAGATTAGGAATTTGTTAGTAAACATTCAATTTAAATAAACAATAAAATAAAGTCTTTAATTGCAACTGCCGCTAATAGCTGGATGTGTTTTTATTTTTATTTTTATTGTTTCCCAATAACTATCGAAAACTGGGTGTATCTGACAACACTCGAAGGTAACATTTCATTTCACGCAGCATTTCCAGTATGTAATGTAAATGAGAAAGTGATTGTGGTTATTTATTACGCTTTCTCGAAAAACTTATATTTTTCGTGCAGAGATAGATATGTACTTTCGAGATAGAGATAGGCTCCGCGTATTGGGAACTTACCTCGTGACATAGAGGCTAGAAAAACCTATGTACATTAGGCAACAGTCTTGAACAAGAAATATATATTTTTTTTGTATAATAAGTAAATAATAGCTTAGCCCTCGGTTTTCACCTGCATTCCCAAACCCGGATCATATTCTAATGTAAAAACTTTATTACTGCAAAACATCACAATCAGTTCAGTAGTTTTTCATGAACATAGAAAAAGACCTTATAGCACGAGATTCTCAGCTTTTTTATAAGTTATCTTATGCGTATTGTGGTTAACTTAGCTATCTCAATGATCTAATAGTTTTATCCGAAACATTATGAAGATACACGGATTTATACGAATTTTCGGGCAGGATACTAAAAAGCGATAAGTTATAGTTGCTTGGGTTGTATATTATGGCTCAGATAAAGGTGAAGGTAACAACTAAACTAATAAAGCAAATGAAATATATTACATAAAACACCCACTACCCGGTAGTGGGTGGTTTTCCACCCAAGTCCACCCCGCGATTCCACGAAATGCATCGGATTCAACCCCCCAGTATCGACTTTTCGAGTAGTAGCAGTCGCAAAACGCATGCGCCCGGCGACGGCGCCATCTGCAGAAAAACGTCGTAGTTAAAAAAAGAAAGCCGCCATTTTGACATTTGTTTGGCTTTTGTGTTCTTCAGCAAAAGTTATCATGTAATTACTAGCTATTATTCAATATATTTACGCTATCGAACTATTTCGCTGGTAATTCGGATGAATAAAATCCAACGCATCAGTGAGAATCGCATGCGTCGAGCACCTAAAAAATCGATAATGTACCAGTGCCGCTTTTTTACTTTCGCGTTAGAAATGTTCACTTTATATTATTAATTTGTGTTCTTAATCTATTTTAAATAGCTCCTGTATTCATCATGAAGTGTTTTAATTGTGTATTGACTGAAAACTGATAGTGTTATGTGGTGAAAAGTGGATTTGTAAAAAGGCGCGAAGTAACCGCGCCGATTTTATTTGAGTACGGAAATAAAAAATATATTAACTAAAACAAAGAATATCTGGAAACGTGTTATGTGTATCAGATCAAAGTGGTGTTTTAATTGATTTTCCGATTATGCATTACGTACAGCAAATGGAATAAATGTTACTTTCTAAACATTAAGTTCATGTAAGTATAAATTTCCTGAATGAGGTAATTTTTACGCTAGTATTAAGTCCTCGAATGATTTTGCCAATTTGTTCACAATATACAGCTATATACAAATGAAAAATAATTAAAAAATGCTAATTTGGTAATGGATAAAAATATTGACATGTAATGTGACAGAAAAATGTAAACAAATAAATTGTTGACATGTTTTATTTATTGACACTATTTTGATGATTTTGATCTAATCTGAAGTTTTCATTTTTGGGTCCCATCAGGACCTATCTATTGGGGACTTAAAATAAATTCTTAATTCCTTAAATAATTGTTAAATGTTTCCTACACCATCTGGTTCAACCTTTTTTAATTTAATATATTTTTAAACTACTTAAATAGGTCCACAAGATCAGTGGGTCATCTTAGGGCCAGAATTTAAACCTTATGAACAAATCAAAATTATTTCAAATATGTTCTTGAACCCCAGGTATAATTAGGACCATAATATGATAATATTCAGCCATAACTTACCTATAATTATCTAAAACCAATTGCCAAGGCTACAATAGAGATTATAATAATTTATTAGACTCAAAACAAAGGTTGACCATAGAATATGCATTAAATTTTTAATTTGCATTAAACCTTGGACTGGCTGAAACAAAAAAACTAGACTCAATTTTAAAAATAGAACAATTTCAATTCATACTAAAGTTTTGAATGGGCTGCAGGATAGTTTGAAAGAGTTACCGCCGCCCTGGTACATAAAAGGTCTATGACGAAACATGACGGTTTTTAGTCAGTAAGAGTCTGATACTCACTCACCGCGCGTAACCCACAGCAGGAGGGGTCATTTGATGATTTTTGAAATCGTAAAAAAAAAATATGTTTTGCATGCTGGTTGCCTACTGCAACTGCCAACCATGCATACAGCGACTGCATGAAAACAATTAGATTTCTAACGGTGAAATGATACATAATGTGCTGCCGCTGCTTAGATCCAAAACCCTTTAATGTAAATACATACAAACTAGTAGTGCAGCTGTAGCCAATTTCTTGCAGTCACTGCATGTGCAGAATGAACCTCAAGTTTGTTTAGAACATGGATTATTAACATTATTTCCTAATATATGATAAGTCTTCGTAAGAAATTATTATATGACAACTCTTCTAGTCCTTTTGTTCTGCATGGTTGGGACTACCTTCGTACTTTGCAAGTATAGTTTTATTTCAGTCAAAAGGTACTTTCTTTAAAATCTCCAGACTACTAAGGGCTCTCTTAATGGTTTGCCTATAGTCAGATATTTTGTATGAATACCTTATAATCCATTTTCGTGATAAGAGACTTGTAACAGATCAATTAATAGGCTGATTATTATCTTCCTTTCTCCATGATATTTTGATGTTCATAAGTGTTTGTAAAGGCCTACATGAAATAAATGATTTGATTTGATAGTTTTAACAGTGAGAGACAGTGTTTAAATAGTGAGAGAAGGAGACTATGACCCTTGGGTTTGTTTCGGCGTTTCTTCTCAGGGATCAGTCAGTTAGGAAATGCCGGCCTCAGCGTTCTTAAAATGACGTGTAAAAGTGATGTAATGTCCAACTTGCAAAATAAACAATTTCATTTCATTTCATTTCATTTCATAACAATATTCAGATATTCTTCTCCAACCCTTATCAAAATCTATTCAGTTTACTATTTTGCAATTTCACAGGTTAAGTTGTCCTCTAATCTTGCGATGCGGTTAAGAAGTAGGAAGAGGGAGCGGCCGCTCTCAAGTAAAAGGAGTACAAAGGTAACAAAACTCAAGAAGAAGTCCGTTAAGCCTCTCACCAAGCCACCCAACGCTTGGCAGAGCATTCTCAAGCGAGAAGTGAAAAATGTGGTGTCTGACACACCACAATTCTGCATCACTCGGTCCCAGAAGAATTTGAAGACTCGTCCTGTAAGAACCAAATTAAGTATGGAGAAACCGTTGGAGACTACGCACAAGAAGGCTAAGCACAAAGATGATGGTCGCACAAAGAAACCAATCTTTCAGACGGTTGTTCGGAGCTCTACTAAAGACCCTGTCTCTTCGTCAACCGCTGTGAAGGTTAAGCCTCAGAATGACAAGATTACTACGACTTCTAAGACCAAGGAAGTCCGTACGACGAAGAGTGTGCAGCTACGACACAGTTCTTTGAACAGAGAGCTTAAGAAGACCGAAGTGATATCTTCGGCTATCAGTTCTCCTCGGAAGACGAGGCGTATGGACAAGACTGATAAGTCAGCATCATTGAACAGCTCTCCAATACGTAAGGTACGTCAAATTGGGATCATTACTCCTAAAGTAACGAAGTCTTCAGTTAGTTCTACTAATGAGAGTCCTAAAAAGAGGACTAAGAAAGCTCCCGTGGTGCCAGAAACTAACTGTTACCCTGAAGACAATGATGTGACCATGTACGAAGCCCACACCACGACTTTTGTAGACTTTCCCACTCAGAAGTCTGAGGAATCTGACTCGGATGGTCACGTAGAATCGTCAGAACTGTGTCTTCCAAATGACTGTCTGAATGACTTCATGGCTATAGCGGAGTGTGCTCGACTGATCAACGAAGATATGCCAGCTACAGAGGAAGATATAAACTTCTTGGCTGATAAGGCAGCCCGGGTGATGACTACTGATAAGCCAGCGGAGAAGACTTCCAGGACCAACTCCGTGGAGAAGAGAGTGATGAAACGCAGGAAGTCCAGTAATGACCTGGAAATGTACCAGCCAACGTCCACTACTGATGATCTCGATAATTGCACTGATTTCTTGACTAACGGGGAAAAATATGTTCAGGTGAGACTCCTTATATTCTGTTTAATTTTCAACTTGGTTTTTCTTCAAAAAAGGTTACTTACAATAATGTTATAATCATCAGCACGAATCTTGAGTGCCGCAGAACCTTCATCTGCACATAAGTAATTTATTGTGGTAGGTATGAAGTGAGGCGCGTTGGCGGGCTAAAGCGGTGATTGGCCCGCAGTGCATCGCGTCATAGCCGTCACTCGGGATTGGTTCTTTGCTAACTTTTGCGCAGGTGAAGGTCAGCGCTCAAGATTCGTGCCGTAATTTCTAGCCAACTTCCCAAATGTTAAGATTTATTTTTTATTTTGAAGTAGCAAACTTCCTAAAACCTCCTTTCTTTCCACCAGCCCGACTTCGTAACGATGCTAGAACAGGACGGCTACGTCCGTGACTCGGAATGCGAGATCTCATCTACCTGCGACACCCAGGGGACTGCCATAGAGAGTCTGGAAGCCTTGTCAGCTCGCAGCCCTAGCTCCGGCTTCCTGGCTGAGATCAGCCAGAGCTTGGCTGCCGAGGCCGCTGGATGGGTAAGTGTGACTAGCGACACTCAGGGGACTGCCATAGAGAGTCTGGAAGCCTTGTCAGCTCGCAGCCCTAGCTCCGGCTTCCTGGCTGAGATCAGCCAGAGCTTGGCTGCCGAGGCCGCTGGATGGGTAAGTGTGACTAGCGACACTCAGGGGACTGCCATAGAGAGTCTGGAAGCCTTGTCAGCTCGCAGCCCTAGCTCCGGCTTCCTGGCTGAGATCAGCCAGAGCTTGGCTGCCGAGGCCGCTGGATGGGTAAGTGTGACTAGCGACACCCAGGGGACTGCCATAGAGAGTCTGGAAGCCTTGTCAGCTCGCAGCCCTAGCTCCGGCTTCCTGGCTGAGATCAGCCAGAGCTTGGCTGCCGAGGCCGCTGGATGGGTAAGTGTGACTAGCGACACTCAGGGGACTGCCATAGAGAGTCTGGAAGCCTTGTCAGCTCGCAGCCCTAGCTCCGGCTTCCTGGCTGAGATCAGCCAGAGCTTGGCTGCCGAGGCCGCTGGATGGGTAAGTGTGACTAGCGACACTCAGGGGACTGCCATAGAGAGTCTGGAAGCCTTGTCAGCTCGCAGCCCTAGCTCCGGCTTCCTGGCTGAGATCAGCCAGAGCTTGGCTGCCGAGGCCGCTGGATGGGTAAGTGTGACTAGCGACACCCAGGGGACTGCCATAGAGAGTCTGGAAGCCTTGTCAGCTCGCAGCCCTAGCTCCGGCTTCCTGGCTGAGATCAGCCAGAGCTTGGCTGCCGAGGCCGCTGGATGGGTAAGTGTGACTAGCGACACTCAGGGGACTGCCATAGAGAGTCTGGAAGCCTTGTCAGCTCGCAGCCCTAGCTCCGGCTTCCTGGCTGAGATCAGCCAGAGCTTGGCTGCCGAGGCCGCTGGATGGGTAAGTGTGACTAGCGACACCCAGGGGACTGCCATAGAGAGTCTGGAAGCCTTGTCAGCTCGCAGCCCTAGCTCCGGCTTCCTGGCTGAGATCAGCCAGAGCTTGGCTGCCGAGGCCGCTGGATGGGTAAGTGTGACTAGCGACACTCAGGGGACTGCCATAGAGAGTCTGGAAGCCTTGTCAGCTCGCAGCCCTAGCTCCGGCTTCCTGGCTGAGATCAGCCAGAGCTTGGCTGCCGAGGCCGCTGGATGGGTAAGTGTGACTAGCGACACTCAGGGGACTGCCATAGAGAGTCTGGAAGCCTTGTCAGCTCGCAGCCCTAGCTCCGGCTTCCTGGCTGAGATCAGCCAGAGCTTGGCTGCCGAGGCCGCTGGATGGGTAAGTGTGACTAGCGACACTCAGGGGACTGCCATAGAGAGTCTGGAAGCCTTGTCAGCTCGCAGCCCTAGCTCCGGCTTCCTGGCTGAGATCAGCCAGAGCTTGGCTGCCGAGGCCGCTGGATGGGTAAGTGTGACTAGCGACACTCAGGGGACTGCCATAGAGAGTCTGGAAGCCTTGTCAGCTCGCAGCCCTAGCTCCGGCTTCCTGGCTGAGATCAGCCAGAGCTTGGCTGCCGAGGCCGCTGGATGGGTAAGCCATACAATATTTAAGTCCTTGTGTAATAACTTGAAAATAATGTTTTTTCTGGGAAAGAAGTCTAGTGAGCATAATAATTCTGTTGGCTTACATTTTGTATTAAAGGATGGCGAATGATTCTCCTCTCTTCCCATTTGATTTGGTTCTGCGTCCCAATATCTTCTCAAGGGCCTATTTTCTTTCAATTGTTTTTTAAAATAAAATAATGATTATTTTTTATTTGTCAACAGAACGGCACGGATATGACAGCCGATGAAGCCGCGCTTGCGTGCCACGACGAGCAGTCACCGACAGACATAGAGGTTAGTAATATTACTGATACGATACTACTAGCTTTTCTCACATATTCCGTGGGAACTACTTCCTGCAGCTGGATAAAAAGTAGCCTTCAGAGATTCTCGATAAACCTAAAATCTGTCTATAAAAAAATTAAAAAAAAAAACATTTAACAGTGCAATATGTTTTTTTGCAATCGATTCAATAGTTCCTTAAATTAGCAGGGTCAAAAAAAAAACAAAACTTAACCTTAGTTAGTTCAGCTTTATACTGTTAGAAGCGTCCTGTGAGAACTTCCTGAATCCGGATAATTTTTAGCCTATGTAACCCAAAAATAGGTATCAAAATCGGTTTGCTAGTTTTTGCGTGAAGAAATAACAAACCGCTTTTGCACTATTGTCAGTCTAATAATATTTTTCCTATAAACGCTTAACAGTGAATTTTAAATTAATAGATTTATGTCTTAGTTAAAATTTAAATATTCTCTGTAACAAAACCTTGATTTGAATAAACGACAACCCAACATCTCGGTCGAGGTCGGTGCTATGTTAATTGTTAAATAAATAAACGACAATTATATTTGAATAGTCAATACAAAAAAAATCACCATCGCAAAGAATTATCGTTAAAATTTATGGCCGATATGTGCCGATTTTGATGAAATATGTAAAAGAACCACCGCTGTTATCTAAAAAAACAGCATCCAAATCGGTTCAATACGTTTAAGAGCTACGTCACTTAAACAGACAGACACATAAAACGGTGAACAATTTTTGCGTTTGGGTCTAAAAAATACTTTTTTCAATTTGTTACATTTTTCTTAACATATGTAGCTGCGTTCACTGGAAAGTTTTTATTTTTATTTTTGAAGCCGGACTTTCGGGATTTTTTTTTCTTAAATTCTAATTTTCGTGAAGTGATAAAGTTTTCTTAATTATTTACTAGAGTTAAATATCAACAGCCTAACTACAAAAACTTAACATCTGTTGAACACTTGTCTAAAACAGTGTGGCTGCAAAACGGACCTTATTTTAACGTGATATTTTTTTAGACAAGTGTTCAACAGGCGTTTAAAAGTTTTTGTGGTACGACGGTAATTCTTTTTATAGGAGGAGGCTGGCGATGTGATCTCCTCGTGCAGCAACCGCGTGGACTGCGAGCAAATCTCTTCCTGGGTCGATGCCTTCGATCCCTACTTGTTTATTAAGCAGGTGAGAATACATATTATCCAGATTATATACCATTTATTTACAATTTATACATATAAAAGTAAATAAAAATATCTTAAGGCAAAGTTTGAGTAATAATCTATTTGGGGAAGGTACATTAAAATTTCAATAGATAATAATATAAGTGACTGCTACATGTATATGTAAATAGATACTTTTAAGGGTTCTTTACAAAAAAAAGGACTATTACAAGGACTTTGCCTGCAGATTCTTGTGTTCTTAAAAGTTTTTTACACAGATATTAGCTTGGAAACTTTCATACGCGAGTCCCACTCGCACTTGGCTGGTATTTTTAAACGGTTTTATTTAGCTCACCCAGTTTGTTTTATTAATTATTTATTATTTATTCATTCTTGGGTCAAATTTAGTAATTCAAATTTCACCCTCTTCCTGTCAACCGATTAATCTGAAATTTTGTATACATCTTTAATTCCGATGACAATACAATATAGTAATATCAATAACATTGTAAATCCAATATGGCCGCCGGCACAAAATGGCGGATAACGTAGATTTTATCAATCCCATCAATATGGGTATCAAATGAAAGGGCTCAACAAGCAGAATACAATATACTATAAAAAATTGAAATCCAAGATGGCGGCCGCTACAAAATGGCGGATAACGTAGGTTTTATCAATCCCATCAATATGGGTATCAAATGAAAGTTCTCAACCAGTAGAATACAATGTACTATATAAAATTAAAATCCAAGATGGCGGCCTCTACAAAATGGCGGATAACTTAGGTTCATTTGATACCCATGTTGATGGGTCTCAACAAGTAGAATACAATTTACTATGCAAAATTGAAATCTAAGATGGCCGCCGCTACCAAATGGCTGATAACAATTTTTTATCAATCCCACCAATATGGGTATCAAATGAAAGGGCTTCACAAGTAGAAAACTGTCAGTAACTCCAGCGGGGCCCAACAGGGCCAAGGCCTGCCTGGGCTGCGAGATTGTTCGAAAGAGTTACCGCGGCCCTGGTACATAAAAGGCCTACGACGGAACAAAACGGTTCTTATTCAAGAGTCTGGCACTCCCTCACCGCTGCTGACCCACAGCAGGAGAGGTCATGTGATGATTATTGGGGTCGTTAAAAAAAAAGTACATATCTGGAAGGGCTATGTATTGAGGAATTAGATTGTAATAAATTGTCAGGTAAGAGACCGTGTAATAATGATGCACTAAATGAATTAGATAGAATGAGGAATATTCGGTAGGCATTTTCATTAAATACTAAAAACTAGAAAATAAAAAATCGGTAAAAAAACTTTTAAGTTAAACGGTTTTATCTTATGTGCACTGAAAACTAGAAAATAAAAAAATAGTTACTTACCTGTCAACCTACGTAGGTGGTCCCGGTCATATTAGACTAAAATAAAAACGTGGGGCCCCTGTGAAATCCTACCTATGGCAAAGCATATCTTTATACTTTGGTAGATCATGAGCTACGGCTGATTATTGATTGTCAAAATCTCCAGTTACGATTATAGTAAGTCGATGCAATCCACACCTATTATACCTCTAGAAGAGAGTACTACAGCAATAGTTAATGGGCCCCACGTTTTTATTTTAGTCTAATATGACCGGGACCACCTACGTAGGTTGACAGGTAAGTAACTATTTTTTATTCTTCATGCCTAAAATTACCCTCATTGGAACAAATCATTACCTACTCAACCTTTTCCCAATTATGTTGGGGACGCCATCGAGTCCTGCAGGATGCAGCTGAGTATCAGTGTTTTCGAGACAATATATCTAAAATATTGTAATTGTTTAATTTCACTAATTTATTATGATTGTTTCAGTTGCCACCACTCGAGACGGTAGCGACGGGGGCGTTACGAGCTCGCTACCCCGCGCTGCCGCTCAAAACTAGGACCAGCCCTGATTTCAGTCTTGTAAGTATTATTTATTAATATTAATGCTTATGTCCTTTGTATTCCTTTTACACAATCTGTCTACATCTCTATATTCTAACGCTCCTACTACGGGTCTGCTGGAAGAGATTTCATTAGAAATAAGCAGTGCCTTTGTATTATTTTATGTTACTTCTACTGCTTTCGTGTGTGTTTACTGTGTACATAAATAGTTAAATAAAGACGACAATTACTTTGAAATATATTATTGTCACGAATGATATGATCATGCTTCTCTAAAGTATTATCCTGGTAAATAAATTAATTCATTCGGCATTCCGAAAAAAACACGTAAAAATTGAGTTGGCTAATTTAATTGATATTTGTTAATGTTTTGTTTAGGTACTAGATCTAGATGAGACATTGGTGCATTGCTCGCTGCAAGAACTCCCAGATGCGAGCTTCCACTTCCCAGTTCTGTTCCAGGATTGCAGATACACTGTAAGTATTATAAACTTGTATTTTGTATATTAAAATTAAATTTTCAGATTTTGCGTTTTTAAATAAAGTGATAACAGAAGTGGCTTTAAAACTTTGCCTTGTTAATTTTGCAGCTCAATTCATACAATACCTAAATATCAACCACTATTCACATGATAATAATCATAATTACTATATTTTCTTCTCGCTCCCCAGGTGTTCGTTCGCACTCGGCCGCATTTCGCGGAGTTCCTGTCGCGTGTATCTCGTGTGTACGAGGTGATCCTGTTCACCGCCTCCAAGCGCGTGTACGCGGACCGCCTGCTCAACCTGCTCGACCCCGCCAGGAGGTGGATCAAGTACAGGTATATAAACAAAATATATATTTCTAGAGTTTTAGTAAGGTTTTTGTCTATAAAACTGGCTGTTTCCAGCAGTTTTTTGCATGTTTCCCGAAGGAACTAACTTACCACCATACACGGTTAAAAAGTTAGTCAAAGACAAGGTTTTTATTTTATATAGACATATTATATTACATGTTCTTGCTATAAGTCAATAAGTAGGTGCACAGTCCCAAAGTTGGGGTGTTATGGAGAAGAACTGGGAGAATATCCTAATAACGTAGTAGGCTAGTTTTTATCCATGTGCAAAAACTAGTTCCCTCGGATCTAAAAATGATTATACACACTTAAGAGACAACTTTCTACACCCAATATAAAAGTTACGTATGTATAAGCTATTCAGCTTATTAAGCTGTACTGCTGAAAATTTCGTCTACTAAATCCATTCATCATGTTTCGTCTAAAGTAGTAACAAAACCAAACACAAACTTTCACCTTTATATTAAGTATGATTACTAATATTAATACTGTATGTATGTTTCTCCCACAGATTATTCCGCGAGCACTGCCTCTTAGTGAACGGGAACTATGTGAAGGACCTGTCTATACTGGGCCGCGATCTGCGCAAGACTGTCATCGTTGATAATAGTCCACAGGTTTGTTATATTTTGTAATATATTATCTAGCTTGTAATAGTGGTTTCACTCGCTTTTTGAGAGAACTGTTTCCCGTGCCTGGGTTAAAAAAGCCCTTATTTATGTTATTCTGATGATTTATGTTATTCTGAGGTATTTTACTCCCAAGGCTCTGCAGCCAAAATTTTATATTTTCGGATGCCTTTTTCTCAAAAAAATACTTACCGGGTGTAATGTTTTATTTTTCTGTTAGCAAAATTTAAAAATAATAAACTACGCCTTTTTCCGAAAGTTTCATGTCGTTAGAGACACGGCACCCTCAAAAGGCCAACTTCTAAAGTATTCAATAGTCATTTACTAAAATTATTTTTAATGCCATCATCTGACTAGCCATCTAGTCATTTGTCAAACTATGTTGGCGTCGGCTTCCAGTCTTTACTTGGAGAGTACCAGTGTTTTACATTGAGCAAACATGTTTTCAATACCATTGTTTTAAACCTTTTTTCCATGTATTTTTACAGGCATTCGGCTATCAACTGGAAAACGGTATACCGATAGACAGCTGGTTCGTTGACCGAAGTGATAATGAGCTCCTTAAACTACTACCCTTCTTGGAGCATCTGGCTACTGTAAGTATCATATGCCTAGCCATTTCCCGTTAGAGTTGGTCCAGTCAAACTGGATGCAGCTAAGCACATGGAACGACTATATATCTGATCTTCTCAACCCAGTCTCCCCGGGCAACCCAATACCCCCTTTGGTAAGACTGGTTGTCGGACTTACTGGCTTCTGACTACTCATAATGACTGCCAAAGATGTTCATCATATGACAGCTGAGTCAAATGTGACAGATGATGCTACAAGCTCCTCTGTCTAGCAAACCTCAATAAAATATATATATGTATAGTCTAAAAATTGTCACTTTTTAAACAGATAGACTCTAGAAAACACATTTGACCAATATATTACTTAATTTTCAAAATTCACATAACTTTTTTTGGCAGCCAAAGTATAAAAAACTGCTAGAAAATTAAAAAAAAGTGATTATAAACTGCTTATTTACTACTTATATGTGCTGATTTTCAGCCTTATTTTAAATACATTAAGTATTTCTATCTACTAATATATTTTTTTCTTTGTTTTTCAGAAAGACGACGTGCGTCCCTACATAAGGGACAAATACAAACTATTCAGTTATCTGCCACCGGACTAAGAGATAAACCCCAGAACACACTGCGGCTGTGCGGACAATTTGCAGAATAGCCGGTCAAAGCTGGAAATAACCAGCCAAAGTGGATTATTGTTAAGTTACTCCTTCCATTATTTTTTTTGTGATTTTTTTTACACTTGTTTTTGTAAAATGACCGGGTAAAGTTGATAGTGATTTTTTTATTAAAATGATGACATTTTAAATATCGTGAAAAATTAAGATTTTTTTGCAAGAAAACAATATTATTTTGTTGGTTTTTTTTATGTTCTTCAAAATGTCCGTACAGTAAAATAAATAGATTATAATATAATATGTATGAATAAAAATGCAAAATTTTCGATAAATTCAGGAAAAAATAATTTCTAAAAATTAGGAGAAGATATTCTAAAGTGTAGATTAATTTATTATTTTTAATTAAAAACTTAATGGAATCGGCATACTAATAGAATTTAATTTAGTTCTAAGTTTTTGAATGACTGCTGTTGTATTGAAAAAATATTTTGATTTTGTACCGTTTTTTGTTTTTCATTTTTAAATTAAAAAATACATATTTAAAAGTAAAATTTTTCAGTGATTTTTGCCTACTTTAGCTGCTATTATAATTAAAATTCTTCTCATTACAACAGCTGTGAATAAATAATGATTTCTAAGCATTTGATGATAAATTAAGAAATAATCGAATGCATATGAATTGGGTTACAAATCTGTGATTTTGTTTAAAATTGTGTGTTCTCAAATTGTTTATCAATGCACCCTGAATATCTTGTGTAGACATAGCTTAATGGTTATTGTGTGAAATGACCGTGTTTCTGTAGATTCGCCGGTTATTCTTGAAACTGGCTGGTTGTTATATGACGTTGATTTTTGCAGTATTTTTTTGTAGTTTTTTTTTTATATTTAATTATATTTCATTCAACAAACAATATTTTTAAGTAATAAAGTTACTACATCAACATTAGCGAAACTAGAATACATGGTGCGTCCATTTATGAAAAAAAATTCATTCACCCCTGTATAAGCAACTTTTTCTACTAAATATAAAAATTGCATACATTTCTTTGGATTTAAAGATATTTCAACTTAGCTATGTCTACATAACGATCGTATTATAAATATAAAAACATATTCATATACACAAATGTTTGAAATAAAAAATATTGAGGATCATCGGCGATATAAACGTCCGTTTTTTCTTAAAATATCTGTATGCTTTGGATTTTGATAGCTATTTCTATGTGATGCGGGTGACACTGTCTATATTACTCGGGAAGAGATTTTTTAAAATCGGTCTAGTAGTTTTTGAGTTTAACCATTACAAACAAACAAAAATGCAAATTCTTCCTTTTTATAATATAAGTTGAGATTTATAAAAAGTTATCTAACTACTGAAAAATGCAGGATTTTTTCAAAAAATATTTGTGCATATGAACATACAAATATAACAGAATTGTTTTTTAATTTAAGCAAATAAGTGTTTTTATATATAATTAATTATATATTGTTTAAATATATAAGCGAACTCGTGTGAGGTGCTAAACTTTTTTTTTAATAATTATTTTTTATTTTTACTCTTTTTTTTCTAAACAGTTAAAGTATATTTTTTTGTAATTTTTTTCTTGTGTGTGTACTTTTTTTTGAGGTTGTGTAGAATAATATGTTTTTGAAAATCAAGTTTTGTTTACACAAGAATTTGAGAAAAAAAAAACGTCTAAGAGTCCGAATTTCATCCAAATTCGTTCAGCCATTTTGTGTGATTGAGACATGAAATCTGTCCCATGTAGCAGAGATAGAAATGATGACCGAATATTGATGAAATTTTGCGAAAAATTCTTATTCAAAACACGTTTATTCTGCACAATCTCAAAAAATATAATTGTTTTTACAGTAATTATTTAAGGTTTTTTTGTAATAATTATTATTAATGTACGTCCATTTTTTTACGATTATGTGTTTTAGTAGTTTAGACATAAAAAATATAATAAATTATCTATAGGCTGTATAAATTTCATGTCATCACCAACTTTAATTGTAAGAATAAAACTGATATTGTCTATGGTTACATTGCAGTAGATAAAAAATTGTATTTGAACTGCTATAGAGTTTAAATTATATATATTAATTTGTAATTATTAAAAAAATTACATTAAAAAAACAGTAATTTTAATGGAGTCCCGTATCGGGAACTCAATTATTAATATTCAAACATTTCCTTTTTTTTATTGAAAAATATCAAAATTTATGTTTTTTAAATGTAACTTGAAATAGCTTACTGAAAACATTTAAATTATGGTTGAATATAAAAATGTGGGATTTAAAGTTAAAACATTACTCATTGCTACATCTGAAGAGATGTAGCAATGAGTAATGTGTTTTTACCGACTTTAAAAAAGAGGTTCTTAATTTGGTCTGTATGTTTGATTATCTTATGTTTGGCTCAACTGATTTTGATGCGGTATTTGCCAGACTTAAGAGGATTTGTATTAAAAAATGTGTATGTAAACAGTTGTATTTATACTCTATAGCAGTTAATATACCAATCCATATTATTCAATATACTAAAATAAAAAGTACTTCCTAAATACTAAATAGTTATTCAGAAGTCGATTATTATCATTATTTATTTTTAATGTGTTTTTGTCTTACGTAAGATATATTTTAATGTCCAACATATATGAAAATCTGTCGATCTAGCCATTCTATATAAATAAATCAATTTAAGGCCGATAACTTTTATCTGAAGAATATATTTGACGTTTTGACAGATTTTGTAAAGAAGATATGTCAAACAGCCATATTTATTTCTCAGATAGAAGTTGACTGATGATTGAAACTTCGGCCCTTAAGATACTGAGGCCTTAAGTATCATTAAAAAAATACAGGGGAGATGAATAAAAAAAAACATTTTAGTAACATTAACTTCGTGCCAAATATCTTTGCAACTCTAAAGTTAGCCATTTGAATCTTAACGCATGCTCGTACAGATATTGTCGAGAAGCTTTGCTTGTCCGAAGTTGGCTACCATTGACTTCAGTATATCAAATCAAATCATTTATTTCATGTAGGCTTTTACAAGCACTTATGAACGTCAAAATTATAAATAAGTTTGATTCTAGTTGTTTGTATAGTAAAAAAATGTGGAAATCACACTGGTGCGTATGTATGCTTAAGGCGTCAAATGGATAACTTCACAGTTGCAAAATTATTTGGTGTGGTCAGTATTTATGAAACATTTTCTTTCATTTCGAGGTGAAATTAGAGGCCTATTTTTTACATATTTGACTAGATCGACAGAAAGCATGTACATAATAATAAATGTGTTATTTTTTAATTTTATTTACAAATAAATTCGGTTATATAAAGTCTGATAATTTCGATCTGACACTTTTGGAAAAGCCAAATTGCCTATTTAGGTATCTTTTGAAGTTTTGGAAATTAAAAAAAAAAACATTGCAAACAAGTATTATTGTATGGAATTTTGATTTATTTTTTAACGTATTTTATGAAGTAGCTAGACTAATACATATGTTTGTGGTTTTGGTCGATATTGGTGAATTTTTGCACCCATCATATAGAAAAAAAAACTAAGGTATCTCGTTAACGTAAGTAATGAGTCGTGGTGGCCTAGTGGGTAAAGCACCAACCTCTCAAGTATGAGTGTGTGAATTCGATTCCAGATCAGGCAAGTACCAATGCAACTTTTCTAAGTTTGTACGAACTGTCTAAAGTCTAAGTATGAGTACAATTCATGATTAAAATCAAGTTACCCAAAGAAACAATACGCGCGCCTCCTTAAACTAAAGAATATAAAACAAAGTTTATGTGGGAAATTTGATCGCAAACATCATCTGCTTTGTCTTTTCCCCAACTATGTTGAGGTCGGCTTCCAGTCTAACCGGATGCAGCTGAGTACCAGTGCTTTACAAGGAGCGACTGCCTATAAGAACTATTCAACTAAAAAAATATAAAATCTTCCAAAACCAATATTGACCAGAACCACAGAAAATTTTCCTAAGATTAAAATCCACAAGTAAAAATACAATGTAATATATTTAACAAATAAAATATAATAATAACATAAATATTCACGTCAACTATAAACTACTTACGCCTATTATATAAATGTTATTTAAAATGTCAACTTTCAAATGTATTAGTAATCGTTTATTTTTTTTATATACCTAAAGAAAGAGAGCGATATAGCTCTATCTCTTTCTATACTTTGTCTACTCGTTAAATATAAGAATAAATACATATATAAAAACACCACTGATTTGCGATCGGAGATTGAAGATTCAATATTGACTTTCGATATACAGCGAGATTGGGTATAGAAATTCGCACCATCTGAGAAATATGATTTAGGGCCAATACCAGTGCAAAAATTTAATGGTTCGGCCGAATTTGATGTTATTTTAATTAATTTCGGAAAAGGTTTTATTATCAGTTTTTTAAAATACTACTTTGTAGTTTAGGCTTTCCTATATTAGGAAAGCGAAAATCGATCTCAGTGGCGTGCACTTGGAGAGGCCTATGTCCAGCAGTGGACTGCGATAGGCTGATGATGATGATGATGATGATGATATTAGGAAATTCATTTTCAAAATTGTCTTAAGAATATATCTAGAAAGTTCTTAGAGATCTTGTTTAAAAGATTGTCTAACTTTATTTTCGTAACTTTTAAAGTAAAAATAATACATTTGAAAGTTGACGTTTGTAAGATAAAATGTTTTTTGTTTAAATTATTTAATTAATATGGTCTCAGGATTGTGCCCGCCTATTTATGATTCGAATACATTTCTTTTTTTAATCTTTAAACCTATTTTTTTAGGAATAAGTAAACTACACTGGAAGAACGACATAATTATATATGTACTTATTGTAACCTAAAAATCTTCAATACAGGAGTTTTTATGTTACATTAAAACTGTTTGGTATATATTTTTTTTTATATTTTACCAATACAATCTGGCCTGTTACCATCTCTTGCATACAACTGCGTCCAAAATAACTTGGCATGCGCAGATTATTTAGGCTGCCCAGTCACGTCAGATTTTTGTGGGACAGATAAATTGGACCTATATTTTGTAGGACTATCTGACTAGAATTTTCTCAACAACTTTTTGTAAGACGTTGTAACTATACGTGTTCTAATTTTTCTCCGACAAAATATCGGTCACCGATTTATCTGACTTGGGCGTGCAGCCTTAGAATAATTATCTACTGCACAGCTTATCTGCTAGCTTCAGTATGGTAAGGCCTAAATACACCGATATCATAAATGTTTCATTTTTCCTACTTTATTTTGACTAATTGAAAACTTTTACCAAATATAAAACGCCGCCTTGTCGGTAAACCGAATTTGTGGATGCGTTCATATAAAAATTAAACCCAAATTTTTTTTACTCTGAATGTCCCCCGAATCATAAATGGTGTTGCCAGACATTAAAAAAAAACTAGAATTATTGTAGATAAGTGAAAATTCAAAAATTTTAATATACGTAGATGTAAGTCGATGTAAGAAATGTAGCGATCAAATTGTTTTCAAACTTATCGTAGTTTAAGAAGTAATCAAATGTTTAGTCTATTAAAGTATTTAATGAAACAAGCTGTTTGTTTTATTTATTTAATTATCCTTCAAAAATACTAATGATGTCCTCCTAGCCGATTATCGGCTACGGCGGCTATTCTCATGTAAGGAGATTAGCCAACTCCGCAGGACATATTATAGTGCACAAGCATTTGCGCAGACACAGGTGCACTACCTATTCCTTCACTCTCAAAGACCAATAGGATGGCAATCCGACACGACCGGAGAGAGATCACAAGCAGGACCGACATTAACGTGCTCCAAAAAAACTAATATTCAGATTGTTTTAGCAAAGCATAATGTCTATTTCTATTGAACAATACATATGTAGTCACTCCTTGTAAAACACTGGTACTCAACTGCAGCTGGTTAGAATCGAAGCCGACCCCAACATAGTTGGGAAAAGGCTAGGTTGATGATGATGATGAGTATGCAGTGACAAAAGAAACTACTTATTTACAAAACAAAATTTATTACATGAACATCTTGTAACACCTTTTTTGAGCTTAGAACAAAATAAAATAAAAATTGCATATTAGGCTATAGCCAATATAAAAGGAATACTTGGAAAATACTTTTACAAAACTTTTTAAAAGCTAAAAAATCTCAAATGCTGGAGTATTTAAAAATTTCTTTAGTTACTAATAAAAAAAATACTTATCATTGTTTGTCATTTAAAATGCAATCTTTAGTACATCGATAGATAGGCACTTCACATTGTTTTTATCACAATATTTAATCTTAACAACTAAATACCAAATTATATAATAGAGAGTAATACTTGAAAATACATATGAATTGAAACATGTTTCCATGTGTACATATTAATACTCGAGCTTATTAACTGCTAATATAATGGTAAAGGTATCTTTTGACTGCCAACTGCCAAACGCACATGCCGCGACTGCATTAAATCGGCTGCACCTGCACTACTGGTTTGTATGTATTTACGTGAAACCATTTGGGATCCAAGCGGCAGCAGTATGTGCAGTTGCCCTTAGATATCTATACTGGAACTGCAGTGACTGCATGAAAATAATGCGAGAACGATGTCGTCGCTAGAGTGAAGTGGAGAAGACAAATTAGGAAAGCTGACCCCACCACCATGTGGGATAAATAGCTGGAAAGAGAGAGAGTCACTGCAGTTGCAGTTTACAGCTAGTTATCAAAACACCCCTTAATTGTAACACAGTAGATAATCAATTGTGTCTTGCCCATAGTTGCTTTCCAAGTATATAACAAGTTAAACAACAGGCAAAGGTTTTTCAGCATCCCAAGGCACAATATTCTTATTATACCAAACATATTTGCCCTTGACAGAGTCTGCAGCATCGAGAGCCAGGAAAAGTGGTGCAATAGCTCCCTCGTCAATGGAAAGCGGTCCTTTGTGAGATGACATGTCGGTGTCAACGTAGCCAGGGTGTACCGCATTTACTTTTATATCTGAAAGATGTAAGGAGGTCGATAAGTAATAGAAAAGAAGTCTTAGTACAATAACTAAGCTAATTATTTAAGGTAAAATTAACTTGTGACTGTTAATTACTATGTATCTGCAGTTTTAACCAGGAAACAAGGGAACTACTTCCCGCACCTGGATAATTAGTAGCCTATGTCCTTTCTTAGAATTTAGACTGTGTGCAACCAAATTTAATACAAATTGGTTCAGTAGATTTAGTGTAAAAGCATGACAGATAATTTCGTTTAAAACGGTATAATGCCTCATTATAAAAAGTCCATAAAGTTGAGAGATAATAACCAAAAGACAGCTTATATTAAAATAATCAGACATAGTTATCTCACTTACCTCTGGTATCAAGCATTCTCTGTTGAATAATACTAAGTGCTGATACACCAACTTTGGACACCACATACGATGAAGTTCCCCATTCGGCAGCTTGAGTACCTGCCTTCGCTGCATCTACATACTGTTGCATCAACTTCGAAAGTTCTGGAATCGTCAACTTTTCGTCTTTCAGTTGATCTCTCAACTCTTTACTAGGAATTAAACCTAGTTGGCCGCAAGAACTGGATACATTTACCACTCTAGCGCCATTCTTCAGGAGAGGGAACAGAGTTTCACACGCTGAGACCAGAGAAAAATAATTCACGAACAGAGTTTGCTCAGCTTGAACGGCAACCGACTCTGTAGCAGTACTTTTGAAGGCTATAGCGGCGTTATTCACCAAGATATCTATACCATCGTATTTTTCTTTAATGTAATCTCTAAAAGCTTCAATACTTTTCTTATCCGTGATATCCAATTGGTGGTATTTAGGGTTTAAACCTTCTTTTTCGAGATCGGCCACCGCTTTTTGGCCGCGTTCGATATCTCGCGAAGTTAGGTAAACTACGCCTTCAAATTTCTTGCAAAGGCCGCGGACTATAGCGAAACCGATGCCTTTATTTGCTCCAGTTACCACTGCGACTTTTGTAGCCATTTTTCACGAAATATCTGTTATTATTTCTCAAAAGTAGCAAGGCAATAGTAAAATTGACAGCCGTTTACCAAATCAAAACACGAACTGACATCAATCAGACAGAATCAAGTGGCTTGTCAATGTCAAATTATATCCCACCAAAAACATTAAATGTAAAAAAAGCCAATCCTCTACGCAATTCCTCCACCGTAAAAAGTTTTGAGATCGCATAGAAGCCAAGTCCTGTTCAACTTTATTTGTAATAATAAATCAATATTTTGTGACCATATCAATAGTTTCGTTCACTTTACAATAATATTGACTTGGCCATGAGCACAATAAACTACAAATTACAGCATATCTTGGAGAGGTGAAAGTCAATCATCAAATTTAATATCACAGAATTAAATACTTTTAGTTTTTTCAATTGTTACTAAATGACCGACAGTCAGTATCATCCAAAATCATGAACTGCACATTTACTATGGCGCATGTTTGGTCCATGGTGATCTCAAATTCCAATCAGTCCAATCGTAAAATCATGTCCATATAGAATGTATCAATTCAATGGTATTTACACATTATTTCAGGGAGCGACTATTAACTTGTGCTCATGGCCAAGACAATATTTTTGTAATGTGAACAAAACTATTGATATGGTCACAAAATATTGATTTATTATTACAAATAAAGTTGAACAGGACTTGGCTTCTATGCGATCTCAAAACTTTTTACGGTGGAGGAATTGCGTAGAGGATTGGCTTTTTTTACATTTAATGTTTTTGGTGGGATCTAATTTATTTTTTGTAGGTCTCCTTCTTCTGTAAGTATATAACAAATTAAATTAACTTACATGCAACTAACTAAATATATAACAAACTAAATATGTAGACCTAAACTAGCATTAAACAACATTTTTTTAAAATAAATTAAACAATTTCGAAATTGTCGAATTTTTTAATCGAATATCTTTTAGAATAAAAGAGATTTATTTCAGAGGTAGACTGCGCTATCACATGAAATTATTTGTTTTTTTTAACTAAAACCGTAGCGCGATTTAGACCAGGACAACGCCATCTATCGAGCGAGCATGCAGTATTTATCGCACTGCATTAATATGAAAGATTTTATCATTATTCATTTTATTTTAACCTAGCTTTTTTATTCATATGTATGTATATTTAATACATAATAACAATATACCACACTACGTAACAATAAAACAAATAGTAACATTTTGTACATAAATAAATAACAAAGTTATCAATGCAGTCAAAGTTCATACACAATGTTCTTGAAAAACCGCAAATATAAATTTGTTTCCTATTTTTTTATTAAGTTTTAAGGTTTTTATAATTTTCCCTTTATATGTAGCCAATAACCTATCTTGGTGCCAAATTTGAAGGTTCTAAGTTTGCTAGAAGTACCTTAGACTTTTGATGATCGGTCAGTGAGTGAGTCAGTGACAAAATGGTGTAACTTTGATCGCTCATAACTCGTAAACTATTTATTCAAATTTCTTGTAATTTTGGGACTGAGCTTGTTCTAATACTTACTCTTGGTCATCGAAAACCTAAACTCCTAGCTTTGTTCACATGGAAGATACAGGGGGCTGAAATAGCCGCGAAACGCTTCGAGAAAAGATGGTACGGCCGTGCCCGCGTTGCTCGAGTCTTGGCTGGGGCACTGCCGTGCCCTCAGATCTTTCGTTTATCTGTTGTTGGCTAGTTTGCGTTTTGCAATTCCAATATTCCAATCAATAAATGATAAAATACCACTTCAAATATTAACTACTTCGATATCTTGCTTTGCTCTTATTTTAATTAAACTTATACTAGTAAATAGAGCATGTCGCTTTGAGCTGTGGCCCGCAATTTTAAAGCATGAGATTTTAAATAGTTCTCTAAACCTTCCTGGAATTCAGTAGCAAATTGTATGTTATTTTGAAGTGCAGTCTCAGAGAATAGTTTGTTTAAACAAACAGACAGCTTACTTATTATATGTACCCACCTACATTGGATAGATATTACAAATTGGAGTATGTTTCGAAAGTAAAATAACGATGAAACTTATGATATTATCTGAAAACGATAAGAGAATACCTACACAAACATGAAATACCATACCCTACTCACATAGGTACTTATGTATCTACTTTAAAACAGCCAACTTACGGCTATTTTGGACATAATTATGTATAATCTACCTTTATCTTGTCCTGAAAGAAAGCTTTATAAGAAACCAACAACACACTTGAACACTTAAAACTATGTCAGTATAATTTGATAACATTATTTTATTTACTTCCTAACTAGTTTAAGAAAGTTATAACGTGTTGAAGAAAATAAGTTATGATTTAACAACCAACAGTAAGCCAACAGTGTAGGCCGCCGGCCAAGAGCATCCCACCTTATAATATGCACTTGAATTTGCAGTTCTAAAATATAGGTACTTTGGTCTTGTATTAAAATAATTTTCAAGTAGGTATCCAGAATGCCCTACAATAGACAGATATATTATATGTAAGTACTTATATATGGGACACCTATTTCGACACGGGAACTCGTAGCCTCCGTGGCGCAATTGGTTAGCGCGTTCGGCTGTTAACCGAAAGGTTGGTGGTTCAAGCCCACCCGGGGGCGTTCTCTTTTTGTAACTATTACACTTTTCTTTATTTTGTTTTGATACATTTTTTCATGTACGCTTTTGAATTATTTAGCATAGAGAAGGACCGCAGTAGATTTACTAACATACTAGAGAAAGTAAATTTGATTTGTGAGTCTTTTACGCAAAAACGACTGAAAGGATTTTGATGAAACTTGGCACTTAATATCTTACACATTAGAACGACATTTAAGGCTACTTTTTATCCAACTGCAGGAAGTGGTTCACTCAGGACGCGGGTGAAACAGCTGGTGGAAGCTAGTTAATTATATTTAATCATTTGTAATTCTGATTAGCATTAAATATCAGATAAAAACTTGATAACAAAAGAATGATTATGTTTGATAACAACACATTTTTGTAACTGTGATTTTGGGGACGTGACATTTTTATTATTTTAAGAAGGTTAGTGATTTATTTTTATTAATTTCTAATATAAGTAACGTAAAACAAGCCAGTTTAAAGAAAAACAATAGGGATTTTTGTTTTGTATAATAGTGCAGGGTGATGGGTTGGAATTGGAACTCAGATCGAAGGAGCTTTGGGGTCTGTGGATTTTGCCATTATGTATGCTCAGACCCCGCTTACCTTTGAAATAACGTGCCTGGGTTCAATTAATTATTTGAATAAGTTTAGGTACACGATTACAAGAATACCATTAATACCAGGCATTCTAGAATTGGCCATAATTTCCAACATTTTTTATTAGACACTTTTTCCCGACTGCCAAGAAGAGTTACTTACAAATAAATGTTTTAAAACATTAATGTAGGTACCTAGATAGGTAGTTTGTAGGTAGATAATAATGGAAAAAATATATTGTTCCTATGTACTAGTTGTACCCTGAATACAATACTTCCTGCACCTAGATAAAAAGTCCTCAGCCTCTCCTCTCTCCTCAGAATCTCCAGACTATCTGGATAACAAATTTCATTAAAATCAGTCCACCAGTTTTGGCGTAAAAGCGCGACAGAAACCCTTGATGAGAAAAAACTCCCGGATTACGCAAGGCCTTTATTATTATACAATGAGAATCAATTAGTTCGTCTTTAAGCCTTTTATCAAGATAAAGAAGATACCACTAAAAGTATTTCCATGTTATTTTTTCGTTATCTTCATGACTTCATCCATTCATCCCTTGATAAGTTCACATCTGAGAAATACTTTAAGGTAGGTAGATAACTAAAAATTAATTGAAATTGACCCTCCCTTTGCCGTACGACCTCAATAATAATGGCGTCCACGGCCGATTTCGGCCGCGGCGGCTGTTCTCATTTAAGGAGATCAGCCAGCTGCGCAGACACAGGTGCACTCACTATTCCTTCACTCTCATAGCCCGATGGGACGGCAATCTGACACGACCGGAGAGAGATCAGGCGCAGGGCCGACATTTTCCTTCTAAAACCCACCAAGCGATTTCGGCCCGACCCGGGAATTGAACCCGAGACTAGGGTATTGCACGTCTGTTTAATATTGTTATAGGAAATGTTATGTTGAATGCGTGCGGTGCAACAAACTATAGGCACCTAAGTAACTATGAAAAACGTGCATCAATTAGAATCCTATAATAGCATGGTCTAGCTAGCATACCTACACGAAAGGCTATTTCTTTGTTAGTTTATGCACTAAAATCTAGTGACTACTCAATACCCAATTCTTTATTAGCATTGCATTTTATACATACAACATGTGGTACATAATGTTATACTAAATCATATCCTAACTCCTTCATCTGTTAATCTTCATCTTCTTCTTCCTCTTGCCCTGTTCCCAATTTTATTTGGGGTCGGCGCAATATGTCATCCTCTTCCATTTCCCGTCACTCGTCATACTAACACTCACTCCCTTCCTATTCATATCATCTTTCAGGCAATCCATCCATCTTTTCTTAGGTCTTCCTCTTCCTCTCCATCCATCTACATTCATACTTAGCACACACTTTGTTGCATGCGTATCATCCCTCCTTATCAATATTAATATTGTCAGATTAAACCATGACAACTGTCCAATGTTTCAGTTGCATTTCATGACGCATCATGCACTGGATACCATGCATCGGAGCCAGGGACGAGGTGGAAGAGCATTCCAAACAAATTGACAGAGAAATCAAACAATGGATCAAGTCTTATAATCAGGTGTGTATAAAATAAAGGCCCCTTAGGGCCAGGGCCTGTTGGGGTTGCGGGATTGTTCGAAAAAGTGGCCACGGTCCTGGTATTGTTATCGGCACGGATAATGAGCTCTCGGCGGAAGAGTGGCGATCGCTTTGCGCACTGTACATTTCAGGAAATAAACCAACAAATCACTTCTGCGCAGGTGAAGGTCAGAGCTCAATATCCTTGCCGATGATTATACACAAAGGGCTAGAAGAAGGAGTAAGGAGAGATGAATGGTAATACCATAATGCAGGTAGGTCAGGCGCTTTCTTCTAGGTCAAATTCGTACGGCGGGCATGAGGGTTAGGGTTCTTTGAGACATCTGTCAAAAATTTTTGCTGTTACAAAATTAGAGTTACACTTAATAGTGTTTTTTTTTTATTAAATTGTTTAATTGAAAACTTTTATTATGCTTTTCAGGCAATAAAGCTGTTACTTCTGGGCACAGGAGAGAGTGGGAAGACGACTATTATAAAACAAATGAAAATTCTACACGTGCAAGGATTCTCTGCCAGGTAATATTATCACCTTTTCCCAACTATCTTAACTATCAGCTTCTAGTAGGTATATAGCCGAGTACTTAGTACCTAGGTACCTACTAGCGTTTTGCATAGAACGTTGACTGCCTCGGTATCTAGCCCCCTCCTCAATCCTTAACCCATTTACTTGGGCAAAGACACCCCTTAATAGGTCTGGTTGTCAGATTCCTTTTTTTTTCATGAATCTAATCAAGATACTTAGATGATAATATTTTTAGTTGTATTTATACTGTATTTTATGATGATAATATTAAGTCTGAAACACTGTATTTCAGTGAACGAGCAGAAAAAGCGATTCATATTCGTCACAATATCCATGAATCTATACATGACATTGTGAACAGCATGGCGGTGCTTGGCATTGAGCTGCAGAAACCAAAGAATAGTGCATCCAAAGAGTATATACTGAAGCTTGGCGATGATGGACCTAAGGAGTATGATGAAGTGAGTAACAAAAAGAAAAAAACTATTCTTAGATTGTATAATGTTATCATCAGACATACACCTGACCGTTAAGTGTCTACTATGTGCAAGCCACAAACATTACACATAACATAATACTATGTACAATTTTCGAAAGTTCCGGGTTCTAATCATCCATCAGATCCTGGATCTGATAACAATGGATCCATTTTGGAACAAATATTTCAGAATTGAGAACCTCCTCCGTTTTGAGAAATTGGTTAAAATAAATTAATGAGCAGGTTTTTTGTATCTTGGCTTGGGATCCTACATTTCAAGCTAGGTAGAACTTATAGGAAATAGGATTGTCATTTGTTTAACTTTTATTCTAGTCGACTGACTGACTGACTGCCTCGTTGGTCTAGTGGTCGCAAGCGCGGCTGCTGTACTCGAGGTCTCGGGTTCGATTCCCGACTCGGGCCGAAATCGCTTTGTGGGTTTTCTTAAACTTTCACAAAGCAGCCTGAAAGTTGGTGATTGATTCACCCGTGCATCGGAGAGCACCTATTATGTCGGTCCTGAACCCGATCTCTTTCCGGTCGTGTCGGATTGCCGTCCCATCGGGCTATGAGAGTGAAGGAATAGGCCAGAGTTATGCTATAGGCTCATGTAAAAGGCTTGTAACAAGAACCTATGGAAGATCTGCGTAGTAAAGAATATTGTATTTTGTTTTCAGGAATATTTCGATCACGTAAGAGCGTTATGGCAAGACAAGGGAGTCAGGGAATGCTTCAAAAGATCCAACGAATATCAACTCATAGACAGTGCTGAATAGTAAGTATTGATTACAACGCCACCTAGTGTGGGAAAGAGAAACTAAAAGATTATTATTATGATGGCACCCTAGGAGGCGATGTAGATACTGTTCTCAATGATCTTACACTATTAAAAGAAAAATTCAAATCAATCGGTCTAACACTCAACTTTTCGAAATGCGAAATTTTCATTCCTGACACCAACATTCATAGGCAAACGATTATTTCAAAATTTCATACCATAGCTCCGGAATTAAAAATCATTGAGAAAGCCTCTCTTCGCCTACTAGGGTCTCCGATCTATGACGATTCTTTTTCCTCTTTTATAGAGGAAAAAATTCAAAACTTCAATGACATTTCGGACAGGTTACTTAAAATTAATGTACATTCGGCATATACCCTTATTCGATATTGTTGTTTCGGACCAAAATTTACTTATATCCTTCGCTCTTCTCATTTGTGGAAACATCCGAACCTATTAGATAAAGTTGACAAAATTATCAGGAACACCCTTTCTCTAATATTAAATGTGGCCCTGGACGACCGAGCCTGGCAACAGGCCTCACTGCCTATTCGCTTGGGAGGCCTCGGCGTCCGCAAAATTTCCAGTCTTAGTTTACCGGCATTCCTCTCCTCGGTCCACAGCACCGCAAGTCTCACTAGGAAAATTCTATCTTCCTCACTGGTGGACTTTGGAGTGCCGCGTTTGGCCGATGCGTTGAATGCTTGGAAAATGACTTGCCCAAATACGGTTATGCCCAGTGACCCCTCCTCTCAGAGGCAGTGGGATGGGCCGCTCTGCAGCATCACACGGAATGATCTTCTTAATACGTGTAATGGTGCTGCCGAGCGTGCTCGCCTGTTGGCTGTGGGAGTATGGGAATCTGGACTATGGTTGCAGGTTATTCCGTCAACCAGCATAGGCACTATGCTGGATGACAACACCTTCCGGATAGCTACATGCCTTCGATTAGGCGCTCCCTGTGTTGCTCCGCATCGCTGCCATTGCGGTGAAGCTGTCGACAGCCTCGGGCACCATGGTCTGTCGTGCTGCAGAAGTGCTGGTCGTATTGCACGGCATGCCAGCATTAACGACATTATCCGTCGTGCTCTTTCCACCGCCGGCGTACCAGCCGTTTTAGAGCCTAATGGACTGGTACGTGACGATGGAAAGAGGCCAGATGGTATGACGTTGTTGCCATGGAAGATGGGTAGGCCCTTGGTGTGGGACGCAACATTCGTCGACACCCTGGCGCCATCACATCTTCCTAGCACGGCAGTCTGTGCTGGGGCGGCTGCAGCTTCTGCAGAGACCACCAAGCGGCGCAAATATAATAACCTTATTGGAAATTATAGTTTTGAGCCGTTTGGGGTCGAAACGCTCGGACCGTGGGGCCCGAGTTCGCGGTTACAAGTTCGCGGTTATAAGGACATCGCGAAAAGGCTTGTCGACGCTTCGCGTGACCAGAGGGCTGGCTTATTCTTTGGACAAAGAATTAGCATTGCCATTCAACGTGGCAATGCAGCCAGTCTTCTGGGCACGTTTCCGGAGGACAGTGATGCGGAGGAATACTTCGACGCCTGATCGATGCTCTTTTATATTATGTTTTATGTTTATATACATTTTGTATATAGTATTTTATTTTTAGTTTTGTATAAAGATAAGTAGTTTAAGTTTGTATATATGTATACTGTGTACATACTAAAAGATTTGGTTTTCTTGTTCCAAAGATAGATGGCGCTGTTTTAAAATTATACAATTGCAATGAAAATATGTGTTGAACATTATTTTTGTATTCAATTTCTCTTTTCAGTTTTCTAGATAGAATAGATCTTATTGAAAACCCGAATTACATACCATCAGATGCCGACATATTGAGATGTCGACGGAAAACAACTGGGATACAGAAAATTGAATTTAAAGTTAAGGTAATAAAATGAAAATTATGTTTATGAAACTAAAAATTATATGAAAATTAAATTTATTTTCGATAACACTATTGCATTGTATATAGGTACAGCCCTAAACTACTTATCTACAAAAATAAAAAAAATATATAAGTATGTATCTATAAAAGAACATTGATTAGGCGTTATAATAATAATGAAAATAAGTTAAAAGACACTAAATTGTATTAACCCTTCCCCTTCATTAGAATTCCCAATTCATTGAGCTATTGACGTATAGGTAATATCTTGACAGTAGATATAATTACCTACGCTACGTTGAATACTTAATTAAAATTCACTTTTTTAGGTCCCAAAATCAATGCATGGAGGTACACAAGAATTTTGGATGTTTGACGTTGGAGGACAGAGAGGAGAAAGGAAAAAATGGATACAGGTAGGTACGAAAAATAAATAATTCAGAAACATTGATTACAACATTGAAGTTATGTGGTTGATTGGTATGTCCAACTTATGTGTATATTTGCAGTATATGCACGCACTTATAGAAAGACTCAATTAAAAATACGGTAGAAGAAAGAATAATTTTCTGTATCATGTTTAAAAGTACTTAATCTTATAAATCTTAGCATTTACTCATATCTAACGGAAACCTGGACTTTTAATGCTCATTCCTTCTTTGTATGAGAAGAGGCATGTGCCCTGCAGTGAGACGGTAAAGGCTGCTGATAATAAGTATGTCATGATGATAGAATGATGTTGTCATTCTGCAGGTATTCGAAGGTATCCACGCGATCTGGTTCTTGGTGGCATGCAGTGACTTCGATCAGACCCTCAGGGAAGATGGCTCGCAGAACCGACTCCAAGAAGCTTTGGATCTCTTTCAAGATGTTTGGCAGAGTAGGTAAGACTAAAAAACAAAAAAAGATTCCATTAGATTATAGATAAGTACTTTAATTTAATAGTAATAGCAATATTTGTGGTTGAAGATCACAGGATTTACATTAGTAAATGTCGTAAATTATTTTATAAGTAACTAAATTCATTTATAACAGTTGTTGGGTATGGATACCTACATCTCGAACATAACTTTGTCTGTAAGTCGAGCTTTGCCAGAACGCTAGAACTACTAAACCGCACACGGATAGTCTAGCGAACGAGAAAAGACTTAGGTGGGCATGGAAAAATATGCGTCACATCAACGCAGTAGGTAAGGTGATTGTAATCCTAAACGCGATACTTGTGGCTGACTTTAATTTAGAGCCGATTCAACCTCCTAGTTACCTAGGTATGCTTCTCACTATAATAAGTCCTGGGCAGTTGACTAACTTTAACAAGAAAAGCCGCCTTGGCCAACATAAATTTATTAAGGTACTTCTGTCTCCAGGTTCCTCCTAGAAGCCGGTCTAATCCTGTTCCTTAACAAGCAAGATATACTGGAACACAAGATATCTCAGGGTCGCAGCATCGCGCCCTACTTCCCCGAGTACGAGCGGTTTAGCGCACAAGGAGACGAGTATACACGAACCAAGATGTTTATTAGAAGTTTGTTTGTGGTAAGTATTTGTAATCGATCTCAGTGGCGTGCACTTGGAGAGGCCTATGTCCAGCAGTGGACTGCGATAAGCTGATGATGATGATTTGTTTATTTAGATGGCAGTACTAATCATATTTTTATCATTTTGGGGGTAATAAAGGGTAAAACAAAAAACCGGCCAAGTGCGTGTCGGAATCGCGCACGAAGGTTTCCCTACCATTATTTATAAAATGAGCAAAAAATCAAGTTTGTTGTATAGGAGCCCCCCAAAATATTATTTTATATTAACAGAAATACATCATCTAATGTGAAAATTTCAACTCCCTAACTATCACGGTTCATGAGATACAGCCTGGTGACAGACAGACGGACGGATGGACAGATTAGCGAAAACAATAGGGTCTCGTTTACTCTTTGGGTACGGAACCCTTAAGTGCTCGTCATCTGCCTGCATTATTTTAAAGTTTTAAATCAAGAAGTCTTCTCAAAATTCTTTACTTTCAGCTACCCCCTACCCAATACCCACTTACAATACCATTCCACAATACCTATATACAATACCCATTTAAATAGAACACACATACACAAATTACCCAATTCACCTCTAAATTCCAGGAACTTATAACAAAGAAACGCGAGCGCCACCGCCTAGACGCGTCAGCTGAACGATTCGTGGTCGCCGAAGCTCGTCGCGCTAGGGAGTGCTACTTCCACTTCACGACGGCAACAGACACTGATAATGTCAGGACTGTCTTCAGAGATGTTCATCAGATCATATTGACACATTTGCTTAATAATTTGGGAGTTTATTGACCAGTTTTGTTGGAGATTTAGCTTCCTAAGGGACCGGACAAAATATTGTCTTCATGTTCACCAGATCATCATCATCATCATCATCTTCCGAGCCTTTTTCCCAACTATGTTGGAGTCGGCATCCAGTCTAACCGGATGTAGCTGAGTACCAGCGCTTTACAAGGAGCGACTGCCATATCTGACCCCCTCAACCCATTTACCCGGGCAACCCGATACCCCTTAGTTAGACTGGTGGCAGACTTACTGGCAACAAAATCTTTAGGTATCATTATATTATTCATATAAGTACCTAGGTTAGATTAATTTATGTTGGTGTGTAACTTACAAAAAACAACAATTAAATGTAATATTTAAACGTAAGTAGGTAGGTGCTGCTTTCTAGTTTGCAATAAAAAATGTGTAGGTATTTAGCTAAGTTTTATGTATATCAGATTTTTAAAAATGAATGTAAATAAATATTTTTAAATTAAAATCGTAATTGTTTTATTTGGTTGAGCCAATCAATGGGGGGAGGGGGGAGGGCAGGTTCTTCATCATCCCATTAAGGTAGAATGTCATAGTTTTAAAAAATTTTCATGTAAAAGAATAATAACTGATGAATTTTATGTTTGAAAGAAGTTCTGGCTCCAAAGAGTGGTATTTGAGAGATGACGTCAGATAATAATGGCGTCCACGGCCGATTTCGGCCATGGCGGCTGTTCTCATTTTAAGAGACCAGCCAGCTGCGCAGGACATATAGTGCAGGAGCAGGGCCCCGATTCTCCTAAGTTAATAATGTCAAAATCGAATCGCAATATGAGCGTAATAGCAGTTTTAACCATATCGGGCATTCTGCTACTAATAAAAGACCAATCGTATTCGATTGACATTTGATTGGTGTGCGATTGGTCTGCTATTTTGATGTTTTTGGTCTATACGGTACTTTGCTGTAGGTACAATCATTTTGCAATCGTAAATCATTTCCAGACAAAATGATTCATTATTGAATGACAGAAAAGGATAAAAACGTTTATTTCAAAGAAAAATAGCGGAATGCCACATACGCTTCAATCGTAATCGAGTCGGGATTGGATCTCAGTCGAATCGAGTCGAACATCAATCGAATGGCGCTTAAGTAAAATTAGGAGAATCGGGCCCCAGTTGCGCAGACACAAGTGCACTCACTATTCCTTCACTCTCATAGCCCGATGGGACGGCAATCCGACACACCCGGCAAGAGATCAGGTGCAGGATCGACATCTACGGGTTCTGCGATGCACGGGTGAATCAATCACCAACTTCCAGACCACGGGCTACTTTGTGAAAGTTTAAAGGGGTCTACACACCAAAGCAGCTGGCCCGGCGGCACAGCCCGGCGGCTTAGTGCCGGCGGGTTAACCCGGCGGCTTCAGAATGTCCAAGCCGAACGACTTTGCCGGCGGCACGACAGCCGCGGCATGTGGTGTTCTAGTAATTGTCAAATACTCTATGAAAGCCGGCGGGCAACTGACTGAGTGAGTGGAGAGGGATGCCGTCAACATCGGCATGCTGCCGCCGGCGTCACCTTTAGGCTGAAGCCAAACGAGCGTAATTTTATGAGTTGTGAGTCGCGTATTTTCGGTAACTTATTTTACGTTCAACTGAATTTCTGTTAAGCTGCCAGACGGACGTAATTTATTCAGTTACTACCGAGCGTTGGTACAGGGTGTTTGTGTTGTCAAGTGCGATGGATCCATTGAAAATATTGTGTATTTATGAAGCATATTCAGAAGATACTTATTCAGAAGATGATACCAGAAAAAGAAGCTGGGTAAACCCACTCAATAGTGAGAGGCTGATATGTGGACAGTTCTTCAAAACAATTCTCAGCAACCTCTTGCCATGCTTTCTGTTTCAAAAACTTGTCACTATATGACTTTTCTGACAAATTCCATAGACATGGCCGTTGTTCAACTTCAACAATCAATTTTCCGTGTCGAACATTTTTGCGAGCGAGAAACGTGTCGACTCCTACACATCCCGTAACGAACTGGCCCCGCTGACCGCTCTCCGCAGCACCCCTCCCTCGCCCCGACAGAAATTCGGTCGAGTTTATGCGCGTGAGTCGGCAGACAACTCATTTTGCGTCGTCGTGTGGTAAAAACTGCATTTTTGTATGAAACCGAATGCAGCAGAAATTACGCGACAGAAATTTCGCGACTCACAACTCATAAAATTACGCTCGTTTGGCTTCACCCTTAGAAAACCACACAAACCCACAAAGCGATTTCGGCCCGACTCGGGAATCAAATCGGGGACCTCGTGCTTAGCAACCGCACTTACAACAACTAGACCAACGAGGCAGTTGACCTACCTACGCAACAAGGAAAATAAATTCCCTAACGGGTACTCAGCAGTCCTAAGCAATGATTGTAGGTTATCAACCGCCCCCCTAGACAGATCGTACTGGGAATCGAACCCAGAATTGCTTTAAAGTAACATTTATATTATAGTTGAAATAAAAAAACAAATCAAAAATTCCAGAATCATTTATTTATTCATAATCAACATTATTAAACATCCTATCATTACATTTCTAACACTTATTAGTCCCTAAAACCTTAAAATCTATCTTAACTTCTAAGTCTTAAATTTTCGCCGCGGCATCCCTTTCGTGGCTCTTATGGTACATACTGATGGCCTTCATAGCTTCAATATTCGCGTGAGTTGATAATTCTCCAGGGATTATTAACTTGACAGCTGCCTGAATTTCTCTGCTACTCATAGTCGTCTTCTTACTGTGAGCCACCAATCTTCCTGCTTCCTCAGCAATCTTCTCCAGCATGTCATTGACAAAATTATTCATAATCAGCATAGACTTCCTTGATATTCCTAAGTTTTCTTTCGCGACGGCCCGTAGTAGCTTGTAGAGATATATGGAGAAACTCTGGTAATTCTTCTTCTTCATCTTCTTTGATTTTGAAATGGGTTTGTCGATGGGTTTCTCCATTGATTTTAGGAGTTTTTTCGGTCCTTTTACTGGTGCCATTTTGTCGTGTTATAATGTTGTTTTGTAAGTCCAGATTTCTTAAGTTGTACGGGGCCGCTAGTTTTGTCGCGCTTAAGTAGATTTGAGCTGGGCTCAAGTAGTGGGTGGTCGAGCTTTGCGAGTAGTCGTGAATCACTAACGAGCGTGCATGGTAATGCTATTCAACAAGTTTATACTTGTTTTGCGATTATGAGTTAACTTTGTTATATTGTAGATGATTACTTATGATAAGAAGTTTTATTTTAATTTATTTAACATTAACAATGACGAACAATTCAAAAATAAGTGCAACTTTTATTTACAGGCTAACACCATATGCATCATATCGGTGAACAACATCAATTAAATAGGACAGTTTTAAACAAGACAAGAATATAATAGTTGATTTTCATTTACAGTGCAAACGAGAGTTATAAACCAAACTTGATAAATATTTGAAATACATTTAACTTTATGAATATGAAGTAAATAATGACCGTACTAAAAATTTGACAACGTAATAATGGGATAAGGACAGGAGGATGATGATGACATGTGCTTCTCATTTACTGTTGTGCTTTTGTCCTGATCATTGATTTTTTTGAGTCTATGTAGCTTAAGTATTGCTAGCTGATTCCCGCAGTGTCAACCGCGTCCCAGGGGAACTACTTGGGATAAAATACAGCCTATGTTACTTGGGAAGAGAGTCGAATCGGTTCAGTAGTTTTGGAGCCAAACAAAACAAACAAAAAAAAATTTTTCCTCTTTATTATATTAGTATCCATTTTATTATTGGATAGATAGAAGTTATCTCAAGAAAATTAAGAATAAGCAATAAATGGTACAAAAATTACCCCACTAATGCTAAGATACAAACATTGAAAGTCAAAATGCATTTGCATTTCTGTTAAATAGCCCTTTGCTTAGCTTAACAAGTATAAAGAAATAAATTCATAATTAGTCCCTACACGTAAGTATTCATAACTTATTTCATGTATTTAGGAACATCAGACAGTTTACCTAAGACTTTAACCCTTAATTTGGCAAGCATAATCTTTATCAAATTTTATAAAAAAAATACTGTAGTCTAATTATTTAGAGCCGTGGTGGCCTAGTGGGTAAAGGACCAACCTCAAGTACGAGGGCGCGGGTTCGATCCCAGGTCAGGCAAGTACCAATGCAACTTTTCTAAGTTTGTATGTACTTTCTAAGTATATCTTAGACACCATTGGCTGTGTTTCGGATGGCACGTTAAACTGTAGGTCCCGGCTGTCATTGAACATCCTTGGCAGTCGTTACGGGTAGTCAGAAGCCAGTAAGTCTGACACCAGTCTAACCAAGGGGTATCGGGTTGCCCGGGTTACTGGGTTGAGGAGGTCAGATAGGCAGTCGCTTCTTGTAAAGCACTGGTACTCAGCTGAATCCGGTTAGACTGGAAGCCGACCCCAACATGATTGGGAAAAGGCTCGGAGGATGATGATGTAGTCTAATTATTTGAGGTATAAGGAAATAGAGAAAAATATTAAAAAAATTTTTTTTTCAGTAATTGCGCTGAAATAATATGTATCTTATTTTACACATTGCCAAATACGGAGGAAGGTATAGTTTTTCGATAATGTATCCAAAAGGATACATTACCAAATCGGGGTTATAAAATAAAATAGTTAATTGGTAAGAAAATTTATTTTTTTACATGAAAATCGTAAAAACAGTTCCGTTGTTTAGTTAGACATAATCTCACATTATATTTTATCCGAATCCAGTGAAGGTGTTGAGGAACTACTATAAGAATCATGTTGTATTCCATAAACTGGCAATGTTGTGTCACTGGCTGTGTTATCTTCCTCATTGTCTGTTGTGTCACTGTCGTCCGTTCCTGCAGGAATCAACGCTAGAATGCGCTTTGATCTTGCTCGTTTTAATACCTACGAACAAAAAAATTGCACATGCAACCAAACCAAACCCAAGCAAACTGAACACTGAACTGTTTATATGAAATTATGTCAAAAATTATGCAAAAAAAAATCTAAATAAAAATTAATTTTATCCTACGGAACCTTACATGCTGTAGGGTCTCACATGCGTGTAGTTAATATTTTTTTATATAAAAATTACGAGAATTTTAACGTGCGATAATAGGTTAACTTTTGGCAATGTGTCTTTAAAGATACAATGTTGTATAGTCGACATTTGAGCAAAGTATCTTTAAAGATACATTGAGGTTTGACACCTTGTCATGGCTCGATAAATACATTTCTATGCCATTATTTCAGCTAAATCGTTAGTATATTACGTTACACACATAAAATAGTAAGAACCTGACATCATCACATATAAAAAATAATAAAAATCAATAAAACTTACAGCTTTGTTGTTCTTCGCGACCGTCATTTTTTCAGGTTGACGTAAATCGGGATGTCCAGTTGTTGAAAATGCAATAGACTTACTTTTCCTAGTGATGTCATGAGTCAAACTTTATAATTAAATCGATCGATTCAAAAAAACACAATTATTTAATGTTACAGATTTTTTTAAAGTTGTTGTATCTTTAAAGATACATTTCCAAATTAAGGGTTGAAATGGAATGTGAAGGGTATCCTAAAAAAAAATAAAGCATTCAAGATTTTTTAAGACACCCTCATTAAACTAACTTTTTCGCGAGCCAATGGTATAAATACTCTTCGCACACGACCTCACATCGCATTCCTCATTTTACCATCGTTGCATACACGTCTTAAAAAAAAGTCAAACGTCAACATGACAGGTCGCGGAAAAGGCGGGAAAGGTTTAGGAAAAGGGGGTGCCAAACGTCACAGGAAAGTTCTTCGAGACAACATCCAGGGTATCACGAAGCCAGCCATCAGAAGATTGGCCAGAAGGGGAGGCGTTAAAAGAATATCCGGATTAATTTACGAAGAAACTCGTGGTGTTTTGAAAGTTTTCCTAGAAAATGTCATCCGAGATGCCGTGACCTACACCGAGCACGCAAAAAGAAAGACTGTGACAGCTATGGACGTTGTCTATGCTTTGAAGAGACAAGGAAGGACTCTTTATGGTTTCGGAGGCTAAATTGGTGTTATTATGCAATGATTACAAATTGCTTTAGTTAGGGATATTTCAATTTTGACAAGGCCCTTTTCAGGGCCGCAATTTTTTTGTTTCTTTATGGATGTCTAAAACGTAAAACTCTCAATTCGTCATCATCAGCCTACCCTAGCCTTTTCCCCAGTATGTTGGGGTCGGCTTCCAGTCTAACAGCATGTAGCTGAGCACCAATGTTTTACAAGCAGCGACTGCCTATCTGATCACCTCAACCTAGTTACCTAGGCAATCCAATAATACCCCATGGTAACACTGGTGTTAGACTTTTTGGCTTCTGACTACCCGTACCTAACGACAGTCAAAGCTGTTCCAATATCAGGAAAAATCTATTATTTACCACCACCCACCACACTATTTCTACGTTGACAATCATACACCTTTTTTCGTTGGTAAATCATATTTTATATACTTAGGTAGGTACACCTTATATAAAACTATATAAACTACAGTTATATCCCCAGGGATATACCGTAAGACCGTAACATAGTTATACGAAGGCGATTCTTTAGTAGGTATAGTCTGATTTTTAATTCGAGTCAGTAAAATGACATTTCCAGTGTTGCACAGTTTTAAAAAAATAGGCTCCTAAATAAATAGTCATGTGGAAAATCGAGATTTTTAAATCGAGAATTAAAAGTTAGTTTAGATTACATTCATTTATTTATTTGTACATACATTAATTTTTTTTATTAATATCAAATTGGCTTTATTTAACATAAATATGTAATTTACGGAAATTAAACTGAAAACATGTAATTAAATATTACATAAAATACTGTTGTTATATATTTTTTTCTTATTGGCAGGACTAAAATCATGACTAAACTTCTAAGTCGATCGATTGTGGAACATCACTATTGTAGTGGGTCACCCTTTTTTGTGAAAGTGACAGTTGCCCCTGTCATTTTACTGACTCGAATTAAAAATAAGACTATAGGTTCTTTACTATCTCACTAGGAATATGGTTATAAAACAGTCAAGTTTAGTGATATACCTATGTACTTATATTACCAGACTACCTGACCAAACTGTGTTAGCAAAATCTGGACTATCTAAATCCAGATTTTGTATTTATTTTGCCGCTATGAAAACCAATAGGTTCTGAAAACTTAGGTATTGAATATTGTTATGATACAAACCATATAGGATAGGTACTGTAGCGCGTGGCGCGCTAGGAACCGGGGATCTTCAGGATATTAAATTAAAACATTCAATAATAACTTTAACTTTGCGTTTATTCGCTGACTGGGGGTGAAGTGACATACTTCCATATCAAAACTTATTATATTTCTATTTATATCATTGTCCGGCCAGTATCAATTATGTATTAAATAAAACCTACTTCAAATCTACTTCAGTACTACAGCTCTACAGTACCTACCTACACTTTTTTTAAGCCTTACCAAATGATACCATATTTATTTATTTTACATTATCAAAGTAACACCTACCTACTATGTTAAAACTAGGTACACCTACCACCTAATGTGAAATAAATTGAAATAAAAATAATATTCTGAAAACCAGAAGTAAATAAATGTCTTAGTTGGCTCCCATACAAAAAACATTATTTTCATGGATAGTACTTGTACTTGACCGGTTTTAACGGTGGATAAAGAAAATTATAGCTACATTTCAACATCTTTAAATACTTTTATTGATAATTTTCAAGCGATGAATTTAAAATTTCTATTAAGTATCAACCCCAAAAATATTAGAACGCTGGCCGTTTTCCCGCGGTTTCCCCTCGTCCCGTGGGAATTACTGCCCGTACCGGGATAAAATATAGCCTATGGCACCCAGGAATATTGTAGCTACCTATCAGTGAAAGAATTTTGGAAATCCGAGCAGCGGTTCTAAAGATTAGCCCTACATACAAACTTACATACCTCTTTATAATTTTATTTATTTAAAAAAAAACACCTTTCTCTATCTTTACAGTACTTATCCAAAGAACTAAACACTATTTAAAAACTAAATTATTTACAAACGTGGTAAAGACGTAAGTCTTTAGTATTAAAATAAAAATAAAAATTATATATTATTCTGCTTCTAACATATTACTTTATGTTACAGTAATTCCTCGATATTTTATAATTAAGTTTACTAAAGGTAATGTAGACAGACAACCTATTAGAAAATCTTGATTTTTAATTTTCCATGCATCATTAAAACTAACTCAAGAAAGGCATGCTAAGTATTGTGAATGTTTATACATAACTAACTATAGAACAAACTTCATATTTCTAACAAACAACGGAAAATTCCACAGCGAAAAAATAAAAAAACGGAGGTAATATTAACACAAACTTGACTAAAATCTTTTGCAGAATACCCTCAAGTTTACCGATAAAGCGGCGACCAGAGTATAAAAGGCGTGCACACATCGCATTAGCCTCAGTGTTCATTAAGTGTTTGACTCCTAAAAATGGCACGAACGAAACAGACAGCTCGAAAGTCCACCGGGGGGAAAGCCCCAAGGAAGCAGTTAGCCACAAAAGCGGCAAGAAAGAGTGCACCAGCAACCGGCGGAGTGAAGAAACCTCATAGATACAGACCAGGGACTGTAGCTTTGCGAGAAATCCGACGATACCAGAAGAGTACGGAACTTCTCATCAGAAAGCTGCCGTTTCAACGTCTTGTTCGAGAGATAGCTCAAGACTTCAAGACGGATCTCCGGTTCCAGAGCTCTGCGGTCATGGCGTTACAAGAAGCTAGCGAAGCGTACCTAGTAGGCCTTTTTGAGGACACGAATTTGTGTGCGATACACGCCAAGCGGGTCACCATCATGCCGAAAGATATCCAGTTGGCTAGAAGAGTCCGTGGCGAGCGAGCTTGAAGGTTTTTTCGTCTCATTTTTCGGTGTTTTGTGCCGTTTTGTGTCGTCTTTTCTAGGTTAGGTTAGGTTTAATTTCAAGGCAAAAAATACAATACTGTACAAACCAGTTGCAGTTGAAGCTTAGTTTTAGTTTAGTTTTAGGTAGACTTAGGTTAGACTTATTCCAAGGAAAAAAATACAATACTGTACAAACCAGTTGCAGTTGAAGTTACAAGTGAAATTTAGTTTTAGGTTAGTTTTAGGAAAGATTGACAAAGCCCTTTTCAGGGCTGCAAATGTTCTGTTTCTTACGGTGGATGTCTAAACGTACAATATTTGGGTGGCTTGACTTAATTGTTGAGTCGGCTTCCAGTCTAACCATCATCATCCTCCGAGCCTTTTCCCTGGGGTCGGCTTCCAGTTTAACCGGATTCAGCTGAGTACCAGTGCTTTTACAAGAAGCGAATTCCTATCTGACCTCCTCAACCCAGTTACCCGCACAACCCGATACCCCTTGGTTAGACTGGTGTCAGACTTACTGGCTTCTGACTACCCGTAACGACTGCCAAGGATGTTCAATGACAGCCGGGACCTACAGTTTAACGTGTCATCCGAAACCCAGTCTAACCATGGTGATGATAAATTGCCACGATACATGGTAACTTGGTTGCTCGAACATGACCCTATAGGTCCCTAGACAAACCGTCAGTTTCCTTAAAAAATCTGTTTACTATGAATTGTTAAGTTTGATTTTCGAAGTAAACAGTTGTTTTATGAACAGACGTTTCTGTTATCGGTGACCTACGATTATTGAAACATGTCGCAGTGAACACGGCTCGAAAAATTACTGGTAAGAAATGAAATACACAACAAACCATGTAAGTATTATTTTTAACAAGCTTATTAGCGTCCCTTCAAACTATTTAACACGTTTATATTATAGCTTCACTTGTAACTACGTATGTAAGAAAATCTTGGAATATTAATTTGACCCACTTCCCGGTCTTCGATTAGGATGAATTTTGCACACGCTCTGAGTTCTGATGACAATACATGACTAGCGTGTTTTTTGTTTTTTGAACTATAACTTTTTTCCGTTAATGGCTATTATCTTAAAGTGCTGTTACCTTATTTATTTACCTTATTATAGCTGGCTGGTAGTTATCATGGCTAGTACAGTGGGATCGTTCAAATTACACTAATATGATAATTCATCAAACGCTTTTCCATATTAATTCAACGTTACTGTCTATAACGAAGCATATATTAATTATTGAATGTTGTTAGGAATAATTGGACTTCAGATTTACTCACTACTTATTTGTTAACTTAACTGTGTTAAATGCCTTAACCTGTACCTACATATAGTCTATTACTGCACTTACGAAATAAAATAAATCATATTCCTTTTTATCGTCCCACTGCTGGACATGGGCCTCCTCTCACACACAGGTACATAGAAGGATTGAGCGTTAATCACCACACTTACTCAATGCGGGTTGGTGATTTCAGACCTTATAGTCCAGGTTTCCTCGAGATGTTTTCCTTCACCTTTAATCAGTCATTGGTGTAATCCATGATGTGTATTTTAACCAGTGCATACGAACTCGTAAAAATTGCATTGGTACTTGACTGACCTGGAATCGGGCACCAAACACATCTTACCGAAGAGGTTGGTTCTTTACAAAATAGCTTCATTCATTTAGGAACTAGCTTCTGCCCGCGGTAACTAACACGACTTTCTTTTATATACTTACATAGATATTGTATTTTTTGGTGTTACAAAGCCGAAGAGTTTGTTTGTTTGCTTGAACGTGCGATTACCTAGGAACTACTGGTCCGATTTGAAAAAATATTTCAGTATTAGATAGCTCAATTATCGAGGAAGGCTGTAGGCTTTTTATCCGGGTTCGTGCATAATTTCCCATGGGATGCGGGTGAAACCGCAGGCATACCTAAGCTAGAAGTTATTAAATGTGATAGTTGCTTTGCTTTAATTGATTTTAATGTCTAATTAATTTGAGATTTAATTTTCTTTTCATTATTTAATACTAATTTGATTATAGTGTATAGTATAATGTTTAATTCATCATTTAATATAGTTATTACGCGCCGTAGGTATGCCACGGCAAAACCATTCAAACCATGCTGTACACATATTTTATTGAACATCTTATCACCTAGTAGGTACCATGTTTTATGCAAATAATTGGATTTGATGCTTGATCACGGATTTTTGTTTGTTTTTTTGTGGCTCCGAAACTACTGAACCGATTTGAAAAATTCTTTGACTGTTCTGAAGCTACGCTATACCCGAGTAATGTAGGCTATATATCCGGATACGGATTCGGGACGTGGATGCTACCAAGAGAAAGCTGCTAGTACTTATATAAAAAAATTGGTTCTACTGGACCGATTTTGAGAATTATGTACAGTCAACTTCAGTGGTAACAGTTTCATAGAAAAATCGTACTTATTACTATTGAGGTCCACTGATGTGCAGTCTTTCGTACTACATTAGAAGTACGCTCGTCGAAACAAAATTAGTCAGATCAGTACTGCCTGTAATATACATAGGTGTGTACCGTTGAAGAACTCGAAAACCATATCTTTTTTACTGTAATCAGACATAAGTACATACTACACCTGAATGTCATTTTTTACCTGATATGTACTTACCTATAACTTTTTATTCCCCGATTTCTCTGGATTTCCATCATCAGATCCTGAATTGGAGGGAATGACACCACCATGAATACCTTTTGATACAAAAAACGGTTTCCACATCTTGCAGTAATAATATAATAAGTAGTAGCGTAGTAATTTTGAATATGATGTTTTAAAACTAACAAAATTTGCCTAAACCTTTGGAAAAATACCAGGACATGATTGAATTTAAATGACGGTGCCACAAAAATACAGGCAATACAAAAAAAGACAATCTACCTCCTACTCAAATAACAACACATACTCTCAATATAATTCGCTTAGTCATTGGTTGACAGCAACTTGAGACATCACCCGCCCTCCCACTACTTGGGCCTAGCATCAATTCCACTTAAGGCCGTCTCAACGTCTTAAAAGCACCAACTTGTTACGCGACACGTTATACCTACTGCTTAGTAGTTCAGCAGCCTTGTTTGTCCTTATTACTGTACCTACCACAAACATGTCTAAAATCGGAATGAAGAAGAACAAATCGAGATCGTCGAGGGCTGGACTACAATTCCCAGTTGGAAGAATCCACAAGATTTTAAGAAATGGCAACTATGCGCCGAGAATTGGGAGCGGGGCACCAATCTATTTGGCGGCAGCACTAGAATACTTAGCAGCAGAAATACTCGAGTTGGCTGCAGAAGCGGCTACTGATAATAAGAAGAGCAGAGTTATCCCAAGACATATACTGTTCGCAATCAGAAACGATGAAGAATTGAACAAAATGTTGTCTGGTGTGACCATTTCGCAAGGAGGAGTGTTGCCAGCGATAAATCCTATTCTACTACCAAAGAAGACGATGAAAAAAGATGCGTAGGATAGAAGAAATTTAGGTACCTAGGCTAGAGTTGATTAAGATCTAAATTATTATTGACAAAGTCCTTTTCAGGACTGCAAGGTTTCATGTTTCTTTTTTCAAAGTCTAAGACGTATATTGAAATGGGTAATAACATTTTACATGCATAGAACCATCACAGAGATGATTATTTCTTTTTCAACTAATATTTACTTACTTTGATTCGTATATATATTTGGCAGGTAATTCCCTCTTTTAGATGAGATAAGAGGCAAAAAATATTCAGTAAACGAATCTTATCTATCTATGATAGAAACTAAAGTTTCCGGTCGTATCTTTATACACAGTAAAAGACAATTTGAATATCCGTTTGTGTGATACTTAGTTGCATAAAAAACTTATACTTACTTAAATATTGTTGGAATAAATGTCTGGTTCTTCTTCTTTTTGGCCAGCATTTGCTATCATTCCTACCTGTTTCTACTGATACCTTTTACGTCACATTCATAATCTGCCTTACCTTTTCTGAACTATGCTGGGGTCAACTGCCAGTCTATCCGGATGCAGCTGAGTACTAGCACTTTACACGGAACGGCTGCCTATCTGACCTCCTCAACCTACTTACTCTGGCAACCCGTCACCCCTAGATTGGTGTCATACTGGCTTCTGTCTACCCATAATGACTGCCAAGGATGTTCAATGACAGCCGGGACCTACAGTTTAATGTGAAGAGACACAGAGTACAAGATTTAGAATTAGAAAGTAAAACAATAGGGTAGTTTCCAGGGTCGAAATAATGAAATAATATTTAGTCCGCTTTTTAGATAATCAAAAAATATTGGATACGTATTTTTTCTTTTTTTAATTAAACATAAAATGACAAAGATAATACGCTTCAAAAATTAGGAGTGGGGGCCTTTTACGTCACAGTCTCCTGAAAATTGTAGCAACTTGTGACGTCACACTCAACTTTAACACGCTATATCTTAGCAAGTTCTGATCCAATTTAAAAAAGAAAAAATACGTATCGCTTAATTTTGGACAATCTACAAGACGGACTAATTATTATTTTTTAGGAAACTACCCTATTGTCATGACTTTCAGCTTGCTTTTAATAAGTTTATATCTGAATGACATAATATATTGAAGGTCAAATATATAGATTTTTGCGTGGATCAACAATAATGTCAATACGATACGGGCGCGGGAGCACCGGCGCACACGCATCCAGGGGATACAAACAGTTTGTGAAGTTGGTATTTTTTTGGGTTTGAGAGAATATTTAAATACCTATGTACCTTTTTATGGACTTGTAAATAGTTCCTGTGTGTCTATCAAGCACAATTTTTGTAATCAATTATGTAATTACGGTTTCTTTCATGTTAGGTACATACATACATTATGTGAATAGATAGGGAAGTATAAAAAGAAGTCTTAACGATTCGCCTTTTAAACTTTGTTTTCAATGATATATAAATGAGTCGAGAGCTTCACAACTAATGCTTAATAATTTCTGATATACAACCGATATTAATAAGTGTTCATGGTATTATTATGTTCTGAATTAAATCTTAAAATAAGTAAAGAGTCATAAAAAAAACTGGGCTTTTCGAACAAAGCAATTCATTCAAAATGTTACCTACATTTATTAGAGATAACTCTGACCCTAGTTCTTAAGTAATTATACATACAGCATAAGAAACAGATGACCAAATGTTGGTGACCCCACGTCACAGCTGCGCGCGCGCAGGCAGCTGCTGTCGACCGTTACACTCGGCGCGTGCTACCCCTGCCTGTGTAATCACTATTATTATTATTATAGAGAAAGTCGGTAAACAGAGAGGTAAGTTTTCGGAGTTTTAATGAAATTTTGGCTTTGCAAGAGAAATATTTTTGGTAACAAAGATATTAAGAATTTAATAGTACTTAAGTAGGTATTTTTCATCCTAAATGGGTAACCAAGTTCAAAATGACATTTTATTAATTGCAAGACTTGGTTTCTTGATGTTGAATCAATCATAATATGTATAACTTCAAGGTTTCTCCCGATCGCTCAAGTTTGGGAACGTGCCCAAGACTCTGGCAGCATTATCAGAAAACCGGTCATGCACTTAAAAGTTATATTTTTGTGTGTTTTCCCAATTCAATAGAAAAAGATTGGGTTAGTATTTAAACAATTCATTTCTAATAATAACGTAAACGAAAGAAATGGAAATAATGTAGGTAATATTCTTCTTGAGTAGGATCAGGTTCAAATACTTAGTCTGGAATGTTCGCTAAGGCTACATTTCCATTTTTTATAGACAAAAGTTTGGATTTCTGATCTAGACAGACACGATATTTCAAACCGACCTGCCTAGCCGCTTAGTTAATACACATAACTTCATACAAAACATTGGAGCCCTAACAACACGACCCTTGTCAAAGACCTTTAAGTTCATTCAATAATTGCACAACGTAATACCAGTTCTTCTATAGGAAATAACTGGAAATTCAATATCATACTCTATATCCTTAGAAATAAGAATCAATTTCCAATAAACCGATCGCCTATTGTCATGGCGTCCAATTTAAGGCAACGGCCAAAGGATTATGAACTTTATATATGTATAAGTTAAGGTAGTAAATAGGATGTGTGCACAGTTTTGAAATTGGTATTCGAATAGCGCGTGCCTGTTTGCAGGGGTGCGCGAGCGCCGTTTCCGACCCCGGTGTTTTTTTGAAAAAGGAATAATTTTACAGTTGACGGTTATACGTTGAACTGGATAGACGTGTGTTATCTGTAGAATAATAATAGATTTTATTTTTCAATAATTTTAGTCTAGTTTTAGTGGTTAAGTGTGAAGTGTTTAAAGTGGATTTAAAATTAAAAATACCAGGTTGTTTGGTTTAAAAATTGGATGAAAATCACTTTGTAACTTTGCTAAATATCGTAAAATTAATATTTAAAATAACTATAGTTTAAGTGAAATTAATTTAAATAAGTGAATTTGATTCCATAAGAAAACTTAACTTAGGCCTAACTTAGTGTGTAAGTTCAAGAAATCAGTGAACTAGAACGGTTACGCTTACAGCCCACCCTTCTTACAAAACAGGATTCATGCACTAAAGGGGAATTATTACGCTTAAAACAATGGATTCACCAAAAATCGTGTACAAATACTATTCAAATCCAGCATTTTGCTCACAAAGCGAAGTTGTATTCGCACAGAAAACATGCATGACAAAGATTGTGTCACCAGAGAGACAACGGATGTCACCTTTAGGCGGGAACTCGCCTAGAAAGATTGAAATAGGCAACAGAATAATGAGGACAGATATATCTGATAACCCTCTTCGCATGTCACCTGCAGGAGCTCCAAGATACAGAGAGGAGCCTCCTGAATTGCCGCCGAAACCTCCCAAATTCCAAAACAGGAGTTTTCAGAGACAATCTTCTTTAGTCTATAAGCCTACGAGGCCAGTAAGATGTAGAACGAGAAGTGAGGATTTAGAAATGGCACAATTGAAGCAGCAAAGACGGTCCAGGTTTGAAAGACAAGCAGACAGCGACGATGGTTTAGAAGACAGTCGAACAAAACATAGATACGAAGTCATACAAGATTTTGACGATATAGTAGACTATTCTCCGACTAAAAAGAGAATAGTACAAGCAAAACCTGATGAGATTGAAGAGTATAACGTTGATGGTCCAGACGAAAACGAACTAAAAGAAATACCGACGGAAATTGTGAAGACTGTCAACGGTAGAACGCTGAGATACGCTATAATACCTACTGAAGATGATGAGCCTAGGAAATGTAACGTAACTTTTACATCTCCTGTAATGTCTAAAAAGAATTTGATAGCCACACAAAAGTTGCACGAGCTTCTATCAACGCCGAGGAAACTGAAAAGTTATGGAAGCCAGCCCTCAGTCAGAATAACACCAAATAAATCTGTAGACAACAAATATTCGGAAACGCCAAGAAAGTTTGTTTCCAGTACTCCGACTCAAGGAGTTACTCCGTCGAAGTCTTGTGCGAACTTGACTTCGAGAACTAGTGCTCCAACTTCGCCAATTTCGCCTAAAGCTCAACAAAAATTAAACTATGGATTACCGGAGAAACTGCCAAATATACCAGCGTTTGATAGACATGATGTGTTTGTGACGAGTTTTAGAGATAAGAGTAGAGACAGGAGTTTTGAATTAGAGAGGGAGATGAGTAGAGAGAGAAGGGATTATGAAAGGAGAAGGGAAAGCCAGAGAAAGGATAAAAATACTGCTGTTATTATACCTAGGTAAGTTATACATAGTTACTTATATTTTTACAGAAAAACTTAGCTTTGCATTTATAAATTAGCAACGATAAGAATAAGTTGCCTTTTCTCATTGATCGTTCTATAATATATTGGTGAAAACCTCATGATAAGCCATGTATTTTTGAGTTTATCGCGAACGCACAGACAGGAGGCGGTTTAGATAATCTAAGCTTCAAACAATCTTCGTTCGTACGAAATTACGGAACGAAGTGGAACCGTGGTAGGCGTTCGCGAAATTTCGAACGAAACTTCGTTTTTCGTTGAATAAGAGTAGACCCCGAACGAGCGAAGGACATTGTTTTATAATAAGAATGTCGTGTTTACTACAAGATGGTTTACTAGCTGTTTCGCCCGGTCACCTGCTCTTTGAAGCATCTGTTTTACGTACCTATTTGTATAAAAAAAATACTTAAATCGCTAAAAGACATCGTAATTCTTTAGATAAACTTTGCATAGGTATATATTTCGAGATAGTAAAATAGAATGCTTATCGCTGCTAACCGACAGCTGTTTTGCACGTGTCAAACGTTTTCTTTTTCTAAGTTTTTTCTTTCTTATCTGCCCTTTCGCACTTCTTGGGTCTAGTAGTTTTATTGACAAAAAATATTTAACTGCCATACGCATTGAGAAGTCTTCTTATTTCAACATTTTGAATAAGTCAATACTTAATTCATTAATAAAAGAATACTACAGTTTTCATCTACTTACTACTATTTTGCAAAACACAAATGGAATAAGTTTCTAGCGTCCAATATAAACAGTCTTTTTAAAACTTTTATAGCAAAATGTTGCAATACTAATGTCATTAATAACTAACTTTGTTTTTGATAGGCGCTTAAATATTTATCAAAAGTTCATGTAAATAACCGTTTATAGTGTTTAAATACTTTAGTAGGCAGATGTGTCTCGCTTTATTTTTTCAAAATAAATAATGTCTCGTGAAATTAAAAGCCGCGTAGCAGTTAAAATGACAGTAATGTTAGGGTGAAGACGGCAAAAAGTATAAATCAGATTTTTTAGGAATAAAATTAAGTACCTACCTACTTAACTTTTTTAAGGCCAGCAACTTGACAAAGAAAAACATGACATATTTAGAATAAAATATGACGTAGGTATTAACTTTTTCATTTTACTCCCTAATTCTTACGCATATAAAACTTCAAATATATCTGCTAAACTAGCTTAAGCCAGCAGTTCCATGCAAACTACTTCTTCGCGCACCCGGATAAAAAGTGAAGAGCCTTCTTCGATAAATAGGCTATCAACCAAGGAAATCACTTTTCAATTCTGGCATTACTCCTGAGATTAGCGATATTCAAGCAAACTATTTTAAACTTAACTTATAAAAAACATCTTTTCCCTATTTCAGGGTAGCCTCCCCACCATCAGTGTACTCCGAAGAGACCTACAAATCTTTCTCCAGCCTCAAGACACTGTCAGGAGCTACAGCCTCCCTGCTGATAGCCGCCATCATGTTGACGATGTGTGGCGGACTGACTGCCGGCTTGAGTTTCTATATGATGTATGCGGTAAGGAACTTTGGATGTTTTTTTGTTTTTGACTTTGGTAGGTTGGTTATGACCTGGAGATCAAAAGAAAAGCTATTTCTCGGGTTTTATCCACATCCCAGGGAACTTCATCAGGATAAAATACATTGATGTTTATGTTAGGTGCGTATGACTACGTGTGTAACTCGGAGATAGTCTAGCTTTCTAACAATTAAACAATTTTTCAAATCGGTTCTGTAGTTTCGGAGCCAAACAAAACAGTATAAAGTCGTTTAGATGGTACCTAGGTACTAGGTTTTTATTTGTGTGTGGAAATAATTCAAAATATCCCTATATTCCATGATTACCATATATCTAAGTTATTTGTTTTTATGTAAATGATTAAACTTACCTGTTAACTTAAAATTTTTTGTTCGAACAGTCTTAAAAGATCTTCGAAGTTGTTTTGCATTGAGCAGAAACTAGATTTTTTGTATTGTTAATTTAATCTGAGTCTGAAAATCTTGCGTAATAAGTAGTAATGGCTAATAAGCTTCTTTTACACCTTTAAATAGATAAATTGATCATGTTGATTAACCTCCTATGTAAAAATCAATGTACTAATTTGCAACATTCTGCTATTTCAGATCGGTAGGCGCTATTACTTAGACTTCGGCGTGCTCGCTGGTTTCACCTGCTTTTTGCTAGGACTACTTGGATTCAGGACGAAAAGACAACAGTTACTGCCTAACAGGAATTATATATCTGGTGAGTATATAATTATGTAGATTTGACATACATACTCGTACAGACTCGTACTTAGGTAGGTACATGGTCATGAACCTATAGTCGTTGAGCGTTGGATATAAGCCTTTTACTTTTTGATATAAAACTAAGATTAATGTATGAAGTGTACGTTTGGAAAGTCCTTACTTTGCTCCTGAATACATTACAAAACATTAGTAAAGTAGGTAACTACTATAATATTTTTGTTCTTCTACCCGCATGTTTAGGCACTTCTTGTTTTATGAAAACAAACGTTTTGTTACAACGCCTCAAAGTTATTGCGGTAGTATATGCGGGATGTTTTATGGCCAAGAACTTAAGGATAAAGGGGCTTGTCACTTTAAGTTCTAGATATGTTATTAGATTACAACGTTGGTCAATAATTCAGTCATAAAATTTAATAAATAGAATGCAAATGAAGCAACAATTCAACGTAGATATTCCAAGATCCTATTCTCTAAGTTAATTCCTTATTTTAATATAATTTATGCTTTCTATTTCACAGGTTACATCGTCCTCTCATCATTCTCACTACTCAGCGCGTTCGGTCTACTCATTCTACTATGTCTGGAACCGAAACCAGGAACGCCACTAAACGACATCACCTCTGGAGCCGTTTGTGGTGTCAGTCTACTGTCTTTGTGTTTGGCTACGATTGGTGTGCTAGCTTCTTACTGCTGTGTGAAAGACCCGCCAGATAACCGGGTTGGGACTACTAGGTGGTATTGACGAGTTAACTTAATATCAGGACATTGTTTATCTATTTATTATTTAACGCTTTCGGGGTAAAACTACACAGATTTCGACAATATGTACCTATTTCATATGCTATAGGCACATGATATTCTAGACTCGATAACCTTCTAAAACCTTTGTAACTATGTAGTCGCGGTAACTAATTTGATATGTAGTATATAACCGATACTCGGAGTATTTTGATCAGGATGAGGAATAATTTATTTTATCTTATATTATTTTATTTTTTAGTTGAATAGCGTTTTAGTGCACCATATTTCTATCAGTAGGTGTACCAAACTCCCAACTAATATTAGGTACTGTAAAGCTCAACTTCAATATTACTTTCACATGAATAGGTAGATTTTATATTTATACTGATACCTACTCATTGCAGACATCAAAATGCAGTGAATCAAATGAAAAATCAAAATACAAACAAGTAGAACTATTCTTTCTTACTTTAACAAACTTGAGTATTATTGCTATGATTGAAATTGTAGGCGTTATAATAGCGGTTTTATTATTTATGTATTTAGAATGTTCTGGAATTAATTAAATTAATATTATTTAATTAAATAAATATTCCGTTTAGATATTAGACTTATACTTTTTACATAAGCTGGATTCAGTTTGATTTTCTAATTTTATATACTTACCTCCTATGTCCATGATGTTTTATTATAAGATAGTTTAGATACCAAAGCAGGTCCAAATTTAAATTATCTGTATTTTATTATGTGGTTGTTGTAAAATTTTAATAAATGAAAAATTGAATTAATATTTTATGTTTCGTGTTTTATTTTTTAAATCTTTCATCAAGAAGTTCATTCAAATAAGACACTGGTTTTGAAGACGGTAAGAAGGTCTAGGAGCGCGTATCTACTGTTTTTTACAATTGTTAATGATACTTCAACTGTTTCTCACTCTCACATTAAAATAAATCTTCTATTCTATTTTAATTACCAGCTTCCCAAAAAGGAGGAGGTGATCAATTCGAATGTTTCTTTTTTACATAAAATTGTTTTAGAAATTGGTGACAAATTACGCGAAATATCTAGTGATATTATAATAATTTTAGTCTATAATAATGATTTACCTATTGGAAGGGGTTTCCCGGGAAAAACTTCTGTGAAATGGGATAAAATCAAAATTCTATAGTGTTTATATGCCGTTTTTACCCTCTAAACGTTCCAAATTACGTACCAACATTAGATTAGTCAAGTTTTAAACCCCATTTAATTTTTTTGTTGAGTTGGATTCGAAGCTTTACTAAAAATCCCAGTTACTTCTTTATATAGAATATTTCAGTAGTCAACAGTTTTATGCTGGATAACATTTTTACAAGTTTATTATAAATGTAACATTAAAGTAAACAGTTATTCTGCGAAAAGGAGCGTTACAAGTCGTTGTCAAACTATGCGTCAACATTAAAAATTCCGATTTAGAATTATTGCTTTCTGAGGCATGATTATGTTGCTGTCTTTTTCCAACTTCTTTGAAAAGTCGTTATGCTATCCTGCTGTCCACAAACCTGGAACGCGTTCACAATTGTTCACCCCTCGACTGAGATTTGTACAGCTTTGTGCTAAATTTGATAACAATTGAACTGTTTGATAACAACAATTTCTAATTGGTGTAACTATTAAACGAGATGTAGCTGAGATTATAGTAACTAACCTGACAGCTGCATTTATGTCAACGCCCAGCGAGTTATGCATTTCGTAATTTAAGTTTACAAGTGTTGTTGATAGTACAAAACAAGTAAGTCTTTGTTGCATTACCTTTTTTTATTAGGATGAATGGTTGATACCATGGCATTGTTTCACTGTGTTTACAAAAAAACAACAAGGTTTAATTCTGAATTCAAAAGAAATACTAAATCAATGAAAATAGTTCAAAATGATCAAAGGTCTTTTTAGAAAAATAGTAAACATTTGAAGGTCGAAATTAAAATATATTTTTTCTTTCGTAATGCTGCTGTGACGATCTTCAATTTGCGACATGTTTATGTTATAACTTAATTAAAAACCTTTGTTCATGACTGAATGAATACAAGTACATCATACACTTAATACAATTTATGATGTTTTATAGATATATTGTGCTGTTCCAATTATTTTATCTGTAATACTGGCAAAAACATAGCATAGTAACTATTAGTTACAATCAATCTGGCCTCATATAATGTTTCACCTATATTAAGTAGTAAAATAATGCTAAATGAAAGTTATTATTATTTGATTTTGTCAAATGGTAAGTACTTAGTCATGATTTGGTAGTTGTTTATTAATGATTTTGTCATTAACAAGCTAATTAACTGTTAATATTTTTAAACTAACCTTTCCCCCTGTTTTCAACCGCGTCCTGTGGAAACTACTGCCTGTACCGGGATAAAATATAGTCTATGTTAACCGTCAAGAGTGCAGCTTTCCAACAGTGAAAGAATTTTTCAAATTGGTTCTGTAGTTTCGGAGCCTTTAAGGTACTAATAAAAGTTGTTTCCTCTTTATTATGTTATTGTAAGTAGAATAATCATTATTAAACAAAGTGAAAGAATAATAGACTATAAAATCTGTCAAGCAGAAAATAAGTAAGCAAAGATTTCCAATTGGAAATTAACATAATCTATGTTGAAAGAAGCAAGTTATGCAAATTGTAGTTTATGTCTTGAGAAATCAATTTTGTGTTTATTTTTTATTTAGATAAATACTCTGTGGTGCGTTACACAGACAAAGTTGATTAATGAATGAATGTGTTACAAAAAAAAGTTAACATACCAACATTTATAAATAAAATTCCTAAACAAAATTTTCTTAAATAAACATCTGACAAACATCTGTTCAATTTATTACTGAATTTTAATATTACACAATTCATATTTTATTTTCATTTTTTTTCTGGATTTAGAAGCAAAGTCCCCAATTAAACCCATTTTCACAGTTTATAATAAATTAAACTTCCTCATAATTTCTACGTAATTACACACTTTAAGTACATTAAGTAAATAAACCAAATAGTTAACCGCTTGTATGCTGATAATTATAGAACAATAGAAAATCCATTGTGTCTCGCGTATATCTGTGCACAGCAATGAGTAAAACCTTTTTAATTTTTGAGATGTTAAATAAATATTGTAACAAAGAAAGTGTAGATAATTCTGATTTATAAGCATGGGTATACCTCGTTTCTACTAATATAATAAAGAGGAAACTTCTTTTGTTTTTTTTTTTAACCGTAAAGGCCCGAGAAACAACTAACCCAATTTCAAATATAGTTTCAAAATCAAATCATTTATTTCGCAAGCACTTATGATCGTCAAAAATTCTAAATAACTTTGATTCTAGTTGCCCATTCCAAAAGTAGCTTCCTTGGAGAAGAGCGGGCAAGAAACTCCATGGTTACTCTTTTTAAAACATAAAGTTGGAAAGCTACATTATTCCGGAGCAACATAGGCTATATTTTATCTGGGTATGGACAGTATTTCCTACAGGGCCCCAGTCAAAACTGGCAAAACATCTAGTCCTTTATATTTTCCCGGAATTTGTTTAAAAACCTAACAAAGAAATTCCAGTATTCCTAATTATTATCTTAGATTTACCTTATCATTACTATTTTTAGAATTTTGGCCATATTAGATACTTAAATAAGTGAATCATCAAACTTATTGTTTTCATGTTAATAAAATCTTTATCTGCATAATGTTATTGACAATTAACAATACAACACATTGGTTACAAGATAAGCTGCGCACATTGAATGCTGTTTTAATTCAATTATACAATGTTTTAAACTGAATTTAATAAGTATTGATATCTTTGTTGTTATTCATTTGAAGAATTAATCTTCATCTCGAAAAAGTTTTTTAGAAATTACGTTAGGTACCTACATATGCTTAAATCCAACAAAACCAATAATATACTGAGATCATCATCTGCCTAGCTTTTCCCAACTATGTTAGAGTCGGCTTCCAGTCTAACCAGATGCAGCTATGTACCAGTGAGCCACATGGAGCGACTGCCTATCTGACCTCCTCAACCCAGTTACCCGGGCAACTCCATACCCCTTGATAAGTCTTGTTGTTCGACTTTCTGGCCTCTGACTACCCGTAACAACTGCCAAAGATGTTCAAAGGAAGTACAAAAGAATTATTCATGACGTAGGTAGACGGTCACCCATCCACAGACCGACCGCGCCAAGCGTTGCTTAACCTTTTGATTGGTCACAAGTTCCTGTTTTCATTAACATTACTATAAAATGTTATTACGAAATAATAATAGTTATATTGTAATATAAACAGACCTTATCACAATGCACAATGCACGTACTAAGGGACGTACATACATACAGTGTGTTGATAAAATTAATTTGTTGTTGCTACATTAAATTCCTAATTAAAAAGGTATTAATTATTTACTTATGTTTTTGTTATTATATATCTTGATTTATTTCTTATCAGATACATGTTTAATTACTTTTTTAACCAACTTCCCGAAAAGAAAAAGGCCAATTAGAAAATCATCTCAGCTAATCACTTGAACATTAGTCTATTTGTCTACTATAAACTTGAAAACTACAAAACAAACAAATTACTTAATCATCATAAGAATCATCCATTTACTATTATTTTCCTAATTTTCAATACAAAAACCCCAATTATCCATTTATGACGTTTATTTCTATGACTGATTTTAGCTTTAGACATCAGTAAATAGTACAGATTAAAGTAAATATAATTAACTAATTAAACTAATGATTCCAGGGGTCGTGATGGCACACCCACATTTACGGGAGGCGGCCGAGTCTCTGCTTAGCAGTGTTAGTCCGCATCATAGGACGCTTAGTGAGTATTTATTTGATTTATTTAATTCATATTTTTTACCGACTTCATAAAAGAGGAGGTCCTCAGTTGTATGTATGTGTGTTGGTACGTTATCTCACATTTGGCGGGGTCGATTTTGATGCGGTATTCTGCATAGTATTTGTATAATTATTGAAGTCTTGCTTTAATTTTTGTAAAAAGTTCTATATTATAAAAAGGTTTTGTGTGTTTGTGACGTAGAATGAAAGCGAATATAAATAAGGAAAGGGTGCTAGTGCTTAAATGCAAACTGTTCATTATTGGCCACATTTTGTTTCTCACTGTTACAGCCACAGAAAGGGAGAACCACTCGATAAGTGGGCTATCTAACACTGAAATCGGATTTGTAGTTCTTTGCACAAATCCACATCTCGTTTCCGATCCGCTTCAATGGAAACAGTCAAGCGGAGCCGAGCGGAGCGGAGAGGAGACGTGTGGGGATCGACCAATCATATTACATGAAATCCACATCTCGTCTCCGCTCCGCTTCAATGCCGATGGAAATAGTTAAGCGCTCCGCTCGTCTCCGCCTCAGTAGAATCACGTACCTCTGTTCATAGCTCTGCTCCTCTCAGCTCCGCTCGGCTCCGCCTCAGCGGAGTCGCAGCTTAAGATTCCCACGTTCAAACAAACAAACCCTTCAGTTATAAAATATTGGTAAAAATATATTTTGTTATTTTTTCCAGCACACTCAACATCTCTAAACCTAGTATCAGATGACCTGGTAGCCGGCCACAGGCCACAAGGCAAGATGTCTACAGTGCGGCGCTTCTTCTGTCTGTTTGTCACGTTCGACCTGCTGTTCACCAGCCTCATGTGGCTTATTTGTGTTATGGTGAGATTTTACTATATTTTCATAATATTCAGCACACTCTAAAATATATTTAAGACAGCACATAATTAAGCCTACACATATTTAGTCAAACACGTATTTAAGCCAGCACATAAATAAACCAGTACATATTTAAGCCAAAACATATTTAAGCACTCATATATTTAAGCCTACACATATTGAAGGCCACACATATTTAAGCCAACCCTGACTGATGACTGTGTTTCGGATGATCCTGGCTGTCATTGAATATCCTTGGTAGTCGTTAGAGGTAGTCAGAAGTCAGCAAGTCAGACACCGGTCTAGCTAAGGGGTATTGAGGTTGAAGAGGTCAGATAGGCAGTCGCTCCATGTGGCACACTGGTACTCAGCTGCCTCCGGTTAGACTGGAAGCTGACTCCAACATAGTTGGGAAAAGGCTAGAGAGATGATGATTCAGGCCACTGAAGGTCTCTGAACCTAGTATCAGATGACCTGGTAGCGGGACACAGGCCACAAGGCAAGATGTCTACAGTGCGGCGCTTCTTCTGTCTGTTTGTCACGTTCGACCTGCTGTTCACCAGCCTCATGTGGCTTATTTGTGTTATGGTGAGCTTTACTATATTTTTACAATATTTAGCACAATATTTAAGCCAACACATATTTAAGCCAGTACATATTTAAGCCATCACATATTTAAGCCATCACATATTTAAGCCTACACATATTTCAGCCAACCCCAAGTAGTGTATCTTGGACACCAAATACTGTGTTTCGGATGGTCTCGGCTGTCATTGAACATCCTTGGCAGTCTTTAGGGGTAGTCAGAAGCCAGTCAGTCTGACACCAGTCTTACCTATGGGTACTGGGTTGAGAAAGTCAGATAGGGCAGTCCCTCCTCATAAAACACAGGCACTCAGCTACATCCAGTTAGACTGGAAGCCGACTCCAACATAGTTGGGAAAAGGCTAGGCAGATGATGATGCTTCAGATCACTGAAGGTCTCTGAACCTAGTATCAGATGACCTGGTAGCGGGACACAGGCCACAAGGCAAGATGTCTACAGTGCGGCGCTTCTTCTGTCTGTTTGTCACGTTCGACCTGCTGTTCACCAGTCTCATGTGGCTTATTTGTGTTATGGTGAGCTTTTTTTAAACTTAGCTCAAACCGTGATACATGAAACATTTTGATGCATGGTATTCGAAGCGACTGAGAATCTCACGCACATCTCATCGACACATACATTCTATATGATATGTAGCTTGTATATACGTATAATATGTATATTATAAAAGCAAGTTTATGTGTGTGCTTACTTTATTTATTAGGTATTTAGTAGGTAATACATCAGAATAGTATATAGACTTAAGTATAAGCAATTGGGATAACGCGATACTTATATTTATTTATTTTATTTTATATAAATTAACCAACCCGGGTAAAGTAAAAGATATCGTACCTACCTGCATAGTTAATATAATTATCTCGCTTAAATCGCTTCGAATTTCTTCAGGATGCGGCGAATCTATAGCCTTCCCCTAGGAATGGATTATCTAACACTGGAAGAATTCCTCAAATCGGTGTAGTAGTTTCCAAGACAAGTTCAAACAAACAAACTCTTCAACTTAATAATATTAACATTTACTTTTAATTCCAGATGCGAGGCGAAACACTACAACAAATAATGAACACAGAGATAGTGGAGTACAACGTAAAAGTGTCTCTATTCGACATAGTGATGGTGGCTGTGTGTCGGTTTGTCGTGTTACTGCTCTTCTACGCCGTGCTCTATATCAATAACTGGAGTATTATTGCTGTGAGTAGCACTACATACATCATTTTCATTGACCAATATTTTCCCAACTGCTAAGTACCTATTTCTGGACACCAATAACTGTCCATAATTAAGCCAGTACGTATTAAGCCAACACATATTTAAGCCTACACATATTCAAGCCTGCACATATTTAAGCCAACACATTTAAGCCTACACATATTTAAGCCACTACAGACTGACGCCAACCCAAAGAAGTGTATCTTGGACACCAATGACTGTGTTTCGGATGGCACGTTAAACTGTAGGTCCCGGCTGTCATTCAACACTCTTGGCAGTCGTTACGGGTAGTCAGAAGCCAGTAAGTCTGACAGCAGTCTTACTATGTCTCTTCGTGACGCCATCACGCGTGAATGGCTGGACCGATTGAGCTGAAAATTAGAGGGAAGGTAACTTAGACCCGGGGAGAAAGACATAGGATAGTTTTTGTCACCATCCGGCTATAGGAAGTCTCAGGTTTCTAGTGAAACCGCAAGCGGAAGCCAGTAAGTCTGACAACCAGTCTTACCAAGGGGTATTGGGTCCGGGTACCTGGGTTGAGGAGGTCAGATAGGCAGTCACTCCTTGTGGCACACCGATGCTCATAGTTGGGAAAAGGCTAGGCAGATAATGAACACAGAGATAGTGGAGTACAACGTGAAGGTATCCCTGTTCGACATAGTGATGGTGGCTGTGTGTCGGTTTGTCGTGTTACTGCTCTTCTACGCCGTGCTCTATATCAATAACTGGAGTATTATTGCTGTGAGTAACAACGATTCAATTAATTCACTTTACATATTTAAACAATCTACAAAAAAGACAGGAAAAATTAGAACTGTATCAAAAAACTAATTGTCATCGCTGACAGCGGGGAACGTGCCCAAGAAGCTGGCTGAATTGCCACGCTGGATGGCAATGCATATTCTTTATTCACTTTCATTATTTCCTTTGTAGGCATTTTCTTACGTGTCAAAAAAAAACTACATACCTACAGTTAGTTCTCAGAGTCTTATACGGAAAAATTGGCAGTTTGTCTAACTATAATTTTATTAGTCTGTAGATTAGGGAAGTTGTATAGATTAGGACAAAATAAATATTTCTAGGTGTCCATACAACTAGCTAATTTTTTTATCATATTTAAGGCTTATATTCTAACTTGCGTTTAGGTTTTAGGAATTCATTCTCTGTATTTAAATGTTGGAGTTATGGTCAAGTTATATGTACTGACTTGGTTTTTGAAAAAAAAAACAAGCTATGTTTAAATAAATTATAAATAATCTTTCTTTTGTTTCAGCTATCAACAGGGTGTACCTGTGCTTTATTAATAGCTAAGGTTTTTGTATTTGACGTAAGTATCATTCATACTATTTATTTTTGGTGTCGCCTGCTTTTCCTTAAGTTTTGACCTTAAGTCCGCAGTTTCACCCACGTTCCGTTAAAGCTACTGCCCGCTCTTGGATATAAATATGCCTATAGCCTCCCATTATAAACAGGCTATATAACATTGAAGATTTTCCCCAAAGGGGTGGGAGTCCTGGTTCCAGACACATATTTAAGCCTCCTCATATTTAAACCACCTCATATTTAAACCACCTCATATTTAAGCCTCCTCATATTTAAGCCACCCCATATTTAAGCCAACCCATATTCAAGTCGACACGTATTTAGGCCCACACATACATAATCCAATCCATATTGAAGTCTACACATATTTAAGCCCAACACATATTTAAGCTAACGCATATTTATTTAAGCCAACAAATATTTAATCCCACACATATTTAAGCCAGCCCATATTTTAACTTAAAAATCCAGCACATATTTCACTAAAAACATCCTTAAGCCAACACATATTTCAGCATATTTAAGCCAGCATTAAGCCCACTATTTTCGCCCAACAGTGGCCGAATGCGGTACAGCCAGTATACGAGGTGTTCCTCATTCTCACGTCGTTCACGTTAGCATGGGGGGAGGCCTGGTTCCTCGACTTCCGGGTGCTGCCCCAGGAGTTGCAGGCCAAGCAGATATTAGAGTCTATATGTATGTACGGGAAGTTTTGGAATAATTGTTTTTTTTTAAATAAAAGTGTACCATCATTATTTACTGTCAAAATACCAAAATGTTCCAATATTAGTGGCAAAATATTATGTATCTTCGAAATACTTGTATATTCTCATTTTTCGACGATTTTAATAACAACTCTGGGCCCCGATTCTCCTAATTTTACTTAAGCAACATACGATTCACGTTCGACTCGATTCGACTGATATCCAATCCCGACTCGATTACGATTGAAACGTATGTGGCATTCCGCTATTTTTTCTTTAAAATAAACGTTTTTATCCTTTTCTGTCATTCAATAATGAATCATTTTATCTGCAAATGATTTACGATTGCAAAATGATTGTGCAGCAAACTACCGTATAGACCAAAATCACCGAAATAGCAGACCAATAGCACACCAATCAAATGTCAATCGAATACGATTGGTCTTTTATTAGTAGCAGAATGCCAGGATATGGTTAAAACTGCTATTGCGATCATATTGCGATTCGATTTCTATTCAATTTTGACATTATTAACTTAGGAGAATCGGGCCCCTGTTCTGTAGTCTAAAGTAAAGAAACAAAATACTTTTTTTATCGGTAGAAATTAGATTTTAGAATTGGTTGTTTTGAAGAGAGGCAACAGAAAAAATACCTCCATATCATCTGAAAAAAAAAAAAAAATTGTTTATAAAATACTGCCTTGCGACAGTGGGACAGCGAAATCTTAATAACAGGATCCCGTATTTACTTCACCTTTACAAAGCAATTTTTTTTTTTCAAATTTTTTTTTGGTAATTTACTCTAAAAAGATTCCTCTAACTACCACATTTCTCCCCCAGTCCACCACGGTGTCTCCGAACGCACCCCGCTGCTGCCCCCCTTGGCGGGTCAGTCGCAGTACGCGGAGTCCACCGTCAAGTGGTTCTCGCCCGTCGAGACCCCCGAGTCCAGTCCGCGCCCGCGCCGCCCCGGGGAACAAGTTATACTGACACAAGAACAGGTCAGATAGTGTGTTTCATACTTTAGAGTGTGTTTTTGACAGGTTTGGGCAAGTTTCAAGTTGGATTTCGCAGTCAAAAGACAGTGGTCCATGATTAAGTTAAATTTTCTTCGGTCTAGAGGTCTCGTTGTTAAATTATATTGACACAGGAATAGGTAAGCTGGTGTTTTTTGGCAAAATAAAGGGGGGACTTTTGACAGGTTTATGCCAAAATGTAGGAGGATTTAGCAGTTTTAAAAAAAGTGGAGTTTTAATTCTATCCCGTGAAGTCCACGGTGCATCCGAACGCTACCCTCTCCTGCCCCCCTTGGCGGGTCAGTCGCAGTACGCGGAGTCCACCGTCAAGTGGTTCTCGCCCGTCGAGACCCCCGAGTCCAGTCCGCGCCCGCGCCGCCCCGGGGAACAGGTCATATTGACGCAGGAACAGGTCAGATGGTCTTTTTGATACTTTAGAGCAGCCGTTCCCAAATGGGGTTCCGCGGAACCCTGAGGTTCCGTGACAGGCCCTAAGGGGTTCCGCGGAAAATTCAAGATTTCCATATGGTAAATCGTTTCACTTTTGACAATATTAAATGGTTATTCATTTTCAATTAAATTGTTTTAATTATTGCGATCCAAAATTCCATTTAGGCACCATGTACCACCACACCACTCGGGAGTGTAAGTCTCGTACTTTCGCGACAAGTGGCAGCAGATAATTTAATTCCGTTTTTTACAAATTGTAGATTAACTTAATAACTCCAGGTCTTCGGCTATCGGCAAAAGTAGGTAGCGAATCGGCCAAAAATCACCGCATTTTTTGGCTTATTTCATCGCCAGGATTATACGTTTTCATACATTTGACAGGACGTGAAATGACACGGCCTACGAGTATTTCCAGTGGCTATTTTTACCATGAATCAAAGTGTGACATTATTTCCAATTTTTGCACCTCTGCGAATCCGAAAATTTCGCGCTCGCTTCGCTCGCGACTCCATGTTACGTGGTGCTATTATGTTCGTTTAACTGCTCAAGTATCCAACACAGAAAAAATTTCGCGCTCTTCCGTCGAGGTTTCCTTTGATGTTTATTTTTTATTCCTCTGATTCAGAAAAAGCAATAATGTGGATATTGTACTTTTTAAGACCTTATTAATTTACAGTGGTTTTGTTTATTTTGTGTATGTAGATACTTAAACTAAAAAAAAAAATCGCGCTCGCTTCGCTCGCGATACCGGCTACGACTGGATGTCTTTCAATGCTAGCGGGTGCTTGGAACTTCTTCTTTTGGTTTAAAAAACGCGCTCGCTCGCCTCGCACCTGTACAAACCCAATATATTTCTTTTTGCGTTTACTTTGTCAGTCTTCAAACTGAAAACTATTCACATAATACAAAGTCAAGGGCAGCTAAATTGTTTTCTGGCCCGTGTGGCAGATAGCCATGCTACGCCTAAGTGTAATGAGTATGTCTTTAACCGAGATATAACCATTTGGTGCGCTACCACACGCTACGAGCCGTACCTAAGTGTATATACGTCTTTAGTTTACTTCTTACTTAAGCTAAGGTTCCGCCGAAAAATTTTTGAAACGAAAAGTGTTCCGAGGCCAAAAGAATTCGGGAACCGCTGCTTTAGAGAGCTTTTTTTGTCAGTTTTTTTGCCCATATTTTAGGCGGATTTAGCAGAAAGAAGACAATTGTCTATGGTTGAGTGGTTTTTGATACTTTAGAGTGCTTTTTTGACAGTTTTGTGCCTAAAATTCTTGGTGGACCTCGCAGTTTTGAATCTTCAGAATCTCCTTTATTTAGTCATATTGATGCAGGATCGGGGAAGCTGGTCTATTTGATACTTTAGGGTGTGTTTTTGACAGGTTTAGGCCAACATTTTTGCTGGATTTAGCAGAAAAAAGACAATTGTCTATGGTTAAGTGGTTCTCTTCGGTCTTACGGTCTCATGGTTAAGTTATAATAACACAGGAACAGGTGAGCTGATGGTTTCTTTTGGTAAAATAGGGGCTTTCTTCACAGATTTAGGTCAACATTCTTACTGGGACTCGGTATTTGATACTTGACTGTGTTTTTTGTTTTCTATTTGTATCGGTAACAATTTGTTTAATTTGAATTTAGTTGCGCACTGCCACTGATTTTTGCGGAAACTATACTAGGTAGATGGGCTATTTTAATACAATTGTACTTCGTTATTTTGAGGAGGTCGTGCTTAAGTCACTGCCACGTGATAAGCAACTAAGCTTGGGTGAATCTTGCCTTATTTCGAGGACGATAAACTGGTAGGTCACGGTTGCCATTTGAACATCTTTGGCAGTCATTACGGGTACTCAAAAGCCAGAAAGTCTAGAGTTAGCAAGAGGTCCCCCGGGTAACTGGGTTGAAAATCAGTCAGATCGCTGCATGTGGCACACTGGTACTCAGCTGCATCATGTTTGTAAAAGGCTAGGCAGATGATATGAACTGCAACAAAGTATTCAACCTTCCTATAATTAACCACAGTCCATATGGCTCAATAATTTGCATTAATAAGACGTGATTAACACAAAGAAACCGCTCATCGTCAATTGAGATTAATTTACGAATGACAATGTATTCTATTCTAGATGTATTTTACCAGAATATTTATAGTTGATTGATAGACTTAAAGTCGAAGATAAAAGTGGTATTCTTACTCTTTTTTCTATTAATCCGTGGTTAATTTAACGTGTTCTGATAAATTAGGTTTCCCGTTTAAGTAAGCCTGAAAATCCAAACTAATATTATAAATGCGAAAGTAACTCTGTCTGTCTGTCTGTCTGTCTTTCTGTCTTTCTGTCTGTCTGTCTGTCTTTTCTTCATGCCTAAACTACTGAACCGATTTGTGTGAAATTTGGTACAGACATAGTTTGAAACTTGAGAAAGGACATAGGATAGCTTTTATTACAAAAAAAATAAAAATAAAATTATTCCGGACATATAGCGCCATCTATTGGTCAAATCAAAAATCTGCTGGTAGTCACTATTCCACGCGAACGAAGTTGCGGGCAAAAGCTAGTATCTTTATAATATCATTCAAATACATTTTGTCGTTTTATGTTTAACCTAGTTTCTGATACGCTGGTTTTACCCACGACCCATATGAACTACTACGCTTACCCGAATATAAAATATCATATTCATTCGTCTATCTAGAGCAGATTAATCGAGGACAGCTATACGCTACTTTATGTATATGAATCGACTTATTAGTACTTAAAAATGTTTCATTTCCAGAGATTAGTGCGTTCGAGCAAACATACAAGCTACATATTTGTATAATATGAGTATTGATACTCATGTATATTTTGTAATATTACAATGGATTTTGCATGGAAGAATGCGCACAGAACTTGTTAGTTATTATTTGACACGACTAACAAACAAGATAATAGGTTACAAGTAACTTTACACATTACGCTTCACCGGTAAGCCGAGGAATATTACATATCGTGGCTAAGCCTATTTACTGAAATTCGATACATATGGAGGTAGTACGAGCCGAATCCGAATACAAAAGATTTCTATAGTCGAACCAAACAAGTCTGTAGAAATATTTCTTACTAGCCGTTTTCCCGCTTATTCACCCGCGTCCCGTGGGAGCTACTGCCCGCACCAGGATAAAATATAGCCTATGTTACTCGCAGATAATATAGCTTTCTAATGGTGAAAGAATATTTAAAATCGGACCAGTAGTTCCTGAGATTAGCGCGTTCAAGCAAGCAAGCAAACAAACAAACAAACTCTTCAGCTTTGTAATATTAGTATAGATTGGCTGTTTTCCGTCGTTGTCCGTGGATAAAATGTAACTTATAGCCTACCTCAATACATGGGCCATCTTATACCACGGAAAGCATTTTTCAAATCTAACCAAAGATTAGCGTGATCAAGCAATACATATTAACAAACTCTTCTGCTTTATAATATTAATAGCGACCCGCCCCGGCTTCGCACGGGATAAAAGTATTTCTCATATAAACCTTGCTCTTGGAACACTCTATTTGATAAAAAAATAATATTGAAGATTTAAGCGTACAAAACACTTGGAAAGGCCTATGTCCAGCAGTGGACTGCGATAGGCTGATGATGATGATGATGATGATGATGATGATGATGAAGCGTACAAAGGGACACAGGGACAGAATAAGCGACTTTGTTTTATACATGTTGTGACTAGCCGTTTACCTCGGTTTCTTTCGAGTCCCAGGGGAGATCCTTCCAGTACCCTAAAAAAATATAGCCTAGGTATATTGCTCGGGAATACCAACAGTTGCGTAATTTTTGCGTCATTTTGTTTTATTCTAGGTTTTTCTTTCATTCTTTTTTTCAAAAGGCACAATGATGAAATAGCCAGAAGAAGTCTGATGAAATACCTATGTATATTATACCTAGTTACGTTAACATTAGAGTCAGATATAGGTGACGCAGCATATATATACCATCGTGATGAGTTAGATATTACATTAGTGAAGTTCAAAACGGTTCCTAGCTTGCGGGATTGTTCGCGCGAGTTACCGCGGCGCTGGTACGTAAAGGGCTTGAGAAGGAACATGGTGGGTTTTAGTCAGTAAGAGTCTGACACTCCCTCACGCTGCACTCATAGCGGGAGGGGTCATTTGATGACTGACAAACTGACAGCAATAAGGTACATTGGCGTGCATATTTAATTGGTCAGTTATTTATTTTTGTTTTGTTTTCGTATATTTATTACGTAAAATGGCAAAAAACTAAAAAAATAAAATTTTGATATTAATTATTGTAACATAAATAAGCACTACACTTTTATAAGCGTAATTTTGTATTTTGTATTTTTTTCAAAACGCTTTTTTTAATGATGACATAACTAGTAGAAGCCTGATGAAATACGTATGTATGTTATACGTACCTATGTCAATATATTAGTCAGTATGTATATGACGTAGTATATGTATGCTACCGTGATGAGTTCGATATTTCATTAGTGAAGGTCAAAACTGTTTGACAGCGAGTACACTCGCGTGCATATTAATTTGGTCACGGAAATGATTTTTATTTATTCAAATTAAATGAGGATATTTTTATAAATAAAACTAAGCCTATATAAAAATACGAAACTATACTAAAAATTTGCAAAATAAAATCATCACTGTCACGGTTGAAAATGTTTTTTTTTATATTTTGATTAGTTTATTTCATGTTTTTTTAGGTATTTTAAAAACTACGTACTTGCAAAGTCATATTTTTCTTAACCTTTTGACGAATAAATGTAATGATTTAAAAGGAACATTTAGGCATAATTTAATCCGTGCAAAGTCCACGCAATGTTGTCTGTAAATCAGATGGATTTTAGCATAAATAATTAACATTTTAGGTACCTAGGTTTTTCCGCTTAGTAATGCATTATATTAAAATCATCAATATCATGCCTAGATATTAACTTAAGCCTAATACGTGCATTTTCATATCGTACAAAATCCAAATTAGACGAGAGATAAAAGCTTAAGCCTAGCGATCTATCAGTCATTTGATAAAATAATCTGTTGCAGTTTTTATCTGGTTTTATATGAAAGTACCTAACTACCTACTACACAAAAATCCAGACTAAAAGGAAACTTGCCATTTCTCACTTTTTGCGAACGTCTCGTAGGAACTAATTTGCTTGCTCTTGATTTCTTCATTTGTCAATCGGATTAGCCGTTTTCCAGTAAAAGGGTTGAGTTGCCAATTAACTTTGCATTTCCGAAGTTAGTTAATTCATTCCTTTCGCATTTATTCATAAAAATGAGATATTACACGTATTACTATAATAATTATGGACCGTGGTATGTATCAAAGGTGGTTATCATTGACATCACAATAGTTAGGTTAGCCTCAAAAATGCAAAGTCAGTTGGCGCATACAAACATCAGATTGTAAACTATTAGTCAGAAGTTTATATGAAGTTTTAATCTGTGCAAATTAGTTCGGCCACAATATATGGTCTCTTACCTGTTATTCGTTTACTTCGGGTATACAAAAGGTGAGCGGAGTGAGGTAGCCACCTCGCCATCACAAAGATATGTTCTGTGAGTTACTTTGGTATTTATTTACTTTTTTTTCCCGATTCCACTTATCTTGTAACACGATCCTTGTTGCGACTGTTGCCAGGCTTATCCTCTCAAAATCTTCCTATCAAAAAACAATTAATATGATGCGTTTTGATTTTGAACAAACGATATTCGTTTTTAAATTATCGTCAAGCGCTTTGAACTTAATTAACACGATAATGTTATATCTTGACACATTAGGTTTTTATTAATATCCTGTGCGTGAGTTAGGCACGTGATCAATATGCACGTACATTATTAGACTGTACGGTCCTGTTTTTGTACTAAAAATGCCAGAAAGTATTTTTAACTCATCTCCCGAATAGGAGGAGGTTCTTAAATCAGATGTTTTTTTTGGTCTCTTTCTATTGAATCTCCAAAAACATATTTCTTATACAATGTGTCCCGGGGATAAGTGACCGCCCGAAATTTTTTGAATATTTGTACAAAATTAAGGATAATTTCCTTTATATTTGGGACTTACCGCCTTTGGTTTTTTTTAATGATTTTTAGTAAATACTGTGACGTGCTGCAGTTTTTTTAAGATATTTCCTAAGTTTTTACATCTTTTTAAATTCTTTTTTCTTTATTGACTAGCCGACATCATAGTTTATCAATTAAAATTATCAAACATAACAAAAATGTAATAAAACATTTATTAGAAAAAAAAGAAAATAAAAATTCAAAGAAAATAACGCCTTTTTTTCAGTTTTTTCAAAATAAGTCCAATAAATGCCCCCTTAATATCACTTTCTTTTAATTTATTAATAAACTACATGATATTTCCTACAATAGCTCACAACAATATTTGCTGCTATTTCAAACAAATGCAAAAATACAGTCAGTTGAAATTTGAAAAAAAAGAGCAAAGCCTGTTATTAACAGGCCTGACAATAAATTTTTTTTAATGATTTTTTTCAAAAATATAAAAGAAATTCGGCGGGCGGTCACTTATCCCCGGGACACATTGTATAATAAAGTTAAAGAGTTTGTTTGAACTCGCTAATCTTAAAAAACTACTGAACCGATTTCTAAACAATCTTTCTTTGTAAGATAGCTTACTTATTGAGCTATTTTTTATACGGGTGCGCGGAGTAATTACCACTATACGCGAGTATCTACTTTAAGCCAGTAAATAATAGAGATATTTGTACGTACAAGTCTGTGTTTCATAAACAAAAATAAAATTAATACATACATAGTTATGTTAATGTATGTATGAGGTCGATAAAAAAACTATTCCGTACCTATCTCAATATTTTTATTAAAATCTTCAGCAGAATGTAAATAAAATAACGAGTACACCTGTTATGTACAAAAATATATTTATCTACTATTTAATTATTTTTGAATAAAATTAACATACTATGTATAACTGAATTTTCTAGAATAATTAAGAAAAATAGATACATAAACAAAATTCTTTGATTCGTCTAATTAAATCATTTTGTTTGTAACTTATTGTACTCGAATTGCATTAATTTTATTATATTTTATATAGGTCACGGGAAAAACTTAAGTTCATTGGCATTGATAAACGTAGGTTCATTGACATCGCTCTACTACCTATATTTACATTTCACAAACAACTTTTAAGCTACATATTTACCTCTACAATCGATTTTACTACATCCGACCCTCACCCAAAGCCACACAACAAAAAAAAAAACAAACAACTTCATTCCAGTCCCCTCAAAGCTGTTCCCTTTCCTATGCACGCAAGTGTACAGCAATTATTTTATAACGGGAACAAACGCGTGGCTTCACAGTCGCGTACGAACCGCATACAGAGAACGTCGCGTCATCGTCAAAAACTAGTGTAAAAAAAACACGTGAATTTTCAAACCTAAGTGCTGATTCCGAGTTTTGTAAACTAACGCAATTATAACTCTATTGAAATAAAGAGTCGTATGCTGCATTACATGATTTAGATATTACATCTTCATTCATTTTGTGGGATAATACTGTTAATTGTTTCGCTAGTGAGCGCGTTTGTAATACGAACAAGTACCGATGACAGTCTTTATTAAAGAAACAATTATAAGATTAGTGCTGCGTTGATTAAGTTCCAAATCTAGTGTGAATTAAGAATAATAATAATTTGCTTACAAATAGTGTGTACAGAATTCTCTTTTAGACAAAAACATGCCTATAGCAGATGACTCTGCCCGTCCCTGTTTCAATAGCGTGATAATTAAAACAATAACTTAAGAAAAAAAAATATATTAAAAAAATGTAAACTTTAGGGAACCATTTCAAAAAAATCTTAAAAGAAAATAATTATAGATTTCTGTGTGTGTGTAAAAACACGTGAATTTTCAATCTGTATACATACCTAATACTTAATCATACTTTAATCGTATTGATAATTGACTAATCGCTCTTATCGGTACACTTGTGAAGTCAGTGTTCGACAAAAAATTGAAATTAAAAAATACAAAAACTGTGCTAGTTTTTTTGGTTTTTTGTCAAATCGGTTCAGTAGTTTCGGAGCCTTCAGGGTACAAAGAATAGATAAATGAATATGTATGTTTAAAAGTAACCTTTTTTACATCTGTATAGTAATTTGATCGTTAGTCAGCAAAAACAATAGCCTTGCTAGAGGTATTATAATACCTATTTAAACATAGCTACAGAGGGTTTATTATTAGTCTCAAAATACACGCAAATAGGAATAAGTTTATCTGTGTGTGTATTTTATCTATTTGCTACAAACAAAGATAGTATAGAATAGCTGAATACAGTACTTCTTTTGAGGAAGTAAAAGTAGAAAAAAATATAAGTTTTACGTTTTTTTAGTTTGTTGAAACTATAATTTAGTAGACTTCTATACTTCGTCTTTACTAACTTAATAATATTACACCTAATTGTGAAAATGACTGGTTTTGATGATTTCATAACAAAACAACTTAAGAAATTTTCTTGAAATTGTGTAGTAACCGAAAATAAATAGGGTTTTGATGCTTTCATATAAAAGCGACTAAACTTGTTTTGCTAAAATAAAGGAATAGCTAAAGACTGTATATTTCATACGAACTTAGTTAATTAAAAATTTGACTACACAGAAAACTACTCAATGATTAATTTAATATGCATACATATTCTACGATAAATGAATGAAATAACAAAGCAAAATTATATGCATGACTAAACTCCATTGTTTGTGATAAAAGCATATACATATTATTTAAATATTCTTGTTACGTCAAAACTTGTCATAATTATGCTAACTTACAATAACAACTTAGCAAACCTATTAAAGTTCTTTATTCAATGTGTAAAAATATATTTGCGGTCAAATTGAGAACCTGTTTTTTGGGAAGTTGGTTAAAAATAATAGCTATTTCCATTGATGTACTTAGCACACTACTGCTACAGCCTTTTATCGTCCCACTGCTGGGCTGCGGCCTCCTCTCACACGGAGAAGGATTGAGCATTAATCACCACGCTTGCTCAATGCGGGTTGGTGATTTCAGACTATATAGTCCAGGTTTCCTCTAGATGTTTTCCTTCACCTTTATATCAGCCATTTGTGTCTTAGAGCACTAGCCACCTAATTAAATAAAAATGTAGCCTACTTCTTTCTTCTGAGGTCCATTTTTATCCATACAGAATGTTATCAAAATGATTTCAGCCATTCAACCGTCTTATACGATAGATAGACTGTACCTTTCCGTCTATGAAGTGAAATAAAAGTAATAATATCCAAGTTTAATCAAAAGCGATTTAGTGATTTAAAAATACGGTACGGTACTGTAAGCCTAGGATACGGTGTTTATTTCGCATAAATAATATTAGTACAGTTTTACCTGCTTTACCCCAAGGGCTTACCTGTATGCAAATTACCTCGCAATCAACAGGTCATTCACATAGTTGTATAAACAAACCAGCCGTTTTCGCGCGGTTTCACCCGCGTCCCGTGGGAGCTACTGCCCGTACCGGGATAAAATATAGCCTATGTTACTCGGGAAGAGTGTAGCTTTCCAACAGTGAAAGAGTTTTTCAAATCAGTCCAGTAGTTTTGGAGCCTTTAGGTCTGACTCCAGTCTAACAAAGGGGTACCGGGTTGCCCGGGTAACTGGGTTGAGGAGGTCAGATAGGCAGTCGCTTGTTTTAAAGCACTGGTACTCAGCTGAATCCGGTTCGACTGGAAGCCGACCCCCAACATAGTTGGGAAAAGACTCGGAGGACGATGATGATAAGTTTTAGAGCCTTTAGGATACAAACAGCTTTATTATATTAGTATAGATGAATAATATTAGCATAGTTTTATACCTGCTATATCCCAAGGGCCTACCTGTATGCAAATTACAATGCATTTGTGTTCTTGTCTCGGAGGGTCATTGACCATTTATATAAACAAAACAAAATACATATATGTTTATATTTGTATTTTATATCTGTCTGTTTCTGTATGACCTAGTTTCGTATTTTAGTAGGCATTATCTGTTGAACTGCTGGCCTTAAAATGTAGCATTTATCGTGTAGGAAATTTGAATACACTTGGGTGCAGACAATTCGGATTAAGGACGAAAATTTTTTACTAGCTTTCGTATATAAGGTATTTCAGTAAAACTAATTGATATAGATATGTATGTAGTGGTTGTATGTAGACTAATCTACGAAACTACAAAACCGACTCCAAAAATTGTTTCTTAATGATAGAAGAGTATAAGTATTTTCTTTTCATAGCCTGCGGTTTCATCCTGTTTCCGAGGCAACTACTTTCAGTGGCATAATCAAAAGTAGCCTATATTTATTAAAATAGGCTATATCACTGTCCGGTTTCATCAAAATCCCTTCAGCAATTTACGCGTAAAGAAGTAACAAACATACACAATCACAAATCGCCATTATACCGTATAATATACCTATCTAATATTAAAATAACTTATGTACTCAACAGTACTATTTAAGCCTACAGAGAGATAACACAACATACAAGCATATCACTTAGATTGTAGCCAAACAGTTATGAACAGTTTATCTTTGTGTTCCACGGAATAACATCGTTTGTAACCGTTTAGTGGTAAAATAGAAGTGTTTTTGTCTATATAAATAATAATATAAAAATATATTTTTTTTACATTTTTTTTTAAGATAATCAAACTTGAATTTACTTACAACAAAAATATTTACAAGTTTATAAAAAATACGTGTGTTAAAAAACTAGAAATAAATCTTAATCCGGTATAATAAATTCATGTGTAAAAAAAGGAAAAAGGGGTTTATAAATTGTTTTTATGATCAAACAAATATTACGTACCTAGTGCATTTTGTGTAAAGGGTAACCTAACCGGTAAGGAGGTAGGAGATATCATTAAGTATAATTTTGGTTACATCGTCGTCGAATTTTGCAATAGTTTTCAATGAATAAAAAAAGCGATTTAATATGTTTTGTATATTTGTAATTTTATTGATGACATTGAAAGTTTGAACTATATAATAGTTCTCTCACTAATAAAAAACAAGAAGAAAGAAGAGAAGTTTTGTATAGTTCATTTTGGTTTGTTGGCTCTAAAATAATCACAAAACCACAAAAAAAAATTCCTTTGCAACATCAGTTATCATTCATTTCGATGATGCATTTATAGCCAAAACCATTTCAACAAAAAACAAAGACGCTTTGAACACACACTCATTACTTGTGTAATTAATAAACACATAAAGCAGTAATTATGACCAAAAACTTATAACACAATAACGACTTCCTTTCCACTAAAATATAGGTAAAATTAATTAATTTTATATCAATGAATGTCTTTGCAAAAATACATGTACATAGGTATAATTAATAAATGTTATATTAATGACTGTCTTATACAATATTATGAATGATTCATCTTTAACTAATAAACTGGTCTTTGTCTTAACACAATAACTATTGGATTGTGTGTCAAAGGTCTTAAGCGACAGCCGCAATGGTAGTTATGACCTTTTGAACTAATGAGTTATCTTAAAGTACTATAATATTTTATTGATGTTATATATAGAGGAATCATTTGTTTGTTTTTAGTAAGGACATTAATTTTGATAGTAAATGGATGAACAGTTTCTGTTAAATAACTTTGCTGCATTCTAGCTTCGGACAAGTGACAAACATAGTCAATTAAAAAGGGACGTACAACTATATCTAGCCCCAATTTTATTTGTGGTCTGCGTAGGTTGATTTCTTCTTCTATACCTAATGTTCTATCTGCCGTCATCTCACAAGTAACATATTGTGAATAGAGTTCTTCTTCAAATAAGAGTGGTCCAAGTCCCGCACCCGGATAAACAGTACACTATAACCTTTCTAGATAATTGAGTAGGTAGCCTCTCTTCGACAGCCTTTTTATCGTCCCACTGCTGGGCTGCGGCCTCCTCTCACGCGGAGAAGGATTGAGCGTTAACCACCACGCTTGCTCAATGCGGGTTGGTGATTTCAGACTTTATAGTCCATGCTTCCTCAAGATTTTTTATTTTTTATCGGACTCGTTTAAGCAAACAAACGTACAAACTCATCTGCATTATAATATTAGTAGCAGCAGTAACTATCTGTATATAATTTATTAGCTTCTGCCAGCGGTTTCACCCGCATCCCGTGGGAACTACTTCCCGTACCGGAATAAAAAGAAGCCTATAGCCTTCCTCGATAAATGGGCTATCTAACTCTGAAAGAAATTTTCAAATCGGACCAGTAGTTCCTGAGATTAGCGCGTTCAAACAAACAAACAAACAAACTCTTCAGCTTTATAATATTAGTATAGATGTAAACGTAACAATCATCATTACTATTAGAATCAGTCTTACCAATCGAACATTAACCTACCACTATTGTGATAAGGTTGAAAATCTATTGAAGACATTTGACAGATTGAGGTAGGTTGATGTACTGTTGTCTGTACATATGTAGATAAGGAAAAAATAGAATCGTGTTATCTCTTCATAGTTTGACATGAAAAAAAATAATGTCTTGTGTATCAATAGTTTTGCTGTAACTTTAATAGAGGGTTATGAAAGTGAAGGAATAATGAGTGCACCTGTGTCTGCGCAAATGCTTGTGCACTATAATATGTCCTGCGCAGTTGGCTGATCTCCTTACACGAGAACAGCCGCCGTAGACGATAATCGGCTAGGAGGACATCAATAGAGGTTCTTATGACTATATGTTGAACTTACTTAAGTACTTATACGATATTAATTAGAATGAAAATTATTAAAAAAATCTTAAACCTCAAAGCAATCAGAATTTCGGACTTTTGACTACTTTAATGCCAAAAATACAATAAATTGAGATTCGAATAGAAAAGAAAAAAAAACAATACGTTGAAAAATTATGGTCACCCATCCGTCGAGTGACCTTGCACCTTGATCAATGTGACTAATCAAATCTTCACGTACACTTCCGGCCAAAAAAACCTATGCAGCTATTTATATGATTTATTAAATGTTGCTTATGACGCAATATTTAAATTCGACTTAATTTTATCATTCTTGTCTAATAATATCATATTTAAAAATGTAATTATGCGTTAAATAAATATATACGGAAATAATACATATAATAAATTATTTAAATCTTTGTAAAAATACCTAAGAATATTTTTGGTAAAAACACATTATTTTACTACAGAACGGTTCCGATTCAAAGGGCCGATTTTTTAATCATCAGTTAACTTCTATCTGAGGAAAAAATATGGCAGTTTGACATTTCTATACAAAACCTGTCAAAACGTCAAACATATTCTTCAGATAAAAGTTAGGTTAACGATTGAAAAATCGTCCATAAATTAAAAATCTTCATTAAACAGTTCAGTGCATAAATAAAGAACCATATTAAAAAACAAGTGACAATCAGTGTAAACGTCAAAAAAATCCAAAATGGCCGCTTCACCGTCGACCGTACCTTCATTGCCGGAGCCAGAAATTGAGAAGCAGTTACAAGAACTGGAGAAAGTTAAAGATCACGAGGAGTATGAGAGTCGATTGAACAAGATTGGCTTCTCTGTGGCCAATTGGATGAAACTCCTGTTCAATAGAACTGAGGAAGAGGAATTCCATGCTGAATGGTTGACTGTAAGTGTAAACGTAGAAAAAAATTTTAGGCATATATGTTTCATCTCACGAAAGCGGGTTGGCCATATGTGTGTGTGTAAATGTACGTAAATATGTAAATTGTCTTTGTATGAGTCGGCAACTGGGCCATTTCTATATGCTCATCTTCTTTGGGACCGGCTTCCATCCATTGTGCCACAAGGAGCGTCTGCCTACCTGACCTGTTACCTGGGCAGCCCAATACACACTGATAAGACTGTTTGTCAGATTCCTGACTAAACGTAACGACTGCCAATGATGTTCAAATGACAGTCTGGGCCCACCTATTTAACGTGCCTTCCGAAACACGGAGGAATTCGTCATGATATGGGTAGACGCTTAACCTTAATACGATGGACTTGTATGGCTGTTACTTAGACCTAGAGAAATCATCAAATGCCCCCTCCCGCTGTGGGTACAGCGTGAGGGAGTGTCAGACTATTACTGACTAAACCCACCATGTTCCTTCTTAAGCCCTTTATGTACCAACGCCGCGGTAACTCGCGCGAACAATCCCGCAGCCCCGGCAGGCTTTGGCCCTGATCGAGTAAACTAGGTAGCAACTCAGTTACTACCCAACAAAATAATTTATTTATCTTTGTATAATGAATTTTTATCTGTACACAAACCTCATTAAGGATAATTTATGTAATCAATATTATAATGTTTGGCAATTATCTCATTAGCGGCAATCATTTATACATTTTTATCAAATGTCTAGCTTGATATCGTAAGTCATTTCCTTATCTTATTAAAAGTGCATTTATTTAGGTATTCTTTTCAAAAATCCGCCGAGTGCAAGGTCGATTTACGCGAAAAGGATTCCGTTCCTTCTTATCTAATCATCAACATCATCTCCCAAACCTTTTCCCAACTATGTTGGGATCGGCTTCCAGCCTAATCGGATGCAGCTGAGTACCAGTGGTTTACAAGAAGCTACTGCCTATCTGACCTTCTCAACCCAGATACCCGGGCAACCCAATACCCCTTGGTTAGACTGGTGTCAGACTTACGGGCTTCTGACTATCCGTGACAACCGCCAAAGATGTTCAATGACAGCCGGGACCTGCAGTTTAACGTGCCATCCGAAACATAGTCATTGGTGTTCAAGATATACTTAGAAAGTACATACAAACTTAGAAAAGTTGCATTGGTACTATGAACTCACTTACTTGAGAGGTTGGTTCTTTCACTAGGCCACCACATCATCATCATCATCTCAGCCATAGGACGTCCACTGCTGAGCATAGGCCTCCCCCTTAGATCTCCACAGATACCTGCTTCCGGCGACCTTTATAAGGTCGTCTGTCCACATTGTTGGTGGACGTCCTACGCTGCGCTTGCTAGTCCGTGGTCTCCACTCCAGCACTTTTCGACCCCACGATTAACCCTAAAACCGCCCTTACCACCTGTCCTTTATTTCTTTTAATTCCTATATTAAAATTAACTTCTTTTGTCCCACAGATAGACGAATACAAAGCCCAAGCGGAGGAGAGCATGCACAATGCGTTCCGTATTGTGAACTTGCCGAACTGGAGCGTCGAGAAGAAAGGCTCGAAGGGAGACGTCGTGGAATCCAAGAAGACTGAACAGTTTGGGAAGGTTTATAGGTTTACTGTGAGTATTTATCTATACTAATATTATAAAGCTGAAGAGTTTGTTTGTTTGTTTGATTGGTTGTTTGTTTGTTTGTTTGAAAGCGCTAATCTCAGGAACTACTGGCCCGATTTGAAAAATTCTTTCAGTGTTAGATAGCCCATTTATCAAGGAAAGCTGTAGGCTACTTTTTATCCGGGTTCGTGCAGAGGTTTCCACAGGATGCGGGTGAAACCGCTGGCAGAAGCTAGTTTAATAATAATCTTTAATTCAGATCGTAAGGAGTCGAAAGCATGAAAGGCAAATTAATATTGTATAGTATTATACAGTTTCTTAAGATATTTTTTGAAGACTAGAAATACTAGCTTTCTGAAGGGACCACTTCTCGCTCTCGGATATAAAGTAGCCTATATGTTATTCTGATGCTTTAGCTATATTACTACTGATAAATACCAAAATAACAGGATTTGTCATCAATATAAAGGAGATTGTGAGTATGCGTGATCTTTACGCGTAAATGGCTGAACACATTTTAATGAAACTTAGAAGTAATATAGCTTACAAATCGAAATACCACATAGACAAGTTTTTATTCAAGTGTGGGTAATTGTTTCTGCGGGGAAAGGGTAAAACCGCTGACGGAATCTAGAATGTAAATAAACCGTATTCATTAAAAAATATTTAGAGAAGTATGTATTATGTATAATTAATTATTAGAAGTAATTAGTATGTATGTATGTACCTATTAATTAATCTATCATGCGTGATCGATAAAATATCAGAATATAATCCAACATTATTTAAATGCGGATTAAATATTACATTATCATCCAAAAGGTAAATAATAAATAAAAATAAGCCGCTTATATTATTTGGAACAATCTTTGTATATTATTTCATCATTTTAATTGTCATTGTGTTGTTATGCGCTAAAGTCTTAAGATATTTTTCCTTAATCTTCTCAAGAATGATTTGAAATTCTAGCGCTACTACGATAAATAATGTAAAAAATATCTATCATTATCATCAGGCTTTTAAGCGTGTGCTGGGCACAAGCCTCTTCCCCTACAGAGAAACATTGAGCGTTAATCACCACGCGTGCTCAAATTGCTTGATGTAAAAAAACAGCTTTTCTCAAAATTTTCTAATCGGCTCCAAGAGTGGATTTCTATAACTTACCTATCCATTGCTTTGTGATTAAAGATTGAGCTAGTGTGAAAATTCAGTTGCTCATCATAAAAAAGTCGATAAGTTATCCACCGTAAGATATTCTTAAAAAGTACCCGTACCCGTATTGGATCACTTGGTTTATTTTGTATTTTCTTTTTCCAGGGTGTTGTAGAAGCTCCACCACAGTTCTTATACGAGGAGTTCAGAGATAATCTCACTAAACTGCCAGAGTGGAACCCCACCATATTGAAGAGTGAGCTTATAAAGGTATGTGGCGATTACAGCAACTTTTTACATTAACTTACTGCAATTTTAATCATCTGCCTAGCCTTTTTCCAACAATTTATGGGATGCAGCTGAGTACCAGTGTGCCACATGGAGCGACTGCCTATCTGATCTCCTCAACTCAGTTACAAAAGCAACCTGACACCCTGATAACCTGATACTCAACAAGACTGGCTGTTAGACTTTCTGGCTTCTGACTACCCGTAACAACTGCCAAATATTTGACTTGCAAAGTTCAGGTTTCCTCAAGATGTGTTCCTTCACCTTTATTCGGTCATGGGTGTATAAAGATACATTTGGAAAGTGCATACAACTTAGAAAATGGAGTCGAGCCCGCTCTTTAGTCCTTAATTTATTTACCATGTTTTACTTACACGAGATACAACAAAAAAATATTTGTATAAACATCGGTGTATCTAGAATTATGCATATTATCCATGTATTTACAACTTTGAAATCTTTATTCTTTATAAAAGTATCCACCTTCTCTTTCAGGAAGTAGGTCCCGGCGTAGACCTGTCCTACCAGGTCACCGCCGGTGGTGGTCGAGGTATCATAGCCCCCAGAGACTTCGTGATCCTCCGGCGTACAGCACCCTTGTCCAAAGAGGGTCAGGTGGTGTCTTCCGACCCTGACAGCTACATCAGCAGCGGCGTCAGTGTCACCGTGCCGGGGTACCCGCCTCATAGGGATATGGTCAGGTAAGATTTACAGGAATTTTGGCAATTTTTTTGGTGTTTTTCTAAGATTTTAGGGAATTTTGGCTTTTTTTTGAGATTTTTGGGTCTTTCTAGGGAGGTGTTTCTGCGGTCCAAAGTCACTAGGAGTCTTTACAGATGTTTTTAGATATGTGTTTTCAAGGGACCAAAGGAGTTAGGACGTGAAGTTTCTTTTTAGGGCATTTTCTAGGGTAAAAGTGTATTTTTGGAAATTTTGTAGTGTCTCAAATAGTCCAAAAAAAGTTTAGTGGTACAATCTTTGTGGCAGTCGTAAAACAAACAGACAAACAGACAGGCAGACTTCGTGATCCTCCGTCGCACGGCGCCCTTGTCCAAAGAGGAACAGGTGGTGTCTGCCGACCCTGACAGCTACATCAGCAGCGGCGTCAGTGTCACCGTGCCGGGATACCCGCCTCATAGGGATATGGTCAGGTAAGAGTGCAATTTTAGATGTTCTTCTAGGATCTAAGGTCACTAAGAGTTCTTCTAGAAGTTGCTAGGAAGGTTATTTAAGGGTATTTGGCGAGTTTTTGGTGATTTTGCTAAGATTTTAAGGAATTTTGGCAATTTTTTTGAAGTTTTTGAGTCTTTTCGGGAGGTTTTTCTAGGATCAAAGGTCACTGAGTGCTTCTAGAAGTTTTTGGAAAGGTTTTTCAAGAAATCCAAGAAGCTAGGATTTGGAGTTACTTTTAAGGGAATTTTCTAGGGTAAAAGTGTATTTTTAGAAATTTTGGAGTGTCTCAAAGAGCCATTAGAAGTTTTAGGAGTAAAAAGACTAGGTTCAGTAGCACAATCTTTGTGGAGATCATACAAACAAACAGAGAGACAGACAGACTTCGTGATCCTCCGTCGCACGGCGCCCTTGTCCAAAGAGGGTCAGGTGGTGTCTTCCGACCCTGACAGCTACATCAGCAGCGGCGTCAGTGTCACCGTGCCGGGCTACCCGCCTCATAGGGATATGGTCAGGTGAGATTTGGCAAAAAACGTGAAATTTTAGATCCTTCTAGAAGTTGCTAGGAAGGTTAAATAAGGGTATTTGGCGAGTTTTTGGTGATTTTTCTAAGATTTTAAGGAATTTTGTCAATTTTTTAAGATTTTGGGTCTTTCTGGACAGGTTTTCCTAGGATCGAAGGTCACTAAGAGTCCTTCTAGAAGTTGCTAGGAAAGGTTTTTAAGGGTCTAAAGGAGCTAGGATGTGGAGTCTCTTTTGAGGAAATTTTATAGGGTAAAAATGTATTTTTGGAAATTTTTGAGTGTCTCAAATAGCCATAAGGGGTATTAGGAGCAAAAGGGCTAGTTTAGTAGCAAAATCTTTGTGGAGATCATACATACAGACAGACAGACAGACAGACTTCGTGATCCTCCGTCGCACGGCGCCCTTGTCCAAAGAGGGTCAGGTGGTGTCTGCCGACCCTGACAGCTACATCAGCAGCGGCGTCAGTGTCACCGTGCCGGGGTACCCGCCTCATAGGGATATGGTCAGGTAAGTCTTACCAAAAAAAAGCAATTTTAGATGTGATTTTTGGTGTTCTTCTAGGATCTCAGGTCACTAAGAGTCCTTCTAGAAGTTGCTAGGAAGGTTATTTAAAGGTATTTGGCGCGTTTTTGGTGATTTTTCTAAGATTTTATGGAATTTTGGCAATTATTTGGTTTTTCTGGACAAGTTTTTCTAGGATCTAAGGTCACTAAGGGTCCTTCTTAAAGTTTTTAGAAAGCTTTCTAAAGGGTCCAAAAGGAGCTAGGATGTGGAGTTTCTTTTTAGGAAATTTTCTAGGTCAAAAGTGTATTTTTGGAAATTTTGTAGTGTCTCTAATAGCCCATTAGGGGTCTGAGCAATAAAAAGACTAGGTTTAGTAGTGCAATCTTTGTGGAGATCATACAAACACACAAATAGACAGACTTCGTGATCCTCCGTCGCACGGCGCCCTTGTCCAAAGAGGGTCAGGTGGTGTCTTCCGACCCTGACAGCTACATCAGCAGCGGCGTCAGTGTCACTGTGCCGGGGTACCCGCCTCATAGGGATATGGTCAGGTAAGACTTGGCAAAAAACGTGAAATTTTAGATCCTTCTAGAAGTTGCTAGGAAGATTATTTAGGGGTACTTGGCGAGTTTTCGGTGATTTTTCTAAGATTTTATCTAATTTTGTCAATTTTGTAGATTTGTGGTCTTTCTGAGGTTTTTCTAGGGTCTAAGGTCACTAGGAGTCTTTCTAGAAGTTGCTAGGATGTTTAATTAAGGGTCATTTAAGGGTCTAAATAAGCTTAGGATGTGGAGTGTCTTTTTTGGAAATTTTCTAGGGTAGAAGTGTGTTTTTGGAAATTTCGAGGTGTCTCTAATAGGCAGAAGAGAACTTAGGAAGAAGGGTCTAAGAGAAGTTTAGAAGAATGATCAGTCCGTCTTCCAGTGTCTAGATCTTTCTAAAAATGTTGGTTCTTTTATTAGAATATATTAAGGTTTTTTTTTTAATATGTAAATTATTTTGAGAAATATATTTTTACAATCAGGTAAAACGGTCATATTAATCAATATTATCTCTAATTCGCAGAGGTCAAAACAAGGTCGGGTGCTGGTTCCTCAAGCCGCGAACGGTACAGACTTCGGGCGGCAAGATCGAGACGCACACCACCTTCCAATGGCTTATGTGCTGTGATCTCAAAGGTAAGGTCTTATAGGGATCTGCCAAGCCTCTTCCTCTTATGGTTGGCTCCCAGGAGTACTGGATGAAGCTGAGTACGAGTACCAGTGTTTTACATAGACCGACTGCCTATCTGACCTCCTCAACCCATTTACCCGAAACCCCTCGCTTTGACTGGTCTTCAGATTACCCGCAACGACTGCCAAAGATGTTCAAATGAGATGAAATGCTTTCTAAAACACGGAGGAACTCGTTGTGACAAGATCGTTATACTTTCACGGTTTCTAAACCTTATGATCGACTAGCATCCACCAGCGGTTTGAGCCGCTTTCGAAGGGAACTATTTCTCGCTCCCAGATAAAAAGTATACACCATACCTAAGTTTCATCAAAATTATTCAGTACTTTTTGCGTGATGGAGAAACAAATATCATCAAAAACTTTATTGTTTTTATCATTGATAGACTACTGTGCGGTTGTTACTTAGCTTTAACATTTCATTTAATTTTACAGGTAAAATCCCCCAATTTGTGCTCGATGCAGCCTTCGCAACTGTGATGTTGGACTACATAGTACACGTCAGGAAATTCGCGGCCGACGCTAAACAACAGGGCAAATTCTAAACAACCATACACTATGCAATTTGTATTCAGCAACCTTTCACTATGGCGGTCTTATAAAGTACAGATTACAGCAAATATTGATGCCGCTGGTAGTCAAAAAAACTGCAGTGGTTTTAGTGTTTGGTTGGCGCAACCATCTACTATAAAGTTTAGATTCAGCAACTATTATCTCAGGTCAAACAGAAACTTTAAAGAACCAAATTGTTACAAGTTATGGGATAAAATATAAATAAATACATTTAACCAAAAACTTTACAACTTAAACCTGGTTACGAGCAACCATTTCCTACAAATACTCTAGAATACCAAAGTTGCAGAATCAACCAAAATGTGATGACAATTGTGGTCTAAACTATCTGCTACTAGATTTATATAGCATAACCTTACACTATAGATATGCTAGCAAAAACAACCATTCGCTATGGTGCTATAAATGTCAACTACTATGACAATTGTGAACTAAACAACCTTTTACTTTATAGTCACTCTGACCAACCATTTGCTATAAGATTATTTTAAGCAACTACATAATAAAATATATTGCCGCAAATAATCTTTACCTAAAACTACACTGACAAAAAACCTTAGTGGTTTCTTTAAACCAAAATATTGAATGATGGTGGTTACAAAAACCAGATGACTAGCAACCATTGACTGTAACAACCAAAAACTTCAGTTATATTTGTTTTTAAGCACATTCAAAGTATAATAAGAGCAATTTAATATTTTCTAACGAGATCTAGAATAAGAAGAAAACAACCATGTGCTTCAATTTCAAAAAGATTGTAAAAAATTAGTTTTTTTTTTTACTTTTTTTTATTTAAAAAAATGCTCTATGATTTTCTACGTAAACTACTCCTTCCGTTCTTAGATTATAATTTATAGATAGTCCAATGTTTATAGCAATATTTGAATGACATTAAAATATCATATAATTACGAAACTAACAGAAATACAAATCATGCATTTAAATTAGTAATATTTTCAAAAGTACATACAAACAAACTTTTTTTAAAGACAGATTATGACGAAATAAGTATTTGATATTCATGTATGAAAAACTTTTCATAAAGGTACGTTTTAATGCCAACTGCCGACCGCACATGCAGTTGTAGTCGGCAGCTAGTATTCAGAACGTACCTTAATGTTTAATTATTGTTAATCATCGGCACGAATCTTGAGCGCTGACCTTCATCTGCGCAGAAGTGATTTATTAGCAAAGAACCAATCCCGAGTGACGGCTATGACGCGATGCGCTGCGGGCCAATCACCGCTTTAGCCCGCCCCCGCGTTCACTTCATACCACAAAAGGGACCCAATAAATTACTTCTGCGCAGGTGAAGGTCAGCGCTCAAGATTCGTGCCGATGATTATCAAGTCGAAAAATCTTCCATACATCCATAACATGACAGTTAAAGAATGAATGAGTGAATGATATCATTCAATCTTGGTATTATTAGCGTAATGCCAGTCTAATAGTAAAAAATAAACGAAAATGTTATTTTCGTTACAAAGAATATTTCTAGTAATAATAGCTTTTGTTACATAAAAATGTATAACTATGTATATAAAATCAGAAAAATTGTAATATATGTATTTATAGGTTAACTTTGACTGCAATTGGTAACCTCATAATTGTTGTTAGTAATTTATCAAAAAGGTCTTCTTTTGAACGAAGCAAAGAACGAATGAATGACAATCAAAAGAGTGAATGATACCCATAATGAGTGAATGATCTGAGCCTTTTTATACTCGTTTGTATAAATTGTATGCATTTTTATATGAAATAAATAAAATTAGGAAAATTAATATTTGTTTTTATAATACAGGCTGTTTTTATTGGCTTTTTCGAAGCAAGTCCTGTCCTTATAATTAAATTACCCAGTTTAGTGTCCAAAAAAAATAAAACATTTTGACCATATATTATTGTATTTTCAAAATGAACTAATAATTTTTAGTCCCCTCAAAAATAAGCTTGTAGCTACCTATTAAAAACAATTGTATGCTTTATGCAAACTAAATATAATTTATATAAAAAAAATGTTATAAAAAATGCAAATCTACTCTTGTATAGAGTTGGTATTTTTTTAAAATGAATTTGACAACTTTGATGAGTATGATATGCAACAGAAATGAGCAATTAAAATAAAATGTAAAACTTTATAAAAACACAAGCTAGTAGACGCCATATTGAAAATATAAGACAACTAGCGCCGCGGTGGGTGAATGTTGAACTAATTAAATAAAATGGCGGCTTTTCAATCAGCTGTAATGTTGAGTGCATATAAATATAGATAGATAAGTTAATGTATCATAGTTCTAAGGAAATAAACGATTTTTATACTGTAATATTGTGTTATTTTTCCACGTTACGGAGCCCAAAGTAGCTGTATATACCCCAATAGCTCACGTCTGTGACACCACCATCATTCCATGGAGAATACTTACCAGCACCCAGATAAGTAGCTTCCTCGATACGACTACCTATACCTAACACTGAAAGAATTTTTCAAGTCGTGCCCGTAGTTCTCGGGGTAAGAATTGAAAACTAAACTAAACCTATACTTTTACTTATCTGCTTTTACACTGTCTCCAAGGTAAATAACCTCTATGTATGTACCTACTAAAACCTATCTCCACGACGACTTTATCTCAATCGGTTTAACTGTATCACAGACAACGTAACAAACAAATTCACTTCCTAATGATGAAACTGCAGAAATCAGCTACGTAAGTAACAATCTTTTGGTCGACTATCATTCGAACACACTCACACAAGTAGTACCTAATAATGATTCGCTGAACAATATTTATAAAGAGATTGCACCGGTGTGAGGCACTGTGCTGCCTCCCCAGCGACGCCCTAAGCCGAGGTCCGACCCCACAGGGGGTACCCTTAGCACAGTCGCTTAGTTTGTAAGTTTTTACGCCCCTGGAGGCCCTAAATTCAAGGTATTCTCAACCCTTAAGGCCGCTGCCTCGAATTTTGCGGGCAGCGGCGGCGGCGTGGGCGGTCACCGTTTGACTAGAGCGCACCGCTCGTTGCCCGCTCCCGCGCCGCTGTATTCGAGGGCCGGTCCATTTGATTATACGCGTAAGATCCTGCCGCTCCCGCGCCGCCGCCGCTGCCGCCCCGCTGCCCGCAAAATTCGAGGCAGCGGCCTAAGTCCGGTTAAGCAGTACACGGCTTTCTAGGCTGAACTGCGAGATGCCATAGTAAAAAAAATGCGGCTGAATAATAGCAAACAATAACAAATTGCGTGCGAACATTTCTAAAACCTAGGATACGCTAAATTATCCATAAATAGATTTTTTAAGAAAAGTAAACAGAATCAAATATACGGACGAGTAAAAAACAGTAGATAGATGACCACGATTTTTAAACGCACCATACTTATCGTTTGTTTGCGCGGGCCGAACTAAACTCCCTTTTTTTAAATTCTCTTAATTAAAACTCAGATCTTAGATAACTCCTATTTAGCCCGCCCCTACCATCTTACCATCCCTCCCCTAGTCATTACTAACATAAAAAACGAGCCCTAATATTCATAAAAAACCATTGCAAAAAATATAGTGCTATAGCTTTGTAAATTACCTAGGTATTACCGCCCTACAGGAAATGTCAGGCAAACAGGTGCCTTTGTTACGTAGGTAAGTGCTAGGGTTCCCAAACATACTGTTTTTCGATACACGATAGGTACTTTATGCTGTTGAACAAAAAAAAGTATATAAAGTCAAAACTCTGTTCATAGATTAGGTACAGAGGTATTAGTACATAGAGATAAAAAATACATAGGTATATAAAAAATACTGTTTTTTTTTGGTCATCATCTCCCGAGCCTTTTCCCAAGGCCTTTGCAATTTTTTGGCAATTTTTGTCGGCTGGTAGGTATCTGGTCTAAAATGTAAAACCTTTGAATATCTTAAAAGTAACACCAATTAGCTTAATTCTGAGAGAACATAAAAAAAGTCTATAACCGTTAAAAAAATTAATAAGTAAAAGTACCTACTTACTTACGTTTTTTTGTAAAATATGTTTTTATTTCTTCTCCAACTCGAATACGATAAAAATTGCCTAGCTTCTTTTTTTCTTGAAAAAAAAGGTGAGAACCCTAGTACAGTCAACTTCAGGTCAGTGGTAACAGTTTTATAGAAAAATCGCACTTATTACTAAGTATAGAGTTAAGGTGCATGACAGTTACCACTGATGTGCGGTCTACCGTACCTAAGTGCTTAATTGCCGGTAATAATAAGTAATTAGTGGTCAGGCGCCTCCTACAATGTGATTAGCAGCACGCTAGCTGACGTCATTGGTAATTAATGAATACTAGCTGTTTCTTGTGGTTTTGTCTGAGAGAATTAGGTAATTGTTATAGTTTACCTAGATAAATGGGCTGGATAATCAAACAAATACCTACCTCTTGCAATGACATAAAAATATTTTTAACACGCTTTTATGAGGTTGGCCTGTATGTAATTAGGTATGTAGGTATGGAATCTAATGCAACTTATGGCTGATTTTTCAATCGCCAGATAACTTTTATCTGAGGAATATGTTTAACGTTTTGACAGCTTTTGTATGTAAAATATGTCAAACCGCCACTTTTATTCCTCAAATAGAAGTTAACTGATGATTGAAAAATCAGCCCTTAGTAATTTAACCATCTTAAATTATGTTGACCCTATAAACAACTATGTAATGGAATCTTATGTAATTAATTTAACTACTTATCTTATAACTATGTTATGTATGTAGTTCTGATGACAATATAATAATATGGTCGAACTAATCTGATGATGGAGTCGGAAGATATTAACTGGAACTTTATGATAGAGCATCGCAAAAGCGTGTTTTTCTAAACTATTAAGTCATTTATTTTATTAAAACTTCCAATGTAACAGTTTTCCTTGTTGGCGCAAATAGGGCTTCATCATCATCATCTCAGCCGGCGGACGTCCACTGCTGAACATAGGCCTCCCCCTTAGATCACCACAGATAACTGTTGGAGGCGACCTGCATCCAGCGTCTTCTGGCGACCTTTAAATAGGACTTAGGGAAGTTATTAGGGCCATTTTAAGCAATTATAGGTTAAAATAATATTTCACCTAGACTTCATTTTTCGACAGAAAAGATGGATAAAGAAAACGATGTAAAAATAAAGGAATATGCAGTTACGACTATCAAAATGTGGGTAACCAATAATTTCTTCTCGTGTGCAAAATAAGTTGTTTTGTGGGTACTCTGTAAAATTGACTTGGTTTGCATATAAAAAGGAGTTTTGGTTCAAACTGCGCTCAGTTGTGTTTTGCGAACGAATGACATCGGCTGTCTTTGAAGTTACAGTATTCACACTAGGTACTCAATACTCAATACTTTTATTACTTTCCACATGTATTCTTAGGTGGTAATACTTATAGACATTATAATTGCCGCATTGAGCAAGCATCCTTCTCCGTGTGAGAGGAGGCCGCAGCCCAACAGTGGGACGACAAAAAGGCTGTAACTGTAATACTTATTTTAATAATTCACATGGGAGTACCTAAAATATGATATTTTTTATGGCTGACTTTCTTAATGATCTTCAAAGTCATTTTTTATTTCGAATATACCAGGTACTTGAGAACACACTTTAAAAAAAAGTGAGAAAATTAGCTGTACCTATTTACGTATTATGTATTTAAAACGATTAAACGATAAGTAGCAAAATAAAACACAAATTGCTGGTCCAATTTTCATTTTTGTCATCAATTTTTATTTCGTCTGTTAATAAATTAGATCATAGACACATCAATACGAATGAAACAAATACGAGATAAACAGTCGTCATAAAATATAATTTATTTTGCAATGCCCTAATTTTGAAATGTCGTCAATCAGACACACTCAAAGTGGAGATTTTACACCGAACCGATGAATAATTTCCCACTAAAATCTCTAAACAAAATCAACCACTACCTAAAAAGAGCGGTATCGTCTTATTTTTGAGAGTAGTGTAGATAAGTAAAAATATTTAGGTTTTTACTAGCTGTTCCCAGCGGACCCGCATTCCGGGAGAACTGGTTCAATGCACTGTGGTCATATACCTACCTATTCTTCCCGGCAGAATCATAAGTTATACGAATTTTCTTTCGTATTTTTTTTCTTCAGGGCAACTTTTTTGTTTTTTTTTTTTTTTTATAGCATAAATATCCTCCTGACTACTTACAACTAAAACAACAAGAAAAGTGTTATCGGAATAGGTCCAGCCATTCACGCGTGATTAAGTATATAACCAGAAAAATTAGGACGTGAATTTATAAATAAGATTAATTTGTAGGAAATAAAGATATAGTAATGTTTATTTACATAGATATTAAGATATTTACAATACATTTATAAAAACTATTGTACCGAAAACAAAAAAAAAAACACTATACTTAACTAAAACGCGTAAGTATATAGGTAAGATTATTAATGTAATTAGGTACTTAATATCTAGCATTATTTGTCGTCAGGTATAGAGACTAATTGGGCAATATTCATTTCATACATTATTTACCCACCTGGCTTCATATAAACTTCATACATGCATGCTTACTAAATGAACCTCATTAACAAACTAAGCCAATTCGGACACAAACCTCCATTTTATACTCAAACCATGAAGATTTTACAATATACCCACTACACTTCTATATGCACACGAACAAAATTGCTATTTACCTACAATTTCTACTTCTATTAATTCTGTAAAGATTACAAATTTTATGGACCCCAAAAATTCAAACGTTTATTGCCTTTTTGGTATACCTAGCAAAAGTATTAGTTTTAGTAGGTACTTAGAATTAAAAAGAAAAAATATTTCTTGACACAAACCATACGTACGATAGAAATCTATACTAATATTATAAAGCTGAAGAGTTTGTTTGTTTGAACGCGCTAATCTCAGGAACTACTGGGCCGATTTGAAAATTTCTTTCAGTTCCCACGGGATGCGGGTGAAACCCCTGGCAGAAGCTAGTAAAAAATGTAAAAGTACCTAACATAAGACAGCGCCAAATACTTAGGTCCAGTTCAGCTTTAAGTACCTATGCCAGACAGCTAAGTGTCGGACGCTGGTATTCAACTAGACCTATGAAGAATTTACTAATACTTAAGTAATCGATTTAACAATGGTTCAAAACAGGGATACGTTTTAAATCCTAGTTTCCTATACTTACTTCTGATCATCATCATCATCATCATCAGCCTATCGCAGTCCACTGCTGGACTTAGGCCTCTCCAAGTGCACGCCACTGAGATCTATTTCTTACTTTACTTTCTCTTACTTCTGATGCTATCGTGTAAAATTAATTAAAAAGGTCGTGTTAAGGAACTCAACCAATCAAATGATTTTTCAAATCGGTTCAGTACTTTCGGAGACTTCAGGGCACAAAAAATAAAGTTTCCTTTTTATTATAAATATTATTGTTGAAGAATATGTAGATACTGAAGATAAATATGTCTGTAGTTAGATAAAAAAAAATTACAATAATAACATCATCTAGACACACGGCAGTGTGTCCGCCAAGTTCGAGCAAAAAAAGCGACACACCGGCCGTGGGTTATATTACACGAACCATTTCGGGCCAAATTCGACCCCCCTATAACTCAAAATCTATTTTATTTACGCATATCAAATTTCTAGTATCTGTTGAGACCCCCTCACTTATCTAAAATACAAAATTTCATTAATATACCTATTGTAGGTCTTGAGATATTGACGTCAGAAAATCGCTATTTTTACTATACACTCACTGACTGACTGACTGACTGACTGACTGACTCACTCATCAAAAACCTAGACCACTTCCAATGGTCGTATTGACTTGAAATTTGGCATGGAGGTAGGTCTTTATGTCAAGGTAAAGGGAAAAATCTGAAAATGGCCAAGTGTGAGTCGGTTTCAAAATAATGAAGGTGTTTTATACCCGGTGTAAATTTATACCCCTAAGGAACTAAAACGAACTAAATTTATCTATATTTATATAATATATCTTCGAATGGTACAAAGGTTTGTATTTAGTCAAAGTAAAGTAAAAATCTGAAAACGGCCAAGTGTGAATCACTTTCGAAAATAACGAATGTGTAACTTTGATCCACGAACATAATATATGATAACATGTCATGTCAGTCAGTTGGTAAATCTAGTCCATTTAGTTAATTTAGTTCATTTCTTTGTAAGAAACATAGTGCATATTAAAAAATCTAAAAAATAGTATAAATGAGACATTTCTTTAACTAACTTCATCATAAGAAAAAAATAAAATAAACAACCTTACAAAAATAAATGAAATCCCACCCAAAACAAAAATGTGAAAGACTGCCAAGTTCGATAATATGGGAATGCTTCGCCTATAAAAGAAGTGAGATCTGAATAAGTACCAAGTTCCATACACATACCTCAGTTAAAAATAGTTACTTTTTAATGATGATTACTTGGCAAGTTTTAATAGAAAATTAAATACTTGATTCATTGCGTTTAGTAGGTTTATAACAAGGTGTATGAAAACTTGCCAAGTAACATCATTAAAAAGTAACTATTTTTAACTGAGGTATGTGTATGGAACTTGGTACTTATTCAGATCTCACTTCTTTTATAGGCGAAGCATTCCCATATTATCGAACTTGGCAGTCTTTCACATTTTTGTTTTGGGTGGGTAGATACTTACTCGACAAGCAGATGCATACGACTAAACCAATTTGAACGCAAATTCCCCATTTATACTCAAACCAAGGCGATTTTACAAAATACCCACAACACTAATTAAACACACGGATAGAATTTTCTATTTACCCTTATTTTTTAAGTCTCATAAAAAAGTTTGTAAATGAACTTATAGTTTTTGATGTCGTCGTAATTACTACTACTAGATTAATTAGGTACTTCTCATATGTCTATGAAGATTAAGTCGAAAATATCTAGGTAAGTAGGTATATACCAAAGTAATAGGTATGTAATATTTATCGAGTCAACACTTCTATACTAACCTCTAGGTAGGTATGTTATTTAATATAATTAACTTTATTTACCTCAAAATCTGTAGGTACTTACATTATATTTTTAAAATAAAATAGATCTATATTTACATAAAAAAAAAACTTTGATATAAATTATTTGTTGATAGGTTCATCCACATTTCTTAAGAGTCTATTTCTTTTTGTATTTTTTATCTATAGATAACTGGTAACGCTACGTTTAATAGAAATAAGTATAGTCTATTATTATCTCTTCGACTAACATTTATAGTATTGGGTTGGTTTAACTAAAATGTAAATATGATTTGAAGAGAAATATAAATCCCACTTATTTTTTAATACGCTTAATTCTACTACTTACGTAAATTACGTCTAAGTACCTTCTACGGTAAATTAAGAAAATAATTTAAAAGAATTACAACAAATCAACAACGTCAAGAACGACATCAGGACGATTTTTTTTGAATAATTTGTTTTAACAAAAAAACTGCAGTTTTGAAAATTAATAGATAGGTACGATAGGGTTAAAGTAGATATGGCAAGAAAGAATGTTACTTGTGAGATGACGACAGACAGAAGGAAGAGTATGGAAGAAGAAAACATGCTGCGCCGACCCCGATAAAAATTGGGATAAGGGCAGGAGGATGATGAGATGATAGGGTTAAAATATGTTTTACAAAGTAGGTACTAGGTAATTATCAATTATCAAAGTAGGTAAGGCTTGCAGCTATCTGTATCTTAAACAAATTTATTTGAATTGAATTGAAATTCTTCTGCTCGTTTGCCGCTTTGAAAAAACCTTACTAGCCAATAAAAATATAAGAAGTTACCTATATTTAAACATATAAAACTTATATGCTGTGACAATCATTTAGGTATAGATAGAACACAGCATGCAAAAAATAACTAAAAACGAAAACATATTCAGCAAAGAACTAAGCCGAATAAAAAGCAAGTACCTACGCGTTTACTAGAGACTTTTTAGCGATTTTTAGAAACACGTAACGATGTGTGGTGTTCGTCACATAGGTACCTAAATCGTTTTATTATCTACATATTTTCCGTAGTACCAAGGTCAAAAGCATCACGTCAGCAAATTCATCTACCTACTTAGCACTTTCCCAACTACACATGCTGGGGTCGGCTTCCAGTCTAACCGAATGCAGCCAAGTAGGTACCAGTGTTTTACAAGGAGCGACTACTTACCTATCTTAGCTCATCAACCCAATTATCCGGTCAACCCAATGCCCCTAGGTAAGACTGGTTGTTAGACTTACTGGTCGTAAGTAACGGCTGCTAAAGAAAACTATTGAAAAAGCATCACAGTCGCAAATTCATGTAAACATTACCTAGGTATTATCTTCGTTAAAATCATACTAACGCACCATACCAACTGAATTAGCCAATCACAACTAAGCAAAAACAACAGAACACCACTTTTATATGCAAACCAACAGATTTTTCAACATACCGACATTTTTTGACATTTCCTCAAGTTACGACCGCTTCGTCGCTACGGTAAAGTTTGAGAACACTTAACCTCCTATTTATTTACGAAAAACTGCTAAAAATATATTAAAAAATAAGTAATTATTCTTCGTAATCATTCAAAATGTCTTCCGAAGGTTCAGATATCGAATTACAATCAGCTTTACCTAAAAAGTCTAACAAGAAAATGCCGCCAAGTCCTTCGGATGGAATGTTAAATACAAAACCAGAAAAGAAACTAACGACGAAGATAATGATTAATCAAGCTTTGATGGATCTTAATAGCAGGAAAGGCGTCTCTCTGTACGCAATCAAGAAGTACATACAAGAAAAATACAACGTTGATACGGAAAAGTTAAACTTTCATATGAAAAAGTACATAAAGAAGGCAGTTGAAGAGGGAAAAATCGTTCAAATGAAAGGAATCGGCGCTTCTGGATCCTTCAAGCTAGTTCCAGTAAAGGAAAAGAAACCTAAACCCAAAAAGATGTTAAAAGAGAAAGAGAAAAAACCAAAAGATTCAGAAAAAAAGAAGAAAACTAAAGTAATGTCTAAGACTACAGACGCCACAGAAAAAGTTACTAAGAAGAAACCCGTCAAGCCCAAAGAAAGTAAAGAAAAATCTACTAAGACTGCCAAACCAGTGAAAAAGATGGAAAAAGATACAGAAAAGAAGACTGTCAAAGGAAAGAAAAATGGCGAAGAGAAAGTGAAAAAAGTTAGAATTGCCAAAGGCATGCAAACTCCGTCGAAGAAAAAAAGTATGATGCGAAGAAAAAGTATTGGTTCTATCATTAAACCGCCAAAAATGAAGCCCAGTAAAAGCGCGAAAGCTTAAATAATGATTTTTAGTGTTATTCTTAATTTCTATTTTATACATTCTTATTTGTTAATTAATAATAATTGGTAATAAATGATTATGGTTTTTATTTACGCTGTTTTATTTGTTAATCCCTTTAAGGGCTGCTACCCAGTGGTAAAACCCTATTATGACCAAGCCTTCACTGTCCATCTGTTTATCTGTCCGTCTGTCACCAGGCTGTATCTTATAAACCGTTATGTTGTAGGTACTAGGTATGTGTTTCAGATGCCGCTTTAACATTAAATACTGAAAGCTAGAATAGAATCAATATTTTAAGGTACTCCCGTACAACAAAAGTTAAATTTATAAGTACATGGTGACACTCACACATAATATCTAGTACCTATTTGATTTGTAACATGTTTGGACTTTAAAAGAGACTTTGACCCTTGAGTTTGTTTCGGCGTTTCTTCTCAGGGATCAGTCAGTTAGGAAATGCCGGCCTCAGCGTTCTTAAAATGACGTGTGAAAGTGATGTACCTACTGTCTAACTTGCAAATAAAACGATTTCATTTACGGAACCCTACGTACGCGCGTTTGACTCTGAACTGCTTCCCGTAACTGGCTAAAAAGTAAACTATGTAAAAAGTATAAAACGTGGTCCTAAAATGTACCAGCGTCAGTGTTAGGATTCACTTTTTTTAGGACGATTGCCTTATAAAGACCACATCTTAGGTATACTTATAACTAGCTATTTACTTACCCGCCGTTTCGTTCACGTAAAGTGGGAACCTCTTTCCTTTGGGAGATAAAATATAGCCTATGTTACTTGAGAATAGTGTAAACTCAAACACAAAATCATTTATTCAAAATTGGGTTTCAAATAATTAGTTTTTGAACATCAAAATTTACCAAAGACAGCCCCAAAACACCAATAATTCACTATTCAGGTGCTTTTAGTTACCTTAGATTCCATTACATAGTTACATACAGGTCGACCAAATAAAAACGTGTTAAAAATCATACAAACACATCTTACTGAACTCGTTAGCCGATCATAACTAAACGAAATTCTATTGAACTGCTCTTTTATATGCAAACCAATGAGAATTTTCGTTCTACCGACATGTTTTTTAACATTTTTAATAAACAAAATGTAGGGTGATATTAATAAGATCGAATTGCTTATTTTGTGCTGAGCTACCATTGGTGAATTCTAAAATACTCCACTACTTTTACTAAGATCATATGTAACACAATGTTCTAGAGAAAGTAGAAGGTTTTTATTTTAAACTAGCTTCAACCAGCGGTTTTGTGTACTTCGCATATCGAGATAAAAAATCCTAATCCTAACTAATTTTATACATGTGAAAGTAACTCTGTCTGTCTGTCTGTCATAAACTAGAACGAACCTAAACTAGACACTGAACTGATTTGTGTGAAATTTGGTACAGACATACCTACCTATTTAGTTTTGAACTTGAGAAATGACATAGGATAGTTTTTATTACAAAAAAAATATATCAAAGCTAGTATCCTATACAATCCTTCCTCTATAAACTTCCTTTCGCCTAGGTACTGTAAAACATACTTATCTTACAGCCTCCCTCGACAAACAAAGTACTTACGTACATAAAGCTGAAAGATTTTTTTCAAAATCTCAAAATTCTCACGTAGGTAGGTATAGGTATTCTGAAAAGTTTTCAGCTTTACTTGTAATAATATTAATAGGAATAGACATAGATAGACCAGTTACATACAGGTCGACTTAATAAAAACGTGTTAAAAATCAAACAAACACAGCTTACTGAACTCATTAGCCGATCATAACTAAACGAAATTCAATGGAACTCCTCTTTTATATGCAAACCAATGAGAATTTTCTTTCTACCGACATGTTTTTAACATTTTTGATATATTTCAAAATGTAGGGTGTTCATAAGATAGGATTGCTTATTTTCGAGTGCTTAGCTACCATTGGTTATATTTTTGTTTCACTCAAATATTGCACTACTTTGAATAATAATATGCTACACTATGTTTTGTAAAAAGGTTTTTATTTTAAGCTAGCTTTCACCATTAGTTACTCCTACTTCGCGTATCGAGATAAAAGATATCTATCCTTAAAAACAAACGAAGTCTTCAGCTTTATAGTATTATTAAAATTGAGAATACTTATAAAAGGAAAATTGACTTAGGTTCACCATCATCAGCCTTTTCTATCGTCTCACTGCTGGGTACAAGCACCGATACAAGCAGAAGGAATGAGCGTTAATCACCAGGGGCCCGATTCTCCTAAGTTAATAATGTCCAAATTTTATAGAAATTGAATCGCAACAGCAGTTTTAACCATATCGGGCATTCTGCTACTAATATACGATCAATCGTATTCCAACGACATTCGATTGGTTTGCGATTGGTCTGCCATTTTAGTGATTTTGGTCTATACGGTAAGTAGTTTGAAGTAAATCGTAAATCCATATATGCTTCAATCGTAATTGAGTCGTGATTGAATCCCAGTCGAATGTGAATCGTATGTCGCTTAAGTGAAATCTGGAGAATCGGGCCCCTGGGCACAAGCACCGATCCGGTTAAAACTGCTAAGTACTGCGATTCAATTTCTATTCAATTTTGACATTATTAACTTAGCAGAATCGGGCCCCAGAAGGAATGAGCGTTAATCACCAGGCTTGCACAAGGGCGGGTTGGCGATTTCAAAATTTAAAATCCAGGTTTTCTCAAGATGCCACCGTGGGATCCTGAGACGATTGGCGCGAGGAGGTACTGCGCTAGGGAAGAACATCCTCCACTAATGATAAATAAAAGCTCAAAAAATATCATTTGAGGGATTAAAAAATAACAAAAAGCATATTTAGCTATTGCATTTATATTTCTTACAAGCACTTACATTATTTTTTTGGACACGTATATTTTCTTTTATATAAAAACAAAAATGCGTCACTTTCAAGCAACGTAAAAGATTTTTTTTATTAACGTACAATTTACGTCACGTGCCCTCAATTCCTCTTAATCTTTATTGCGTTATATTTTAGTAAATATTTAACGTTATGTTAAAATAAAAAATACGCGCCCAATATTTTTTTTTGCCAATTTAAAATGCTCACAAATTAGAATCACTATTTTTGCCTTGCCGTCACGCCTATTCCACAGACATATTATCATGAAAAAACATCGGTACTTTTCCCGCCTTTTTATAAAAAAAAAACATCTTGTAATTTGTACTTTTTTCGCAACAATTTAACTTTAAATAGAGGGGCCATTAAAGTCTCTATGGGCGTTGACGTTTGAAAGGTCAAGTCAGAGCGGCAATCAAAAGGGGAGATAGGGTCAAAATGGATACTCGTTTTGAATAATAAATAGTTTTTTTTGTTATCGTGGTGTAACTTGACGTGTTAAGTTTATTGTTATTTGTGATCTGATAAGAGTAGAATTAAGTTTTTGCAGTTTTATTATTAAGATATTGTAAAAAGTTATTTGTAAATAAAATTCCACAGTAAAAATGTAAATTAAAAAGTTTTTACTTGTTTATTTTTAATTATTTGGTGATATTTATGAATAGAGTGAATTGATTGGTAATTTTCTTAATTTTATTGTTCTAACTTGAAATAGTTTTGAAACTGTTTTGGATTAACTGACTTGGATTAATACTTAAGTATTGCTAATTAAGAAAAAAATAAGCGTGAGCAATTCTTTTTTAGTTATAAATAATTTATTTTAAATATGAAAGAAATATTTCTTTTGTAGGTAAATTATATCGACAATGCAAATAAATTATTATTACTTGTCACTTACACTGAGATACGTAGGATATCAAATAAATGTATTAAATACAAATAAAAATATATAAGTCTCTGAGTCTTGCCTTTCCTTTAATATGAACACGAAAATTAAGTAATTCTGGGTATATCAAAAACCTGGAACTCAATTTGGCAATTGATTCGATCGAGAACCATGACTCTCCAAGCTTGCTATTCAAAACGACTCTGTACAAAAAAACATAGAACCTCAAAATTAAATAGAAGGTTAAGCCATCTTCGATTTCAAAATATATTTTTAGCAACCCCATTTAAATTACAAATAAGAATCCATCTTTCTGTGCTAATGTCAATCATAACTTCCCGTCGGAAAGCATCAACGGTTAGAATCCTAATAAAAACATTAAAATAACAACAAAATAAAAGACATAGCTGCCACAATTGAATATATATTTAAACAATATAATGCTGGCGTATTATAAATAAAACTATAACAATGTAATGTGAGCTATAAGCCGACAAATAGGCCCAAATCGTGTGAATAATTCATTATATCGGCCATTCTACTTGAATGACATCACTGCATAGCTACACCAAACTTACAACCGGATTATCAACCTTATTCACTTAAAATAAAGCTGATTATAAATCGATTAGTTTACAAAAATAATTTCTTAAGTCGACTCTACGTTTAAATCTGAAAAAAATGCATCGGACATCTCACTCTAACATACTCCTAATCCACGTGCGTGTGAGAGAGACGTGCATACATTTGTTCAGCCTCATCGTCTCGTAGAGAGGATATTGGGGTCATGGAACGTGTTTGAATTTCGAAACACGTTCCGTCCAATGCGGTGCGTTGTTGTTCACTGTTTTATCATTGGTTGTGCGACCCTCGTACCAAAATGTCGTCGGTTTTGTAAAATCGATACGGGTTTGTATGAGACGTATCGTTTATCTGTCGTTCGCTGGTGTCGATACGGGTTTCGTGGTAGTCATGCTATACACTCTGCCTGTATCTTTTATGTTATTCGTGCAGCCATTTCGTTTCGAAAGATGTCCGGAGTGACTTTAATCGTGACGTTTTGATACGTTTTCTATAGTTTTTTGACGTTTAAGAAGACACCATTGCTGTGGATCTGTGAAGGTAAGTTGTTTGCACCGTATTTCATTTAGATATTGATATGAAATTGTATTTTAGTGGAGATTTTAAGGGAAAACGTCAAAAATTCCATTTTTAGTACCAGAACTGTGTTGTAACACTGAAATAACTTCGAATTTCGTGCGTGACGTCACAGCCATTTGAAATTGGAACTCGATTACGGGTTCCGTTAACTTTTTAATCGATTTGGTTTTAGTGAATTGTGTTTTTTAGTGAAAAAAATGTTTTTGTGAATTGTAAAATGGTTTTTGAGGTTTTGTTATTGTATGTTTACATATATTTTCGTGTAGATATAGTGACTAACATATAATTTGAGTATGTAAGATGGCTTCAAATGACAATTTGCGCTGACATATTGATAACATAGTTTCTTATTACTTCACAGTAAAGACTAAAATGCTGGTACTGCATATTTTGATTGGATTTTGTGTGGCATCTCTTTCTCGCTTTGTTTATTGTTGTGTTGGCGTCTCTTTCTAGTTGATGCGACTTATTTATAGAGAACTCGCCGTGTACGGTGTTCCCCTGTGGCGCCCTACATTTATGCTAGTGTTGTAATTTTGTCGTCGCGTTTTTATCGTCGTTATTTATGACTATCGATAACTTTGTTATTTTAATATGGAGTGCGATATTATTTTATTTGTTTGTGATTCAACTGTGAATAAGTTCAATGCTTATTTTGTTGGTTAATATAATTATTAGGTTGAAAAGTTGATTGGCTACTATACAAGTTAGTTTTTCCTTGGTGAATATGTTATCCTATTGCAGTGGTAATAAAATTGCAATTAAGATATGATTGAATTTAATGCCTTGTCATCATTAATATAGCTTCTTAAAGTTAAATAAAAAAGTGATAGTTCCATATTTTGACTGGACTAGCTGAGTACATGAGAAAAATAAACCACCCTCACTCTTCCCCTGGGTATGAAACTCAATTACTCTGGAAATATCATCAGTATCCATCTAAGTAACTGGCTCGTTGGTCTAGCTGTCGCAAGCGCGGCTGTGATTGCACCTGTGTCTGCGCAAATGCTTGTGCACTATAATACCTATGTCCTGCGTAGCTGGCTAGTCTCCTTATATAAGAAGTGCCATATCGCCATAGCCAATCGGCTAGGAGGATATCATCCATCTAAGTTCTTCTTCTTGTGGTCGGTCCCTCATTCTAGAGCAGTTCATTTGCCTTCATCAGCTGTCCAGCAAGTTAGATTATGGCCCTATGGAATTTTGATGTGGTTCACTTGTTCGACCCATTTTGTAAGTACCTTGCAAAATTTTGTCTTCTACGTTGTAATAAAGGCTATTTATCATAATTAAATGAAACTCATGTCTGAATCATATTGAAGCTTATTATTACATTCAGGTTTTTAAGACAATCTTTTTCATTGTTCAGACTTCTTGAACTGTGGTGGCAAATACACTCGAAAACAAAAAGCACTTGTAAATTTATTTTCAATTCCCATATAAGATAGATAGTTATTGGATTTATCATTTTGGCAAAGCCTTCAAATATTGTTCGTGGCAGTAGGATCCACCTCTACAGAAATAACAATCACGGTACCTCTCACATAAAAACTGTATAAATACATATTTAAAATCTACTTTCTAAACTCAAAAAACCTTCTTCCCTAACTATCTAGATAAAAATCTCAAAATCGATAGTCGATAAAAACCTCGCACAAAATAATAATAATAATTACGTCTATCGACACTCACCACATCACTATCTAAGATAAAAAAAATAAAATGTCTGCCGCCATCCGCTGCGCAGGGATTATTATTACCAACCACCCTTATATACATAATAAACCTTATTTACTAAGTACTAAAGTCCATATTCTATTGGTGGCATGTGAATACCTTTGTCGTCGAAGGGATATTGGTACGATAAGGGAATTTCGACTCTGCACCTAAGTTATAAGGTTGAAAATTGTAAGTAAATGTTAATAATAAAAGCAAATAGTGCCGATCCATTGAAATATCTTCGTTTGATTTACGAGGGGCTAAAGATGGTGGCGTAAGAAAGCTTATTTTGATGTTTTTATCCACGTTGGGGTCTGTTTGTGTGTGCCTTTCTCCGAAATAACTGGACTGGGTTCGACAAGTCGTTAACTGCTCTATTGTGTGATTATCACTTTGTCTTAATATCTTTTGTATTTTTGTTACTAATGTATATTAGAAATGATTAAGTGAGTTTTTATTTGTCATGGTAAAACGACTGAAGCGTTTGTGATGAAATTCGTAACTTGGGTTAAGTAACCTGAAGACAAATCTTTAGGATATTTTAAACCGGGAACGGGAAATTGCATTGGGATACGAGCAAAACCATGGGAAACAACTAACTTATTATATCTCTGTTATTAAAACAATGACAGTTGTTTTGATACTTAACTATTATTCTCCATTATGTTTCAAATTCCTTATCAGTCTTGCGGTCGTAAGCACGGCTGCCGGACGTGACGTTCTGGGTTCGATTCCTGGGACGGACTGTTACTTATCAGATGTTGTTTTGATAGATCCTAGTAACTGACAAATTGACTATTCTAGGAATAGATAAATGGTGGGTTAGTTATTTTAACAAAGGATATGGAAAAAAGTTATTTTTTCGGTATGCAGCTATGCAAAGTAGGCTTAAAAAATATTATATTGAAAACATATAAATATCTAAAAAAAAAAGAAAGAAAAAAATAAGAAAAAGAAAGAAAAGAATAAGTCTCATCACGATAGTTAACTTTTCTTTGCAGTATATGAACACTAAACTATGTTTAAATAAACAATCATAACTACAAAAGTAGTGTGGGGATAAAAACAAAATCGACAAAAAAAATACTAACACACATCACTACAGTCAAAATAACACGTGACATTTTTTTCAAAAATCTTTTAAGAAACAGCAATTCCGATTAAAAAGAGATCATGATATGTTTAAAAAAAAATAAGCACCCTTACTTTAAAATTTTGCCCTCGGGCTAGTTTCGGCTTCAAATCACGACGCGACGATCCAGTTATTTTTTACATCGATAAAAAATTATCATCCCTTAGCACCTGCTCTTTATATTTTGAACAGCAAAATAATGTATCGAGGGTATTTCATTTCGAGGGGGCTCATGGCTATATGAGTCAAATATTGATAAAGTAATGTAATGCTTACTGCGGCTCATGTTTGGATGGGTGACCCAGGGTTATAAGTTAACTTATACGCTCAAAAAAACTAGAAGGAGTTTTGTATGTTTGTTAAACTTTTGGTAATACGGCTAAATCAAGGAAACAGTTATTATAGGCCTGTTTTTGTACAACCCGTATTATCAAAGTAGTCCTATCAGGACGCGATTGAAACCGCGGCAAATTCAAAGTTTCGTAAAAAAATCTCTTCGGATTACTTACTGAATTCATAGGTACGTCTTAAACACTTCAAGAGTACCAAAGTAGTTATTTAAATATAAAAACTTTGCTCTTGCCTATCAAAAACTAGCCTAAGCAGCCCTTTGAAATGCGAGTATTCTCGGGGGACCAAAATTCACCATGGTTTGAAACGCATAATGCAATATTAGTCATTACAGATAATAGAAGGGTTTGCTCCATTCTAAAACTGTCCGGAAACCGTATGGTTACATTTTGCACGCGATATTGTAGAATAATTGATAGTTCGATTTTATTAATTTTTGCATTTTCTATAAGTGTCGAAAGTTGGAGAAATAATTTCTTAAAAATAATGGTGTTATAAAAAATTATCGAAAGTTCGAAAAATATGTTTTTATAAAAAACGGTGTTCAAAAATGCATGTGCCATTTTCCCCACTCTCCCCTATTGTAGTTTTGTTCGAAGTGTGTTTCATTATTCGTAGTATCTAATTATTATTTAATTACTACTGATTCTAAAAATATGTCGAGATAAATATATAAATACCTATGTCTATGATAATAAAGATATTGAATATATTTTTTTAAATCATTTTTTTAAAACTGTGTAGAACATAAAACAATTTTGTAACAAAGAACTATTTTGCAAGTTTTCGCCTTTACGAAACCTTTTTACCTGGCTCATTTGTTTGTTTGCTATTTTTTCTTGAAAAATAACATTGAAATTAGCAGAACCCAGCGTTAATCCTTATTTATGAGTAACTAGTCTGTCCTTCTATGGCGTTTTTACGCCTAATCTACTAGACCGATTTACTTAAATTGTAGCACACAGTATATTAGTTTAGTACACAGATACAGTTCCCCCAGGACACGGGTTTAGCTATAGAGAAGGGCTAGTTTAATTCGGTGCACTTTTGTGCACGATTGTGAATTGAAAGATTTTGGTTTTAGAAAAAAAAACCGGTCACGTGCTAGATGCACTCGTAAACGAAGGGTTCCGTACGGACAACGAAGTCTTAGTAATAGGGTCCCGTTTTTCCCTTTGGACGCAGAACCCTAAAAGCAAACTTCCCGTCGTAGAAAAAGGTTGGCATTTTAATTTACCGCAAAGTTACTTTCTTAAGATTTCTGTCAAAAGTTTACAAACGACAATGATTTAGAACAACTTTCATAGACAATTTTAGATTGTTTTGTAGGTACATCTTTATAAACCAAAGACAGTGCGAAGTACATAGACAAGGTTTTCGAGAAGAAGTTGATCGTTGGTTTGCAAAATACACAGCATTTTAGCAATGCACTTTTTTAAGATACCTACCTATTACAAAATAATGAAAAAAATCATTAGAACTTACAATTAGTAAATAACCTACGATTCTAGCCTCGTACCATCGCCCTGAGCAGTGGGCGCGAAGGCGAAGCGACGCGGGACGTAAGCGCGAGGTACAGTAGACTGCACATCAGTGGTAACTGTCATGCACCTTAACTCAATGGTAATAAGTACGATTTTCCTATAAAACTGTTACCACTGACCTGAAGTTGACTGTACCTACTTATGCTCGGAAATTAGTTGCAAGACGACATCAAGTTTGGCGTGTACTTTGTGGAGAAACAGTTGATCACATTTTAATCATTGCTCAGTGCTTTTTTATATTTTTCCTTATTTATTAAAATACCTATTTTAGATAAAAATACATAGGTAGGTACTCATACTTACACATGCATTTTATATTGATAAAATACACATTTATTAAATGTATTTTTACTATTATGTCGAACGTAATTATGCCTATATTAGGCTATCATTTTATACCTAACTAACATTTTGATTTATTTATCCTGAAACCTATGTAATAAGTACAGGGAAAACCATTATTTATTCAAATTAGATATTCCCAGTTATGCCCGCGATTCCAAGAAAAATACTGCACGTGAATCATAACTATGCGTATTCAGATTTCAGTCAGTTTCACCATTCTTCTTCCTGTCCTGTTCCCAATTTTATTTGTGATCGGCGCAAAATGATTTTCGATTCCATTCTTCTCTGTCACTATTCATCCTACTGGCACGCACGCCCTTCTTATTCATGTCATCTCTCAGATAATCTAACAGTCATTTGTTCGGTCTTCGTCTCCTTCTCCATTCTCTATTTCTATCTCTAATTCACTTTTACTATTAGAAATACTATAATTATAACACATGTTTTGTTTTTTGTTCACAGATGCAGCAACCACTGAATCAGCCGGAGTCGATAGGGTGAGTGAATTTCTTATTGTCCATAATTTTGTATCAGTAGATGCGTTGTAGTCTTCGATGTTTGTATTTTAAAAGCATCTGGATTTCTCCTACACTCTGGACTGGTCTGACAACGGGTCTTACCAATGGGTTGCCCACGTAACTTTGGTAGAGTGGCTCAGATAGACAGTTGCTCGATGTATCACACTGGTACCAAGCTACAGCCAGCTAGACTAGAAGCCAGCCCCAACATATTTGTAAATAGACAGACGGTGTTCGAATACTCCGAATTGTCAAAGAAATTATCATTCTTCTTTGCTAGCCTAACCAGTTCACAGAACTTACCTCTTCTTCCTATATCCTCAAGTAGTCTCCACAGAAGGTATCATGGTATTTCTGTCTACAGGGGTCAGCAAGGAGTTCAGCAGCAGATGGTACTCTGTCCTGTCAGATTTGTCTACGAGACCCAAGTGCTGGTGCAGCCTGGTGAGTGGCTGAGCAATGTGCTATTTTATTTTGAACTTTAATGTGGAAGGGATAAGGTACAATTTAGACTGTGATGTTTGAGCCTCGTATTTGATTATGAGATTGGTCACTACCACATGTGGTTCATGAGGTTTCATGGCAGAATTTAGGCTTATTGTTCTACCATTTTTTATTTATTAGATGCATGTAATGAATTGAACGTAAATGTACAGTAAGTGATAGTCCCAAATCTGTTCCAGGAGACCAGATCCAGCCAAACCAGACATTCTTCATAAACCCTCAAAATCCACCACCATGGATGCAGAACAGGCCAGCCCCCAACCCTGTGGTGTACGTCCAACAACTACCCAACAACATGGTTCAGCCAGTCCAACAACAGATAGACCCAAACCAAATGTTCTTACAACAGAACTTCGCCAACTTCCAACTCCAACAACACATGTTGGCGCAAAACCACCAAGAGATGAGGCCAGCCATGCAATTGGCCAACATTGTGCCAAACATGGTGCAAAACGTGCAACAGAATATACAAACCAACGATAGGAACATAAATCAGAATCCTAATACAGGACAGATGCAGACAAATGCGCAGAATATGATGCAGAATCAAATGAATGTAGCGAGACAGGTCCAAAATACTAACAACCAGGCTGTTGAAGTACAGAGACAGATGTTCATGAATGTCAGGCCACAAATGGGACAACAGATGAACATAGCTAGGCCAGTAATGTCCTTAAATCAGATACAGAACATGCAAGCAATGGCCAACATGCAGAACATACAAATACAGCAAGCGAATGCTGGTCAGCAGTTCGTGCAGAACATTGGACCACGACTGCCTCAGAACGTGAACGCTGTACGACCTCAGATGATGGGCAATAATGTGATAAACGTACAAAATGTTATGAAACAACCTCCTCAGCAAAACATTCAGAATGTGAACGTGCAAAAGCCGCCTCAAGAACCTAATAAAGTGATAAACAGTAACGTCGCATCTCCCGTGCCAAATGTAAGGAACTTCGCCCAAAATTACAACTGCAGACCAATACAGCCTAGACGACGAGTAGAAAATAACGCTAATGTACCAAAAATGTTACCACAAAACGTTCCTATACAACCACAACATATACCAGTCCAAACTCCGCCTACACAATATAACCAGGAGAAAGTAAATAGCCATCAAATTGTTTCAAATATAGCAGCGAATACGACCTATTTAAATAACCCTAGTATAAGTCGGAAAAGGAAGAGTGAATCGCCTGATGAAATCCAAAACAAAATGGCTGTGCCACCGGCGTCGAAGCCAATTTACAAGAATCTTCAACAGGGTATAATAATCACTAAGATATGCAATGAAATGGGTACAAACACAAGTCCGGTACATAAACCTAGTGTAAATGTAGCTAGTCCATCTATGACAATGATTCCTGCTACACCTATGGCTGTTGTAGAAAGTAAAGATCAGAAGGATGTAAATGTGACAACTAATGTAACGGAATCTAGAACTGTGATAACCCCTGTGATGGCACCAAGCGAAAGTGATAAACTAATTAGAAACACTGTGTTCACGCAAGCTCGAGGCAGAGTATTACAGGATAAAATTAGTGATACTATACCACCCCAAGTTTTAGATGTTAAACCACCTGAAAGTGTTCAAATACCGACTGAAAATACAGTTAAGCAGCCAGAAAAGGTAGTCAGTGCTGAGGTAAAGACTGTTAAAGATACTGCAATGACTGAAACGCCGACTGAAAAAGCTACAATTGCTCCTGTACAGACTGAAAAAGTAGCAATACCTGTGGCACAACCAGCTCCGCCTAAAATAGAAGTAGAAAAAGAAATAAAAACACAGGAAAAGCAACCAGAAGTCAAAAAGAATAAGGTTCAAATTCAGCAAGTGAAAACTGAAATCAAAATAGAAGTAACTCAAGAAGAAAAAATGGAAGTTGTAGAACAAAAGGCTGAGGTTAAGGATGAAAAGGTGGAAGCAACTGAGAAAGTTATAACGAAACAAGATATTTTAACTCATGTGGTCGACGGATATGTTATTCAAGAATCTAATTTTGCATTCCCTGTAAGTATAACAACTTATTGAATATTCAATTATAATATGAAGAAATACATACCTAACTTAACTTGAAATGAACTTCAAGACTATGTACCCTTATGTGGTCTTAGAATCGGAATAGAATCTCCAAAATTATCTTCCTTTTTATAACGACGTCAAAAATCATCAAATGACCCCTCCCGCTGTGGGTTAGCAGCGATGAGGGAGTGTCAGACTCTTACTGACTAAAAACCATCGTGTTTCGTCGTAGGCCCTTTATGTCCAAAGTTATCTTTAAAGTTTCTTTATTTATTGGTTCTAACCCCTTATTTCTTCTCTTATGACATCATCATCATTGTCGTCTTTCTGTTATTTATGTAAATATATTTTCTTTCTTTCTAAACCATGTACAATGTTTTACAGATCCGAAAACCACTAATAGAAAAAACGCTACAAGCAAATTCTAAACCAGAAACGGAAGCCCCAGACGCGCTAAAAGAATGCATGAAAGAAGAAATGAAAAATACAGGCGTAGACGTACAATTACTGCCTTTCCACTACTTACTTCTACACTGTGAGAAGAAGAAGGAGGAGGAAGAAGAAAAAGAAGATAGTAAGAAAAAGAATCCGTTCAGTGATTTGGTTCATAGTACTGTTAAATCTTGGACGGTAAGTTGAAGTCCATATTATTATACTTCATACATGATTTCTTCTGATTCTATATTTTTTTAAACTTTGGTGATTTTAATTTAAGTTTATATAGAAATTTCAAAATTGATGTCCAGAGATCATTATTTACCTCTATGATCTCTTAAATCCCACTCGACTCTCGATTCTTCCAGAAATTTTACCCGCACCCCGTGGAAACTAGTGCGCGTACCCGGATAAATAGGCTATCTAACACTGAAAGAGGTTTTTCAAATTGGTCCATTAGATTCTGAGATTAGAGCGTTTAAGCAAACAGACTCTTCAGCTTTATAACAGTAAAGATTTTTACCAAAACCTTAATTATAACAAAGCACCTAAAAAAAATCCTTTTCTTATTTTCCAGGTTGAAGACCTATCAAACCACCTCCTAAAATACAACTGGGAAGAAACAGTATCAGTTTTCCAAGACCATGAGATTGATGGAGAGTCCCTATTCCTGGTCTCGAAGACACAACTAGTTAGCATAGGGGTTTCAGAAGAAAATGCGGACACCATCTGTGCATTCGTTCGGAGCTGATCATCAAAAGATTGTGAGGAACAGGACTTAGTGGACTATGATAATTTGATAAAATCAAATGTCATTACATCGTCCAGGTTTACAAGTTCCTCCAATCAAGGTTTTAACACTAAGAGGTCGTATTATAATCGGTATTCAAGACATTTTAATTACAAGGCTTATAATTTTTGCAATAATTTGGTTGCAAAAAGATCTTATTTTAACCGACATCGCCAAAAGCGATATCATGATAGGAAACTACTTGTAAGTTCAGCAGTATTTCAACTATGTAATTTAAAAGGTAAATATAAATATCAAAGGGAATATAACACAGCTTTTAGAAACAAAAGACGATCGTCTCAAAATTGTAATTGCAAACCAATACACAAAAGAATATTGAGACATCAGTTTTACTTTTATAGTAATGGTACAAAATTACTGAACCAAAATAAAGCAAATGATAATACTAGAAACAAGTATAAAAGAGCATTAATAAATAAAGAGATAGAAATTCCTGAAATGGATTCTGAAGATGATGAAGAAATAACAAAAATATTTGAAGGTAAATTTCAAAAAATTGAAAAAGAGTTTGAGTCCTTTGAAAAGTCTGACAATCATGAAAAGACTGAAATAGAAGCAAAAGGTATTGATGAATTGGAAGTTGTTAAAAATGGTAGTGGAATTAGTAAAGAAATTGTTGATGATGACAATAATATAAACGCTGTAGTAAACACTGAGCTGGAAAAAGGTGTCATTGTTGACTTCGAACAAATTAACATTGAGGATCGAGACATCTTTGAGGAATATACTGAAAATGGCAGAGAATTAAATAACAATTCAAAACACAAATTAACACAAAACATCGCTACTGAAAATGATAATATTTCTGCTGAAGTAGATAACTCTATTAATATAAAAGAAAATAAACTTGATGATACTAAAAATGATGAAGACAAACCATTTGATGATTTCAAAGTACCCAAAGAGATACCTAGAAGAAATAAGACAAATAAGAAAGTATCTTTAAAGCCAGAACCTCGGTTTGTTCTTACACATGTTTTAGAAGGACACATCATTCAGGAATCAAATTATCCTTTTCCGGTAAGTACTTAAAAATATAATATAACTGAGATACATACATGTAACTTTTGGCAAGATTCCCCCTCGGTGCAGCACACTGCATGTATCTCGTGGTGTACTCGCTTCAGCAAACAGTAAAGCATTGCGTGCGAACATTTCTGAAATGTCCGCGAAATTGCAACCTTTGTTCGCGAACACACGCTAGCTGTGGACTCGCGCCGACGCGACGCTTACGTACAATATTTTCCAATCGTCGTCAAGATAATGAATTCACTTCTTCATCTTCTTCTTCACCTGTTCCCAAGTTATTTGTGATCGGCACAGTATGTAAGTATGTCCCTTCCCATTTATCTCTGGCAGCCCTTAAATAAACAAACAATTTACTTACAGATCACCCAAATTAAGAAAGAAAATCCACCAGAAAACCCTCAGAAAGAAGGTACATCATCAACAGTAGAAATAAAAGAGGAGAAAGTTCTAGAAGAAAGTGGGGACAGCAATCCATTCGTGCGTTTGAAGAAGAGCACCGTCAAATCTTGGACGGTAAGACCTTGTTATATTTTCTGTTTTTACTACGGTTTTAAAGAAGCCTTTAAAGAACTACTTGAGTATAAGGCACTTGCCTCACCGGCAACGATTAACGAGTAACGAGTAGAGCTAGAACTAGAAACGAGTTAGCGAGACGCGGGGAGCGAGTGCGTAGTTCCGATATTTGTGTAGCTCGGCTATAAGCGAGTGTGCTTTTGTTCACTTGGAAAGTATATCTATTGTACGTTTCTTGAGCGAGAAAATAGCCGATAGTTAGTCGTTTTCTCGTCGTTGGTGGGACAACTGCCTAAGGTGGCCTTATAAGCTTCTCCAGGGTCCTTTTTATCTCCATTGTGATTTACATCAAGATGGTTTCCCTAAGGATACCTACTGATTCTCAATATGCATCTATATTGTTGAAATGAAATCGTTTGTTTTGCAAGTTGGACATTACATCACTTTTACACGTCATTTTAAGAACGCTGGGGTCGGCATTTCCTGACTGATCCCTGAGAAGAAACGCAGAAACAAACTCAAGGGTCACAGTCTCTTTTAAAGTCCAAACATGTAATAAATCAAATGATATTATCTGTGAGTGTCACCATGTACGTTGTGTTGTTTACAACCTCAAACGAACTCCTGTGTATAGAGGAAATACCCTTCCCCATCCAGAAAAAAATTTGTCTAACATGGGATCTTGCGCTATTTCCTGAAACCAGTAGTTTCTAAGATTACATTGTCCACCCAGACAAACTCCTTAACTTTATGATATAAGTCCAACTCTCCCAAAAAGACCCTTAATAATACAAAATACACGAAAGACCTTCTTTTACATCCACAGGTTGAAGACCTATCAAGCCACCTGGTACAATTCAACTGGTGTGACACGGCAGCGATCCTCAAGGACAATGAGATTGATGGACAGACCCTGCTCCTGGTCTCCAAGACACAACTGGTGATCATCGGAGTGGATGAGGAGCAAGCTGAGGTTATCTGCGAATTTGTTCAAAGGTCCTAGCTAGACTGAAGAGATCCGAGTGCGATGTCACAGATAGAGCGAAGTGGAGAAAAATAAAATCGGAAAGCTGACCCTACCACCATGTGGAATACCTACATAACAGGAAAGAGAGTCCTAGCTATACTGAAAATATTCGAAAAAGTAGTCAAAAAGAAGACCCCTTTTGAATCCGAAGTCAGGGGTTAAAAAGAAGTGGAGAGAGCCAGAAACTCCGGTTTACTCTAATATTTTTTGTTGGTGTGAAATCATCAGATGACCTCTCCCGCTGTGGGTGCAGCGTGAGAGAGTGTCAGACTTACTGACTAAAACGTTTCATGTTCCTTCGTGAGCCCTTTATGTACCAGGGCCGCGGTAACTCGCGCGAACGATCCCGCAGCCTAGGCAGGCTTTGGCCCTGGTGGTTCTCATTTAAAGAAATTCATTGCTTCAAATGTTTGAAAAGTTATAATGTTATGGGTAACTAGCCAGACAAAAAGCATACTTTCGCATTTATCTTCTTAGTAAATTGAAATACTAAATCTGTACCAAAAGTCAAATATACTGGACTACATTTTGTAATCAAATGTGACCATTTTGAAATCTTGTGAAGCTATTTTAACACAGACAAAATGCATAGATATACCTACCTAAGTGTATGTAAACTAATCATATAGGTAAACAAAATAGAACAATTCTTTTGTAAATAATATTAGGCATCTTAAGCTTGCCACATCTTCTCTACTAAATGGAATGTTGACAACTTTTTAAATATTTTACCCAATATTGAAGTTTTTTTTTACAATGAGCATTTGTTTTTATAACGTTGAAAGAAAATACATCACACAAGTATTTATGTGGTATATTTTCTTTTAAATCAATTTTTAAATATTATTTAATTTTGCATTTTACTTATTTCTGGCAACTTTGTACAGAGGCCAGCTGGTCAATCTGCCCGAATCTGTCAAATTTTACCAATCGAACATTAACTTTCAACTATTGTGATAAGGTTGAAATTCTATTGCAGACATTTGACAGATTGAGACAGACTTTTAAAGCATGTAGCCCTGTAGATATATAAACTAGTAAATGAATTGTTTTAACTCCACTTATTAAATACTGCACAAAAATACCGATTTAGCGACAAATAGTGTAAGAACTTGTAAACGAAAATATTATCGAAATGTAAATAATTAAAATAGTTTTAATTTTAAACGACTGCAATTTTAGACAAAGGTATTGTTTATAATGATTTTTTTGTTACTAAATTGAATAGTGTAGTCGATAAAATCGACTAAATCTCACGAATAATTGTACAGTAAGTAAGTAGTTTTAGTTAATTTAGTTATTTATACCTAAACTATCATTTTAACCTCATTGTATTTTTATATCGAATGTAAATAAACTAAATAAAAATGTCGATAATTTTTCCAAACTTTTATTTTAAAAACACTGTTACAAAATATATTATTTTTTAACCAAAGCGGTCATTTATAATATTACATGTTAACCTTGATGTTCCATTAAACAGTAAAGACGACAATCATAATATTCTATATATTCTTTTAAGAAATAATAGTAAATAAAATGAACCTCCCCAACATGTTTACCGCTAGTCATTGTTAAAAAAACAACACTATTAGAAATACAAACAAAACTACAAAAAATATAAACGAAAAATAACTCGACTATAACGGTTCGCGTCACGTAACTTTACCGCTCTGAACTTAATCATTTGACACCTCTATCAAGGCTGCGTTTTTGTTCACAATTTTTTCCACTCGTGAGAAGTCAAAAGGCAACTTCAGACCAGCAAAATCTGTACGAACAAATGCGAGTCAAACAGCCAACTTCAGAGCAGCAAAGTAATATGGCGCGAACCCCAACCTACCAGTTGAAATACAATCGATTACCATAGCACAGAACTAATTTCTCCTGGTCGTCTTTCCCATAAAATTTACGACTTGTGCAAATGGCGCGAACTTGCCTCGCCTATTACGCTTTTTTAGGCCCAATTCCTGTAGCACATCGTCTGACTCGACGAGCGAAGAATCCATATGTTTGGAAGGCATATCTTCCGAATAATCTTCGCTGTCCTTCTCTGTGTCAGATACCTCTCTATACTTCCTATATTCTATTTTACTTCTAGCTAAACTTGGGTCCCGTCGTTTCATAGACTCTGGAGAGCCGAATTTCGGATGATCAGCCTGTTGGCACATGAGAGTCTCGTAGAAGTACCTGTCGGCTCGGCCGTCGGCTTTTGTCCTAGGTTTTTGGTCTTCGTCTGAGCTTTCGTTCGAGGAGTGCAGCTGAGGGGATCCGGGAACCGACTTTTTGTGCAACCTTTGGCTGGAATTAGTTTTACGGATTAGTATCTAACAGCATACCTGTACCTAGTAGATTTAGATCCTACATTTTTTCAAAAAAGTTAAAAAAAGCAGATAACTCAACATCTGACTAAAGCAATTAATGAGCAACATGAAGAAAAGGTAGCAGAGACAGTTCAGACAGTTGAAATAGCGAAGAAAAAGAACGGATTTAAGCGTTGCTATTCTCATCATGTCGAGCCAAGTTTCTTTCTCTAATGTTTTTTGACCATTCACTGAAAACTCATGCTTTCACAGCAACTATTTGAATCATACTGAAGGAAAGCTACTTACATAAAGAAAGCAGATTGCGTGAAGCAAACGTTACTGTTATCAGAATGCCGGCTACCAGCTTTCTTTTTATATACGGCCAAAAAGCTTGTTGACAATGAAAGAAAGAATGTGTAAGTGTCTCACCATCGTTTGATATCGCCAGCTACCATCGTGGGTCGAGGAGATTGTGGCTGATACGCGCCTGGAGCACCACCGACGGCCTCATCACCTAGTGCCTGAGAAACATTCAGTTTTATAACTATACAACCCAAAGACAGAAGAATTAGTTCAAACTTGAATGCAAAACAGCACTGTTGAACGTCAAAGTTTACAAAAGATAGCCCCCCAAAACTTCAACCCTTTACTATTTAGCATGAGTTATTGTTGGGAATAAGAAATGGGGCAACAAACTCCCCAGCAAAATATCCTGTGTAAGCTGAATTTGACAGTGCGGTCAAGCAAACAAACATACAAACTCTTCCCGCGCAAAACAGCTAAACGGATTTTGATTTAACTTGGCAGGCATATCTCTTAGCTTTTGATGAGATCAAAATATGGACTACATTTTATCCGCTTACTATAGGTAGATCGATACCTGTAGCTTATATAACATCAGAACAAAATATAGACTAGGTACTTTTTATCCTGTTCGGGAATTCGTGGCAAAAGCTAGCTACACAATACCAAAACTAACCTTATTCGAGAAATGAAAGTAACAATGTGTAATCCTTTCTACGTCCGCCCAAGCGACGATAAACCGGGCCATAGTCAGCGGTATCTTGGGCAAGAAGTTGGAGTGAAACTTGCCCTGGCAGTAGATGGTGATCACGTCTGTATCCTTTATCTCGAATATTATGCGGAATATCGTTCCTGGGGAAGGAAATTGAGGCAAAAGAATCATCTGCTTAGCCTTTTCTTGGGGGACAGACTTCAGATGTCGGCTTCCAGTCTAACTGGATGCAGCTGAGTACCAATGTGTCACATGGAGCGACTCCCTAACTGACCTCCTAAACCAAGCGGTAACTGCACTAGTCCTTGATAAGACTGGCCTTGCCAAAGGGGTATAAAAGGATGTCTACCTACCAAGTCACTTTGTCTCCCGAATTGTAGTGACGAAATGTTACTAAGACATCGAAAGATGGCAATTTAAGGTGGTTCATAATTAAACACAATATTTGGTAGTATTAACGTTTTTCGTCACCATTCCATGGACCAGCCAAAAATCCTATTTTATGATGAGTTTTTGATGGGCAAAGATTGATAGTTAATAGTCTGCACTGCAGTCTGTCTACACTTTAAGCCTCACAGTTGTCAAAATGGTTCACAAACCTGGCACAAACATATTATAGTTGGTATCATAGTTGCCGCTGCCGATCCAGATGCCGTTCTTCCGCGACAAGGATATGATGTTGTCCCGGTGAAACCTCACGTCGAAGTGTAGCACCACGTCGCGTGGTTCCTCCCCCTCCTGAGCGCATAGGTTCACCGACATTCTGGGGGTTAATGCAGCCATTGGTAGCAAGCTTCGTGGGCTCATGGTAAGGTCCCGCGATCGAGAGCCCCCTAGTTACTACCAGTTAACGCTACAATAAACTCATAATGGGAGTTTAGTATATAATAATAGACTGATCTCATTTTATAAGAACTGGCAATAAGAGAAATGGCTATTCTCATATAATAAGATCGACCAGCTGCACAGGACACATTTTACTGGCATTTGCTTGGACACAGGTGCACTCCCTATTCCTTCACTCTCATAGCGTGATGGGACAGCAATCCGACACCACTGGAGAGAGATCTCAAGCAGAACCAAAATTACAGTAAACGCGCAGCGCCCAGGTTCGTTGCCTGGTAGTAAATAGAAATCACCGTTTTTCTAAATAACTAGGACAAGTAAGTTGTTATGTTTTCCGATTTTAGGTGATGGTATGTTCTGCCTGGTAAGCTTTGCCACTGGATACGGGACTGGCCCAGGGCCAATGCCTTATTACTGGGCACTGAACACATGCCAAGGGCCCCCAAACAATAAAGTAGTTAGTTCAGCAATCAACGGAGATATTTGCAGCTACGCAAACACTTGCATAATGACCAGTCACACACGCATTCATGAAGCTTCCTTGACCCTGGACTGGTATCTTACTCTAGTATCTTATCAAAGGTCCTGCGAGTTATAGAAGGCACAAGATCACCACTCGTTACCAACAATAAACATAACAGAAACCACATCTTACTTGCGAGCATTCTCTTTAATTTTACCACCAATTTCGATTCTGTCACCAACTTTGAGGGTACCAGGTATATTGGCAGTAAATACGGGCATTTTATCCAATTATTCTTTATTATATATCTATATATGCCTGCCCCAGTGATCGCTAAGTTAGGGCCAGTTATGAAAATGGACATTTTGAACGACAAATTTATACATTACACAATTGTTTATGTGAATGTTTTGGAAGGCTCAGATAATTTTTATGGTTATAATTGACGTATGCCAACGTGACGCAAGGTCTGCCTTCTTATAAAATCTTTTTCTTTTATTTGTTTGTTAATGGCGTCCCTAGTTTGACGGGAGACAAAGCTGCTTGCTTGCGATTATTCTCCTTTCTCATTTTTGAACTAAATTCATAAACGATCGGTTAAGAACTTTCTGAGGATTGCTGTGAGTATAATTTCTGTAGGTTGATGAGGATTATCCTTATTTCCTACAAAATTGGGAAAGCAGAAGAAAGAAGACGAAACAGCATTTAAAACTAGGTAACAGTGATTTTGATCTTACTTAAACTTTACAGTTTAAGGCGATTATCACACTGCCCCGCATGATGCAGCGTGGTGCGTGGATGCGTTTTTTTCCGTTGTATGGAAATATCTCCGTTTGTATGGAAAACACGCATAGTCCAACACACTGAAAATGCATCCACGCGCGTTCATGCGGATCACGCACATACATGCGGAGAAACACGCACCCCCGCGCGTAGGTGCGGGGCGAAATGCAAGGTATGGCACACTGATCCCGCAGTGACGCGCGTGATTTTGAATGGGCGTGACGTGTATATTTGAAAATGGAACTCGATGAGAGCCGCTGTGCGTGAATTTACAAAACGCACCTACGCGCGTGAGTGCGTGAAAAACCCGCACGATGATGCAGATCTGCACTCCCGCAAGAACGCGCGTAGGTGCGTCGACACGCAAGATGCAGCGTGATGCGGGGCAGTGTGAAGATCACCTAAGAAGAACTCGATAAAGAATGACCTCAGAACGACAATCAGTATGCCTGTATCAGTGACAGTCAGTGTTTCTTTTATGGACGAAATGAAAATGTACAAAAGACTAGGCAGTATGGCCGAAAGACCATAGCCAGCTCTGTTAGCAAACAAAAATAAACCGTATGACATTGACAGTTGTGTGGTGACCGTATTTGACATAACCTTATTTCTCACTATTTTTAGGTAAATATCACGTTTTTTTCTATTACTTACTGACTTATTTCACATGAATAATACCTAATATAAGTTAAGTTATTATCTTCAAACAAGTTTAGGTGGGTTTGTTATGTTTTGTGTCAACTTTTCCCGGAAGGCATGATGCAAGTTTGAAACATTGCAATTTTAAAACTATTGTTATAGTATTTGTAGTTGTGTATCCTTATCAAGAAGTACGTGACAAGTTGCATATTTGTTTTGCAAATACATTGTGCTTCATTTACTTTATTTTCTCACTCAAATTCAGTGTTTTTATTCCGTAAAGAAACCGGTAGGTCCACTACAAAAGAGATTTCAGTAAAAAGTTTTTAATACATCGTTTAAAAAGGTAAGGTTTTATACTGATAACCTCTGCATGTCCGTTTCGTTGCGGTTTCAGTGATAAAACAGTATATAAATATTACTTGCACGTTATAATTTATGTTATTCTTGTTAAAATAAATGATGTCAAAAGTGAGGTAAATAGGTATGTAGTGTATAAATGATGTAATTATCAACTATATGAGAAGGCCAAAACGTTTGTAAAGAAGGTTATGTTGTTTTGATCGGAATTTATATAAAGAATACAGTTTTTTTGCAATAAAAGAAACAAAAACATCTAAATTAAGAACCTCTTTCTTTATGGGAAGTCAGTTAAACTGAAAAAACTAATTAATATGCATCATAACTTTACCTAAACATTACACACATGATTAGTCATAGTTTGTTAAGGTAATTGAATTGAATTGGATTTTGAAACAGTTAAAGTTATTTCTTCAACCATAAGCGTAACTCAGTAAACAAAATAGTTTTGGTAGTTTTGATCTGTGCTCATAAATTAATTTAAATGATTAAATTATTTGAATTGTAGATAATTGTGATAAAAATGTTACTTAAAATATCATGGTTAGCTATCTCTAAAAATGTTTCTGGAGGTATAAATTATGAAAAACTCCCAATTCAAAAGTTTTTGTATGACTTATAAAACCATAAAAACTTAGGTCCACAATTTTAAATCTACTCAAAAATTATGATTTCTTTGCATTAACTTTCCAGTTAACCAATAAAAAATGGTGGTATCTGAAGAGCAGCCCCCGGTAGTGGAAGGAGACGCGGCTGCCAGTAAGAAAGCAGCCAAGAAGGCGGCTAAAGCTGCTGAAAAACAACAGAAAAAGGCTGAACATAAGGTGAGATATTATTATAAATGATATACGATATTTATTGTTGCATAAATATCATCATATCATCTACCAAGTGTTTCCTTAAATACATGTTTTGGTTAGCTTTCAGCTTAACCATTGTTAAGGTATGTGTTAAATATAAGTGTCATTCAAACAGGTGTAATTGGTATTATTTTATAACAATTTAATCTGGGTATATAAATGTGACAACATTACCTACATAATGTACATAATATTATAGGTTGCAATAAATTAATATGAATATAAAGATCTGAGAGGGGGATTTATTGTTCATTCTTTTGAAACTCATCAGGTCACCTGAAAGCTTAACTCTATAACGAATTGGTCTATGTGGCTGTCACCTACCCATAAGGCCCTGGCGAGGAATATAAATAAAGTTACAAAGTAAATTAGCCCACAATTAATATTGTCCACATCATGTCACCAGGCAGCCTCCAACCAGCCCCAGCCTGAGGCCCCAGAGACCGACGTCTCCGCCGGCCGCTATGGAGTACTCAAGATGATCCAGTCCACCGGGGAGAACCGTGACAGAGTCTACACTGATGTTAAAGACTTAAACGTCAAGCTGAACGGACAAAATGTTTGGGTTAGAGGTAAATTGTGTTTTGAGTATACTTGGTTAATGTGTATGTAGGTCATTTACTTTTAAACAAAACAGGCCTTGTTTAACCAAGTGCAGGAAGTAGTTCCCTTAGAAAGCACATAAAACTGCCAGCAAAAGCTAGTATCTGTAGGACCTCTGTTCATATAAAACAACAGTTTACTATGAATTTTAAGATTTTTTTTGTTCAATTTTCAAAACATATTTTTAAATGTAAAATAGACGTTTTGGGGTGAACTTGGGCCTCCATTTATCACAATAAAAAGAGTTGTCTAATCACCAACTTTTCTTCCAGCTCGTCTCCAAACATCTCGAGCTAAAGGCAAGCAGTGCTTCGCAGTGCTGAGACAGAGCAGCAGCACTGTGCAGCTGCTCATCAGTGTGAACGAGGAGCGAGCAGTCAGCAAGCAGATGGTCAAGTTTACCGGCAAGTAAGTGTGATACAATCATCAGTCTCCAAACATCTCGAGCTAAAGGCAAGCAGTGCTTCGCAGTGCTGAGACAGAGCAGCAGCACTGTGCAGCTGCTCATCAGTGTGAACGAGGAGCGAGCAGTCAGCAAGCAGATGGTCAAGTTTACCGGCAAGTAAGTGTGATACAATCATCAGTCTCCAAACATCTCGAGCTAAAGGCAAGCAGTGCTTCGCAGTGCTGAGACAGAGCAGCAGCACTGTGCAGCTGCTCATCAGTGTGAACGAGGAGCGAGCAGTCAGCAAGCAGATGGTCAAGTTTACCGGCAAGTAAGTGTGATACAATCATCAGTCTCCAAACATCTCGAGCTAAAGGCAAGCAGTGCTTCGCAGTGCTGAGACAGAGCAGCAGCACTGTGCAGCTGCTCATCAGTGTGAACGAGGAGCGAGCAGTCAGCAAGCAGATGGTCAAGTTTACCGGCAAGTAAGTGTAATGTATAGTATAGAAAGTGGAAAGTGGAGAGGAGTGTATAAGTTTTTAAACTTCTTGTCTCCGTCATCATTTCATGATCTGCCCAGCCTTTTTTCAACTATGTTGAGATTCGGCTTCCAGTCTAACCAGATGCAGGTGAGTGAGTGTGCCACACGGAGTATCCATGTGCCTATCTGACCTCCACAACCCAGTTGACCGGGCAGCCCAAGTCTCTTTAGTAAGACTTTCTGGCTTCTGAGTACCTGTAACGACTGCTAAATGTGCTTAAATGACAGCCGGGACCCATAAATTTATATGTGCCTTCCGAAACACGCAAAAAATCTCCGCCCATAAGTAATAGCGGCGGAATTTTTTCGGTTGTTTAATAACTTCTTCACTGTTTCATTTAAAACTCATTTAAGTTCACTTCTTTTAAAAATAATAATATTCTATATGTTTTATTTTACGAATGCGGGTGAGTCATACATATGTTTGTAAATGATCATTTGCACACATATGTATACCACTACTGATCACTCCCGAGCTTACACAATCACACACAAGTATAGCTTACCCGCTTCGCTAGACAAAATCCACCTGCATATAATACCTATTTTTAGTTCAACTGCCACCTTTTGACTTACCTTTTCTTTTTTCCCACAGCATAACAAAAGAATCAATAATAGACGTTTTCGCGACCGTAGTGAAGACGGCCTCCCCTATAGAGTCGTGCACAGTGCGTGACGTGGAGCTGGCGGCCGCGGAGATCTGGCTCGTATCTGCCGCCAGGACACAGCTGCCGCTGCAGATTGAGGATGCTGCAAGGCCCGAGAAGAATGACGTGAGTACCAAAATTTCTGTTTGGACCGGGTTTTGGTGTAGAATAGACCGGGTTTTGTAAGTGTATAGACCGAGTTTTGGTATGGAGTTGACCGAGTTTTGGTTAGGTATAGACCGAGTTTAGGTATGGTGTGGACCGAGTTTTGGTATGGTATGGACCGAGTTTTGGTGTGGTTTAGACCGAGCTTTGGTTTGATGTAGACCGGGTTCTGGTAAGGTACAGACCGAATTCAGGTATGATATGGACCGTAGTGAAGACAGCCTCCCCTATAGAGTCGTGCACGGTGCGTGACGTGGAGCTGGCGGCCGCGGAGATCTGGCTCGTGTCTGCCGCCAGGACACAGCTGCCGCTGCAGATTGAGGATGCTGCGAGGCCCGAGAAGAATGACGTGAGTACCGTGGTTGTACCGGGTTTTGGTATGATGTAGACCGAGTTTTGGTTTAATGCAGACCTAGTTTCGGTATGGTATAGACCGAGTTTTGGTATGGTATAAACCGAGTTTTGGTATATTATGGACCGGGTTCTGGTATGACAGAGATCGAGTTTTGGTATGGTGCCGACCGAGTTTTGGTTTTGTATAGACCGAGTTTTGATATAGTGAATACCGAGATTTGGTGTAGTACAGACCCCGTTTAGGCACAGTACAGGCTGAGTTTAGGTATGATGTAGATCGAGTATTGGTATGGTATGGACCGAGGTTTTGTATGTCCCGGACCGAGTCTTGGTATTCTATAGGCTGGATTTCGGTATAGTATAGACCGAGATTGGGTATGGTATAGACAGAGATTCTGTTAGGTATAGCGAGTATTGGTATGGTATAGTAGACCGTAGTGAAGACAGCCTCCCCTATAGAGTCGTGCACAGTGCGTGACGTGGAGCTGGCGGCCGCGGAGATCTGGCTCGTGTCTGCCGCCAGGACACAGCTGCCGCTGCAGATTGAGGATGCTGCGAGGCCGGAGAAGAATGACGTGAGTTTTGGGGTTAGACCTAGTTTAGCCTAGTATATGTTGATCCGAGTTTTGGTCTAGTATATGTTGTTCCGAGTTTCGGCCTAGTATATGTTATACCAAGTTATATACTAGATATGCTGGTCCGAGTTTTGGCCTAGAATATGTTAGTCCGAGTTTTGCCCTAGAATATATTAGTCCGAGTTTTGGCCTAGAATATGTTAGTCCGAGTTTTGGCCTAGAATATGTTAATCCGAGTTTTGGCCTAGATATGTTCGATGAGTTATGTACTTCATATGTCGGGCCGAGTTATATACTAAATATGATGGACCGAGTGTTGGCCTAGATATACTATATGCGGCCGAGTTTCGTCCTCCTTCATGTTGGAGCGACCTAGTCTAATATCAAGTATTTAATCCTATCGTCATGTCTATTAAAACTACAACCAAACCGAACAATATATTTACCCAACAGGACCCAGAGGCGCTTCGTATCCGCGTGAACCAAGACACTCGGTTGGACAACCGCGTGCTGGACCTGCGCACCCCCGCCAACCAGGCCATCTTCCGGATAGAGGCCGGCGTCTGTCGACTCTTCAGAGATATACTCACTAAGCAAGGTGAAATATTCAAAGAAAATTACGAAAATTTTCCAAAATAACACATGCCCAAAAAACTTTCTTTGAGAAAAAGAATGGGTCAGATGACGTCATAGAAGGTCATAGGGGGTCATTTTTATTGCGAATGACCCCCGATACAAACTCGATTAGGGTCATTAAGACCCTGTAAGGTTATGTATCCTCGTGAACCAAGACACTTGGTTGGATAACCGCGTGCAACCGCAGAGATATACTCACTAAGCAAGGTGAGATTACTTAAAATCAAAAGAAATTAGTGCTAACGGTCACTGAGATTAAGCGCGTACGGACGAACAGACAAGGCGAAACTATAAGGGTTCCTAGTTTACTACGGAACCCTAAAAACAATGAGGAAATAACGCTTTTCGTACTGAATTTTCCAAAATAACAAACTAACCTTTTTAAAAAGAAAAAATATAAAATGGTTCAAAAAATGTTTGAGTAAGATGGGGTCTATTCCATGACCCCCTATACCCATGTTGTTGCAAATAACCTCAAAATATGTTAAATCAATTGAAGTTTCAAGTTACATAATTATAATGAGGCGAGATTTTATTATTTGCAATAATAATCAAACTATTTTTTTGTACAAGATACACGTGTATTTATTTAATTCCAAAAGTTATTTATTTTTATGTATTACACTTATTTGTTAATTAACTACGTTATTATTTATTTAAAAAAAATGACTGTTTTTTTTCCTTGGGGGCTCCGAAATTGACTTGATTTGAGTTTTTTCCACTGTTTGTCAAGTTATACTAACTCCGGGTGCCATAAGACAATATATTTGTTCGGATGTCCGAAGTATTACCCTCTGCATACAAGTGAAATCATGCAAAAAGCTAGTAATTTATATAATAGACACAATATTTTTCTCCCCCGCAGGTTTCGTAGAAATCCACACGCCGAAGATAATATCCGCGGCGTCTGAGGGCGGCGCGAACGTGTTCACCGTGTCGTACTTCAAGTCGTCCGCCTACCTCGCGCAGAGCCCGCAGCTTTATAAGCAGATGGCTATTGCGGCTGATTTCGATAAGGTAGTTAATTATTTGGCTAGCCTTTTCCTAAATATGTAGGGGTCCGATAACAGTGTAATCAGTGTTTTTGACATGTTATATTTAAAGATTAACCGCCTTACTTATAAACGTGAATTAAAAATAAGTAATACTTAAGGGCTGTTTAAGAAAATTCTTACTAATATACGTTGCTCAAACATGTCTTAACTAACATTTAATCACTACTTAAGACTTTAAGTAGTGATTAGTTAAAAAGTTGCTTAGAAGGTGATTAGAGATTTTATAAGTAAGGGGGTTTATTTATCTATTTATTTTAACGACATGCCAAAAATGGGCTTCTCAGTTCAATTGTCTGTATGTTTTGTTTCCTTTTTCATCGTACGTCGTAATTATCTTTTAAAAAAATGTGTTTACTGGTAATTAAACCTCAGTGTATATCTAGGTCTAGTTCAAATCTGTTATACCTAGCTTTCGACAATACGTAGTCTATATAGTCTATCCCCCTTACTTATAAAATCGCTAATCACCTTCTAAGCAACATTTTAACTAATCACTACTTAAAGTCTTAAGTAGTGATTAAATGTTAGTTAAGACATGATTAAGCAACGTATATAAGTCAGAAATTTCTTAAACAGCCCTTAAGTATTACTTATATTTAATTCACGTTTATAAGTAAGGGGGTATATCTATTACTAGCTGTTCCGCAGTTTCACCTGCGATCGAAGGAGATTATTTATATATTGTTGTATTTCAAGCAACTAGGGCCCATAACAATACAAATACACATACATATATCGTACATACAATACTATCTTTTCTTTCTTATATATAAAAATGAATTGCTGTTCGTTAGTCTTACTAAAACTCGACAATGACTGGACCGATTTAGCTTATTTTGGTTTTAAAATGTTTGTAAAGGTGCAGGGAACGTTTACGAAGTTCGCGGGGTCGGCGTTCGAGTACATCTATAAAAAAAACTTAAACATACTGTAAATATATAACAAATATTCTTTAAAACTAATGATTAACTTTATGAGAATATTTATAGCTTCCTAACAGGGTAAACCACACTACCCCTAGGTGACATAGACTATATCCGAGTACAGATAGAAATTTCACCGGGTAACTGGAGATACCGCTAGAAAAAGCAAGTTGTACCTATTATATTTTTATTTAACATATGACCTTTTTATGACCGCATTTCTGATTTAACTCTTTTTTCCCAGGTATTCACAGTAGGCGCAGTGTTCCGCGCGGAGGACTCGAACACGCACCGCCACCTCACGGAGTTCGTGGGGCTCGACCTGGAGATGTCGTTCAAGCACCACTACCACGAGGTGCTCGACACCATCGCCGGCAGCCTCACGCAGCTGTTCCGCAGCCTCGCACAAGAGTGAGTTTTATATGGGGGTCAAAGTGGTGTCATATGTGGTCAAAGTGGTGTCATATGGGGTCAACGTGGTGTCATATTGGGGTCAACGTATCTCATATGGGGCAATTGGTGTCATATGGGGTCGAAGTGGTGTCATATGGGGGTCAAAGTGGTGTCATATGGGGGTCAAAGTGGTGTCATGTGGGGTAAATTGGTGTCAAAGTAATGTCAAATGAGGTAAATGTTCTTAGGGAGGGGGTTAAACCCCTCAGAAAGGGGGTCAAACTTGGTGTCATTAAAAATACCGATGTGACTAAAACGGCTGCACCAATTTTGATAAAAATTGATAGATATGTAGCTAGAAATCCGACGTAGCTTCTGTGATAATTTCACTGACATGGCTGTATTAAATTAGATGTAGTTGATCATACATATAGCTAGTCAGTGTAGTGGGAACTGATCGCGGAGTGGGGGGGGGGGGGGGGCTGCAGATGTCGTTCAAGCATCACTACCACGAGGTGCTCGACACCATCGCCGGCAGCCTCACGCAGCTGTTCCGCAGCCTCGCACAAGAGTGAGTGTCATAAGGGGGTCAATAGGGTGTCAAAGTGGGGTCAATAGGGGTCAAAATTACAGTTAAATTACAAAAGAAATGTGTCTAATGGGGGTCAAGTTCCACCAAAAGCTGGGTCACGTGGGAGTCAAACTTCTCAAAAGAGTGGGGTCAAATGGGGTGTCATTAAAATACCAATGTAACTAAAATGGCTTCACCGATCGCAAAATGTCGACCATAAGAGAATCAAATGGGGGATGAAAACGTTAGGATTACAATCCCAAAGTAACTAAAATGGCTGCTCCCATATTTATTAACCTTGAGTGTTATAAGTAGTAAAATTGCCGCAATACTGAAGCAAATTGAGATTAAATTATGGGGGAACGCAGTTTTTTCTGTAGAAAACTTCTCAATCTTCATTAAAAATCTTTGTTTTTTCCAGGTACGCGTCAGAGATAGCGACAGTAGGTCAGCAGTACCGCGTGGAGCCGTTCAAGTTCCTCGAGCCCCCGCTCGTGCTGCAGTTCCCTCAGGCCATACAGATGCTCAGAGAAGCTGGTAGCTATCCTTATTTGTTACTAAGCCTATGTCTGTCACCAAATCACCCGAATTAAAACCCTCTAGGCTCCCTAGATAGAGAGGCTATCAAAGATTGAATTATTTTTTCAAATCAAACTAGGGTTCCCACGATGAGCGGATCCAAGCAAACAAACGAACTAAATCTTCAGCATAAAGTTTACATTAATTTCTAGAAAAAGAACTAAGGATTTTGTAAATAGATTTTTTACAACATACTTTATCAAATACTCAGATAACGCACGACTACGACTACGCAGCTCTCCAACAATTTTTTTCTAATTGGTGTAATAGTTTTCGAGCCTTCAGAGTATAAACAAGCAAAAAAATTAAATTGTCATCAAAACCTATCCGTTATGTATGGAGTGACAGAGTGGCAAACATCCATACATACAAACTTTTGCATTTGTAATATTTATAGGATTTTCAATATCTTTTACTAGTCAATTATTTTTTTACTTTATTTTTCATCGCAGGAGTGACAATCGGCGATGAAGACGACCTCTCCACTCCTGACGAAAAGCTGCTCGGCAGACTAGTGCGAGCGAAGTACGACACCGACTTCTACGTGTTAGACAAGTACCCGCTGGCCGTCAGACCCTTCTATACCATGCCTGATGCTGACAACCCGGTGAGTTCATCCTCCGAGCCTCTTTCCCATCTATGTTGGGGTCGGCTTCCAGTCTAACCGGATGTACCTGAGTACCAGTGCTGTATAAGGAGCGACTGCCTATCTCACCTCCTCAACTCAGTTACCCGGGCAACCCAATACCCCTTGGTTAGACTGGCGTCAGACTTATTGGCTTCTGACTACCCGTAACGAGTTAATTGTCGGTGTAGAAAGGTAAATCTTATTGAAGTGTTTTGGCGTTTGCTGATCTCATCTTGATAAAATTCTAGCCTGTTTTTTGTATGCATAAAAATCCAGTTACCCGTGAAAGTTGATACCCCTATCTAAGACTGGTTGTCAGACTTCCTAACTTCTACCAAAGATGTTCAAATCTTAACCGGGACCCACAAATTAATATGCCTTCCGAAACGCGGTAGAATGCGTCATTACTAAATGGTTACGCATCTCAGAATCGACAGCATCAACTTTCCATTTTATCATGATCTGTCTAGCATTGTCCCAACTATATTGGGGTCGGCTTCCAGTCTAATCGTATGCAGCTGAGTACCAGTGTTTTACAAGAATTAATTTATGTTTATATTCTTGTGTTACAGAAAGTATCAAATTCATACGACATGTTCATGCGTGGTGAGGAGATCCTGAGCGGAGCGCAGAGGATACACGATCCCGAGTTCCTCACTGAGAGAGCTAAACATCATGGCATCGGTACGTTTTCTATTACAGCATACTGTTGTTGTTACTGTTACAGTCTTTTTATCGTCCCACTGCTGGGCTGCGGCCTCCTCTCACACGGAGAAGGATTGAGCATTAATCACCGCGCTTGCTCAATGCGCGTTGGTGATTTCAGACTATATAGTCCAGATTTCCTCAAGATAGTTTTCCTTCACCTTTTTTTATCAGCCATTGGTGTCGAAGATATAAATTAAAACCTTTTGCAACACACACAAAGTCCTTAAAACCAAGAAGTTCGTTTTGCTAAAGAGTTTATAATGTTTATTTATTATATTTCAGATATCTCGAAGATAGCGGCGTACATTGAATCCTTCAGGCTGGGATGTCCTCCTCATGCAGGTAAATTATTCAACTTTCTACATATAAATTAGCCAGTAACCTCTATGTACTCCCCTATGTACATTCTATGTACTCCCCTATGTATTTCCTTATGTACACTCTACAGGGTTACTGGCAAGTAGACCGCATCCTTTCATGAGGTGATAGTATAGGTCAATATGGACAAATTTGACCATGGGATACACTGGGCAAAAGTTAACCCGTTTGAAGATAATCGAATTTCAAGATCTTTTCTTTACAAATCGTCTAGGTACACGTATGAATTTTTATTATTAGTTAAAAGTCTCGTTTTTGCGGATTTTTGTGTATTTTGCGCCTTTTTGGATAGCTTGATAAATGTAGATGTTTTTTAAGTATTCTGCACAAAAAAATGAAGAGTAATATTTTTGAGAAAATAGCAACTAAAAAAGTAATTGCTGTTCGCTATAATTTCCTCTGTGATTTGTACAGTTTTATGGTTTGTTATTATGAAGTGATTCATCTTCTATCCATAAACACACAAAAATCCACAAAAACGAGACTTTTGACTAATAATGAAAATGTATACGTGTACCTAGACGACTGATTCTGTTCACTCTATGAACACTCCTATGTATTTCCTTATGTAAGAATAAGAATCATTTATTTGCCAAATGTAGAAATATTTATATTTTACAAATAAAAATATTCTATTATATTCTTAATTTACAATTCCAGGTGGTGGTATCGGTATGGAGCGAGTGGTCATGTTGTACCTGGGACTGGACAATATCCGCAAGACTTCGATGTTCCCGCGCGATCCCAAGCGAGTCACGCCTTGATTTGTATAAAAATCACAATTAAATGATATATTAAATGTGCTAAATAACTTGTTTGATTTTTTATTAAAGAAAGTGTGAAGTCTTAGTGTAACTTTTATATGAAAAAATGATTTTTTATCATAATTTATATGAGAAAGATATGGTACGTTATGGCAATTTAAAGAAAGAAAGTTTTAATAAAAAATGTAATGGGGAGTAAGTTTAATTTGTTTGATATTATGCATTTAATTTTCATGTGAAAGTTAGGCTAAGATTGACAACTTTATAGGTAAATAAGAAGCTACAAAATATATTGTATACAGTTTTTAAACTAACTCGATCATTATAAAAGTTTATTTAGAAGTTATGACTTTTATTTAGTAGTTTTTACTAGTTTCCCGTTTTCACCCAGTATCATTTTTTTTTTTCTCCGAGCCTTTTTCCCAAACTATGTTGGGGTCGGCTCCCAGTCTAACCGGATGTAGCTGAGTACCAGTGTTTTACAAGGAGCGACTGCCCTGCCTGACCTCCTCAACCCAGTTACCCGGGCAACCCAATACCCCTTGGTTAGACTGGTGTCAGACTTACTGGCTTCTGACTACCCGTAATGACTACCAAGGATGTTCAATGACAGCCGGGACCTACAGTTTAACGTGCCATCCGAAACACAGTCATTGGTGTCTAAGATATACTTAGAAAGTACATACAAACTTAGAAAAGTTGCATTGGTACTTGCCTGACCTGGAATCGAACCCACACCCTCATACTCGAGAGGTTGGTTCTTTGCCCACTAGGCCACGAACGGAAGGAATAATATAATTATTCAATCATACCTAATCAAACCGAAATAAAGAAAAAATATGTGAAATAATGTTGACCAGTCAGCCTTTTGAGTATCACATCCCCACCCTACAGGATCAGGTAAAAATAAAAACCGTTTAAAAATTATGAATTTGAATTATATTTTATTACAATATATAGCAAAGTATGTCCAAGTTTCATTTTATCACACATAGCTCGCATCGCGATCACATTTTTACACATTTCCTTGATATCTTACAAAACTGAGAATTCATCAGTTTGTCGATATTTACATTCTCATCAAACATGATTTGCAAACACCAATAAAATCAAAAATCGCTTAAAAATAACTTAAGAACGTACTTACAAACTGCTTTTCTATAGTTACTTTTGTTTTATTCAACTTTCGAATATTTGTTCAGAAATATTCTTAAAAAAATCCTTTCTATTAGGCCATAGAACATCACTATAAATAATTATAGCATTTTTTTTATATTCATGAACAAATATTTCAAAAGGAATACCACACATACAATGGTCCATAACATTTTAAATAAGTTAGCCTCAATTATTATCGACATCGATAAATGAAAGCTAGTGATGCGACTATCATTTATCGATAATCGATATCAAAACGCAGCACTTTACAGACAAAAAGCAACTTATTTGTGTTAAATATCAACTTAACCAATTTATTTTAAAATGAAATGCATTTTAACGTTTTTTCTAATAAAATTAAACGCACCTTAATAACTTTTTTGTTGAGTTTTCAATTCTTTTTCCACCTTTGTATCAGATACAAAAATTATCAAAAGATGAAGCAAGAAAAAAATAAATGGAATTATTTACAACAAATACGTTTTTTTTGTATTTTGTATCAGATACAATGGTGGTTTTTAAGTAGATATTAAGTAACACTTATTCACAATAGTTCATATACGTAAGTACAAGTTTAGGAACAAAATACAAAGAAGAGTCTTTGTGATAAAATTTATTCTATAGTGTTGTAGTACGGTCGATGTTTCTTGTCTAGCCTGAAGTTAGGATATTAGCTGCGCAATACAAAATTTTAATACTAAAAGATATATTTGCGCATCTAAATATCTAAACTTGAGACTTTACCAAAGAAAATAAGATTTAAAATAACCAATACAATTTCGATATTCAAACACTCAGTCGTATCCCTAAGGAATAGTGAGTGCACCTGTGTCTGCGCAAATGCTTGTGCACTATAATATGTCCTGCGCAGTTGGCTGATCTTCTTGCATGAGAACAGCCGCCGTGGCTGATAATATCAGCTAGGAGGACATCACATCAGTATCCTTGAGTGGAGAAATTTCTTTGGTCGTTTAAAAACTTCTCTACTTTGGTAGACCAAGGATTGTCGACCGTACTTTATGAATCCCATAGAGAATTTTGAAATATAGTTTTCAAAACTTGAGTTTTAGTAAAAGCTACAATTTAATATGACATCAATGTTTTTTTGTGAAAATAAAGCCTGCTTTCTGATTTATTTTCAAGTTAAGTAGGAAAATTCTGGCTTTAACATACTAGAAACCCTTCTACTAATTCCCACTATTGTTTAAATAGAAAAAGTTTTGAAATTACAAAATCTACATATAGTGGTCACTTTATAACCATTCTGTAAGAAAAACCGTATCATTTTGAATATCTGTGGCATGACAAAAATGTAAAAAGAAAAAAAATCGATAAAAAAATTAAAACAGGTAGTATAACTATAATTTTATTTTGTTTTCAATATGGATTTTTACAGAATGGTTGTAAAATACAGCTAATTAAAGCATGTAAAGTAGGAAGATTCATATTTACATGTTATTTATGAAAAACGGACTTTATCAGGATCAAAAGTTTGTTGGCTTGATTGCGCTAATCTCAAGAACGGACCAGTAAGTCGAATTTAAAAAGTATTTCAGTTTTATTATCCCATTTATCGAGGAAGGCTACTTTTTATCTGCATTATGATATTAGTAGGATGGTTTATGTACAACCACAAATTAGTTTTCAATGTTATATAAATAATTGGTATTTGATAAAAGTAGATCAATACTGGTTTTTACCCAACTTTCAAGAAGGGTAATGTATTTTCCTTGTTAATTTGATTCAATAAGCTGCAATTTGCAGGGTTGTTTTTGGTCAAAAATGTATTATTTAATGTCTATTAATATTTTTTATATACAATGTCCTATGCATGGAATATACTAGAAAATAAAATTCCAAACAAATCCGTAGTTAAAAACTACTCTCCAACAGTTATTTTAGTAATCATATTTAGTCGAAAAACGCATGTATTTTATATTAACCATTTAATTAATTTAACTGTTCACTTAAACATTCTACAACCAGTTTCACAAAGTATTCGAGTGTTAAAAATAATAATATTTTAAGAAAATTTCGAAGTATAGCTTTATCACAATTTATTTATTTCTCATTTAATTTTATTTACACTATTTATAAGTACCTTGAAATCATGTTTTATGTAGACACCATAACTTATTATTTATAATTAAAAATAAATGTTAAATTCCATAGACAAGGGGCCAACCTTTTTCTGTTTAAATTGTACAATTCTTTCATTAGTTTTTATTTTAGCAATTCAAGTAAATCAAAATTATTTTTTGAACATATCTACAAAAAGTATTGGCCACAATTTATCCTAGTAGTCAGTGTAATTTTACAAATAAAAGGTGCAATTCACTAATGGAGAAAATTCCAAAAAAATATGCTCACAAGTATTTTCGAAAAATCTCAAAATCAGGTGACAAAACATAGCACCAGAAAACGTCGACATAAAATTAATTATATTCGAGATCTAACCGTCAATTACATTTTTGCAAAATTCTCATTTTTCCCTTTTTTACACTATGGTCATATTCTGTACACTATGGTCACAGACCATAAACCGTTTTGCTTATAGCCACTAACACTTGATAATTATGTCCGATTGGCACTTATCACTGGTTTAAACGTATTTCACAAAATTCACGATTTGCACAGGTTGGTACTATTTTGCACAGGTTGGTACTATTTTGCACAATTTGGTACTATTTTGCACAGGATCGTCCTATTTTTCACAAGTTGGTACTATTTTGCACAGATTGGTACTATTTTGCACAGATTGGTACTATTTTGCACAATTTGGTACTATTTTGCACAGGATCGTCCTATTTTGCACAGGATGCTATTCTGCACAGTTTAGCCGAATAGCGTTTTGAGGTCGTGCTCGTAGAGGGCAATGACCAGCATTATGCCAATGCCAGTTGCAAGCCCCATCAGTTGCAGTATGCACTGGCAGAGAGTGCCCTCTTTGCTGTGCGATGTACTTAACTCTGGCATCTGTGGAAGATAATATCATTAGTTAGGTAGATAGACAGATTATATTCTTTTTTATGTACACCAATTTAAGTTACATGAAAAGACTGTGATGCAATGCGCGGTCTTATCGCGAAAAGCGATTTATTACAGACAACCTTTGGATGGATGTAGCTCAGAGGAAATAAAAATAATTATGTTGGGTCCAAGAGGCATCGGGTTGTCCCCAGTACCAGATTGAGGAGGTCAGATAAGTAATTGCTCTATGTGTTAACTGATAGGTACTTCTGCATCCGGCTAGATAAGGTACAATGTACAATCAACTTCTAACAACGTCTTTATGGATGAACTAACCCCCTATTGTGCACGAAACCGTTCCACTCATGACAAAATCATTCCTATTGAGCACAAAACCATCCCACTCTGCACAAAACAGCCTTATATGCCACCGCAGTGCAATACAAGTGGTAGGCTTCTTCCCACAAATAGAAGTGGTGACGGGTGGGTGGCTGGGTGAGTGAGTGTTGACGGCTGTTTCACAGGCAGCCTTAAATAAATAAGTTTCAGCTTACCATATCAACGAGCGCAATATACAGGAACATGCCGGCAGCGGCGGCAAACAGCCAGCGAGTAGCCGACGGCGCGTGGCCGGCTAGGACGCCGCATACCATGCCGAGAAGACATAAGCCAGACGAGAGGATGTTGTAGCAAACCGCCCGTTTTACTGACATACCCGCTTTTAGGAGGACTGCGAAGTCACCTGGAGATGAGGACAAAAATATTTTTAATATGAATGCTTACTTATTGCACACACTTATTGGTGAAATACTGGGCACTCGAAATTTCAAGTCGCCTGCCCTCGACTCGACTAGAAGAGGTGCACACTTAAGACATAGTAAAGATTATTATTAGTGTAAAATTTTCAACACATTACTAGTGGTTTTAGCTGTATTGGTCGATTATTTAGTGTTTTAGAGATAACACTACATACTAAATATCTATTTGTTTGTTCATGATAAACTCAAAAACTATTGAAGGAATTTTCTTATAAGTTATATTTATGGTTAACTTACCCAGTTCATGAGGCAGCTCGTGGCACAGCACCGCGATGGCTGTCGAGAAACCGCCCGCTATGTTCGAAGCGAACGCGGCACCTGGAAAAATTGTTGTATGATTAAAGTTTATGAATTAAAAAAAACAAAGTCGGCTACCGGGCACGGCCGGAGAGAGATGAGGATGACATTAACGTGCTCGCCATTGCACGGGAGTTTCAATCACCAACTTAAGTCAAATTTCATACTCCAGGCTGCTTTGTGAAAAAGTTTCTAAAAACCTTTCGTCCCGTCCGGACTTGGGCCTGAGACTCCATGCACAGCAGTCTCGCTATGCAACTAGACCTGCTCTGTAGTGATTGACCCTTACCGCTAGCCCACCAGAAGAAGACCAGTCTCGTCGGAGCTTCCGACTCTATGTATATCATGACCTTCAGGTATGAAGAGCCTTATTTACTCTCTGTTCTAAAAATAGTATATATCGTCTGTGTAACTTTTTACTACTATTTATTCTTCATGTCCCCAATCAACGGACATAAAACTTACCTATAGCCATGCCATCAGTGAAGTTGTGAAGTCCGTCTCCCATGATGACCATCCAGGCGACGGACGCGATGGACGAGGGCGGCGCGTGCACGTGGCCGTGAGCGTGAGAGTGCCCGTGGTGGGCGCGAGAATGCTCCCTGGAAATTACGAGAAGACACTTAAAATAAAAATAAAGAAATCAGGAAGATGGAAGGATGACGAATTTGACAGAAAGAAAGAAGAAATAATTTGTTGAGAGGAAAAATTGTTAGATTTCGTCGAAAATATGTTTAAAAGGCAGTCTTTTGTACGCTTAAGGGCCTACGCACACCACATTTTTTTTTATCCTGCAGAGCAGTCCTAACTTGCGTGCGTATCACGTCTGTATCGCTACAAACGCGCGTCGACGGCGCAAAACGTGGTGTGCATAGGCCCTAAGACATAATGAAGCAGCTGCCAACAAGCGCAAACCTGAGAAATAGGTTATCTAATCTAACACTGAAAGAGTTTTTCAAATCGGACCAGTGGGTCCTTAGACTAGCTCGTAAAAGCCAACAAACTCTTTAATTTATAACATTAGTTTAGCTTCCATAAAAAATGTCAACTCACCTCAATATAACAGTATAACTATCACCATCCTTCAGATCCTTTCCCTCCTCTTTATGCTTAATATTATTCATTTCCACAACCGCTGGAGTGGACTCCGCTTTCAGTAGCCAATCCTTAGCTGTAGGCTCCTCCTTACCTTCGGCGTTCAGGGCATTCGAGGACACCACACTCACGGAGTTGTTGTGTTTCTTCCCATGTTTAGGACTGGGCGGTATACCGTCCCTTAAATGATGGTCATCATGAGTATCAGTATCAATTTCGTCGTAACAATATGGGTATTCAGAATACTTGTGCTTGCAAGTTTTCGTTGTAGGATCCCCTTTTTCATCTCGCTTGAAGATCTTCATGAGAGAATTTGATGTGGAGTTGGTAATTGGGGCTTTAGCTCCTCCCGAACAGCCTCCTACAGTTTCATCCTTGAGGACTCGGACTCTTGAGGGGAGTTTGTCTTCCTCCAGCTTTTGGCGGCGTTTCCTCCATTCGACAACTACTGTCAGACCCTTTTCCGTGAAGTAGAAGAAGACCACACCTAACATAGCCGCGAGTCCCTTCCACATTCCATCGTCGTGGGACGCTCGTATTTCGAGTTCTGTTTCCCCGTGGCTGTCGTGGTCATGAGCCGGACTCATTGCATGAGGCATGAGATGTAGTAACGCATCACCGCACAACGTGCCAACAGCTAAAGCTACTAGAAACTGCAGTAGATGATTGTAATAAGTCTTATGCATAATTGGGATGACAGCTACTCCGAGAAGACCGCAAGCACTGATAGCAAAAATACACAACGATGAATAAAGCCATACGGCATACATATTTTTGGAGTACGCCATTTCTGTGGGCACATGTTTGGGAGCTACGTCTGTTCTTCTGCCTATCCTAGTTTCTTTGACACATCCAGTTCTTTCTATGGAAGTGCTGGCTAGCTTTTGGTACAGGAGTATGGGACACATGGTCTGAAGAGTGGATTCCGTGATGATCTCATCAGCCTCGTGTATGTGGTGGTCGCTGTGTTCGTGAGCGTGGTCATGTGGCGGTTTTAACCGAGTGTTCACTGTTGTGATTAGTTCTGAGCTGTTCATACACTGGAAAGAAGAGAATTTTGCTGTTAATTTCATGTTCATTGTAGTGGTTCATTGGTTAAAAAATATCATCGTACAGATTTTTAGTAAATACTCCAGATTTGGAATACACTAGTGTTAGCCGGAAGACGTCCACTGCTGGACAAAGGCCTACCCCAAGGTTCGCCAATTTGCTCTATCTACAGCATTGGTAAACAATCAAAATATAAAATTATGACGCCTGAGATATGGTCAGTTATCAATCTGGACTATCGATACTTTAAATAGAGCGACTGCATTGACCTCCTCCTGCCTTTCCCTACCAATGTCTTAATAAAAAAAAATATACTCACATTAACAACATCATTTTTAGCATCTTGCGCATGGTCTCCGGGGTACAGCCCCCTCCCAGTACTCTCACTCTTCTGCCCCCCCTCAACCAGCTCATGCAGGTCCAACTCGACCAACATCTTATTGAACCCGGTCAGATTCATCGTCATATGCTCAGCATCTCCATAAAGCCTAAAGATCTGCTGTACATAAGTATCAGGGTCAACTTTTACCTCCCTTTTGGACCTCCCCTGTCTAATTTTCTGCAATTTCTGATGGTATCGAGAAGACCGTTTTTCTTCTAAGTCTATATTTAAGTGATCTGGTTCGTTGATGCTCGCATCGTATGTGAGGATTCCGTTGCTTTGTATGTCTATGTGTGAGCCACATGAATGGGCTGCGCAGAGCAGGCAGAACATACAAACGGTGACTATATGACGAGTCATGGTTATGCTTAGGCTAAATATGATTGGCTTATATTATAATATAAGGCTAATCCATTTGTTGTGTAGCGGCGTGTGGTTGGCTGCTGTTGATCTGTGGACAAACAAATTAGATGGTATTAGTTACATATCACAAATCTTGATCAAGTTAAGGGGTTTTAAAAAGACAAAGAGTACGAATGTGAACGAAAGATTGTACACAACATCTTTTAAATATGGAGAGGGAGAGGACGAATTAAGAAAAGATGGATAGAATGCCTGAAAGATTACATGAATATGAAGGAAGGATGGGTGTCAGTATGACGAGTGACAGAGAAGAATGGAAGCGGAAGACATTCCGCTCAAATAAAATTGGGAACAGGGCAGGAAGAAGTTTACCTAAGAACATTCCATTTTGTGTCCATCAGAACCACTAGTCAGCGGCAACTGGAAGCAACTAGGTAGCATCTTTCTTTTTAGAGAGATAATATGAGGAATAACTAGTGGCTCTGACGGACAACTCTATTTTGATGGTTTACAATTGTTTTTTTTACTTGTCATTGGTCTTATATCATGTACCTTAAGCCATTTTAAGCCGGATTAACCGTTCAGAGTTCAGTCAGCCATTGCAAAAAAACTATTGCAGCATAAATAATTGTTCTAAAGGTTTGCAGTTAAGTACCTACATTATAAAAAAAACCCAGTTAGTCTAGCCAAAAAAATCAGTTTAACGGTTTTTTGTCTCGGGTCAAGTCAATCTGTGAGTGATTGCAGTAAAAACAAAAACTAATCTATTAGAGATGATTTTTTCGGTTAATTTGAAGACCTTGTACTAGATATTCATTTGTGGGGAGTTTGTTCCTATTGCGACTTGATGATAGCACCATTTTTGAAACTTGTTATATTTCATAAAAGATGGAGTATCTGGTGTTTAGGCAAGATTAAAATTATTATTTTTAATGTCCACAAATAAAGAGAGAAATATTCATTAGGATGTTTCTTATTCTTTTAACTATGCACATTATAATAGAAAAAAAATTGTTACACCGTATAGTGGACATAATCTAGTTATGATTTGCGTTTTTTAGTTAAACAAATTGCAGAATAAAAATCAATTCAGCCAGGTCTTGACTTATAACTGTAGTAAGATATGTAGACAGAAAACATTATAATATCACTAACTGTATTAATAACTAGTATAACTACGTTGTAGATAAGTATTGTCTTTGTTTCTATTCGTTTATCTAACTTCCTCATTATTATTTAATTATATTGAAAATTGTTGCATCATACTACTTAACTTCTAACTCATCGTACCGGCCACCGATAAATGGTCCATTTAACACTGATTGTATTTTCAATATCGGTCTAGTAGTTTTTGAGATTCGGGTATTGAAACAAACTCTTCGACATTTCGTATAAAATAAAACATACGACTCTCACAATCAATTATTTGAAAACAGTAAAACCAGCGATAGAACCAAAACCCCTCTTTAATGTTAATAACTGTATAAAAAGCTATCCGACTGTTGAAAATTTGTTGATACTGAAGTATGTTAAATACGTATGTATTTCATATAATGCAAAACCCATTTGCATTATATGAAATACAGCCAAAACACTCATATACAACCTAGCTACATATTACCGAAAGAATTTTTGAATTCGGTCCAGCCGTTTTCGAGATTATGCATCGCAAAACAAACTTTAAAAAATAGTCACAAAAAGTACATTTTCTCAACATGAAATGTAGCCAAAACATGCTTACACAACCTAGCTACATTTACCGAAAGAATTTTTGAGATCGGTCCAGTAGTTTCCGAGTTTATGCATCGCAAAACAAACTTTTAAAATAGTCTACAAAAATTACATAAGAAACCAGCCGTTTTCCCGCGATTTCAGCTGCGTTCCGAGTTAAAAGCTTCCCGTAGACGAATGATGTCAAAAATTATCCTATGTCCTTTTCCCGTGTCTAAGCTACCTTTTTTTTAACAACGTCTAAAATCATCAAATGACCCCTCCCGCTGTGGGTTAGCAGCGGTGATGGAGTGTCAGACTCTTACTGACTAAAAACCGTCGTGTTCCGTCGTAGGCCTTTTTATGTGCTAGGGCCGCGGTATCTCTTTCGAACAACCCGCAGCCTTCAATTTTCAGCTATTTCGGTCCAGCCGTTCACGTGTGATGGCGTGACCAAGATATATAAAACTATGCAACTGATTTGAACAATTCTTCCACAGTTGAAAAGCTACACTCTTCCCGAGTAACATAGGCTATATTTTATCCCAATACGGGCAGTAGTTCCCACGGGATGCAGGCAAAACCGCGGGCAGTATTAGTATAGAAATGTGCCAAAACTGTACATTACATAATTCTGCCATTAACTATTATGCAGTCTTGACGCAGTATTGCATATACGAGTGTATAACAAACCGTCGTTATTGGCTAACTGCCAGAAATAACGGCGTAAATCACTGGCGTTTTGTGTTGATTTTCGGTCGCTTTTTGATTGAGGAAAATTGTGTGTAATGTATGTTTTATAATAATGCGTAATTACTAAGGCAGATATATTTAAAGGATAATTTTATTTAACTACAAATAAATCATGCTGTTATGAAATTCTTATGAATTAATTTAAGTTTACTGACAGTCCTTTATGTAACCATTTTTTTACTACTAGGTTAAAAGTTTCATAAAATAAAAGATATATCTGCAAATAATTTTCAATCACAAAAGCATTTTACAAAAAAATGATGTTTGGGACGCGTTTTGAACAAAACCAATACAAAAATACATTTAAAACATATGTCAAACGTCACTATAAATCTCTAAATAACTAAGAAAAATAAAACAGGAACTAATCGTCCGATACTAATAAGAGTAGAACTATAATCGCCACGAATTCGACAGTGAATCAATTCGATACGGTGTCGACAGTTTACAGTATAAAAACTTTGTAAATCTATTATTATTGAGTATAAGATTATTTATCAGGATTAGTACTAAATTTTTGGTGGATAGAAAGTTTAATAATTTAGGTCTTATTTATGTAAAGATATTTTCCGATTTTTCCGGATAAAAAGAAGGTTATATTCTGATGTATAAGCTGTATTACGGAGAAACCAAGTTCCGTCAAAATACAATCGGCAAGTTTTGCGTGAAAGAGTAATAAATAAACATAGAAATGGGCTGACAAATTGTAGTCTCACTATAAGACATGTCATCGACACGAAAGAAGAAGATGAACATAGAAACACAACAAATGAGCAATCCATAGCTAACTTCAGATATAGTTATCGGCACGAATCTTGAGCTCTGACCTTCACCTGCGCAGAAGTAATTTATTGGGTCCCTTATGTGGTATGAAGTGAGGCGCGGGAGCGGGCTAAAGCGGTGATTGGCCCGCAGTGCATCGCGTCATAGCCGTCACTCGGGATTGGTTCTTTGCTAATAAATCACATCTGCGCAGATGCAGGTCAGAGCTCAAGATTCGTGCTGATAACTATAGGCAACGTTATTTGACGAAAAATACAGTTATCAATTTTTTTGCAGTCACGATATTAATACGAACAAATTGTGTTATGTGTAATTCCTATTTTATAAGCGTAGAATATTTTTGTATACGGCAGATATCTAGAACAAAATGCACATTAACGTTTGACCATCAAAAACTATCTAAATATAAAGACTTTTACACGTGCAAGTTCAAGGCAAAAACGATCTGGCCTGATTTTGCGCGAAAACATGTTTTCTTACATCATTTATTTAGACTAGCTGTAGCCCGCGGTTTCGCTCGCGTACCGAGGGATCCATGTACGTCATATCGTCCTTATCATCATCATCCTCCGAGCCTTTTTCTCAACTATGTCGGGGTCGGCTTCCAGTCTAACCGGATGCAGCTGAGTAACAGTGCTTTACAAGAAGCGACTGGGTATCGGACCTCCTCAACCTAGTTACCCGGGCCACCCGATACCCCTTGGTTAGACCGGTGTCAGACTTACTGGCTTCTAACTACCCATATCGTCCTAACCAATATTATGAATACGAAAATGACTTATTGTCTGTCTGTTGCTCTTTCACGGTAAAACTACTGAACCGATTCAAATGAAATTTGGCACACAGTCTAGAGAAAAAGGGCCAGTAGATACTTTTATCAGAGTATAGGAAATTGCTTCAGGAGTCTGACGATGTCTAATATATTATATTTAAGCCAAAAACATTGTTGTCATTGTGACGTCACTTGACGGTCACCGATCCATTTCTAGACCTCGTAGGTCGTACGTGAGACTATGAGAAAGTGTTCTACATAATTAAAATTTGGTAGAGGAAAAGCAAGTTAAATATGCTAACTATGCTACGGTTAAAATGTAGATAATTATTATAAAAAAATAAGGCGTTTTTCATTTACACATTTTGTCTCAAAAATCGAATTTATTCTTAAACGTATCAAGGCTCCGAAACTACAGAACCGATCTGATAAATTCTTATATTATTGGGAAACCATTCTATCCCTGAGTGCCAAAGACTATATTTTAGCCAGGTACGGGAAGAAGCTCCCCTGGGATAAGGGTGAAGACAGCAAGTAGTTTTTAAAAACGTGTTTCGTGCAATGGTAATATTTTAAATTCAAGCAAACAAAGTCACGGGCAAAATACCGGTTCTTTACCCACTAGGCCACTACTTCATTAAAGTACGAAAAAACCTAGTTCATTACATTACATAAAAAGTAAGGTCATACTTTTATTACTTAAGTACGTAAAATTCTAAAAGGACTATTTACATTAACGGACACAAAAGTTCACGTTAGTAGTAGGAATATGAATAAGAAATGTTTTAACCTTGGACTGTCCTAAAATACTTCATACATAAGTAAAAGCTATTGATTAATTTTCGGTTAAACTTTTCCATAATATGTGTGTTAAATAATGGATAAGTTTTATGTATCATCTGCCTAGCCTTTTCCTATGTTGGGCTTCCAGTGTAACCAGATGCAGCTGACCAGAGTGCTACTTGGAGCGACTCCCTCTCTGAACTCCTCAACCCAATTACCCAGGCGACCCAATACCCCTTTTTGAGACTGATTGTCAGACTTACTGGCTTCTGACTACTCGTAACGACTGCCAAAAATGTTCCATTAGCAGCAGCATTAGTAGGTGATTGATTCACCCGTGCATCGGAGACCACGTAAATGTCGGTCCTGCGCCTGAATTCTCTCTGGTCGTGTCGGATTGTCGTCTCATCGGGCTATGAGAGTGAAGGAATAGAGAGTGCACTTTAATATGTCCTGCGCAGTTGGCTAATCTCCTTACATGAGAACAGCCATCGTAGCAGATAATCGGCTAGGAGGACAGCATCATCATCATCATCATCTTGAGACTGGAAGCCAACATAGTTGGGAAAAGCTTAGACAGATGATGACTAACTGAATTTTTATGAAGCTCTATTTCTTCGTTAGTGAATGTTTTAACTATTGTATGGCCTTGACTGTTGAACTACCCGAATACTGGGCGATATCTCTGACTTGAACTTAGTTGTTTGGGTACATATATATTATGTAGGTACTGTGTTGTTTGACTGCATAATAATAGGGTTACTAAAGATTGAGACTTTGTAGAACAAAGTACAGAATTGGTATAAAAGTTATTTTTTTGCAAATTAAAAACAACGGGTTTGTTAGTATTATTCGTTAAGAGCAATATATTTTCAAAATAATTTTCACTTTGTAATTAAATAAAAAGAAATACAAATAAAAAAAATATTTCCAGTAAACTCATCTATTTGAAAGTTTTTCATCATTATCAAATAAAAAAGACGTCAAACGATAAATTCTTAGGCGACTAATTTTATAACAAAATCATCAAATCTCATCAATTGACTAGGAAATGTACTTAAACTACGTTTTTTACTATAAAAGCCACACCTACACCACTGAAGCGTGAAGAATCGACATTTATCATCAATACTTCCTTAACAAAAAAAACTTCAATAGAATGTAATCAAAAGAAAAGAGATAAAAAGACTTTTTACTAAGTCAAAAAAAAATACAGGCTGAAAAGTACTGTCACACGCTTCAACAAATAAACAAATAAAAAAATTACAAAGTAAACTTCCTGTGCCTAAAAAAATATTGCAAAAAAACATCGGAAGGAAACTGATAAAATTTAATCGATATATCGATATAAATGTTTGTTCGATTTAATCGATAACCGATTATAAGTCCACAGGTTTGTTTTGAGCACTCGAGGAGTGTCCCGCAGATAAGAAGAAAAACATGTTTTTTGACAACTGTTGTTGTGAAATTAAATTGATTTTACTGATATGTTTTGGAATCTCATTTTTAAAGCAGGTCAGCTAAAAAAATTCACATAAAATTATACATTTTTGGAAAAACAATGCCCTGAATTAGTACTATATATTTCCTGTTCTGGTGGCCTAAAGATTTTTATCTCCCTGTAAAAACTTTAACGAGAGCAAAAACTTTTTTAGAAATTTTGGTGAGTAAGAAGCTAGCGTCAATCAAATGACTAAATATGTATTTGTAAGAACAATAAACTTAAACTCTAAATTAATATTTACACTCCGCTACGTCCTAGATAACATTTCGTTACAATAACGGGTTATCACAAATAACGTGTTATCAGTAACGGCATCAAAACAAGGTGAAACTGTTTGATAATGTTACACGTTTCTGTCTGTTTGTTCGTCCTAGATGTACTTGTTCACGTTATTCTGTTTGTACTACTTTGATTAAGTAAATAAACATGTCTTGTTCATATATCAAAAGATTGTACCGCTTTTATATATGAAGTAACTGTTTCCCGCGGTTTCAGTCGCGTTCAGGGAGCACTGGGATAAAATATAGCCTATGTTATTAGGGAATAGTATAGCTTTCTAGCAGTGAAAGATTTTTTCAAATCGGTTCTGTGGTTTCGGAGCCTTTAGACTACAGAAGATTTTTTTTTTCATAATACGATAACTACCTTTCAGGAGGCAGTGATAAAATAGTTACTTAAAACTTTCAAATCGATTTTGTTTTTCATTTTGTGTATGTATTTCTATTATTTTTATTTCTGACCCAAATCATGACAAAAACTGCAACTCGACTGCCACATATAAAGTTGTTAAACTATGATTTACACTCCTACTATATTAATCGATTTGATACCGATTTATCGATAGAAAAATATCGATAAACGTATGTTTGCTGTATTATACAATTTTCGCGTACGATGACCCAATTATGAGGCGAGGTCAACGAACTGTAATCTCATATTGAGTGTTAAGTATTAAAAGTTTATATTGGTGCATTTAACCGATAAAAAAACATTGGTAAATATTTCACGATAGTCAAGAAAACTTTTAAATCAGAAACTAGTCTGACACCAGTCTTACTAAGGGGTATTGATAACTGGGTTGAGGAGGTCAGATAGGCAGTCGCTCCTTGTAAAGCACTGGTACTCAGCTGCAAAAGGGCTGCTGGAAAAGGGCCGGGAGATGATGAGTTAAGAAAACTTTTCAGTAGACACTACTAAATATCTTAACAAAAATATCATCATCATCAGACTCAAGACTAAGACTGAGTATAAAATAATGAAGTTATTCCTATTAGGCACAAAGTTTAAAGAGAATCGAATTTACATCAATATAGGTACCTATCTAGTAGATTTTCCTCATACGAAAAAAATCGTAAAAAATAAGTAAGTAGGTATGTAGTTAAATTATCCTTAAAGCAGTACCTATTAAAACAATTTTATTACCGTGATTATCGAAAAATAGAAGTCGTGGTGGCCTAGTGGGTACCTAAAGGACCAACCTCAAGTACGAGGGCGCGGGTTCGATCCCAGGTCAGGCAAGTACCAATGCAACTTTTCTAAGTTTGTATGTACTTTCTAAGTATATCTTAGACACCATTGGCTGTGTTTCGGATGGCACGTTAAACTGTAGGTCCCGGCTGTCATTGAACATCCTTGGCAGTCGTTACGGGTAGTCAGAAGCCAGTAAGTCTGACACCAGTCTAACCAAGGGGTATCGGGTTGCCCGGGTTACTGGGTTGAGGAGGTCAGATAGGCAGTCGCTTCTTGTAAAGCACTGGTACTCAGCTGAATCCGGGTAGACTGGAAGCCGACCCCAACATGATTGGGAAAAGGCTCGGAGGATGATGATATCGAAAAATAGAATTAACATACCTAAGTTATAAACCGCATTGTTAATTTTATCAAAAGATGTTACTGATCTAAGCCAATACCCACTTTGCGAATATAATGAGTAAGACTTAGCGCACTTAGATAAAAAAGTAGCCTAAGGGTTATGGCACAGTATAGCGGCACCGCAACAGCACCGCTCCACACCAGCATTTAAGTTGTCATTCAATTTAGAGCATTAAATCGTGTATATTATAATATATTTCGTAATGTCAATATTAAAAAGCCAACGGCGAGCAGTCAGCGCGCTTGCCGCTACCACACAACTCGGCTCGCAGCCCGCGTGCTGCAAACGGACCTCATGCGTACAGCGCGCCGACGGCATGCTCATTACGCGCCGACTCCGAGTCGGCAGCCAAACAACGTCATTACGTCGTGTTCAATCATAACTGTCTTAAAATAATATTGAGTTTGCGGTGACAGCAAGCTTATACCTCGCGGCCGGCGCGCGACCGGCGCGCCGACGGCGAGCGGACAGCGCGTGGTTAGCGCGCTGGCAGCTAGCCGTAGTCTAAATTCGAGGCGACGCCGCGCTGCAGCCGTGCTGTTGCGGTGCCGCTATAATGTGCCATGACCTTTAGCCTTCCTCGATAAACGAAACTTTTCAAATCGGTTCAGTAGATTAGCGTGTTCAAGCAAACTCTTCAGGCTTATAATATTAGTATAGAATAGATAAATACCACTCCATAAAAATGCTCAAAAAAAAATAATAAGAAAAAAGCACATACCTCTTCTTCGAAGTCGGCAAACTCAATCAATAAACAAGACAGAGGAACAACAATAACTATATTGAATAGATAACGCCTTATCTAACAGATAAACGTATACTTTATCAACGCTATCTGCAAGCGAACGCCGCTAACGTATAACGCCCGTTACACTAAACGAAAACTGAAAACGACACAAAACTATGCGCAAGAGCATATAAAAACTCATCATTGAAAAACACACCTTAATACTGGCCATATACAGTCTAATACTGGGTGTCCCATAAGTCCTTTGAAATCTAAATTTCGAAGAAAATTTAAATGGCGCGCGGGAATGGCATGCGGGGTGCGGGGATAGCATCAACGGTCTTTCGGAATTCATTCGCCATGGAAAGTTTTACCGGAGCGGACCGTGGTTTTTGTGTGCGACAGTTTTATCACAACGATGATTCGGCCACCATTGCGCGGCGTAAATTTAGAGAGTATCGCAATTTGCGCACGTTTAATGACTGTCCCAGTGTTCAAACGGTTAAAAATTGGGTTCAACAGTTCGAGGTGACTGGATCTAAAATTTTATTTTGTTGAATAAACAACGATCGGGCCGCCCAAGGACATCACCGACGGAAGACAACATCGACGTAGTGCAAGAGTCAGTTCGTGAAAATCCTACTCAATCCATTCGTAAGCGTTCCAATGCATTAAATACACCCAGATCGACGTTACAGCGCATTTTAAAGAAAGATAAGAAATTACCATCCATAAAAAAATCAGTTAATACAGGAATAAAAAAATACACTGCGCAATGGTGGCCGAATCATTGTTGTGATAAAACTCACGCACACAAAAACCACGGTCCGCTCCGGTAAAACTTTCCATGGTGAATGAATTCCCAAAGACCGTTGATGCTATCCCCGCACCCCGCATGCCATTTCCGCGCGCCATTTAAATTTTATTCGAAATTTAGATTTCAAAGGACTTATGGGACACCCAGTATAACAAAAAAACAAAACACATTCAAATAATGAACACATAAAAAAAACCGGCTAAGTGCGAGTCGGACTCGCGCACCTAGGGTTCCGTACCATACAAACTAATATTCTACATCTATTTCAAATTAGCAAAAAATTCACGTTTGTTGTATGGAGTCCCCAAAATATTTATTCTATTCTAGTTTTCAGTATTTGTTGTTATAGCGGCAACAGAAATACATCATCGGTGAAAATTTCAACTCTCTAACTATCACGGCTCATGAGATACAGCCTGGTGACAGACGGACGGACGGACAGAGGAGCGAAAACAATAGGGTCCCGTTTTACCCTTTGGGTACGGAACCCTAAAAAAAATTAAATTTAAAATTTCAAACGCCGAACACACTCCATATTCAAACGTGTTCAAATCATGATTTAGTTTGCGAAATCGAAGCATGATCTGACATTGAAATTTTTACAACTGAAATCCGACTTTGTCTTACGTATATAAGGTTTATTTTCGCTTGTTTGGTGTGTACAGGAAACTTGTATGGTTACGTCATATCTATTTCTGTGGTGCGCATGATTCAGTGTCGTATAACGAAATAACGAATAACGTGATGGATTCGTTAGGGCGGAAAGATATGTGGTATTGAAACGTGCCATTTGGTATTGAAACTAATGTATGCAGATTTTTGGTTGGGTGAATAGCTTGAGTTTTAAAATATGATGGTGGCCTATAGTTTTTTTTATGCACGGTGTATTTCTTGATAATATTATGAGATACTAATTTTTGAAGATAAGTTATTGGGGATTTTTGTCCTTACTAATTTGTATTGGGACTATGAATCATATATTTGTTATGCTTTCACGCTAAAACGGCTGGATCGATTGATGTCCTCCTAGCCGATTATCGGCTACGGCGGCTGTTCTCATATAAAGAGATTAGCCAACTGCGCAGGACACATTATAGTGCACAAGCATTTGCTCAGACACAAGTGTACTCACTATTCCTTCACTCTCATAGCCCGATGGGACGGCAATCCGACACCACCGGAGGGAGATCAGATTAAGATGGGCCTGGAGAAGTCCCCACGGGACGCAAAAGAAGACGCGGGCGAAAACTAGTTTTAAATAATATTAGTATATCCACTTTTATCAGACAAAATATTCTAAATCTATAAACGAAGGCTAAAATCATTGTCCCATACTAATAAGGTCGAATAGCGGAAAATATGTGGGCGTCTGCTAAGGGCACAGGGTCAAAACCTTACCTTTATAGACCTTAGGACGAAAATACAACAGACAGGCAATCTATACTGATATATGTATAAATGGTAAAGGAAAACATCTTGAGGAAACCTGGACCTTAAAGTCTGAAATCAATCTGCCTTGAGCAAGCGTGGTGATTAACGCTCAATCCTTCTCCGTGTGAGAGGAGGCCGCAGCCCAGCAGTGGGACGATAAAAGTCTGATGATTAAGAATATATACTAATATTATAAAGGTGAAGAGTATGTTTGCTTTTGAATTATTACATAAATTATTTCAGTGTTAGATAGCCTTTATGTCCAGGAACAATTAGCTACATTTTTAATGGGATACGAGGGAAACTGCGATAGAAAGCCAGTTAGAATCTATACTTATATATTAAAGAGTAAACATTTTTTGGCTCTGAAGTTACTAAATCTGCCGGACCTGCGGGTTGTTCGAAAGAGTTACCACAGCCCTGGTACATAAAAGGTCTACGACGAGACACGACGGTTTTTAGTCAGTAAGAGTCTGACACTCCCTCACCGCTGCTAACACACAGCGGGAGGGGTCATTTGATGATTTTTGACGTCGTAAAAAAAAGTCACTAAATAGATTGAGAAACTACATTATTCCCGAATAACATAGGCTATATTTTATCCCGGGTACGGGCAGTAGTTCCCACGAGACAGGAGCGAAACTACTGGAGGAAGCTAGATTTAATATACGTAGATATTAATAGTGCTTTTAGACATGAACTGAAACTGTACATGACTAGGTCATTTGCAGTCTAAATATAACTGTAAACTGTAACACTAATGTACTAACCACGATCTTCGGCGAAAGGGAAAATGAGCACTCTTTAGAAGTACTTACTCATCTATGATGATGATGATGATGATGTCCTCCTAGCCGATTATCGGCTACGGCGGCTGTTCTCATGTTAGGAGATTAGCCAACTACGCAGGACATATTATAGTGCACGAGCATTTGCGCAGACACAGGTGCACTCACTATTCCTTCACTCTCATAACCCGATGGGACGGCAATTCGACACGACCGGAGAGAGATCAGGCGCAGGACCGACATTTACGTGCTCTCCGATGCACGGGTGTATCAATCACCAGCTTCCAGGCTCCGGGCTGCTTTGTGAAAGTCTTCTAAAACCCACAAAGCGATTTCGGCCCGACTCGGGAATCGAACCCGAGACCTCGTGCTCAGCAGCCGCACTTGCGACAGCTAGACCAACGAGGCAACTCATCTATACTAATGATATAAAGCTGAAGACTTTGGTTGATTGCTCCTTGTAAAACACTGGTATTCAGCTGCATCCGGTTAGACTGGAAGCCGACCCCAACATAGTTAGGAAAAGGCTGAATCATTAAATAACTTCTTTCGCTATGAGTACAGCGTGAGGGAGAGTCAGACTCTCACTAAAACCCATCATGTTCCTTCTTTAACCCTTTGTGTACAAGATCGTGGTCTTTCAAACAATACCACAGCTCTGTTGGTGTATCCTCAATGAGAGTTCAAAGTCCACATACCTAAGTACTCAATAGTGATCTCGTTCAGCCACTAATGGGTCTAGATTTAACTGAATTGATTGTTCCAGTCTAGACTGTAGGTAATTAACTGAGACGGTGATGTAACCCGTCATAGTTTTAATGTAGGTAGGAACTTAGGAACTGCTTGTAGACAGAAGTTTGTACGATGTACCAGTGTGCAAACGGAGGCACTGCCTATCTCATTTCCTCAACCCAGTTATCTGGACAACCCGATACTTCTTGATAAGGCTGGTTCTCAGATTTTCTGACTAGCCGTAAAGACTGCTAAAGATGTACAAACGACAGCCGTGATCCACCTCTTTAACGCGTCATGACAAGATGGTCATCCATCCACGGGCTGCCGCGACAAGCGTTGCTTAACCTTATGATTGGCTGTTATTTAGCCACCACTTGAGTTACCCGTAAATACAAAGTTCATACGAACAGGTCTTTGCAAATAGCGCACAAACATACTTTCACTTTTTAATTGTAAAGTGCATATTTTTGTTGCACAAGCTGACAACGCTTCACAAACTTTAAACACTGCTCATTTATTTAAAGAGAATCTAACATACGAATTTGAAACATTATAATTCTCGTCAAATTTCCACATTCTGAACGATAATTGAGAAACGATCCACAATTGCTTTTGCAATTTTATTTTTTGATCTAGTCTAAGTCGGACCATCAACATAATGATTTGGTCTATTTGGGGCTCTGAAATCTGACATTATTATGCCATGAACCCGGTAGTGTATACTAAAACTTTGACAAACGCTGCCACTGTAAAACAGTGCACTGTACAAATATTTTGTAGCAGGCAGATAGTTCCACGAAATGCCATTCGTTATGATAAAAATAAAATAAGATAAGTATGTATTACGAATGATGCTGCAATAAAAACTTTGACGTACAAGTTCTAGGTATGTAAGACTACATAAGGCGACCAGTGAATGCTTATCAAATTATTTCTGATATTAGATCTTCTCTCGAAAGAAACGGTCATCATCCATCATCTGCCTAGGCATTTCCCAACTATGTTGGGGTCGGCTTCCAGTCTAACCAGATGCAGCTGAGTACCAGTGTTTTACAAGGCCCCCAACATCCAGTCAGTAAAAGGTTCGGGAGATGATGATGGTGCAATAAGCACCCAAAGATGGGTTCCGCGAAGCGACTCACGCAATGTACAGTGACGACAAAAAGATTAGCGAGGCCTATATATCTTAAGTGGACCAGCTTCCGTAACTGGGTTTAATCCCCTAAGCTCATTTCAGTATTTTTATTGACAACTTCCAAGATAAGATTACATATTTAGGTTTATAGACGTTTAGGTATGATAGTGTCCGGTTGATTTAAATATCATGAAAAAATAACGCAAAATTGTTATGCACACGGAAATCCCAACGTCATACTAAAAAAAAAACATTTTTTTGCATCATGACATAACATATTTTTTTGTATAAACTCAAAAATAACTGTTTGTCGCGAGTTCACTAAAATACTGAATCGACTAAATTGAAACTTGGTATTTATTATTTGAAGTAATACATCTACAGTACATACGTATCAAACTTTGAGATACATACGTCATTTATTTTAATACGAAAACATAATGACTCATAAATATGTACAACAAAAAAAATTAAACCGACTTCCCAAAACACTAAAAAGCAAAAAAACAAACTATTTTTAGGTGCATCGGCCTAGAATTCGGTGTCTAATGGATGTTACTAAGTTAATTTTGCCACCGACTTCTAGGCCGATGCACCTAAAAATAGTTTGTTTTTTTGCTTTTTAGTGTTTTGGGAAGTCGGTTTAATTTTTTTGTAAAAAAGTTTTTTATTTAAAGCTTTTCAGTGATACGTATAGTTGTCACTATCCATACAAGTGGGAAGTTCTCATCAATACAAAGAATATAAGTCCAAATACGAGGTATTTTACATATTCAGTTGTCGAGTTCCCTCGACTTTCTCTGGTCTCCATCATCAGGTCAGCTTCAAACCTTCACTGTTGCAAAGGTCTTGTCAATACAAATAATTTAAGCCCAAACACGAGGTAGTTTATATATTCAGTTGTCGAGTTCCCTCGACCCTCTCTGGTTTCCATCATCAGATCAGCTCCAAATTTTCACTGTTGAATAGTGCTTTTAGGCGTACACCTGAGTATCAAGTTTTTACCCTATGTATGCCTACAACTTTCGAAGGTTGCCCTCGATTTCTCAGGGTTTCCATCATCAGATCCTGACCTGATGACTATGGGACCAACTGGCAGCTATTCCGAGTCGAACAAAAAAAGAATCACGTAAATCGGTCCATAAACCTCGGAGTAATCGATGTACATACATAGAAAAAAAAAAAAAAAAAAAACATACCGGCCGAATTGATAACCTCCTCCTTTTTGGGAAGTCGGTTAAAAACCGTCTTGTATTAACACAATGATGCTTTATATTAGATTACAGATAATGTCATTAATATGATATGAATGTATGTAACATATAACTAATAAGATTTACTTATGTGTATGAAAGAGGACACTGTCATCTCTGCAGATTTTTTAGTGCTCTTTAACCAAGTGCAAAATTAGGACCCGATTTCTAAGAATTCACAAATGAATATTGAATGTATTATTTACTGCCTCTATACAACAAATACTGAAAACGATGAAATACAGATTTTATCTACGGTATGATTAACATTCTTTCTTTGTGTCAATTTTATAAATAAATATTATTGTACGGAACTCTTCAAGCGCAAGTACGACTCACATTTTTTCGTTTTATTGGTCTTCATAAGATAAATATGACAAATATCTACTAGGTTTTCCCACGACGTTGCTTGCGAGGCACACCAGTGAGTTAAAAAATAGACTTAAGTAAACACCAATGCACCTAAAAAGTGCTCATGTACCGGATGAACTAACATACAATATTTTTTTCTGATATTTATATTCAGTACAGATAATAATATGAAGGGGCATACTATCATATATTTTAAGCCATTGCAAATAAGTTGAAGGTTGTTACAGAGGTTAATGCCTTGTTATTCTAAATATATACTTAATATTTGCTTAAACTAACTGCACTTTTGATATATTTTTATCAAGCTATCTTCCGCCGCGGTTTCACACGCTTCCTGATGGAACTTCTTCTAGAAGCCGGATAAAAAGTAGCATGTATGTTATTCTGATGTGTAGGCTATACTACTGCCAAGTATCACTAAAATCTATTCAATAGTTTTTGAGTTAAGAGCGTGTACGCTCGGCGCGCGATGTCAACTTTAGGTAATTCAACGCAAAAAACCGCGCAGACTAGCGTCGCGGCTGTGTGCGTGCCTATCATACTTCACGTATAGTCACACAAACCATTTTGATCCTTTCGAGTGAAATTGGTAGAACAAAAAATAGATTATTTAGTAAATAGTTAATAGCGGGAAAATAGTGTAAGTCGATGGATGTCTAAAATATAAAAGCATGAAAATAAGTCGTTAATACTTACACTCTTTTGCAAAAAATCGGGCACCTATGAAAACCTTGGTTTTGAGGACTTTCTCTACTATAGTACTATATAGTAGTCGACTGATGATTAATGACAATGTTAAGAGTTTCTGTATTTTAACCGATTTCAAAAAAAGAAAGGAGGAGGTTTCAATTAGATTGTTTTGTGATTGTTCTCAATTTGATTGTTCTCGATTTCTCAAAGACGCCTGGACCGATTTGAAAAATTGATTGTTTATATGAATGGTCCAGTCCATCCAGACCGAAAAATTGTGGTCAAATAACAACAATTGCCGGAAAGCCAAATATTGGTGAAGAGCTTGGGTTTACCATTGCAAATAAAGTTTTAAGTTATCTATCCCATATGCTTCAAAAGTTATTCGAGATCAAAAGTCAAAATTTGGGTACATCCAAAATGAAAAAAAAAAAAAATTATAGCTCGATTGGTAACAGACATCTGCAATAAGTGATTTCTAGCCTAAGGAGTCCGCCATATTGGATTTAGACTCGCGACACATTTTTTTTCGAGTTATTCATAGCAAGCCCTTTCATTTGATACCCATATCGTAGGAATGCATTAAAAACATTTTTTTCTCCATCTTGGGTATACCGCCATATTGGATATAGAATCATACATTGTCATTAAAACTGAACATTCAAACAAAATTTCAACTCAATCGATAAAAAAAATATGCTTCAAAATTGAGCTTTAAATAAAATAGTAATGTATCAAGATTTGTTGGTCGCGCTTGAAATGTACTCTATTCTCGGTATCCACGGCAGAGGTTATTCACCCTACGCGATGTGACGGAGCGACACGTCCTCTCTCTGTGAAGCCTTGCGGCGGTCTGGTTTGAGTTGACTCGCGTGCAGCGTTTTATAGTAGTTTTTAAATAATTTATAAAAAATAAAAACGAGAGATTAAATTATAATACAAAGTTTATGTTTTAAAGAAAGAGTTATATTACTATAGTAAATAATTGTTATATTAAATTAAGTAAGATAGATAAGTAAAAAAAGCATTTGAAATTCACAATTTTTCACATTGTTAAAATATTTTTTTCTGAAAGATAGAGACCTAAATCAAAAAATGTTTTCAACTAACTATAGGCATGGGGATTTCGTCTATGAGTAAAAAAATAAATATGATCAGATTTGCCACTGTTTTCACATGAATTTAAGCTTCGAAATAGGCGCTGAACGGGAATTTTATAAAACATCTGTTACGTTATAGGGGTTTTAAGTATTTAAACTACACAAATTGAAATTTATGTTCAATTAACTATATAGACAGTGAAATTACCTTGCGTTATTAAAAAATAACATAGTTATAGGATAAGTAGTTACTGAGAAACAGTGGTTTGAAAAGTACCATTTTAGGCCAAATGGCGCGCGGTTGACGTACACGCTCTTAACGAGGAGCAAACATTCATACATACAAACTTTCGAGTTTGTAATATAAGTAGGATACCTTGATATATTCTCAACTAAAATAAAAATGATATTTTAGCTGGAAGTCAAAAGAATTTGACTTTCAAAGCCACAGGGTCGAACGTGGTGCAAAACAACGTTTTATCTCACCCGAGAATCGAACCCCGGACCGCTGCCAAGAACTGAGATGGCGTTTCTTTTTAGTTTTTGTTTGCTTTAAAGAAACTGAGAGATAATATTATTTGAAAACGTTATATAACAAAATCAATATGTATTGATTCACTTTCAAAATTAATTTGAATCTTTTAAAAAACCTGATATAAAGTATAAAATATATGTAATATATATAATAATAAAAAATTGGATTCTTGTGCGTCATACAAAACAGTTTAAGACTATTGTAGGTATCCACTTGTAGTTTTAAAATATAAAATTATGGACTTAGAAATATGAAAAATGATTATTATCTCGGCTCTTAGAGAAAAGACAAAAATAAACATACAAGTAATGTACAGAGGAATTAATGTTATTTATAATGTTTTATAAATCACCAAATGTTTTCCCGCGGTTTCACCCGCATCCCGTGGGAATTACTGCCCGTACCGGGATAAAATATAGCCTATTGTTTTACTCGGGAAGAGTGCAGTTTCCCAACAGTGAAATAATTTTCCAAATCGGTTCAGTAGTTTCGGAGTCTTTAGAGGACAAACAAAAAATCCTCCTTATTTATTTATATTAGTGATATTTACATAACTATTAAGTATTCTGTAGTGTAGATATTGTTATACATAATTAAGATTCTTGTGTCATTTAAATGACAAACTGTGTTATTGGCTGTCCTTTTGTTTATTAACGTGAAAACTGCTAATATAACTAGCCCACTTTCAATAAACAATTTTGAGTTTGACTTACTCAATAATACCAATGCATGAATTTACATTACAATTACTTAAACGTTCCGGTCATTATTTCTAAAGAGAACTAAGTCTAAAGAGCAGTTAAAAATAACTTATTATATTAACGACAAGACAATGCATCGCCGATACAAAATAACCCAAAACACATTCACATACATTCAAGTAATAATTCCCGCATACATTGATAACAAAAAACTATTATGAAACGGACCATATTATCGTATTATTATGTAAAATAACCTAACTATATGACGTCATCTATGCATACGTTGAAATTAGCATTACCATCGTAATAATTACTTCAAACATGGTATGAAACCAAAACTATATAAAACCTTAAAATCAAAACCTCTATACCATAAAAAAAAAATAAAGAAAAAAAAATCACTTACGTCACAACGCAGTCGAAATTCAAAAATCGAATCGCACAATTTCTAAATTCGTTTGAATTTGGAACGGTGAGCGATGTGTATGCGCGCGCGCAGGTACGTTCGTAAACGGCGCACAGCGATAAGCTATCGACGATAACGTGCCGTTACGTTCGTTCGCTATAACGATGTCGTTACGATGGCAAAGATTATGCGAGTTGTAAAAAAGAGGTCACACTCGTTTGAAATGCCTTTTGTGACGCAAGTTTGTTACCTAATATATGTTGTGTTGTTTTTTTAAGGGCTTTTGTGTATGATGTTGAATTTTGTCGTCTGAATTTTAATGGGTTTAATTGGTTATTTTAAAAGTTTCAGTGGTGTAAATTATAGTTTCATAAAATTATTTTTGGTCATATCTTGTAAAAAAAATCGATATATTCAAAAACATAAAAATAGATAAGACAGCTTCAAAGTTTGGCGTAAATAAAATAATCCCAAATAAGTAGGCATTAATCACTAAAACTATTTTCACTATCAATTTTCGCTTCAAAAATCTAAAAATAATCCTGTCATCTCAAGTCTCGAGGCCGTACAATTAAAATTAACTACAATTAATTACGTTTCTATTTCAAAACTCGGTGAGTGTGTCGAGAACGGAATATTTTGGCTCGCACACTGTAATTTCTTGTACTTTATTAGTCACCAATGAAGTGAGAAATCTCATAGATTATTGTGATATGACCGTTTTTCGAGGAAAGGAAAATTATAAGTCATTCGGAGTATTGAAATGTCATCAACATTTTAAGGGCTTCTAAATCATTATTCTATCTCTGCCACATTCGAGTAATTTCTGCTACAAAAATGCTTTTAAGTAGAACTTAAAATCAAGTAAGAGGATGATAGGATTTAAGTATTTACAAAATTGCATAAGTGATCAACATCAGAAGAATTACAAGTGCGTCTCCCGCCTTTTTGAAAAGGGGAACGTTTTTTTTTTGAAGTTGCATTGGTAATTATGTCAAAAGTAAAAATAAGCCTGTGTCTTTCTCATTTATAAGTTAATTTACTGTAGTACATAATCTACTTTATGAAGCGATAAAAAAACCTTAGTAAATACTCCTTACATATCTACAATCGCGTATCTAATACCTATAAACAGGACAATAAAATCACTCATACATATTCACATCTGTCATTGTCCTCTGTGAGGCCACGTTCGTTTAATACCTACTCGCCTATCTACAGTTGTATATTCACGCCACGTGACGGGTAAGGTAAATGCGCCGGCGCAAGCCTTGCTCACAGAGGCCACGTTTAATTTTAATTTCAATGTTTTGAATCGTTTTAATTCTTTAATTAAGATTAGACAGATTATGGCAGTCATTTGAACATCTTTGGCTGTCGTTACGGGTAGTCAGAGGGCTATGACAACCAGTCTTACGTAGGGGTACTGGGTTGCCCGGGTAACTGGGTTGAGGAGTTCAGATTGACAGTCGCTCCTTGTAAAAATATTGGTAGGTACTCAGCTGCGTCTTGTGTGACTGGAAGCTGACCCCAACACAGTTGGGAAAAGGCTAGGCAGATGATTATACAACAAGACAGATTAACCAATTTTAACCAGGTTACTTTTGACCAGCTGTTTCTCCCGAGTCCCGAGGGAACTAATTCACGCATAGGGAACGAAAAATATTCTGTGATATGACACTCTGGCATTTAATTTTCTGTACCAACTTAAAAGAATTTTCAAAATCGGTTAAATAGCTCCAGAGATTTTCTCTCTACATACACACAAACATTACCTCTTTATAATATTAGTATGTCCTAACGATGCGGTGTTCGTGTAACCTCGTGTAATTTCGCGAGTGCTCGGGTCAGTGAACTGATCGTGAATTTTTTGCACAACTGAAGGACAGACAGACCGACAGACTAGTTTTTTTTTACTGTTTGACTAATGCTTACTTATATGGTATAGGAGTTATGTATTTACTTTTTGATAATGTACATAGTTTGGGACGCAGGTTAAATCGCGGGAATCAGTTTTACGTATAAAGTAGTCGTCCCGTGGTTTCACCCGCGTGCCGTAGGAACTATTGCCCGTACCGGGATAAAATATAGCCTATGTTACTCGGCAAGAGTGTAGCTTATCAACAGTGAAAGAATTTTTCTGTAGTTTTGGAGCATTTACGGTACAAAAATGTTTTCTCTTTATTATTTTAGAATAGATAGCAGTATGCACCTATGTTGAGTTAATTATTTCGTAGATCCATAATGGGTAAATGTGAAAGTATAGGTTTTTCTTTTGTTGGCTAAATAGATATGGAAGTAAGTACAAGGATATTTCTTTCTCTTAGAAATTCTCAATCAATCTGTCAACCAACGCTTTTGCTATTCTTAGATTCTGTTATTCTTTATTATAAAGTTCCGAGTATTGATAAAAAGAAAATAAGACACTTCCAAGCTTCATCATCAGATCCATAGATCTTGGAATTTCAAACAAAAATCAAAACAAAATACGTCAGTACAATTTCTAAGAAATATCGTAAATCGATACAATAACAAAAAAATCGCATTGCAATAATATTATCGATATCACATTACTATTGCTAATATTTCACACACATGCATATTATACAGAAACATATAAATGAAAAATAACTCGTGCTAGTCATTTGCCTAGCCTTTTCTCAACTATGTTGGGGTCGGCTTCCATTCTAACCGGATGCAGCTGAGTACCAGTGTGCTACATGGAGCGACTGCCTATCTGATCTCCTCAACCCAACCTTCATCTGGTCGTCAGAATTTCTGACTAGCCGCAACGACTGCCAAAGAAGTTCAAATGACCAAAAAGAAGTGCCTTTCGAAACACGTAGAAACTCGTCATGACATGACCACCTACGGAACGACTGAGCCAAGCGTTGCTTAGCCTTATGATCGAAGGAGTAATGTGGCTATTTCTAAGCCACGGGCTCTAACTATAGTAATATAATAAATGGGAAACCTTTTTTTTTGTATCTTAAAGGCTCCGAACATACAGAACCGATTTGAAAAATTCTTCCACTGTTGGAAAGCTACACTCTTCCCTAGTAACATAGGCTATATTTTATCCTGTCAGGCAGTAGTTCCCACGGGACGCGGGTGAAAAACACAATAATAAAGTCAGTATAAGAGGTCACCTTGATACCATGGTATGATCCACCATGGAAGACAAATGGTCAAATCGCCATAACGTGTACTATAACAATGGCTCGTGAATGCGGTGTCATGTGACTGACACCAGTAAAATCATTTGATGTGGTGTCATTTTAAACACGTCATATGGTTAGGGCTGTCAACAGTTTTTAAAACTTAACTATCTGGGGTATTTGATTCGTTGAACATCTTTGGCAGTCGTTACGGGTAGTCAGAAGCCAGTAAGTCTGAAAACTAGCCTCATCAAAGAGTATCGGGCTGCCCTGGTAACTGGGTTGAGGAGGTCAGATACTGCACTGCACTCAACTGCATCAAATTAGACTGGAAGCCGACTCCAACACAGTTGGGAAAAAGCTAATCAGATTATATTCAACAATTTTGAAAATACGTAGAATTTGGTATATTTACCAGTAGCCCAAAAAAATTACTACACACTAGATTCACAATTGAACACTAACTGGTCCAATTAGCATCTACAAGTTCAGATATAAACTTACTTACTGTTCCATAGAGATTTAGTAACAGTTCAACGTAATCAAAAAACAATGGAAAACTCATTGTTTTGTCAGTAAAATGATTACCATAATTGATGATGTTTCGGTCCAAGAGAAAGATAAATTCGTCAAACCTCAAGGTTTAAAAACCGTGAGGATAAATTGATGATAAGATTGTTAATGGCAGGGTAGCAAGAGTCTCGTGTTTCGGAAGGCACGTGAAATTGGTACTTGGCTACCGGCTGTCATTTGGACATCTTTAGCAGTCGTTACGGGTCAGAACCCAGAAAGTTTGACAACCAGTGTTACCAAGGAGTAACTCTCCACTTTGGTACTTAAAAATTCAGAAGGAACAAAAAGCCTTTGGCAGTAACTAGTCACGGGTAGACAGAAGCCAAAAAGTATGACAACTAGTCTTACCAAGAAGTACCTCTTCGGAACTCAAAGGGCTCCAGAAAGACCAAGAAGAGTTTTAGTCAGTAAAAGTCTGATACTCACTTCCGATATACCCACAACGGGAGGAGTCCTCTGCTGATTTGTCAACTTAAAAGGAGGCATATCCTGTCGTGTTATGCCCAAAAATGAAATTGCCGATCCATCAATTTCCCGAATTGAGAATTTAGCCAAACTACATATGATAGGATTGGCAAGGACCTCGGATTTGCAAATTGCAACGTAAGCATACTATATCCCATTTCCCATCATCTTATAAAAATGTTTGTAGCTTTGTACGCATTTACTGAATTTCAATAGCCGATGAAAAGGAACCCGGATTCAATAGATATTTTATGAAGGCCAAATATTTCGCAACCCAGAAAGCCTCATGCGAAAACATAAAAGTATTATTGATTTTAGTTATTAGGTACTAAACGATAGCCTATCATGATTGCTAGTGATGATAGCAAATTCGGTGGGCTTTCAAAACAGAACCAAATTAATTTGTGTTTTGCTGTTTTCAGATTTTTTTGGGATATGGTAGTAGGTAAAAGCTGTCGTATTTGATACATTAAAAATGCTCCAGATTGGCCCGTCTATGTTCGTATATGCAAATCAGGTGCTCTAGTGTTCTGCCGTATCAAAAATAGACGATGTGTTCTAGTTTTTTAAAATATTTGTCTATTTCCTCAGGTGTGGACTTTCTGGCACACTTTGGCAGTTTATAATGGTCAATTGATTGTTCCCTAGCCTAAAATTTGACTAACTTTGTCTCTCATTTTTTCAGCTATTCATGTCTTTATAAATGATAAAGAAAGTTAACTCACCAGATCAGTAAAAGCAATCCAATTAGCACACCACTAAACAACCTCAAGGGATGATGGTTATCCCGAGACTGACGACACTACGTCACAGACCGCCATTTTATACACAAAACACGCGGGAAAAACGAACTGGCCAATACGGAAGCAGGAAGGATGCGTTTTTATTCACCACCAATTTGAAATTCGAACGGTCCATTAGGCAAATTGTTCCCTCTCTTTGTTGACTGAAGATTAACTTTTTATCAAGTTCTAATTGAAAACGAGATTGCCAGAAAAAAGGTTCTTTCATATTTGCATGTCTTTTTATGATACGTTTTTTTTGCTTCAAATCTTTACTTTTAGCGGAAAACGTTGCTTTGTTATCTTGGAGGCAGTTGTCGGTTTGTCGTGCTGACGGTGACACGATCAGTGTCAACGAACGATTGCAAATAATCGGTTGGTTTTGGCGCGATTTTCTAAGATTTGGACCTGATTTGTGAACTGAACTAAAAGTGGACTAGTTAACTAGACTTTATGTGGATTAGAGCGTAGATTTTTTGCAAACTTTTGGAATAAACGGACAAATTGTAAACAGTTGCAAGATATTCTTAAAATCAAGAGTGGATTGTTAAGTGTGCCAAAAAAAATCGTTCAAATATGACATCATTCGCAGCTCGGATCTTCAAAGTTTTGTGCAAGATCTGGACAAGGCGAGACGAAGAGGATGAGGAAGAAATTATATGGAAGATTGAGATGTGTAAGTACCTCTTAAATTCTTCTTCAGAGAGTTTAGAGAGCTCTAAGTCTGCCTAAAATAATTTTGCGGTTATAGGACCATATTTTCTCAGGCCGTTCTCAAGTCCTGTTCGTGAGAATGGTGTTAAGCATGAATGAAGATGGATATAGAAGAAGATGAAGAAATAAACGTTGGGTGGACTGTCTAAAACATAATGTGGCTGTAAAGAGTATTATTACATGGGAGATGATGGCAAATAGGAAGGTACGGAAGAAGTCATGCTGCAAAATTTGATAAGGGTAGCAGAATTAGAAGTTTAACAGTAATGCCAGTTTTCGTAGAATTATGCCCTTATAATGAAATGAATGAGAGCTAAGAAATATGGATCTACAAAATTTGCATTACAGTAAAACCCACGAACTTCTCTAAAATGTTTTAAAACACTCAAAAACGATTTGTTCCACTTCAACAATCGTCTTTAGGCGTAGTCCTCCCGTTATAGACAAGTTAAGCTAAGCATATTTGTTGGCTTGTCCAACTTTATTTACCTAATCGATGTTTTCGGATTAGATATAGAAAACCGTTCAATTTAAAACTAGACTTTATTGATTGACCTGGATTAAAGAACGTTCCACTTTTAGGCTATTGTTTTTTCGGATAGAGGCATCATTTCAACGCTCGGTGCACTCAACTTTCGACTGTCTTGTCTATCAAGAGGTTTTGAGGTACGTTTTCAATGCTACCTTCCGACTGCAACTGGCCGCTTCGATCCAAAACGGAGTAGGTAAGCTGCGGCCGATTTAATGCAATCGCAGCATGTGCGGTCGGCAGTTAGCATCAAAAATGTACCTTTATGTTTTTTTTCATATTGATTGAGATTTCAAAACTGTTCTTTAGATTCAACTTTATCTATTCTTTTTGTCCCCGGGGAATCCCAGCGTCAACTAGCATTAATTACCTATTTGAACTGGACCGATTTGGCATAGCATGTTTTAATTTTTTCTGTTTTCTTGTGATAGATTGATAAAACGTTTTTCTTTCTCTCTTACCTGTAACAATAGAACAACAAATGGTTAAAGATGTGTTAGTAATATGTATCCTACTACATACACATACGCGAAAGTTTACATTTACTTATGGATGTTCTTCTTCGTGCAAAAACTACTGAAGGTATTTTGGTAAAACCAAACAGTAATGTTGTAGCTCATACATCAGAATCACGTAAACGCCATTTTTTTCATGTGCAGTAGTTCCCTCGGGACGCGAATAAAACCGCTGGCAGTAGTAGTATATCATGAATGTAAAACTATCGATTGACTACTACAATAATAAGGTTGTTTACCAGTCTTATTTGCGTGACCGGCATGTAAACAAATTGTGCATACGTTGCCTTTTAAAGGGTGAATGAAAGAGAAGTAATTGGACCCGTTATTACTATCTAAGGGCGTTTCCACATTACGAGGCATTAAAAAAAAAGTAAACTTGTACATTTGATGGGAGCTGTGATCCTGCTGCTACTAAGTGTCCATAAGGTTCCGTAGAAATACCACTAATGTGTGAACGCCCTAAGGCTCAATGCTTAGTATAGACAAAAGAATTTCGAAGTTCCTCAAATGAAATAGACATCAACAATGTTAATAAAACTGTTTGTCAGATAGAGTCGTTTTCGCCACGCGAAAACAACAACTGCCCGTACCGGGATTAATTAATATAGCCCACGGGAAGAGTGTAGCTTTAAAACAGTGAAGAATTTTTCAAATCCGTTCAGTAGTTGCGGCGCCTTTTTAGTACAAACGTTTCCTTTTTATTATATTAAGTATCAATATTATCATTAATGAAAGGTAAAATCGCGTGTTTTTCAGTCAGAACCGAGCCTAATTTAATTTCATTGTGTATCATACAATCATAATTATGTAACTAATTAAGTCATTATTCCCCATTATGGTTACCATATCAACTATTGTTGTTATTGAGTCAAATTATCATTACCTATTGTTACTATAAGTAGGGTACATGGACCGAGTCATAATATCGTGAGCTCTGATCTATACTAAAATAATAGACATGAAGAGTTTGTTCGACTATGGACCGATTTGAAAAATATTTCCGTGTTAAATAGCCCATTTATCGAAGAGCACTATAGAGTCTATAGCCAATAATATAAGCTATATTTGACCGGGTGCGTTAAGTGCGGGAAAAAATTGAGAATTTGTGACGTAGATATTATCCGGATCTGTTAACCAATTTTGAATATTCTTCTGTATTAAATACAAAGTTAGAATTTAGAAAGCCACCGTAACTGCGAGTAGGCTATCTTCTTTAAATGGGTACAAGAAGCTCTCCCGAGTCGCGACAAAAACCTTAGGAAACAGGTAGTATATAAAAAAAAAACATAGACTCAACTTTTATCCATATGAGGGAAGTAGTTCCTTCGGGACGCAATGGAAATCCCTGGCGGAAGCTATTAGGCCATATTTTATCAAGGAACAAGAAGACATACCCCCTGAACGCGACTAAATCAATAGGAATCAGCTAGTCTACAGGTACCTACTAATATTATGACGAGAAAAACTTTGTTGCAAGGGATAAAACTCAAAAACTACTGGACCGATTTAAAAAAATGTTTCACCATTAGAAAGCTATATTATCTCCTAGTAACATAGGCTATATTTTATCCCGGTACAGGCAACAGTTCCCACGCGACGAGACTAAAACCACGGGAATCCACTACTATATTACATAGATATACAAATAAAACCCCCTATACACATCCACAGACACGTAACATGTTGTAATTGTGGTGGCTCTCTGAATAACAACTAGCGGCATTGATTGGTCCGTGACCGCGAGGCCGCGGGTTCGATACAGCCAGCAGCCATATCGATATGTAAAGCCGCGTACGCACGTACGAACATCGAACACTCTGTTCGTCAAACATGTTCGCGGCGATCCTTGTAGTGTGTTCTGTATGGACGGTGTTCGAAGCGCTTTGATAACTTCACAATCGACCACTTCCAACGGCGCCGTCATGGCTACTAAGATAGAGTTCACGACTGTTGTTCGCGAACTCGACTCGAACTATGTTTGCGTTCGTGTTCGAATATGCCGTCCATACGTACGAACCAAATGTTCGGGTCTGGTGTTTGTGTTCGCTATGTTCGTGTTCGTACGTGCGTACGCGCCTTAAGGATGATGTGATGACCTGTTATGGGTATGTAGGTATAGATAGTTCAACTCAGATTTGCGCGCGGCCCTATGTGTGCGTCGGCTTGTAAATATACAACTTTCATTCGTGTGACAGTGACGTCGTCCGAGCATGACGTGTTCTTATCACTTTTTCTTATGGGTACAGTCGTTTACGAAAATACTAGTTATTCGCGGAGAAATTATTAAGGAGTCAGATAAAGCGTTTCAAAAAATAAAACGACATTCAAAGCTTTTTATTATTAAATATAGTTTTTCATTATTTTTTCATACGTCTTTTTAAATTGACATTGACAGTATCTAAGAATTGAATACTCCTTAAGTACATATTTTCTAGCTCGGGGTACGTGGACAATAAATAAAAGTGTGGACTAAGAATGTAAAAAGAGGTATAATCTAGTATAATAATGTAAACAAAATGTGTGGGGAATTTTAAAAAGTTATATTGCTTGGCATAATGTCGACCAAAATAACAAAATAATGAAACTCATAAATTAACGTTTAAGTCAAATTGATGAAGGGATGTGGCGTAATACTTGTCGACATGTAGAAAAGAAAAAAGAAGAATACTATAGACATTTTGACATTGGAGTCAGAATTTATAATTCTCTTTGGAGAGTAGCGAATCCGAAAATTCATCATTTGATTTTTCAAATAGCGATTCGTAATCATTATAAATAAATAAACATTAAATTACGTAATAACTGTTTTTCTTTAAACCTCCGTATACAACCCCTAAATAACTGTATTGTACCCGACTGTACCTCTTGTCACGCACACAAAGTTACTGTATATGTACAAGGGTTACCCACACATAAGGCCGCGCGCACAACTGAGTTGAACTTACTATACTTCATTTGTGAATGATAAGTCGAGATAATGCAAAGGTTTTTGGTTCTAAGATATGAAAGCTGCGAGAGTATAGTTTTTTGAAGGTAGATTGGATTGTTACCGGGCTGTATCTCGTGAACCGTGTTAGTTAAAAAAATATTGGAAATTAAAATGAAATATTTTAGGGGACCTCCATAAATGGGCGTCAATAATTTTTTTGGGCGTTTTTTTTTTTATATAAAGTTAAGAAACCCCTTCGAGCGCGAGCCTGATTGGGCACTTGGCCGGTTTTCTATCAGTCTACTTCTTATCGAGAAAACTGCTGTAAAAAACTACCAAATTGGTAGAGAAACAAATTGAACTCTCGCATGGCAACATAGACAGATTGGACCGTGTTATGTCTTAAAATAAGTTAAAATATCGGCTGAATGAAACGTTTCTATTTACGTGCATTAAAAAGGTAAATGTCAGCGGTTTACCTTTTGGTTAAAAGCAAACGGGTATTAATTTAAACTCTGTTTTTAACCATGTTGTGTCTTTATAGCTATTTTACTACATAATGATGGCGTCCACGGCCGATTTCGGCCGATAGATTTAATATACTAGGTTCCCCGCGGTTTCACCTGCATCCCGGGGGAAATTCTTTGGGAAGAATTTCCAATTTCCAGGACAAAATATAGCCTATGTTACTCGGGAATAGTCTAGCTTCACAACAGTGAAATAATTTTTCAAATCGGTCTAGTAGTTTCGTAGCCTTCATTCAGGGCTCTTTATTATATAAGTATGACTGAATTTCCACCACTAGGCGACTACAATTCGTTAGATAATTCCAATTTTCTCAATGAAACCATTTCACACACACAAACATACATATTTTTATATAGCCTCTGACGCGATGTGACGTAAAACTATAAACGTTGACCTAATCTACGCACGATTCTTTCATTTAACACACACACACACAACACACATGATCAATTCATACCTATGTGTGTGTAACTGTCCTAAATATCCACCAAAATGCGATCATGTATTCTATGTGTGAGTAAAAAAATTGCTCTAATTTGCCCTTTTGCGTTATCGTACTTCCTACTAATATTATATACGCGAAAGTTTGTAGCTCTTTCAAGCAAAAAAGTGCTGAAGGGATTTTGATAAAACTTATGTGCAATATCTTATATATATATATATAGAGGTATATAAAGTCGTGTTAGTTACTCCACTTATAACTCAAGAACGGCTGAACCGATTTAGCTGAAAATTGGCAGGGAGGTAGTTTAAAGCCAGGAGAAGGACATAGTTTTTGTCACCATCTAGCTACGGGAAACAGTCATACCGGAACGCGGGTGTAACCGCGGGCAGAAGCTAGTAGCTTATATACTAGAAAAATATATAGGCTACTTTTTATCCATGTGCGGGATGTATATCTCTAGAGGCACGAGCAAAACCTCGGGTCGAAGCTACCTACGCGAACTCCCAAAAAGATTAGCATTCATTACTCGTATTGTACAATGTATGACGTACATTGCTGGCCTACTGACCTACAGATATAAAAATGACACACCTACGCCTCAATGTATCGCGTATTGCGAATAAATTTAACTTTCAACGTTTATGCGTGCCTAGTAACGAGGGGGATATTTTTAGATACGATTTTCTAGTGCAATACTGTCCGTATGAGTAGGAATAATGTATCTGTCTATATTCATTTTACGGTAGAATCTGAGAATTATATGAAATGGAAGAATTTGTTTGAATCTCAGGAACTACTGCGTCCAATTTTAAGAGTTAATCCAATTGGATAGCATTCATCGAGGAATGGCGGAAGATAGGTAAAGAGACTACTCCCACGGAATATCTTAATTCTCCGTCCCATCGCGCTATGAGAGTGAAGGAATAGTGAGTGCACCTGTGTCTGCGCAAATGCTTGTGCACTATAATATGTCCTGCGCAGCTGGCTGATCTCTTATGTGAGAACAGCCGCCGTGACCGATAATCATCTAGGAGAACATAATCATTATCTTGCTAAAGATATATAGGGGTTTTTTCAGTAACAATACAGAATTCCGTAGCTGACGAGTTCTTGGGTCCACTTCATCAAAAGCGTAAAAATGGGCTACCTTTTTGGATTATTTCCTAAATTCGTACCGTACCGTACGAATGAATCATTATCTTCCTTACAATCTTGTTCACAAAAGACACATCAATCGATTCATAAGGATGTTTATATTTAACAGATCATAACATTGTTTCCCAAAGATGTAGCTGGCTTTATTTGTAATTTTAAGCCTCTCTCAATTATGAAGATCATCAACGTACTGTTGCCCTTATTACAATTCACTTGGGGTCGGCGAAGCATGTCTTCTTGTTCCATGCTTCTCTGTCTGCCGTCATATCACAAGTACTATCTTTTGGTATGGACCATATGGTGTTTTAGATAATACAATCCATTCATGGTTTAGTTGTTCTAATATTAAGCCGTAGTGCTAATAGATAACTTAGCATTCTGCAGTTCTGACCTTTAGGGACACATCATCTTCTGCCTAGCTTTTTCTCAACTATGTTCGGGTCGGCATCCAGTCTAACCGAATGCGGATGAGTGCCAATGTGCCACATGGAGCGACTGCTTATCTGTCCTCCTCAACTAAGCTACATTGGCAACTCAATACCCCTTTAGTAAGACTTTCTGGCGTCTGAATATCCGTAACGACTGCCAAAGAAGTTCAAATGACAGTCGAGAGCCACCAATTTATCGTTCCTTCCGAAAGACGTACCTAGTTCTTTCCGTTCCATCGGGCTATGTGAGTAAAGGAATAGTAAGTGCACCTGTGTCTGAACTGAGCTTATGCATTATAATAAGTCCTGAGGACATCTTACGCCTGTGACCAGAATGACGAATCAAGAATTTCAGCCAAGGTTTTTATACTGTAACAGACATGTCAGACTAATTTAGATAAGAAGATGTAGTTAACACTCAAATTAAGTTCATCATTTAACTGATAACAATATGTTATGTCATTTCGTATCGCTACGAACATCGTTATTAAACCGTCGTTAGGACAGTGTCGCCTCTATAGATATAGAATAGAATAGTAGATAGATCGGCAGTCGAGGGATTTTAGTAAAGCCAAAAATGAAATACATTAGTTGAGTGATATTTTCATGTGTGAGTAAATATTTGCTTCTTTTCTGAAGTTAAACATCGGTATTATGGTGTTTCTTGATTTTGAAAATCATTTTTCAACATATCGTGGGCTTTCTTGCTATAGTTTGCGTTTGATACATACGGGCCGCCACAGGCCTCCACGGTGCCATTTCTTGGGTTCACACCACAAATAGTTATGTGTTACGCATTGCCGGTCTCTCAAACGGTAGTGAATTTATCTATATTAAATATACTACATGTATATTCGCTCCTGCACATATACAAAATCGTTTTTATGGTATTATCACGTTGCAATCTGCGCACAATTTATTACAATGTTGCATGTACGTGTAAAACACATTATTTTTCATAGGCTTCTAAAAAACAGCCTGTAGGTAAGCCAAAATTCTATGCGTGAACCGGGAATCAAACTCAAAACTGTCAACAAGGCATGTCTATCAGTATTGATTGATTAGTCATACAAGTACCTACATAATTATACATAGATTTACAAACACACATACATAAGTAATATTTATTAGATACACGTGCCAGCCAGTTTCAACATATTGCTGACTATAATTAGTTCTCAAGTAGTAAAAGTAATGATGAATTTAATTAATAAAATGTAAATCATCATATCTATATTTATGTACAGCATAAGAAACATGAGTAATCATTCAAACTTGGCTGCAAAACAGCACTTTTTGAACGTCAATATTTATAAAAGACAGATCTCAAAACGCCCACCCTTCACCACTTCCTATGTGTTCTTGCTGGGTAGAAGAAATGGTGGAACAAACACGGGATGGGTTAGGAAACCATGGCACCCAACGCCGGTTCATTAGGCCACGGCGACTGTTCTCATATAAGGAGATTAGCTGCGAAGGACATACCTATTGTGTGCACGAGCATTTGCGCGTACACAGGTGTACTCACTATTCCTTCACTCTCTGCGCGCGATGGGACGACAATCCGACACCACCGGAGAGAGATCTCAAGCAGGATCGACATTTACGTGCTCTCCGATGCACGAGTGTTAGGAAATAGATGAGTCTCCGAAGATAATTAGCTACTTTTTATGCATGTGAAAGAGTAAAAAACACGGGTGATACTGCAGGACACAGCCAGTATTAAATAACTAGTACACTACAATATACAGTACAATTTCTCTTCTAATAAATCATTCAAAGGTTGTCCGTAAAAGATCTCGTTTAGTGATAGGACCACACATTATGTCACCGAACGTAACTTATTGTGTATCAATGTTTACATAGTAATACATTTTATAATACACATCGCCTAACCTTTTTTGTAGGGTATAAAATCTCTAAAATCTCCCAGTTTTTGCAATATAATTTCGGTTTCCATTCTTCTCGGTAAGTCGTCATTACTAACATTCACTCCCTTCCCATATTTCCATATTACCTCTCAGACACTCCATCCATCTTTTCTTTGGTCTTCCTCTCCCTCTTCGACTGAACAAAACAAGAACACTGCAATTCTTTTCCTTCTTTGCTGTATCTCAAACTATGAGGAGTTACTAATTGTACTACTACCACTTACTACCATATTCCTTCAGAGACCCTTACTGATCCAGAGCCGCGGACGTTTCGAAAAAGAGCAACCCTGTCAGTCTACTAGATCCAGTTTAATTTTTTAAGTATGATCTCAAAAACCCTCGATCATACAAAGTACTTCGCAATAGCTCTCAGAGCAAAATCTATAAAGGTACCACTAAAAATAGATACCCTATTTTTAGCTAGAACAGTCAATGATCTTAGACTGAGAGCAATAGCGCACTAGCGGCTTGGCCGCAGCGGCCAGGTCGCGGCGGCCATCGAGATAGATACCTTAGTATGAAATCGCCACAGAGCGCGCGCACCTGGTCGCACGCGACCAGCGGCCACACACAGCCGCAGCGGCCAGCGAGATCGGAGCGGCGCGTTTGCGGCCAGTGTTCAGTCGCTGGTCGCTGCGGCCACTGAGATCTATAGTATTGTAGTAAAATCACCAGTGTGCGCGCACTAGCCGTGGCGGCCGCACGTGTTGTAGAGCTACAGCGTGATTTGTAATTATCGCGATGTCTTTATAAATGGTCTTAATATTCTTAACAGTTCTTCAAACGTAGACTTGCTCATCCGTAAATAATTAAAGAACTTGTCATCATATTGCTGAAGGTCCGTGAAATAAGTATAAAATAATCCTTTTGTTCGCCTTTCACGAAGCAAGGCATGAACCCAATATTTTTTCCTTTTCTTTTTCCGCTTCTTACTTATAAGATACAAAAGCACTGCTATTTCCTCAACGTCCATTTTGAAGCGCGCTGTACGTGCAACTGACGATCGTAGCCGTGGTTTTGGCCGCGTTGCAAATCGATCCCTGCGGCCTGGCCGCGCGACCTGGCCGCTGCGTCCAAGCCGCAAGTGCGCTATTGCTCTGAGTCTCAGACATTTTTTAAACAAATGAATAATTGTCAAAGTATGACATGTCGTATGCGCTTCGAATGCCAATTATATGCTCAAGGATAGTTTATGCCGTGGGCTGAATAAGTCATTTGTTAATATGGTCATTAGCGCTTGAGAAAGAGGATAAGGACGATTATAAATTAGTTATTTTCAATATATAGCAAATAATTGATTTACTGTTCAAAATGTTGGTACTATGTGTCTTTTTGAAATTATCATTCAAAATGCTGTTGGTTTGTAAGAAAGCGAAAGGGATTAGACTTTTACTCTACTCCTTTGGACACCAGATTGTGGAAACTCTTCTAAACCATCCCGGAGGATTTGTAAGATATTTAAAACCACCTTTAGCAAGCGTGGTCGCCAATGCTCTTGACTGCCCTGTATGAGAAGAGTCTTTAGCCCAACATTGAGACACTAATACCAACGACAAGGATGAGTCAGTAAAAATACCAAAGACAAACTCCCAAAAATAAAACCTCATTATTACAAAAGCCGACCCCAACATAGTTGGGAAAAGGCTCGGGAGATGATGATGATATTACAAAACTCTGAAACACTCGAACTCCATCACATAGAGAGTGCAATCCACTATCTTCCAGGGCGGTTCATAATAAAAAGACGCCAAAAATACCAGTAAGTTGTCGTCGTGTTGTAACTGGTCTATTTCTGCGCGCGCGCACGTGACGAGACGCGTGGATCGAAATCACCGCGACGGGTTTTACTGACTAGACTTCGCGCCACCTGCTTGATTTGAGATAGTTTTCGTAGTTAGTAGTATGGTTTTTGGTAATTTGTGTATTTTTTATGTCTGTCTTTGTTAATTCATTGAATGAGAAAATTAATCCTCACCATATTATAAATGCGAAACACAGTTAGTCTTGCTATATCCTAGGAACGGTAACCTAAGAAAAAAAAGGTAAAGAAAGGTAACTTTTTTATCCGGGTGCAGTAAATATAGAGATCGCTTTTAGCGATAAGACCGCCCATTGTGTCACCGACTTCAAAATTTTTGTTTGTTCTTGTTGATTTTTAATCGGTGTGCATAGTAAAGAATATCTATCTATCTATCTATCTATATATTTTCCGAACGCAGGTGGAAAAGCTATTAATCTTAATTATTTCGAATTGGCGATAAAAACCGATATTCGAACAGTTTATATAGGTTTTAGTAAGAATACATACTTTTTCCCTATTTCACATTCATCGAATATCTATCAGACGGATAGCGTGTTAGAACTCGATCTAACAAAGCATGAAAAATTAGAGCAATCTCGTAATAACAATAATATAGAAGTCAGCAGGTCAGCGTGTCTGTTTGTGCTATTATTTATTGACTGTGTCCAAGCAGACTACTAGACTATATTCATAATATTGCATCATCATCTGCCTAGCCTTTTCCCAACTATGTTGGGGTCGGCTTCCAGACTAACCGAATGCAGTTGCGTAGAAGAGTGCCATATGGACAGCCCTGTCTATCTGATCTTCTCAGGTTAGTTGCCCGCGCAAACCGATATCCTTTGGCAAGACTTCACTCTTCAAGACTCTACTTTTGTTCAAAATATTCCTAACTTTTGCCGTCTTTCAGCAGTCGATACAAAAGTTACCAACCTTCTTGGTAAGTTAATCTAACGAACGAGCATATTAACCTTCATGATCTTCATACAAAGTCGTAAACAAACCAACATAGAAAACAATGCCGCACCTCCTACAATCAATTGACATGAATCAGTATAAATTGACAGACGTTTAAGAGGTTACAAATGTATTGTTTTTCTGTATATACTAGCGGCCTGCTCCGGCTTCGCATGGGATAACAGTATTTCCCTACTATTTAAAGTATGTTATTAAATATATAAACCTTCCTCTTTAATCAATCTATAATTAAAAAAAAAATACATGAAAATTGGTTGCGTAGTTTTGAAGATTTAAGCGTCTAAAGGAACATAGGGACGAAAAAAGCGACTTTGTTTTATACGATGTAGCTATTAGCGTTTAGAAATTAGTCACGACTGACTTACCTCCCCACTCAGAGACATTTAATGGTTACTTAAGCCATTGAAGCAAGCTAGTGAAGGATTTGTATGACATTCCGTCACTAAGGAGTGACTTAAGGAATCATTAAATGTCTCTGAGTGGGGACGTTAATCTTTAAACAGATCTTTTAAATATGGCCTGTTTTTATGTCAAAATTCAAAAATCCGAAGATTTTATGTTATATTCCAAATCCAGTCGCAACCCTGATCAGAGTCCAAAAATCCAGATATATAGTAACCTTTCCTGAACGGTGCCTCTACCTAATAAATAATAATATCACTGCAAGACATTAGCGAAGTAATTTGTGGCTAATGACGTGCGCAGTAGCAAATGATTTATAATATACCTGCTGCCGTACATTTCAACCAAAACTAATATTATTATAAGTGGAAATAGATCTACAGTAATCTTCTAGTGGTAAAATGATGGAGTGGTGCCCAGGAGATGGCGAGGCAAACTGAACTCCTAACTGGGTCGTCATCTCCCGAGCCTTATCCCAACTATGTTGGGGTCGGCTTCCAGTCTAATCAGATGCAGCTGAGTACCAGTGTTTTACAAGGAGCGACTGCGTATCTGACCTCAACGCAGTTACCAGGGCAACTAAATATCCCTTGGTAAGACTGATGTCAGACTTACTGGCTTTTGACTACCTATAACGATTGCCAAGGATGTTAAATGACAGACTCTTAGCTGGGTATAGATGTTTTATGTCACGAAAGCGGATAAGACATACATGTGTGTGTAAATATACATGCACATTGTCTTTGTATGCGTAAGCTCGGGAGCGCTCCGTATTGGCCGAGTCGCCGACTCATACAAAGACAATGTGTATGTATATTCACACACACATGTAAGGGTCGACCGCTTTCGTGACACAGAATATTTATACTTGGTTAAACGTATACGATAAAAGTAGTTTTAATAGTAAACATGTATATTTTGTTTTACATTGACGTATAGATAAGCAGATATTATTAGTACATACAAAGTAATACATGTACGAGTGAATATCGATTCGTCATATGATAGTAAATAATCGAATAGAAACGGCATATGTTTACTTAATATTATACATACATTCCTATACGCAAAGTACCATAGTCATTACTTGATCGATAAGGGTTTACTGTACATTAATTTCTTGATAAATTCTACCTTGTATTTGGTGTGGAAACTCTTTAAATGGCTCCCTCTTGCTGCAGGGCATTTAAAAATGACTAAAAAAATCCCTTCTGGGTTTCAGGATTTTAGTAACTATTTTGAAAAATCCCGTCGTCACCAAGCGGTCCCAACCAGCTTCTGGCTTTGGCAAAAAGGCAAACTATTTTTGGCTGTTTGAATGGAATAGAACAGCGAATTCACAAATGCGAAGCATATTGAACTTATATTATTATCTTCTAGCGAGTCCTACCTGGCGCATTCTCGTGTATTCTCCTAACCTACTGTCGATTCCGTATATGGAGTCAACATGAAGTGGCTGGGCAGGGCAATTAAAAAGTTAAAGATAGTCCAACTATTGGATATCCACCAGGCCCAAACGCGAAAATATTCGTAAATTCTCCCGAATTCACGCGCATTCTTCATCAATGATGCGAAATTGAACTCTTTCGCAAAAGCGCTCGATGCAACTGGACAGCGGACAGTCGCGCACATAAAGCATTTGTGTGGGTTGCTATAAAATGTAATATTGCACAGTATTTTCAAAATAACTCAATGCGTCTTAAATTGCTCCAAGACCGAATACATGTTCTGCGATTTCGGCGGTCTCTCCAGTCCTGAAGCCATAGCGCTGGATAACGCACTTCTTCCAGTCTGCTCCGATTTCCGGTATCTCGGTTCGCTTATTCAGGGTGATGGCGAAATAGATCGGACAGTTACGCACAGAATTAACGCAGGATGGATGAAATGGCGGCAGGTAACGGGAACAACTTGTGACCCTCGTATTCCCCTTAAACTTAAGGGGAAAATTTACAAGAGTATGGTCAGGCCTGCTGTCTTGTATGGATCAGAGTGCTGGCCCACAAAAGCGACGAATGAAAGACAATTGCATGCGGCAGAGATGAGAATGTTAAGAGGTATGTGTGGAGTTACGCGAATGGATAGAGTGAGGAATGAGTACATAAGAGGAAGTTTGAAAGTAGCGCCGGTATCAGAAAAACTGCTTGGAAACCGGCTGTCGTGGTATGGGCATGTGATGCGGAGGAATGAGAGTCATGTTGTGAGGAAGGTAATGAGTATGAACGTGGACGGATATAGTGGAAGAGGAAGACCAAAGAAACGATGGATGGATTGTGTGAAAGTAGATATGGTAAGAAAGAATGTTACTTGTGAGATGACGGCAGATAGAAGCGTATGGAAGAAGAAAACATGCTGCGCCGACCCCAAATAAAATTGGGATAAGGGCAGGAGGATGATGATGATGCGTCTTAAATTGCTCTCTTCGGGACTTCCGCACGGCTGAAAAATGTGATCGTGCAAAATTGTATTCTATTTTCTTGATTCGAAATGCAGTATGCTACAAAGCTGATAGTTTCGGGACTGTAGGATTGTTCAAAATAGTTATCGCGGTCCTGTTACACAAAGGGCTCCAGAAGGAACACGGTGGATTTCAGTCAGTAAGAGTCTGATACTCCTTCATGCTGCACCCATAGCGGAAAGCTGATATTTTCTGATGAAGCTACTAAAACTTGGATATAGAGTGTACCCCTTCGCAGGTCATTTCTACGGCAAATTAGGACTTAGGTTATCCATGAAAACCGCAGAAACAGATAATAACTCTATTTGTGCATCATCCTATGCTAGTCGCTATTTGACACTTCGCCTCGTTTAGACTGAGACCAAGCGCCAGCAAAGTCGTCGAACAGAACTACTTTTACAAAGGCCCAGATTCACCGACCGGCGACCACATAAACGGCCGTTTTTCTTAAAACTTCTGTCATAATAAACAGTAGTTTTAAGAAAACAGACGTTTATACAGTGGGTGAACTTGGGCCTTAGGATGTTTACACACTGGTGTAGGGTTATAGTACATTTGATATTTGTTGAGCTTTATGACAGTTGATACCGGTGTCAACTCGGGTGGTCTCTTATCCTTATTAGAGCGAATGACAAATAAATTGGCTTTCCAACTTAGTAGCTCGATTCTCAGAATAGACTAAATACCCTTGGAAATTAGTTCGTTCTTTTTTATTTTGCGTAGATGAAAAAACGAAGTGTAGGTTTGCAAAAAGTTGTCTTTCTCATGAGGTCCTATGATGAAGAATCTAAACGCGCCGTAAAATTGTCTACGATATACGGTTATGATTGGCGAAGTATAATTCTTGTCAGTCATCTCATAAAAAGATAGCTAAGTACATAAAACTTAATACTGACTTTCTAATATAAAGTTGCAAGAAAACGTACCTATTATATTTCAATAGATTTACAAACCGGATATTTCAATCTGTGCTGTAGATATACGGAAAGCCGAGTCCATGCAATATTTTTACACTTTAGCTACGGAATTCTAAAAAATATGACGAAGTTTTGATCTGCCTAGGCGCATGGTTGTTATGTCCACGTCCTTAGAACATTCAGAAACAGATGATTTCGTGGTAAACCTCAGATTGACCTAAAACTGGTTCATTGGCATGCCAAGCGGGTCGGAACTGACCTTTGCTAACGTTAACCTCAGTGCCTTAGGACTGTAACGAAGAAAAAACTGTTGGCAGTTGTCGTGACAAAAAATGGTTAATATTTGAATATGATTTATAAAGAGGAATGTCGGCTATTTGCATATACAAGAAAATAAATGAATACAACCTAAAATTGTTTTGCAAATAAAATAACGAAGACGAGTTCCGGGAAATTCAACTATAAAGTTCTTTCTTTAGTAAAGCAAAGACGTCAAATAATACACAATAATACACATACACATTATTATCGCCTAAGATTACCGGTTCATACAAACAAACCAACTCTTTCATTTTGCAACAGCTGGAATCCCAACCTTAGATGAACCATAAAACATTTTAAATACCAAGCCATTACCATTGTAATTACCATCAATCAAAACCAAGCAATCATATTCATTGAAAGTACTGAGTCAATATTTTTAGAACTGAGTGTATGACATTTTTACTGCTCTCATATGCCTAGCCTCTTCCCAACTATGCTGGGGTCGGCTTCCAGTAACCCGATGCAACCCAATACCCCTAGGTAATACTGATTGTCAAACTTACTGGCTCCTGAGTACCATAACGACTGCTGAAAGCTGTTCAATGATAGCCGGGACCTACAGTTTAACGTGCCATCTGAAGCACAGCCATTGGTGTCCACAATATACTTGGAAAGTACATACAAACTTTAAAAAGTTGCATTGCTACTTGCCTGACCTGGAATCGAACACACACTCATACTTGAAAGGTTAGTTCTTTACAGGCCACCGTAATTACTATCAATCGAACTCAATCAATCATATTTATTGATACTGAGTCAATATTGATGACATACAGTGTACAATGTGTTTACTACAATGTGAATGAAATGTTATTGAAGAGAGACAATACAACATTTATAAATAAATACATTTTAATATAGTTCTTTTGTATTAGAGGACGGTATAAGACATTGATGCCGTACAAAGATTTTTCTTTGTAATGAAAACTATAAATAGATTTTTATGTGCTATATGTTTTGTGCAATTTTGTCTGTCTGGATATGTGATTATTAAGTTGTTGCAAATCTTAACTAATGATACTTCACTACATAGTATAAAACAAAGTCGCTTTTTCTGTCCCTATGTCCCTTTGTACGCTTAATTTTTTAAAACTAGGCAACCAATTTTCATGCGGTTTTTTTAATAACTAGAGTGATTATAGAGGAAGGTTTATATGTATAATAACATACATTAAATAGTAGGGAAATACTGTTATCCTGTGCGAAGCCAGGGCGGGTTCGCTAGTATATAATAAAGAGTAGGGTTCGTATCCCAAAGGCTCAGAAATTAATGAAACAATTTGATTTATTAATTACTTACTACTCCTAGATTTTGTTTGGGTATGGGAAGTTACCACAGGATTGAGATGAAACGACGAGAAAACAGTTAGTAACTTGTAAAACTTAAAACATAAAAACAACAAGTTCGGAAATAAAATTTGTAATAAATCCATCCCAATATTATAAATGCAAAATTAACTTTGGCTGTGAGGCCTACAGTACTAAATAAAAGACTTATTTAAATGGAATGTAATGTAATAATGTAATGTAATGGAATGTAATAAAATAATATGCCTAAGAAAGGACATAGTATATCCTTTCTTCTCAAAAAGTAGTTTATTATGGGACTTTTTATACACGTGCAGAAAGTAGTTCCTTTGAGAAACCATGGGGAGCAGCCAGTACATCATATTAAATAGGTACCACAGTGATTCTACAATTTATTGCACTAATCAAGATTGATAACAATTATTGTTGTTAATGAATACTAGAGTTGCTACATTGGATAATAATCTTATTGATAGTGGTGTATAGTGAAGTTTATGTTTATGTAGAAAAACCATTACATTTTATTGTAGCTATAAATCAGAAAATTGTACGAGTCTTAGGTTGCCCATGTAACTGGGTTGATTAGGCCAAATAGGGCAGTCGCTCCTTGTAAAGCACTGGTACTCAGCTACATCCGGTTATACTGGCAGCGGATATGAACATAATCATGATAAGGCTAGGCAGATGATATCAATGATCATCTGATCAGTCTTTACTCAATTATGTTAGAGTCAAGTAAGTCTCACTGGTTGCAGCTACCTGTGTACTAGTTTTAAAAAGAGTAACCATGGAGTTTCTTGCCCGTTCTTCTCCATAGGAGGCTACTTTAGAAATGGGCAACTAGAATCAAACTTATTTATAATTTTTGTCATTCATAAGAGCTTGTAACAGCCTAAATGAAATAAACGATTTGACTTTGACTAACTTACATAGAATTTTTGTCAATATTTACATAGATTTCATATATAAATTCTTCAATAGTTTTAAAATTATTACATTAATTAATTTACAGTCCACTGTAAAATGCAGGTTGGTTCCCAAAAATTGTATATTCTTTCAATATTGGAAGTTAGCTCGTTAATAACTAGTAAAACAGTAAAGAGAAGACATTACAAAAATTATATTATAGCGGTATTCAAGGCCAGAAAATCCGAAATATTTGGTATTTGATTTGATTTCAGAATCAGTAACATATTTCAGTACATTCATATCAACTAATATAGCCTTTAGAGTAGTACGAAAGCGCACATTTTCAGCGTCCTAACCTTCTACTAGCTTTCAAATTGATAGCGGTAACGAAATAGCAACAATTAGTTTTATGTCGGTCTCTGTATAAGCCGACCGCTTCTCGCACGCTTTCCAAATTTCCTCCCGACTCTACAAGACGCCGTATATTCGTAACCCCGTTATTGTTCACACGCAGCTCAGTTTCGAGCTCACTTACAGACTCAAGATGAGTCTCAAAGACGTATAGAATCATAATAGGCCATACGACACCGCGAGAAACCTACGAACATCCAAATAAAGACAACAAAATATAACATGTTCATCTTTTGTTACACTGACCTGTATCTCCTTATTAAAGCATCAGCGGCTCGCAAATAGGCTTCCATCAAACATTTAACACTGTACAGAACTTGAAAATTAACAATAAATGTTTATTTCACACAATAATCATTCAGTTTTTGCGATTTTTTTTATTGTGACACTCGCGGTTACAGCAGACAGCACAACGCGTTCGCGAGATTTAAGTGTTGCCTGATTTTGGTTTGACAAGCTACTATACTGTTTCTACTGTAAGGTAGTGAACACAGTGAATAATCCATACTTATAAAATAATGACGAAATATTTTTTGTTTTTTGCTACCCTGAAAGCATCGAAATTACTGCAGTGATTTGAAAATTTATGTCATTGTTGGAAAGCTACATTTTTCCCGAATAACATATCCGGCTATACTTTAACCGGGCTCTGGCAGTAGTTCCCACGGAACATAGGAGGAAATCATTGCTCTACACAATTATTATTATATATTTTATATCATTACATTTTATATGAAAACAACGCACAAAAAAAAAGTTAATTAGCAACAGATGTGAACTTTTAAGCTCTGGAACGCGCTAATATATTTTACCTGTGAAATCACAATGACATTGACGCGTGTTTTGTTTCAATTTTCGAACGTAATTGTTAAAGTCACTGTCTAAACAGAATCGATATTTTTCGTTCTTGATTGGATTACAATAGATCTATCACTTAAATAAATGAAAGTATAATAAGCATTAGTTAAGTTTTTAGTTAATCAACACAATGATTAAGGCCATCTTGGTATTTAATAATCATGGGAAGCCGCGGTTATCGAAATTCTACCAATACTTTGTGAGTGAAAGTTTTTTCTTTATTTTGTCTACAAAGGCATGCGATAGCTATAGGTACTCCCTATTTTATGTCAAATCTTCTTAAAGAACCGGTTATTTATCAAGCATTCTGTTAGAATTTGAACTTCTGTCCTATCCAATATTCCCGACTCCATAATTTCCTATTCGATTTATTTTGTTAACGAAACTCTTTCCTGTTTTATCGCCAAAATAAATTAATGTATAGGAGAGTCATTAAAACTGCTTCCTACTTCGGTTGTTAAAATAAATATCAGCTATCTATGATTTAAGTATCTGCACCTAATACTCCTTAAGACAACCCACTGATCCTCTTGGTGGTATCTATAATGCTATTCATCATCATCATCTGATGTAAATCTACAGCTGGACTGTTCCTCACTCTTTAACTACCGAGCTGTCAATTCAGCTCTCCCAATGGTTAACAAAATCTTCTCAAACAGTCATTTGGATTAAACTAGACCCTATATTCACTTAAAAGGACACAAAAATAATAATATTGTATTTTCTCTGTAAGTTATTCTGTAAATCTTTTGAGAAAATAAATGTCTAAAACCGTAAAAAAATGTGGCTTACTACAGCTCAATGTATTTCCATTTAAACTATACGAATTTATTGAAGAGTAAACATTTTTGGTTTGTTTGTACCCTAAAGGACTACACCAAGTAAAAAAAATGATTTCACTGTTGGAAAGCCAGAGTTTCTGTGTAACGTAGAAGTGGAAATATTATCCTGGTACTAGCAGTATTAAAACCACAGGAAGACAGCTAGTTTATAATAATACTATGCTTTTGCACACCTGAGACAAGTTTATTCAACAACTGTTAAAATATTAACTTAAGAAAACTGTGTCACATTTCAGACCATAAAAAACTTGCTAACCAGAGTGATTTAAATAAATTAACATAATTATATGTATGTATGTGTTATATTATGTAAAATGTTTAAATATCAACCAGTTAATATGTAACCTTGATAAGTTATCATTCATTTACATTAAATATAATATTTAAAACATGATACAGCTTTATTATCTGATTGGTTGAGCTAAAAATATTCCTTCTTGCTTCTTCCTAGCTAAAAATGCTAAGTTTATCCATTGTGCCTAGGACTTGATGAATGGGTGTAAGGTTATCAAATCTGAATTCCAATCTAAATGTCCCCACAGACACAACTATCAAAGCCAAGTTTAACATTCAGTCTATTATGGTGGTGTCGGATTGTCAGCCCTTTGAACTATGAGAGTGAGGGTAAATTGAGTGCACCTGTGTCTAAGCAGATGCTGGAAAACTATAGGTAATATGTTCTCCGCAGCTGATGATCTCAAAATTAAAAAATCAACCATTTTATATTATTTGAATTAAACACATTTTGTTAATAATAGTATTGGAAAATGGCTAAACAGACGTGGGCAGGCTTATTTTCGGTATTGCCTCAATGGTCTAGTGGTCGCAACCGCGGCTGCTGTGCTCAAGGTCTCGGGTTCGATTCCCGGGTCCGCTTTGTCTCTCTCCGGTCCTATCGGATTGCTGTCCCGTCTGCGCAAATGCTCGTGCACTAAAATATGTATTGCGCAGCTGGCTGATCTCCTTATATGAAAACAGCCACCGTGGCCGAAATCGGCCGTGGGCTCCATTATTTTTGGTATACCTAAACACTTGCTCTATTGTCCAAGTCATATGCATAATAAATGAATTTCAAGAATATCTTGATGGTGTCATAAATAAAAATCCAATTTGTTTCCAGAATGAAGACATGCAGCAACAGATAATCAAGGAGACGTTTCAACTGGTCTCCAAGAGAGATGACAATGTATGCAATTTCTTGGAAGGAGGAAGGTACGTTGATCTTGTATGTTGTATGTAGTCTCATCTTTATATCTGCAGTATTTTAGGGTCTTGCTTAAAAAGCCTTAGTAAATGTACACTATGATAATATTAGAAAGAGGAAACATATTTTGTTTGCTTGTACGCTAAAGTCTCTGAAACTACTACCTATTTGATAAATTCTTTCACCGTTGAAAAGTTACACTCTCCCTGAGTTGTAAGGACATGCCTTTGCTGATCCACATTAAGACCGTCGTCGATACAATAACATGTCACGTTCCGCAAGTAAAGCATTAATATTCTAGAAACTACGTAATCTGATTAAGCAATATGTATTGTATGTTATAATTTTGTTTAATAAAAAATCTGACTTCGGACTGAACGCTTGTTTCCATCTGCCACCTGTTCTCCTGGATATACTTCAGAGTAACATAGGCTATATTTTGTCCAGGTATATTCTAGTTCCCAGGACCAGGTACTAGTTCCCAGGAAACGCGGCTGAAACCGTGTGAAAACGGCTGGTACAGTGCCGAAACTAATGCCATGACGACTAGTGTTCTTTTTTGAATGAATGGTTATATTAGCATTAAGATTGTTGAAAAAATATACTCTAGGATGTTTTACTACCACTAATAACCTCCTCCTTTTTGGGAAGTCGGTTAATAAACGAGGAAAAGCTCACGTTGCTTTACAGTACCCCTTCCAAAAGAATCAGCCCAATTGTTTTCTAGTTCATTCTAATTGGTGTATTATTTCAGTTTAATAGGAGGTTCAGACTACAAGCTGATCTACAGACACTATGCCACGCTATACTTTGTGTTCTGCGTGGATTCCTCTGAGAGTGAGCTTGGCATACTAGACTTGATTCAGGTAAGAATCTTACTTCCTAACTTATCATTACATAAGTATGTTGGGGTCGGCTTCCAGTCTAACCGGATGCGGCTAAGTACCAGTGGTTTACAAGGAACGACTGCCCTATCTGACCTCCTCATCCCAGTCACCAACCAGTTTAAATGACAGCCGGGAGCCCAGCGTAATAACAAGATGGTCCCCCTTTTGCGAACCAACAGTGTCAAGCATTTTCTTAAACTTAGGGTACATCGACAAGGTGCAAGTAGCTTGCGCATGTTGAGGCACATGCGCAGGTAACTTGCATTTTGAAAACGTGCGGGTCCAGCGACTCGCGCATGTACCAAAGCAAAATACCCGCCCGCATGCTCTTGACTTGCTCCAGCTTTATGCACCGTGTAGACGCACCCTTGTGATCGAATGACCTGAGATACATACCTCCCCACTCAGAGACATTTCATGATTACTTAAGCCATTCCTTAGTGAAGGATTTGTATGACATTCCGTCATTAAGGAGTGACTTAAGTAATCATTAAATGTCTCTGAGTGGGGAGGTTAGCCACTAGCTCTAATTTTGCCACACTGAAATACTTAACCAGCTGCATAATTCCAGGTGTTCGTAGAAACTCTAGACAAATGCTTCGAGAACGTCTGCGAGTTGGATCTGATCTTCCACGCGGATGCTGCTCATCAGGTCTTGGATGAGCTGGTCATGGGGGGGATGGTACTTCAGACCAACATGGCTGATATCCTGTGCAGGCTTCAGGAACAGAATAAGATGCAGAAAGCTGAGGTTAGTAGACGGTACTATAAAGAGGACGTTTAGGTGGGGGTGAAATATATTTTTAGGGGGATTTTAGGGGGGGTTAATGTCGTGGATTTAGTGGGAATTTGATTTTTGTAGTACAAAGTTTAGTGAAATGTTAATATCAGATTAGTATGTATAAAATATGAACTTGGTATATGGATAATTTAAACTGTTCTCAATGTATTAGACATTTAAAATAAGGAAAAGAACACATTAAAAGTAAGTATAGGTTTAGTAAAACATCAATTATATCGAATATCATTTAATTGTATTTAAAAAAGTAGGTTGTAGTACCAGTTTTAGCTGTTATTATTCTAACACATCTTTATAAAGCGTTTTAATTTAAAAATATGTTATAAGTGTAATACATATAACCTATTTTATTTAGTTTTTAGAATTTTAAGTAGCGTTATTCTTAACAATATATTTTTATTGATAAATAATAAAATTATTAATAAAATAGTAGTCTATAACTTATAATTACATTTGGAATTATAGTACTTTCATATCAAAAAGCTTGCCATAAGTGCCTTCTTTAGTTATTTTAAAATAAACAGATTGTAATACACATTGAAATGTTGATATTTTTCATAAAACCTTTTTACCTACGTAATAATATCTGCTAGACATGTACCTATATCCAAATTAAGTTAGACGTTTATTTCAATGAAAGGTAATAGTAAAAACAAAATTCGGAGCACAACTACGTGGATGAGTTTCACACACCTCTCTCTGGTGGTGTCGGGTTGTCGTCCCATCACGCTATGAGAGTGAAGGAATAGTGAGTGCATCTGTCTGAGCAAATGCTCGTGCACTATAATATGTCCTGCGCAGCTGACTCCTCCGAGGAAAGCAGTAATGGCTGAATCATTCAGGATGCCCTTACTTTATTATTGTAGTTTCATCAGAATCGGTAGTATTCGAGTATGCTTTCAAAACCTATTAATCTATGAAGAGAAATCATTTTTTAGTGTACCTAGGTATTTGTATCTACCTCAAGTTCTAAAACTGATGAACCGATTTGAAAAATTCTTTCACTATTGGGAAGCTACATTATCCCCGAGTAACATAGGCCATAAATTATCCAGGTTACAGTACAAGAAACGGGTGCAACCGCAGGGAACAGCTAGTTATTAATACTTAATATACTTATGGTTTAATATATCTTGCGCAGCTGGCATAGTCGATAATAATCGGCCAGGATCATTATTCAAAAGTTTTTATGTTTATAATATAAGACCAACCAAATAATATACCATTTCTGTCCACAGGCGGGTATATCGGCAGCACCGGCCCGCGCCGTCTCCGCTGTCAAGAGTATGAACCTTCCTCAACAGCTCCGGGACATGAAGCTCCCCGACCTCCCGCAGGCTATTAAGGTGAGATTTTTGTAGCCAGTAGTTAAATAGCCAGTGATAGTCATTAATAGCCAGCAATGACCAGTGATAGCTATCAGGTGAATAGCCAGTAATAGCCCCTAAAAGCCATCCGCAGCTAACCAAGCCACCTGTGGCTAAGTTCAAATTATCGCAATTTTTTTCCGTCGTACCACAAAAACTTTTAAACGTCAGTTTAACACTTGTCTAAAAAATAACAGATTATGACGTTGAAATAAAGCCAATTTCACAACCACACTTTTTTAGACAAGTGTTTGACACATGTTTAAGTTTTTGTAGTAAGACCATTTGTGTTCCGTAGGCAAGAATGAAAAGATGTTTAAAGTATTTATTTATTTCATTAAAATGTTACGTCGCATATCCATTTCTAAATTAAAGTCTATATTAAAAATCAAAAGTAAGTCCGAGCTTAATTATTACCTATATCTATAAGTTTTTCTTCTTTATTATTTTTTTTATTTTGTGTTTTTTATTTATTCCTATTAAACCCCGCGTTTCAGGACTATCCCGTGTCGCTGCGCTAATAGATTCTTTTTACACAATATGGCTGCCATAATTTTATTTACACACGCTTACTAAATAAACAACCGAAAAAAAGCAACAATACTTCAAACACATTAAAATAGCGTGATTAATTCACGACAGAGGATTTCAGGTTGTCAAATAACTCGAATCCTGACCGACAATAGCCACTTGGCTAAATCGATAGCCACATGGCTTAATAACACAGTTACCTTTGAGATTGGCCGCCGTGACCGTCTTATTAATATTCTCAGAAAATAACTCTTTTTAACATAAATAAGTATTATTTTTTATACCTACTTTTTACAATTGTTGAAATAATGTACAAAATATTTTTTGAAAATAAATAATTATATTTAAATAATCATTGTTAAGTTCCTATTATTTAACCTGTCCTATGGATTCCTATAGAAAAAAATATAAATTGAAAATATCAGCCCTTTTATTGTCCCACTGCTGGGCACATGCCTCTTCGCATACAAAGAAGGAATGAGCGTTAATCACCACGTTTGTTCAAAGGCGATTTCTGACTTTTAAGTCCAAGTAAGGCCATGCAGGGCACGCCACCATCGTGGCGGTAAGTCCCCTCTTTGAGGAGTGGCTCGGTAGGAGTCACGGCGCCCTCACGTACCGCATGACGCAGGTCCTCACCGGACACGGTTGTTTCGGGAGGTACCTGCACCGCATCGGTCGTGAGGAGGCGCCCGGGTGTCACCATTGTGCGGACAGCCCCGAGGACACGGTGGACCACACAGTCCAGGTGTGCCCCGCATGGGAGGGGCACCGCCGGGTCCTCGTCGAGGCTTTGGGCGGCGGCGACCTCTCGCGTCCGGCCCTGGTTCAGGCCATGGTCCGGGGCGAGAGGGAATGGGATGCCGTCGCCTCCTTCTGCGAAGCGGTCATGCTCGAGAAGGAGGAGGCGGAACGCCAGAGAGTTCGCACCTCTCATCCCGGCCGCCGCGCTGGACCAGGTAGACACCATGGGCGCCGGGTGTCGCGAGATGACTCCCGGCCACCGTAGGCGTGGGTCTGTGGGCGGTGAGTTCGGGTGGCTCATCGTCCCTCTGTCTTTCTAGACGACAGACCCGTGTCGACGGCGCGCGTTGTTCCACGCGCTCCTCAAAGAGATGTCAGCAACCCCAGCGGGGCCCAGCAGGGCCAAGGCCTGCCGGGGCTGCGGGTTGTTCGAAAGAGATACCGCGGCCCTGGTACATAAAAGGCCTATGACGGAACACGACGATTTTAGTCAGTAAGAGTCTGACACTCCCTCACCGCTGCTAACCCACAGCGGGAGGGGTCATTTGATGATTTTACGTCGCTAAAAAAAAAAAAAAAAAAGGCCATGTAAGGCCAAACGAACCCCTATTATGGGCGTAGGACATCTCTATTAGGCTTCAGCGTGTTGGCTTCGGCCCCACGTTAATAGTCCCGAGGTCTGGAAGAGACATACAAAATAATAATTAAAATGTAACACCAAGTAAAAATTTTGGTTTCCTCAAGATGTTTCCCTTTACCCTTAAATCAGTATCTAAGATACACTTTGCAAGTAAAATATAGTAGTAGTTTTGAAAAAGTCACAATTATTTACCTAGTAAAAAGTTTACAAATATTCTAAAAATATACTTATATCTTGAATCTTTTAACGTAATTTTGACTAGCTCGGAACACTTCTAAAGTGGTACTGGTTTAATTTAACTAGCTAATTAGTTTCTAGAGATAACAAGCTATGTTTAATTTGTACAAGAATTAAGATAAAGTCGTTATAAACTGTTGTGTTGTAAATCATAGAAGTTATGTGTGTTAGATGAGATAATGGTCTTAGATAGTATAAATCTCAAGATGGTCTTTTGAAGTTCATAGTAAAATTTAAATTAATATTAACAATACATATATTAAGTAAGAGATTTTTTAAAATTAAAATGTACTATAAAGTATTGAATTTTAATTGTAAAAACATAGTTAATCTTTATTACAAACGCTTCTTATATCTTAATTTTCTTTATCTTTATTTCTTACTAGCCGTTTTCCCGCGGCTTCACCCGCGTCCCGTGAGAGCTATTGCCCGCACCGGGATAAAATATAGCCTATGTTACTCGCAGATAATATAGCTTTCTAATGGTGAAAGAATATTTAAAATCGGTCCAGTAGTTTTTGAGTTTATCCATTACAACCAAAGTACAACCAAACAAACAAACAAACAAAGTTTTCCTCTTTATAATGTTAGTATAGATATATTTATTTCACTCGCGCCCCTATAAACGTCGTCCTAGCTTATGCTACTGGTTTCTTCCGTGAAAACTACTTCACGCACTCGGCTGAAAAGCCGCACAAAAAGTATGCTGTCAACCACCGAAAATATTTTTGAAATCGCACTAGTAGTTCCTGAGATTAGTGCGTTCAATAAACAAACTCTTCAGCTTCATAATATTAAACTTACATATATTTTCTTCCTCACTCCAAATGAGTTACATCCAGTGCTCAATGATTCCTTAGATGTTTATTTGACATACATATTTCCAATTAGTAATTACAATAAATGTCTGATAATATTGTTACTGTGATAGATAAATAAAATATAGTCTAGGCGTTATGGTTATCAATACTAATATTATAAAGCTGAACAGTTTGTTTGTTTGTACTGTACTCAGGAAAATCGGTCAGCAGCTATTTGAAAAAATATTTCAGCCAATTTATCGAAGAAGGAAGACTGTATTCTTTTTATCCGGGTGCGCGACGTAGTTCCCACGGGTGAAACCACTGGAAGAAGCTAGTTCGTTATAACATAGATATGATTTAGATTTTTTCTCATTACTTGTTTTATTATAGATAGTGCCAATTCTATTTACATCATGTGTACCCAAAAAATACATAAAAATAAAAAGATAAATTAAAGTTTTTTTCTCTTATTTTCAGGACCTGAAGTTCTGACCGACGCAGCAGGGGAGCTACCCCGCCACGCCGGTTGCCATAGCAACGAACATTCTAAACACCATATACCCACACAACGAGAAATATCAAAATCTACAACGCCCAGCAGAAAATTACACTACAAAATTCTTTGGTTCTGAAACTCTGAGTACTAAATTCTCTGAGACTTTTTCGGAAAATTACCAGCAAACGGAAGGAGTGAATTTTCCTAATTATGAAAGTCAGAAATCGGATGGGTATCAGGATTTGAGCGGGACGACCGTGGAGTATGATTATAGTGAAGTTAGGAAGAGAAAGAAGAAAAAGAAAGCTGGGAAAAAGTAGGTTTGGAGGCAATGTTGTTTTTAAAACTGTAATAGGTGTTTTATTCGAAATCTTATTATGTGGATCTAAAATTATGCTATAAAGAAATGATTTCAATGAGATTTTATCTTAATAAGATTGGGCTGGGAACATCATTTTAAAAAGCATGTTATTTAAATTAATAGAGAAATGTACACCTAATAAGTATGCAAGATTTGATTTATATCCATTGCTCTGTTTATTTTTGACATAACTGTGTCTAAAAGGTATGTGTAAAACCGCAAAAGTGAAAAAAGGAATTGTAAAATAATTGTAATTTGTCGTTACAAAAATTACGAACGAATCCTGAATCGCTACTTTATTTAAACATAGCTCAAACATTATTCCACCTCTATCATACGTAACTCGCTGACACAGAACGACTCATATTTCATTGTAAATCATTGCAAAACCCACCCAAAATCATTTTTCAATATCAAAAAAGCTCCATTGAAATAAAATGTCTTGCTCTCTTTCAAAAATGTGTGTGAATTGTCAAGATTTACAAACAAAAATACTTATATATTAGGTAATTGTATGTAGTATGACTTAATTTTTGTCAAAATATGGATGTCATATGAAATCAGCTATTTGACTGCGCAGTAGATCTTTTAGGAACGAAAATTGGTTACTGCGCAGCGAATTTTAAACTAACTTCAGACTTATCAAGATTAGTCGGCCGTCTTTTACAATGTGTAATATTAAATGTGCAAAACCTGAAAATAGTTTAATCAGAACAATTAGTAGAATAAATTGAACCACTTTCTTATATAGGTAAAAAATATTTAGGTATTTAAAATATTGTCCTATCAATTTTTTATGAATATTTGTTTTGTCTTATTTATAAATTTGTGCGAACTAACTCGCTAAAAAGCGTCTTCATAAACGCAAAATCCATCATCCCCCGAGCCTTTTTCCCAACTATGTTTGGGTCGGCTTCCAGCCTAACCGGAGTACCAGTGCTTCATAAACGCAAAAAATAATTAGAATAGTAGACTTTACCAGTGGAACTTACCAGTAGAACTAACCAATAAAACTTACCAGTTCAATATTTTAATTACTTTATTTCTCTCAGAATGTGTTCAATCGAATAAAACATCGTTTGTAGTGTCTCAGTTTTGCGTATTTCACGTTACACGTTGTACCTATATTATGAAACTTAAAAATATGGTGAAATGTAGTTTTTCTATACTTCAGCCTGTAGTTAAATAAAAATATGCGTTATGTTATATATTTAGATAATCAGCTTATAAAAATATCATAGATGCATTGATTATTGTGATTTTAAAATAAAATTAAGTGTTTTAATCATTCCTTTTACCTATCAGTGTAGATTTGTGTAAATTTTGTTTCTAGGTATGGTGCCAGCGTGGCGTTAGACTTAATATAGCTTATTATCATAAAATTATGTATTTAGGAAATAAGAAATATATATTTTATGTTACATGTTTGGTTGTTTTATTTACACAAAAAATACGTTTTTTTTTTTGTATACTCCGCCCACATTCGGGTAGCCAATGTCTATCTGTATACCACATTTAATTAAAATCGGTTCAGTAGCCTTGAAACGTGGTTGTCGCGCTCTATAAACATACGTACAGTTTTCTCTCGTGTTGTCGTTCTATTAAAACCATATAAATATAATAGCACCTACATTATATGTAGATAGATCGACAATCGAGCGATTTTTAGACATAAAATACATCTGATTCTTAGACATAAAATTATTGAGGAACTTTGTTTCTTTCTTTCCTCAACTTTGTGGGTCGTGTCTAGGTCTCATCCATAAAGGATGATGGGTAAAATTGGCCGGTATATCCAATGAAAACCATTCGCATATCAAATGATAGCTTATACCCTAAGCTTCATTTTTTGTTATGGGCACAACCTTGTAAACCACCGGAGAACGAAGATATAACACCTGATAGCACAGGACAGCCCATGGACTTGAACCACCTCAGTGCGTATGGGAGGGATGTTTAAGTGCATTATTATTGTCAATAATTGTCAGAACGAGTCACAGAAGATATCTGTGCCCATATTTTCCAAGTTTATTGAAAAAAAAAGATTATTTAGCAGGTAGTATTTACAACGTATGGTGTACGTATTCCGCCGTTCTGGTGAGTCTAACCGGTAAATCCAATAAAAACCATTCGCATATCAAATGATAGCACCCTAAGCTTCATTTTTTGTTATGGGCACAACCTTGTAAACCACCGGAGAACGAAGATATGACACTTGATAGCATAGGACAGCCTATGGACTTGAACCACTTCATTTTGTATGGGAGCGATGTTTAAGTGCATTATATTATTGTCAATAATTGTCAGAACGAGTCACAGAAGGTATCTGTGCCCATATTTTCCAAGTTTATTGAAAAAAAAAAAGATTATTTAGCAGAGGTAGTATTTACAACGTATGGTGTACGTATTCCGCCGTTCTGGTGAGTCTAACCGGTAAATCCAATGAAAACCATTCGCATATCAAATGATAGCTTATACCCTAAGCTTCATTTTTTGTTATGGGCACAACCTTGTAAACCACCGGAGAACGAAGATATAACACCTGATAGCACAGGACAGCCCATGGACTTGAACCACCTCAGTGCGTATGGGAGGGATGTTTAAGTGCATTATTATTGTCAATAATTGTCAGAACGAGTCACAGAAGATATCTGTGCCCATATTTTCCAAGTTTATTGAAAAAAAAAAAGATTATTTAGCAGGTAGTATTTACAACGTATGGTGTACGTATTCCGCCGTTCTGGTGAGTCTAACCGGTAAATCCAATAAAAACTAATCGCATATCAAATGATAGCTTATACCCTAAGCTTCATTTTTTGTTATGGGCACAACCTTGTAAACCACCGGAGAACGAAGATATAACACCTGATAGCATAGGATAGCCCATGGACTTGAACCACTTCATTTTGTATGGGAGCGATGTTTAAGTGCATTATATTATTGTCCATATTAGTCAGGACATATCACACGAGGAAATGCTATCTCCAATAATGGAAATAATATACGGTGGTAGAAGTAAAAGTTTTTATGTTTTGTTTTGCTATTAAAACAATTATGCCTAGTTAAGACCGATTTTAATTGATAATCTACCCTAGGCTTATTTAAATAAGTGATAAGTTGACGAAAATACATCATGCAATGAATTTTACTACTATGGATATTATTTTAACAAAAAAAAAATGGTGCAAAAAGTATAACTCTTTTGTGCCCGACTGTACTTATTTCCGGTCGATTCTTGACATGAACTGTTTTATTTCAGTAACTTTAGGGTATAAGCAATAATCTAATTCACATTAGAACTTTATTGGTTATCAGGCCAGGGTTCATACAATATTGCCCATCATCCTTTATCATTCAAAATTATGATAAAAAGGTCATAGCATAAAGCGTCAGCGCCATCTGTAGGCATAATATATAGATTACAAGGTTGTTTGTATATAAAATAATAGATGGCGCTAATCATTGAAAACAGCGCCATCTCTGAAAATTTTAGATAACTACTTTCACATTTGAACTTCACGTTGATTTATTAGTACAGCTACTAGATACGAGATGGCGCTGTCCAATTTAAATTCACTATTCGATACTAGATGGCGCTGTATGTATCATTCTAAATAATCGCAAACTAGTAATTGTTATGAAATGAATGGTTATTTAATACAGTGTACTGTATTCTATAGTAATCGTTGCCGATATAAATTACTATGATTAAACGTAGGTATATATCATGTGTTAACTGAAGAGTAACATATCGTGCTAAAATACTTAAAGACACTAGGTACTTACACAAATAATTAAGTATTATTTCGTGCAAGCCCGTGACAAAAACCTATCTATGTTGAGAAGTTTGCTTTATTTAATACTCAAAATTTCCAACGCGTTGTTAGTTACAAATAACATTTGTTTCTTTTTTTTACCTATATTTGGGCTGTTTTCAATAAAATACACATTAGTAATATAATAGATAGTGGCGAAAGATTTGAAATAGTGCCAGGTATCCGAGAGCGATGTCGCAGTAGAGCGAAATAGCAAAGAAAAATTAGGTAATCTGACCCCACCACCATGTGGGATACACAGCAGGAAAGAAATGGATAAGTTGATGCTAAGGACGCCCGTTAAAAAAACAAATAAGAACCTACGGTCAACTTTCAAAAAAGTGACCACAATTGACCACAAGAAAAACACTCAAATAGTAATTTCGTTTAATTTCAATATAATTTAAACTTCCTTCGTCCTTTATTTATAAAAAGCTTATATTTATTTAACAATGAGTTCAGACTGTAGGACTGTATGTAAAGTCAATAATTTCTGTTGTGGTCAAGACAACATATGGACTTAAGGAATTGGGTCAGTTCTTCCGCAAAAGATTGTTTTGTGGTCAAACTGGAGAAATTGGAGTGAGGTTCCGTATAATTTTTTTATCCTTACCTACACACTTTTTCTGTACTTAGGTACCTTCATTTGTCCCATTCATGATGATATGATCATGATAGGAATATTATAAATGCCTGTCAATACTGCTGAATCGATTTTTATAAAATATCGTACACAGTCTATAAAGCCTGAGAAGGTACATAGCTTTTATCAGTGTGTCAGACAGTACCTAGTTCCCTCAGGACACGGGTGGAACCACAGGCTCGGAACAGGTCATTCCTATATATTTGTATTATTCAAGCTCATATTTTCCAAAGCAAATCTATTTTCTTTCCTTACCTTTTTTTTACCTCTTGAATGCCGCTAATTGGAGAACAATAGAAAATCCATTGTGTCTCGCGTGGATCCGCGCTCCGGCCCTTCTACATATTTTCAAGATACACAAAATAGTCAACAGTCAATCCAAGGACAACTAAGGCTACATCTTATCCGTCATATTTCTCAAACACATCTCTAAAACTCATCTGCTATACATTATCTTAATAACCACATTATAATGTGCAAGTGACCATAATTTCGTGACCACTCCGGATGACAGATGTCAATGTGGTCATCACAATCTGTCGCACGATAAATGCACAAGTCACGCATTTTGAGGTTTCTTGGACATAAGATGGACTTCCATTTGCTCCTAAAAATCACTTATTAAATAGGGCCTTTGCTCTTGTAGGTACTATCTCTGAATTCTAATCATCATAACTTTTCCCAACTATATTGGGGTCGGCTTCCAGTCTAACTAGATGCAACTGAGTACCAGTGTGCCAGGAGCGACGGCGTACTTATCTGATCTCCTCAACACAGTGTAGGTAACCTGGGCAACCCGATATTTCATTGTAAGACTGGTTCCTGACTTTCTGGCTCTTGACTAAATGAACCAAAGATCCTGGGGTCCAACAATTTAATGTGATTCCAGTACACGGAAGGACTGGTCACTCATTCATGGACTTGGCGCGTTTTTTTCCTTTCGTCGACCTTATGATTGATCTGCATGTATCTACGGCTTTAAAATATACCCACGTAACGTACCCACAAGCGGTAAACTGTTGCCATGATTTGAGGAGTTCATAGTAGCAATCGCCCCATATAGCACACTGGTGCTCAGCTGCATAGGCATACACCAAAAAATAAACAAAACCAAATAAGCATTTACCTCAAAAATATCAAGCCAAAAACAACCCGCCCCCAAAACGGCGCAACACAATTAATTTATCAAAATAATTGCCTTCAAAACGGACCAAAAACTACACGAAAAAAGGCCGTAATATATGTCTTTTTGTAAAAAATCTTCGTCATTGTAGTATTTTGTCACTTCGGCCACCCAGGTATAAAGCTGCCGCGTTTTGTTCGTGATATACGACTCCAAGCCACAGGTAGACTATCCGCGTTAGACTTTGCCGCCAAAAGTCACCGAAAAACGATAAATTCAATGCTTTTGTGTAAAACTGTCAAAATATTTGAATCGACCGATTGTTAGAGTGTGTTAATGCGATTATTTTTTTTGGTCTTTTTGGAGCGGAAAGTGGGTAGATATTTTTTACTTTTGAGGTGGTATTGAACGTGTAATGTACCCTAGTTGTTGCGTAAATTGTTTGCTCATGAAAATACTGTTTTAACTTAAATAACAGCAACTCTGAAATCAGCCCTAAATATCGTAGCTCCCCTGGGTCCTCAAGACTTTTAACAATTAGAAATACATGTAGCATCATATTTAATTTACCTTATAGAATATATGCATTTTAAAACAAACTAGAATATGGGTACTTAGCTCTTCCCCGGGGACGCCCGGGGTTGCATCTGCGTCCCGAGGGAAATACTTCCCGTAACTAGACAAGAAGTAGACCTCAGTAAGTTTCTCAAACTCTCGACTATCTGTGTACCCATTTTGAATTCTTTCAGTAGATCTGCCCTGGATGCCGTGAAGAGTTATCGTTATTTCACTTGGATTCATCTACATTATTAAGAATGAAAAAAAATATGATAGTGTACTAACGTCATTCACTAAACTCTTGTTTTCATGTACAAAAGTGTTTTTAGTTTGTTAAGAACAAAAAATAGATGGAGTCCATATAAAATATATTTATATTCTCATTACAAACCAACAACGTAGTGCTGACAACAACATACATTCCTCATCTTTCTATAATTCCCACCAAAAAAATTATTACCTAACAATTTCATGGCGGGAAAAAAATATAAAAAAGCAATAGATAATATAGAGTCATCGGGCCGACCATAGATTATATGAAGTCATCCCGAGGCTACAGATCGCCGCCGCCATTAATATTTGGAGGGAAAAAATCCAATATGGCTGACAAGCTGAAGTTGTGGTGACCATAAGTCGTATGTAGGGCATTTTAATTTCTTTTAATCATAATTGGGTTTCATTTGTGAGATAAACTGCATTTAATAGTCTCGGGTTCGATTCACGAGACAGACCGAAATCGCTTTATGAGTTTTAGAAACTTTCACAAAGCAGCCCGGGTCCTGGAAGTTGTCAGTATTATACCCCCGTGCCTGAGAGCTGAGACTGGAAGCCGACCCCAATCTAGTTGGGAAAAAGGCTCGGAGGATGATGCCTGGGAAGGCACCTAATGTGTCCCCGAGTGCTACTCAGCAGCAGATGGAAGAGTATGGAAGAAGACATGCTGCACCAACCACAAATAAAATTCTAAATCGGGTTAAAGGGCAGAAGGATGATGATGATGAAAGCCTTAATTTTCGCAATAAGTGTGCAATTATAAAGTTAGTCGTACGACTCCTTGAGCATTGTTTATCGAGAAGCTTTGCTTGCCTGAAGTTGGCTTCACAATAGTCAAAAATATAATATGAAGAAACCACTACTCGAATGTAAAAGTGTATCAAGTACACGTGAAATTACTTAAAAATAAAACTGGCTTTTATAGGTATAGTGTGCCTAAAACCGTCTACAAAGTTTGACAAATACTACGCTGAAAACAGCACCAAAATTTCTTCAGCGAAAGGCGATAACCGCGCACAAACATACATAATGTACTTACATACATATCATACTGAAAAGCACCTTTTTCAAGTCGGTCAAAAATGCATTTTTCCTGTTAAACTCCTACTTACTGGTCTATATCCCAAATTTAACCCACAAACGAGTCACCCTACACTTAATTTCGAATCCAAAAAAGGTCAAAATGACTCCCAAAGATAATTATTATTTCACCCACTCCGAGTAAATTATATGTAGCGTTCCGAACCTAGAAAATAGACGAAAGCCAACATAATTTGACCTCTAGAACGAACCACTTAGTTTGAACTCACGGTTCAAGCAACACTGGTTCATATCTTTCTAATTTCTTTACCATTTTGGGTTAGAAAGAGAAAGCTATAGTTATTAGTATAAGTTAGAAAGGGATGCAGATAGTTTTTTTTTATAATATTGGAGTGCATGGGCGGTGTGCTTTGGTGATTATTGTTTTTATATACATGGTGTTGTTTTTACGTTTGACGTTAGTAAAGGGTGTTCGTAAGTGGAATTCCAGTTAACGCTTAACTGTTAAGGTTAAAAGTGCTAGTACTAGGAATAGGTTAATTAACTGTTGGTGGAAAGAAAACTGTTTGGTTAGTAGTGTTTAATGTGCTGTAGTTAAGTTAGGTTGTTCATTTTGAAGCATTATTACGTAAATAAGTATGAAACAGCCGCTTTCCGCTGTATGTATTCTTATATCTTGAAAACTAAATAACGAATTCTGATGAGGTTTTCTTCATAGATAGAGTGGTTCAAGAGGACGGTTTTAGTATATAATTTACTGGCTTTTTTTCCGCGGTTTCACCCGCGTCCGGAGAGAACTACTGCCCGTACTGGGATAAAATATAGCCTATGTTACTCGGGAAGAGTGTAGCTTTCCAACAGTGAAAGAATTTTTCAAATCGGTTCAGTAGTTCCGGAGCCTTTATAAACAAACAAAAAAATGTTTTCTCTTTATAATATTACAGTTATAAGTAGTGTACTACATATTATAGATATAAGTATTATATACATAGTATGTGTTTCTTGTTTCTCAGCCTTCTAAATATAACTTCACACAAAATTCAATCCCCCTGTATTTAAGTTTGAAGTTCTAACAAATGTGATAATTTAGTTTCTGAGATCACGCACACAGCCGCACAGACAGACGGTATAATGATTTTATTTATAGTCCGTGTACGTTATTAGGGACCCACAGAATTAGTACATTATTTAAAAACCTCGGCGCAGCGGCGGTTTTGAAAATAGTAAGGAGTCAATGTGATTTTTTGGGAATTGTAGATAAGTTATTGTATTTTCAGTTTCATGTAAAAAAATAATAATTAAGGACTTCGTTATTTATATGAAGTTAATATTCTTTAGTTTAAAGGACTTAATAATTACAGTTTTTTTATTATTTCTCATTATCTCTTAACCGCAGTTGCACCCACTTCCTAAAAGAAATTCTTCCGAAATCTGGATGAAAAGTAGCATATGACCTTTTCAGGCTTTACACTATTTGTGTACCAAATCATATTTAAATCGGATCTGCAGTTTTGGCGTGAAAGTTCGTCAGACAAATGGAGTTCAGCATTTATAGGTAGCAAGAGCGATACATGGGCGAAGATGATCAATTATATCACCTACTTAGTTATACCTATCATTTATAAGCGGTTTATGTGTAGAAACAATTAAATCATAAGAATTGTTTGAAACCTTTTGTTCCTTTACTTTGTTTTTTTTTCTATGTGTATGTATGGTTTGTGTAATAAATAATTTTTCTTTCTTTAATTGGCATTTACATCATTGTGTTATATATATTCGAAGTAGGCTGACAATCAGCACTTTTTGTAGGTCACACCATGGGCGTAGACAGCTTTGGGCTCAGGGTGGGGCAGCAGTCAACGTATCCCCCGGAGGAGGACGATTTTTTGTATCTTGAGCCGTTAATCTCAAACTTGTTAATCTCTTAATTTGAGAGGTTTATATTTTCAGGTACAGAAAATAAACAATCACACACAGGCCAAAAGTAAGGGCGCATAGTTTCTGAATAAGCGAGCGTAGCGAGCGCGAAATTTTTATCGGACTTAAACCAAATATTACGTCAAATTTAGCCCAAACGTACTTAACTTTTTGTTTGTTGACAAATGCAAAAATAAGGGCATATAGTTTCTGAACACGCGAGGGAAGCGAGCGTGAAATTTTTATCGGACTTAAACCAAATATTACGTAAAATTACACTAGGATAAAGTTGCATTTCCGAAATTTTGATCACATGTACCGGTTCCATCTCCTTCAATGCAATATTTTTTGGATTAGATGGACGGCTCGGCTCGCTACGCCACATAGCAACTATTCTTTTAGGGAATACGGCTCGCTTTCAAAAGACGCGCGCACCGCGCACGTTCGGGAACTCGAGCGTGCATTTTGTTCTGATCGCGCTCTTTTCAAAGTCGACAATTTTTTGTGCAATAACTTACGGATAGTACATATGTTGTGGATGTTGTTAGTTAGAGTTAGTAAAAAAAAACATTGTTTAATCAGACACCTTATAGGTAAGAGCCAGGGCCCAGGGTGGGGCAAGTGCCCCAGCTTGCCCCAGTGTGGCTACGCCCATGGGTCACACAAAATACATCCCCCAAAACGCCCGCCCTTCACCGCTTCCTATGTGTTTTTGTTGGGAAGAAGTGGTGGAACAACCTCCCCAGCAAGCATACATGTATCTAACTATGAAAATCTTATTTTTTATATAGGTAAGTGAGATTTTGAAACTTAAATAAAATACTACGGAACCAAACAACATAAGGTTTATCTAAACTCCGTGGGATTTCCATAAAAACTGTTCACCGAGACTAATCCGTTTCACAGAAGGCTTTTATCTATATTTTGTTTATATCATTAAGTTTTTCTCCTGCCTAGACCAGGTAGCGTGAGATTGAAAATGAAGGATAAGCTACCACATCCTTTATTTAGTCTGTGTCGGCCTGTGTGTTTCGGCTATGGCGGCTGTTCTCATGTAAGGAGATCAGCCAGCTGTGCAGGACATATTATAGTGCACGAGCATTTGCGCAGACACAGGTGCACTCACTATTCCTTCACTCTCATAGCGCGATGGGACGGCAATCCGATACTACCGGAGAGAGAACATAACTTTAGACTATCATCATTTCTGCCTAGCCTTTTCTCAACTATGTTGGAGTCGGCTTCCAGTCTAATCGGATTCAGCTGAGCTGAGCAACTGCCTATCTGACCTCCTCAACCCAGTTACCCGGGTAACCCGATACCCCTTGGTAAGACTAGTTGTCAGACTTTCTGGTTTCTGAAACGACTTCCAAACATGTTTAAATGACAGCCGGGATCCACAGCTTAACGTGACTTCTGACGGTTTTAAGCTTTAACTATGTAAATTGATGTACCTAATATTTACATTAATTTTTAGCCCAGAACTATATTAGCTGACCTTTATATTACGGCCGAAGTATTTTTGTAAGACTTTTTGTGTCTGAAAGATCTATTAACAAAGAGTTAAATAGCTAAGTATGTACCTAACTTCAGAATTTTCTAAAACCTAACCCGTCTTACCACAAAAACTTTTAAACGTCAGTTTATGCCTTGTCTAAAAAAATGACAAATTATGACGTTGACATATGGTTCATTTTGCAGCCAAAATTTTATTAGACAAGTGTAAAACAGGGTTTAAAGTTTTTGTAGTAAGGCCCAACAAGTCTATAAAATGATTATCTTCCAAAACAAAACAGTTCTCAAAATGCACTAAAACGGTAGTCCACCATCATGAAAATGTCCACGATTTCACTTAAAAAGAATTCAAAATTTTCACTTAATTCGTTCAGAATCTTACTCATTACAGTTATCAAGTTTACGCAGATCCAAAAGATATCTGAGACCGTAAAATATTTAACAAAATTAAGTTTCAAATGCTGTTGCCACCATACACCTGTAGACTGCAGATGAAACAGTTGGCCGACAGTGGCCCGATGGTTCTTCTTCCTCCTGCAATGTTCCCAATTTTATTTGGGGTCGGCGCAATATGTCATTCTCTTCCATTTTCCCCTGTCACTCGTCATACTGACACTCACTCCCTTCCTATTCATGTCATCTTTCAGGAAACTTTCAGTAGTGCCCGCTGGTTGGCAAAAAATATTTCTTAAAGAAAATTGTGAATCCAATCAAAATTTTCAGTCGGTCTGATACCGGCTAAATACCTGATCTTTGTAATGTGCGTACTACCATTCATCTTCATACTGACTTATTATCGTTTCCAATATATGTGTTAATTTGCTTACTAGAGATAGAATTTTCATATTAGCCTCATACAAGTAATGTTAAATTCCTATTTGTAGTAAATAATATAGTGTTTTAAAAAACTAAGTAAATAAATCTATACTAATATTATAAAGCTGAAGAGCTTGTTTGTTTGTTTGTTTGTTTGAACGCGCTTATCTCAGGAACTACTGGTCCGATTTGAAAAATTATTTCAGTGTTAGATAGCCCATTTATCGAGGAAGGCTATAGGCTTTTTATCCGGGTTCGTGCAGAGGTTTCCACGGGATGCGGGTGAAACCGCTGGCAGAAGCTATTAGAAAATATTTTGAACGGTCGTTAGAGCCTAAACCACCTATCGGCCGACTAGCAGTGTGCGGGTACTCAAAAGTCTGTATAACGTAAACCAACCCAAAAAAAGTTATCTTCTTAAAAAACAAAAACAATTAAGTAAATGCATTTAAAAAAGGCCGCGATATAAAACCTTTGGCTCCATAACTTAATGTCGTTGCTTTGAAAAAAGAAGTGTTCCTTTTTTAAACGGACCAATGAGAGGTCCCGATACTTAATGTCCTACCGGATTTTGAAATTTGAGATTTTTTCAAAGTAATGGAGTCGTATTTAGGAGTAGATTTTTTGTTTTAGTTATTTTTGTGACTGTTTTAATTAAAGTTAAGTGGAATTTACATAATTAGGTATAGGGTTACCGTATTATTAATTTTTAATTTATGTGGATTAACTTAAGGATTAGGATTAAAGAGACTTCGTAATTATAAGACATTTAAACTGACCCGCTAAATAAAATATACATAAAAATACATAGATTATTCTTGCTATTTAATATTAATTAAATATTTTTTTTAATACTTCGTGCGCATAAGTTCATTCTCAGTCTACCATGTATAGCTCTTTTGTAGACATTTCAGTTACTTATTTATAACTGAAACATCTCCATTGAATTACATATTTTATACAAAATATTTTTATTGCAACCAATTCTAAATTAAAAGAAATAAACTGATCATCTCCACGCCTCTTATAACCGTGCAATATTGCATTCGAATTTTAAAATAAGAACATTCCAAATTCAAACGAAGTGAGCGGACGTTCTTATTTCAAACGTGAAGCGACGCGCGATAAACTACATGCAAACTTATTTGTTGATCGGCCATGATTGAGAAAATTCTTTTTTTAATGTTTTATTTTTAATATTTTTTTGTTGTGTTGGTTAAATCATCACCTTCCTCCTATCCTTCCTATCCTTCCTCCTATCCTATCCTTTTCCCAAACGCGGGCAACTCAATAGGTACCTCTGAGTAAGACCGGTCTGGATGTCGTCGTGTTAAAATATTTCGAAATAATTAAAATAGTATAGTAATTCATGCAACTTAGTCAGAGTATTACATTGTAGAGATTTACCCACAAACAAATAGTGTAGCTTTGTCTATTGATCTAATTGTAAGATATTAAATTCAACCAAAACTGATAAATGATATGATATGATATGATATCTTACATACAACTTCCAGGTGTACATAAAATATGTATGTGTGCATATGTATGTAGGTAGATAAAAATATACTTAGGAATAACTTTTGTTTTTTCCGAGTCTAAACACAAGAGAGTTTTGACCAGTCTCAATTTGAAAGCCCCACTTACGCAAGACTGTCATTGAAAAATGTCCTACTCAACAATATCTGAACCTTAAAAACGAACATTAAACAATACAAGACAAAGCTATCAAATGTCCCCCAGTATCTTAAGAACGCGTTCAGTAAAAATTGCCATAATTAAAATTAGTTAAAGAAAAACTCGGAATGCATCCGTAACAATAGCCCATTAGAACGCAGATAAACATCTATGGAAGAATAGTAACGACTTTTTTCAAATTTTTGAATTTTGAATTTGGAACTTCGGAACGATTGTTTTTTTTTTCTCGGTTGCCAGTGTTGTGTTGGCGTTGGAGGTTTTAATAGGTCGTGCCGCGAGCGATGCAGTGTTTAAAAAATAAAATGTATTTTTACTGCTTATGATGTAGACACAGTTTGTTTGTTTGTTTATTTCTTGCCCTGAGATATACAGAATAATGACATGAAACATACTCACTGCGCTGATCACAAATATAATTGGGAACATGGCTTTCTTAGGCTTTCAGAGGCTCTCAAATAAAGCGTTTTTACAAGCCGGGTTGTAGGTACTTAGTTTAAATCACGTATATAGAATTTTCAAATAATATCTATCTTTTTCCTATAAGAAACGTTTGTGAAAAAAAATTCATGATTCTAGGGCCCAGCTTGATTTCAGCTGCGTAATCCTTACGGTTTCCGACAGATAATATTGCTTTCTTTGAAGTTAGCAGTCACTTAATGCGCATTTCAGACTACTAGTCCAGATTTCCACAAGATGTTTTATTTCACCTTTACGCAGTCTATACTGATGTAATAAAGAGGAATTTCGTTTGTTATTTGTACCTACCCTAAAAGCTCAGAAACTACTGATCCGATTTCAAAATATCTTTGACCGTTGGAAAGCTACACTCTTCCCGTATAACATAGCCTATATTTTATCCCGGTAGGGGCAGTAGTTCCCACTGGTCGCGCGTGACACATCGGGAAAACGGCTAGTTGTTCCATACATTTTGACTAAGTCATTAGTAGTTAGCTACGGACAATCAAAGCTACTACAATTATAACCAACACTATTTGCACAAATAAGTCACAATAACGACCTTAAAAAAAAAGTCACAATAAAACCTATTTGTAAACAGTAAACTGGCAATAAATTGGAATTATTCAAATATTCAAATTCAAACTTAGAATGGAACTGGCGCTAACGGACCTCACACGTTGCTAATCCCGGCTATCAGCGATCAGTCACGTCGTGGCTTTCAAGCGAGCAGCACGTTTCTGTCACTGTTACTGGTTAATTAGTCTGTTTGGAGTCGAAGAATGGTTTGTATGAATGTTGTAGCTAGTTACTTAGGCTTTAGGTCTTGAAATGACAGCTGAAGAGTGGAGGAATTAGTAATTTTTCTAATATAAAGAAGAGGAAATATTATTTTGTTTTTTTTTTGTACCCTAAGGGCTCCGAAACTTCTGAAACGATTTGAAAAATATTTTACTCTTAGAAAAATAAAAATAGGCTATATTTTAACCTGGTGCGTGCAGCCACGGGAAGCGGTTGAAACCGCGGAAAAGGTACCTAGTGTATGTAGGTATTGTTTGTGAACTCTTTCACGTAAAAACTATTTAATGGATTTTGATTAAACTGTACAGTCATATAGCTTATACATTAGAATAACATATAAGTAGACTACTCTTTATTCGGGAATTAAAACCGCGGGCAACAGCTTTGACACATCAGCCAATGATAAATAGCGAAAATGTGCTCAGAATAAATTAACCCGTTATAATAGTTGTCTCAACATACAAATAATCAACAAAAATCACACACCGATTATCGCTGCCATTTTGAACAAATGTCACTGTGACATTACATTTCGCGCGCTTGCAACCATAGATAAAGGGTTTAAACCTTTTTTTGGCCACAGACAGCCGATCGGGGTAGAAAATCCTGGCGATTAATTTTAATTCCCCCATTTATATTCGTGTCACATAGTTTTAAGAGCGGAAGTTGGCGTAATGGCGGTGTACGTCCGGTTGTAATAGAAAATTGTATCGTTTCGGGGATAGGCAGGGCTGGTCGCGTTTATAAATCACTTTAAGTTACTGGTTTTGTATTCTTTTATGTTAGTAACTACTGTTTGGTGGTTATTGATGTTTTTTAAGTAAGTTTAGAGTCGACCTATTTATGAAGGTAAAAAATGCATTTGAATTGTGGTACCTACTGAATTGCATCTTTAGGTACTAATATTATAAAGCTGAAGAATTGGGTTGGTCGTTTGAACGCACTAATTTCAAGAGCTAGATACTAGACCAATTACGAATATTATTTCAGTATTAGATAAACCACTTTTTGAGGAAGGCTACAGGCTACTTTTTACTATGGTGCGAGAGGTAGTTCCCTCGAGAGGCGGGTGAAACCGCTGGAAAAAGCCAGTAATATCGTAAAGAGGCAAAGTTAATGTGTTTATGACATTGTAAGGGAATCTGGATTCACTCGAACAGATTATGAAAATTCTTTAAGCAATAGTAAGCCACATTATCAGTGCGTAACACAGGCTATATTTCATTCCTACACAGAAAGTAAAAATTCCCACAGATCGCGGGTGAAATCACCCGAAACCATTAGTATTTAATATTCTGATAGCCCTAAAATAGAAGCCACAATTTCATAGACAATGTTAGTTTTTTTTATAAAGCGATTATACCAATTGGTAGACCAACAGTTGTTATATGAATTATTTAAATTACAACAAAATATTTCGAAGTCATTATCTTGTTTAACTGAATGTTTCTATTATTTAAATTAAGTTTATGTTTTGTAAGTTTTTTTAGTTGAATACATAATACGCCTATTATAATAATACAGCTGTTATTTAAACATCTTTGGCAGTCGTTACGGGTAGTCAGAAGCCAGTAAGTCTGACAACCATTTTTGGCTATTGGGTTGCCCGGGTAACTGGGTTGAGGAGATCAGACAGGCAGTCGCTCCTTGTAAAGCACTGGTACTCAGCTGCATCCGGTTAGACTGGAAGACGACCCCAACATAGTTGGGAAATGGCTAGGCAGATGATGATATGATACGACTATTATGTTAACGGTTTTTGTTTAAGTGTAATAGGTACCTACATGCTTTTGTATTAAGAATTGTAAAGAAGCTAGTTTATCTATATAATTAAAACTAGCCTCAAAAGTGTATTTTTCCGCACGTGGAAAAAATAAGGTACTTAGCCTATGAGTTATTGTAATATAAAAGTTAAAGTGCAAAGATTCATCACAATCCGTGCATATAATAATACTGAAATCACAAAACTCAAAACAACAAAATCTTGTTTTAAACAAAGGAATATAACACATAAAACATTTGCTTAATCGTCAAAATGATTTGCACAAGCAAACTACGAAACTGCAAACGCCTACAAAAGACCGAAAAAAAACTTCAAAAGTCGAAAACTCCTTTAAAATTCCCGTCGGCTCGTCAAAGCACGCCCTTGGGCGCCAAAAGCGTATTTTCAAAATATTTTGACGTTAATAGTCGTCTTTGACATTACACTGACGTATTGTCGATGGTCGCGATCGGCGAAGGTAAAGGTTTTGTTGCGTATTTTTTGTCGATGGTCATAGAAGTCGGTGCTGTGTGTACCTGGGGTGGCCGATTTAATGTGTTGGCTGATTTGTTGGTACTTTGCTTGCTATTTTTTTTATTATGAATGTTTTTTTGTTGGCCCTTTTAACGGCAAGTTGTTACAAATGAGAGGTATGTATGTATGTTTATGAATGGGTGTAGAATTAAGATTATGGTCTTATCTTATATATCATACATAATACATAAGTTGATCAATGTGTTTAATAACCATTAAAATGTCATGTCATGTCTTACCTTTGTATGTTATTAATTTATTTATTAAATACTTTTTGCACATTGTACAGCCGCGAGCTTAACGCCTTAGGCGTTTTCTACCAGACAATCTTTGGGTAGTGGTGAAAAATACATAATATATTACTTACGAGAAATCTATCTACTATTTACTTCATAATAATACCTACGACCTAAATAAAAATTACATACATATTATTCATTCATTAGATAGTGTTTGGTTTCCATTACTTTATGGTTTCTAAGGATCAGTCAGAGCGAGGATATAACAAGATGAGACATATGTAAACAGCACACCATCTGCTATTTACCTCACGAGCCATATTCCAAAAAAACATGTTATTACCTGACACCGGTCAAAAATTACAAACTGCGGTCATTTCAACGCTAATCAAATGTCACAACCTTTCTCCTTGTACAACTACAATACGAAACTCAAAAGAAACCGTTCTTTTTCAAAACTACAAAGCAAACATGTAATGTCATTACGTTATTATCCTCAAGTTAAAACTCCTTTTGAAAACACGTGTCCTTTCTTCCCTAACAATGCAAACAAGATCACACTTGGCCAGGAAACGGCTGACCACCACAAAGGTTCACCGGCTTTCTTTAAAAAAAAAAACGCACCTATAATTTATGGTCAAGCTTGACAGCTGTCATTTTTCCCGCGCGCGGGAAACGTCAAAGGCGTGCGTTTTCATTGTAGGGGTAGTTTGGCGGGTACTTTTATTGGGTTTGTTAATGCTCAGTGGGATAATTGTGGGTGGTCTGTATTTGTAAATGGTTTGTGTATGTTGTAAGTGCGATCGTTGGTTAATTTTTATTTGCCGTGAAGTGATAAATGAAATAATGATTATGTTCGACAACCACTCTTGTCTAGGGGTTACTGGGTTGAGGAGATCTTATCCTGAATCCGGTTAGACTGGAAACCAACCCCAACATGGTTGGGTTAAAGGGGAAAAGGCTGAGCAGATAATTACTTGGATGAAATCTCAAACTCGCTAAGAAAACAAAGCCTTGTCAATTTAAGAAGCTCATAATAACTCTAAACAACAATTTTCATACAAAATTTATCCAAAAACGGTCAGCGTAGCCAACAAAAATGTTCCAAATGGATGATTTACAATACCGACCCTATAAAAGTCAAAATTGTCGACAGAAAGTTGAGCAGATATACAAATATACACAAAAAAAAAATATCTGTACGTTAAACCATCAGCTGTTGACCGCAAAACTGACCAGTAATAAATATTACAAAAAAACTTACAATTTTGTATTGTATGAAAACAATTGAAAACAAGCTTTTCTTTGCTTTGAACATCATTTTGACATACAGAAGACAGCCTGCGTCAATCTGTCAAATGTCTTCAATAGATTTTCAACCTTATCACAATAGTGTTCGATTGGTAGACAGATTCGGATAGGTTGACCTGCTGGCGTGTGTAGGTATATTGATCGCTTTCAAATTATTTATTTAAAAATGTTTATCCGAATAATTATGGCATCTAGAGAGACAGATAGTATGTATGGAAAAAGAAAGCTGTTGCGCCGACCCAAAATAAAATCGGCATAAGGGCAGGAGGCCAGAAGGATAATGATGATGATGAACTAAGTGGGATGTGCTTTCATTTCAATAATGCTCTAAGATTTTGTTACAATTGTAAAATAGCCTTATTTGGGTTTTTACATTCAACAAATACTTACAGAAATTAAATATAACAGAGGTAGAGAACGACTTTCCAAAATTGGTTAAAATTAACAAGATTTAAAAAAGGTCTTTCAATATAAGCAAAAGCTTCAAAAAGTGGTATTTATAACAAACCCACTTAAACAAGACCTTTATCTATTCAGTAAATACTAAAAAGACAGCTCAGCTTAAAACGGTCATAAAACAACCATTTTGAGAAGACCTTTATCTCAATAGCAACTCAACTACATTACAGTCCTACTAAAATTAGTCGTATAATACTTGTCGCGTGCGCAAGCAACCATAAACAAATCTTTGTAATTTTTTTTCGCGCCAGTTGTAAACAGACAATGACAACTCGGTACAGCCTTTTGACTGATTGTCTTGAATAAACACTACCGGTGTTACCAGAGAAAAAAAAACGAAGATGATATTTTATTTTTTTATTGCGGTAATACGCTTGTGGTTTTAAAATGTTAATGCAGTAATGCTTTTGTTTGTAAGTTGTTATTGTTTAATTTTTTTCTTGGGTGCTTAACCCCTCTGCTCGACAAGATTTTGACATATGACTTTACCGTTGATTCGGCGGGATATTTTGAATCGCGACATGGAAGTCAAAAATTTGTACTAACTTTCAACACATGAATTCTAAGTCCGTAATGCCTGATCAGAAGTATTTTAACTATAACTTTAGAGCTCACTTATTTGACAACAACGTGCAAAGGTCAAATGGGGTCAGTTAATTCAGAAAAAGATAATAATTACGGTGTTTTTAAGTCTATCGAAAAGTTAGGCATTTCAAATTTGGTGAAAACTTACCAATAAATAATTAATCGCATCACTTTCTCAAACACAACACAAACGTCATATTTATAACATTTTCAATCCGTTGCAATACATTTCGTGCACTTATTTATGTTCAATAACTAAAAAATCAGCACATAAAATACACAATAAAAATGAACAATTTACAAGATCAAAGAGAAGTAGAGTATGTATTTTTTTTTTCAATCAGCGGTGTGCATTCGATACCTAAATCGGATATTTATTATAAATAATCGAATACCAATTTTATATATACATACCTATTTTTTAATAGCAACTTATTTCAATTTTATTTATTAATTTTAAATTATAGGTTCAATTTGTTTTTGTTGTTAAGAAAAAAGATATTTAAGTTTTATGAAAGTTTTTAGCATTAAATTTTTATATGTATTATTTATTTTGGTGTTGCGTCATTTGTAATAATTTTTAACTTTAATTGAATTTTTATTACCTATTACGGAATTTTAATTTATTCTTATATTATTTCTCAACAATTCTAAGATTTTTGTTTCGGCGGAGGGTAAGCCTGGTGTTCTGAAATATAATGCAATTTGTAACTACCAAAGTAATGTACTTATTTGATGATGAGAAACAATAATAATAATTGATTGATTTTAAAGTCACCAAATATTTTTAACCGAATCCCAAAAAGGAGGTGGTTCTCAATTTGGATGTTTGTTTTTGGTCGAAAGGGTATATTCCCCATATTTGTTATTAGGTCCAGGATCTGATGATGGAAACCTTGAGAAATCGAGGGCAACTCTCGAAAATTGTAAGCATAGATAAGGTTATAACTTGACACTCAGATGTATGTCTGATAACACTAGGAAACAGTAAAGGTTTGGAGCTGACCTGATGATGGAGACCAGAGAAGGTCGAGGGAACTCGACAACCGAACTTCTCTCGTCTACATCTCCTTCACTGTTGCAGAGGCCTCGTAAATACGAATAATATAAGCACAAACACGAGAAAGTTTAAATATTCAGTTGTCGAGTTCCCTCGACCTTCACTGGTCTCCATCATCAGGTCAGCTCAGAGCCTTCACTGTTGAATAGTGCTACCAGGCAAACACCTGAGTGATAAGATTTCAACCTATGTATTTCTGCAACTTTCGAAAGTCGCCCTCGATTTCTCAAGGTTCCATCATCAGATCCTGACCTGATGATAATGGGACCACCTCGGAAGTATACGCTATCAAACAAAAAAAGAATCATCAAAATCGATAAATAAATGGCTGAGTAATCGCGTAACAAATATACGAAAAAATGGTCGAATTGAGAACCTCCGCTTTTTAGGAAGTCGGTTAAAAATAAGTCGGCGGCGGCCATCTTTCCTTCTTGGACCAGCTTTCGATGAACAGCGAACTATTTGCCCTTTCAAACAATAAAATCGTCATAAAATTTTGCGATAACTACACCTAACTACGGCTCTCGTCAAATTGCTTTGCCGCTCAGTTAAAAAGTTGGAAGTAACGAATCGCCATTAAGTTTGGCAGGTCTACAGGAATCCTGCACATAAAACACCCGAAGAAATAAATAAGTCTTCATTTGCCGTCTTCAGAAACCCTAAAAACCGAAGATTATTTTATTCCGGCTACAACGTATTTTCTAGCACTGATATTCTAGCATTTTTTTCAAAATAAATTTACTTTTCCTAATTTATTTTCAGATTATGGTAAGTATACAAAAGTGCAATTTAGTAATATTATAATATCAAATAATATAAAATTATTAAATCGATTCTTTATTTTAACGAATCGGATCATTCGATGCAAAACTTCTATCACCGTCGCCATCTTGTCTATGCGTCTTCAAATTTAAAAAAACAACTAATGTAAACAAACATGGCGAGTTCGATCAGAATTCCCGGTAATTACGATTGGATTTTAAAAAGGTATATTTCTAACGGGATGCTAAATATGAAAGGTTTGAATGCGTAAAAATAATTTAAATTTATTTAGTTATTTTATTTAGTACTCACAAATGTGGTTTGATTGGAAAGAAAATAAATATGAGCGTAAATAATTAGGAAAGCATATGACTGATTCGCAGACCCCAATTGGGGTCTAAACCGAGCTTACGGTGACATTGATGTTCAGACCCCGATTGGGGTCCGCTACGGATTTGACGGTTAAATACTTGAGATGCTATTCTTATTAATGTTTAAATGAATTGTTTAAGAAATAAGAAATAAGCATGTCGGTCTGTTACGCTTAATAAGGTTAAACAGATGCACCGATTTAGAAATTTGCTGTAGACATAGACTGAAAGCTACGCATCATAGTTTATGTCTACTAGCTTGGAAAATACTGAAGAATTTAGACAATCATTAATCACTTAATAAAAATAAAGACTTACAGCTTACAGCTTAAGTTCAGCTAGGATTCTCGCCTTTATGATCGATCGAGCACTGCGCTATAAGCTCTATATTTTAAACAATAATTCATCATCTGCCTAGCCTTTTCCCAGCAATGTTGGAGTCCTTTTCCAGTCTAACCTATGCAGCTAAGTACCAGTGAGTCACAAGGAGCGACTGCCCCGGCAACCCAATACCCCCAGATTCCTTCAAAAGTGCTTTTTGAATCTCAGAGGAACTCGTCATGACTAAACTAGTCACCCATCTAAAAACCAATCGCGCAACGCGTTGCTTAACCTTATTATCCTCTTTCTCAACAATCAGTTATAAATACACGTAAATGGTTTATCCCGAGGGTGTCATAAAACAATTATTGTATGTATTATGTATTATCTTCCCCTTTATGAACAAACAGCAGCCTCTTAGCAATAATCTGTTTATGAGTTCAGTACAAATGGGGTGATTCGGAAGAATTTATAGGGGTGCACTTATTTTTTTGATAAACTTGAGATACTTATTATATTTATATGGAAATCTAGTTGTTGCAAATATGTATATGTAGCATGAGGTTAGTCCGTTAGAAAGGACATTATAATTTTAACATCTTTTTACCTACATCTTTGCTAAACTTATAGGTAAATGCGAAAATCTGGTAGTTTGTGGAGCTTTCACGTCAAAACAATGAATCAATTTAAATGTAATTCGGTGTACAGCACATAGCATATAGAGCCTGAGAAAAAAGAACCCTCGATTAGCTCAAAAAGTTCAGAACAGATTTTCATGTTACTTTCTTTAAGTAAGTAAGTACCTAACCTAGATGGAAAATACCTGATCATTCATGAGAATTATCGGGCTAGTAAAGTCTGGGCGAGCGAAACTCTAGCTGATTGATTAAACAAATGATTTACCTAAGGTTTATGTTCCTCGACTTAAAAAATGTTTAAATCATAGTGTGTTATGTATGACATTGAAAATCGGCCATTTTCACGTTTTTTCTCAGTTTTTCAGTAACAAAACAGTGATTTCAGTAACAAAATAATTTTGATTTCAATTTAAAAAAATATTGCTAAACTTTTTTACTCGTTATTAAAATTCAATTGACAGTTCGAGATTTTCCCGCTCAAATCGCTGTCAACGTGACAGCCCTATATTAGGGGTTGGTTTCATCACTCTCTCCAAGTTGTTATAAGCATTTTGTTTTGTGATATCCTCGTGTTAACATACCACTAAATTGATATTGTGATCGTATTTTTGGTTATTGTGCTTTGTAAATGTGTGGAGGGCGTTTTCCGAAATTTTAATGGAAAGAGAGTAGGTAAATTGAAAACTTTTGAAAAGTAATTTTGCAATACTTATAGGATCTAGGTACATAAATGTGTGAAACCGCGAGACAAATCTAGTTTCGATATAGGTAATTACATACATGGTTACCTATTTAATATATAAAATCTGGAGAGTTAATAAATATTTTAAAGATATTTTACAAGTACCAAATAACAAATTTCTGAGCCTAAATTGTTAAAAAAACACAACATTATTTTCAAAACCCGTATTCAATTCACTCGTCCACCATTTATCATCTAACCACACCTACGCCCTTACTTACGTAAATAACAAAGAAAACAGGCCTTATTATACAACCCCTACAAAATGGACTTTATAGAATAGAAAATAGAAAGTTTAAGCTCAAATAACATGACTCGTAATGTTAGTAAAGAAAATTAATTTTGTGTTAGTAAAAAAAACAAAAATATACACCAATAAAGTTATTTATGTGCCATCCCGTGAGAAATAGCGCAACAGCGATTTATATAAACACAATCCAGCTTAACAGCTATCATGTTTAGGACACTGTTGGAGCTGACCCGCACCCTACTCACCAGGGATGCACACCGCTTTCGCATTTATATCACTACCTTACGAAAAATAGGCCTCATTAGACTACCTTATAAAATAAGCTTTACAAAGCCTACCTACAACATAGGCCTTCCAAGACTACTCTTCGAAAACATACATACCTAGTTACAAGTGAACCTAATATAAGCGTGTTAAAAAAATGGGCCTTAATACCCACAAAAAATGGTGTGTAGGTAACACAAAATCATCCCCTATGACATGAAACATGTATAACACGCAGGAGTGTAAACAGTGAGCTTGGAGTAAACAAAGCTACCCTTGTGAGGGGGCTGTTTACGAATTTTCACCCCCAGACCCCTGTGGTAATGGATTTTGGGGGAGCTGGTCTAAGGGGTCGGAGGTAGCGAGTTGCTTGCTCTTGTGGTGTTTACGGGTAAAAATAGTGTTAAATGGGAATGAGCTAAGAGACGACGGCTGGTGTCAAAAACTATATGGTTTATCCTATAAGTACGGTAAGTCCTTAACCCAGCGGGGCCCACCAGGGCTAATTCCCGCCGTGGCTGCCGGATTATTCGAAAGAGTTACCGCGGCCCTGGTACATAAAGGGCTTAAGAAGGAACATGATAAAAAAGGTACATTTTTCATGTTACTGATATTCTTGTGCATCTATTCTTTCTGCATGAATCATCTGCCTAACCTTATGCCAACTATGTTGGGGTCGGCTTCCAGTTATACCAAATGCAGCCAATTGTTAAGCAAACAAGCAAAACCTTAGCTGCATAATATTAGTACAGATAAACATCATTTTAAGTTGTTCATTAGTCGTTTAAATAAAGCAGTAATTCTCCTATTTTATGTTACAACTTTTCTGTTATGTACCTACTGTGTGTACAAAAATAATCTAGGTTACAGTTAATAGATACAAAACTTAATACATATTTGAAAGTTAGGCAGATGATTCTCGTCTTTCCCGCTCACCTCTCATCCCTCACCCCATCCCCCACTCACCGAGGTGTGGCAGTGATTGTTAATACAAGGAGGGTGAAACACGTATTGAATGCTAATCATGATCACACGCAGTCTTCTGTTCGCTATTGTACCAACATTTGTTTAGCCGAAGAAGATTTGTGGTAGGATTTAGAAGTGACCTGTTATTGAAAAGAAGAAGGATCTGTGGGTATTAAAAAGGAAAATTTTATGCTAATTGCATCCAACTGAATAATATCTGTGTTTTTAACAACTCAATAACCGGCCATAAATCGTAGCTTTAGAGTACCATCAGTTTTTCGCCACTCAAAGTTTTCAGTCAGTCTGATACCGGCTAAATACGTGATCTTTATAATTTGCGCAGTGCTACACAAATGGCTGATAAAAAGGTTAAGAAAAACATCTTGAGGAAACCTGGACTATATACAGTCTGAAATCACCAACCCGCATTGAGCAAGCGTGGTGATTAACGCTCAATCCTTCTCCGTGTGAGAGGACGCCGCAGCCCAGCAGTGGGACGATAAAAAGGCTGTAACAGTAACTACCGTTCATTTTCATATTGATTTATCAGTCCAAATAAACTATCGGCCGACCAAAAATATGCAGGTACTCTTAACAAGACTTCATTATTAGATTTATCATTTACTGTTAGAATCTACAAAAATGGTTGTCGGGGTTGGGACCAAAAGATCGAGCCTCAAAGTAAAAACATTATTAACAAAAGTCCCAACCAATTTATATAACTATTGTCAGTAAATAATCATGATCGTAAAACACATAGTAAAACCGCAAGAATAACAACAAAGAAAACATATTCAGTAATAATCTTGGAAAGCAATAAAAAGACGCCATATTGGACGCGCCATATGTTGCCAACGCCGCGGTTTGTCTATGACAAAGTTTTTTTTTTCTGCAAATGGGCAAAGGCGTTTATTGGATGTATTCGCTGACTAAGTTCTCCTTCGGATATTGACGGCTTTTATTGGATTCTCGTAAGTCTTGGTAACAAATATAATAAATGTGAAATATGAAGGTTCTGGGATTGGACAATCTTGTTTCAAGACAATGTATAGATTGTTAGGTACGTAATTGCTTTCTTTTGAACATAACTGTTAACTGAAAACATAGATAATCTTACCTTCCACAGCTATTTCTCCATCACCCAAAGGTAGACTAATAGAAAACCTCTAACGGTTTAAGCCCGCCGTTGTACAATGTATAAAACGTATTTAATAATGTTATTTATTCACAAAATATTTACATTAATTGAAAATAAAATAAACTTATATATATATACAACTTAAAACTAATATAGGGCATCAAAAAATTGCTCCTCATCGCTGTCACTGGGTAATGTACCCAAAAGACTGGCAGCATTGCCACGTTGGATGGCAATGCTCAACCTCTGTGCGAAATAAAAGCCAGCCTTTGGGTCCCGGGAAGTGTCAACCAGGCGCTGGGAGATATCCCTGGCAAGAAGGTGGGCGCTCGGACCCCACGGCCCTAGAGTTTCAACCCCAAACGGCTCAAACATGTAATTGCCTATAAGGTTACTATATTTGCGCCGCTTGAGGTTCTCTGCTTGTGCAGCGGCGGAGCCAGCACGACATGCAGTTCCGGGAAGGTGAGATGGCGCAAGAGTGTCGACGCATGTCGCGTCCCACACTAAAGTCCTACCCACCTTCCACGGAAATAGCGACTGGTCTCTTGCCATCGTCGCGTGCCAAGCCATTTGGTTCGAGTACGGCTGGCACGCCGACGGCAACAAGAGCGCGACGGATCACGTCGTTTATGTTGGCATGTCGTGGTATGCGGCCGGCACTCCGGCTGCACGACAGGCCGTGGTGACCGAGGCTGTTGACAGCTTCCCCGCAGTGGCAGCGATGAGGAGAGCAGCATGGAGCACCTAGTCGGAGGCAAACGGCGAGTCTGAAGGTGGTGTCATCAAACATGGTGCCTGTGTTTGAAGACGGAAGTGCAAGAAGCCATAGACCCGACTCCCATTCACCCACAGCCAGTAGGCGCGCTCGCTCTGCAGAAGTCATTGACGTATCGATTAAACTTTTCCGTATTACTCTGCAGAGCGGCTCATCCCACTGTCTCTGAGAGATAAATAAATAATCTTAGTTTCTTAAGAGCGAACAATTCACATCACACTTTATTGAAAAAATACCAAAAAGGTTTGCATAACCAGATTTAAATTACACAGCCATAAGCCCTCAACCTCCTTTGTACTTTTTTTTTGTATTTAAAACCACGTAATCCCATGTCACTACGACTTACCATGAAATAACTACAACACTTGAACTAAAACCCAAAACATCCAATTATTCCTAACTTAAATCCCATCAAAATATCAATTTTCCGTCAAATTTAATCACAATTTCAAAGTGTAACAACAAAAAAGAGATTACATACTATCTACAGCGATCTACCGCAGGCTGAACGACGAACGCATTTGCCGAAAAGAAAGTGGGAAGATTGTCTATGGAAAAACATGGCGGCATTATTTAGGCGGCATGTTTGACACGAACATCTTGTTAGTTTGTACCAAATACGTAGTTTTATAAATATAAATAAGGTGTAAAAAAATATGGGTGGCGTGTTTCTTGTATTGGTACCGTGGGTTCCGTACATTATTTCTCGAAGATTGCCTTCCGGGATCGGGTTATGAGATTGAAGGAATAGTGAGTGCACCTGTGTGTCCAAGCAAATGCTTGTGCACTATATGTCCTGCGCAGCTGACTGATCTCTTTATATGAGAACAGCCGCCGTAACCGATAACCGACTAGGAGGACATCATTTCTCGTAGCGTGTACATATAACCTTCCTCGATAAATCGGCTATCTAGAACTTGATGTTTAAATCGGTCCAGAAGTTTCTAAGATAAGCGCATGCAAACAAATAAATTATTTAGTTTTATTAGATCCAAGTACATGAAAGCAATCGTGCCGCAAGCCGAGTATGTCGTGCCAAACCCGTTTTTATGTTGATTATTTTAAAATAAACTTACATTTGAAAATATTAAAATATTTTTACGTTTTTCAGATATGTATTGCGAATTTTAGATGTCTACTTACCGCATCCGGATAAAATGTAGCCTATATTCTTTATCAGGTTTTATATAATTACGTAAATACCTATTTACATTTCAGTAGTTTCAGAGTGAAAACCAGAAAGACACGAGTTACTTTCGCATTTATAATATTAAAGTAAGAAAAAAGTACCTACGTTTAACAATACGGGCCCCTAAAACCCCTTGGATATAATACTCTTCCACACAATGGGCCCCGTAACAAATGTCGCAAGCCCTTGTTGTCACTTCTCTATGTAAATTGTCGCGCAATTTGTGTCGCGACTGTTGTCCCATTGTTGGCCGACTTTTTGTTGCGCGCGATTTTTTTAGTTGCCGCCCTTTCGTATTCAATTATGCTTGTTGTTGGATTATTCACTTATTGGATAGATTTATTTTGTTAGTGTGTTGGGTTTTTGAGATGAAGTGTTTTTCCAAGTTTGTTGGGGCTTGGTGAGTGAAATTAGTGGTTTAAATTGTGGACTTTTTAATGTAAGTGTGTTTTGTAGAATTTGTATTATTAAATGTAAGAGAGAGTTTGTTTCTTGTGCTTTCACGCTGAAATGACTGAACTGATTAAGATGAAACACAGATAGGTAATCTAGAGCCTTCAAAAGGACATATAGGCTATTTTTGCTTTGTTGCTTGGTAGAGTTACTTTCTTATTTATAGTGTTAGTATCTAACTAAGGATTGATTGAAAAGAATTTAAAAAAAAATCTACCTGCATAGGTAATAAGACAAGATTTTAATTTAGGTATACAAAAGAGACAACTATATAATAGATATTGTCACCTTCACCGAATATGCAAATTAAAACCAGTTCAATAAAAATATAACATAAATATCTAGATTTAATATTGTATTAATTAGCATATTCTGGCTAGATTAATCCACTTTGAGCTTACCGCCGGCTGAAGTGATCAATATCATAATACCTATAACCTATTTACTGTCTACATAATACGTATATACAAGGATGGCACGTTAAACTGTAGGTCCCGGCTGTCATTGAACATCCTTGGCAGTCGTCACGGCTAGTCAGAAGCCAGTAAGTCTGACACCAGTCTAACCAAGGGGTATTGGGCTGTCCGGGTAACTGGGTTGAAGGGGTCAGATAGAGCAGTCGCTCCTTGAAAAGCACTGGTACTCAGCTACATCCGGTTAGACTGGAAGCTGACCCAACATACATAGTTGGGGAAAGGCTCAGAGGATGATGATAATACATATATACAAGGACATAGCGAAAAGGCTTAATTGTCGACGCTTAGCGTGACCAGAGGGCTGGCTTGTTCTTTGGACAAAGAATTAGCATTGCCATTCAACGTGGCAATGGACCCAGTCTTCTGGGCACGTTTCCGGAGGACAGTGATGCGGACGAATACTTCTACGCCTAATCAATGTTCAGACCACGGGACTAGAGTGCCGAATTTTTGTTAAGCGAACGTGGGGCCGAAGCCAACACGCTGAAGCCCTTTTGAGACAACTTTAATGAAATGGTAACACAAAACCGACGATTATCCGATATTATTTACTACAGAATGTACCCGAGGATATTCTTAATATTATTCATAATCTATACAGCGGGTGTATACCTATATAGAAAGATTACGAGCTAACTTATTAGAAAGCTACACTAATTCAGATATATGATTAAAATTTTTATCCGGGAACAGCAAAATAGATTCGTCGGGCCGCGATTAATTCACTAAAGTAAGAAAAGTAATTATGTTCTAACTTGTCAGAACTTCAGAAGATACCTCAGTCTTACTTCACAAACATTGATAATTTCCAAGTGAATCTGTCTCGGTTCTCAATCAGCCGTAAATAACTAATTAGTTTTCTCAGATAAAATCTCATAAAAAACGTCTACAAGCTAGGCTACCTGACTACCCTTTAGAATACCTACACATACTGCAAACTTTTAGTCGGCCGATAGTTTGTTTGGGCTCATAAATCAGTATTAGGCATCGTTCAGACCAAACGTATTGTCGGCCGCTGACTGTGAGCGCGCGTTACGCAGTTTATTGCTTTTCCATATATATTGAAATTGTCGTTCACACCGAACCGACTATACGCTGTTACGTCGTCTGTTGTAGCTGACTCTCAGTGGCCGATTATTTTACTACGCGACTATGCACGGCGGACGCGGACTGGCTACGCGGACGCAGTTGCCGAATAGCGCCGCTCCGCCGCGTACGCACCGCCGCGCCTCGGTACAGCACGTCGATAATTAGTGTCCCTTTTATATAAACTTAAGCGTATTAAAGATAGTAACTCATCGAATGTTTTACTGTCATACGAAAATATTTCTTGAACTTATTTGGATAAAGTCTATATTCGAAATATAAAGTATGAAATTGACCAAGAAAACATCTCTTCAAATTTAAGGGATGTACCCACAATCTCTTCTTTTTATTATTTTCGTCTTCCTTTAGAGCTTCGCAAATGGCAACTATCTAAATGCGCATCATTTACCTAACTGAAATATCAGTAAAACGTCTGATTTAAAAAAAATAAATTATAGTTTTATCGTTTATAAAATACTACGAGCATCTTCAAATACTGAGCCCTTTTATGTGTAGAATAGTCAGCCGCTCAGCGTACGCATCTAGTGTGAACCTACAAGAGCCTATTCTTTTGTTCACACATGTAGCGCATCGTACGCTATAGCCTATTGTCGGCTTGGTGAGTACGCGTACTGCAGATTGAGTCGACGTTCACACTGGGGCAGACAGTGAGTATACTCACAGTCAGCGGCGGACAATACGTTTGGTGTGAACAATCCCTTAAGATGAATGGCAGTACGCATATTACAAAGATCAGGTATTTAGCCGGTATGAGAACGACTGAAAACTTGATTGGAATAAAGATTTTCTTTAAAAAAAATTGCCAATAATCGGGTCAACTTTCTGCCGATTGTTTAGTCTGCAGTATTCTGCCTTGCTTTCATAAAATTAGTCTACAGTATGTATCAGTACCTTTATTCTCCCTTTCATAAAATTCTCATAAAACGAGTACCTTTAAGAAACGTAAAAAGTAAATTTTAATACCATCGTTAATGAACAGAAATATACGCCATTGGTTAAACCACTGATTAAATCCTTTTTTCAATACTTACCTTTTTTATTTTTTTACAAGCGCGTCCAGCGACAATAATTATTGGTTAATTGATAACTATAAAGTGTATTGTTTATGGTTCCTTTAGTTTTTTATTTATTTTTATTCTGCTTTTATACAGTTTTTTACGTGGGTGTGTAAAATTAATAATTTAATGATTGCAAGCGATTGTTTTATTTGAGTTAATGGAAATTATTTGATTATTGGTCCTTGGCGATTCGGTTTGAAAATCATAAAATTAATTTAACATATTGCTTGATGATTATTTGTAATACGTTTATTGGATATAATAATGCGTTGTTTTAAAAAACGTCTTTGTAACCTTTTAATATGTATATGTCACCGTAAGATTACAAACATCGTTAGATTACAATCTATCTCGAGAGATTGTAAACTGTCGAATTATTGTGAACCGTAACATCTGATTGCAATTTAACGCATTATTTTTCGCTTTATTATAATCTATCGATGAGAAATTGACAAATTGTCAACTGTCCGAAAGCTCTCCCTGATTGGTCAGTCTTTTTGTAAGATCGACCAATAATCCGTTCTGTTCCCTTGGAGTTCCCGTAGAGTTAGGAATGAAATAGAGGTGTCAGTTAAATAAAATAAATGCTCTTCAAAAATTCTTCAAGTATTTATTATTTAGTACGAGTATGTAGGTAATTAATATTCCTGACATATGGAGAGAATAAATTGTAACGAAATATTTATTCTTCAAACACAAATTGAAATTGGAAACATATTGATATCTGACACTTACGCGAATATTAGACATTTAAATAAAACTACTTTTACGGATTTTATCGCGGTTTTATTATATTATTTAATCCCGACGTTTAAAACCGACCGCGATAAAATCCGTAAAAGTAGTTTTATTTAAATGAAATTGGAAAATTATAAGAAACTTTTATAAAAAAAAAAAAAACAAAACAATTAGGTAGTTTGTCTTCAAACACAAATTCATTCCTAACTCCACGGGAACTCCATGGCAACAGAACGGCTGGTCGTGATTGGTCGATCTTACAAAAAGACTGACCAATCAGAGAGAGCTTTCGGACAGTTGACAATTTGACAATTTCTCATCGATAGATTATAATATAGCGAAAAATAATGCGTTAAATTGCAATCAGATGCTACGGTTCACAATAATTCGACAGTTTACAATCTCTCGAGATAGATTGTAATCTAACGATGTTTGTAATCTTACGGTGACATATATATGTAGCGGTATTGTTTGAAACAGTTAATATTACAGTACTATTCTATTACCCGGGCAACTCGATAGGCCATACCCTTTTGGAAGACTGATTGTCAGTCTTTCTGGCTTCTGACTACCAATACTTAGGTAGCAATTGCCAAAGATGTTCAAATGACAGCCGGGACCAGTAACGATTACTTAGCCATAAGGCAGATCCATACTGACATAAAGGGAAAGATTTTTAATTTGTTTGTTTGTTTCCTCCGAAACTACACATTTGAAAAATTCTATATTTTTTATGGCTATATTTTATTTTTATATTTTTTAGGAGAAAAGGGCTAGTCAGGTATAAATTAGGTATAGTTGGCTTTTCTTAATTAATATTAAGACCAGACGGCATGTCGTTATTCCCTTGGAAGATGGGTAGGCCTTTAGTATGGGACGCAACCTGTGTCGATACTCTTGCGCCATCACACCTTCCAAGTTCTGCGTGCTGTGCTGCTGCTGCCGCTGCGGCTGCGGAGAACCTCAAGCGGCGGAAATATAGTGGCCTTGTCGGAAACTATATTTTCGAACCGTTTGGGGTTGAAACCCTCGGGTCGTGGGGTCCGAATGCCCACATTCTATTTAAAGATCTTTCTAGGCGGCTGGTTGACGCTTCTCGTGACCAGAAGGCTGGCTATTACCTCGGACAAAGAATCAGCATGGCGATCCAACGAGGTAATGCTGCCAGCCTCTTGGGCACGCTCCCAGTTGACAGCGATGGGGACGAATTTTTTGACGCTTTTTAGTTGTTTGTTTTACTAGGATAGTTTTTGATTTTTATTGTAAATATGTATTGTAAATTGTATGTAAATAATATCAAAATAAATGCATTCCTTAGATTAAATTAATATTTCAATATACTCAAACATTAACTATTTACTTGATCTTTATTCTATGTGCTACAAAACAGATATGAGTTAGGTGTATGAATTACTTTTTTCTTAATTAACAAATTCAATAGACTTACTAATAGATTAATCATCTATTTAATCTTTATTCTACAATGTTTTTTTCCTTAAGCTATCGTATCTATCTACATGCATGCATGTATGTATGTCTATGCATAGGTATGCATGCAAGTTGTCTGTCTGTTGCACGCGATGCGTTGAAGAGAACAATTTATGGTTTCCTTAGTTAGTTTTGTAAGCAATAGATTCAGGTGGTATTTTATACTAGGTGTATGTAAGTAGGTATTTGTTTATTTACTTTGTAAGTGAAAAAATAAAGTGTGTAAGTATGCTTGTGAAATAATGGGGTATTATTGATGGAAGAGCTTTTTGTCAAAATGTTTTTAATTACTTTTTAAAAAGATTGACCATGTTTTTAATTTTTCGTTTTCTTTGAAAGGGTTGTTAATTTTTGTTAATAAATTTTATGAGCAGCGAAATTAATGATTAATCAGCCTATTTACTATAGGTACAACGGTCACAGATCTATTATTATTATATCACAATTATTTACGTAATTAATAAATAATTAAATACCATATTATTCTTATCACGTTAACTTACATTTCAGACACATTTTTATTTGAATAACTTAGAATTTTAATATGTACATATGTTTTAATTACAACAAATAAAATAAAAATGCTACGAATTTGAATCTCATTCACTAGATAGGTACCTACAATTTAATGAATAATTCATAATAATGAATTTCCTATACTTTTAGATATCCATCGCGACCATAAAGTTTTAAACCAAGTTTTTATGAACCGTAAACTTAAACATTTGGTTTAAAAGTTAAACAATTTACGCTTCAAAGTATTTAAATAAGGTGTCCGTGAGATAAAATGATGCTGATTAATTTTATGCTTATTGGAAAGATTTTTTTAAGGTGTTAGTGAAATATCTTTCAGGAATTTACCTAAATCCGTTCAGTAGTTTTTAATATTTCATGAACGCGACGCGACGGGACGGTACTGAGTAGATAAGTAGGAAATACTGTTTTACAGGTATGTATTCATGTCATGGTAAGAAAATTTAAACGGCTATATTTATTCCTCACATACTTATTTGTTAACAGAATGATTATTGAAAAATCGGCTTTTAATGAAACTTGCTGTAGGTATTACGAAAAAAAAAATCATTTTTTACTTACATCTTCGTTATCAGACTTAAACAATAATAAAACATAATCAAATATTCTGTAGGGTGCGCATCTAATTTGTTCTACACATCTACATTTATAACAAATAAATTACTTACCCATCCCTTTTCACAGTAAATTTTGCATAAAAATGTGAAGAAATGTTACTCCAAGAACAATTAAAAATAACTGTACACATGAACGCAAAAAATAGATAAGTATACTTACGTAGATGTAGGTAAAATTTATTAACTAACGGATAGCAAATAACTAGAATAACACAACATTATTAAAAGGCCCCCATAACGCAACATAACGCCTTCAAAAACCATAAAAACCTATTAAATACACGCAAACAGAATCTTAAGAATCCATCTTTTACAAAAAAAAAAACTCAATTTAAAATTGTATCCAAAAAAACAGCCATCAAAATTCTATCTCACAACCTCATTACGAAAATCCAATTCCTTTTCGAAAAATAACATCATCATTTTTGTGTGAAAAAAACTACCCTTAGAACATCCCTGCCTCACTTTATTTCGAAAATGACCAATAAGGTCGGTTAGTTGGACGAATATCGCAGCTGCCGTTGCTATGAAAAAAGTTACGCGTTGTCATTGGTCGGGCAACATGGCTGCCACATTAGGCGCATCTGTCATCTCTTATATTGTTACGCCATATTTTTAAGAGCGAATATTACGTATTTATGTGTTGTAATAAAATGTTATATTTACGCTTAATTGCGTGCGCTTGTGTTTATTTTTGTTGGACATTTAATGGGTAATGAAATGTTTCGTTTTTCTTTTGTATTTTGTATTTTTCTTGGCTGTTGACAGTGTACATATTAAGTAATTTTTATTTTGTTTCGACTGCTTCTGGCATAAATACTTTTTATCTACTTTTATCATAGACTATAATTAGCGTAATCTTGACACTTGCCTTTTGATAGATGATAATCGATTAGGTTGCTCTTAGCGATAAGGCTGTCCATTATGTCACCTGCAATATTTAGTTCTGAGATCAAAAATATAAAAATTGGTGTATTTAATAAAGTATACATACTATCTATCTAGTTACTTAGACAATTTTCGCGGATAGCGGATTTTCTGCTCGATTTTTCCGCGCGGTTCTTTCTGGTTTGGGCTTTCTCCGGTTGTCCGAACATTTTGATATCGTTGACATACCTAAATATTTTTCTCTGGCCAATGTTTAACCTCATCTAGTACTTAAATCAATAAGCTACTAACAATCCCTACTAATGTTATAAGTGTGAAAGTAACTCTGTCTGTCTGTCTGTTACGCTTTCACGTCTAAAGCACTGAACTAATTTTAATAAAATTTGGTATAGAGATAGAATTGACCTTGAGAAAGAACATAGGATAGTTTTTATCCCGGACTTTTGAAGAATTCTCTAAAACGCGATATAACCGAACTCTACGCGGGCGAAGCCGCGGGCGGAAGCTAGTTCGTAAATAAAGAAAACTAGCGAAGGTATTCAATTTTTATTACTGTACCTAAAACATCCTTATTAGTCAGGCAAAAAAAAAAACAATTTTACAAAACGACTACATAGGCACCTATGTATTCATAATGTAAGTAAATAAATGAATACTCATTAGGAAACTAATGACGTGAAAATAATAGCCATTGCGTTAACATATGTAGGTATTACTTGTATGAGAATATAGTGTTTAGTAAATAAGTCTTTAAAGTTTTAATCATGCGGATAAATTGTAAGCACATTGCTATTCTTGCAACGAGGTAATTCAGCTATGATATTAAGTAAGTATTCATTTATTTGACATGGTAAGGATTATTGCAAAATACTTATTTTCTGGGAAACCTTTAATCTTTAAAAGCTCATTTTCCCAACTATGTTGGTGTCAGCTTCCAGTCTAACCAGATACAGAGTACCAGTGTTTTATAAGGAGCGACTGCCTATCTGACCTCCTCAACCCAGTTATCCCCTAGGTAGGTAAGACAGACGGATTTTGACCACTGCCAAAGACGTTCAATGACAGCCGGGATCTACCGGTCCGCCTTTGTAATTTTAGGATTGCATAAAGTTAAATAAATAAACCTACAGTTTATCGTGGCCTCCGAAACATAGTCATTGGTGTCCAAGAAATACTTACTGGAAGTACATACAAACTTGAACTTTTACAAACAAACATGACCTGGGATCAAACTGATCATACTTGAGAGGTTGGTTCTTTACCCACTAGGCCACTGTAACAATATGACTATCGAATTACTACCCAGAACTCCGCCATCAAAATTTCAACACCATTACAAAAAATATTTAAAAAAAAAGAACACAAAAAAATATCAGTTAGGTTCCTCCTGTCACTATCCGCATCCACCCGGTCGTAAAACCCGAATTATTAACATATAAATTGTTATTTGTCGAGCGCGGTCGCCGCGGCGCGATAAGGCACGGTGTGCAAATCATTATGCTGTTATACCTATTATGTATAGGGTGGTAGCTTCAGGTGGTAAGTGGAATAAACTTGTGGGACTCGTTGGTAAGTTGTTGAGGAAAATATAAGAGAAAATATACTGACAATTAGTTAAATTAAGTTGTCTTCTGTCTAGCCTTTTCTCAAGTTCAGCATGTCGATTCTATAAAATATCAAAACTCACTTCGACATCACTCTCACTTCGACTTCGATCTAAAGGTAGAATTCCGTGGACGCGACAATAGTCAACCTATGAAAATGTATGGCACCGTTGCCGAGGCCCGTGACAGTCGCGCGCGGCCGACGAATTTCGTAAGCTGCTCGCGGCATTGTCAAAAATTTAATTCTGGTTTTACTAAAATTCTATAGATGTTATTAAGTGCTAGACCATGTTGAGAAGCGTACGGCTGCGAGCGGCTCACGAAATTCGTCGTCCGCGCGCGACTGTCGCGGCCCTCGGCAGCGGTGCCATACATTTTCATAGGTTGACTTTTGTCGCGCGCGGCTGCGACAATCGCGACCCACGGAATTCTACCTTAAAGTTTCGTGATTGACATTGTCAAACTACACTAGCGCTTCACTATCGAGCGTGTTGACAAGTTGAACTAAATTAAAGTCGAGATTTTGACAGATCTGCCAAAATCTGTCTATCCATAGGGGAGGTAGGGGAGAGATGGGCAGTTGGGAGACATGATCAAATCAGAATAAAAGGGGGGTCCTTTTATTCTGATTTCTGATCATAGTTTTGTTTTTTTTTATTGGGTAGTTTACGTTACCGACTGGTAACGGTGTTCATCCATAGACTATCTGTCATTTCTGTGAGTTGTCAAGAACAAACACTCGTAAAAGTACTTAAATATTTTGTTGCGGTTTCGGATCGTTATAAAGAGAAAACTAATGAAAGGTATGTGTATTTTCTATTATTAATTATTGATTGTCAAAATCTCCAGTTACAATTATAGTAAGTCGATGCAATCCACACCTATTATACCTTTAGAAGAGAGTACTACAGCAATAGTTAATGGGCCCCACGTTTTTATTTTAGTCTAATATGACCGGGACCACGTACGTAGGTTGACAGGTAAGTAACTATTTTTTATTTTCTAGTTTTCAGTGCACATAAGATAAAACCGTTTAACTTAAAAGTTTTTTTACCGATTTTTTTTTCATAAACTAAGTCAAAAGTGTCCAATGCTCCCTATGGTAGGGAGGCTTGGACATACCATGTAATGTATAATTTGTAAATTTTTGCTCTTCTTCGTCAGTGAAAATTTGTGAGGTTATAAATCTGCGCGAAAAATCCTTTATAGAATCTTGTTTCCTTGGTCCACTGTTTGTGGGTTTTGATGGTGCCACCTATACTATTTAAGCGCACGGCTAATTCCTCCCACTGGCTTCGACTTCGCTCTCTGGCATTTTGCGTTCTCACGAAACCCTTCGCCAGGCCAGGGTTTTGCTCCATAAACTCAACCAGAGTTTCAACCTGAGCCGACGAAGGGTGAGACGACCTCTCATTTGGACTGAAATTATTGTTGGATTAATAAAATAAACACTTCTTTAATTAATATTATTTTTAACTTTATAACAAGAAATATAAAATTACTTCATGATTTTATCACAATTACGGCGAAAACCGGCGAAAACAAACAAGCTTAAACACAATATGAAGACAGAAGATACCCGATATATTACTTTCCTCTATGACAGAAGAGAAGAAAATATTGTCCACAGATTAATAATGGTATTGGCGCTGTCAGTATTTTTTTTCGTAGGGTAAGCATAGATTATATTCACAGCACGAATTTAGAGATTTCTGTTTATTTTATACTTAAAAGCTGCCTCAAATTCCTTACAATAATAAATGGCTTATGTTTAACTGATCACCAGATATAGTAACAAATAGCAGACAAAAATAGTAAATGATCACCAAAATGAAACTCGCATTTTAATGTAAAACTATCACCAAAGTTTTAACACTTTGCTATCCTATTTAAGTGAAATTACTCCAAAATAAATCATGTGTAAGCCAAAAATAGTAAATGATCACCAAAATTATACCACCATTTTAAAGTAAGATTATAACCAAATATTTAAGCAAAATGAGTCCAAATAAATCATTGTTATCCCAAAAGTAGTAAATGATCACCAAAAGTAGTAAATGATCACCAAAAGTAGTAAATGATCATCAAAATTATACCAGCGTTTTAATATAAAATGAAAATCAAAGTTTTTACATCTTGCTACCCTGTTTAAGTAATAAGTTCGGCCAACTCCAAAAAAATAAGTTCGGCCTGATACAATAAGAGTTATAACATTATGGGGACCCTTTTCCTGCACTAGGGTGGAAAATTGTCTATTGCATGCCTCTAAACAGTGCGATAAGAGCGTGTTTTCGAGGGAGTGTATTGAGAAACACATTCTTCTTCTTCTTTCTCCTGCCCTGTTCCCAATTTTACTTGGGGTCGGCGCAATATGTCATTTTCTTCCATTTTCCCCTGTCACTCGTCATACTGACACTCACGTATGCATTGCAAGCCGGACACATAACTTAATATGGCATCATAATACTTTATTTGGTAATAAGCCTACATTTTATGGCAATCACAGTGACTTATTTAGGCAAAAATAATACATTAATTTGGTCGTCAAGAGTTGGTGATCATTTACTAAATTTGGTGGTCGAATACAATTTAAAGTGAAGTCGTGACTAAAATAGCTGGTACTATTACATTTTTAGACTTTATTTTTCTGGTGTTCAGTAGATATTTCTGGTTACAAAACTTAGGGTATCAAAGCATTTTATGGTGGTCATTATATTTGTTCCCATAATAAATTATAACTAAAACATCATATTTAGCTAAAATTCTGTGTCAAAACTGATAAAATTAAAAACTGATTAATCTCGGTTGACATTTTGTCGAGTGGGGAAGTCACTAGCACAGCATTGGTCGATGTCGAGCTCACTTCACTTCGCAAGTGATTAGGTGATGTTTACAGAATGCAAAATCAAGGTCGTTCTGAATCGAATGCGAAGTGAGAGTGAATAGCGAAGTGAAATGCGAGTTGTTGTTCGAATTTTATAGAATCGACGTGCAGGCAGGCCTTGGCCCTGTTGCGCCCCGCTGGGGTTGCTGACAGTATTCTACTTGTGTAGCCCTCTCATTTGATACCCATATTGAGGGGGCTGTGCCATTTTGTGCCGGCGGCCATATTGGATTTAATTAAAGGTGTATAAAAAATTTCAGACCAATCGGTTGACAGGAAGAGGGTGAAATTTGAATTACTAAATTTGATCCAAGAATAAATAATAAAACAAACGGGGTGAGCTAAATAAAACCGTTTAAATATCTCGTAATGTTGAAACTGATTGTAATTTTTAGGAAAGCTCTTTCATTTTATCTAGCCGAATATAAGAAATGGCAATAAAAGTTGATAATGATCTGTAAAATCTGATTTTTTATGCAATAAATTGTGAAAAAGTGCCCATCCCTCCCCTACCTCCCCTAAAGTACGAAATGACATTACGAATCGAAGTGAAATGCGAGTTGTTGATCGAGTTTTATAGAATCGCAGTACAGTAGTTGCTAAGAGCGTAGTAAGCGGCAAAGGCCGAAATAATTTTGTGAGTTTTAGGAAACATACATAAAGAAGTCTGAAAGTTGGTAATTGATTTACCCGTGAATCGGAGAGCACGTTAATGTCGGTCCTGCCCCTGATCTCACTCCAACCGTGTCGGATTCCCGTCGGACTATGAGAGTGAAAGAATAGAGTGTATCTGTGTCCAAGCAAATGCTCGTGCACTATAATGTCATCCTTAGAGAGAACAGCCGCCGTGGGCAACAATCAGTCTGTCATCATAGTCGGGTCATCACTGATATTGTTCGGTTGGGGTCTGCCCCAGTATAACAGGATTCAACTGAGTATTTTATTTGGAGTCGAAGAAAGCGAGTGAGCCATAATTGCTTCTGTAAAACTGACTTCTAAAGGCTGTTCATAAAAACAGGCCATGCCGTAGGCAATAACTAGTCTTGTTCATGCAACTATTCTTCCATACATCACTTGTAAGTATACAGATGCTTGCGAGCCTCACATTTCAGCTTAAGGCGCGTATTTTACATAATAATGACGTAAGAATGAGTATATTGTCGATAATTATACATAAGGGGTAAGGGTTGTGCTGCAGTTAATGCGAAGCGATGGCTGTCTGAAACTGGCAGACTTACATTTTTGCTCGGAAATATCTTTGCCTAGTAGGTAAAGAATCTCAATTTGATGCATGACACTTTTCAGTAGAAATATCCAGCATCGGTTGGTAAAAAATGCTCTAAGCATTAAAAATACAAAGGTCAAGAAAAGAGCTAAGTGCGATAACATATTTGAAATCATTGTACCTGCACATCAATTGCAGTTATTTGGAGAATAATATTTTAGCTGGAATAATTTTAAACAACAGTTAATTATTATTCTTAAGTAACTGCGAATAAACATAAAAACAGAGTCATCTAACTACTTCATTTTACAGCTAATAGTAATTTTAATTTACCTAGAGCTAGGGGTATTGGGTTGCCCAGACAACTGAGTTGACGAGGTCAGATAGGCAGTCGCTCCTTGTAAAGCACTGGTACTCAGCTGTATCCGGTTAGACTGGAAGCCGACTCCAACATTGTTGAGCAAAGACCAGCCAGATGATATTTTTTTGCTAGAATAATATTTCCTATCGCTATTATTTCAGTGTGACTTTACCCCTACTCTTCAGCTGCCCTCAATAAACATGGCTGTGAAGATGACAGATAAGCCTAAAGTGTCAAGTAGTTGTTAATGTACTTACTACTTATATCTACCATATTTTGTACGGACTTTAGCGCATTCTGCAGACTTTAAGAATTTATGAAAAAGAGCAATTAATTGAACTACATATTTTATTTTCAATATCTTTCCATGGGAATATTTAACTTTTTTATATTTGCAAGTTTTTATTTAAGTAGTCTATTTTTAACCATTTTTACATTTTATTTAAAAACTACCTATCCTATAAAAAAAAAACAAGCTAAAACTATTATTAACTGTATTTCGAGGGTTAAGAACTAGAGTAGCGTAAGGCCAAAATGGCAACTTCTCAGGAGAGCCCGAAAACAACTCAAATTTACCTATTGTTATCTTATAGCCCTTTTTGTGGCAAAATCTATAGTAGTTAGATATCTGATTTTTACTGATAATAAAACTTTATTTATCGACTACAGAATAATGTAACTTTTTGGTCAATTAAAATACGGTTTCATTTTAATAAAAAAAAAATTTCAAAAACTGGTTGACATACGTCATTTTGGCTGTTACATAAATTAGTGCCATAGTAGCGTATCCCACCCTTACGTTTTTTTGGCAGGAAGAAAAATTACGGAAGCTTACGAAACAAGGACCCATAAGCAGTAACGGTACTTTACGTTTATTTGGCACGAAACAAACAAAGCCTACATAATCAAACTTTCTGCGTTAATAAAACGTATGGCAAGATACGTTATTTAAGCGATTACATTGATGGCATATTTTGGTGTCTTATTCGCTCTGTAAATCGAGTTACGATCGTTGTGCTCGTAATTTTTTAAAAAAATAATGTCAAGATTATTGTAAGTAGAAACACTTCATTTTGGCAATAAACAAATATCTTTTTTTTATATACGTTATTGTTGTACTAAGCAATCAACACATTACATCGTTCCAGTTTTTTGGCACATAAAAATATGGGGATTAAATAAACGAATGGTGAAAAAAAAAAGTTTTTGTATTTTTGCCCTTACGCTACTCTAGTTCTTAACCCTCGATTTAACTTAAGAGTAAGAAATGTGACTTACTAAAATATGATTTACTTGCAGAAAATCATATTTTATCTTTGGCCAACATATCGGAAGCTACAATAAATATATTTTTTGCAGTATAAATGACCTAAGTAAAATAATTTTGCACATATTTATTTAAAAAATAAAAAAAAAACTAGCTACCACCAGCGGTTTCACTCGCATCCCGTAAAAACTATAAACGACTCGACGATATGAGCTATGTAACACTGAAATAACTTTTCAAATCGATCGAAGTTACTTTAAAAATATTAGTAAGTACAGTTCACAGATGAACACCATTCAAAAAAATCCCCTCTCTTTCCCAGTTTACTTATAACATCCTCCCTTCATACAAAAATGCCCCAAAAACTGATAAATCACTTCACAATAGCAAACTGGGGCGAGTCGGGACAATTAGCCGCTAACTAGACTAAATTACCCACATATCCTCTCCGTGGGGAGAAGTATATCGTGGCATTGGTGTTAGGCGGTGGGGGCGTGATGGCGCATTTTTGGCTGTTCTACTCTTAATAGAGTGTTGGGCAGTGGGAGCCAAGTTCGCGATGGAAGAATGTTTTTGTTACATATTTTTAGTACGATTAATTAAGTTCCTAGAATAAATATAGTTCTATTATAGGTTGTGTTACATATTTTTGTATGTTTAAGTTTCTTATATAAATATAACTCTAGTATTGTAGTATTCATATCGGCCTTGATGAAATATAAAAATATGTAGGTATTTCTTGTAAGGTTTAATTTTATAATAGGAAATTGTAATTGCTGGGACTATGATTAGCATTTCGATATACCAATATACTGAAGTTTGATAAAGAAAATGTCGTCTTGCATGACTATCTGTTAAAGTCAAAGATAGTTAAGTTTAGGCATAGAATTTGTAATTTGAAAAGTAGTCGATGCCGTTGCTCAGTCTAATTATCTGTATTCCTATTTAAATCCGTTTGTAAAATAAGTATGGATACTATTTCTTGTGAAAACATTATTGTTATATTGCAAACATAAGATACGTACACAGCAATGAAGACAACAAAACTACCAAAAAATCTATACAACAATTCCTTGTCTTCGGACTTGGCTCTTTTTTTTCACGTTGATGTTTTCGGTCCTTATTGTAGCCTAATTTGTGATCGTTCTTATTATCAGAGTATGAGTAAGCAAAACGTTAAGAATACATACAGACGAGAGACTGTAATAAGTATTTACATAAGTTACATAATGTTATTTATCTTTCGTATTGATTGTAATACCTAATAATAACTTCATCAATTAATTGTTATAACTTCATTAAATAACTTACGTTTTTTCCTTATAGATTGTTACATAAAAAACGGTGTGGTGAAAAACTCTACATTTATAATCGATACCTACAATGCCTAGTGCCTGCTATATCAATGTAAAACGGTGTTAAAATACCTATTTAAATTAGCTACCAAGGCAATTTTGAATTTGATTAAAACATATCATAAATATCAAGTTTAGTTTATATATAGTTTAAGTATAGTTTAAGTTTGTATATATGTATAGTGTGTACGTTAGTTATAAAAACAGAATATTATTTATGGAAATTAAACCTATCAAACAAAATTAATTTAAGTTAAAATAATTAAATACCTGCTTAAAATGTGTACAATGTTCACATTTGCTAAGCTTAATGGCTTTGTAGAAACAAACAAGCATCATAAATATCAACAAAAAATCTGCCGCCATTTAAAAAAGAAGAAAAACACAAAAAAAAGAACAATTAAAAAAACACATATTGGTCCGTTCCACGTAACGAAAACTCGATTACAAATAAAATAAGCCATACCACAAACAACATACCTAGGGTTATTAGGGATCCGCACCTAGGGTTAAAACGGGACCCTATTACTAAGATTTCGCTTTCCGTCTCTTCGTCTATCCAAAGTTAAAGGTTTTTATTTCATTAAAATTTAGAAGACAGGTGCTTTAGAAACGTCAATTGCACGGTTCCAAAAAGTGGGTCTTATGGAGAAGAACCGGCAAGAAACTGCATAGACACTCTTTTCAGTAAAAGAGTTTAAAAATCACCGTCTGTCACTATTCTGCATATGTCAAGAACCATGATATCTAGACAGTAAATATTTTTATAAGTTATGTATTATTGTTGCCGCTATACCAACAAGACAAAAGGTATTTCTTTATTTAATTTAAAACACTATTTAATTTATAACGAGTTTTTTACTCAGACACGCATCCTTCTTACGAAAATTCTTATATTATTATCTTCTTTTCATGGCTTATGATGCTGATGTGGGCAACTAGAATCAAACATAGTTATAATTTTGACGTTCATAAGTGCTTGTAAAGGCCTAAATGAAATAAATGATTAGACTTGACTTTGACTTTGACGTCCTTCTAGGCGATTATCGGCAACGCGGCTGTTCTCATACAAGATGATCAGCCGACTGCGCAGGACATATCATAGTGCAGGTGCTTTTGCGCAGACAGAGGTGCACTCACTATTCCTTCACTCTCATAACCCGATGGGACGGCAATCCGACACGACCGGAGAGAGATCAGGCGCAGGATCGACATTAACGTGCTCTCCGATGCACGGGTGTATCAATCACCAACTTCCATACTACGGGCTGCTTAATGAATGATTCTAAAACCCACAAAGTGATTTTTTCTACCGAATGGCATATGATAATGGTACGGAACCTTTCGAGCGTGAGTCCAAGTCACACTTGGTTTTATTTTATTACGTGCAGATAACAAAATAATCTTCAAAGGGACCACATACTTACCGGGGGATATTTAAAAAACTATAAAAACTAAAGATGGCGGGGTCGGCCGTTTAAGATCGGTTCTTGTTATAAAGCAGTGTTATTTATTAGCGGGTTAGGCAACCATTTTGGGTAAAATGTTTAGGTATTAACTGTTCCCCGGGTTTCAAAGTCTTGAAGGACCATTTAACCGAGTTTAAAAAAATCTGTGTGTGAATGTGTGCTTGGGCGATTGTCTCACGTAAGAATGATCCAATTTTGATGATGATGATGAATGGATAGAAAGGAGTCTATAGATATAAAAAAGAGGGATAGAAAGTCCTGGACATGTTATGGGCTATCTAACACTGAAATATTTTTTTAAATTGGTCTAGTAGTGCCTCAGTTTTTTTCAGCGCTTTTAACCAAAAAAATAGAGTGTTCAGTGCGATGCGTGAAATGCTCTAAACGAAAAATTAAGTTTCTAAAATAAACATAGATAAAAATATGAAGAAAAACCATTTCTGTTTGTATTTCTAGCACTTTTACGGTACCTACCTACAGACAAACGTTGAGCGAAGCGATACTTAATATTTCATTATTTTTAGAAAATACAAGGACACTTCTTAAATAGAATAACCGATTCATGGAAAATAGTTTCAAACAAAAGTTCTATACTTAATATTCTTGCCAGGTTACCGAGTAGAAGCTTGAATTTCATAACGAAAGCTGTAGCCGACGGCTAACGAAAAAAAATAAGAACAGATTTTTTAGAATTTTAAAAAGTAGGTATAATTACCTATGTTTCGTAGTGTTTCTGATTTTACGCATTATGTGTGTGTAAGTTAGTTTATCCTTCTTTTTATTTATTTTTTCTGCTAACAGTGGAGATGAATTTTCAGACAAGATGTTTAGCGGTATTTTGAAGTGCAAAGTGCTAAAAATTACGTTACCTATTACCAATGAAGTACATATTTACTTAATCACTTTATAGTTTATACATGTAGTATAATTATTACTTCCTCTGGTATTTGCATTGATCACCACGATTTCATACCATAGCAATATTTTCCTCCACCGTCAAAGGCGTTGAATATAAAAGTTCTTTTAACCTAAAGATATACTCCGAAGCGGCCACACTCAAACGATAAGATACCAAATAAACGTAATACCAAAATTAACTTAAAAAGTCTAAATTATAAACTGGATTTGGCCCCGAACGATTGCTACTTATCCCCCACCAAAGAGGCGGTATATAACTAGCCTCGAACCTCGAAGCTTTTAAAAAAAGAAAATTAAAAAAAAAAACAGCCGACGATGAGGTAACGAACGAGGCGCGGTTGGCGCGTTCCTTTTTTAAAAACCTTCGACGTGTGTGGTCCGAGAGATTTTCAAACAAGGGAATTTCAACTTTAGTGTATAGAATATAAGGTTGATTTTCAAGTGGTGGTATATCTTAGTAGGTTTTGGTTTCTTAGTATGTATATTATTGAGAACGCCAAAGAACTTAATTGGTAGAAAATTGTATGTTATTTTTGTTCCGAACGTATGTTTTCGAGTTTTCCAATTTTTTCGTATATGACTCAATATTGTTGTATTGTTTAATTGAGTTAATTTTAGACGGTTTGTGTTTCAGACACGTTAAATTACTTATTTGTTGATGGTATTATTTTTTCATGGTAATGTTGTAAGACCAATTTATTAATTAAGTCTACTTCATTTCTAAACTGGCAGTCGCATTTTTCAAAAGATCCGAAATCTTCCCTACTTCACTTCAGTTAAGCAATGATTTTTGTCACTTTAAATTAATCATTCTCCGAGCCTTTTTCCCAACTATGTTGGCGTCGGCTTCCAGTCTAACCGGATGTAGCTGAGTACCAGTGTTTTACAAGGAGCGACTGCCTATCTGACCTCCTCAACCCAGTTACCCGGGCAACCCAATACCCCTTGGTTAGACTGGTGTCAGACTTACTGGCTTCTGACTACCCGTAACGACTGCCAAAGATGTTCAAATGACAGCCGGGACTTACAGTTTATCATGGCTTCTGAAACACGGAAGAACTCGTCATGACAAGATGGTCACCCATCCACGGACTGTGCTAAACGTTGCTTAACTTTTTGACTTAATTACGAGCCCTTTATCATTTAATTTTTAGGGTTCCGTACCCAAAGGGTAAAACGGGACCTATTGTTTTCGCTCCTCTGTCCGTCCGTCCGTCAGTCACCAGGCTGTATCTCATGAACCGTGATAGTTAAAGAGTTGAAATTTTCACAGATGATGTATTTCTGTTGCCGCTATAACAACAAATACTAAATATTTTGGGGGACTCCCATACAACAAACGTGATTTTTTTGCTCATTTTTGCTCTGGTACTCCCTTCGTGCGCGAATCCGACTCGCACTGGGCCGGTTTTTATTCATCATCATCATCAGCCCATCGCAGTCCACTGCTGGACATAGGCCTCTCCAAGGGCACGCCACTGAGATCGATTTTCGGCTGCTCGCATCCAGCTCCTGCCAGCCGTTTTTATTCATTTAATATAAACTTTTCACTACATACCTAAAAAGGTGCAGACAATTTTGGAGGGAGACATCTTTAGGAAATCCAAAATGGCCGCCACTTACCACATACCTTCTATAAAATATGACTTCTTCACTGCGCGTCGTTTTAATAGGATAATTACAGTGTTGCCAGCTAAAAGCGTGGCAAGTAATTATTGCGCAGATAATTGGCCGAGATGGGGTTGCCATGTATTATAATTGAAATGCCTGCGTGAGTGTTTGAGAAATTCTTAGCTTTATTTATGGGCTCATAGAAATAATATTGTTTTATTATGGTGGGTAATTACGTTTAAGAGGTAATCGATTGATCTGTTAAACTGTGTTTAGCGGGGTTCTATTTTCAATAGGTGACCATTTTTTTTTATAATGAAGAAATAAACCGTTTTTTACTGGGATACCAATTTATATGCCTTAACTAAGCCTAAGAGTTTTATAAAATCGGTCTGTCGCTTACTTTCTGACTCCTATTGCATTGTGAGTTGCTGAAAACTCAGAAAGCCATTTCGGGCTGCCCAGGAATCGAACCCAATATTTGTGCTTGCAACTACTGGACTGGCAAGGTGAACTTAAATATTAAAAATCTGAAAACACCCCTAACACATCAGTTTTCAAAAAAATATATTTCAAAAATCATATTTTTTTTTTGATATGGCAACACTAATTAACAACCTCGTTACGTCTTCAAAGCGAGTATAATTCGTACTTACAGACTTCAATTATCACTATAAAGAAAGTAGGCGTGTTTGTATGTATGTCACGCTACATTGTAGCAACATCAAAAACTGCTGTACATGAGTTATCGCGTGTAAAAAGGTCATATCGTTAATTGGTGAAGGAGTGTTACGATATTGTTGATGTTCCACAATTTAAGGTATCTTGCAATTAATTTAATGGCTACATTTTTGGTTATACGAAAAGGATAATAATTATACAATCACACACTGCAAACTTTTAGTCGGCCGATAGTTTCTTTGGGCTCATAAATCAGTATGAAGATGAATAGTAATACATTATATATTTTGATAATCCAATCAATAATTATGCCTGCTAAAGGTAACTTTAAATCTACAAAACAGCGAATAACTTTAAAATGGCTCAACCGATTTTGATGAAACTTACATAAAAACCACCGCTATTAAACCAGCTTTCAACATAAAAAAACCGCATATAAATCGATACATTCATTTCAGAGATACGGCGCCACAAACACACATAGGTATCCAACTTGTAACTAACTCTCATTTCTTCGTCGGAGGTGTTAAAAAACCGAGTAAAACTGAAGGCTTTAACTAGTATAGTTACCCACTAATTAGCATGTACAAAGGTGTGCATTTATTACCCTTAATTTCGTTCAGAATTCACACCTGGTGTGCACATGTTGATAATTACCTGTAAGACAATATCAGGTGTCAATCAATTGATTAATTTGTTGGTCAATAGTCTTCTTAAGTATATTACGTGGTTAAAGTATTAACTGGAGTATATCGTTAGTAATACTTGTTGATATTATTCCGCGTACATGGTGACACTCACACATAATATTATTTGATTTATAACATGTTTGGACTTTAAAAGAGACTATGACCCTTGAGTTTGTTTCGGCGTTTCTTCTCAGGGATCGGTCAGTTAGGAAATGCCGACCCCAGCGTTCTTAAAATGACGTGTAAAAGTGATGTAATGTCCAACTTGCAAAATAAACGATTTCATTTCATTATAAACGCGTAAGTTATATGCTCTTTCCATCAAACACTACTTAATGGATTTTGATGTAACTTGACAGTAATATAGCTTATAGGTCAAAGTCTACATATTTATTCGCTTGTTAAGGTATTTATAGCTGTTGGTATTAATGATAAAGTAGGTACAGCTAAACGGTTTTTACCTACACTCAATTCTTTTATTTTTAGTTTTGTTTGTAGTTTGGTTATCGGTATAGTTAAATGGTGCAATTGGGTCATAAATTATCTCAAAAGTACTCAACCAATTTAAATGAAAATCGGTACACCGGTAGGCAAGAGCCTAAGAAAAGAATACTACTAGTTTTTATCCGGGTGCGGGAAATATTTTGCGGAGGAAAGCTACTTTTGAATAAGTAAAGTTGTAAAATTAAATAATGTCAAGAGATATATACTTTAATAAGCACACCATTTTTTTAAAATCAAGCTGAAACACAGTCATTAGTGTTAAAATTTATTTTGAAAAAAAAAGCTAAAACTTAAATCAGCCGCCATTTTCCTCCCATAAACCAGTTTCCTCATAGCCTAGCCGCTGTAAAATGTAAAACAATCAGAAAAACAATAACAAAACGATTGAAACAATATGTTTGTACTAGCTCGTTTATTTATTTCATGCCTGAACTGACGTACAGTCAACATAGGCAACTTTCTTATTGTATAAGCAAATTAAAATTATCGCTGTGTGAAACTGCCTATTGACTTTGTTCAGAAATGCGTGGGAATTTAAGTTTTGAGGGCTGCACTTTTCTTGTTGCTTTTTGAACAAAAAAATCAAATATTTCATCTCAAAAGTTGTATTATGTACGGTAGAATTATATGGTAATAGCAATTATAATGGAATAGTTAATTACTACCTAAATCTTAATTCTAACAATGTTATAAATGCCCAAGTTTGTAAGGATATACATAAACTACCGTCATTCGTTATTTTGTTATATTACTTAACTCTCACTCAAAAAATACTTGATGGATTTTAATGAAACTTAACAATATAGCCAATATAACAAAATAACATATACTTACGCTACTTTTTACTCGGTTACGGAAAGTGATTATTACGGAACGTGTAGTATTATAAATAAACTTTAAAATCTTCCCATCTCTGGCACTAAACTGAAGTAACAGTCCAAAAAAAATACGGTCCTATTAACCCTATTGTCTAAGTCCCACAAGCCATGAATAGAATTAAAAGTAAAATTGGGCACGCGTAACATCCATTCCGGTAGTTCTTACAAACAATAAATATATAAACAAAACAATAAACAAAGGTACTAACAATATCTTACCTCAGGCAACAAAAAAAGGTTTCACAAAAGAAGGTGTATTCAAAATACGCATTGGCGACGGTGTAAACAAACCATTGTCTATGGCCAGGTGACAGTGACAATTCGGTGTTCGTTTTTCAAAGAGCTGTCAAAGTTAACGTCAATATTTTGGCGCAATTTGTAACGCTGTGGGTGTTGGGTAGTTGGACAAACGGGACTTTTTGGAAAACTTTGATACGGTGAGAAGGATTTTGTACGCTCCGTCGGTAATTATTTTAAATGCCTGAGACGTCGAAAAACTAGGGATTTATATCCTTTACCTATTAAATATTTTTATGGTAAACTTAATCTATGTATGTATAATTATGTACCTAACACATTATTTCACGTTATTGTTAATCTTAATAAAACGAAATTCGGCACTTTACTAATTACTTCAAAAATCCTCTTTAAATATAGTTCCGTTTCATTCAGTTCACGAGAAAACCTGATACCCCTTGGTAAGACTGGTTGTCAGACTTTCTGGCTCCTGATTACATGTAACGACTGTCAAAGATGTTCAATCATGACCTACAAATTCAACGAGCCATCCGAAACAGTTAGAGGCTTGTCATAAAAAGATGTACACCCATCCATGGACCGACGGCATCAAGCGTTGCTTAACCTTATGATCTATCAACCCGTGCGGCTGTTAAGCTGGGTACTCACTTAGAATTGTAGCATGTAACGTATCAGATACGGTATCAACCTGCAAGTGGGTACGGCTCGTCCATGGTCCTCACGAGCACACTGCGAGCTGCCTTAGTGTTCGCAGTGAAACCGCCACTCGGCGGGTCACTGCGAGCTTACAGCGCTCCATGCGCGAGCGGCTCGCAGCGGTCTCGTGCCTACGTACTCACTTGATACTGTATCTGATACGTTACGTGATACACTGCTAAGTGAGTACCCAGCTTATGAACCCGTGCGGCTGTTACATAGCCAAATTATAATTTTTACTACGTCTACGACTAGGCCTACGACGCTACGATATTTCGTAGCATTGCTACGACACTTTATGACAATATTCTATGACGAAATGACATGAAGCAAAGATGACATTATTATCAAAAAACAAATGATCCGCTGGGCTTGTTTTTCAAAAACTATTGATTATTTATTGGTTGGTATGGTTTCCGCCTATAGATGGAGTAGTTCACGGGTAAGGTTTACGGTTTAAGACATTTATTTCCCAAAAAGAATACAATTCACTTAATATGAGAAATACAAGTTATTCTTAGAACTAAATACATGTACGAATTACTTAAGACGTAGGGTAGCTCCTAAATAAAATAAACAAACCAGTATGAACAATATTCAAGTTTTGTGGGTATTAGGAGAACTGAGGTACTATTACGTATCGAATGTTGATGGCAAGTTATTAGCAATATACATTGGACTATTTGTTCGTAATATTTCAATGTTTTCTTGCGTACAAGTTACAAAATAAATTATATATATTAGATATAGATATATTATATATATTAGATACATTTTAGATATAGTTTTTTTTTTTTTTTTTTCTTTAATTGTTTTTTTTATATAGTAGTTAGATAGTTTTTTTTTTGTGTTGTAAATATTTATATGTATAAATAACTATGTAAATAAAGTAATCCAAGGATACATTTTTTGTTCAAAATCTAGAAAAATCTTTCAAAATGTGGTGTTTTACATTTTTCTTGTATAAAGCAAAAGACTGCAATTCTTTAATGGCATTTGGTAATTTGTTGTATAGCGCTGCTCCTTCGTAGACTATATTCTTCTTTCCATAGTTAGTCCGTGGTGGTCTTAAGCAAATGTTGTTTTTCCGCCTGGTAATACGTTTTTGTGTCTGCCCTTTTATTGTAAATGTTATTTTAGAGTGTATGTTTTTATTGATAAGCTTATGTACCAATATACATGTGTTGTATTTATATATTTGTGATAGTGTCATTAATTTGGTTTCTTTGTATATTTTTTCTGTTGAAGTTAGGTAATGGTAATGGAATATTCTTTTTATGATTTTGTTTTGACATGTTTCGATTTGCTTTAGATGTGCCTTAGCAGCTGTGCCCCACACCTCGATTAGGTATTCTAGGTGAGGTTTTACCATAGAGTTGTAGATTATATATCGAACAGACATCGGCAAACAGCGGACAATCCCTCGAAGTGCGCCCATGACAGAAGACAGTTTTGATCTTAATTTGTCTAGGTGTGTCTGCCATGTTAGATGTTTGTCTAGATAGAGACCAAGGTACTTTTCAGAGGAAACTTGGGTTAAAGGTGCGTTGTCTATGTATAGGTTTGAATGGTTTTCGACTTTTTTATTCTTAGCACTAAAAATAATATAGTTTGTTTTTGACGTGTTTACTGTAAGCAAATTGTCTTGGAACCATTCAGAGAGGGTGTCTAAATCTCGTTGGGCTTGTTCAACAATCTGTTCGATACTATTCCCAAATAGGAACAGGCTTGTGTCATCAGCATAGAGTCTTATCTCACCTGTCAAGTTTAGGTTATGTATGTCATTTACGTATATAATGAAAAGTAGGGGTCCAAGGATGGATCCCTGCGGTACTCCGTAGGTTAAAGTTTCGCAATTACTTTGCATATCACCAATCCGTACAATTTGTTGCCTATTAGAGAGGTAAGACCGAAACATTTCATGGGCCGTGTTCCTAACACCGATTTCGTGCAGTTTTTGTAGAAGAAGTCTGTGACTGATTGTGTCGAACGCCTTTTTCAGGTCAATAAATATACCGAGTGCTGCGCGCTTTTCGTCGATGTTATTTTTAAGGTTCGTCACAAGATCAATCGTTGCAGTTAGAGTGCTAGATTTAGCTCGGAAACCATATTGTTTGTCAGAGAAGAAGTTAATTGTTTTGAGGTAGTCATCTAAGCGCTTATACAGTATTTTCTCAAATATTTTTGAGATTATTGGGAGAACAGAGATAGGTCGATAATTACCTGGGTCAGTCTTTTTCCCCGACTTAAATATCGGACTAACTTTGGCTACTTTTAGGGAGTCCGGGAATATGCCGTTTTTTAAACAATAATTGATACTCATGGTGAGCTTAGTTAGTATGAGATCTTTTATGCTTTTAAGGGCTTTGCAACTAATTCCATCTAAGCCAGTACTAGTGTTTGAGTTGAGATTGTCTATGATTTTGCTGACTTCCGTTTCCGTAGTTACATTAAAGTCTAACAATTGACTTGTATTAGATCTGGTTGTGAGTGTTCCTGTGTGTGTGTGTGGCTGTGTATATATTTGTTCTCTAGTTCTTATTATTTTATTAGCTAAAATAGATCCTATAGTAGCAAAAAAGGTGTTAAAATAATTACATATTTCTTTATTGTCTGTGATTATACCGCTTTGCGTATCTAGTTTTGAAGGAGCAGAGCATGATTTAGATTTGTTTCCCGCTAAGTTCCTGATTAACTTCCACATTTTTAAAGGTTTTTGTTCACAGGTTTTGAAGACTTTGTAGTAGTAACGACTTTTAGTACTTTGAATTAGTTCTGACAAGGTGTTTCGAAAAGTTATGAAATCATTTCTACGTATGTCGTCACTTGGGTTTTCCTTGTAAGTAGTCCACAGCTGGTTCTTTTCCTTTAACAAATTAATGATGTCTCTATTAATCCAGTCTGATTTTAATGTATTTTGAATTTTGAATTTCGGTATTTTGTTTTTAATTACTGCTTCCTTTATTTCGTGTAATAGGCTTTCGAAATCAGAGACATTCTCAATTGTACGTTCAACTGTTTTATAAAGCGCTGTGTAATCTAGGGCATAATACTTGATCTTCTTTTTAGTTTCTGGTGTATATTTGCCAACTTCGAGGTAGATTTGCTTGTGATCTGACATTGGGGAGTCCACAATAGATATATGAAACTTGTGATTTTTTAGGTTCGATGTGACATGATCTAGGATCGATTTTCTTGTCAGCGTATCGCGGGTACTAAATTTTTCATCAGTATTGTTTAGGATTTGGTGTCCATTTTCTAACAGCATTGCTCTATAATTGTTAATTGATCGATTTGGACTGAGAAGGTCGTAGTTAAAATCACCGAATACTAAAGCTCTTTTCCTCCTTGTCAACTGCTGTGAATATTCCTCCAGAAAACCATTATTGTTTGATTTCGGTGTTTTATATACAGCGCCTATGTCTAATGAGTATCTATCTAAATGAACCCATAAATAGTGATTGTCTTCTTTGCAGACGTCCTCAATGTAATTGTGCTTTAAGCAGTCATGAACAAATATGGATACTCCACCACCTCTTGCGTTTTCTCTAATGTTAAAATAATGTGTGTAGTTTGGCAATTTTAAAGTGTTGGCTTCGGATTCAGATTTGATCCAGGTTTCCGATAGTATTATTACATGCACGGGACTAGGTATGTTGTATTGTAGAATACAGTTTAATTCATCTAGCTTTCCTGGCTTTACTATGCTGCGTGCGTTAGCGTAGAGGAATTTTAAGGATTTTGTGTCTTTTATTAAGTTGTTGTAAGAATTGGTTGTTTCGTAAGTGGTGTCTAGATTTGAAGGAAGATCATCTGAATCTTGTATTGTTAGTTTTTTGACTGGATTTTCACAATTTTAGGTATACCTTTGACATATTTTATTATTAAATCCGTTTCGCCTCCGTTCAATCGCCGTTTCAGTTCGTCTCTTAAATTGTTGCGATACTTTTGTTGGTAGGGGGTCTCATCCGAGTAGATTTTTATATTCTCAGATGTGATGTTTGATTTTTGACGTAAAATGGATTTCGCTGTTTCGGATGTCGCGAACATGACCTTTATGGGTCTAGTTGAATCAAGGTTATATTTACCAAGTCGTATGGTTTTTACCGGTTCGATTGAATCTGGAACTGCCATTTTTATGATCTTCGTAACCTCTTTAATGTCGTGAATTTGTCTTTCTTCAGAGTTTGAGGATCTCACTTCTTTGATTCCTCGTATTATGATATTTTTCTCCCTTTGAGATCGATCGTAGGTCTCCGATATAATATCCTCGTAGTTTAGCAAGGGCGTTATGATATTAGTAGTGGATCCAGATTTAAGTGAGGCTATTTCGTTTTCAATCGTCTCCACCTTTTGCTCAATATTAGTTCGGAAGCTTGAAATATTAGATAATTCTAATTTTATTTGGGCCTGTTCCGAGGACAAAAGTTCAGTTGTTAGTTTAATCTGACTGATTTCCTCCTTTATAACCGAAACATCTTGGGATATTTTTTTGAGGTTTTCAGCCTGACTATTAATCATACCTTTTATGAGCGATTCGATTTTAGCTTCGAAATTTCCGAATTTTTCGCTGAAGTCGTCATGTGGTTGTTTTCTCTTATTGGGCCGAATTGTTACCTGGTTGGTGTGTTCTGATAAAATACGCAAATCTGGTTGCGAACCCCCAACTTTTTCAGACCTCGCAATAACACTTGCTATTGCCATTGGTTCTCTGTCGCCTTCTATACACGTAATGGGAGACGGCGGCGGCGATCGCGTGACACTCATTGTGCGATATTGCTGTTATGGTTAGGTAGACGTATATACTTGGGGTATTAGAGGAGCGCCCGCGCAGCACCACAGTGTGAGCGAGATGAATATTCGCAGCCCGTCTCCTTTCACCGGTAAGGTCCGAGGGGAGAACACTTGTCACTGACCGCTCGCGCGGTTGTTGATGAGTAACAATAACGTCCAAAGTTTTGCAACTGGATTTTTGCTAATTACGCACTTAAGTTTATAACACTTGGTTTCACTTTTGTTTGAAGACTAATATTTTATTTTATAAAATTGTGGTCGACACGTCCGTACCGTTTGCTTTCGTAACTCGCACTCGTTTGGGTGTATAATTATATTAATTCAAAGTCAGAGTGTGTCATATACTAATTAGATGTTTATTTTAGTTATTTTTTATTGAATTATAAAAAATAACTAAAATAAGTGGTAGTGTAGTGGTAGTTCAACTAGTTCATCCTATATGATACCGCGGGAAGCACGTTGAACTGTTGATTCTGCTTGTAGGCTCTCCCCAGTCGTGTCAGTTTGCCGTCCCGTCGCACTAAGTATGAGAGTGAAGGGATAGTGAGTGCACCTGTGTCTGCGCAAATGCTTGTGCACTATTAATAATGTCCTGCGCAGTTAGCTGATCTCCTTAGAGAACAGACCGTGGCCGTGGTCAACAATGTGTCTTGAGTCTGGATATCATTATTTTTTATTATTATTACCTAGCAACACTATCTTATAGAAATACTTTTCGAACCCTTAAAAATTGCATTTCATCATAAAGCCAAATATTTTAGTTTCACTGCAGGTGACTTACTCAAAGCTAAAATATTTACCTTTCCGTACAAAACCGATTACAAACTTTACCGTAAAATTTTAAACCCATCTTACCTTCGCCAAAAAAAAATAACAAGGCATAAAGTCATGAACCGTTTACAATAACAACAACAAATTAAAAAAAAAAGTCAAAACACCTGATAATCAATTTTACCGCGAAAATTGTACGCCTAAATATGTGACCAACTTACATTTGCGGACGTCAAAGTGAATTTCATTCTATAAATGTAGGGTTTGGGTATTTTGACAGCTGCATTTGTAAGTTTGTTTGTTAACAACAATGGCGTCTTAGAAAACTCGGCGTGGGTTTAAAATCTGATTCATTTGCAACAAGCGTGACTTATTTAGCGTGTGTAACAATACAAAATTGACAATGAGACTTGTATTTTCAATAAAAATGCCATATTTCCGTGTTTCAATTGGGATGTTTTTAAAGAGATTTGGTTAACGACGTGACATATTATGCCTAAACGTGAAAGTTTGGATAAATGAATGTATGTTACTATTTCAAGCGAAAACAGTATTTTCTTCTTAAGCTCTATAAGTACCAGGGCCGCGGTAACTCTTACGAACAATCCCGCAACCTTGATAGGAATCTTCATACCCTAAACTCGATATAAATTGATACTTAACCATGCAATATTGAGAACAAATAAATTCCGTTGACATGTAATCGAGAACAGAGCGCACTTGAACATATTGACAGGTGAAGACGTTCTTATTTCAAACGTTTAGCGCCTTATTGGGGTCGATCAAAGAAAAAAATATATTTTTTGACATTTTGAGCAAAGAGTTTCAATGATATTGTCTATCGAACGGCTTGGACAATTTTTTTATAGTTTTGTTATAATAATATGTGGTAGACTGTTTCCTTCTAAATAAATACATATACATATAATATATTTTGCCTGTCTATTGCCTAATGCGCACTCCCTAGTTTTGTTATGTCTAGTAGACTGTTTCCTTGTAAATAAATACATCTATAATAATGTTTTGCCTGTCTATTGCCTAATGATACGCACTCCCATTTATTAGGCAGATTCCAGGTTTTTATTCCTCAAATAGTAAGTATGACCAACTTTTTAAACTAAGTGTTATTATGTATTTAGAAATAAATCTATACAATAGGATATTATTTGATTCAATATGTAATCGTGGGTAGAAATTTAAATATACTTTTATACTTCCCATCTCTCAATAAAAAAGAAATTATATTATTCGAAAAATACACAAAAGCGGCCAGAATCCATTTGTTTGCTGTTTAGAATCCAATATGGCTGACAATGGTGGGGCTATGAGTCCCGTGGAGCGCTAATTACGAAAATATCAGAGGTGAAAGTTGTCGGGGTCTCGGAACACCATGGGTTAGGTAGATGCTATGGTGTGGGAGGTAGCGACTAAGCAATAAGCGATTTAAGTAATCTATTTTCATATTATAGACAATTTATTTTCAGAATATCAAAATCCTAAAAGTTATTTCTAGAGCCCTTTTCAATGATGTTGGAATCGATTTTTTGCTATCTTTTCAAAACCAATCAATTCTGGCAATACAAAAATTTATTTTTGTTTTTACATACCTATTAGTTTTATAATAGATGAGTTACAGAGTAGCCTGTGCTATACGAGAACCAAAAACAATTTGTATCTACCTAAACTTTTGCAGATAACAAACTTAAAAGTAAAAAAAAAAACGTAGACCTCTAAACGTAGGTTAAATTACCATAAACCCGGTCTAAAACCGATTAGAGGCAACACGCTGGGATACCATATCTCCTATTGTGTTACTTGTCAAAATAATTCTCGTTTTTTCCAACGGTTTCGAGTTTTTTTTCCGTCCACACCCGCCGCGAAGGCCAAAAATAGTGTCGGCGAAAATTGGGTCTCAAAAGGACTTTTAAAAAGCTTAAGATTGCTGATAGCGGTCCGCTGTTTACGTTGTTAGTTTTCCAGTTGTTAAAATAAGGTTTTTTGGAAGTTTTTAAGTTAAAATTTTAGTATTTGTCTCGTTGGTCGCAAGGTCCTAAAATCGCTTTGTGGGTTAGAAACTTTCACAGAGTGAGAGACAAGTTGGTGTATCGGAGAGCATGTAAATGTCGGTCCTGAGCCTGATCTCTCTCCGGTGGTGTCGGATTGCCGTCCCACCAGGCTATGAGAGTGAAGGAATAGATATTCACTGTTGGAAAGCTACACTCTTCCCGAGTAACATAGGCTATATTTTATCCCGATACAGGCAGTAGTTACCACAGGGCGGGTGGTACTGCGGAATAAAAGCTAGTAAATAATAACGAGGTCTTATTCTAAGATAATGTTAATTAAAATGTACTCTTCTGTCTAATTATATGGCTCATTAAGACGCTAATCTAATTTGATAAAGCCTTTAAAAAACGTTAATATCTTTTGTTATTAAGTTGCAATAAAAAGCCGGTCAAATGGGAATGAGAATTAAATACTGAGGTTCCGTACTTCTTTTAAAAGCAAAAATTTGTAACGAGATAATTACAAACTGTGCTCCCTGCAATATTTGGTTTTAGATAACTTTTTAGCAGGTAAAGTTTATTTGGCAGCATGAGAGTCGAATGAAAATATTTTACACATTTCTCAACAATTGCCTAGCCTTTTCCTAACCATGTATTTGCATGAAATCTGCAATTGAGTAGAAGTATTTTATCATGTAGCGACTACCTAAGTACCTATTCTTCTTCTTCTTTCGTGTCGATGACATGTCTTATAGTGCGACTACACTTTGTCAGCCCAATATGCCGCCACAGCGAGAGCACGGCCGGATGCGCTCATTAGGTCCTCCCGCGAGCAAGTTTCAGGGCGCAGTGGACATGCGGTGAGGTGGGACATGGTCTGCACAGCAGCCCCGCACTCGCACCAAAGATGCACCCCTATTCTAAACTAGCGACACTAAAACCCACAAAGCGATTTTGGCTCGATCAGGAAATTGAACCCGAGACCTAATGCAACAACTAGACCAGCGAGGAACCCTAAAATATGAAATGGTAATAACGCTCATGTTTCGTAACAAAAACAGGTGAATCATTATGTTTATTAAGCTATATATCTTGTTGGCTTCATCATTAAAGTTATTTTAGATTGGTATAGTACCTGCGGCGGTAAAACAATCATTTTATAAGTAGTCTTACAACACGGGATACAAAATAATCTTCTTTCAGGGGCAAAATACTTTAATGGCCTGTGGCTTAGTTGGTAACAGCTGAACGAATCATAAGCTAAGCAACGCTTGGCGCGGCTGGTCAGTGATGACCATCAATGATCATCTTGTCATGACGAGTTCTTGGAGGTTTCGGAACTTCTTTGGGAGTCGCTACGGGTAGTCATCATCTGCTTATCTTTTTAACACATACGGATGGGTAACTAAAAGCCAGAAAGACCGGCATAAGTAGGTACTTAGCAAAGCGTAGGTATACCTAGGGTTGCCCAGCTAACTAAGACCAAGAGGTCAGATAGGCAGTCGCTCCTTGTGGCACATTAGTACTGTGCTAAGCTTCTTCTTTCTTTAGTCTTACCGGATGGAGCCGACATAGTTGAGAAAATAATTAAGTTATTCAAAACTTTTTAGATGCAGAATATGATAAACCCAGAATACACAATACATACAGAACATTGACAGAATAATAAGCAGTTAGAAATATGTTCGATACTTGCAATATAACAAGTTGTTAGTATATTTATTCTAGCCAGACACTCATAACTTGAGTCTGACTCAGTAATTGAGAAGACAAACTAGATTTTTAGAGGCTAATGATGTTATTATATAGAAACCTGTTTAGTTAATTAGCATCTTTGTAGACATACTTAAGTTATTAGTCAAAACATAAACAATATAATAGCATAGAGATCTACAGCGCTGTATTCGAAATAACAACCTCTTTTGTACAAAACTATCAAACAAACCCAACAATATGTAATTTAAAAACTATTGCCTTACCACTAAGAACTTACATTTATTTCAGCACGGCACTAAAAATAAAGTTCACACAAACATTGCCCGTCTAAAAACCATACGTATTTCGTCCTATTGGTAACAAGACGCAAACAAAAATTTAAATATGGCTGCCAAAGCAAAACCGAAACAGTTTAATTACAAGTAACCCGAGAGACCACACACGTAGCTCATTAAACAGAAAATCATAACAATAATTATTTTACCCCACTTTATAATTTGCGAGAGAAAAAAGGTTGGTATTAAAACATAACCTCATTATTGATGTGTCAACAACTCAATTTATGGCGGGAAACCGGCGACGCCCTTTGCGCGGGAAACATCAGCCAATGACGCGTAGCGTTCTATTTAGCAGCAACTACGAGAAATATTGCTGTCTCTTTCTCGCTTGTGGCAACGTAATGGGGTTATGATTGTTTGTCAGTGTTGCTATCTCTGTCTGAGGGGGGATCTATTTTTAAGGCTAATGAATACGGGTGATGTTATTAATTTATTCGAAGGATTTGTTTTTTTAATCACTGGGTTTTGATTATAAATATTGTTATGGGCTTTGGAAAGATTTGGGGTTCCGTACTTGCGGTGATGATTTTAATTATTGGTGGTTGAAATTGATTGGATATCGTAAAATTAGGATGCATATAAACATAAGCCTACTTCTTAGCTGTTTTCTGTAGTTTCAACCACGGCCCGAGGGAACAACTCCGCGCACCCGGTTTAAAAAATTGGTACGAGCAAAAAGCCATTTCTTATATATTTTCTTCTGTTCATTTTTTTTTCGAAATTAGTTCAGTAGTTTTTTTATGCGTAGGTAATGAAAATAATACTTGACTTTTTATAGTAATATTTTTAACCCAAATAAATCGCATAAAAAGTCCTACAAACAAATATACAATTAACAACATAAAAAGACCCGTTAATTTAATAACACAAATTCACAATGGCCCCTATAACTTCAACTTAAATGACAGATGACAAACAAAGTTGACAGTTATTCTTTATTCATTGATATGTACGGAGCCGGGGGAAAATTGAAAGCTCAAGTTAAATTGACAAGAAGAAATACATCTTTTTATTTACTTAACCAGGCTTATTAGCAAGTCTGTATAAACTATAATAAATTACTTATGTGTATAATAAAGAGAAAAAAATTGTTTTGTTTTTTTGAAGCTTCAGTCTTCCTGAATAACATGGGCTATAGTTTATCCTAGTACGGGCAGTAGTTCCCACGGGATGCGAGTAAAACCACGAGGAAACGGCTAGTTCCATATATGTCTTTCTTTCAACTTATCTCGCATTGCCAATCTTTCAAACGGTAGTAGGATCCTAAATCTATGGTAAGTATAACAGTTTTTTTTAAAGAAACAATGTAGGTTTATACTTAATGTTATTAGCATTTAGGTTTTAGTGACGAGATAACCTAATCAAATCAAAGCAAATCGTTTATTTTGCAAAGAATATGGGTACAAACAAAATAAGATTCGGTTAGCCTAACCTAACCTTAACGCCTTTAATACTTCTATAGCCATTATCGAAGACGGCTTTTAGACCGTACTTACATATGGGTCTCAATCAATCATCAAATATCATTGACTAATGCTGAAAGAAAACATTAGAGAATTCTTTTAAGTCTGAAACTGCATCTGCTTTTAATCGGTAGCTTGGTGATTAAACCACTAGTTCTGCATTAATTTCTCTTGTACGTAGATAATTGCGTGAAAAACAAAACATTTTCAGTTTTCACTAAAACTGATATACGGAACCGCCGTACTAATCTTAACACCCACAGAGAACAGACTAAGAAAGTTTTATAGGTATCTCAACGTAAGAACAGGGTTGCCAAGTCATAGACTTTTATGAATCCGACCTCATTTTCAAAATAGAATAAACAATGTAGAATTCTCAAAACTGTCTGTTGATAAATATTTTATTATTTAGTTTTATGATGATTTTTGATAGGTGCAGACTAAATAAGAGGTACAGGAAACCTTTATTTGAGACTAGATTTTTACTGTAGGTACTAAAGGAAGTAAAATGTAACATTTCACATTACAAATGTCGTCTAAATTGAGAGTGAGGGAAACCTATGGATTGTTAATCTGAACTTCGTTTAACAATCTAAGTATCTAATAAAATATTTTTTTACACAAGTACAAAATTAAGTTTTTGCTAACATCATAAGACATGTTACTTGAATAAGTACACTTTCTATTTTATTCTATTAAACAATATATTTACATTACATACATAAGTATCCCTCAATATAATAAACCGGAAACTTTGTTTTTGTTTTCTTATTTGCTCCGAAACTAATGAACCGATTTGAAAAATTCCTTCACTGTGGGAAAGCTACACTCTTCCCGAGTAACATAGGCTGTATTTTATCCCGGTACGAGCAGTAGTTCTCCCATAGAATGCGACAGAGACCAAAGAAAGCAGAAGTTACTCATCAAAATTTTCATTGACTGTACTGCCTAGCGAGTAACAACAAATAATTCTAAAAAAAAAACTAGGAGTATCAGTAATACAATATTTCTAACAAACCCATTTAAAATGAGCTGAACCCTACAAACTACACACCATATAATTATAGTGGCAAAGGCAACAACAAAAAATATTTCGTTTCGTGAGCAGCCATTTTGAATCCGTTCGGAAACCAACATGAGTGAAGCTTAAAAACTTAATTCTTTATGTCGTTAGCGTTTTTGGTACTAAGTGGATTTTAGACTTAGGTATATTGAGTACCGGTTTTTTTGGCTATGTATCTGTTTTTGAAGGTTTTCATGTAATTGGGATTGAAGTAAATAGCGTATATTATAAATGTAATTGTCATATCATATCATTTATTGCATTCCATAATGTACATTTGGTGGAAAATATAAAATAATAGTGGTAGGTAGTCACAATTATGGACCCTGATGGGCACAGCAAATAATTATATATTTGAAAGTAGCTTGCTGATGTCCTCCTAGACGATTATCAGCTACGGCGGCTGTTCTCATATAAGGAGATCAGCCAACTGCGCAGGACATATTATAGTGCACGAGCATTTGCTTGGACACAGGTGCACTCACTCTTCCTTCACTCTCATAGCGCGATGGGACGGTAATTTGGTATACTGAAAATGTAAAGACTGAGAAAGAACATAGGTCACCTTTTGTCTGGATACCCTTTGGACGCGAGTGGATCCGTAGGGAACAGTTAGTTTGATATTGGACCCAAACTGAGCATAACGATAAACACATATGTTATATGAAAAATTACATATTTAGTAAGCTAGAGATACATACTTACCTGAGATACATAATCATTTTGGGTAGTAAAAAAATACATTACCACCTGCCTTACAAAACTACACAACAATATAAACTAATTCTTTAAACAAACTTCAAAAACATATTAAAAGTATAAAAATAAAGATTTCAATCAAAAGTCGAAGTTTTCCTAAATTAATTAATAGATTTCCGCTGCGTTATGGTTTAAGTAAAAGTAAAAAAAATCTCATCTTCCATCTGTCGTTTTTAGAAAAAAACTTAATAAACTCAACGAAATTTTGGAAAATGAGGATATTTTCGAAATCATCTGGTGTTTGTGTACAGCATGTTGTTTTTTGGCAAAAAAATCTTAAAGGTATTAAAATGTGTTTTCTCTACAATTTTAAGTAGTGTATTAATTTATAGCAAGGAAATATTGAAATAAAGTGATAGAATAAAATCATAAGATGTAAGTATACGTTATATTTTACTTTTTTCCAGATACATACAACGTCAAATTATTCCCGTGAATCACTCTGAGTTTCTATATCGGGGAAAATCTCATTAAAATTACTGCGACAGTTTTTTGAGTTTATCACGTACCTACAGACATACTTTGTTTTATAATAATACTTACCTATAATATAGACTCTTACTCTTAACTTGACTAAAACCACAGAAAACAGTTTTTCTTATATAAAACGCCCTATATCCAAAGCAATCAGCCCCAAATGACACTCGTATGCCATAAAAACACAAAACGTATGTTTCAAAACGATTGGTAATTAACAAACACAAAAAAAAGCAATATGGCGTCTTCTTAAAAATATAAAGAAAAAAAATATATTTCAAATCACAAGGGAAAAAAGCGGTACTAATGCTGAGCGCATGCGGCGTTGCATTTTCAAAACGACCCTAGAAAAGGATGCATGTATGTGTAAGAAAGAGATAGCAATATTAATAATGTTTTAATCGGCCCATATATTTGGTCGATATGTTGTTTATGAACGATTTTTAAAGTTGAACTTTTTAACTTTTTATTATTTTTTATTAAAAAATTATAATATTTTTGTTCACAGCAATGTATTTACGACATGTACGGTGATAATCATTTTATATGTTTCTTGATTCGGGATAAAAGGTTTGTAAGTAATAAAAATATGTTTTTTTCGCGAAATGCTAATGTGGTAGCCATTATTTCTTTGCCGATAATGCAGTATAGGAGGCTTCTAAGGGACCGACTTGATAAATATATACGTATGCGATTTTAAAAAGAAGTCGATTTCCGATTTATTTTTGTCTTAATAATTAAGTTACCTACCTACTTATAACATTTTTGAAAACAATATTATGTAGACTTTTTGTTCAAAAATAAGGACTGGATTTTTCAATCCTTAGTTAGATATTTTCTATCTGAGATATAAGCATAGCGGCATAGTATAAAGATGTACAAAACTTTCAACTGTGATAGTGGTCTGATATATTTCTTCACAAAAGCTGAAAAACTTCAAACATATTTAAAATTAAAGATTAACCCTCTTACTTATAAAATCTCTAATCACCTTCTAAGCAACATTTTTACTAATCACTACTTAAAGTCTTAAGTAGTGATTAAATGTTAGTTAAGACATGCTTAAGCAACGTTTATAAGTAAGAATTTTCTTAAACAGCCCTTAAGTATTACTTATATTTAATTCACGTTTATAAGTAGGGCTGATAGGTATTATCAGATACTGTATACTATAATAGATTGAAAAATTGGCCCTTTGGGTATCAAGTACCTAGTAAAAAAAAATTACATAATTCTCAATATTACGTAATTTACTTCATATTTTATACTGCCTCTAATATTGTTTTTACTCAGTAGCCAACCCAAACTATATTTTCAAATATTTTCCTATCAAAAATCAACCAAAAACGTTAGTAATTCAACGGAAATAAAAGCTGAACAGTATAATGATAACCATTAGGCCGCACCCTGGCAGTAGATTAAGAAAAATGTACCACAGATTATATAGCGACGCCATATTGGGGTGCGATGTAGGTTGGATATGATTTTGATATAGTTGGGGATAGTGGTAGATGGTTTTTGAGTTATTTATTATGGTTTTAAGGGAAGTAGAAGGGAGTTAGACTTTGGATTTAGTTTAAGGATATAATTTTGTTCGTAAGGGTATTTTACCACTATCCTGTAAGAGGGTCTTCAAAGTAATTCTTTCTTATGTGTGTGTACAAAAATTTGTAAATAAATAAATTTGTAAATTACTAACATGACCGCGACACTACAACCACCGTAAGAACAATTTTCGTGAAAACTCTAAAAAAATATACAGACATTTAAAATGAAATCCTCCCTTTTGGTAAGTTGGTTGATTCATATTTTTTGTAAATGAATCTTAACAATCTATAATCCACATTTCCAGATGAGTACGTATATTTTGCAATAAAGTAGAAATAATTGATTGAATTTTCATGCAAATCGCATGACAGACAATTATGAGCTTTTAAAGCGAGACCCTATGCATTACATTTTCACCAGTAAGTAATATAAATTAATTATAAGAAAACTTGACGTATAACAATGTAATACCAGTGCGAAGATAGTAGGCATTATAAATACCTACCTACATAATTATTTTTAGAGAAAACCAGTGAAAATCGTTAAACCAATCTACTCTTTCTATGTAATCTCTCTCTGCCTATATAATATACTATTTCTTAAATGATATTATACCCAACTATTCATATTTTTGTCCCATAAAACTGACAACCCATGGCTCCCCTACCATGGGAGAAGCCAGGTGTGTTCACAATAGCACTAATGTAACGCCTTCGACCGTGTGCAGGCGAGCCCGCGGTATTCTGTATAATAGATACATGATTTATATAGTAGGGGACTGTTAGATAAACTCAAATATTATAAACTAGCTTCCGCCCGCGTGTTGTGTTGATAGAAAGTATCCAATGTTCATTCTAGTACCACCAAGAATACGTGTACAAAGTTTCGTGATGATCGGTTGAGTACTTAGTTTTTGCGTGTAAGCGTAGCAAACAAACGGACTTTTGCATTTATAAGATTAGTAAGATGTTGCCAAATAATTGAGTTTTTGCAAAATAAAATGTCTTTTAAACGCCTCATCAAAAGAGAGGTTTTAATCTTAATTTTTATATTATTTTGTGGCGAGCTTTCAGCAAAATTGTGTGTTGTGTGTTCACAATAGCACTACTTAATGTAACGCCTTCGACTGCGCTGTGTGCACGAGCCCGCGGTATTCTGTATAGTGGATTATAGCATACATCATCATCTCCCGAGCCTTTTTCCCAACAATGTTGGGGTCGGCTTCCAGTCTAACCGGATGTAGCTGAGTACTTGTTAACCGACTTACTCAAAGGGAGGTTTTCATTTTGACTGTCTGTTTACTTTTTTAGAGTTTTCACGAAAATTGTTCGCGCGGCGGTTGCAGTGTCGCGGACATGTTAGTAATGTTCGCACGCAATGTGTTACTGTTTGCTACAGCGAGTACACCGCGAGATACATGCGGTGTTTTTCCCAATAAAGGTAGGTTTTCTACCATTTCTTTATTTTCAAATTCTACTTGAATATGATAAAGATCTATAGTTGTTCTGTTTGTTAAAATTGTATTTGACGATAGTTTTGCCTGTAAACAAGCTACGAACGAATTGAGTTACAACAGAGGCGAATTCTAGATTATTTTAATCACAAAAAACAATAAAAAATACTCCAATATTAAACCCGTTTGATAGTTTCAATGAGAAACCCTTTTTAACCCACTTACACAAGCACTCCTAAGTATATACCTCTAAGGATTGTCAGACTGACTGGCTTCTGACTACCCGTAACGACTGCCAAAGATGTTCAATGACAGCCGGGACCTACAGTTTAACGTGCCATGCGAAACACAGTCATTGGTGTCTAAGATATACTTAGAAAGTACATACAAACTTAGAAATATTGCATTGGTACTTGCCTGACCTGGGATCGAACACGCGTTCTCGAGAGCTCTTTACCCCCTAGGCCACCACGACTTTTTCAGCTGTGTAAATTAAATCTTTCATAATCCGCTCAAAACCAGAAATATCTAGTTTTCAAATAAATCGATTCCGTCCCTGTCCCTTCTAACAAGCCCCGAAATAAGGTAACCTTTGAAAAGCTCACGCGAAAACATTATTCATATACACAACATCATATATCGACACACCTCACACAAGAAAATCACCTTTATTCCTTTTGCTATAAGAGTACATTTTCCAATAACAATAGTATGGAGTTATGGTGTTTTAGTCTCACAATATTTTTCACACACAAAACGTTTTCTATCAACAACCCTTACAAATTACAATCACCTTTATACCTCAGCATATAAAGTTCAATTTTCAATAACAATAGTAAGGAGTTGTGATGTTTAAGTCTCAATGTTTGTATTCGGAATGATATTTGAAAATGGAACAAAAGAAGTGTGTATAATGAAATGGTTTTGGAAAGGAGTTACTACGTTCTGCCTTTGAGATATAAGGTAGGGTTTGGAGTTGCGATTTTGCGATTATTAGTCGCAGAAATAAATTGCAAGATTTTTACCAATTTATTAATAACTAGCCTATTTCCCGTGGTTTCCACCCGCCATAAAATATAGCCTATGTTACTCGGAAAAAATGTGTCAATTTTCAAATCGGTTCAGTAATTTCGGAGACCTTAGTACAAAGAAACAAAAACAGTTTCCTTTAAATTATATAAGCGTAGCTTAAGAACAATATTTAAGGGATAACTTAAGAAGCTCTATAATTTAAATTGTAGTAGCCAAGAATAAATGTTACAAGCGTAAGCAAGTTAGGAGCAATTTATTTATATTTTGAATTGCATTCATGAAAACCTTTAATACCAAAGCCAATTAGATAAATCGGCGACAAAAAAAAGATCGCAAGCCCAACAAATCGCAAATGTGTAAATCCCTAATCCATTTCATAATATTATTATTATTTGCAGAAAACTCATTGGATGTAAAATGGCGGCCTAGCGCGGGAAATTTGACAACTGTTCGAGACGCCATGTTTAAAATAAATAGTCTATAAGTATTGTTTGATTCTTGTTGAGGGTTATGAATTTAGAATTATTTATGACTGGATAGATTATGCCCGTGATGTCATTCCGAGGTAACTATGACCCGCAATTGGATAACAATTAAGTATTTGCTTAAACTGTTTATTAAACAGAAGAATTAGTTTAAACTATTCATTAACACTAGAAAAATACGCTCTGTGAAAGTAAAAATCAAAAACAAATGTAGGTATGTATGTGAAATGAAAAAGTGTAACTTTTGTGTACCTTTCATATCTTCCGGCTCCATCATCAGATCAGTTCGACAGTACCTATATAACTACTGTTAGGAACTTTTCCAAATTACCCGTGTTTTACATCTAGTCCTTCGATTATATAAAAAAGGTCTTGACAAAGGAAGAGACACATTCTGACTGCATGAATAGCTTTCACGCCAAGACTTAACCGAATTAAAAGATATGTAGTACTTAGGTACAGAGATAGAGCCTGAGAAAGGACTGTCTATATAGGTGAGAGAAGTAGTACCCTCGGGATGAACCACGAAGAACAACCAGTACCTACATTATAACACCACATACATATCTTCTAAAGACATAAATTATTATCCTAAAGACAGATCAAATTATATTCACAAACACAAACCATAATTAAGAGTTCAAGAGATCACGACCATTAAAAAAATCTTCACACAACAGAACGAGACAGACATATTATCGTATAGCTCCATCTCTTTCTATAAAGAGTGACAACTTTGACAGTTTTGACATTTTATCACGGAGTATGGAAAGATCGGAGATGCCATAATGGTAGGTCAGGCGCCTTCTTCTGGGTCAAAGCGGTGGGTATGACCAAAACGGTCAGTTACGACTGAACTTACGAGGCGTTCCTGTTCTTTGTTTCAAATATTTTTGGTATTACAAAAATGATAGAGTCCCAAAAAGGAGTGCAAGAGCGGAGCTAGTAACATTCCTCGTCCCCCGAACAACCGCATTTTGTCTCGTTACTTTTGCGTTATGACATCTCCGCTAGTCATTTCGTTCTCCATGAATGAGTGAGTGAGTACTTTTGATTTGTTGTTCATTCGTTTATCTGTCATCTGTCAAAAGTGACAGCTTATGTGTGAAGGCCTAAATGGTTGTTCACACGTTTTTGATTTGATGAAGCGTGATAGATAACTTAGGTATGAAAGGTTAGAAAGTTCTGTATCTATGTAATTAAACTATTATATTTTAACAGTCAATCGATCATAAGGCTAAGCAACATATAGCGCGGTCGGTCCGTGGATGGGTGACCATCTTGTTATGACGAGTTCCTCCATGTTTCAGAAGAGACGATAATTAGATAGGTCGTCGTTACAGTCAGAATCCAGAAAGTCTGACAACCAGTCCCATGGGATGTTGTGTTTGTAATGGGTTGAGGAGGTCAGATAGGCAGTCGCTCCATGTGACACACTGGAACACAGCTGCATCCGGTTAGACTGGAAGCTGACCACAACTGCACCATACATAGTGTGGTCTACCCGTCTCTTAGGAACTACCCCATGCATCTGGATAAAATATAGCCTATAGCTTTCTTGAAATACCTTCAAACTTTCCCCTTTACCCTTTAAAAACAACATAGAATGAAAATAGAACAGCCTTTAACCAATGAATTTAACATAGGTACCCCATTAGAATCGTATAGAACTACCCTTCGTTGCAATAATGTCAATACTTCTATATTATTCATGGTATAACCATGGTCAGTCGAACTAACAATTTGTTTACTTACATGCAAAATAATATTTAGTAAAAGATTAAAAGTTTATGCAGAAGGGATGTTTGTGTTTTTAGTGCCTATTTTTAACCGACTTTTAAAAAGGAGGTTCTCAATTCCAATTTATATGCATTTTTTGGGATCAGGTTAGGTTGTTACAAATGAATTAACCATATTAACATGATTTTAAACTGAGAAAGTTTTGCTAGAACGCGTTAATTTTATTGAGAATTTTTTCAGTCTTAAATATCCATTTATCGTGGAAAGCTATGAGCAACTTTTTACCAGGGTGCTAATAGGCTAAGAAGAGCTCATGGCTAAGTTAAAGACATAAAGAAATAATGACAGGGATAAGCTATGCAAGACGCCATAGGTCTATGGATGGGTGACAACCTTGTCATGACGAGTTCTTCCGTGTTTCGGAAGGCACGTTCATTTAGCCTGGTTATCATTTTTGGAACGTCGCTCCATGTCTTTAAGGGTAGTTAGAAGCCTGAAAGTACCGGCTGTCATTTAAACATTTTCGGTTGAGGAGGCTAGATGGGCAGTCGCTCCTTGTAAAACACTGGTTCTTAACAGCATCTGGTGAGACTGGAAGTCGACCCGAACTTAGTTGGGAAAAGGCTAGGCAGATGATGATAGTGATAAACAAGTTATCAAATTATAAGTTTTCATCAAAGCAAGTTCCACTCTGTTTAATTGAATAATCTTCAGTATATTCTAGGAATTACCTTGAAAGTCATTATGTGCTATTTACTGAGTGACTCGTCGTAAATAGATATGTCAGTCGGTTCGTCTACATGTATAAGTGACAGATGAGAACTATGTACTGAATCGAGTTCAATGGATGCACACAGTCTAAAATTGGGAACAGGGCATTAGGAAGAAGACACAGTCTAGATAAGAGAATATCCTGAGTCCTGATCCTTTTTAAATTAGAAAACCTGTAACCTAGTGACCCGACTAAATACCCCGTCTTTCTAGTGGCTACAAGCGCGACTGAGATCTCTTTGTGGGTTTTTAAGAAATATTCAAAAGCAGCCCGTAGTCTGGAAGTACGTGATTGATACACTCGTGCATCGGAGAGCACGTTAATGTCGGTCCTGCGCCTGATCACTCTCCGGTGGTGTCGGATTGTCGTCCCATCGCGCTATGAGAGTGAAGGAATAGTGAGTGCACCTGTGTCCAACAAATGCTTGTGCACTATAATATGTCCTGCACAACTAGCTTATCTCTTTCAAGAACAGCCGTCGTAACCAAAATTCGGTTTAGACGTCTCAGCATACTACGAATAAATGTCTTTTTCTTCTTTCTTCTCTCTTCTTCTACACGAAGAAGCAACTATGTACTATGTTTACTAGAGAGTAAACCCCCATGAAAAGTCTAGTTGCACATAATGCGATCTAAATACTAAATAGTGCAAGATTACGGTATCATTATCGAGTTAACAAATAGCAATTTGATGCAATTTTCCAAATCGCTTTCAACGCGACTTATGCATACACGATATGGCTTATGATTTATGTATAATACAAGCTGTTTTCCACGGCTTCACCTATGTTTTAACCGTTGACTACCTTCTATGCTCCTTTTAAGTATGCACCTAAGGTGAATAATCTTGATTAAAACTATTTAACCGACTTCTCAAAAAGGAGGAGTTAGGAGGAGGCAATTGGTCGGGATCATTATTTTTGTTTAAAAACTCAGTTTAACAATGAAATGCGGCTAAAAATCAATGTAAATGTAAAAATAATATTATTATTTTAAGCAGTAGCTCATTTACTTAAAATGTATTTTTGCAAAAAGTCCTATAATATGAACATTGTAAGTAGAGCCTACACATAATGAGTTTGTGGTCTCAAGGACCCAGGTTTTGCCAGGGCTGCGGGATTGTTCGCGCGAGTTACCGCGGCTCTGGTATACCAAGGGCACCAGAAGGAACATAGGTAGGTTTTGGTCAGTAGGAGTCTGACAGGGTTCACCCACACCGGAAGGTTCGATAAGTCAGGAAGAAACGCTATGTGAGTTTTTCAGAAACTTTCACAAAGCAACTCAGAACGTGGAAGTTTCATGCCTGGAAATCAGTCTTACCTAAAACTATTGTATTGCCCGGGTTGAGGAGGTCAGATAGGCATTCGCTTCTTGTAAAGCACTGGTACTCAGCTGCAACCGGTTAGACTGGAAGCCGACCCCAACATAGTTGGGAAAAAGCTCAGGAAATGATAAGTCTAGGTTTTCTTAAGATGTTTTCCTTCACCTTTAACCGAAGTTGTTCAAGATATACTTAGTTGAAAGTTAAGAGAGTAAAACCGTGGTATACAGCTAGTATGTATGGTGTATTGTAGTAAGTAATAGTAGCTCTATATTGTACTGTTTGACCCAACGCGTACGCTGCCACTTGTTTGTTAAGGCGAAGACTTTAACTGTAAAATCTTTTATTTTTCAACAATAATATAAGAAGATTAACTAGCCAAAGTTGACGAAACGAAAACCACTTATTACCAAATATCCATTTATTTCAGGCAAAATTCATAATATTTACTATTCAAAGTCATAATCATAGGTGCAAAAATACTTAATATTTTTCATATTTCCCAAAAAAAAACACCTAATGTCAGAACTCCGAACAATCGTTATTTCAAAATGCCACCATATTTTTTTAGTTACATTTATTTCTGTGTGGTAAAAATATACTGTCCAATAATTCTATAAGTCCTTTAAAAGTGTTAACCTTTTAATCACTCATTCACTTCTATTCACTAAGTATAAAATAAAAAACCATCAATTCGTATAGTATACCCCTTAACCGGCGCCGGCGCACGCGATCGCCTCGGCCGGACCACACACGATGTTCAGAAATAGACGCGAGCGCAGACCGACGCGTTTTTCTTTGCATATTGCACTTCCTAACTGTTTTAGTATTAAATAGTGTAGTATTTTGGTGGAAAAGGGAATATTTTTACTTTTTGACTGATAATTTATAATTAATAAATACTAATATAATGAAGAAGATTTTTTATCTTGTATATATTTTTTTTTGGCTGTAAGAGAACCCTATTTTTCTGTGTGTGTTGATTGTTAAGTGTGCAATAAAGAATAATACTTAATCTTTTTGTTTGTACCCTAAAGGCTCTGAAACTACTGAACCAATTTGAAAAATTCTTTCACTATTGGAAAGTTACACTCTTCCCGAGTAACATAGGCTATATTTTATCCCGGTACGGGCAGTGGATACCTCGGGAGGCGGGTGAAACCGCTGGCAGAAGCTAGTATTAATATGAAGCTCAAAAGTTTGTTTATTTGACCTTATCCCAAACAACTACTGGTCAAAAATTTTCTTCATTGCAAGATAGCCCATTTATCGAAGTAGGGTTATACCTCTATAGCATTTACTAACTCCAACAAATAATCATATAGCTACAAACCAGCACACACAGTCCCACACAAACTATTCATCAGCCTACATATTTTAATCGGTAATATATTAATTGGCAGTCTATTTTCATACACTAGAACAACTTGACTAATTAATATTCCTTGCAATAAACAATAATGTCTACGCCCGACATATTGACAACGTAAGGACAGGTCTCATTGTAAGCGAGGAGTTATAAGCGCCATCTACCTATGAAATAAATAGTTCGTCTGTGTTTCGGAAGGCACGTTAATTTTGTGGGTGTCATTTGAACATCTTTGGTAGTCGTTACGGGTAGTCTGAAGCCAGAATGTGTGACAACCAAATGTGTCTTAATAAAGAGTAGGTATCGGGTTTCCCGGGCAACTGGGTTGAGGAGATCAGATAGGCAGTAGCTCTTTGTGGCACACTGGTACTCAGTTTCTAGAGAAACTGGAAGCCGATCCTAACATAGTCTAGGCACATGATCAAATCGAAAAATAGAAAATAAATCTGTTTGTCTTTTTTTAAGTCATTAAATGTGTGTGTAAACCCCGCTGTGGGTACAGCATGAGTGTCAGACTCTTACTGACTAAAACCCACCATGTTTCTTCTTAAGCCCTTTATGTACCAGCGTCGCGTGGTAACTCTTTTAAATAATTCCGCAATCTGTCCCTAAAATAAGTTATATATAAGCGATTCTAACATTGGAAATTATTATAGAAGCATAAGAATCTTTATTTATTTATACATGTATTTGCAGAGACACGGTATTAGGTACAGGTGTTTTGGTTAAGTTACATAAAGTACATGCATATCTCACCGCTCAACATCATCCTCCAAACCTTTTCAAAACTAAGTATGTTGCGGTCGGCTTCCAGTCTAACCGGATGTAGCTGGGTACCAGTGCTTTACAAGAAGCGAATGCCCTGCCTGACCCCCTCAACCCGGGCAACCCAATACCCCTCGATTAGACTGATGAGACTTACTGGCTTCTGACTACCCGTAAAGACTACCAAGGATGTTCAATGACAACCGAGACCTACAATTTAACGTGCCATCCGAAACATAGTCATTGATGTCTAAGATATAGGTACTTAGAAAGTACATTACGGCATGCAAATTAGTAGGCTAAAATCGCTGTAAGTATGACCACAGCTTAACCAGACATTTGACAGCTATTTAGGCGGGAAGTGACAGCTCTCGTCGCCATGTTGGTTTATTTTTCTATTGTCTTTGTTTACACATTGTCTAGTCGGTGGCGCTTACAGCCTAGTGTAATTTTAATTTTATGTTAATTTTTCGATATTTTTATTAGATTTTCAGTGTTTTGTAAGTAGGTTCTAAAGCATTGTAAGTATTTTACAAAAATATCAGTAATTGACCTCATTATCAATTGTCAAAAATATTATTCAATACTTAGCTCTTGTCCGTGGTTTCACCCGCGCCTCCCAGGGGAATTACGTCCTGTACCCGGATAAAATATAGCCTATGTTACTCGGGAAGAGTGTAGCTTTCCAACAGTGAAAGAATTTTTCAAATCGGTTCTGTAGTTTCGGAGTCTTTAGGATACAAACAAAAAATTTTATGTTTTTATTATATAAGTATAGATATACGCTTTATATGTAAACTATGTACATACCTAGTAATTATTAATCTGTGTTAATACTTCCTTGCACCTACGATTTAATTCTCAAAGGTACTAACTAATAAATAACTAAGATAGGTGTTAAATTATCATATTTAACTGCTCAATAATTCATCAGGTTAACTTTGACCTCTCTTTGTCGGCGACGTTGGGGCGGCGACTTCAAAGATCGACGGTTAAGCACCGTGGCATAGGTTTATCGGTCCACGGTTAAGATAAAATGAAGTTCTGGTTAAGTGTCTTGAGATTGAAAATCATTTGATTTCCATGATGCTTTTTTTTAGAAAAATATTTTTTGAAAATCATTACAGACTATGTTTTCTAAAAAAAAATTAAAAAATGCATCTGAAGATTTAGATTTCAATCTCAAGATTTTTCCGTAATTTGAAGACATCTTGGACAATCTTTACTAATAACTCTTATTATAAAACTGAAGAGTTTGTTTACTTGAACGCGCTAATCTTAGAAACTACTGGTCTGATTTACTTAATCAATTCTTTCAGTGTTAGAAAACCCCATTTACTAGGCTACCTTTTATTCGGGTGCGTAAAGTAGGTACATAGTTCTACGGGGTGCTGTTGAAACCACAGGCAGAAGCTAGTGTCTAATATCAATAACAAGTTACACAAAAAATAAGTACTCGTACTTTTAGTAGAACAAAATTCTTTATTCATGAGTTTCTAAGTGTAGAAAGGTAATCATAGCTATTTAAAGTAACCTTCTAACCTTGTCGGCAAGTAACCTTGTATTTTAACACCTACATAGATTTAATGTACTGTTGACAAAACAGTATATTTACTAGGTTTTATATCACCTTCTTCTTCCTCCTGCCTTGTTCCCAATTTTATTTCGTGTCGGCGCAATATGTCATCCTCTTCCATTTTCCCCTGACACTCGTCATACTGACACTCACTCCCTTCCTATTCATGTCATCTTTCAGGCAATCCATCCATCTTTTCTTAGGTTTTCCTCTTCCTCTCCATCCATACTTTAATATCATCACTTGCCTAGCCTTTACCCAACTATGTTGGGGTCGGCACCCAGTCTAACATGATGCAGCTGAGTACCAGTAAGCCACATGGAGCGACTGCCTGTCTGACCTCCTTACCTAGCCAATCCGATTTCTTTTCAAACATCGGAGAGCACGTTAATGTCAGTCCTGCTTGTGATCTCTCTCCGGTGGTGTCGGCTTGCCGTCCCATCGCGCTATGAGAGTGAAGGAATAGAGAGTGCATTGTTCTTTTGTAATGGGTTTTTGAAAGGATTAATGTTTCTGTTACTACATATTTCTAATACTTTTGTCCCCAGTAGCTACAAAACTTATAAAATATTAAAATAAGTGACACTTACACTTATGGAAATGCTTCCATTGTTACAAATGCTTCTAGTCTCAACAGTACATATTATTATGGTTTGTTTGTTTAACTATTGTTTTCTATTCATCACTACTTGATTTTAGGGTTCCGTACCGTAATACGGGACCCTATTGTTTTCGCTCCTCCGTCCATCCGTCCGTCTATCACCAGGCTGTATCTCATGAACCGTGATAGTTAGAGAGTTGAAATTTTCACAGATGATGTATTTCTGATGCGGCTATAACAACGAATACTGAAAACTAGAATAAAATAAATATATTGGCGGGCTCCCATTCAACAAACGTGATTTTTTGCTCATTTTAAATAATGGTACGGATCCCTTCGTGCGCGAAACCGACTCGCACTTGACCAATTTTTTTATAAGTAAGTAATATTTGTATCAAATACTCACATGCATCCGATTAAGACTGGAAGTCGACCCCAACATAGTTTGAGTTTGAGCTAGGTAGAGCTACTTACTCATCATCCTCCAAGCCTTATTCCCACACTATGTTGGGGTCGGCTTCCAGTCTAACCGGATGTAGCTGAGTACTAGTGTTTTACAAGGAGCGACTGCCTATCTGACCTCCTCAACCCAGTTACCCGGGCAACCCAGTACCCCTTGGTTAGACTGGTGACAAAGCTAAGTACTTACTCATCTGATAAAAAAATACATTCTATCTATCCAGTTTTAAATTACTCAATACCAAAAACAGCCTAAATACTACCAAACCATTGTCCATTATAATCTTCCGCTTGAATTCACGTTATTACACAACCTCTTTTGTCACGATTGGTTAAATTAGGCACGCGCGTTACGGTCATAGCATTCTATACCAATTAAAATGTATGTAATGCCGTAATGACGTCATAGACTCTTTATTTTGTAGGATAATAGGTGTATATAAATTAGATGTGCTTTTAAATAAATAGGATTGGTTTTTATTTGTAAACAAGCTTCCGCTCGCAGCTTCGCCCGCATAGAGTTCGGTTATATCGCGTTTTCAAGAGAATTCTTCAAAAGTCCGAGATAAAAACTATCCTGTGTTCTTTCTCAAGGTCAACTCTATCTCTGTAATTTTTTTATTAAAATCAGTTCAGTGGCTAAGGCGTGAAAGCGTAACAGACAGACAGACACAGTTACTTTCGCATTTATAATATTAGTAGGGACTAGGTTCGGTCAGCGGTTGTGCCCGCGTCCCGTGGAAACTATGTATTTCGCGCACTGACATAAAAAGTAGCTTTTCTCGATAAATAGGATAAGTACCTATCTAATAAATAAAGTTTTTTTAAATCGGATCAATTGTTGAAATAAGCGTTATCAAGCTAACAAACATACAAACAAACTCTTATAATATTAGTATCGAAAAATAGAAAAACATAAAAAAAAAACAGTTTAATTTTAACTATACATAATGTAGTTCTAATTTAATCTATTTCGGTCTCCTAATTTCATAGATTAAAACACAAACACAAATTCTAGCTCTTAATTTACTGCAGATATTAGGTATCATATTATACATAATGATAGAATACTAAATCACTATCATTTAATAAAATGTTTGCTACTTGAAAATTGCTAGACAATTAAGGATTAATCTACCTAACAATTTTATGGCGTCTTTGATCTCAGTAATTATCTAAAGACTAATTTGATCACCTAGCCAATATAACCTAGGTAGATAATCATCATTACCTAGGTATATTTAATTCAAAATATTCTAAAACTCAATTAAGTATATTATTACAGGGTAATTTCAAATTAATTACTAAGAAACTAATTAGACTAAGAGTAGGTACTACACTGCAGACTAAACAGTCGCCCAACAGTTGTCAAATTTTATCTTAAAGAAAATTGTGATTCCAATCTTTTCAGTCGGTCTGATACCGGCTAAATACCTGATCTTTGTAATGTGCGCACTACCATTCATCTTCATACTGATTTATGAGCCCAAACAAAACTATCGGCCGACTAAAAGTTTGCAGTCTGCTCTGAAGCTGATTAAACCTGTTAATAATCATTAAAATTATTTCTTGATTGATTAATAAATTATTGAGTTGATTAATTTTACGATTGAATTTATAATCTGATTGATACGGTTATTTTAGTTGAAATGAGTTGAATGTTTATTGGAAAACTGATAGATTGATAAAAGTGTGAAACTGGTGATATTAAAAAATAATTGAAACTATAAAAAGATTATGATTAAAAGTGTGACGTGAATAATAAGAGTGTTTTGTTTTGTTTGGGTTCCGTAGCTTTGAAAATTTCGTAAGAAATCCGACATGAATATTACACTAAGTCGGACAAATGCTTGTGCAGAAAACTGTATTCAAATTGGTTCCTCCAACCTGAGATAATCGCGCATAAACAAAAATAATACCTGTGCAAGTACTACCTACATGTCAAACTGAGAATCTCTTTTTTTTTAGTCGGTTCAAAATAACAAATATCCCTCCGCCGCAAAGCGTCTCTTTGTCTGCATTCTCGCGATGAAAATGCGATGAAATAATAATTTAATAAATAGTTTAAATCAAAATTTAATAATAGGCTTCGTATCCATTGGGGAAAGTTTAACAAAATCACACTTAGACCGATGTGAAAATTAAAAGAAAGAAGTATTTTTGAAATAAAAAATCATTATTATAAAAAAATGTATGACCTAAAAATCGCTAAAAACAGAAATCCGCAACATTTCTACAGAACCCTAAACGGTAATTACATTCAGCAATAATACGCCAACAATTGTAGATTTTTATCGCGCCCATACAATTCAATATTAACTAACACAACTTAATTATACGTATTATGTTATAATTTCTTTAAAAAATCCCACTTCGCCGGTATCCGATCAATAATTCAACATGGCGTACGTCTATCAATATAATAATTCTGTCAAACTTTAATTGAAATTCCGTACAAAGCCTCCGCCAGTATTATTGATACATTATGAGTACGCGAAAGAGCCATACAGGCAATTTACAACTGAATTACAAATCTGGCTGGAGCCCCACTAAACATACACTTGGGTTAAATCAATTGTCAGACACCCATCTCTTTTTACCTTGAGCAGCACCCATAAGTTAGACGAGGATAAAATACTCAAAAGATGTTGTCGAGCAATGAAAAGCCGATGGTTAACGCCTACAAAACGAATGGGGAAGGGTAAAAAGCTTGTTTGTTCGGGGGCGTGTCTCCGTCACGAGATGAGGGGCGCAGTCACTCGGCAGCCGCCGCCGAGAACAGTCTCGCGTCACACGCAACTGACATTTCAATCTGACAGCCCGGCTGCCCATCACGCGCCCTTCAAAAAAACCTAGTTCGCGAATTAAGAAGTAAACGTAATCGAATTCAGATAAATATTAATGTGAAGACTGTGTTCCATTCAAATTGCGCTGACAACATCTTGTACTGTATACATTTGTGCACTGTGCTGTATAATGTATTGAGACTTTTAATTGGTTCCGTACATTGTGGATAAAATGGCTTTTGAAGACCGCTGCAGTCCTAACCAGGCGAACAGCCCTGGGCCTGTGACTGGGAGAGTTCCTGCTCCTCACGCAGAGAACACCATGAACTACTGCCCCCAAAGTCAGTATACTTGCACAACTATAGACTCAAGGTATGAACGTACCTCCCCTAACATGATGATAGTCAAAGTGCAGCCGAACTCTCCACCACCAAGTCCTGAGAACCAAAACGAGATGGACAGCTTCCAGAACTACTACCGACCAGATACGCCTGATGTTAAACCGCAAATCAATCAAGAAGACCAGAGATTTGATGCTGAAAAATTAAGAATTCAACGACCACAGCCGTCGGTGCCTATAGCGTTCTCAATTAATAACATTTTACACCCTGAATTCGGTTTGAATGCGTTAAGAAAAACGAATAAAATTGAGGGTCCGAAGCCAGTTGGGCCTAACCACAGTATTTTATACAAGCCTTATGATCTTTCAAAACCGCAGAATGACTTCCAAAAATACAGCTTTGACTACCTAAAATCTAAAGAGTCGGAATTCAGTTCTCTACCTCCTTTAGGGGGTTTAAGACAGACAGTTTCCCAAATAGGGGAACAGGTACCCAAAGAGAGAGAGATGCCTAAGATTATTGAGAACCAGAAGAGGCCTGATTCTGCTAGTTCCGTGGTCTCCTCAACTTCGAGTGGTGCTCTGTCCACTTGTGGCAGCACAGATACGAACAGCCAATCGGGGAATGGTACATTATGGCCAGCATGGGTATATTGTACCAGGTATAGCGACAGACCCAGTTCCGGTGAGTGGATATTTTTTTTTGTACTTTTTTTGTGGTAATGGTAGCTCAGTACAGGTGTTTTCGTTTTTCTGAAGATATTATTGCGGCTTCGTAACGTTTTTTTTGTGTGAAACTGTTTGTTTTGCGTGTAACAGGAGCTTTTGAGTTTTTTTTCGTTCAAGTACTTGGTTTTTGCGTATTTTTTATGTGTGGTTTGAAAGTTACTGTCAGGTTTAGGTTGGTAAAGTAATTAAGGTTAATTAATAGATGATTTTAATAGATATAGTTTAGGTATTAGGTACATAACTTTTTTTAGATATTTATTGTAAATATTTTTGTGTATTTTTTAGTACTTTACATGGACGACATTATGACCAATCTGCCAAGCTTTACAACAACAACTAACACAAAAATAAAAACACATTTTTAAAACCATTTCAATGGATTCAAAAATGAAACTTCGTGCTTCACAAACATTACACAATTCGGTACGTCTAAAATATTCAGTCTGGACAAAAACACACATAAATATTTTGACAATGAGCTCTCATTGTGTATTTATTAGAATATATTACCCGTTCCAAGGGATCCGGAACTGGGTCTGAATATTTTGTTTGTTGACACATCACTACAGATGTAATAATGTAATGACTTTCGTATTTATTTATTCAAAATGTTTCTTTTTTGTTTTTGAATTAATATTGGGTTGAATGCGGTATCCTTTATGAGAATTCTAATGTAAGACATCTTTATTGCATTTTAAAATTATAATGCGTTGTTTGTTTTTTTCTTTATTTTGTAAGAAGCTGTCTTAGTATAATTGAGTAGATAAACAGAATTTTAAGTACATAATATGCCGAGCCTTTTCCCAACTATGTTGGGGTCGGCTTCCAGTCAAACCACATGTAGCTGAGTACCAGTGTTTTACAAAGAGCGACTGCCTATCTGAGCTCCTCAACCCAGTTACCCGTTCAACCCGATACCCATTGGTAAGACTGTTTGTCAGTCTTACTGGCGTCTGACTACCCGTAACGACTGCCAAAGATGTTCAAATGACAGCCGGGACCTACAGTTTATCGTGCTTTCTTAGTAAAATAATTTGACTCAGGCTTATTGGTGAACCGTCGGATCTTTCGACGGTAGGGTAATATGCTCTACTTTACTCTGTTTTGGTAAATTACTGTTTTTAAAAAAGAAGGTTGTCAATTTACTTTTTTTGTTCGTCTTGTCTTTGCTAATTGGTGCTTGATTTTCGTATTCGTTTGTTTTTATAATTGATTGATTTTTCTTCGGAAATTAGTAACAAGTTTATGAATAAGTAATTAATAGCGGATTTTAGTAGGTTTAATATTTTTTTTACTAGTCGAGTTTTAAAGCTGTTGAGTTGCTGTTGAGTTTTGACGACCTCTATGGCGCAATGGTCACCATGCCGGACTGCCGGACCTGAGGTCCCGGGTTCGATTCCCGGTTCGGTCGACATTTGTGTGATGAGCATGCTTGTTAGCCGTGGTCTGGGTGTTACAATATGTATTTATAAATATGTATAATATGTAGTTTATCAGTTGTGTTAGCACCCATAACACAAGTTAATTAATAACTTACCATGGGGCTAACCGACCGTGTGTGAAAAGGTGTCCCGATATTATATTATTTATATTATTTATTTATTTAAAGCGGGTTTGATTTTTTATATCTGACCTGTCATTTGTATGAACTGTCAAAATGACATTAAGTTTGACAGTAACTTAGAGTCTGCTTTCACTGGCGAAAGTTTTAATGACAATCTCCCTCATCATTCTGACCTTGAGGTCAAAAATATATTGATAGGATTACTTAAGTATATGAATTATTTATTTATATCTTACCTTGCCGTTTTACTACGATTTCACCCGCGTTCTTTGGGGACTACTGTATTGGGATAAAATATAGCCTAAGTTACTCGGGAAGAGTGTAGCTTTCCAACAGTGAAATAATTTTTCTAATTGGTTTAGTAGGTTTGGAGCCTTTTCCTCTTTGTCATCTTATTATTTATTTATTGGTTAAAAGAATTTTGGTAAATATATACATATGCATTGGATTAGATAGGTATTAGGTATGCTACTCCTCTTTCACGCACAAACTACTTAAAGATGGAACATTGTATTTCACTCCCAAACTACTGAAGGGAATTTGATGAAACTTGTCATTAAGATAGCTTATATCAGAATATAATATTGACTACTTTTTACTAAGATGTGGGAAATACATTTTTCAAGATACTAGAGAAACCACGAAGTAGAGAGTTTAAGTTTTTTTTATTTTTAATGTGTTTGTTGTAGAGAGTAAATAAATATTTATTTTAGCCTACCTATCAATATTGAGCGTCAATAATATATTCAAACACTGGTTGTCTGTACGTCTGTCATCATGTATAACACATCATTGTTTTTGTTCGTATATTGTATGGTAATATCGTGGATTTTTAATAGGATGTGGGTCTATGGGACTGTTTTAATATTGCAGGCTAGGGACTGGGGTATTATGGGTATTTTTTTGATTAGGTTTTTGATAAGTATTTTTTTTTTATAAAATTGACCTTCTCTAAGCATTTTCTTTTAGCTTCCACGTGCCGTTCACATATAAGTTCCGATCTAACTCCTCTCCTAATTTCATCCTTTTCAGTTCAGCCGTTGTTAAGTAAATAACATGACTTTCTGTTAAATACGTAAGTACATTTCCAATAGGGTTTCTGGAACCTATTAGAACAAAAACAAAACTATTTCTATCTTTGCTGAATATGACTTTGACGTTAACTGAAATCATCTAATTATTCAGTATTAAAAATAAATATTTGTCGATGCCAATAAGATTCAAATCTCATTAGCTTCACACAAGAAAAGGCATAGGTAAACTAAACAACATTTTTTTCAACACTCCTGTATACCTTAACAATACTTAGCTAAAGCAATATTTTGCATAAAATCAAAGTAAAAACCAACTTCTAACTCAACATTTCAACAATACACAATACTGTTGACGTCCGCGTCAACAACATGGCCGCCTGACAGCTGTCAAAGTGACAACTGACTGACGCGGGAAATGGCGGGAGACAGAAATGTGAAGTTTTCTTTGAAATAACTGTTGAAGTGTGTTTAAAGTGATGTTGTTTTAATGTGCTTTTGAATATTAATTGTGATTTGGTAGATGAGGATAGGTAAACATTGAAATTTTAATATTCAGGATATACCATTTTGATTATTCATTGAAAAGATGTTGCCAAATTGCTCGTCCTGAAAAACTTTTAATAGCTATAGCTAGAATACTGTAGTATTAAAAACACCTAGATGAATTTGCACCGTTTTTCTATAACGATATAACCAGCATTAGTTTAGAAGTTTTTGCGTTTTTTAATCCGTTGCAAAATTGCAATTGTGCCGTCGGGGCTGCAAATAAAATTTTTGCTCGTAGGATTTTAATAGAACTAAGATTTATTAGCGATGGGAGGAGTTTTGCTATTTTTACACTAAATAGATTTCCTCATAAGAATATAATAATGCGTTTCAAGTATAAGCTAATAAATCTAACTTAATGTGTGACTGAAGAGTGATATATGAGAGAGAGTATATTATGATATTGAGCATAAGCAATGTAATTTAATACTATGGATTATCTATTTAGAAGGAGTTTCGCAGCTTACCTGAAACCAATAAGAAGTATTATTCGAATTAAATTCCAATTAAGGAGATAATAGTTTAACATTAAATCATTACAGAAAACGAAGAAATTTCAACAGTTTTAGTTAGTTCATTTAAAACTACAAAGTTGCAATGAAGATCATTACTGAAGTCCGCCATTTTGTTGCTCAGACAATTTCTCGAAAATAACATTAAGTATAATGGATATCAAAAAATCTAGTAGAATTCAGTAATAAGCCCGGCTTATGAACCGGCTTGATCTTTCATCGGGCCGGCTAAAACGCTCATTATAAAAAAAAAATGCTTTGACAACATAATTATAGGGGACCAATTATTAATAAATATACTCTTTAGGCATTATTCTACCTTATTTTCTTGTATATAAGGTCTAATTTCGCAATACCGACGGAAAAACTTAACACATTGACACTACCTTTTATTTCCATAACGGTTCACAATTTTATTTTTGCAGTTGGCGAAATGTGGCTACCTGAAATTAGTGTTTTTTTCTCTGTAATAAGAGCGGTAATTGATTGATTTTTACCAATGAATAGTAGCGTGTATATTTGTACGTTTAACAGGTGAAGTAATGAAACAATTTAAGTCAATTATATAGTGCAATTATCATTTTTTTTTCGAGCGTCCGCCATTTTGTTACGCAGCCGTAATGTTGGCAACGCCCAGTAGCATTTAAGGTGTGATTCCGTCGAAGATATAAATTATTTTTGCAATAATATATGGTCTCAATAAATATTTTTTTTTCTTTTAAGTATTAAAGGTGTGAAATGTGTAGTAATATTTATTTATTACGCATTGAACTTTTGAGTTGGTTATTATTTTTGGTGCTGATAAGGATTTTTAATGGGGTTTGTATTGAACACACCTTTTTATAAAAGGTTACTTAATTAATCAGCAATCAAACTTTATTATGGAGTTATTATATCGCTGATTTTATCGATTAACTTAAAACTTTTTATCTTCGTTTATTTATTTATTTACAACAAATATATGTGCAGAGTTTTTTACAAGTGTTTGCAAAAAATAATATGATAAAACGGGTAATTAAACTAAAACTTACATTTAAAAAAACATACAAAAATAGATACTAAAATAGTTCGAAAATCATTAAAAATCTTCCCTCTATGTAACGAGTGATACCGCGGGAACCATATTATATTGTAGCTAACTATAACACAATTACCCACACATAGACATAAATAATCACGCACACACAAACAAAACAATAGCAATTATTCAATTAACACAATAATTCTGCACAATTACATAGTTTCTGAGAAATTAACGAAACAAACGAGTTTATCGTCGCTTTGTCTATGCCTCGCAATACAACGAGGTGTGTAATCGACCGTGGATTATTGTCTATGGTTCCGTACATAAGATTTAGTTGCAAACCTACTTATCTTAAAAAAAAACAGATCATAATCATCATCTGCCTAGCCATTTCCCAACTATGTTGGGGTCGGCTTCCAGTCTAACCGGATGCAGCCGAGTACCAGTGCTTTACAAGGAGCGACTGCCTCTCTGACCTACTCAACCCAGTTACCCGGGCAACCCAATACCCCTTGGAAGATTGGCTGTCAAACTTACTGGCTTCTGACTACCCGTAACGACTGCCAAAGATATTCAAAGACAGCTGTATTATGGACCTCATAAATAGTTTTTACCACTTTAAGGACCCAATAGATGTATTCAAAATAAGCATAAAGCTACTCAGTGGCAGTCGTTGTTACAATTCCACGTCAGAGGCCGTCAGGCGGATTTGAGAAAACTCTGACACTAGGGCTTGTTAGGTGATTATACCTGCAGCTCACTCGATAAGAAAAATACTACCATAAGATGAAAGAGTTAAACTGAACCCTAATAATCGTTAACCGCGAAAAACTAGCAAGTTAATTACCCGTTCAACTGTAACTCTATAGTGTCCCAAAAAGGTAGCCGTGGTAGTTAAAACTAACTGCAGTTATAACTATGTGCAACCTTTAGTTTATTGGTTAAGTGTTCATAGACGGATGGATTTTCTTGTTTTTTCTTTGTTTGTTTGTTCGCAGTTCACACATTTTTGTGGTTCGTTTGTTTGAGAGGTTTTTAATGGTAGATCTATAGTAATACTAGGTAGCTGAAGAGTTAGTTTGAACGCTAATGTTAAGAACTACTGGATCGATTTGATAAATTCTTTCAGTGTTAGATACTTACATAGATAACCCACATAAATGCATTTTTTTTACAATTGCTCTATCATATAAAATCTGGGCTGCGGGATTGTTCGCGCAAGTCACCGCGACGCTGGTACATAAAGGGCTTAAGAAGGAACATGGTGGGTTTTAGTCAGCAAGAGTCTGACACTCCCTCACGCTGCACCCACAGCGGGATTCATTTGATGATTTCCCAACCAAAAAGTCGCTATATAGGTCAAATTTCAATCTCGTATCGATTAACAATGGATAGTTTGCTTATAGAAACTCACAGCTACTGCTAGCTTTCTGCTTACCTCCTCATCATCAAAGTCGTGATGTTATGATGGTGTGTCACCTGATCGAACTAAACTAAAAACGATTGGAAAACCTTTGGCTTAACTACAATTTAACTCAGTATGATAGAAATGTCTGTACAGTTGTATACAAAAGTGTTTATGAGGAAATTATTTTATATACAGTATCGATATTTATTTTTAATCAGTGAATCTTCTAAGTATATATTACATGAGAATTGATTTTTTTGAGATGTTATAAAACAAGAACCTAGCCAGTTTTTTTTTCTTTATATCTTTTACTCAAAATACTCATTTTTAGAATTCATCAAAATTTAAAGCTACTAAATCTAGTTTTTTGATACAAAACTGTTTTCTTTTATCATAATTGTACTTTAAAACAATTCTTTAATTTCTCCGTGTGAGAGGAGGCCTATGCCCAGCAGTGGGACGATAAAAAAGAAGCAACAGTAATAGTTTTAAAACTTTATAATATTTATTTTATTCATTTGTACGTTATTTTTTACTAAGCTACCATAAGCGCTATGTTTTTTCAAGATTCTTTGCACAACAGCAAGCAATAATGTTGTTGCATTACCTAATTTTAATTGCCAATGTCAGAAGAGATATTTTTTGTACCACAAGCATTTCCTGGAAAAATATATTCCTGTCAGTATGTATATGTATTTTTTTCTGACAATTTATGTCAGTGCATGTTACATTCATGTTTTGATGTTAATATTATGCATTCATGCATGTCAATGCGTTTATAGGGCTAGTTTATAATCATGACAAGTTTATTTAAGTGGACAATGAAATAAAAACTATTTTTTTCTGTAGGTATCTCCTTTTAAGAAAAAAATAGTGAATTAATGTCTTGTTTTGTGAAACTTAGGTGGACAGTATTTTATATTAATGCCGATATTTTTGTTTTATTTATGTACAAATATACTTAAATATTGACAGAACAACAAACATAGATTAAATCTATAATTATTGACAGTTAAAATTAAAACTGTTCTAGTAAAAAACTATAAGTAAACAAAAAGTTAGTTCCATCATCGTCGACTTATTTTTTTGTTATGTTTCTAAAATATAGATTTTTTCGTAAAAATTTTGGGAAAAAATTATAAAAAAAATATTTTATAAAAACACTTTTGCATCTACCTGTACTTCGTTTATAAGTACCACCCATCTCAGTTAATTAGTGCGGACCTTCCCGCTACTGTGACAATTGGTATTACAGAGAAACCAGTGATGCGCGTTACTTATCGATATATCGATAGACTTGAGGACAGAGTTCGATAAATTGTAAAAAATCGTCAATACTTTATATTTTCTACAAAATTACAGAACTATGAAAAACGTAACCTTTCTTGGCAGTAGGGTAAAAATAACGAATACGGTTACATAAATCACGGTTATTATTAATTCAAAAAAGCGGTTTAAAATACAAGTATATAGCTAATATTAACAATATTTAGTAAACAATCTTTATTAATTTTTACCTCGAATAATATTAAAGTTTGTATACTTCATGCAAAACGACAAACTCGTCTATATTACCAAGTTATAAATAATAATAAAATGCTAACTACACACAATATCTTTAAAATTATTCAATTCGACACAACTTGAGGAAGTTGTTAACCATTATTAATAATAACAAACCTATTATTTAACAACAAAATGTCCTATAACTGGCTATTTGAAAGTAAATTGCTTAATACTTTAAATATTATGACGGAGACATAATTTCTTAAGCAATTATCGACAAAGCTAGTGACTACTATATTACCTGCACTATTTTTAATTTTTCTTGGCTTCTATTGGTTACATCATGACAGTAAAGTTCTTAAAATGTTCCGTAATAAATAAACTATTACTTAAAATAATATTTTTATAAATTAAACTGTTGATTTCAGAGATAAATGCGTTTAAATAAACATAATAAATTCAACCAAAGATTGTTAAGTTCTTAAAATAACTGTTATTGTTTGAAAAATTAAACTGTTTTGTAATAAGTATTTAAAAATTGTACGTTTGTTTTACCGAGTGAGTTATTGTTTCATTTATGAAACTTATATATATATAAATTGCTTAGTTATAATGTCTTCTTGTATATATTTTGCATCGGTACGAATTACTTTAAAATAAAGTGTTATATTACATATAGTACAACCTTATTATAATTTCAACAACGCGTATTTTTTCCAGAAATTACTTCTCACTCACACTTCTCTACAAATAAATTTTCCTATGACTTTACTTAACTCAAAATTCAATACTAATATCGATTTCAAAAACTCGATAACAGATATCCAACAATACTCGAAGGTACATCCCTAACAATAAGTCTTTATTTTTAATGGCAACCCTTTACGGTATTGTATAGGGCAATAACAGATACCAAGCTTAAGAATGGTATTGAATTTTTTAGACTAGCTCATATCCTGCGGGTTCGGCTGGATTTTTATGGTTTTATTATTGAGAATTAATTTGGATAGGTATGTCGATAAATTATGAGGTTGTGGCCGGTCCCAATATTAGATCTATCAGTGATTTTGGTTGCCAGAGATGGGGTTTTGACATTACTTATATGTGGCAAATGTCAACATTCACAATTAACTATCAATTGACAATTGAATGCTCTGTTCGTTTATGTCTTATTTGTGTCTTAGAAATTATAAACACTTAGGTTAGTTATAATTGAAATATCGACAACATATTAAATATAAATAATACAATCGAATCTAAACTAAAAAATCTAACAATTTGCTCAAAGTATTGTATGTACATAAATTGATGAATTTTGAGGTAGCTCGCTATATTTTTCATATACTTAGTAATTTTTATCTTAACTGTTAACGAACACTAAAAAACTACCGTCCCATCACTACAAAAAAAGTATCGACAAAATTCATCGACACATCCCATCCCTAGCTACTAAGAAAGGCCCACCATGCGCAGGAGTTTTTGCTTGTCAAAAAGAATGTACTAATAACTTGATTTGGTTCGTTTATCGTGAATCGTTCTTGATAAAGGGGTAGGCAGAATTCTAAGTCGTAACATTCATGCGCTTGCGCACATTTTATATTACCTGTAAGTAGGGCTGCCATCTTAAATTTCGCCAAACCCGGACAAAAATTAAAAAAACCCGGACATTTGGCGTTAATCGCATTTTTTCCCCGAACGAGTACGATTTTTTTAAACAAAATAATACCTAATTTGTAATCCATTCACTACTAACATATACTTAAATTCAATGAGGTGCCTCCTTACATGAAAAGTGTCCGGGTTTCCCCCGGACACTTCTTGAAACCCCGCCCGGACGGTCCCCGGACGGCCTCCAAACGAGGACAAATCCGGGGAAACCCGGACGGATGGCAGCCCTACCTGTAAGTATTTTTATTGATTTTCGGTAAATCGGGATTAGTGGTGTTTTTTGGTGAATTTAATTTTGAGTTTTTTTAAGTAACTGTGTGGTTAGATTAACCAGTCTTACCAAGGGGTATTGGGTTGCCCGGGTAACTGGGTTGAGGAGGTCAGATAGGCAGTCGCTCCTTGTAAAGCACTGGTACTCAGCTGCATCCGGTTAGACTGGAAGCCGACCCCAACATAGTTGGGAAGAGGCTGAGTTAGATTTGCAATATTTCTTTATTAAAATTATATTAATTTAACTCTTTTATTTTGGTTTTCGATTTTAGCAATGGACTTTTCAAATCCTTTTAGAAATCTCCATACCAAAAAAAAAACAAACAATAATATTGGCATAAAACCAATTCAAATTCCCTTTGTGACAAAAATCTTATACCCCGCAAGAGGGTGTTAAAAACAAAGCATTTCTATGTAATAGAAAACCACCCCAATACCTCTGAAAAATCAAAGCAAGAAAAAATCTAAGACAAGAAAAAAACTTCAATGGAAAACCAACTCTATTACTTAACGCATAGGTATCAAAATATTTTTTGTAAGTTCTTTAAGAAGGTATGAAAAAAATGTTCAAGCGATTATAGGCTTTATTGTTTAAGTAATAAGGTTCATGTGTTCAGCAATTTGGTTTGGTATCCGTGATCTGAATATGTATTAGATTCAAGGATGTGTGAAGATTATTTGGTTTTTGAAGTGGGGATGCAAAAGTACCAATGTAATAAAGAGGAATCAATTTTTTATTTCTTTGTTTGTACCCAGAAAAACTATTGAAAAGATATTAAAAAAACAACTTTTGGGAAGGTACACTGTCCTCGAGTAAGATGGCTATATTTTATCCGGGTACGGGAAGAAGTTATCCCTATACTAGAGCGAAACCGCGGGTAAACATTGCTGGTCCAAATTAAGACAATTTTTTTGGATATTCTTGTAAATGTCTGTATCATCTTAGATAACAAATCAATGGAATTTGCATTTTTCCCACATACTCTGTCTTGGCAAAATGAAAACTTGAAGTGTTTGAAAATGCCACATCCAAAAGTCATAAAGTTAAGAACTCTGTGTTGAAAAAATCAATTTTCACACGCAAAAGTGGTTTAGAACGAAATGTTTTTCTTGGCGTACAATTTTTGCACTATTTATTCCGTAGTTTTGACGTGACAGACAAACAGAGTACTTTTGCATTTATAATATTGATTATGACCAAAATTGCTGTCATTGAACATCTTTGGCAGTCGTTACGGGTAATCAGAAGCCAGTAAGTCTGACACCAGTCTTACCAAGAGGTATTGGGTTGCCCGGGTAACTGGACTGAGGAGCTCAGATAGAGATAGAGCAGTCGCTCCTTGTAAAACACTGGTACTCAGCTGCATCCGGTTAGACTGGAAGCCGACCCCAACATAGTTGGGAAAAGGCTAGACAGATGATGACTTATAATGATTGTAACCATAGAAACTTATAAACAACTTAATTAAGTTATTAAAAGCTTCTGTTTTTAACAGATAAACACTAAACTGGTTTAAACCGGTTCCCGCGGAATGGAGTTATTCGTAGTGAGAGGTTGTCTGTCCGTTTATCACCATTTTTGTTGGGAACTGCTTTATTTACGTAATGTTAAGTTATATTTACGTTTTGCGAAATATATTCAATTACATACCCCAATTTTTCGAAGTCATAAGCAATTTTTCCGTTTTTTTCCCAGAACCAGAATAAACGCCCGTTTTTCTTCCGTTTTAAATTAAAAAAAATTATAGTATATATTCTTTCCAAGAAAACTGACATCTATTCTGTCAAATTAACCTAAATGTCATCATAATACGACCCCAAACGCCGCCATTTTGGATTCTACATGAACAACTAAATACGTGCAAACAAAACAAATTAAGACCCACAGAGTGATTAAAATACATTATTTCAACCCCTAACTTGGACCATTAAAATACTTTACAACCCCATCGGACATTTAACAGGACAAATTACCCCATATATTTATGAGATTAACAAGTCTAAATAATCATTATTTATAGTCTTGTCCAAGAGGTTGAGATATAGGCTATTTTTTAACTGAAAAAAGCTAAAATATACACATTTTTGATGTAGTATGATGATTGATGGTTTAAAAAATGCTTTTTTTTACATTCTTGTTAGGCTTTTACTTGTAATTTGTGTGATAAATACGCAACTTTACAAGACAAGAAAAATTTCGTATAGTAAATGCTCAATTTTACGAAAAAAAATCGAATGATAAATACTACATTTTACATGAAAAATACGTATAATAAATACAAAATTTTACAAGAAATTCTTCGTACCCATATTAAATACTCACCATAAAAATTCATTTATTAAGAAAAAATGTAAAAAAGTAATAAAAAACCCAAAAAAAAAAACTCAGAAAAGACTAAAACAGTAAAATAGACGCCATATTTCTTAAACTCCCGCGTTTTTAGTTAAACAAAATGGCGTCGAGTCCATTCTTTTTTTTAAAGTGACCAACAATTTTCTCGCGCCATTCTCGTTACTGAAAATGTCCGGAACATTTTCGACTCTTGTTTAATTAAAAACTCGAATAAAAATTTACCCAAGCTCCTTTATTACCCTGATGAATGGCCTTTAAAAAACTGCTAAAGGAAAACAAACCGTATTTTGTGGGCATTAAAACGCATTTTTCAGTGTTCGTTTGGTCGTATACTTTTTCAGAAGTCCAGTGTTTTACGATTTCCTGTGCTATTTTCGGGGCAATAAAGTACAATTTTGATTGCGGCGTTATTGTTTCGATTTGAAGTGAATTGCCGTTTGATTCTCGGAGAATCGTTTGTTATGTTCACGCTTTATTTTCTTATGGTGTTAGTAGAATAATGTATTAAGAACTTTAAATTTATTTAAATTGTCTAATACTGGCTCGCGGTTTCACCCGCGTCTCGTAGGAACTACTGCCCGTACTGGGTTAAAATATAGCCTATGTTATTTGGGAAAAGTGTAGCTTTCCAACAGTGAAAGAATTTTTCAAATCGGTTCCATAGTTTCGGAGCCTTTGAGGTACAAACAAACAGACAAAAAAAATATTCCTCTTTATTATTTTTTTAAGTATAGGTAAAGTATTGCCCAGACATATGTGCTCTAGCAAAAGTCATAGATGTCTGTGACAGACTTTATAACATCCGAAAATGATGATTAAATGATTATTAATTTATTATTTCTTTGATCAACATTGGTGGTCTGCCAACTCTTCTAAATGTTACAGTTTAAATAATTTATATATTTCAGTTCAAAAGCAAACAGTAATTTATTTCGGTCATTTATATTAGTTTTTATGTGAGCAAATATATTATAATCGTGGAAGTAAAATATTATGATTTTGTGTATTTTTTTTTACAATAAATAATTTTGATACAGCGATCGCAATAAATTTTAATTATTTTTATAATTTATTTTAACTCAATTTCGTCAGATTTAATCATTATTTACATGATTTTATTTTAACTACAAATTCTCTGAAAAACAACAACTATGTTGGGGTCGGCTTCCAGTCTCACCGGATTCAGCTGAGTACCAGTGCTTTGCAAGGAGCGACTGCCTATCTGATCTCCTCAACCCAGTTAGCCGGGCAACCCAATACCCCTTGTTAAGACTACCCGTAAATAAATAAAGCTAAGTAAGACTACCCGTAACGTCTGCCAAAGACATCCAAACTACAGTTACCGGCACGAATCTTGAGCTCTGACCTACATCTGCGCAGAAGTGATTTATTAGCAAAGAACCAATCCCGAGTGACGACTATGACGCGATGCGCTGCGGGCCAATCACCGCCTTAGCCCGCCCCCGCGCCTCACTTCATACCACAAAAAGGACCCAATAAATTACTTCTGCGCAGGTGACGGTCAGAGCTCAAGATTCGTGCCGATAACTACACTATTGTAAAAACAAAAACCCCTTACATATATTACGTTACACCCTCTCGCACCTAGCTAACTATTTCAAGCCCATCAGCACTCCATTACAGTTTAAAACGAAATAACAAAAGGTACAATCGGCCGCATCTAGTTGAGCGCAATAAATTCACAACATTTAACATTATCGTGGAAACGGGAGCCGTAAACACTTCTGCGCCTTCCTGTACTTGTGTGGTTTATTTTTTTCGCTCGCTGAAGAATTTTATTCGATAGCCTGTAGTGTGGGAATGTGAAACAATATGGCCGCTGTTTTTAACCGATTTTGATAAAAAGAGGATTGCAGTTTAACGTGTGTTTGGGCGTGATTTATTAGAGTTGGTTGAAACGATTTTGATGTCGTTTTTAGTCATTACGTATTTGTCAGAGTTAGGTGAGGTTATCTAAACATATCTATTTTTTTGAAGTGTTCTTTTTTCTGTTTTTTTTTTTTAAATGAATGCTACGACTAATAGCGGGATCATCAAATTAAAAATGGTTTTCGATGTTTAAAAAAAAAACATTTAATTTTCAACTAGCCATTTCTTTTCCTGCTTTGAAAGAACTTTTCAAATCAGTTCTGTAGTTTTAGAGCCTTTAGGGTACAAACGAACAATAAAATGTTTCTTCTTTATTATTACATTAGTATAGATTTCAAGCTGCAGTTGAAGCATTTACCTTAAAACGTCCAGTATTGTCTTTGACAGGAAAGAGTATACATACATATTTTTTCTGTGTATTCCTATTGTTGTGAGGTTGGTATCTAATTGTGCTATCTTTGAATTTAGAATCCATTGTTTTTAGCTTTGTTAAGTTGGTAGTTATTTAGTGAAACCCCTTTGTAAAGGAATCTCGGAGACAAAGTTATTGCTATCTATTGTTAGAAATTGTCAATTAGGAATGTCAAATTACTTATGTTTGAAATATACTCGCGTCTTACTACGGCCTATGTCATAATCTGTCTAGTCTTTTCCCAACTATGTTGGGGTCGGCTTCCAGTCTAATCGGATGCAGCTGAGTACCAGTGCTTTACAAGGAGCGACTGCCTATCTGATCTCCTCAACCCAGTTACCCGGGCAAACCGATTCATGATAAGACTGGTTGTCAGACTTTCTGGCTTCTGACTACATATAACAACACTGCTAAAGATGTTCAAATGACAGCTGTCAACTGGGGCCTGTTTTTTTTTTCATAAATAACGCATTACTGATGACATTTTTTACAGTTATGTATGACGTTATTTTTACTCATTTTCAAAAACAAACAAATTTTAAAACTTCATAGAAAACAAAAACCTTGATACAGAACTCATGAAAAAAATATATTAACGACACAAAACTGAACTAAACTGAAAAGTGCCAATTAAAACGGCCCATTTTTCTAACAATTACATAGTGGCACGAATGGCGTAATAAATCATGTGTTGGCATGCCAGCACGCCAGTTAAAATATTCACACTTAACACTTTTGAACGCGATAGTCGGCCATCTTGGATTTGACACTCAATTATTGTTTTTAATCAGGAAATGTGTTTTAAGGGTTAGAGTTAACTAGTGCTGTTTTAGGTTAAGCTATTTTATTGTGGTTGTTTTATGGATGGGTTCGATAGAAGTTTCTGCGTTCTTCATCTATGCCTGATGAAGAGAAAAAACCGAAGCGGTTAATCAATTCCGATCGCCTGATGAAGAAGAAAAAATCCACATTCATCCGTTTTCGAGCTACGTTGACACAGACAGATAGTAAGACTTATACTTACATAGTGGTCAAATTTTAAACCCCTTTTTAGGTTAGCGGTTAAAAAATATATAAAAACTATTAATAACACAAAAAGCAAAAACCTGTAATTACACAATCCTTACATAAAACCTATATAATTATTTTTCCACATAATGAAAAATAAAACCAATTACAAACGTCATGCTTTTAAACAACGTCCCATCCCTATTTATCGATAAAATTCAACCAAGTTACATTACAAGCGCACCACTATCATTAGGGTTCGTTAAATCATTTATTAAGGAGACTTATAGCGAAAGGGTTCCGTAGCCACGCCCCTTTTTATTGTATTTATGGTTTTGTAACCCCATCAGAGAAATTTGATTGGCTATGCTTTTCATTGTTTGTGGTTTAAAATTCATTGATTGAAAGTAATGAATATTTATTTCGTTAGGGATAGTAAGTTATACTAATGTTATAAACGAGAAAGTTTGTATGGATGTGTGTTTGTTACTGTTTCACGTAAAAACTACTTAATGAATGGATTTATATTTTTAAGTACATATCTACTTTTAGAATTAAATATTCTACTACTCTTAAGACGCGGCTGAAACCGTGGGCCAGAGCTAATGATTTTATAGTTTCGATATATAAAATAGACGTCTACAAGAGATACAAATATATTTGAAAAAAATCTTAAAAAGTATTTTTCAATAACATTGTACAATGTCATTAAATATTTATTTCCACATTCCATAATTCCATTTTCATTTTTTTTTATTTTACTAAGTCTATATTTTCTTTGTCTACAGGTCCAAGAAGTAGAAGGATGAAGAAGAAAGCCACTCCTGAAGAGAAGAGACCCAGAACTGCTTTCAGTGCTGCCCAACTCGCTAGATTAAAGGTAAATATACTTTGCAATACTCGCTGTTTCTCATTGTTTCACTCGCATACAGTGGGAACTACTGCCCGTATTGGGATAAAATATTAACTATGTTATTCGGGAAGAGTGTAGGTTTCCAACAGTGAAAGAATTTTTCAAATCGGTTCTGTAGCATTGAAGTCTTTATGGCGCAAACAAATGGAAAAAATCTTATTTATTTCTTTAATTCACATTAGTTGATCCTGCACACTAAACAGACTTCTTAAGTATAGAATCAGACGTTCTCATAAAATATTACTTAGTTTATAAAAAAAACATCATACACTATAACATCTTCCTAGTCTTTTTTCCAACTATATTGGGATCGGCTTCTAGTCTAACCAGTGTTTTTACAAGGAGCGACTGCCTATCTGACCTCCTCAACCCAGTTACCCGGGCAACCCGATACACCTTAGTTAGACTGTTTATCAGACTTCTGATTACCACTTTATGATAGATTGATCCTCACAGCTTTGACCATCATCATAAACTAATAAACCCTTTTTTTTCTTCCTAGCACGAATTCGCAGAGAACCGCTACCTTACCGAAAGAAGACGTCAAAGCCTGGCCGCAGAGCTAGGCCTAGCTGAAGCCCAAATTAAGATCTGGTTCCAGAACAAACGAGCCAAGATCAAGAAGGCCACTGGTCAGAGGAACCCCCTGGCTTTGCAGCTGATGGCCCAGGGTCTGTATAACCACTCCACAGTCACTGAAAGCGATGAGGAGGAGGAAATAAATGTGACGTAAGCCGATGTGGTGTCAGAAAAATTGTATGGTTTGTGAAAATTTTGAAGTGTCTGTGGTATTGGGAAAATGCCTTTGATATTGTTTTTTTGAAATAGTTGTCAATTGTTTTTTTTGAGGGTGAAATGAAATATGAAAGGTAATTTTGAGTTTTGAAAACATTTGAAGATCATTTTATAACTCGATTTCCTTGTCAAAATTGTAATAGGTACCTATTGGGTAAAAAAGACGGAAAAATATAAAATGAGGGATTTTTGTAAAGAAATAAGTTTTCAGATTAATTGAAAGAAGAATCTCATTTTCATAAAGTTAATAGTTATGATTTTGATCAGAAAAAGCGTCCATAAATTGGTAAAATATATTATAAAAACGCCATATTGAGACTAAATTAAGATATTATAAAACTACTTGATGTGGATTTCAATAAGCGAACTATCCGCTGTTTCGAGATTGGAGATTTTCATCTAAATTATGTCAAACAATCTTTTATCTTGAAAAATCACGGATGGGTTAGTTATTAAAATCCTTATTAAATTAAGCGTAAAATAAAGAAAATGTTCCTGGTAATGTAAATATCTATAGACTTTAGCGTTATTTATTCCTATTGAATATAACGTAGTTATTGTAAGGTTTGTTATATAATATACTTACTAAAATAGTAATAAAATATCCACTTGACTATTGTATCTCAAAACCAATTAATAATTAGATATTTTAGCAATTAAAAACTTTTGAAAAGTCAAAAAATCATATCAATTTTCATGATATATTCATAATTTGGAGATAAAATGTAAGAAAATTTTGAAAAAAAGTTCTCAACAATTGTTTGTTAAAATAGCTGCCTTTGTAAGAAAATCAGGTAAACTTTTGGCATAGTCATATAAAATATTTTAAAATTGCTTTCACAAAAATACACTAAGACAAAGTTGCACCATTTAACTATAACGATAACCAAATTATAGCAGTCGTTACGGGTAGTCAGAAGCCAGTAAGTCTGACGCCAGTCTAACCAAGGGATATTGGGTTGCCCGGGTAACTGGGTTGAGGAGATCAGATAGGCAATCGCTCCTTGTAAAGCACTGGTACTCAGCTGAATCCGGTTAGACTGGAAGCCGACTCTAACATAGTTGGGAAAAGGCTCGGGAGATGATGATAACTAAACCATAACCAGCCGTATACTTGCCGCCCATTGGTCACATCGGCGATTTGACAACTGAAAATGGTTCGGTTATCGTTATAGTTAAATGGTACAACTTACCATATACTTAAAAAGTACTGAAACACTGAAAAATAGATGCGATAGAAGTAACCAAATAGTTTATAAGTTAACTATTTAATATTGTCAATAAATAGTGTTGTTATTTATATTAATAATAAATTAATATAGCGAAGCATTGTACAATGAGTGTTTTATTTAATAATAAATTATAAAAAAATAATTTAAAAGTTGGGAATTAATTTAATTTTTGATGAAATAATTTGCCAAGAGAATATTAAGACAAAAGAAAAAATACTTTTAATTTCAAATCAATTATTTGGCATAATAAAAATTATGTTTGTATAAAAATGTATAAAATATAATTAAGTTATTATACACTAAGAATTATTTATGTGTGTTTTGTAAATAGTAAAAAAAAACGGTGTTTCTATTTTTAATTTGTAGAAAAGCTATCGTTTAGTCATTTCGTTTCTTCCATTTTTTCTGTTTTTTCTTTCTTTTAATAATAATATTGTAAATATTTATTTAAATATAATTATCCGGGTAGTTATTGTGACTGTGCTAATTTTTAAATGTATAGAAAATAATAAATAAATTATATTACGTTTATGAAGTCATTTTATTTGAAATCCTAAATTCCTGACCGAGTCACCCATCCACTGACCGACAAGACCAAGTGTTGCTTAACCTTATGATCGATCGACTTAGTTTTGTTACGAGTTTCCTCATATGAATATGAAATATACTGAGGCCCATAAAATATGGGCTAGCAAAAAAAACATTTTCCTTTGGACTATACATACTTAGATCAAAAGTGACCCATAATGACAGGCTACTGATTAATAAGATTTTGGAGAAGGATTTTATTATCCACCTACACTATTAACGAAGAAACAAGATTTGTATGTAATTATAGAGATTCTTACTACATCAATTTAAAAAATAATTTCCTTATTGCTAAGTTAGTTATTTCTGCTGAAAAATGGTCAATGACCATATTTATCCGGGGAAACCACGAAAACCAAACAGTAGCGGCTTTAGTGGTTTCGGCGTCTTGAGAGTACCTACAGGCAAACAAACTAAAACGATGGTCCTTATTATATTAGACGATAGGTAGAAGAGAAAGAAAAAATATATAAGTAACTAGAGTAGAGACATACATTTTGGTTTAGATCAACAGCATACCTCTACAGCTACAACTCTACAGCATAGTAAAAATATATTTACATGCATAGGCGTATCTACACATTTAGCACAACGAAATCCTACCATTTTGATTTACACAAACCAAAGAATTCACAACAAAACCAATAAATCAAAAACAAGTGAATTACAGCGAACCGTATGATTTAAATGTTCTCTACCGGGAATCGAAGTGAGGATGTCGCGGTAATTGTTAACCACTGAGCCATAGGTTCCTTTGATGTGGTCAGTGATTCTATGATGTAAGTTTTGTATAATTAGTGATGGGGTAAGAGGGAAAATTGGTATCGGTTTCGGCTTTCGGCCTGTGATTTTGGGTAAGCCGAAACTTTTTTGTGGTAATTTTTGATTGTGGAATAATGATGATATTGATAGATGATGCATAAAAATAATTTTTATTAAAAAAAATCATAGATCACATGAAAAAGTAAATAAAATGGCTCAGAGGTTAACGAAAAAAACATAATGATAATAATGACATCCAGACTGATTGTCTCTTTAACGAGATCACCCAGTAGCCAAGACATATAGCCATAGGAGCCATAATAGTGCATAGAATTACCCGTACCCGCCGTTCTATCGTATCGTATCTTTTTACAGAAGAAAGAAAGTGTGATTTTTCCAAAATTACCCAAGTAACTGGTCAGATTGGCATTTGCGAAAACTTTGGATAAGCAAAATTATCTGACCGCAGCTGCATTCACTAGCGTCAAAGCTGCTCTGTAGCAGTATGGGTTCCGTATAAAGGACGATATTTCATGAGCTATGACATACAAAGTTAGGGACCAATTAGCGTCAAAGTGTACCAGTGTAATGTGTGACACATGGAGCGACTGCCTATCTGACTTCCTCAACCCCTTGGACAGACTGGGACTGGAAGCCGACGTTGAAAAAGGCTAGGCAGATGATGATATTTGTTCTTCTCATTATTAGGTAACTTCGGATGAGCAATTTTGCTTATATCTGACGAGCTTTGTATGTCATTATAGGCTCTAGACAGACGGACTGAAATCAAACTGCAAATTTGCAGTTCGGATGCAGTTTAAATGCAGTTGACAGGACTGCAATTGGACACCACTGCAACTGCAAATCAACTTCAGAACACGAATGCATCCCAACTGCAATCGGACTGCACGTTTGATTTGCAGTTCTATTGCAGTCGTGTCAACTGCATTCAAACTGCCCTTGAACTGCAAATTGCAGTTGGATTGCAGTTGAAATGCAGTCCGTCTGTCTAGAGCCTAACTGTCAAAGCATATCTCTGCAGTTTCTCTTCTAGAGCAGTCCTACACTCGCACATGGGTTCCGTATAAAGGACAATATTTCACCAGCTATGACATACAAAATTAGAGACCAATTAGGCCGGCATTCGACCATCCATCATGGCCGTTTAGCGTTCGCGCAAACGTACCGTGAAATATTTACGCCGAAAATAGAACTTTAGTCAGTTTTATTTATTTTCTTGGTTAAAACTAATTGGTGTTTGGCTTATTGCTTTGGTTTTCTGTGAAGTTTTTGAATATTGGTTTGAGTGTATTTCTGAAAAGAGTCAGTCAATGGCTCGATGATGTCAGATTGAGGCTTTTATAAAGAGCGGAACAAATAAATTCAGCACTACCTAATAAAAAAATAACATCTTTTAGATGTTTTAGCGCATACCTATGAGTGCTGGTTTTTATTAAATTAAGTAAATAACTATTGGTAATTAATTCACTAGCTTTATTTCATTTAAATTAGACTAGCTTCTACCCGTAGTTTCACCGATCTCCCGAGGGGACTACATTGCACACTTCGGATAAAAATCATACGGCCTTTCCAATACTGAAAAAGATTTAGAAGCCACGCAAGTAGTTCACGTTGATAAAAATAAACTTTTCAGCTTCAAATTATCATTTGCAGGTTTATAGATAAACTAGAAATTCATATCCAATTTTTCTTCAAAATAATCTAACCCTTTCAATTGTAATTTAATTTGTCGACAAAACAGTCTTCATCACCCTCTCATAAGTTTAAATTTAAAAATAATTGAACCGAAAATAAACCACAACTCATAGTTAACTGCGAGAGAGACAGATGCTGTCAATACAGTCACTAAAACATTCTATTATAAATACATTTTGTACTTACTTAACTATCTTTGATTTACTAGTAATATTTTAAAGTAAAAAGTTTGTTTGTTCGAAGTAGTCCTGCGCAGCTGGCTGCTCTCATTTTAAGGAGATCAGCCAGCTGCGCAGGACATATTATAGTGCACGAGCATTTGCTTGGACACAGGTGCACTCACTATTCCTACACTCTCATAGCGCGATAGTACGGCAATCCGACACCACCGGAGAGAGAGTCTTAGATAGTGCATTTACCAAAGGGGATTTAGACTTTTAACCAGGTGCATTTTAAATGACGCGAATGTGCATAAAACACTTATCATCTGCCTAACCTTTTCTTAACTATGTTAAGGCCGGCTTCCAGTCTAATCGGATGCAGTTGAGTACCAGTGTTTTACAAGGAGCGACTGCCTATCTGACCTCCTCAACCCAGTTACCCGGGCAGCCCGATACCCTCTAGCAAGAATGGTTGTCAGACCTACTGGCTTCTAACTACCCGTAACGCCTGCCAAAGATGTTCAAATAACAACCAGGACCCACCAATTTAACGTGCCTTCCGAAACACGGATATTAGTGTCAAAGATAAATTTAGAAAGTACATACAAACTTAGAAAAGTTGCACTGATACTTGCCTGACCTGCAATCGAGCCCACACACTCATACTTGCGAGATTGGTTCTTCTTTACGCACAAGGCTTTTTCCACACTAACCTTTTACTCTTTTTCTCTGTTACTTGGCTATGACCACCAAAAACAAAAAACTATCTCCAAGCAAACCCCCATGTACAAACTAGTGTATAAAAATAAAACATCGGTGATGCTCCGCTAGTAAATCTGTCAGGATTGCCATCCGTCATATGTTAAGATGATAGTATGTAGCTCTGTGAGTCAGAGTTGACGCGAACTTAGCTGGTACTCCGATGTGTTTTAGAAGCTTCTGATGATAGGAATGGATCTATAAGTATAGCTAAGAATTTAGTTACTATTTTAAGTCAAAAGTATATAATTTTACTTGATGTTTCTCCGGGTTTCGGGCAAAATATAGCCGTTGTCACCGGGGGATAGTCTAGCTTCCGAACATTAAAATTTTCTAATCGGTTCAGTACCTCTACTTTCGGATCCTTTAGGGTAGGTACACAAAATTTACCTCTTTGGAGTAAGTATTTGGTTCAGATTGATTCCTTATCAACCAGGATAAGATGTACTTCAAATCAAACTAGCGTTTTCAGGAAAATTCTGAAATTAGCGCGTGTTTACGTTTTTTCTCGACCCGCATCTCGGCGGAACAACCTCCCGCAGCCGGATAAAAAGAATTGTCTTGAAGACTAGGTACGTACCAAAAATGTAAATCGATTCAGTAGTTTTGGCATAAAAGCATGACAGACAGACAAAGTTTTCCCTAGTCTTAAATATCTATTAGATGCCTCCTCTTGTTTGTTATTTTAACGGGCCTTAATAGGGCACGAAAAACTTTCTAAAACGCATCATGAACTACATTTAATACTGCACACAAATATTGATTCACGTTTTCACCTTCTTCAAAACTTTAATCACCATTACAAAGCATAGTCATAACTAAAACTAATATTTACACGAAACAAACTTAATTTTTCAGTCTCGAAACAAAATACCCCAAATATTTTCCTCCACACATCGCGATCACTAACCGCAAATTTAACTTTGTAACCGTCATTTTGAAGTGCAAAATTACATTTGCGGTTTCGAAAGTATGGAGTTAAAGGAAGAATGTTTGAGATGGAACCGCAAATATAACTTTGTATTGTTATAACATGAAAAGTGTCAATATTTATCATGTTCCTTAAGTCGATCATGATCGGTAAACTTCGGGAGCGTTCGGCAAACATCGGCTTCTGGTAGTAAATAGTAAGAAATTGGTGTTAATTCGAAATGTGTAGCATCGGTAGTTTGTTCTGTATTTAAGACTATTAAGTTTGAAAGGAAATATGTATGTATAGTTCAAATATTGAATTGTTAATTTAAACAAAAATGAAATTTGATTGGAGGTTCAAACTAATACATGATTCTTTATAAGCATTCCACGTATTATAAAACATAATATAAAAAATTGGATACCTATATATTTTTTGTTTGTTTATACCCAAAAGGCTCCGAAACTACTGAGCTGATTTGACCATGTTCTGAACCGTTGGAAAGCTATGCTCTTCCCGAGTAACGTAGGTTATATTTTATCAAAGTATGGGATCCCACGGGATGCCGGTAGAACCGCGAGAAAACGCCTATTAGGCATTTAATCATGAAATGGGAAGTATCTATGCTATTATTTAGTGTACACTTTGCCTAACTGCCTACCATATAATCTTTTCCTTCTCGTCTCAATCCATCCTAAGGTTGTCTGAAGAGATCGCTCTTAGCGATAAGACCGCCCATTATGTCACCTACTTTAACTAGTATAAGATCAAAAATGTAAAATTGGTACCTAATCTATATAAATAAAAATGAATTGTTGTTCGTTAGTCTGATTAAAACTTGAGAACGGCTGGGCAGATTGAGCTGATCCAGAGAGCGCAAAACGCCTGCGCCAGATTCTGTTTCAAAAATAATACCGCCAAGAACTCACGTCACTCCATTTATTAATGAACACTCCATCCTTAAGATGAAGTCATGCCGCAAGTTACACCTGGCTTGCCTACTCTTTGGGGTTATAAAGTACAAAGAACCGGCCTATTTGTATAGCAAACTTAGCTTCATTGCTAGTAAGAGAGAACGCCCGGTAAGACAATGCTCACAGCAACTCTCCACGGAACCGCACAGCACTGCGGCCTTCAGAGGCAGTTTTAGGTACGCTGCTACTAAATGCTGGAACAATATTCCCCCGCCAATAAGAAATGCCAAAACTCTTGGTACTTTTAGAATACACCTTCGAAAGTTCCTCATTAACTCACAAAAAGAACTTGGTATGACGATCTTAAACACGTCCATAATATAGCGATAGCAGGTACCTGCCGTGATGGTGTTTCGTCGCCGTATTCCGGTTCACTCGTAGTCTGAGAGAACTAGTACTAGTAGTTTAGTTAGTAACACATTTCTACACTTCAATATTAATCATAGTTCACATTCAAGCACAACACACACACAGAACATAAAACACTTACTTCAAATACACACAGCACACACACCAATAGTCTACTCGACGTCCGTGGGTCATTTTTTAGGGATCCAGCAGAATACCAGCGTCAGGTATTCTACCTGACACATGCTGAGTTGGACTCCCATTCGGTGCAAACGTAAGACACTGCAGCGCGCCGTTAATCTCTGATTGTATTTCATATTTCATGTTTCTCTTTCTACCCACTTCTTGTTTTGTTTTATTTTTCTTATTATGTATCTTTGTGGTGTCTTTTTGTTTGTCTGAATAAATGTTTTATCTATATATCTATCTGATTTTGGTTTTAAAATGTTTGTAGAGGTCCAGGGAAGGTTTGAACGATACGAAGATCGCGGGATCAGCTAGTAAGGAATATATATATCTATCTATTATCTAGGTACACAGATAAAGCATTTTTCATGGTATGTACTACATTTTATTGGCCACAGCAAAGCTATATCAAAATCAGCCCAGCTTTCAAGTGAAACACCATATAATTTACCATGAAATCTTGACAGATAAAAACCATAAAAATTGCGTCGTTAGCTCTGTCGTCGCTTCTGCTAATCGCAATGTTCTCAGTTCGATTCCCGTGCCGTGTAGTTAATGTATTTCTTTGTTCGGTATTTCTTGGTACTTAGTAGACTGTAGCCTAGTGGTATAAAGCATCAGACTTTCAAGTACGAGTGTGTGGGTTCGATTCCAGGTTAGTGCCAATATAACTTTTCTAAGATGTACCGGCTAAGTCATCATCTCCCGAGCCTTTTCCCAACTATGTCGGATTGGTTTCCAGTCTAACCTGATGTAGCTGAGTTCCAGTGTTTTACAAGGAGCGACTGCCTATCTGACCTCCTCAACCCAGTTACCCGGGCAACCCGATACCCCTTGGTTAGACTTACCTACTTGCTTCTAAGTACCCCTAACGATTGCCAAGGATGTTCAATGTACCGTCTAAGTGTACCTACCTTTTCTTTTCACGGGAAGTCAACAAATGACCTCTCCCGCTGTGGGTGCAGCGTGAGGGAGTGTCAGACTCTTACTGACTAAAACCCACCATGTTCCTTCTTAAGCCCTTTATGTACCAGAGCCGCGGTAACTCGCGCGATCAATCCCGCAGTCCTAAATGTATCTTGGACACCAATGAATGATTAAAGGTGAAGGATCTTGAGGAACTTAGAAGTCTGAAATCACCAATCTATCTTGAGCAAGCGTGGTGATTAACGCTCATTCGTTCTCTGTATGAGAAGAGGCCGCAGCCCTATTAAAGTTCAAAGCTAGACATATTTATAAGTAAGTACTTACTCCATGTTTTAATAATTATTTTCGACCAATAAAATTCACTTAATTAAAAATAACTGTACTTATCCTTACTAGTATTATATGTATGTATATGCGAAAGTAACTCAGTCTATTTGAGGCAATTTCAAGCCAAAGCTTATAAATCAATTTAAATATTTGGTACACAGATAGACTGGATTTTTATGGTATTAACAGAAAATAATTAAACAAACGTTCGTCACTTGTTTTGTAACATTTTGTATGGACAATGTTAATTTAATTTGGAGTAATCAATAGACCATTAAGAGTCTGCGAAAGGCCTTTTAGGCTACTATTTATCCGACTGCGAGAAGTTGTTTCTTGGGACGTATTTCAAACTGGTGGGTATAGCTAAGTAAAATCTTCAAAAACCAACAAGAATCCTACAAGAATTTTCAAAACTAAAATTTCCGAACATAGAAATGTTTCGAAAAATAAAATGTAGTAGAGCATACTCCGATCGGTCGGACCACACACGTCGCGAGCGGCGTGCGCCCGCGCAGGCAGCGAAGTATGGACACGACATTATTATGTGGCAAGGAATTTCTTATTGGAATCCTGTTTTAGGGGAAATTTTGGGTACTTTTTTTCTGTTTGTCAATTTTCAATCTATTGTTTGGTTGTGAAATAGAAGTTTTTAGTATGTTCATGGTATATGAGTAGGCTTTATTTTGGTTATTCGAAATAACCAGTATAACTGAATAGTGTAGAAAAAAATATATATCTTAAGTGTATGCAGAAAGTATTGAAGTATGCTCAAACATCATTCTATCTTCGATAGCTTTATATATTTCTATAAAAAAATCACTTTTAAGTAGAACTTAAAGTTAAGACACGTCTGAGTATTTCGAAGGGAGTAAAATATATTACATTACAATGAAAAGATTCATTACATTTTGAAACAACAGCAACTGAAAATGTAGTTCAATCATAATAAGCGAAAAAACTCTACGAGGAATTGTTTAACTAAATAAGAAGTATTTTTAAAGGAAATCAAAAATACCTACATGTAATTTCATCATATCCATACAATTCTACCGTTCCAACACGGCTGTAATCGTCCAGAAGCAATAAACGACCAGTATTAATAACAATAATAAACTTTATATAGCGACAGAGTCGACGACCAATCGCACTCACTCGCTAGCCTCTGCGACTGCGACTAATCGCAACGACAGAACGCAGTTTGAGGTGCGACTGATAGACTTTATTTAGGGATTGACAGTCAATCGCACAGACTCTAGGCTCTAAGACTCATCTCAACGACATACCGAGGTAAGAGGTGCGATTACACACCTCTTACCTCGATTCGCGACAGGTATTTTGACTATATGTTCGTGCCTCGTTGGTCAAGTGGTGGCGACTGCAAACGAGGTCTCAGATTCAATACCCGGCTCGGGCCGAAATCGCTTTGTGTTTTAAGAAACTTTCATAAAGCAGCCCGGAGCCTGGAAGTTGGTGTTGAAACTCAGGTGCATCGGTGACTACTTATTCTGCAACTGATCTGTCTCCGGTTTATGAGAGCAGCCCAACGATGATGCCAGAATTTTAACTTTATTAGATTGGCAGTAATTACTCAGATTTACTGCGACTTGCGACTAACTTTAGTTTGAAGGTGAGATTGACAACTATTTTGGCTTGATATGGCCACAGGGATAATCTTGCCTGCTGCTTGAAAGTTTTAGAAAACCTACAAAGCCATTTTAGCACGATCCGAATCTAACCCAAAACCCAATAAACCACTGTTAGTAGGAGATCAGCCAGCCGCACAGGACAAATAATTTTCTTAATTCCTTCACAACGGAGAAAGATCATGCACAGCACCGACATTCACCGACTTCCAGAGTCCGGGCTACTTCAGACAGATCCGAAAATCGAACTCGAGATCCCGAGCACAGCAGTCGCGCTATGCGACAAACAGCCGTTTCCAATAATCTATGTAATATGACATTACTTGCATGGGGGCTAATGTCAAAATTCTATCTCTACTAAGCTAATGAACACATAGATAGAGTATTGGAAACCGACATAAGTACCTACATACTAGGATACTTAACTCCTGTTTAAGAAACCATTAATTGCTTAAGCGGATGTTTTAGTAATCGTTAGTGGTAACTTTAAGTTTACCACATCTATAGTGTTTATCTACAGTTAAAATTTAACTTAAGAAGTGATGTGGTATAATTAATTATCAGCCCAGCTTCTACCAGCAGCGGTTTGACCGGCCCCCCTTTGCATACCTGGTTAAAAAGTAGCCTAAGTTTAGCCTTGCCGGATAAGTAGGCTATCTGACACCGAAGCATTTTTCTAATCGGTCCAGTACTTCCTGAGATTAGAACAGAAAGCAAACAAACTCTTCAGCTGTATAATCTAAATTGGTAGGTCACGCCTGTCATTAGAACATGTTTGGCAGTCTTTACGGTAGTGAGACGCCAGAAGGTCTGACAATCATCTTACCGAGAGGTATGCCTAGGTAACTGAGTCAACGAGGTCAGATAGGTATTCAGACTTACTGGCTTCTGACTACCCGTAACGACTGCTAAAGATGTTCAATGACAGCCGAGACCTGCAGTTTAACGTGCCATCCGAAACACAGTCATTGGTATCCAAGATATATTTAGCAGAACATACAAACTTAGAAAAGTTGCATTGGTACTGTCCTAGAATCGAACCTACGAACTCGTACTTGAGAGGTTGGTTCTTTACCCACTAGGCCACTTTTTTTGACTACTGAAATACTAAAAGCTGTTAAATATTAACGGATGCAAGCCATTAACTGTTGATAGACCACTCGACCACATCAATAGCTTATCAATATGCTGTGGATTAAAAATGTACTGAGAGGCGTTAAGCAAACATTTGGGGTCGGAAATATACGGGGGAAGAGTTGTGACGCGCACTTATGAACCGTTTCTGTGAAAAGAAACGATGTGTTTTACTTAGGGGCTTATATATTTTTTTGCATATCAACGTTATAGTTTAGTGATGTTATAAAACGTTATAGTTTTCCATATCAACAACAAAAAATTTTTGTTTGTTGCCCAAAGACTTCGAATGTATTGAACCGATTTCAAAAATTATTTTACTATTGGAATGCTACACATTTCCCGACAAATATATAGTGTATGTAAGCAAAACGTGACACTATACGTTTTAGTTTAAAGGAACCACAGAACTTTCGATTTTTTCATAATAAGTCGAAGATTTAGTTCTAAAGTTCGTAAACCACTTCGTGAATTCTACCTTCTCTTCACAACGTGCCCTCACAATATTTGCTCCCGTACGTTTCCACACTAAATCGTTCTGAACAAGTACAATCATTGGATGAGATCAAAAAATGTATTGGTGCAAACCCCCAGACTATTACAACCGGCCTACTGCGACCGAACTCCTTGATACTTTAACTAAGAAAGAACAAACGAAAAAACATTTATTCATACAAGACAATATAAACAAAAATGTGGGAAAAAAGTACAAAAAATATGGGTGCCAAATAGACAATTTAGGTAAGTTAGGCATATCAACCTACCTTATTTATCAAATTCCTTTAACAGATTTTCAACCTAATTATGAATAACTTATATTGAAGAAAGTTTGATGTTCGAGACTCCAATGTTAATACTGAAATGTTTTAATACAAGGAAAAAATAAAATGGATTTAGAATTAATGAATATCTCCCCAATCAAAAATATTAAACAACTATTACTAAAAAGCTGATAAATACAAAATTAAGATTAATTCAACATAAATAATTTAGTCACAGCAAAAAATAGCTCAATTATCGATATAATATAGTTGCAAAAAACATACCACACACCGTTAAAAATATCTAAATCGATATTTGCATACTTAATTTATCTTCAATAAATAATATTTGTAATAAATAATGATCTGGGCTATAAAGATTGAGTTCAGTCTAGTTCACCCCGAGGCGACAAACGCGCATCGACTGAGAAAATTTATTGAATACCATTTTCAATTTTGCTGTAATTAGTAATAAGAGTATTTAGAGAGATGACGATATTTTTTACGTATGTATGTACGTAATTTTTTTATTTATAAGAAATAGAAAGAAAAAATCAAAAGATGACAAATTGAACTAAAAAAAAAATATAGATGTAGAAATAAGCATTACCTTTGTAAATTCTTTCTTACCTTCTTCTTTCTTATAATGTGGGTACATAAATTGTAAATAAATAAATAAAAATAAAAATATTTCATGAAATTAGCTAAACATATTGTTAGGGAGCGGAATTATATAAAACTTAAAAAAAACTTAATTTTCTAAAAAAAAAAAAAAAAACCGTTTTCAGTTTTGTGAAAGTTGAAAAAAAAATATTTTCCTTAATACCTGTGGTTTTCCTAACTCAATAAGTATTTCAAAGGGTTAAAAAAATATCTCAGGGTTAATCCAAACCACTTACATTTTAACCAGAAGAAAACCCAACTAAACCAAACCAAATAATTTTAAACAAACAATCATCTTATCACCAACTTACACTAAACCGGAACCAAACCCGGACCTACAGACTAAAACACCAATTAACAACTTTACATTGCACATCAAAAAATTTGCGAAAAAAACTAAATACATATATAATTAAGAAAATACAAAAAAAAACTATCAAGATTATAGAAGCCGAGTCGAATTGTTAGTCGGATGCCAAGGAACGTCTTGGGTGGTCTAAACGGAGTACTCCGTCCTTCTCTCGCACGAACATTTTCTACTCCCGTTTCATTTACAAGCTTTCTGTCAAAGAGTAAGTCTTGTAAGAGTACAAATTCGCTTATTTTTTCAAACGATAAACTATTTAAGTAGTACAATTGTTGCCTACTAAAAAGTTTTTTGAAGTTTTTTTTTTGCTTTAAGTAGGCACTTTTTCTCCGTTTGTTTTTTGGAAATTGTAAACAGATGTATTTTAAAAGGTATTAGTCGGTGTTTTTGTGTCTTTAATTAGTAGGTGCTTGTGGTAATTGTAATTAGTTTACATTGATTATAAGAGGTGCTTTGATTTCTGTGAATGAAAGATTGATAATGTGTACTTTTGTGGGAATGGTCAATGAATTTGCCAATCCTTTTGCAAAAAATATTTTGAGAATCTGTGACATTATTCGGACTTCGTTTATATTTTTTGGAGTTCTTAGAGATTGAATGCAGGGTGGTATGGAAGCTGATTGTCGGCTGTTCTGTTCTTATAGTGCACGCACATTTGCTTGGACACAGGTGCACTCCCTATTCCTTCACTCTCATAACGCGATGGGACGACAATCCGACACGACCGGAGAGAGACATTTAAAACCGTCCTCTCCGATACACGCGTGAATCGATGGATCACCAACTTCCAAATTACGGGTTGCTGTGAAGTTGCTGTGTGGAACTGTCGTGGTGGCCTAGTGGCTAAAGAACCAACCTCTCGAGTATGAGGGTGTGGGTGCGATTCCAGGCCAGGCAAGTACCAATGCAACTTTTCCAAGTTTGTATGTACCTACTTTCTAAATATATCTTAGACACCAATGGCCGAAAAAAAGGTGAAAGAAAACATCTTGAGGAAACCTGGACGATAAAGTCTGAAATCACCAACCCGCATTGAGCAAGCGTTGTGATTAACGCTCAATCCTTCTCCGTGTGAGAGGAAGCCTGTGCCAAGCAGTGGGACGATAAAAAGGCTGTAACGGTAACAGTGTAGAAGTTTCTAAAACCCACAAAGCGATGTCGGCCCGACCCGGGAATTGAACCCGAGACCTCGTGCTCAGCAGCCGCGCTTGCGACCACTAGACCAACGAGGCAGCAAAAGCTTGTAAAGCACTGGTACTCAGCTACATCCGGTTAGACTGGAAGCCGACCCCAACATAGTTGGAAAAGGCTCGGGGGATGAATACAGTAGCAGTCATATTTCTTCGGCACGGCAATAAAGGATGGGAATGTTAGTATGTTTGTTTTCACAAGTTTTTTATGTAGTCCTGTTGAATATCATACAGTTGTGATGTAAATATTATGTTTGTTAGTATGTTTTTTTTGTATGCTTTCTATGAATTTGATAATTTACTTATTTTATATTATATTGGTTTAGTTTATTTTGAAAAGTATGATTAAGATGTTATTCTGGGCTGTGTATGAATCGGAAGGGATAGTCAGAAGCTAGAAAGTCTGTCTGACATCCAGTCATTATCTGCTAACAAGGCCATAGAGGTCAGATAGTCAGTCGCTCTAGGAAGTAAAAGTATCTATTTGACCGGACGTTTAACTGGAATCCATTAAGTTAATTTTACCTACTTAATTATTATTTTACATTATCTGATAAGAATAGTAAATTAATTAGTTCAGAGTATTACCTACTTTATTACGTCTGTTTCCAATGTGCCAAAACTACAAAACTGATTGAAAATAAATTCGGTACACAGAGAGTCTAAAAAACATACCCTTCTCGGCTTGTTTTCATCCATGAAAAATCAGGCATCAGTTAGTGCAATTTGAAAATCCTAATACTTATTTATAACAATCTTTCTATATCAGTCTTATCTCATCTACCACAAACTTTAATCTATGCTTTTTACTTTCTTAATACTTTTCGCGATAGCTATCTCTTTCGCACTTACATAATTTGTATATCGCCATTTCGCACGTCCACCTATGACCTCTGAGAGTTTTGCTCTCGTTCTAATCGCGAAGAAAAGTGTTGCTGTCTCGCTCTTAATGTTCCCAGTTTGAATGGGAGTTATAAAAATGTGCAAGGATTAGATGAAAAAATAATTTTAAAAGTTTTTTTTTATACTTGTAACTAATATTTTTTTGTAAATTATATAATATAATTAAGCATAATACATATAATTGTACAATATACACTACAAACTACTTAAAACTAAAATATTTTTATGTACCTAATTAGATTCTAGTTGTAATTTGTATACCCTTAAATAAATAGAATATGTTTTAACTTTACAACCTATTTCAACATATTAACATATTTGTTACTTATCCAATTTTATTTCATAGTGTAAGTACTACCAAATCAAATCTTTCAGGTTAAACAACAGTCTTCACGGTCAACTTATGGATGGGTGAACAACCATTTCTCCAATTTTGCAATTTCCATGCAACCTACCAATAAACGAGTACCCTTAGCAGTAAAGTACCCAACAACCTACAATAAATCAATAAACTACCACATCACAAAATTTCACCTTTCACCCGGGTCACCCATCCATTTCCCAGCCATTAACTACTCTGACATGAAGTCATAAACACTGACCATGTTACAATAATTGCTTACATATGCGCGTGCGCACGTCACGACACTGTCAAACATGCCAACTATGGGAGTTGTCAAATATGGCGTTATCGTTATAATTGATCTGATCGGGAGATCAGAATCTTGAGCTTGTTTTGTAGTGGTAGCTAAGATTTATAAGTAAGATATTTTATAGCTTTGTTGCTCCTATTTTCTTTCTTTTTAATTTTATTTGGATAGCAGTGAATCACACTTATATTATGAAGGCAAAAGTTTGTGAGTTTGTTGGTGGTGGTGGTGGTGGGTTTGTTGGTTTGTTTGTTTGTTTGTTGGTTTGTTTGTTTGTTGAATAGATTTTTATGAAACTTGGCAGTAATAAATAGTTCACCAGTCTAGTCGAGGAGTCAAAGGAACTAGTTTTACTGCTGAGATGGACCTTTACGTTCGGTCAAAAGGTAGATTGCAGATATCAAATATACAAAAAATACAGGAATAGGAAATTGAGAACAGTCAACAACAACTTTTGGTCTGCCCTTGGGGCTGAAACCTGCCAGGACTGCGGGATTGTTCGAAGGAGCTACCGTGGTCCTGGTACGCAAAGGGGTCCAGAAGAATGGATTAAGGAGGTTTTAGTCAGTAAAAGTGAGGAGCCATATAAACACTTTCAACAGATCTGCAAATACCGACTTGTAGAAATGTAGAGCCATGTCAAAAGTTTTATTTGGTCCTTTTAAGTGTTTTGTAAAGTTGGTATCAATTTTTGAGTAAAAAGTATTTTGAGTGTCGTTTAAAAAAAAGACTAGCATGTAAGTTGTAGTGTGGCACAATCCTAATTCCTCAGATATCATACTTTGTAAAGTCATGTTTGACTTTTAAAAGGAATTAATGAACTGCGATTGTTCAAACTTCACTTTATAATACGATTCACGCCAATCGTAGTTGTAGTTATTTTTTATATTACAAGACCCAATAGCCCACTTAATTATCTTTATCATTGGGGAGCTCGTGGCTAAGTTACAGCCACACGGGTCTATCTATATACCTCTATCATCATCATCATCTCAGCCATAGGACGTCCACTGCTGAACATAGGCCTCCCCCTTAGATCTCCACAGATACCTGTTGGAGGTGACCTGCATCCAGCGTCTTCCGGCGACCTTTATACCTCTATACTAATATTATAAAGGGGTATTTGTAAGTTTGTATGTAGGGCGTAATTTTTGGAGCCGCTGGTCGGATTTCCAAAATTCTTTCACTGATAGGTAGCTACAATGTTCCCGAGTGCCATAGGCTATATTTTATCCAGGTACGGGCAGTAATTCAAACGGGACGCGGGTGAAACTGTGGGAAAACGCAATAGATCATAAGGCAAAGATACGCTAGATGGGTAACCATCTTGTCATGACGAGTTCCTTCGTGTTTCGGAAGTGGTGGTGGGGAAGTGGAAATTGGTGGGTCAAGCAAGACTGCCATTGGAACGTCTTTGACAGTCGCTACAGGTAGTAGTCAGAAGACAGAAGACCAACAACCAGTCTTACCAAGAGGTTGCCCGGGTAACTGGGTTGACTAAGTCAGATAGGCAGTCGCTCCTTGTAAAACACTGGTACTCAGCTGCATCCAGTTAGACTGGAAGCCGATGCCCACATAGTTGGGAAAAAGCTAGGCAGATGAGTTAAATACCTTATCAATTTTTTTTCACAAACTTTATTTTGTTTATAATATTAGTACCTATAAACGTATGAATTAAAACGCCCATCATTAAGAAATTCCTTCATCCGTTAATTTGACAGCTGAGGTAGCAGAAACTTCGTTTTTTAACCAACAAAAAAAATACAAAAGTATGCAAAATATATTTATGTGGGAAAATATATAAATAATAATGAATTATTTGGACGGGTTGTATCAATGGCGGGAATTTTTGTAAATGTACTGTGTAAGCGCCAATCAACCGACAGGGCTGGTAGGAACGAAGATTAGATTATTTTAAATTTGAAAGATTTATTGCTTACTAGCTTCCGCTCGCGGCTTTGCCTGCTAGATGTGTTGGTAAAAAGTAGCCTTTGTGTTAATCCAGGGTATCACCTATCTACATACCAAATTTCAACCAAATCGATCCAGCTGTTTTTGGGTGAAAAAATAACAAATATACATCCATACATTCTCACAAACTTTCACATTTATAATATTAGTAAAGTCTAACAAAGCTGCAAAGCTAGATCTTCTAATGGGGATGGTGCAGTACCCCATATAATCTGGTCGCTTCTTCTTAAACGGCATAAACACTAATAAAATTGAAATCCTCAAATGACCTCTACTTTAGGGACTTGGTCTTTGTTTTAGATCACACATAACTCTATCGTTTTTTTAGTTTTATAGTCGTCTTTTATTTCTCTTCTCTTTCTTTTTCTTCAAGTTTCTTGTATAACAAAGCAACACGCTGATCTCTCTCCGGTGGTATCGAATTGTCGTCCCATCGGACTATGAGAGTGAAGGAATAGTGAGTGCACCTGTGTCTGCGCAAATGCTTGTGCACTATAACATGTCCTGCGCAGTTGGCTAATCTCCTTACATATGAGAACAGCTGCCGTAGCCGATAATCGGATAGGAAGACATCAACAAAGCCAACTATTTCTTTCCATAAAAAATAATATTGAAACACAAAAGTCCTGTTCGCCAGCCCTAGCTCAGTAACCAATCAGCGTCGCGGGCGCCGATCTATCACCGCACGGACGCATGCGCAAACCAAAATAAAAACAAACAGCCACAACCTGGGTGGGCCACAGGTTATATATCAATTTACAATATTCACCTTTAATCAGTTTAAACCGACTTAGTGAGCAGTTAAATACGTTTTTGCGATGGTAATGATAGTTTTATTGTGCGAAATTGTGTTGGGAACTGGTTAAGTAACTGAGCTGGAAGGTTAAGCGGTAAGTTTGTGGATGGGTGACCGTCGATGTCATGACGAGTTCCTCCGTGGTTCGGAAGGCATGTTAAACTGTCCTTGCTGTTATTTTAAACATTTTTTGCAAAGTCGATCAAGTTTTTTAAGCGGCATCTGGTATGGTAACTGGGTTTAGCAGGTATGATAGGCAGTTGCTCCATTTGCTCAGAAGCATGCGGTAAGACTGAAAGCCCAATAGTAAGAGTGGTTGTCAGACTTACTGGCTTCTGACTGCCCGTAACGACTGCCAAAGATGTTCAAATCTCTCTTTAACTCATTATTTTTAACTTATTATTATTATTATAATCTCAGGATTTACCAATCAAGAGGTCTTATTCTTATCGAGTGGGCTGATTAAATCAGCTAACAAGTCCTAGTGTCATAGTTTTCTCAAATCCGCCTGACGGCCTCTGACGTGGAATTGTAACAACGACTGCTACGCCGGGGACGCCGGTGCCACGTGCCCTCACAGACAGGGGAGTGTAACACCCCCAACCTCCAAAATCCGGGCTGCTTTTTAGAAAAGGTGAGATTTGTCAGTTTGTGAAGGATTTTGAAAATTCTATTTTGGACTGATTTGAACGATTCACTGTTGGAAAGCTACACTCGTACTTCCTGAGTAAATAAATAAATAAATAATGTCGGGGCACCTATTCACACACGGTCGGTTAGCCCCATGGTAAGTTATTGAATAACTTGTGTTATAGGTGCTATCACAACTGATAAATTACATATAGCTACATATATACCTACGTATTGTATCCAGACCACATCACACAAATGTCGACCAAACCCGGGCCTCAGGTTCCGCAGTCCGGCATGGTGACCATTGCGCCATCGAGGTCGCCATAAGTTACATAGGCTATACAAAATTGATCTGAGGGCTATACATATTTTATCCCGGTACGGGCAGTAGTTCCTATAGAACGCGGGTGATACCGCGGGAAAACGGCTATTAACTTATAAATTTATCATAATATTAATCAAAACTATAAGTTTAGAACATTACCACCCAAGAGGATTAAATTTTATGAAAATTGCAAGAAAATTTACTATTTTCGAGACCACACAAGTTTTCTTAGTACAGACATTAAAGTTTATAATTATTTTGTTTGAAATAGGTTTGTTTCTTACTTATTTCGCTAAGTATATGTAGGTAGAACTTCCTGACAGTTTTATTTTTACTTGAAGCTGAAGTAATAATTCGGTACATACTTACCTAATAAAACAAACGGCAAAAAAAAATTTATGGTTTAGGCTATGTTGTCCCACTGCTGGGAAAAGGCTTCCCCCATAGCCTTCTATCATCATCCTCCTCCGAGCCTTTTTCCCAATTATGTTGGGGTTGGCTTCCAGGGTTTCCCCATAGCATTCTATCTTTCTCTCTATAATTATTTTTATTTTTTGAAAATTATATTGTATTTTCGTTAATTTTCATGTAAATTAATCTTTTTATTGTTAATTTACAAATATATAAATCTCGTAGTAACTTCGACTTTTTTTAAACTTAGTTACCTATTTTCATAAATTTTTTTATAGTAGGTGTATATATTAGGTAATAAGTTAGTTGTATGTTGTATATATATTTATTATTAAGTTATTGTAAAAAGTTATTTGTAAATAAAAATTAAACAAAAACAATATTTTTTTCATAATACCTAGAGGACATAATCTACTTTTTATCCACATGCGGGAAGTAGGTCCCTCAGGACACGATTAGAACCTCGGGAAACATCTAGTTACTAATATTGCCAACATAAATTCTATTTCAATTGTCTCTTAAAACCCATAGACAAGGCTTACGCGATCACCACTTAGATATTTTAAACCTAAACGTTTTACAATTTGTCTTCATACTACTAACCATTTTAAAAGACCTTTGATTTGGTTCAAAATGTTCTAAAGCTCAGGTCAATATATACTGGAAAGACCAATTTAACAAGAGCTCTGAATGTGTAGTGGTTAGTCTAGTACGGGGGTCAAGATATATTGGTCCATAAACCAAAGCAATAGGCCTCTTTTATTTCAATGAATGTTCTAAATGACAGGTCAGGTTACGTTTGATGGTTTTCGAACGATATTCGAATTCAAACGCAACAACCGTGTTCTAGCTATCTCTTTTTAATGTACGCGTAATGCTTGGAATGTGTAAAGAGAGAAAGAGATGGGATATAATCGTTGTCGCGAAGTGGTTTAGTACGACGTGGGTGGTCGGTAATTTTTATACGGACGTCAAAAGGTCATTCACCCCGGTCCGATTAATTTTTGACACCTGTATAGGTTTTTTTTACTTGTTTTTTTGTTAGTTTGTTATTCAAATTCTGAGTCGTGATAAATAGTTCCTCTTACGTTAGAACGTTGATTAATTACTAATTAATATGTTGGAGATTTTTGCGCTTGTGTGGGCGGCAAAAAGGTGTAATTTGTTTGTCTATTTATAGAGTTGGGAGTAGACATTTCTTATCAATAAAGAGGTTTCAATCTTAAAGAATGTATTATTAATTATTTTTCTCGTTTTAGGAGAAGCTATGTAGATTATAAGACCGATTTGATTATGAGATGCTCTTTTACAAATTTTTACTGGCTAAGCAATAGCCGCACGGTTCGATCGACCATAAGGTTAAGCAACGCTTGGCGCGGTCGATCCGTGGATGGGACTATCTTGTCATACCGAGTTCCTCTGTATTTCAATTGGTAGGCCCTGGATGTCATTAGAACATCTTTGGCAGTAGTTACGGGTAGTCAGAAATCAGAAGGTTTGACAACCATTCTTATCGAGGGATATCGGTTGCCCGGTTATGGGTGTGAAGGTCAGATAGGCATTCACTCCATGAGGCTCACTGGTACTTCGCTGCACTCTGTTAGACTGGAAGCTGACCCGATACAGTGAGAAAAAGCTATTAGATATCTTTGGCTAGACCTACCGAACGCTTTGCTAAATGTGACCATCTACTTTAATGTGACTTTATAGGTACATCTATTATGACAAGTTATCAATTAGATAATTTTATTTTTATTATTTTTTAGCCTATAATGTCCCACTGCTGGGCAAAGGCCTCCCCATCTCGCTTCCACACTTTCTGATCCTTCGACCGAGTCCACCAGTCTCGACGATAGGCTTCTAGATCGTCACGCCATCTTCCTTCATCCATCAATTAGATACCTACTAAGTATTTATATAAGACGGCTGGCAGGAGCTGGATGCGAGAAGCCGAAAATCGATCTCAGTGGTGTGCACTTGGAGAGGCCTATGTCCAGCAGTGGACTGCGATGGGCTGATGATGATTTATACACCAAAATTACCTACCTTAAAAAAATGATTTCTTCTAATATAAAATGAGTCAAGTATGCCAAGAATGGGTTAACACGTTTTCCTTCTGTCAACCGTTAAAAATTACAGTTAAAACAATAAATACCCTTATCTAGGGGTGTTAAAAATTCGCGACAGTAATCAAATTCACTTCGATAGGGTGTTACCCCCGCGATTGCTCTCTCAAGAATTTCAACACCCCTATTGGGTAAAGGTTGGTTTATATTAGGTATGGAAAATTCTTAGCCTTGACATTTTTAAATAAATAAATAATTATTTAGTGACACCTTCACACACGGTCAGTTAGCCCCATGGTAAGCTATTTATTAGCTTGTGTTATGGGTGCTAATACAACTGATAAACTTCACATAAATATAATATACATATACTTATATAGGAACAACAAGCATGCTCATCACACAAAATTAAATGTTGACGGTACCGGGAATCGAACCCGGGACTATCAATTCGGAAGTCCGGCATGGTGACCACTGCGCCAACGAGGTCTTTAAATGGAATAAGAATTAAAATACTTTGTATAAGATTTAAATAGGTCAGCTTTTTCTTGTATTTCAAAGAGTGTGATCACTCACTTCTGTAAAATATCGAAAGGTACCTACATTTTACGTTAAACAATAGAGGCAAAAGATATTCCTATGCCCAGGTAATTGGGTTGAGGGGATCAGGTAGGGCAGTTGCTGCTTGTAAAGCACTGGTACTCAGCTGCATCCGGTTAGACTGGAAGCCACCCCAACATAGTTGGGATAGGCTCGGAGGATGATAGTCTATTTCCTATTTAATTTTATAGACATATAGCTTTATAACTAGTGTATAACTTAAAGTCCTATTCAATTACTTACACACTTTTTTCAATAAATATACTTACCAATAAAATTCAACTGTACCAGTTTAATCATACATTTATTCAGTCAGCATCATGTAAGCTTGTACTAAGCTCAAGGCGCGCGTGTCGCGTCGTGTTCTCAAATTAACTGGGTTTTTTTAACTACAGTTCTACTGTTAACTGTTGATGTTGTAAGTCGATTTGATAAAGAATCGAATTGGGTAGTGCTTGTGTTGGTATTTTTTTGTGGGTATGGAAAAATTACTGTTTGCTGCAAGATTTTGCGAAGGTGATATCTAAAGCTCTTTTACTTATATTGTTGCTAACCCTTTCAGTCTTGTTACTTGAAATAAAAGATTTATTGTTTTTATTATAACCTACTAGATACTTACTTATTTACGGGCTGTTTTCTAAAAGTTTCTTAAAACCCCCAAACAAAGCAATTTCCCCCGATCCAGGAATCGAACCCGTTACCCTGATTTTATACCTGCATGTCTATACATCATCCTATTTTCTACTTAACATCAAGTATACATTCGTTTACTTATACTTACAGATTTCGATAAGCAAATCCTGCTAGATAAAAAAATATGAAACTTGACCGCAATGCAGCTTACTTATGTATCAAAATATAATGTGAACTACTTTTTACAAGTACATCTGCCTAAATTAGCTCCTTCGGGACGCGGATGAAACCGCATTCAAATCCTAGTGATTAATAATGTTTATTTTAAACTATACCATTACACCCTTAATGAAGAACATTAGAACAAAAAAATAAACCATTTGTACAACAAATTGTCTTAACATCACACCCCTTTTTAATTTGGTGTCTTCGAAATAAACTGACATTTAGGGGGTTGAAAGTCTGCCAGAGTGGGGTGGATTTTATTGAAATACTTGCGGCGATGCGAATCGGGAATGCCGGTTCGATTCTAGGGCCCGAAACTTTAATTTCGTGTTTTTTTTTTATTGCATTTTTTAGATAGAGTGAATCGATTGTTTGAAGTTACTTTTGGAGGGAGGAAATGAGTGTTGAAAGTATTTTAAGTTGAGTGTGGTGTTTCGGGAGGCACGTTAAGTTGGTGTGTCCCGGCTGTCATTTGAACATCTTTGGCAGTCGTTACAGTCAGAAGCTAGAAAGTCTGACAACCAGTATTACTGGGATATTGGGTTGCCCGGGTGAGTGGGTTGAGGAGGTCAGATAAGCAGTCGCTTCGTGTAAAACATTGGTACTTTGCTGCATCCGTACCAACTAATCTTAAACTATTAATTTATAGCCCTAATTCATTCAAAATGGAATTAAAGGCATTTTTGTCAGAAAAATGTTTGTACTCTGTATCAGATTTCTTACAATTATAACTGTGTCAGGGAATTAAATTGTAACATCATTTTAACTATTAGTTGTAAGTTGTATGTTCTACACAATGTAATGTTGTTCTGAATAAAAATGAAATGAAATTCCCAACATACTTGAGAAAAGGTTAGGCAGACTGATGATAATTTGTAGAACACAGATATAAAAATAAAACAACGAAAACATTTCATTTAACTTCTTTTAATAAGATTTGTCTATAAATCGCTACTTTTTTCACATTCATAGATTGACAACAATTTGAAAAAAATCAAAAAAATATTGAAAAAAAAATTGCATGTTGTTTGAGAATCTCAGGTGAAATGGGTAAGGTGAATATTTTTTTTCAAAATGTTGTCAAGATATGAAAATAAAATGACTAATACTGCTACATTGCACAATAAATAACTTAATAATAATTTGTTAATTAATTCTTAAAATTAAGTTTTTATTATTATTAATTATTTACACGATATTTATTATTTTACAATTCGAGTGGGAGATTCGACTATAATTTTTTACAAAAACATTTTTTTTATTGTTACATACAGTATTTTATATTTCGTAGGCATTTAAACTCATAAATAAGGTTTGCAGTATGTATAAAGTTGTTGTTAAATAGTCGGCCGACAGTTGACCCATTGATTGAACACTATTTTTTTAAAGAAAATCTTGATTCTAATCCAAGTTTTCACTCGGTCTGATACCGGCTAAATACCTGATCTTTTTAATGTGCGTACTACCATTCATCTTCATACTGATTTATGAGCCCAAACAAACTATCGGCCGACTAAAAGTTTGCAATCTGCGGGCGCCAATGTCCACAGGGATAAAGTAAAAACACATGTTAATAATAATTATTAGTCAATAAAGACTATGGTAATTTTCAAAATATATACGAACAGAAAACAAGAATTTCAAATATAGGTATATTGTCGCGATAACATATGATTATTGTGTGTAATGTGAAATGTGAAATTGCTACTTTGGTCGAATATACTGCAAATTGGTATAATATACTAAAAGCTGAAATTAGTATGATTATGGTTTTATCAAAGTTATGAAGGTCGGGACGGCCGGCAAAATATGCTGTGACTTTTGAGTGATTTTAAACTCATTCAAAAATGGATTGCATTTTTAACATTAAGGACTTTTTTAAAATTATTCCGTAAGTATCTCGTGCTAGTCAAAAAATTAATTAAAAAATTAATAAAAAATGCATATCAGAGAATAACGTGTTTAAAAATATATAAATTATTACGTGATAGTATTTTTTTGTAATTTTGTATCTGTAGCACTCAAGTTTTACCGAGTTCAAAAAAAGGAGATTTCCAAGTACAGCATGTATTTTTTTAAGTGTTAGGTACCTACTTGCTTAAAAAGCAGCAATTTGAATTTGCAAAAATCAATAATCAAAAATTATCGCGTCAATATACAATACAGGACAAACCAAAATATTCTGTAGAAGAGAATTCATTTACAAAGTTTTTCAAATCATTCGTATGATTATTTCCAGTTAATCTATTGACAAAGAGAGACACTCTATTTATTAATAGTAGTTTTTAATGTTGAGTTTTGATGAGTAAGATCTAAGAAATACAGACTTTTCACGAAAGCGGATAAGACATGGTTGTGTGAGTAAATGTATAATGCACATTGTCTTTGTGTGAGTCGGCGTCTCGACCAATACTGAGCGCTCCCGAGCTTACGCATACAAAGACAATATGCATCTATATTTACACACACAAGTTTGGTTTAACTGCTTTTGGGAGATAAAACATTTATTTGTTGCTATTGCTAAAAGACTGACATTGCTTGTGCAAAACAAAAATAGTCGAATGGAAAAACCGAACGAAGAATCCACTACTGTGAAAGGGATGCTAGTTTTCTCAGACATCGCTACTAATATTATAAATGCGAAAGTAACTCTGCCTGTATGTCTGTTACGCTTTCACGTCTAACTGATTTTAATAAAATTTGGTACAGAGATAGAGTTGACCTTGAGAAAGAACATAATATGATAGTTTTTATCCCGGACTTTTGAAGAATTCTCTTGGAAACGCGATATAACCGAACTCTACGCGGACGAAGCCGCTGGCGGAAGCTAGTTAAGTATATTCAGATATTCCATGTATAATGTAATTATTGCTAGAATGATACCAGTTATTAATATCATAATAATTAATATTTTATGGTATGGGGAACTATTGCAGTAATGATATTATTCAATACCTTTTCTAGGCATTGACATAGAAATTGCAAGGATGTCAGACATTTTACTACTTGTAATTAAAGAAAATCTTATTTTAATTGGTAATTAGCAGTTATTGCAAGTTTTTTCTTCTAATTAACGGCTGTAATCAAGACCTCACAATGAATTATATAATTGTAATACAGAGTCAACCTTTGTTTTTTAACCACCATTTAAAATACTTTTGACATATCAAATTTTTTACATAGGTTTTTTTTTTATTGATCACTTTACATGAAATCCAATCACACTTAAAAATGTTTTAACGCTCTCAACATAAAACGGCTAAACTCATTGCGATGATAATTTACATAGAGATAGGTGACCTGGAGACGGATATAGGCTACTTTCAATCTAGGAGCGGGATCTATTTCCTTTGACATGTGACATTATAAGTCATTTCATTTCAGGCTACTGTTAATCCGGGTGTGAGGTTTTACCAATAAAATCCAGTCATACATAAGAAAGACCATCTATAATCATCGGCGCGAATCTTGAGCGCTGACCTTCACCTGCGCAGAAGTGATTTATTAGCAAAGAACCAATACCGAGTGACGGCTATGAAGCGATGCACTGCGGGCCAATCACCACTTTACCCTCGCCTCACTTCATACCACAAAAGGGACCCAATAAATCACTTCTACGCAGGTGAAGGTCAGCGCTCAAGATTCGTGCCGATGATTATACTCAAAAATCGAACTCATCAAGACCCAACCCAAAAAAAAATCTACACTCTATTCAATTGCTGTTCCCTCTCCCTGGCTTTCATCTCCAATTCTTCCTCCTCCTTCGTCAGAGGAACAGTCGAGTGGTTATACAGACCCTGGGCCATCAGCTGCAGAGCCAAGGGGTTCCTCTGACCAGAAGCCTTCTTGATCTTGGCTCGTTTGTTCTGGAACCAGATCTTGATTTGGGCTTCAGCTAGGCCGAGCTCTGCGGCCAGGCTTTGACGTCTTCTTTCTGTTAGGTAGCGGTTCTCGGCGAATTCGTGCTGTGGACAAATTGGGGGTTTTAGGATTTTGTTTTTAAGGATTTCGTAGTGGTGAAGTATGGGTGTTCAAATGAAAGTTTGATAACCAGTTATAATTAGGTATCGTTCCTGGTTCACTGAGTTAAGTAGGTCAGACAGGCAAGTCGAGTACGTTCTGAAACACAGGTATCTAACCATTCGTAGTAGACACTTGTAAAAATGGCATTCAAACATAATTCTTTTTTTACTGTGCTACAGCATCAAAAGTTTTCTCTGTAGCAAATTATAATAAAAATATAACTCAAAATCTACTAAGAACTGTACCACCTTAACATGCAAATAAATATTTCGAGTTTGAGTTTGAGATTAGTTAAAAAAGTCGTTCTTTTGGAAATCCATGGGGATATCAAGCATACGTTTAGCAATGCAAGTTCTATAACTTAAATATTGATGGTGATGATGAAAAGAATCGTTCATACCTTTAACCTCGCAAGCTGAGGTCCAGAGAAAGCAGTTCGTGGTCTCTTCTCATCAGGCACCGTGTTGTCTCCAGGAGGTTTCTTGGGCCTTCGCGTTCGAGGACCTGGTCAGAAACAGACTAAAATGGAGGACGAATATCTAGGTCTTAATCTTAGGATGGAGGTCGCCTCCAACAGGTATCTGTGGAGATCTAAGGGGGAGGTCTATGTTCAACAGTGGACGTCCTATAGCTGAGATGATGATGATGATGATGATGATGATGAATCTTAGGATTAGACATGATTATCTCATGATGAGAGGAATATGGGATGGTAAATATGGTAGACTAGTAAGATGTTTTATTTAATGAAAGAGGCTGAGCTATACTCGTGGGTGCCAATGTAGGTATATTTGTACGTGCTTTCACAAAGCAGCCCGTAGTCTGGAAGTTGGTGATTGATTCACCCGCGCATCGGAGAGCACGTAAATGTCGGTCCTGCGCCTGATCTCTTTCCGGTCTTGTCAGATTGCCGTCCCATCGGGTTATGAGAGTGAAGGAATAGGGAGTGCACCTGAGTCTGCACAAATGCTCGTGCACTATAACATGTCCTGCGCAGCTGGCTGATCTCCTTAAATGAGAACAGCCGCCGTAGCCGAATCGACCGTGGACGCCATTATTATTATTTGTAGGTATATGTATGTACATTGGTTTTGTATGCTTCGGTAATTCGGCTACTACTGAGTAGTCTCAAGCTTATGCATACAAAGACAATATGCATGTACCTACATTTACAGACCCAAAAATGGCTCACTAGATTTCGTGAAATAAAGCGTATACACTGTCGCAGACCTGTAGTGATTATTAACAAAAATGATGCAAGTATCCATAAGTATATCACTTGAAACTAATTTTGAAATCGAAGATAGTAAAGTTGAAACATGACCTTATTTAACATTAAAAATAAAACATATCAAACGCAAAAACACATAAGCACAAACACATAACAATACAGATTAGCAGTGACAAACACACAAACAAAGCAGGATGCAGTTATATACAAACAAACATATTAACACAATATTTTAGCACAAATACAGACAGGGCAAACTATTACAGAGTCGAGCCCGAACTAAGAGCTCCCACACACTGCAAACTTTTAGCTAGCCGATAGTATGGAGATGGTTGATGGTATGCATATTACATAAATGAGGCATACAGATGGCATCAGACCGACTAAAAGTTTAACTGAATTCAGGGTAACCTTCAAAATAAACTATCAAGCTATCGGGCCAACTATTGGCCGACAGTTCAGCTTGCAGTATAAGGGGCTCTAGCTTTAAAGGTACATTTTGGAATCGAGCTGCCGACTGCAACTGCTGAGCGTACCGCACCGGTTTGTGCATATTTACATGAAACCGTCTTGGATCGAAGCTTCAGCAGCACGTGCAGTCGCCTTCAAATATTGATTGTTTTCATGCAGTCGGCAGCTAGCTTCGAATACGTACCTTAAGGGTGTGTTGGTGTGGTAAAGTCTCCATTATCAAAATTTTGCTTCAAAGAAGAACTAGATTGTTTTGATTTCAACAGTATCTCTCATTTCAACTATAATTCTCCTTTTACTTTCATCAAATTGACAGTCTCAATACAAGCTACCTCTTCAACAATTTTATTGGTCATGCCATCATGCCAACAGGGGCAACTAAAAGCCGAAGATGATGATGATGAAACCCTCGTAGTTTCCTCTCGTTGTCTTCCCCAAGCCAAGCGGGCGATGCAATATCTTAACCAATTCAGTTTCGAGCTCAAACGAGCGAAGTCCTAAGTGTTAAAATTGGTCAAAATATTTCACCGACCGCCTGACGGGATTGGTGATGATGATGAAGTATAGGTTTCTCTGGAAGTTCCTATGTATATGGTTATGTGTACATCTCAGATTATTGTAACAGTGACTTTTACACCAGCGGTTTTCCGCTCGGTTTTTTTACGAGCGACACATTCCGAGCGACATAAAACCGTCACTGTCTTTACGATTTGCTCGGATAAAACCGAGCAGAAAATTCGCTAGTGTGAAATCCAGAAGCATTGTGCTTTTACGAATTTGTAATAGACGGGACTGAAGAACTTTGTATTTATTAAGGGGCTTATTTATTACATAATCTGAGATGTACTCGTCGATTCTTAATTAAAAGTTAGTTTACAACAAAAGAAAACAAACAGCAAAACTGAAAAATCGAATCAATCAACAACTTACCATCATTCATAAATTAAAAATCATTTCTTATTTCATGAAAACTAAACAAAACATTCATATTCTATAGTTCTGTCACATAACTTTGCATCTCCAAAGTTAGCCATATGACGCCTCGCTCATGCGCAGTAGTGTTTTGTTTATACATTTTGATTATCGTGACGTCACTAATAGCTAACTTCGGACAAGCAAAGCTACTTGGCAAGAAAACTAATTCTGGTTTGTTGTTGATTAGCAAACATATTAGCACAAACACATTTTAATACATGCGGTGTGTTATTATTATATTCTGAAAAATAACTCTTTTAGCACTTTTCATTTAATATATATTATTTATCGTTAAAATAACTCTTTTAGCACATTACATCACTTTTCATTAAATATGGTATGGTTTTCATTAATTATTGGTGTAATAAATATTTGTTGAAAGATGATGAATGATTGGATTAAAATTATTTATTCAATAAATCATAAAACGAGTAAAATATGCTTAGTAATATATTATGTTATTATTTATTTTTCAGAAAAATAATGTCACAAAGGTCAGAAATATAATGTCAAATAAGGTCATGTTTCAACTTAGATCATATGGTTGATATTTTTTTTCTTTAAATGAACATGATATTTATTGAATTGTGATATATGCATATACTAATATACTAATATAGTAAAGAGGAAACGTTGTATTTGTTTGTTTGTTATTATAAAGGATAAAAAACTACTGAACCGATTTGAAAAATTCTTTCACTGTTGGAAAGCTACAGTCTTCCCGAGTAACATAGGCTATATTTTATCCCGGTACGGACAGTAGTTACCACGGGACGCGGGTGAAACCGGCGAAAACGGCTAGTACACTATCCACGTTTTTGCTCCACAGATTGCCCATTTAATAATCAAATCAACATCCAGTATCCACAATAATAGTTTTTACAATTTAACTAAAAACTGAATAAGACCACGTACAGTCAATTTGACCGTAACTAATCAATTTTATTTCATTATTTAACTGCATCACGAAGTCAGAACTTTTTTTTCGTAATTTTTTTTACAACTTTGACTACGCGCATACTGTAGAGTAAAAAGTCGGCCGACTGTTGGTTAACAGTGCAATAATTCATTTATTTATTTATTTATTTACAAGGCACACCAACAACTTATTTACAATTGCTTACGCATATACGAGGGTCAAACTGAAAGTTCTTAGAAAATCAGAAACTGGTTACATTAGCCAGATATTCGTTTTAATTATATATTTTATTGTAGTGTTAGTACGTCGAACACAGCATTTGAGTCACCTCCGTTAAATCTTTTAATCATTTTACGGCACCAATCCACACTATGGAATTTTTGAGCCTCAGTCAAATTATGAGGTATCTACCAGGCGCAAAGCTTCCTGACCGCTTAATGTTCGTGGAGGATTTTGTGCACTTGACTCATAACGATGCCTAAGCTTGTCCGAATCTGCTGATAGGTCACTCTTCTATCAGTCTCTATCATACGCCGCACAACACAGATGTTGTCTTCAGTCGTCGCCGTAGAAGGCCGTCCCTCAGGTAAATCATCAGTGAGATTAGTGCGACCACGTTTAAACTCATTAAACCAGTTGTAAACAGTCGCACGAGATGGGGCTTCATCGTGAAAGGCCAATCGTAGTCTATCATAACTTTCTTGTTGACTTAAATGACATCGAAAGTCATAAAAAATCATTGCACGAAAATTTTCTCGTGTTAAATTCATGTTGACGTGACACAGACAATTTTTAATTTGCCGCCAAATCGTAAAACAAATGACAAATGAATTAAATATATACTCAGTAATATTGGTAAAGAGTTCTATTTTCGAATTTTAGAATTATTTTTTTATTATATTGTTTATAAGTGGCCAGTTCTAAAAACTTTCAGTGTGACCCTCGTATAAGTCTACAATTATTGTTAGTCCTGTGTAAATAAGTTAGTTACAGGTGTGCACAACGCACACAGAGAATAGCGTGGTCTGCTGTAAAAAACTTAAATACTTAGGTATTAAAATTAAATTAAATTAAAAATAACTGAAATCAAACTACACGTTACAAGAAATTACAAAATTCATTGAAGAATGGTAAAAAAATCAGGGTGTTTTCTTTTTTTTAATGATAATCGTGAATTCGATCAAAGTTGTCAGTCAGTCTGATACCGGACAAATAAATGATCTTTGTAATGTGCGTACTACCATTCATCTTCATACTGATTTATGAGCCCAAACAAACTATCGGCCGACTAAAAGTTTGCAGTGTGCGGGTAAAGAGTACCTCTTTGACTATTGTGATGAGGAAAATCAATGTTTTTTTTTCTGGAAATGTTATTTTGTGACAGTCCAATTAAGGTTCTAGGAATAGAATTGTATATTGAGTTTTGAATCGATAAAGTAATTAACTTATTTAATTTGTATTGATATGTACAATAGTCGAATAATATTTACTGTGTATTATTAGACAAAAAATTAAAGAATTTTAAGATTTTTTTGTATAAAATTTTTAGATTGTTTCAAATACTAAAAGCAACATCAAAAAAAAATAACTCTGACATATAATTTTGCAGTTCGCTCTTGACCGTTTTCAATTCAATTTAGTTATAGAAAGTTGAATAACAACTAAACCACGTTTTTTTATAATAAAGCCATCATCGTATTTTATTATTTTTTAGAACTTTCAACAAATGTTTTATTATACTAGGTAATAAATAAGAAATATCTAATTTATTATATCAATAGCCTTTCTTTTCAAAAGATACCTTTTATTGGCATTTTCAATTATGTTTTGTCAGTCACATGATTAGGTACTATGTGTATTTAAAAATTTATTTTTATCTGTAGAAATTGAAGTTTTTTTTTGCAATTTAGTTTTTATTTTTAGCAGTTATACATAAAAAAATAAAATGGCTCGTTTGTCGGTTATAGTTTCATGCCAAATATTATAATTTTACAAAAAAAAAATGTTTTTTTTTGAAAAGTTAATAAATAAACTTTATACTTATTATATTTGATAAATTAATAACAAATAAATGGAGTTATCTCACGTGATTCTCGTGAGCGCGTCCCGTACTTACTTCGTCCTGTAACAAATGAAAAAATATCATTAATAACACACATAACAAATAACAATTGAACAAAATACCTTATGAAATAAACAGAAATATAATAAAATAAATAAATAAAATAAAGTAAAAAGCCTTTTATTTCTTGTTTTAAATACAATTTTAGAAATATAATCAATTTTTATTAAGTTAACAGATATAATATAATACATGAGCTATATTTAATCACACATTTGCAGCTTTTTATGAAAAAGGAAACCTACAATTAAGCATTTTGCAGGTTTTCTTTCGAAATAGTTAAAACTGAAGAAAATACGAAACAACATTTTTCCGAAATTTTCCTTGGTCACAACTCGAAAACTACTTAACGGATATTCATGCAATTTTCAAGACGGCTGGCAGGAGCTGGATGCGAGCAGCCGAAAATCGATCTCAGTGGCGTGCACTTGGAGATGCCTATGTCCAGCAGTGGACTGCGATAGGCTGATGATGATGATGATGCAATTTTCACCAATAGATTTAATGGTTCATCAGCAAGTTAAAGGTATATTATTTATAAAATAGTTACAATCAGTTAATTAGTAACCATACGCTAAAAACTTCATTTACTTACTCACTCATAAAAATAATTTCGCAACCATTCATTCAGAAACATACAATCAAAAGTCAAAGTCATCAGTTTTATAATGATCATTATTGTAAAACTTTATTAGCTATCAAACTTGAGTATAGATAATTAATTAATCAGCTGCTTTAGTTAAAGTATGGCTTTTAAAACCCACCAATATAAGTTGAACTCTCCTTTTTAGTATTAAAGACATCTGTCGGGGCTGCGGGATTGTTCGCGCGAGTTACCGCGGCGCTGGTACATGAAGGGCTTAAGAAGGAACATGATGGGTTTTAGTCAGTAAGAGTCTGACACTCCCTCACGCTGCACCCACAGCGGGATGGGTCATTTGATGTTGTCCCATGAAAAAAAGTAGGTAGGTAGGCTTAGTATTTTCCTAACTATGTTGGGGTCGGCTTTCAGTCTAACTGGATGGAGCTGAGTACCAGTGTGCTTACATGGAGCGACTGCCTGTCTGACCTCCTCAACCCAGTTACCCGGGCAATCCCATATTTTTTTTAAAATACAATTAGGTAAATAAATATACATACATTCATATTTGCGAATAATTATTAAGTAAATAAATAAGTACTAGCTTTTCCCAGCAGTTTCACCAGCGTTCCTTGGAAACTACTCGACGCACCCGGATAAAAATGTACCTACAGCTTCCTCAATAAATGAGCTTTCTAACACTGAAATAATTTTTCAAATCGCACCAGCCGTTCCTGAGATTTGCACCTTCAAAACAAACAAACTCTCCAGCTTCATAATATTACAAACTATAGCTATTTCTATCTTCAAAAAAAATGCCATTTTTATACATATAGTTTGGAATAAACCAAGCTATTTATTGTATCATGAGTCCAAGCTATATTAGTCGTTATATTGACTGATTAAGCAGCGGACGTGACGTCATCGACCACCCATGTGGACAGCTAATTAAGACATTCACTGTTTTAGTAACGTGTTTATTTGTTTGTTTTTATTTTAGTTTTTTTAGTTTTTTAGTTTATTGGGACATAGCGCCGGTTTTGATGTGGGCTTTAGTTTGGTGGTAACTTGCTTTGTTTTGCGGTTTTGCCTGGATAGAAATTAAAAAGACTGTATGGGGGAAAAGTAGATCAAGTAATGTTTAATATTCTTCAAATTCAGGCTGTATCCTGTATCCGGTCCAAATTACATAAATATGTGTTCAGCCTTTTTACTATGAAAATGTAACAACAAATTCACTTTACTATACTATACTATACTTTTGCACCTATACTTATCAATGGAGCCGATAGTTTTTTGGGCTCATAAATCAGTATGAAGATGAATGGTAGTACGCACATTACAAAGATCAGGTATTCAGCCGGTATCACAACGACTGAAAACTTTGATTGGCATCAAGATTTTCTTTAAAAATTTATCTGCAGTGTACTGTACTACTAGTATAAACAGAAATAGCAAGAACTACTTATAACTTATCATACATACAGTCAAACTATTAAACCAAAATTTAACTCTAATCACGTAAAAATAAGATCAAAGACGTCTACGGAACCCATATTCCGGACCCCTAGCGGGTCTCAAGTTGCCACCAACGAAGTTTGATAATTAAGACATTTTCAACAATAAATGAGTACTCACTGTATTTTTATTTTGATAAACGTAGCTTTTATAACTTAATACAAGATCTGGTTAGGGAATTTCGACTTTATTTTTATAAGTATAAGGATGTTTTTACTTAGTTGATTTTGGGTCTGATTGAAAGTGTGTCAAAAATCTATAATGTGTAACAATATTATATACCTACTTAGCTTGGGTTTGTACTTATACTTACTTGAACGTGCTAATCTCAGGAACTAATAGACTGTATAGTTATCGGCACGAATCTTGAGCTCTGACCTTCATCTGCGCAGAAGTTATTGGGTCCCTTTTGTGGTATGAAGTGAGGCGCGGGGGCGGGCTAAAGCGGTGATTGGCCCGCAGTGCATCGCGTCATAGCCGTCACTCGGGATTGGTTCTTTGCTAATAAATCACTTCTGCGCAGATGTAGGTCAGAGCTCAAGATTCGTGCCGATAACTATTCCGATAACGATGAAATTTGGTACGGAGAAAGTAGCGAATTCAAACATGATTAATGCTTGAAATTATTTTCAAAGGATGCGAGCAATAATTTTTAAAACATAGAGATTATAAAACTCGTTTACTTAATTATTTTATTTACGAAAAAAAACGGGTTTGAAATAATAAAAAAACGGTATAAAATCTTAATTTATTTAAAATATACGAAATTACTTATTTAAATAGATTCCTAGTACATATTAATTATTGAAGTATTTCAAGTATGCGACCAATGAGTGCTTTGTAAAGGAATTTAAGCATAAACTGTATAATTTTAATTAAGTACGGTTAATGGCCGTAATATGCTGATTTTGATGAATTTCGGATTAATTTTTATGTGACATACAGACGCCTTGGATGGGCAACGAAACGTATAAACGTAAAAGAAATATATATACGTATATAAACGTAAAAGTACCAATCCCTACTCATATTATAAATGCGAAAGTAAGTAACTCTATCTGTCTGTTGTTACGGTTTCACGTCTAAATCACAGAACTGATTTTAATAAAATTTGGTACAGAGATAGAGTAGACCTTGAGAAAGAACATAGGATAATTTTTATGCCGGACATTTGAAGAATTCTCTTGGAAACGCGATATAACCGAACTCTACGCGGGCGAAGCCTCGGGCGGAAGCTAGTAGATCTATAACTTGGAAAAAAAGAACTGTCATTTGAACATCTTTGGCAATCGTTACAGACAGTCTGACAACCAGTCTCACCAATGAGTATTAGGTTGCCTGGATAACAGGGTTGAGGAGGTAAGATAGCATTCGCTCCTTGTGGTACACTGGTACTCAGTTGCACCCAGTTAAACTGGAAGGCGACCCCAACATAGTTGTGAAAAGGCTAGCCAGTCATCAACTCCTACAAAATATTAGCTTACCATCCTTTTTTATAAGAAATCATCAAAAGACCACTCCCGCTGTGCATACAGCGTGAGGGAGTGTCAGACTCTTACTGACTTAAACCCACCATGTTCCTTCTTAAGCCCTTTATGTACCAGCGCCGCGGTAACTCGCGCGAACAATCCCGCGGCCCGTTGCTAACCATCCTATCATACAGTATTTTCACACACTCACACATGAAGACTTGTATGCAAATTTTATAACTCAAGTTTGTACATAAATTTAAGTTAATGACGTTAATAGCTTCATCAAGCCGCCATGATGGTTTTTATTTTCAATGCACAATTAATAATTTTATTTATTTCCTTTACGGGTAATTATGGGGAGTTTAAAAGGTTCTGAGGGGTAAAGGAAAGCAGGAAAGTTTTATTTAGAAACGTTTGTAAATATCTTGATGTATTAGCTGTACTGTTGTCAAGGTTCATCAAAATGCGTTCAGTATTTTTAGCGTTAAAGTGTAAAAAACATACACACATCCTAACTTTCACATATAATATTAGCGTGATGTGAAAGTACCTATGTAATACATAGTTTCAAAAACTTTTGAGAATCAATCTAGCTTGTACAAAAACGTACTAAAAAAGCCGCAACCAACTTCGAACCCGCTACTTAACAATCCAAATACCACTCAACCATTCATTCTCTGAACAATTAATTTATACCCTTTTATTGAACAGTAAGGTAAACCAGCCAATTATCGACCATGTCGGCGAACATAAAACCTCATTTTTGTCATACCGGACCATAGAGAATAAAATGACTAGCGGAGGTGCCATAACGGAAAATCTCCTAAGAAAGTAGCGCGACAACATGCGAGTGTTTGGGGGACGAGGAACGTTACTGTCTTCGCCTTTATACGCTTTCTGTGGATCCGACCATTACAGTCATTACCTAATCAATAATTTTATTTATTTCTCATCATCAAGTACAAGAATATGGTAGTACAATTTTCATTAAACATAGAGACTGGTGTCTGTAGTAGGTTATAAATCCTGTATTACAAAAATCGTTGACAGATGTCTCAAAGAACCCGAACGCCTGGTGAATTCACTCGTATCTGATCATTTTGGTCATGTCCACCGTACGAATTTGACCTAGAAGGCGTGACCTACCTGCATTATGGCATCTCCGCTCATATTTCCTTACTCTGTGTACCGATACAAAATTTTTCGTTAATTAAACAATTATAACCAGGAGGTATTTTATCGAGATCGTTCGAGCACCTGGATTACTTAATTTGTGTTTTAAATTTTGTACGGTCGACAACTGTGGCTTTCACCCTCAGATGTAATAAAAGATTTTTATTGTTTAATTAATGTAATTTTGTGTTTTGCTTGAATTATGGTGAATAAGTAGCTAATTGTTATTTTAAAAGAAGCTCATGGCTAAGTCGATATCATAAAATTCGTCATTTGAACATCTTTGGCAGTCGTTACGGGTAGTCAGAAACATAAAAGTCTAATAACCAGTCTAACCAAGGGATATTGGGTTGCCCGGGTAACTGGGTTGAGGAGGTCAGATAGGCAGTCGCTCCTTGTGGCACACTGGTACTCAGCTGCGTCTGGTTAGACTGGAAGCCGACCCTAACATAGTTGGGAAAATACTCGGTAGATGATGATGACTCAGTTTTTAGTTTATTAGTTATAATTATAGGTAAGTATATAAAAAAATTAACTTTTTTTAAGTAATTTCGAAGTATCTTAACCACCAAATGACTTTTACAATTGCAATCTCATTTCAACCCCACACAGTCTCATTTCCAAGTTATTAAATATCAAGCGAGCGAAGTCAGGGGAACAAGCTACACTATTTAGTAAGAAAACCGTTCTATTAATATATTATATGGACCACACAGTATTTCAAGGAATGAGTCCGCAACACCTATTTTTAAACCACGGAGTATATTTAGAATGGAATAATAAATTTCAATTGAAATCAATTATTTGTAAACATACTGGGTAAATTAATTGCTGTGGTTTTATAAACGTCCTTGATGTCATCATCATCTCCCGAGCCTTTTCCCAACTATGTTGGGGTCGGCTTCCAGTCTAACCGGATTCAGCTGAGTACCAGTGCTTTACAAGGACCGACTCAACCCAGTTACCCGGGCAACCCGATACCCCTTGGTTATAAACTGGTGTCAGACTTACTGGCTTCTGACTACCCGTAACGACTGCCAAGGATGTTCAATGACAGCCGGGACCTACAGTTTAACGTGCCATCCGAAACACGTCCTTGATGTCTAAGTAATAAATAAATCATCTGCCTAGCCTTTTCCCAACTATGTCTTGGCCGGCATCCAGTCTTCCTTCATGCCACATGGAAGTATTGCTAATCTGACATGCTCTCTCTGATACCCCTTGGTAAGACTGGTGTCAGACTTACTGGTTTCTGACTACCCGTAACGACTGCCAAAGATGTTTAAAAGACAGCTGGATATAGGAAAGTCATTTCTCAAAGCAAACCGCTTGAGGCAGTTATGATACAAATGCGAAAGTGAATTTGTTATTTTAATACCCCTTTACGCCGAAACGACTGCACCGGTTTGAATGAAATTTGGCACAGATATAGATAATATTTTGGAGTCTAAGACTGATTAATTTTTATCAGGACATTGCCAGTAGTTTTCGCAAGATGCGAGTAAATCCATACCTATATATAACTAGCTATTTTCCCGCGGTTTCACCCGCGTCCCGTACTAACCACTGCTCGTACCAGAATAAAATATAGCCTATTTAACTCGCAGATAATATAGCTTTCTAACGGTGAAAGAATTTTTAAAATCAGTCCAGTAGTTTTTAAGTTTATCCATTACAAACAAAATTATATTTTTTTCTTCTTAATAATATTAGTGTAGTTAAAACTCATATCAGCTTCAAGAATGACAAAGTTCTTTGTGAAACCTAAAGTCCTGCTTACCCCGTTCAGGCTTGCGTAGCCGGAATTAGGAACTGAGAATGGTATCGCCTAATTTGAGCCATACAAACATACGGGAAAGTACCACTATGGGTGGTCTGCCACCCACCGATCAAAAACTATGGAGTCGAAGTTGGTATAAAACTTTTCTTTATTAATATTATGAATGCGATTGTAAGTAATGTGAAAATAGTAAAATACTGAACCGATTGAGATAATAATTGACACTTTTTTATGTTCAACTTGCGCCTTGTCAGTACGTTACTTGTTTTCCGTACAGAACTACTTCTTATTTTTAACAATATTATTTTCAAGGCAAAAAGTATACATTTTTATTTACATAATAACATATACTATTTATATACATTTTACATAATCTATTTACAAAAATAATAAGGCAAAAAGTGACTCTTGTCGTGGTCTGTATGATTGAAGGTGTTAAAAAAGGAAATGGTGGTCGTTTTTTTTTTAAATAAAATCAATTTTACAAATTACTAATTAAAAATAATTAAAGTCTAACCGAACACAGTTGATTTTCAGTGTTTTTCTTTGAGCGACTGCTTATCTGACCTCCTCAACCCAGTTACCCGGGCAACCCAATACCCCTTGTTTAGACTGGTTGTCAGACTAACTAGCTTCTGACCACCACCTACACATGTAATTAAAATAAATATTAATATAAAATCCGTCTCCATAGCTTTCTCAGTGCCCACCGTTTGCTCATGTCACCAAAACATTTCAAGCTCGACTGCCCGCGTACTTACACCGTTACAAGCGAAAACACACTTTATCACTATGTAAATAAGCCACAAATTTGCATAACACATCACTGCTCCTTCTTTGTACTATTCTGTGCAAAGAGAATTGTTCGTTATTTTAAACGTAATAAGACTTATTTTGTACTGTATCAGTTTTTGATGGATTTTATTCTTGGATTTTTAATGTGATTGGATTTTGGGCTTTATTTTGTTAGTCTAAAGGTGTAGTTTTGTATGATAATAAGTTATCTATTCGTACCACAGTGAGAACTAATTGAGTTGTCTTCCGTAGCCGTTTTTTTGTCTGTCTGCATGTTTTGTGCTTAGGTTGGTAACCTGCCACTATTTAACCTTAGGGCTTAAGACAATTGTGACCTTTTTGGCCTTTTGGACGGCCATGCGTGTGCGCAGGGTCAATGACCGAGCAAGTGGTGAAATTGGGAATTGTGAAATTTTAATTTTGCAAAATATCTGCGGATTCTGATAGACCAGTGTTTTTTTCAGTGCTAATACAAACTCAAAGCAAATAAATATATTATTGTTTTATGTAAGTTTTGTTTTTTTTTTTATATGTAAGTATTATTTTTAAAGTACATATTGTACCGTTAACGATTTATGTATCGTATTTTCCATGAGCCTCAGTTGCCTGATAAAAAAATAATATAAAATGTAAGAACCCCATTTATACTGGAATAATTTTTTAAACCGGTCTATTAGTTCCTGAGACTAGAGCGTACAAACAAACAAATTCATTTGATATAGATTGAGTGATACTTAATTTTAGAACATAGACTATAAAAGTCAAGAACCATAAATTCTTTTTAAGATACATACAAGTAAAACCACGTGAAATTACTAGTTCTCACAATAAGGAAAAAGTTCTCAATAAAATAGTGGCTATAAAAACAACAAAAGATTCTTCTTTAATTATTCAATTAAAATCTTATTGCTAATGTGGGAAGATTTGCAACAAAAAACGGTGAAGAGCGAGTTGCAACGTTGAACGTATTGGTTCCGTACATCAACTTTCTCTTTCAAAATATTCTTAACTAGCTTCTGCCAGCGGTTTCACCCGCATCCCGTGGGAACTACTTCCCGTACTGGGATAAAAAGTAGCCTATAGCCTTCCTCGATAAATGGGCTATCTAACCCTGAAAGAAATTTTCAAATCGGACCAGTAGTTCCTGAGATTAGCGCGTTCAAACAAACAAACTCTTCAGCTTTATAATATTAGTATAGATTTTATAAGAAAGGCAACAGGCTGATATTGTAGTTTTCATTTTTAATTTCCAAATGAAAAACAAAATACAACAGAATAGGCTATAGTGCTGCGACTTGCGACTAATACTTTTTATATACTTAAGATCTGTTCTTACCTATGGTTCACAAATAAATGTTTTGATTGATTGCGATTTCTAAGCTTTTTAACAATAACATAATAAAATGTTGTTTTTCAGTATTATGTTCTCATGGACAAACGACTGATGCGATTTGGATAGAATTTAGCACAAAGATAGCACTGGATGTGGTAGGTAATATAATAGGCTTTTTATCCAATTGTAAATTGAACAAGACGCGAGTAGAAACGCATGAAAAAACTTGTAAGGTATTTTTAAATGCCGTTGTCGAGATCAAATAGGTATTATTTAAACAAATTAACAAAAGGATAGACGAACATATCTATAAGCAATTTAGCGAATCAAACATCATGACAAAATAATAGATGTATTAAAATCGCGTTTATTAGCTACGGTCAGAAAACAACAAAAAACGGTCATGCGCGAGTCGACTATTAGGCCGTGAACCTCTGCATAATATTAATTGCCTTTACACTAAATTATTGTGTAAGAAATATATATCTTTACTTCACAATCGAGACCAGTAATTACGGTATAGAATAGATTCTTAATCATTTGCCTAGCCTTTTCCCAACTATGTTGGGGTTGGCATCCAGTCTAACAGAATGCCACATGGGGCGACTGCCTGACTCTTCAAATTTACCCTGGGCAACCCGATATCCTTTGAGAAATGGTTGTCAGACTTTCTGGCTTCTGACTACCCGTAATGACTGTCAAAGATGTTCAAATGACTGCTGGGACCTACCAAAAACATCTAAAACAAACCATCTTTCAAACGTTTTAAAGATACTTTTTGTATAACAGACACAATGAAGATTTCCATACACCAAAGATTTAGGCTCTAGACAGACGGACTGCATTTCAACTGCAATCCAACTGCAAATTGCAGTCCGTCTGTCTAGAGCCTCATTGTCAAAGTTCTGCTTACAAAGTTATTCCACATAGCGTTGGTAGTAAATTCATATATTATTAACAGATTTTCTTTCAAAATATCGTTTTTACAGCACACTACGGAACCCCAATCACAAGATTGAATCATCAAATTTTAGTCCACGGCGAAACGAATCACAATTAGCCGACTACCATCAGACATTCTTTTAGTATTTGTAATATTGCCTCTGGCTAAACTAAGTTATGCATCATATATCTCAAAGAAACTGGTCATTAAAACCTTAGGTCATCATCCCTTCGTGGCCTAGAGGGTAAAGAACCAACCTCTCTAGTACGAGTGTGTGGGTCACGCAAGTAGCAATGCAACTTTTCTAAGTTTGTATGTACTTTCTAAGTATATCTTGGATACTAATGACTGTGTTTCGGATGGCAAGTTAAACTGTAGGTTTCGGCTGTCATTGAATGTCTTTGGCAGTCGTTACGAGTAGTCAGAAGTCAGTCTTACCAAAGGGTATTGGGTTCCCCGGGTAACTGGATTGAGGAGATCAGATAGTTAGTCGCTTCTTGTCAAACATCTTTTCTACTACTACTACATAATATGTTGGGGTCGGCTTCCAGTGTAACTGGATGCAGCTGAGTACCAGTGTTCTATAAGGAGCAACTGCCTGAATTTCCTAAGTAACAATCTATTTAGTACTTTTAAGAACGTTCATAAAATAGACATGCCACAAGTTTTGAACCCTAACTTTAAAATTCAAATTTTTACTCGCAAAGTAACTTCGAAAACGTGCAAGAATTATCACAGACAGGATTTACAAAATAATAAAAATTGGAACGAAACAGGAAATTGTAACAATAATGGTTCAGCTATATTGTGACATCTGTTGTTAGTAAAATGTTTATAACTGCTATAAACTAGGGATTTGTTAAGGATTAGATTTTATACTCGTTTTACGCAATTATTCATACTTAGGAGATCGTGGTTTGCGGTAGATTTCTGTAACCTATCCATGGTTTGAGATAAGATTTTGAATGTTGATTTTAGCACTACATAGGTAAATGGGCTTCAGAATGATTCGCTCGAGTTACAGCGGCCCTGGTACATAAAGGGCTTAAGAAGGAACATGATGGCTTTTATTAAAAAACTCCATGTAAAATTATGTTAAATAAAATTTCAATCCCAAGGGATAAATTGAATATAGATAATAATATCAATGTTTAGGTTAAGCAAAACTTGGTGCGGTTAATCTGTGTATTATGGGTGACTATATTGTTAGGTCCAACACTTTAACATGCCTTCCGAAACATGGAGGAACTCATAATGACAAGATGGTTACCCATCCATCGACCGACCGCGCCAAGCGTTGCTTACCCTTAAAGCTGTAAGTGAGCCACAAGCCCCTTCTACACAAAATCAACACCCTCTTAATAGAGTCATCAAAATCCTAGACAAATAACAACAAAAAAACCCACTTAACACCCACCCATCATTTCCAAAACTGGCTTAACCTAACAATTTACCAAGTTTTTCTTAACCTACCCACTTGGCCACTAAAAGTATGACACGTGATTCAAAATAAGAACAAAAAAAACGTCATCTTAATCCCCCTTTCGCTATCTGCGCATGAGTCACTATGCCACCCAAAGAGTTGGGTAGCTCTGTCTCTTTTACGAGTATAGCTGCGTCTCGCTCTAACACTTGTTTTTTTCTCAATGAAGAGTTTGCTGTCAAAATAAGGATTATAAAAGAAGTTTGGATGGCTTTATGTTAGATTTTTGGAGTAAGTAAAATTGTGATGGTATGTATGTATTTGCAAAGATACAAATGGCATGCTTAAATTTGAGATTCTTGCAGAACAAAATGCAAAATAGATTGATATCAGCAACGATTAAATTAATTCCTTGGTTTAAATTTTTCGAGTTTTTCTTGGCACTTACAAACTCTCCTAAATTACTTTACCATCTATCGTTAATACATCTACGTGTATAATATAATAAAGAGGAGCACTTTTTTGTTTATTTGTGCCCTAGAAGCTTTAAAACATAGAAAAATAAAAATTCTCTGAATTTTGAGTAACTAGACTCCCCGAGTAACATAGGCTATATTTTATGGAACAGGTACAGGCAATAGTTAATTTCAAATGCGCGAGTCAAAAATACAAGGTATTCATTAAGGCCCTACATAAAACATATCAACCTTAGTTTTATATTAAAATAAAAATGACTTCAAATTATAATTTACTAGCTGGTGCCCGCGACTTCGTCTGCGCAGGTTTAGTATTTCGAACAATATGTTTACAAATTGTAGCCTATGTGTTATTCTGATGTATAAGCTATATTATTGTAAAGTTTCATTAAAATCCATTCAGTAGTTTTTGCGTGAAAGAGTAACAAACATCCATACATCCATACATACAAACTTTCGCATTTATAATATTAGTAGGATTAATTTCCATATGTGACATAACACCATTCGTCGTGGCATTTACAAAAAAACGTCCGCGACTCTGTGAGTGATGACTTAATTTTTAGAAGCTCGAGTTACCGGACACTGTACAGTCACAGACATATTGACACTTTGTTTATTTTATAATGTGGGTTTTAGCACCTAGTGTTTTTTTTTTCAATCTTATGTAAAAAAAACTTGGTGAAAAAGTGTTTTTTTTTTCTTTTTCAAAGTAAGTTAAATGGCAATTTTTTTTGTAAAATGTGTTAAGGTAACTTTAAGTACGTAGGTATGTCCTGTTGTAATTTTTATTAGAATTTTCAATATAATATATTTCAGATAGTAGTTTCTTTTAATCGAAATGGAAAGGCATGAATATGAAGTAAATTACATAAAAAAGATGAAATTAGAAAAAAATATATATATACTTAGGTAAATCAAAACTTAACCCACAAATGCGAAAAAGCACCTTATAAAATGTACATAAATGCAACGGCTATATAAAAATTATCATCAAGCGTTCAAAATTAACCCACTCTGTCTTGCGGGTGTACCTATCCTGTTACAAGAACTTATAAAATATAGCATCTTCACACTAGCCAAACGTATCCTAGTCTTAAATTAAAATAACCCGCACACGGACCACTAAACAGTCGGCCGACAGTTGCCTCGATCGATGCTCCATCATCATCTCCCAAGCCTTTTCCCAACTATGTTGGGGTCGGCTTCCAGTCTAACCCAATGCAGCTGAGTACCAGTGCTTTACAAGGTGCGACTGCTCTAACTAACCTCCTCAACCCAGTTACCCGGGCAACCCAATACCCCTTGGTTAGACTGGTGTCAGACTTACTGACTTCTGACTACCCCGATGTCTGCCCCGATGGTTGACAAAAAATAATATTTAATGAAAATCTTGATTCCTATCAAAGTTCTCAGTCGGTCTGATCTTTGTAATGTGCGTACTACACCTCATCTTCATACTGATTTACGAGCCCAAACAAACTATCGGCCGACTAAAAGTTTGCAGTGTGCTCTAAAAGGCAGAATGATGGATAAACCCAAACTTATTTTGATGAAAATTAATAGTCATATAGATTTTTTATTAGACTTTTTTTATTCCGTGTGGTCTAAAGTTGCCATATAGTGTTACAAACGGATTGACATTGCTTATTATTTTGATGGCAACATTAAGATTTTGCGGGCGTTGGTTATTTTGACGGTCTGACTGATGTCCTTTTAATGTATAGAAGAATTAGGTAACCAGGTTTTAATTTTGGTTTGAATAAGCAAAATTAAAAAAAGGAAATAAATAATTGTTTAAAACACCTTTTGGATCACCCTTAATTCGGCTATGCATGATTACAAAAGGCGATTTATCTATGTGAAATTGATATTTTACTTAAAAACCTGGAAAAAAACTATTTTTTAGCTGATACTTGGCCCGATGGTTGTCGGATTGACATCAGTTCCAGTTGCCTAATCGTTGTAATCTGGACTACCATTCATCTCCATACTGATTTATGAGCCCGATCAAAACTATCGGCCGACTAAAAGTTTGCTTTTTTCTAATAGGTCAGCCTGTAAATAGGACGAAACTTATCCCGACAACAAGCTACAACTAACCAAAATAATTCCAACTCAAACGACACAAACTAAAAAAAAATACGACCAATCCATTTCAAAGAAAATTCCTAATATATCAGTCATCCTAATGGGTCATAATATCTATACTTAAAGGTAAAAAAAACCTAGTAGCTCACACCTTACTACTATCTTCCTAATCCATCATAGACTAAAATGCTATTTTGACATCTGTCAAATTTTTTCAACATGGCGGGTTACTTTGACGGCGCGCATTTCGTGAACACAATGTAATGGCATTAATAGTTAGTTTTTAATGGTTTTTTGGACTATAGTATTTTTATGATTGTTAAATGATTTTAGTTCTATGTAGTTGTATGTACTTTCTAAGTATATCTTAGACACCAATGACTGTATTTCGGATGGCACGTTAAACTGTAGGTCCCGGCTGTCATTGAACGTCTTTGGCAGTCGTTACGGGTAGTCACAAGCCAGTAAGTCTGACACCAGTCTAACCAAGGGGTATTGGGTTGCCCGGGTAACTGGGTTGATGAGATTAGATAGGATATAGATTTTTAACCGACTTCTCAATGAGGTTCTCAATTTGGATGTTTTTAATTTTTGAGCTCTATGTTACAGATGAACGATCATAAGGTCAAGCTTAGAGCGACGCAGTCGTTCTCTGGATGGGTGACCAGCTTGTCTTGACGAGGTATCATTGTTAAGGATATAGAGTCAGAAGCCAGAAAGTCTGACAACCAGTCTCACTATAGGGGATATCAAAGATTGCAAGTGAAACCGCGGGAAAAAGTTAGTAGAGTTAAAAGCTCTCAGGATTATCTTCAGGTAAGAATGTCAATGGAAGAACCATCACATCGAGACCAGCAGTTCCGTATATAAAACAAACAAACAAACACCACCTTTAACAATATTAGTATTAACTCCTATTCTTCTTATAGAACAATATGGCACACGTCTAAAGCCATATCTTAGTCAATTGTGATCTATTTAAGAACTATTAAAAAACGGCGCCGGCGCATCGAAGATATTATTTTTAAAATCCTCAATCGCTATGTGTGTGGGCTAGCGTATTAAATTTTATTGGTATAAAACATTTTTATATCTTTAAGAAATTGTCCAGGTGGAGATGAAAGCGATATAGTATGGTATAGCTTTGGCTTATGGCTTTAGTTGACGGAAAAAGGCTCGTTAAATCATTTATATAGAAAATAATGTTAAATGGATAGTTAGTGACTTAGCTTGTAAAGGAAACGAAAGAAAGGCAGTAAAATGTTCATAAAATGGCCAACTTTAAAGCCTGAATCCTTTGAAGCCTTTTCAAATACCTTGTAAAAGAGTCTGTAAGAATTCTTTATGTCTGAAGATAGGCGAATATAAGAGACTTTTATAAGAGCGTATGAAGAAAACCTATAATAAGAAGTAGCTGATCTTTTTACTGTACGTATTTAAACTTGCTTATAAAATTATTGCTCGCAGAGCAGATGGCCGATGGGGTCGAAAAATGCTGGAGTGGAGACCACGGACTAGCAAGCGCAGCGAAGGACGTCCACCAACAAGGTGGACGGACAACCTTATAAAGGTCGCCGTCGACGCTGGATGCAGGTCGCCTCCAAAAGGTATGTGTGGAGATCTAAGGGAGAGGCCTATGTTCAGCAGTGGACGTCCTATGGTTGAGATGATGATGATGATAAAATTATTTCGAGATTGACATTGCTCGGTTTTACTGACGTCCCTAAAAACTACTAAAGGTTATCAAACATAATTCCGCAATTTTAAACGTAGAATTAGTATTTGCAAGCGACAATAGCTCATTTAATAAGAAAAAGCTTGGCTATAGCTTCGCTTAACACTGCATGTCATACCTATACGAGTATATTTATATCTGGTGTTGCCGCGTTATAAATCATATCTGTGTGTGTGACACTGGTGCTGTCATGCTGCCGTTGAAAATATAGTGTTGCCAGCGTTAGATCGCGAAAAGATATAAATTATGCTAATGGTGGTGCGATTTTTTGCTCAGTTTGTCATCATTGAAATATTTAGGTGTTTTTTACTGATTAACACTTTTTAAATTCGACTATAATGCTACAGAATAATCAAGGTAATAATTGTCTTGAAAGGAAAAAAATATAATTACCTACTCTAATTACACAATTCAATCAAGAATAATCATCTACTATCTCCTTATAGTCAAAATGAACCACTGTTAATTATACCAAAAAAAAAACCTACCAAGTTAATTCTCCAACCTGGCAACCCATTATCCAAATATAGCCTCACCTCTTAGCTCGAAACTAATGACAGGACCGACATATTTATGCTCTCAGATATGTTTCAAGATGTTTTATGTAGAACAAATGACTGCAGACAGAAAAGCCACCCACTCGACAATAATTAGCGATCACTTACTGACAAATTAGTGGTCATGGGCCCGAAGTGTCAACGTCAATTTGACAGTTACGCGTTGACAGTTAGATGACAAAGAAAAGGTGACAAGTGTCTCTGGTTTGTCTTTGAAAGTTAGACGATTTTGTAAGAGTGTTAAAGTTTTAAGTAAAAAAACCTTTTGCAAAATAATGAAACCTGTCAGCAATCTCCCGAACCTTTTTCAAACTATTTTGGGTTGGCTTTCAGTCTAACCGAATGCAGCTGAGTACCAATGTTTTACAAAGAGGGACTGCCTATCTGACCTCCTCAACCCAGTTACCCAGGCAACCCAATAACCCAAGGTAAGACTGGTGTCAGACTTACTGGCTTCTGACTACTCTTAACGACTGCCAAAGATGTTCAATGACAGCCGGGACCTACAGTTTATTGTGCCCTCTGAAACACAGTAATTAGGTACCTCCAAGACTTTCATTGCAATTCAATTGTTCTTGTACAAGTAGCACTAATCTTACTTATGTGCATACTAAGTCCTATTAAACGCCATAGAAGAAAAAAACAGCTAAAATATATCTTACCTAATCGATCAATCTCTAACATTCTTCAAACCATCAAAAATCAAGAATTCACCGGACCATAGACTGTTCCAATTAACTTTTTTTAATTACTTTTTAAGAGTCAAGGCAAAAAATATTGTCAGCCTACTTAGCTACCATTGACAAATTGGTTAGAGTTTTTTTCGTATGAAAATTACACGGTTTCTCGTTGATAAGTTTAAAACTGACGGATAATGGATAATACTGCTATTAATAAAAGTCTAAAAGATAAATGATCTGGGAGATATTTTTTGGAGTTCCGTAGGTTGATGGAAAAACGTTGAAAGTTGAATTCTTTGTAGGTACTATTAATTTGGTTTATCGTGATTATTTGTTGACTTAATTGTGAAAAAGTTGTACAAATTTTTAAAAGGTTTTTGCAAATGGACATTGTAGTTTCTGAGATTAGTGCCATCGAACAAACAAACTTTTCAGCTTTATAATGATGATGATTCGTTTACAAAACAAAAATCGGCCAAACTATTTTCAATGTAAAAAAACTGTTCTCGCTTAAATAAAGTCTTGCCATTTTTGACAAAAAATTGTCTATTTTTGTTATGTGTTTGTGGCAAAAATTAACCTAATTTGAAACAAATATTATACAGTTATCCAAATAGCAAAAAAAAATATTTCCTATGCATACAGAACCCACCTTTTTTCATCCATTTAAGCTCACCATTTCCAACTTAACAAATTGACTATATCTTACACGTTTTAAATTCCTATTTATTAACGTTATCTCAGCATACTAGCTACAGTCTACGGATCGGTTTGCCTTACAGATAAAATAATTATAATTGCTAGACTATCTTTCATTGCGTTATTACAAGCTAGTATTTTTATTTGCATTTTGAACTCGTATTTTTTAGTTTTATAGGCTAGATGTTAACGGGTGATTTAATCGCTATACCACTTCATGTTATTAGACAAAGTCTGTTGGCGTGTTTTTCGTGAAACACTCAAAACCTGATGAACATGTCATCATGTGGTTTTCGGCAATAGGTACAGTGAGCCATGTGGAAGGTTTATGCAATTAGAAAATGTGTCTGTCTCAGAATCGAACCTGCCTACTCGTACTTAAGAGTCAGCAGCTTTAAGCACAAGTCCATTACGACTTATTTTTAGTAATATTAGCTATTTCTCACAATTTGGCCGTGTTCTGAGGAGAGCTCTTCCCGCAAATGGATAAAAAAGTAGCGTCATCAAAATCCTTTCAGTAGTTTTGCGTGAAAGGGCGAAAACATATATGCATCCTCAGCATTAGTCACTTTTTTAATAACACTAGCTTCCACCCACGGTTTCACCCGCGTCCCGAGATAACTGCTGTCCATAGCCGGATGGTGACAATTACTATCCTTTATCTTTCCTCCCTTCAAATTTTCACCTTAAATGGTTCAGCCATTCTTGATATATAAGTAGTAAAACTAACACGACTTTTTGTTACATATTGGTTCGTAGGATATGATTAATTCTGTATGTATGTTTATATTAATGTATGTATATGTACATTTAAGTGAGTGTGTGAATGTAAAATTAAATAATGTTCGTTGTAAACTTGTGTGTTTGTTGCGAATACATGCGTGGGCGCACGGTGCGGCTGTTTTTATTGTTTTTGTATACAGGCTGTTTTGTATTGTAAGAGATTATAATTGCAAAAAAGTTTGATATTGTGACACTACTGAACCAATTTGCAAAAACTATTTTACTGTTGGGAAGCTACATTATACCCGGAATATATTTTATCCAGGTACGTAAAGAAATTCTTCAAGGCGCTGTTGAAAAGAATTACAAGAAAGAACTAGGTAACTGTGTAAACAGTTTTGTAAAGCAAATGTTTATCTATGTGTTACATATGTACAATTCTTTCTTTCCTGTTTTCTTTCTTTATTATGTGTGTGTACAATTTTTTTAAAATAAATAAACAAATATGTGAGTATGTAATATGTACCATGTCATGTATAACAATGATTTCGACGTCGCAAAACAAGTCGTAAGTTGTCCTTTTGAAGTCTAAAGCTGCTATTATTTAGATCACATCGAATAATTTAAAAATAATTTATTCATGGTATGTATTGATTGCTATTGCAATAATAGTACCTACCAACACATGTACACAAGGTAGGTTCATACAGATACTTATTCAAATGATGGAGGAAAAATTAGTTAAAAAAACTACAAAATAACTACATGCTAGTTATGTATTGTCATCAGAACTCAGAGCGTGTGCAAAATTTCATCCTAATCGAAGACCGGGAAGTGGGTCAAATTAAGATTCCAAGATTTTCTTACACAAAAACATGGTTTGTAGGTATTAGTTAATATACCTTATTGACGCAATGGTCAACATTTGGCCAGTTTGCAGAACTGATGGTCCTGGGTTCGATTCCCGGTTCAGAATAAAAGGAGTCTGTGGCCTTCCTCGATAAATAGACTATCTTAGACTGTTTTTTTTTTCAAATACATTAAATATTTTTGTGCCTAGTTAAAGAACATTTTTTTTTTCCAATTAGAAAAAGTCATATTATCAGTTGGCTATTCAAATACAGTAGAGTACTTAGAGTACCTGCAAAATGCAGACTGAAAAATCGGCCGACTGTATACCCGATGGTAGAATTTTTAAGAAGCTACTCAATTTCCCCTTTCTAATTTTGTTCAAACAAAAATCAGCAAAACTCACATTCTCTATCGATAACCCTAGAAACTACGTCTTCAAAAACAAAAAACAAAAGCATGTTAGTTAAGCCATAAAAGCCATTTAAGCCATAAGCCACATTGTCACACCCTGTATACAAACAACGCTATTGACATCTATATTCTCGACGTGTGAGGTCTATAAAGCCATCCAATGTTACCGTGGGCGTCTATACTGGGACAAATTCGTTGTACGCACCTGGGAACTGGGCACTGGGCACTGGGCACTGGGAATGTTATGGACTTTCAATTTCTTAGGATTAAGCTGTTATTTTTCGTTTTGGTTGAGTGCCTATAGGGTTTATAAGGAGCTCCTTACAAACTTAAGGTTAACACTCCCAAGTCTCTCGAACGTTGTATCATAAGGTTAAGCAACGCTTGGCACTGTAGCACCGTGGATGGGCCACCTTGACATGACGTATTCCTCCGAGTTTTGGAAGGCTTAATAATCTGGTAGGTCCCGGTCCAGGCTGTCATTTCAACATCTTTCGCAGTCAGTTTGACTGGAAACCGACCCCTATATATTTAGGGGTAATTAAGTAGCTGTGTTTATCTGCCAAACCCATTTAAGGTACACAGATAGCTTAGAGCCTGAGAAGGGATATGGTCTACTTTTCACCCGAAGACACAAGACACTAGTAGGTACGAATAGAAGAGAGTGGGTATGCCAAATAGGCCCAGTTCAGTATTATGCCTGCTAGCTAGTGCCTGTGGTTTTCAACTGAACCTAAGAAGAGTTTCGGAATACATATAAAAAAACTAGCTTCTGCCAGCGGTTTCACCCGCATGCCGTGGGAACTACTTCCCGTACCGGGATAAAAAGTAGCCTATAGCCTTCCTCGATAAATGGGCTATCTAACACTGAAATAAATTTTCAAATCGGACCAGTAGTTCCTGAGATTAGCGCGTTCAAACAAACAAACTCTTCAGCTTTATAATATTAGTATAGATATAAAATTCACAATGCAAAGTCTATCCAACGGAGAAGAATGAGTAAGAATGTATAAATTACTGGACCCTAAGACATGGTACTCATTACCGCTTAATCCTTAAAGCACATACATGTTCTTTGGCCATGAGTGACCCGCAGCTAGTCGTTTTATTAATAATGGAACCGACGTATGTTTTGACAAATTAATTCTGCGCAGGAGTTTACCGATAATTATATTTTGTTGTAGGGCTGGCATGTAAGTTGCGCTCGGGTGGGCTTAGTGTTCTTTGATATTAAAGCATTTAAAATGAAAACAAAGTTTAAAGTGTCTATTGAGTTTTCCAATGTGTATAGAAGAATCTTTAGTAATAAAATACTTAGGAAGTAAAGAATCCACAATTCAACGTCATCAGCATCCTCCTGCCTTATGCCTTTTATTTGGAGTCAATGCAGTTCTTCTTTTATAATTCTCTATTGATTATCGACTTTGAAAGTTTAGTTTCATTTCTTGTTGGAAAATAAATGAAAGAATATGCACTTAAAGCCTATTTACCTCTATTGAATAACATTATACGTTTTAGTTTAGAAAAAGAAGAGTATGTACGCTTTCACGCTAAAATGGCACAACCGATTTGAGTACGAATTTTGCTTGCAGATACAAGTTACCTTGGTGACGAAGCTAGGCTACTTTTTACCAGTTGATGAATAGGACTAACTGTTACAGCCTTTTTATCGTCCCACTGCTGGGCTGCAGCCTCCTCTCACACGGAGAAGGATTGAGCATTCATCACCACGCTTGCTCAATGCGGGTTGGTGATTTCAGACTATATAGTCCAGGTTTTCTCAAGATGTTTTCTTTCACATTTTTTTCAGCCATTGGTGTCCAAGATATATTTAAAAAGTACATATGTTATGGGCCATGTGATTAATTCGGGCATTATTTATAATGCCCGAGCATTATGAATAATGTCTAGCTTTATCGGGCCAAGTGATTAATAACTATCTTAACTTCATTATTTATCACATTGCACGGGCATTATTATATTGCTACATGATAGTTGGGCAATTTGATAATAAAGCTATATTTTATGTGTTGCGAGGGTGGCAGTTGTTCTTATAAATAAATCCTGTTACTTGCTACATATTTTATGATTATTGTTTTAAATTATATGTTCTATTTTAATGGGAAATTATAAGTCTAGCCACAAAACTATTAATTGGACAATCGTCATCTAATTTACTAACTCGGCCTCGTTTTTCTTGATCTCATTTTTCTTGGCTCGTTTTTTTTTTTATGGTAGGATTTAATTTGGATTCAAAACATTGTATTAAAAACTGAACTTAGTGACGAAAACGAATCGCTGCAAAACCGACTCCACGTAGTCTTGTCTGCCCTACCCCTAGAGTGCAATTCAAAACCGCGAAGGCACGGAGGGGCGAGGCGGCCTGCGAGCTGAGGCGCAGGTAGTTTCAGCGCTCGCCGCCGCGGCTGAGGCTGGCCGGCTGAGCCGGCCAGCAAGCCGAAGCTGCGGTGGTGAGCGTGAAAACCATCTGCGACGATAAGCTCGCATGGGACCGCCGGAGCCCCGCAGCGCCGGAGCCGTGACAGAAGCCATGCTTGCTGCATATTGCATGCTTACTTCTATGCTCTGTCAATTGATATGGGATGTGTTATATTTAGTTAATTTTAAGTTAAATGTCAATAACAGTAAAAAAATGAAATTAAATATGTTTGTATTACTTTGCCCAAAAGGTCACGGGCAATATGTATAGTGCCCGGTCAATTTGATTGTTTGAGTAATTATTATCAAATTGCACTCTCATATTGGGCATTTATCATAATGACCGGGCATTATGTATACTGCCCAATTTATCACTTGGTCCATAACACATACAAACTTAGAAAAGTTGCGTTGGTACTTGCTTGACCTGGAATCGAACCCACACCCACATACACTAGGCCACCACGACTAATAGGACTAAATCTAGACCAAAAATATTTCTCTAAAAAACTGAAAAAATACTTTAAAATTCTTTAGTGCAAACCCTACGTTCGCATCTGGGTGGCCCTCGCGTCCGATACCGTGGCAGTTAAAATAAAAGCAACTGCGCGTGCGACTGAGACAGCGCGTGACGTCACGACCCTCTCACTCTTGCGCAGAACAACAAGCTTTTTGAGGTATTAGTAATGGTTTGTTTGTGTATTTTGTTTGTGAATGAAAAAATTAAGTGCAATTGTTTTGTGGTTGAATAGATATGAATAGATGTTAATAGAGTGTCAATACTTGTGAAATACTTCCTGCACTAGTGTAAAAGGATCTTCTATCCGTGGTCTACGTCTTTCTATATCAAATAATGCATAACCTACCACTGCTATTTCCCCACCACCCAAAGGTAGACTGGGAGAAAACGCACAAGGCGTAAAGTCCGCCATTGTACTGCTTGTGCAAAAAGTATTTTAAATAAATAAATAAATAATGTCATCTTAAATGGTTCAGTTGTTTTTCTGTGAAATTATACTAAAGAAACCACTATTTTCCAGCACCACTTTGTCAAGCGACACGGGTAGTCAGAATAAAGAAAGACTGACAAGCAGTCTTACCAAGGGGTATCGGGTTGCCCTGGCAACTGGATTAAGAAGGTCACATAAGCAGTCGAATCCGACTAAAACATTAGCAGTCAGCTACATCCGTTTTGACTATATAATAAGCCGTCCCCAAAACAGTTGGAAAAAGGCTAGGCAGATGATGATGACAATTCTACTTCCAGCACTCAGATAAAGTAGCTACATTTCTCGATAAATGGGCTATCTAACACTGCAAACATTTTTTTTAAATAGGACCCGCGATTTTTCAAATAATCGCATTCAAACAAAGTCTTCATCTTTATAAATCAGTAAGATGAAATACATTTTTATGCAAATAGAAATTTAGTTTGTACAGAATGTACAGTTTATTTTTAACAATATAGTAAGACTAGCCGTTTTCCCCGCGGTTTCACCCGCGTCCCGTGGGAGCTACTGCCCGCACCGGGATAAAATATAGCCTATGTTACTCAATAATATAGCTATCTAATGGTGAAAGAATATTTGAAATCGGTCCAATAGTTTTTGAGTTTATCCATTACAACCAAACAAACAAAGTTTTCCTCTTTATAATATTAGTGTCGAAGTATAGATGAAATAAACTTTAAAAAACACGAGAAAAACCCCACCTCAACACTAGTCCAAAAATACCGTAGCTCAATAATAAATGATTCGTGAACAAATTGTTCCTATCTACTCTTAACATGTGTGAACAATTGATTGAACAAGATTGAATAAAACATTTGCTTTGCCCCTCACCCTGTAGAAGGCTCGTGGCTACCGTGAGTAGGGTGGTTCGTGGCTGAGTGTAATTTTAAGATGTGTCGTTTTAGGGATACAGAGCAAAGTTTTAGTCGGCTGATAGATTGAACGAAATAAAGTCAATAAGAAATAAGTCAAGAAAGTTTACAGGCATTTTTGCAAACATATTACCAGTTACACAAAATTGGTTTAGATCTTTTAATTGGTCAATGAATTTATTACATAATACAGTTACCTACGCCTATTTTTATGTAATTCCGTTTAGTCAGATATACTACCGACTATCATTGAATTGAAATCCCATCCAAAACAAAAATGTGAAAGACTGCCAAGTTCGATAATATGGGAATGCTTCGCCCATAAAAGAAGTGAGATCTGAATAAGTACCAAGTTCCATACACATACCTCTGTTAAAAATAGTTACTTTTTAATGATGTAACTTGGCAAGTTTTCACATACCTTGTTATAAACCTACTAAACGCAATGAATCAAGTATTTAATTTTCTATTAAAACTTGCCAAGTAACATCTTTAAAAAGTAACTATTTTTAACTGAGGTATGTGTATGGAACTTGGTACTTATTCAGATCTCACTTCTTTTATGGGCGAAGCATTCCCATATTATCGAACTTGGCAGTCTTTCACATTTTTGTTTTGGATGGGATTTCATTTATTTTTGTAAGGTTGTTTATTTTATTTTTTTCTTTTGATTAAGTTAGTTAAGGAAATGTCTCATTTATACTATCTTTCAGATTTTTAAATATGCACTATGCTTCTTACAAAGAAATGAACTAGATTAACTAAATGGACTAGATTTACCAACTGACTGACATGACATGTTATCATATATTATGTTTGTGGATCAAAGTTACACATTCGTTATTTTCGAAAGTGACTCACACTTGGCCGTTTTCAGATTTTTACTTTACTTTGACTAAATACAAACCTTTGTAACGAATTTCAGATCGGTACGACCATTCGAAGATATATTATATAAATATAGATAAAAGTTCGTTTTAGTTCCTTAGGGGTATACATTTACACCTTCATTATTTTGAAACCGACTCACACTTGGCCATTTTCAGATTTTTCCCTTTACCTTGACATAAAGACCTACCTCCATGCCAAATTTCAAGTCAATACGACCATTGGAAGTGGTCTAGGTTTTTGATGAGTGAGTCAGTGAATCAGTCAGTCAGTGAGTGTATAGTAAAAATAGCGATTTTCTGACGTCAATATCTCAAGACCTACAATAGGAATATTAATGAAATTTTGTATTTTAGATAAGTGAGGGGGTCTCAACAGATACTAGAAATTTGATATGCGTAAATAAAATAGATTTTGAGTTACAGGGTGGTCGAATTTGGCCCGAAATGGTTCGTGTAATATAACCCACGGCCGGTGTGTCGCTTTTTTTGCTCGAACTTGGCGGACACACTGCCGTGTGTCTAGATAAAAGCAATATTAATTGAAATACCTAAACAATGCAGACTCACCCGATGTTAGGCAATTGAAAAAAAAGTGTTTTTTTTGTTTTGAATCTTGCTTCCAATCAAAGTTTTCAATCGTTTTGATACCGGCTAAATACCTGATCTTTGTAATGTGCGTACTACTATTCATATACTGATTTATGAGCCCAAATAAACTATCTGCTTAATAAAAGTTTGAAGTGTGTGAAAGCTCTTAGACTAGTTTTCAAAATTAAAATCACATTGACATAAGCGTGTTACTAAAAAAATGCTTTCAACACCTATTCTTTCATGTATTCTCTTGTCTAAACTAATTAGCGAGTTGAACATAATTATAATTATAATTACAACCAACTGAGAGCTAGTTATCACCTTGTAAAGGTGCTAAAAGTAAGTGCAATTAATTTATAATTGATTTAATTAAAGCCTCAGGCAGTCTTGATTTTTATATTTTTTTCCTGGTTCTTTATTAATTAAATTCCTTGGCTGTATTATTATTATAACTGGTATTAATTTATACAAGTGACTGTATGGCTTCTGTCAGTGGATTTTATCGCGTTTCATGGGAACTACTTAACGCATCTGGATAAAAAGTAGCATAGATTTTCTGTATAAATTGGTTATTTAGCCCTAAAAGATGTTTTCAATTCGTTCTTGAGATGAAAACAGAAAAACTTCAGATTTATTGTAATAATTAGTATTATACATAGATACCTATTCCAATATTACTAATTAGATAAAATCATTGGTAACTTAGTTTTTCTGTTCATTTTCAGTATATATAACCGACTTCCGAAAACCTGAATCGACAGATTTTTTTAAAATATTATTATTTATTTATAGTAAGTGTACATAATAGGTAACAAGTTAGATAATAGGTATATATAATTTTTAATTTTTAAAATTAATGTGATAATTAGGTACAGAACTTCGTCTAGTTGCTGAAAAAGTCTTTTCCATCTTATTTCCCAGCTTAACAACAATAAACCCTTTTCTTAAACAACAAAACACAATCTTAAACATAACCTAACAACAACTCCAATGGCGCGAAACTTGTAAACGTCAGATTTGACAGGCCGCCATCTTGGCCCGCCAATAACGCGGGATAATTACTGGAGCGATTAGTCAAATGTCTTAGAATGGGTGCCTGTTACAATGTTGTGTATTGAGAGTGGAAAGAAACGTTGTATTTTAGTTATTATAGGTTTTATGAGTATTTTTAAATGTGTGGTAAGAAAGGACATTGTCCAATTTTGGCCTAAGAACCGATGTGAATATAAATTATACTATAATTTTCATTTATTTTTATATTGTTTGAAACATATTTTAGTATTCCACGGACACTTCAAATAAATAAATTCCAAATAAAAAGTTGGGTCACAATTATTGATGCCTTATAAAATGTTTCCGTTAGCCAGTGCTGCCAGTTTCGGAAGTTTTCGCGATTTCGGTAAATACGGATCGAACTGAGGACCTCCTTTCCGAAGTCGGTTATTAAAATTAGTTGGTAACACTTTATTCATTTAAATACCTAAACTGACTAGCTAGAAAAAAAACTAGTATTCTATATGTTTTAAGCGAAATCGCGAATTTCTAGCTTGGCATTCGAGTAGGATTATAGTTTTCGTAATTGGCAACACTGGTGTACTTCAGTCAGTTTGCCAGAAGTCAGTTTGATTGCTTTGCGACTAACGTTTCTTTTGTGATTTTCTATGCGTTTCATGGTTTTATTCTAACAACTTTGGCTTGATTACGGACTCCAATTAGATTGCGTACTTGGTAGACTCGGCTGTGTGTAAAGGACTGGATTTTCCTGGCATTTTCGGATATTGCTCTGTCTGTGATCGAATTTAGTTGTATTATAATAACAACAATGGATGGAGAATATAGTATATTGTATAAATTGTGGATCTGCTGGAGGTTCTTTGGCATTAGAAAACGAAGATATACTTCGTTGCATACAACAATGGACTGTTCCCCGTATGGTAAGCGGTCTACGAAAGTGTTTTTCTAATTTTGATAAGAATATTACTACCTACTTATGTTTTCATAAGCACATAATTTCTCAGTTTTCAAATCAATTGCCACAATTGCAAGTTACTTGACATTTACTAATGTTTTACTGTATTTATTTATTACAGGTTAAAGCTCATGACCTTGTATGGACGACGTGTTGGTCTGAAGCAGTCGAGCATAATAAGATGCAATGCACTGTTGGACGCAATTGTGTACTTTGTAAGAAGCTCCTGCCATCAGGCATCACTGTTGCAATTGTATCGTTGGGCGTAGAACAGTGGGCTGTTGTGCCCACATAATGACTATTATCTGGTATTTAAGCTGGGCGAAATACCAAAATTCAATTGAACCCCCTGCTCAGTTCTTAGATAATATATTATTGAGAAATATTGATGATTAAAAACCTTTAATTTGAATATAAATATTGTTTTTATTGCACATCCTCGAAAACCTCTTTCATTGTTATTGGTAAACCTTACTTTAACTCTTAAATTATTTTGTGTGGTAATGACATTTTTAGTATGATCTGTGCCTTCTTGGTAATAGACCGCGGGTTCGATTCCCGCCTTATGGCATATAGATAGCTAGGTAACTGTCTAATATAAAAGTAGTAACAATCATTTCAATAAATAATTCTCCATCGTAATAATATCGATATTTTATGAATTGTGGTGAATGGAACTCTTCCATTTTGGATACTTATGCGTTTTATCACAAACCTAAGCATTTATGACAACTAGTCACACGCCCCGTCTTCGCACGGTGGCAATGTAAAACCTTGGTGTAAACCTCCCTCTTGACCTACTCTATCTATTAAAAAAAATCGCACCCAAATCCATTGCGTAGTTTTAAAGATCTAAAGCATTCATAGGGACAGACAGAAAATGCAACTTTATAAAATGATCATTGTCAAAGAATTATCTTAAACTTGACTAGGTACTATCTCTTTTCCTAGTATCTAGTAAAGTAGTCTTTCCTAGATCTAGAAGAGAACATATAGAGCTGTACATAGTATTGTTGATATTTTGTATAGTGTAGTTTGATAATACTATTCTGATATTTCACGCAAGCTTGGTTATTTTTTATTTATAACCTCAAAATATTAACTTTTTTCGTAATTATTTTAGTTTCCTGAAGTGTCCGTTCGTGAAAACTTATTTCATAGGATTCCATATAATTTTAAGAGTGTATAGAAGTCACTTTCCATTCGAACGGTTCTTAGGCAGAACATGTATGGAGCCGGAACAATGTCCTTTGGGCTTGAGAACTGAGTCAACGTTGGAGTATTCGTTTGGGAAAAAAGAGTTCATTACTCGAGTCTTCAATCTAATGTCAAACAAAAGAACTTCGTATGGATTACCACAGTAATGAATCTAAATTTTAAAAAGATTGTCTCACTTAATAGTAAATGAATCAATTTTTCTTTGAAGAAGATGTTTTTGTTAGTCAGTTAAAATTAAAATATGCTTATAAAATAATTGGTTTCAAAAGTAAAATCTAAAAAAAGTGATGGAAACTCGGAAAGGTTAAAATTAGATACCCACTTAGTTTCACATACCTACACAGTACGGTAATAGAAGCCAATGTGATAATCTGTCTACAGTATTGAACAAACAATAACTTATCCTACAATATACTAAAGATAATCTTGATCACCTAACACCTTCCATAGTATATTAACATCCGGTACACAATACTTAGTAATCTGTTTATCCTTACTAGTATTATAATTGCGAAAGTAACTGTCTGTCTGTCCCGGTTTCACGTTAAAACTGCTGAAACAATCTAAATGAAAATTAGTCCTGAGGCTGTCTCGAGCTTTAAAAATAAATTACTTAAGATACGTTTTATGTGGTCTTCTATAACAGCTAATTTTCTATACTTTTCAAAAAAGCTAATTTAATATTTTGTTCCTGAAAATTCGTTGTTTGTAGAAAATCCTACTCTGCACAGATTAAAAAAAAAGTTTCCTTCATGTTATTTATCACAAATTCACAATACTAAATATAAACCGAAGCATAAACTATGAAAAAAACATACACACTTACTAAAATATCTTTACCTATTACCTACCTAAAGATCTTAACAAAAGTCACAAACTATCTTGTTACTGCTTGGTGTGAACGCGGTCCTCGTTACGGTAAGGTTAGGCCAAAGGTAATAACGCAAGAGCATTACCTTTAATTACTTGCACATTTGTTCTCGAGAGTATCGGATAACGATGTGCAAATTAAGTACGTATTGTTTGTTTGTCTTTGTATTCTATTGTTAAGTTATTAGTTTCTATGTATCTGTGCTTGGGAATATAATAAAGTAGACCTAAGTTATATTGTTGACGTATTTCTGTGTGCTGAGGGAAATATTTCAACTACTGCCTACTAGTTAACGACTTATTGTATTCCACAGTTTCCAGGGTTACTAAAATAAATATCTTAAGTGAATTTTCCATAAAGCACAGAGGAATTCGTCATGACAAGTTGGTCAGTCATCTAAGGCCGTGTTTAGGGACCGATCACGTTAAGTATTGCTTAATTATGATGCATTATGATCAAATTGAAAAAGAGCAAAGTTTCGTACGGATACATTTTCCTAAATGGTATGTAAATCATTAGTTATATCCTACTACACTACACATAATATATCCGCTATCAAACACTTACTGAAGTTTCAGTGATTTCCTCATCAGATATACAAAAAAAAAAAAACAGTCAAGCCCGAGTCGAACTCAAGCACGGTGGGTTCCTTAGCATCTACAAAATGTAGGTACACATATTATGTTAATTTTACAGCAGTCCCAAAACTATTATTTTATTCTACGTTTTATAATTTTTCTTCCAGCGGTAATAGAAATACATCATCTGCGAAAATTTCAACTGTCCATCACGGTTCATGAGATACAGCCTGGAGACAGAAGGACAGTGAACTTCTTCCAAATAGTGTCCTGTCATACCCTTTCATTAAGGGACCCTAAAAAATACACTATATACAATATACATATAGTGTATATCATCATCAGCCTATCACAGTCCACTGCTGGACATAGGCCTCTCCAAGTGCACGCCACTGAGATCGATTTTCGGCTTCTCGCATCCAGCTCCTGCCAGCCGTCTTGCGCAAGTCATCACTCCACCGTGCCTGAGGACGTCCTACACTACGTTTGCCAAATAGTGTATATCATATTCCGTTAATACTATGTGCATTTATTTATACCCTGTTAGGCTTCATAATAAATAATACATAAACTAAGTATAGTTACTTTGTTATTAATGACTTAGGTTACTCAAAATCGTGACTCTGCATAGATTTATCGAATTGAGATGTTATTTCTCATTAATTGTATTGATAGCTTGGTAAATGCTAGACTTTTTAACAAGTATTATTTTAATATTATTCTATGTATTTTTATGCGGCTTCGCTCACATGGTGTGTTGATAAAAAATATCCTAGCCTATGCTCATTCTAAATAAAAAAATAAAAATAGCATTTATGCAATGCTCATTCTAGTACCAATTAAATGAATAATACAAACTTAACATAACTTTCTATTACCAAAAATGTGCAAACTAAAATAAAAAGAACAAAACAAATTCTATGTATTGTATAGGTACGCAATCGCAGTTTTAACGATACAGAAGAACATACCTATAACACACTCTTCGGTACTCTTATACTGAAAATTGAAAACATTTTATGTCATTTGTACGGAAAGCTTTTTACATGAAAGGCTTGTCAACGAAATTCGTGACCGAAATAATCAACCATTTAGAAATTGATACATGACTTATCTGCAAATTGCAAACAGCAAACCAATCTATTACAGAAAGAAATACAAATTTTATACAAAACAACGACATGTACAGTTTTCTAAACCAGTTTAATACAACCCCAAACTTAGCTCGGGCTCCCCAACCCCTACTGTGAAATTTCAATTGGCGCCAACTTTCCCAATTAAGAGTCAGTCAAACGTCGGAAAGCTCGCTAATAAAGTAATGAAAATAATTAGAATTGTTATTGTTTAAAGTTATTTTATTACGGAATTACAATTAGGTGTGGCTGTCTTTATAGTTGAGTAGGGTTTGTAAGATTTGCTGTAATTTTCGTGGCGTTTTTGAGTCGCTATGATGCGTAAATTCTGTGTCGAGTGAACTGGATTTATTCATATATCATAATTTTTTGGTGTAAAAATATCAATATTTATTTACATAGATTTTACACATTTACAATAATGACAAAAAACTATACTAGCAAAAAAAACGAAAACCAAAAAGCATCAAAGAATTCATCCCCATCGCTCTCTACTGGGAGCGTGCCCAAGAGGCTGGCAGTATTACATTTTGGTACACAGATAATCTACCAGAACACAAGAACCAGAAAAAGGACATAAGACAAAGGGCTACTTTTACCCGAGTGCGAAAAGTAGTACCCTTGGAACGCGGGTGGAAACCCGGGGAACCTCATCTTCTTCTTCTTATCGAGTGAGCTGCAGGTTTAATATATCACCTAGCAAGCCCTAGTGCACAAGTGTCAGAGTTTTTCAAATCTGCCTGACGACCTCTGATATGGAATTGAAATGAAGACTGCTAAGAAATAGCATTTGGGGATGCAAGCTCTATGTGCCCTCTCAGGCACCAACTTCTAGAATTCAGGCTACTTTGTGAAAATTTCATTCAGCGAGAAAATGTATAGGCTACATTTTATATAGTTTCTAAAAGTAGTTCTCTCGGGACTAAAAGTAGCCTTAAAAGCTTCTTCGGTATATATTAAACAAGCTGTCTAACACTGAAATTTAACTGAACAAACTCCAATTCTATAACATAAGTAGCGATACAAATACATAGATATCCTCCATTATTACTATACGATTCTTGACACAATCCATCCATCTTTTTCTAAGTCTACCCCCAAGTCCTCATTACACACCTTACACATATTTTTTGATACCAAAAAATCACACAACTCTAATTAGAAGAACGTATATAATTATTTTCACACCACAAGTGCTACTTACCGTGTTTCACACCTACCTTATATAACCTATTATATTTAATGAGTATCGTAATTAGCGTAGCACATAATTATTTTCACTAATTAGTACATATAGTGGTAGTTAAATTATAGTTTGCTACTGTTCGTTAGTAGAAATTGGTAGAAAAATGTGTGACACGTGTCTGGGGAAAATTAGGGGGTGTTACGGAATTTTTCTGTAAGGGTGCAATGACTTAGATTATGTATGTACATAGGTTGATGGTATGTAGTTTTTATATCGAAAACTGAATTTATGTTATCGATTTGACTGGAAGCCGATTTTAACATAGTAAAAAAATAGACGTTCTACAAAATATCTTGTGCGAAATATGGGTTTTCTTTCAGTATTTGTTATTTAAGAAACAAATGAAGATTGGAGTCTTGTTTCGAAGACATTGTATCTACATTCACGTTAAAAACGTTTAATATTTCACATAAAACATAGCTTAAGCAATTGCGATACATTTGGACGATTTCAAAAGCAGGTTCCCCGAAACACCTAGTAATATTAACACATTCCTACTTGCATCATAATAAAAAATATACAAGTTTCAGTATCATTCTAGTACCTAACTACCCGAAAAATTACGACATTTAGGTACCTACTCTCCAAAAACCAACTACCAAACCAAAACAGACTTGAAACATTAAAAATACATTAACTCTAAACAATTTTTCTTTAAAACGGCGAAGTGTGAAAGTCATTTGTTCAACTATTTTCACGGGCAAAGCAAATGTAGTGAAGGGAAAAAATTCGGAGACATCGAGAGTTAATCGTTCGGAAAGTGCTGCAACAGTGTTGGGACCATTAGATATCGATAAAGTTATAATTGTGTTTAGAATGTTGGGGCTGGAAAAAGTGATAGAAAGAAAATCTATACTTATATGAGGCTGGAGGGTTTTTATGTTTGATTAAACGTACTAATCGCAGGAAATATGTATTATTATCTTGTATGTCTCTACCAGACCTCGGGACTATAGAGTCCCGGATTTTTGGGAGGCGAACGTGGGGCCGAAGCCAACACGCTGAAGCCCTTTTGAGACAACTTTAATGAAATGGTGACACAAAACCGGCGATTATCCCTGTATACACTATAGAAATGTACCCAAGGACAATCCCCGGTTCTGTGCTAAACTATTGCTAACTATGGATGAAAACTACTTGGGCTATTGTGATGGGATGCTAGTGGACTAGGAATGGGGAAACTACGGGAACTATGGCACCTGCCGATAACAATGTAATAAATACACGTAAAAATGGCAGGTGGAGACTCGCCAACTCACTTACTGGGCCCCCGGGAATCAGTCGCTAAATCGCAACAAGGGGGCAACAGGTATATGAGCGGCTGAGAAGGGTGAGGATACCTCGGCGGACTTTAAACGCAGATCACGCGCTCCCTGTGGGTCCAGCATCACCGGCCCACTCGCCACTTACCACGAGGCACCTACCCTCCGAGCAGGACTAACCTTGCTCTAGCGACTCCACTCTGACCGGCCGATGAAGGCAAGCCAAGAGGCGGGAGACCTATCCCCCGTCATGCTTCACTCCGGCAAGCCGGAGATGGGGGACAGTATACTCTCCCTGGAGCACTCGGATATATAGCCCCGCGGGGTCGCTACTCCCCGTCATCCGCCTCAGATGCCCTGCGGGGCGTATTATTATTATTATTACTAGCCTATAATGTCCCACTGCTGGGCAAAGGCCTCCCCATCCCGCTTCCACACTTCTCGATCCTTCGATCGAGTCCACCAGTCTCGACAGTAGGCGTCCAGTTCGTCACGCCATCTCTTCCGGGGTCTACCCCGCCTGCGGTGTCCATCTTGGGGTGTCCACTGGGTGACAATAGTGGCCCATCTTTCCGGAAATATGTATGCTTATTTAAAATAGTATTTCAGTGTTAGATAGCCCATTTATCGAGGATAGCAATGTTGATTCTTGTTATCACAAGTTGCTCCGCGTTTCGAAAAGCATCTTCACATCTTCTGTAGTTGTTACGGGTTGCCAGAAAGTCTTAAAACTAGCTTTACCAAGGGATATCGGGTTGCTCGAGTAGCAGGGTTAATATATCAGAAAGGCAATCGCTACATGTCGCATACTGATACTTAGCTGTATTTAGTTAGACTGGAAGATTGCACAAAAATATAGTTTAGAAAAGGCTGGGCAGATGTCTCATCACCTAATTACTATTTGTTGACGAAAACTACCAGCAGTATCGTTTAAAACAATTACTTAAACACAAGAAAAAAAATCGCTCACACATGATTAAATGCACCCCAACTCAAGACAGGTTTAAATAATGAAAACGCCGTATTAGTTTATCCCCTATATCGAAGTTAATCCAATCGACTGGACTGCCGAGGGTAAGTCACTACACTACAGTCAATAAGTTAAGAGCAATCTCTAGTTTGAGCGTGAAAACATATGTTTAGGGGGACTTTAGGGATGGGAAGTGTCGATAAAAGATTTTATTGTTTTGAGTAATTGATAAGGTGTAATTCTTTTCTATACCTAGTGTGTTCCTTTATGCAAAAATACTTGTATTTTTCTCTCTTTCGTTGTTTTAAGGACCTAATATGATATTATGACCTACATGAAAATAGCCCTCTGTAAATAATTTTCTTCATAAAGTTCATGGGTTATGACGTTATTAAGGCCCAGTTACACCATTAAACTATAACTATAACCAGCCGTATACTTGCGGAACATTGGTCGAATCGGCGATTCGACAACTGAAAATACATAGTTCGGTTATCGTTATAGTTAAATAGTGCAACTCACCGCACCTGTATAGGAAAAACTGCTAACGATATTAGAAAATAAAAACAGTAAATATAACTATGACTAAGTACCTACTTATCGATAAAAACCGCACTTTTTCACAAACAAGATAAAATTGATAATGTAATTACATCTAATAATAGACTATCACGATTAATCACCCTTAACAGAGTCTACTTAGAAAATAATCTAGAACATTCCTAGGCAAAAACTTAGCTAACATAAGCACAAAAAACAGACTACATCTTAAACTAACAGCTAATTGGCCTCACATGATATAATTAACAGTTAAGCTAATTATATCGAGTAATTACAAACATTTCCAATCGATTAACTCGGAAAATTATCGACTGAGCGCACCTCTAGTGGCTTGAGAATAGAGCATAAAATTCACGGAGGATGGAAAGATAGCGGAGATGCCATAAGGAAGGTAGGTCAGGCGCCTTCTTGTAGGTCAAGTGGCGTACGGTAGGCGTGATCAGTTACTAGAACTGAGTTCCTCGTCAAATGGAAACCAATCTATCAAAGATTGGTTTTGATCATGAAAAACAAAATGACTAGCAGAGATGTCATAACGCAAAATCTCCTAAAAAAGTAGCGCGCCAAAATGCGGGTGTTTGGGGGACGAGAAACGTTACTAGCTCCGTCCTTGTATACTTTCTATGGCACCAGCCCTTTAATTTCAAAATAAAATCACCAAGCAATCAAGACCTTTGATATTCGTTTTGATTTGATAAGGAATTGTCTCGTTAGTTCTAGTAACTGATCACGCGTACCGTACGTTGCTTGACCTACAAGAAGGCGCCTGACCTACCTTCCTTATGTTTTTTCCAACCTACCAGACAGACATGTGTTGCTGGGGAGTTTGTTGCGCCACTTCTTCTTCCCAGCAACAACACATAGGAAGTGGTGAAGGGCGGGCGTTTTGGGGGCTGTCTTTTGTTTTTGACGTTCGAAAAGTGCTGATTTATCAGCCTAATTTGAATAAACGTTTTTGAGTATGGCATCTCCGCTATCTTTCCTTCTTCCGTGGTCAAACCGCCATTTTATAGTTTTACTTATATCGATGTATTGCAGCTCTAGTTTCAAAATACTGTTAATAAGTATAGTCAAGTTAAATTCTAGTAAAAATATCAAATTCCGTATTTCTAAATTCAATATTTTTTATTCCGTACCGTTAATGATCTGATTATAAGAATTTTGTACTTATGTGTGTGGTCATTATCTCGAAAACACCATAAAAGGTGATTAAAAATAATTATGTTTGTATGTTTTTGCTTAATACTTGATTTAACTTAATATGGAATGCTACATATTTATGTATGTTCTGACACAGATTATTTTTTATTTCGTCAAATACATAATGATTTAGAGATTTTTTCGGAACAGTTCGTGATCAGAAATCATATACATATGTACATAATTAAGAGCACCCACGTACCCGCACTCTGCAAACTTTTGCTCGGCCTATAGTTACTTTGGGCTCTCAAATCAATATGAAGATGAGTGGTAGTGTACATAATATTACAAAGATCAGGTATTTGGCCGGTATCAGACCGAATGAAAACTTTGAACTGAATCAAGATTTTCTGACTGTCTCATCAAGTCTCATGGGAGCAGTTTCTTTGGAAAGCGGTTGCAAACGCTATCAAAATCTAATATTACATAATTTCCATATTAAGGGGATATTTTACCCCAAAAGAAAATTACATATAAGCAATTGACTTTGCCCATTAAAAACTAAGACGTTACATATCTCATACTCCACATACACAGATATCTCAAACACGATATTATCTACAAGAACGGCGCACGCGCCGGTGCACTTCAAACGATTAATTACCATGAACACCGCTTTTAAAGTAAATTGAGCTATTTTTATATGTTTTTTGCATAATTATCTAGACTCGGGTGGGTTTTAAAAGGGGGTTTTAAATATTTAATTGATCGGTTCATATTAATTACTGATATTTTAAATGAGAAACTTCGTAAGGATGTATATGAAACAACTGGTCTGATTTGAATGCACTATTACAAATCTACTAGTACTTCACAAGTTTGCAAAAAAGTCGATAAGTAACGTACAAGGAAAAACATCGCACTTTCACTAAATTAAATAACATCGGTTATTCAACCGAATTATCAACACTTTTAACTTTACTTTATACAAGGAAAACCTTTAAATAAACATAGTAAACGTTCATACGGACTTACTAACACACTTTGTCATATTAGATACGCTAATCGGTTAAACAATTGAATAGAAACGAATTGATTTTTCAATTGTTCACACCAATCGATTGTAATGTGTTGGTTTTAAATGATCAAACATAATTATTTACTAGCTGTGCCACACGTTTTGAGAGAACTCCTTACCGCACACGGGTAAAAAATACAGTAAGTATGTCCCTTCTTAAGTTTTAGACTATCTGTGTACCGAATTTCATTGAAATCAGCGGAGTGGTTTTGGTTTTCGACATAGCTATAGGTTATAAATGTTCTAATATAAGTATTGTGGCTATAGTCAGTAACTGTTGCTTGCACTAACCGTACCCTGATAAGAAGTAAATCCCTTCTCAGGCTTTAGACTAGACTATCAGTGTGCCAATTTTTATTTAAATCGCATCAGTAGTTTTGACGTAAAAGGGAGACAAAACAGCAGAGATACTTTCGTATTTATATTTATATAGTAAGCATGAGAATGTATGTCATTGTTTTAATGAAGAGTTCTTTATTACTAGTTGTACGTGACAGTCAACATGTCCAGATAAATTAATTACAATTGAATAATTATTTACTAGTAACACAAAAGGCTAGGTTATCAATATGCCATTTAAACCTCTTGGAAAATTATTAAAAGCTTATAGAAACATACAAGCTTTTTACTGCGATTTTGCCTGAGTTTTATCTAAGTACTTCTTCATTGTCATCTGCCGAGCCTTTTTCTAGATCTCGCTAAAAATAAACGTAACAATCATATTTGTTTTACTTTTCTTACAATCAGTGGCGGCCCTAGGGGTGTGCGAACTGTGCCTTCGCACAGGGCCTCGCGCTTGGGGGGGCCTCGCGATACAACCCACACTATTATAAAAAAAAAATATAATTAAAAAATACATACATATATGGTCCAAGAAAAAAAAATATTTTTCTTTATTTATTTCTTATTCATTCTGCGTTTACTTTTTGAGTTCTCAATTTAACAAAAAAATTGGAACACCAACGTAACAAAAACAACTGGCTCTCGATCCAGTCACGGATTCTTTTTATTTGTGCTTAATTCCGAGTTTAATTTGAGAGTCCTTAAACAAACAATTTTAAAGAATACGCGCTCGCTACGCTCGAGGCTGTTTGCTTGTCAGTACCGTTCATTCTAACATGATTAGAGTACTTTTATGTCCCAAAACTCAAAAATTTTCGCGCTCGCTACGCTCGCGGCTGTTCGCCTGTCAATACCGTTCATTCTAACATGATTAGAGTACTTTTATGTCCCAAAACTCAAAAATTTTCGCGCTCGCTACGCTCGCGGCTGTTTGCTTGTCGGTACCGTTCATTCTAGCATGATTAGAGTACTTTTATGTCCCAATACTCAAAAATTTTCGCGCTCGCTACGCTCGCGGCTGTCGCTTGTCAATACCGTTCATTCTAACATGATTAGAGTACTTTTATTTATTTTATTTATTTATTTATTTATTTAAAATACTTTATGCACATTGTACAACGGCGGACTTAACGCCTTAGGCGTTCTCTGCCAGTCTACCTTAGGGTGGTGGTGAAACAGAAATGGTAGGTGCAACACAGTTTGAGCATAAGTGCAAGATAATAAAAAATATATATATTTATGTATATATAAATATAATAAATAAATATATATATAAATATTCCTGAATCCAAGAGAAGAAAGTGAAGAAAATGAACTAGCGTAATGATTCCGCCAACTTGCCATGGATGTGATTACGTAGTTTAATTTTAAACGTGTGTCGACTATTTACCATCCTGACCTCCAAGGGTAGCTCATTCCAGAGAAGGATAGATTTAACAAAGAAGGAAGAGTGAATGATATCTGAACGGTGAGCAGGGCAGTGAAGAAGACGATTATTAGAGGAGCGGAGATTTTTATTGTGTTGTGAACACACATACTGAAAGTGGGAGGTTAAGTATGCAGGTGAAGACGGGGTATATAGTATAGAAAAAAGAGTAGTTAATGCCCTCATCACACGTCGTTGTCTTATCGGTAGCCATTTAAGTTGCGCTCGATACGCTGACACATGATCGTACTTGCGAAGGTTAAAGACGAATCGAATGCAATTATTGAGAAGCCGGTCTAGTTTATTGAGCAGATCTGCATTCAGGTCATAGTAGCAAACATCACCATAGTCGATTATAGGAAAGATTAAGGTTTGCATAAGCATTGCTTTTACATGGACAGGGAGCAAGTTTTTAAAGCGATAGAGAAACCGCAGCGTGTTCGTGGTTTTTTGACTGACAGCTGCAACTTGTGCTTGCCAATTGAGTGAGGAGTCAAGTTGTAGGCCCAAATTCTTCACAGAGCAGCTGTACGGTATATCTATCCCGTCAAATACCAAAGTTGGCAAACCCAGAGCGTCTACTTGTCCTAAATTTCTTGAGCTACCAATGATAATGGCTTGGCATTTGACAGGATTAACTGCCACTCCGAACCTGTCAGACCAACTCTTGACTACCTCCAAGTCCTGGTTCATTTTAACAAGCGTAGCTGCCAACTCATTCACTTTTGTGTGACGATACAACTGCAAGTCATCGGCATAGAGATGATACGAACACTGAAGTTCAAGAGTAAGGAAATTTATAAATATAGAGAATAACAGAGGTGAGAGTATGCCGCCTTGAGGAACGCCAGCATTCAAAGTACACCAGGTAGACGAATCCTCATCCACCCGAACCGACTGCTGGCGATCATGAAGATAAGAAGAAAACCAGTCTAACGCCCTAGAAGAGACCATAAGATTTGATAGAATAGATAAAAGGATATCGTGACTGACGGTATTGAACGCGTTTGAAAAATCCACGAGTACCAACACTGTGAGATTAGCGTCTTCCATAGCAAATCTAATATCGCCAGTCACTTTGAGGAGGGCAGAAGAAGTGCTGTGGCCCGGCCTAAATCCGGATTGGAAAGGGCTCATCAGCTTATTGCCGTAGATGAAACGAGCAAATTGCTTATGAGCACAAGCCTCAAGCACTTTGGATAAGAAAGGTAGGATGGAAATTGGACGAAAGTGACTGGGGAGAGTGGGACTGGAAATTTTAGGAAGAGGACGCACGTAAGCTTTCCGCCAAAGTGAGGGAAAAATTCCAGAGTAAAGAGAAAAGTTTATGATATGAGTGATAACAGGAAGGATTGGGACTAGGATAGGGACAATCATCTGACGGCTGATGTTATCACACCCCACCGCCTTAGACTTGATGGACAGGATAATCTTTTTGACCTCTTCCTCGTCGACTGGCACAAAATCAAAAGATTTGATATCGGGACGCGTTAGACCATGTATATAATTGAGAGTATCTTGCTTCATTAAATAGTCCAAACGAGAGGAAGAAGAAGTGCAGAAATGACTATTTAAAGCATCAAGACTAATTGTGTTAGGCAGGTCCAAATGTCGCGATTTGCCAATACCCAGAGTTCCAAGAAACTTCCAGATGTCAGCAGAAGACGAGGATGATATATTATTCAATATATGGCGGCGTTTAGCATTTCGTATCATCGTATTACACCGATTCCTCGCAGTTTTAAACTGAGCCCAGTTTTCATCACTACGGTCTTTTTTAAATTTACGGAACGCACGGTCCCGCCTACGCATTGCTATCCGTATGAGTTCAGTCATCCAAGGTGCTGGCGGCCGTTTCACTCTGACTTTTTTAACTGGTGCATGACGATCATATAATATGTTCACCATGTTATTAAAAATCAAAATTTTATGATCTACATCATCAGAAGTCATTAATGGTGTCCAATCAATATCTAGCACATCCTTGACCAACCGCTCAGTATCCATCCTTGCAAAACAACGCCTATGCAAAATCTTAGGCTTGGGCTTAGGAGGTTTGAGGATATAGGAGAGGAAAATAAGGTCGTGGTGAGAAAAACCAGGCGCAGAATATTGACCGTGACAGGAAATAAGGGAGAGGTTAGACGTCAGAATTAAGTCCAGCCAGGAATCATCACCAATCGTAGATCGGTGAGTAGCCTGAAGAGGTAAAATATGCAAGCTGGATGATTCCAAAACGTGCAAGAGTTTACGGGTTCGAGGAGAGTTGGGAGCAAGGAGATTTGTATTAAAATCACCCATGATGATGTAATGAGCATACTCAGAACCTAACGATTCTAAAACCGATTCCAAATCAGTGAAGTAGTCTACAGAGGGGGGGCAGTAAACCACACCAACGACGGCTTTGGCTCCTTTAACTGAAACCTCCAAAAAGAGAAATTCAGCACTAGGCAGAGGACTAGAAGAAGTAGCCAAGATCTTATAAGGAAAGTCCGATCGCAGGTATATTGCCACGCCACCCCCTCTTCTCCCAAGCCGATCATTCCGAATAAGAACGAAGCCAGGTAGAGGGTACGAGGTGGATAAGAGATTTGGTTTGAGCCAGCTCTCGGAAACCAGGACGGCATGCACATTGCTGTTGAAAAAAGTCTCATATAATTCACTATAGTGACTAGGAACACTTTGAGCGTTAATATGACACACATTTAACACCTTATCTGTTTGCTTGAATTGATTTCTCAATGTATCCCCAAGTGTATCAGTCAGAGAACAGAAACTAACATCACTATTACTCACATCCAAAGACTCATTGGCAGAATGAAAACAGTCGTCATCAGAATTCATAAATCCTAAATATATAAACTAAAAAAAATATAACTAAACAAATAATTAATGATTTTAAAAATACAAACAGAATTGACCTCCACCCGCCAGCTAACACCAATAAAAAAAATTTGAAACAAAAACATAAAACAAAACAAAACATAATAAAACTTCAAAGAACATAAAAAAAAAAAGAAGAATGAGACTATTTCTGAACGAGAAGTATTTGATCCGTGCAATGACTGACATTTTAGTAGTGTGACAGCTGACAATGACAATTCAAGAAAAAGTACCTGCGGTTGTGGAAAGAAAAGCAATCTAAACGTTAAATTATTCTTATCCTTTTTGCGGGTAAATAACAAATTGAAATAGAAATTACAAAGGTACTATAAATTTAACAAAATTTGGTAAGATAAAAGATTACTAGGAGAAAAAAAAAATAATAAATAAACGCAATAGATATAAACATTAAGTAAGTATAGTTATAAATTAATTATGGTTCGTTTCTAATACTAAAAATGTCAGTCACATACCAATAATAGATTTATTTCCAGGGTATCTCACGACGTTATGCAGCATTAGATTTCGAAGGGTACTTCTCCAGGAGAGGCTTTAGCTCGTCCATCGACACAATCCTGTGGCGGCTGCCATCCGATGCCTTAATGACTATCACGCCATCCTGCGTCCAACAAGCACGCATACCGAAATGCAGCCGTGCCTTCGCGAAGATGGACTGCCTGGCTTTCGTCAGGAACTCCTTGACTGAGACTTTGGTGCCTCTCAACCTAGTCTTAGCCCTCCAAACAGTTGACTTGACATCCCAAGAAGCAAACCTCACAAGAATGGGCCGTGCATGATCCTTACTAGGACTGCCAAGTCGGTGGGCAACTTTTATGCTGGCTGCTGCTATGTCCTTTAGACCCAATTTGCTGCCGAGGACACCAAGGACCATGGAAGAGCAGTCCTCATTCTCTTCTTCAGGAAGCCCTTGAAAGATCAATGCTTTTCGTCGGTGCCTCATCTCCAACCCATCAATGTGCAGCACACACTCGGCTATCTGCTTCCTGAGTAAACCCAACACGTTGAAGATGAGCTCCCTGAAGGCCCGGAACTCCTCAGCAATTTTAGCGACGGTTTCCTTGGCAGGACCTGCAGCCTGAATTTGAGCTCCGAGTTGGTCCATCTTCTGACTGAAACTCTCCTCAAGACTTCTCTGTATCGACAGTATTTCTGATAACTGTGACATCTTCCTTATATTGTTTATAGTGACTTTGTAAATATGTTAATATTATTCTATGTGCAAGTGTTGATGGTGATGTGGCAGGCGGTGTTAAGTACTTAATCAGGTTACATTTAAGGCTCCCAATGTAAGTACCCAATAATTAAGTTGTATAATTAAACTTTTACTAAAAATAATTTAAAAAACTGAATTAAATATATTTTTAAAAAGCTCAGAGAATCTGAGATACGTGTCAACTTTTTCTACACCTACCCCAAATCTCTTTTTGTCCCCAAATCTCGTTTTGACTTTTATGTCCCAAAACTCAAAAATTTTCGCGCTCGCTGCGCTCGCGACTTCACCTTGCACCGTTCTTTAATATACAAGTTTAGGTGCTTTAGTGACCCAAAGCTCAACAATTTTTGCGCTCGCTACGCTCGCGGGTGCTTTATTTTCCACTTCTTTTATTTTTTTCATCCTATTTTAGCCGAACCTAGAAGGTAGCGCCGCTTGTAAGTCCTTTTATTAACAAGAAAATAACTCCTAGCTCACAACAGACTTTTCACGTAGGACAAAGGGCCTCGCATAGACCTGCCGCACGTAGCCTCGCAATGGCTAGGGCCGCCGCTGCTTACAATATCTAATAAAGAGTGAAAAAACAACAACATTATTTTAATCATCAATAAATATTACTACTTTTAAGCATTTTTTTCTTTTTAAACTGTTCCGTAAAAAACTATCGGCAGTATTTTATCGACTGCCTCCCAGCTCTATAAAAAAATTTTCTTCTCATCCCCCTCCAATGTTGCGTATACATATTTATCATTGCACTACGGTTAATGTTATCCCTAATTCTATTAACATCTACAGTTAATTTGTCTGTTTGTTTTGATGTGTAAAAGTGGTGATAATACTCTGGTAGTAGTTAATATTCAAGAAGAATGCGCGTTTGTCTGAATCGATGTAGGTAGAAACTTTATTTAACAGACAATAAAAGATTCATATTCGCCTTTGCAATATTTTCAATAATAGGTTCTCTAGTAATTATTAAAAAAACATTTAAACACTGTAGGTAGGAGGATGGATGACTGACTATGTCATAACGAGATCCTTCGTGTTTCTGAAGGCATCATTGGCAGTCGTTACTGATAGTCAGAAGCCAGAAAGACTGACAACCAGTCTTACCAAAAGGTATTGTGTTTCCAATATAACTGGGAAGAGGATTGCAGGTAGACAGTCTTACCATGTGGCACACTGGTACTCAGCTGCATCTACTAAGACTGGAAGCCGACTCACATAGTTGGGAAAAGTCTAGGCACATGATTAAACGGCGTATCACAACCGTGAAAAAACTACATACCCTAAAATCGTAAACACGTGTTATCTTCTACAGTTATAGTGTTAATAAAAGCACCCTCGTGTTAGGGGGATCCGCCCCTCTTATCTGAGAGTCCCAGAGCGCCTGTTACCAAATTATCGGCCTCCGACATTGAATATTGTGGCGAGAGGGACGGGAGTGCTAAAAGATTTAGTTAATCATGAGATTTTGTGGGGCTGGTAAATTGTTTTGATAGGTATTGTTATGCTTTGTAAGTAACTAGGTAAGTACTGAAGAAATTACCTACTTAAGTGTGTCGTTGAAGATACTTACATATATTCAGTAGGACGAACACTTTTTAGTAAAATCTTGCAGTCCTAAAGCCCATATTTTCAACTAGATAAACGCTCGATAAAAGAAAACAGCTGTTTAAACATTGAAACCTCCGAAACTGGAAGGCTATAAACGATTGATTCCTAATATAATGATAAGGTTGGATAAGAAGTAGGTTTCACAATAATCCTAGCTTCATAGCCAATTAGAATTACCTATCTTTTAAATGAAACACCGAAAATATTATCGACTGCAAGTGATTTTGACCGGATATTCCCGATATTTCAAACTGGCGGATTTTCCGAGACGAAAACAACGCGACACGGTGTGAAATCGCTATGAGTAAATGGCCTCGCAGAAAATAAGTGACGTCTGCCTTCCAAAGATCTTTGCCCATACACTCAGGGCAGCTAATATTATACTATGGCTAAGATCTAAATATCAACTACAGATAATACAATAAAGGTTAGACTCACCGGAACTGGGTCGATCGCTGTACCTGGTACAGTAGACCCACGCCGGCCAGACCATCGCGCCGTCAGCCATTGTGGTACCTGCAGGAATACATAGGCTTAGTAAGATAATATGATTTTCTAAGAAATACTGCATAGAAGAAGGAACAAGACTGTTTTTGGTGAAAAGCCCTTTTTAGCATGTGTACTTATAGGAACACTTACTGAAAACATACTTAAATAAATATAATTACTTCAATTGTTAACAGAAATACACTGACCATGAAATATCAAGCTAATATTACGGCTTAAAGGTACGTCGTAGGTATATAGCCTGGTGATAAACGGGCAGCGGATCTCAGAAATACGGTACAGTTTTTATCCTTTAGGACAGAAATGATAAGAGCACACAGTAGAATAAGGCCTGAAATTGCGTTATAACAGGACTTCTGCAGGAGAACTTTTGTATGAAACCACGAAAGGTGGTTAACGCGAATGAGGCTTAAACTGACAGCCGATAATTGGTCCAATGGTTGTCAGATGGTTTTTATAATTAAAAGGATACATATAGATATAACTGCTTCTTTTTTGGAAATATGAAATAAAAGTGGAGTAAGAACTCACCAGTAGCAGAACTCTGACTGCTTCCACTATCGTCTCCTTTCGACAGGTCAATAGCCCCACTCTTTTCCCCCGGCTTCACCTCAGGAACTCTCGCTTCCTCCACCTTCGAAGGAACAGCCTCCTTAACCGGAGACATCTTAGCCTCAACCCTGGTCTTCATCTTCCTCTTATTCAGAGGATCCGTGATCCTCCTCCCAAAATCAGCCTTCAAAATATTGTCTATACTAAACTTCAAACAGTTCTGATTTATAAAATCCCTTCCTGATTCATTTTCTGGTGATTTTGGGGAGACATAGTTCATTCTTCGATTCTCATCTGTTCTTCTCAGTTCAGGGTTTTGGCTCTTCATCCTTAAGCCGAAATTTAGACCGAAAGGCTGGGGGTTTAGGTTCAAATTGCTTTGAGGGACTGGCATTCGACTCTGCAGCCCAGATTTTAGGTCTACTTGGTTTATTAGGGGATTCTGAAAAAGTAGGGGTTGGTTTAGGAACATTAGAGGATTAGGAGTAATAGGACTAGGCCTTAAAAGAAGAGGTTGGTTCATGTTAATATTTTGGTTGAGTTGAGATATGGCATTCAGATGTGTCTGTATATGTTTGAAAGACGTCAAATTCTGTGATGTTTCAGGGCCTTTATGTTCAAAAGAAGGCAAAGCTTCATTGCCAACAGAGAGTACAGTATCATCACTACAACATGAATTATCATCTATACTAATTTCAGCTCTAGATTCATTAGTTCTATCATCATCATCATCTAAGATTTCAGAATTGCGAGAGTTCTCGTTCACCTCTCGCAAATCTTCGTAATTCGGTGTATTTTGAAGGAGCTTGTCTGTTGAAAAGACATTTTCAGGACTATGACTGTCTCTCTCTTTCTTTAGTACATTGTGTATGGCGAAAGAAGACGACAGTACTTGTCTTTCTTCTGGTTTCTCGTCATCATGGTATTCTGGGCTGGTAGTATCTCTGGTTGTGGGGGAATAAGGTTCATCATCGCTGTGGTCTTGGATTTTTATCCTGGAATCCTGGAGGTGGGCGGAGGATACCGCAGCCATCTTGTTTTGGGGAATTTACGCCATCTGTTGGTGAGAAATGGAACTGTTAAATGTTGTGTGAAATAAGAATAGTAAGTAGAAGATGAACTAAAACATACATGTACTTCCGAAATAACTTATACTTAGAATCGGTTTTTAGCTATTTGGCTAATGGCTAGCTGTTTTTATACAAAACGTCTGTCGTCCAAAAATCGTAGTCGACATCCCCTATAAGTAATAAAAAACAGCAACCATTATAAAGTTAATACACGCATATACATAGTACATAGTGCATCACTACTGATTGAATTTTTCACTTAATTTTTATTCTAGCCCTACGCAAAATCATAATATTTTTGACCTCTAAAAAAACTCTCTGTCTCTGTGTGTAAATATTTCAGAAATAACCTAACCATACCCCTAGATCCATACTTCAACGGTACCCTGCTACTCAAAATCAATGTTCTTATTACTAAACCCTAACCTAAGTTGTCCCTTACGAAACCAATTAATTCTAAAGACAGATATGTATCTAATTAACATTAGCGTGCCTTATTGCTATTTAGTTCTCCAATGGTATATAAACTAGCATAAATGTACAGGGTTCAGAGGTCAACGAATTACATAAAGTTAGGTACCAGGATTGAGAGTCAATCGAGCTTTGAATCTTATTGGTTCAAATCAACATTTATGTCTAAACTAGCTCTTTCCCGAGGTTTCGTCCGCGTCTTGTGGGAACTACTCCCTGTACAAGGATAAAATATAGCTCATGTTACTCGGGAATAGTGTAGCTTAGCTTCCCAAAAATGAAATATTTTTTCAAATCGGTTCAGTAGTTTCGGAAACAATGCAGAAAAAAAAAGTTTTTCCCTTGAAAAATCTATTTATTACTTTATAATAGGTAAAAACAATCAAAAAAGTTTTTCTCCTTTATAATCCCTTCATATAAATTAGATGATTTGCCTAGTCTTTTCCCAACTAGTTTAGAGACAGCTTAAAGTCTCAGATGCAGTTGAGTACCAGTGTGCCACATTGACTGTCTGTCTGACCATTTTTATCTTAGGTGCGTAAATTGCCTTCAGGCAAGTCAGCGGGGAACAGCTAGTTATGTTTAATTTAGACACTGCTTACCTTCACAGGAAAAGCGTGAAATATTCTCACGTTTTTCTTATAACTAAGTTTAGTTCACGAGTAAGTTGTTAAGCTGTCATATTTTAATCATTTTAAGAGGCTCTCTTCAATATTCTACCAGTGAAGCCTATTATTAGCAATTTTCTATAGCTATAGGTTGCGACTTGAAAAAATTATGTGGTGTTGAAATGGTGTAGGTATCGTGTTTTTAATCTTTCAATGTATGAGGAGCTCGTGGTTAAGGTAGATCGATCATAAGGTTAAGCACCGCTTGGCGCAGCCGGACAGTGGTTGGGTGACCTTCCTTCCTTCTGGTTCCGGAAAGCACTTTACTTAAACAGTTTTAGTAGTTAATTCTTCTTAAACTTGCGCGATTTAAATTTGGATCATCATCTACGCAGCATTTTCCCAACTATGTTAGGGTCGGCTTCCAGTCTAACTGGATGCAGCTGAGTACCAGTGTTTTACCCGGTCAACCCCTCTTGGTAAGACTGGTTATCAGACTCACTGGCTTCTGATTACCTACTTATAACGACTGTCAAAGATGTTTGTGACGGGAGACAAACTGCCTATTTCTCTTCATCCAGTTTATTTATTTATTCTTTTACATAATATACCTACAACGCCGGACTTAAAGCCTTAGGCGTTCTTTACCAGTCTACCTTAGGGTGGTGGTGAAATAGAAGTGGTAGGTGCAACAATGTTTGAGAAAAAGCGCAACCAACCAGTTCAGTTATGCTTAAAGCTTTAAGGGTCTAAGACTGGGTTTAGGATTAAAAAGCTAGGCTGTACAGGTAGCCAATCAGGTTACAGGTCTAGAGAGTTAACGCAAATAATGATAAAACCTTAACATCCCAATGACGGCACCAGATACGATGGGACATACGGTACGTGCTGTAAGATGCTCTATTTTAATTAGGTATGTAAATTTTTTATGGAATATTAGCTTCCGTCAGTAGTTTAATTCGCGTCCCGCCGGAGCTACTCTGCGCGCCAGAATAAAATGTGACTTTCAGCTTTCCTCGATAAATAAGCTATCTAACACTGAAAGAATTTTTCAAATCGGTCCAGTAGTTACTGAGATTAGGACGTTCAAACAAACAGAAATATAAATGTGCAAAAATGTATAAAAATGTGAATAAAAATATGGAATCCCTTATTTATAATGAAATCAATATAAATATGTTTGATTTTGAATCACTGCCTAATCTACCTATTTAACTTATAATAAAACTAGCAGATTTTTTTTTAGATTGCTATCCAACACATATTACTCGCCAAAGCACCCATAACCAGAGCCATCCGTATCATAAATGATCTACATATTAACATTGATGTTTTTACATGTTGTTTTGGTGAATTCGCAAGTGAATTATTATTTATTTTATGTTACAAAGATAATAGGTAGTATATAATTTTAACTTTAGTGGAATACTTAGACTTTTAGTTTTTAAATAGTTTTTAGTTCTTAGCTGTCGTATTAGGATAAGAGATCCTGTAAAGATAGTTTAAGGTTTTTATAAATAAATAAATAAATAAATATTTACATCATCCAGTTGCGGGAAGTAGTTACCTCAAAACGCAGTGCTTGACAGCCATCAGCAGCTAGTTCCACCATAAAAGAGACCGCAGACAGAGAATTAACTACTGATTCAATAGTTAGATCTTTATTAATGGCCGTCATTTAACCCGCGATTAAATTAATGTACGAGTAATTATATAAATGGGATGAAGCTTAGCGATTGAATGATGTTTTAGTCGAAGATGTAAGGATTGATGTTTTTTTAGTTTTAGATTAGGTATTTGAATTTTTAATTTTGTTGATATTTAGTTTTATCCCACAGTATCACCGTAATTTTAGGGGTTTTTGTACCTAACTCTCGAAAGTTAAGCTTTTATATGACTCGCTCACGGACCAAAATATTAAAATAAATTGTAAAAAATTGTACTAGAAAAAAATCTAATTGGAATTGCAAAAAAAAATGTTTTTTTTTATATTCCATTATTTTATATTAAAAAAGAAAAACTCATCTAAAATACTAACAAAGACAAAGAATTCAAATGAAAAAAACAATTCTTCAAAAAAAATCCTTCAAAAACATTACAAGTAGAGCCACTTTCCGATCGCACCAACCGCGGACCACACACGTCGAGCGTACGCGCACCAACCAGATATTTGGTATAATCCAACCACAAACTTACTATTACCGCCCTAAAAACCACTACTCAACTAACAGACCCTACATTATGCACTTTCACAACCGCAAATGTAACTTTGTACAACTGTGAGACGAAACCACGATATGTGCCAATCAAATTTAATGGAATTTCGACCTTATGCTCATTGAAATAAGGTTTATAAGAAACGCAAAGGTAAATTTGTAAAAGATTACGCGGCCAAAGTGTAGCCAATGGTACAATTTTTATTTTAACTGTCACGATTTTGCAATTTTAAAGGTGTTACTGTGTGTCTGTAGTTGTTAGGTTGCTAACTCGAAAATTATCAGTTATAGGAGTTATCACTAGTATTTTCTACGTGTATTTTGATCGGTTGATTTGTACTACAAATCGTTGCGTTTAGTTTTTGCTTTGAGTGAGAGACAATTTGTGGTTTTAAAAGGGCTGTGATTTTCACAGTGTAGGTACATTGATATTCAATATTAGATATAATTGGCTTTTATAGATATTATAAGGACTTTTGTAAGTTTTCTTTTGGATAAACTTACGGAAAAGCTTGCATGTATTTTATCCTCTTAGGTACACCAAAACGGCAGAGTCAATTTGATAACTTGAATCGGACCAATACGTACTTAGTAAGAATTTAGGTAGAAATAGAATACGACAATCTATATTAATATTATAAAGCTGAAGAGAATCATTTGTTTGTTAGTCTGCGAAAGGCTCCGAAACTACTGAACCGATACGAAAAATTATATCACTGTTGGAAAGCTACACTCTTCCCGAGTAACATAGGCTATATTTTATCCCGGTACGGGCAGTAGTTCCCACGGGACGCGGGTGACACACCGGGAAAACATCTAACTATCTAGTAGGTAATTTAGTGTAGAGAATTATTAATCCTTAACTGATAACTACATAAACTTAACATAAATAATTGTTAGTATGACATTTCATTGTAAAAATGTAATTTCAAAATGGCCGCTGTCATAACTTCGTTAACATAATATAGGTTTTTGCTAAAGTTAGTAACAATTTAATTAAAAAGTTCTGTTATTGCTAGTAGACACGCCATTTTCTTTTGTTAAAAGGGTTTTTGTGCAAAAGAAATACCTGTTGGTTTTGTTAATATATGAAATTTAATAACTTATGTTTACTTTCATAATTTACTTGTTTTAAATTTAAAAAAGATTGAAAGAGTGAATCTATCGGAAAATCGTAGACTTCAAATATATTAAAACAATATCATAAACGATTAAAAGGTTTCAATAGCCTATATCAATGAGTATATATGTATCTTTGATCGCGCTTAGATCTTTGGAACCAACTTTCCACGCGGTTGACATCGCTTACGGAAGCTAGTGTACAAAAACTAAAGATTTATCTAAGTACGCATAGAAAATAATCTTAATAATTTAAATTCACTCAAATTACAAAACGGAACATAAAAATACAAAAAAGTTCACGCTTAAAATTTTTATAGCACTCAAAAATTATTCTATATGTGCTTTATACAAACGTAAATGACCTCAAAATGCGCAATAACGGACACAAACGCAAAACCTAGGCCTCATTTGACGTTTAAATTGGCGGGAAAAATGCAAACGTCAGTTTGACAGTTAACTTTTTTCACGATCCGCGTTCCATTGCACGCGCTAATGCTCGGTGGAAACATTAAACAGTCGCATAAAAGGCTTGCCCACATATAAACTACGTCCTGTTGATTATACACAAACAAGGCGCTTTTTATAGCTCTTAATTTTAATAATATGATTTTTTTTTATTAAAAAATATACAATGTGTCACCTGTTTGGTTAAAAACAGGTTTTATTTTAAGCGATGTGTGAACGCTTGTACATCATTTTTATCTTGATATTTTTGCAGATGGCAACACTTCGTTTTAAATGAATGTGTTGGCAATACAGGTAGCCATTTAGTGACAAACTAGTCTTTATGATGCGTATAATAAAAATTAATGACTATCTATTTTCTTAGTTATTACATAAGTAGTAATTTGCTTGAACGAAATGTCATGTTCGTAATTTTGCTTGCAATGATCATTTCTCGGTTGGAAGAATATGTGTAGTGTTCAATCATTAGGCAAATATTATTTGGAATCCCACATATAAAAAATGCAAGAAAAGTGTAGTTAAATCCATATAATATTATATGTATAGTTTTTTTTCCTTGAACGTGCATATCACAGGCACCAATGACTCTATTTGAAAAAAATATTTCAGTGATAAATAGTCCATTTATTGAGGAAAGCTATAAGCTACTTTTTATCCAGGTGCGTGAAGAAGTGCACACGGGACGCTGGTTAAATAGGCCACTGGCACAAGCTAGTTCAAAAATATTTTCTGATGAGATTTGTTTGATTTGAAGAATCAATTTATATTTTCTGAATATAATAAATTGGCCAATCAAAGCGGCACTAAATACCTGACAGATTACTAACAAATTGATTTCATTGGTTAGTTTAACTAAGTTTAAAAATAAATCATGATGTCCTCTTAGCCGATTATCAGCTTCGGCGGCTGTTTTGGGATGTAAGGAGATCAGCCAACTGCGCAGGACATATTATAGTGCACGAGCATTTGCTTGTACACAGGAGCACTCACTATTCCTTCACACTCATAGCGCGATGGGACGACAATCCGACACCACCGGAGAGAGATCACAAGCAAAACCGAAATTTACACGCTTCTCCAATTGAACTATATTTCTCTAACAGTAGTTCGATACAGGAAGTTTAGAAACCAGAAAGTTATTACCATAGGCTAAGATCATTGTGTCATGCCATAACTGGGTTGTGGAGGTCAGATAGACAGTCGCACCTCTGTAATTATACAATTTTAAAAAATCCGGTCGACTTTTGACTCAAAATGAATAATTCATGTAAAAATTTAAATGTTTCACACTACAAAAACAGTTTAGATATACCCAAAAAATTCTTAATTAACTCATTCAATTAAGAGATTTGATTACTTTATAGTATAATTTGATGGTAAATTTTATTGGTGTACCATAAAACGTAATGTTGTACAATTTTGTTATAAAACCATTTGATTTTATTGCACCCGTGTGTTGTTAATTAACTTATTTTTCTATTTTAGCAAAACATCTTAAAAGTACATACTTAGCATTTGAAGGCAATCTTAGTTTATTTTATAACTAACTGTTCCTCGTAGCCTGATGCGGGAATTAGTTTTCTCGGCACAACGATGAAAAGCTAGTCCATACTTCTATATTAATCTATGGTAAAGAAATAAATAGGAAACATTTTGTTTGTTCGTTTGTTCACTAATTGTAACTACTGAACAGTGAAAATTCTACTGTTAATGTATAATACTGTTGGGTAGCTACACTATCCCCGAGTAACATAGGCTATATTTTATCCCGCTATGGTCAGTAATTCGCATGGGACGCAGGTGACACCGCGGGAAAATGGCTAGTTTTCAGGAAATTATAGAGATTGCATACCAAAATAAATTCGTGTTAGTTACACAACTTATAAATCAATAACGGCTGAACCGATTTTACTGAAAATTAGAGAAGAGGAAACTGCGAACCGGAGGAAAGACATAATTTTCATCACCATCCGGGTGCGAAAAGTAGTTCTTGCGAAACACGGGTAAAGTTCCTCATAGAATCTAGTTTCCCCAATAAAAATATGTTACACCAAATTTAGTAGACAAAATTGAAGTATTTTAATAGCCGAAACTCAAGGCGTTGGAATAAATTGGCGTGACAAACATGTATAGGGGATCGGCTCCGTCCCCTTGGCAGTCATATGGTAGGTCAGGCTTAAATTCTATTGAGTATCGTGTAAAATAACTTCTATGGGGTGTTTATTGAATTTAAGGAATTTATACTACTTGTCTTCATATTGTAGAGATGAGATTTCTGGAACCAGCCGCCGTATCTATCATCATCATCATCTCCCGAGCCTTTTCCCAACAATGTTGGGATCGGTTTCCAGTCTAACCGCATGCAGCTGAGTACCAGTGTTTTACAAGGAGCGACTGCCTATCTGATCTCCTCAACCCAGTTACCAGGGCAACCCAATACCTCTTGGTTAGATTGGTTTCAGACTTACTGGCTTCTGACTACCCGTAACGACTGTCAAGGATGCTCAATGACAGCCGGGACTTACAGTTTAACGTACTATCCGAAACACAGTCATTGGTGTCCAAGATATATACTTTACTTCACCGTGTCTATTAACACACTACTTAAATAAATAATCTGAAAAACAAAACTACAAATTCATAACAATCTGATTAAGAACCAGCATTATCGAGTTATATGAAATAACCCGGATAACTAAAAAATTTAGAAGTCTTGCTATAAATATTCTATCACTAAATTATTAAATTCCTGATATAAATTTACTCAATTGAATTACTGATGTAAAACACGTCTATGTTTCTTAGTTATCCACTTATTAACCCGTGGACAATGGTGTGGGTTATATGTTCACCTATTTATATTGTAAAACTTATAGTTTAAATTTTAACATATAACTGTTTTTTGTCCCCAATAAATAAAATAAAATAAAATAACTGGACAGATAGGAAGTCGCTCCTTGTAAAACACTAGGGTGACTAACTTCCGACGGGGATGAATGCTTGGAATGATTGGAACCTTTTCCCGCAGAAGGATGAAAAGTGGCCTAAGGCCTCTCTTGATAAATGAGCTATTTAACCCAGAAATAATGTTTTCAAATCAAACCTACTGGACTGAAAAAATAATAGTTTAAAAAACAACAAAAAAACACGCTTGTCATGTATAGAGGTGCAAAATTTCATATAAATCGAAGACCGGGAAGTGGGTCAAATTAAGATTCCAAGATTTTCTTACATACATAGTTACAAGTGAAGCTAACATAAGCGTGCTAAAAACATTTTTTTCAATAGATTAACGCGATCAAACTAGCAAATTCTTTAGCTTCATACTAATGTATTAATAAATAATAAGTATAGATTTATATAAGGAAGGTTTACAATTTATACCCGTGTAAAACCGCTGTGTTTCACTAGTTTCCAATAACTGCAAAATCAAATTAAATTTCGCAAATTCTACATGGCAAAATTAATAATCGGATGTGGGAAAGTACCTTATAAATCTTAGTAAATTATAATTAGCTCATGTTATAATTTACTCTTACATTTATTAGAGTTTCCGTAGTCAGGTAGACTTGGGATAATACATAAGTATTTAAGGCATATTATTGAAGTAGCTTTTATTTACATCATTAAAGTAACTATTATTTACATTTTAATTAAAATCTATTATAGTATAATCCAAAAAAAATACCTTCAACTAAAAAACCTAAAACTATAGAGCATCATAAAATTCATCCCCATCGCTGTCGAATGGGAGCGTGCCCAAGAAGCTGGATGCGTTACCTCGTTGGATCGCCATGCTGATCCTTTGTCCGAGGTAATAGCCAGCCTTCTGGTCACGAGAAGCATCAACCAGCCGACTCGAGAGATCTTTAGATAGAATGTGAGCATTCGGATCCAACCCCAACGGTTTCAACCCCAAACGGTTCGAAAATATAGTTTCCGACAAGGCCGTGATATTTCCGCCGCTTGAGGTTCTCCGCAGCCGCAGCGGCAGCAGCAGCACAGCACGCAGAACTTGCAAGGTGGGAAGGCGCAAGAGTATCGACACAGGTTGTTGAAATCAGTTTTTTTTTTGTAAGAGTTATTCTAGATACTTACACGTAGTTAGTAACTTTTTGACGTTTTATTAACAAAAAATGGCTGACTTATCGTCCCACTGCTGGGCTGCGGCCCCCTCTCTCACAGAGAAGGATTGAGCGTTAATCACCGCGCTTACTCAATGCGGTGGTGATTTCAGACTTTACAGTCTGAAATAATAATAATATATAAATCACGAACACACAAACAAACGGACATTTAAGACGTAATAAAGTTTGTGTTTGTTGGTTTGTTTACTGAAAACAAGATTTATCATTTTGAAATCGTTTCAGTAGCTTTTTTAATTAGTTTTTCAAATGATCGGCGGAAATAGTATGGTGATACTGTAGTTCTTGAATTGGTTTTTCACTGTTTATAGTTTTCGCTGAAACTAGGTACTTATAAATGTAGATGGGATTATTAATATTAGACTAGCACATAGGTAGATACATACTTAATCTGTTCATTACATGATATTTACATTATATTTACCTAGGTCCACTTATAATGAAACAAAATTGTATGTCTGTCTGTTTGCGTAAACTTTCTTACGATTCTTACAATTTTCACCAATTCTGAAAACCGTGTAATCACACAGGTCAAACTGAGAACCTAAGCTTATTTTTTAAGTCGTTTGATAACAAACATATAATTAGTGTTATAGTGTGTACCTTATCGGCGAATTTAAATAACCTATCCTTCTGAAAATTTACTTACTACACATAAAACTATTAACATCAGCCTCATAATAAAAGCTCAAACAAATTCCTATCTCTAGTGTTCACACCAACAGATAGACCGCATATTGAATTCCACCGTCATTTTCTCACAATAACAAACAAACAAATAACAAATACCTTTACAAACAAACAATATAACAATATTACGTCACGACCCTCTTAATCATTAGTCGCTGCGCCCACGCAGACACGTTAGCGCCATCTATCGACAACTTAGAGAACGTTTGAAATTTGACAGCTAAGCTATGTCAATATACCTAAGTAGTTATGTTTAGTTTGAACGCGGTTATCTTAGGAAGTATTGGTCAGATTTGGGTGAAATTTTTGGTGCGAAATAGCTTATTAATTGTGGATGTTAATTGGCAGAGATCTTATTTGTTTTGGGTGCTTAGAGCATGAGCTTCCGCCTAACCATTTCCAACGACTTTGGAGTCGGCTTCCAGCCTATTCAGTTGCTGCTGAGTACCAGTGCGCCACATGGAGCGACTGCCTATCTAATCTCCTCAACACAGCTACTTGGATAACACCATATCATATGGTAAGACTTTATCAGACTTTCTGGCTTTCAAAATGGTTCAAATAACAGGGGTCGCCCACAATTTAATATGCGTTCCGAAACAATCCTTTAATTTCGTTAAAAAAATACAGTTCATCTGGAAAAACTTATAGCATTTCTGAAGTAAATAATTTAACTAGGTACTTGCGTATATTGTGTTGTAAAGCCGAGAAGGTTTGCTTGTCCAAAATTAGCTATAATCTTCACGCTAGTCAAAAAAATAACAAAACACTATCTACTGCGAAAGCGAGGCGACAAATGGCTAACTTCAAATACGCAAAGTTATTTGGTGCTACATATGCAGGTGCTAAAACTAGAATATATACAAAAATAAATATATATGCTAATCACATAATCACTGGAAATTATAGCCGCGATTAGTCACAGGCAGAATATGGTAACACCATGAAATATTCAACATAATCTACGGTCTACGGAATTATGCAAAAAACTCGTTTCGTTTTCCATAACGAGGTGGAAATATAAACAAAAGAATATGTGTCTCATTTAAAGCTGGTATATAATAATAATTAGCTTGTATGGTCGTATTGAGATCAGTTATTGTGATGAAAAAAAAATGCTTTAATCATTAAATTCCTTAAAACTATTAACAAACTACCTGACTCTTGTGTCTGTTTAGCAAAAACCTAAAATACTAAATACTGAATCATTTTTCCAGCAGTTTTCACGAATAGAAATAGTTCTGAAAGTTATTTTCACCGTATTAATATGAAGGACTAGCCATTTCGCCGCGTCCCGTAAGAATTACTGCCCATCCGGGATTAAATATAGCCTATGTTACTCGAGAAGAGTGTAGCTTTCCAACAGTGAAAGAATTTTTCAAATCGGTTCAGTAGTAAAAACAAATAATAAAATGGTTCCTCTTAATTATATTGATACTAACAGATATAAATAACTGTCCAAAGCTGCCTGTTGAATTGCTTAAAACTAATTTTGACAAAATTTTACAAAAATCGAAATAAAGAAATGGGGTATTTCATTCCGGGCATGAAACAGTTCCTTCAAAACGCGGACGAAACCGGGAAAAGAGCGTAGTAAACCTATTACTTTATACTTAATTCCAAAAATATCTGTAATGAGGCTCAATTGTAAGAACTTACGTATTAATTATATTTTGGTAGTAATTATAGCATTTGTGTAAACACCACTCATTTAGGGTGAGAGCCCCAATTGGAGGGTATTTCATTATTTATCAGTTTTAAGGAAAATTGGTTTTCTTTGGATTTTTATTCTAGTTAATTACTTGTTTTTCTTTAAAAAAATGATGTTACCTATGTATTTGGTGTCGAACTGCTTAACTTGTATCATTAATTAATACTTGAAATAGTACCTGTTTTACAGCAGACTATAAATATTTTTTTATAGGAAAAGGGAATAAATAGGTAATAAAAATATAGTACAGTAATTAAAAATTACAGTTTAAAACACAAAAATGATTGATAAAACTCAGAAAGTGGTAACCAAACAAAACACTTTTTCGTATTAAAAATATTATTTATATATTTTACGTATTCCTTTACACATATTTATTTGTAAAAGAATATAAAAACAGTAAATGCGCGAATTGCAACTTGTAATCCTGTGGTAAGACCGCTTGAACATTGAATTTAAATTTTAACCGCAAAAGTGTTTACAAACCAAAAGTACTCATATGAATGATTTTCTTTTCAAAATTATCCTTTGTAACTTTGAACTGGAGATATTCTCACTGTAAACACATTTTAACGAGTGATACTTATTGTAGCTAAAATAATTTAATCTGAGTAATTTCAATTATAGCATAGGTACTATCAGTTTTCCCGAGGTTTCACCCACGTCTCGAGGACACTACTTCGTGCACACGGATAAAAAGTAGCCTAGAGCCCTTCCCGACAAAAGGGCTATCTACTGAAAAAAACAAAAACTAAGTATTCGGCTTTTTAATATTAGTAAAGATAATAAACTGATCATACTTTTTTTTTTATCTAGCGTTAATTTTTTGTTTGAACGCCCTTATCTCAGGAACTGCTGGTCCAATTTGAAGAATGATTTTAGTGTTAGATACCCTATTTATTGAAGAAAGCAATAGGCTAGGCTTTTTATCCGGGTTCGTGTCGAAGTTTCTATGGGATGCGCGTGAAAACGGTTTCAGAAGCTAGTACTAGCTTATACTAGTATTATACTAGCTTCTGAAACCGTTTTACCGGCAAGGATATTGAGCCCTGACCTTCACCTGCGCAGAAGTAATTTATTGGATTATTGCCTTAAGTGTACAGTGCGCAAAGCGATCCCCACTCTTCCGCCGAGAGCTCATTATCCGTGCCGATAACTCTAATAATAATAGTTTTCAGACTCATTATTTACCAAGAAAGCCTAAAAAATAAACAAACCATTTACCACTTTAACAACAATATCAATTTGTTTGTCCGTTCTCTTGGTACAAACTCGATAATTTCTCGAATGAGTCACATCCTACCTCGGTATTTGCGCGGGCTGACAAGCATAACCAGATGGTTCTGTATGTATGTATAGTGTTGATAGCTATTGTTAAATTGGAACTAGAATCTTGTAGATTAGATTATAAGCTGGCTCTGACTGCTTCAGTTGTAATACCTCAATAATCACAAAAGTTGGTAAGTATGTACCAATTGAAAAAATCTGCAAAATACGAAGTAACTGACACTATCTTGGCTTAACAGATTATCACCTGCCTAGCCTTTTTCCCAACCACTTTGCCTAGCTTCTAACTACAGATGAAAAAATAGCTGTTTCTAACTACTTATCTGTAGCGGCGCCGAAGATGTTCAATTGACAGCCGTAACGTGCCTTCCAAAACATAGAGGATCTCGTCAAAAGATGGTCACCCTCTATATCCATACATTTGTAATCATCATCCCCTTTTCCCAACTATATTAGGGTCGGCTTCCAGTCTAACCGGATGTAGCTGTGTACCAGTGTTTTACAAGGAGCGACTGCCTGTCTGACCTCCTCAACCCAGTTACCCGGGCAACCTAGTACCCCTTGGTAAGACTGGTGTCAGACTCAGTGGCTTCTGACTACCCGTAACGCCATGCATTTATAATATGACACAAACCTTTAGATATTTATGTATCTTCATACATAAGCGAAAAGTTTCCTACACCATATACTTATAAAGCATCAAGTGTGAAGCATATTCATTAATACATATAATTATATTTATAAAGTAAACAATTAATAATGTATTATTTGCAGTCCTATAATAAATATGTTCCATTTATTTATTACTATGATAAGTTAACCACGGTTAGTATTTATAACTAGCTTGTTGCTGCGGCTGCATTCACATTTATGTATTTTTCTTAAACAAAATCTGCCTAGCCTTTTCCCAACCATGTTGGGGTCGGCTTTCAGTCTAATTTGATACAGTTGGGTGTTTTACAAGGCTCGACTGCCTGTCTGAACTCCTCAACCCAGTTACCCGGGCAACCCGATACCTCTAAGATCTTACTCAACATCATATACCTAACATTTATGAGGAAAACCAGCCTTTATCGCTTTTTTACCTGCGTCCTGAGGGAACTACTTCCCGCAACCAGATAAAAATTAGCCTATGTCCTTTCCCAGGCTCTAGACTGTCATTGGAACCGGTTCATTTGTTTTGGCGTCAAATTGCGACGAAAAGACAGGGCTACTTATGCATTCATATTATGCTGTTTTCTAGCGGTTAGGTAAATCCGCGTCCCGTGAAGATTACTGCCCGTACCGGGATAAAATATAGCCTATGTTACTCGGGAAGAGTGTAGATTTCCAACAGTGCTTGTTTTTTTTTCAAACCAATTCAGTCGTTTCGGAGCCTTTATTGTACAATAAAGGTATTTAAACTTTCGCGATTTGTACGCAAAACCATAAATAATAAGATCTTAAATGCAATATTAGAACAACAAATAAACAAACAAATAAATATTTCCTCTCTATTATATCAGTACCTAAATACCTATAGATTATTTTATATTATTATAAGTAAAGATTATAAATCAACACAACTTAATAAATATTAAATTATTCTAAAGGACGAGAACTGTTGTTAACACCTTACAGAATGACACATTATAAGCATTGTATTTGTATTAACTTTGTATTTGTATTAAGTTAATACTTTGTTATCACCTGAGTATATAAAGAAAACGATTTAAAAATTAATTATTGTGTTACTATGATTAATTGGTTAAAACTATAATTTATTGTACACTGATTATACCTATTGTTTTGTGTTAGAATATTAATTTAAATAAAATATATTGAAATAATATAAAGGTGAAAAGTTGATTTGCTTGAATGGGTTTACTACTACTACCTACTACTGATGCGATTTGAAAAAAATATTTCACACACACACTAAAACTGAAATATTTTTTTTATTATTTATTAGAACTAAATTAAATTAAAATATTTTAATTTTAATTCCTTTCTCCATAAAAAGGCTAAAATTTACTTTTTAGCCGGGCGCGTGAAATAGTTTTGGTATAAAATAACTATATCTCTTGCTCTGTCTCTCCAAGTGGCATTTATGCGATTGTTTGTAACAAGCTGTTCTTCGTCTTCTTCTTCTACGTTTAATCGTGCTTTCTTATATTATTTAAAGTTTTTGAAAAATGCAGTCATGTTATAAAATAATAATAAATGGTGCTAATTAAGCTGTCTAGACGCATTAATTTGTGCAATTTAATTTAATAGTATATTAAAATGCTAAACACTTTTTTTCTAAATCACTAAAACATCGTCAAAATGTTCTTGAATAAGCAAAAAAAAATATATGGCAATGGTATTTTATATGGCAATCTTATCATTATTGCGTCACGGGGAAGATACTCCTCCCATCCGAATAAAAGTAGCCTACCTACACGTTATTCTTATGTAATGTAAGTAAAATATCTCGAAATCCATTCAGTAGATTTTGTATACTTAGTGCATAAAACATCCACATATCCAATGTTTAGCTTTTAAAATATTCAATAGTCTGAGATGCATTAGTCAAAAATGAGAGAAATCGGGTGAAATCAGAAACCTAATGACATTTGACCCCCAGCTTATTTTAAAAGCAAAATAATCAAAATATTTCTAGGCCAAAATTATATTTTACTAGCTGTGTCACTCAGTTTCACTCGCGTCCTTGAGAATTTTCAAAAATATCTTAGCAGGCTTGCCTTATGAAGAGTTTTTCTTTAATCGACATTTCACGCTTCTTAATTTGATAGTTTTAAGTTATTGAGCATTGATTTATCAATTACTTAGTCACTTTTCTTACTTTATAGAAAAGTACCTAAGCTAGCTTACGTCAGCGGTTTCATCCCGGACCTTTTGTAACTACATTACTCCCCAGATAAAAATTGCCTTCCTCGATAAATTGTCTATCTAACACTGAAAGAACATTTCAGATCGGACCAGTAGGTCCTGAAACTAGCGCGTTCCAACAAACAGTTTGAAACTAGGTATTAAAATTAAGTATTAGCTGTTTTCTCGCGGTTTCATCCGCGTACCGCGGGAACTTCTTTCCGTTCCCGGAAAAATATCGCCTTGGAAAAATTTGAAGCTGCTGAATTTTCCATTTTCACCTAAATCGCTTCAGCCATTTTACTTACCGTGAAAGCGTAACAAACAGATATATAGACAGACAAGTTTAGCAATTATACGTAACTAGCCGTTTTTCCGCGGTTTCACCCGCGTCCCGTGGGAACTACTGCCCGTACCGGGATAAAATATAGCCTACGTTACTCGGGAAGAGTGTAGCTTTCCAACAGTGAAAGAGTTTTTCAAATGGGTTCTGTCGTTTCAGAGCCTTTTGGGTATCAACAAAAAAAAATCCTCTTTATTATATTAGCGTATAATAAGTATAGATATCATCATTTTACTAAGAAATAAACGTGCTTTGATTCCTTTAAAACTGCAATAAATAAAAGACACAAATACCTATAGTTAGTCATAAATTTACACCTTTTTGGTGCGAAACTTTTTGGTTATTTTTTCAATAAAAGTTTTGTTTTTTATACAACTCAATTATTAAGGATAATTTATTACTTTTCAATGCAACTTTTTGATGATGACAAGTAAAAATGGATATGACAGGTAGAAATAGATAGATTTAAATATATTTATTTTCCTACTAGCTATTCCATGCGGTTCTACCCGGGTCTCGTGGGAACTCCCACACCAGGATAAAATAAGTAGCTTATATATATAGCCTTCCTCGATAAATGGGCATATAAATGAAAAATCTAACACTGAAATATTTTTTTGCAAATCGAACCCGCAGTTTCCGATATTAGCGTGTTTCAAGCGTACAAATACATACCTACAGAAAAACAAGCTTCGGCTTTATAATATCAGGCAAAGAATTATAAATACTGTAATAATAATAAGAAAGTATTTTTATATTTAACGGATCATCAATCATCTTATTTCTAGAAAAAAAACGTAAGTTAGTTTTCTTACTAGTAAATTATCATTTTGGTAACGGCAAAAATTATCCTTCTCTCAAAAAACACGCAAATAGATTAAAACTACTTAAAACTATATTTTAGATTCAAATAAATATATAATTACATAGCTAAACGCTATAAATGATTTATAAATGACAAAATTGAATAAATCAGCCCAATGCTACAGAAACTGTCATTATAATTTACAAACGTCATAAATTCATTTGAATCAAGTGTATCAAGCCGTCATTTCGTTTTGCGGATCTCAAAACATATCATAAATCATATTTTGAGCAAATATTTTCAAATTTAACGTATATTTTGACGTAATGCTACGTAAATGGAGGTTATTTTTATAGTTTGAACAGAATCGGAAAGAAAATTTTTCAAAGAAAAACGGGCCCGTTAACTTTAGCCGTTACTGCTGTTACGGTAACGCGTTTGTTTGTAAAATGGAGTCGTAATGAAAAAAAATACTCACGTTTCTACAATATCCCGCTGGAAACACTAAAATCCTTCATAACACGATTAATCCTTAAAAAGTAACAACTAAACGAAACATTCCTGGCACTCACTGAACACAGAACACCAAAAACCGAACGCGCTCAAAATTCAAACGCAAAAAAAATCATCAAACGTCAAAATCGCGCGGGAAATATCACATAGATGACAGAGGTGCAGATAAAAAATAAATTTTGACAGTTAATTGAATTTTTACAAAAGAGGTTTTAAGGAACGCTAACTCTATGCGCGAATCGAGACCGACTGGCAGCCGCTTGCGCCCACCCCCCCACTCTAGGCGTGGTCTCAACTTGCCCACATAGGGGCGGAGCGGACATTTTTTTCCCTATTTTTACTTTCTTGGTTTTATTATATTCTGGGCTGTTTATTATATTGTAATGTCTGGTTGTTTGTTCGTCATTGTATCGACTGCGTGATTTTGCGTCTTAATTGAGCGACTTTTTTGTGATACGCCGCCATTTTAAGTTTGAAAGCGTCGTTCTAATTAGCACGCCGTCCTCTCGGGGGATTTTGGAAAATTTTCTTTTTGATTTCTCGGAAATTCTGTTGTCGTTGGTGAAAATTTTTGAGTTTTGTGCAATGGCCGTTTAGAGTTTAAAAATTAAGTTATGTGCCTTTATGTTTTCATGTTTATTTAATTTGAATGTATGTCTAATAATTATTTAGGTAGGTATGGATAAAAAAATAACAAATAATTGTTATTCTGTTTAGGTAAGGAGAAAATGGCCAAGAAGTTTTTTAAATTGCAAAATGTTAAACTACCTTTACAGTTTACTGAAAATTGAGATGGGTAGCAATTTCTTCGGATATCTAAATCTAGAGAAAATGCTCTGCCGTCGCGCGCAGCTGAAATTAAAAACTAAACTTATTTTGTCTAGAAATGTAACCAGACATTACCTAATAATTCAGCAAGTGAAAATCTAGGTAGGTAAGTATATAGGTTGGTCCTAATATTATAAAGCTGAAAAGTTGGTTTTATTGAACGCGCTTATCTTACGAATTGCTAGACTAATTTGAAAAAAACATCACATAGGTACAGGCTAAATAGATACTTATCTAGTTACATATTTATTTTATAAAATATATAGGTATACTAACATATATTTTGTTTTTTAAATACTTAACTAGTCGTTTTCCCGTAGTTTCACCCGCGTTCCCTGGGAACTACTACCCGTATCGGGATAAAATATAGCCTAAGTTACTCGGGAAGAGTGTAGGTTTCCAACAGTGGATCATTTTTCAAATCAGGTCCTTGGTTTTGGACCCTTTAGGTTACCTAACGAACAAAAATACAAAAAAATGATCCCTCTTTATTATATTAATACCTATAGAAAATCGTATAAGTGAAGAAAACAGATAAGTAGGTAGATACCTAAACGCCGTAAACACGCATAAATTTACATTTTTTACTTTAAAATTACTTTTAATTATAATTATTTTGAGCCGAACACAGCTTATACATAATTCCAAAGTAATTATTATTTAATAGCTTAATTACTTCGTATGTTAGAATAACTTATACTTAGGTACATGTATGAATTATACGCAATTAAGTTTTGCATAAATATTATTTATAACTTTTCATAGAAATTGCTTCTAAGCGCTGTTTTTCCTTCGTCAAGAAACAGATACTTGATAAAATAGATTAAATGTAGCTTATAATTATGTCCTATAGTTTTATCTGAATTGATACTGCCACATATCAAGTGGTATTTATAGTTTATCCATCCCTATCTACTAATATTATAAATGCGAAATTAACTCTGTCTGTCTGTTACGCTTTCACGTCTAAACCACTGAGCTGATTTTAATAAAATTTGGTACAGAGATAGAGTTAACCTTGAGAAAGAACATAGGATAGCTTTTATCCCGGACTTTTGAAGAATTCTCTTGGAAACGCGATATAACTGAACTCTACGCGGGCGAAGCCGCGGGCGGAAGCTAGTCTTCTATAAAAGAAGGTTGTGTATTCGTCGTGATCTCTCTTTATATACATAGGTAATATAGGTACATAGGTAGGTATGTTCACTGATAAAGTACTAAAAGATGCGTGAATCAATTTGAAAAGAATTGAATGATGAATTTTCAAAATCGATTCAGTAGATCCAAAGATACAATCTCATAAAGTTAACCGGTCTATAATATTAAAGGGACCATGTGTATAAGGTGCATGCTTATAAAACTATAAATGTAGGTACATACACATATTTTGAATCATTCGATTACATGAACATTGAAAACCACGCTTGCTCAAGGCGGTAATTTTAGACTTTCAGACGTCCCGGTTTTCTCAAGATATTTTATTTCATACTCAATCAAAAATTGAATTTCAAGTTAATTTCCAGAGCTAAAATAAATAGAATTGATCATCATCTTCTGAGCCTTTTCCCAATGTTGGGGTCGGCTTCCAGTCTAACCGGATGCAGCTGAGTACCAGTATTTTACAAGGCGCAACTGCCTATCTGACCTCCTCAACCCAGTTACCCGGGTAACCCAACACCCCTTAGTAAGACTAAATAACATGTTGATTTTTGACACGCGAATATTAGACATTTAAATAAAACTAGTTTTACGGATAAATATAATCATCGGCACGGATATTGAGCCCTGACCTTCACCTGCGCAGAAGCGATTTTTTGGTTTACTTATTGCCTTATGTGTAGGTACAGTGCGCAAAGCGATCCCCACTCTTCCGCCGAGAGCCCAATATCCGTGCCGATAAATATAAATACCTCTAGAATTGATCAATACAATATGACTTTCAACGTCTTATTCTCCCAAAATCGCCTCAAAATACTTGTAAAAAATACATTGTAAGTACTTACTTAGAAAATGCCATTTTCCCCAAGTAACACGAACTGGTCTTAAAGTCGCCCCCTCGCATTCTTCACCTGAACGGGGGTGAGAAAAATAAAAAAAACCCTTCGCTAGGGAGTTTTTTAATTAGTCACCTTTTTTAAGTGCTTTTAAGACAGATGCTGCGTTTAGATCGGACGTTGGGGAGAGTAGAGTGATGTTTATTTGGTGGGAGAGTAGAGTGGTAGAAAGAAAACTAAGTTGTAAGTATGTTATAGTTGTATTCTTAGGCAGTTATATTTCTAATTCGAAAGTATTGTCTGTCTGTCTGGCTTTTACACGAAACCGATTTAAATGAAAGTTACACACATTTGTGAGTATGTAACATTTATCTAGTTGCAGAAAGTACAGTACAGCATAACTGAAGTACCCTAAGGCTGCGAATTGAAACATAGAGGACACCTAATTTGGCCATAATTATCTAAATCGAATACAGTGAAAAGTTAAGATGAAACATAATTGACGCGAAAATATTGAATAATTGTCTGAAGACTTTTAAACTTTTTATTACTAAGTACCTATACCTAATATGTATGTTAAAAATAGTCACAATTGGTTTTCAGTTGTCTTATAATACAATTATACGAACGGTTTATTATATCAAAGTATCAATGTACCTAGGTATTTCAGACTAAGTATAGACAGCTATTTTCATCAAAACATTTATTTTTAGAACTACATTCCAAATTGGTTTGATAATTTGACAGTCTAAATTGGCAGATTATTGACGTCAATACAAATAACAATACATACTATACAGTTACAAAAATAACTAAACTTAGGACAGTAGTGCAAAATAGACCTTATGCTGCTTGAAATAGAGTTTAAATATATTTGGACAACATAACTATAAAATCTAAAAAGTAGTAAGTAGTTAAGAATAATTGAACTACAACGTGATCGAATCAAAAGTAGTTTTTTTACAAAAACCAATTTCTGTATTTTGATTTCTTTACTCACAATATTGCGTAGTAAGGCACCGAAATTGCTTTTTTTGGTTTATTTTTTTATTACTTATTTATTTCGAAATTGTTTTATTTTTTATTGGTTCACTTATTTTGAACGTAATAAATATTTTATTTTAACTAGATCGATATTTTTTGCTATTGGTGCAATATAATACCTAGTAAAATTTTGTAAACTATAAAACAATAAAATATTTAGGTATATTGTTTTCTTTTACCTACCTACAAGTACATATATACTTAGGGATTACCTAATTGGTAGTTTAATAATGGTAATTTTTTCCATACAAAAAAAAATAATACAATTTATATCTTTATCGCTACAAAATAGACAATGCAATAAAGTTTTGTTTTCAAAATATAATTAACACAGATAATGTATACAGTAAAAGATATCATAATAACTTCTAGGTATTTAAATAAAACGAATACCTATATTACTTACTCATCAAAGTGAATTCCTACTAGTGCCAGTAGCTCGCTCAATGTAAACGCAGCACAAACATCTTAGCTAGTGGCGAATAAGTCTTATTTTCTCGTAAAACAAAGAAAATGTTTTCTTTCAAAGCGTAGCTATCTAACAGATAGTTATTTCGCTCCCTTTTTTAATTAAAAAACTTAGTTACAAGTCACTTTCTTAAATACTTACGTTTGTTTTTCGTTGTAAGAGAAAAAATCGTTACCAAAAAGCGCGTTGGTAGTCGAGTTTACATAATAATAATTAGTAATAGGAATATGAATGTAGATAACTTATTCAATGCAAAAGTGTGTAGTCAATTATTAATAAAGGTATTTTAATCCATCACTTCAACTTACAACTGTTAATCCTAATTAAAATGTGATTAAAACAATTACAAAATTATTTCGTAAATTATACTTAGGTACAATAAATACAACGGTATCTTTCAATGTAAGTACTTAAAACTTTTTCTCACAAACGTAAAAGCTAACCGAATTTATGTAGTATCCTACACATTAAAGCATAATCTAGTCAATTTTATTGCCTCCATTTTAACCATCAAAAGGAAATCACGCCTAACAACTGCTGTAGGCATAGAAACTATTCTAACAAATACCGAAACCATTTCTCATAACTATTGCTTCGAAATTACTGCTTAGAGTCTCATTACTCGCTCGTTTTTACCAGAAACGCCCGATAATACACCGCAATTAGTTCATAATTACCACTTTTCATCACAAACAACCATAATGAACTATGCATAAGAGTAAAAATAAAAGAAAATGGCGCAATAAAGACTGTATATTGAGAATAATGATACGTTCCGACGTGGATAATGTGATTCAATGAAATGTTTCGCGGACTCGCTCAGATATGTATCTTTACCAGGCAATTTCCTAGATAATAATCTAGCTTGTTCAACGAATTGGTACTTGAGTCGCCATCTGTTATCGAATAGTAAAACCAATTTTAGTTCACGATTGCAATTTTAAAATTAGCGCCATCTAGTGGCTAGTAGCAGTAACGATAACAATGTGAGTCACTATAGTGACTTGCTGCTACCCAAAAAAGCTAATAGATGGCGCTGTAAGGTTCACTACTATTAGCGACATCTGTCGGTTTATAGTAAAAGTATTAATTATAACGTTAGCAGCAAGGGAGAGTTATTGTTACAAGAATATTCTAACAGGTGGCGTTGTAAAAGGTTTAGATAATTTTTAGATAAACTATTTCGCAACTTTTATGCAACATTAGCGTCACAAATCTCGATTAGCGTCATTTGATTAATTGCAAATTATTATCGTTTTATTCCGTGTTTACTATGCCAGCAGATTATTTCAGATTAACCGAAACTCATTTTCCTGAAAATTATGGTCATGACTTTGCAAAATTATTACAAAAGGACGTTATAGAGTTATAAATGTTATAATTTAAAACTTGAGACAGTTGCTGTTTGCTTTATGTAGGAGGTATGGTATGAAAATAGTACTCGTTCTATTCTATGTGTATCGTCAACATACGACGTTCGGAAGGAATAACTCCATGTAGATTAAAATGAATTAGTGAAACAGACTGGATATTCACAAAAAAAATTGCAACAAAATCAAAAGTCATTTATTCAAAGTAGGTAGAAAATCAGCACTTCTCGAACGTCAAATTTCAAAAGACAGCCCCCAAAACGCCCGCCCTTCACCACTTCCTATGTGTTTTTGCTGGGAAGAAGAAGTGGTGGAACAAACTCCCCAGCAACTTTCTTGACTTTTCAAAACTGATAACACAAGCCTAATAACAAAATGTGTGAGACTTTCGCGTAGATTTCGCCAGTGTTTACGTCCGCATTACCGCATCCCGCACCTTGATAAAATGTAGCCTCTTTGGCTCCAACAAAGTTTAAGTATCTCTAGGTTCACCAAATTCATCTCAAGTGAATGAGTAATTTATACTTAATCCATTTGTCATCTTAAAATAACTGTGTTTTAAAAGTCTGATGTCAATTGCTTGTAAAAATCGCATAGCTTTCTGTACAGCTGTCCATATCCCAAAGTAACTAGCTGAAAAAAATCGTCATGGTCTTCAGTATTTCGATTCATCAATGCATGGTAATTGTCTCTTCCTGTACAGAGACAAATTTAGTTTTTTTTTTAAATATATTTATTTTATTTATTACGGGTAGTCAGAAGCCAGTAAGTCTGACACCAGTCTAACCAACGGGTATCGGGTTGCCCGGGTAACTGGGTTGAGGAGGTGAGATAGGCAGTCGCTTCTTGTTAAGCACTGGTACTCAGCTGAATCCGGTTAGACTGGAAGCCGACCCCAACATGATTGGGAAAAGGCTCGGAGGACGGAGGATGGAGTAAAAAAATCCAAGTCATACTTAACCGGATTTCCTATCAAACACAGGATTACGTTTACGATTACAACAACCCAAAACTTTATCTCAACAGTAGGTACAAACGTTTAGCGTCACCGATAGCGTATCTGCACTGCCTAATCTTTGGCCGTTTGTTTATAATCTGTGGCTCGCTGCCGGCGATCCAGTGAGCTGTGTGCTGTCAAAGTTCGCGGACGGTGGTCGAAAATGGCGCGCGTGAGTTTATTTTTACGTTTTATTTTATTTATTTTGAAGATTTGAGTCGAAAGATTTTTTAAATAATTGAAAGTACTTAGGAAAGGTAAGACAGGGGTATTCGATTTTTTTAAGTACCTAGTAGACTTTATTTTAGTACCGGTGTTCACATTATTTAACCATATATTTAACTACCGGTGTTCATATAATTTACATAGGTTTATTTCAAGGAAATTCAGTAGGTTGGTTTGTAGATACCTAATTAATACCTACTTGCATACATAATGATTTATTTTCTAACTACCTACCTGACGATTAATTTATGACTAGTCGTTATAGTATAATTATCAAGTACCTATGTATCTACCTACATACCACGATAATTTATAATTATTTTAAGCTACATGTTACTTTTAAACATTGCCTATGAAGACTGAAGTCAACTATTATTGAATGATTCCCACGTCTCAGCACATCTACTTAAACTCAAAATAATTATCTAAGAAAGGGCCAGATTTCATCTGAATTGATTCAGCCGTTTCAGAATGAAAGCATAGGAAATAAACAAATGATCATTCGCATACCTACCTATTTGTATTATTATTTAGCTATATTTTTGACCTAATTTAAAGAAAAGGAGGTTCTCAATTTAAGAAAAGGAGGTTTTCAATTTGACCTATTTGGATCCTATGTATGTTTGCGCGATTATATCACGTTTGGTCGAACCGATTTTGATGCGATTTTCAGCATAGCATTGGTCAGACTTAGGAACAGGTTTAAGTATGTATATTATAGAAGCCGGTTTTATTGTTAGTAAGTATAAGTTATGTAAGTTTCAAGTTATTTTAACACACGTAGTATAAAAACAATAACAAACCCGTAATCTTTAACGCAGTCAAGATAAAATAAATATAGCTACTTAACTGATAATGCCTCAATAATACGATATTTATCATTTCCTTACTACAATATTCAAGGTTTATCAAAAAATATGCTTTAGTAAATGCACTCTATATATAGGCTCATTTTCACCGACTACATAAACGACAGTTTTTTTTCTTAGAACAACTGTTTTCTTTGAAAATTGAACGTGAAAATTCATATAGAACCGTCTAGGCTCTTTTTTTAAATGATGACAAAAATGTGCATACAAACAGAATACTTACAAGCAACGGAAGAACACGCATCCACATCATGCGGGTCATGCATCATGTGGATCATGCGGGGGTAGTGTGAGAATTGCCTTAAACTCAATATTTATAAACCTTGCACCTGATAAATCATGAGATTTCTCAGATTCTCGACGGCCTTTTGATATTGTCTTCATAGCCAAAATCATCAAAACCTAAACATTATGATTGAAATAAAATCTCTAGTAATAAAAGTACTAACCACTTACTAAATTATAACATAAGAATTCTGCATTTCAATCTGTACCTCATCTCAAACACCAAGTTTACGTATGGAGTACCCCAAGGCAGAATACTATGTCATACTAATTTTTAAGAGAGCGAGATAAAGTTTGAGAAGCTCCTAATCTAAAATAGGATTTAAAAATCTAAAAAGGGATTTAAAAATGCTATTTCACTATTCATAAAATGATCACGTTAAAACCAATGTATGAAATACTAGCTGTTTTCCCGCAGTTTCATTCGCGTCCCGGGGCTACTTCTTCCCGTTCCCGGACGAACTATTCCAATCGGGGATAGTGGAGCTTCCCATATCGGTTCAGATTTCGGGAGCCTTTATTGTACAAAGGAACAAAAAAATTTTCCTCTTTATTGTATTAGTACAGATGTATTAAACCAACCAAAGTTTACGTATGGAATACCCCAAGACACAATCCTAAGGCACACCCATTTTTAAGAGAGCGAGATAAAATTTTGAGAAGTCACGTTTTGGGATATCAAAAATTGCAATTTCACTATTGTTATGATGATAATGTAAAAACCAATATACTTATATGAAATATTTGCAAGTAATATAGTGGTAATCCATCTAGCGTTTTTCCCTGTACTTATAAATCTTTTATCTAATCAATACATCCAGAGTGTTCTGATTAACAGTTTATGTGTACGTTTATATTTGCGATAAGTCTATATAAATTGAGATTCTTACTAACTAGCCGTTTTCCCGCGGTTTCACCCGCGTCCCGTGGGTACTACTGCCTGTATAGGGATAAAATATAGCCTATGTTACTCGGGAAGAGTGTAGCTTTCCAACAGTGAAAGATTTTTTCAAATCGGTTCAGTAGTTTTGGAGCCTTTTCATGTCAAACAAACAATATAATCTTTCTGCTTTATGTTATTAGTGTAGATAAGTCTGAGATTGACACGTAAAACTTACCTATATCAAGATATAGCAATATAATAGTTTGTCCTAGGTAAGTTCCTACCTAATGTAAGTTAATATTATAAATAGGAAAGTCACTGTCTGTCGCACTTTCACGCTAAAACTACTGAACCGAATTAAATGAAAGGTACACTGATAGTCTAGAGTTACTTACTACTTACTTAATTACCTACTACAAACAAAAATGGATACTTTTGAAGCTTTTTTGGTTTACTATTATTATCGAAACGAAATTATTAAATTATCGATTTATAGCAGAATGAAAAAACCTTATTTCAAGTATCTTAGAACCTTACTCTAAATACACTAGGTGGTCTTCGCGGTTTCACCCTCGTCTTGGGGGAACTACTGCCGAAACTCTATGCAGCTTTCCAAGAGTACCTAAAAGAATTTTTCAAATCGGTTCTCTAGTTTCGGCTCGTTTGGGTATAAACAAACAAAATCTACACTTTATAATATTATTGTAGAATAAATAGATTTAACTTATTAATATCCGCTGTGCCCTACAAGAATACTTAAACTTACCAATAGTCAATATCAGTAAGCCTACTTATAATTTACTTTACATTTATGGATTTAATAAATTAACCTATAGATTTAATCAATTTTCACCTTGGATAAGTGTAATAAAGATTAATAGGTAATTTAATAAATTACATTTAGTATCTATACATACCTACGTAACTAGCTGATTTTGTGGCTGCATCCACCTTCCTTTTTGTCTCCTATCTACCATCTATGACAGTTTAGGACAATAATTTATTTAGGCTTAAAAATCAGTCGCCATCCTCCATCCTCCGAGCCTTTTCCCATCTATGTTGGGGTCGGCTTCCAGTCTAACCCGATGTAGCTGAGTACCAGTGTGCCACAAGGAGCGACTGCCTATCTAACCTCCTCAACCCAGTTAAACGGGCAACCCAATACCCCTTGGTTAGACTGGCGTCGGACTTACGGGCTTATAAAAAAAAGCTCGACTGTTTAATCTGTAGTATGCGGGTACTCTAAAACTTAAAAAATGATGAGTTTACAAGGGGTTTACATAGGGTAGCAACAAACATCCAAAAACAAGTATAAATACTTACTATTATTAGTAAGCATTCTATATTTTACTTTATCGCTTACAGTTCAGAGTTTATCTAGTTAAGTTATACAACACTAATTATCAAAACAAAAATAAAATTATATAATAAGTAAATATTCGTCAACAAAGCAATCTTAGAAAACCTATATTTATTCCTTCATCATCCTCCTGCCCTTATCCCAATATTATTTGTGGTCTGCGCAGCATGTTTTCTCCTTCCATACTCTTCTATCTGCCGTGATCTCACAAGTAACATTCTTTCGCAAAATAAATAGAATTGATCATCAACTTCCGAGCCTTTTCCCAACTATGTTGGGGTCGGCTTCCAGTCTAACTGGATGCAGCTGAGTGCCTGTGTTTTACAAGAAGCGACTGCCTATCTGACCTCCTCAACCCAATTACCCGGACAACCCTTCGTAAGGATGGTGTCAGACTTACTGGCTTCTGAATACCCGTAACGACTGCCAAGGATGTTCAACGACAGACGGGACCTACAGTTTAACGTGCCCTCTGAAACACAGACAGTTTTAAGCTTATTCGAATCGGATTTTTTCTTTTAATTTCAGGTAAACATTCCTACTTTCAAGCTGAACGATGGTCGAGATATCCCAGTACTCGGCTATGGAACTTGGTTGGGAATGGATGAAGATGTAAGAAAGTTTTAAAAATTAACAGTCTGAAATTCATTCAAAATCTTAACTAAGTAGTTACATCGACCTATAACATCTCTTAACTGCTCTTTTGGCGTAAAGTAACTATCACAATTATTTTAACGTAATTAGTTATCTAATCTAATAATAAATTGTAGTTAATTTCTGCTAACTACAACACCTTTTAACTGCTCTTTTACACTAGCGCATTTGCCATTCGGTTTTTTTACGGACGATAAAAATCTGTCGCTCGGTTTCACGTGTCGTCGTTTGAACTGGTAGTTGTCAATTGTTGGAAGACCCCGCTCCGTACGATCCTTTGAAAAAACCGAGCCGAAAATCTGCTAGTGTGAAAGTGCTTGTAATGGCTAATAACACAATGTTTCTTTATTAACTTTCCTCTTATTTTGGTGTTGAATTTTAATAACAATAACTTTTTATTTTATTGTTCTATTAAATCATTCTTCATACAGTAGTTAATAGTTTTAGTTACTTAACTGTAGTTTTTGCATGCTTGTACATAACTAACACTTCTTCTGGATTTTTACCTAAATAGGAGGCGGCCGGCCCGAGCAAACCATTTTCGGTGAGTACCTTAACATTCATAATTATTCATAATAATTAACTATCATAATTATTTTAACATTTAACTAATTTCTGCCTAAAACCAATTCATTTTATAGATTTCTATGAACATCTAAGCATATTTATAGTTATTCCCTGTGGTTCCTCCCGTGTTACGTGGGAACTATTCTGCGCATCCGGATGAAAAGTACACTATGTCTTAGCCTTTCTCGATAAATATATGGCTATGAAACACTGCAAGATTAAAACCACATGCAACAGTATGCCACATGGAGCGACTGCCTATCTGACACCCTTAACCCAGTTACCCATTTTAAAAAAAACATCATCAATATAATACCTATTTAAAATATCTTACCTAAATATTTCAGTTCGAATTCAGCGCAGCAGGCATGCCAAAGATGAACGAGGCTCTCTCGTACGCCATAGACATTGGCTACCGACACATAGACACAGCCCACCTCTATAGAATGGAGCCGGAAGTCGGGAAGATTGTCAACAAGAAAATCCAAGATGGCGTCGTGAAGAGGGAAGAGCTTTTTATTACTACTAAGGTTGGTTTTCTCCTTGATCATTATCTGCCGAGCCTTTTCTCAACTATGTTGGGGTCGGCTTCCAGTCTAACCGGATGCAGCTGAGTACCAGTGCTTTACAAGGAGCGACTGCCTATCTGACCTCCTCAACCCAGTTACCCGGGCAACCCAATACCCCTTGGTTAGACTGGTGTCAGACTTACTGCCTTCTCATCATCATCATCTAGCGCTGTCCCGGTTGCCCTTCCGGGCCCGGGGTCCGCTTTTCTGCTTCTTCTCCTCCACTTCGCTCGGTCTTCGGCATCCCTGGTGGTTAGTCCATTGGCACGCATGTCATCCCTTACGACGTCAAGCCAGCATTTCCTGGGTCAGACTTACTGCCTTCTGACTACCCGTAACGACTGCCAACGATGTAAATATACATAACACAAACAAACAATTATATTCTCAACCCGTTGTTTAGCTCCCGCTAAGGGTTAGCAGCAGGAGTGTCAGACTCTTACTGACTATAAACCGTCGTGTTCCGTCGTAGGCATTATATGTACCAGGGCTGCGGTAACGGCAGGCCTTGGCCCTACTGGGCCCCGCTGGGGTTGCTGACTTAGCACCTGTAACTCAAGTTAATAAATAGCTTACCAGCGGCCTAACCGACCGTGTGAGAACGTGTCATTTATTTATGATATTTTAATGTAAATCCACTTTCTCTTCAGGTTTGGCACCACTACCACCGCGAGGCTGACGTGGAGGTGTCAGTGCGAGACTCCCTGAGGAGACTCAACCTGGACTATGTAGACCTGGTGCTCATGCACTGGCCTATGTCTATCTCGGTAAGTGTGGGCTATTTACAATATTTACTTACTAATCTACTGACTGAATAGAAAAAAAAAAAACATATTGTAGAGCGACCCATCAGACCATTCATCGTCATCAAAGTCAAAGGTTTTTATTTCAAATAGGCCTTTGCAGGCTCCTATGAAACGTCACACTAGTTGCACGGTTCCAAAAAGTTGATCTCACGGAGAAGAGCCGGCAAGAAACTACATAGACACTCTTGTTAAGAACAAAAACAAATACTCGATTACATTACGGTAATAAGCTGATAATTATTATATTATAATGCAATATAAGGTAAAAAAATAATTTGTCCCCAAGCTGTTTTAATACCTTGTAGATATTTTGATACGTAAAAGTCCAGAACATAAAGTCGCATAGCATGTTTGGGTATGTAGATATACCGATCTCATAGGGCTGGAACTGCATATTTTTTAAGAACTGTTACATTTTCTGATAATTTCTAACTAAAGCATTATATAGTGCCCACTATAATGCCCAAGTTTTAAACACAAGCATCAAGGTAATCGGGTAAAAATAGACTAAAAAGGACAGCAACAAACGCGTATTTTACAGGACGGAACTCTCCATTAAGTTCGACTCGCACTTTCTCGTACTATTTATCAATTTCAATATCTTCCTTCTTCTTCACAGCAAGAAGGAGTAGACGAGAAGATAGACTACCTAGAAACCTGGCGCGGCTTTGAGACCGTCCTACAGAAAGGGCTAGCCAAGTCCATAGGAGTATCCAACTTTAATCTAGATCAGATGAAGAGGTTGCTAGCCAATTGTAAGGTCCCGCCCGCTGTGAATCAGGTTGAGGTAAGATATTTAGAGTTGCTACTTTCCTTAAAACTTTGACCACTTCAAAAAATTGGTAAAACAATGGTTTGCTTGTCATTCAGAAGCGAGAAACTCAGATATTTTAATCAAGCAAACTGCTCGTAAAAATTAACTTTTCGATTAATTTTTCTCTAGTTAGTTCATGGTACCTATTGTTTTTATTTTTCGAATAAACTAGAGTTCTCGCCAATCTTAATGGCGGCTCTAGACTAATTTCCGAGGACAAGAAATATTTATTTATTTACCAACAGCTTCTGTGTAGATCAAGCTTAGAGTACAATTTCTGTTATTACTAGGACTTACACTTTACTTAATATCATTATGTTTTCGTAAAAATATCTCTGAGTTTATGTTGCAGATTTTTTTTTTTTATATAGATATATTAATATCACAGATGTTGAGATGAACATTAAATGTTTCTTCGCAGTTATACTTGTTGTTGATTATCTTCACTTATTTATTTTTAATTTTAGTAATTATATGTTTTGTTTGTTTGTTTATTATTCTTTATTGTACACAAAAACATTTCAAAGACACACACAACACAGAGAAGACATGTACAAAGGCGAGCTTAACCCAGTTTTGCATATCTAAGTATTTAGAATGAAGTCATTTGGAAAGCAATCACACTCCACTTGCTTAAAATGACCCCATCCTCGCTAAAACTTTTTTTTTTATCACCCTATATAATCTCCATTCCACTCTTTCAGATTAACCTAAACCTCGGTCAAAAAGACCTAGTAGACTACTGCTCCACCCACAAAGTGTTGACAGTCGCCTACTCGCCGTTCGGGACCATGGTGCCCTCCCGAAGTGCTCCGAACAGCCCCGAGCCGAAACTCAATAACCCCACTATGGTAGCAATCGCTAAGAAATACGGAAAAACTGTTACGCAAGTCACTTTGAGATATTTGGTAAGCAATATTTTTGTTTATTTTTGTGGGGATAAGGTTTCTTTTTGCAATGCGCATACGCAAAGTGCGACAAGATGGCGTAGTAGTTAAGGTATCTGCTAAGGTTGAGGTTGTGGGTTCGATTGTATGATCCCGTATGGTTCAAACATTTGTGTGTATTTTTGTCTGGATTTTTTTACTGTCCGACTGCTGGGCGCAGGCCTCTTTACATACAGAGAAGAATTGAACGTTAATCACCACGCTTGCTCAAGGTGATGGCGATTTCAGACATAACATTAGTTGAAACGCGCTTATTTTCTGAACTACTAGATCGATTTGAAAAAACATTTCATTGTTAGATAGCCAATGTGTATCGAGGAAAGCTATAGACTACTTTTTATCTGAATGCGCGAAGTAGTTCTCACGGGAATCTTGTTAATTTTTATATGACTCATTATTTTGGATTGGTGTAATTGTACCCTTTTGATGTTTCTGTGTATTGTGGTGTAAAAGTTATTTGTCAATTATGTTACTGTGTTTGTCTTATTGGAAAATGTGCTGTCGAAAGGTAAGAAATGATTTGTTTTGTTTGTTGAACACAACCTGTACCTGTTTACCTACTGTGTACAATATCAACTTTATATATTTACTAGCTGTTGCCCGCGACTTCGTCTGCGTGGGCAATTTCGTTTATTTAATCGTTCATTGCTCAACCTCCGTAGATGATAGCGTGATAATATATAGCCTATGTGTTGAACCGGCCCCCAGGTAATAGTCATGCAAAATTTTATTTAAATCCATGCAGTACTTTTTGAGTTTATCCGGGAGAAACATACAGACAAACAGACAAAAATTCTAAAAACTACATATTTGGGTTCAGAATCGATTATGGATCACCCCCCAAGCATTCTTTTAAAAAAATATTCAATGTACAGTTTTGACTTTCCTATCATTTTATTATATGTATAGATTTCATTGTATTAATTTTTATCAGCAACTGTACTTTTGGAATTTATAGTTAGTCCCCTGTCTAATCAGATGCAATGGTAGCCATGTAGGCTGAGTTGTCTATATCTCACCTATTGGATAACTGAGTTGAGGAGGTCAGATAGGCAGTCGCTCCATGTGGCACACTGGTACTCAGCTGCATCCGGTTAGACTGGAAGCCGACCCCAGCATAGTTGGTAAAAGGCTATCAAGAATTTTGAAATTGAGATCCTACATCTAAATATATAAAACTCAAAGGTGACTGACTGACTGACTGACTGACTGACATAGTGATCTATCAACGCACAGCTGAAACCACTGGACGGATCGGGCTGAAATTTGGCATGCAGGTAGATGTTATGACGTAGGCATCCGCTAAGAAAGGATTTTGATCAATTCTACCCCCAAGCGGATAAAATAGGGGATGAAAGTTTGCATGAAACTTGCCCACGCAGACGAAGTTGCGGGCAACAGCTAGTTTTAATATATTTTGCTACTAATTTTCTTTTACTTTTATGTAGGTAATAATAATTATATTTTTTACACAATTTCAGTACCAACGCGGCATAGTAAGCATCCCGAAAACAGTGACCCATTCAAGAGTGTTAGAAAACGGATCTATTTTCGACTTTAACCTGGACAAAGCAGAAATGGATACTTTAGCTAAATTCGACGTTGGTTTCCGCACACTTCGACCAATATTTTGGCAAGATTATGAGAATTATCCATTTGACAAAGTACCTGGGAAAATGGAAATACCAGAGTCTCTGAGGAAATGGAAGAATGGTATCAATTTGGATATTGAATAAGTATTTGTTGGCTAATGTGTGGAATGACCGGTTAATTTTAGCTTGGGCTTGATAAATGTGTTGTTAAAATGGTTTTAATAGTATTATAATTGTATTATGTACCTAGGTATTAGGATTATTTTTAATGATGTTTATTTTATATAAATAAATAATTTTTAGTCATTAAATGATTTTAATTTTATTTTTGTATTTTATTCATTTTTTAAGTAAGTAGATAAGTAATTAAAACAGGCTTAAAACCTAAAATTCCCTAGAATAGGTAAATAACTACAGAACTGACTGGCAATGGACAAGTGGAGACAAAAAGAAAAGAAATAAAGACTTGGTAATTTCTTTCCGTATTTCAAATAGGTAGATAGACAGATAAATATACTTTTTTAGGTACTTAGTAATCTCGTTGTAGCTGTATGTCGATATTCAGATTAAAATGAATAGCACTGAGCAAGACATTCCTTAAAACATGTCTGTAGGACAATGAACTACTTATCTTTTTTGTAACATGGGGAAAAAACATACAAAACCTGTTGAGCAGGATTATCTTTATCCTTCAAACAAAAAAAAACAAAGATGTAATACCTACCTAAAAAACGTTCCTTAGTTGACTTATTAGTAGACAAACCTACTGAGCAACAAGTTTAACATACACAACCCAAAACAATATTTTTTCTTTAAGATATTCTGAAAATTTATATAAATACACGGGCTTGTGGATATGACCAGAGTACCTACTATAGAATATATGCATATTATCTTGTTGCAAATTATTGCTATATGTACTTTTAAAGTCTTGAACTTGAACACCACAGACTAACGATGATGGAAAACATCCTGAGCAAACCTGGACTTTAAAATTTTCACTGCCTAGTTGTAGTAGTAGTTAGAAAACTACTAGGTCAAAATTAAAGTCTTCTTTCATATTTACTTGGTTAAAGCATCTTAGAATAATATCTTACTTACTTTTGATGTGAAAGTTTTATTTTTTATTAATAACGCATTCACATACAAACTGCACAGAAAGTTAACGTTTTACCGACTTCAAAAAAGGAGGAGATTCTGAATTCGGCAGTTCGTTTATTGACATATTAATGAACGCTCATTTCATCTCCATGTAAGAAAAAAAAGGCCCCAGCAGTGTGACAACAAAGAAACACTCTTACGAATTACGATGATAATGACTTACTTATGAAATCCATATTTTCTTTCCTTACAGTATGAACGAGGAATAATCACAATACCAAAAACGGTAACACTCTCAAGGGTGTTAGAAAATGCATCCATTTTCGACTTTAACCTGGACAAAGATGATATAGAAAAACTAGCAGAATTCGACAATGGATACCGCACAGTCCGACCAATATTTTGGCAAGATTTTGAAAATTATCCATTTGACAAAATACCTGGGAAAATGGAGATACCAGAGGCACTAAGAATTTGGAAAAATGGCATGAATTTGGATATTGATTGAGTAGTGGTTAGTGTGTGTAATTGCCAGTAATTGTGTAGAAAAATTAATTTGTTTTTATATGTATATTTTTATTAAATAAAATCATTTAATTGTTATGTGTTTGTAGTTTTATTTACATTTCAGTCTTACAACAAAGTTGGCCAGAGTCAAAGTCAAAAACGTTGATTGAAAATAGGCTAGTTTTTAGCACTTATTTACAGAAGGGCAGCATCACCAAAAAGCCCCCTTTCACCACTTCAGTGTTATGGCTGGGAAGATGAAGCAGTGAAGAACAAACATCCCAGCAACACAGCTGAAGTAAAGCTACTGATATAGATGATATGTAGATGGGATAAAGATATTTTGCTATGGAAAGTTAGTGAAAATATAGGTAGAGCAATTAAAAAAAAGCTTATTGCTAAGTCCAAAGAAAAGGTTTGTTTGTTCGTAATGGTTAAACTCAAAAACTACTATTAGAAAGCTGTATTATCTGCTAGTAACATCCCAGTAGGTTCAGTAGGAAGCGGGTGAAACCGCGGTTAATCGGCTAGTCTATTCTTAATATTCTCTTCCTTCTCTAAGAAATTTGTATCTAAAAAAACTAAAACCAATCATAGTAACAAAAAACAACATATTGCTTTTATAATAGTTGTATTCATCTCACGTTTGTTATTAACCAGTTTGCCTTGAAGTTTATTCAATAGTGGAATGATTTATAACACGACTACTTTAATAACGAGACTCGTATGCTAACTGAAATATTATAAATGTGAAAGTTTGTGAGAATGTATGGATTGTGTTTGCTTATTCTTTCACACAAAAACAGCTGGAACGATTTGGTTGAAATTTGGTATGTACCTCTAGATAGGTGATACGCTGGATTCACATAGAGGCTACTTTTTATCATCACACCACGCGGGTGGAACCTAGTACTAGTTAAAAGCGAGTTCCCTTTGGTACGGCACTGTTTGGCACACCGCATGTATCTCGTGGTGTACTCGCTCTAGCAAACAGTAACACATTGCAACCTTTCAAACAAGAGTTGATTATAAGGAAAACCATCCAGCCAAATGCGAGTCGGATGGGAGCAAGAAGAGTTCCTACGCTTACTTTACTTCGAGCATAAAACTGCAAAGAAATCACGTTTATTCTGCTTTTTGTAAGTATGTGTATGAACTTTTACTAGGTACTGGGCTACAATACAACCGCATCGCCTGAAGGAAAGCAACACGCAACACCAGAGAAAAGTCACAAATGTGTTGCTTGTGAAAATTTCAACTGTCTAGCTATCACAGATTTTTAGATAAACCCTGAAGACAGACGTACGGATGAACGACACACTCTTTGTAACGGGGTTATTACATGATATCCCATCTCAGAAAAGATGATATAACCTGTAAGTATAAGGTATTCTTGGCTCTTTATAAAATTAGTAAGTTGTTTCGATGAAAGTGCTCGGATTGAAGTCGTCTAGTTACACCTTATAAATCCTTTGTCATTTACACGAAATTGGATATTTTACCTTATTTTCCTAGAGACAGGGTTCAAAATTACATTCAAAGATAAAAAGTTCCACGATCAAGCTGTTATTTTGATTATAATCCTTATTGTTACGATTTTAAGGTTTGAAATCGTAAAGTTAATGTAGATAGAAGCTTATTTAAGTATTTGTATGGATATAGTTTTCATCAAAGGAACGGGTCTTATTATGTTTATAACTATTAACTAGCTCTTTCACGTGTGTTCGCCTATTCCATATTTTTCAAGCGACTTTTTAGATGACGAAGAAAAATGTTAAAATGCTTTGTAAGATTTTTATACATTAATTTTCCTATCAACATGACCTTATTTGTATGTTATATTTTATGTAATATATATAGGTATGTATATATTTTGTTATGTAGTTTTGTAAACATTAATGTTGTGCACTTCTAACTTACTCTTTCTATCACATCTCTCTAGGTATCGCTCTAAGGTTTTGCTGTCAGAGAACCCAACTCTGGGTTAGGTAAACTCGCCTTTGTAGATACATTACTTTTCTGTATTGTGTGTGTATTTAAATATGTTTTGTGTAAAATAAAGAATAATAGTAATAGTTGTTAAGAAAAAAGCGGGATAAGGGCAGGAGCATGATGATGATGACGTCCTAAAGTAGTTTCCGTCTAAAATGGAAGCCGACCCCGTTATAATGTAGACAAAGCTACGCCGATTATGATAAATAATTACCATTTTGAAATGACAGTTAATACAGCTTAAAATATTGAAATACTATAATAATTACTTAATTGGATCATTATTTTAAGCAGTCGTTACATTAGCAAGATCGTTTAACTTTACTTATTTCTTCTGCACAAACGGACAGTACAATTTAATATACATATACGTGCATAAACTTGTTAGTTTACATTTCTTGCGGGGTCAGGTATTGTAGAGAACTTTACATAATAATTCTCAGTGTTGTGTTGATCAAGCTTACACGATGACGCGGACAGTTATATTCATATTTACTTTTATTGTGGGAACGGTAAGTTTTATTTTATTTATATTTTTCAATTATTGCTAACTATTGATTAATACTTATGTAAGTGATATTCTGAAGCTAAACAGTTTGTTTTGTTTAAACGAGGTAGGTAATGGCAGAAAGTACTGAAACGATTTGAAAAATTATTTCAGTGTTAGAGTTCCTAATAGGTAGCATTTATGGGGTGTTTTAACCGGGTGCGCTGACAAGTATTAACTACTACTAAACTACTGGAAGCTGATGTTCTGATAATTTAAAAACATTTATATCTATTGGTATACAAGAGTTTATTTGTCCTTTTACATATTTAATACTAAAGCTTTCAGGCAGCCTGCCAATTTTTGAATAGCAACATACATGTGCATTACTTTGCTGTATATACTATTAATAAGCCAAATATGAAACATGTTGTATTTTCAGCTGTGTACCGAGCAAGATGGCGGGAAAGCGTACAGGATACCATTGAATGATGGTAACTCCATACCGGCTATAGGACTTGGAACCTTTCTGGGATTCGATGAGGTAAATGTTTTAAATTATTTATTATTTTTACAACTAAAATTAAAAACTATTCTAGGAAAAAACCCACGTATCCTACCTAATCTACATATTAACAAAAATAAAAACTATGTATCAAAAAACTCATCCGCATCATCATTATTATTAGTTACCTATATTTATTAGATGCAGATATAAGGGCTTATATGTGAATACAACTGAAAAGTTGACTAACGGTGAGTTGCACCGTTTAACTATGTACCTAGAACGATAACCGAACATCCATCTCAGCATTCTCATTTCTGCTACATGCACTCTCTTCTCATCCCTCTTTTTCAATGCCCAACACTCTGATCCATACAGGACGACATTTACATTGCGCTGTATTGTAGTACCTATATAAATATAAACAATCGTCATTGAAAACTCGTCGGAGCCATTGATTTTAAAGTAACCTTATATTTTCCACAGAACGGACAGAAAGCAGTGGAGAAACATGAAGTGGAATACCCAGTTACCTGGGCACTGCAGGCTGGTTACAGGTAATACCTATATGTATCTAGAAAATGACGCCATCTTTAAAAAAGTTCACGCCAAACTTTTCCAATCAGCTTCCTGGTATATTGCCCACACTCCCGCATTGATAGACTGTAAGTTGACCACTGTAAGTCGACCACCGTGAAAAAGTGCGGGTCGGACTCGTGGTAGAAGGGTTCCATAGCAATTTATACAACGGCAAAAATCACTTATCTGCTAAATAACAGGAACTCCCCTTAAATATCGCGGTTTATAAGAAGCGGGTTCACTCGCGTTCCGAAGGATTTTCTTCCCAGAAAAAATATAGCCTTGTTCCCTGGGGATAGTATAGCTTTCATCTGCGAAAAAAATTGTGAAAGAATTTTTCCCTTGTGTACAAACACACATATGTGCTTAGTTTTATATAATAACTAAGTAATTTTTATAAGGTAATGTTCAATATCTTGGGAGTATTATTGTCTTTTAAAAATATGACTTTGGTACTTACGCCATTTCCACTCCATCCAGGATGATAGACACAGCATCAGCTTACCACAATGAGGATGAGGTGGGAGCAGGAGTAAAGGCTTCCGGCATACCCAGGGAAGATGTCTTCGTTGTCACCAAGGTAATATCCATTAAATCTAAGGTTAAACTATCCGCTAAACTCAAAATCAATCAAAATTCGTTTATTCAAACTTGGCTGCAAAACAGCAGTTTTTGAACGTCAGAAAGACAGTCTCTCCCTCACTCAATCCGACCGAATTTACCTCATCTCCCGAGCCTTCTCCCAACTATGTTGGGGTCGGCTTCCAGTCTAACCGGAGGCGGTTGAGCACCAGTGTTTTACAAGGAGCGACTATCTATCTGGCCTTTGACCGACCGTATCTACCTATAGATTTTCAATATTGATATATAGATTCGGTTATTCCCCGACTACAACGTCACATTATATTACCTATACTTACCTCTTTAGAATAGGTCATTAGTTAAGAACTGCCATTTCTCTCAGTTTCACCCGCGTCCCGTAGGAACTACTAGCCGTACCGGGACAAAATATAGCTTAGTTACTCGGGAAGAGTATAGCTTTCGAACAGTGACATAATTTTTCAAATTGGTTCAGTAGTTTGGAGCCTTTAGAGTACAAACAATAGTAATAAAAACCCCATTTTTAATATGTTAGTATAGATAATATTACCTTTACTGAATTTCAGCTCGGTTCTCATGAAGTTCGAGATGTGGTGAATTCGCTGAAGAAATCTCTGGAACGTCTCAACATGACCTACGTAGACTTATATTTGATTCACAACCCCGTTTCACATAAGGTAAGATTTTTTGCTTTTTATTATTAATCGACAAGCTTCTGCCCAGTTTAATCCTTTTTCCAAGGTAAATTCCCGTAGTCGATAAATAGTCTGTAAAGGCCCTTTTCACTAACAACATAAACGTCAGTTTATTAAAACAATTGTTTGTTTTGAAACTTGTACCTACGTGAAAACTCATAGCAAAAATTGTCGGTGAACTTGGGCTTAATAGGGTCCAAGTTTACAAATAATTTACCTCCACCACCACCAAGACAAGTTAACTGTCTAAAATAAACGTGAGTTTTTTAAAACTTTTCACTATGATTTTTTATGTTCAATTTTCACGTAAACTTGTTTGTTGTTTTAAGAAAAACTAACGTTTATAGGTGTATGTTGTCGGTAAAGACTTTAATCTTTCTTAAAAGTAATGAGCCAGTTTTCATATTTTTGGGGTTTTATCAAAAATACCTTAAATAAGGAATTCCAAAGTTTATTATTTAAACAATCACGTGCAAACACCATGTTCGCACTGACACATAGTCCAAACGCCACATTGGTCACGCAAGCGCCGAAATATATTGCAAAACTTCACAGATCTATATCAAAGAAAAAAAATGATTTACATGACTAATACAATTTAAAATATTAAAAGATCTTTCTCTAGATATTAGATATAAAATTGAATGCACAAAAAAAGCAGGAAAACAATCAAATAATTAGCTTTTTTACTACAAAACTACATGATAGACAGTTTTATATTTTTTTGATATCGCTAACTTCAAAAAGTCCGACTAAGATAGGATCTTTTTGAAAGATAATTAATTAAAATGATATCGATCAGTTTTTTATCGTTTCGATTTACATGTCTAGTTATTTTTTTATTATATTATCTGGCTAAAATTATTGTTTAAATCCTTTCTGATTCAACATTTATCTACCTAGGTACATGACTTTTCCAAATGGTGGATTCAAATTGTATGCTATCTCAAAATCAAAAGTCAAAGTATTAATTTTTCTGAAATTAAGATTTTCGTCATATACCCTCGATTTCTCGTGTTTTCCATCATCAGATCCTGGACCTGGTGACAATGAGACCCTATCTTACAAAAGAGGGAGCATCTTATAAAGCGGATTGATTTAAGTTTATATATATACCTTTATTAAATATCTACCTTTTTATGGACCAATCATTAAATTACCACATTACTTTTATTTTAATTAGAACAAGCCTCCGCCCGCGGTAAAATTCGGTTATATCGCGTTTCCAAGAGAACTCTCCAAAAGTCCGGGATAAAAACTATCCTATGTTCTTTCTCAAGGTCAACTCTATCTACCGAAGACCAGTAAAATTCAGTACCAAATTTTATTAAAATCAGTTCAGTGGTTTAGACGTGAAAGCGTAACAGACAGACAGAGTTACTTTCGCAATTATAATATTAGTATCTAGGGATTTCGTTACTTAAACATCTCGTAGGTATGGTGAATGAAAAATAGTAGGTAATTAGTCTGTCTTTTAGATAACCCTAAAATATTGGACACAAAGAAATAACAACGATGATACAAGATACGATATAATTGAATTTTGTGTTTCGTCACTTTAATGTAGGTAGACTGCACATCAGTGGCAACTGTTATGCACCTTAACTCAATAGTAATAAGTACGATTTTCCTATAAAACTGTAACCACTGACCTGAAGTTGACTGTACATAAACGTGACGTCACAAGGGGACTCCCAACTTTTAATAAACTGTTTTGTTAAAATAAAAAATACATGTCCAATAAGATTTTTTTGGTTACCTAAAGGAACTTTACCTGAAGATCTTTTAGGACGGAGTAATTTTAATTATATACTATTTTTAACCCTGTCATCACGCAGTCTGGAAGTTGGTGATTGTTACCCCCTTGCATCGCAGAGCACGTTAATGTCGGTCCTGCTTGTGATCTCTCTCCGGTGGTGTCGGATTGCCATCCCATCGGGTGATGAGAGTGAAGGAATAGTGAGTGCACCTGTGTCCAAGCAAATGCTCGTGCACTATAACATGTCCTGCGCAGCTGGCTGATCTCCTTATATGAGAACAGCCGCCATGTCTGAAATCGGCCTTGGACGCTATTTACTCAAACGAAGTATAGACAGTTCTTAATATCTACTATTTATTTCTTTTTCAGCCAGATGGAAGTGGTTTTGACATCGTTGACTATCTAGACACATGGAAAGGCATGGAAGAAGCCAAAAAGTTGGGTCTAACCAAATCCATAGGGATATCTAACTTCAATATCAGTCAAATTGAACGGCTTTTGGCTAACTGCGACATTAAACCTACTGTTTTGCAAGTTGAGGTAAGATTTTTACTTAAGTACGTTGGAAGCTAACTCTGACACTGATTAACATAAAACAAACATCGGAAAAGCAAAGTGACACCATTTGTTTGGCATAAAACATAAAAGGCGTAGTTGATGTCGCGAGTCCACAGCTAGCATGTGTTCGCGCGGCGGTTGCAGTGTCGCGGACATGTTAGTAATGTTCGCGCGCAATGTGTTACTGTTTGCTACAGCGAGTACACCACGAGATACATGCGGTGTGACGAACCAATGAAATATCACCTTTATGTGTACCAATACGTGATTTTTTGTGTCCCCAGGTAAACTTAAACCTAGCCCAAAACAAGCTGCTGGATTATTGCAAGAGTAAAGATATCGTAGTCATGGCCTACACTCCGTTTGGGTCCCTCTTCAGCAATGACCCCAAATACCCAGCCCCCAGAGCTAATGACCCCGTTCTCGTGGATTTGGCTAAGAAATATGGAAAGACTGTTCCACAAATTGTGTTAAGATATCTGGTAAGTTCTGATTTATCTTGGTACATATCTAAATATTAATTAGACTTTTACCTAGACCCAGAGACTACGAAACCAGGCTATCTCTTAAGCTAACTATGTTGGAGTCGGCTTCTAGCCCAACTGGATGCAGAGATAGCAGGCACGTTCAATGGCTGGGTTTCGGGTGTAATTTGAACATCTTTATCAATCGTAAGGTGAAGTTAGAAGCGGGGACGTCCGACGACCAGTCTTACCTAGTTGAATCGGGTTGCCCGGGTGAAGAGATCAGAGAACCAACCCCTACATAGTTGGGAAATGGCTAGGCAGATGGTCACTATAATGACCAAAAGCAACTAGATATTTCCTTATGCACTTTATTACATTTTTGAATTTAATTAATTTTGCCTATTTCAGGTACAAAGAGGAGTAGTTCCTATCCCGAAGTCGGTAAAAAAGAATAGAATCGAAGAGAATGTAAACGTCTTTGACTTCGAACTGACTAAAGAAGAAATGGAAACTTTGAGTAAGTTTGAACAGAAGTGACACTGCAGACTTTATGTTTCGAAGTCTGCAGATTGCATTCTTATATTCTATTTGTTACTCCCACTTATTAAAACATCGTAATAAATGCTACATTATTTATTTTGGTGAATTTTTCATGGTTGACATTTGCAAGTGAAGAAATTTGTTGGTTGTGGTTTGGGTATTATAAAAAGTATACTTATGTTCTTTATCAGTTATGCACCAATAACACTAGCTAAAAGAAATTGCTTAACTTTGGTCTAACTGACCGTGTGTATGGTAACCTGACTGGTACTTATACTGTATTCTTACTGACTTAAACCATGTTCGTAGGCCTTCTATGTACCAGGGCCGCGGTAACTCTTTCGAACAATCCCGCAGCCCCACCTGACAGGTACCTGATAAGATTTATTTTTCAGGTAAATTCAACAAAGACTACAGGGTAGTATTTCCTAGTTTCTGGCAAGATCACCCTTACTATCCATTTGAGCATGTAGACGTACCTGCTCCCGACCTATTTAAGAAGTCATAATATCTTCAATATTTTGTGAAAACTATAGGAGTTATGTTTCGGAGATAAAGCCTTAGGATCTGGTCTTTTTAATACGCATTTTATATGAAAATTAGTAAAATACCTGTGTTTAATTAATGTGACTAGGTATTTTAAGACAAAATATCGTATTTCTATGTGAGATAAGGCAAACGTACTTAAAATTGATGTGATTATAAAATATTAGATAAACCCTAAAATATGAAATGTGTGTGAATTTGGTAAAATAAAAGCTCTGTGTTTTCTAAATATTTTTGTGTTTTATTTGTGATTATTATCATGAAATAAATAACTGAATTATTATCTCAGAAATAAATAATTTTAAAACTCTGCACTCTGACGGTTTGTAGTATTAAAAGGTAAATAAAAATGACTGAATAAAGCAAAACAATGATTTGAAATTAATATTTTTTTAATTTAATAATATTTTTTATACAGACGGAAAAATAGTCAATATACAATAATATACTTAAACATAACATAGTGGTATAAAAATTAAATAACATAATAATCAGAGCTGCAGAGTTATCACAATTTATTATTTACACACACAGTATATACAGTAATTACTCTGCACTCTGCAGATTGGCTTACACTTTTAATAATACTAATAATACTCGATGCAGAGTTGCAAAGTTATTCAGTTATTTCAGATATAAATAAAACAAGGTATAGAGCGAGGTAAACAATTCTTTGATTCAGAAAACTTATAATAATTAGCTTCAGTTCGACTTTGGAACGATATAAGACTAATATTCAAATTTCTTTGAGGTCTGCATTCATATCACTAAAATATCCCGTTTGAAAATGATTTCTATTTATACAATTTCGCTATCTTGAAAACGATTATTCAACAAAGGCAATGAATCTTCATCAATGATAAAATATTTCCTGACAATATAGAAACTCTTTGCATAAAATCTCACTCTAACCTTGTATTTCCGTTACACTCAGTCCGAAATAAATAGAAGATGTCACCATATAATTCCACTCAGCCATATTTGTATCACTTTCTACCCAACAAATCACAAGAAAAGTGACAAAAACACAACTCAGCAAACCAACTTCTACTCATCACGAAGTCATCAAAGTCTGCAGATTCAATTACTGTTCGTATTTTATGAATTCGCTTTGTAGTTCGTCTTCTTGTTGGAGAACGCATTTGGAGTTAGCTTCGAAGTCACATTGCTGGGTTGCAGAGTTGAAGAAAAGACCATCTGAACAGAATGCCACTTGAGGAACTCCAGCCACACACCTCCAATATCTTTGGCAGTCACCCCTGAGGAACAAAACTTGTATAAGTAAGCTGTTAAATTTTTTGGAGAGCCTTATCATAATGGTAATGTCGTTGAGACCGTTAGCTTTAGCAGTAGCAGCTGCCCAAGACGTACCCTTTTATTCATATAACATTGCATAAATGCATTCTCAAGTCATTTGAATATCTTTGGCAGTCGTTACTAGTAGGTACTCAGAAGCCAGAAAGTCTGACAACCAGTCTTATTAAGGGGTATCTGGGATGAGTAGCAGTCTTAGAAAGGACTATCAGGTTGTCTGGATTGAGTGGGTCAGACAGGCAAGTCACTTCATGTGGCTCACTGGTATTCAGCTGCATCCAGTTAAGCTGGGAACCAACCCCCAGAAGGTCAGAGAGGCAAGTCGCTTCAAATACACACACTGCTACTCAGCTACATGCTGCTAGCCTAGGAGCTGTACCCAACATAGTAGGGAAAAGGCTAGGCAGATGATGATGATGAAGACTTACTTGTAAGGCACCTGCGTAGCAGCAGCGTCAGCTCTGTTGCAGTTAATGATGCCGTTGTACCTGCCCAGCATCGGAGAGATGGGACGCACGCTCGCTACCATGTCTGTGACAAAATGGATAATAGATTAGTTCCTATAGCTCGAAGCAAACTTAATGGTGTCTCGAATTGAGAGGCGCTGTGTAGATTTTTTTAGGTATTGGCGGTTATGATACATACAAGGGGATAATAAGTTATGCCTACAAAAACTAAACCGGGACGTCACTCTCTAAACTTTGAGAGCCTCCGAACATTTAATTTGAAGACCATCCTGAATCAAACTTTTTACTTGGTCTGTTATCTACTAGGTATCATCCATCTGGATAACAGTAGATAACAGTGTGTGCAGTGGAGATCCATACGGATTTATGAGCCCGATCAAATTATCGGACGACTAAGTTGCCAGTGAGCAAAGGCTGACTATAAGCTACTACAAGCAGTTTCTATGGTTTTTTAATCATATTATCTACGTACGAAATGATACTAATTATTCTGATAGATGAACATCCCTATTTTTTAATCCTATCGAACCAATTACAAAATCAAACTCACCAACGGGTTGCTGTTCCAGTTCATCAGTGAAGATGCCAATAAGACTGTCAGCCTCATCTCCTGAACCTTCTTCCTCTTCCTTAGGAGTCCTCAGCTGGCAGGTAGTAGCCCAGGGCCAGTTGCAAGTCTGAGTAAATTAGGAATACGGTTTAAAAAATCTGATTGAGGAGTTCGTGGGTAACTAACTGCAGGTTATTTTTTAGAGATTGGATTGATTGATTTTGAAATTAGCGCTATATAAATTACTCGCCGTTTTCCCGCGGTTTCACCCGCGTTCCGTGGGAGCTACTGCCCGCACCGGGATAAAATATAGCCTATGTTACTCGCAGATAATATAGCTTTCTAATGGTGAAAGCATATTTAAAATCAGTCCAGTAGTTTTTGAGTTTATCCATTACAAACAAACAAAGATTTCCTCTTTATAATATTAGTATAAATAGTATAGATGTCTTTCAATCGCAAAACTATGGATAGCTCGGTTATAGAAACCCGCAGTTAGTTACATCCGCACGAGTCGATGAAGATGGTACCTGTAGGTAATTTGTCTCACGAAAGCGGGTGAGTCATACTTAAGTGTGTAAATGCTTTCATGACATAAAACATCTATATTGTGCCCATTGTTGCTTAGGACCCAATTAGTGTTCTGAGGCAAAAGTAAAGACCCGAGTGTCTGTCTACGCTGAAAACCAGCACTATATATATATCGGTTGGCACATCTTAGGCGTCGTTACAAGAAATCACAAAAGTACACTTCAAAGAACAGTCATCTTTCCTTACCTGCAACTGGAAGTCGAAGATCAGACCACCAGAGCAGCTGAACTCCACCTCCTCACCGTGAGCGCACATGAAGAACTTGGAGCAATCCGTGAAGTGGGGCAGGAGTAAGAAGACCTGGTGAGAGAATTACAGGTAGATAAGTATAGGATTATACAGGACTAGCATTCGCTAGTGGTTTCACCATAGTCCCGATGGAATTACTCCGCGTGCAGGCATAAAAAGTAGCCATGGCTATCCTTGAAATGATGGGCTGTCTAACAGTGAAAGAGTTTTTTTTTAATCGGATGAGTATTTCCCGAGATTAGCGCGTTCAAACGCACAACAAAAAAAACTCTCGCGGTCTTTATCTTTTTCTGTTGTATTCTGTCCAATCTGTTTAGTAGGTTTAGCGTGGAAGAGTAACTAACAACAAGACACCTCTATTTCACGTTTACAATATTAATTACTCGCTATTCCCTACTCAGAAACCTACTGCTCTCGCCTAGATAAAAAGTAACATTCGTCCTTTTTTTTCAGGCTGTAGAGTAGATTATCCTATACCAGATTTCAACCAAAGTTATCTATACCTAGTCAGAAGCTAGAAATTCTGACAGACAACCAATCTTACTAATGAATATCGGGTTGCCCGGGTAACTGGTATGAGGAGGTCAGATCAGCAGTTACTTCATATAGCACACTGGTACTCAGCTTCATCAGTAAGACTGGAAGCCGACCCCAACATAGTTGGTTCAATGACTAGGCAGAGGTCATTTGTAGTGTACTAACCTGTCCAGCAGGGTCACAGCTAAGGTCATTTGGGTCGACATCAGTGAAAGCCTTGAAGTTCCCGTCAGTAGTATTCTTCTGGTCGGGTAGTTTGATCTCTGCTGCGCACGCGACGGTCAGCGTTAACGCGATGGTTAGGAGTTTTGCTGTGGGAAAAACAGGGTTCATGTTAAATCTATGTAATTTAAATATTGCTGGATGCAGCGGAAGACGTCCACCAACAAGGTGGACAGACGACCTTATAAAGGTAGCCGGAAGACGCTGGATGCAGGTCGCTTCCAACAGGTATCTGTGGAGATCTAAGGGGGAGGCCTATGTTCAGCAGTGGACGTCCTATGGCTGAGATGATTATGATGATGATGATTATTGGATGAACTATCAAGTCTGAAATCACCAACCCAAATTGAGAAGCTGGTTAATAATCTTTCAATTTCTCGGTAAATAGGCTATGTAAAAACTGATATAATATTTTTAATCAGATAAGTAGGTAATTCCTGAGATACAAGTGTCCAAGAAATAAAGAAATTCTTCAGCTTCATAATATTAGTATAAAAGAGTGTGCATATCATGGACTATACCTCTGTACATATACCTAGTCCTTTTCCTTTTGAACGCTAAGTACCTATCTAATTTTTGGACCATACAACGAATGTGACGTTTTTTAAGAGCCATGCAAAGGCCGAAAAAGGCCTCTGCCTTTAAACAAAAAATAAATAACGATTAAAAATATCATAACAGGTACTGCGTCACATATTTTATTGAACTAGATAATTAGATAACTATAATACGTCATACTTAATAGCTAAGATCTATTAAGATAAAACTAGAAATCTAAGATAACAAGATTGATCGATGTTTGGTAAAGTAATAGTTTGTAACGCCATCTGTCGATAGCAATCTAAACTGATTTTGATTGATATCTTAAAGTGCTGATTTTTATCTATAATGCAGAGGTTTTTTTGACCTTTACTGAGAATTTTAAACGGATGTTATGATGTTAAGCGCCGTAACATAGGGTTAAATAAGTACAAGATTTTTTAATAAATTAACAATGACTACGGGAGACAATGTTTCGAAATCATGGTCAAAATATACGTAAGTGTAAGCGTCCGATTTTTTGAAGAAATTCATCCAATGCCAAATCGAATTAATTATCTAAGCAAAAAATAAATATGGCTAATTGTTTAAACAGTCATAGATTATCTAAGAAAATCATAAGATTATAGGAGTTTTTAAATAATAATGAACTATCAGATTGAAAGTATCTGCGTTCGGTACGCAAGTACCTACCTCCAAAAAGGTAAGTAGGTAGGTACTTACCTCCAAAAATTCCATGAAAACTAAGTTGCTACCTATTGTAAAATCACCGGAAATGACGTGTTCAAAAAACCCTTTTTAGATCCGTAAACTATTAAGATTGATTGATTAAAATATCATCTATTCTATTAACATGAAAAACCACTAAACTAAAGAATTTTGTACAGATCATATCAATTAATGTTTTGATGCGGATCGATTCAAAAACATCGATATTTCTTATCGATAAATTGTGTTGTATCTCGATTTTATTTCTTAGTAAATGTGGAAGAAATTGAGATTTCGTGATTAAGGAATTTCTCGCCTCGTGACCAAAATGGCTAATAACACGACGGTTTTTTTTTTGTCAGTAAGAGTCCGACACTCCCTCACCGCTGCTAACCCACAGCGGGAGTGGTCTTTTGATGATTTTTGACGTCGTTAAAAAAAGATATATGTGGATATCAATCCATCCACGATTATGTATATGTTCATCATTCCTTCTTTACAAAAGCCCTAGTATTTTTTATCCGTGTGTGCGGAGTATAGTTCCTCGGCAAAAGAACGCGGATGAAACCGCAAGAAACAGTTAAACAGACAGTATACCGAATCCTTCAATCAAGGCTAATTTTATCTATTAGATATCAATCAAATAACAATTTAATAAACATAATCTAAAATACTATGAATGTTTATGATTGGTCATAAAGAAATAATGTTATTTTTATAGTTACTTACAATGAAACAATAACAATTAAATAAATTGAGATTAAAGCCATCGTCGGTTTGATTTCATTTTATTATGTTCAATAAAAAATATTACTATAGATAGATTTTTACGGTTTAAGTTTTTATCAAGATAGATTTTTTCCAGAATACTTAGTCTGGTTATTTAAAAACTTCTTAAGGTCAAAAAACCTTTGTCCCTAACCTTTCCTCAACTATGTTGAGGCCGCTACTTATACTACTTTTAGTAGGTATATTTATATATATATATATAGTAGTAGAGATATCTCGAGCTTTTTCCCAACTATGTTGGGGTCGGTTTCCAGGCTAACCGGATTCAGCTGAGTACCAGTGTTGTACAATTAGCGCCTACCTATCTGACCTCATCAACCCAGTTACTCGGGAAACCCAATACCCCTAGGTAAGTCTGGTGTTAGACTAGTCTTCTGACTATCCGTAACGACTAGACTGCCAACCAAATTTAAATGACAGCTTTTTAACTGTAGGTAATGTGTATGTGTACCATTTTGGGTATTTTGGTAATCCTATAAAACTGTCAATGGATTTTAACACGTAGATGTCTTACACTATGATTAGAATATGTAAAATAAATTCTTATCAATAGCACTTAGTTGTTATCGATTATTAACATGTTTTCCCCAATAATCCTACGATAAAAATATTCCGAAACAATACTTGACAAAGAAAAATTTCAAGTAGGTTAGACGGTATTTTTTATTCATGAACGCATCAAGTTGCGTTTTATTATTGCATATTGTTTTGTAAACAGGAAAAGTTTTTCCAAATAAAACGAACATGTTTTGTACAATCTTAATCGTGTGTTAAGATCGTAATAAACATGTTTTTTGTTATTACTATTCTAGGGTAATATTATTAGAGATAATCATTTAAAAACTTATTTTCGTCCGAAATAACATGACGCAAGAAATGAAGTTTGCCGGGTAGTGATGTTCTGTAACTGATTTTGATATCAAAAACAAGTGTTAATCGATTACAACTTTTAGTAGTTCTAATGTTAAAAAATTTAGTTTGAATGAATTACCCTAAAGTAAATAAGTTTTTTTTTACCTGACGTCATATTCACCTCTGTCCAAACAATAACGTAATAAGCTAAGAATAGTTTTGATTCATTCATTTGAAATCAATATTATCATATCTCTAACATTATCAAAACTATGTACATCATTTATATGGGTATATGTCGAAAATATTTACTAGTCATCATGATTTAAAAATTATATTCTATTATTATATTAATAGTCTACATATTTCATAGCCATATCTTTTTACATAAAGCATTTTGAATATCAATATTCAAACACACGATGCTAAGCACCGTGCATCAGAGGACATCACTACAAACGTCAAGTATTTTGAATTTATGAATGTCCAATTTGTAAACTTATATTTTTCTGTGTAAAACTAATGTATTTGTAATAAAACGTGCTATAATGTCTTCATCAGATTCAGATGATGATTGCTATGGAAACATAGCTGAGAAACTCCAGTCAATTAAAAACAACTTAGCAAAAGAGAGCGTTGAAACTGCTGCTGCGAACAAGGCAACTGACATCGGTCCGAGTACCTCAACTTTGCCGAAAACTGAAGAATTACCGACAGTAATTGTTGAGGAAGACTTAAACAGCACGGTCAACAATACGGACAATGAATACACGTTAGACGCGATTATAGCCAGAAACACGAAGGCGAAACCGAAGCGAGGCCGTGGAGGTAAGCGTAAAGCTTCGAGCGATAGTTGTGGACCCAGTAAAAGGACGACCAGGACTTCAGAGCGAGCTAGAAGGTCTGCCAGCCAGAGTACTAGCAATTCGAATGAAGATAGGACCAGTCCCGTGCCTGAGATTGTGGAACCAGCGCCTTTTACTGCTCCGGAACTACGAGATGTTCCTACAACTTCAAGAAGGGGTCGACGTGCCGCCAGAGGCCGGTCTAACCGTGGTCGAGGCAGGGGAGAGTCCTCGAGACAACGGGGGCGCAGTGCAAGAGATGAGATACTAGAATTATTCAATGATTTTTTCTCCCGAGACAGACGTGCTCCATCTACTTCAAATAACTATCCTATATTTAGCGTTGGCAATACAGATGAGTATCCGGACCAATGCGATAATCAGCCGCTGTTCTCGTCCAACGTAAGACGTCCGAGCAATGACGTTGAAATTGTTGACACGGATCCTCTAGACGATGAAAATGAAGAAATGTCGGTGAAAGTCTACTGGAGAAGCTTAGAAATATTTAAATTTAAAATAAGGAAGTACCAAAAATTAACTCAAATATTTAATTATTTTACGGAAAAAGAGGGCGTCAGTAGCAACAAACTACTTTTTACTTATAACGATAAGATTTTGAAAATGGACGATACACCAGACTCAATAAACTATAGTATCGCTAAATTTATCGATGGAGGTATCGTTAATCAAGATTTAAGTGACTTATTAGCAGAAAATAATGAAAATAAGGAATCTAACGGTTTTAAATTAAAATTTCAATGCCAAAATAGGAAAAAACCGTTTGAAACGTCTATGAACCCTCACGAGAAATTAATGTCCGCCATGATAAAATGCGCTGAGCATTTAGAAACTCCTTTGGAGAAACTAAAATTTTATTTTGACGGAGATTTAATATCTAGTAAGTTGATTTTGTTTTACTTTGATCTAGTTTTCTTACTGGCTATTTTTTATTGGGGTGTGTGAACTCAGGGCAGAGTTTGAACTTCATATACATACAAGATTTTCTTACAATGAATGTATTAAAGTATAACAAAGAAAACACTATTAAGTTGAGACTTTCATCACATGCTGGCTAGCCCTTATACCTTTATTTCAAATTTAATTATGAATGGGTTTTCTTAATAAAGTTAGTTTCCAGTCTAACCAAGGGGTAATGGGTTGTCCAAGTAACTGGGTTGAGGAGGTCAGATAGGACAGTCGCTGCTTGTAAAGCACTGGTACTCAGCTGCATCTGGCCAGACTAGAAGCCGACCCCAACATAGTTGGGAAAAGGCTCGGGAGATGATGATGAATAAACTTAGTTGTATGTATTTATTTTTGTGATAGATATTATAGAATGTTATTTGTGAGAATAATGGTAGGATGATGATGATGAAATTAATATGAACAAATCTATTTTCAGGTAAAAACACGCCTCAAGATCTGGAATTGGAAGGCGGAGAGTGTATAGATGTTAAGATATGTAGCTGATACACAAATAAACATGTAATTATATTTCTACAGCAACAATTTGTTCTATTACTAGTATAGCAATAGTATTCAAGATTGTTTACTTGTAATGTCTTAAAAGAAAGAGTCAGATTTCAATGAAATTTTACTCAGAGATAGATTATAATACCCAATTTTATTTAAAGCCCAGTTTCACTGGTTACCGATAAAGTGTCAATTACTTAACGAATAGTTAATCTATACTATCTACAGTGGCGGATTTGCAAATTTGCCGCTAGTAGGCCATTCAATTTCTGCCGCCCCTACTGACTTTTGAATTCAATACGTAAGTTTAATCCCGTTATTTGTATGGTGTGCCGCCCCCAAGTTTTGGGTATATGTATTGCTTAAAAGGTTGTGGGAATCTGGTTTTCAGGATAACAATTGTCATTACCAATACCACTACAACCGATGAACTGAACAGATTTTGATTATTTTAGTGCGCTCGCTGGCGCGATGAGAGAAGAAAGAAGCAATAGGCTAGTTTCCTAAAAAATAATAATTAGTCCGTCTTGTAGATTGTCCAAAATTAAGCGATACGAATTTTTCTTTTTTAAATTTGATCAGAACTAGTTAAGATATAGCGTGTTAAAGTTGAGTGTGACGTCACAAGTTGCTACAATTTTCAGGACACTGTGACGTAAAAGGCCCCCACTCCTAATTTTTGAAGCGTATTATCTTTGTCATTTTATGTTTAATTAAAAAAAGAAAAAATACGTATCCAATATTTTTTGATTATCTAAAAAGCGGACTAAATATTATTTCATTATTTCGACCCTGGACACTACCCTATTGTAAATAAGCGCGAGCGAAGCGAGCGCGAAATTTTTATAGTTTATGGTCTGAAAAAGTAATTGGAGCCAAAGGCGTCTTTAACTAATGTTCGTAAATAAGCTTATGTAGCGCCCTTGTGCATTCATTACCCAACTGGCCCCTATGTATTGAAAGATTGTGATTAATATGTATATCAAAGTGCTTAGAACAGTTTATGGGTAACCCAAACTAACGAACTTAAATATCTATAACAATTAATTTAATTACTTACTGAGGTTGTCTCATTTATAAAATTGTTCTGACTGTTTTGAGACAAATAAACATTTTTATTATTTATGATTAAATTTAGTAAAAGATGTTGAAAGTCAATTAGTCATATCAAAATAAATAAAAACCACTGTAAAATAACAAAGAAAAGTCAAAAAGTAAGATAGCGCAGAAATTAAGTGCAAAAAGCCATAACGGACGTGCGCGGAAAATGTTTTTTTTCTGGAATTGAATGCCTCATCAAAGGTAAAATGTGAAATGGAGCCGCGAGCGCAGCGAGCGCGTATTTTTTTTTTAGGTTGCAAAGGGCGAACCCGAAAATTGACAGGACATGACCAAAGCGAGGACGGCTTTTTCTGATTTTTTTTTTGCTAATCTACGTATCTATTTTTAGTAAAAACATTTTTATTAGGTAATTATGGTTTAATTTTGCCGCCCCTCTAAATCTGCCGCTCTAGGCACTGGCCTACTTGGCCTATTGGTAAATCCGCCACTGACTATCTATACTAATATTATAAAGCTGAAGAGTTTGTTTGTTTGTTTGTTTGAACGCGCTAATCTCAGGAACTACTGGTCCGATTTGAAAAATTCTTTCAGTGTTAGATAGCCCATTTATCGAGGAAGGCTATAGGCTTTTTATCCGGGTTCGTGCAGAGGTTTCGACGGGATGCGGGTGAAACCGCCGGCAGAAGCTAGTGTAACTTATAATTTTTGCCAAGTATTGCTATCCGAGATCTGTGAAGCCAATAGTCATAGTTTATCTGTCAGATAAGTTCCTGATATGCTTGCAGAGAAGTTATCAGTAACCAACGAAACTGGCTATAAATATTGGAAGTATGAAGTGAATATTATCTTCTACAAAACGCCATCTAGTGCCGAACTAAGTAGAACTTATGATAACAGTTGCCTTTTATATTAATTCCTATAATAAAGAATAAAATATGTGTTTGTTTGTATTTACCTTAAACGCTCCAAAACTAGGTACTGAACCGATTTAAAAAATCCTTTCATTGTTGGAAAGTTAGGGTCAGTTCACACCGAGACGCGACGCGACGCGACGATACTCAAAGAGGCCAATGATTTCGCGCTGCGCCGCGCGGCGTTGCGAGACGCATCGCAACGCCGCGAGGCGCATCTGTTAAAATCGTAGCAGGACGACGCCTCGCTGCGCAGCGAGGCGCAGCGGAACGCATCTACAAGCCGCGGGCGCCGCGCGGCCCCGCCCCCGCGCCCTCCCGCGTCCCAATGTCTTCTTTTTAATTTTATTATTGTACACTTCATCCTCTTCTGCAAGAAGTCCGATTATAACAAGATCCCAGTCTATCATTATATTTTCAATTGAGCACTCGACCGAACTGCATCAATTCAAATGAATTCTGGACGGAAATAGTAGAGAAGTCGCCACAGCGGCCTCAGGCTGCACCTCGCGACGCCGCGCTGCGCCGCGCGAGGCGCAGCACCGCTCTTGCACGTCGCTCGTCCGGCGATGCACAGCTACGTCACGATACGTCGCGCTACGCCGCGAGGCGCCGCGCGGCGCCGCGAGGCGCAGCGCTGCGTGGTGCAACGTAATCTGAATTCTCACAATGTAATGTGTATCTTTTCGTGTAGTGAATAAAGTATATTCTGAGTCGCTCTGTGAAAAATGTGCGCGCAGCGTCGCGCCGCGTCGCGTCTCGGTGTGAACTGACCCTAAGACTATCTTCGAGTAAAACATCCTTTTAACTAAAGGTAGAAATCATAATATTACTTTTTACACAAATACATAAAACAAATAACATAGGTTCTGATTTTAAGTATGTTTTAATTGATTCGGTAATTGTTACTAATTGTATTTACATTGATTTTTTAGCTTAATTTTATTTTTGACCCGAGTTTAAAAAAGTTATATCAAGACCCCTCAAATAAGCTGCGGGATTGTTCGCGCGAGTTACCGCGGCCCTGGTACATAAAAGGCCTACGACGGAACACGACGGTTTTCAGTCAGTAAGAGTCTGACACTCCCTCACCGCTGCTGGAGGGGCCATTTGATGATTTTTGACGTCGTTAAAAAAAAAGTCCCCATTCAAATGGAATATAGTCAAATTTTTTGTAATCTTTATGTAAATGGACAGTACCTATACCTTTTACTTTTGAGGCTATTTTCCAACCTTTGTGCGTCATCAAACCAAGATAAAATATAAGTAAACACCCAACTTCCTAGATTATCTATTTTATTTTATTTATCTTTCTATATTTTGTCGTCACAGCCAAAAAACGCCTGGGTTGAGGCGGCCTGGTACCTACTCAGCTGCATCCGGGTAGACTGGAAGCCGACCCCCAACATATTTGGGGTAAACCGTGCATCGGAGAACACTTTAATGTCCATCCTGCGCCTGATCTCTCTCCGGTGGTGTTGGATTGGTGTCCCATCGCGCTATGAGAGTGAAGGAATAGTGAGTGCACTTGTGTCTGCGCAAATGCTTGTGGACTTTAATATGTCCTGCGCAGCTGGCTAACCTCCTTATATGAGAACAGCCACCGTGACCGAAATCTTGGACGCCATTATATTGTATGGACATATGAATTACGAGCTGTTTCCTGTGGTTTCACCCGCGTCCCGTAGATAGGTAGGTACTACTTCGAGTTCGAGTACCCGGACAAAATAAAGAGGAGAGAGTAGACTTCCCATCAGTGATTTTTTTTTTCAAAATTCTCGGAGCATTAATTTGGGCATAGATGAAAAAATCCTCTTTATAATAGGATTAGGTACCTATAGACAAATATCAACTAGGGAGTTGATAAAATAGAGGGAGTAGCTAACAAAATAGCGTAAAAATATTCCATATCAATGAATTTTCTTAGTATAGGTATTCTAATCATCTAATCCATATCACTAATTACGTAGGTACCTATGATTAGGCGCCATTGATCACGTTTACTTAGTAACATAAGTTCATGGTGATAAAAAATTAAGTAACTTAATAGGTAATTTTTTTATATTTTACCTAGCCTTCTCCCAATTGTGGCTAATTAGAAAGCTCTCCAATTAAATAAAGTGTAGGGACTATTATTAATGAAAATATTTTGAAACAAGGAGAGAACACTCAATGCAGTTACGCTGGCAACCCAGTATGTCTTGGTAAGTCTGCTGTCAGACTTACTGGCTTCTGGCTACCCGACTACTAACGACTGCCAAGGATGTTCAATGTTAGCCGGGACCTACAGTTTATCGAACCAACACTCATAGGTGGTTCACACTTGAGAGGTTGGTTCTTTACTCACTAGGCCACCACGACTTTTTTGAAGTCAAGTTTGAATAAATAATTTTGATTATTTAACTTTGTTTATGTATTATGTAACTATGTTATTTAATACACGAATTTTGTGTTATTTAACAATGAAAATAATCATAGCTTGGTAGCTACTTTATACCTATGTCCCTACTCTAGTTTCTGTTCGCGTACAAGAAGGTATAATAAATGTATTCCTGTTTTGATATTTCAGTGTCAGAATTTTCAATGTTAGTTAAATAAATGAAAAATATGCGTTCCGTGATTTATCTAGTCGTTGTTTTTCTAATTTATTGATGAAAAAAATGCACAGTCAACTCTCAGCTTTTTTAAAAGTAGTAAACACTATCTAATAATTATAATTTAATTTAAGTATGAATCGTTTAAAATAGTCAGGTAATGAAGAATGATGGACAATGGGTCATCTTGGTCCAAAAAAAATTGGGAATAAAATATTTACCTACCTCCGGAAAATTACCCACTTGAACTAAAAGTTATTTAATTTGATGATAAAAATAATTATAAAAAAAACGAAAATAGATATTTCGTTAAAAAAAACTCACCGAACATTTTTAATAACAGATGTTGTTGCACATGTATGAAAAAAAAACAAACAATTTAAAAAAAATTACACGATTTTTTCACAATGTCACACTGGATGGCATGGACAGGACCCTAAACAGTCTAATGCTGTGTTTTACTGTCTAATTGCTGAATGTAATCAAGAACTTTTATAGAAATAATCTTACTTAAAATCGATAAAATATTTTGCACACAAATAACTAAAAATCATTGAAAATTATGCCTTATTTCCTGAAAAATAAAGACTAGTTGTCAATTTGACAGCTGTCAAATTACTTGGCACAGATAATAATGACCGCGGAAGACTTGTAATTGTTGGAAAAAGATTAATATATAATATCGATTTATATCTTTATATTGCTATGATAAGGTGTCAACGGCATTTGAGACTAAAGATCCAAGTTTATTAGTATTTGTTTACTATTTTTGGAAACTCAAAATGTAGGCCATATTTTTATGATTGTCTGAAAATGTTGACTGATTAGCTTAGTTTGGGTAAAGTTAAATAGGATTAATTAGTCATTAACTTCGTACCTACTAAAGAATATTTTGAAAAGCCCACAAAAGGTGACCATGACAGGAAGTCAGGATGACAGGAGTCATGTCAGGAAGAGTTTTGTACACACAGGGTAAAACGGGACCCATTTATTAGACTCCACTTTTCGTCAATCACCAGGCTGTATCTCAATAACCTTGATAGTCAGACAGCTGAAATTCTCACACATAATATAGGTATTAAAAAATACTGAAAATCACAACAAAATAAATATTAGACCCATACAACAAAGGTGTTTTTCCTCACTTTATGGTATGGAAGTGGAACCCTTCGTACGCTAGTCCGATTCGCACTTGACCGGTTTTATACCGACTGCTAAGAAGGGTTACTGACCCACTGCAGGGCACAGACCTCTTCTCATACAAAGAAGGAATGAGTGTTAATCACCCCACATAGGTAGGTAAGTGCCTTGGTACATACCTATCTTTATACTTTTATCCTAGGTAATTAAAACATCTGTTACTGTTACAGCCTTTTTATCGTCCCACTGCTGGGCACAGGTCTCCTCTCACATGGAGAAGGCTTGAGCATTAATCACCACGCTTGCTCAATGCGGGTTGGTGAATTCAGACTTTATAGTCCAGGTTTCTTCAAGATGTTTTCCTTCACCTTTTTATCAGCCATTGGTGTCTAAGATATACTTAGAAAGTACATACAAACTTAGAAAAGTTGCATTGGTACTAAAGCTAGTGGTACCTAATTAAAACATCATAGACCAAGGAATATTAGTGGGATGTAGGATATTAGTACAGAAGAGTAATTGTTTCTATTCTCATCCTTGGCAGTCGTTACGGGTAGTCAGAAGCCAGTAAGTCTGACACCAGTCTAACCAAGGAGTATCAGGTTGCCCGGGTAACTGGGTTGAGGAGGTCAGATAGGCAGTCGCTTCTTGTAAAGCACTGGTACTCAGCTGAATCCGGCTAGACTGGAAGCCGACCCCAACATAGTTGGGAAAAGGCTCGGAAGATGAAGAGTAATTGTTTCTATACCTACTAGTATAAAAAATGCATAACAAAACAAAACAGGAAAAGTCCTGAAAAAATAAAATAACTTTGCAATTCAATGGAAATATGAATGATGAAGTTAATAATATAAATATGGACTTTATTTGATTTAGGTAGATACCTACATAAGAACTTGACTTGATAAAAATATTCGCTAAACAATAACAATGATTTAGTCATCATCATCATACTGCGCATTCGTGATTATCTTCGTCTAAATACGTAAATATTTTGTAATCACTTTCATAGAAGTAATATGAATGAATAAAACAGTGCTATCAAACAAGCTAGAGCATTTAGTAATGAAACGTTCTAAGCGGGTAGTAGGTAAGTAGCCGAGTGAGCAAAGAACCAACCTCTCGAGTATGAGGGTTCGATTCCAGGTCAGGCAAGTACAAATGCAACTTTTCTAGGTTTGTATGTACTTTCTAAGTATATCTTAGACACCAATGGCTGATAAAAAGGTGAAGGAAAACATCTTGAGGCAACCTGGACTGCATAGTCTGAAATCATCAACCCTCATTGAGCAAGCGTGATGGTTAACGCTCAATCCTTCTCCGTGTGAGAGGAGGCCGCAGCCCAGCAATGGGACGATAAACAGGCTGTAAGCGGCAAAAATCTGTCGCTCGGAAAATCCGCTGAAAACCTAGAAGGAACATAGTTGGGTTTTAATCAGTAACAGTATGATACTCCCTTCTGCTCAACACAGCGGTACTTAATGTTTTTTTTTTTAATAATATAAAATTAAACAGAATATAAAATTAACACTACCATAATCAGAAATGCCGGACCTATACAAAGACAATAATTTTATCATTGACAACAAAGAGGGATAAAGTCTACTATTTATGACTATGTTCCGCTTGATAAATCTGTTAATCTAATATTATAAGAACTATGATTAGGATCTAATGCTTTCTGATATTAGTATGTGACGTCACAGTCTGTTATTTTTATTGTATACTTGCTTTTTCATGTGGTTTCACCCGCGCCCCCTGGCCTGGGAACTAGGGTCCGCTCGTACCGGGATATAATATAGCCTCTATGTCACTCTGGAATAGTGTAACACCAAGATTTCCAAAAGTAGAAGGTTTTTAGGGCACAAACAAACAAATAAAAAAGGTTTTCTCTTTACTAAATTGCATAGACTGACTTGCTATTTCACGTGGTTTTACCTTCTTTTTTTTCTTCTCTCGTCAAAAATCATCAAATGACCCCTCCCGCTGTGGGTTAGTAGGGGTGAGGGAGTGTCAGACTCTTACTGACTAAAAACCGTCATGTTCCGTCGTAGGCCTTTTATGTACCAGCGCCGCGGTAACTCGCGCGAACAATCCCGCAACCCCGGACGTGGTTTCATCTTATAACATTACCAACGCCTTTACAACCTGCTGTCCTTTTTTTTGTAAAACTATAAATCATCAACATCTCAAGGAACCAAAACGCCTTGTTAGTTCACAACTGGTCGTTTTTACACCCACAGTAGGTACCTACGTATTTGACCTAGAAGGCGCCTGACCTACTTGCCTTGAGGGATCTATCACCCTAAACACTTTAGCATGCAGTTTTTGCTTGATAGAGTAACAAACATCCGGTGATACCTAGGTACTTACCTATTTATCTAGGATAAGAAGTAGATTATAATGTATTTATTAGCACGACCACATTAATCTTTACATCCCTTTTATATCAGAAATTCATAGAAAATGATAAATGGATTAGGCTACTGTAAATGACAAGCACAAAATACTTAATAATAATGACGTCTATAGTGCACATAAACATATTATAGTGCACAAGCATTTGCACAAACACAGGTGCACTCACTATTCCTTCACTCTCATAGCCCGATGGGACGACAACCCGACACGACCGGAGAGAGATCACAAGCAGGATTGAATGGAAAAAGCTAGGCAGATGATGATGATGACCCAGCTTGGCAATGCTGCCTGCCTATTGGGTAAACTATCGGGTGACAGCGACGGGGACAATTTTTTTTAGCTGAATCTAGCTAGACTGGAAGCCTGCCTCAATATGATCATCATCATCGCAGCCATAGGAGGTCCACTGCTGAATATAGGCCTCCCCCTTAGACCTCCACAGATACCTGTTGGAGGCGACCTGCATCCAGCGTCTTCCAGCGACCTTTATAAGGTCGTCTGTCCACCTTGTTGGTGGACGTCCTACGCTGCGCTTGCTAGTCCGTGGTCTCCACTCCAGCACTTTTCGGCCCCATCCTCTATCTGCTCTGCGAGCAATATAGCCTGCCCATTGCCACTTCAACTTGCTAATCCGGTGGTCAATATCGGTGACTTTAGTTCGTCTATGGATCTCCTCAATTTGGACGTCAATATGATGGAAAAAGGAAAAAGCTAGGCAGATGATAACGGTCAAACAATTTCACTTATTTCAAAATACGCAGGTCACAGCTTGAAACTACTAGATCATTCTTTCGTAATACAATAAATAATGATTGAAATACCAGTAGATAAAGCAGAATACCAAAAATATTTAGTTAATACCTTCTTAATGCTGTTAATACTTTTTGTCTCGTACCTATCTAATAATAACACTACTTATTATTTATTGATAAAAATACTTTGAATTCTATCTATAATATCCATTCATAATTTATATGTAGCGTTTTTTCAAAGACATTAAGCATATGTTATTGATATCCTGCTAGACGATTATCGACCACAGCGGCTTTTCTCATATAAGAAGATTATCCAGCTGTGCAAGAAATATTATAGTGCACAAGCATTTGCGCAGACACATTCCCTGTTGAATAGGTAGGGCCTATTCCTTCACTCTCAGACCCCAATGGGACGACAATCCGACACGACCGGAGAGAGATCAGGCGCAGGACCGACATTAACGTGCTCTCCGATGCACGGGTGTATCAATCACCAACTTCCAGGCTCCGGGCTACATTGTGAAAGTCTTCTAGAATTCACAAAGCCATTTCGGCCCGACTCGGGAATCGAACCCAAGACCAAGATCCAACTGTGCAAGAAATATTGAACAAAAAGACAAATTGACATTTACGTGCTCGCCTGAACATAATGTACAAAGTATCTTAAATCTCTTTACGTCTTTGCTACCTTACTAATGTCCCTTTGTTACCTACTAGGCTGTACATCTCAAGAACCGTGACCGATAGACAGTTGAAATTATCACGGACGATGTCCCACAGTCAAACCATTATAACAGTTTTGTGGGGGTTTAGCATATAAGATGGCTACCTTTGTGATATAAGATAAATAAATAAATAAATAATGTTACAAATTCCGGCCATGTCATTATAGAAGTAGGTACTTACTGTACTTTTGGACTTGCTTTCAGACACCGTTTAAGGCATGGCTAAGCAGGTTGGCGGGCCGCATCATCATTACCAGCCTTTTTTTTATCTTCAAAGTTGCATTGGTTTTTGCCTGACTTTGGTTGGCGCTTTACCCATCAACATCCTCCGAGCCATTTTCCCAACTATGTTGGTGTCGGCTTCCAGTCTAACCGGATGTAGCTGAGTACCAGCGCTTTACAAGGACGACCGCCCTATCTGACCTCCTCAACCCAGTTACCTACTGTTGGCGGTTTAGCCACTTGGCCTTAAATGTTCAAAGAGGCGCGAGCGGACTTTTGTTATTTTGAGAACATAAACGAATAAAAAGGGGTCCAAATTGACAAGGAAGAAAGTGCAAATATTTTTGGTCGATTGCGGACACAAACAATAAAAATAAGTTCCACTTCAAAAATATAAGAATCAGATAACAAACTGAATCAGTTATCGATCAACGTAAAAACGTGTTAATTTAATTATATTGCAATTTAGGCACATTTTTTGTTGGCTATCTCATCATGATATCTTTTTATAGTGATGTTAATAATTTATGATTGCATTTGCTCGTAACTGAAACGGAAAATTTTCTTACGAAGATCGAACTCAGTACGAAGATTTTTAAGTTTCTTCAGGTCATCCTTCAGGTACTTATATGTTTCTTTCATGTCTTAGTACTTAAATATTATTAAATATAACAGCTTTTTTCATCTGCCTGGTCATCCCCCCAACTATGTTGGGGTCGGCTTCCAGTCTAACCTGATGCAGCTGAGTACCAGCTCGTTAATTATAGTAACTGATAGACACACCTATCGCTCTTTGCTTTAGCCACAAGGTTCCTAGACTCCCTGTGGCATCTCCACTATCTTACCTTCCTCCGTGGCATGTGGCCGCTATCCTGTGGAGCATCTGAATCAGTCTCGAAAATATAGATGGCAGCGTAAGTATTGTAGCTAGTTTGCCATGTTGTTTTAAGCTAAAATAATAATGACAAACATTTTTGGCGTCTTTTTCAATAGTATCATTTCTTTGTATTTATATTTGTTGTTTGTAAATAAAGTAAAGTGGAGCTTTTACGAAGCTCTCTGTATCACTGCATAATTTTAATGATGACAGCGCCATCTAACATCCTCCACGTCACTTTAAGATATGAAAGACAACATAGAATCGTCATCCCCCGAGCCTTTTCTCAACTATGTTGGGGTGGGCTTCCAGTCACATAAAGCTATATGCCATTTACAAATAATAGATGGCGTTGGCGGCGAGCGGTCTACATCTACGCTAATGCTGCCCTCTATTTTATTTTAACAGAAAACTTTTCAGGGTTCCGTATCCAAGTTTATATCGAAAGAGAAAAACAGGACTCTATTGTATCCATCATAACTATATGTGAAGTTTAGGTATGTAGTTTATCAGTTATGATAGCACCCATAACACAAGCTAATAAATAGTTTACCATCACGGAGCTAACCAGACGATTCGATAAAATCAGCTTCAAATTTTCGAATTCGTACATTATATTCGGAACAACACTACTAAGTACAAAATATTACTATTAAAAACGAAATTAATTGATTGTGTAATGCGCTGAATCACATTAATTAATCACATTATCAATTATAAAAAACTTTTGTTAGATACAATCTTGTTGCATACATTTTTAAATTGTTATGTATTTTAGTTATCAAAGTAGATTATGATCTATCTTTCAAAGTGCATCTGTAATGAAAGGACATGTTTTAATGGATTTTCCAATATGAAGGCTTTTGTTAATTTCTTCCTGGTTTGCCAGTTTAAGGTAACCTCGTAATCTGGGTCTTATTCTAACTAAAAAAAAAACACGTGTCCTTTGATTTTATTAGAAGAAATAAATAACGAGTGCGTGGGTTCGATTCCAGGTCAAACAAGTACCAATGCAACTTTCTAAGTTTGTATGTTCTTTCTGAGCATATTTTGGGCACCAATAACTGTGTTTTGGATGGCACGTTAAACTGTTGGTCTCTGCTGTCATTTAAAAACATCCTTGGCAGTCGTTACGGGTAGTCAGAAGCCAGTAAGTCTAGTTGAGGGGGTCAGATAAGGCAGTCGTTCCTTGTAAAGCACTGGCACTCAGCTACATCCGGTTATACTGGAAGCCCACCACAACGTAGTTGGGAAAAAGGCTCGGAGGATGATGATGATGGCTCTTTAAATGAATTGCCATAAGAAGAAGAAAAATGCATTGCTGTTGATCCTTAATGAGTCTGAGGTCTGGGCTTAGATATAACAAAAGCATAAATTACAAAATAACGTTTCATAATCTCCTTTCAATCGTCTCATTTCCTCATCCATAAACAAACTATATGACAGCAAAAACCTCATTTTAGTCAAAATACTATAATGTCAGGGTCACAATAATTCTTTGAAACTCTTTATTTCTAATTTCTCTAGTTATTTAAGCAGCATTATGTTATGAGATTGTAAATTCTTGTTTTCCCTCCCCTCTCCTTTTTAAATTTGGATGTGGGCAATGGCAGTGGTTATCCTATTGGTCGGAGTTGTGTGCTCGGGAACAGCCTACTCGGCCTATCAGGATGAGGAGGCTGAAAATGATACTCAGGACTTCTATGATGGTTATGATGACGGTAGGTCCCACTGTGTAGGTACAGGCCTCTTCTTATACAGAGAAGGAAAGAGCGTTAATCACCATGTGCGCCTAGGGCTGCCATTTCGAATTTCACCAAACCCGGACAAACATTTTAAAAAACCCGGACATTTGGCGTAAATCGCATTTTTTCCCCGGACGAGTCCGTTTTTTTTTTTAACAAAACAAGACCTAATTTTTAACATTACCATATTACTTAAATTCAATAAGGTGCTTCCTTACATGAAAAGTCAGGGCCGTCTCTAGCTCATGTAGTACCTAGTATTGAAAGATTGTGACTTAATGTATTTCGAAGGTCATAATTAAGAAAGCTCATATGGAAACTAGGAGTTACCTTCTTGAAAGGTTAGACAAAAAAAAAATGAAAAATACAAACAACTGTGAAGTGAAGTTGCCGCAAGCGAAGCAAGCGCAACATTTTTTGAATATTGGGATATTCAAGTAGCTAAACGTAAAAAAAAACAGTGTTAAGAAAAGAAGCCGCGAGCGAAGCGAGCGCGAAAATTTTTGAGTTTTGGGACACTTCGACTTCTGCATTATTAGGCGCCCGGGTTATTCGCATACCCAGGCACCATAGGTTAAGATGGCCCTGTGAAAAATGTCCGGGTTTTCCCCGGACACTTCTTGAAACCCCGCCCGGACGGCCCCCGGACGGCCTCCAAACGAGGACAAATCCGGGGAAACCCGGACGGATGGCAGCCCTATGTGCGCCCAACACCTTCGCCTTGATTAGGTGCAGATTCAAGTTTTCTCAAAATATTTTCCTTCACCATCGGTAATTGTATGTAAAGTAGATTAGAACTCCAGGAAAGTTACATTCATACTTGCCCGAGCATTAATTGAAATTCGTACATCAGAGACTGGTGTTTTAGCCACTAGGCCACCATGTCTTTAAAGACTAATTAAAGCAGCCTCAACGGCTAAAACATTAACCTATGTATAAAGTCATTGGGACTGAAAGTAGAAGGCGAAGAACTGGTACTCGGCTGCATCTACTTAGACTGGAAGCTGACCCCAACATAGTTGAGACAAAGCTAGGCAGATGACCCATAGATCCATATGGAACCAGGCTTTTTAATTATTTCCTAGTTTCTGCTTGACCTGCTGAACTCTTGTTTTGTTGTAGATAATAGTGACTCCAAGGATTTAACTATACTGAATCTTTTGACGCGAATGAAGCGGTTCGAAGACAACGTTCAGATAAGGACTCTTGACCCTAAGGAGATAAATGATGTGCAAGGTATTTATTAAGAATTCTAGCTAAATAACATCGCGGCTTTTAGAGTAGGTACCTACACTAGAAACCTTTAGTGAGCCGAGAGTTTGTTTGGGTTCATGAAACAGTACCTATGAAGATGAATGGTAGAACGCACATTACGCCAACGAGGTTATAATGTTTCTTAGAAAAGAATTTTATTTTGCTAATATGAGTCCTTTATAAAGATCTCAATAGCGCAATGGTCACCATGTCGGATAGCCGAACCTGAGGTCCCTGGTTCAATTACCAGTTCGGTCAACATTTGTTTGATGAGCATGCTTGTTTGCCGTGGTCTGGGTGTATAATATGTAGTTTATCAGTTGTGTTAGCACCCATAACACAAGTTAATTAATAACTTACCATGGTTCAAACTAACCAATCGTGCGTATAAAGGTTCCCGACATTATTTATTTATTTATCCTGTTTCAGGAGCTCTAGGCAAGATATTCAACGGACATATACCAGAGTCATTAACAGCACGAATAATCCGACAATACACAGATATTTACGACTACGTAGACAGTTCGAAGACCAGACACGATGACACGCGAAGAACTGAGATCCCAACAGCAGATTACGAGGACGAACCTAAAACTCTCATAAAGACCTCCCCTGACCTTGTTCAGGAATTCTCAGAAGAATATTTTCATTACCAGCCAGCAGCTGATTTGGAAAGATTAAGACCTGCAGTGGATTTTCATGGTTGGCAGTCGGAGATGGGTGGTGTTCAGCAGTGGGCTCCTGAAATGGATGTTCGTGGTATACCGACGTTGGCGAAACTCAATTATGGTCCTACTTTTGAGGATTTGGAAGCGACGACTAGTGTATGTACCTTTTTAAAAGCTTTTGGTCTGTAAACCACATGATCATTTGTCTGAAGATAAAGGAAATCATCATCATCATCATCATTCATTAATAAACTTATAACTACTTCAAGCTACCTTCGCACGTTGGATAAATCGGCGACTAACTTTTTGTAGGAGAAAACTAGAAAACACTGATAGCAAAAGTGCAACGCTCATGTCCTAAAAAAACATCATGTTCTTTCTGAAGCCCTTTATGTAACCAGGGCCGCTGTAACTCGCGCGAACAATCCCGCAGCTGGGCCGGCAACCTTATCTATACTAATATTAAAGAGGTAAAATTTGTAAATTTGTATATAGGATGTATCTTTGGAACCATTGGACGGATTTCCAAAATTCTATCACTGATAGCTAGCTACAATGTTCCGGTACGGGCAGTAGTTTCCACGGGACGCGGGTGAAACCACTGGAAAACGGCTAGTGTTGATTATTTTCTCAAATGCACCTCAACTTCTAGGACGTGCAGGTAGTTGAGGTTCGAGACATGACGCCTATTGAGGAGCTGCAGCCAGAGTACCCGGGGAGTTCCTCTTCCAGCCCTGAGGAGCAGACAGTCGGCTCTATCGAAGCACAAACCTGGATGCCTCTTGAAGATACTATGCCCAATTCGGTATTTTTTATTCTTTATGGTTAAAGCACAGCCTCTTGAGTTCTTTTGTGCGGGTGTGATTGGGTTTACGAGTTCTCTGAGAACTACTTTACGCACTCAAAAGTCAAAGTGAATTTAATCTGTGTTCATAGTTTACAAAGGTGTTAGTACATAATATTGAGTTTCACTATGCCACTCGAATAAAAGTAGCCTTCCTTTTAATAAATATTTAGCACACAGTTTTGGTCTTTCCTTCGTTGTTTTGTGTTTTACTGACCATGTCATTTTTGCATCACCTTAAGATTGACTGGAAAGAATACCTTGAATAGCATTAAGTCCACCTTTGTACATACCTAATTCATGTTTTTTTTTTTTTTTTTATTTATTTATCACAAAATACAACTATCATTACAGGAGAACCTAATGCAATAGTGTATTGGCAATTTTACAGATACTTAATCTAAACTACTCTACACACTTAAAAATTAAACATTAATTATATTAGAGCAGGTACAGTACACTACTCTTGTGAATTCATTCAGAGTACAATTAAATATATCAATTTGTCCCGATTCCGACATCGCATTGAGCGTGCGCAGTGCACGCGTCAGGGGCGCGCGCTGTAGGAGGTTGGTGCGCGCGCGCGGCACCGCCAGCAGCGCCGGCCGCCGCCGCCGCGCCGTGTATGCGTCCGGGACACATAACTGAATAATTTCTAAAATCCTCGGATTATGTATTTTGCCACGAAGTACTTTAAATAAATAAGTGGTGACAGCTACATCCCTCCTCACCTCAATTTTATAATACCCCACCATTCCTAATACAAAAAGAGTCGGGTACAACAGTGGATAACCTGGATAAACACCATACATTTTTGAATACAGAAATCTGATAAATTTGTTCTGTATGCGCTCGAGCATCAGTTTATATTTGAGTTCATGTGGTGACCAAACGACGGCATTACACTCTAGATGGCTCTTTACAATGGCTTCATACAGAGCTTTAAGGGCGTTTATGTTATTAAATTGGTTACCTAACCGTAATATCATCCCTAAATTTCGGTTGCGTTTAAATAAATACAAATTCAAGCTAGGTTTAACATCGAATCAATATTTACGTCTACGCTAATTTTGTCGTTTAAACAACCTCATTTTTCACCAGTTCCTGAAAGAAACATCAACCTACAGTAACGACTACATGCAGGCTGAAGTGAACAAGCTGATGCCTGACCAAGTGGGGACAGTGGAAGACTTCACATTATCCGAGGCATCCACGATAGATGTCCAGAAGTGGAGCGCTTATACGGAAACTCCATATATTGAGGTACTTTTGTCACCTACTTTAACTAGGTGTATGATCAAAAATGATAAATTGGTGTACCTAATAAATTATACATATATCTATTAGCTAGGATAAAGGAAGCTAATCATTATTTCTCTATTTAACCGTTTACAAGCACTAACGAAAATAGAATAGAATGTTACACTAACTTCCTAAAATTAGATACTAATAGCTTCCGCGTCCCAAGGAACCTACTTCCCCCTCAAGGATAAAAAGTCTGTATGTTATTCTAATGTATAAACCATATTGCTGCCACGTTTCATCATAATCCACACGGTAGTTTTGGAATGCAACAAACATCTTCCACCTTTATAATTAGTGTGATAAATGTTATGACGATGCGATGGTAACTATAGATCTTCCCATCAGGAATTAAGCACATACAACCCAGAAGAAATGAGGAAAGATGTTCAGTACATCATGTATCCGTATGAGACCACCTCCGCAGTACCAACCTGGATGGAGTACCCCCAGCGCGTTCAAACGTGGAGTCCTAGTGATGATGCCAATATCTTGGTGAGAAAACTACTTCCAGTACCTGGGTAAATAATACCAACCTATAGTGAGATGTTAAGAAAAATATGTCTGATCCGCTTTGCTCCGTTCTTTTGCTTCTGCTCATGTCTATTCAAAATTACTATTAAATTTTGTTGTTATTTGTTGCAGCGGTCTACTAGTCATGTTCCAATCCAACGAGTAAGTTAAGAACTATTTCTTTAATTATATAACCATTCATGATACAGTTAATACATGACAGTAGTTCGGAGTTGAGGTCGGCTTCCAATCTTGCTGAATACCAGTGTTTTACATGGAGCGACTGCCTATCTTACCTCCTCAACACAGTTACCCAGGCAACCCGATACCCATTTTTTTACTGGGCTATTTTGTCACACACAAAGACCTTTTTTGTAAAATTAGGTATTAGGTGAGTTGCACCATTTAACTATAACGATAACCAAACCATAACCAGCCGTATACTTGCCGCCCATTGGTCACATCGGTGGTTTGACAACTGAAAATGGTTTGGTTATCATTATAGTTAAATCGTACAACCCACCACAAAACTTGTGATCTTGTTCAAGGAAGAACCTACAACAACTTCTAGTTTAACAACAACAGCAGCAAATACTACAGCAACAACAATTGGAGTGACTTCGGAGTCGCCAACAACTTCGGAGTCGCCAACAACTTCGGAGTCACCGACAACTATGGAGTCGCCGACAACAGTCGCCAATGTCACCAAGAGGTCGCCCCGCATGGATATTAATGCAATCATAGCTATTATTGCTAACTTAACCTATGATTACGAATGGAATTTGACTGAGGAATTCAATAGGACGCTCATTGAGTAAGTCATTTCTTACATTTCGTTAACGTGTCAATGGGTTGACCGTATTGCTCGCAGAGCAGATGGTCGATGGGGTCGAAAAGTGCTGGAGTGGAGACCACGGACTAGCAAGCGCAGCGTAGGACGTCCACCAACAAGGTGGACAGACGACCTTATAAAGGTCGCCGTCGACGCTGGATGCAGGTCGCCTCCAACAGGTATCTGTGGAGATCTAAAGGGGAGGCCTATGTTCAGCAGTGGTCGTCCTATGGCTGAGATGATGATGATGATGAGGTTTACGTACGTATAAACTACCGTTTGTTTACGAAATCTCAGAAACTATAAACTCCTACAAACTTGAAGGGAGGTAGGTTCTTTATCTTTAGAGGGAAGACATGCATTAAGAAGGGATCTTACCAAAATGTATGCCGTATGGGAGTTGAAGTTCATAAGGACATACATAGGGGAGTACATAGAGTATACATAAGGGAGTTCATAGAATGTACATAAGGGAGTACATAGAGTGTACATAAGGAAATACATAGCGGAGTACATAAAGTGTACATAGGTCAGTACATAGAATGTATATAAGGAAATAGATAAGGGAGTACATAGAGTGTACATAAGGAAATACATAGGGGAGTTCATAATGTGTACATAAAGAAATACATAGGGTAGTACATAGAGTAACATAAGGAAATACATAGTGAAGTAGATGAAGTGAAGGAAATACATAGGCGAAAAATGCGATGAGGCATGGTATTGTCGCTCTTTTTTTTAAACGTCGTCAAAAATCATCAAATGCCCCTCCCGCTGTGGGTTAGCAGCGGTGAGGGAGTGTCGGACTCTTACTGATTAAAAACCGTCGTGTTCCGTCGTAGGCCTTTTATGTACCAGGGCCGCGGTAACTAAAAATAAAACATATTGTTCTCCGCAAATATCCTGGTTTTCTAACAAGCTATGTTTCTTCAGACACGGCGTGCCAACGTGTCCAACAGCCACCACTCTGAGCACGACCTCCACTACGCCGGCGCCCTATGACTTTGCGAACACCTCCATCGTGGGTAAGGTGCGTCTCCAGCTACTGCTGAGGAAATAAAGTAATATGCAGTAAATTGTGAAACCACGCGTGCGATTTAGTTTACTTGGTAAAGGTTGATTTATGTTAGGCCGGGCCGTGCCATGCCGTGTCCGGGCTTTTACGAAATTCTAAAGACGAGCGTCGTTTGTGGCCCGGACGGCCGGCCTAATATAAATCATCCCTAAACCACAATGTAGGTATGGTATGATCTACTACTCTCACTACTGAGCCCGGACTTAGTAAAAATTACTGTTTAAAGAATATTGGAACCGGATTTTCTTGGCGATTTCAGACCTTATAGTCCAGTTTATAGGAGTTTAAATAGCTTACCCTCTCATTCTTCTCCAGTGCTTCGTATGCGGCCTCAAGACGCCAGAGATCCCGCGCGACGCCGCCTGCGCAGACGCGTTCTCGGGCGACTTCCTGCCGCTCGCGCCTATAGACGCGCGCTCGAGAGGCCAGATCGCCACCTTCAGGAAATACTGTCGACATCTTGATGTGTGAGTCCTGTGCAATCCCTGTAGAAAAATTTTGCTATTTTCCTCTTTTTTTAAATGTGAACAGAATAAAAAAAAAAAACTTCTGTCCCTGGTAATGATCCCTCCAATTACTGTTTTAGTGAAAAAGAGTGTCAGGTTTCTTTTAGCGAGCTTTGTACACCAGGGTCGCGATAACTATTACGAATAATCCCGTAGCCCCAAAAGCCCTTAAAGTTTTCCCTTTAAGTGCCATACATAACATGCTCCCATTTGCTTGCTCTTCTTGAGGCATATCTAATATAAGGACACGCCGTGGGAACAGACCTATTGGCGCTACGCGTTTGTCTACGGCCAGCGGCGGCCCTAGCCATTGCGAGGCTACGTGCAGCAGGTCTATGCGAGGCCCTTTGTCCTACGTGAAAAGTATGTGTTGCGAGAGTAGGCTGGTGTATTTAGCTAAACGTCTGTTTGAGGAGAAATGCTCAAGTTAAACAAATTAATAAAATTTTATTTTTACTACAGTTTATATTTAAAGAATCATCAATCATCCTTGGCAGTCGTTACGGGTAGTCAGAAGCCAGTAAGTCTGACACCAGTCTAACCAAGGGCTAGCGGGTTGCCCGGGTAACTGGGTTGAGGAGGTCAGATAGGGCAGTCGCTTCTTGTAAAGCACTGGTACTCAGCTGAATCCGGTTAGACTGGAAGCCGACCCCAGCATGATTGAGAAAAGGCTCGGAGGATGATTATATTTAAAGAATCACAAAATTAACAAATATTAAAATGATCTGATGCTTGCGACTTTTCTTGAGACTAAAATCTTTAATTAAAGCAGAATAATCGAATGAATGAGCAACGTCATTTTCGATCGAAAGAATAGCAAGGGCTGAAAGTCGATTTTGTGTCATCGAATTCCCTAAACATGTTTTAATAATTTTAAGCCTCGGAAAACTGCATTTTCGATATTATTATTTTATTATTCGAATTCTCAAGACTATTTCAGTAGTGTGATATATCGGACTAACGTGGAGACACGTTCTTTGCATTAAAACAAAAAATAATCAAAATCGGTCCACGCAACTCCGAGTAATTGGTTAACAAACTTGAAGGATTATTAAGGATACTAAAATGTCGTGTATTTCCAAAACCGTTTTGATAATCATGATCTATCGAAGGATGCGCTTCCGATGACACTAGTTTCAAGTCTGTTGGTGGGTGGGGACAGGGTCCATAAAAAATCCGGCATTGTCCTTTCAGTTAACTTATTCTCTAACGTATATTTCAGCACCGAGATAATATTCAGCTCTTCGATATAACTGATTCAGGGCCGTCTCTAGCTCATGTAGCGTCCGGGTGCAATCATGACCCAAGCGCCCCCTATATGTATATTGAAAGATTGTGACTTGAGTAGTTCGAACGTCGTAAATTTATAAGAAAGTTCTTACGGAAACTAGGAGTTATTTTCTTGTTAATAAAAGGACTTAAAAGCGGCGCTACCTTCTAGGTTCGGCTGAAAAAGGATAAAAAAATAAAACAAGTGGGAAGTAAAGCACACGCGAGCGCAAAAAATTTTGAGGTTTGGGTCACTAAAGCACCTAAGGTTGTATAACAAACAACAGCGCAAGCCGAAGTCGCGAGCGTAGCGAGCGCGAAAATTTTTGAGTTTTGGGACATAAAAGTACTCTAATCAAGTTAGAAGGAAAGGTACTATCAAGTGAACAGTCGCGAGCGTAGCGAGCGCGATTTTTTTTAAATTGTTTGTTTAAGGACTCTCAAATTAAACTCGGAATTAAGTACAAATAAAAAGAATCCATGACGGGACCGAGAGCCAGTTGTTTTTGTTACTTTGGTGTTCCAACTTTTTGTTAAATTGAGGACTCAAACAGTAAACGCAGAATGAATTAGAAAGACCTTCTTGGACCAGATATACAACGTTATTTTTTGTTTATGCGAAACCTGATACACCTATTTAGTATTTTTATGTAAAGAATCTATGTACGAAATTTCAAAACCGTATCATGAAAAATCACAAAGTTATAAGCTTGTTAAGTTACGGGACTGTCCGTAAAAATACATAATCACCACAAATCGCACCGTGCCGCGCAACGCGATAGCACTGTGCGCTCGCGCCCGCTGTGAACTCGCCATATACCTATTTGTGGTGTCCAACATTCAAAGTTTTTAGATCATTTTGGGAAAAAATATAACATGGTGTAAAAACTACCGGAAATCGGAATCGATTCAGTTACTGATTCTGAACAAACTATATTCAGGATTCGCACAAACAAAAAATAACGTTGTATATTTTTTCATTATATTTTTTTTTATATTAGTGTGGGTTGTAGCGCGAGGCCCCCCCAAGCGCGAGGCCCTGTGCGAAGGCACAGTTCGCACTTTCCTAGGGCCGCCACTGTCTACGGCTATCTAACGGGACAGACCTGTGCCATGCCATTACTTACCTGGTCCTATGATAGCGGGTAATGGTCTTAGCTGTGTACCCCTGTGGCTTAATATTGGCTCTTCTTACAGCCACAACTACGTCGAAAACCCATCAGAGCCGCGCTCCATCTACGGGCGCTTCACGGGCGGCTGCGGGGTGCGCTGGACGGACCTGACGGGCGTCTACACGCAGCGCACCTGCCGCGCTCGCTTCCGACCCATGATGGGCAAGCACTTCGCTAGCAAGAGGATGGCCAAGTTGGAGCTGGCACTTATAGTAGGTATCAGGAGTGAGGATCTTGATACGCATGCAACAAAGTGTGTGCTAAATATTAATGTAGGTAGATGGATGGATTGCCTGAAAGATGAAATGAATAGGCAGGGAGTGAGTGTCAGTATGACGAGTGACAGGGAAAAATGGAAGAGGAAGACATATTACGCCGACCCCAAATTAAATTGGGAACAGGGCAGGAGGATGAAGAAGTAGACTGAGGTTTTACCTTGTTCCGTGGGAACTACTGCCCGTACCAGATAAAGTATAGCCTTAACTACATGGAGAACTCTTCGGAGCCTTGCTCCATCTACGGGCGCTTCACGGGCGGCTGCGGGGTCCGCTGGACGGACCTGACGGGCGTCTACACGCAGCGCACCTGCCGCGCTCGCTTCCGACCCATGATGGGCAAGCACTTCGCTAGCAAGAGGATGGCCAAGTTGGAACTGGCACTGATAGTTAGTATAAGATCCCTCTCCGGCCGTGTCGGATTGCCGTCCCATCGGGCTATAAGAGTGAAGGAATAGGGAGTGCACCTGTGTCTGCGCAAATCTTGTGCGCTATAATATGTCCTGCGCAGCTGGCTGATCTCCTTATAGGAGAACAGCCGTCGTAGCTGATAATCGGTTAGGAGGACATCATCAGACTGAGGATCTTGGGTTACTGCGAGCGGTTTCTAGCTAGAGAATTACTGCTAGAACCGGGTAAAGTATGGCCTAAACTACGTGGAGAACTGTCCTTTTATTATATTAGTATACAAGTAAGTACATAGATAGCATTACATTTCCTATACCTACTATAGATTTCATATACTATGTATCTATGTATGTAATGTATAGGACACGGTATAGGACACGTAAGTTCCGTAAAACAATGTTTTTAAACAAATGCCTCACAAAACCTTTTAGACAATTCGTTTGTGGAGTCTTAGAGAGCATTTTTGTTAATAATTCTACCAAATTACCTGAGGAAGAACTTTCCATGCTTGTTACAGAATGTAGAGAACGGCTGCATCATCAGCCCAATGGCATCTTTACTGCCGATGTCACGAGGACTATCTCTCTACGCGCGGTTCCACGCATGCGTCTGCACGGGTAACTGGTGCAACCTCGCACCCTCGCGCCTTCCTACCCTCCCCGCTGTCGCCCTGATGATGATGGCAGCTACCTGGTCTGCACCAATCTTCCTGCGTCTTCCTGCCCTCCCCGCTGTCGCCCTCCTGGTGATAGATACCTGGCCATTATGAGCAGTCTGAAGGCAGAAACACACTTACGTGTCGTGTCAGTTTCATATACATTTAACATTATTGGAGACATATTTGTAACTAGAATCAAACGTTATATTTTTGACGTTCATTAGTGCTTTTACTTAAGTGAAATTAATTACTCGACTTTGACTTTTGTCTGGCGTGTCGTGTATTTAAATGTATGAAACCGATAACTTCTGGTGAGGCACGACACGACACGTACCTAAGTGTGTTTCTACCTTGATGCAATACGAAGAAAAGGGTGATCAAACATTTTTGTAACTGTTTTGTTTCTGTTCATTGTGTTGTTTTTGTTTTGTGCAGTGAATTATAATGAAACAACATTTTATACTTGTGTTTTATTTCGTGGTCGTATTAGGGTGCAATGTCTTATTTAGTATACAATTAGCAAAAAAGTATACGGCTTTATAAAATAGGTACGTTGCACAAGATAGGTTAATTAAAGTTTCAGCATCGCCATGTTTTCACGTGTGAAGAAGCTGCGCAAAGTATTGAGTTGCTTACTGGTACCTTCCAAGTAAAAATAAGAAATTTTATTTCCAAAAAAAGTACACGTTCTGTTGTCATTAGCCCCAAACTAGGCAAAGCCTGTATCTTGAGCGCTAATTACTTAGTTCCAATATATTTTGGAGCACATAGTTTGCAGTGATAAAAAGATTTTAACAATTGCTTATTATTTTCTCTACCATCCCACCACTGAAATCCAAGAAAGAAATGGACTTTAGGCATAGAGACCGTAATAAATAAGTCTGTTTACCTCTATATTACGACTTTTACTTATGTGTCTTTATAAGTCATGTCGTGTGTTCTCTGCAACATGATATGACATTATGCCTTCGGAAAGTGCTTGTTAGACTTTCTAGCTTATAACTACCCAACTGCCAAAGATGTTCAAATAATGCTCCACTGTTAAGCTCATATCAAAATTCCCAACCACGAATCTTCGAAATCGGCCTAGCAACTAACATGCCTACTTAACAAGAAAACTTCAGAAAAAGCACTTAAACTACGTCTAATGTAATAAGAATGGCCGCCACGATGTTATTCCTAAACTTGGGTAGCCATAACCGTAAATTAGCTAACATAATAGGCTGAAGGCGGAAGCTGGCTGAATGGGCTAATGTCTGTGCCTTTGCGGAAAACGAAACGCGGTAAGATGGCGTCGGACAGTCTGGCGCCAAAATTTTCTTGAACGCGACTTGGAAACGTCACAACTCACAGTTCCCTGCCAAGCAATTATCAACTCTAAGCTAAAAATTTAAGGTTGGGTTTGCTTTGGCACATTTATGCAATTCCAGTATTGACTTTTCAATTTGTGTGGTATGCGTTTCATGCTACCATTTTAGGTTATGAAGAATTTTCTATCTTATTGTTTAGGACATAAAGCTGAAATTGTATTGTACAGTAAAATCCTGTTACTGTAATATTTTTTTCGTTGGCGTAGCTTTGTCTGGGTGGCGCCAAAAGTACTTTGATATGACACATTCGATTTTGAACTGTATTTCAGAGGAGTAGGGTGGGTTTTTGGGTACTAGGTTTTGAAAAGGGCTGCTCCTGCTACGAAATTCGGGAAAGTAACATTTGGTAGTACCTACTTACAATATTATATTGTTTTTATCTTCTATCTGTATCGCTGTGTGGGTGATTTTGCGTTTTATTCGTGGGTACTATAGGTAGGTACCAAAGTAACATAGGGAGTCGGTAAGTTATGAAGGCCTAATTTTGAACCTTATTTTCCACATGGTATCTAGGTACGATGTTGGATATAGATGTATTTGATGGTCATTAAATAAGAATAAAAAATCGGTAAAAAAACTTTTAAGTCAAACGGTTTTATCTTATGTGCACTGAAAACTAGAAAATAAAAAAAATAGTTACTTACCTGTCAACCTACGTAGGTGGTCTTGGTCATATTAGACTAAAATAAAAACGTGGGGCCCATTAACTGTTGCTGTAGTACTTTCTTCTAGAGGTATAATAGGTGTGGATTGCATCGACTTACTATAATTGTAACTGGAGATTTTGACAATCAATAATCAGCCGTAGCGGCTTCACCAGCGAACGCCGAGCTCATGATCTACCAAAGTATAAAGATATGCTTTGCCATAGGTAGGATTTTAGAGGGGCCCCACGTTTTTATTTTAGTCTAATATGACCAAGACCACCTACGTAGGTTGACAGGTAAGTAACAATTTTTTTTATTTTCTAGTTTTCAGTGCACATAAGATAAAACCGTTTGACTTAAAAGTTTTTTTACCGATTTTTTATTTTCTACTTTTTAGTATTTAATGAAAATGCTTACCGAATATTCCTCATTCTATCTAATTCATTTAGTGCATGATTATTACACGGTCTCTTACCTGATAATTTATTACAATCTAATATAATATAAAAAAAAGACAATTTTTTTAACGACGCCAAAAATCATCAAGTGACCCCTCCCTGGGTCAGCAGCGGTAACGGAGTGCCAGACTCTTACTGACTAAAAATAGTTATGTTTCGTCGTAGGCCTTTTATGTACCAGGGCCACGGTAACTCTTCCGAACAATCCCGCAGCCCAGGCAGGCCTTGGCCCTGTTGGGCCCCGCTGGGGTTGCTGACAGTATTCTACTTGTGTAGCCCTTTCATTTGATGTACCCATATTGAGGGGGTTGTGGAAAAATATGTAATCCGCCATTTTGTACCGGCGGCCATATTAGATTTACAATGTTGTTGATATTACTATATTGTATTGTCATCAGAATAAAAGGTGAATACAAAATTTCAGATTAATCGGTTGACAGGAAGAGGGTGAAATTTGAATTACTAAATTTGACCCAAGAATAAAACAAACGGGATGAGCTAAATAAAACCGTTTAAAAATTGTTATCAGCCATTTGGTAGCGGCGGCCATCTTAGATTTCAATTTTGCATAGTAAATTGTATTCTACTTGTTGAGACCTTTCATTTGATACCCATGTTGATGGGATTGATAAAACCTAAGTTATCCGCCATTTTGTAGAGGCCGCCATCTTGGATTAGAATTTTATATAGTAAATTGTATTCTACTGGTTGAGCACTTTCATTTGATACCCACATTGATGGGATTGATAAAACCTACGTTATCCGCCATTTTGTACCGGCGGCCATCTTGGATTTGCAATGTTATTGATATTACTATATTGTATTGTCATCGGAAATAAAGGTGTGTACCAAATTTCAGATCAATCTGACAACAGGAAGGCTCTGAAATTTCAATTTCTAAATTTGACCCAAGAATAAATAAAACAAACGGGGTGAGCTAAATAAAACCGTTTAAAAACACCATTTAGTACCTATTACATTAAACACCATTTAGGATCTGCTACCAGTCCCTCACCCGATGCAACTGAGTAAAAAGGTTTTATCTTACGAGACAATCGTAAGAAATAAATTTTTAGAACTCTTTTCACGCAAACACATCAGTACCGAATGGATTTTAAAAAGAAAGAAAAAAGCCAGCTATTTTAAAGTATGGCTTTTACTATAAATAGGTAAAATTGCTCATTCTTTTTACAATTGTTACACTATTGCTATAAGTGAAGACTTGTCATTGGCTCCCTGTTAACTAAACTTGTGTTATTTCTAGTTATTTTAGCTGTAAGTCTTCCATGTTACATAAATAAATAAATAAATAAATAAAAAGTTAAGGTAGTCAAACTCATAAGAGTGTGAGTCATCTGTCTAGACTGAATTCGACCCTCTCCTAAGTTCAGGGTTGCCTGCCTAGGTCATAAGTAAGACGATAAACTGCGCATTCAATAGGTACCCACCTATTGTTTACTTGATATTTGATATAGGTACCTACATATGTAGGTACTTTTATGGGGCTAATGTCAAAATTATATCTAGTACGATAGATAGATAGGTTACTGCAGTCGTCTTATATCTCTACTAGCTGTTTTCCGCATGTATTTCCCACACACGGATAATAAGTACTCTCTGTCCTCTGTCCATGCTCTAAAAAAACAAAGGAAAGTTACTACTTACCTATAACAATATTGAGTATTTTTAAGGTTTTCCGAAAACAAAATACAATGTGTCCCGGGGATAAGTGACCGCCCGAAATTTTTTGAATATTTGTACAAAATTAAGGATAATTTCATTTATATTTTTGAAAAAAATCATTAAAAAAATTTTATTGTCAGGCCTGTTAATAACAGGCTTTGCTCTTTTTTTTCAAATTTCAACTGACTGTATTTTTGCATTTGTTTGAAATAGCAGCAAACATTGTTGTGAGCTATTGTAGGAAATATCATGTAGTTTATTAATAAATTAAAAGAAAGTGATATTAAGGGGGCATTTTTTGGACTTATTTTGAAAAAACTGAAAAAAAGGCGTTATTTTCTTTGAATTTTTATTTTCTTTTTTTTCTAATAAATGTTTTATTACATTTTTGTTATGTTTGGTAATTTTAATTGATAAACTATGATGTCGGCTAGTCAATAAAGAAAAAAGAATTTAAAAAGATGTAAAAACTTAGGAAATATCTTAAAAAAACTGCAGCACGTCACAGTATTTACTAAAAATCATTAAAAAAAAAACCAAAAGCGGTAAGTCCCAAATATAAAGGAAATTATCCTTAATTTTGTACAAATATTCAAAAAATTTCGGGCGGTCACTTTTCCCCGGGACACATTGTATATGTAGTTAAATGGAAAACCAAGCCTAGATAAATGGAAAACCAGGAAAAACCCTGTGGCTTTTATTACTTGGGGACGTAGATGAAACCACGGGAAACATCTAGTGTTGAATAATTAGTAAATACAGTTAAACTATTTTCCTCCCAGTGAATCATGAGAACATCCCTCAAAATCAATATTTTCAGCATAAACAGACATACAAAAACTATCAGACCATTTTCCCTCGAAGAAAATTTTAACTTTCAAAATGGCGTTTCGCGCCCACCTGTTTGAAAACGCTGTGATTGGTCCGTTCCATCCTGCGTTCGGATACACCCACCGGCGAGGTGTGTCGAGGGAAAGCATTCTTGCAGCCAAAGTAAATTCTTTTTGTAGCAAAAAGTTTAAAGTGCTGCAATAAATTGATATTGTAAAAAGATTTATGGCGTTTTTATCTGCGGTTTGGAGATTTGGCAAAACTTTTATTTTAAGTAAAGTGAAATTGGAAATCTATAAATTTCGTAGCCATGTTTTCATAAAACTATTTTTTTAGAAGTGGATGCCAATATCGGAAATTGATGTTCAACAGAAGAGGTCCTATGGATGAAATGATTGGTGATATTTGACAAATATGTAACTTATGTACCTACTTATGTATATTGTCTTATCTCAATACATAGCTTTTAAATAACAATACCATTAACAAAATATTAGTTGCAACGTAGCTGTTAGATACCCGTGGTTCCAACCACTTCCCGCAAGCCTTATCCCGCCTTTCTAGCTTGAAATCACCTTTCTAGAAAGACTATACTTAATTTTCCCATAATAATTTTCTAACTAGAAACTAAGTATGTATCTAAAAACTTAACAAAAAGTTGTAGAAAACAATCTATTATGTACTCTTTATTGCAATTTCAGCCTTCAGGCGTAATTTAGACCCCATTTCACATTAAAAAATTTCAACATACACAACTTCATCATACATAAACCTATTCAAAACAAAAATCCATTCGTAAGACTCTCTCCTCACGCATGGCTTGTTCCGAAGCAGCAAATTCCCCCATCTGAGCAATAAATCACTTGAATAGTTCTATTTTATTGTTAGTTATCTCGCGAATCGCCATCTTGGATAAGATCTGACGTTTGGATACGCGTCCAATTGTAATGACGTTGCTGACTGTGTTGCGAGTTTTTATTGCAATTTTATTTCTTGTAATGACAAATAGGTAATCTGTTTTATTTCCTAACTAGCCGTTTTCCCGCGGTTTCACGCGCGTCCCGTGGTAACGTCTGCCCGTACCGGGATAAAATATGGCCTATGTTACTCGTGGATAATGTAGCTTTCGAATGGTGGACGAATTTTTAAAAACGGTCCAGTAGTTTTTGAGCCTATTCATTACAACCAAACAAACAAACAAAGTTTTCCTCTTTATAATATTAGTATAGATGTTCAATAATTATTTTTTTGTTAAGCAGATTTGTATCTAAACAGCTTCAGCTTCCTAATATGTGATTTACTATATCCAATTTTGAATATTAGGTATGTTATGTTAGTAAATTATTACTTTTTCATGGAAAAGCTGAGCTAATACGAGTAGAACGTGACGTGGAGACTGAATTTAATGTGCCTTCCGCAACCCGTAGGTATTATAATTAATTACCTAACTTCTTCTAGTAAGTATCACAAATGCAAACATAAGTTCGTAAGGTTCAGTGAAGGTACTTATGTATTCATGTGCGCATGTTTGCTACTCTAATTACTCTCCTACTCTTAAACTACCGGATGCCGAAACTTGCTACTTACGTACATGCTACTTTTATCAATGGACGGTAAGTAGTGGCAAGTGCTTCTAGTAGAACTTCCACAAGTTAGTTAAAAATAAACGCCAATAAATATTACTAACCAAAAAACCTGTCAGTACGATCCATTATGGCGTCCCTTGTATTAATCAAGTGGAGTGCTCAGTTATGACGGCCATAACTAACGCCCAGTTTTATGCGTATCTGTCACAACTACCCTTCGGCATTGGTTGTGCAAACATCTTTGTTCAATTGAGGCTTCTGTTGAGATTTTGTTTAAGTAAGAGGGTTTTTTTGGTGTTGGTAAGTAATCGGATTATGTGAACGAACTAGTTACTTACCGTGGTAAGAAGTATCATTATAGTAAGTAGCTGATACCGTGGTTGCACATTGCGTTGTGAGGTTACTGCTTTCCGAAACGGTATTAAAAGAATGGCAACTATTAAGTAATAGTAGATATCAATGTCTTTTCTCATTTTTCAATATTCCAGGGACTGCTAGACAATCTGTATTTAAATCGCGACAGAGACAGAGTTATTTTCACATTATGACAAATGACTGGTAGAGAATGCCTTGTGGCATTAAGTCCGCAAATTTTTGTACATAAAGAATAAATAAATAAATAAACAAATGTAATAAGAAGTAAGGATCACACTAACATTATAAAGGTTAAAGTTTGGATGGAAGAATGGATGTGTTACTAACTAATGTGATGTTTGTAGGAACTCTTTGACGCAAGAGCTATACAAAGGATTTTTTTTTAACTTTACAATATACACCCATGGAAAATTAACAAGAAATGATTAAATATTATGCATAACAAATTACATGAAGTAGCATTAAGACTTGAATTACATACGTTCTCCAACTTCTTGGATTTAGTTCCTATTTTGGCCCAGTTGGGCACATCATATTCGACAGCTCTAAACCATATTTCAACAAGCATAACTAATAACAATGACATACAAAACTTCCAACAATAAGCAGAAACCATTAATAGTTTTGCAAAGTTAATAAATTCCCCTTCTTTCGTCACCCTATCTCCTGAGACACATAACATTTGTTATACTAACCATTAACAACTTTTTAATTGTTTATGCTTTCCATAGACAATGGGATTGTCTTTGGGGTGCAGTGACTGGCGTTATGGCACAGAATAAATATGTACAGTTGTGAAGTTAGTAGTAGTTAATTAGTTATTGTACGCCTCGGCAAACGTAGTGTAGGACGTCCTCAGGCACGGTGGAGTGATGACTTGCGCAAGACGGCTGGCAGGAGCTGGATGCGAGCAGCCGAAAATCGATCTCAGTGGCGTGCACTTGGAGAGGCCTATGTCCAGCAGTGGAGTGCGATAGGCTGATGATGATGTGAAGTTACCAACTAACGTTTGTAAAAATAACACACACACATGTGCATCGACGAACTTTTATGTTCTTCTCTCGGTGATGTCGTGAGTGTCGTGCATCAAACACATGCGTGTGTGAGTGATATTGTTACGAACGTTAGTACGTAGCTTCACAACTGTTTACAAGAGAATATATTTAAACTGTGGTTCGACTAACTGTCAAAACTTTTTAATTGTTTATGCTTTCCATAGACAATGGGATTGTCTTTGGGGTAGAATGACTGGCGTTATGGGATCACTCGGGTTTATTAAATGGCTTTCTTTATGTGTTTTTCTTAATTTTATGTGATGATTAATTGTCTAGAGACCCCTAATCCCGGGGTCTGTAATTAGCTCTTTGTTTTTTAGTTAAGTATGTAGTTTTGTTTTTGTATTTTGTTATTTTTATTTTAACCGACTTCCCGAAAAAGAGGTTCTCAATTTAGTCATTATACTTGTCCCATTCTTTGCGAAGACATTCTTGTCATGGTTTCTTGAAATGTGAAAGTTTTAATTTTGAAAGGTGTGAAAATGATCGTTTTCTGAATAAAAAAATTACTAAGCATATTTACGCCTAGTTGATATAGAATTGCAATAACATTCCTACTTACATTCCACTTTTCAGCTTAGAATAAATATTGAAGACATACTTATGTCTGAATCGATCAATTAATTTCAAAGTCCTAAGCCTAAAGGTAGTTCAAATAAAGTTTAGTAGATAGTCTTTTTCAAGGAAAGTTACATAAATGCTTGTAAACTATTTTGCATGTCTCATCCTACATAAAAAATACACATTATACATAGTAAGTCTATAACAATATATAGCCAATGATCCGTATCTTCCATTCTCTCCAATCAATCAATAATTCACAGAAGGAGATGACTTGCATCCCCTATAGTTTGGTATATTTACTATATATTTATATATTGTATAGTAGAGAAAGATATAAATATTATAGAGCCGACAGTAAAACTTTATGAGCGTGTCTTACAGTTACAAATTGTTAGGAGTAGGGTGGCCATGGTGTTTGGGTAACTTTTTAGAAATGAATGCACAGCTGGTCAACATAATTGATGTTCTTGCTTTTTCAATTTAAAACACCTAAACAACCTTGATGAATTCGGTACTACTTACTTTATTAGGGAGAAGCCAGAAATTCTGATAGGTATTCTTGCCCGAGGTAGCCTACGGTGGCCGGGAGTCGTCTCTCGACACCCAGCGCCCGTGGTGTCTTCCTGGTTCGGCGCAGCGGCTGGGATGAGAGGTGCGAACTTTCTGTCGCTCCACCATCTCCTTCTCGAGTATGACTGCTCTGCAGAAGGAGGCGACGACTTCCCATTCCCTCTCACCCCGCTTGAACATGGCTTGAACCAGGGTCGACGAGCATCCGGCGCGGTGGCGGTGCCCTTTGCTGGCACCTGGACCGTGTGCACGTCATCGTGTCTTCAGAGCTCAGTGGTAACACCCAAGCGTCTTTAATACCCTTCAAATTTACTTTTTACCTAAATGGCTGTCAAACTAAACTTATTCCCTATTTATTTATTTATTTAAGGGTTTACCAACAGCTTCTGTGTAGCTTCCTATTTTTCCAAAAAAACCCTATTTTTCCAAAAAAACAGGCTCACCCTACACGTCGTGCAGCCCTCGGCCGGATGTGTCGGAAGTAGCGATCTGTTGACGTCGCTCAGCTTGCACATCTCACTGTCTTGTGTACCGTGGTGTGACGACGAGATGCTATTATTTTTTGGGTAGCTTAGTAAACTGATAAAAGCGACTTCAGCAGTTTTTACTGTCTTTCTTTGTTCTGCCTAGCCTTTTCCCAAAGATATTGGGGTCTAACCGGATGCAGCTGAGTACCAGTGCTTTACAAGAAGCGACTGTCTATCTGACATACTCAACTCAGTAACATGGCCAACCCAAAACCCCTCGGTAAGACTTGTTGTGAGACTTACTGGTTTGTGACTACCCGTAGCGTCTGCCAAAAATGTTCAAATGACAGTCGCTTTTTTCTTTTTGTTGTCTTACTTTGTAAAACTATATTTGTTAGGTACAAATTATACATAATAATATGTACATATTTTCTACTGACACCCCACACGTGGTGCCCCCGGCAGTGACGTCACCGGATATGTCGGAAGTAGCGATCTGTTGACGTCGCTCAGCTTGCACATCTCACTGTTTTGTGTACCACGGCGTGACGTGAGAGATGCTTTTATTTTTTTGGTAGCTTGGTAAGCTGATAAAAGCAACTTCAGCGGTCTTTCTTTAAAAAACTTAGGTATATTTGTTACAAATTAAAATGAATCTCTATATCCCTTGGTCACGCAATTACGTAAACAGCTGGACCGATTAAGCTAAAAATTAGAGGGGGGGCAAGGCAGCTTAGACCCGACGGAAGGACTTAGGATATATTTTTGTCACCATAGGTGACGCCACTGGCAGAAGCTAGTTATACATGTCGGCCTGTGACATACACATAGATGCTGTAAGGGATCCGAAACGTCGGGACTACATAATATTGATATCACTGCGATAAAATCCGTAAAAGTAGTTTTATTTAAATCTATACTAATATTATAAAGCTGAAGAGTTTGTTTGTTTGTTTGAACACGCTAATCTCAGGAACTACTGGTCCGATTTGAAAAAATATGTCAGTGTTAGATAGCCCATTTATCGAAGAAGGCTATAGGCTACTTTTTATCCGGGTTCGTGCAGAGGTTTCCACGGGATGCGGGTGAAACCGCTGGCAGAAGCTAGTGTCTATTATTTGCGTAAGTTGTCAGAAATCAATAGTTATACATATTTTCTAATAGCGCCCCACACTGAGCCCCCGGCTGAGACGTCACCGGATGTGTCGAAAGTAGCGATCTGTTGACGTCGCTCAGCTTGCACATCTCACTGTCTTGTGTACCCTGGCGTGACGTGAGAGGTGCTTTTATTTTTTGGGTAGTAAGCTAGATGGGTTTGGAAATCTTTTGTTTAGCAACATATTTTATACATTATTTAATTTAGTGTTATAATATAAATAGATGCCCACCGCTCTCGGGAACAGGGTAAACAGATTTTTTTGTTATTATTATATTTCTGTCATGGATTTCAAAACGCAACGTCTGCTGCGACTGAATTGGGGTTTGATCCTCGGCGATTCGGGCCACAATAAACTTCGATACAAAGCTTACCAATTTTCTGCAACCAAAGATGGCCAATGGTCTGGTAGAATAAAAACTTTAAGAAGAGAGTAACGTATGTAACAGTTAATAAACCAAGCAACTAAAGGAATAAAAAAATGTAAAATCTCGCAAATTATCTAGTCAAGATGTCCATTGACCTTACTAAAGCTACTAAGCATCTTCCACTCGACAACAGACGTAGGGCGACTCATCTCAGGCAATATATCAAGCCCGCCCTCTCGATACAGGCTCGCCTCATTGACTTCACATTTCCATACTGTAGTATCCATGACGAGTGGCTTGATATATTGTTATGTGTACAACTTGCTTGTATAACATTTTTGTACAAAAGGGATGGGTGGTGCTTGTATAACATTTTTGGACAAAGGGATAGGGAATGGGTTGAAGATACATTTGTAAGCAACAATTTCCAACAAAATTGCGATGGCCACGTTTGTCGTTTGCGGAGAAAAACCGATGGCTGTATTGTATAACATAATTCGAAAAATCTTTAAGGTAATTTAAAAATTATCTATTCTTACCGTCAGTTGCAGAATGATCTATTAAAATTAAAGCTTCTTTAAATCTTTTCCTGACTTCTTCTTTGTCTTTGTGTTAGCAATAGATTTAAAGAAGTTTTAATTGCAATAGATTTTTATGTTACTCACAGTAAGTCTGACGCCAGTCTAACCAAGGGGTATTGGGTTGTCCGGGTAACTGGGTTGAGGGGGTCAGATAGGGCAGTCGCTCCTTGTAAAGCACTGGTACTCAGCTACATCCGGTTAGACTGGAAGCCGACCCCAACGTAGTTTGGGAAAAAGGCTCGGAGGATGATGTTACTCACGGTTAAACGCGAGGAAAATAAGGTTCACAAAATACACAGGTCACAGATAACTTTAGCTACTCCGGAAGTATATAGGTCTTACATATTTAAGAAACCGCTGGATTGTCATAGCCATCCCAAGCAAGTAAGTATATAGAGGTAGCTGTAAGTACGCGCCAAGTAGCATAGCATTTGACGCCTACGCATGCAGAACATCCATATTTACTCTCGGTTAAAAAAACAACAAACAGGGTAAAGAAAGCCCTGACAGTCACCCTGGTTGTAAACTGCAAGCGTGCACGCATCACTGCGCCGGAGTGAGGTGTTGTGAGACTAGGGGAGTGTGTGATGTGAGTCTGGTTAACGAGCTGCTAAGTTGTAAGTTAATTTGTAAAGAATATAATAAGTAAGTATGCGAACTTTTTTGTGTAAGTAATTTTACTACTACTACTAAGAACTATTAAGTAATCTGTGCCTGTGTTACAATTATATGATTTCACGCATAATGGACAAAACGTAGGCTGTAGGTTTCCTCAATAAATGCGCAATGTAACAATCAATAGAGTCCAGTTCCCGAGTTATAGCTCGTTCAATCAAACAAACAAACTCTTCAGCTATATTACGGAGCTAGCGGAAAAAAGACTGCATAATCTTGTGTTGTTCAGGTCAATTTGTGACAAATTATTAAGAACTTATCGCTTCCGAATAATACCTATTCATAGTCATCGACCTCCAAAGTTAAATCATTTTTAGGGTTCCGTACCTCAAAAGGAAAAAACGGAACCCTTATAGGATCACTTTGTTGTCCGTCTGTCTGTCTGTCTGTCTGTCTGTCTGTCTGTCTGTCTGTCTGTCAAGACCCTTTATCTCAAGAACGCGTGGACGTATCAAGCTGAAATTCACATGAAATACTCAGGTCTATTGTCCCTTGAAGCTGTGAAAATATCAAACTTCTAAGCCAAGCCAATCAAAAGATACAGCCGATTATGTCGATATTTTCAACAAATTTTCGACACTCGCAAAGGAATCAAAACCTACAGGATACTTCCCGTAAACTCAGAGTCTTGAAATTTGGCATGAAGCATTGTCATATAATGCAAATATAGGAAAAATTACGAAAATCTCTTTTTTTTAGTTATATAATGTAAAAAAAATATTTTAATAAAATGAAACTTACTACCTTATTTCTCACAAACGAATAAAGGTATCAAATTGAAATTTATACCAAATACCTAGGTCTATTGTCCCTTTAGGCAGTGAAAAAATCAAACTTCTAAGGTAACGCGATCAAAAGATACAGTAGTTATACCGACACCTTAGACGAATTTCCGTCACACGCTAGGGAATCAAAACCTACAAGGTACTTCCCGTGAACTCAGAATCTTGAAATTCGGCAAGAAGCAACGTTATATAGTACAGATAAAGGAAAAATTGCGAAAATGATAAATTTGAAGTTACATAAAATATTATCAAATCAAATCAAATATTTTCCTCATTTCAATGGGGAATTTAAACGACCAAGTTTGACGGATTTGAGAAAACATTTCTTTGTAGTAAAAGAGTATACTCGCCGTTTATTTCCATTGTCATCAGGTCAGGATCTGATGATGGAAATCCTGAGAAATCGAGGGCAACTATCAGAAATTGTAGGCATGCATAGGATTAAAACTTGATTCTCAGATGTATGTCTGGTGATACTATCAAACAGTGAAGGTTTAGAGCTTACCTGATGATGGAGACGTGAGAAAGTCGAGAGAACTCCTCAACGGTATGTTTCAGTAACGCCGTGTTTGGGCTTATATTATTCGTATTGGCGAGAACTTTTCACAATAGTTAAAAATAAAAACTTTTTACAAAAAAAAAAACAACTTCTAAAAACAACAAGAAAACTGTTTATATGTATCGGTCTAGATCTCGGTGGTTAAATAAATATAGATGTATTCTCTAGACACCGACTTCTAGACCGATGCACCTATCATCTTTTTAATTTCTTTCTTGCTTTTGTTTTCTTGTTGCTTTTTTATATGTTTGAAGTTGGATTTGTTTGTAAAATGCTACAAAATAAAATAAAGCCGACTTTATAAAACAAAGAAAGGGACAGAATTACACTTTTGTCAAGGCTCTAGAATCGTAAAGCCAGCAGCCCCGAATCCTACTCTCTATAAGTCGTTGTTACAATTCGACAGCTACAAGTCGTCAGGCGGTTTCGAAAAAAACCTGAAACTGGGGCTCGTTAGGTGATTAATCCCTCAAAAATAAAAGATCCCATTAGTACTGAATTCTCATCACCTAAAATAAAATAAGCTCCAACACGGTTACGTTATAAATTGTAAAGGAGTTCCCATAACTATATCTGATCTTTGCTATCGATCCCACAATGGCAGTCAAACTTATCTATGTGGAAAGTCTTCGCCAATACGAATAAAATAAGCCCAAACACGTGGTAGTTGCAACATACCGTTCAGGAGTTCCCTCGACTCTCTGTAGTCTCCATTATCAAATCAGCTAAAAACCTTCACTGTTTACCAGTACCCTCAAAAATACACTCACATGTCTGGTTTTGACTCGATGCGTGCCTACAATATTCAAGAGTTGCCCTCGATTTCTCAGGGTTTCCAGATCCTCATCAGATCCTGGTCATCCGAATTGACATCCTCCTTCTTTATTAAAAGTCTTTAACAATAAAAACTTGCATTGCAACCTGTACAATCCTCTGAAACTGCTTGTCTTTTATATTTTTCAAACGATCCTGGACATTCGTCTCCATGGAATTTTGATAAAATATTTATATTCAAAGAAACGTCATACCATTCTCCACGTTTTAAAATTACTTTGATTCATGTCCGCCAGTTTTTACAAAATGGGTCAGATATGCCCAATGACCTTAATTAGCTATTTTCAATCAGATTTCTGAATGATGACTACAAAATGTTGTATATAAATAACTTTAATAAAATAACTTTTACAAGGTACTGGCCTACTATTTTTGTTATATTATAAAATAAAAAATATTAACTATTTTGGTCTCACAAAATAATCATAACTATGATTGTTCTAAACTGAACGGTTGGCGCGAGACTCACTTTTTATCTATACAGGATTTGTACGGAACCCTCAGTGCGCGAGTCCGACTCGCACTTGGCCGGTTTATTTTCTTGACTAACTGTTTTAACACGGTTTCAGTCGCATCACGAGGAAACAACTGACCGCACCGGATTAAAATATAGGTACTTGGACAGAGTCTACCTATCTTTCAAACAGTGAAAGAATTTCTCAAATCAGTTCAGTAGTTTCGGGGCCCTTGATGTAACAAACAAAAAATGATTCCTCTTTATTATATTAGTTTAAAAGTATAGATAACAAGTGAGTAACAATTCAATTTAACAAACATACTTTAACAAGCCATCTATCACACTCCCTTCGACACACAGTTAACTTGCGAGTTAAAGCTAGCAGTAACTGCTAACTGATATTTATGTACAGTTAAATAAGATTACTGAACGCGGGGGATTTTAGTTTAGTGCTCAAGTGATTCGATTAAAACGGTATGTCGAAGTAAATGGATGGTAATGGATGGGTTTTTTGGTAATGTTAAAAAAGGCTTATGTTTAACTGATCACCAGATATAGCAACAAACAGCAGACAAAAATAGTAAATGATCACCTAAATGAAACTCGCATTTTAATGTAAAACTATCACCAAAGTTTTAACACTTTGCTATCCTATTTAAGTGAAATTACTCCAAAATAAATCATGCGTAAGCCTAAAATAGTAAATGATCACCAAAATTAAACCACCATTTTAAAGTAAGATTATAACCAAAGTTTTTAAATTCTGCTATCCTATTTAAGCAAAATGAGTCCAAATAAATCATTGTTATCCCAAAAGTAGTAAATGATCACCAAAAGTAGTAAATGATCATCAAATAAGTTTTTACATCTTGCTATCCTGTTTAAGTAAACTGACTCCAAAAAAATAAGTTTGGCCTGATAAAATAAATGTAATAACATTATGGGGACCCTTTTCCTGCACTAGCGTGGAAAATTGTCTATTGCATGCCTCTAAACAGTGCGATAAGAGTGTGTTTTTGAGGGAGTGTATTGAGAAACACATTCTTCTTCTTCTTCTTTCTCCTGCCCTGTTCCCAATTTTACTTGGCGTCGGCGCAATATGTCATTTTCTTCCATTTTCCCCTGTCACTCGTCATACTGACACTCACGCATGCATTACAATCCGGACACATAACTTAATATGGCATCATAATACTTTATTTGGTAATAAGCCTACATTTTATGGCAGTCACAGTGACTTATTTAGGCAAAAATAATACATTAATTTGGTCGTCAAGACTTGGTGATCATTTACTAAATTTGGTGGTCGAATACAATTTAAAGTGAAGTCGTGACTAAAATAGCTGGTACTATTACATTTTTAGACTTTATTTTTCTGGTGTTCAGTAGATATTTCTGGTTACAAAACTTAGGGTATCAAAGCATTTTATGGTGGTCATTATATTTGTTCCCGTTAAAAAATATGATTTTGCCAGCGGTTTCGACCGTTTTTTTTTAGGGAACTACTTATTTTCCATACATGGACAAAAGATAAGCCCATGTACGATAAGACCAATGGGCTTATTTTAAAAAATCATATAGCCCATATAGGAACAGGTATATAAACTAATTTTAAAATTAAAGTGGAAGGTTTGCACAAGTCGGTACAAGTGACTATAGTTTATGAGATTTCATATCGAGCATAGATAGAGATACAGAAAAATTACATAAAGCTTCTTTGTATCCCGGTACGGGAAATATTTCTCCTTAGACGCGGGTGGTGAAACCGCGAGAAACGTTTAGTAAACTGCTCTCCAGTAACAATACACGTTGACAAACAAACATACATCACAAACAAAGGGTTTAACTTGATAGTTGAACCACTTAGGTACTGCTGTTTGCACAACTGACAAGTTGTTACACAATCTGTATCGATCACTAAGTAGTCGCATCCGCGTTCCGTGGGACCTACGCCCGTACCGGGGTAAAATATGGTCTATGTTACTCGAGAAAAGTGCAATAGTGCAAGAATTTTTCAAATCGGCTCAGTAGTTTCGGAGCCTTTCGGGTACGAAAAAAAACTGGTTCCTCTTTATGAAATTAGTGTAGATAAATAAGTACATAATGTTTTCATTTGCTTTCAGTGATAATTGACACGTAAAAAGCTTTTTATGAAAAACGTACTCTCAAACAATCTTAAACTCGCTGGAAGTTGCACAGATAATCTAGAGAGCCCAAGAAAGGACAAAGGCTTGTTTTTATCCGGGTGAGGGAATAAGTTTGCTCGGTACGCAGGTAAAACCGCTAATATTGATAAGGCAAAATTTTTCCCCGTTTCATCGCCTATATAAAACGGACATACGTATTATTTCTCGAAAAACCCAACAAACCTACAATATTACATTGTAATTTTCTACTAAGGTCACTGACCTATCTGACCATCCTCATTACCCGTTAATGTGCGACCACAGTGTCGAATTTAACTGCTAATTTCTAAACCACATGGCGAATAAACTATTGTTTAGAGAGAGGGGGTCACGCGATATCTGGACATCTGAGAGTTAATGGTCATCTCATTACGTTTGAGCTTTGTTTTGATAGTTTTTGTAAGATTAAGCTATGGCGGATAGTTGTATTTGTTGGCGAGTTTGGTCCGTCACTTCTTCCTAGCAAAAACACATAGGGAGTTCTGGAGTTTCTGTGGTGGTTGAAAATTGCTGATTCCACTGCCTTTAGGTACCATATAAACTAATGGTTATCTCAAGTTATAGTGTGCGGGTCCATGCCAGATAACTACAAATGTAACTTTTTCTAAGTTATAAGTGTATACCTGTGTACTTTACGAGTCGGCGGATCCTAACACTAAACTACTGAACGAAAAATTTACCTACATCAGAATAATTTCCTTCTCCGTGTGAGAGGAGGCCTGTGCCCAGCAGTGGGACGATAAAAAGGCTGTACCTAACAGTAAAAGAATAATTTTATTGTGGGTGCGGAAGTAGAGTTTCCTCAGTTTAGGGTGAAACCGCGGGTTCAATAAACTGAAAACTTATTGTATAGTAACTTATTGAAAACACCAGTATCTTAAAGCCCAAAACATCTATAAATACGTTATTGATGGAATATATTTTCGGGCCTACTACCTATCCGTTACAACTGCCGAAAAAAATTCTTATAGAACTGTTGACGTTTACCCATTATCCCGGGTCACGAATCGACAAGTCTTTATGTAGCCACGGACCCTAACAACAATTTATTTTAAATCAAAATCAATGACGTCACAAAATAGATACAAATTCACCCCCAAATCGATTGCTTTCGGTTCGAAAACTAATGTTCTATGGTCCCCTAGCATACAGGAAACAATCTATTCCCTACTCTACTTCTTAACATATAAGGTTTATATTCCTTTGAGCAACACACTGACAAAAGTTTCATCTAACTTTGGACCTTATGTCAATGCAATAAGGTGCAATAAATTCTGTATGGTAATTTGTGAAGATAGTTTAGTTTTTCGTTGCGGTTTCTAAATGAGGCGATGACTATTAATTCATCATAAATTTTCGAAAATATTATTCGATATGCATTTTTAGGCGCTCCCTGTAATGTTTTTCTTTAGGTATCGATCCTCAGTTCTCCAAATATTTTCGTGGTACACAAAGTACCCGCTGAAAGACGCTTAAAAAAATCGATGACATGTATGGGGGAGGTAAGATACCAAAATCCTTACTAATTTTATAAATCCGGATTTTTTTAAGCTTTTAAGACAAAACTATTAATTCGATTATACATAGATACCTAGTTTAGGGTCTGATGAAGTCTCGGAAAGCCTATCAGGAACCTATCTGACGGATAAACATTTAAGTTTTGGTTTCACAGCTCTCAGAGCAACATCAGGTAGAAATTACAAGCAGTCTTTATCTGCCAGATAACATTAGCTATCAGATAACCAAGTGACATTTTATCGGTAACCAGAGAAAACCGGGCTTAAGTAAAAACTCTTGGCCAGTAAGTCTGACGCCAGTCTAACCAAGAGGTATCGGGTTGCCCGGTTAACTGGGTTGAGGAGATCAGATAGGGCAGTCGCTTCTTGTAAAGCACTGGTACTCAGCTGAATTCGGTTAGACTGGAAGCCGACCCCAACATAGTTGGGAAAAAGGCTCGGAGGATGATGAAGTAAAAACTCTTTCATACCAAATTAACAGAACCAATACAGAACGCGCCCAAAATCAGCAAACGTCACTCACAACAACAAATGGGACATTTTAAATTTTTTACACATTTTTACAATAATGTCATGTCCTTTTAAGAGTCGTCAAAATTTCCAAAATGAAGAAAACTACGATAATTTTTTTCATTGTGGCGTCACTAATATTTTTGGCCATCGTCATTATGGGGGTGCAAATGTCTTCATACGGGAACAACACCAAATATACAGACAGGTGATTAACCCATTTCACCCATTATTTCTTAAGCCCCTTTATTTTTCCTGGTTTCACCCGCGTCCCGTAGAAAGTGTCTCCCGTACCCGGATACAATCTTTGATTTTATAAATGTGTCTAATTTCTCAGTTCTCTACATCATTTTTTAAGTTATCTTAGTGATAAGACCTCCCATTTTGTCACCTAAACTTTTAAATATTTAATTTCTCTTTTTGTTATTTAAATTGGTGCACTTATTAAAAAATATATCTATCTATCTATGCCACCCGGGAATAGTGTAGTTTTCCAACAGTGAAAGAATTGTTCAAATCGGTTCAGTAATTTTGGTCTAACAAGTCTAATAAAAAAACAAAAATCCTTTTCATAATATTAGTTTACAAACCACCGCTTTGGAGAAGATTGTAAAGGTAAATTACACCGTATAAAAACAAAGGTTCCTTTTCCAAACCAAATGTACGTCCAAATGGCAAAGTCCAGAGTTTGGGCTGCATTGTGAAAGTTAGTCTCGAACCCACAAAGTAATTTTGGCCCGACATGGGGATCAAACTGGAGACCTCGTGCACAGCATTTACACTTAGGACCACTAGACCAACGAGGAAGTTTCATCATCATCATCATCTCACTCAGCCATAGGACGTCCACTGCTGAACATAGGCCTCCCCCCTAGATCTCCACAGATACCTGTTCGACCTGCATCCAGCGTCTTCCGGAAAACGAAGAAGTTTGCGACTTTAAATATATTCTTCTCCACAGACCATGTCCTCACAACAACTACCGGCGACAATGGGTGGCTCTGACGGACAATAGAATAAACCAGACCCTCATAAACAAGTTTCCCTACGTGGCTGCCGTTATGAGGAATGCCACTAGCTTATGGAATTTCGCTTGTTTTGCCAGCGTGATTCTCATGAAATGGATTGTTACCTCTGCACATTGCAGGTGAGTGATTCTGTTAATGTCAACCAGATTTAGCTGAGGCTGTTGTCAAATATAGCCAAATCAGACAAATCATCATCAGACTAGTTTGCACAACTATGTAGGGGGCGGCTTCGGTTGTCAAAGATCAGCCAAGTGCAGAAGAATCATCATCTGCCTAGCCTTTGTGTATATTGGGGCCGACTTCCAGTCTAACTGGATTCCGGATGCAGCTGAGTACCAGTGTTACAAGGAGCAATTGCCTATTTAACCTCCTCAATCAGTTGCCCGGGTAACCAAGCACGTCTTCGTAACTAACTAATGTTCTAACGATAGCTAATGATTAATAATCTGAATAATTACTCAAAGAAGCTGAATACACCATTAAAAACGAATCTTTCTCCAGGCAACCAGGTCACACTCACCGCGTGGTCCTCTTCCAAGATTACGCGCGCAACCAGAGTCACTCCTACCCCATCCTGTTCTGGAGAATCCACGAGAAATACAACTCTACCGTCCCCAACGCCAAGTATGATATAGCAGTCGCCAGAATGAACGTAAACCATTACCACTCTGCGGTCAAACCAGCTGACTTCGACGAGAAAGCAGCAACCGCAATAGTAGCAAGTGTCTGGAAAACCGTCTCGACAATGGATAAGAAGCTGTACCTGACCAACCACTTCGATAAGTACGAAATGAACATCAGCAACAAGGGGAAATGTTTCGAGACGTATGGAGTTGAAATGGACGATAGCCTAATCTGCATAGACACGTCAGCTTACGACGATTGCTTCGTCCACGAATTTGGACCCATTTTTTCAGGAGATAAAGTAGTGGGTGTTATAGCTATTACGCCGGTTGAATGTGATATGAAGTACTCGGTTTTTACAAATATTTCTTATTATACGAGTTGGATTTTGAGATCGACTTACGATGCCTGATGTCGGATTTTTATTTTGGTTGTTTTATTTTAGTTTTAAGTATCCCGACACAAACTTGATTGAAGAAAAATCTTGGCCTCTTTAATGTGCTGTCAGTTTTGCGGTGGCTATGTGAATGGAGCTTTGATTTTTAGGACTGCAAGCCTGAGGCCTATGCCTGCTAATTAAAAAAATGAGTCAAAGGATAGCAATTGTATCTAAATAGCAATGTAACTTCATGGGGTACCCATTCTGCTACTGCTGAGGTTTAAGCGCTAGCTTTACATAAGAACTGAAAGTTAATCAGGGTCCTGTATAAGCTTGTGTAAGTTGGTAGTGTGATTTGTTCCCACGCGCTCTTCAGTGCTGTCAGTGCAGGGCCTTAGACCCGTTATGGGTTCCAAATAGGTCTCCTACCTATTTACATTTATACATCTTATATAGCACATAAGGATGAGAATTATTAGGAATTTTATAAAAAAACAGATTCATAGATTTCAGGAATTATCGTGGAAATCTCATGAATACAAAAAATAAAACCACACAATAACAAATAAACGAAACATCATCCATAATAAGTGGTGTGTGTAGACTTTAATATCCAATTAGTATAGTAAGATACATTAGTGAAAATAGCCAGTTTCATATCACAATCCCTCGGCTTGACTGCCAGGATCCCAACCACCTTGTCACCAGAATACAGAGGCCCAAACTCATGGATAAAGCAGTCATCATAATCTGACACGTCAATACAAATCATGCTCTGATCCAATTCCACTCCGTACCCTTCGAAACACTTCGCAGCATCAGCTATCCTGACCTCGTACTTATCAAAGTCATTTGTCAAGTACAGCTTTTTATCCATAGTTGAGACGGTCTTCCAGATGCTGGCTTCTAGTTCAGTGGCCTCCTTATCATCGAAGACTGAGGGTTTCATAGTGAAGGGATAGTAGTCCACATTGAGCTTGGCGACGGCGATATCGTAACGAGGAGTTGGGTTGCTGCTGTTGAACTTCTCGTGGAGTCTCCAGAATAGGATGGGGTAGGTGTGAGTGTAGTTGCGAGCGAAGTCGTGGAAGAGAAGGACCCGGTGGGTTGCGCTTTGACGTCTGAGGAAAAAGAGTGTTTAGATGTTAAAATGTTGGATCTCTTCTTGTGGGATATTTATTTCTATAGGAGATATGGACACCTGATTCCTGAATCTCTCATCTCTTTTGTTTATTGGAAATTGGGTAAAGAGCCCTGAGAGTATTTCTGTTGATACTGCGAAATTATAGATTCCTTGCGATGTTCCTTTATTAAATCGTTTCTAAAAGACTCAGAATTATATAATTATAAGGACTCTTTCATACCTGCAATGAGCCGAAGTGACAACCCACTTAATCAGCACAATACTAGCAAAGCAAGCGAAAGACCAAAACTTGGATGTATTCCTCGTCACAGCAGCCACATAAGGAAACCTCTCAGATATCTGCATCGAAGAGTTCTCATTCAAGGAGATCACACCCATAGCTCTGGTATACTGGTACACCGTCCCTCCTTGAGTATACTCTCTCTTCCTCTCTTCTACTGTTATATCTGTCGCGAATTTCACCATAACGCACACAGCCATTATGGCTAAAAAGATGAGTAGGGTTAAAATTAAACATGCTGCTTTCATTTTGAATTTTCATGAAGCTTTCTAAACGTTTTGTGTTGTATTTTAATAATGTGACGTTCGCGGTTGAGCGTTTTGACCGTTTTGGTTTTGACAAGATGTCGCGTTTTGTCGATGCGTTTTGTCGCCTTTTTGTAATGTAGAGGAATTGTTTTTGCTACATGTTGAAGGCAGTAATATAGTGATATCTTAATACGTTGGAGTTAACATATAGAAAGAAATGTTTGAGTAAATCATTTTAATTATGTGCTTAAATAAGCAAATTCCAAAAATTAATACTACTTCTTCAAGATCATCGTTTATACAAAAGTGACATATTTAGCGTCACGTTTGACTTGGCTAATCGGATTTCCGCACAATGTTGTTTGTCCAGCGGAGTGCACAGTCCAGTGTAAGGCACACAAATATTGACATGCCGCCCGTTTCGTTCATAGCGAGTTATTAGTACTGGATGCGGCAGTCTTAAGCGAATTTTCTTTCGGTATAGTTTTCATTAATTTTTCTTTTCTAAGGAGCACGTGGCTGTCCATGGATGTGTGATCATGTTATCATTATACATGACGGGTTGCTCCTTGTTTCGATAGGTACTTAGATGCTTTAAATAAGAGGGCCTCGGCCTGAGCTGTCTTTTGGACATCTTTGGCAGTCTTATCATGACATTCCTCCGAATATCGGAAGCCATAGTTTTATTACCCTTGCCGTATCTAGTATGAATATTTCTACGTCCTCCATCCCCTATCTACAGTGTGAGAGCTTCGCGTGTTTGTACAGTTTTGCGGCTTTTACTAAGTGATATGCTTGATGCGATTCATTATTGTATTGCTGAAGGCCTTTTAGCTGAATATGTGTAGCTGTCAGTGTGGTATGATTTGTAGAATGATGAATATAGGGGAACTTAAATAATTTTAATAAAACCTAATTTAGTGGTTCTAAATGCAAACCCTGTTCCTTCTAGGTACTAGGTAGCAAAGTCTTTTGTGGAAAACACTGAGCTGGATCGATAAAATATGATGTTAATTATATTATCCATGTATATGTTTTAAAATTAGGCAACTGACCAAGTTATTTTTTAAATTATAAGTACATAATACAAAATGAAACATAGCTCTTCTCTTAAATTACCAATTTGTAAGTTATACTTTTGAAAAGACTAGTAGATGTAGAGCTTGAACAATCATTTTATGTAGATGTGGTGTTGTTACAATATTAATGTTTTGCACGAATGCTTAGTTTTCTCCCAAAAATACATACAAAATGAAAACCAATATCGGTAGTTTATAAAACTATACATATTTTCTTTCTCCCAAACTCGCGAAATAAACTTGTAAAACTCCCATGCATCTCTTTGCACGCGACAACACGACGGGGGTCCGATACACATCAGCTACAACTCGGCCTGTCGATAGATACAACTAAGTTATGCTCCCCACTGCAATTGTAACAAGTTACGCGATAACATCTGATTTATTTACTCGTGTTTTGATTGGATTTCGTATGTCTTCTATAAATTGGAGAGGGGAAAGCAATATTTTTGGTTGACTTTTGTATAACTTTAACCATTTGTTCAGCCGAATTCTGTTGAGATCGGCTTCCAGTCTAACAGGATGCAGCTAAGAACCACATTGAGCAACTGCCTATCAGGGGCCCGATTCTCCTAATTTTACTTAGGCGACCTTCGATTGACGTTCGACTCGATTCGACTGAGATCCAATCCCGACTCGATTACTATTGAAGCGTATGTGGCATTCCGCTATTTTTTCTTTGAAATAAACATTTTTATCCTTTTCTGTCATTCAATAATGAATCATTTTGTCTGCAAATGATTTACGATTGCAAAATGATTGTACAGCAAACTACCGTATAGACCAAAATCATCAAAATAGCAGACCAATCGCACACCAATCAAATGTCAATCGAATACGATTGGTCTTTTATTAGTAGCAGAATGCCCGATATGGTTAAAACTGCTATTACGATCATATTGCGATTCGATTTCTATTCGATTTTGACATTATTAATTTAGGAGAATCGGGGCCCTGATCTCCTCAACCCAAGTACCTGGGCAACACTGTAAGTAGGCAGGTACCCCTTAGTAAGACTATCTGGTTCTGACTGATTCATAACGACGCGGTTGAATTAGAAGCTTGTTTCCTACATTTTCTTGCTAAATCGATTGAGATAAAATTCGACATTTTAGAAGATGATAGATAAGCTAGGGTTTTTTCAGAATACAGATAAAGTCTAGTGGGCTATAATAATTAAGTAGGTATGTGATAAACAATTAAACCTTTACTAACCTCTGAATATACTTACAAACAAAGGTATTTTTACACAAACGACAAACGAAGCGACACGACGAACGAATATCATGTTGTTTGACAATCTAACAAGTATTTAACATTATGTACTTAATTTCTTCAATTCAGCATCCAACCAATTAACTTTAAAGACTGCAAACTTGCTAAAAGATACCCGAGGGGCGTATTAAAAGATTTTCGCGTTACCAAACTCAATTAAAAGTTGTTATTTAATAAATAAATAAGTGCAATGTGCATACAGACGACTGAGCGATTGGTTATCACATAAACAATAATTATTTAAATGAGTTCAGCCATTAGCGGACGCCCAAACGTTTAACTTTAACTTAATTGTTAGATCTTTTCATTGGGATGACAATTGTACTGTCGGGTGGTGAAGTTTTGCAGCTAAGAAAAATAAAAAAATGTTTACCGGGAGTATACATTTCTTTATAAATAGGTACATAAGCTAGGTAATTTTATTTCTTAGCTTATTATTTTTATTTCTTTGCCAATTAGCAGTATTTATTCATTGTTTTTCATATTGCTTCACACATTTAATACGGCGGCTGTTCTCATAAGGAGATCAGCCAGTTGTGCAGGACATTATAATAGTGCACGCACATTTGCTTGGATACAGGTGCACTCACTATTCCTTCACTCTCATAGGCCGCTGGGACGACAGTCCGACACCACCGGAGTGAGATCATTCAGATAAGTACACTTTTAATGCAAGTTTCTAGCTGCTCTACATAAATAATTATAAACTGTAACACTCAAAAAAGATATTTTATTTCTCCGCTATAAACAGAACAAAACTTTTGTCACCGACAGTACACAATCAACTTACAGCATAAACTACAACTCACCCTTAGCAATAAAAATATTCATATCTATCTACCATCTCTTTCTAACTTACAACTAAACCCTTAAGAGCAAAAGAGACGTCTATATGACAATTTATCAAAAAATTCGCGAGGGAACTAAAGATATTTATCTATATTAGTGCTTCGTACATGGAGAACAAAATTACTAGCGGAGGTGCCATAACGCAAAATCTCCTAAGAAAGTAGCGCGACAACATGCGGGTGTTCGAGGGACGAGGAACGTTACTGTCTTCGCCTTTTTAAGCCTTCTTTGGAGCCGATCATTTTTGTACAACGTAGCCTAGGTATACACTACTCTGTTAGGGCGCAGCAAATTAACTTATAAAACTAGATAAGTGGATCTTAAAACTACATTAGATACGTAGAATTGTGTTAGGTGAATTTTATATTATTTTATAAAGATAACAATACAGTTTATTGTTATACTATTGTAAATATGTATAAATCGTTGACAGACGCCTCAAAGAAACCGAACGCCTCGTTAGTACATCCGTAACTGATCGTTTTAGTCACGCCCGTAAGTATTAGACCTAGTAGAAGGCGCCTGACCTACCTGTATTATGGCACCTCCGCTCATCTTTATTTACTCCGTGGTTTCATATCTCTATCTTGTTGGGGGTAGTTTTAAATGTATGTTGTTTTTGTAAGATTTTTTCTAAGTTAAGTGGGTTGGAAGAGGGTAAAATGTTACTTGGTCGTTAAGTTTCTCGCGCTTATGGCGTGTGGGGTTGTAAACAACTATGCCTGATGTAGAAAATGTTACGAAACACACCCTCAGATGTTTCAATCAGTATGAATTAGGAGTAGAAAACGTAAAGTTAGTGAAAAGTCTACAACACTGACCATCATGTACACATATAGACCAGAACTCTAAAAAAAAATGAAGATTTTAACTTCCATAGAATAAAATAACCTATTTACTTATTACGTTATTTTTTTATTACATTTCTTCAAAAAGCAACACGCAAGCATGGGCTGCTTGATGTGATGTACCCCTTTTATAAAACTTTACTTACTAAATCAAAGCAATAAAGATTATTGCTTCAAGAAAATGCAGCTCAGCAACACATTGCTACGACTAATTTGTAGGACCCGCGTAAACTACATGTTAACTTAGTTCCGCTATTCGCCAAAAGATGGCGCTGTTACAAGTTATTACAGATTCGTATGAAAATGCTTGCGGGCGGCAAATCAATAAGCTACGATTGTTTTTCACACTGAAGCGGTACATGAAAACACGTATTGTAATATAGCAGTTGGCAGAATACATTTAGCGGTCGGAAATGGTAACAATTTGATTTATACTTGGCACGAATACTGCCGGGAAAATGTTATTATGAAAAAGTTGTCGTATCTTAGTCATAATTAAGTCATACGTGCTAATTATGCATTAAGAACTTTATTATTTTTCTGTGTGATTTCTTTTGTAATTGCCTAAGTATGTAATTAATGCCTAATTACCTACGTTGTCGCGTAAGTAGGTAGGTATTGTTTTTTTCTCCTTCCAGCAGATATTTAATTATATTACAGGTTTAGGACTACCATTTGCTTATTTGGTCTAATAAGTAAACGTACCTATAAACTACAAGAACCGATTTATTATTTTGTAAACGATTTGCTTATTATCTCCTTCAAACTATGTTAAGAATGCAAGTATTAGTACATCAGCGTGCTAGCGGAAGTAGCCGACCGAGTACAAGATAAATCGATTGATTAGCTTTCCTTAAAAGTCCACCAAGCCTACGCCGACCTTGATTCAATGAATTCCTAAGATGAAAACATCAAGAACTACCAAGTAGCTGACCACCTACCATACTTGGTCATGCATACAATCAACAAAGCAATTTCTTACTGAATGCAGCATTATTTAACAATAAACTATTACATTATTTAACAATAAACTACAGTAAGAACTTCGTAAAAATCGAACAAAAATAACGATGAGTCAAACTTTGTTCTCGATTGCGCGAAATCGGACGTCCTATTACGTTTGCCAGTGAATCAGCTGCGTGAAAAAATCAATACTGCGCGCGTTACATGAATTTATTCCGCATTCGTAATAGACTGGGACATTAGTACGACTTCAACGCGTGTGTTTTCAACAGTTTGATGCTTAATAATAGTTGTTTTATTGAAAATTAGTCATAATTTAAAGTTAACTACGCTAATTACACTGACGAAATTAAATTAACACCAGCACAGTGAACGTAGCCACAGGTAATTGCTGCATTAGATCAAGAACGCACCGCGGCACCAGATGGCGCAGTAGTACTCGTGATGTTGTTACATACCGTATGGGCGTGTGAGTGCTTGTGTAAAAAATTAAGTGTTTTGTGTTGTTTTAAGCGCTAATGGAGAACGAAAACGGTAAGAATAGTTATATACCACCCTAAACTCTCATATACAGTAATCGCAACATCGTCGACTTTACAGAAAACTCGTAGGAAACGAGAATTCTTACATCTGTCCGATCAGACGTATAACCCGACCGAATTTAGGTCGCGTCATTATCGATGCACTTCCTAATGGTCCCGTCGTTTTCAATTCGGTAGGGTTATATTCCCGCCATCTTGTGACTTGAGCTTTCAGGATTTTGTATAAATATATCGATCGGAAGCTTAGTGTAACCTAATTCCTTCGTTATTCTTGTTCTGCGTGAAGCATAGCGTCTTTTTAATGCTGATAATTAATGAGGTTTACATGTTAACATGTCTAAATTGGCGCCGCTAGGGTTTGTTGACATAGAGTTACATGTAATTTTTTGCGATAAAAGTTAATTTTTTAGGCGTTTTTTGGGGAGAAGCCGTGTAAATTGCCTCTGAAGTTTGCTGGTCTTACAGCTAGTGTAAAACAGCGTTCTAATTATTAATAATGGTTGTAGTTTACGTGTATTCTGTCGGCCTTGCTTGAGGCGCCTACATGTCCAAGTGTGACATCAGATTTCTTAAATAGATTTTCTAAAGAATACTTTGTTTTTGGTAGTAGTTACGCTGTACGGTTCGCCTCGACTCGTTTACCTTTTAAACTGGCTATTTGAATATCTTCAATGCTGAATTGTTATGGTATAATTAGGTTCCTCAAATTATCACAAGAAACTGAGAATTTGTACTTAGGAGTTAACTAGGTATTACTACAATACAGAACATAGATACTTTTTAGTTAGAGTCTGACCAAAACCAATTTGAACATGGAATAGACTAATATACTTACTATGTGTAACCTTCATAGTCATTTAGGTCTAAAAAATATGTATTTGAAATGGTGCTTATATTCTTAAAATATTTCCATAATGATTCAATAATATAATAATGATGAATAATTTATGCTCTCATCTGCAGTGACTAATATAGCTGAGTATTTAAAATACATTATTTATTTCTTTCATAATATTGTGCACTATGAATGATTCAATTCGTAAATAAGTTTATTTCATTGTCAATTTTTAATACTACATACCTATATTGTAAACTATTGTATTATTGTTTAATTTTAGTTATTAAACAGAAATGGCTCCGGTATTCAAAATGACTACAATTTTTCATGTAGCCCATAACTTGTTAAAATCAAAAGAGAAACCTTTTTTTGCAAATTACATAAAAGAAAATATGATTTCTTGGTTATCGTCTAGGTAATATAGTAAAATTCAAAAGTAACACATATCTATAGTGTATCTCACATGCTTAATAATTTAAAAAATTTATATCATGAATTTAATTTAATTAATTTAATATTACTATTGATAAGCTAATGAATTAACTGGCAATTAACCAATTATATTACTATACGCTGATACATAGACTATTTTCCCTATTGTTATTTTATTAATTAACAATTGATTGTGATTTCAATTTTTAGTATAATTTACTATTATACCTACCTACTTCACAATAACTTCATTGATTAACATTGTTAGTTTTATAAAAGTGCTAAAACCTAAATCTGACTTTGTCTGTTATTTTTTACCTGTCTCGCTGAACTCAAATTGATGAAATGAACTTTATCTGATGTGTCAAGTTTGACTAGACGCAGACCTCAACATAGTTGGGAAAAGGCTAGGCATATGATAAGATCAATATATCTATATCTGAAATAAAAGTTATGTTTATAGCACAAAGGTTCATTCATACTATGTTCATTCATGCTCTGTCTACCCCACCTTTAAAAAATATTCAAGACTGAACTACTTATGACAGAGCATCGGTTTACATTAAAAGAATTTGATAGAGAAAGAATACTAAAATACTACAACAGGATGCTGTTGTTTTACCTCCATTGTTAGTATAGGATAATGCAGATTTCAATAATCTATCTATGTTTACTGACTGTGTAGGTAATTGTAAATTTTCATCTGTAATAACGGTGAATTTATAAAACTTAATCTATGATTGCCATGTTGTGCAATTGAAGATCATTTGAAATCATCAGATAGACATATTATAGAAAGAAATCAGCAGTAAGACAATCCACAGATAGAATATTAAATTCACGGTTAGTCTAAACCTATATTTCTGTCCTAACTTGGTTTCTATTCAATAGTTATTTATATAAAAATCTAAGGCAAAGACAACAGTAACATTAGTATGCTGTATTGTACTGTCTTATCAGTAGAATGTGTACACAATGCAGATTATAATAGGCATCGTTAAGGCTGGACTACACTGTTTTGCTTTGTTAATTAATACTACGAAATGATATTTGTAAGTAGTTAAATGACTACTTTGTTATATGATAAGTTAATCTATGGTTGATTCTGTGTCAAAAGAATATATTTTAGACAAATTCAATTTTCTTTATTTACATAGATAGTATTTACAACACAAAATAAAACCTACCCTAGTAAAACAATAAAAAAAAAACTATAGTCTACCAAAATGAAATGAGTTGCATATTTTTCGACAGCTAAAATTAATGAGATACCTACTTACAGATTTTATCATCGTTATGCTTTTACTTTACTTCTAAACCCTTAGCTGTACAATTTATTTTCTAGAAACTGTAGTAGATAATTGATATTGATATGGTATACAGCCTTAGAATCCACCTACAACTAATTTTAATCACGCAATTTTCAAAACTGCCCTACCATACAACACAGCATACCTACGTAAATGAACTCAAATAACTTTACCAATTCCCGAGAAAAAGCCTAACACAGACTAGCAGTCTTGTAAAATACCATAAAAGGTCTCTAGTTAGATGTCATTCCATCGATCTATAAACAGAATTCGTAGTTAGTATGGTCAGCGTCAAAAGTAGAACTAATCAATATTTTGAGAAGTGCCCTACAACGAAAAGGGTCATTATTTCTTAACAACACAAACGGCATTTATCCTTAAAACCAAACTAAAAAAAAGTAGCAGTCAAAGCAAAGCAGTTTTGAAATTGCACCTGCTTTTTTTCAATGGGAAATCATCAAATGACCTCTCCCACTATGGGTGCAGCGTGAGGGAGTGTCAGACTCTTACCGAGTAGAACCCACCATGTTCCTTCTTAAGCTCTTCATCTATCAGGCCGCGGTAGCTCTTTCGAACAATTCCGCAGCCCCGGCAGGAGCTACTTTTTTTATTTGCCATCATTAAATGACCACTCCCGCTGTGGGTGCAGCGTAAGGGAGTATCAGACTCTTACTGACTAAAACCCACCATTTTCCTTCTTAAGCCCTTTATGTACCAGGGCCGCGGTAACTCTCGTGAACAATCCCGCAGCCCCGGCAGGAGCTACTTTTGAAGCCTTTTCATATGATATCAGCAAATGACGGCTGTGGGTGCAGCGTGAGGGAGCGTCAGACTCTTACTGACTAAACCCCACCATGTTCCTTCTTAAGCCCTTTATGTACCAGGGCCGCGGTAACTCTTTCGAACAATCCCGCAGTCCCGGCACGCTCTACTTTTGAAGGTTTTTTCATATGATATCATCAAATGACGGCTGTGGGTGCAGCATGAGGGAGTGTCAGACTCTTACTGACTAAAGCCCACCACACCATGTTCCTTCTTAAGCCCTTTATGTACCAGGGCTGCGGCAACTCTTTCGAACAATCCCGCAGCCCCGGCAGGATTTACTTTTAAAGTTTTTTTATGTGATATCATCAAATGACTTTTCCCGCTGTGCGTGCAGCGTAAGGGAGTGTCAGACTCTTACTGGCTAAACCCCACCATGTTCCTTCTTAAGCCCTTCATGTATCAGGGCCGCGGAAACTCTTTCGAACAAACCCGCAGCCCCGGCAGGAGCTACTTTTGAAGCTTTTCTTATGTGAAATCATCAAATGACCCCTCCCGCCGTGGGTGAAGCGTGAGGGAGTGTCAGACTCTTACTGACCAAACCCACCATGTTTCTTCTCAAGCCCTTTACGTACCAGGGCCGCGGTAACTCTTTCGAACAATCCCGCAGCCCCGGCAGGAGCTACTTTTTGTTTGCTGACTTTATCTAGAAGTCGTGGGCGCCATTAATGTGATGACGAAGCGAATACCTACAATATCGCGTGTCTGTACTAAGCCTTATGTGTATGCAAATATTTTATTATGTCATGTACCTAATGAAGTTATTGATTATTAGTTTGGTAATGTATTTTTGATTAATTTTATTAGTTCAATAACTTCTTTAGTTCTTAAATAGTTTTTATTGCGAACTACCCGTTTTCGAGCGTCCTGTGGGAACTGCTGCCCGTACCGGGATAAAATATAGCCTATGTTACTCGGGAAGAGTGTAACTTTCAGACAGGGAAAGAATTCTTCAAATCGGCTCAGTAGCCTCAGAGACTTTAGGGTACAAACAAACAAACAAAAATATGCTATAGATGATCCTTCTTCCTTCGTCATAAGCTCCTAATTTTAATAAAAATAAATGTTGCCATGCAAATATGTACCTATCTATCTACATTATGTAGATACATATGTGAATAGTGTAGAACAGTGGTTCTTAACCTTTTTGACATGAGGGACCACTTTGACTAAAGTTTGTCTGGCCGGGGACCACCTCATCGGTTTACCTAAATTAGTACTCATTTCTTTATTAATTATCAAAAAAAAAATGAATTTTTGGGTTCTACTCAAAGCTAAACGCATGTCGGCAGTTGTGTAGGTAAGCAAATGCAAATAAAGAAAAACTCGCCTATGTAGTTTCCAAATGCGCGAGCGAAGCGAGCGCGAAATTTTTATCGGACTTAAACCGAATATTGGGTACGTTAAATGTAGCCCAAACGTACTTAACTTTTTGTTTGTTGATAAATGCAAAAATAAGGGCATATAGTTTCTGAATACGCGAGCGAAGCGAGCGCGAAATTTTTATCGGATTTCAACCAAATATTACGTAAAATTTAGCCCAAACGTACTTAAATTTTTGTTTGTTGACAAATGCAAAAATAAGGGCATATAGTTTCTGAATACGCGAGCGAAGCGAGCGCGAAATTTTTATCGGATTTCAACCAAATATTACGTAAAATTTAGCCCAAACGTACTTAAATTTTTGTTTGTTGACAAATGCAAAAATAAGGGCCATGATATAGTTTCTGAATAGGCGAGCGAAGCGAGCGCGAAATTTTTATCGGACTTCAACCAAATATTACGTAAAATTTAGCCCAAACGTACTTAACTTTTTGTTAGTTGACAAATAAAAATTAGGGCATATAGTTTCTGAATACGCGAGCGAAGCGAGCGCGAAATTTTAATTATTTTTTAAGACTCAAAACGAAAATTACGTAAAATGTAGCCCAAACATACATTTTCATGAATGGGGGGACTAGGTACGACACACCCGATATACGTCCATGCGAAAACCCCCGCTCGCAATTATAAGTCGATAAAAATAAAGTTAGATAACGTATAGCAACGTCGCGAAGCTAAGCTTCGCGGACCACTTGGAATGCCTCCAGGGACCACCAGTGGTCCGCGGACCACCGGTTAAGAACCACTGGTGTAGAAAAACGTAGTAAAATAAAGGTAAAGTCGTCGCCTCGACTTGTAAGGCTTCCAAGATTGTTGTATTGAAGACAATGTGGAGTACTATGGAGCTAATAGTGTATAAGGTTGCTTGTCTTTCTAAGGCTAATGCTAAAAGCCTAGGCATTAGAGAACTGTATTTCTTACTAATATTATAAATCTAATCGCGCTTTCATGACAAAACTACTGAATCGATATAAATGAAAGGTACACAGATAGTCTGAAGTCAAATTCTTTGATGAGAAATCAGCAAATGACCCCTCTTACTGTGGGTGCAGCGTGAGGGAGTGTCAGACTTTTACTGACTAAAACCCACCATGTTCCTTCTTAAGCCTTTTGTGTACCAGCGCCGCGGTAACTTGCGGAAACAATCCCGCAGCCCAGATAGTCTGAGTAAAGTAGTAGAGCCTGAGAAAGGACATAGATTAATCTTTATCCAGGTGCGGGAATTAGTTCCCACACATGATGCAGGTGGAACTAGTATAGCGTAAACCAGTTAACGCAAAATAAATATGTCGTCAATGTTTATTTGGCAAATAACGCGATCTGTCCAGATTTTTGTTTGCAGATAAAAATATTCTCGATAAGAGTTCATTGACATGCTGATAATGTCATCTCAATATTGTACTGCGCTTTTTTAAGCTGTGAATGCAAAAATAGCACCCATTTATGAATTCTATACCTCTACATATAGATCTATACTAAATAATAGAATAAAGAGGAAACATGATTTCGTTTGTTCGTGCTTTAAAGGCTCCAAAATTACTGAACGAATTTGAAAATTCTTTCATTGTTGTAAAGCTACACTCTTCCCGAGTAACATAGGCTATATTTTATCCGGGTACGGGCAGTAGTTTCCACTGGATGTATGTGAAACCGCCAGACAAGGGGCTAGCGTTATAATATAAAACCGGCCAAGTGCGAGTCGGACTCGTGCACGAAGGGTTCCGTAAATTACAGTTAAATCAACCTATCTCAAAAACTATAAGAGATACTTTGATCAAACCAAAAATCGTTGAAAGAGTTAATTAGCATGCATCACCTCTATTTTTTTTAGAATTTTATACCCCGTAGTTATAAAAATAGAGGGGGGGGGACATACTTTTTACGACTTTGAGAGCTGATATCTCAAAAACCGTTCACTTTAAGAAAAATGTTTTTTAGAAAACTTTATATCATTTTAAAAGACCTTTCCATTGATACCCCACACGGGTATGTACATCGAAAAAAAAAATTTCATCCCTCAGTTACATGTATGGGGGGCCCCACCCCCAATTCTTTTTTTTACTATTTAGTGTCATATTTTTGTAGCGGTTCATACAACACATATTCCCATCAAATTTCATCACTGTAAGTAAGTACTTATAGTTTCCGAGTAAATCGGCTGTGACAGACGGACAGACGGACAGACGGACAGACGGACATGACGAAACTATAAGGGTTCCGTTTTTGCCATTTTGGCTACGGAACCCTAATAAATAGGACTTTTTTGTGTGTCCTAAAGGCTCCGAAACCACTGAACAGATTTGAAAATTTATTTCAAGTAAGCTATACTTTATCCCGGTATATTACGGGATATCACGGGACGCAATGTAAAACCACGGAAAAACAGCCAGTTTTACTTGCGGTAGTTCCTATGGAACAAGGTGGAACATGGAACAGCGAGTGAGTTACTAAACCTTCCACAAATAATATAGGAAACAGTTCAGAGTAGTAAACTAGTAACACAATTGTAAATTAAATAGGGCACGCTGAAATAACGCAGGAAGTGTGATTTCGACACTAACCTGCTACTTTAGGGACGGTGTTGACGCTGAAATAAATATATGTTATTTTGTACGAAATAGTTTATGGATTTTTTTGAGTATTTATGAATGGATTTTATTATGATTTCGTATAGTTCTCGCTAAACTTGCAAATACGAAAGTAGTTTTGTCCGTCTTTGCTTTTACGCTAAATCTAGAGAAGGAATAATGTATTGTGAAGGTTTGTTGAACAAAAAAAAAGCGTTTATTGATCAGTACTAAAAACTCTCTCTTCCCTATGGTTTTACTTACATCCCTGGGTAAAGAAGAGCTGGTCTGATACATAGGCAACATTTTATTCGGGTGCGGGCAGTAGTTCCGTCATTAATGGGACAAAACTGAGTAATTCTAAGTGGGCTAAGTAATTCTTCATACCTATATATAAAACAAAAACAAACCAAAATGCTGTCGTGCCAATAATTGGGTCAAGACTCACGAATGAGGTGACAGTCTGACGCTGAAACGATCAATGATGTCACCCAATGGGTTACAGGAACGCCCAGTGAAGCAATGTTTCTGAAAGCATTTATTATAGGTAGTTCACTCATTGATAAATTACTAGCCATTTTCCCGCAGTTACACCCGCGTCCCGTGGGAACTACTGCCCGTACCGGGATAAAATATAGCCTATCTTACTCGAGAAGCATGCAGCTTTCCAACAGTTAGAGTTTTTCAAATCGGATCTGTAGTTTTTGAGCCTTTATTACATTAGTGTAGTTTTAAATATAGACTAAATATTTGATAATACGAATGATTCAATCAACGACACTTGAAACAATAACATTTTTCGGTGCGGTATAACGTCGTGCGTAAAAATCCACACTCGCGACAAAATTGCTAGTTTGAAAGCTCTCTTACGGTTGTGCCTAGATATCTTTCTACTGTTTTGCTCACTAAAGATAGGAATACGACAGATTGATCGAATATTGGAAACGGCCGTATAGCGTGAACCATACCCCTTTTATTCTGATTAGAAATAGTTTTTGCTTAACCCAGATAGTTTTTGTTACGCTACTAGATATGATGTGAAGGTCGTTCGTATCTAGTATTTTTACGTCTAGGTTAGGTTAACCTTGTACAACTGCATAAGGTTAATATGTTAAGGTAATCTAGTTTTTGTGGTCTGAATTTATTATGGGACAAGCTACAATCAGCGGTTTCACTCGCGTCCCGTGGGAATTACGTGCACCTGAATAAATAGTAGCCTATAGCCTATAGCTTCTGTGGCCTATGTCGATAGAATAGCTATCTAACACTGGATTTTTTTTTTATTGGGAGCGGTGGTTTCTGAGATAAGCGCGTTATCAAACAGTCTTAAGTTGTATAATATTATTATGTGTGTTAGGTTATTGGAATTACTCTCCTCTCTATGACTCATTGGGAAGTTCTGTAGCTTTGATAAAATGATTCTGTTTTCTGATGTTTTTTTTAAATGATAAGAATTTGGCTCAGCAATGTCATTGTCAAGTGGTTACAACCAGTTTCTTTCTTTTACATTACGCTGAATAAAACAAACTGATAATGCTTGAAGCTTTTTGTATGTTATGAAAGAGGATTGGCAATGTTGGGATGTTGATATTTTTGCTCTACATAAATATATCCAGGTTTCTGTGATTTTAAAACTGAAGAAAACAAAAGAACATACCCAACACGAGTTGGCTTCACTACAAAAACAAAAATTCTGCATAACAACAGTTAGACCACCCATTACAATCAAAATACGCGCAAATCAGTCATTCCTATTCCCGAGTTGAGATGACACAAAAAACATAAGCATGATCTAATCATTTTATCAAACGTTGGCCCAAATGTTTTGGATGAGCGCCAATGTTCAGTCATTGCTATAAAGGAGATTCTCTGACTCAGAAAAGCACGTGAATTTGTTTATTTTTTAATGGGTAGAAGAAAAAAAGCCGTTCGTAATGATGAACATGTCCCCTTAGCGGCGTCTGTTCTCATATAAGGAGATCAGCCAGCTGCGCAGGACATATAGTACACAAGCATTTTTGCAGACACAGGTGCACTCTATATCCCTTCAGTCTCATAGCCCGATGGGACGACAATCCGACACAACCGGAGAGAGATCAGGCGCAGGAACGACATTACTCAATCAACCAACTGAAACTGAATAAATTGAAGATTATGTATTCTGTTGGTTTATGTTTTATGTGGTTGCCACTAAAGACGACCGGACAGTGAGCATTTGATCTACGCATCCACAGTGCAAACCGCAATCCATCGAGATAGTTACAACATAATTTACTAACTAGCTTAGAAAGTTCCTTGTAAAACACTGGTACTCAGCTACATTAGACTGGAAGCCGACCCCAATATAGTTGGAAAACGGGTAAGCAGATGATGATGACCCAAATAAAAAGTAGCCTTTAATTTATCCTGACCCCAAACTGAGACATTTCCCTATGGTGATGGCCTGAGACAAAAAAAGTACGTGATTTAAGACAGCTGTTCTCAATCAAAACATAAGTGTTATTATACGAAGTATTATCTAATGTATTTATTACTAATGCTTCTGACTCATTGCCGCAAGGTCATACACTAACATATTTATACTAGTTTCCTCTCACAGTTTCACTCCGTTCCGTAAAAACTACTCCACACACACAGATAAAAAGTACTCCATAGGCTTCTTCGATAAATGGGCTATCTAATACTGGAAGAATTTTTCAAATTGGACCAGTAGTTCCTTAGATAAGAGCGTTCAAACAAACTCTTCAGCTTTGTTATATTAGTATACAAAAAATACATTTAAATATCAACCGTATTACAATGCCATTAAAGACTTTATATTGTCATCTACCAATGAATTTTATACTTTATGATCGTACAATTAGAGTTGAAAATTCAAGATGTTTGTTTAATTTATATCGTTGTAATGAATTCTTGTGCCTTAATAAGGACAAAAGCGTATTTATTTTGAATAATAAGAATGACTAACATTGCTGTTTAAGGACAAAATATGTCACACTGCACATTGGTTCTTGTTTGCTTTGCATTTTGAAGGAATTTCTTTATCACACCGAATATTAAACACCCTATCAATACAATCACCTTTTTATAATAGTTACGGGCTAAGTTTATTTTGGATACTACTAATTTGCAGTATTCGTATATTGACTAGGAATCTCAAATCTTGCCTATGACGATTTTACAAGAATACGGGATTCTTCGTGCGAGTTAAGGAGCCTTTGGTACAAAAAGGGCTCCAGAAGGAATATGGTGGGTTTTAGTCAGTAAGTGTCTGACACTCCCTCACGCTGCACACACAGCGGTCATTTGATGATTTTGACCAAAAAAGGCGCACATTAAGAAAACATTCTATCTTCCATTTAAAATGGGGTCATAATATGTAAATTCAACGTTAAGATAGTAGAAATATGTTACAGCCTTTTTATCATCCCATTGATGGGCACAGGCCTCCTCTCACACGGAGAAGGATTGAGCATTAACCACCACGCTTGCTCAATGCGGGTTGGTGATTTCAGACTATATAGTCCAGGTTCCCTTAAGATGTTTTCCTTCACCTTTTTATCAGCCATTGGTGTCCAAGATATACTTACCTAAGAAATCAAATCATTTATTTCATTTAGACCTTCACAAGCACTTATGAACGTCAAAAAATAGATAGATAGATAGATAGATATATTCTTTATTATGCACACCAATTAAAAAATAACAAGAACAAACAAAAATTTTGAAGTCGGTGACACAATGGGCGGTCTTATCGCTAAAAGCGATCTCTTACAGACAACCTTTGGATGGATTGTAAAATATAAATAAAGTTGATTCTAGTTGCCCATTCCAAAAGTAGCTTCCTATTGAGAAGAACGGGCAAGAAACTCCATGGTTACTCTTTTAAAAATAAGAGATATTAGTAGAAATATACCGCTTGGTAAAGCCTTGGTACCTAATCTATAACAGCATTAGTCATATTTTAGTTTAAAAGCACGCAGAGGAAACCAGCATCCACCATAGATTTCCACTAAGTATGACTCATCTAATGAATCAATAGTCAACTCTTGTAAACCGCCATACAGTACCGTTAGATCACCATAATTTGATGGTTTCGACATCTGACTCATTTCTACCACCATCCTTTTATGTATGACTTATACCATGGTTATTTTCTTTTAAATCCTTACTTGATATTATAAAGGTGAAAGTAGGCCTATCTCACGCTTTCTGATATTCTGCTGGGCTCCCATATAACAAACGTGACTTTTTTGCTCATTTTCTAAATAATGGTACGGAACCCTTCGTAGTCCTACTCCCACTTGGCCGGTAAAATAAACGATTCTTGGCCGGTTTTTTTTCCGGGAGCGGGATGTAGTTCGACTCGAGTGAAACCGCTGGTGTAAGTTAGTTCTAACATTTTTTCCTTGTACATATCTCACAGGATGCGATACAAAATTACATTAAATTACTCGAATACCCTTGAGTATTGAACTCCTTATCTCAAAAGTGATCTATAACAAACACATTGTGAGCAAAGTTAGTGCATGCCCAGTTATCTGCATGACCTGACCTTACGCTACATAGTGAGTAATGTACCTATTTGTAGACTAGTGGCGCGCCCTGGCGCCGCGTGGTATGTAAATTATATACTTGCAACTTTCATAATAAATCTTCTATAGTAATATTATCGCCTATCTCCCCGGTTCGATTCGATAAAATCAATGAGTATCCGACTGATGAATGAGCCCATTCAATCACACACACACACAGGTACTCACAATCTGGTAAGGCTATGGGTTACTTTTTATCTAGGTGCGCTAAGTAGTTACCGCACGCTGAAGCTAGGCCCTCTACATCAGAGGGGCGCAGCAGGGCCAAGGCCTGCCGTGGCTGCGGGATTGTTCGAAAGAGTTACCGTGGCCCTGGTACATAAAAGGCCTAAGACGCGACGGAACACGACGGTTCTTAGTCAGTAAGAGTCTGACACTCCCTCGCCGCTGCTAACCCACAGCGGGAGGGGTCATTTAATGATTTTTGAAGCCCTCTACATTATGCTGGTAAATACCTCCAAAGTGCAAAGAATTTTGCTAACACTTTATTTATTTAGAGGAATGTTTAAGATTTCCAAAAAGCGACGACGTGATGTCATGGGAAACATCATATGATTCTCCTTACTCAAAGCCCTTGGCCTAGAATCGTTTGTAATGAAATTTTAATGGGAATATTTTTCATACGTCATCTTTATATTAGAACGAGGTGTGATTCAAGCTGCGTTGTGCCATATTTCTTGGAATCGGGATGAGGAAAGCTAGTTATTTAGAACAGTGAAAAAATCGGTAAAAAAACTTTTAAGTCAAACGGTTTTATCTTATGTGCACTGAAAACTAGAAAATAAAAAAAATAGTTACTTACCTGTCAACCTACGTAGGTGGTCTTGGTCATATTAGACTAAAATAAAAACGTGGGGCCCATTAACTGTTGATGTAGTACTTTCTTCTAGTGGTATAATAGGTGTGGATTGCATCGACTTACTATAATCGCAACTGGAGGTTTTGACAATCAATAAAATCAGCCGTAGCGGCTTCACCAGCGAACGCCAAGCTCATGATCTACCAAAGTATAAAGATATGCTTTGCCATAGGTAGGATTTCAGAGGGGCCCCACGTTTTTATTTTAGTCTAATATGACCAAGACCACCTACGTAGGTTGACAGGTAAGTAACTATTTTTTTATTTTCTAGTTTTCAGTGCACATAAGATAAAACCGTTTGACTTAAAAGTTTTTTTACCGATTTTTTATTTTCTAGTTTTTAGTATTTAATGAAAATGCCTACCGAATATTCCTCATTCTATCTAATTCATTTAGTGCATCATTATTACACGGTCTCTTATCTGATAATTTATTACAATCTAATTTTTAAAACAGTCATTTTTTTTAACGACGCCAAAAATCATCAAGTGACCCCTCCCTGGGTCAGCAGCGGTAAGGGAGTGCCAGACTCTTACTGACTAAAAATAGTTATGTTTCGTCGTAGGCCTTTTATGTACCAGGGCCACGGTAACTCTTTCGAACAATCCCGCAGCCCAGGCAGGCCTTGGCCCTGTTGGGCCCCGCTGGGGTTGCTGACAGTATTCTACTTGTGTAACCCTTTCATTTGATACCCATATTGAGGGAATTGTGGAAAAATATGTAATCCGCCATTTTGTGCCGGCGGCCATATTAGATTTACAATGTTATTGATATTTCTATATTGTATTGTCATCGGAATAAAAGTTGTATACAAAATTTCAGATTAATCGGTTGACAGGAAGAGGGTGAAATTTGAATTACTAAATTTGACCCAAGAATAAAACAAACGGGATGAGCTAAATAAAACCGTTTAAAAATTGTTATTAGCCATTTGGTAGCGGCGGCCATCTTAGATTTCAATTTTGCATAGTAAATCGTATTCTACTTGTTGAGACCTTTCATTTGATACCCATGTTGATGGGATTGATAAAACCTAAGTTATCCGCCATTTTGTAGAGGCCGCCATCTTGGATTTGAATTTTATATAGTACATTGTATTCTACTAGTTGAGCACTTTCATTTGATACCCACATTGACGGGATTGATAAAACCTACGTTATCCGCCATTTTGTACCGGCGGCCATCTTGGATTTGCAATGTTATTGATATTACTATATTGTATTGTCATCGGAAATAAAGGTGTGTACCAAATTTCAGATCAATCTGACAACAGGAAGGCACTGAAATTTCAATTTCTAAATTTGACCCAAGAATGAATAAATAATAAAAAATAAAACAAACGGGGTGAGCTAAATAAAACCGTTTAATAAATTGTGACCTTTATTTTTACTTTTAATTGACTATCCTACTAATATTATAAACGTGAAATCCTTATATTATAATTGCTAGAGTTCGTACAATGGATGTTTGTTCCTCTTTTAGACAACAGCTACTTACTGGATGCATTTTTATGAAACATGGCATTAATAAAGCTCATATACCTTCTCTCATTTTATTTTCTCGCTTATCTATGAGCGGGAAGTGGCTCCTTTGGGACGCGTGTGAAACAACTAGCGAAAGCTAGTATGGAGTCATGCCTTACAATTTAATATTAGAGTCCAACATGATTCGCTCCTTGTGGCACACTGGTACTCAGCTGCACCCGGTTAGACTGGAAGCTGACCCCAACATAGTTGGGAAAAAGACTCGGAGGATGAGGATGATGATGAGTCAGGCTCTTTTGCCACAAATATATTATCCCAAATTTCAGCACGTAACACCTACTGTTATTTTCCTCATCGAGCGAATTTAACTCGCACTAATATAAATGACATTGACCCACAGCCGATTCATTTGAACACTATGATTGTAACGCTTGTCACAAACAAACAGACGGGATGACTGGACGTCTATAATGTAGGAAAATGTGTTACGGTATTGTTATTGTGGTTTAAGTTTGTTTTTCTCATGATTAGGCTCAGACAGCTGTGCATTATCCCTAAAAGTTGAGGTCAACAATAACGCTCATATATTTGTACTGATTTCCCAGTGTATCCCAGGGTACCTTTGACTCCTCTGCCCAACTGTCTCTCAAGCGCGAAGTTCCGAGTCCGGTTCCAGGTCAGACAAGTAGATACTTTTTTAACTCAAGTTATGTGTACTTTCTAAGTGAACACAATAGATTGAGTATTAAAAAGCGAAAGAAATATCTTGAAAAAACCTATGTATCTAAAGCCTGGAATCTCTAACCTTATGCAAGTTATAACAGTGATGAACACTCATTTCCTCTCTGTGTGAGTAGAGGCTTATCCCAGTAGTGGGACGATAAATAGGCTAATTGGGTAGTCTTGGACGATCATTGAATAGATCTTATTTAAAACCGATCTCCCAGAAAGAAGGAGGTTCTTAATTCGTCTACATTCTTTTAACTTGACCTTACTACAAAAAACAGAAGTATGATATTTGCCAAATGAACCGTAACAAGCAATAGTATCATACTCCAACCAGTTTTCCTCGAACTGGTCATGACACGTCACGGCCATTCATAAAGCTGTGATGTCATACAATGATTGAATCGTGTATTTGTATGTGTAATTTATTTACCTCTTAACTGTGGTAAGAAGTGAGGTAGGATACTTTCCTCTTAATGGAGGGGGTGGGCATCCCTCATAGAGACTTACCGACCCTTTAAAATGAGAAAAATTTGGACTTTTCAAGCTCCCTCATACTGTAGACTCACCAGTTGGTCGTTGTTTGGCTGATAGCTTAATTTTGAAGGTGATGCAATCAAAAATTTTTGTTCGTCTTATACCGGCCGGATACCTGGTCCTCGTGATCTATTGCACGTATTGTCATTCATCTCCATACTGACTTATGAGCCAAATAAAACTATCGTCTGGAAACCTTTCATGCTCATGCTTCCTATGTTGAGCTCCATACATTTTTACTCCTTTTAAGAGGACGAATTGGAATTTTTGGCGCCAAGGATGTCAATTTTTCTCAGTAAATACAAAACGGATCAAAATACAACTTGGTTACCTGAAAGTTCATGATATTAACCTTATTTTGTCAACCGACTTCAAAAAAAGGAGGAGGTTCTCAATTCGGCTGTATTTTTTTTTTTTTTTTTTTTTTTTATTATGTTTGTTACTCGATTTCTCAAAGACGCCTGGACCGATTTCAAAAATTCTTTTTTTATTTGAAAGGGTATGCTTGTCATTTGGTCCCATCGTCATCAGGTCAGGATCTGATGATGGAAACCCTGAGAAATCGAGGGCAACCTTCGAAAGTTGTAGGCATACTTAGGGTAAAAACTTGACATTCAGGTGCATGCCTGAAAGCACTATTCAACAGTGAAGGTTTGAAGCTGACCTGATGATGGAGACCAGAGAGGGTCGAGGGAACTCGACAACTGAATATGTAAACTACCTCGTGTTTGGGCTTATATTATTTGTATTGACGAGACCTTTGCAACAGTGCAGGTTTGGAGCTGACCTGATGATGGAGACCAGAGAAGGTCGAGGGAATTCGACAACTGAATATGTAAAATACCTCGTTTTTGGGCTTATATTCTTTGTATTGATGAGAACTTTCCACATATATGGATAGTGACAACTATTCGTATCACTGAAAAGTTGTAAATAAAAAACTTTTTTACAAAAAAATTTAACCGACTTCCAAAAACACTAAAAAGTAAAAAAAAAAAAAACGAATTTTAGGTGCATCGGCCTAGAAGTCGGTGGCAAAATTAACTTAGTAACATCCATTAGACACCGACTTCTAGGCCGATGCACCTAAAATTCGTTTTTTTTTTTACTTTTTAGTGTTTTTTTTAAGTCGGTTAATTAGTTGTAGAAACATGATTAGGTAACTTTTATAACCGAGAAAAATATATCAAACATACCTCTTTTTAAAAAGAGATTCACATATTATGGGCAAACGGGACCGATTAAAGCCTCTTAACTTTTTTAGTAGTTGAGTATATACATACTCTTTAAAATTGTAGTAGGATTTTTTATCAAATTATCTTTTCTAAATAATAAAATTACAAAACCATTTTGTCGCTTACGACTTTTAGTTATAAGCTAGCGCGCGTATTGTTATCCTCGCCCCGCTCAGACGCTCCGACCCCTTTTGGCGCCTTAGATGCGCGTGCCGGTTATGGAATTATTGTTGACCACTTCCTCGCCTTAATTCCATTTACATAAACAACTGTATTATTTAAATACACATGTGTATTTAAATGCACAAAACATTTGTCATTTCTAATCGCGATCTATAAATCGATAGAATCAATAAACCCTCTATAAAATTCTCACAAACAGACGCCGTTCTCCGTAACGACATTGACATCGCTTGCGCAAGTGCTGACGACACCGTCTTTAGACTCGCCATTTTTATTCGCTACTATACCAATATGGTTATTTTTGATCGAAATTTTAGCATTGGATCAAATGCCCGTCAAATCTTTCTTGAGGTCATTTTTAGATTCATCATCTCCCGAGCCTTTTCTCGACTCTGTTGAGGTCGGCGTTAATTTTTAGACTAATCTACACTAATATAATACAGGGGAAATTTTTTTGTTTGTCCCCTAAAAGCTCCCAAAACTACTGAACCGATTTGAAAAGTTCTTTCACTGTTGGAAAGCTAAACTCTTCCCGAGTAACATAGGCTATATTTTATCCCGGTAAGGGCAGTAGTTCCCACGGGATGCGGGTGAAACTGCGGGAAAACAGCTTGTAGTTATGTCTAATTTTACTTTCGCATGTAACCCAGAAACGAAATTCTTAAATACCTAACTTGTCTTTTTCAATGAAACCAACCTTTAATGCAAGAATCGCCAGTCTAATAGACTCAACTGCGAGGTAATTGTCCGTGAAAACGCGAGTACATACAGACAGATAGATACATGTGAACATATGAACAATGTAGTATTTTGTATGGTTACTGCTGTAAGTGGCGATGGCGTAACGACTGCGTGTGAGCATGTTGTGACCAAAATTGGTATATCTGGGGAACGCATGGTTGTTGTGAAATTGGAGTGTCAAGACGGTGGTGGATGATTTGATGCTAGGCAAAATATAATTAGTAGGATAGAATATGTCCTAACCAATAGTAGTATACCTAAAACATTCCCTTAAGTCTGACAAATACTATGGTGAAAACTGCACCAAAATCTGTTCAACCAGACTTGAGATTATCTCGCACAAACATACATAAATACAGGTTAAACCGAAAACCTCTTTTCTTTTTAATTCGGTCTTAATATTCAAAATTCTAATTGACTTGATCTGTCTGTTCTGACGATTTGTTTACTATAAGTGGTTTTCCTTATACATTACTGTATCCACCTAGTATAAAAATACCTATCTAATGTAACGGTCAGTTTTGTGCAAGTAAAGCACCCAACAGATCATTACAATTTACTTCGGCCGTGCTTACTTCATGGTTTACAACAAATTGTATTCAAGTAGGGGGTTTCCTCCACATTACGAAATATAGGTCTTTGGTAAACGTGACATCTGACCACGTCCACTAAGTTACATTTTAAATAACAGGCAACTTGTTAAATAATATAAATATGTTCTAGTGTGATGATTTCATTTCAAGTACGTTTTCAGTTTTGTACTACTGAGAAATGGGATGTTAAAGTTTTGAGAACCTATTGCATAAGAGTGCATGCGAGTGAGCATGTTAACTTCTCAATATCAGATTTTTAAGAGTGACGTCAGGTCCAGTGTCTCGGGGCTGCGGGATTGTTCGAAAGAGATACCGCGGCCCTGGTACATAAAATGCCTGCGAAGGAACACGATGGATTTTTAGTCAGTAAAAGTCTGACACTCCCTCACCGCTGCTAACCCACAGCGGGAGGGGTCATTTGATGATTTTTAGCGTCATTAAAAAAAAAGGTTATACTTTCTAGCTTTCTAAACATTGTTGTTTCGGTTTCAATCAAAGATACTCGTAGTTGGTGTTTTTGCTTACTAGCTTCAAGATTTCTTAAGAGTTACCCTGACCAAGCTACCAATCAATTTATACAATGAATTAGTTTCCAAATACCACCAAAAACTACATTAAACGCAAGAAAATCCAATAAAGTGAAATTGCCCGAATCAATATTCACAAAATTGCGACAGGCTAGCCCACTTTCGAGAGGGACGATTAAAAACGAAGGTATTAAGTCTTGAGCCCACTGGGACAACTTTCTCCGAGAGCAGGCCCTGCGACCTTTGCAGCGCATAGGCTGTACGCCTACTGGCCGGAAGTCTGACCTATTAGTGAGCCTAGTAGGTTCTTTGGGCTGTATGAAGTATGGTGTTGCGGAATTTGGATGACCACTAATGAGGCAGAAATAGCTACTACTATCTCTGACTGGAACTGATAAATTGACGATAGGGTAGGTTAGGTCATGCATAGGTAGTCAAGCTTTTGCAAAACGTATTTCATCCGAATGGTTATGAGGTCTTAATAGAAACATTCGCCCGTTGCACAGTACCTACCATGTTGAATTTCCCCGCTAGCTTCGGCTTATCTCCGAGTTGGGAAAAAAACCCGGAACAAAGATTTCACAGTCAAATTCAATTCATTTATTTCATCTAGGCTCTTACAAGCACTCATGAACGTCAAAAATATAAATTGTTTTGATTCTAGTTACCCATTCCAAAAGTAGCTTCTTATGGAGACGAACGGGCAAGAAATTCTATAGTTTCCATATATTTCTGAAACTAAATTAGGATTTCTTCAAGCAGTATATATAATTTGCGAAAATTTTGACATCAAGAGCTTCAAAACTATTCATATTTTAATACTAGAACTCAATCCATAAAACAAATTGGACCGGCTCGCCTCTGGCTACAAACCCGATCTATTTTCAGAAGCACTGCAGCATGAGATATTACTTCGGAAGTGGGTTACTATGTCACCATCAGGTTGATAAACCCTGAAGCAATGGCTTTATGCCATGTTTATTATGTTTCTTGTGAAACTGAAAGTCTTATCTGATTAGGAGACGAGATGGAGGAACTTTTGGATAGCGGTGTCCTTTTTTTTGCAGCACATTATTTAGTATGCCGTAAACACTGGTACTCAGCTGCATCTGGTTAGACTTTAAGTTGACCCCAATATGGTTTGGAAAAGGCTCGGCAGATGATGATGATTTAGTGTGCTGTATATGGTTGTTGCTTCATATTTATGTTCGATGTTGTCAGATAGGTATGTCATAGTTTTAGAGTGAGCCCACACTATTTTGAGAAGTCACCAAATCGACCTATTATTAAGATCGTATTATAAACATACAAATCTATATTTTTATATTATACAGCTGAAGCGTTGGTTTCTTTGAATGAGCTGTTCTAAGGAACTACACGACCGGTTTAAATAAATCTTTCAGTGTTAGAAAGCCCATTTATCGAGGAAGGCTTTAGGATATTTTTTATCCGAGTAGGCTTGAGTTTTTCTCACGGAACGCGGGTGCAGGAAACAGCTAGCTACCTTAAAGAAAACGGTATAATCAATTCTTATAGACTTACATAGAACCCAAGACCCAAGTAAAACCGTCCATCAGCTACTACTAAAAATACGTAATCTACCCACATATACCTACAGCTTAATATACCACGCTGTCATTTGCGCACCGCCCACAAACTGGAGTGTAGCTCTGAGCGGCCGTGGGCAGACTGGAATCTGACATGTTTTACTATGTTCATTCATAACGATATAATTGTTGCTACTGAGTATGTTTATGTAGATTTTTGTCGTAAGTAGAATAGGTAGCTTTCACGTTTATAAAAAAAATAGAATTGATTGTGTAACGTCTTGGGTCACTCAGTTTTTCCTCTCGCGATCTCGATGATACGACAGCATTCGAATGCGTGAAGTTGAGGAAGCTTTACAATCAAAAGCACATACAATACAGGAAATCTCGTTATCTCGTTCGTCTCCAAGTCTTGGCGTTAAGAAATTATGACAGACGATGTGAAGTGTCCTATAGCTATCATACAAATATTCAATCTACTAATACACATCAGGTCAGCCTGATTAGACTTCATCTCCACAATCCCACAATTTGCCATTGAATAAATACATACTCTTATATCCAAGACATAAATTTTCTCCAATATTATTAACCTCATTCCAACACGACTATTAAATTAAAATTCCTCTATCTATAGGTCCTCTATCTCCATGCGGTTAACAACACAACAAACAGTAGCGCGATTGTTGGCACGTGTCGCTGCGCCCGCGCATCGGCGCACGCGTCGCTACTTAGCACTACATGCTGATACAAACATGGAGTACAACTAGATTTTGTTTGCTGGTTCAAATTGGGTTTAGTTTTAAGAGTATGGTATTTAAAGAGGATATATAATTACTGTTTCGATTTAATTGGTAATTTAAATGTTAAGACAATATTTATCTTAACTACTTAGGTATTTCTGACTCCTTTTCCGTAGTTTTCTATGTAATAAGGGTTTCTGTTCTATGTTTTGAAATATTATTTAGATAAAAAAATCAACTTAAACTACCCTTCCTATGGACATATCAATTTACTAGATACGATTAAGACCAAATTACAAGACTACTTTTTGTCCAAGTGCGAAGTAATTCCCTTGATTTTCCAAGGACTTAGTCACCAGCAAAATCTGGTGAGACAATATTTTTGGTATCATGCCTTATCCCCCCTATGTTTGTGATCCCTGCGACAGCACGTGCGCACACGCATCTAGCCGCCAGTGACACGTGTCAAAGTGTTGAACACATGTGGTTTAGCGAGGCTCTGATTGGATGTAATTGTATCTGGTTTTGTTTTTATTGGTTGTAGATGTCTAAGAGTTCGAGAGCATATCAATGCAATCAAACGAACATAGAATTAGAGCATAAACAAGTAGATATTTTGTTATAAAAAAAATATATTTTTGATTAAGCTTTCGATATAGATGTTTTGTCTCACGAAAGCTGGTGAATTATTTGTTTCAATGTGTGCAAATGTACATATGTACATGCACATTATATTCGTAATCATATGCTCAGAACTGCCTATTGCCACGGAGTCTCGACCGCCATATTCAGGCATCAAAATCTTTTAAAACCCCTGTTTTGCATTGCCATTTACTTACAATATAAAGAGCATTTTGCTCCTGTCTTAATCCTCTACAAAACGGGAACGTTAAAAAAACTAAAACCTTTCCTAAGTTTATGAGAACCAACCCAAATAGATTTTTACTACTGCCTGAATCTGCCAAGGTATAATCTTAAAACTCTATCTTTTTTGGATTTCCCAATAACAGCAATTTACCTAACACTATTTAATTCTTCACCAGCTAAACCCTTAACAAACCACATAACCACGTCATATATTTAAGTCTATATAATAACTGGTACTAATGTGCTTATGTCATGATTGACCCATTTACCGCCTACTGGCTAGTTCCTTCACTCTATTCTTTCAGAACTTACTTAACCCTTTTTATTATTTTGGTCTTAAACCAACGTCAAAATTACATAAATGACAGCACCCCCAGAATGACCCTTTCACCACTTCCTAGTGTTGTGGCTGGAAAGAAGAAGCGGTGAAGAACTTCCTAGCAACACAGCTGTCTATTACAATTTCGTTAAAATTAGCACCTGGTGTAAGGTCTTTCATTCTTCACCAGCTAAAGTGCTAAACCCTTTTCTACAAACAAATAAATCCACATCACACGTCATGTATTATATCTAATACTAGCCGTTTTCCCGCGGTTTCACCAGCGTCCCGTGGGAGCTACTGCCCGCACCGGGATAAAATATAGCCTATGTTACTCGCAGATAATATAGCTTTCTAATGGTGAAAGAATATTAAAAATCGATCCGGTAGTTTTTGAGTTTATCCATTACAACCAAACAAACAAAGTGTTCCTCGTTATAATATTAGTATAGATACATAGTAATAACTGGTACTAATGTGCTTATGTCATGATTGACCCATTTACCGCCTACTGCCGTTGTCCTCAATACCCGCTGTATCTCACCTGTTTGTGTCACTTGCTTTGTTCGATATTAAAAGGGGTATATTTGTATGTGGTTTCTTGTTAGGTTGGCTGTAAATGCTAGGAAAAATGGTGAGAATAAGCTAGACTTTTGCTTATATCACTCATGATGTCATCATGCTCAAGATCTGTTGCCTCCTTAAGATTAGTTGAAAACTATTTGATGGTTGCAAATTTTTGTAAAAGAAAATCTTTATTCTTGATTCCAATCAAAGTTTTCAGTAGATCTGATACCGGCTAAATGCCTGATCTTTATAATTTTTGTACTACTATTTATCTTCAAACTGATTTATGAGGTCCAAACAACCTATAGGCCGACTAAAAGTTTGTGCGTGCTCTTAAGGCTTGTTGCCTACATTGCCAAGACACTATCCCGAAGAATTACATAAACCTTGCAGCTTATCAAGTGGTTCAACCAGCGAAAAACAAATTGTATCATATTTCAGTCTTATCTCCTCTTATATTTAATGCCAAATATCTCCATAATGTGTGCAGAAATTTTCGCAAGTCAAAGGACGAATTCCCGGGCTGCGGCCGGGCTCAGGTTATGTAAGAGGCTCCACGGAGTCGGCAGACGGCTGGTAGACGGCGCCGGTCCGACTGGCGCCAAGACAAAGACAGACATACTTTATCCCCCCCTTCTCTGTCCCCCACAGACTTTTGGCGCCCAACGTGGGACGCCGTTACCGAACAACTTCGCTAGGGGAAAACTGTTTTTATACCATTTTGATTTGTTTAAATTTATTGCATTGTTATTTTTTTCGATTGGTGCAAAATTTTTGGAGATAAATTTGATGTAGTTTTCTTGTCGTGTTTTTAATTTATTGGATTGGGGTGGGGGAAAGATAACAATCTTTGAAGGGAAAACTATTTAGATAGATGAATTGATATCTTGGAAAATAAAATTGGAGTTGTATCTCGTATTGCTTCGATTGAAGATTATCCTGTGATTTATAAGTAACAGCAATTTGGACCATGATACAACCACCATAAGCCATTAATTCCTTCACATGAGCATCTGACATAGCCTTTAATTGCGTAACATTATGGAAAACTTTAGGTACTACACTCAAGCCTAGAAATAAAATGTATTACGTATACCTCGCTTGCCAACAAGGTCTTAGCAACTAAACTAATGTCAATGACTGGATCCAGCCTTGCCAAACTATTGTTTATTGGGACTTGTTGTTATTTATCTACCCTCATTTATGTGATCGTAATATTTATGATTTGAATAGCTTTATGATGATGGCCATTGTTGGGTTGCCAGTTTATATCGCTTTTTATAGGATTGTTGGTACTTTGTTTTTGATTTCTTGGCTTGTTAGATGAATTCTTTCTTCTTGTCCATTGAAACTTTTGATTTTGTAAGCTTTAAAGGTGTCAAGTGTTTCATTCGACCTCATTGGAATCTAGTAAGCTTCTTCATAATATTTTGCTCTGATGTGTCTCCCATCAGTACCTACTTGTATCAAGTTAATTTTCTGGTACTGCCAGGCTGATAAAATTATCGTCTCATTATTGTTTTTCAATATTTTTGATCTTCATTAATTAATGGGTTGATTTTAAGTCTTACAAATGATCATAATGATGACAAGATGTAAGAATTCTCGATTCTCCATTGAGAGAATCCATACTTGAACAGTTTTCTCTTATTCGTATCATAATAATGAACTTATGAAATGATTTGAAAGTAAAACTAATGTGTTTTTCTATCTTTCTCAGGTAAACAGACTGCAATGTAAAGAAGAGTTTAGAAACACGCCAAAACGAGTGCCTTATAATCGACTAAGTGCCTATTTTATAAATAGTTACGTTTAGCTGCGAACGATACGAAGACGATATACTGCGAATCATTGGTGAGTATTCTTTTATCTATACTAATATTAGATTAGCTTAGCCGTCGGTTTCGCCCGCGTCCTATGAACTACTACACGGAGGAAAGTTGCCTGATCATCATCTGCCTTTTTCCAACAATTTTGGAGTTGCTTCCAGTCTTCTGTGTTTCATTATCATTGGTGTCCAAAAAATAGCCTTATAGCCTTGCTAACTGGGCTATCAAACACTGAGAGAATTTTTCATACAGGCTTAGTAGTTCCTGAGATTCGCGCGTTTAAGCAAGCATTCCACTGTAATATCTGACATGTTTCTAAATGTGTCATTTTGAGTTTTAGATATTTAGGGATATTGTGGACATGAGTAGCCAATAGAATTTATTTTAACTATTAGCACGTGGAGTTCCCACGTGGTTTAAACACACAACACAAGTGTGTTAAATGAAAAAACTAATGTTTACACAGCTTTTTGTCTCTCAAGAGCTAAAGCTTTGTAAAAACACCTCATCTTCACCCGGGTCCGCGTATTTACAGAATATACATGGCTAGTACGCAAGCGTATGAAACTAGTCGCGAATAGATTGGAATTCACTTTTTATACAAAGTCTTCCGATGTATACAGCAGCAGTACGCAAATACTCGCATATATTTTGTAGTGGCCAAAGTAACTTGCTTTGTTCCATAATATACAGTGCTAGTCCGCATGCAAACTATCGTGTATACACTGGAATAGGCGTGAAAAACTTTACGATTCCAATCTATTCGCGAGCAGTTGCATGCTCGCCATTTTGATTAAAACACGACCTAGCATTTAATGTTAATTTAAATATTAATAATGCTCGTAAATTCAATTTCTTTTTGTATATTTTTTAAACAAGTTGATTTTTTATGGGAAATATAAGTGCAGCCACAAAATTATTTATTGAACACATGATTACGCTTCTAATTTTACAAAATTATTTATACATTGTCATCTAATTTACTAACTCGGCCTCGTTTTTAGTATATTGCCATTTATAACCTTCAATTAAAAAACATTGTATTAAAAATTGAAGTTAGTGACGAAAACGAATCGCTGCAAAACCGACTTCACGTAGTCTTGTCTGCCCTACCCCTAGAGTGCAATTCAAAACCGCGTAGGCGCGGAGGGTCGAGGCGGCCAGCAAGCCGAAGCTGCGGTGGTGAGCGTGAAAACCATCTACGACGATAAGCTCGCATGGGACCGCCGGAGCCCCGCAGCACCGGAGCCGTGACAGAAGCGATGCTTGCTTACATTTTAAACGTACTGAGTTAAAAAATTAGAAGCTAATTAAATATATTTTATGGTGTCATTTAATAGTATTTTAGAAGTTTACTGTTAGAATGCATGCTACAAATTTAGATGCTAAAAAAAATACAGCTGAATTGAGAACCTCCTCCTTTTTTGGAAGTCGGTTGAAAATAACCATCATGCTGAGTTGTATTTAGAGTGGCTTACTTAGAAGATACTAGTGGCTAAGATAGTATTATTTAGATGCTCGTTAATTGTGGCTGACTTAGTAATTTAGAAGGCAACATACATTTTTGGGGGCGAATAATGATATTAAAAAGAAGCCTTAGCACCCATTTTTAATAAACAAACTCAGATTCAAAAGCCTTTTTTGTTTAATGATTTACCTAATATTAATTTTGTAAAGTTAATATGTTAACGTGTATAAATTGGAATGATGCATGTGCACGTCTAAGCTACGAATTATACTCGAGCAGTACGCAAAATTCGTGTATACTTTGAAATCACAAATTAAAAAACAGCATTACAAAATATCAGCGAGCAGTTTCCTATGGATGCGTTTTGGCTATGTACACTCTGTAAATACGCCCCGGGTCCCGAGGGCACTTCTCCCTGAATCAGAAAAAAAAGGTCCTTCTTCATTGTCTAGACAATTTGTGTACCTTTCTTTTAATCGGTTCTGTAGTTTTGGTTTTATGCGACAGATAGTCAGAGTTACATTCGCATTTATAATAACAATAAGTAAGGATGAATTAACAACTAAAGCTGAGGCAGAAACAACTGCCAAAAATACAAAAAGAACCACGATAATGTTCGTTAATGAAGTGAAAAGGAAATTGGCAATAAACCAATTTAAAGATTAAGAGGTTAATTAAGGTAATCAAGTTAGCATTGGAGATCACGGGCTCGAAAATTTTAAGTGAATTACTTAATGGTAAACTGGGACAATTTATTGAAAACAGCCTTTTTGAAATTTGTAACTTCTCTACCTGTTTTCTGTGGTTTCGCCCTCGTCCCGTGTAAACTACTATACGTACCTAGATATATTATAGCCTATATTGCTCAGGAAGAGTGTAGCTTTCCAACAGTTGAAGATTTTTTTAAATCGGTTCCATAGTTTCGGAAAACTGATTCCTCTTTACAAAATTAGTATAGGCAAGAGCCAAGTAGTAGGCAAAACTGTTGAGAATATTTTCCAAAAACAAAAAACGTCCAAGCAGTCCATATTCATGTAAAAGACAGACCCTCAATTTAAACCCAAATGTATTTTCTATGCAACCCAGCGGGTGCCACGTCAATCTAAGTGCTGGACATTCGCTGAAAATATCGAAGGATTTACACAAACAAAATACTGGAGAAAAAACATTTTCGTAAAATGTAGGGGGTGGTACAGTGTTCGTCACTTTATCTTAGTTTAGTATGCTTAAAGAAAATCTACACTAATATTAAGCTGAATAGTGTGTTTGTTTGAAGGTTGTATCCTTAGGTACTACTGATCCAATAAAAAAAATATTTCAGTGACATTATGACCCATTTATCGAAACGGCCCATGTACCAGGTGTGCGGAGTAGTTCTCACGGGACACGGTTGAAGCCGATGGCAGAATCTAGCACTAGATAATTTGTTTCATATTAATTTAAGATCTGTTGTTATTGTAACAGTATAGGCAGACCCACTCACGTTACGAGGATTCATGAGCCCCTATTTGAAAATCGAGTCTTGCTCTCATTCTCCTATGTATTGAGAAAACACTTAACTATTAGTAATATTTCAATTCCATTACAATAATCAGCCTTACCAATATTCGTAGCCAATTCATCACCAATATCTCTCAACCCTTCAATAGTTATAATAAACACAACTATAGAGGAACTTACCCCCTTCTCTCAAGTACCAATATAATCATCAAGCTAAACACTTGTTACCTCACCCGGCATCGCCTGACACCTCATACGCAACTCAGAAATCATAATTGTTCCGTGTGATACAACTGATGGCAAAATATTTACTCTAATAATGGCTTGCGTGAAGGAAAATAAACCTGAATATATGGGGAATGATGAATATGACGATGGAAGGGTTATATTTGATGGGAGTGTGAAAAACGATGCAGATGACGATTCTCTAACACTAGAGAATCGTCATCTGCATCGTTTTTCAATTGATCGGACACCCGATCAATTTATTAGTTTTTTTAATCCAATTGGTTTAATTAATCCTGATCTTAAATCAGTTGATGAATTACATTAGAATAACTTTAGGCCAGCTTTTTAGCCGGGTGCGGGAAACTGTTTATTCGGGACGCAAGTAAAGCCACGGCAGCCACCGCAGCTAGTAATTTTTGCTTGCCAATAAATATGATGGTATGACAGAAATATTTTTTCAAGTAAACACACCTGTATACATAGATGACGTATAAGACAAAAATATAACAACAAAGAAAAACCAAACAATAGAAATTAAATTAGATTATGTCCTAAAAATAGGATATATTGTAGGTGGGTGTCAAAATAATATACAGACAAATAACGTTATGTAGGAAAATTCCCATGTAACAGTTCTAAGAAAAAATAAGTAAAATTATCCAGTAACCAAAGTGATAAGTAAAAATACGCTTTCCCGTTAATTGTGTATTACGAATATTTCTAGAAATAGATTTATTTATTTATAATCCCGAAATGATGGAGGAATGACGTCATATTAATCTATGATAGATTATTCAGCTAACTTCGTTGAATATTCTCTTTAGAAAATCTAGGAATTTTCGATCTTTCCATATCTAGCGTTGGTTGGCGCCCGAATGTCGTTGAAATCTTTTCCATACGGAGCACGAATGGCTGACCGTATAAGGATAATATTCATGCTAATTGTAACGACAAGAGCTAAAGCACCTGTAATTATATCATTTGTGTTTATTTCTGCAAAGATTGAGTACAAAAAAAAATGCAAATAACCATTATTTATTTTATCTCTTACATTAATCATGCCGGTAACTATACCTTTTGCTGCTGAACTAACATAATTACGATTGATACAAACAGTATCTATAATCACATTAATATCTCAATTTGCAACATCAACAGCATCTTGAACAACGGTTGCCACATCTCCAACCCTTCACGTCGCTGCTTATTACTTCTGAGCCACCGCACACTGCACTTCGCTACGTAAATATTCATAATTGTCCTCTATGACAACACCCTTTGGGGTTACATCAATACCCACTAACTGCTCTTCGTCTAAAACTCGTTTAAATTCTTCTGTGTCGAGAAATAAGGGTGAAATTTGCATGGAAGGAGTTTTTTTAAGTTTTCCGTCAATCACCAGCCTTTTGTTGAACAAAGTGGCCACAGGTGTATTGTTAAATCAACCCTCTTTATAATACTTATTGTACAATTGAGCTGTCCATGAATTGCGTCCATCATCGAGGGAGATATTAATGGCCAGTAAAAAGTTTTATTAGTAACTACAAGAGCACTAAATCTTATAGTGACATGATAAGGGGATTAATAACTTTGGCGTCCCCAAAAAGCATCCCATAGAAGTCTTCGCCCCGATACGAATCAATAAACAAAATCACGAGCTCCGGAAATCCGAGCGGAGTCCGAGATGCATTTCCATCTTTCATCGTCTTTTCACCCTCCGAATATCATCCCTAAAGTTCGTTCCCCCATCTCTGCGCTGTGCGCGGGTGCGTAAAGGACGGGAGATTCGCAGGGCGCGTGCGCGGGTCAACCCCTCATGAGCTTCGGAGAACGTTGATAGTGGCAAGCGCGAGATCCTGGCGCGATGCCGGGGTCGCGGAACATTCCTCCGTGGACCGTCCGCGGAGGCGGAGGTCCCGCTCTCTCACCCCCGGCCACGACATTGCAGAACTGCACAACACTTCTCAAGTGTAAGGTGCACCGCAGGGAGCCATACTCGGCCCCGACTTAGCCCAATTCAACTCAGTCTCCCTTTACTCTCCGAACTCCATTGAAATCAATTCTCCAGTCTCTAGTCTTCTAAATCCAAGCTTAACAATACACAAGCGAGCGGGGTGTGAGAGAGCGAGAAGGAAAAGTATTTCTCTAAAGTGGGAACGAGACGTCGAGATGGTACGCCGCTCCCGTCCGAGGTAAGCACCACTTGTACGCGGCCACGTGTTCAAACTTTTAGTTTTCAGTTTCAGGTGGTCGGAACTCGCCGCTGGCCGTTATTTCGTCAAAAGCTATTGTTTGCCTTTTGAATTCATTTCACAGATTTCCTGTTTGTAGCATGTTCGTAATATGTTTTATTGATTGTGTTGTGTGGCCCTTTGTTACTGTTTATCCAATTGGTTTCTATTTGATGTTCTACTTAATGCTGGGTTTGTTGTTATTCAGCCACTTTGTTAGTAATTGTCTGTGTCTTTGGGGTTTTGTTCCCTTTAATCTTTCGTTTTACCTCTTGTATGAAGAGGTTCCTTACAGAATTTAGCTGGGCAGGTTTCGAATATATATGAATCTGATATGGGCTAAGTCATTTCATTAAACCATTTCTTAAACTAAAAAAGCTACACAGAAAAAAATCTAGACAGACCTCTATTTCAAACCCCTGTGACACTCAATTACAGGTTGCTAACGTTTGATCCTGTAGAGGTAGTTATCTTGATGATTCGTATTTATTCATAGAAACCACACATTACACCATATCGGTTCCCTTCGAACTCGTACAATTAACGCTTGCATCTTCTGTGATTATATCTCGTTAGCTCTCTTCAAGGTTCCCACCGATCAGTTTCATTTGTATGCCTCCCAATTAGATATCATCTCCAACGTTTATTTGGACGTTTATTAAAATTTACGCTTCACAATCTGCATCTGTGTGCTCAACCCGCATTTATTCAGCATTCAATTTCTTTGAAACTACAAGAATATTTTCTTGTCGCACCTTTTTATTTCTAACTCCTACACGTTTTCCTGTCTTACGCAGCGTTCCGATATCGGAAAAAACTTGCTCCATTTCTTAGTCTTATTCGCTCGATGAATGAAAGCTTTTCCCATTCATAAAGTCTACAACTGTCACAATAACGTTCTTGACTTTGTAAACTATATCGTCGATATCTTATCTGTGTTTTCCTTATCTGCTTGTGTTCGATGCATTTTGTATTTGTTATCCAATTTTTCTATAGTTAGTAGCAACCGTGTAATCTATGTTACGTTATAGATAACATTTTTACTAACAAGTCTATTTATTTCAATGTTATCTTCGTAATATCTACCTTCGAGTTAACAATCCTGATTATGAATAGCTTTAAAATGACGTAGTTCTTTATCAGCATAATTCTTTAATCAGACGGTTTTCATGTGAGCAGTATTAGTATCGTCATTCATTAGTTCTTTGCAAACATCGTTAGAGTCAATTTTGTCTCCGCGGGCAGTCAGCTCCCGCAGAGTTGATTGGCTGTCTCCCATCGTACCTTCATTGATTATGGGGCTGATAGATGAATGGGAATTAGACTGACTTGTTTAAGGATTATCAGGGATCATTTAAAGGGCGGTCTTTGTAGGTTAAGTTTTGTTATTTGCAATGTGTTCTCGTTGTCTGTATTTGTATGGATTGCTTGATTTTTGCTTGATTTAATATTGGTAATGTATTCACATTACTTTATTTACTTTACTTTATTATTCACATTACCAATATTAAATCCCAATATATATATTTAATCCCATTCGGGAATTATAATATTTTTAGATTTATTAAATTCTATGGAGTTTCTTATTATGTTAGAAAGAGAAAAGTTCTGTTTCAATTACAAGTTTAGATAGTATTTAGTCTTACGTGATTCTATTCTTATAAGTCCGTCCACAACATCGTTCTCATATTCTTATTCACTTGAACATAATTTAAGCCAATCTAGGGAAATTAGTCTCTGGACAAAACATTTGACCGATCATTCCTTTACAATAAACTCGTTAACACCAAGTCATTGCCTAATTCTTAAGCTGGGAATGAAATTAATTCAGCAACCTCCCTTCTTGATATTCCATTGTCTTCAATCATCCCATCTAACAAACAATTTGACCAATCACCCCCTGAATGTATTAAAATCACTGAGACTCCCCTACATCCGTCCACTCTATACCCCTAATTCACTAATAGAAAAACAGCTATCGGATTTCCCATGACGACTTCCCGTAGCGACAGGAAGTGCGTTGGCAGATATCTATGGACGTTTTTATCTTGTATCGGGATATTTCTGTTTGATCTTCAGACTATTTATGTTTTGTTTTAACGTAATCATTACTAATTATAGCGGCTGCTGCTATTGTAGCTGTAGGTGTTGTCAACATTAGTGGAACTGGTTATGTAATTATTTGTAATAGTAGTTTTGTCTTTGCTACGAAAGATTTTTCTCTCATCTACTAAGCAGGCTTATGTTTTTTTGTAAGATGGGTATTACTTGGGTCGCTTAAGTACTTCTAACAAGTATAGTGGTTTTAGAGAGATTCTTTTTGGCTATTGGTTCTACTACTTTTGCATCAGTAACATCAGTATTATATGCAGCAGTCGTTGCGCTATCATAATGAGTTTGGTAATTATTTATTGTTTGACTCGTTGCGTGTGTATTCGTCATTTCTTTGTTATTAATGTCGATACAGGTTTCATCTACATCTTAAACAGAATACTGTTTAGAATCTTATTTACACGAAAATATGGGATTTTCCAGAATATTCGAATCACCTTCTTACCTAATCTTATTAACCACGCCCTTCTTATCCCCATAATATATGTATACAGTAATCTTCCATTTCATTTCACCCCATACATTGTCTCCAAGAGTGAGAGAGACAGCATCACCCCGGCGCCAGACACGTCGGCGCCTGAGTCTATCGATCCCACCCCTGTGGTGGGGGGTTGGCGCATGCGTTCTACTTGTTTGTCAGGATTTCTTCAGATTATAGATTTTGTTCAAGTACATTATGTACTGTAGTTTTATGGATATTACCTTTTAGTTATATGGATGGTTAAATTTTTACATCGAGGTTTTATTGTATTCTTGATTAGTTTGTTTGTTATATTCTGATTGGATTGTGGTCTGTTTGGAATGATATTGGAAATTAGTTTGATATTTTAAGATGAATTGCTAAGTGGTCATTTGGGCTTTGATTTCAATAATGAATCAATTAGTCGTAAGTTTATAATCATAATTGTTTGGTTTTCTATTATATACTACGTAATTCTTACTTTCATAATTTGCCTAACCTTTTCCCAACTATATTGAGGGTCGGCTTCCAGTCTATCCGGATGCACCTGATAACACGTAATTCTCTCAATCATCATTTGCCTAACCTTTTCCCAACTATGTTTTGGGTCGGCTTCCAGTCTAACCAGATACAGCTGAGTGTCAGAGTTTTTCGTTAAACGTAATACGTAATTCTTTCAATGTTAAATTAATTATCAGGAGGTATGAAAGCTGATACAAAACCAAATTCTAAGATACTCCTAAAATTTTCAAAAGAAAATCCTTTTCCAACCCTCGGCTTCGGATTATCTGATACTCCATTGTCTTTCATACAAAAAGTGTCTGACGTCATGTCACCCGGTAACCTTACACCATAATAGAGTGTCGATATTTCCATTGTATGACACTATGGTGTCTGACGTATGCTGACACTCCCTTTGTGTCACTTTAGTCGTGTCTTGTGTCTTGTTTGGTTGCAGTGTCTGTAACTGTTTTGTTGGTTAGATTAATAAGTTTTCTTTGATGTGTTTTTCTATAGTTGATACTTTGATATTGTTAACCTTTTTGTGTCTTCTAATGAAAACTTTTTCATCGACATCATGACATCGCTGACAAAATTGCATACCGATTGAGACACTCCCTTTGTGTCACTTTAGTGCTTGTGTTTTTGTTACTTGTGTCTTGTTTGGTTGCAGTGTCTGTAACTGTTTTGTTGGTTAGATTAATAAGGTGTCTTTGGCTTGTTTTTCATTGATGATTCTTTTCTAAAGTTAAAGCACTGGTACTCCGCTATATCTGGTTAGACTGGAAGCCAACCCTAAACATAGTTGGGAAAAAGGCTCGGAGGATAGATGATATGATGTTTCTATAGTTAATACTACGATCTTGTAAGCCTTTTTGTGTTTTCTAATGAAGACTTTTTCATCGATGACATTTTTTACATTCTTAGAACATTGTCGTTATTATTTTAGTAGACAGATATGGCAATACATCTGGTTTTATCTATTTATAATACATAAAGCTACTATATAGAAGAGCCTTAACATAACATACTAATGTTATAATTGATGGTCACTTATAACTACTCGTTTCTCAATCAAGATCACGAGGACCGATTAGACGGAATAAATTAACATCATAAATTAAACTAGAGGTCGATCGTGACAAGATTAACAATAATTGCTCCACTGGTTTTAAAGCTAATATCATCTTCTATAACTTCTAATTTAAAATCTTTTTGTTGATGATACTATAACACTCAAATTACAGCATCACCATCATCATCATCATCATCCTCCTGCCCTTATCCCAATTTTGTTTGGGGTCGGCGCAGCATGTTTTCTCCTTCCATACTCTTCTATCTGCCGTCATCACTCAAATCACTTCATATTCATATCATTTATTTGCGTTCCACAAGTTTGTCAAGGTGTTACATACAGCCTTACAGCCTAGTACAATTGTGGACCCTATTAGGGCACAGCAACTCCCGCCTATAACATATATGTGTAACAGGATCGTCTACAGTAAATTAATCTTTAAGACAAAGTCCAAGAATACCACAAAATCAAACAAACAACCTAATCAATAACAAAAATAACTTTGTAGCCACCCATTCAGTTAAAATCACTCCAATCAACTTTTCAATTGATCCTTTAGGAGCGACAAGTTGGTTGCTAAGCAACAGGCACGTCGACGCTCCGTCGCCGCTGAAGTTTCAAGCTTGACTGACTTTGCAACGTATTGTAGGGTAGTAGTCAATTATTTTGGCATCGCTTTTGGGTTAGAAATGTGGGACAGGTCTCGCTTATCGACCTTTGCTTTGGTGTCTTGTTTTTCCGTACCCGAAGGGAAAAATGGGACCCTGTTCTGTTGATATAATTTGCTGTCCATCTGTTAACAGGCTGTATTTCATGAACGGTAATAGTTAGACAGTTGATATTTTCACAGATGATGTGTTATTGTTGCTGCTATAACAACATGTACTAAAAACTAGAATAAAGTAAATATTTTAGGAGCCAATACAAGAAACGCGATATTTATTAATGTTTGCATTGTCGTCATGCATTCGTCACATGTAGGTGCCACTCCGTGCGTACAGTTTTAACAGCGTCATCAATTCATTGAAGGTAGAGTGTGCAATACGTAATTTTAATTGACGTCTTGTTATCCATATACATATGTACTAAGATCATTATTTTCAAATAATGTACCTTTAAATTGTATTTCCTCAATGACGTAATTTTTGTATCCACACAAATGTTTATTTACACAAACCTACCTAGTTAGCTTACATCATTGTTGTCATCAACAACTACATTATCACGTCATACAGTTTTGATGTGTTCGTTATAATGACTTTGATCATCAAAACAATTCGCTTTAATTGGACTGTCATTCGGCTTCCGATGACGGTGTACCGAATGCATTGATGCGGTAACAATGTGTTCAGACTTGCGCTATGAATATTTTGATAAGGATTCACCCTTAGTTTGTTTTTCTTTTATCATGTTTTTTAAATGATGTATTGTAAGTACATGGTTGTCGTTCTTTATTGTTATTTTTGCATGTATTCTTTAGCTAGTGCGTCTATCAGAGGAATTGATGAAGGTATAAAGCAATTTAGAATTTTGATGATAGCTTATTATGCATAAACAGATTCAGAGTTACAAGAAATTGATCTGAAAATTATACATAGCACTCTAATCCAGAAATAGACGAATTTGTTATTGATCTCGAAGTTAATCTACTTGAAGATAAGTCTTATTAGCGCACCCCTTTTCTCTCAGTAAATAATTTGTTGATGAATGTCTGGCTTTTGTCAATTAAGTCGCTAATTTGATCAGCACCGCTCCCTTATCTGTTGAAGATATATGTGCCTTACTTGCAAATAACGATGATGTCACTTGAAAATTTTCACGACTCAAATCCTGCAATAAAACAATAAAGTCGTCCACATAAACGAATGCAGACAAACTTATATTGAACTATTAAAATTCCAACAGGGTGGTTCGCAACGAGTACTGAGGGCCGTTTCGATGCCTTTTTATGCAAAACTGTATGCAATAACCCACTCGTTATGACTATGGGCTTTTTAATGAGTCCATGTGAATTTGGTAATATCCCAAGCCCAGTTCCATGTGCCTTAAGCTGCAGATATAAGGTCTAATTTTGTCTGTCGCTCCAGATTGAGAGAAATGCCATAGCGTCCGTTTTTATTACAACTCAGTTGAGGGGTCCTTATTCTATTAAGTATGAGTTTATAGATCTAGATATTAATTCGGTTTTAGTGCTTTTTACGGATCTTAAGTTTATTGGTTAGTTGTTTCGTATTAGTCACGTTCTTGTCATTAATACGTCGTATATTTTTGATGGGGGTTCAGAATTGTGATTGGATCTTGTTGGACGCAAGATCTTTTGGTAATTTTACTCGGATTCCAGAAGTTAGGTGCTATTCATAGTTAGATCATTACTTGACTGTCATCTAAGCTTGTGAATAGTTTTGATATTGTTGTTTATTGATACAAACAAACAGTGTATCCTTGATTTTAATTACCATCTTTCTTTTTGAAACTATCAGCTGTGTTGTTATCTTCACGCCCGCATAGCGTTAGTTAAATACCGACTCTCCCATACATTATGAGTTACAGAAATAGATGAACTCATAAATATTGGTTTGAGGCTAATAAACGGAACGGGTTCAAAGTGAATCTTCTATTAGTGAACGAGTTGTGCTTTTGCCTTTGTTACTATATTCGTTGATATATTATTTAGTCTATATTCTGTACCAACAAGATTTAATCATTTATTATTTTCAACTTAATATAATGAATGGCATCCGCTCATATCGGGAACGGGGTCTAAGATACCGGTGATGGTCATTTAATACGTAAAAATATGCGAAATTTGTAACAGTCATTGATAGTAAGAAATAAAGGGTTCATAACATATGGCATACACAAATTAACTGTGATCTTAGTATGTCTAAAAATAAAGGTAATCAAATTAAGGGACTTCGTAGTTTGCCTCATTTATTTTACAAATCACCATGAAACGCATCGTTAGTTTTTTCATTAAATTTTAAATGACTGAGGATCAGACCTGTCAGATGCAATAAATCATATCTTGAAAGAAAACTTTCTATTAATAACGAACTTCACATTAACTGTCTCATAAGGAAGAGGACATTTACTATTTATACTTTTTTGAACCCTTACAGTTGTTGCTGTAACAGCCTTTTTATAGTCCCACTACTGGGCTCAGGCCTCCTCTCATACGGAGAAGGAACTGAATTATGTTTGAACGGAATTATGTTAACCCTTATGTGAGTGACGAGGTACCCGGGTACCTTTAGCATTTTCAATTCTAAAGAAAAGTATGTTTTACGCTCCGTAGGTGGCTGTGATTTCCTGAGAGCTCTTAACTATGTATAAATTATATATTTTTAAATATTTTAACCCAATCAGCTATTTACAGTGTTTTGTGGAAACCAAAACATAATATAAATTCACAATAGAGTGACAAGGTACCCGGGTACCTCTTTATAATTTGGTATTATTATGATGTTTTATTTCTATAAAAATTACAAGTTCTTTGTTTATGCAGAACTTGTAGGTACATCTCTCGAAGCAGGTGTTGGACGAGTTACTGCATGTTCATCACAAACTGGTTTTTTACAGTTAGTGCAAGCTTTTCGTGATTTTCTTGGCTTGCGTTTGAGTTCTCTGCATATGTAGCAACTTCCTACGACTGCAACACGCCGTGTAGAATCTCGTCTGGTCCGACTTATAGAAGTTGTAGATCCAGAAGGAATCGAAAGCCTAAGTTCTTGGCCAAGCACCTGCATTGCAGATCTTACATGTGATTTTGATGTCACAATGGATGTTTTTGATCTTCTATATTTTTACCACACCGTTGTAGACATAATGATTTCAAAAACTTTCTACGTCTGTCACTCGAGACAAATTGTGTGTTATGTTCCATGTAAATGATATATGCTGCCAAAGCTATTGCAGCTATTGCTATTGCAGCAGCATATATCATTTACCAAAGCTGCAATGTCAATAATAATGTAAAAAAGTGCTAAAGTCCACCGATTCGTTCTGTGTTTTACGGTGTATTCTGCTAACAACTTATCTATATTGTCCACTCCACTTTTGATTTTGTTATAGGTATTATAAAATTATTTCTGGCTTGGCAGTTTCCTTATCACTTTCAATAACTGGTGACATGTGCATTGATGACAACATTATTATTGCTTTATTCATTTTGGGTACCTACATAGGAGCACACAGTTGCTTCTTTGCTAAAGGCGAAGTTAGAATCATAAATCACCCTCTCCTTGTGTGCTTGCATATTTAGAGGAAGACACCGTTTATTTTTTTCTTACCGTTCCAACTAGGTGTCATGTTCCACAAATTCAAGGAATGAGCCAGTTGAAGAGATATAAAAAAAATATCCGTAGTTACATTTAGTCCTGAGATCTAACACGATGTATTGAATGAACTCAAGTGTTTCTTGTGCTTGTCCGATCGTCAACTATTTAGCTTAACTAAAATAACAATATTCAAAATTAGGGTAATTTTAAAACAGACCTAGGTCGTTTACATTACGTCTAAACTGTATGAAGGTACCCGGGTACCTCGTCACTCTAATAAAGGTGTTTTATTCGTCACTCACATAAGGGTTAATCTCTCTGCGATACACAAAAATGTATCTCGTGGTGTACTCACTCTAGCAAAAAGCAACAAAATATTGCGTGCGAACATTTCTAAAGTGTCCGCGACATTGCATCCTGCGCGAACACGTGTAGGTATAATTTTGATGATACCTCATCATTAAGATTTTGTAATGTGTGCATATACTCTTGTTTATTAATGTTGTCAATTCATCCCTTAATGAATGATCTCTATTAGTTACAAGTATAGTAGAAGCCAATGTTAAGATTTGCACTGCCATACAAGTTTTCTATTCAAATGATTTTCAACAATTTCCCATTCGTATTAAATAAGATAGTTTGTCGTCTCGACAGAGATTCGTCGTGTCGAACAGGCATTACGAAATCTGTGTTTATGGATGCTGGGATTGACGTGGCTTACACTGAAGATATAAATAAGTCAGTAGGTGAACTAACATATAAAACAGTGTCTACTTTGACTAAGTTTTGTAGGCTTGTAGATCTGACGATTGTAATGCTATTATCATACTTTGTCGGGTTCGTCATCTATTTTAGCCACTCCTATCAAACTATAAGCTACTTAAGACATATCAAGGTTAGCCTTTGCAACATAATCATCGGCTACATTACTAGATACCTTCTGAATTTAATGAATACCAAAAGATTCCAGAGTTTAAGGTCTTCTACAACTTTAGACCTCTACCTTCTGAGTTTAAATATAAATAACACCAGAAGATTCCAGTGTTTTAAGTTCTTCTACAACTTTAGACACCCTTCTAGCACTCCTCCTCATACCACGATAAACTTAAAAGTATCTATGAAACGCTATGTTAGTTTAAAATTGAACATCATAACGATAGGCCAGCTAGTAAAATCAAAGACCACGAAATTCTCAAAATCCCTATCCTCCAAGATCACACAAAGCTGCAAACAGCAGTAAATTTAGTCAAATTGAGCGTGAACGGCACGCCCTTAGCTTTTCGCTTCAATCACTTTATAGGGGCGAGGAATATTGTTCATACATAGTTTGTTACGTTTCTTGCGCTCAGTTGCACGATGTGCAGTCTTTTTGAATCATTCTGGAACTTTTTTGTCAGTCTTTTGTTTTAGAACCCTGTGTTAGGTCACATATTCATTCGCTCCTTGTAAAGCACTGGTACTCTGCTGCATCTGGTTAGACTGGTCGCCGACCACAACAAAGTTGGGGGGAGACTAGGCAGATGATGAAGGCCTTGTGTTAAAAACATTATTTATGGACAGTCTTTTACTTTAGAATTTGTTACTTGTATGCGTCTGGTTCTTGTTCATATAAGCAATGCAATTTCTGCATGTCGCTTTAGACCTTGACTTCTAAACATCGACAACTGATATTAAAGAAAAACAAAGTTACAAGAAGAAAGTTTGTAAAATAATTAGGACGTAGACTTTTTTAAATAGGGTGCTTCTAAAATAACCCAGATTACAGATACACAGATTTAGCCAGACGTTTCTCTACGATCCATACGAAGTAAATCTTCTGCTTTATCTATTCCGTTCCCCATCTATAAATACGCGTCTATGTTTACCGCCACAGGTGATGGTGTTGCGACCAAAATACCCCCATGGTGTGCCATGGCGAGACGCTACTGTCGCTGACATGATCGTTTTGGAGTTTGGGAGATTTTGGTCCATGTTGTCGTAGTGGATGATTTTAAATGATGAATTAAGTAGTGACGGGTATATGTATGAGCGTTTGATTTAAAGGCCTTTGAAAGGAATACTAAGTTATTATAAGATGGCATTGCCGTGGTAGCGAATTAGGAATAGAAATTACTTGAATGCGATGTCACCCAATGTGGTAAACGTTACGAAATCCATCTTAAATGCTGGTGAATTACTTGCAATTACGATTTTCCTGCTGTTTCACATGTCCACATTATGTCTTCAAGACTCAAAAATTCCTAAATACACTTAACTATATCGTAAAAATATATATTCCAATCAGCTTTAACTTTAAATAGTAGTTGACATACCATTAATTCAACTTATTCTTTGTCCTCAGGTACCAAGTGACAATCCACCACCGCAAACACAGACGGAGTCGTGACGAAGTCTGCGCGCACGCATCGAGGAAGCTCTGCACGACAACTGGCGGAGGCTGACCTCTACACGTACTGTAAGTCAACCTTCCTACCTAGTTATTAAATAGACAAACTCAAAATCCAGGTAGCTGTTTGCGTTTTAAAGGGTATAAGCAGACCTTAACATCCATTAAACGTTCTCTTTCGCATTTATAATACTAGCTACCAACTGTTTCACCCGCGTTCCGAGGGAATTCCTTACCGCAAATAGATGTAAAGTGGCATATATGTTTTCTGACATGTAAGCTAAATAATTGCCAAGTTTCATCAAAATCTATCAAATAGTTTTTGCGTGAAAGAGAAAATATGTAGCTTCACTACATACACGGCCATCAGCACATACATACATCGATTCATACATAAAAACGTTCGCGTTTATAATAAGACGTTACCTACTAGGGTACATAGTCACAGTCCCCTGAACCCTCGTTTATCATGGTATTCCAGGGTTCCTCCCAACCCCGACCACGTCAGCGCTCGTTCAGTCAGGAGCGATCCCGACGCCGACCCAGCGCCTGCTCCTTAGATCTTCAGGAGTTACAGGAGAGACCTCATCACACTGCTACTATACACAGGTATATTGAGTACCTAGTGTTATATGCCTAGCCTTTTCCTTGTTGGGGTCGGCTTCCAGTCTAACGGCATGCAGCTGAGTACCAGTGTGCCATATAGAGCGACTACCTATCTGATCTTCTCAACACAGTTACGTGGACAACCTCTTAAGGCCGCAGTACCTACCTAATGTCGATTGAGAGGCTTTCTGGTTTCCGACAAACTGTTACATGGAGCGAGTGCCTTTGACTTCCTCAACCCATTTACCTACGCCATCCGATACTCCTTCAGTTCGTAGTAAAGTCGGTTGTCAGGCTTTCTGGCTTCAGTAACTATTGACGATATGCTAATGATAGCTTGGACCTAGAGAAACGTGCATCCTGTCATCTTTGCCTAATCATTTCATCACCTTTCACCAATTTTAATTTTTTAGACACTTGATAAGTGATGTTAACCATCAAAATTTCGAATTGTCCCCAGAGCCCACTCCCTAAGCAAGATGGCGGCCCTCTCGCTGAAGATCTCCATCGACGGCGGCAAGGTGGTGAAGACCATACAGTTCGACCCTTCCACCACGGTGTATGACGCCTGCCGCATCATCAGAGAGAAGATCCTTGAAGCTAGTAGTGGTGATCGTGAGTATACCTTCAGAATATTACCTGTATTAGACTGTAGCTCAGGATCTCGCGGCAAGGTGGTGAAGACCATACAGTTCGACCCTTCCACCACGGTGTATGACGCCTGCCGCATCATCAGAGAGAAGATCCTTGAAGCTAGTAGTGGTGATCGTGAGTATACCTTCAGAATATTACCTGTATTAGACTGTAGCTCAGGATCTCGCGGCAAGGTGGTGAAGACCATACAGTTCGACCCTTCCACCACGGTGTATGACGCCTGCCGCATCATCAGAGAGAAGATCCTTGAAGCTAGCAGTGGCGATCGTGAGTATACCTTCAGAATATTACCTGTATTAGACTGTAGCTCAGGATCTCGCGGCAAGGTGGTGAAGACCATACAGTTCGACCCTTCCACCACGGTGTATGACGCCTGCCGCATCATCAGAGAGAAGATCCTTGAAGCCAGCAGTGGTGATCGTGAGTATATAACATTGCACTCTAGGTTTCTCTACACAGAAGCTGTCGGTAATCCATTTTAATAAAAAAAGAAGTATATACTACTTCAGAGTAATAGGTTGACATTTTATTTTTATTGATGACAACCTGGAAAGCAGTTTCATATGCTTCCCGAGCGGACTTCTTCCCTGTCATGTTTAAAAATATGCTAATTCGCTATTCTGATATAAAAGCTATGCTACTGCCAAATTCCATGAAATCAATCCATTGACATAGGGAGAAACATCCATCCATACAAACTTTCGAATTATAAATCTGATTAGGATAGGCACGGGTTTGGCTACTATCACGCCACGTACATAAGTAACCTATTCACTTTAAACTTTAAGACTCCAATCTAACCTTCCCAATTTCTCCAACAGCAAAAGAATACGGTCTCTTCTTGGCATCAGAAGAGGACAACAAGAAGGGAATATGGCTGGAAGCGTCCAGAAGCCTGGACTACTACATGCTGAGGAACGGAGACCTGCTCGAGTATAACAAGAAGACCAGGAATCTGAGGGTCCGGATGTTGGATGGTGAGTTTTGTGTTAAGGAGATAAGGTTCAATTTTGAGTGTCGGATTTTTGAGATTTTAATTTTTTTAACTTAATCTGACTGAATAGAGAATATGGAATGGATATCTTTTTGGATACATAATATGTACATGATTGTGTAAAAATGTCTTGAATAGTGTTCTGAATTTTGCTGATCGCGACTACTGTAGTCTCGAGTTCGATTCCCGGAAAAGTTACTTTCACAAAACAGCCTGGAAGTTGGTGGTGATACACCAGTGCATCTGAGAGCCTGATCTCTCTCCAGTGGGTACCCTCAGACTATGAGAGTACACCTGTGTCTGTGTAATTGCTTGCGCACTAAAATATGTTCAGCTCTTTGATAGACGAAGCAGCAGTGACCGATAAATAGGCCTGAAGTTCTACTTAAATTATATTTTATAAGAATAGGTTTCAATGTTGTGTAAAAAATGGGGTTTTAATGAGTTCCTTAGATTTTGGAAAAACAGTTGTATCTGGTAAACCTTATGGTAACAAGTAGGATGTTAAAAATCAATGGTGTGTTGTTTCAGGTACGGTGAAGACCCTGCTAGTAGATGACAGCCAAGTGGTAGCTAACCTCATGGTGGTGATCTGCACCAAGATCGGCATCACCAACTATGATGAGTATGGCTTGGTGAGTACAAACTTTATGGCACTAGCTGTTCGATATTCCAGTTGCGGCTAGAAGGAGATACTTCCCTCACCCGGATAAAATGCCTGTTTGTCGGGGATAGCCTGGCTACCCCCCTCCCCAACCATAAAATATTTTTTTAAATCGGTTCAGTAGTTTAGGCATGAAAGCGTGACAGAGTTACATTGGCATTTATAATCGGTATTAGTAAGATTTAGCTCAAACTACTGCGACTGAAAGATTTTACTTTCATTATTTTTATCATCTGCAAAGGGTTTCGCTCACGTTCCATGGGAACTTCTTCCCATATCTGGATAAAAATAGTCAGTATTGCCATCCGCAATAAATGAGCTATCTAACACTGAAATATTTTCCCAATCTCACCAGTTTTTCCTAAAATTTGCGCTTCCAAAAATTCTTTAACTTTTAAACACTAGCCCAGACATCTGACTCCACAATTTCCATCCCCAGGTCCGTGAAGAGCAAAAAGAAGAAGTAGATCCCTGCGAGAAGTCCAACTTCGGGACTTTGACCCTCAAGCGTAAACACCAGGAGAAGGAGAGGGACGCCAAGATGGAACAGCTCAGGAAGAAGCTCAGGACTGATGATGAAGGTATGTGGGATGAGAGCATATGGGCAAGTGGGTTGGTTTGTTCGTGATAGGAAAGGCTGGGTGGTTAGGGCATAATTGTTTTTGGTCCTAGAGGCCTCCCTTTTGCGATTGGTATATTTATTTGTAAACAAAAAATTGAAAACCGACTTCCAAAAAGGAAGAGGCTTTATATCCTAATCTTATTTTTATTTTGGTTTGATGGTCGGAAAGCGCTTCGATCGGGTTCGATTTTTCGGTAGAGCAGAAATGGCTTTCACAAAAGAAACTATAAGTCTAGAAGTGACCTAATTGGCCTGGCTACCGTTATATTTTAAACGAGTCACGTGGTGTTTTCTCGTACTATGTATTTTGTATCTTTGGTAAATTAGGGGTCTACTACATTTAAATAAAACTACTTTTACGGATTTTATCGCGGTTATATTATATTATTTAATCCCGACGTTTCGGATCCTTTACAGCATCCATGGTCACGGGCAGACTAAGGTGTTGGTCGTCTTGATATATTAGTTACAAACAGCTACCCTACATTTTGTTAATTATTATTGACAATCCGATTCACGCAAAACGAGCTAACTGTATCCTTAGGTCGAGCAGTTGTAGGCTTGGATTTTGATTTAATAGTTTCTATGATGGGATTCCAAGCAGGTGGTATGACCCAGCCATCTTCTCTATTGAAATTTGGATGTTTTTTAATTTCAATAGCCTCGCGAATCATCCTAGGTAGGAATCGGTTTTCTTTTGCAAGGACTTGTGGTTTATCAAATCTGATGTAATGCTGGGCCTTGTCTAGTGTGTGTTCACAAACTGCTGACTGTCTGGAACGGCGGTGTTTGACATCGGCGATGTGTTCTTTTACGCGGGTCCCTATGCTTCTTTTAGTTTGGCCTATGTAAGAGAGACCACAATCACATTCAAGCTTGTATACACCCGCATCTTGTAGAGGTATGTGACACTTGACAGGTGGTAAGAATTGACTAATCTTCTTCAGCGGCTTGAAGTAGGTTTTGATTGAAGCTCGCTTCAAGATGTAGCCAATCTTGTCTGTGACTCCTCTTATGTATGGAAGAACAGCAGGTAGACGCTCAACTGTGGCTGGTTTCACGCGGGTTCTGCGACGAGGGCGCGGTACTCGGAGCTTGTTGTCGTGCAGTACTTGCTTAACATGTTGAAGCTCAGCACCCAGGTGTTGTTCATCGCAGATCCCACGTGCTCTCTGAAACAATGATTTACCAACGGTAGATAACTGTACAGACAAATACCTTCATGGTGAGTCCCACCACCACCCAACACAGTTATCTACCGTTGGTAAATCATTGTTTCAGAGAGCACGTGGGATCTGCGATGAACAACACCTGGGTGCTGAGCTTCAACATGTTAAGCAAGTACTGCACGACAACAAGCTCCGAGTACCGCGCCCTCGTCGCAGAACCCGCGTGAAACCAGCCACAGTTGAGCGTCTACCTGCTGTTCTTCCATACATAAGAGGAGTCACAGACAAGATTGGCTACATCTTGAAGCGAGCTTCAATCAAAACCTACTTCAAGCCGCTGAAGAAGATTAGTCAATTCTTACCACCTGTCAAGTGTCACATACCTCTACAAGATGCGGGTGTATACAAGCTTGAATGTGATTGTGGTCTCTCTTACATAGGCCAAACTAAAAGAAGCATAGGGACCCGCGTAAAAGAACACATCGCCGATGTCAAACACCGCCGTTCCAGACAGTCAGCAGTTTGTGAACACACACTAGACAAGGCCCAGCATTACATCAGATTTGATAAACCACAAGTCCTTGCAAAAGAAAACCGATTCCTACCTAGGATGATTCGCGAGGCTATTGAAATTAAAAAACATCCAAATTTCAATAGAGAAGATGGCTGGGTCATACCACCTGCTTGGAATCCCATCATAGAAACTATTAAATCAAAATCCAAGCCTACAACTGCTCGACCTAAGGATACAGTTAGCTCGTTTTGCGTGAATCGGATTGTCAATAATAATTAACAAAATGTAGGGTAGCTGTTTGTAACTAATATATCAAGACGACCAACACCTTAGTCTGCCCGTGACCATGGATGCTGTAAAGGATCCGAAACGTCGGGATTAAATAATATAATATAACCGCGATAAAATCCGTAAAAGTAGTTTTATTTAAATGTCTAATATTCGCGTAAGTGTCAGAAATCAATAGGGGTCTACTACGTTAAATTGGGTTTCCAACGGTATCACTATAATACACCTATATCTTCCACAGTAAACTGGGTGGAACCATCAAAAACTCTTCGCGAGCAAGGAGTGGACGCCTCAGAGACATTACTCCTTCGCCGCAAGCTGTTCTTCTCTGACCGCAACGTGGACTCCCGGGATCCTGTGCAGCTGAACCTGCTGTATGTGCAGGCGAGGGACGCCATACTGGACACCACGCATCCTGTCACCATGGACAAAGGTATGTAACACTCTCCGGGAGCCAGGAGTGGACTGCCAAGGCGGCTGTTCTCATATATTGAAATCAGGCAACTGATCATCTTCCCAGCCTTTTTCGCAAATACATATGTTGGGGTCGGCTTCCAGTCTAATCGGATGCAGCTGAGTACCAGTGCTTTGCAAGGAGCGACTGCCTACCAGACCTCCTCAACCCAGTTACCTGGGCAACCCAATATACTTTGTTTGGATGGGTTGTCAGATTTCCCGGTTACAGACTACCCATAACGACTGGCAAAGATGTTCAAATGACACCCGGGACCCACCAATTTAACATGCCTTCCGATACTCGTGCACCTAATGTAGTACATAATTTTTTATCGAGCCTAGTTGTGCCACTTCTGGGCAAAGGCCTCTTACATGTATTTCTCTATAAGAATCTAGTTGTAAACATTTATTTTCTTTTGTCAACAGCTTGCGAGTTTGCGGGTATTCAGTGTCAGATTCAGTTTGGAGATCACAGAGAGGACAAGCATACACCCGGATTTTTAGAGTGAGTTATTTATATCGTTATAATGTTACCATAAATATATTTGAAATTATTGAACCAATATATTGGTAAAAAATATTTTTTTTTTCCAAAGTGAAGGCTCTAAAATCATGATCTGCCTAGGCGTTTCCCAACTATGTCGGGGTTAGCGACTGTCTGACCTCCTCAAACATGTAACAAGGGCAAATAAATACATCTTGGTAAGACTGTCAGACTTTCTGGCTTCTGGTTACCCCTAACTACTGCCAAAGATGTTCAAATGACAGCCGATACCCACAGTTCAACGTTTATTCCCATCCACAGACCGACCATGCCATGCGGTACTTAACTTGATAGTCATTTGAGGCTGTTACTTAGCCACAAACTGCCTAATAGTTTTAGTTCTATAAATATGTTTATGTTTACTTTGAATGCTAACTAACTTTAAATAACTTTAAATTTAAAAATTTTAACATTATCATCATCCTCCTGGCCTTATCCCAATTTTATTTGGGGTCGGCGCAGCATGTAAAATATTTTTTTAACATTGTAATATTTTGTTCCAGCCTCAAAGAATTCCTCCCCGCCTCCTACGTAAAAGTGAAAGGCATCGAAAAGAAGATATTCCGCGAGCACAAGAAGCACGTCGGCTTGAGCGAGCTCGACGCTAAAGTGCTCTACACCAAGAGCGCCAGGGACCTCAAGACTTATGGCGTCGCCTTCTTCTTGGTCAAGGTACGTCTGATAGACTCCTGCAGGCTCGGCTGAGACCCAAGAAAAGAACGAATCTAGCGTTACACAGCATGTAACAAAAATATGAAAGCTAAAAACATCTGAGACCCTAAAAAATCATGTCTATTTCGACAACATTTCCCTTCCATTACTTCAATTTCCAGTACTGTCACAACAAAGGTCGAAAACGTAAACTGTCGTTTATATTATTTGCAGTGAGAACAGATTTTTATTGCATTAGACACGGCAAGATAAATGGGATCATTTAGAAATCAATTATGGTCATTTTGTTAGGGGCATTTAAACGTCTTATATTTTGCGCAATAAAACTCATTTTCTTTCTTTCTTTCTAATTCTATGTAAAACTAGCTTTCAACAGCGGCTTCACCCGCGTCCCGTGAAAACAATTTTGCGCAATTAGATAAATATAGCCTTACACAGTAAATAAGCTATCTAACACTCTGAGATTTTTTCAAATAGTACCAGTACTCCCTGAGATTAGTGCGTTCAAACATACTCCTCAACTTTATAACAATAGTATAATACATCAAAGCTATTTTAAATTACTCTTCTAACACCACATTTTTTCTTCCTACAGGAGAAAATGAAAGGCAAGAACAAGCTAGTTCCCCGTCTACTGGGAGTCACAAAGGACTCGGTGCTCCGTCTCGACGAGAAGACCAAAGAGATTCTGCAGACCTGGCCTCTGACTACCGTGAGGAGATGGTGTGCCAGTCCTAACACGTTTACACTGGACTTTGGCGATTATAGGTATATTTATAAAGTTGATAGATAAATAATATTTCAGACTTTGGTGAAAAGTAATCTATAAGTTATTCTCATTATTTCTGATTTATAAAGTATATTATTGCCATTAATGAAAATTGGTAGTTTTGAGTGTCATAGAGTAACATACCCACATAAATAGATACTTACAAAACTTGTACATTTCTTGAGCAATCACTTCCTATTCAAAAGAGTGAGCATTTTTATATGAACACAGAACTTTTTGAATAGAATTAAACATGGCTGCCATAGAGTGAAATGAAGTGTAGTTCTACAGCTTTCACTGACATATATTTCATCACTGTTCAAATTTGCTTCACCATAAATTCCTATACATAGTTGAAAAAAAATTTTTCTTGGTTTAATTATTCTGTCATTTTGTCTTCTGGAACAAAATTGCGTATACCATCGTATAATTGAACTAAAGCAAAAAAAAAACTTAAAAATACCAATACTAATATTTTTTTTCTCTCTCCAGTGACCAATACTACTCAGTCCAGACCACAGAAGCGGAACAGATATTGCAAGTAATAGCTGGCTACATCGACATCATAGTCCGCAAGCAGCGAGCCAAAGACCACCTCGGCATCGAGGGAGACGAGGGCTCCGCCATGTTGGAGGACTCCGTCTCACCTTCCAAGTGAGTATACAACCTGGCTAGCCACTTCCCTAACTACATCATAGTGCGAGCCAAAGACCACCTCGGCATCGAGGGAGACGAGGGCTCCGCCATGTTGGAGGACTCTGTCTCACCTTCCAAGTGAGTATACCACCTGGCTAGCCGCTTCCCTAAGAATAAGAATAAGAATAAGAATAAGAATAAGAATAATTTATTTGCACAGAATATGAGTAGGTATACAAGATGACACAATAGTTAACAGAATCGTCATATTCTACCTGGAACAGGTGTACAAATTTATGATACAGACCGAATAAAGGTCCTGTTGTTAATTGTAAAAACACACATTATATAAACCTAAGATATAAAAGTGAAATAAACGAAAGATTACAAAAGCAATTAGAACATGAAATAAATTATTCAAAATTAAATGTATATATATGTATATCAACATTACAAAGACTTATCTTTTAAAAATTCTGAGTAACTATAATAACATTTTTTTATCAATAGTTTTTTCAATTGTTTTTTAAATAAATTTACATTAAGATCCTTCAAGAAGCTTGGCAAACGATTAAATATTATAGGTGCTGTACAAAATACGCTGTTATGCATAAGCGTCGTTTTGGACCCCCTCACACGTAATTTGGTCTTATCTCTTCTACTGCGATTATTCACATCGCTTAATTTTTCAAAAAGATGTGCGTTGGACTTAACAAATACTGCACATTCAAAAATGTACAATGACGGCAGTGAAAGAATTTTATTTTGTATAAAATATGGTTTGCAAGATTCAGTGCTTTCCAGACCAAACATTGCTCTGATACACCTTTTTTGGGATTTAAAGACTGATTCTTTGTTTGTGGAATTACCCCAAAAAATTATACCGTAACGCAAAAGTGAGCCAGCTAACCCGTGGTAAGCAGTAATTAGTGCATTTGTATTAAGGACGGGTGCTATTTTATAAAGTGCGTAGACGGATTTATTAATTTTTTTATTAAGACCTTCAGTATGAGCCTTCCAATTTAGATTCTCGTCTATTATCAGGCCTAGATATTTAGATGTGCCGACTCGATTAATTGGTTTATTTTTATAATGAATATTTAGATCATCTGGCTTTTTGCGTTGATTAAATAGCATGATTTTAGTTTTTTCTATGTTTATTTTAAGGTTATTACTGTCTAGCCATGTAACTATTGATTTTAGAGTATTATTTATATCACATTCGTAGTTGAGCTTATTAGTACAGTGGATGGTAACTGTGCTGTCATCAGCAAATAATGACATATGATGACTTGTAATGTGTGGTAGATCATTAATATAGATTATAAATAGTAGGGGACCAAGTACACTTCCTTGTGGAACCCCATATAAAACTGTTCGATAATGTGAATTATATGTTATTTCTTTCTTAGTTTTAGGATCAACTCTAGAAATTGTTGTGAATTGTTTTCTATTTGTTAAATATGATTTAATTAGATTTAGTATATTGCCTCTTATTCCATAGGCGTTTAATTTGTCAAGCAGAATAGCGTGATCTACGTAATCAAATGCCTGGGTCATGTCACAATATATGGATGATACGGGTATTTTTTTATCCACACTTTGCATCACGTCATTTAGAAAATCATACAGCGCCATATTTATTGTTCTGTTCTTTCGAAATCCATTCTGATGTTTATTTATTATGTTAAATTTATCTAAGTATTTACACATTTCTCCATATATATATTTTTCTATAATTTTTGAGATTACCGGTACTAATGCTATAGGTCTGTACGAATCCATTAAGATTTTATTGCCTCTTTTATATAACGGTTTCACAACAGCAATTTTTAAGTCTTGAGGAAATACACCTTCACTTATGCATAGGTTTATAATGTAACTTAGATGTTCGCTGACGTTTTCACTGACAAATTTTAAAACTTTTGTGGATATTTCATCATAGCCAACACAAGCGGTATTTTTAAGAGATTGTATTATTCTGTGTATATCTATATGAGTGCTAGGAGCCATGAACATGGAGTTGTTGTAAGTGGAAATGTTTGTCAAAGTCTGTTTACCCGCTTGAGGAATTGGTTTAATTTTTTCAATAAAGAAATTATTGAAAGCTCTTGCTATAGCACGAGGATCAGATTCTACTTTATTATTTATGTTAAGAGCTGTGGCTATACTTTTAGGTCCATTCAGCTTATGTCTATTTATTATATCCCAAGTTGCTTTGGATTTATTGGATGACGACTTAATTTTATATGAGTTTTGGGCGCGTTGCGTTAATTTTATTATTTTTTTATATTTTGCATTATATGTTTTGAATACCATTTTGTTGTATTGACTTGGATCCATTCTGTATCGCCAAAGCAAATTTCTTTTCTTTTTACTACAAGTTCGGATACCCTTTGATATCCAATTGTTTTTTCGGTGTATTTTTATAACAAAGTTTTTTATTGGAAAACATAATTTATACAGAAGAGAAAAGGTGTCTATAAATATTTTATATGCTTTGTTTGTATCCGTTGTTTTATACATTTCAGAGAATGAAATATTTTGTAAATATGTTTTAAATTTTATCATGTTATCAACATTATAGTCGCGTCTTTTTTTGTACCATAAGTTAAAGATATATTTTTTGTGCACTGGACATCTTAATACTTGTGAAGTGTGATCTGATAAGCCAAATTCATAGACATCTGATTTGCATTTTTTCCCCAAATTATGTGCAAAATTATCAATACATGTTTTGCTTTTTAATCTAGTAGGTTGCTTTATTTGTAGCTTTAAATTACAATTCAGTAGCAGGTATTCGAAATCAAGGCTTATATTATTACGTTTTAGGATGTCTATGTTAAAATCACCGCAAAGTACTAAATTCTGCTTTTGTTTTTTAATCAGATGTTGTAAAAGTTTATCTAAATGATCAAAGAATTCGGTTAAATTAATAGGGTTCGGTACACGGTAAATACAAACAATAGTGATCTTATACTTTAACAGTTCAATAGCACAGCATTCGAATACATTTTTCGCACAAAATGTACTTATGTCAGGAACTTCCTTATATTCGTGACCTTTTTTTACCAAAATGCAGGTACCACCTCGTCGACTGTCCGTTCTGCAGTATATTGACGCCAAGTCGTAATTGTGTAGCGTAAGGTATTCTTCATAGCCGGACATAATAAAGTGTTCACTGATGCAAATTACGTCTATATTTGTATCCTTTTCTAAGAGCTCTTCGAGACAGACTGTAAGTGCGTCTGTCTTGTTTATGAGACCTGCAATATTCTGATGTAAAATGTTAATGTAATTATTAGAGAAAAAACTGTTCCTCTAGTTCTTTCTGCGTGTTGTGCAAATTTTCTTCTGAGATTTCCCGTTGAAGGTGATATAGATCCTCAAAGACAGTTCTCATTGCATAATCTTTTAAAGCTCCTGATCTTGTGTACGAAGAATAATGATAACTTAAGTTCAAATTAGTGTCCAGAATGTATGCATATTCATATGTATTATTGTCCATATATAACATGTTGTTGAAAGTTTCCAATCTTGAGTTATATAGTATGTTAAAGCCATTATTGAATTTGTACGTTGGCAATGAAATAATTATATTTGTATTAGTTATATCCAGCAGGGTACTTCTAATGTGTGTTATTAAATCGAAGTAGGATTTTGTGGTTTTAAAATCTTCCTCGCCGATCATTATTATACAGTAATCCTGTTTAGTGTAATTCCGGAGTTTTGACTGTATATCCTGCAGAAGATGGATAATACTAACATTCGGTGTGAGATAATGACAGACATAATAGTTCTCTCGAAAATAGTCTTCTGCCAAACTTAATATATTCTTATTTGTCTTATTAGTACTTAGAATACATAGATTATTTTTCACTTTATTTTTGTTGACATCTTTGGTCTGTTCATTTATGGCTTGTGACGCCATCTGTGGACTGGAATGTGAAGTGATTGTTTTTTGTTCATTATATGATTTAGCAACTTTTTCTGTGGATGTTATGATTGAATCAGTTTGAGTTTGTTTATTGTTGCATGATGCCTGTTTTTGACGTTTTGCCCCATTTTTTTTAGGTGTTGGAGATTGTTTTGGACTAATAGCTATTTGTTTGTAGAGTGAGTTTTTTCGACACAGTTTTTCGTTCTCCTCTTTTAGTTTAAGATTTTCATGGCTTAAAATGTCTATTTCTTCGTTTGCACTACATAGTTTAATGGATAGCTCATCAATTTGTTTCTTTAGTTGAGTAATTAAATCGATGTCCTCATCGTCAGACATCTCCGGCATACTACATACAGTGCCATCTAGCGTGCAGCTGTTAAAACTTTCATCCAAATGTTTATCAGAGTTTGAGTGTGCTCTAACTCGTCTAACGGTAACATTATCGATATTATTCATAGTGTTGTATGTAGTTCTAGTATTTGTCACTAGATGTCTTAGACACAGTATCTATATTTGACACTAGATGTCACTCTATTAAATTCTGTGATGTTTACACAGTGACTTGTAATTATTGACTTTTTTCTCTCTTTATAAATATTTAAAAAAAAGAAAGAAATTCCACAATGAGATTACCTGCCGTCACATATATTATTGTAGTAATATACTGCAAAGTCAGTTTATGCACATTTAAGCAGTGTCACTAAATAATTTCAGTTTTGTTTAACACAGCACATAACATTGCTTATATTGTCACTTTGCACTTGAATTCTAAGGAGATAACACTAATTATCGTTAACAGTCAATTTCTGTACGCAGTTATACTGTTTATTCATAAATTTATGCACAGTTACTATTTATTTACATTTATCAAATACGGAGCTGATATTATTAATAAAATCAAACACTACCCTCTCCCCAACTAACTCATACACTAACTACATCATAGTGCGAGCCAAAGACCACCTCGGCATCGAGGGAGACGAGGGCTCCGCCATGTTGGAGGACTCTGTCTCACCTTCCAAGTGAGTATACAACCTGGCTAGCCGCTTCCCTAACTACATCATAGTGCCAGCCAAAGACCACCTCGGCATCGAGGGAGACGAGGGCTCCGCCATGTTGGAGGACTCTGTCTCACCTTCCAAGTGAGTATACAACCTGGCTAGCCGCTTCCCTAACTACATCATAGTGCGAGCCAAAGACCACCTCGGCATCGAGGGAGACGAGGGCTCCGCCATGTTGGAGGACTCTGTCTCACCTTCCAAGTGAGTATACAACCTGGCTAGCCGCTTCCCTAACTACATCATAGTGCGAGCCAAAGACCACCTCGGCATCGAGGGAGACGAGGGCTCCGCCATGTTGGAGGACTCTGTCTCACCTTCCAAGTGAGTATACAACCTGGCTAGCCGCTTCCCTAACTACATCATAGTGCGAGCCAAAGACCACCTCGGCATCGAGGGAGACGAGGGCTCCGCCATGTTGGAGGACTCTGTCTCACCTTCCAAGTGAGTATACAACCTGGCTAGCCGCTTCCCTAACTAAATCATCATCTCCCGAGACTTTTCCCAACTATGTTGGGGTCGGCTTCCAGTCTAACCTGATGCAGCTGAGTACCAGTGTGCCACAAGGAGGGACTGCCCATCTGATCTTCTCAACCCAGTTACTCCGGGCAACCCGACACTCAGTAAGACGGTTGTGCGACTTACTAGCTTCTGACTACCCGTAACAACTGCCAAAGATGTTCAGGACAGCCAGAAGTTAATAGATTAAGGTGCCTCCTGAAACAAGGATTAAGACTTCATGACAAGATGATCGTCCATCCACCGACCGACCGCACCAAGTGTTGCTTAACATGATCGATTGACCCGACGTTGTGTGCGATTGTTATTTAGCCAAGAGCTCTTCTTTTACATTTATAATATTAGTAAAATATTTCTGAATATGTTTTTTTCTTTCCCTCAGGGCGAATATTATCCAACACGACACCTTCAAGTCTGCTAAAGTGAATACTGAATCCTTGGCTAAACCCGCCGTGCATAGACCAGGGGCTGAAGGTAATTATTTGGACCATTTTCAGAATTAGATTTGACACAGTTTTTTTATTTGTATTTCTCTGTGTGAGAGGAGGCCTGTGCCCAGCAGTGGGACGAAAATCATTTATGTGTAAATTAAAAAGAGTATTTAAATTATCCAATTCCTTATATTTTTTATAGATAATGTATTATGAATTTGGTTGATAAGTTTTTTGTATAGAGAAGATAATAATTTTTGCTATATGAGATATATCGTGATATCCAGGAAGAATTATTTTTTGTTTTAAATTGTATTCATTTTATTTTGCCAACTTTAAATCATATGATTTGCCAAGCATAAATTATTCTATTTTGTTTTCAACTTAATTTTATTTTGCCAACATTTTCTCCACATTTATTATTTCTTTTTTCACCAACGCTTTATATAATTTGCACATATAGGAGCCAAGCCTTTCGCCGTGAACCACATGACTGGAGCTCAACAGACTACCGTATCCGGCCAGATTATAACCGGACATACACCGCCTGCTGTCAGTATTCTTTGTTTTTGTTTTTTGCTTGTGCTTGTTTTCTTTTGTTGGAAATTTTTGTCACCCTGTATAATGTTTAAGTGGTGTATTTGGAATAATTGTAAGATGTATAGAAATTACATTAGAGCTATCTTCAATCATCAGTTAACTTCTATTTGATGAATAAATATGGCGGTTTGACATATTTTATATACAAAAGCTGTCAAAACGTCAAACATATTCTTCAGATAAAGGCTATTGAAAAATCGACCTCTTAATATAGCTAAGGTACAAGATTTAATGACAAAGCTATTTTGAAGATATGCAGTTGCTACTACGTATTTTTTTTAACTTTTCAAGTATGTTAAAAAAGTCTGGAAAAAATTACCATTCCAATATGATTTTTTGTAATTGTTTAAAAGAAAAAAAAGAAAGATACACCACTTTTGCTGTTATAAGTATTGATACTAACATAAATATTTAATAATTAATTGTACTAATTAAAACATTTTGTTTCACGCTGCTCTAATGGCTATATGTAGTCATCGAAATGGGCTGTGTAGGTATATACTTATTAACATTCTTATATTTATACTATTTACTTAAATTAGAAAGCATGATTTTATAATACAGATTTTATAACGCAATTTGTTTAGATCATTATAGTGTGATTTCATATTGACTCTAAAATAAACTAGCTTGCACCAGCGGTTTCCCTCGCGTCACGAAGGAACTACTTCGCGCATCCAGAATCCAGAAAAACCTTAATGTAGTTATGATATTCTTTATGAGCTAAGTTACTGCCAAATTTCAACAAAATATATTCGGTAGTCTGCGAGGAATAGTGATATATTCTAGCAAACTTTCGCATTTACGAACTTGTGGGGAATAACTTTCTTAAAATTCTTTCAATATTATTTATTGAGTCGATTGACTGAGCGAAGCTATAGGCTACCTTTTATCTGGATTTGCAAAGTAGTTCCCGCGTCAAAGGAGTGCGTAGAGGCTGGTAGTAGAATTCAGCGATAATTAATTAGTCAAATCAAGTTTTCACACTTAATAAAATTACCAATAAAACCAATATTTACTTCCCCAGGCATCACAAATGCAGCAGACTAAAGTTAGCTCGATCCTCACGGAGCCGCAGCGAGCCTTGCTCTCCACCATCAGCTCAGGAGTCGAGATCATCAAGCAGACTGAAGAGGGACTCTCCAGGGTAAGTGTTCTTCATCATCTCCTGAACCTCCCAACTATGTTGGGCTAGTGTCAAAACAAAATCAATCAATTACTCACAGGAGTAGATGACTTGCATTCCCTACAGTTTTGAATATAACCACTTATATACATATCTATATATACGTATATAGTAGAGATAATCTCTCGAGCCTTTTCCCAACTATGTTGGGGTCGGCTTCCAGTCTAACCGGATGCAGCTGAGTACCAGTGCTTTACAAGGAGCGACTGCCTATCTAACGTCAGCCCAGTTACCCGGGCAACCCAATACCCCTTGGTTAGACTGGTGTCAGATTTACTGGCTTCTAACTACCCGTAACAACTGTCCGTCCGTCTCACCTTTTTCCCCTGGGAATAGTGAATTGTCATTTGAGTTAGTTCAGTTTTATTTTGCTTCGAGGAAATAACTGTAGTTACAAAGTCTAGTATTTACTCAATCAAAACTCAGAGTCATCACTTTTAGTCATAGGTAAATTAATCTGACTTTCATATTAGCGACGTAGCCAATTTACTATCTTAAATTGAAAAAAATCTAAATATAGTAAAGGCAGAATCTTTTTATAAATGTCCCAAATCAGTGAGTCGGATGTGAATGCTATTTTCGTCACACTTCTTTGATTGCATTATAGAGGGAACTTCCACTTTAGGCGCGGGCTCAAATCTTTATACTAAAAATAGTGTTTTATTAAAAATATGCGTAAAAAAATGGCAGGCAATAAATATGAGTCTCGGTGACATTCTAATAAGAAAGTAAATTGAATCCAATAATTTATATGGCAATTAAACCCATAGAGAAACATTTTTACTAACGATACTGGTATAAAATATATTCCTCATTTTTTTTACAGATTTTTAAGCCAAAGGGGTCATAAAAATATAAATTCCGAGATTTTGTCTTAAATACAATAGTTCAATAGAATAATATAGGAAAATGTAGAATTACCCAAGCTATTTATTTTGCAGTAACAGGTACAAATGTACAATAGGTGGTGTTTTATTTTATATTTAATCATTTTTTTTAAATATAATTCCTCCAAATCTCAACCCGTTGCTTTCCTACAACTCATAAGTAATAATAATAACTACATTTCTTCCTCCCCAGGCGACTCTCCCAGCCCTCGGACAAGACGCGGCGTCCGTCAAATGGAAGCAAGTGACGATGGACACGAACAAACAGGTCGTGACGTCACAGATCGCCGCCATGAACGCTGCCACTGCGCAAGTCGTTACGCTGACTTCCGGTGAGTTTGATTAATAGTGTATTTGAATGATATCTTCAGGTATTGGTTATTTATAAAGAGTTTTCCTGAACTCCGTCTCTGCGACGTCTAAAACTACATCATGTTCATTCCAAACCTAATGGCGTCTCTGAACCTTATACGAGTCGCTAGGCAGAAAACATTTTTAGGTATCAACGGACATACGCGTACTTGTTACTCGGAAGTTAGTTGCAAGCCGCCATTAAATTTATTTATTTTTTACGAAAATTATTCCTAAAATTGTACCCCATTCGACCATATAAATTATATGTTGTTACAAATATTTAAGTACACAAGTATTTAAACAATGATTCGAATAGAACAATTTCTTGAACACGTATAAAACGTCTGTTTTTTTTTATATTATATTTACTTACACGAACTAGAACACACGTCAAATTATTATCATTAAGAAATATACGTCCATACTTAAAGGTTAAAATCGAAATAAAGTCGCCTTAGATATTAATAGAGCCTTTATAATCCAGGCAAATAATAATAATAAGTATTTTGTGTCTATACCTAAAAACACTAACAAAAACATTCTACCACCAGGCACAGAAGAAGTAGACCACACAGCCGTCGGAGCAGCAATCACCACTATCACCACGAACCTGCCTGAAATGACTAAAGGCGTACAAATGATCGCCGCACTAATGGACGACGGTGATCATGGTGATAAACTGCTGGATGCTACGAGGAAACTGTGTACGGCCTTCAGTGATCTGTTGAAGGCTGCTGAGCCGGAGACTAAAGAGGTTAGTGTTATTATTTTATAATCATTACTAGTCTATGATGTCCCACTGCTGGGCAAATTCCTCGCTTCAACACTTCCTGATCTTTCGACCGAGTCCAACCAGTAAGGAGGTATGTTTTCAACTCTGTTGGGGTCGACAGCCAGTCAAATTGAATGCAGTAAGTATACCAGTGAGCCATGTAGAGTGACTGCCTATCTGACCTCCTCAACACAGTTACTCGGGCAAACTGATACTATTTGGTTGACTTTCTGGCTCCTAATTACTCGTAGGGACTGCCAAAGAAGTTCAAATGACAGCTGGGACCGAGCAATGTAATGTGCCTTCCGTTACATTTGAATAAGATCCAAATAACTTTAAAATTAAACTATTAGGTATTTTAAATGAATTGTTTTCTAAGCGCACGTTGTAAAAGTTTAGCCATTAAAATCTCTAATTTACTGAGTAATTTTAACTGAAAAGAAAGCCACGTATGAAAGGAAACCAAATGCATCTAGATGGATTTATATCCGAAAATTGACGATTACCTGACCGACCGCAAAATAACATCTTCCAGTATCAACGAAGAACTAACTACAATTCTATCCACTTCCAGCCACGTCAGAATCTCCTGAACGCAGCCTCCAGAGTCGGCGAGGCTTCCACCACAGTCCTCTACACCATCGGCGAGGAAACAGAAGAGGACAAAGAAACCCAGGTAATTGACAACGACCCCAAAAGAAACCCCAAAAAGTCCTACCTCTACAGAAAACTCAATTACTGCTACGACAATTTCTATAAAGTCTTCTTCGGCAAAGACAAAGATGATACCTACGACACCGACTTCGAAAGTCTCGATATTGGAGCCGGTGACCGCAAAGTGGAAGTCGATGACGGTATTTATGAAGATGTTGATACGACCAGGAATTGGGGACTCGATGTTATACAAGAAGAGTCGGATAGTGATTATTATAGGAGCGTTGATTACTGTAATATGATCTTCAAAAATAGACAAGAAAAATCGAATAGTGATAACGATTTTGAATCGATAGTTCAGAATTGTGAAGGTTATTTAGATAGTAGCAGTCCTAAATTGTATCCGAAAACGATTTACGATAAGATTTATAATTTCAAAAAGGATTTTTCCAATCATGATTATGCTAACGTTATATACGATGTCCCAAAGAGTAATATCGAAAAGTCAAATTTAAATATCGAGAAATCGAACGTAAATATCGATAAATCGAACGTAAATATCGATAAATCGAACGTTAATATCGACAAATCGAACATCACTATCGATAAATCGAATTACGAAAACGTTAACATAGACTTTAACCGACGCAACAAGAACGACATACTCCGCGAACAATTCTTCTTATCCGACAATATCGATAAAAACGACATTAACGATAAATTCAATCGATATAACGGCAAAAAAATCGAATGTCACAGCATAGTTAATGACATCACTAAATCGGGTCCCGATGTCAAAGTATCAGGTTCTTTAAATATGAAATTGCTGAACCCGGATCGGTACAATAGAGTTTTAACGACAACAGAAACTTTCATGGAGACTGCCGAAGCCAGTTTCACGAAAAACGAAATTTCTAAATTAAGACGGGATGGCTTCGAAAATTTCGTCAAAAAAAGCGAACGGTATTACACGACAGAATCTGGTGACAAACAGACTAATATTTTAAATAATTCTACTGAAACTAAGCCTAAAACTGAGATTAGGATATTTTATAATCCTACCTTTAAGTGTACGGGTGAAAATATTCGAGGTTTTTGCAAGTTTTGTAAGCGAAAATGTCCTAGAACGGAAGAAAAGTGTTGTCCTAAATGTGAATGCTTAGAAATTGAGTTGGCTACGATATGGAAAGATAATTGGCTGAATATTTTATGTCTGATTTCAATATTGTTTATGTTTTTAGCACTTTTAATTCAGTGTTTGATGCCTAAAGATGTTTGTGGGGGTGATAATAGTACTGAGAGTGGGGAGAAGTGCTTTGAAATGATGTAGGGGGATTTTTTCCAAGGGTATTGAAATGGCTTCTGTTTATTTTTGGTTCTGTTTTATGCCTAGATGTACCTCCAGCTATAGTTTGGCATATCAAATTCATTTATATTTTGTTTAACAATCATCGAAAATATAGAAGTAAAGTAGGTGGCTAAACGCAAAAGAACTCAGTTGTTCAGTCAAAGGACTAGCTGTTTGATGGAACTGCTATTTCAACCAGTCGGCCACGTTAATTTCATACCTTTGGAAAAAAATAAAGCAATGGAGTAGGTTTTCAGCGACATATTCCTAAGGTTTGGGACCTATAATGATATTATGTATGTACCTCTATCTGGTATTCAGTTCCTTTAATATACTCCAAGTATTTATAAAAATAGTTCAGTTCAAAATGATCCTTATTTTTAATCTCCTTCTCCAAAACTCTATAAAAAAATTGAAATCGTTGATATTACCGAATTGGTAGAATTGAATCTCAGTGCCCAATTCTAAAGAGGCATAAGAATACTAAAAATTGCATTTTATATTATTAATTGATTATTACTAAAGAAATCGTGATGATAGCCGCCCAGGCTTTCAGACGGCCTATGTTATTTGGTGCCAATGATGCATTTTAAATTATACTCCGCTAAAATTGCGGTAGTATAAAACTGTATTAAAAGTATATAAGTATTATTTTCGAAAATTATATCTAAAACTTACTAAAAGTATTCCTATTTCTCTCTATAAAGGTTTATTTAATAACCTAATTTTATAAATATATTCTCACGATTAATAGGCCCAGACTAACAAAGCGGATAAGATTTTAAACAACCGATATAATTTCGTTTAATATTAACATTATAGATATATACAAACTCCTATTTACACTAATACATACTTATATAACAAATTAAATCTACATATTTACAAAAGGCCAAAATTAAAACTATGTATCAAAAAATACGTCCTCATCGCTGTCAGCGGGGATCGTGCCCAAAAGGCTGGCTGCATTGCCACGTTGAATGGCAATGCGTATTCTTTGACCGAAGTATAGGCTAGCCTCAGTTCACGAGTAGAATTTTATTATTTGAAATATCTCGTATCCACCCATTTGGTAGTATCCCTGAGAGGAGACATTGTCATGATCTCCCGAGCCTTTTCCCAACTATGTTGGGGTCGGCTTCCAGTCTAACCGGATGCAGCTGAGTACCAGTGCTTTACAAGGAAAATACAAGGAAAAATTATATTGGCTGTTTAAAAACTTCTGCTCATAAAGTCTGGGTCATAAAGTCTTTTTCCTATATGTTTCCTATAAAGCTTTTTCGGATATACGTAATCGAAATTAGAAAGACAATGTGAAAGGGAAAAGACTGCACGATGATTTTTTTGTTTTTAATTATATTTTTACTTATTTAGGTTAGGTTAGTCATTGAGAATATGTGCGTTACACAAGCAGGCGATAATAGGGAACGATAATCGCGGTTCAATGACAAGATATTACTGATCTAAAAATAATAATTTTGTCCTATTAAAAGGCTCCGAAATAAGGTTTTATCTAATGAATCTTTGGAAACGTTAATCATGCCTTGAAATACTCAAACATTACTTAACTTTTACTTTTAATTAGTAGTGTTTCTTTCGCTTCAATTTCCACAAGTGTGACAAAGAGCAATAGCAATGTTTAGCAGTCTTTAAAAGTGACAACTTATTTATTCGATCTGTAGACGAATAAATGCGACCTTTGATAAATTACGAAAGGAAAATAAGGATAATAATTCCTGTATTTTAAATTCTTATGCACAAGAAAAAACTAGATCATTGTGGTGGAATACAAAATTAGGACAAACATTAAAAGAAGCTTTGTGTAAAACACATACTCTCCCAGTCCCAAAAATGAAAGTTAACACACTAACCATGAGTTAGTTTGTTCTAACCATTGATCGGTTAACTACACAAACGTATGCACTAACTACACTGTTAGTAATACCAGTTTAATATTACCTAGACTATTTTGGTACTGGTCTAATTCTAGGAAAAGGGGTTTGGTTAAAATGGGAGTACTCGCTTATGATTAAGCTAGTCAAAACTTATCATCACAGTAGATTATATAAAGTCATTCAATTGTATAATCTTATTGGGGCCATATTTCTTGAAAGTTAAGTCAAAAGTTGTATCTAGTCAAAATTGCAGCTGATTTTCTTAGTTTATATCTGAAAACTTTATACTGAGATCTTATCAGTCAAATTACATAATGGATAAAAAACTATCTTGCCATCACAAAGTCATAAGCGAGTTGACGGGTCTATTTACAGCTTTTTACATAATGGTCTATGCTGGATAATACTAGTAATAAAATATAGGACTTTTTGACAGTTTCTGTATACGGGTCAGACGGAAAAATGCAGTCGAATTGAGAATCTTCTCTCTTGATAAAAAGTTGGGCAAAAATAGTTAACGACTTTCTCGGTTTTCGTCGAACGGGCTGGGCAAAATATCATTGGATTCTTGCTGGGTCCTATAAAAAAGGCGTTTCAAAGTCCTCCTTTTGTAGAAGTTGGTAAAAAATGTGTGGATATAATGCAGGTAGGTACAACTTTGCCTAACTCCTTAGGCAATACTGTATTTTTTATTATCTATCATAGGCCACTATGTAAAAAAGCTTCATAAATTGTTAAGTTACTACTTTTGTTTTTAATTTTATATTTTTGTTAACAATAATCTTAATGCTTACTAATCTAGTCTTTATGTTTTTTTATTATTTTTCTTTTTATTTTATAAGCATTAAGGTAATTGCCAGTTAAGGGTCGTCTTAACCTTTTTTATTCGTTAATGTGTGACGGCCCTTATATTTTTATTTTTGTTAATCTTTTGGCAGCTTCATATTTCAGTTAGTTTTTTCATGTGTACATATTTTATTTTTTATACATATTGTTGAATAATCGTACTAATATGATGTGATTTTTATCATCACAATAATAATATTTACTTTAAATAAAGTGCGATTAATCAATAGTCTGTAAAAACACGGAATCTGTTAGTTACGTGTCTTTTTGCATACAGTAATGGCAGGATTAATTATGTGAAAAATCACAATTGCGTAGTAATTTGTATTCTATCAAAACGATTTTTTTTAATTGAATGTTTCACAAGAATTATATCGCTTGAGTATTTCTGCAAAAGGCCAATACATATTATGCAAAAGACATACTATGAAACAAAATTGCCATCAAAGAGTACAAACACACAGATTGCCATTTTATTTTATTATACATGTTTTTGTTTCTTAATTTTTATTTTTTTGCTATTTATTATGAAAACGCTTGGCTAGTATCGAGTTAATTTAATTAATTTTAAAATATTATACTTCTTCAATTGGGCAGCTAAAATACTTAAAATTTACAGACTGAAAGTTACTTAATCTTCAATCAAAGACTGATTTCAAAAAATTAGGTATATATATATTTTTAATAATACCGCCTATACTTTTTCGGCAACTTGAAGTTATGCTCGATACTCGCCAGCGAATCTTCATAGTTATTTTTATAATATTTTTTAATATAATTGAGTGCAGGAATATTGAATCAGTATTTATACAATGAATCTCATACATTCAAGATTTTTTTGACTCCAAAAGTGTAAAATATTGGTTCAATTTTTCTGCACGACAATGTAAGGTTGTGGTTATAAACTGACACTGCCGTTGGTTATTTTTGGTCAATACATTTGCTTTAGAAAACATATTGTTTTATTTATAACTAACTGTCTCGAAAAGTGAATGTATTTACGCAAAAATGACAACTAATCAACCCCCTGTATAGTTGGAAAAACATGCTGTATATACCAAAAATGTTTTAATATCTGTACATGATACGAGAACTAAGAATAACTCTAATCGAGATAATATTAACTTATATATAGAAACAGAAATATAGAAGACAATGTCAACCTAAAAAAACTACAAATATATACACAAATATATCAAAAAGTTAGCCCAAAACCTGCGCAAACGCAGTCCTACTAAATCTCCGTATCTGATAGCTAGCTACCTAAGGAAGTGATTCCCCATTATGACAACAGATGGCGTTGTTATAAAAATACTACAGCTGTGACCTACATAGATAGAACGGAGGACTGGTTTCTGTAATGTGTCTGGCGTGGAGTGGAATCCATTCCCGGTTGGGGACTGGTTTTGGCCTACTTTTTTGTGTCTAGACTGGATTTTTCATTCATGAATCTTTTTTGTTTTATTTTTGTGTGAGATTTTTGTACGAGCGTGTACTGAAAATAAAAATCTTTTAGTTATTCAAACTAGGTTTAACAAGATAATTTTTAGACTGATATCTAGGTAGACAGATGTATGTACTTAATTTTATAAAGAAGAACTGTTTGTAAAATCAGATAATATAAATAGATGTACATAATCGCGACGTATAAAATCGCAAAAATTTAGAAAGCATTGTAATAAACAGACGTAGATTATGCACAGAACAGGACTAAACATAATTTATCACAAAACAAGTTGAAGTTATCTCAATTTACGAGAAAAACCACATGCAAAACTTGTATTATCATAAATAGACATATAAATAAAACTTATTACCTCATATTTCTATCTGTACCGGATGTCCTTGTCCCATCAATCATAGTTTTAACGATTTTAACAGATGTTATTTATCGTGCGTACGAGTTTGCGTTTATTATTATTTACAAACGAAAATTCTAGGAAGTGATTTGATCGGTAATTGCCAACTAAAATTAATGTTTATGTCAGAGAAAATTTGCGTTTTGACGACATATATTTGTATGTACTACGAGCAGATTTACGGTAGTTATTGTAGAATTTATTGCAGAAAACTGTTAGTTTTTTATGTTTATTTTTCTTATTATAAAATTGATTACGCATTAGGCTGCTTACGCCAACATGATAGCAAAATGGGGTCCATAAAAGCAGTTTTTATACAAATTATATTTTGCGATGTTAAACTAGATTCCATTTGAATCACTTAAGTAAAAGCAAACAATCTTCATAGAAGGTTTTCCACATATACAATGTATCATTTAAGTACATTATTTTTTCTAATTGTTATTAATGTATTTACATAGATTTTAACATACAAAAGTATCAAGATTGTTTATCTTCTGTCAAATTCTTACTTAAACAGACCACATTTTCAACACCTTTTCTCACAACAACAATTTCTTCCCCCACAGGACATCCTCCTATCCCTGGCTAAGGCAGTCGCCAACACCACAGCAGCTCTAGTCCTGAAAGCGAAGAACGTAGCCGCAATGTGCCGTGAAGAACAGGCATTACAGAACAACATCATCTCTGCGGCCACGCACTGTGCTTTAGCGACCAGCCAGCTGGTGGCTTGTGCTAAGGTATGTAGATATCCTCGAGGAGAATCAGCAAGGTCTTCCAGGGTCTTCCAGGTCCTGCCGGGGCTGCGGGATTGTTTGAAAGAGTAACTGCGGCGCTGGTACATAAGGGACTTAAGAAGGAACATGATGGGTTTTAGTCAGTAAGAGTCTGATACTTTCTCAAGCTCTTAACTCGCAGCGGGAGGGGTCATTTGATGATATGTCATAAAAATGGTGTGTACAGGAAATATGTTTAGGTAGCTACATATGTGTCTAGACTTTGTGGGATTGGTTTAAAGTGTATGCAAGTAAATTTTGTTCGAAATGATGTGTGTTTGGCATAATTTGACTAGCCTTTTTCCCAATTTAATTTTGATCGGCTTTCGAGGCTAACAGGATGCAGCTGGGTACCAGTCTGACACAAGGAGCGACTGCCTATTTTTGATGTCTGCAATCCAGTTACGCAGCAACTTCTTACTAAGACTGATTGTCAGATGTTTTGGTCTTAGTTATCTCTTGTTTTGAGAATGTCTGACGAATCTTCAATTTCTGCAAAATTAGGTCAACTTTGAAACTTCTTCCAAAAAAAGTCGTTATATTTATGAAGTCTCAAATATATTTTTTTTCTCCAGGTGGTAGCCCCAACCCTCCACAACCCAGCCTGTCGAGAACAACTGACCAGTGCAGCCCGTCTGGTAGCCCAGGCAGTGGAGCGACTAGTGCAGGCCTGCGCCGGAGTGCCGGACTGCGCGGCCCCCGGCGTGGAACAGCTCACGGCGGCTGCTCACAGGGTCAGCGAGGAGTTGGAGAGGCTGCTGGCTCATACTGATCTGGGTAAGTGTGTTGGCACCAGCCCGGAGCCTGGAAGTTGGTGATTGATACACCTGTGCATCGGAGAGCACGTTAATGTCGGTCCTGCGCCTGATCTCTCAAACTCGAACTCAAAAACGTTTATTCTAATTAGGCTGATAAATCAGCACTTTTTGAACGTCAGGAATTTACAAAAGACTGTCACCAAAACGCCCGCCCTTTACCACTTCCTATGTGTTTTTGCTGGGAAGAAGTGGCGCAACAAACTCTCCAGCAACACATGTCTGTCTGTAGGTTAGAAGAACTTTTCAAAAATGTTTTATGTATATCGGGTGTGTCGTACCTAATCACATTAAGTCCTATCACATATATTTTATGATCATCTTTGGCGAATTGTAAAAAAAATAACCTAATCTATTCAGTGGTTTAGCCACAGGAGTCATTTATCGTGTTAATTATTTATAAAATCATGTGTAAAGCAGAGATAAAGTTAGGAGTATCGAATGTTTTGACCAGTTGACAGCTGTGAGTTTGAAGAAGAGGTGCTTGTTACACCTCTTTTCCCCAGCAAAAACACATAGGAAGTGGTGAAGGGTGGGCGTTTTGAGCGCATCTTTTGTAAAATTTTGTCTTTGAAATAGTGCTGTTTTGCAGCTAAGTTTGATTATATTTTAATTTTGAATTATTTATTTCTCCTTTAGACCGTCGTGTACAACCGACAGTGACGGAACGCTCCGTAGAGAGCGTGATGTCGGCCAGCGAGCGGCTGGTGTCGGCCGCCGACCCCGCCGACATGGTGCGGCATGCGAGGCTGCTGGGGCAGGCCACTGCACATCTCATTACCAACATCAAGGTAGGTGCAGCATCAGCTCAGCAGAGAGCGTGATGTCGGCCAGCGAGCGGCTGGTGTCGGCCGCCGACCCCGCCGACATGGTGCGGCATGCGAGGCTGCTGGGGCAGGCCACTGCACATCTCATTACCAACATCAAGGTAGGTGCAGCATCAGCTCAGCAGAGAGCGTGATGTCGGCCAGCGAGCGGCTGGTGTCGGCCGCCGACCCCGCCGACATGGTGCGGCATGCGAGGCTGCTGGGGCAGGCCACTGCACATCTCATTACCAACATCAAGGTAGGTGCAGCATCAGCTCAGCAGAGAGCGTGATGTCGGCCAGCGAGCGGCTGGTGTCGGCCGCCGACCCCGCCGACATGGTGCGGCATGCGAGGCTGCTGGGGCAGGCCACTGCACATCTCATTACCAACATCAAGGTAGGTGCAGCATCAGCTCAGCAGAGAGCGTGATGTCGGCCAGCGAGCGGCTGGTGTCGGCCGCCGACCCCGCCGACATGGTGCGGCATGCGAGGCTGCTGGGGCAGGCCACTGCACATCTCATTACCAACATCAAGGTAGGTGCAGCATCAGCTCAGCAGAGAGCGTGATGTCGGCCAGCGAGCGGCTGGTGTCGGCCGCCGACCCCGCCGACATGGTGCGGCATGCGAGGCTGCTGGGGCAGGCCACTGCACATCTCATTACCAACATCAAGGTAGGTGCAGCATCAGCTCAGCAGAGAGCGTGATGTCGGCCAGCGAGCGGCTGGTGTCGGCCGCCGACCCCGCCGACATGGTGCGGCATGCGAGGCTGCTGGGGCAGGCCACTGCACATCTCATTACCAACATCAAGGTAGGTGCAGCATCAGCTCAGCAGAGAGCGTGATGTCGGCCAGCGAGCGGCTGGTGTCGGCCGCCGACCCCGCCGACATGGTGCGGCATGCGAGGCTGCTGGGGCAGGCCACTGCACATCTCATTACCAACATCAAGGTAGGTGCAGCATCAGCTCAGCAGAGAGCGTGATGTCGGCCAGCGAGCGGCTGGTGTCGGCCGCCGACCCCGCCGACATGGTGCGGCATGCGAGGCTGCTGGGGCAGGCCACTGCACATCTCATTACCAACATCAAGGTAGGTGCAGCAGAGGCATCAGATGCAGCTGGCTACCAGTATGCCACGTGGAGCGACTGCCTTCTTATGCAGACGGAGGGACGATGAACCATCCGAACTCACCGCCCTACGGTGGCCAGGAGTCGTCTCTTGACAGCGACTGCCTATCTGGCCTTGACTCGGTAAACTAGGCAACAAAATGCCTCTGGATGTCAGACTTTCTGGCTCATGACTTAGAAATAACTGCCAAAGATCTTAAAATGACAGCCAGGACCCAACAATTTAACGTGCCTTTCGAAACACAAAAGTTTTGTCTTTAGAATGACAGAAAAAAAATATGTGATCGACTTTAAACTAATATAAATAACGACTACAATATTACTTCACATAGTATGAATGAAGTACGTGGTTATTGTGTACCTATTTTGATAAAGTTTAAAAAATTTTGAAGTGGCCTGATTCAATTTTATTTTAAACAAAAACAGGTTTTTTTTATTATTTTTTATTATATGTAGCTACTATAATATTCCTATTTCTATCCCACAAAACAGACGGAAGCAGAAAGTCAGCCATCAGACTCCCAGCGCAAACTGTTAGCGGCCGCCAAGTTACTCGCCGATGCCACCGCCCGCATGGTGGAGGCGGCTAGACAGTGTGCTTCGTCGCCACAGGTATGTTGTAGGCTTTATTTATTTATAAAGTTTTGATGACAATTTCTTATGTTTTCCCTTATATGGACCTTATGCGGTCTGAGGTATATGGGGATATATGAGGAAGGTCCTCATCTATTCTCCTTTTATACTTCCCCTATGTACCTCTTCTGTGTACTCTTATGTAGTATTCCTAGTACTCTCTTATTCACTTTCAGTTAAGTGCCTACTCAATGTAGTATAATAGGCGTGATCACAGGGCTAAAAATATAATACTTATATGATTCTAATTGGTCCATCTGTTAGATTAAAAAATATGAGACACGAAACAGGTCCGGAAAAGGACATGAATAATAAGGGAGTGGAAGAAAAATACCATTTTACGTAAAATTAAAACAAAAAAACATAAAAGTAACGTAACTCAAAATTGAAACATGTCGCATCTTTGATGTTATTTGTTTGTTTTTGTACGATTTATTATTGTACGTATTTATTTTATCATTGTACGATTGTCTAAAAGCAGTAACAATTTTTTTCATTCTATGCCATGCCTATTTAATATTATAATGTATTATTATTTTACACAGGATCGTACAAAACAAGAGGCGTTGCGCAAAGCAGCGGAAGAGTTGCGCTATATCACCGTGGATTATGCGCAAGGACAAGACATCGTGGGCTCGCAAGTCGCTAGGTTACAGGTGAATATACATTCTATACTAATATTGTAAAAAAAGTTACGTAAGTTGGCAAAAGAATCATGTGTTAGTCTAGTTAGACACTAGGACATGTTATACGTTTTACCCCAATGCGGGAAGTAATTCCCTCGAGACGCGGGTAAAGCCATGGGGAACTGCTAGTCTTATTATTAAGATTATATGAATAAAAAAACGTCTGTATTAATAGAATAAAGTTAAAGTTGGTTTCTTTATTAGTGCAAGCAAATCTCTCTAAAGAAATATTAGTCGAACTTACATATTTGAAAAATTATTATTACTTGCTTACATAGCTTACTAATCGAGGAAGCCTATAAGCTACTTTTTGTCAGGGTACGCGAAATAGGATATTATTTATAGAAGGTTGACTTCTTCAAAAAGACGCAATTTCCCTATTTGCATATATATTTTTTAGCTATCTACATATGAACTACTTTCCCCCTACAGGATTCAGCCCGTCAAGCCGCTTCAAGCGCGACTCAACTCATTACTTCAGCGCATAACGCTGCACAGTATAACACCAATAAATATACACAGGTATGTTGTAGTTCTTATTTATATTTTGTCTTATAAAGTATTAAATTCTTTGTACCAGCCTTTTTTTTTTCAATGAAAAATCTGCTACAAAAAGTTTTCATTTATCATGATCGCACATTTATGAGATCACAAAATGGCCGATTATACCTAGCATTAGCCGGCTAGATCTATGTGTAGCCGCACTTAGGACTTTATCCGTAACATATACCTTTTTTTATATAGCCTATGTTGTCCCATTGCTGGGCAAAGTCTTCCCCCATAGACTTCCATCTTTCCCCACTGGTCGCTATTTGTGGCCAGTCCTTGTGGAAGCTGTCTAGATCTTCTCCCCAGCGTTTCCAAGGTCTTCCTCTTGGTCACCTTCCATCATCAGGGATCCATTTTGTGGTGATGTTGGCCCACTTGTCTGGGTGCATTCACCTCTGGTACAGCCTTTTTATCGTCCCACTGCTGGGCTGCGGCCTCCTCTCACACGGAGAAGGATTGAGCATTAATCACCACGCTTGCTCAATGCGGGTTGCTGATTTTAGACTTTATAGTCCATGTTTCCTCAAGATGTTTTCCTTCACATATCAGCCATTGGTGTCTAAGATATACTTAGAAATGCATTCACCTATATAATTTATTTTGTCCTTGACAGGAGACCCTCATGGAAGAGTGCAAGGCACTGAGCGAGCAGATCCCGCGAGTAGTGGACGCCGTGCACGTAGCCAGTCCCCTTCCGCATCACCAGCTCGACCTCATCTCCGCATCCGAGGCATTCCTGCAGGTATAGTGTACACTACTGGAGACGCTCATCATCATCTCCCGAGCCTTTTCCCAACTATGTTGGGGTCGGCTTCCAGTCTAACCGGATTCAATAGAGTACCAGTGCTTTACAAGGACCGACTACCTATCTGACCTCTTCAACCCAGTTACCCGGTCAACCCAATACCTTTTGGTGACACTGGTGTCAGACTTACTGGCTTCTGATTACCCGTAATGACTGTAAAAATGTTCAATGATAACCGGGACCCACAGTTTCACGTTCCTTTCAAAACACTTAGGAACTTGTCATGACAAGATCGACCGCGCTAAGAATTACTTTTCCATATAATCTATTGACCAGTGCTGCTGTCCAATGATATTGCGTATAGTACTTATTGACCGTATTGATATAATATTGAAGATTTAACAATGATTTTTGGTGACAAAAAAAATTATAAAGCTTAAGTAATTGTACTTCCAAGGGTCCGCTTAGAAACGAATTTATATAATAATTATGTTATTGGTATTAACGCAATATTTTTATCTGTACAGCCGAGTGGACACGTAATAGCGGCGGCCCGCGGTGCCCTGCCCACGCTGGTGGACGGGCCCACCGCCAAGCATCTCGCTGACACCACTCATACTTTCACCACCAGCTGTGCTGAGCTCAGGTATGTGTTGTAGTCCCAAAATACCCACCATTCACCACTTCCTGTATTGCTGGGAAGAAGAAGTGGCGCAACAAAATCTTCAAGAGAACGCTCTTAGCAATAAGACCCATTATGTCACCTACTTTTATTAATTTTAAGACCAAAACTGTCAAAAAAAGAATCAGCAATCTCCAGTGGGGCCAAAGCTCCTGCAGAAGTGACCTCGGTCCTAGTGCATAAAGGGCTTAAGAAAGAACATGCTGGGTTTAAGTCAGTTACCTAATACCCCGATGCCCCTGTTGGCAGACTTTCTTACTTTTGACTACCAGAAACTACTAGAGCCAAAGAAGTTCAAATGATCGCCGGGACCTAACAATTTATTTTATTTATTTATTCAATTATTTACAATTTTTTGTACACACACATAATAAGAAAGAAGACCGGAATGAAATTTATCGTGCCTTCCGAAACACAGAGAAACTCATCATGACAATATCTCTTCTCTCTATCTCTTCATGACAATTCACCCACCGACTGACCTCGCCAAGACATATTTTATTAATATTCCCCATCTCCCCAGGTCTGCAGTAAGCCGTGCCCGTATATCCTGCAAGGGCTTGGAGCTGGATGCTGCGGCGGAGATCATCAAGTCTTTGCAAGCTGAGCTCGATGAGTTAGAGGAGGCTGCGAGAGCTTTCGAGCTTAGACCACTGCCTGGACAGACGGTAAGACCTTATATATTTTGTAACAATAATGTATGTATGTAAGTAATAATGTTATCAAGGCATATAAGAAGTAGTAAATATTAAAATGTGAGTAACTGCTAACTCAATCAAGATATGCATAATATTACGAATTGTACATATTACCATATGCGCTATGATTTTTACCGACATTACATTGTTTTATCATATTTTTTCTAGGAATATAGATCAATTTCAATTAAAATAATTTTTATCATTAAGTAATTGTTCGTCTAAGTTGCTCTTAGATGTCACGTACAAAAGTTATTTCCTTTGTTTTATTAATAATATCTTAATTACGGACGTAGACATAACATGCTGATAAGTTTATTACCAAAAAGACCTTGATTGAATAGTAAAGAAAAAGGATCTTACATTTATTTTCTGGTGTTTAAAAGTTTACTTATTTGATTTGAAAGTCCTTGAAATAGGTACCAAATAAATACCATCTTATCAACTATTTTATTCCCTTTCACACAGGCCGAATGGGCATCATCAACAATGAAAACATCATCCCGCCTAGCCGCATCCTCAACCGCTCAGCTAGTATCAGCCGCCCGCGCGGGCGAGTCGGCTGCTTGCGGCCGGGCCGCGGGCGAGCTCGCCCAGTCGCTCAAAGACTTCACCACTGGACTCAGAGCTTCGGCTGCGCTGCATGATGATCAGCCGAGGAGGGAGAGGTAGGGGATAATATATGTTGGAATTTAGTCAATATTTGTAAATTGACTACACAAGTTACTACTTACTGAACAAGAAATCCAGATTTAAAAAACTTGAAACGAAAAGATTTCCTTTATTTACCCACTAGCTTTTGCCCGCAACTTCGTTCGCGTGGAATAGTGACTACCAGCAGATTTTTGATTTGACCAATAGATGGCGCTATATGTCCGGAATAATTTTATTTTTATTTTTGTAATAAAAACTATCCTATGTCCTTTCTCAAGTTTCAAACTATGTCTGTACCAAATTTCACACAAATCGGTTCAGTAGTTTAGGCGTGAAGAAAAGTCAGACAGACAGACAGACAGAGTTACTTTCGCATTTATAATATTAGTTTGGATTTCCTAGATAGAAAAAACATCCCAACATATAAATTGTTACTTATTTTTTTACCTAATCACCTACAAAATAATGACAAGAAGCATATAGATTTTCTTTACAGGATACATATATATTTTTCAGTATAGTATACATACACAGGGCTTAAAAATGTTAGCTAGACATTTCTAAGTCCACCGTTGTGCAATGTGCAAAAATTATTTAATAAATAGACATCGGATCTCTACTAACAAAAATTCACATCCGACTCTAATCCACTGATAGTCATCTAATATTTACCATCCACTAAAAATCACATACTAAACCCACCTTCTCTTCCAGGGTGATATCATCAGGTCGCCAAGTCCTGTATTCCTCCCAGACGCTGGTGGAGCACGTGAAGACTTACCTGACCACCTCCGAGACTGTTGACACCACTTCTATCATGTCTATTGCTAAGGATATCTCGCAGGTACCTAATACATTAATTTTGACTGGAGTAATGTTATAAATAAGAATTATTCTCTGTAACTTATTGTAAATATTGGAAGTGACATATTTACACTGTAAACACTTACGAATGAAACTAAGCAACTATACTTGTTTTGTTGTTGGTTTGCCTGAATAAATAAATAGACAATAGGTTGTTATAAAAAATACTAAAATATATAACAAAGTAATTTATATATCAAAGTGAAACACATTGCCAAGCTTTGCAAATTGTCAACTCATTAAAAATAAGTTAGGTTAATGTTAGGCGGCTTCCAGTCTAACTGGATGCAACTGAGTACCAGTGTTATACAAGGAGCGACTGCCTATCTGATCTTCTCAACCCAGTTACCCGGGCAAACCAATACCCCTTGGTAAGACTTGTTGTCAAACTTTCTGCCTGCCTGTAACGACTGCCAAGGATGTTCAATGACAGCCGGGACCTACAGTTTAACGTGCCCTCTGAAACACAGTCATTGGTGTCTAAGATATACTTAGAAAGTATATACAAACTTAGAAAAATTACATTGGTACTTGCCTGACCTAGAATCGAACCCACGCACTCATACTTGAGAAGTTGGTTCTTTACCCACTAGGCCAACACGCCTTATTAAATACCATATACAAAAATAAAAACATACATAAAAGAACATTGGTCAGGCGTCGAAGTATACAAGTATTTAATATTATTAATAACCAAATTCCATTATTCCTTCACCCAGGGTCTGGAATCCACACTGGAAGCGATACCATCTCACACAGAGCTGGATGTGGCCATGGAAAACATCAACGATACTCTCAATATACTGAATATGGGAGAATTCCCGCCTTCGGATAGACCTTATGGGTAAGTTACACTAGTTTTATATCCGCCTTTACCTGCATTTTTCATGGCTAGGGAAGCTGTAAAATTGATCCTTGTTTTTACTTCTCGAAAGTCGTCAATGACATAATCCAAAAATGATTTGACATACATTAATTTTCGTGCACTCTAAATAAGTTTTTGCAACTAGAATCAAACTTAGTTATATTTTTGACGTTCATAAGTGCTTGTAAAGGCCTAAATGAAATAAATGATTTGACTTTGACTTTTTTGATTTTGAAGTGGTACTTGAGATTGCATTAACGGCAACAATATGGCTGCGCGCCAGGCTGCTTGCTTTTTGGAAATAAACTATTTATCATTATTATTAGGTTCTTCTTACCTACAGACAGACATGTGTTGCTGGGGAGTTTGTTCCACCACTTCTTCTTCCCAGCAAAAACACATAGGAAGTGGTGAAGGGTGGGCGTTTTGGGGGCTGTGTTTTGTAAATTTCTGACTTTCGAAAAGTGGGGTTTTGCAGTAATTTAAAGACAAAGACAAAGATCATTTATTTGCCAAAACACGGGTACATAAAAAAACATTTTTATGATGTCTTAAATATTTAGGTTTGAACCAACATGTTTTACCATTACTGGTGTACAAATATAAAAGTGGAAAACTACATTAATTCAAATAAAAAAAAATAAAAAACAAAATACAATTAAATCAAATTATTAAATAAAAAATACAAGTCAAACTTAACACTACACCACATTAATTTAGTGTTACATAATAAGTACGTAAGTAGGTACATTAATTAAGTTTATAAAAAATAAATGACTTTTAATTTTGATTGGCTTTTGCAGCGAGCTACAATCAGAACTCAACGCGGCAGCAGTAGGCCTGAACACGGCGTCATCGGACGTGGTGCAGGCGGTGGACCGGCCCGCCGCACTCGCCGCGTCCGCCGCGCACTTCGGTACTGCCTTCAACCGACTGCTCGGAGTTAGTGTTGAGATGGCGGGTCACACTGAGGTGCGTATATATTGTGTGTTGCTAGCTAGAACTGGACGCGGCAGCCGTAGGACTGAACACCGTATACTGAAGTACATTTATATCGTTTTGATGACAATACGACAATAAATAAAAACACGGAAAAATATTTCTATTACATAGGAATAATGTTAACTTTTAAAAACAACTCCAAACCAAAAAATGTGAAATCACAAACAAACAAGCTAATTGGCATAAAATTGGAATCCGAATTCTTTTTATAATGTGTGACATGATGCGGACCTCTAACGATTTGTTTTATTAGAAAAAAAAAAACGTAGGGTAGCAAATGAGAAAAAAATCCTATGCCTAAAGTACTGTAGTGATAAGTGATGCATAGTTTATTTTAGTGTCGTATTGTCATCAACACTTTGATATTAGGTGTTATGATTTCCATTTATGAAACGTTTTCAGGATTGAAGTAAAAAAAAGTGTTTTTATCTGCAACTTTATCGTCGTTAAAATATAAATGAATATGGGTATCATATAACACTTAACATTATCTACTTATACAGTAAATCATTATATAATACTAAATACTATTTTCCTCAGGATCGTGAAGCCCAGACCCTCATGGTCAGCTCCATGAAGAGTGTGACGGTCAACTCTTCCAAACTCCTGGGCACCGCCAAGTCTGTTAGCCAGGTGAGCATATTATAACATTGTTACTCGTTTTGTTTGAGAGAATTGCTGGGAAGTATATGGATATGTATATAGTATAAGTATATAGGCTACTCATTAGTACTCATAGTATAATAAATCAACACTAATTAAGATATATAATCCAACAGACAAACTATGTTAATAGTTTTGTTGGACATTATGTACCTTACATAACATAAAATATACCTTTTAATAATACTGCTAAGTTTCATTTAAATTTATACCGGAGTTTTAGCGTAAAAGAGTAACGAAGATTTCTTAAGCTATACTTACTCGTCTATAAAGTAGCTATTTGTTTGATATTTCGGTATGTTTGGAATATACTGTGATGAACGTGTAACATATAAAATATTTAACGATATTAACTTAGTATTCTGAAGAAATATTAATTTGGTATTGTGTTCCCTTAGGATCTAACTCGCCCGAACGCCAAGAATCAACTGGCAGCGGCCGCCCGTGCCGTCACCGATAGCATCAATCGACTTGTAAGTAAATTACATTTATATTTGTTTATCTGCTTTGTTTTATTTCAAGGGAATTTATTTTTCAGATGAAGACGAGCATTTTTGATGTTTAAATTAAAGTTAATAACAATTTAGGTTCTGTAAAAGTTGATCATCCTTTACGTACAATCTAAGAATGAAGACGAACAAAATAGATAATGAGAAAAAATATATATTTAGAAGAAAAAAACAAATTGAATAATTTACTGTTGGGGGAACTAGTAGCTCGATGAACCATGGGACTTAAGAAAAATGTCCCATAGCTGCGATTATACAAATTGTTATATGCTCTTTTAGTTCAGATTTTTCAGCAGATGGTATTGTTTGTATTCAGATGGTATTTATTTTCTTTAGCGCTTTTTTTCTTCGCCCTTTTTTGCTGGTAACAGCAACGGGTAGACAATTAAAATATTCATAAAATATCAAGTAAATAAACGTAATATTTTAGCCATTTTTGTAGATACGGAATCCTTCGTCCTCGCACCCGGCTTATCCAATTTTTTTTAGCACTAAACTCTGTCCCCAAGGTGGATGTCTGCACGGAAGCAGCCCCAGGTCAGAAGGAATGTGCAGCAGCCATCCGCAGCATCGAGAGCACCCGCCCCCTGCTCAGCAGCCCCACGCAGCCACTCACCGAGCTGGGCTACTTCGCCTGTCTCGACGCCGTGGTGGAGCAGAGCAAGAGTCTTAGTACGTATATAGTTAATGTAGTAATCACTATAACGTCAAAAAAGTCTTGATAAACAAATTGGTTCAAAAGTCAAAAACAAGCTTAGCACTATTTCACGTCAAAATTAGTCAAATTACATAAGGATAGCACCCCCAAAACATCCCCCTTTCACTCGCAGGAACAACTTACAGTTTAATCTTGAAATTTCTTCTACAAAACCTGATGCATGTAGCTTGCATTGCGTGTATTCAGTCAGAGAGTTCCAAACGGACCACGACCGAATGTATTAATTTTTTAATTGATTGAATGTATTCGCGAATGGACTGTAATTTGTTTACATTTTAATGGGTCGAGGACACTAGGTGGCACCACATGAGACAACAGTTACTAGGGGTTTGTGCTATGTGCATCTAAATGGCGTTATGCATCAACAGTTGTTATTGATGTTACAAAGGGTGCTACAAATTATATAACATATGTATGCTAGTTTTTAAGGTATTAGCATATAATCTATGGGCCGTCGCATGCCTGAAAATAAAGATGATTTGATTTGCTACAAATTAACCGTATCCATTTTTAACACACTACTCTCACATGTTTATTTTATTGTACCAGAAGGATTTAGCAATACTTATATCTCGAAGTTTAACCTATATATTTCCTTCCCACAGGTGAAGGCATGTCCTCTATGGCGTCATCAGTGAAGCGCAGCGAGACGGAGCAGTTCTGCCGCGCCGTCGCCACCGTGGCCGCCGCCGTGCAGGGCCTGCTCGAGTGCACCGCGCAGGCTGCTTACCTGGTCAGTAGCCTAGGAACTTAGATAAAATGCAGTTTGTAGCGTCCTGGATAAATGGCCTGTCTTCCACTGAAAGAATTGTTCCAATTAAGCTGCCTATTCTAGAGAAAATAAACAGCGAAGATATAACACGTTTAAGTTCTATGCTTTGTCACTTTTACATACACTTTTTACGGTTCTTGTGTGACAGATAACTAAAACTTGAGATAAACATAACAAAATCCAATACATTTTGAAAAACTGCTCTATGATCAAAATTAAAAACTCCAAACCGATTCTTAATTTGAAGAAAACACATGAAAAAGTCACTCGACCAGTATTTAATTTTTGGCCTCACTAAAATCCGCCAGTCGTAGATTTTTATATTATTCCACACCTAGTAGTGTTAATAATAATTTTTCCCTTTTGTCCACAGGTGGCAGTCTCCGACGAGACCAGCGTGGCAGGTCGCCCCGGACTAGTAGACCAGGCACAGTTCGCTCGCGCCGCCGTCGCCATCGACCAGGCCTGTCGGGCGCTGTGTGATAGCTCCAGTAACCAGCAGCAGGTAAGATTACTATGCCAAGTATGTCATACCTAAACACATTAATTTCAATACGTAATATACTGGTTAATGTATATCTCGATAAGCACAAACAAAAAATAAAATACTTAAAAAAAAAATGTTTTCATACAAAGTGAGTAGAATAAAAATGTGTGAAAATTAGAGCACCTTTTAAGAGTCAGTCATTACAAACAACGGAAATTCTCCCTTGAAAACTAACAGCTGTCAACTGGTCAAAACATTCGATACTCCTAACTTTATCTCTAGGATTTAAAGTGATTAGGTACGACACACCCAGGGGAAGGGCGCTCATTTTGGGGGCTACCTCCTGTAAATTTGACCTTCAAACAGTGCTGATTTTCTCCCTACTTTGAAGAAACAACTTCCTATCTATTTATCTTACACCCACAGGTACTATCAGCAGCGACAGTAGTAGCGAAGCACACCAGTGCTCTCTGCAACGCGTGTCGCGTGGCCAGCGGCCGCACCCGCGCCCCGCACGACAAGCGACACTTCGTGCAGGCCGCTAAGGACGTCGCCAACTGCACTGCCGCTCTTGTTAAAGAGATTAAAGCTCTGGATACTGATTATAGCGAGGTATGTAGTAGTATTCACCAATTGATACCCCAAGCCCGGTATCGGGTAGGTCTCGGGTTGCCCGGGTAACTGGGTTGAGGAGGTCAGATAGGCAGTCGCTTCTTGTAAAGCACTGGTACTCAGCTACATCCGGTTAGACTGGAAGCCGACCCCAACATAGTTGGGAAAAGGCTCGGAGGATGATGATGATACATCCGTGCATCGGAGAGCTCGTTATTATCGGTCCTGCTTGTGATCTCTCTCCGGTGGTGTCGGATTGTCGTCCCATCGCGCTATAAGAGTGAAGGAATAATGAGTGCACCTGTGTCCAAGCAAATGCTCGTGCACTATAATATGCCGGATGAAGACGTCGCTAAGGCATTACGGATAGTCTGTAACCTCAAAATTGACAACCAAAAATACTCAGCATCCTTCGTAATACATAAAAAATCTGTTTATTTTTGCCATGTGTATAGATGATGAAATCATCTACCTAGACTTTCGGGTCGGCTTCGTTTCTAAATGGATGCATCTGACCACCTAAACATAGTTACTCGGGCAACCCAATGCCCCTTGGTAAAACTGGCTGTTTGACAACTTACTTACCAGTAACAACAGCCAAAGATGTTGAAATTTCAGCTAGGACCTACCCATTTAACCTTCTCAAACACAGACGCAAGATGGTTACACCTCCAAGTAGCGACCATACCAAATGTAACATAACCTTTTAATCAATTGACATAACTGTTACTTAGCTACAAGCGCCTTCCACTTTCCCCTTCTAAATACCATCTTTTTTATTAATTAATTAATTAATGGGAATAGGGCAGCAAAAAAAGAAGAATTAATTGACATACCTGTTACTTAGCACCTTAATCTAAATACCACCTCCCCTCACCAGGCTAACCGCACCCGCTGCGCCACAGCGACCGGCCCCCTACAAGACGCCGTCCGCAGCCTCTGCCAGTTCGCAGACAGTCCCGAGTTCGCGTCCATCCCGGCGAAGATATCTCCTCAGGCCAGGAAGAACCAGGAGGCTATATTGGAGTGTGGCAGGTCAGTAGAAACAAGAATTTATAAATATATTTAGCGTCTAAAATTCTTTATTTTATGTTGTAACTTTTGTCTGCTGTTTTGCCCGCTTTCTCAGGGTAGTACTGGCCATAACCTGGATATAAATAACATATGTGCTATTTTAATGTATAAGTTACACTATTGCCAAAAATCCATCGAGTTGTTTTTGCGTGAAAGAAGACCATACATTCATTCATATAAACGTTTGCGTTTATAGTATTAAATAGTAGGACTTGCTTTCTACAGCACTACCACCCGCTTTCTGAGGGAACTATGTTTTTAGTTATTAAGCTTATATGCGATTCCTTAATTTTAGTGGACACATTAGTATAGTCTACTTTTTAACAAATGAGTACTGAGTATTTATCTCGCAGATTTCCGATATTGTTTATAGAATGAGATGGGTTATTAGGCCGCGTTTCCACTGTTTCCATTGAAGCGGAGCGGAGATTTCAAGCATAGTCATTGGTCAATTTGTGCACCGCTAAGCTTTTCTCCGCCCAGCTCCACATCAGTGGAAACGCGGCCTTAGTCCGGGTCCGATCTTGGTCGATTTTGCTCGCTGTTTTTAACCCACATATTTGAGCTACTAAACTGACAATAAAATTCTGTTCTCCAGGAACATAATCTCCGGATCATGCAGCATGCTGGAGTCAGCTCGGGCACTGGCGCTGTCGCCTGCTGAGCGGGCTCAGTGGCAGCAACTAGCTGCACACAGCAAGACCGTCTCCGATAGCATCAAGTCGCTTGTCACTAACATCAAGTGAGTATAGCATGCAGCATGCTGGAGTCAGCTCGGGCACTGGCGCTGTCGCCTGCTGAGCGGGCTCAGTGGCAGCAACTAGCTGCACACAGCAAGACCGTCTCCGATAGCATCAAGTCGCTTGTCACTAACATCAAGTGAGTATAGCATGCAGCATGCTGGAGTCAGCTCGGGCACTGGCGCTGTCGCCTGCTGAGCGGGCTCAGTGGCAGCAACTAGCTGCACACAGCAAGACCGTCTCCGATAGCATCAAGTCGCTTGTCACTAACATCAAGTGAGTATAGCATGCAGCATGCTGGAGTCAGCTCGGGCACTGGCGCTGTCGCCTGCTGAGCGGGCTCAGTGGCAGCAACTAGCTGCACACAGCAAGACCGTCTCCGATAGCATCAAGTCGCTTGTCACTAACATCAAGTGAGTATAGCATGCAGCATGCTGGAGTCAGCTCGGGCACTGGCGCTGTCGCCTGCTGAGCGGGCTCAGTGGCAGCAACTAGCTGCACACAGCAAGACCGTCTCCGATAGCATCAAGTCGCTTGTCACTAACATCAAGTGAGTATAGCATGCAGCATGCTGGAGTCAGCTCGGGCACTGGCGCTGTCGCCTGCTGAGCGGGCTCAGTGGCAGCAACTAGCTGCACACAGCAAGACCGTCTCCGATAGCATCAAGTCGCTTGTCACTAACATCAAGTGAGTATAGCATGCAGCATGCTGGAGTCAGCTCGGGCACTGGCGCTGTCGCCTGCTGAGCGGGCTCAGTGGCAGCAACTAGCTGCACACAGCAAGACCGTCTCCGATAGCATCAAGTCGCTTGTCACTAACATCAAGTGAGTATAGCATGCAGCATGCTGGAGTCAGCTCGGGCACTGGCGCTGTCGCCTGCTGAGCGGGCTCAGTGGCAGCAACTAGCTGCACACAGCAAGACCGTCTCCGATAGCATCAAGTCGCTTGTCACTAACATCAAGTGAGTATAGCATGCAGCATGCTGGAGTCAGCTCGGGCACTGGCGCTGTCGCCTGCTGAGCGGGCTCAGTGGCAGCAACTAGCTGCACACAGCAAGACCGTCTCCGATAGCATCAAGTCGCTTGTCACTAACATCAAGTGAGTATAGCATGCAGCATGCTGGAGTCAGCTCGGGCACTGGCGCTGTCGCCTGCTGAGCGGGCTCAGTGGCAGCAACTAGCTGCACACAGCAAGACCGTCTCCGATAGCATCAAGTCGCTTGTCACTAACATCAAGTGAGTATAGCATGCAGCATGCTGGAGTCAGCTCGGGCACTGGCGCTGTCGCCTGCTGAGCGGGCTCAGTGGCAGCAACTAGCTGCACACAGCAAGACCGTCTCCGATAGCATCAAGTCGCTTGTCACTAACATCAAGTGAGTATAGCATGCAGCATGCTGGAGTCAGCTCGGGCACTGGCGCTGTCGCCTGCTGAGCGGGCTCAGTGGCAGCAACTAGCTGCACACAGCAAGACCGTCTCCGATAGCATCAAGTCGCTTGTCACTAACATCAAGTGAGTATAGCATGCAGCATGCTGGAGTCAGCTCGGGCACTGGCGCTGTCGCCTGCTGAGCGGGCTCAGTGGCAGCAACTAGCTGCACACAGCAAGACCGTCTCCGATAGCATCAAGTCGCTTGTCACTAACATCAAGTGAGTATAGCATGCAGCATGCTGGAGTCAGCTCGGGCACTGGCGCTGTCGCCTGCTGAGCGGGCTCAGTGGCAGCAACTAGCTGCACACAGCAAGACCGTCTCCGATAGCATCAAGTCGCTTGTCACTAACATCAAGTGAGTATACATGACTTGTCGCTAGTGCACCAACAACATCAATGGCCGAGCCTTTTCCCAACTATGTTGGGGTCGGCTTCCAATCTCACCGGATGCGATTATGTGGCACAAGAAAACGATTGTCTATCTGTACTTCATAACCCGAGCAACACGATACCCCTTGGTAAGACTAGTGGTCAGATTTATAGACAAAAAGAACTCGCTAATTTAATGTACCTTCCGAAACTCTGAGGCACGTTAAATAGCTGAACTCGACATGACATAGATGGTGGTGTTACATAGCCACGACGATGTTAATTAAATTAAGACTCAGTTGCACCATTTAACTATAACAATAACCAAATCATATCCAGTATATTCGCTGCCCGTTGGACAACTGAACATATCGTTACAGTAAAATGGTGTACCTCGCCATAAATATTTTATATTTCAAGCATTCTTAATTATAGATAGACCATTCTAAATGAGCTTTATCTTGTTACCAGAGAGAAGGCGCCCGGCCAGAGAGAATGCTTGGCGGGCATAGACACGCTGAACAAGCAGCTGCGCGAGCTAGACCAGGCCGCCATGCAGGCTGTCGGACAGGAGTTGTATCCTAGGAAGAACAACTCACTACAAGGTAAAATAGTATAGTGAGAAAGAAAAAAACAAAGAAACATTTATTTGCGTAGAACATAGGTGGTACCAGTTCTTACAGATGTAGCTATATTCATCCTAACCTGGCATGCAAATATTATAAAGTGTTATGCAGGGATCAGTCACTCAATAAGTGTCTAAACACTTTTTTCGTTACATGATTGTCTTCTACTGTCTTAACATAAATTATGAAATCAGGCGTATCTTTGCGGAAATCCATGACATAAACAAAATGTTATGAAAAATATGTAGTGTTAATTTTATTTTTATCCTTCTGTCTAAAATATTATTACCACGGTGTCGCATACTTCGAGTGGATACTACTTTCTGAAATGGGATTAAATATGTCACCTGAAAGCTTCTCAACAGTTAAATATTTTATCAAATCGTTACCGTGGTTGCGGAGCATTTTGCGTACAAACAAACCAATTTATTCTTCAAATACATATTAGTTTAGTATAGATGATAAACAGACTCGAGTTTTATTTACTTGTATCTACAGATATATAAAGGACCATGAGACAAATTGGGCTCATTGTCCAACAGAGTTATAGCATATGCCGTTGTGAAGGTTTTTGTTTGTACTAAAATTGTTACTATGGGCACTACCTTCAATTCCATGGCAAAAAAAAGATATGCACCTAAATAGGTTTTGTAGAAAAAGACGATTGTTAGGAGTCGTAGTGCGCTTAATTCGCAGGATTTATATTATTAACCGACTTCTTAAAAAAGAGGAGGTTCTCAATTCGTCAAGATCTTTTTTTTTCTTTTTTTTGTATGTTCACCGATTACTCGGAGACTCCTAGACCGATTTGGCTATTAAGAGGAAGGATATAGTCAAGACATGTTCGTGCACGTTCATATTACGTATACATTCTGGTTAACAGAAACGAAATGTGTCGAGATGCCATCGCTCAGTATTACTGCTCGTGTCTAATAGGTAGACGCACAGTAGGAAGTTGTGCTCATATCATTTCAATAATATGATATCTAGGGTTAGGCAGGCACACACAATTTAATCCACCGGCAGGATATTTAGATGACATTATTATTGATATTGATTGAAATGTTAACAAAAATATTTTTAACTGTTAGCAGCTGTTTTTTTTTCATGTATACATTAAACCTGGACTTAAAACTAGTTAAAGGTGTTCAATAACAAAACCTACAATGCCATAACAGCACAACTTTTTGCAGAATATTAGTTTATTATGGTCGGAGAAAAATATTTATAGCAAAATAACCCCATGGATTCTTCTCAAAAATGAGTTTAAATCTTTATATTTAGTGCTTTACAAGTATATTCAAAGTGGTCTCATCTCTGTTGGTGGGTGAGCCCAGGCTTCATACATTTTTGCCCATGGTCCTTTTTCACCAAACTTTTTTTATATCCAAGTATTCCAAACTAAGTTGAATAAATGTATCTCTTTTCCCAGGATATTCAGAACAGATCGAGAACAGTTCAACAGAAATGCTAGAGCGATTGGAACCGCTCCGCGTGGCCGCCAACGGAGAGGCTGAGAACCTGGGACATGCTGTCACACAGTTTGTAAGTATTATACTAGTAAACATACTGTATATACTCCATTTGAGCAGCCACTTAGCTAAAAATAAACAATCTAGATAGGTCTTTTTATTTTAAAGTCAAATTCAAATAATTTTATTTCATTTGGGCCTTCAAAAGTACTTATGAACGTTAAATAAAAACTATTTAAAGTAGGTGACACATTATCGCTAAGTGGGATCCCTTGAAGATTTTGTTGCGCCACTTCATCTTCAAAGCATTATCACATAGTATATAGGAAGTGGTGAAAAGTCTGCGTTTTTGGGGCTGTCTTTTGCACATTTTCAAAGTTCAAAAAATGGTGATTTATCAGGGTAATTTGAGTAAACTTTTTTTAGTTTTGAGTAAGAATTAAATGAGGGTTTTTTTCCTTGATTTTGAATTTATTTAAACGAGGTTGTTTCTCCCAGGTATCATACGCGGAGCCCCTAGTCTCAGGCACGGTAGGAGCAGCCTCCCTGGTGACGGAGTCGGAGGCGCAGGCCGAGCTGCTGCAGCACGCTCGCACAGTCCTGGAGGCAGCCTCGCAGCTGCTGCAGGATGCTAGGGCTGCGGCCGGCAACCCCAGGGTGAGTACAGCTGGTTAAGGAATCCCAGGGTATTTAGGAGAGGGGAGCTAAGAAGCTTGTAGGAGAGTGTGAAGCTTGCTAAGGCTGCTGCTAGTAATCCTAGGGGGAGTGGTAGATATATAGGAGCTGGTGAAAATTTAGTTTAGGGGATGATGAAGAAGGGTATAAGGGAGAAGGCTGCTGCAAGAATCCAAGAGTATTTAGGGGGTGTTACCTAAGAAGAGAGTCTATAGGAGGTGGATATAGCTAAGGCTGGTAGACCAAGGGTATGGTTGACATACTATACGGCTACTGTCTATGCGGCTTGGAAGCCGAACCCTACATAGATGCGAATATAGACTGGAGTCTACTCAAATGCAGCTGAATACCTAATACCAGTGTGCCACATGCAGCGACTGTCTATCTGATCCTCTCAATCGTTTCCGGATAAACTTTACCACGAATACTTCAGTGCATTATAATGACAGATAAAATAGACACAATTTGAAATAGCGTGCTTCTATATTTTTGAGTAATGTTCACGTTCTGTGACAGTTATATCCTGTTCTGTTTCAAACCAAACCAAACTTAACTTTTAGTATTATGTATAACTTATACATATATTTATCGATTAGTTCTTATAGCCGAGTATTAATTCTCATTTTCATCCCACAGGCAGTAAACATGCACGGCAAGGTAGAAACACAGACCATGGCTTGTCGTTCAGCTCTCTCCGAGCTGGGCAGCTTCGTGCGCGAGCTGAGCGCGGCTCGCGGCGCCGTGGGGCCGCTGCTCGATACCATGCAGAGGGCTATAGCGAGGCTTACTGATCACAGGTATGTTGTCTCATCATAATCTTGCATAGACTTTTCCCAACTATGGGATCGGCTTCCAGTCTAACCAGATGCAGCTGAGTACCCATCGTCTCATCATCTCCCGAGCCTTTTCCCAACTGTGTTGGAGTCGGCTCCCAGTCTAATCAGATGCAGCGGAGTACCAGTGTTTTACAAGGAGCGACTGTCTATCTGACCTTCTCAAAGCAATTACCCGGAAAACTCGATGACTTAGGACTAACGTAAGACTGTCTTCTGCCTACCCATAACGACTGCCAAAGATGATCAATGACAGCCGGGACCTAAAGTTTACCGTACTTTTCGAAACACGTAAGAACCCGTTATGACAAGATGGTCACCCATCTACAGACCGACCGTGCCAAGTTAGTTAACCTTTTGATCAATCGATCGGTGCGGCTTTGCCGTTTAACCAGGGTGTCCCCAATCACCATAGAAACGTGAAATGGTTTGATAAAAAAAAAATCTTTTAATGTTAAATAATAGCCTATTTATGGACCTACTTTTTATCCGTTTGCCTAAAATTGTTCCTACGTAACACAAGTGAAACCGCTGGCTAGTTACATGTACCTACGTTCAATCTAAACAGAAAGTGCAAGTTAGTATTTATAGGGGTGTATCACCGGCCTTGTCGCTCAGCTGTTTGTGCGAATATAAACGTGACGCACGGTGCCATGTGTACTCGATACCGTATGGAGTATGTGTAGGTATGTAGGTTGAAGGAATTTTAACTGTCAGGTTTGTTTCATGTTGGAAAAGAAGTACGTTGTAAAATACGATCTTGGATTTTGGTCTTAAAAAAACTTGAGCATTCGTAAAACTAGATTAGGTCGGCATTTCCTATCAGGCTAATAGAAAAGAAACATCGAAAGAAACTGAAGACTTATAGTCTCTTTTAAACTTTCAATATGCAGAAACATTTACCAACATCCTGAAAAGGGTAGATGCTTAATTCGTTCTTACGTGCTTGTAAAGGCCTAAATTAAATAAATGATTTGACTTTGATTCAATGTTTTTAGATTCGTTCGGCCATAACTTCGTTATCTCAAAGTACCTTTTTAAACAAACAAATGTTTGAAACAAAACTTTTATTGCACACACAATTTATAAATACACAACATTTTGGAGAACATGGCGAGAGCGAGCTTAACCCAGAATTGGTATAGATGGGAAATATACTGACTATATAGTAATCCTACTTAATAGTATAAATGTGAAAGTTTGTGAGAATGTATGGATATATGTTTGTTATTCTTTCACGCAAAAACGGTTGAACCGATTTAGTTCAAAGGACGACGGGCGTTTTGGTACCCTGTCCAACAGTGTTGATTCTAGTACCATTGCGTAGGTCTTGGCAAGGCAAAAAATGTTTACTATGACGACTAGTCCCAAATCCTTGTCCATTTCGCGTGATATCGACTAATAGACTGTGTAATGTTCAAAAATCATCAATGTAGATGTAGTTCTTAAATCCAACTGTATTGAATAAAAACTGGTATAGTAACAAAAAAACAGGAATTTGGCCTTCTTAGAATGTTTGTCTGCTGACTGCTTTAAAAAAAAGACCTAGCAAACCTTTGCAGTTCACGCAGAACTAGCTTATGTATTTGATGAAAGTCTTTCAGTATCTACAATCAAAAAGTTGAAAAGTCAGGAGACGATGTTTACATAGTACATACTACGACTCAATCTTGCTCCTCAAGAGGTACTGAGATAATGACGAATTTCTTCTTAAAAAAAGATGAATAGAAATGTTTTGAACTTTTGTCAAATCAGATGACGATTGTGTTTCCGTAGTATGACTCCATAGACTATTACAACCTTCAGATTACAACAGAGTGTATCTCAAACAATGTAAGATGCCTATTAACTGAGTTTAAAATTGTTACACTGACAATATATGCCTCTTAATGAATTTGCATATATGGATGACATACTTGTTGCTATGTCGATTCAATTTTTATCATTACTCGGATCGGACAGCTAATTGAGGCAAGCCCCATAGTTTTTATTATTCTTCACGTAAATACCTTTCTAATGATATATCATACGTTACTGTTGGAGCGGGTACCAAATCCCATACAAAGTGCCCATTGTCCTTTGGTATGTAGATAGGTGATACCCTGGATTAACACATAGGCTACTTTTTATCAACACACCACGCGAGCGAAGCCGCTGGCGGAAGCTAGTTTGCCAATAAATACCCAATTAATTCTCTCTTGATCTTCACCTGTCAAGATAATATAATTATAATTAAACGCTCGGTAATTATGCCTCCGGTCTGTTTGGCTCCTCGCCAAGTCTTTAGCGGCGGTGATCGCAGTCAAGATGGGATGTACGTCTGTATCATTTGGGCATGGTTAAATAGTCTGACGTCATGCTGGAAAAATATTTGGAAAGTTAGAGCGGATTTCGGAAAAAAAAAAATTTATAGATTTGAAGTTTTTTGTGTATGATTGAAATTTTGGACTTTATAGAGCATATATTATGGAAATTCGCATAGGTAACGGTTAATTATATTATTTAATAAAAATATTTTTAAAAGATGATACTCAAAATATTTACTCTAGTCGTTCTCAGACTTTCTTATGTATAAATACTTCTATTTACTGTTAAAATATAACGTAATGAAGGAGACATACCCAGAAAAATATAAAAATTGAAAACCTGCCTCCTTTTTAGAAAGTCAGTTAAAAATATCCGTAAGTGTTAAACTTCCGAATTGCAAACCTCTTGTTTGGGAAGTCGGTTAGAAATAGCTCAAAGGTGAATTGAGAACCTCCTCTTTAGAAATCGGTTAAAAATAACTCACAGTTTAACCTAGACCCTCTCGATACATCATGTGCACATAGGTATGCGCGCACGCATGTTTACTATAACGATCAGTTGCGTCAGATCATTCATTGTGTTCGCGCGCCAACTGTGTCGGACTGTCTGTCTGTTTGTTTGTTTGTTTGTGTTTTATATATATATGTGTGTATGTATGTGTATATAGGTGTGTGGGATAGGTTAGGGTTGGTGAAAGTGGGTGTTTTGTGAGTTTGTGAATGCTATAGTGGATTTTTTAGTGTAGTGTTTTATAAGTTTTGTGTTTTGGTTGTTGCCATCGGATTCACTCACGACCACGGACAGTTAATTCGCACAGCCAGGTAAATAGTAACCTTTGTCCTATTTTCAGGGTCTAGACTATAGGCTACAACAATACATAGGGTATAACAAGTTTAATTTTTAATCGATCCAATAGTTTTCTATGTGAAAGTGACTAATAACGCATTTACAATGTTAGTAGAGATTAATCTTTCTCGATTAATTTAACGGTTCAAATGAACTTACTATCTTATAATAGATGCCAAAACTTCTACGTCATGAAGAGAGTAAAAAGTAGATATGGTAAGAAAGAACTGTACCTACTTGTGAGATGACGGCAGATAGAAGAGTATGGAAGGAGAAAACATGCTGCGCCGATCACAAATAAAATTGGGATAAGGGCAGAAGGATAATGATGATGATGAACTTACTATCTCGTAACAACTACCACGGACTTTCGAAATGTAGGATTTTCAATTTTCTTCACAATTTTAGAGGCATTATGATTTATCCCCCCATCAGGTTAGCACAATAAAACAAACCACTAGATGTTTCACGGTAAATAAATACTGTTGTACATGTCAATGTCACTTCCCACGTTGTGCGAGAGAACAGACATCGTAAACTTATTTAACTAAAGTCGTTTGAAGTCGCGAAATTATTGCGAGGTCGCTATAGTTTCGTTGTATGTGGAGAAAAGTGTTTATTGGGATATGTAGGGTTAAGTTTCCCTTGTCATTGAATATATTTAGTTTTTTAAGCTATGGTGAAATCATGGGTTCACCAAACATATCGAGACCGCAACACGATTTCAAAAAACACCTACTTTTATGATACCAAAAAAACACACGCACACACATTGAACAGTTAAAACTACTAGACTAACCTATTTTTTATGATGTTCCAAAGAACTCGTATAAATCAATCGTTTGCAATAAATGTACAATTTCATGTCAATATTATGATAGGAATATTCATTAGAGAAAAAAAAATGGGTCACCTCACTTCGTGAATCGCGAATCACGCCTAACCTTTTATGCTATCCCCTAATAACTCTGGTAATCAGACTTTCTGGCTTCTGACTACCCGTAACGACTGCCAAACATGTTCAAATGACAGCCGGGACGCACCAATTTTACGTGACTTCTGAATCTTATACCTACTATTTTGTACTGAAAATGTTGATTTAAAGTCCTACTATATTGTTTTCACACCAATCTCTTGATATTCATCATACATTTTACGACAAAATACAAAATTTTCTCTTCCTTTGTTACAGAATGTCTCTCATAGCGTCGTACGATGAGGCGGATTCGTTCGTGGACTATCAGACGCGCATGGTCGGCGCCGCCAAGGATATAGCCAGACTCGCTACAGATATGGTAAGTTTAATAAGATATTTATGAGTATATCTCATTTGTTTTTATGATAAAAGTAGCTGTTACCCGCAGTTACGCTACCATCCTGCAGTAACTACTATCATCATGTGTCCATTTTCTGGTTCTAAGATACCTGCTCTCTAAAAATTATCAAAAGTGTAACTAACGCTACTTTGTTTTTTGAATAAAATAACGTTTATACGACCAGCATGTAGTATCCACTTAGACCAAAAACGATCTGTTTCTTTCCTTCTGTACAGAAAAAATGCCTTTTTTGGCAGTTGAGTAAAACATGTTTTTTTTTTTCAAATATTTTTGATAAAGAAGACTTGTCCTTCTAGCTAGACAATATGCATGCATTTACACATACAAATATGGTTTTTTCCAAAAGATATCTCTTCTGTCTACTATATAATTTTATCCTTTTCTCCCTCAGACGGCGAAGTCAGCGACGGACGCGAGCCGTCTAGTGCAGCTCGGCAACGAGATGTGTCAGAAGTACGAGCAACTCGCGCAGGACAGCGTCGGAGCGTCCGCCACCACGCCCAACTCCGATGTCGCTAATAGGTATGTTATATTTACCAGCGATAAGACGATAAGATATGGGTGGCCATAATGTTACCTAATTTAATTACTAAGACCAAAATAATGTCTCAAAGAAAATCAGCAAACCCCAGTGAGTTTCATCAGAGCCCAAACCTGCCGGGGCTGCGGTATTGTTCGAGGTCCTGGTACAGAAAGGGTTTAAGAACGAACATGATGGGTGTAAGCCAGAGTACCCGTGTGTTACATGGAGTAGTTACCTATCTGACTGCCTTAACACAGTTACTCGGGCAACTCAAAACCTCAGGGTAGGACTGGGTATCACACTTACTGGGCTTCTGTCTACCCTTTTACCCTACCCTAAAAATCTTCAAATGGCAGCTGGACCGACTGACCACAGCCATCCACGGCCGACGGCCCTAAGCATTGCTTAACCTTAAAATCGATCTTCCCGGCTGTTACTTAGCCAAAAGCTCCTCTTTTTTCTCTTTTTCTGTGTGCTCCTCTTTCGCATTTATCATATTGGTATCGTTTGGGCAGTTGTCTTTTGCAATTTTTATCTATTATGCCTCTGAAAAATGCTTTTTACAGCCCAGCTTTAATAAATGAGTGATTTTTACGATTTTCTGTTGTCCCCAGGATCCGCGTAGCAGTAGTAGAGCTAGGCGAGGGTGCCGCTGAACTGATAAAGGCGGGCGGCCACTGTCGCCTCTCCGCCGTGCCCACCAACCAGCGGGCTGTGGCCGACAGCGCCAAGATTGTTAACGAGAAGGTAATTGATACAATCAATCATCAGCATCTTTACAGGATTGTTCCATAGGAATGGTTAAAAACAAAATGAATTTAACCTTCTATTAAAATTTGTTAAAACTGCAGCCGTTTTGGCACTTACGCTGATGGTAAGACCTATACGAGATCGATCCCGTCCGTAAACGAATTGTGTTCCCGGTGACATTAGAAATTGGCTATTACATTTTTGTGGGGGAAAATACTGATTACAAGAAGGTGAGGGAGAAAAATTGTAAACTTTTTCTCGTAGTTTCGCCAGCACTATTTCTGGCCCACGCATACGTACAATAAAGGCTACTCTGGTAAAGTACCTTCTCAAGAGTGATATATTTTTGAATGTTCAGCAGGGTCGAAGCATTTAGGGTACAAACAAAAAATTCTTTTTAATATACCTACATATTTAAAATATATACTTTTGCATTTATATTGCCCATAATAAAAGACATTCCTTGATACTAATTTCATTTTATTTCTTCCCAGGTGATAGCAGTACTAAGTGCCCTGCAAGCTGGCTCTCGCGGTACGCAGGCGTGTATCGACGCGGCGGCTACCATCGCAGCCATTATTGGAGATCTGGATACTACCATACTGTTCGCTAGCGCTGGTATGTATTATTCAGCTTTATATTATGTAACTAAAGAAAGTTAAATACTGCGGGAATACACATTTTTATGTATAGTCATTTTTTAACTACCTTAAAAAGTAGGGTGTTACAAGTTTGACATGTCTGTCCGTTCATGGCACCATTTCAGTCTTCCGTGAACTGTCGTGGACACAGTACGCGTCGCTCTAAACAAATAGATCGCCAACCTTTGGTGCTATTCCAAAATCTTTGAACTAAGTTAGAACTAAACGCATCAATATGAAATCGTGCGCAATATGTAGTATACAGTTTTCTGAAGGTGTTTGCTGCACGTCTTGCTGCAGAGACATGGACTTTGGATGTGCAAAAATTTCTGAAGCTGGATGGAAAAGACTGGGAGTTGATAGAAGAGCTCAGTGGAAATGTCCAATGTGCAAAATATCTTCACCGCTCGTGGTACCCTCTGAATCAGCTTCCATTGAAACTATCCTCTCGGAAATAAGGGACTTGAAGCGTCAGCTGCTCAGCCTGCCTACGTTGGTGGAAGATATTCAAGTTATTAAGGATGAGCTGTCTCAGGTTAAGGCGACTTGTGACTGTACGGCAGGAAAGCTCGAGGAATATGGTACTCGACTATCAGCGGTGGAAAGTAAAGTCAACGCACTTGAGAGGCTCCAGGACGTAGTCAACAATTTACAATTGGATCTAACGAAGGTGAAGTTCGAGGTTGCAGCACATGATCAACGGTCACGCTTAAATAACGTGGAGATAAAAGGGATTCCAATAAAAAAGAATGAGAATCTCTTTGCTATCGTCGAGGCCATTGGTCGCAAAGTGAATTACGTCTGTCCGAAATCTCAAGTTAATTATATATCCAGGGTTCCTATTTTCAACTCAAATGAAAAACTCATAATAGTGAGTTTTTTAAATAGGTACGTCAAGGAGGATTTCATTGCAGCGGCACGTGCTGATAAGGATCTTTCAACTTCGGATATCGGCTTTCAAGGAACGTCTCAACGTATATACGTTAATGATCACCTAAGTGCAGAACACAAGAAGTTGCTTAGCAAAGTCAAATCCATTGCTAAGGATCGAAGCTATGAGTACGTATGGGTTAAACATGGAAAAATTCACATATTAAAAAACCAGTCCTCGAAACTCCTAATTATAAGAAAAGAGTCAGATTTAAACAAAATTGCCTAAAATGTTTAACTAAATGTTTCATTTATATGAATATATTTATTTTTAGATTACTATATATCAATACTAAATTCCCAATCAAAACTGTAAACTTAAAATTAATTAAAATATCCCATACACGTACCATTATAACTATAAATTGTAAAAGGTTTAGAACCCCTGCCGGACTAATGAGCTTATCGCCTATCCTTTGTTTTTTGCAAACGCTCTTTTGTGTGAGGTGTCGCGCTGTTTACTTTAAAGCTGTTACTCATTATTATATTATTATCTCGCTTGTGCTCGCAGTTCGTGAGTATTGCTTGCTTTCTCGCACATTTGCCACTTTGTTGTTTGCATGCGTGGGCGCAAGAAATATTCCTAAGTTATTTCGTTTTACCTCGTTATCTTTTGTACCCTACCCTTTTATAGTAAATATGTTATTCAATTACTTAATGCTATTCTATTATACTAATTTATACTCAATCCTTGATAATATTCCTAATGGCTAATAACTTCAAAAATAAGTTTAATGTTTACTATCAGAATGTTCGTGGATTGCGGACCAAAACTGATACTTTCTATAGGCAAATGGCATGTAATTCATTTGATGTTATTGTTCTCACAGAGACGTGGTTACTGGATGGAATATCGACCTCTGAGCTGTTTGATAATCGCTATATAGTATGGAGACGTGATCGTGACTATGGTTCTACCGGACAAACCCGCGGTGGCGGAGTTTTAATTGCTACTCGAAGAGATCTATCAGCTATTCATCAACCACTTTTCGAATCTACAGCGGAGGATCTGTGGTTGACTGTACGACTAAAAAACGTAAACACGCGTTCGTATATTAACATGCACCTTTGTGTTATTTATATGTGCAAACAAAATCTTGGTATGTCTTTTTCATCGCAACTATCCAATTTTCTACTAAATCTAAATCGTTCTGTCATGAATAATAATAACACTGACACATTCCTCGTTTTGGGAGACTTTAATATGAGCGGAATAAACTGGCTACCATCCGGCAGTATGTTCCTGGTTCCATCTAACATAAATTCTCATGATGAATATTCGCTCACTGATGAATTATGTGCATTAAACTTGCAACAATATAACGGAGTTCTTAATGGGCACGGAAAAATCCTAGATTTAGTACTCTCTAATAACTTAGTTTCTGTCTCTGAATGTTCGAACCCACTAGTGCCCATCGATGCCTACCATCCGGCGCTGCTCGTCAATGCAGATTTTTTGGAGGTCACCTTGTTGGAGTGCGCTCCGCGGACTCGTTACCTTTATGATAAAGGTGATTATGACGCAATCAACGATAGTATTCGGTTAACGGATTGGGAACGTGATTTCTCAAATCGAACAATAGACGAGTCTGTTGATTTTTTCAATAATTTATTATCTGACCTGCAAACTAAGTATATCCCGCAAAAGACATCTCGAAACAAGTCGTATCCAGTTTGGTACAGTTCATCGCTTATTAAATGTATTAGAGAAAAATATAAATATTTAAAAAAGTTTAAACTTTATAACAATAAATCAGATGAATTAACATTCAAACTTTTGCGTGGAAGGGTTAAATTACTGGAATCGGAGTGTTATGCCTCGTATTTAAAAATAACAGAAGATTCCATTAAATTAAATCCGAAATATTTTTGGACTTTTGTTAAAAAGCGTCATAATTCTAATGCGGTTCCTAGTACTTTGACTTACGAAAATCAAATACTGTCGTCTGGTGAGTCAATATGTGAGGCCTTTTCCAAATATTTTCTGTCAAATTTTCTAAATCCCAGTAACGACAATCCTAACATTGATTCTTTTGTTCTTCCCATTGGATCTGTATCGTCTGAAATTTCTAACGTAATGGTAAACACAGATAAAGTAGAAAATTTACTTGTTCAACTAGATACGTCTAAAGCAGCAGGCCCGGATAATATATCACCTAATTTATTAACACGATGTGCTTCTTCTCTTGCTTATCCTGTATCTCTTCTGTTTAAAAAATCATTATCTTCTTGCGTAGTTCCTAAACTGTGGAAGTCGGCTTTTATAACGCCTATTCATAAAAAAGGAGCCAAAACAACAATTACCAATTATAGGCCAATATCCAAATTATGTCTTTTAGCCAAAGTTTTAGAACGGGTTGTCTACACTCAAGTGTATGCTGCTCTTAGTAACTCAATGAGTCCATTACAACATGGTTTCTTAAAAGGTAAATCCACTGTCACAAACCTTGTGTTACTGAACGACTACATTACGGAGGTAATGGACAAGGGTGGCCAAGTGGATGTAGTCTATACAGACTATAGTAAGGCCTTTGACAGAATTGATCACAGAATTTTGCTATCGAAATTAAATAATATGGGTGTTCACGGTGACCTACTTAGATGGTTCTCCTCGTACTTGGATAATAGGTCACAAGCTGTGGTACTAAATAACTATATTTCGAGTTGGGTTCCTATCCCTAGCGGATGTCCTCAAGGCTCCTTGCTTGGTCCGTTGTTATTTGTTGCATATGTTAACGATATCGATTCATGTCTGATGTCATCGAAACTTTTGTGTTTTGCTGATGACATGAAAATTTACTCAGCTATTTCATCAATCGAGGATATGCTTAAACTTCAGGCTGATCTGAGGAGACTGGAGGAATATTGTCGGAGAAGTAGGTTAGACCTTAATCCTGCCAAATGTTCGGTGGTGACATACTCACGTAAACGTTCAGCAATCAAAACGAGTTACACTTTGGGTGGTCAGCCTTTGCCCAGAGTGAGCTCCATTCGTGATCTAGGTGTACACCATGACTGTAAACTCTTGTTTGAAACACATGTGGATACTATTGTCTCTAAAGCGACTAAATCTCTGGGATTTATAATGAGGGTCTCTAAATCTTTTAAAAATGCAAAAACCTTAAAAATATTATATTGTACTTTTGTTCGAAGCCAGTTAGAGTATGCGTCAGAAATTTGGAATCCTTGTTACCAAAAATATATTGATAGAATTGAAAATATCCAAAAAAGGTTCTTAAAATATTTATGTTTCCATCAGAAAGTTCCATATAATTCCGAAAATTACCTTGATCTTTGTAAAAAGTATCATTTGCTACCTCTGTCAATTCGTCGTGAGATCTCTGACTGCATACTTCTATTAAAAATTTTCAAAAATGACATTAATTGCCCTGAACTTTTATCGAAATTTAGTTTTAATATCCCATCCAGAACCCGATATAATCCACCTATTTCTGTGCCATTTGCATCAACAAACTATAGGAAAAATTCTTGTATTGTGCGTGCAAGCAGAAACTTAAATAAGTTAAGTAAACAGCATGATATTGATTTGTTTAATACTAGTATAGTCACGGCCAGGCGGCGTCTGAGTCTTGAGTTTTTCAAAAACAACAATGTGGAGTAATCACGTAGTTTTTATGCGCTTTTATTATATTACTAAGTAGTACTGTTCCTTAGTAATTTAGTATTCTTATTTTTTTCAAATTGTAGTTCATGGTTATTTTTATAGTCTAGTGTTAAACGTGAGGACTTGTTATTGGCTATCCGATTACCATTCAAAATTACAATGTGTTTTATCTTGCTGTAAGTCTTCCATGCTGTATAAATAAATAAATAAATAAATAAATAAAATAAATAAATAATAAATAGTTTTTTTTTATTCAAATGACTTACGGGCGACTATTCTCAGATATGATTGATAAAAATCAGTTGAGCCATTTAACTTACAAAGTAATTCTATATCTCTTGTAAAATAAAATCTAGCTGTCAGAAGTTCGTTTTTCTGACTACTCTTAACGACTGCAATATAAACAATGGTTTATCTTAAATCTTAGTATCCAAGATAATTCTTGATGACATAGATGTTCACCCATCTATAAACCAACCGCGCCAAGCGTGTTTCTTCTTTACCACATTGCCAAAACAGTAATAGGTTCTCAATTTGTGTTTGTTTTTGTTTGTTTAGTCGTTAATCTAATTTATCTCTCCACAGGAACACTCCACTCTGAAAAAGAAACAGACACATTCTCCGACCACCGGGAGAATATCCTCAAGACAGCTAAGACCCTGGTGGAAGACACCAAGACCCTGGTGGGAGGAGCAGCCGGCACTCAGGAACAGCTCGCTGCAGCCGCTCAGAGTGCTGTTAGCACTATTGGTAAGTCATTGTTCAGATAACTTTGCGGGTGTGACGTTAGCTCAAGACTGCTAAGACCCTGGTGGAAGACACCAAGACCCTGGTCGGAGGAGCGGCCGGCACTCAGGAACAACTCGCTGCAGCCGCTCAGAGTGCTGTTAGCACTATTGGTAAGTCATTGTTCAGATAACTTTGCGGGTGTGACGTTAGCTCAAGACTGCTAAGACCCTGGTGGAAGACACCAAGACCCTGGTGGGAGGAGCAGCCGGCACTCAGGAACAGCTCGCTGCAGCCGCTCAGAGTGCTGTTAGCACTATTGGTAAGTCATTGTTCAGATAACTTTGCGGGTGTGACGTTAGCTCAAGACTGCTAAGACCCTGGTGGAAGACACCAAGACCCTGGTGGGAGGAGCAGCTGGCACTCAGGAACAGCTCGCTGCAGCCGCTCAGAGCGCTGTTAGCACTATTGGTAAGTAACTCGTCAGATAACTTTGCCGTTGTGACGTTAGCTCAAAACAGCTAAGACCCTGGTGGAAGACACCAAGACCCTGGTGGGAGGAGCAGCCGGCACTCAGGAACAACTCGCTGCAGCCGCTCAGAGTGCTGTTAGCACTATTGGTAAGTCTCGTCAGATAACTTTGCGGGTGTGACGTTAGCTCAAAACAGCTAAGACTCTGGTGGATGACACCAAGACCCTGGTGGGAGGAGCAGCCGGCACTCAGGAACAACTCGCTGCAGCCGCTCAGAGTGCTGTTAGCACTATTGGTAAGTGACTCGTCAGATAACTTTGCTGTTGTGAAGTTAGCTGTAAAGATCTGCGTATGGGCAATGAAAATTTACATATACTTAACACTATTATAATACATATTATATACACTTGCTAAAAATATTTAAAAAAGAAAATAACAACAAAATAAACACTTAGAAAATTAGACAAGAAAAGTTATTTGCACGGCCTGCTTCCAGTCCAAAACTACCATATTAGTAAAGCAGTCAATTAGGATATCTATGACGAATCGAAACGAACTGACATCTTGGTTCTATGTCGTGATTAGTTGAGATGTTATGACCAATTAAACAACAAACATTATACACTACTATATCACAGAATATGTCATTTATTACTACTAAGCCTAAGTTATTAATATAACATTTTTTGTATAAAACAAAGTCGCTGCCCACTTTCTATCTATCCATATGTATGCACTGATTTTAAAAACAACTTATCATTACAATACGACTTTTTTTAATAGACAGAGTTATTCAAGAAAATTTTAGTATATAATGCAGAGCCATTCATTTTTATACAAGTCTTCATACCCATCCTCTCCCCCACAGTGCAACTATGTGAAGTAGTAAAACTGGGAGCCATGTCCCTCGGGTCCGGAGCCCCGGAGCCCCAAGTCCTGCTCCTCAACGCAGCCCGAGACGTGGCCGCAGCCCTACGCGACCTTGCCGCAGCCACTACAGCTGCAAGTGGCAAGCATGTGGCTTCCCCTGATATGCATCGGCTGAAACATGCTGCTAAGGTAAGATTACACATACCTACATACATACACAAAAGTCAAAGCCAAACACGTTTATTGAAAGTACGCTAGTTTATTTAGCACTTTTTTACATCTCTTAGGTAGTCAAAATTACCTGTAGAAGAAAAATTGGTAAAGCAGAAAACATTTCGAGGAAACCTGGACTTTTTTTTTAATCTAAAATCACTGATCCGTTCTTTCCTTCTCTGTATAAGAAGATGCCTATGTCCTGCAGTGTCACAAACAAGTATTACAACATTTTCTGTATGCATTTTCTGCCGTGCCGTGTAGGCAAATAAACGTTTTTAAGACATTAATAATGAAATATCTAGCCTTTTCGTCTATCATTTTATATTTAGTCTAGTACACATTCTTGTAAATATTACTTTCATTATTTCTTTCACAATATATTGAGTGTAAATAAACATTTTGTCACATAATGTATCAATATACCACGATACAACTCAAAGGAAAATAGATAAAAACTCTACAAAAGATCAATCTTATTTCCGTACTTTTGTGTTTCTTGTTTCTTTTAATTTTAACACAGATTTCTAATAACTTTACATAGAATTAAAAAACACATGTTTTAGTAGTATTAATACAGTAATATGAAAATAGCGATGCACTAGAGATTGGACTTATCGATAAAGTTAAAAAATGGTGCATCACTATTTCTTATGTATAAACTCCTATACTTCGTCTTAATAATAAACATGGATTAAAGTTAAACCTGGATTAACTAAGAAATATTTTAACTTGGAATACGGCAAAACATTGCACACTTAAGGCCAGATTTTTCAATCCCTATGTAACTTTAAACTGAAGAATATATTCGACGGTTTGGCAGCTTTTGTATAGATAATATGTCAAATCATCATATTTATTCTTCAGATAGAAGATTGAAAAATCGATCCTTACCTCCCCACTCAGAGACATTTAATGGTTACTTAAGCCATTCCTTAGTGAAGGATTTGTATGACATTCCGTCACTAAGGAGTGACTTAAGTAATCATTAAATGTCTTTGAGTGGGGAGGATAGTATATTAATACCTCTAAGATCGTTACTGTGAGTTGCGCAAAGATCCATTAAGGTTAAAGCTTATTTAAATCTATTGCTGACTCTTTCTTTGTCAACAAGATAAAATGTGTCAGCAATAGATTTAATGAAGCTTGAATTTTAATGGACCTTTCTGCAACTGATGGTTTGTCGATAATTTAACAATTAAATGTTCTAAAAATTACTTTAATCCGTGTTTATTATTATTAATAGCAGGGTACATAAACTCCATAACATTGTGTTGTCCGGGCGTACATGTTGTGTTGTCAATATTGGACTGAGCAGTATTTTCTCTAGCGGCTGTCGGACACCACCCGTCGCTGGAGTCTCCCACTCAAAGCCAGCACCGTCCCCCGCCCCAACCGACGCTCTCTCTTGCGCAGCGACTATAACTCGGCAGATTCAGAAACCGACATCTTTCAATCAGACCAAGAAGACGAGCTTGTTAAACTCCTGGACTACTCCAGCCAAGACGACGATGTCTCCCCAACTATATTCCATGATAACTGTGAGGAAATCATCACTTATATAGAAAATTTGATGACTATACCACCTGTTAGGAGCCTCAAAAATGATGATTTAAATGAAAGATATAATTTGGCGGCCAAAAATAGCTTGTTAGACATGGATTGGAGGGTATTGAAATACGGAGAAAATATACTTCTAGGGGAGACAAAAAAGCTAGCAGATTTAGCCAAAGATATCGGTGATAAAGTCGAAAATAAACGTAAGATTGACATGATACAAAGATTGAAGGCTAATCATGACTTAGATTCGGAAATGAAACGACTGTCAGCCGTCATTGAAAACTTAGATGAAGTAGAAATTATTACACGTACTGAAGTTAAAGAAACTGTGGTTAAAAATGAGCCAAAACCAGATGATGTGAAGCTAACAAGCCCAGTATTTAGAATTAAAAAGATCCGACCAGTTAGCTTAGACATTCAAACTTCACCAGAGACTAAAGATACACTCAAACAAATACTTAGTCCAGAGGAAAAACAAAAAGACGAATCTATGGAAATCATAGTCAATCCTGAAGTTAAAACAAAAACAGTGGCGAAAGATCTGACGGATGTCAATAGGATGACCAAAAAGGTCAGAATGGAATTTTGGAAAATGTTCAAAGATGACACTGAGTGGTGGAAAGCGTTGGCTAAGAGAAATCTGGACAAAATGGAGGAAGCTAGGCGAGATCTAGAAAGATTCAGTGGACATGAACTGGTCTTGGGTGAATTCCAAACCCAGATTGACAAATTCGAAAATGAAAAACATACGTTACAGAATTTTATCGAAGAAGTTGATAAATCTAAGGCAGTCAACCAAGATTTAGAATATAATAAGAAATATGAAGACATGGTTTTAAAATTAATAGAATTCGCTAAAAAGGACTTTATTTACAAAGGGTTCGATCCTTTAATTGAACAGCTAAAAGCTCTATCTAATATAAAAATTGATCGCAGGAAAAAGGTTGAAATTCAAGAGATACTAAACATTTACTCTCAGATAGATACAAGCAAATATACATACGAAGAACTCTGTCTACTCGAAAGATATTACAAAGACATTATAAGGAAATACAAAAAAGATACGAGAGATAAAGAAAATATACCGGAAAATAGAAACGTATATTCCACAAATAGTTTACATAGAAACATAAATCGGCAGACTAAAATAACATTTAACACAGACACTATGAAAAGTACTAGATCGAACCCCGAAAGATATCAAAACACCCCAGAAATTTTTGACCTAACCCGAACATATCCATTAGAATATTACGCGAACAATTGGTGGCGTATTTACGAAAGCATACTCAAAAGTCGAGAACAACAATTCGGCTCAATAGACAATTGGTGGAATGTCTACGAAAGAATACTGAACAAGACCGATTCTGAAAACTTAAATCATTCATTCGTTCGTTCCCATTCACGTTCAAGACCGAGTTCTCGCATGGAAGAACAATTGAGGATGTTAGACGAGATAAAACATGATCAGTTTAAGGAAACGGAAGCTGTGACTACGAAGGACGATGAATCGGTCAGAATTTAATGTTACGCACGCCTTGATCGAGCATGGTGTGGTCAGCTTTCCATGGTTACCAGTCATTGTCGTTTGGCGGTCGGTTTTGCACTGTTCCCTTATATTTGCACGCTCATGTAAAGCTTTTTATATTGTGTTCTTGGTCTTTCACTAGGTCACTTCATTAATTTAAATTAGGTTAAAAATCAGCACTTTTAAACGTCAAAAAATACATAAATATTATAGAGAGAGGTTACAGAGATAGGTGGACAGATAGGGTTGTAAAGCACTGGTACTCAGCTAAATCCGGTTAGACCAGAAGCCGACCCCAACATAGTTGGGAAAAAGGCTCGGAGGATGGTTTAGAGAGTGATAAAAAGCTCGCCGATGTACATAAACTGTCTTTTTTCTTCGTGTTATAAATGTTAAGTGTGCAATAAAGAATAACAGTAAAGACAGACCCCAAAACGCCTTCACCACTTCCTAAGTGTTATTGCTGGGAAGAAGTGGCGTTACAAATTTTTTGGGAAGTGGGTTAAAAAACAGATTAGATATATTGATCGAAGATTTTAGTCAAGAGGTAGTTTATGTCGTTTTTTGTGGGAAATCTTATAATTTTTTTACAGGAAAAGGAAATTTTCTTTTTAAAAATTTTTAAAATATTTTGTGATACTTTAGACGCCTAATTCTGTCATAATTTACATATAGCATATAGGATAATTCTTTTATCCGGGTACTATTATTGATAAGGACGAAGTGTATGCAAGAACCGACCGCCATCAACTAACTTGCTTTAGTCATCTATCATTGTGAAACGTTTTATCGAAATGTGTTTAGTTTTCTGTCTGTGTGGCATGCGAATGTCGTGGCCACGTGCTTGAATTATAATTTTCTATTTTACAAAGAATAAAAAAAATAACCGACTTCAACTTTATTTTGGACTTTCGAGTTCAAAAAACACAAAAATTGGATCATATTCGGCAATGTTTGATATTACAAAAAAATCTCACGAACCTCTCATTTTTGAAGTCGGTTACATATAATTTTCTTTCAGAGTGAGATCTAATTGTTTTGTTAAAACATTTAATTTCAGAAATAATTACAGTGTGTTTAGTTTACAAAAGAACTAAATACTAAGTTAGTATAAATAATGTCTTTTTAATTCTAGAAATAATATAGTTAGTAGTTACTAAGTTTCAGCTAATGGACACAAATAAGTATCCATATTTTTTATCGATACTTTAATTCTATATTTAATCGATTTTTCTATAGATGTTTCTGTCATTATTTCTAGTTGTTTAATTAGTCGTTTTTACCCGTTTACCAAGAAGATTTTATCACAGTATTTCCACACAATCACCATGGTTGTTCTAAACACATTTCTCAGTCAACTCATGACCATATCATTGCTCGGTACAAGAGCTTTATCATACGTCAATAACAACACCAAAAGCTTTCATCAACCAGCCAGCTTCTCGGTCCAATATTGACAGACAACTGACTATGGTGCGGTCGGCGTAACGCTGCGTAAAGTACGCACGCGAAAAATGAGCGTGGGATGTAAATTTTTGCTGCATAAGCTATTTTTTGGAGGGCCTAGCACGTGTAGGTGTGGTTTCGTTGTGTAAGCGATTTTTTTATGTATATCTAGTGACTCTTTTTAAATAAATAAGAAGGAATATAGTCAGACAGCGTAGGACTTCCACCAACAAGGTGGACAGACGATCTTATAAAGGTCGCCGGAAGACGCTGGATGCAGGTCGCCTCCAACAGGTATCTGTGGAGATCTAAGGGGGAGGCCTATGTTCAGCAGTGGACGTCCTATGGCTGAGATGATGATAGTCAAACATATGGTTTATTTGTTTATGTTAGAATCTTCAATTTCCATACTTGGCATTAGTTTTATTTATAAATCAAAATCGCTTTCACGTTACATACTATAAAATTCCATACGTGCCACGCCCTCAAACTCGGCAGCGTATTTCCAGCGACTCATTTTTAGCGGCGTAACTTACGCTTTTGCCGACCTCACCTTGTATAAGTTATTTATGTATTTTAAAGTTTATTTCTTATATATTTATGGTGTTTATTGAAAGCTATATGGGTTTCCCGCTATGGCATGGTGCTTTTGTCGTTTCGCAGGGTTTTCTCATACATATTTTGTATTTTTTTTTCTCTAAAATAAATACCTAATTCTAGTTGGCAACCCAAAGCTTTGAAATCATTGTTTTTAGTTTTAATATTATAACATTGTTGTTCTTAATATAAATACATACCTTAATTTACAAAGTAATTATTTAGTTGTTGGGTAGGGTGGTTTTCTGATTACATATGATTTTTTAAACTCACAATTTTCAGACGGCTTCTTACACTATAAAAAATAATTCGTAGTACTACTAGTAGTACTACTACTTACTTTCTTTCTTTCTAATTGGTTAACCAAATAAAAATTACTATTATTTCCTTTCCTCTAAAACAAAACATTATAATTTGCTCGCACTATTTTCAACCAAAGATCTTATCAAAAGATCTGTAACAAGCATACATATGAAAAATATTGTTTATATTTACGTTTTTTATAAATTCCATGTAAATAATAAATAAGAATAAAACCGAGAACCACCTTTTAGATATAAATTTCTGATCAGAAAACCCACCATTCCCAACAACCACATCATCAGACACATACTAACGTTCCGTTCCACGCAGGTGATGGTGACCAACGTGACTTCACTGCTGAAGACCGTGAAGGCGGTGGAAGATGAGCATACACGAGGCACCAGGGCCTTGGAGTCTACTATTGAGGCTATTTCTCAGGAGATTGAGGTTTGTACCTTTCTTAAGCAAGTTTGAAAGGTCAGCTGCCGAGTGTGTCCCAACTATGTTGGGGTCGGCTTCCAGTCTAACCGGATGTAGCTGAGTACCAGTGTGCCACAAGGAGAGTCTGCCTGTCTGACCTCCTCAACCCAGTTACCCGGACAACCCACTACTCTTTTTTTGATGGGAAATCTTCAAATGTCTCCTTCTGCTGTGGGTTAGCAGCGCAAGGCAGTGTCAGACTCTTACTGACTAAAACCCACCATATTCCTTCTTAAGTATGTACCAGTGGCCACGATAACTCTTCCGAACTATCCCGCAGCCTCGACAAGCCTTGGCCTCGGTTACCCCTTGGTTAGACTGTCGTTTGAACAATAAACGATGTTATATCCTATCTTTCTTCCACAGGTGCTCATGTCACCTACACCACCGAAGACCACAGCAACCCCAGAGGAGTTGATCCGCTGCACGCGTCAGATGACAGTAGCCACCGCCCGCGCCGTGTCTGCCGGCAACGCGAACAAGCAGGACCAGCTCACCGCCGCCGCCAACCTGGGCCGCAAGACTGTCGTAGACCTGCTCGTCATCTGTAAGGTGAGGATCATCAGCCTGTTCCCAAGTGTAGCGACGCCAGAGCTGATCAGCACGCGACTAGCAGGACCAGCTCACCGCCGCCGCCAACTTATGATCTAGCAGTCTACCCGGTTGTAACTGAGTCACGACCTCTGCAAAGTGAGGAAATGTTATCTGTTTTTTAATATGAAACTTAAACAGGATGATAAAAATTTTGATGTCTTCAAATCGTGACAGAAAGTAGACTAAGCTTTGAAGATACGTCTGGATTTGACTAGGATCCCGAACGCCTCGTTTTACGTATGTTTATTTACAATAAAAATAAGACGGAGTTGTTTTTTTTTTACTCTGTTATGACACTTATTGTCAAAGACGTTGGCTATATATTTTGTTTTCTTTTCCTTACCCAGGGAGCAGCGTACTCAGCAGAATCAGCCGAACTCCAAACCCGAACGCTAGAATGTGGTCGCTCCGCCGCTACGGCGTACCGCGCGTTACTGTCGGGCGTGCTGGCGGCGTGTGCGGGCGACGCGGCGGCGAGGCAACTGTTGCCGCAACTGTCGCGCCACGTCGCGCAGACCACGGCCGACATTATTGCCACCGCTGATCTGCTTAAAGGTAGGGCTTTGACAACTGTGTTGGTCGATTTTCAGGCTAAATGAAGGTGTTTTTAGCCGACTTCCAAAAAAGTCTGTCAATGTAATAGCAGTCATTTTCAACCGACTTGTAAAAAAGGAGGAGTAAGTAAGTAAGTAGGTCGAGAATTTTTACAGCTATGTTGAGGTCGGATTTCAGTCTAATTGCGGACATTTTTAACCGACTTCGCAAAAAGGAAGTGTGATATTGTCGCTACGGCTAAGTTACTTATAGGTAGGTCGAGGTTTTTAACCTACTTCCCAAAAAAAGAGGTATTATGTTATAGCTGCTGCTGAGTTGCTAATAGGTAGGTCGAGATTTTTGACAACTACGTTGGGATCGGTTTTCAGTCTATCTAAAGGCATTTTTAACCGACTTCCCAAAAAGGAGGAGTGGTTGGTATTTTTAACCGACTTGCCATAAGGCTGCGGTGACGTAGCTACTCCGGTAAGTGAGGTGCAGTGGTACGCTAGAATGTGGTCGCTCCGCCGCTACGGCGTACCGCGCGCTACTGTCGGGCGTGCTGGCGGCGTGTGCGGGCGACGCGGCGGCGAGGCAACTGTTGCCGCAACTGTCGCGCCACGTGGCGCAGACCACGGCCGACATCATCGCCACCGCTGATCTGCTTAAAGGTAGGACTTGTCAACTGTGTTGGTCGGTTTTCAGGGTAAATGTAAGTTTTTTAACCGACTAAAAAGAGGAGGAGTAACTATAGGTAGGTCGAGAATTTTTACAGCTATGTTGAGGTCTGATTTCAGCCTAATTGCGGGCATTTTTAACCGACTTCGCAAAAAAGAGGTGTGATATTGTCGCTACGGCTAAGTTACTTATAGGTAGGTCGACATTTTTAACCTACTTCCCAAAAAGGAGGTATTATGTTATAGCTGCTGCTGAGTTGCTAATAGGTAGGTCGAGATTTTTAACCGACTTCCCAAAAAGGAGGATTGGTTGAGTATTATTAACCGACTTGGCAAAAGGCTGCGGTGACGTAGCTACTCCGGTAAGTGAGGCGCAGTGGTACGCTAGAATGTGGTCGCTCCGCCGCTACGGCGTACCGCGCGCTACTGTCGGGCGTGCTGGCGGCGTGTGCGGGCGACGCGGCGGCGAGGCAACTGTTGCCGCAACTGTCGCGCCACGTGGCGCAGACCACGGCCGACATCATCGCCACCGCTGACCTGCTTAAAGGTAGGACAACTATGTTGGTTTTTAGGGTAACTGCAAGTGTTTTTACCGACTTCAGAAATAGGAGGATTAACTAAAGGTAGCTCGAGAGTTTTTGATACCTGTGTTGGTAGGTTTTCAGGCTAATTGCGGGCGTTTTTAACCGACTTCCTAAAAAGGAGGTGTGATATTGTCGCTACGGCTAAGTTACTTATAGGTAGGTCGACATTTTTAACCTACTTCCCAAAAAGGAGGTATTATGTTATAGCTGCTGCTGAGTTGCTAATAGGTAGGTCGAGATTTTTAACCGACTTCCCAAAAAGGAGGATTGGTTGAGTATTATTAACCGACTTGGCAAAAGGCTGCGGTGACGTAGCTACTCCGGTAAGTGAGGCGCAGTGGTACGCTAGAATGTGGTCGCTCCGCCGCTACGGCGTACCGCGCGCTACTGTCGGGCGTGCTGGCGGCGTGTGCGGGCGACGCGGCGGCGAGGCAACTGTTGCCGCAACTGTCGCGCCACGTGGCGCAGACCACGGCCGACATCATCGCCACCGCTGACCTGCTTAAAGGTAGGACAACTATGTTGGTTTTTAGGGTAACTGCAAGTGTTTTTACCGACTTCAGAAATAGGAGGATTAACTAAAGGTAGCTCGAGAGTTTTTGATACCTGTGTTGGTAGGTTTTCAGGCTAATTGCGGGCGTTTTTAACCGACTTCCTAAAAAGGAGGTATTTTGCTATAGCTGCTGCTGAGTTTCTAAAAGGTAGGTCGAGAATTTTGACAGCTATATTGAGGTCGGTTTTCAGTCTGATTGCGGCCATTTTTAACCGACTTCGCAAAAAAGAGGTGTGATGTTATAGCTGCTGCTGAGTTGCTAATAGGTAGGTCGAGAATTTGGACAACTAAGTTGGGGTCGGTTTTCGCTTTTCAGTCTAACTAAAGGCATTTTTACCGACTTCCAAAAAAGGAGGAGTGATTGGTATTATTAACCGACTTGGCAAAAGGCTGCGGTGACGTAGCTACTCCGGTAAGTGAGGCGCAGTGGTACGCTAGAATGTGGTCGCTCCGCCGCTACGGCGTACCGCGCGCTACTGTCGGGCGTGCTGGCGGCGTGTGCGGGCGACGCGGCGGCGAGGCAACTGTTGCCGCAACTGTCGCGCCACGTGGCGCAGACCACGGCCGACATCATCGCCACCGCTGACCTGCTTAAAGGTAGGAAAACTATGTTGGTTTTTAGGGTAACTGCAAGTGTTTTTACCGACTTTCAAAAAAGTCTGTCAATGTAATATATCAGTCATTTTCGACCGACTTGTAAAAAGAGGAGGAGTGACTAAAGGTAGGTCGAGAATTTCGACAGCTATGTTGAGGTCGGTTTTCAGGCTCATGTCAGGCATTTTTAACCGACTTTCCAAAAAGGAGGTATTATGTTATAGCGGCTGCTGAGTTGCTTATACTACTTCCTATATTATATTCTGTTATGTAAACTATATTACTGCCGATTTACGTCTGAGAAAGTAACATACCTACAAACCCGTACTGTCACCTAACTATGGGCCTCTTTTGCTTTTTTTTTATGGAAAATCGTCGAATGACCGCTCCGGCTGTGGGTGCAACGTGAGGTAGTGTCAGACTCTTACTTAAACTAAAACTCATCATGTTCCTTCTTAAGCCCTTTATGTACCAGGGCCCCGGTAAATGTTTCGAACAATCCCGCAACTACGGCACCCAGCTATAGGCCTCTTATGTCTAGGTACTCCTGTCTAACCACAAATGAACACCCCACAGGTTCCGACTGGGTGGACCCGGATGACCCGACAGTGATAGCCGAGAACGAGCTACTGGGAGCCGCAGCGTCTATCGATGCCGCTGCCAAGAAACTCGAGTCGCTCAGGCCTAGGAAGAGTGTTAAAGTTCAGGTTGGTTAAAAAAAGATTAATTTTTTATGTATTTAATGTGTAAATATCATTATTAATACAGTGAAAACCCGTTTGTAGCGACATCGTTTAGAACAACAAACATGGTAAAATTGACCAAAATGAAAGCCGTGGCTGAATGGTATATACCTGTCATTAGTTATAACAAATGTCGGTTTTTACGACTAAATATGAGTAGTCCCTTTGATGTCGTTATAACAGGTTTTGACTGTACATATTAATTCCTGTATATAAACTTAATAACTTCACTGTCATATGTGATACAACTTGGTCTCACTACAAAAACTTAAACATGTGTCAAACACTTGTCTAAAAAAAGTGTGGCTGCAAGTGTGACCTTATTTCAACGTCATAATCTGTAATTTTTTTAGATAAGTGTTAAACTGACGTTTAAAAGATTTTGTGGTAAGACGGTGATTGTCAATCTATTGTGTCTGCATCGTGGTCAGAGAAGTGGTTAAATACTTAAATATTAATGTATATAAAAGAACAAGAATACTGTTTTGCGGTGTTTTTGGGATGGAAATAACATATCGTCGAGTAAAAGGTCTACTGTGAAGAAGTGTCATATTTATTTGTATTCAATTCATTTATTTTTATAAGCTAACTCTGACTAACACAAAAGTCATCTGTATTCTATTTCATTTTTGTATTTGTATTATTTGTCTGTGTTTCCTCTCTTCTATGTATATTTATTTACTGTGCACAAAACTTCATAATATAGTCTGTTTACTAAATTAGTGTTTCTACATACAAATATTAGTCAATTATTTGAATAAGTTGGCAATATTTCTTGATATATGAGGTTTTTGATACAAAATAAAATACTAGAAATTAGTACTAATTTAGTAAACTGACTGTACCATCGACAACTTAAAAAAGAAGTATGGAGAAGAAGCCAAAAGATAAAGGAACCGGATGTTGCGAAAAGAAAAACTGCCGCAGTGTCGTTGAGATATGTTTGATATTCTTGGTTGTATCGTTTTGCATCACCCAGGAATCAAACATATTACACATCGATACCGGCGCCCTCTACTGGAAGAACGGCGAAATATATGAAGATTTTACTACATCATCCTCCGAGTCTTTTTTCCAACTATGTTGGGGTCGGCTTCCAGTCTAACCGGATGCAGCTGAGTACCAGTGCTTTACAAGGAGCGACTGCCCTATCTGATCTCCTCAACCCAGTTACCCGTGCAACCCAATACCCCTTGCTTAGACTGGTGTCAGACTAAGAAGATTTTACTACATTGTGTTTTTAACTGTTTACTAATGTTTTCTTGTTTTTTTGTATGTATGTCTGCCTGTCTCTTATTTTGTATGTGTTAATGTATGCTTATTTTATGTCTAACTATTGAATTTAATTCTTATAAATAAAAATTGGCGGCACATTTTTGGGATTGTTTTGAAAGTCATGTAACACAATATGTATTAATATTTTTTTTTATGTACTATCTTACCCATTGTACGATCAATTTCTTGTCTATCTGTCTTTTGCTTTTCCGTATATTTTCTCATGTCTCTGTCTAGTCTCAAGAATTAAACTTTATGTTCTCTCTTTGTATCGGATAACTAATTAACACTATGGGTGCATGTAGCTGGAGTAAGTTAACATGCGCAAGTGACAAGAGCACGCGGGTGGGTTTAGCTTTGGTACATGCGCGAGTCGCTGGACCCGCACGTTTTTAAAATGCATGTAACCTGCGCATGTGCCTCAACATGCGCAAGCTACTTGCACCTTGTAGATGCATCCTATGGGTCCGTTCAAACAGGCCGGGTCGGAGAGCATCGGCACGCATTTTTCTTTTCACACAGACCGGAGCCGATCGGCTGCGCGAGCATTAAAGAGCATGCAAACGGAGCCAAATGTCAAGAAAAAATACACAAAAATAAACCTTACTTCAAATACTAACCTTACATTAAATGGTTACTTAAGCCATTCCTTAGTGAAGGATTTGTATGACATTTCGTCACTAAGGAGTGACTTAAGTAATCATTAAATGTCTCTGAGTGGGGAGGTTTGTACTCAATTTTCAACGTGTTAAGAATTTGCTCTGCTCTCCTACCCAGTCTATCTGAACGGACCCTATCGGTAACCAGTAAAACCAAGACTAAAGTTTCTCTCACCTATTTCCATATAACTTTAATTCTGAACTTGTGACGTTTACCAGGAAGCCGATGAAAGCCTGAACTTCGACGAGATGATACTTGAAGCTGCGAAGTCTATCATTGCGGCCACATCGGCCCTCGTGCGAGCTGCCTCGGCCGCTCAGAGAGAACTTATTGATCAGGTATGGTATTATATTACTTTATAATGTATACCCGTTATGTACTTCCTTACATAGTTCATTATGTACTCCCCTTATATACTCCCATTATGTGCACCCCTTATGTACTCCCCTTATGAACTTTCTTATATACCCTTATATACTTTATTATGTACTTTATATACCTACTTTCTTATTTACTACCCATATATACTTTCATTATATACACCTATATTGTAATCCCTTATCTTCTCTAATCTATAAACTTCCTTATGTAGGTACTTCCTTATACACGTTATCCCAGCTCATAAAAATTTAACTACAACTATTTCTATCAATTTTGAAAAATATAAAAGTACTTTCTATACAACACATTCATTTCTCCCCAGGGCAAAGTAGCCAGGCGACCCACCTCATCATCAGACGATGGCCAGTGGTCCGAAGGTCTGGTCAGCGCCGCCCGCCTAGTGGCCGCCGCAGCCCACTCGCTGGTGGAAGCCGGCAGTGCACTGGTTCAGGGTGCAGGGTCGGAGGAACGCCTCATATCCAGTGCTAGACAGGTGGCCTCCAGCACTGCTCAGCTGCTGGTCGCTTGTAAGGTAAGATATCATCAGGTCAGTCGCTGGTGGAAGCTAGTGCACTGGTCCAGGGTGCAGGGTCTGAAGAACGCCTCATATCCAGTGCTAGGCAGGTGGCCTCCAGCACTGCTCAACTGCTAGTCGCTTGTAAGGTAAGACAGCATCATGAGAAGATGGTCACTCGCTGGTGGAAGCTAGTGCACTGGTCCAGGGTGCAGGGTCTGAAGAACGCCTCATATCCAGTGCTAGGCAGGTGGCGTCCAGCACTGCTCAGCTGCTGGTCGCTTGTAAGGTAAGACATCATCAGGTCAGTCGCTGGTGGAAGCCGGCAGTGCACTGGTCCAGGGTGCAGGGTCTGAAGAACGCCTCATATCCAGTGCTAGGCAGGTGGCGTCCAGCACTGCTCAGCTGCTGGTCGCTTGTAAGGTAAGACATCATCAGGCCAGTGGTCAGTAGGTCAGTCACTCGCTGGTAGAAGCCGGCAGTGCACTGGTCCAGGGTGCAGGGTCTGAAGAACGCCTCATATCCAGTGCTAGGCAGGTGGCGTCCGGCACTGCTCAGCTGCTCGTCGCTTGTAAGGTAAGACATCATCAGGCCAGTGGTCAGTAGGTCAGTCACTCGCTGGTAGAAGCCGGCAGTGCACTGGTCCAGGGTGCAGGGTCTGAAGAACGCCTCATATCCAGTGCTAGACAGGTGGCGTCCAGCACTGCTCAGCTGCTGGTAGCTTGTAAGGTAAGACAACATCAGAGTCAGAAGGTCTGGTCATCATTAACAAGCCTTTTCCCAACTAAGTTGGAGTCGGCTTCCAGTCTAACCGGATTCAGCTGAGTACCAGTGTTTCACAATACCCCTTGGTAAGACTGGTGTCAGACATACCTGGCTTCTGACTACTCGTAATGACTGCCACAAATTTTCAATGACAGCAAGGACCTACAGTTTACCGTGCCATCCGTCATTGGTGTCCAAGATATACTTCGAAAACTATAAACTAAACTGTACTTGCCTGACCTGAACCCACGCTCTCATACTTGAGAGGTTGGTTCTTTATCCACTAGGCCACCAAGAATTTAAGCATAATTTTTTTGTACTACTTTAATGTAATTAATGGTTAATTTTAAGCGTGTAGAGTAGTAAAATTGATAATACACTATTGCATTAGGTTCCCCTGTAATCATAGTTGTAATTTGTGATAAATAAATAAATAAAAATCTTTTAACCCATCTTCCCAGGTGAAAGCCGACCCGTCATCCGAATCAACCCGTCGCCTCCAAGCCGCCGGGGCCGAAGTGATTCGGTCCACGGACAACCTGGTGCGAGCTGCCCGGGATGCTATACAGACTGAGGAGGAACGGTCTCTGGTGCTGAATAGACGCATGGTCGGCGGGATTGCGCAGGAGATTGATGCTAGGTAAATATATTGCTGCTAGGGCACTAGAATAGAATATCGATTGTTTTGAAGAATATGGTACATTGAGGTTTTACATTAAATATTGTTTCGAATACACTACCGTTGCTGGTGTAGAAATATTAAGTTAACTATGCTTTATATAAAAAGAGAAAAATAGTTATTATGATAATGTCAAGTAAATTGAATCCCAAACAAAAATATGTTTAGGTATATGACAGTTATTAGAAGTATCAATATTATTTGGTTATATATGAATATTATTTAGACTTTGACCCTAGTGGCCCCAGTGCCAAAACCTGCCGGGGCTGTGGGATTGTTCGAAAGAGTTACCGCGACCCTGGTACATAATGGGTTCTAGTCAGTAAGACACTCCCTCACGCTGCATCCACAGCGGGAGATTGCATTTGACATAAAAAAGTGTCATAAAAAAGGTATATACAGTTTTCGGAATCATCAGAATCAAACAAATGATGAAAATAATGATAAAAATGTGTAAAAAAGTTCGTGATAAAAATCTACGAAGGTTTGCAGCGTGAGGAAGTGTCAAACTCTGACTAACTAAAACCCATCATGTCCCTTCTTTAGCTCTATATGTACCAGGGCCGTGATAACTCTTCCAAATAATCCCGCAGCCCAAAATATATACATAAACTATGTCACGGTATATATATACATAAACTATATACAAATTATATATTTTTTTAATTATAATAACAATTTGTAGGCCCTAGATATATCTATATATCTATCTGTATATATACAAATTGACTTACAAGTTTCTCTCCATTCCTCAGATCGGAGGTCCTCCGCATAGAGAAAGAGTTGGAGGAAGCTCGCGGTCGCCTGACCGCCATCCGCCAGGCCAAGTACAAGCTGCGGACTGGCGACACCTCGGGGGATGACACCGACACTGACGTGCAGCTGGGCTACACCAGCGATGCCTCGCTACACAGGTACCTAGATATATAATGATGTCCTCCTAGCCGACTATCAGCTACGGCATCTGTTCTCATGTAAGGAGATCAGCCAACTGCGCAGGACATATATAGTGCACAAGCGTTTGCTTGGACTGCGGTGCACTCACTATTCCTTCACTCTCATAGCGCGATGGGACGACAATCCGACACCACCGGAGAGAGATCACAAGCAGGACCGACATTTACGTGCTCTCCGATGCACGGGTGTATCAATCACCACTGAGGCAGCTAAAATATAAACTTATATACTGTCAGGGTCAGTCAGAAGCCAGTAAGTCTGACACCACTTTTACCAAGGGGTACTGGGTTGCCCGGGTAACTGGGTTGAGGAGGTCAGATAGGGCAGTAGATAACCTTATCTCTCGATTCACTAATATGTAGAAACGAAGAGAGAAATTTATACTTTCCGACTTCTTAAAGTTTTTTTTGCTTAACTTGACAAATATACTTTTTCTTACAGAATGCGGACCCCAAACAGCAGTTTCGTGAACACAACCTACAGTCCGAACAGTACCTACTCTCCCCACACGACTCAAACTACCCACAATACGACCAACATATCCTCCCACATTTCGCACCTTAACCAGTCAATTCACGGAACGCCTAGCCAAACTGCAAAATCACCAGTTTCACCCGGGTACGGATACACGACTCCAAAAAGTCCTACCGTGCCTGCCAGACCGGAAAATTACAGTCAGACCAACCAGTCGAGCGTCAACCAGTCGAGCGTCAACCAGTCGAGCGTCAACCAGTCGAGCATCAACCAGTCTTACAGTCAGAACTATAATCAGACTCGCGATGAGAAGCAGTATACGGTCCAGAGTCCGACGTTCTCGAGTTTCAGACCTCAAGAAGATCAGAAGCAGAACTATGAAGGATTTACTACTCGGTAAGTTTTTTGAATGGTTTAGAAAAATAAAATGTTGTTTTTGGTGGTGATATTTTGAATTTCTTTCTAATAGTTTTTTATTTAAAAGTTTGTCTATTGAGATAATCATTAATTAAGAAAGGTTATTTATGATAATACTAGAAATATAAATAAAATGTCTGACATAATTGACATTATAAAATCAAAATATTAATGATGCACAATCTATACGACTAACAAAAATTTGTCATCTGTACTTTCTTTCCCTGTTGATAATAATTATATTTTATGTTCGCCACCAAAAACAATAGACAACATTTTATTCGCATTTATTTACACATTTTCTAACAATTTTTCCAAAATTATTAACTCAAAACTTTTGCTTTCCACGCTGCCACGGACACGACAGATGATTAATACAAATATTTTTACTTTTATATACAAAATACTACTGTTTCGATGTGCCTTCAACACTTATGATATGTGCCTATTTAAATTATATATACATATATATTATAGTCTATAAGATTACGAACACAAACATACAAACACTCTGGAAGTTATATACAAGGTTAGAATCTATTTTTTTATACAAAATCTTACTTTTACTGGTTATTTCTCGAATTTACCAAAATTATTTTAAATCTAAAAATATATGCAATTGATCTCAATAAGCATAATCAATTTTATAATATATAAGTAAATCGCAAAATAACCAGTAAAAGTTGATAAAAATTAGATTGTGTAGTTACATTTTTCATGTTTTTTAGTAAAACTTAGAGAAACTATTTTGTAGTTAAAAGCTTATTACACTCTATTCTACACTTTCAAAATCATTTCAAAAATTGTGAACAGTAAAATAAAAGCATTTTTCTTTATTAAATAAATTAAAGGTAGCTTAGTATTTTCAAAATCTGTGAAACGTACACAAATGTATCTCGTGGTGTACTCGCTGTAGCAAACAGTAACACATTGCGCGCGAACATTAGGTACTAACATGTCCGCGACACTGCAACCGCCGCGCGAACACATGCTAGCTGTCCACTCGCGATATAGCGTACACATTTTTTGTTCAAAAATATTGGTATTTTTTAAATAAAAAAAATGCATTTATTTTACTGTCAATCAATGTATCATTGCATGTCATCACGCTTAGCGCAAAAAATATTTGCCTACGCTAAAGCTATTTTCCGAATACTTGTTAGAAAATAAAATATAGTGGTGATTCTTTATACTTTCATAGTTTGTGTTGATGATTTCTGGTTAATATATAAAAATAATAAGAACTTACATTGTTAAATGTTTTATTTAACGAAATTTACAAACGTTTTAAAATTAAATATCTAAAATTTTATATTATCAACTTTACCCAGTCAATATCAACACAAACCATTCTCAATTTTCTACTATACTTCTACCACAGACTGGTCTAAGTTCTAAGCTTACCTGCCTATCTTTCGGCCTATATTTCAGCCTAGATATTAATGCTAAAAGAATGCCTAGTTGAGTCTCATGTACGTTTCCTTGCAGAGTTTCTTCAAATGACAGAACGATGAATAAAGAGTGAGTTTTACATGAAAAAGCTAAGCTTTTTACATACATGCATATATTGTAGTTGATTTTTTTTAAGGTTTTTTGGCGGCAATTTGAATAAAGATAGTTGAAAAAATAGTCAAAAATATCATCCGTTATTGGTAGTCAGTAAAACACAATAAGGTAGGTATTTGTATATTTAACTGATTTAATTATTATTTTTGAAATAAAAAAGACCTTAATGAAAGCTAGTAAAATTTTGTGCAAAGCACCAAAAAAAGCAAAGCAAAAATAATTTAGTGCAAAGGAATAATTTAGTGTAATGCCAAAAAAATAAATATTTGTTTGTTTTTTAAATCCATCACATTTCTTCAATCTTTGTTTAAATAAATCAAGTACTACCAAGATTTCATGACAGGTAGTCTGAAGTCAGAAAGTCTGACTACTAAGATTGCCCAAGTAACGGTATTTAGAAGGACAGATAGGCAGTCATTCCATATGGCACACTTATACTCCGCTGAAAAACTAAAAAAGGCAGAAAACATCAACTCATTTATTTACATTGCCCTCAAAAATCTAAAGTCAACTACACACATGCAAATGAATCAGAATGTAAATAATATATTTGTGCGTCTGAGCTTGCCCTCCGCTTTGTGATATGCGAGGAACGTTTGCGCTGCCCAATGTATATATTATTGCTTGAGTTTTATTTATTATATACAGAAGAAAACATCCCCCATATATCTTGCATTTTAGACCCTAAAAGACCCATTTTTATATTTGCATCAAGTGAAAATCCATCTTTACACTATGTTACTGTAAAAACTGATTAAAAGATACCTTAAAAAAAAAAACATTTCTTAAATTGCACACTATCGATAAAATATACTAAGTTTTTCCATTCAACTTGCAATAAAAAAAGTAATTTTAATACTTATTTATTTATCTAAGCAAAAGACTTAAAAATAAGCAGAATATATTTACCTTACAAATAATATTGGCTATTGTTAAACATCTCTTTTAAAATCACCTTAGATTATCGAGAAAAAATATCGATAAATCGACAAACACTTATCACATCTCTTAAAAATGTCGTAAATAAAAAACCACGCTTGCTCCCAACGCTCCTAACATATACCCAAGCGGACCAAACCATCGTTCTGTACATATACTGTGTATTATAGCTTGTGTACTTATGTACTGTGTACTCTACACTAACTAGGCATGACTCACTTATGTACTCAATTCTGTGTGTTGTTTGTGGTGGTACAGAATTTTATCGATACTGAATTATCGGTGTTAAAAAAACGTTATTATAAATCTGGTCACTTCCTTATAAGCATTCCATATATTTTAAACTATGTATGTTACCTTTCGGCTGTCATTTGAACATCTTTGGCAGTCGTTACGAGTAGTCAAAAGCCAGTAAGTCTGACAACCAGTCTTATCAAAGTAACTGGGTTGAAGAGGTCAGACACACACTGGTACTAAGCCGCATCTGGTTAGACTGGAAGCCGAACCCAATATTGTTGGGAAAAGGCTCAGCAGATTATGATATTATATAGTATGAAATATAGACCCTATATAGAAGTTTGAGAGCTTATTACAATATTATTATTGACCTATATTTTCTGTGCCACCAACAATAACGTAACTAATAAAACCTTCTGACTAACGTGCATGGGGTTGCTTCACAAGGACAAGCCTAGAGGAAGTGACGGTTCGGGCGCTAACCCTCCCCGAAGTGAGGACTGCTCGCCTGGTGGGTGAGGAACGCATTCCCTACAAGCGCGAGACTCCGCCCCCGCCGCCCCCGCGCAGGGCCTCTCTACTTAGGTGCGAGGAGCGCAAATGACTTCGGTTTGTCTGACATTACTTTTATATTTTTTGCACCGGGTTGCCAGGTTTTGTGTTGTCTCCGAAATTTGGGTTGGGGTGTTTTGTTTTGGGTTAAAACATTATTGGAATTATTGTTTCATTCATAAATTGGTTAGTTTAATGTAGAAAAGTGAAAACCAAAAAAGTGGGTATAAATATTAATGAAATAATTGTTTCATTCATTTTGGTTGCTTTAAAATAAAAAATGGGCGTCAAAACTTAGTAATTACTGAACTGGTGATGTATTTTCTCATCGTGCAGATAATGAAAAGGGTTATTTTTTGTTAACTGATTACTTTCTAATTTAAATCACCAATGACTGAGTAAAGGTGAAAAAAAACCTCTTGAGCAAACCTGGACTTTAAAGTCTATAATCGCCTTCGCGTAAAGCAAGCGTGGTGATTAACGCTCATTCCTTCTCTATATGAGAACGGGCCTGTACCCAGCAGTGGGACGATAAATAGGCTGACGAAAATGATGATGATACACAAAATTCAATAAAAATTAACTTACCATCCAGCAAAGTTTACTTCAAAAATCATAAAAAAAGTTTTTTTAACAAAATCATACTGGTTATTTCTGGGAAAACCCCATTATTTTCCCCTGGCAACCTACTGGGATAGGTAATGGGAACATATTTGTGCTAATTTAGCACTTGACACCATCACTGACGGGAGAGGCAGCCATTTTGTTCGGCGGTCGGTAAAATGGGATACTAGTGAACGAATGAATGAATGATTTTACTGTGAATGAAGTAAAGAGGAATGAGTGATATGAATGATGAATGAATGAGTATTAAGAATGATGAATGATTATTAAGAATTGTAGATTAAAAATAAGACGTATAATTATTAAACTTCAAGTAAAGAGAGTGATCGAAAATATAAGTATGTAAGATGACAAGTGAATGAATGATTAACTTGGTCCTTAAATAATTTTGTGTTTGTAACATTTTTGTTTTAACTAAAAATAATGTGTAACTAATATTATTTTAATGTCACAAAAGACGTTCTTTACTAATAAATTGTTTAATAATAATTTTGTTCGCCTTGAAAACTAATTCTTCTTCATAACTATGGTTCTGGCATGGCATGTCGGTGTTGGTGTCTAACTTCAGGAGCTATCTGTGGGGTCTAACTACATCACTTATTGTACAGCAATATTGCTCTAATCCTTTGTTAGGATATGACAAGTTTTTGAAAACAGGGATTTAATTGAATTGAAATTGGGGTGGGTATTAATTGGACATAATAATTCTGTCTTGTGTTGTTTTTGGGTGAATAAAAAATATTATACTGTGAGCTAGATAATAGATTTTTTTTAAATGAGCATAATAATTGCCATAAGAAGTTATAATTCTTTGACCAAACAAAAAGTGTTTGAAAAGCATTGTCTTTGATTTTTAAATATTTTTTTAACTTACTTATTTTTTTTTATTCATCCCTGAACAACACAAGCTATATAACCCATAATCAACCTCTAACCGACTAATGGCAACATTACAGCTACGAGACCCGTCTCTACGACACCCCCAGACCCCTGGACATCCGCACCGAGCAACAAGAGACCTCGCAATACGACTACAAAGAACACAAGTACTCCTACGAGGCCCCCAAGACCCCCTTAAGCCCTAAATTCAACGCTAGAGAACTCAAATTTGACGACAAAGAACCTATCTACTCCACACTCAAAAAACCCTTCGACGGTGTCGGTCAGACCTTTTCTGAACATCAGAAGTCTACTGAAGCTATTCCTGGTGGGACTAAACATTCTGAGTATAAGATACATAGTGAGTCTTACCAGTCGTATCCCAAAACGGAATACAGTAAGATGGAATTTCGTGAAGATGTGAAGTCACCTTTTACTTCGACCCCAAAATTCGATCGGTCTACTGAGCTAGTGAAGGCAGCTACGCCAGATTATGACAGAATCGCTTCTCCTTATAAAGAAACTTCTAGTTACGGGGGGCCGAATTACATGGAAGAAACTACAACAGAAGTCAAAGAAATACCCAACGGTACACAGAAAATTACAACTACAAAAATATACAGCTCATCTCCAGTTAATTTGACAACTACCAGTACTAAGTATGAACCGATCAGACTGGATGGTATTGATGAATTGTCCAAGTCTTTCGATAATGACTCGAAATACAGCACTTTGGACTCTCGGTTCAACACTTTAGAGTCCAAAATGAGTTCAGATACCAGTCGGTCTTTCATGAGACCTTCAGAATTCCAATCCTCCGATTATCAGAACACCACAAACGTGACCAAAGTCAAAAAACCCTCAGAACTGGTGAAAGAAATTGACTCTTTAGACAAGAAGTTCTCGAAACAGACTATAACGTCAGAAACTATTGAAAGAAAGTCTGTCATGACCAGTTCTCATAAGTCAGAATCTTCGTCAACCGTTACTAAGAAATTCGGCAATTTCTAAGGTGCGTCTAACTTTTATAAGTCTGTGGTAATATGCTTCTGAAATACCGCTAGGAATTATTTTTACTGGAAGATTTTATGTGATTTTTTAGGTATTTTTTTTTACCCTGGTAATTTTTTTTTATAATTTTTTACCGTGGTAAAAAAATTGAAATAATTTCCTAGCGGTACTGTGTTCGTAATTTAAGTGTTGAAACTAAAAGGACTATGCACGTTTTTGAAAATAATTGAAAATATTTATTTATATTGATTAATATTAGAATGTTTGTGATTCGATGTTTTCTAAAAGTCTCGAAATTTTCGGTAGATATTTTGACTTTGAGTTACACAATTACAGGGTTTCGAAATGTATGCAAAATACCTTAAAAAAAATATATTATTTTTGTTCTAAAAAGTTCGTCAATTTGAATCTCATTGTCGCAATATGACTGTGTAAATTATGAAAATATGCATTTGAAAAATTTCAAAGTCAAAATATCTATCACTGAGAAATGTATAATAATTTGTTGTATATTAAGTAAAAATCTCGAAATTGCCTAAAAAATAACAAAAGTTTGTCTATTTAAAAATGTTTGTTTGTTGTTTTTGATCTAACATTTTTTTTAAACTGCCAGAGACTAATAACTACTACACGTTTTTTTAATAATTAAAAAAAGTTCAATAACTTTAAAAAAATACTTAAAATAATAATAAAAAAAATGTTAGATTATAAATGCGAACTAAACATTGCCTAAATTTCGAGCTGTATATTAAAAATATAAGGTGCTAAATTTTTTTTAAAAAACTCGTGTCTTAGCCAGCCTTACGGTTTTGGAATTCAATTATTAATTGTTGTTAAAATTATACTTGGACTTAGTGGTGGCAAAGACCATTCCTTGCCCACTATGGGACAATGAAGATTGGACAAGGAATAAATAAAGTTAGAATGCCCATGTGGCAACTATACATGACTTGGTAGCTTCACATGTTAAAGATAACATAAATTTTGAAAAAATGCTCTTTATATAGACAGTAAAAATTTCCAAATAAAAATATTACAGAAAAAAACTGCAATTTTTCCAAAAAACTTAAAAAAATTTTTTTTGCAGAAATAAAAAGTTAAACATTGAAGTAAACCATGTGTCTATGTAAACAAATATTTTACCTAAAATCCAGCATTTATAAAACTATATATAACTTTATCGCCACTAAGTCGCAAGTACCCACAGCTGGGCAAATTGCCCACGCTTCACAAAGTGCTAGCCCCACGGGGTCCTTATATTATATGCCTTCGAACCGAAGAGTGCCATTAACTAATATTGTTATATTTCATTATTTTTGTGCCTTTTCATATTATATAACAACGTTTTTATGGGCTGTATTATAAAAAAATATATTTACAAAAAAATATATGACAGAATAAATAAATATGCCTAATAAATAAACATTTAAAAGCTATGCAAATAATCTAGGCAACTATTAACTAAACTATATATTATATAATTATATTAAACAAAAATAAAAATTATATAAATTAAAATATACAGCCCAATTTATGAAACAATGTGCCATTTTCAGAATATACTTAATTTTATAAATTATTATTAATATACATTTTTATGAAAAAATAAATATTATACTAACTGAATCATAATTCGCGGTGTCCTGTTAATTGTCATACAAAAATTTGTAAAGATATATTGAAGAAAATAAACAAAAAAATATTGATTAATATAAAGATATTAAAAAGCAGCTAAAATATAATAACCCTTCATTAACAGGAGACTGCGAAAAAACAGTGATCGAATGGTGCAATTATTTTAAAAATATACTAAAAACTAAACTAAATATTAATAAAACGGATTTTTAATACTAATTACACTAAGATTTAACCGACAAAAACGGCCGACACTCAGTTAAAATGACAGTTCAGTGTCGGCCAAATGGTTAACGCAGCTTACAAAATTAACGCATTTATAAAAAAAAAAAACTTTATTTATAAACAAAATTTTATTTTTTTGTTGTTTATATTTTTAGCGTAGCGATGGTGTCGACTGGTGAAGTTTCGTGAAAGAAATGTATATGAAATATAAATTAAAATAAGATATTATTTAAAAATCTATATTTAATAATTTGAAGTAGTTTCGCACTAATATTCGATTTAATGAAATATTTAAACACGAATATTATATAACATTTTTATATTAATATAAATCTGTGTGTCGGATTGTCGGACAAAAATTTTATTTTTCATATAACGTGCCTTATGATTCGCAGCTTAAACAACTTTTTTCTATAAACATTCAAGTGTTTAATTTGAGTATATTATAAAGATATATTTATAATATAATATTTAACAGTGTACTCGTTAGCATAGGTGCCCGCGAAAGCGATTCGTCCACTGAAGGTAACTAAACACCAATTCTCATAGTTTAGTGCATAAAAATATAAATTTATATGTAGACTTTACTATATAAACAATGTATTTTGTACCCGCCATTATGTATATTCAGTAAAACGACAAATTACTCTGAAAACTAAGACCATCTGACTAGCCTTTTCCCAACTATGCCGGGGTCGGCTTCCAGTCTAACATGACACAGCTGAGTACCAGTGTTTTACAAGGAGCGACTGCCTATCTGACTCCTCAACCCAGTTACCCAGGCAACCCAATACGCCTAGGTAAGACTGGTGTCGGACTTACTGGCTTCTTACTACCTGTAACGACTGCCAAAGATATTCAATAACAGCAGTCCAAAAACGGAAGTTTCGGAGTAATTTCTCGTTAATATATACATACAAGTATAAATAAATATAAGTGTATTGACGAAACCAGCGCTATACTAAGCTGACGTTTGAATATTCTTACCAGAAATTATAATTATAAGAAAATATAAAAATGCCTTATATGGTAATTACCTTAAATGGTAAAAAAATTACCTTGTATGGTAAATTATAGGGCGTTACCACGAGCACATAGTTCGTGTCGGGCTAAAGCGTGTCTTATTAATATTAATTGTAATACTGTACTATTTGTAATCTATATTCTTGTATAAGGCGTAGTTAAAAACGCTTAGAAAAAAAAAACTTCAAAATTATTTCTCTACGTGTCGAATTTGTGTCAGAAATCCGACATTTTAGAGAAAATGCAACAAAATTCAATTTATTCCGAGATGTTAACTTTATATGATGTCATGTTTCAGTTTTAAGAAATCTGACATTTGCTTTAAATATAAAAATAATCTAAAAATGTTTTTTAATTTGACAACACTAGCGGCCATTTCTGATAGACCATATTGGCTTTTTCTGAGCGCTTTTAATTACAAAATTAACTTGTAAACTCATAATATATACTATTATATTATACTAATTAATGATAGCTATATACACACTATTTACTAGTTTTTGATACATCTTGAGTACATCAATAAAAAAAATCTCTTTAAAACCAAATGGAACGTAATTTTACTAATTTTTTATATTGTTTAAACTTTAAAAAGATCACTTGGTATTTTATTTGTTAATATTATGTTGAATTTTATGTACGGTAGCTAGACGTAAGCTTGTATGGTGGTCGTGTCAATGTAATAAACTTGTAACTAATAATTATTGGCGTTTTATTTCTTACCGACTTCCCAAAAAGGAGTTTCTCAATTGGGATGTCAGTCCAACTGACTGCATAGACCAGAACTGGAGAATTAATATGAAGGGTAATCCCTACTCATATTATACATGCGAAAGTAACTCAGTCTGTCTGTCTGTTACGCTTTCACGTCTACACCACTGAACTGATTTTAAAATTTGGTACAGAGATAGAGTTTACCTTGAGAAAGAACATGGGATAGTTTTTATCCCGGACTCTTGAAGTATTCTCATGAAAACGCGATATAACCGAACTCTACGCGGGCGAAGTCGCAGGCGGAAGCTAGTAATTAATATAGTAACAAAACAACTCAATATTTTATTTGATTTGCAAAAACATAAATTAAGTCTAGAATGTTCTAAAAATTCCTGAAATCTGACCAATAAACAACATCTGTTTTATAATTCGCTGAAATATATGAGTAATTGGAAAATTTGAAGTATTTGATCACAGAATAAACACCATAAATAAGGTGAACGTATTGATTCAATATTTATTTTCAATTCGGGGCCAATGACGCAGAGAACAGACTAAATACGCAGGTGGTATATAATTTTAAGAATAAGCTGTCGCAACCAATTGTTTGAAATAGCTGTTAAATTAAAGGGCTAGTCATTAGGCTGAATAACGCCATTAGCACATGCATTAGCACATTGCGTGCGATAAAATCCCTCAATGATTCAAGTGATGCATTATTTTTTTTTGGCTTTAATAAAATCACTCGATTCTATCTGCTTGTGTAGCTAGGTATTTGGTTATAAATAAATTTTGCACTGGCCCGAGAATCGAACTAGCAACCCCGTACAGTCAGCGTATAGTACAGGTGCAATAAAGTACCAAGTTGCAGACAATAAAATAATTAAATTAGATACAATAACTTTAATATTATTGTTTGATTATGTATTGTCTTGTGTATGTTATGGATTAATTCGAACTATTGTTATTAACCTGGATTCTGCCGTTTGCCAAAAGCGGAATCATTATTTGATACGAAAATATATTAAGTACATCGACCTTTAATAAAGTAGGAACAAGATAGAGGCACAGACTTACTGCGGATTACAATCTCTAATCGAAAAACAAACGCATGGATCTGTTATTCTAATCTATTGTAAAACTAGGTGTTCCTACCTATCTAGCTCTCGCTTGACGACAAAACTTGACGACGGTCTACAACGGCCTGCTCGCACGATTCATGAGATATAATCAGATGGTGGTGACCAACATATGGATGGCCAATGAAGGCTTAATTAGGGACCATAAAACGTAAGTAGTTTTATCTTCATTAATCTGCTACTGAAAAGCTTTAAAAAAATCACAAGGATTAGGTAGGCACCTATACCTACTAAGACGAATGAAACTATACCTACGAAATGAAAGAGGCAATCGAAATTTGAAAAACATGAAAGTAGGTATGTATTTATTATTGTACAACAATAGTTACTATCTAACATACGCACAGACAAAAATGACTGAAAAATGATAAATAATTATTACTACAAACAATGCCAGGTTTAATTGGAGCAATTGTTTAAACAAAATAAATATTCCTTTTAACAAAGTTATTAATTGCGCTCTGCTTTGTCAATATGTAATAACATTTTATTGTATTCTGTAAAAGTGTTCGTTAGTCGTTGTTCGCACATATTTTGAATTGGACGCCTCCAATTCGGGAAAATGGCGAAAATTCTGATCATTTTTTGCGTGGCGGTTTTTTCGGCTGGTAAGACTTTTTTTGTCAGTTCTATTATAAGAGCACTTCTGTAACCACAGTTTCTTTTGTCTTCATGCAATTCTTCAGGAAAACTCGAAAGAGCAACAAAATCTTAATAGGTACCTACTTACTATAAATAAAAGTAACTGTCTGACTGACGCCCTTGCACGATAAAAGTAATTCTGAAGCCTGAGAAAGGACATAGGCTACTTTTTTAACCGGATACGGTAAAGTTGCATCGAGACACGGAACAGCTAGTATTCTATAGAATCTTACCTAACTCTAATTTAGCAAATTCGACCTATGCATTTACAACACAACCGCCAAAAAATCATTCTTTCCACAGTCCAAGCCGAAATAGTTCGTCCCTGCAAGTTATCAGACTACTCCTGCATCGGCAAGAACCTGGCCGCCAACTCGAACTGCCAGCCGGGCGTCAGCGGAGCCCTACCGAGCAAGTACAACGTGGACGAGTTTCGCTTCGAGACTCCTTACTTCAACTCCTCGTATATCGACAGGAACTTGATCGTTAGGAACCATGATAAGTGCTTCGTTTCGGAGTTTTTGTAAGTATATAGATGAGTTGGTTAAATTGGTAGTTAATTAATATTCTTACGAAGTTTCCACCATTCTACATATCAAAACGAAGCCTTACATCCCTTAGTTACGCCATCACGCGTAAACGGTTGGACCGATTAAGGTGAAAAGCAGAGGTAGCTTAGACCCAGGAGAAGGATAGTTATTGTTACCCTCCTGCTGCGGGACGCGGGCGGAAGGCAGTTTTACCATAACCGAACTTTTGAAGTCTAATCACTGATGTAACAGGGCAAAGCTAGTTAAGGTTTGGTTATCGTTATAGGTAGTTAAATGGTGCAACTTTTCAGTTGCTCTAAGAAAAACGAATGTTTTTGTTGTCGGTGAAAGTTAGCACAAGTACGGCGCAAGTTTTCAACATAAACATCAGTTATCTACAAACAAGCTTACCTACTAATAATTTATTTATATTTTCGACCAATTTTCAAAGTAAATAGTTGTTCGGTAAACTTGGGTCTAAAATACCGTAGTATTACACATACCTACACATAAGCTCTTTGATTTGTTCCCAAGACTTATATCTCCTTCAACAGCTTCAACACAATCACCAACAAGGCCGTGCTGGCGATAGACTGTCCCAAACTGGACCTGGAGTCAGACCGCGTGCTCATCCAGCATCGCAGTTTACAGGAGGATACTTCTTACAACTACCACATCCGAGCTACCTACCGTAAGTATATGAAGACAAAAAGATTTAATCGCCAGGTATAATATGGTACAAAATAATATAAAAAATAAAAACAGACGATGGTTTTAAGAAGTATGTACCCATGGACTATGGACACGAGGAGCTTGTGGCAAAGTAGATAATTGGCGCATGGATCGATCATAATGTTAGGCAAAGCTTAATGCGGTCTATCCGTGGATTGGTAATCATGACGACTTACTCCCGGTCCTGGCTATCAATTGAACATCTTTATCATATCGTCTGCCTAGCTAGCATATTCAAAACTATGCTGGGATCGGCTTTCAGTCCAACCGTGTGCCGCTGATAACAAGAAGGCATGCTATAAAGAGAGGTTACCTATCTGACCTTAAACCAGTTACTTGGGCCCCAGTATTTTTGCAAAACATCTATAAAAAGTACCTAAATAAAGCTTATAAAAAATGAACTTCTACAAAATCCCTATTTGTCTAATACAGCTGATATTTCTCCCCACAGCTCTGATCCGCATCACGGTGAACCTACCGAGCCGCACGCACATGGACCTGTGCCGAGCGCACGTGTTCACAGATGTCACCGCGCTGCCTTACATGCACATCAATCCTAAAGGTTAACATTATATAACTGTAATATTGTTCTAGATACGGTACCTACAAGCTATAGTTTCAGCAAGATACTCCGGTACAATTTTGGTTGTAGGTACTTATTGAGTTGATTCAATTTAAGCGCTCATGTATAAAACTGAAGAGATTTTGTATCCCAGAAACTGCTAGTCCGATCTGAAAATACTTTCAGTGGTACCTACAATAGTTGTTGAAGAAAACTATCTTTAGGCTAACTTTTACCCGGGTGCATGCCGTGCGTCGAGTAGTTTCCACGGGACGCGGGTGAACACCTGGTGGAAGCTATTCAATTAAGAATCCTATTAACAACAACTGTTTACAAAGACAAACATTAACTACTTAATAGGTACCATGTAACATCATTCAGAACTATGGACTTAACACAGCTGTATAGGTAGGCTTTGATTGATCCTTCTTACAATTTACCAAAACTCAACGACCAAACTCGACATGTGAACTTTCACTACCAATCACCAACTCACTAACACACATTCTTCTATCCAAACAGACAAACCAACGAAGAACTACCTCTCTCGGGACCTCACACTGCTGAACATATTCGAACGCGAGTGGTTCTACTACGGAGGAGACAATCTCGCCAAGATATTCATAGACGCCCTCGTCTGTGATTACGGGTGCAACAGGCAGATTCTACCACACTACAATAATGTACAGCAATAAATAAATATTAAACTTTGGCCGATTTTTTAATCGCCAGATAACTTTCCTATTTGCAGGCAATCAATTCAGATAACTTTTATTTAGAAAATGTGTCAAACCGCTATATTTATTCCATAGATAAAAGTCAATAGATGATTGATAAATCGGCCCTTATTTATACACCAATTGAATTAAAAAGGGATTCTAAATACCTACATATTTATAGTCAGTTCTTTTAATTTGAGACAGTAAATTGACAATCACTATTGTCAAACTACAAAATAATTTGAGCCAGATTCATGACTTATACCTAAGAGATGATCTTGTCCTTGTTTTCTTAAAATACAACAAGTTTAATTAATATATAATTATTGCTTTTGACGAAGTTGATAAAACAATACCTTCTCAAAATGTCAAAGTACTATCTTAAATTAAAGAACAGATTATACAACCCTTTTTTTACTCTGCAACATGTTACAAACATCCTAGCATTATGTTATTAGATGCATACTTTACTACCACATACATGTTATTGACAAAATAAATACATATTTACATTCAATGACTCAAATCAGTTTGAGAAATACTAACAGTGTTTTTATTTTACTCCACATCACCTACTACCCACTACCTATGCTTACCCACTTTATCTATTATTACCTTACTTACAAGAAATGTAACTATTCTTAGATCATAGGTAATCCGCTATCTGAATTTTTCTTGAACTTGGAAGACCTAAAACTTTTACACATGTTTTTATAACACAATCAACATAATAATGGATGTTTCGACTGGGGGGCAGCGTATGTACTTTTTTTTTGGTTGTTTGTACCCTGAAGGCTTCAAAATTACTGCACCGATTTGAAAAAATCCTTCACTGTTGGAAAGCTACTCTTCCCGAGTAACATAGGATGTGTTTTATCCCGGTACGGGCAGTAGTTCCTATAGGCCGCGGGAATACGGCTGTTTTTTATGTAGAAAGTGAGTAGTTTTCTCTTCAGAGGGAGTTATTTTAAAGTGTAACTTTCGAATTCACAACCAAACCAAGGATTTTAATGTATTTCAGATAAGAGAACAAGGAATTTCCTGAGTCAAGACTTGAGTTGGATGGATATCTATGAGAGAGAGAATTTCTTCTTCAGAGGGTTTCCCTTAATGAGGATCTTTATAAACAAGCTCATTTGTAACTATAGGTGCCGACCACATATCTTGTAAACCATAGAATTGGTAAACTTGTGTAAACCATTGATCTCTGAGTTGTTATAACTTATTTTGGAACAATTTCGGTGTTAAAATTTAAGAACTGTCTTTGGCAAACTTTAGTTGTGATTTTTTATAAGTACTCTATTTACAATTTGGTTTAATTTATTAATTAAAAAAAAAAACATTTGAATTGAAAACGGCTGTTTGTTATTTATGATTGTATGTGGAATGAAGAAAGAAAAGAGAAGTGCGGGATGCGGGAGCGGTGATTTCAAATCTTGAAAATCGAATGCGGGAAAAACAATATGGCGGTGAAACTCAAATCGTAATTCAATTAAATCCCTGCCGATGATATTCCGTTAGACACCAATACCCACTACAACTATTTGCAGCAATAAAGCCCACGTACCTTGTGAATCCAGGGACCTCACTTAGAACCAGCGAGATGTGAAGATGCCTCGTTCCAGGGCGCGTGGTCGCGGTAAGGGCTGCCGGCCGGCGAGCTAAATCTAGGTTCATCCACCGGTGGACTGGTTAAAACTCGTGAAATCAGCACTGCACTATAAGTCCACAATGTCTTCTAGCAGCAGGTTCAATTATTACACGAGAATCTTCAGGAAATCACATATAGGGAAATAATGACGCGGAGCGGTGTGTATTCGACACAATGCGAATGGCGGCGGGAGAAGTACTACGTCCGTCCTTGGCGGTGGCCAGACGCAACACTGCTAGCTTGTTGCGAGTATCTTCTAGAACACTCGATACGAACCAATGGGCGCTGCGGTAGCTAGTATTGTCGTTCGGATATCATCACCAGAGACTCAATTGGGTTATTATAAATATGAAAATGATCGAAATAAAGTTTTAAGTTGCGGGAAAAATAACTTATGTATTTAATTTATTATTGAATAAATATTTGCATTGAAAAAAAAGACATTGACGCTTCACCAATACCATCCAAGACAGATTTCAGCCACGGCGGCTGTTCTCATGTAAGGAGATCAGCCAGCTGACGACATATTACAGTGCACAAGCATTTGCTTGGATACAGGTGCACTCCCTATTCCTTCTCTCTCATAGCCTGATGGAACGACAATCCGACACCACCGCAGAGAGATCAGGCGCAGGACCGACATTTACGTGCTCACCGATCCACTGGACATTGGTAAAAGTATTGGTACAATAGGATTTTTTTTTAATAAAACTATGTATATAGTTTCATAAACTTTTATTTATAAAATTGTCTGACATCGGAACTACGCGGGCAGGCGAAGCTTACAACAGTTTCATAACATTCTCATATTTATTTATTATTTGTGAAAAACTAATTTACAATTACATTACATCATACATACAGGACTCACTTTGCTTTCAAGTCTCACTTTTATTATTTTACTACTTTATTGAGAAGTGGCATATTTTTTTTATAATAATATAACAAAGAAATATTTGTTTGTTTTTGAACCGTAAAAGCTTCGAAACTAATCAAACGATTTGGAAACTTCTCTCACTATGTGAAAGTTATATTATTACTGAGTAACATAGGCTATGTATATTTTGTTCTGGACGCGGGTAAAACCATGAGAAACAGCTAGATTAATATTTAACACAAAACATAATTATAAACTATGAGCGTACTTTTCCATATTAAGAAAAAAGTGTTGTAAATTTTCTCGATTTCTCAAGATAACAAAAATATGCCACTTCGCATAAAAAATACTATATTTAGTGTATATTTTACGTCATTCGCGTAGATATTATCACAGACCTATAACAAAGACTTATAGGGGAAAAACAGTTCCTATAGTTTTACCGTAACTATACTATATTTCTGAAATGTACAGATCTCAAGCATTTTACTATTATGTCAAATGAGTAAAATAAAATAATAAATAAATATAAGTTTTTTTTTTGTAAATACACATTTCACATAAAATATTATAATTAAAATAAACCAATATATTTATAATTTCATTTTTTAACAATGAAACATTGTTTTTTGCATCGATGCAAATTACAGTTTACGCTTTAAATAAGAGAAATCATCTGGATTGCTTTTTGAAAATAATATAAAAAAAATCTTTCATATATTTTTTTTTAACATTAAAAAGAAGCAATCTTTCCGATTTCAATTTAAATAAGCAAGTTGACAAACATTTGGACGGCAAATCTTATTTATTTTACAAACAGTACAGATACAAAAATGATAAATTTATTCCTGGCTTCTCTGGTTACTGATAAAGTGTCAGTTATTTATCTGATAGTTAATGCTATCTGAGAGATAAAGGCTGTGTTGTATTTAAAATTCTAATCCCTTCTTTGTCGATTGACACAACACTACTTGTTGTGTGTTCACATCACTAGTTCTAAGTATTCATTGTCTGTGGTAATAATTTTCTACTTATTATAACACGTTTGTTAATCTAAAATCTGCTTTTATTTATTAATTTCATCAGGTTATGGGCCCAGTCCCGCCTGATTAGTGCAAAATATAAGTATTTGTCGAAATCAGAATAAATAAAAGTAATCTTCAACTTTTTACATAAAAGTCTTGCACTTAACCGCAAAAGTAACAACGTGGTTGCCGGTCTTTGACTGTCTTCATCAGCAAATAATGTCGTCAAATAATGCATCGATACTGATAGAAAAGCTGACTGGAAGAAATAATTATCCGACCTGGAAATTTGCTGTTCAAACATATTTGGAACACGAAGAGTTGTGGACTTGCATTGAACCAGTATCAGGTAGTGAAATTGACAAGAAAAAGGATACCAAAGCAAGAACAAAAATAATCTTATTAGTGGATCCTATTAACTATGTCCACATACAGCAAGCTAAAACAGCAAAAGAAGTGTGGGATAATCTAGCCAAAGCCTTTGATGACAACGGATTAACTCGCCGAGTGGGCTTGTTAAGAGAACTGATTACCACGACATTGGATGGATGCCAAAGTATTGAGGAGTATGTCAATAACATCATGACGACTGCTCATAAGCTAAGGAACATCGGTTTCATTGTAAATGATGAATGGTTAGGTACCCTATTACTGGCCGGGCTACCAGATGTATACCAACCGATGATAATGGCATTGGAGAGCTCAGGTTTGGCTATAACTGCTGATTCAGTTAAAACAAAGCTTCTGCAAGATGTTAGAAAACAAGATACTTCAGTGTTGTATGTCAACAAAAGTAAAAATAATTTTCAGAATGCCAAACAAGCTTCTAATAACTCAAATAAATCTAACAGAGGTCCGAGGTGCTATATATGCAACAGGTATGGACATATTAGCAAGAATTGTAGAAACAAAAAGAAACAGGAACAGAAGTCAAATGAGAACACAAATTATGTGGCTGTATTTTCTGCATCACAAAGTAATGACAATGGTTGGTATGTAGATTCAGGAGCATCAATGCATCTTACAATGTACCGTGACTGGCTCTATGATGAAATACCACCTCCGGTTAATACTATTAAAGTAGCTGATGACAAGAAACTGAATGTGACAGCATGTGGAAAAGTAAACATATATGTTATGAATAAGAATGGCAAATCTGAGATGATTGTTGTAAAGAATGTTCTTTATGTTCCTGGACTGGCTACAAACCTTCTTTCTGTAAGTCAAATCATACAAAATGGATGCCAAGTGCAATTTGACAAAGGAGGCTGTAGAATATTTAACCAAAACAAGCAACAAGTGGCATATGCAAAGTTAATTAATAATATGTACCGTTTGCATACACAAAGTGTTCCAGCATACTTGTCTGCAACAGAAAGAAATGATTTTTATCTATGGCATCAACGAATGGCTCATTTAAATTATGAAGATCTAAACAAACTGTCTGAAAGTACTGGAATAAAATTTGGAAATAAAGATCAAAATATATGTGTATCATGCTTAGAAGGTAAGCAGACAAGAAATTCTTTTCCTTCAGAAGGTTCCAGAGCAAAGGCCTTGCTAGAACTCATACACTCAGATGTTTGCGGTCCAATAGAAGTCAAGACTTTTGGAGGTGCACGCTACTTTGTCACTTTCATAGATGACTTTTCCAGGAAAGTATTTGTTTATCTCATTAAGAACAAATCAGATGTTTTTAATAAATTTAAAGAATTTAAAGCCATTGTTGAAAACCAACTTAATGTATCAATAAAGACTCTTCGTACAGATAATGGTAGAGAATATCTCAGTAACGAGTTCAAGTCATATTTAACTAGATATGGAATTTGTCACCAGACATCAGTACCCTACACACCCCAACAGAACGGGTTGGCAGAAAGGATGAATCGTACATTAATGGAACGAGCTCGTTGTATGTTAATTAATGCCAAATTACAGAAGCAGTTCTGGGGCGAAGCACTCTCAACAGCAGCCTACATCACCAACCGCTGCCCAACAAGGGCATTGGCATTTTTAACACCACAAGAAATCTGGACTGGAGAAAAACCTAACATAAGCCATATTAAAATCTTTGGATGTGAAGCAATGGTTCATATACCCAAAGAAAAAGTGAAGAAGTTAGATAAAAAAGCAACAAAGATGATCTTTGTGGGTTACAGTGAATCTACCAAAGGTTACAGGCTGTTTGATCCCAAAACTAAGACAATTGTGATTAGTAGAGATGTTATATTTTTTGAAAATTTGATGATGAGAAATTGTGTCAAACTACCACTGTCAGAGTCAGAACCTGTTACTCAAAATCAAAATGCAACTAACAATACTGAAATGTCACAAGATTCATCTGAGGAAAATGAAACAAGTGAGGATTCATTTCATTCTGATGAGGGATCATTGTATGAACCAGATAAAAGTTTAAGTCCAGTAAATGAAATCACTTCAAATATCATGACAAGATCAAAAATGAGAAGGAATAAAGAAAATAATTCCTATATATGCACCAGTGATGTTTCATATCAACAAGATACACCTCAAACATACATGGAAGCAATATCTTCAGATAATATATATGCAGAAAAATGGAAGCAATCTATCAAAGATGAGCTGTCAGCACACGCAGAAAACAATACTTGGCAATTAGTGGAAAAACCACCAGGAGTGCGGATAATTGGCTGTAAATGGGTCTTTCGAATTAAAGACCTGCCATCTGGTCCGATATACAAATCAAGATTGTGTGCCAAAGGATGTGCTCAGACACATGGTGTAAACTACACGGAAACTTTTTCACCTACTGTTAGATATGATTCTGTTAGGGTTTTGCTTTCAGAAGCTGCACAACACAATTTGGAGATGGTTCAGTTTGATGTCAAAACTGCTTTCCTGTACGGAGATATAAAAGAGGACATATACATGGCAATACCTGAAGGTCTGGAAACATCACCAAATCTGGTATGTAAACTTAATCGCTCTCTTTATGGTCTGAAACAAGCACCACGGTGCTGGAATCACAAATTTGATAGCCTACTTAAGAAATTTGGCTTCAAAAGTAGTCATGCAGATAAATGTGTGTACACAAGTAATGTGAAAAATAACATAGTATACTTACTTTTGTATGTTGATGACGGACTGTTATTATCAAGTTCAAGAGAGTCATTAGATATTGTCATGTTTGAATTATGCAAGAATTTTGATATGAAACAATGTGAGCCTAAGAACTTTGTTGGACTACAGATAGAGAGGTTAAAAGGATCTATTTTTATTCACCAAACAAACTATATTGAAAAGCTATTGTATAAATTTGACATGCAAAATGCTAATGGTAACATCATTCCAGTTGACCCCCATACTACTTTAGAGAAAAGCTCAGATGGTCCAGACAAGAATATCCAGTACAGAGAAGCTGTTGGAAGCCTAATGCATCTGGCTATAGTAAGCAGACCAGATATAATGTATGGAGTAAGTCTGGTGAGTAAATATCTTAACAGTTATGATCACACACACTGGAATGTTGTCAAGAAAATTATAAAGTACCTAAAAGAAACAAAACATTATGGCTTGTGTTATTCATCATTAAATGATAATGACCTACTGGCATATAGTGATGCAGACTATGCCAAAGATTCAATAACACGGAGATCCTTGACTGGATATGTTTTTATGAGAAATGGAGCCGCGATAACATGGGCTACACAAAATCAACAGAGTGTAGCTTTGTCAACTACTGAGGCCGAATTTATGGCGGCTTGTGCTACTACAAAAGAGGCTTTATGGTTAAAACAATTGTTAATGGACATTAATGCATTTAATCAAGATACAGTAACTTTACATATGGACAATCAAAGTGCAATGTGTTTAATTAAAAATGTGGACTATCACAAACGATGCAAACATATAGATGTAAGATATAATTTCATTAAAGAAAAATATGCTGATAAATGTATAGATTTAAAATATGTATCTACTAAAGAGCAATATGCAGATATATTTACAAAAGCTTTGCCTAGAGACCAATTTCAATTCTTAAGAAATAAGATAGGATTAGTTAAACATCCACTTGTTCTCTAGTTTTGCTTATATAACATTTATCTTCTTGTGTTTTTGTTAGGTAAGAGTAAATACTCAGATTTTATTATTTAAAGTTAAATAAGTACCAAAGCATTATGTTTAATGTTGTACCTGAATTGTAAAGATCTCAATTATCTTTTAATGTTTGAAAGAAGGGTTTTAATTTGGTAAGAGTGTTGTATTTAAAATTCTAATCCCTTCTTTGTCGATTGACACAACACTACTTGTTGTGTGTTCACATCACTAGTTCTAAGTATTCATTGTCTGTGGTAATAATTTTCTACTTATTATAACACGTTTGTTAATCTAAAATCTGCTTTTATTTATTAATTTCATCAGGCTGCTTAAAATTTCTGCCATATTGTTATTTGTGAAACCAAAAGTTGTATTTTATCTGTCAGATAAGTTCCTGATAAGCTATCAGAGACTTTATCAGTAACCAGTCCAACACGCTAGCATCAAATGACGATTATTTGAGTTAAAAACAATTCAAACTGACTGCAAATCGCGTATTGCATGCATTCGTCAAAAGACGCGAGCTTAATCTACAATTTTTGTATATTCCTTTGTAATTTGTACCGAAAACAAAAATTTCAAGCAAAATAATGTAAATATTGATTTGCACCATTTAACTATAACGATAACCGAACCATTTTCAGTAGTCAAATTGCCGATGTGACCAATGCGCAGCAAGTATACGGCTGGTTATGGTTTGGTTATCGTTATAGTTAAATGGTGCAACTCATCCTTATTTTTTTATACATATAAAGAGATTCTAATACATACTATTCGATTTAGGAAATACTAGATGAGCAAACTTTTATGAACTGGGGATTCCAATAATCGATCCATCAATTGTTTTCCGATTAGAGATTGTTTGATATAACTTATATTTATGAGCTTCATAATTCAATTTCCAGTAGCAAAATTTCCGATGGCTCGATTATTGCAATTCGCAGTAAGAGAGTTACAATTGCTTCCTCCAATGATAATATTAAAATTTATTTTTTTAGGGATTTATTTTGATCATTATGAAGTTTATTTTAGGCATATTTTGAATTTAAAGTCCGCGTTTAAAGTTGGTAATATTTTTTTTACATTTTAGAAATAATTTCAAAATGTCACTATTTTATTAGGTAAAAGACTTTTCTCTGAAGTATTTTTTTTTGTTCTCAAGGGACTAAAAGCTTAATATTTTAAAACTATTACTATTTTAACAATACGGCACCAGGTTTTATTTATATACATATTTTATATTCTAACTATACAATATTTCACATATTTTATACATTATTATAAATAATAATGTTAACAACTGGTTTTATTATTGAATTTTATTTATTTACATAAGCCAATAATGGACAAACGGGACTACACTTTTTTAATATACATTTTTATATACTTTTTCAAAGTACCTACGTATAATTTGTATATTAATAAAGCGAGATATTTATTATATTCTTTACATAATTATTTATAAAAAGGCAACGGTTCTATGTACTTATTTTTATTATTATTTAGAGTTGTTTTTTTTTTCACATTTCCTATTACGCAAAAAATTAAAAAAAAAACGTTTTTTTTATCACCAACTACAAGTAATTTTTATGTTAGTATGATTTTATTTTATTTTCCCCATAAACCTTGTTATTGCCTAAATCTAGAATTTAGTCTATCTTCGTTCATAAGAAAAGCCAACTTTTTAATTTATTCAATTTCTTATTATGTCTTTTTTTCTATCTCACATTCATGACGCCTATTTAAAACGAATTTCATTAAAATTTTAAATTAATAATAAATAGAATATAAATAAATTTTGATTATAAAAATAATACTACAGTAGAATCCGGATATAACGACCTTCAAGGGACCGACGATACTATGTCGTACTAACCGGACGACGCACAAAACGGATGGATTATTTCTTAAGTACATAACTTAACTTGCACATACATACATAACTTACGAATACATATTATTATCTCTATATATATAAAAATGAATTGCTGTTCGTTAGTCTCGCTAAAACTCGAGAACGGCTGGGCCGATTGAGCTGATTTTGGTTTTAAAATGTTTGTAGAGGTCCAGGAAAGGTTTAAACGATACGAAGTTCGCGGGGTCAAGTCTTATATATAAAAATGAATTGATGTTCGTTAGTCTCACTAAAACTCGAGAATGGCTGGACCGAATTGGCTTATTTTGGTTTTAAAATGTTCGTAGAGGTCCAGGGAAGGTTTAAACGATACGAAGTTTGTTGGGTCAGCTAGTCTTCTTATATATAAAAATGAATTGCTGTTCATTAGTCTGACTAAAACTCCGGAATGGCTGGACCGATTTGGCTTATTTTGGTTTTAGAATGTTTGTAGAGATACGAATGCGGGGCGGGGGTGCGAGTGCGTAGGCAAACAAAACATTGCGCATGTGTCGTTTTAACCGGACATATTATAATAAATATTGGTCGCTATAAGCAGTTGGTCGCTTAAACCGGAGTCGCACTAAACGGTTATATTGTCTTAGTACCTATATACGAAACCTAACTAGAGTAAAGATTATCGTCGCTAAAACCGATTAGTTGTTATAAGCGAAGTCGTTATATATGAATTCTACTGTATAATAAAAAAAACTGAGCAAATAATTTGGACAAAGCTACTAAAAAGTAGCAAATAATGGAATGTAGCCAATCAAAGAAATAAAACTTTCAAATACTATCACGATATTATACCTAAAACCTTTTTAAAAGAAAAAAATACATCATTCATAATTATTTTTTACGTAAATATTACTAATTTAATTTAATTTTTCAATAAAATTGTATGTACTTAAAAACGAACACAATTTTTTTTTACAAAACCGCAATGAAAGCCGGTTATTTAAAATACAAAAAAAAAATGGAATTTATAGAAATTTTACACGCACCTACGAATTTAAGCGTAAGTGATCAGCTTTTTGACAAAATAATAATACTACGCCATTTTGAAATCGTTTATAGGCACGTTAAAAACCTTATGTTTCATAAAGATCTAAATAATAACTTTTATATAGGGTGACTGGTAATTAATTCGTTATGTACAGGATGAATTGAATAAAATGTATTTTTTTTTTCATAACTTGTATAGTGATTGCACCGGGTCATAAAAAAACTGGTATTTTTTCTATATCAATTAATTACGTAATTTTATTAAAATTTTACTGGAACTGTTTAAACTTAGGTATGTATAAAATAAATAATTTAATGTATGTATAATAATTTGCCAGTTTTCAACAAAAATAAAGATCTTGTTCACTCGTATTATTTTGTTTTTATGGCACATGCATTAAATAAAAATTTAAAATGGTTTAACCTTCCCACTCAGAGACATTTAATGATTACTTAAGTCACTCCTTAGTGACGGAATGTCATACAAATCCTTCACTAAGGAATGGCTTAAGTAACCATTAAATGTCTCTGAGTGGGGAGGTAAGAGATTGCTTTTTCCACTTTATGTATTTGTTTTATAATCGTACGTTTTTTAGATCTATTTTTCTTCGAGAATATAAAGTAAAAGTAAAATAAATAATGGTAGTCGCAGAAAATAATCTCGCAATTTTTTTTTTTTCAAAATGAACACAATGCGTGCTTGACATGCTTGTTAAGATGTACAAAAGGCATTTTTCTAGCTTCAGACCTCACTGAATCGGAATATAGACAAGAAATAAAGGGTTATATGAAATTACCGCGGCAATAGTACATAAAGGGCTCCAGAAGGAACATGGTGGGGTTTAGTAAGTCTGAAACTCCCTCACGCTGCACCCACGGGGTAAACTTTCATGATTAATATGTTATCTGCCTAGCTATTTTTCCAATAAGTTGTGGTCGGCTTCCAGTCTAACTGGATTCAGCTGAGTATCAGTGATTTACAAGGAGCGACTGCCTATCTGACCTCCTCAACCCAGTTACCCGGGCAACCCGATGATACCCTTAGGTAAGACTGGTTGTCAGACTTACTGGCTTCTGTCTACCCGTAACGACTGCCAAAGATGTTTAATGACAGCCGATGCCTTCCAAAAATATATGTATTCCCTAAAACGTCACTAAAAACTTTTATTACAAGCAAAAATATTTAATATGAATAAAATAACCCATATTCCTTGCCTGTATTCCGATTTTATAAAAAAAGTGCTTTTAGCGGCACGCAAGAAAAACACATATTTAATTAATAGCCATTGCTTTTTCATGTATAGCGACATATTTCTGAAATGACTAGACATTGTAAAAGTGCACTGGTTATAGAAATATTGCAACGAGCTATTCAGTTATTCACAGGAAATAAAAACATTTAAGAAAGAAGCCAGTAGCAGGAAAAAATATTGCAACATACGAATTTCTTTTCATCTTGAATACATTTTTAGCAATTTAGCTCAAGATAAAATGTCGTAGGTCTAAATTCAGTATTTGTTTACAATTTCATAGTTACATTTAGTGGATTATAGAGCTCTGATTTACTCAGAAATAACTATATAAAAATAAATAAGTTTGAGCAATACAGCAACTTTATAAAGCTACTTTTCACCCCTTACAATATAAAAACACTGCAATTTAGGGTTTAAATAATAATCTCATTAAGACCCGATTTTCAATCAAAGCTTACTTCTATCTTAGAAATAAATCAAACTCTAAGAGTTAGCTGGTGATTGTAAAATCGAGCCAAGTAAAGTTATTTTTAGTATATCAGAGCCCAAAACTAGCATTCATTACTAACGAGCAATCGCAAAAACTTATAAAACACATAAATTCTACGGTGTTCTTCCTTAATCTGAAAAGGACGAAAGAAAAATAAAATGAACAAAAAATAGAAAACAAAAAAAAAATAACTAAAAAACTATGCAAAAGATACTATGTACATAATTGGCTAAAAAGCAGAAATTAACTAATTCTACCGAAATGTTTTATAAGGAATTGCAGTGTAGATTTTAGTACAGGCGTAGATAAATCGGTTGCATCAAAATTCGTCACATACATCATCTACATAACAAAAATTAAAAGAAAAAAACAGTAATAAAATAAACAAGTTACCAGTCAAAATAACAAAGTTTTATAACAATTTTACAAAAGCGTATTGAATTTTACAAAAGCGTGTTGAATTTTACAAATCCGCAACACAATATATTTTGATGGAACCGGCTGCGTGTTAGTAAAAAAAAGGTAGAACTAATATTACAGTGCATAATGTGTTAATATATAACTTATTATAAATTAATTACTAAAGCGAATAGCGAGCAAGTTAGTTTAAAAACTATATAAAAATCAGATCTAATTTCATACTAATACATGATTTTTTTCACATAACAGATTTATGTATAGGATAACTGGTAAATAGTCACCACATGATTTTACTCAATTACAAACAATTTTCCCAAAAAGTTATTTTTTATTCTCATTAATTTCATCACAATAACAAAACAAACAAACAAAAAGCTCAAAAGAAACAGCTTCTATGTTATTTTGATAAAACTAATGAGAATAAAAATCACTTATTACCAGTCATCCTATATAAAAAAACATATATTATACATACGTATTTTACACAGAGTAATAACTGAACTAAAATTTAAATAGGTAATGTAACGTATGAGAGCAAATACGTAGCTATGTAATCAACCATTTTTATTTTAAACATTGTCATTTAAAAGATCTATTTTCAGTTTATTTAAAGCAGAAAAGGTTTATTGGGAAAACGCGATTTTAACAATCCTTCTTCATCATCACCTGCCGAGCCTTTTCCCAACTATGTTGGGGTCGGCTTCCAGCCTAACCAGATGCAACTGAGTACCAGTGCTTTACAAGAAGCGACTGCCTATCTGGCCTCCTCAACCCAGTTACTCGGGCAACCCAGTGCCCCTAGGTAAGACTGGTTATCAGACTACCCATAACGACTGCCAAAGATGTTCAATGACAGCCGGGACCTACAGTTTAACGTGCCCTACCAATCCCCCCTAAGCTAAGTTAATTTCTATATATCACGAGAAATATCAACAATTGGACTTAGTCTATATGTATTTTGATCTAAAACTACCCCTAATCTTGGAACTAAGATAAAAGGCAACCGATTCCCCGAGTTTCCCCCGGTTGGGGGAACTTCTCTCACTAATACCGCCCCCCGCCCCAGAGTTTAACTCTAGATGGGAGAAAAGGGGGCTTTGCTATCAGAGAAAAATGTGTGAAAAGCATGTCTATTTCTATCTAAATTAAGTTTTAGGAAAAGTTTTATTTTGAAAGCTTTTTTTTAATATTTCTTTGCCCCCATAACTTCACTCTTCATTTATTTTTTTTACCTTTTTTTCTCTCCAACCATAACCATTCATTTTTATCTTTTTACAATATTTTTTAAAGATTTTGATGAAAATATACTTACATTAAAGGTATATTTTGATTTTGACCCATCACCAAACATTTTAGAATTGCTTAACTTTTAACGTGTATAATATAATAAAATGTACTTTTAGAATCTGATATTTTTAAACATGCTATCCTTCAATATTAATATAAAGAAACACTGGATAAACGTTATTTGCTGATTCTAATATAAAGTCAGATTCAAAAGTAGCTAAAAAAATCCAAAATTTTCATCTTTTTTTTTATTTGCGATGATAAGTAAATTTTGGCGTTTGTGTTAAAATTATGGTTGTTAACCACTTTTGAAAATTTTATTTTGTTCAGCTACTTAAAAACCGCCACCCTTGCATTAAATATGAAGTGACAATGTTATATGATTATTATTAAATAACTATTATGAAAAAAAGTGGTATTGGTTAGGTATCTGACTAAAGGTCAACAAAGTTGATAGGACTTTACACAAATGCATACAAATCAACTATTAATAAAAATTATGGTAGATGATTAAGTAATTATTATTATTGTATTGTTAGCTGCATTTTATTTTTATCTGTGTTTTTAATTAAAAGGTCATATCAATATTGTTTATATTTAGTTTAATACCTGACCAAATGGAGTATATATGTATATCTCGATTATAGAAGGAAAAACCATTATTTATTTTAAACATTATCACTCCATTAAAACCGTAACCTCACGTATTAAATATTAAGTTACTATCATTTTAATAAATTACCAAAACTTCTGCAGATTTTTTCATATGGCAATAAAAATTAACATGGTTTCTTATATATAAAGCATCTTGCAATGGCAACACTTTTTATATGCATTAAAATAAGTTTCATTGATTGGTAGTAAATTTTAGTTGATCTGCCTAGTTTTCCCAACTATGTTGGGGTCGGCTTCCAGTCTAACCGGATGCAGCTGAGTACCAGTGTGCCACAAGCAGCGACTGCCTATCTGACCTCCTCAACCAGTTACCCGGGCATTACTGCACTCATTTAACGTAGTTTAAATATTAAATATGTATGCTATATGTCTGCATAACTTGTAAATAAAGCAGTTTTGGAATGTTTTTTTTTTATAATTATAAATTATCGAATTCAATAATTTAGAACGCACGCATTTGAACTTGCAAGTTCATAAAAAAAATCATCAGCCTTTTCCCATCTATGTTTGGGTCGGCCTTCCAGTCTAACCGGATGCAGCTGAGTAGGTACCAGTGTTTTACAAGGAGCGACTGCCTATCCGAATTCCTCTACTCAGGTAGTCAAAAGGATAAAAACAATATTTAAGTTAATATTGCACTAGTGTAATATTCATCTTATTTTAATAATAATTTTAATTTGGAATGCTCTATTTTTTAACCAGACGAGATTCTCGCCATGATAATACATTTTAATTTTGTTTTTTTAGACTTTTCGTTGCCATATGACTAATACTGATTTAATTGGAGAAAACTATGTATACTAACCTATTATAAAAATATTGCTAATTTCAAACAAGAAAAAAAAGCTTTTTCCAAAAAAATAATACCGATTTCTATAATATACTTAAAACCTGCTCCTAAGTCTGGCTAATACTACGCTGAAAACCTCCTTTTTTTGAAGTCGGTTAAAAGTTCCAATCAATAAAACTATTTTAATGCTCAAATATCATAAATAACATTCCGTGTTACGGGGGCATTTTAAAGCTATATACATTCCGTTTTAATACTTTTATTTTTATTTTAGAACGTTTTTTTATCGTGTCGACTAAAATAAACTAAAATTCTTTGCTATTGATACATCTATAACTTATTTAAGTAGGCACTTAAAATATGCAATCTTGATAAAGGTATTTTTTGAATGCTAGCTAGCTACCGACTGCAACTGCATATCGCACATGCCGCGACTGCAAGAAGTCACTACTGGTTTGTATGTATTTACATGAAACCGTTTTGGATCGAAGCGGCAGCAGCACGTGCAGTCGCCCTTCTTTTTGTTAACGACGTCAAAAATCATCAAATGACCCCTCCCGCTGTGGGTTAGCAGCGGTGAGGGAGTGTCAGACTCTTACTGACTACAAACTGTCGTGTTCCGTCGTAGGCCTTTTATGTACCAGGGCCGCGGTAACTCTTTCGAACAATCCCGCAGCCCCGGCAGACCTTGGCCCTCAGATATCAATTGTTTTCATGCAGTCGCTAAAAGTGCGATCGGCAGCTAGCTTTCATGCCTGTAGCACACCTCCGCTGCGAAACCCAAAGGGCGAAACCGCCATAGTTTCGCTGTGAGTTGTTGGGCGGCGAAACAATAGCGAAATTCCCTGCTCTAACGTACAAAACTGACTATGACATTGTCTCTTTCTAACATGATTTCGCTCATTTGCTTAGGCGCCGTCTACATCTCCGCCCTGGCGGACAACTGGCGGACAACGGGCGGTTTCGCCCTTTGGGTTTCGCAGCGGAGGTGTGCTACAGGCATCAAAATATACCTGAAGACTTTATTTCAAAGCTAAGTTTAAAAATAAAAAAAATGGTAAATATCAATGTATATAGAGTTATAACAATTACATAACTAATTGAAAAATTATTTTAAGCAGTAGTTTATTTGTTTTATATGTATTTATGTAAAAAGTCCTATCAAGATTGTTACCTTTAAATGCCTACTCGAATATAGCAATTTTTTTTCAATGAAATAGCAATAGTTTTAGTTCATTCTAGTCTTCGGATAACCTAAGCTATACTTTTCTTTTGATCGCATCGTTATATGTTTAGTGTTATGGCGTTTTCGTTACCTATAACTATATAGCTAGTCTTTGAGACCGAAACTATAATTAATATTGTACTCGAAACTAATGTTTATTTTATATGTATTTAGTCGATATACAGGGTGTTCATATAGTATTATTTACTTAAGTTCAACAAAATATTTAAAAAAAGAAACGGTTTTTTTAAGAAATAATGAGAGAAATGTTAAGCATTTTAGAATGTCAAAAAGAAATGGATATTTGAAAAGAATGTTGATAATAAAATGTGTCTCACAATCCTTCTGTTACTTTTAGGAGATATGTTAAAAAAACGTTTTAAAAATCTAACCTTACTTATTATAAAACTTGGCCCTAAAAGTACCAGTTTAGACCATTATATTTGTTCGGGACAATGGTCTAAGTTTAGTACAAAGCAGGTACTTTTTTAAGACCACATTTTATAATAAGATTTACGCGACCAAGTAAAGAAAAATTTGGTTCATAATATTAAAATTTCATAGATAAAATTGCAATTTTTGGTTTTACGAAAACTGAACACCCTGTATACCGACTAGGGGTGACTAAAAATTACTATTTGGACGAGTTCTCTAAATGCTATTATTTACTAGTGTTTGGATAATCGCTTAGGCGGCGTTTTTGGCTTTAATCGGTCCCTCCTTACCTTTGTTAATCGCATTCTTTCGCACCTGGAAAAGATAAAGATAACAAGTTAGAGGTAGGAAAGATAAAGATAGGTGATTCTTTATATAATATAGGAATGAATTTTAAGCAATGCTAAAAATATGTGGTCCAGAATCATTAACAGAACATATCTGCATCATCAGTAAAAATACTTTTTTAATTTTTTTTTATCCGCCCTAAAATCAGCAAAATATGGATACCAACTATTCTTACGCGCGCCGAGCAGCGCTCGCGTCAGTAAACCGGTTTCGCGTTGCCGCCGTGCCTACTATGACGACTGTGACCGTACAATCGGTTACAAAATAAACATCTTTCGCTATCAATTACTATTCTTTTTTCGAACTTAAACACAACGAAATAAAAATATACGTATCTATAAAACTTATTTAACTATAAGTTGACAAAGTTTGCGCACTGAAAACTAAAATTAATTCCTGTATATTAGCGACCCGCCCCGACTTATCCGCTAGTAATATCTAAAATTATTTTTGATAAGCACGAATTTATAGTCATATGCATGATTGACGGTAGTAATTGTTCTAAAATAGTTAATTTACTCTATATTTTAATGATTTCAGATAACTATTTCCTCTACGATAGGCGAATTGCTTTGTTATCAAGTTTTAGCTAAAATTGCAGTAATATAAATAATTGGGCAACCGGAAAAAACTGATTAAAATGTTTGGAAAGGATAATTTTTAATATATTATTAATTTAGATAAGCCTGAATTTGGTTTTCCGTGTTTATTTATTTAAAAAAATATCATATATGGAGATATTTTTCAAAGCAGTATTTACTTTAAGCTCGTTAATACCTAGTTTTATAGATTTTTTGATTAAAAAAACTATCTTTACAATTTTCAAAAAAGTCTAAAGCCATCCATATTTTGTACCTAATATATCATACTCAGTTGTAAAATGGCTGAGCGTATATAGACGATTCATGTCCAAGGATTTCATCTTCAATCGCACCGAAATTGGCTCATGGCCATTTTCACCAACAAATACCTAAATTTAGGGATCCCCTAAGAGCATTTAGGGAACACTTGATACGAATTTCGTTTTCACCAAAGTTTATTTGTTCCTTATAACCTTTATTATTGGGGAAGCCCATATTCTAAGTGACAAAAATAAGTGTAAGTAAGTGGGAAACGTTAAGAGATTGTTGGTGAAAACGGGCATCAGTCTCACAGACAAGCAACACTTATGCTGTAAATTATATTTTTGTTCAAAAATGTACAGTAGCTGTTTTCCCACAGTTTCACCAGCTACCCCTGTGACCTAACCTATTAGTAAAGATTAATCTATACTAATATTATAAAGAGGAAAACTTTGTTGGTTTGGTTGTAATGGATAAACTCAAAAACTACTGGACCGATTTTAAATATTCTTTCACCATTAGAGAGCTATATTATCTGCGAGTAACATAGGCTTTATTTTATCCCGTTGTGGGCAGTAGCTCCCACGGGACGCGGGTGAAGCCGCGGGCGGAAGCTAGTAAATAGTAAAAAAATACCCACATATCAAGCAAATCCGGCTTGCTCAGCATATCGGTTAAGGCCCGCATCTGGTCGGGCGACACGCGATGCGCAGTCGCCCGCGCGTGCGGCCCGCAGGCGCGGAGCGAGGCTCCGGACTGGTAGGAGAATGTCGCGTCATCTCGCGGGATGACGCGCGGGTGAGCGCGGGCTGCGCACATGCCTTAAAAAGGGGGTAAATATAGGTAGATTTGTATGTATTTGTGTTTTTTGTGGGTAGCTGTGCTGTATATGAGTAGGCACTTGATTAGAGGTAAATAATCTTGATAGGACTTTTTACACAAATACCACATTAAACAAATAAACTACTCCTAAAAATAAGACTATGTATATTCTTGTAGATTATGTGATACGGTATCGAACATAATGTTGAACTTGGACGTCGGTATATGGAGATATACCGATCTTAAAGTGCTGAAAACGCGATTTTTAACTATACTTGACGTATTTTTTTCAGGACAACAAAATTTTCAGGTATATTCTAACTAATACATCATCTAGTACTAATCTTTTTAATTCTATCGCATTTTATAATTATTCATAATATATTTCAAAATTAAGTTTTCAGCTACAGTAGTTCGATCTTCCCTATATATTATTTGGCCCGTAAGTATGAAAAAACTACACTGTAGATATAAAATGGTTTTTCCTGAGACAGAAAACTCGCAAAAATATACATTAAAATGGTTTTTACCAAAAAAACTTACTTACCAGTAATAAATATATCTTCTAAGTGGAAGTAGTTAGTTCTAAGGGCGGCCGCATACAACGCTTTCGCGGTATCAGCCGACAGAGCGTACCCGGTACCCGACAGGTATTTGGGGTACACTCTACCCCCATACATGTATCGGGGACTATACCTGTCAAAATAAACGATGGTAGAAATTACGATTTAGTAGTTTTTTGGGAGAGAGTTGTGGCAACACTGAGCAGCGAAATGACAGTTGGCGCCAATTGAGTATGTATTTCTGAAGCTGTCATTTGAACATCTTTGGCAGTCGTTACGGGTAGTCTGAAGCCAGTAAGTCTGACACCAGTCTTACGAAAGGGTATTGGGTTGCCCGGGTAACTGGGTTGAGGAGGTCAGATAGGGCAGTCGCTCCTTGTAGAACTCTGGTACTCAGCTGCAACCGGTTAGACTGGAAGCCGACCCCAACATATGTAGTTGGGAAAAGGCTTGGCAACTATATAGATAAGCTAGAATAATCTCAGGATAAAGTTTAACGTGAAAATATGTTTCCTTATAACAGGTAAAACGTAAATAATATGAGGTAAATTTTATCTACGAGCCATAAATAGCTTTTAAATACAGGTGAAGGAAAATTGATAAAATCATTAACAAACCGGGGGAAAAAATATTTGCTTATAGATATAATATTTTGTTTTAAGCATTTTAAGGCATGGTAAATGAAAACATTAATTAGTCCGTCTTTTAGAATAGACCCTAAAATATATAATGGACACGGCAATATGGTCCCGTTTTCCCATTGGGTACGGAACCTCAAAAACCGAATATGTAGGTATTTTAATTTTTAAACCATATTTTTCCTTGATGCATTTTACTATTGATAACGGTACTGATATGCTTATAACACTAATTAACAAAATACTAACTTACCATTAAACTGTGAATAAAAAATAAAAGAGGAATTATCAAAAATGGCTTAATTAATACAGAAAAACAAGAGCTTTTTTCCTCTTCATTAAAGCTAATGTGACCTAACTGGTTTGAGGATGTCAGTTAGGCAGTCACTGCATATGGCATACTGGTACTCAGCTGCATCCGGTTAGACTGGATGCCGCCCACAATATAAAGCTATATTATTGTAAGTTTCATCAAAATCTATTCCGTAGTTTTTGCGTGAACAATAGAAAGATAAACTTTCTCATTTATAAGTATACATAGATAACTTTTCTTAGTTTGTATGTACTTTCTAAGTATATCTTAGACGTGTTTCGTTGGCACGTGATGGCACGTTAAACTGTAGGTCTCGGCAGTCATTGAACATCCTTGGCAGTCTTTACGGGTAGTCAGAAGCCAGTAAGTCTGACACCAGTCTAACTAAGGGGTATTGGGTTGCCCGGGTAACTGGGTTGAGGAGATCAGATAGGGCAGTTGCTCCTTGTAAAGCACTGGTACTCAGCTGCATCCGTTTGGACTGGAAGCCGACCCCAACATAGTTGGGAAAAGGCTCGGCAGATGATGATGAGTTTCTAAGCCTTTAAGGTACTTTAGGGTTTATTATAGTAGTTTAAATAACTTACCATTTATTACTAGAATCTAAGACAGGTCTGGCTCCGCATATAAGGTCTCCAATAAGCATATATTCTTTCGTATTATGGCCTTGTGTCATGGCATCAAACTTTTTAGATCTGTTGCGTAAGTTGTCTATTAAATTTGGCACGTTTATATACATATCATCGTCTGTTTTTAGTATGTAGCGGACTGGAAAAGAAATAGTATTTATTTAGAGAGGTATTTCAAAATATAAAAGAGTATATAGATAGGTACCTATATAAATGGAGTAAGGAGAGCTGAGCGGAAATTACATAATGCAGGTTGGTTATGCACCTTCTTCTCAGTCAAATTCGTACGGTGGGCATGATCAAAATAATCAGTTATTGAGTGAACTAACGAGGCGTTTGGGTTCTTTAAAGCTGGGTACTCACTTAGAAGTGTAGCACGTAACGTATCGGATACGGTATCAACCTGCAAGTGGGTACGGCTCGTCCACGGTCCTCATGAGCACATTGCGAGCCGCCTTTGTGTTCGCAGTGAAACCGCCACTCGGCGGGTCACTGCGAGCTTACAGCGCTCCACGCGCGAGCGGCTCGCAGCGGGCTCGTGCCTACGTACTCACTTGGTACCGTATCTGATACGTTACGTGCTACACTGCTAAGTGAGTACCCAGCTTAAGATATCTATCAATGTTTTTTGGTGTTACAAAAAATGGTCGGGTCCAAAAAAGGCGTATAAGGGCGAAGGCAGTAACGTTCCTCGTCCTCCGAACACCCGCATATTGTCGCGCTACTTTCTTAGGAGATTTTCCATTATGGCATCTCCGCTAATCATTTTGTTCTTCATGGGTATAAGCTATATCACAGTAAATTTGCGAATTTTTGAATCATATTTCATCAATCCGGTATTTTTTGCATGTCAGAGTAACATACAATAAATAATACTACTCATACTAACTTTCGATTGTTAAAAGCGAAATTAACTGTTACGGTTAGTTGCACCATTTAACTGTAACGATAACCGAACCATTTTCAGTAGTCTAGTCATACCGCCGATTTGACCAATGGGCGGTAATTTCACAGCTGGTTATGATTTGGTTATCGTTAATGTTAAAATGTACATTATATCATGGTTGTATAGATTTTGATGAAATTTTGAGAAGAATTATTTTTAGGTGTATGTGAAATGGAAATAAAGAGCTAGAAATAATAAATTAGGTATTCTTTAAAAAAAGATAAATCGAAAATATTTCCAGCTTTAAATATAACATAGTAAGTTTTGAATGCGATCTTATAAAGGTCGCCGTCGACGCTGGATGCAGGTCGCCTCCAACAGGTATCTGTGGAGATCTAAAGGGGAGGCCTATGTTCAGCAGTGGACGTCCGATGGCTGAGATGATGATGATGAGTTTTAAATTAACTTAATATTAAATCGATGAATGGATTATGTGAAAGTCGACATGGCTAGAAAGAATGTTACTTGTGAGATGACGGCAGATAGAAGAAAGTATGGAAGAAGAAAACATGTTGCGACGACCACGATAAAAAAATTGGGATAAGTGCAGAAGGATGATAATGATGAAAGATTAAAAGGATAACTTACCACTATTATTGCAATTATTATTAATCCATTTCAACATCATAATAGACTTCAAAGTTAAATTATTATACGAATCAATAAAACCCTCTTGTATAATATCCGCATATTTCTCCGATTCCTCCTCAATTTTATTCTGAATGGTAGAATCATTATCATTCGTTGGCAACCCCAAAAGAAAAACTACCTTATAATCAGGATCTACTATTTCTGGTAGAATTTTCTCTTTCATTTTTCGAAAGTTTTTATTGCCTTTTAACATTGTTAATACTTTGTATAAGTCTGGTGTATCTTCGTATCCTTTTGGGGGTATTTTCATAACGTTTGTATCATAATAGTCGTAATTGGCTTCCGTTTGCTCAGCTAAGTCCTCATTCATATCGAATTGTGGCAACATAACGTCATCTTCAAACCTCTTTTCAGGTACATTTTCAGTCTTCACATTAACCAGATTGTCCTGCAACGCTTTAGCCAATTCGGGCAATAGCCTGCTAAAGCTGGATATGTCTCGTTTCAACCTATCACTAGATACATTATTTACATCGCTCTCTGAGTATAGATCATATGTATAATTGTAGTTAATATACTTTTGTTTAACAGCATGATATAATTTGGACATTTCTATATAAGTTCTATAGTTTCCCCAAGATTCTCTTATGGCTACGCGGCGGTCAAAGTTAAGAGTGGACGAACAGACTACTATTAATAAAAAAAGTTTTTTCTTTTGATCGCATAAGTTTTTAGGAGCATGTATTGTCGTTACGTTATTCGGTTGCACGTATATTTTCGTGTCGCGATTTGTATGCATTGACCAGCCCGCGACTGTTCCTGAAAATTGCCGGTCAAAGTGAGAAATGGTTACAAAATCATTAAATTTTGGTGTTGGTCAAAGTGGATAATTAATATCGGACTATCGGGACGCCTTTCACACATGGTTGGTTACATCATAAGGTTAGCTCATGATAAGGTATTAATAAGCTGGTTTTATGTTTTATGGGTGCTGGTACTACTGATAAACTATATGCTTATTTAATCCTAACTAATATTATAAATGTGAAAGTAACTCTGTCTGTCTGTCTGTCTGTCTGTCTGTCTGTCTGTCTGTCTGTCTGTCTTTTCTTCACGCCTAAACTACTGAACCGATTTGTGTGAAATTTGGTACAGACATAGTTTGGAACTTGAGAAAGGACATAGGATAGGTTTTATTTAAAAAAAATATATAAAAATAAAAAATAAAATTTATTCCGGACATATAGCGCCATCTATTGGTCAAACCAAAAATATGCCGGAAGTCACTATTCCATGCGAACGAAGTCGCGGGCAAAAGCTAGTTATACATATTACAACATCCAGACTACAGCCAACGAGCACCGTACCGGGAATCGAACCCAGAAACATCAGTACAGCATTTCAGCATAATGACCATTGTGCAAACAGATGTATCAATCGGTGTACCAATCATCAACTTCCAGACTCCGGCCTGCTCTTTGAAAGGTTAAAAAGGCGTTTCGGCTCGACCCGGGAATCGAACCCGAGATCCCGTGCACAGCAGTTGCCCTATGCTAGGCTAGGGTTCGGTGTCGCTGGTTACCAATAACGTATCAGTCAATTATCATATAGTTTTAAGGCTTTATCAAATTTTTATCAGACATTGCAAACCAAGACCTGTGTAACTCAAAATTATAGTTTATCTGTCAGATAAACCAGATTCCTGATAGACTATCAGAGACTTTCCGTCAGTTGCACAAAGCTCCATTAAAGTTAAAGCTTCATTAAATATATTGCTGACACTTTTTAACTTGTTGACAAAGAAAGAGTCAGCAATAGATTAAAAGAAGCTTTAACTTTAATGGAGCTTTGTGCAACTGACGGTTAATCTGCAACTGGTGAAACTGGTAATACATGGATAACTTACCTTTAGAAACCTGGTCATTAGCCTTATTATACACCGGTATATACAGAAGCACGCAGAACAATATCATTGCCGTGGAGAAGAGGAAGAATTTGGCCAGCATCGTCAGGGTGGACCTCCTCTCGCGCTCCTCGTACTTCGTGACCACGTAGGGGGAGAACCGACGGGTTTTTTCATACCTGGGTGAGGAGAAATATATTAGAAGACCAGCGAAAGACCAGAGAAATATATTAGGGAACCTCTGCAGCAACCTGGATAAAAAGAGCCTATAGCCGTCCTCCATCAATGGGCTATCTTACACTGAAAATTTTCAAATCGAACTAGTACTTCCTGAGATTAGCGCGTTTAAGCAAGCAAACAAACTCTTCAGCTTTATAATATTACTAGTTTCTTCCCGCGGTTTCACCCGCGTCCTGTAGCCAGATAGTAACACAAACTATGTCCTTCTCCCGGGTCTAAACTACCTCCCCTGTAATTGTCAGCTTAATCGGTCCAGCCGTTCACGCATGATTGTACGGACGTTTAGGTAAATAGTCAAAAATGTTATTGGAGTACTCCCATGGGACGTTAGATAAACGGCGTCCTTCTGTAGTTCTAATCTAATTAAATACTAAAAGGAAAACCAAAAAATACCCATTAATAATCCTGTTCAAGACGAATCTAGTCAACCTACAAATTATCATCTTTCTAGCTTTTTTCCAAACTACGTTGGGTCGAAACATCTCATCATTTCATCATCATTGGATCTTTCTGACCTCCTTAACCCAGTTACCCGGGCAACCCAATAACACCTTCGTTTTGATAAGGCTGGGTCAGACTTTCTGGCTCCTAACTACCCGTAACGACTGCCAAAGATGTTCAAATGACAGCCAGGACTCAATAATTCGTCACCCATCTACAAACTGACCGTGCGTAGCTTAACCTTTGTTCGATCGACCCGTACGGCTGTTAGTCTAATCTAATCAAGCAAAGTAGTCGAAATAATTGAGGTAACTACAGTAATAAGCATTAATAGGGAACATTCGATTTTGACAAACCAATTGCCAATTGACCTATTATGATCTAACTATCAATTTAATGGCGTCCACGGCCGATTTCGGCCACGGCGGCTCAATCTCATTTAAGGAGATCAGCCAGTTGCGCAGGACATATTATAGTGCACTAGCATTTGCGCAGACACAGGTGCACTCACTATTCCTTCACTCTCATGGCCCGATGGGGAATCGAACCCGAGACCTCGAGCACAGCAGCCGCGCTTGCGACCACCAGACCAACGAGGCAGTCAAACTATAGTTATCGGCACGAATCTTGAGCTCTGACCTTCACCTGCGCAGAAGTAATTTAATGGGTCCCTTTTGTGGTGCGAAGTGAGGAGCGGGGGCGGGCTAAAGCGGTGATTGGCCCGCAGCGCATCGCGTCATAGCCGTCACTGGGGATTGGTTCTTTGCTAATAAATCACTTCTGCGCAGATGTAGGTCAGAGCTCAAGATTCGTGCCGATAACTAAATCCATTTAATGTTACATCAACTCTAAGTCAAGGTGGCCTAGTGGGTAAAGAACCAACCTCTCAAAATAAATATGAGTGTGAGATCGATCCATAAGTACCAATGCAACTTTTCTAAGTTTGTATGTATGTACTTAAGTATATCTTGGACATCAATGACCGTGTTTCGGAGGACACGATAAACTGCAGGTCCGGCTGTCATTTGAACATCTTTGGCAGTCGTTACGGGTAGTCAGAAGCCAGGAAGTGGGACAACCAGTCTTACTAAGGAATATAGCCCAGGTAACTGAGTTGAGAAGGTCTGATAGGCAGTCGCTCCATGTGGCACACTCAGCTGCCTCCGGTTAGACTGGAAGCCGACCCCAACAATGTGTGAAAATGAATATAGCGACCGTTTATGGTCTCTTCAATGATCTTTTCAATACGTTTTTTACTAACGCATTTACAATTAAAATGAAAAATTTCGTGTAAGTACATTACGTAGTGTCAACGAGTGACGGATGTCATGTCACAAGTGACTCCTAGACACCAATAAGAAATGCATAAAAACTCTTTTATGAACAACATAGTTGAGAAAAGGCTAGGCTTTGATTGGATGAAGTGTCTATGGAGTTTCTTGCCGGTTCTTCTCCATAAGACGCAGTCTTTGGATCCGTGCAACTAGCTATTGACGTTTCTTAAGCACATGTAATAGGTCTGTATGAAAATAAAAAACCTTTGACTTTGATGAAGAACGAAGGCTCATCTTTTTGTCCGACTTACAAAAAAGGAGTAAGTCCTTTTTAACGACGTCAAAAACCATCAAATGACCCCTCCCGCTGTGGGTTAGCAGCGATGAGGGAGTCAGACTTTTACTGACTAAAAACCGTCGTGTTCCGTCGTAGGCCTTTTATGTACCAGGGCCGCGGTAACTCTTACGAACAATCCCGCAGCCCCAGCACGCATTGGCCCTACTGGGCCCAGAAGGAGCAAATTCTCAATTTGGATTTTAGTTATACATATTTTTTATAGGTTATCCTCAGGCAAGGTGGAGTGATGATTTGAGCAAGACGGCTGGCAGGAGCTGGATGCGAGAAGCCGAAAATCGATCTCAGTGGCGTGCACTTGGAGAGGCCTATGTCCAGCAGTGGACTACGATAGGCTGATGATGATGATGAATTCTTATGAGAAAAGGCCTATGCCCTGCAGTGGGACAATAAAAAGGCTGATGACGTAAAACAGTAGAAAGCGTCTACCAATCATACTTGACCGACTCAAACAGCTAACTAACGTGTTAAAACTACTAATTATATAATGATTGGTATTCGCTAATTAGCATTGTAGGTAGTCCTTCGTTTAAGGAGTTGGAACCGAAGTTATGCCAAGTGGTACATGCATTGTTTGTAAATGTAGGACTGGGTTGTTTAGCAAACCAATCTATTTATATAAAAATGAATCCCTATGACCCTTGGTTACGCTATCACGCGTGAATGGCTGGACCGATTAAGCTGAAAATTAGGGGGGATGTAGCTTAGACCCGGGAGAAGGATATAGTTTTTGTCAGCACCCGGTTACGGGAAGAAGCAGATATCTCGGGACGCGAGTGAAATAGGATAAAAACTAGCCTATAAACTTCCGACAAACGAGCTATATGTATATCACTGAAAGATTTTTTCTTATCGGACCTGAGATAGTAGTAGAGTAGTTCCTGAGATTAGCTCGTTCAAGCTTACAATATCTTCAGATTTATAATATTAGTACAAAAAATAAATTTATACAAACTGTTTTACTTAATTGCATATTCTTCAAAATTCAAAGTAAACAGTTGTTTGAGAGAGCTGACGTTTATCCTGTTAGCGAAAACGAACCAAACAACGTTTTCACACTAGCGGATTATCCGCGCGTTTTTTCTCACCTGTGTGACAATAGCGGGCTGTCATCGCTGCCTCGGTCTGAGTGGTACAGTCTGTCATCATCGTAGCAGTGTTTATCACCATCCATAGATTGTTCTGTCAAACAAAATAACATGTTCATTAATATTTATTACATGCATATAACAAACAATATAATTAAGAGGAAATATTTCTTGTTTCATTGTTTGTTTGTACCTTAGAAGATTCGTAACTATAAATAATAAAATAAATGACGGTTTTGTGTCACCATTTCATTAAAGTTGTCTCAAAAGGGCTTCAGCGTGTTGGCTTCGGCCCCACGTTCGCCTCCCAAAAATCCGGGACTCTGTAGTCCCGAGGTCAAAAAGAGACATACATTTAAAATAAATAAATATATTGCTTATTGTCCCAATCTTATTGTACTTTCAGCATGTGGATAAATGCAAACTATGTACTTAACCAATTTGTAAAACTCTTTCACTAAAACTGAAATAGGCTATATTTTATCAGGGTAGTAATTCCTCCGGGTCGCGGGTGGAACCGCAGTAAAACGGCTAGTCTATACTATCGCCGTTTGTTTGTACGCTAAAGGCTCAAAAACTATTGAACCGATTAAAAAAATTCTTACACTGTTGGAAAGCTACACTCTTCCCGAGTAACATAGGCTATATTTTATCCCTGTACGGGCAGTAGTTCCCCCGGGACGCGGGTGAAGCCTCGAGAAGTCGGCTGGTAATATTAAAAAGGTTTTTTTTTTGTTTCTTTGTACATGTATCGCGGGTGAAAACCGCTAGCGTAAGCTAGTATTATTATAAAAGAATAGACCTAGTACATCTAAAAATACTAGATCTTATAAATGACAATCTAGATGCGGCAACGGTCTATTTAAAGTATATTAGTAATGGGTGACACAGCACGGCCCACATTTATTAAGATAAATACATTTCTTAGTACGAGTGGACCTACATTGATATTAAAGTGTATTACGCTTGTGAAATACTATCTTCCGCACTCGTGTATCGAGGGAACTACTTCCCGCACATGGATAAAAGTAACCTATAGATGTGTTATTCTGATGTATGTATAAGATACATTAATGTCAAGTTTTATCAAAATTGATTGAGTAGTTTTTGCGTGAAAGAGGCACAAACATCCATCCATACAAACATCCTTTCGCGTTTATATAATACTAGCTTCAGCCCGCGGCTTCGCCCACCTAGAGTTCGGTTATATCGCGTTTCCAAGAGAATTATTCAAAAGTCCGGGATAAAAACTATCCTATGTTCTTTCTCAAGGTCAACTCTATCTCTGTACTAAATTTTATTGAAAGCGTAACAGACAGACAGACTGACAGTCAGACAGAGTTACTTTCGCATTTAGATCCTAAATTGGTTAATTCTTGCTTTCTTAAACCTTCATAAGCATTTAACTCGTGGCTAAACAACAGCACGAGTCGATCATATGGTTAAGTAACGCTTGACACGGATGGGTGACCATCTATGTCATAACGCGTTCTTTCGTATTTCGGCATGTAAAATTGGTCCCTAACCTTTGAACATCTTTGGCAGTCGTTACGGGTAGTTAGAAGGCAGAAAGTCTGACAACCAGTGTTACCAAGGGATATAAGGGTGCAAGAGCAACTGGGTTGAGGAGGTCAGATAGGCAGTCACATAAGGAAAAGGCTGTTGATGTTTTCCATAACTTAGAATGAAATACGGGAAAGGACATATGCAAGTGCAGTTTTTATCAGGCCGTGTGTGAATCCCTACTAATATTATAAATGCGAAAGTAACTCTGTCTGTCTGTTACGCTTTCACGTCTAAGCCGCTGAACTGATTTTAATAAAATTTGGTACAGAGATAGAGTTGACCTTGAGAAAGAACATAGGATAGTTTTTATCTTGGAAACGCGATATAAACGAACTCTACCCGGGCGAAGCCGCGGCCGGAAGCTAGTCAAGTATAATTAGCGCAGAAACAATAATATGAGCCACACGAACATACGTGTGCACGGAAGTTAGTTGCAAAACGCCATTACATTTGACGAGAACTATACTAATAATATATTATATTATAAACAGTATCATTGTTGCACGAATCAATTTGACCCAAGGTCGTAAGTACAATCACCTCTTGCGAAAATAGAATTCTTTAAACATTTTATTTTGCAGTCGCACCACGGAGTAGGTAATGAAAGATAAGCGGAGATATCATAATGCAGGTAGGTCAGGCGCCTTCTTATAGGTCAAATATCGGTGGGCATGGCCAAAACGATCAGTTACGAGTGAAATGACGATGTGTTCGGGTTCTTTGAGACATTTGTCAACGATTTTTGGTATTACATATATTATTGAAGATGTGTAAGGGCGAAAACAGTAACGTTCCTCGTCCAGCGGACACTTTTTTGGCACGCTACTTTCTTATGCGATTTTCCGTTATGGCACCTATTTTTCTTAACGACGTCAAAAATCAAAAATCTCGCTGTGGGTTAGCAGCGGTGAGGGAGTGTCAGACTCTTACTGACTAAAAACCGTCGTGTTCCGTCGTAGGCCTTTTATGTACCAGGGCCGCGGTAACTCGCGCGAACAATCCCGCAGCCCCCGTTATGGCACCTCCGCTAGTCATTTCGTTCTCCGTGAATCACACATACAGATAGCATTTAAATAAAATAAGACCTATTGTCAACATATTTTAAGAGAACTTATATGTAAAATGAGTCATAATTTTGTCATTGTTATTTATAAACTAAGTTTTAATGTAATAAAGAGGAAATATGTTTTTGTTTGTACCCTAAAGGCTCCGAAACTACTAAACGAATTTGAAAAATTCTTTCACTGTTGGAAAGCTACACTATCCTAGAGTAACATAGGCTATATTTTGTCCCGGTACGAGAAGTTATCCCGGGAAAACAGCCAGTAATAAATAAACAAATAACTAATGAAATACTTGTAAATATATTTTTTATTGTCTATTGTTAGTTTCAAAGATTTTACTTCACCACTAGCTTTCGCTTGCGGTTTCGCTCACGTCTCGTGGGAACTATTTCGCGCACCCGGATAAAAAAGTGGCCTATGGCTTGTTAAATAAGCTAGGTATATATAACTGAAATATTGTTTTAATTCAACTCAGTATTAATAACTGATATGTGTGTTTGATTGAGCAAACCATCAAGTTTGTAATATAAGTATAGATTATATTTATGTTTTTACTACCTGTTCCCCAAAAGGAACTACTTTCAGCACCCAGACAAAAAGTAGCCCAAGTTACTCTCAGTTTCATCAGCTGTATGCCAGTGAAAACACCATAAATTGGTTGAATTATTTCAGAGATTAGCCAGAACAAACATTTATCTAATTTTAAATATCTATGGATCTGTTTTACTTTTTCAGAATTTTATATTGTCTTTGAAATCCACTTTTTTTATCTATGGAACAAAAAATAAAGTAGTCCATAGTTTTATCTACTTCCTGACAAATAATTTTATACAATAGAACAAAATAACAAAAAGGTATAGATATCTTTTATATGAACAAATGCTTAAATAGTACTCTTTTGTTAACTTCAACAATGATGCTTTTTAGTTTTAGTTTTTAGCTTTAGATTTTTACTAGGACAGTTTTTATTTTCATTGTAAATATATATTTGTAGTTCTGTTAATATCTATGTAAATAAAGTATGACTTATCATGTCTAATTTTAGAAAATATAGCAATAAATATTTCAGTAAACTATTATTTTAATACAAAGTTTTCAAGTTTATTTTGTAGTTAAATTATATAAGGTTTTAAAGGTTCTCTCACATAAAATAATTGAGAAGAAATTGAATAACAGAATTATTAAGAAAAGCCATATATTAAAGACACTAAAAGTAATTATATTCAAGTAAGAAAATAAATACTTTAGCTGTCTAAACACACTTATTAATATTAGCCATATATTTCAAGACACTTTAGATAATTACTTGCAAAGCATAAATAAAATATATGACTGTCTATTAAAACAAGATAAACAGCTAAGAACTTAGACATCTTTATTTAAAAAAAAATAGTTTAGAAACTTCTTAGAACAACCATTGTCTACAGTCATTACAGAGTAATTATGAGTACTTTTATAGTTTGTAAAACCTTTAATTGTTACCATTAAAAGAGGTGAACTTAAACCATACTTAGTTTATAGTTTTTTCTCATGAATAAAACATATCATAACTATGAATGGATGTTGGAATTTTAAATGAGGTGCGTTGTAACTAATGCCTACACGCTGCACGTTGTTTTAAGTAATGGAAGATACTTAACTGGTTTTTTTTACGAAAGTGTTACAGAAAAATATTTTTTATGGCATGACTCTGTTTTTTAAAGTGATATAATGAAGAATATGAATTTTCTGTATGTTTATTGGTAATATTTGGATGTTTTTCCGTGGTGTAATTTAATTAGGCTTTATAGAAAGCAAGACAAAAAAAAATACGCAAACTTATTTTAAGTTACGATGTAATGTCATATTCAACCTCGATATAATTCTAACTTGCGTTCAACACGCTAGGTTACACTGTAATAACAACTTCGTAATTGAATTAGCAAACCTCTGAAAATCTCGGCCGTCGTGCCATTCCAATAAGAAGAAAATTTTAAATATAAATAAACAATATAATGTAGAATCGTGTTTCTTATTCTACTCACCGTTTAATAGCCACTAGGCACTAGGAGTAATGAGATTCAAATAAGAAAAGGTTATGTTAGTATTTTCAAACCATTGAACAGTATTAACACTAATTAAATTATTATTTTACAATGAAAACAGACTATCACATTAAGTTTGATTCAGCTGCAGCAGCGCCAGCAGCCATTTGTAGAAATTATGAGTGTTACCACCTTATTGGCGAGATATCCTCCCAAACTGTCAGATTTTTACACAGTTGAAGAGCTAGTAAAAAGTAGTAAATAAGTTGATTATTTTTGTTAAGTTTGTAGAAATAAGCACATCCTTCTGTTAATACACTTCTTAAATCTAGATTGTACGTGATTCTATTCCAATAATACACGTGAATCTCATAAATATTTCTTTTTTTGAAAAGACTAACATCATTATAAATTCAATTTATACCATCTTACCAAGATTTTATTAATGTGGCAACTCTCTGAAAATTTTGTTCCTCTACAAGCATAAAGTTATCAATAATTTGACGCATTGTACTGGTCTAAATCTTTTTTTTTTTAGCAATAATTTAGTGAAAAAGAAAACAATAGAAAAAAAATTGGTGTCAAAATAAAGTTTACCGGTTATTCACTATTAATATAGACGAAAATCTTATTACTTAAATGAAAAGTAATGAAACGATTTTTGGGTGAAACGTAACGCAATCTTATTTACAAATTCACTTCGTTCGCTGCGGCTGGAAAACTACAGAAAGTGAAAGAAAGATATAGGAAAAATGTCTTCAGGAGTCACCAAGCAACAAATTCTGTCAATGTACAGAGTTCTCCTGAGAGAAGCTGACAAGTTTCCTAATTACAACTTCAGGTAAATTCTTTAAATAGCTTTTTTATTACATAACCTCACTGTCACAAAAAAATAATAAGGTTACTAAGAAATAATTGCTATTGTTTCACATGAAAAACCTTCGTTTTGAAGGAACCTGGTATATTTACTATATTTTTATACTATTATACACTGGGTTTGCGTCTGTATTGAGGTGGTTTCATTATATACAGCATTTGAACTATTTCGTCACCATAGTGTTTTTGTTATGCTACGTTATGCTACGTTGAAATTGTATCACTTAAACTATTTGTAATCTGTATATATAGGATACCTAATCATAATGCTAAACTATTTCTTGAAAATTTATCTGCCTTGCTGAATATTGTATGTAAACGGAAGACAAAAAATATTATTATATGTGGAGACTGGAATATTGACATTTTAAAAAATAATGGGAATTCAAGGGAGTTGCAATCCATTCTATGTAATTATAATTTAAAAAATCATATATTACGCCCAACACGTCAAAAGTCTTGTATTGACATGATAGCAAGCAATTTAGAAAATGTTAACGCAAATCTATTTACTTTAGCATTATCTGACCATGAAACGGCGCAATACATATCTTTTGAGCAATGTGTTTCTACGAAAACACAACGACAGTTTTGGTTTGAAAAAAAAAGAGACTATTCTAATAGTAACATAAGTAAATTTAAGAATTGTATGTCAGCTCTCTCTTTTAGTGAGGTGTTGAATTATAATTCTACTGAAGAAGCTTTCAATGCGTTTCATGATATTGTTACTTTGTTTTATGATCTCTGCTTCCCAACAATTACTATTAAAGTAACGAATAAACCTACAAAAAGTAGATGGCTCTCTAAAGGAATATTAACATCGTGTAAACATAAACGGTCGCTATATTTAAGTTACAAGTTCTCTCGGACAAATAGTAGTAAACAAAGTTACGTTAAGTATAACAAATTATTAAAAAAGTGTCTTACTTGGGCTCAGAAGTTAGAAAGTTTAAAATATATAAAAAATGCTAAGAATAAATGTAGAGCAGCATGGACTCTTATAAAAAATAATATATCTACCAAACAGGGCAACAAGTACATAGACACTATAAAGGTAAATGACGTTGACTATAATAATGCACATGAAATAGCCCAACATTTTAATGATTTTTTTATAAACTTGACATCCACCACGAATGACACAAAAACTAAAACTATTAATACCAATAACTACCCTATTAAAATCCCTAATAACCCTACCAGTGTATTTCTAACTCCTATAAATTATCTCGACGTAGAAAAAACTATTAACTCGCTAAACAGCACATATTCGACTGGCTATGACCACATTAGGACGGATATTCTAAAAGTTTGTGCAAAATCATTATCTGTTCCATTATGCCATATTATTAATCTGTCGCTTATCCAAGGATATTTTCCAACTAGACTCAAAATATCGGTTGTCAAACCATTGCATAAAAAAGGTGATATCAGTGAACTAAATAATTACAGACTCATCACTTTAATCCCTATCTTTTCCAAAATCTTTGAAAGAATCATGCATGATAAAATTTACAGTTATTTGGAAAGGAATTGTATTTTAAAACCAGAACAAAATGGCTTCAGGAAAAACTACTCAACTACTTTGGCAGGTTTTACACTTACGAAGATAATAACAGAAGGTCTTGACAAGAAAAGTAATATAGTGTCATTGTTTTTAGATATGTCCAAGGCTTTTGATTTCGTGGACCACAAACTGTTGTTATATAAACTTGAAAAATATGGCATTCGAGGAAACGCTTTAAATTGGTTAGCTAGCTACTTAGAAAACCGTTATCAATGTGTAGAGGTACATAGTATGTCTGGAAAATATAATTCTACAACCAGATCAGAATTAAAGTTAATGAACAGTTCTGGAGTGCCTCAAGGGAGTATACTTGGGCCTTTACTGTTTCTTATATATGTTAATGACCTACCGAATGCCCATGACTATAATTCTGTACAATATGCCGATGACACCACTCTTATTATAGAAGACAGTAATAAAAATAATTTAGAAAACAAGATTAATATAGCATTAGATAATATCATTAACTGGCTAGATTGTAATAAACTGAAAGTTAATATAAATAAAACAAAAATGATTCAATTCCTGACTTATAATAGTAAACCTCTCAATCTTGATATAAAGTATGATAATAATATTGTTGAAGAAATGGATGCAACATCATTTTTGGGCATTATAGTTGACAAGCATTGTAGTTGGAAACAGCATATTGAGAGTCTCTGTTCAAGTCTCGACAAATTTGTATACGCCCTATATCGATTAAGACAAATATCAAATTTAGAAACAGCTTTAAGCGCATATCATGGATATGTTTCCTCAAAATTAAGATACGCCCTTATATTGTGGGGTAATTCAGTAGATTCCAATCGAGCATTTGTTGCACAAAAGAAATGCATAAGAGCCTTATTTGGTATACAACAGACTGATAGCTGTAAGTATTATTTTAGAAAATATAATATATTGCCATTACCCAGTCTGTACATATTGGAAATTTGTATTTTTGTGCGCAAACATCCCCAGTTTTTCTGCAAGCACAATGATGCAGTGACTAGGCCAGGTAGACGTATTCACAATCTCCTGGTGCCTCAGCAAAGAGTCAATGTGTTTAGTCAGAATGTGTATTGCATGGCGATACACATTTACAACAAGTTGCCAAATAGTTTTAAGGAAGTTAATAGTCTAAACCTATTTAAAAGGAAATTATTTACTTTACTTATAGAAAAATGTTATTATAGTGTAAAAGAGTATTTAAACGACAAAACTGTGATATAATAATTGTATAAGCAGCGAGTATAGTTATGCACCTTGTTAGATTTAAGTTAAACACTTTGTGTTAACAATAAAAATTTGTACGCCTGATCATGGCAGAGTATGGTTAGAACTTATAACATCACCTAACAACTGATTTGTACCCATATTCCGACAAATAAATGTTTCTTTCTTTCTTTCTTTCTTTCTTACGAACGGTATTTTGTGGTACCTATCTGAAAATGATTATAGAAGTTGCCGTTGACTTAAATATCATAAAATAACATCATCATCATCTAAATAGCCTTTTCCCAGCTATGTTGGGGTCGGCATCCAGTCTAACCAGATGCAGCTGTGTACCAGAGTTTAACAAGGACTGACTGCCTATCTGATCTCCTCAACAGTTGTAGTTTGAATGTAGCTAGTATCAATGCAAGTTTTGGTCAGTGGGTCGTCTTAGGGGCGCCAAGTTTGTATGTACTTTACTTTCTAAGTGTATATTTCGGAACCCCCATAACTGTGTTTCGGAGGGTACTACCTATAAACTGTAAGTCCTGGTTGTCATTGAACATCCTTAGCCGTTGTTACCTATGGGTAGTCAAAAGCCAGAGAGTCTTATAACCAGCCTTAAGTAGGGGTATCGGATTGAACAGGTAACTGGGTTGAGGAGGTCAGATAGGCAGTTTTTACATTTAAAACATTGGTTCTCTGCTGCGTTTGGTTGGCATCAAAATCAAAATTCGTTTATTCAAACTTACCTGCAAAACAGCACTTTTCCAAAGTCAGAAATCACAACTTCCTATGTGTTTTTGCTGGGAAGAAGAAGTGGCGCAACAAACTTAGCAGCAATCAATATAGTTGGGAAAAGGCGATGATGGTGCTCTTTGATAAGTAACAATATGCACTTTACAATCTCTAAAAGCAAGCTATTATTAAAGATATCATAATTATCATTTGTTTATTTATAGTTCAGTCCTTATCTAACTGTTTTGAAGTCATGCCGGTCAAATTAGTAGTTATTTGAAGGTTTAGATAACCTTATGGTGGTTTGACCTCTAAAATACTTTTTTTAGTCCAAGTTCACTGTGAGTTTATTCTTTACATTTTTGCTGGAAAATGGCTGTCTCTATTAAAATGGATTTGGTATGTAGATTTACCTCTACAGATTGCCTAAGTTAAATGGGTTGAGCAAGTCAGATAGGCAGTCGCTCCACGTGGCACACTGGTACTGAGCTGCATCTGGTCAGACTTTAAGCCAATAAATACCTGGGAAAATTAATAGTTAGCAGTATTTTTTGTTACAGTCTTACAATAAAACTTGGCCTCTAAATATTTGTTCAGAACTTAACACCTGTTCATTCAAACATTAACATTATTTACTTACCTACATTTATGGGAGGCCATGGTAATGATAGAATCATTTGTGTACGCTTAAATCTTCAAAACTACGCAACACGGTTTTTTTAATAGATAGAGTGAGTAAAGAGGAAGGTTTATATGTATAATAACATAGATTAAATAGTGGGGACATACTGTTATCCCGTGCGAAGCCGGAGCGGGTTGCTAGTAAATTATAAGAGTGTGTTTGAGTCATTGAACATCTTTATCAGTCTTTATAGGTAGTTAGAAGCCAGTAAGTCCGACAACCAGTCTTACCAAAGGTTTATATATTAGGTTGCCTGAGTAACTAGGTTGAAGAGCTCAGATAGGCAGTCACTCCTTGTAAAGCACGGGTACTTTTTTTTTCTTTTTTTTAACGACCTCCAAAGTCATCAAATGACCCCTCCCGCTGTGGGTTAGCAGCAGCGAGGGAGTGTCAGACTCTTATTGACTAAAAACCGTCGTGTTCCGTCGTAGGCCTTTCATGTGCCAGGGCCGCGGTATCTCTTTCCAACAACCCGCAGCCCCGGCAGAAAGCACGGGTACTCAGCTGCATCCGGTTAGAATGGAAGCCGACCCCACCATAGTTGATGACTTTACTATACAACTCTGCTATTTATTATAAAAAATAACGCTGTATTTCTGTAACTTTCAGGGCATATGCATTGAGAAGAGTAAGAGATGCGTTCAGAGATAACAAGACACTCACAGACCCTAAACTAATAAAGAAGCAATATGACTTTGCCACGGAGAATCTTGCTGTTATTAAACGACAGGTAAGAATTTATTTTTTATCTACATTGGCATAAAATATCTATGACACTGAAAAAAATAAATATTTAAGTAATATTTCCTGTGTAACATTGGCATTTTTTTGTTTGGGTATGGGAAGAAGATACAATCAATCAAAAATCGTTTATTGAAACTTGGCTGCAAAACAGCACTTTTCGAATGTCAAAAATTTAAGACAGCCCCCAAAACGCCCGCCCTTCACCACTTCCTATGTGTTTTTGCTGGGAAGAAGAAGTGGCGCAACAAACTCCCCGGCATCCCTAGGAGAAACAGCTTATAATATTATCATAAAGTGGAAACATTTTGTGAAATTTTCATTGCATTTAATAGGCTCTGAAACTACTGAAAACAATTCTGTCACTATTTGGAAAATATACTATTTGTACCTCTACAATACATTCAAAAACCCATTCCGGCTGTACAAGGCTTAGAATTATTTTTTATCTCTACAATCTCACTTATTTATAAGCTCATAGTAAGCAGTTCTTTGCATTCTCAAATATTGATTTAAATTTTCACTTACAGGTTCTAGTAGGAGATCTATACAAAACAGAGAAATTGGTCATTGAGAACTGAACTGAAATCAAAAGGATATCATATAAATGAAAAACTACATCACATGCACTGGTTTACCCTTTATTTTCTACAGTAAATAAATATACAGATCTTTGTCAAATAATTTTGCCAATCTGAAGTTGCATCTTGCAGCTAGTAAGTTCACGAATCATGATCAAAATGTATGAACAAATGAGTACAGCGCTTGTCAGATATGTTTGCCTCTCTGAAGTCATTTGATTGCTCAGGCATGCACAATATAAACTTCATTGCCAACTTCACAGCTGTCATTTTAAACTCCTTTGTCGACATTAACCTAAGCTGAATACATTTTAAAATTAAGTTACAGATACTCAAATATTATTATTATGTATGTTATTGTTATTCTTAGGGCCGATTTTTCAATCGTCAGATAACTTTTATTTGAAGAACATGTTTGACGTTTTAGCAGCTTTTGTATAGAAGATATGTTCAACCGCTATATTTATTCCTTTAAAAGGTGTATCGGGTTGCCCGGGTAACTGGTTTGAGGAGGTCAGATAGGCAGTTGCTCCTTGTGGCACACTGGTACACAGCTGAATCAGGTTAGACTGGAAGCCGACCCCAACATAGTTGGGAAAAGGCTTTGGAAATTATGAGATAGAAGTTAACTGATAATTGATAAATTTGCCCTCAAAAAAGTTTTATGTTGGTAAAAGTCGTATTTCAATGTTTTTTAGATAGTAAAAAAGACAATTTAAAATGTTGGCCGCTACCAATGTATACGTTAAAATAACCTAACCACTTAGTTTTAGATTTTTTCAACATAAATTGTTATAAAGATTATCTGCTAGCCAGATCTATCTGTCCTAAATGAATATTCGTTTTTAAGACTATATTATGTATTCTATACTTACGTATAACGTAAGTGTATTAAAAATAGTGTTTTTTGTTTTGTATAAATTGTGAAAATCTATGTATTACCACAATGCATTTCTGTTAATTGTAATGAATAATTAAATTGTAAGGTTTATTCGTTAGTTTTTAGTGTAAATATATTTAGATTTGAAAGTAAGTTGTTCTTGTTTTATTTCTCCTAAGTAAATATCACAAGGTTTCACCAAGTTTTTACTGCGTTTTGATTGCTACAATTCATGCCAAAATAACTTGTACTTCAGCTAGATATGAAAATAAATAAGAATAATTTTCGGCAGTCTAGTTACTCAAAACAAGCAAGACCAAGCAAAATATGATTTCGTACAGTGACATCTAGCGGGGAGTAACTAAACAAATAAAAGTTGCGATAGAACTTCAATATTCTACTGGGCGACAGATGGCGCTGTGTAAGGCAAAAAAACTGTTCCCATTAAATCCTCCGATTATCAAAACTTGTCCAAGGAAAGGTCTGAAGACCTATATAATATATCTTCACATGTAGTTTAAATACTATCAACAATCAACGTATAGTTTTTATACAACTTGTGTTTTGAGTTGCGAATTCAAGATGGCGTTACTGTTGGTCATTTTGGGGTTACAAGATACAAGATACTTTATTTGTTTTAAGCTATATTCATACCATATTATGTATTTTCATTATTTTATATGTAAAATAACATAATCATAGTAAATAAAGTACCTACTTAGTTATTCTGAAATAACCAAAATCAACGAAAGAAATTCGAAAAGTACAAAGAGACAAGTCGCATTTTCCCACGCAAAAAAGGTGCTGACAATATTGTGTTATTTACGAAGATTTCACATTCTCAACCCGGTGATAGGTGTTTTTTGAACTTTTATTCAAAGAAAAAAACCGGATACAGTACTCTCGCGTTTGTAAATAAGTACTTAACTCTTGTATTGTTCTCGATATGAAGTACAGTTGATGACAAAATTGTTAGATGGGACCTTTTAAACAGCTTTAAAGGTAAAAGGTTTTATCAAATCAAATCATCTTTATTTTCAGGCATCAATGATAAATACCTTAAAAACTAGCATAGGTATAATAAAAAATATCTTATCTTATCTATTCACTTCACTATGTAACTGGGCGGTTCTGTGGCACTTGTCCGCGGAAGCGACGGAACACCGCGTCTTGTTGTCAGCCCGATTCAGTCCCTTTTACAGGTAAGGGCTGCTTTTCATTTTTTCAAGGATTTTTAAAACAATATTATCTTATACGCCATGCACTAACCAGCCTATTCATCTTTCCCCTAAAAGACAGACAGGTAGGCAAATGAGATGATAATTTTGGTCCTTCTTTTATTTAAAAGTTGGTAAAGTGCCTTCTACTGAATACTGTAAGTATAAGTATAAGCTAATAAGAAAAGGTGTTAGTTTGTGAAGATCGGTTCTACTGTCATATTTACCTACATAGGTACCTACTTCTCACAGTACCAGCTAGTCATTCGCGTCCCGAGGGAACTCCTCCCCGCACCCGGATTTAAGTAACAAACAAATTATAGCCTTTCTCGATAGATGTGCTATTTAACACTGAAAGAATTGTTCAAATCGGACCCGTAGGTACTTTCTGAGATTAGCGAAGGTATGTATATTTTAGTGTATAAGGCCTTGTAGATCAATTTAGGACACTCGTAAACTTCTCACACGATCACAAATAAAATAACCCGCAAACCTACAATCTACTTACAAAAAACACATTTTCAAAGTACGAAAGCAGTAAAAAATCTATTTTTTCTTGTTTGCAATGTCTTCTCAACTGTACTCGTTGCAAAGGTTGACCAGTAACGAGGTGCTAATCATTTGAAAACACCGCATTTACCGTAGCCAATGCGCGGTCACTTTTTAACATGATTTTATTAATTTTGGCCCTAATTGCCTTGGTTTCTGCTGGGCCTGCGATTGACAAGGAGAACTATAAGGATCAATGTAAGATATATTTTGTTTATTAACTGTTTATTTAATTTTAAATTTTATTAAAAATGCCGAAAATGCAATTGGGTTACCTAAAAATTACCGGATTACAAAAAAATCCCTAAGTTTGAATTTGAATTAGGTACATTTAAATTTTGAGCTATCTGTTATTTAGCGTTTATTAACGAGATGTACATAGGTAGTTCGTAAATTATCAGACATTTTCGGTAATTTAGAATAAGTAGCAGCCTGCGGGCATTTTAAATAGCTTCCAAAAATACACGAATGAAACAAAAATGATGTGTTAGCGGCGAAGGGTTTTCTTTTTTATCCCATGTTGAATCTTCTTTATCCCATCTTTTTTATCCCGGTCCCCAACTGGGTTGAGAAGGTCAGGTAGACAGTCACTCCATGTGGCACATTGGTACTTAGGTGCAACTTGAGGTTTTAAACAGACCCTGAAATAATTGGGAAAAGGCTAGGCAGATGAGGGTTTGCTTTTGATACAGTCTGTATTTATCTGTTTTAAACATACAAAAATTTAAACGTACCTACATAATTGACTTAAGAAGGAACATGATGGGTTTTAGTCAGTAAGAGTCTGACACTCCCTCACGCTGCACACACAGCGGGAGGGGGCGCTTGATGATTTCCCTTTATAAAGCCTACTCTTTTTTGGGAAAAATTGAATAGAAAATGACATGGTTGTCTCAATTGTTTGCAGACAGCGGCTCTGGTCATGGAAAACACAAGGGGAAACACGCCACATCAAACCACACTTCAGAGTGTAGATATCCATTTATTTTTTACTAGCTTCTACTCACGGTTTACCCTATATCCTGAAGAAATTAACTCCTAAAAACTAGTCTATATTTTATTCTGATATATAAGCTATATGACTGCCAAGTTTCGTCAAAATCCATCTGCAATCTGCCTAGCCTTTTGTCAACTCCGTTGGGGTCGGCTTCCAGACTTAACCAGCCTGTAAGATCCAGGAAACTGAGTAGGTACCTACCAGTGTTTTACATAGAATGATTGATTTGACCTCCTAAACCTAGTTACCCAGGCAATCTGTGATTGTCAAACATTCTGGGTTCAGACTACCAAAGATATAAGTACCTACAAATGATACTAAGGACTCAGGACCTACAATTTAACGCATAGGTACTCCAAATACAGGTATTAAAATCTCTTTTAAAGATCGCGTAAGGCAAGCCCTTTTTACCTCCTAAATAAAGCAATTACCGTTAAACACTTGAATCAAGTTAATTGTTTTGACGTGTAGTTCGATATAGGTTGTATGTTTTCAAACAATTGCGCTCTGCACGTGTTTTGGCTTACATGCAGTTTTCACACCAAATGATTTTCCTCTCATTTTCTTAATATATTATTATTACAATGAATCTCAAATTATTATTTTGGGAACTATTGACCGTATCGGAATAAAGTAAAGCTTATGTTACTCGGGAAGAGTGTAGCGTTCCAACAATGAAATAATTTTGCTAATCGGGCTTGTAGTCGGAGCCTTCAGGGTACAAACAAACAAGCAAAGAATGTATCCTCTTTAAATCCTAGATGATTCCACTGCCTATCCCAACGTATTACCTATTTGTTACCTCAAATAATAATAACTTCCATTTGACGTTCAACGAAGATATAATTTAAAAATAAAATCTTGCTTGCTCGGAGAAGCTTTGCTTGTCCGAGCCAGCTAGCTGCTAATGACTTCACAATAGGTAAAATGTACCTATAAACAAAACTACCGGGAAAACGTGATGTACTCAAGTACATCAAAAAGCTAACTTGGGGCACGTAAAGATACCAAAACCAATTTAACTGACCTTCGGTGACTATTTTAAACTCGTCATTAATTATTCAACTTTATGACGAAGCGAAGCGATACAGGGGAAAATAACTCAGTTCGGTAACTTTTAAAACCCTTTAGTTAAACTAGATGCCGGGGATAAGGGGAGCCCCCCTTAAAAGCAGAATTCGAACAATTGTTACTCTGGCTTATTTAAGGTTAATATTTAATGTTACGAGTAGTCAGCGATTACTAATAATGTCTCCTTTGTCCACAGACTGCACCGACCCGAGGACCATGAGGAAACATGCAGCGTACACAGAGTGGGCTGATGCCTACTCCTGCACCAGGCACAGATGTCAACCCGGAGGAAGGAACCTCGCTATATATACTGTTGGGTAAGTTTTGCAAAGATAACTAATTTGGGAACTTTTTGATATCAAAAGAGAAAGGTAAACAATTCCAATGACCAGTGGGTCTTATAGTCCTATGATAATTGGATATTCAAACTCAAACTCAAATTTGCTCTTGCGCTCTTGATCAACATTTTCGACTCGGTCACCATTTTTGGTGACACGTACATACATCCCTACAAACTTTCGTATCTAAGTACGTATATTAGTCCCCAGGGCCAAAGCCTGCCAGAGCTGCGGGATCTTTCGAAAGAGTTACCGTGGCACTGGAATATAAAGGGCTCCAGATGGAATACGATGGGTTTTAGTCAGCAAGAGTCTGGCACTCCCTCACGCTGCACCCATAGCGTGATTATTTTCCATGAAAAAGTACGCATATTTGTAAGATCTAGCGCTACATCTTTCAAATTTTATCCAGATGCAAGCGAGTGGAAGCTCCCGAGTCTGCTATCGAGTGTGAAGAAGTAGTTGAAGATACCAATATGCAGTTCCCGTTCTGTTGTACTCGGCTAAGGTGAGAAACTTGTGATATTACAAATGTATATCTAAGATCAGTTTTTGTGTGCTTTAAAAAAGTCAATTCAAAATCTGCCCAACTAAGCCTTTTCTCAACTATGTTGGGGTCGCCAGTCTAACGAGATGCTACTTAGTAGGTACTCGTATTTTAAGTGCAGCGACCGCTTGCTTACTTATCTGATCTCTTCAACCCAGTCATCTGCCTAGCACCATACTGACTTACGTAGTAACTATTTGGTAATCTGTGAAGATATCCCTTGCTTAAACTGATTGACAAACTTTCTGGCTTCTGCCTACCTGTACCGACTTCCTACAACCTAGACCCACAATCTACCGTGGTGCCTTCCGAAATACAGAGGAACTCGTCATAGTAACAAGACGGTCATTTATCCAGATCGTCACCATCAAATAATGCTTAATCTTATGAAGGCTCGATTGGCGCGGCCATTACCTAGCCACGAGCTCCTCCAAAGTTTACTATCTATGATGATGCCTGATGATGATTAATAGAGCAATCTTTCCGCAGATGTCTAGTGGTAGTTCGAGGAGAAGTGTGGACGAGAGTCCTGGGTCAACCCTGGGAGGTGCTGCCGGCGGCGCCGTGGAGTCACATGTACAAGATGAAGAAGCCACCACCAGCTGACTCCACATTCCTACCCAAGTAAGTTGAAATACCAACAGGAGTTGAGGAACTAAGGAGTTGTTGAGAAAAAAGTCTGTTTTATAAGTACAAATTATAATACACAATACGTTTATAAGTATCTACAAATTATAATAATGTGTTTAGTACAATATTTAAATAAAAATACTCTTACGGAATATATCGCGGTTCTGTTCTGTTACAGCCTTTTTTATCGTCCCACTACTGGGCACAGGCCTCCTCTCAAACCGCGATAAAATCCGTAAAAGTAGTTTTGTTTCAATGTCTAATATTCGCGTAAGTGTCAAATACCTATGTATAAGTAAATAAATGTAATGATTGTATGTTTGGATGGTTTTAAATGGTAAATAAAAATGGTTGTTTTTCATAAAGTTGGAATTTTTATTTATCATTTACCTATCCTTTTGATTTATTGAATAGAAATTTTACGTTAACTTGCCAAGGGAGCATTTCTAGTAATTAGTTTTCTATTTACTGGCTACGGCCAATCTTACCAAAATTAAAAAATAAATCCTATTCAACATACCTAGATATTTATGATTAAAATTAAAAACTATTCATTTTGGAAATATTATTTTAGGATATACTATTCTATACCTACTTATATAAAGATATATACGTACCTACATGATGATACACACTACATAAATATTTTATGTATAGAAATAAATAGTAGGTAGTACAAAACTACGTATCATATTCTTTCACTGCAAGCAAGCTATTGATGCCGACAATGTTCAGAAGTTAGAAAGAGATCCTGCCATCTAGTAGCGTACACCGAAATTATTTACCTTACCCATTCAAGCCAATGACAGCTCACGTGTCCATATATAGGTACTGTAGGATCTAAATTCTGAAAAGTTTTTTGTTATTATAAATTCTGATCTCATCTTAGAAACTAATGGTGGGTCCACACGATACAGACTTTAAGTTTGTAAAAATATCTGTATGAACTTAAAGTCTGAGTAAAAATGGAAAGTCTGAACTAAATTACAAAGTCTGAGTGGAAATATGATGACAAGATGTTTGTGCAGACTTATCATTGGCTCAGACTTTTGTATGCACGACTTCTTGCGAAAACTTCTATAATAGTCGATGTGAATTTGGTATCGGGCGGACCCACCATAATGGCCCGATTTAAAAAAGATACTTCTAGTGTTATAAAGGCCATCCATCGAGGAAGGTCATAGGCTACTTTTAATTCAATTTCAAAGCAAGCTAGTTTACTAACAAAACTGAATTTCACAGGACACAAGACCAAGGACCAGTGTACGAGTTATCCGAATCAGAGTCGGATGCAGGCGCCCACGAAAAGGTGCTACGTTCAGGCAAGAAGCCAGTTTCTGACCCTGACTGCAATGAAATCGTGCCGCGGGCCGCTCAACCGCCCCCTGATATTGTGGTAATCTTACAGTGGGAGCTTGACAACCCCTGCAATAGGCGTGATGACAGGGCTCAAAAATTGTGATGCTAATTACCTAGTCCACAATAATTATTCAATAATACCTAAAAAAGATTGAGAGTGGAGTGTCGGATTCGGAACCACCGCTCGCATCTTCTTGTAGAAATTCCGTGACTTAAAAAAAAAATATATCTATGTATATTACCTTGCAATAATAAATGATAATATACCAAGGCAGATTATATCTGCCTTGCCTTTTCCTAACTATATATTGGGGTCGGCTAATAGTCTAAAAGGGTGCAGCTTGGTATCCGTGTTTTACAAGGGACAACTGCCTATCCGACCTCCTCAACCCAGTTACTTGGACAATCCAATACTCCTTGGTTAGGCTGGTTGTTAAACTTACTGGCCGTAACGACAGCCAAAGAGGACAGTCGGGACCTACACTTTATCGTGCCCTCGAAACACAGTCATCGGTGTCCAAGATAAACTTAGAAAGTACATACAACTTTCGAAAAGTTGCATTGGTACCTACTTGCCTGACCTGGAACCGAAACTACACTCATACTTGAGAGGTTGGTTCTTTACCCAATAGGCCACCACGACTTCGCAAAAGACTAAGTATAACCCGTGATAATAATTTAGCGTTTTAATTAAATCTTAGCTATTAATGCAGTACAGATATTTAGAAACCCAAGGCATTTTTAAAGGGTATAATTTAGGCGGTCACCAAAAATATTTTTAAGACTCTAAGCTGAGGCACCAAATAAAATAAACAACGCCAAAAAAAATTAATTGACTTTATTAAAAGGGCACTAAAGTATATAATGTTATGATCCAAAAAAAATAAAATAACATCTGAAAAATCGCAAATCTCGCACAAATATTATTTTTGGTTCCCAAAATGGATTAATAGTCACCAAATTCTATCCAACTAAAAGATTAATATTACTACCAAAAAGTTATTGACGAAAACGAATCGCTGCAAAACCGACTCCACGTAGTCTGGTCTGCCCTACCCCTAGAGTGCAATTCAAAACCGCGTAGGCGCGGAGGGGCGAGGCGGCGTGCGAGCTGAGGCGCAGGTAGTGGTGAGCGTGAAAACCATCTGCGACGATAAGCTCGCATGGGACCGCCGGAGCCCCGCAGCGCCGGAGCCGTGACAGAAGCCATGCTTGCTGCATGTTGCGTGCTTACATTTTAAACGCACTGAGTTACACCCAAATTCATATAACAATAAATAAGCGACGTACTTTTGGGAACCCTAGTATATTAATTGGTATTTGGGAAATATTCTAGCGATCGTTAGCTTTTTTAGTCTAACAAAAATGACCAAATTGGGAGTCATGGTATTACATAATTGGTAACATCTAAGTAGTGACAATATATAATATTTGGTCTAAAGTGTATTTTAAAGGCGTCCATATATTTTTTTAGTAGTCAATAATACGAAAAAATGGTTTTATCTAATAATATTTTTGGAAACGTTATTTGGTGACCATTTATCCATTTTGGTAACCGTTTAGAATTTTTTTGGTAGTAAAATAGGTACTTTTTTGGGTGGTGTTTAAACACAAGCCATTTTTAAATAGTTTTTTTTTCTTGTAAATAAATAAAACAGTTAATTCAAGTTTTTGATTGCAGATCGCTCTGTCTACTAATAACGAGGTTAAGGAGCCATCATCATCATCTTCATCATCACACAAGAAATATGAAGGTGGCACTAGGTGAATTTTTATTTATTATATTTTTATAATTGCCTAACGAATAGTCACTCACTGCAAACTAAACAGTCGGCTTACAGTTGGCCCGATGTTTGGCAAATATATATTTTTTTAAGAAAATCTTGATTCCAGTTCCAGTTAAAATTTTCAGTCTGTTTGATACCGGCCGATCTTTGTAATGTGCGTACTACCATTTATCTTCATTCTGATTTATGAGCCGGAACGTTGGTTCGGTGGTCCCACAGTTGTGTGGGCCGACTAAAAGTTAGCTGTGTGTCTCAATTTTACTTGAAGAAAACCAGCCATACATATTTTTAGATCGATACTCCACCGAAGCGGAGTGGAGTGGAGCAGTTTCATAAAATAAATGTATCTGGTTATATTGCTCTGCTCAGTTTCTGCGCACTGCAGATTCGCTCTATTTCTGCGCACCGCAGCCTCGCTCTGCTTCTGCAGACAGTCCGCTTCGCTTTGGTTCATTCTATGCCTTACTTGTAAGTTTAAACCGTGTAACAAAGACACCATGTAGACTACCATCTCCCGTTTCGAGTATTGCAGGCGTTCTCACATAAAAAGTGAAAACTCTAGACACAAGCGAGCGAGAAAGACTTCGCCCTCCATGCCGTCGCCAAATTTCTTCGAAGAGGAGAAAGACGATAAAAAACCTGAAACGCCTGAAATGGAAGAAACGGCTACTGAAAAAGTAAGTATTTTTATTGAAATAAATTAAAGATACATAGATGATATTTCGTTGGGTAAACTTAGGGCTTTTTAAACATCTCATCTCCCGAGCCTTTTCCCAACTATGTTGGGGTCGGCTTCCAGTCTAAACGGATGCTGAGTACCAGTGTTTTACAAGGAGCGACCGCATATCTGACCTCCTTAACCCAGTTACCAGGGCAACCCAATACCCCTTGTTTAGACTGGTATTTTTAACCCTAGATGGGTGTATAAGTTTGACCGCTATGTGCATGTATGTACATATGTGTCTTACCTAAATGGGTGGACCAATTTAGTTGCCGGTTTTTAAAGTTGACAGCTAGTAAAAGTAGGTACATTAAATTGTCTGCAATTCCAATTTTTTACAATATTATTCGCTAACACCAGTATCAGTTCAATACACAAGTTTAGTTTTCATTACGTATGTCATCAAGCCTGACTTTCACATATTAACACTGCATGCAAACTAACAGGTCCATATACAACATGTAACGTAATTAACGCACACCTTCAAACACCCCAATTAGAATATTATGTAATAATCATAATACATACACTGAATTTTTAATTTAACATGTATATGCATTGTTATTTACTAAATTAGTTATACCAATTCTTGGAGAACTTTTTGGTCATACTACTACGCACGCAAATATCGCGCCGCGCGCCGCTCGACTCGACACAACATAACGAAACTACGGAAAAAGCCGACAATACACGAAGTCTTATTACTTTGAGTTACGGTCTATTTGAATTTGTTTTGACTGTACAGGGTTAATATGACAATAATTTCCGTAGTTTTAATTATTTTTGGGATAAACATTACCTATATTAAAAATGATATAAATCGATTCAGTAAACGATTCTGAACAAACTAATTTCAGGATGTGCGTTAATTAAGTTACATGTTGTATATATACCTTTGCATTCCATTAACAATCCTTGCAAATTACAGCTTAAATCTTTAGCAATTAAACTCAAAACCAGTATTTCACATTCGAAAAAGTCTCTCCAGGATCTAAACAAAATTTTTTTTATTTTCTACCATCACAGTCCCACTTCAAAAAACCAAAAGTGGCGCCCGAAGCCTCAATCCTTCAACTTAAGCATCCAGTGAAGACCTCCAAGTACCTTGGAACTCCTGAATCGAGCCTTGAAGCACTGGATGTTGAGGAGGCCACGGTATGGGATTATATGCTAGATAATTTTGTAGTTTAGACGTGGTATTTCATAAGCGGGTGAGCCTTATGCGTGAAGAGAACGAAATGACTAGAGGAGTTGCCATAACGGAAAAACGCCAAAAAATTTAGCGCGCCAAAATGCGGGTGTGCTATGGGCGAGGTACGTTACTGTCTTCGTCCTTATACGCTTTCATTGGACCCGGTCTTTTTTTGTAATAGCAAAAAGCGTTGACAGACGTCTCAAAGAACCCGAGACTCTCGTTAGTTCACTTGTAACTGATCGTTTTGGTCATGCCCACCGTACGAATTTGACCTAAGTAGAAGGAGGCGCCTGACGTATATCTGCATTATGGCATCTTGCTGAATTTTTGTGACTCGGTCGCTACTAAGGGTTCAGTAGCTTAAACATACAAGACATGTGCGTCTACATTTACACACTAGTATGGCTCACCCGCTAATTAAAATATCTACACAATAGGACATTCCTTGGCTAGGCAGATTTCGATACATCTTAAGCACGAGAACACATCGGCAGCGAAATACGAAGGTCCACCAGGTCCTGAGTTCGATTCTCAGGCAGAATACTGACAGTACAGTAGGCTCCAGAGAGACAAAGGCAGGTTTTAGCCAGGAAAGTCTGATATTCCTACAAAGGCTACTTACTCTTTATTCTTACAGTTTGTCAAGCAATGTGCCCCAAAAATGACTCCATTATATGAAAAGGCTAGGCAGGTAGGTATTTCCAAAATACAATGGTTTATTTCTTTTATTTTTAGGTACGTAAGTTATTACTATTCTCATGCCAGGTCGTTCCAGAGGTAGGTAGAATGGTCCAAGACCTATGTCTGCCTTCCTCTAGTTTCTTAGATCCAGGTTTCTGATATCTTGGAAATGTTTGCAGCCTCAAGAAGTCTCTGAGGAGAAACTGTTCAGCAGTACCTTTGCAGCCACACAGAAACCGCCCAAGTCTCATGTATGTATATTATTCTTCTATTTATATGCCCGCGCCCGAGAGAACTACCAAAGGCAAAAATCATTTATTAAAAGTATTCTGAACAGCAGCATGTTTCGAACGTCGGTACTCAGCTGCATCCATATAGTTAGACTGGAAGCCGACCCCAACATGGTTGGAAAAAAGCTTTGTAAATAATGATGGTATCATTATGATGTTTAGTATAGCTATAATACTGCCAACTTTCTTCAAAATCCATTCGGTAGATTTTACGTTAAAGATTAACAAATTACATATATAAACTTTTGTGTTTGTAATGTACATAAGTAGGATAAGTTCTTGATAATGAAATTCTAGTTATAAACCAGCCATATTTGAGTAAATTCTGACCCTAATCTTGTTAGGTAATTAAACCTGCAGCTAAAGCAGCTCCCTTGAGAGGAAGAAGATTTGGTTACGATAATCTTTGGTTTTCAGAATGGTCACCACCAAGTAGCCTGGACTGAAATACCTCAGAATCAATGGAATGATCAGCACGAGGGTTTGGAGATGGAAAATAAAGTATCAGTAAGTATTCCAGTTCAAATGTATTTCTAATTAAATTAACCAAAGGCTACGGAACTACCGAAATCTTCCGATGTTAGGATTAGCTACTAGCCCTACTTTAGTTGGAAGCAGCTGAGCACCAATGTGCTATTTGGAGTGTATGCCTGTCTTATTTCCTCAACCCATCAAACGCATAACTAAGGGTTTAAGGTAGGTATTCAAAATACAGAAACGTTGGCTATCGCCAAACATGTAAACTGACAAACTCACACAACTTAACGGAGTTTTCAAAACACGGAGGAACTGGTTTCAACAGAGATGGTCATAATTCAGCCTCGAACTGTCCTCGCTAAGCATTGCTTAACTTTCGTACTATCAACCCAAGAGACTATACATACAATTATTTGTTTATTTACACTGACACTTTTCAGGAACCCAGTTACCAACAACCCGAATACCCTCCCCAAGAAGCAACCCAGCCAAAGGCACCAGGAATTAACAACCTGGTGCCTAAAGACGAGAAGCCGAACAACCTTCAGGCTCTAGTAGACGCTATTGGGACCAGGATGAGAGATATTGAGCACGTGGTGCAGAAGATGAGCGATAAAGTGCATCAGGTCAAACCGGGGTTGGAAGGTGGTAGCGGAGAAAAGAGGTAAGAGATTTCCTTATTGAGGATTAGCTTCTACCAGGTTGCACCCGTTTCTAGGGGGATTTACTGCTCGTACCGGGATAAAATATAGCCTATGTCAGTTCAGTAGCGGTACAAGCAAAAAATTTCGCTGCTTTATTTTGTAAGTGACGTCCTCCTAGCCGATTATCGGCCATACGGTGGCTGTTTTCAAGAGGGCGCCCTAAGACCAGATGGCGGGACGTAGTGTCGGAAGACTTGAAAGAGAGCCATGTCGAAAGCGACGTCACAAATCGAGCGAAGTGGAGAAGAAAAATAAGGAAAGCTGACCATGTGGGATGTATAGCAGGATAGAGAGAGGTGGCTGTTTTCAAACGAGGAGATCAGCCAGATATGCAGGACATAATATAGTGCACGCACATTTGCTTGGACACAGGTGCACTCTCTATTCCTTCACTCTCATATAGACCGAAGGGATGGTAATCCGAAAAACGAGGGTATCTACACGTCATATCAGTACCAAGCCTTTCTTGTGGCTGTTACTTAGGACGAGCTCCTATAGGTCATATTTTTTTCTAAATAATATTGTGTTTTCAGAATGTCTGCCGAGCAAGAAGGACCCCATAATAAACACCACAAGGAGGGCAAACGCCCGAGCTTAGAAGCTGACTCTTACAAAAGGTTTATAATTAATCTGTAATATCTTCAAACTTTTCCTTATCTACTTAATATCTATTTAATACATATATACTTTAGCTGAAGAGTTTGTTTGCTTGCTTAAACGATAATCGCAAGATTTACTAGGTAAGATAGGCCATTCATAAACAGAGGCTACATTTTATCAGGGTCTGAAAAGAAGCCACGGAGCGCTGGTGAAATCGCTGACTGAAGAGCTAATTTTGAATAACTTACAGACCTTTTACTTACCAATATAAAATGCGTTGTACTCTCTTACATCGCATTATACATTCAAAAATAATTTGTTTGCCTATTCTAGTGCTGACCGCAAGAATAGGGTAACCAACTTTAAAACGTCAAAAAAGACATCATGGCCGCTCAGACCAATATTTCCCTTGTACAGTAGACTGCACATCAGTGGTAACTCTCATGCACCTTAACTCAATAGTAATAAGTACGATTTTCATAAAACTGTTACCACTGACCTGAAGTTGACTGTACACCAAAGACAATTTCTTTTAAGGTTTTCGATGGGTTCAAAACAAGGTAGCAAATACCTGCATAGTTCTGATTTTACAACTGAACCACCGCTATTTATCGGAGACACTAATTTGAACGGATATTTCAGTGACGCTAGCAACAGTGTCTTGAGGCGAAACAACTTGCCAAAGGTAATTATAACTTTTTAAGTACTTAGAGCTCCCGCACACTCCAAACTTTTAGTCGTCTGACAGTTTGTTCGGGCCACGGAGATCTAAATGACTAGCGGAGATGTCATAACGCAAAATCTCCTAAGAACGACGGGGGATGAGGAACATTACTAGGTCCGCCCTTGTATAAGGGCGTATGCTTTCTATGGAACTTACCCATATTTTCAAAATAAAATCGCCAATCAATCATGACCAATCTATGGCAGGTTCTAGTAACAGGGCCCCGATTCTCCTAAGTTAATAATGTCAAAATCGAATCGCAATATGATCGTAATAGCAGTTTTAACCATATCGGGCATTCTGCTACTAATAAAAGACCAATCGTATTCGATTGACATTTGATTGGTGTGCGATTGGTCTACTATTTTGGTGATTTTGGTCCATACGGTAGTTTGCTGTACAATCATTTTGCAATCGTAAATCATTTGCAGACAAAATGATTCATTATTGAATGACAGAAAAGGATAAAAACGTTTATTTCAAAGAAAAAATAGCGGAATGCCACATACGCTTCAATCGTAATCGAGTCGGAAATGGATCTCAGTCGAACGTTAATCGAATGGCGCTCAAGTAAAATTAGGAGAATCGGGCCCCTGATCATCACGCACACTAGGCCTAGAAGAAGGTGAATGTTCTACCTTCAAATCAAAATGGAAATTAATGGTAGCACACAACAATCAGCTAAAAACTTTGTACAAATTCATTAGAAACGAGTAACATATTCTTAAAAATTATTTTACCGACTATTTAGTCTGCAGTGTGCGGGTACTCTTAGCTTATAATTCGCAAATATGCAGATGCAACAACTATAGGTACAGACGTCCGAAATAACTTAGCGGCTTTATTTTAAATTTGATTTATTTATTAAAAGTGTTTACCAACAGCTTCTGTGTAGATTAAACTTAGAGTACAATTTCTGTTATTACTAGGACTTACACAGTTGCCAATTACAGGTTAACCAACATACGCTATTGATTGACTGTTTTAAAGAGCTAACTTGATATTACCCAAGTTATTTCGGACGTATCGTACCAAAACTAAAGATATTTTATTTTGGTAAACTTAAGTCCCTCCTTAAAATAGGTACGTGTTTCTTTCATATCACTTTACCTACTTACCAGGTTGTAGTCCATAACAGTCGAGAGAGTACTGTCGGCTTTATTATTCCTAATTCAACTGCATTTGAGTTGTGCTGTGAATAGACTCATCCAACCGATTACGTTGTTACCAAAAGTTACCAAAAATACTCATTTAAAAACCAAAATATCTAAGGGTGCATGTAGCTGGAGCAAGTTGACATGCGCAAGTGACAAGAGCACGCGGGTGGGTATTTTGCTTTGGTACATGCGCGAGCCGGAGGTTTTTAAAATGCATGTAACCTGCGCATGTGCAAGCTACGTGCACCGTGTATATTCACCCTAAAATTGCATATGCATAATTGCTTGCAAACTTCAAAAAACCATAGAACTACTAGCTTAACATACGATAAAGCCCATTTACTTGCTAGGAGCCGCCACCGACTTATATGGCACCGGTAGAAAACAGACGCAAAGCGCCGGTACATATCGCCGTCGTGTCAGAGAATTCAGACGATGTTGATACCAAGAAAAAGAAGAAACATGGACATAAGAAACGTAAAAACAAATCTCATTCGCATAAGAAACATCATAAAGATGAGAAAAGGAAGCGTTTTAATAAATTAAGTTCAGGGGAAATTGAGAAAAATGTGGTGTCTTTAGAAGATAGTAGTGCGCTAGCTGTCTAATAGATGGCGTTGGTTGTACCTTGGTAAATGGCTCAGTATTTTTGATTGAATGGTTTTATTTTTAGTTCATTTAATTTTGACATTGACAGATAATTGAATGAAATGTACAAAAATATGTATTTTATTTTGTATTTTGCGCTGATTATCAAATTAGTTTAAAGTTAAAGTTTAAAGTTTTGTTTTTCTTGTTGTAATATTTAAATAGATATTGTTTAAATTGAGAATAGATTTTTTGAGGTATGAGTATCTTGTAAGAAAATAACTTTCGAAATATTAATGTACTTATTGTGTAAAATTCAACAATTAGATTTTTTATTAGTCTTGTATAAACATCTTAAGTGTTTAATACGTTTAATAGTTATTTGTTATACAAAAGTGCAAAGTTGATTTTTAACCGCGGGCTCAATTTTGATGACCGAGCAAGCGAAGGATTCTAAAATTATTAATTAATATTTAATAATTAGAATCCTGAGCGATAGCGAGGGAATCAAAAGAGCACAAGGTGAAAAATCTTTGCACTCGAGTGCAACAAGTAACTTTTCATCCCACCTCGTCGAGGAAATTACTAAAACAAAATGGCGCGCACATATGAGTATCAAATTAAAAAAATGTACCTATTAAAGTTCATTTATTTGAAAACTCAGTTTAAAAAAGAAACGAGGTTAAAAATCTTTGTAAAAACAATAATAAAAATTACTTAATTAATTGAATAATTATTTTAGGCAGTATTTTATTTGTTTAATATGTATTTGTATGAAAAGTCTTATCAAGATTGTCACAAATGGAGTATTGCACACGATGTTCTAAATTCAAATCACTTTGCCGCTCTAGAGGATAAAAACGACTTTTGCGCTCAGATATCAAAGGGTAAAACTACTCTTTCCGAGATGGTGGGATGAAAAAATAATTGTTTAGCTGACTCTTAACGTGTTCATGTTTTATTTATTTCTTAATTTATTAAAAAATGAAAATGTAATTAAATAATTTAAATAAGATGTTTACGTGTGGATAATAATTAGTTTCTTCTAAATATGACTTTTTTCTCGCAGAGTTTGGTAAATTGAACTACAAATCGTTGAATGTAAAAATGTGGAATTATTCAAAGTAGGTTTTATATAAACAACTGCCACTCAAGTTTTTTTTTGTTTCGTCTAAAATAGCTTTAGATTGTAATATAATGAGGGCTGATTTTTCAATCGCCAGATAACTTCTATCTGAGGAATATTTTTAACGTTTTGACAGCTTTTGTAAAGAAAATATGTCAAACCGCCATATTTATTCCTCAGATAGAAGTTAACTGATGATTGAAAAATCAGCCCTAAAAGGTACAAAACAAATAAAACTATTATATACGATCACCAATGCCTAGCCATTTATTGATTACACACTATATAACTAGAATTAAGAATAATTAAGTAGGGCTTTTTTCTATTTATTAAAGTCTTCTAAAAAATATAACTTTGTTTTTTTTTTATCCTTTTATAAATGAGTTTTAAATCCATACTAATAGAAAAGAATAGAATAAACGTTTGTTGTCTCCAGTATTACAGCTAGAAGTAGTAATATACACAGAACTATAATACTGGAAGCAAAACATATATGATAGGTAGGTATCCAGTAGGTATTATAAAGCTGCAGAGCTTGTCTTTAATCCAGGTAATATGAGGATCTACATATTGGTCCGATTCGTTTGTTTGAAAGCGTTAATGTCAAAAAGAACTGGACCGATTCGAAAAATTATTTCAATGTTAGATAGCCCATTTATCGAAGAAGGTTTACCTTTAGTTAAGGGTCTACCCAAATGGGGAGTTTAGGTAAAAACTAGTTTAACCACCCCGACAACTTCATATTTTTTAACTAGAGTGAGGGTTTTAAAAATAAGAAGTTATAAGTTCTCAACGCAATGTGTAGCCGAACGTAAGCCAGTTTGGGGTTACACAAAAAGTTTTGTATTTTTGTAAATAACATGCTTAGCTTACGCGACGGGAGGGCGGCTATATTTTTTGCCGTTGCTTTAATTAAGGTTGTTAGGAAAGAAATTGGTTGTTTTTGTAAAATAAAACAAAGTTTAGGTGTATAAGTAAGAAGTGAGCATGGTTTTTAATGTTAGTGATATTAATTTATTATGGGATGGAACCGCAGGCGGAAGCTAGTAATTATATAAAACCAGTACCTACCTACAAACAAATACTGTTAGTAATTGCAAATACATAAAATGATAGCTTTTACTCATAAAACATGATATTAAAATAGAAACAAAAGTATTATTAGCTTATCTGAGGACCTTGGCCGTCGTTATTTCACTCGAAGATAACAGTACGTTTTTAAATTATTACAACTATGTATAGATAGTTTGTATATGAATGTATGTATGTATGTTTGTTCTTCTTTCACGCATAGCTTAGCATACAAATTTTGAAGAAAATTGTAAAATATAAGTATATTTTATTTTATTTATATTTTTTTATTCGTATTTTATTTGATATTTTATTTTGATGATATGATATTTTCAGTGTTAGAAAGCGAAATCTACTTTTTGCAGGGTGCATAAATTGTCACATAGTTATTCTTACTGTGAATTTATTCCAAAGATAAAACACGTAAGTAGGTACACGATTAACCACAAAACCCAAATTCCCTATTTTACCATAACATTAATAAACTAAAAAGTCTGAAAACATTTTGCCCTTTTTTGGTGATAAATCACTTAATGACCTCTCCTGCTGTGAGGGAGTGTCAGACTCTTACTGACTAAAACCCACCACGTTCCTTCTTAAGCCCTTTATGTACAGTAGACTGCATATCAGTGGTAACTGTCATGCACCTTAACTCAATAGTAATAAGTACGATTTTCCTATAAAACTGTTACCACTGACCTGAAGTTGACTGTACCAGAGCCGCGGTAACTCGCGCGAACATTTTGTAGTGACGTAAGCTACGTATGTTTCGATAAGTGCGTTTAATATAGAGGGTCGGAACCGGGAGTTCGTCATTATAGTAAGTAAAATGGAGGTGAGCAGTCTACTCTTATTGTTCATAGTGGGAGGAACGGTGAGTTTTATTTATTATATTTAATACTCAAGTCTTTATAGCAATCCATATTATATACCGGTGGAACATTTTATAGTCTAGAAAGAAACAGTTAAACAAAAGAAGTTGGAGAGATTAACAGTAGCTTATTACTAAATTATACTTTTTAAAAAATTATTGTACATGTTATATTGAATACATACTAGCCGTTTTTAAGCGGGAACTACTGCTCGTACCGGGATAAAATATAGCATGTAGTATTTGGGAAGAGTGTAGCTTTCTAACAGTGAAAGAATTTTTCAAATTGGTTCTGTAGTTTTAAAGCCTTTAGGGTTCCAAAACAAAAAAACAAAGAACTGTTGCCTCATTATGGATATGTATGACTTTTTATTTAAAAGACAGTTAAAAAATATTTTTCAGTTACAAATCAAACTTAATACAATGATTTACCCAATTGAATTAAACATTTTAAGCAGTAGTTTATTTGTTTAATATATTTTTTGTGTAAAAAGTCCTATCAAGATTGTTTAATTTTACTTAAGCGATTATTAAAATGGAGTAGAGTAAAAAACTTAAGTCAACTGTTGGCGGGCCGACTGTTTAGTCTTCAGTGAGGGTACTCTTAGACCTTATTAAAAAAAATGGTTTTAAATGTACCTACCCGCTTTAGTAATAGGTTTATGTCTATTTTCACCAACAAATACCTAAATTTAGGGATCCCCTAAGAGCATTTAGGGAACACTTAATAAGAATTTCGTTTTTACCAAGTTTACGTGTCCCTTATAACCTTTTTTGGGGAGCCCTTATTCTAAGTGGTAGTTAGGGAAACGTTAAGAGATTTTTGGTGAAAACGGGTATTAGTCCACAAATTTTCTTCGGGATGGTGGTTTAAACCTGATACAAATGCTGGTACTTTTTAAAAACCATGTTTTATAGTAAGGTTAGTGTTTGCAACGTGAAGGGGTTTATGTCATCGTGACGGCAATTAAAATTATCTTTCTTTAGAGTCGTTGACTGACTATTATTTAAGATTATATTAGTTTCTCCGTATAAATAGTCAAAACAAAACATACCACGCTTAGTTTAGTGATTTATTTAAAGTGATAACGAACTTTCTAGGTAAGATAATTTGTATTTTATTTTTTACTAGTTTTCCGGCTGTTTCAGCTGTTTGTGCTACTGCCCATACAGGCAGAACTACTGCCCATACAGGGATAAAATATAGTCTATGTTACTCGGGAAGAGTGTAGCTTTCCAACAGTTAAAGAATTTCCAAAGCGGTGTTGTAATTTTTGAGGTTAGCGCAAGCAGACAAATAAACCCTTCGGCTTAAGCACAGTTTAAGCTTAATAATATTAGCACTTATAAGATACTAGTTTCCGCTCGCGGTTTCGCCCGCGTAGAGTTCGGTAATATCGCGTTTCCAAGAGAATTCTTCAAAAGTCCGGGATAAAAACTATCCTATGTTCTTTCTCAAGTTCAACTCTATCTCTGTACCAAATTTTATTAACATCAGTACAGTGGTTTAGTTTACAGACAAACAGAGTTACTTTCGCACTTATAATATTAGTAGGGATAAATAAAATATGTAAGGTATATAGGCATGTGCATCGTTGTTATATTTAACCTGATGACCATTCTCCTCATAAGGAAGAATTTTAATGGATTAAGTATATTTAACACAGGTAGGTACAGGTTAATAATTTGAAAGGTACCGTCAAGGGCATTTTGTGATATTTTTGCAGTGGGTAAAGGCAATTACCATGATATAATCATCGGCAGGGATATTGAGCCCTGACCTTCACCTGCGCAGAAGCGATTTATTGGTTTATTGCCTTATGTGTACAGTGCGCAAAGCGATCCCCACTCTTCCGCCCAGAGCTCAATATCCGTGCCGATAACTATAATATGATGATGTAAGGTTATGAAAGTAATTAATTAAAGAAGAAAGAAGTCTTTAATAAGATCTTGTAATGTTTACGTTATGAAATACCTTATCTGTTACATTTTAAATAGCTAATAAACAAAACATTCAGGGTCATTGCACTACTCACTGGCACAGTTTAATGACACTGGTGAAAATAATGTCATGCGTAGGTACTATCTATTGTTACTTCTACTACTATAGTTATCTGTGCTTCTACACTAATATTATAATGAGGAAACTTTTTGTTTGTTTTACCCTTAAGGCTCCGTAACTGCTGAACGAATTTGAAAAATTCTTTCAGTGTTGTTAAGCTACACTATTCCAGCTTATTGTGTCCGGGTATGAGAAGTAATTTCCAGAGGATACAGCTATTATTAATCTAAATTATGTAGGATTAATATAGGAATAGCCCACCTAATTATAAAAAAAAACCTGATATTGAGAAAGTGCCAGCTTTAGTACCTACTAGGTATAAACCACCATCTTTAACAAAATTAAAGTTCTAAACCTAGTACTAAACCCATTACTTTTTTAAACCTCGTTTTATTAAGGAGGTGAATGTTGGTATTTTTATTTTAATTAAAAATATACAGTAAAATCAATTTTTCAAAACAGTTCACAACCAAAAACATAGCTTATCTATGCTGTATAGTTTTGTAAAGTTCAAACCTTCGTTATCAAGTCACCCTCTCGGTCCGTCTATCTGAACTTGACAATGAGATTCTAATATGAACTATACATGCACACATGCATACATACATATAAACTGAGAGGGCGTTTTAGGGTTCCGTATGCAAAAAAACAAAAAGTCGCGATGGCCTAGTGGGTAAATAACCAATCTCTCAAGTATGAGTGTAGGTTCGGTTCCAGGTCAGGCTAGTACTAATGCAACTTTTCTAAGTTTTTATGTACTCTTTCTAAGTGTATCTTTGTCACCAATGACTGTATTTCGTACGGTTCTGTCCGGAATTCCATCTGTCTGTAACCAGGCTATATCTCAGAAATCGTAATAGAGAGGCAATTGAATTCTTTACAGAAGATGTACGATTTTTTTCTGTAACCGCTAAAACAAACACGGAAGAAGCTGTGTTCACAATAGTTTTCATGCTAATAATGATGATGCTAAGATAAAAATATTGAAAGTGGTGAAGGGTGGGTGTTTTGGGGGATATCTTTTGTAAATGTTGACTTTCATACAGTGCTGTTTTGCAGCCAAGTTTGAATAAATGATTTTGAGTTTGCTACGGAACTCTCAGTGCGCGAGTCCGACTCGCACTTGACCGGTTTTTGTCCACAAAAACAATAAGCAGTTACGGCTGCGTGCTGACCGCGTATGCACGTCGCGTTGCATCCAGTTGCATACAAATATCTTGTAATATTTACTTATACATATCATAGTGGGAATTCCAGCAAATAAACTAGGTAAACTATAGTTTAATTTCATAAAATGAATTTTGTAAAGAAATCGTAAGTTTGTTTTGATTGATTTGATAAATAAATAAGTAGGTATGAATTTTGTAGGTAATTATTATAAGCGATTTGAAACTTGAGTCATAAGAATTCTAAATTATTTAATACACAACTAGGAATGCATATTTCATATTTTTATAAAATGCAAAACGTTGAAATTCTGGCATGTCTACCTATAAAATTACAATATTTTTATTTCAATACAATAAATGACAATTTTAATACTTAGTACTTTTTACACAGTTAATATGTGTTAAATTATAATACTGCTAGACCCTAATTTTATTTGATCATATTTCATTCATTCGTTCGTTCATTCTGAACATTATTTTATCGGCCGTGATTCGTGTTCACACCGTTGACAAGCTTGTTTTTCTATTTTGAACTCTATTCCAAGTGATATAAAGTAGAAAATACCCAACTGTCAAGTTAATAAAGATACAAGAATCTGCTTTTTAGCTAAAATCAACTTTATGTTATAAGAATAAGGTTCAATGTGCAATGACAGTGGATTACAAACAACCCTTTGGATTAAAAAAAGTAATGTTATACCCCTAAAAAGAATTTGTCGTTTTATTTTGGTACTTCAGAAAGTATCTTATTTTGAAAAAACTTTAAACTTATCTCTTTATTTTTTTCTGTGATACCTACTTAGAATGAAGTAAAAAAATGTTTTTTATGCATAGAAAAAATAATCTTATATCTCTGTTTCTTACTATCACGTGAAGAGAGAGGGAAAAGCATTTGAAATGCAAATGATTGTGACTAGTCACTGATCCTGTGCTTTATTAAACCGGATATTTTAAAGGATTTGAATATTTTGACGATTATTTAAATCATTCTGAGTTTGAGAAGATACAACACCGGTAGATAGTACTACTAATACTAAACATATTTAAAGCTGCAGAGTTTGTCTGTTTGAAACGCTACTCAGGAAGTGAACCGATTTGAAAAAAAAAACAATATAAGATAGCCCATTTATCGAGGAAAGTTTCTAGCAGGTGACTTTTTATCCGGGTGTGCAAAGTTGTTCCCTACGGCAAGCATAAGCTAGTACAGTTCTTGTAAAACTTGATGTCGTTTTAATACTAAATTCCTCTCCCAAATTACTAAGAATTAGGTTTTTGGGCAGCCAATGTCCCATGACTACAATAAGTTTGGGAAAAACTAACGAATAACTAATAATACAGGTTCCTTTCTCTATTTTCAGATGGGTTCTTTCGTGGATGTACCGAAGCTGGCGTTGTTGGACGGACGGAAGATGCCAGCCATCGGTCTTGGAACCTATCTTGGGTTTGATAAGGTACCTATACGACAGTAAGATATTGAAAATGCATTCTTCAGTTACAAGGCTTAGGCCCGAGTTCACTAAAAAGATAAACGGCATACTGGGGCTAAAACTTGACCATAATATATTTAGAGATTAGAGTTGCACACTGCACACTAAACTGTTGGCCGCTAGTTGGCCCGATGGTTGTCCCACAGTATACCTACATATGTACATACTAGCTTTTGCCCGCGACTTCGTTCGCATGATATAGTGACTTCCGGCATATTTTTGGTTTGTTTCCAAACTATTTCTGTACCAAATTTCACACAAATCGGTCCAGTAGTTTAGGCGTGAAGAAAAGACAGACAGACAGACAGAGTTACTTTCACATTTATAATATTAGTTAGGATTTTGAACGACATAGTGAATCCAAATCAACTTTTAGTCGGTCTTAGCCAGACGGACCACTACTAATCATCTCTATACTGATTTGAGAGCCAACTCAAACAGTTCCATCAAAAAGTTTACAGTGCGTGGGGCTTCTTACTAATTCCACCGCGGGCACTGCAAATGTATCTCGTGGTGTACTCGCTGTAGCAAACAGTAACACATTGCGTGCGAACATTACTAACATGTCCGCGAAACTGCAACCGCCGCACGAACACATGCTAGCTGTGGACTCGCTCTTGAAAAACTAGTATAGATAGTTCAACTCAGATTTGCGCGCGGCCCTATGTGTGCGTCGGCTTGTAAATATACAACTTTCATTCGTGTGACAGTGACGTCGTCCGAGGATGACGTGTTCTTATCGCTTTTTGTTATGGGTACAGTCGTTTACGAAAATACTAGTTATTCACGACTCAAAGCTTTTTATTATTAAATATAGTTGATCATTATTTTCTCATACGTCTTTTCAAATTGACATTGACAGTATCTAAGAAATAAATAAGGTGAAATATCTAAGATGAATTAAATACTCCTTACATATTTTCAGGCTGGGGGTACGCGGACAATAAATAAAAGTGTGGACTAAGAATGTAAAAAGAGGTATAATCTAGTATAATAATGTAAACAAAATGTGTGGGGAATTAAAATAAATTAAATTGCTTCGCATAATGTCGACCAAAATAAGACGGAAATAATGAAACTCATAAATGAACGTTTAAGTCAAATTGATGATGGGATGTGGGGTAATACTTGTCGACATGTACAAAAGAAAAAAGAAGAATACTATAGACATTTTGACATGGAGTCAGAATTTATAATTCATCTTGGAGAGTAGCGAATCCGAAAATTCATCATTTGATTTTTCAAGTAGCGATTCATAATCATTATAAATAAATACACATTAAATTACGTAATAACTGTTTTTCTTTAAACACCACACACTCCCATATAACCCCTAAATAACTGTATTGTACCCGACTGTACCTCTTGTCACGCACACAAAGTCACTGTATATGTACAAGGGTTACCCACACATAAGGCCGCGCGCACGACTGAGTTGAACTTACTATACAGCCTTATTTTTTTTCCAGAATGGAGTAGTTACCTCTAAAAACAAGGAGCTACGTGATGTGGTGATGGACGCTATAGACATGGGCTACAGGCACTTTGATACTGCTTCTATATATAATACTGAAGCTGAAGTAGGAGAGGGTATTAATATGAAGATAGATGAGGGCGTTGTGAGGAGGGAAGATGTGTTTGTTACTACTAAGGTAAGGATTTGTGAAGAATCTGGAGGTAGATTGAAGGAGCTTTGGAGAGAGAATTAACTTCTGGAAAGTACTTAAGCAGCATCTACCTGGTTTCCTGGCGTTAAAGCCCTAAGTCGGAGCAAAAATCGACACTTACCTCTACGAGTCAATTGATGGGGCTATTAGTCTATTCATTCACATAATTACATAGAAAACTTTACATAATTATGTACAGACGCTTTTTGGTATGAATCCTTCTGCAAAAGATCATTTTCGGGAAAATACTTAGAAGTATTCAAACATGTTTCCCAGAGCCCGCTCATTGGTTTATGTCCGACTTTAATAATTACATAAATAATTCTGCCTGTGCATCAGCTACCAAGCCTTTCTTCCTAACTGTGTAGGGGCTAGCTTCGAGACTGACTGGATTCAGCTGAATACCAGTGTGATACTTGGAGCGCCTGTCTTTCTGACCTCCTCAATCCTTTTACCCATGTACTCCAGCTGTCTTTCCCTGACACTATCTAAGGAGTATTCTCTATGTTCACAGCTGTGGAACACCCATCACAAACGAGAGCAGGTAGCTGTGGCCATGAGGGAAACCCTGAACCAGACCGGCCTGGACTACGTAGATCTGTACCTGATGCACTGGCCTATTGGGCTCAATGTGAGTATACATCTATCACTACATAGTATAAAACAAAGTCGCTTTTTCTGTCCCTGTTTCCCTATTCCTTGTGTCAATTTTATGCTTAAATCTTCAAAACTACGGATTTTGATGCGGTTTTTTTAATAAGAAGAGTGATTGAAGAGGAAGGTTTATAATAACATCCATTAAATAGTAGGAAAATACTGTTATCCCGTGCGAAGCCAGGGCGGATCGCTAGTTTAAAATTAATGATTCTGATTCTATACCTATCTATTGCCTCTAGCTTAATATCTCTCCGGTGGTGTTGGATTGCCGTCCCATCGCGTTGTGAGAGTGAAGACATATTGAGTGCACCTGTGTCCAAGCAAATGCTCGTGCACTATAATATGTCCTGCGCAGCTGGTTGATCTCCTTATATGCGAACAGCCGCCGTTGCCGACAATCGACTAGCTTTATAATATCAGTATCTAGATCAATACATACCATATTCAGACCCAAAATGACTTTTCCCATAATCACAAGCAATTTTGGACCCTAACTGACAGAAAACCCTATCTTCAATTCCAGGAGGACTACTCTCACTCTGACGTGGACTTTATGGAGACTTGGCGAGGAATGGAAGACATGTACCGTCTAGGCTTTGCCAAGTCTCTCGGCGTGTCCAACTTTAATAAGCAGCAACTGCAAAGAGTGCTGGATGAGGGGACCGTGAAGCCTGTCGCTTTGCAGGTTGAGGTGAGAATTTGGAAAGAGATAAACTGGTTAGGTGCAAGTTGGAGCTCATGTATCATTATCTATGTCGAGAAAAAAGCATTATGTTATGTGGAAACCCCCTAAAATATTCGTTTTAGTTTCGTTTTCAGTGTTTTTGTAAATAATGACAGAGATACATATTATCATCTGTCTAACTTTCACGGCTCATGAGATATTACCATATCATCAGCCTAGTCTTTTTCCAACTATGTTGGGGTCGACTTCCAGCTTAAACAGATGCAGCCGAGGGCCCGAATGCCACATGGATTGACTGCCTGTCATGCCTATCCTCAACCCAGTTACCCAGACCGATATCTATTGGTAGTACTGGTTCAAACTTATTGGCTTCTGTTTACCAGTGACTGCTAAACATGCTCAAATGAGAGCCAGGACAGAACTCGACATAACATAGACTGTCACACATCCACATACCAAGACTGTTACATACCCAACTTTTTTTGCCACAACTAAACTTTACAAAATCCTTGCATTCTCCCCCAGGTACACCCTCAAATAATACAAGAAGAACTAATAAACTTCTGCAAATCAGAAGACATAGTGGTGATGGGCTACAGTCCTTTCGGGTCCCTGGTGATGAGGTACGGCATGCAGTTCCCAGGACCTAAGATGGATGACCCAGTTCTTGTGAACATAGCACAAAAGTATGGAAAAACTACTGCTCAAGTGGTTTTGAGATGGCTGGTAAGAATAATACCTCGTTTCAAGGTTTAAGTTTTATTTATAATCGTTTTCGTTCGCTTTCTGAGGGGACTACTTCTCATCCTGAAAAAAGTAGAGTATGTTTTCATTTCTAGGGCTCTAGCTAGACTATCTCAACTATCGGTATGCTAAATTTTGCTTAAATCGGTTCAGGTTGTTTGGCATGAAAACGCGACTGCCAGAGAGACTTTCGCATTTATATTATTAAGGACGGATTTGCCAGTTTCACTCGCGTCTCCAGGCAAAAGAGTAGCCGTTACGTAATGTTGTATGATGTTAAAAGTTTCCTATATAAAATATTACTGCCACGCTTCATCAAAGTCAGTACAATTGTATTTGAGTGCAAGACTAAACTAGACTTTTGGACTGTGGCATTTAAATTTTGATGCCCTCTGTCAACTATTTTCGATGGGATTTATTCGTTTAGATACTACTATAACTTTCTTCAATTAATAATAATAATTTCTGATTACAGGTGGACAGAAACGTAGTGCCGATCCCAAAATCGGTGAACCCAAAACGTCTCGCTGAAAACATCAACATATTCGATTTCCATTTAGAACAACATGAAATCGAGAAGATCAATCAATTCGATTCGCATACTCGATTCACTCTGCCTTCGTTTTGGCAGTCACATCCCTATTATCCTTTTGAGCAAGTGAAAGATCCTATTGCTGATCCTTTTAGGGGTTAGAAACTGCTTAATTTAGGGAATGGTTCATATTGGACGGAACTTGCATCGTTTATTTTCGGTCGTATAACGCCATCTGACAAATATAAGATAAAACATTCAATCATTCATAACCGATGATGCGCTAGTGCGTCGAACATACATTTACGATACCCTCGACGCATTTTCCGTCTGATATGAACCTTCCTTTAGTGTCTGAATTCTGAAGTCTGTCAAATAAGCTAGGTACTAGCTGTTCCACGAGGTTTCAAAGTCAGGTCAAGGAATTCAAAATCGCTTAAGCCAAGTTTATCAACACCTCAGTTTTCTTAAAACAGCTATGAATGTTCACCTTCCATTTTTCGAAAAAACGGACGTTTATGTCACACCAATGGCTGATAAAAGGTGAAAGAAAACATCTTGAGGAAACCTGGACTAAAAAGTCTGAAATCAACAACCCGCATTGAGCAAGCGTGGTGATTAACGCTCAATCCTTCTCCGTGTGAGAGGAGGCCGCAGCCCAGCAGTGGGACGATAAAAAGCCTGTAACAGGGGCCCGATTCTCCTAAGTTAATAATGTCAAAATCGAATAGAAATCGAACCGCAATATGATCGCAATAGCAGTTTTAATAAAAGACCAATTATTAGACATTTGATTGGTGTGCGATTGGTCGGCTATTTTGGTAATTTTCGTCTATACCGTACGGTAGTTTGCTGTACAATTTTGCAATCGTAAATCATTTGTAGACAAAATGATTGATTATTGAATGACAGAAAAGGATAAAAACGTTAATTTCAAAGAAAAAATAGCGGAATGCCACATATAGGTACGCTTCAATCGTAATCGACTCAGGGATCGAATCTCAGTCGAATCGAGTCGAACGTGAATCGTATGTCGCTTAAGTAAAATTACTAGAATCGGGCCCAGGACGTTTATGTTGTAGGTAAACTTGGGCTTCTGTTGTTTCGAAGAGAAAGATCGAACGAACAAAGAAAAAAATATTGTCTTTATCAAACGTATACTATTTCTCCGTTTCTCGTGGAAACTAATTCCTGTACCTACCTGGATAAAAAGTAGCTTGGGTAAATAAATGGATTTTAGAATTGAAACATTTTGTAGATATATCTTGCTTTTATATGCAAGAGTTTATAAGACTGGATTTTAAATAGAAAATTATGTAAGACATGTAGTTAGTTAGCCATAGTTTTTCCTGGGCTTTCGTCAGCAAAAAAATATTTTTTGAATCTTTACTTATTTTGTTTATAGGTTTATTTTTATAAAAATTAAATACCTTTACCACTTAACAACCCATTTTTATTTACTCTTCCCCTACCTACCTCTGTGTAATAAAGAAGTACCTAGGTACTTGCTATAATAAAGTTAACTAGTAAGAAATACAAACTCACGGTTTGTGAATCATGCCTGCCTCTTCCGTGAAAATGCTAAGTACGTATGTGTCTAGCTATTAAAATATAAGACATGCCCTTTTGTTATTCTGCTAACATAAAATTCTATGTACGTAGGTATGTGTCTTGTTATTAAAATACCTAATGTCATGATTTATTCTGCTAACTTCAAAATTCCTTTCTTTTTCTAGTAGACCTTCAAGCTCAAGTATTACGAAATTACGAATTGGTATGGGACCGAATCAGTCTCTTTATTACGGCTAGTGAATTCTAGTAATTGGAAGCTCAAAGCTGGAATAATCTAAACGTATCCAAATATTTTTGTTGTCGGATATTTTTAGCACGAACGAGACAAAGGATAGCAATTTGTGCAAGTGTGAGAGGGATAATTGGAGTTTCATGTCTGATAACATAAATTGACAAGCTTTTGTGACGGAACGCAAGATTTTCTACGCTAAAGATATTGTTTTCGCGACGCTGGAACGCTGTTAGAGTTGCCGCGTTAGAAATTTTCCTTGACTGCAAGCAATTTAAGATTTTACCAATAACACACATTTGTTTTTCTAATTAAATTACTTAAACGATGAGTGTTCATTAATACTTTTAATTTAGTCCAAACAGATTGTGTAATGAAAGTGACATTATATTTGATATCTGTCAAGATATAGTCGAATAAAACTAATTTAAACATACATTGCAATAGTGTCTGATGCTATGAATATACTAATCAACTGTAAGATGAACGATAGTACCTGAAAGTGGTAATTTAATTGCAACATTACAGCTAGAAGTTCTCTTGCAATTTCCGTCATGCCATTCGCAGAAAAAAACAGAAAACTAGGTAAAATTAAGTCAATACTCTGGTAACCCAGTCCGCAGCTGTTGAAGGACGTCTTCGCTGTGTCGGTCTGCGAAAAATCAAATAAAAATTTTCCTCCATATTTGTTTTGTGGTGCACTTTGCACGAATATATTATTTAGAAAAAGTGTTCATAATCATACATTGTGGCTAAGGTAACGCCTTACCCGAGCATGAGTTATTCCGGAAGGAATAAATTCGAGGTGAGTTTAGATCGATTTTAATGTCATTGTTGTGTTTTCGTTCTTAAAAACAGCTGACATGGGTGCTACGGGCCCATTTCTTTGTTCTCGATGCACTTGCTCACATTTTTACACAAAAATACATATATAAAAGCCTAAATTACGTCCAAAATCTTATTAAACAGCATCTAGAATATATTTTTGAGTTATTTACAGCATAAATTGCGTTATATATGTAGTGTATATGTTTTTATCTTCTCACAATTAATAAATGTATGTTTTCGTAGTGTAATCGTATGCGGCGTTCGTTTTCATGTTATTTCTTTGTTAGGTCAGTGTAAATGACCTGTAGCGCGGCCACTCAACCCAAGAATGGCTTAAAAACAGTTATAATCATTGTTTTGTTACATTAAAACAGTATTTTTAATTATTCGCGTAGTGTTTTGGATTTTTATGGACTTACCTTTGCTTGTTTGTGAAATGAAAGCATGGTGCATCAACGTCAATAAAAAAAAGCCTTTAATAGCGCGAAAATTACATTAAAAATAACCTTTTTTTCAAAAAAATAAAATCGATTTCAATAATATACGTAAAACCGTCTTCTAAGTCTGACAAATATTACACAAAAAATCGCATCAAAATAATTTCAGAAAAACGTGAGATAATCGCTCAAAAATCAAAATAAACCTCCTTTTTTTACCCGACTGCCAAAGAAGGAGGGTAATGTTTTTCGAGTGTATGTATGTATGTATGTATGTATGTATGTATGTATGTCTGTTCCTTTGTGACCTCCTGTAGCCTAAACGGCTTGATGGATTTTGATGTATGTTATCGTTAGATTTGTCTTGATTACGGGAGTGTCATAGGATACATTTTATCCTAAAAGTCCCACGGGATATTTTTTCTTTTCCCTTTAAAAAAATATGTATGCGGTATCATTAGATTCATTTCAATCACGGGAGTAATAATTAATATAGGATACGTTTTTTCTCAAAATTCCCACGGGAACATGTTAATTCTGCGTCAACGCAAAGCAACTCATGCGTTAGCAAGCAAAAAGATAGGGCGTGGCCTGGCATGCGGCGCGCGGCGCGGTGCGGAGGGGGATATGCTCGAGTATACAGCCCGAATGCGGGCACACGCATAAGGGCACACGTCGTTGACGGTCTTCAGCAGTAATGACTCACCTAATTCTTTTTCTTCTTCACTACCAACAGTCCAGATTGGCGGTAAATTTATGTTGCGGAGTAACATCACTCGTAATCTAAAGCCAAATGTCGTCGAAATAATTTAAAATGGTACTTACATATACATAGTCTTCTACATCTACAACATTTTCGTTAAATAAAAACAGCTAAAAAGTTATAAATAAAAGAATTATTATTAAAAAAACAAAATACCCGACTGCACACTAAAAAAAGAGTAAAACAAGCCCCACAATAATATTTAATTTATAAATATTGATGGAAAGCATCGCAGGCGGGGACCACCTTGACCGCCACCAACGAAAATTCTGCTAAATGGTGCACAACCGAAATGACTATAAATAAGCCTCTGTTGGTCCCCGCCTGCGATGCTTTCCATCAATATTTATAAATTAAATATTATTGTGGGGCTTGTTTTACTCTTTTTTTAGTGTGCAGTCGGGTATTTTGTTTTTTTAATAATAATTCTTTTGAGTGGGTTAAAAATATTTATAATTTATTAGAACGCATATTGTTTTTGTTTATTAAAACAACTCTGTATGTTATTATCAGATAAGAAAATATTGTGTCACATTAAGAACCGTTTCCAATATTCTATCTATCCATGGTTTTGAATACTAGAGATAGGAATTTTGACATTACACGTTCTGTTACATTGCGTTTCCAAGAGAATTCTTCAAAAGTCCAGGATAAAAATTATCCTATGTTCTTTCTCAAGGTCAACCCTATCTCTGTCATCATCATCATCATCATCTCAGCCTCCCCTTAGATCTCCACAGATACCTGTTGGAGGCGACCTGCATCCAGCGTCTTCCAGCGACCTTTATAAGGATGTCTGTCCACCTCGTTGGTACCTATCTCTGTACTTACCAAATGTTATTAAAATCAGTTCAGTGGTATAGACGTGAAAGCGTAACAGACAGACAGAGTTACTTTCGCATTTATAATATTATTAGGGATATGGATTCCTATCTTTAGTATGTTAAGAAATAGATAGATATAGATTATACATAGTGTCACATTTAATGAAAAAAAAAAAAAAAAAAAAAAAAAAAATTAATAACATGCTTGCTTTCTTATCTACCACCTATTTATTTGAAGACAGACTGTGAATCATATTTTAATTGTTTACCTAGATATCGGCCAGACATGATGATTATAATATTGTTTATTTACTTAAACCAGTAATCTACCATTACAGGTTTATCTCAAACTAATGCGATAGGCAGGATAGTACTAAATGAAAACATAAAATAAACACCATTTATAAAATTCATCCTCTGAGCCCAACTATATTGGGGTTGTCTTCCAGTCTAAACGGATGTAGCTGAGTACCAGTGCTTTACAAGGAGCAACTGCATATCTGACCTCCTCAACCCAGTTACTTGGGCAACCCGATACCTGTTGATAAGAAAGGTTAACAGCCTCTGACTTATGACTACCCCTAACAACTGCCAAAGATGTTCAAATGACAGCCAGAACCCACCAACTTTTCAATCTCCTCAACCCAGTTGAACAACCTGGGCAACCCAATACCCCTTGGTAAGACTGGTTGTCAGAATCCATGTTCACAACATCCATCGCGATTAAAATACGTGTAAGTATTAAGTAAGTACCAATATATTCAAAAATTAACTCGCAGTAGGTAAGCAAGTTTTTCAAGAAATACTCTGACCTAATTATGCACAAAAATAAAATAAAGGTCATATCATACAAGAAGTGCGCAATTCTTGTTCTCGTTTCAAAAAAGACTTAAAAATGTTATTACGAAAACTGGCTATAAATAGCAGATTAATATGAAGAAAACAAGCGTTGTAAATACTTGTTTTTACGCCATAGTATGGTCGTTTTTAGGGTTCCGTACCCAAAGGGTAAAACGGGACCCTATTGTTTTCGCTCCTCTGTCCGTCCGTCCAGCCAGCTGTCACCAGGCTGTATCTCATCAACCGTGATAGTTAGAGAGTTGAAATTTTCACAGAAGATGTATGTCTGTTGCCGCTATAACAACAAATACTGAAAACTAGAATCAAATAAATATTTTGGGGGGCTGCCATACAACAAACGTGATTTGTTTGCTCATTTTCTAAATAATAGTACGGTACCCTTCGTGCGCGAGTCGGACTCGCACTTGGCCGGTTTTTTTACTCGTAAGATCTCGGGGCTCGTTAAGCAACGCTCGGCTGGTCCTTAGATGGGTGAACATCTTGTCATGACGAGTTCTTCCGTGTTTCGGAAGGCACGATAAATTGTAGATCCCGGCTGTCATTTGTATCTTTAGCAGTCGTTACGGGTTGTCAGAAGCTAGAAAGTCTAACCAGGGGTATTGGGTTGTATTACTGGGCTGAGGACTGGCTGGCAGTCGCTTCTTATAAATCACTTTTAACGGCGTCCACGGCCGATTTCGGCCACGGCGGCTGTTCTCATTTAAGGAGATCAGCCAGCTGCGCAGGACATATTATAGTGCACAAGCATTTGCGCAGGTACAGGTGCACTCCCTATCAGTGGCGAAGGGTGGTTTAATGAAATAGGGAAGCCGGAGCAAAAAAAAAACTTGGGGGGGGGGAGTACTCAGGGATGGGGGGGGGAGGTAATGGAGGTAATTTCTCAGTCCACCTTTTAGCACTGACTGAGAGACTGATAGTTTGAACATGTTTTCTCAAGGAATTCGGCAGATTATTAATAACTATAAAACTTTATTATCTTTAGTTAGGTATATTAACTACTAGAATCTGAGAAAACTTGGCACTAGAAACAATACATTTTAAGTATTTAATTTACAAGGGCCTGTTAGCAATTGATATTTATCGTAGGTAGGTATTTATCCGTCAGGACGTTAGTAATTTTAATATAGACGTAATATTGGTAGGTAATTCACCCGAGCGGCGTGCCCGAGTTTTATAACACGTTTTTATTCTCAAAACTTAACCTTGAAAAATAAGTTCCTTCCTAAAGTAAATAATCTGTCGGAAAACAGTCTAATGCGATAAATGCTATCCTAGTTAAGTTTTAAAAGTAGGTACACTAAAAAGAAACCTGATGCCAACTGTCTACGTATAAAAATAACTCAATTCAACGTAGGGATCTCTATTTTCACTACACACACACTGTAGTACTGTACTTCTTGTACTGAGTTGAGTACCAGGTCAGTCACACAGTGCGATCGCAGGGATTAGTAGGGAGTAATGATACTGCCAACTAACTAAACAAAATTATATACTTGATGAATTCATAAAGAAAAAATCCCAACTAGGGTCATTAAATCGCGGAGAATCTTAACACCGCGATTCAGGATTTGCATAAAAATGCACAACGCCATCTATGTTGACATAATGTAACTAAAACACTTTAACATAAAATATTGTACACACACGAACTATGTTATTTCCAAGTGATACACACACTAATAAATTCAATTAAGTAATACAAAGAACAAATTGTTAATGGTATTATCTAAAACAAAATAAGAACAATGAGAGTGAATTTGTCTGATTTGTTTGTTTACATTATTTGAGAGCTCTAAGCTCTAAGCGCTGTCACTCGCGCGTAGACTGATATAGCTACTCTACTCTTGACGCGTTCTTTCTCGTTCACTCGCGAGTTTTGATTGGTGGAACCCGCTCCGTGAGCCGGCTTACCGCTCGCCCTTATGCCGCGAACATCGCGCGGCGCGGCGTGGATGACGTCACGCAAGCGTAGTTTTGTATGGAGGAGGAAGCCGCGGCTTGTTTAGTAGGAGCAAAATGTTTCAAGTAATTTATAGACAATTTTTTTTACGGTGGTAGGCGTTTTGTTATGCCTACATATTTAAATTGTGTGGTTTAAATGATTATATTAATTATACCTATACCTATATTATAACTTATACCTATGCTTCTTTCTTGAAATTCGAAAGGGAAGCCGATGGGAATCGGCTTATAAGGACGCCTCGCCACTGCTCCCTATTCCTTCACTCTCATAACCCGATGGGACGGCAATCCGACACGACCGGAGAGAGATCAGGCGCAGGACCGACATTTACGTGCTCTCCGATGCACGGGTGAATCAATCACAAACTTGCAGACTACGGGCTGCTTTGTAAAAGTTCCTAAAACACACAAAGCGAGTTGCTTACAAAGAAATGTTAATACTCAACAAAAAAAATGCTGGATGACAAGGACATTGTGTATTGTGTTGCCTATAATTTGACTAAATAATAATCATAATATTTGTACACCGATTCGGTAGAAGAATGAGACTTTTTTTATCTATCATAAAACACCTATTGTAATATTGTAATTATTATATTCTGACAATTGTATTTGTATGTACTTTCTTAGTGTATCTTGGACACCAATGGCTGATAAAAAGGTGAAGGAAAACATCTTGAGGAAACCTGGACTATATAATCTGAAATCAGCAACCCGCATTGAGCAAGCGTGGTGATTAATGCTCAATCCTTCTCCGTGTGAGAGGCGGCCGCAGCCCAGCAGTGGGACGATTAAAAGGCTGTAACAGTAACATATTCTGACAAATAAATTGTTCTTTCTTTTGTTTATTTCAGATCGCTCGGTTTTCGGGCGAAGATGATAATCATATAAACAGAAAGTTGCCTAAAGAGTTGCTGCTCAGAATCCTGTCCTATTTGGATGTCGTTTCGCTATGTAGATGTGCACAGGTAAGACGTTTCTGAAGTCAGAACTTTGAACTATATCTCTTTAATATAACTACAACTATTCCCCACGGGGTCACTTGGGGCTAAAGGGAACTACTTCCCGTAACTGGGTAAATATAGTCTAAAGTCTATGTGAGGATTCCCAACACTAAAAGAATTTTCCAATTTGTCATCATCATATTTTTTTTCTTCTATTGACTGGATATTAAGTAACCCATAGCCTTCCTTAAATTGACTGTATCACTGAAATATTATTTCAAATCCGACCCGTAGTTCTTGAGATTACCGCGATGAACAAAAAAACAAACTTCAAATTTAAAATATTTTTACGTATAAGTTATTTAAGATTCCTAGTTTAGATTTCGTCTCTAACCTGACAAAATTAAAATTATCTTTGCAGGTATCAAAACTATGGAACATACTCGCTTTAGACGGCTCCAATTGGCAGAGGATAGATTTGTTCGAGTTTCAGAGAGATGTCGAGGTAAGAAATATGTTTTGTTTTTAACTACGCTAAAACAGGGGTTGTTTTGAGTCGGACCGCGGTGTGTGTGGCATTGTACCGATTTGAAATATATAATTTAAAAACCGATATGTAATAAAATTACAATGGCTTAGCCGATATTGCTGAAGCGTGTCTAAGAACCACTATTGAAACGCCAACTTTGTATAAGAAGTTTCAAGTCCGGGTAATAACAATTATGAAATAATTTTAAACCTCTTTAATCCTACAATTTTATTATTTATAAGAAATATATTAATAGTAGCTGTTCTCAAAGTATATTATAGTGCACGCAGATTTGCTTGGACTGCGGTGCACTCATTATTCCTTCACTCTCATAGCGCGATGGGCCGACAATCCGACACCACCAGAGAGATCCGGTAGGAAAAATACTACAGAATATTTACAGTCTTTTTATTTATTTATTTTCAGGGGCCAGTAATAGAGAACATTTCACAAAGATGTGGTGGTTTCCTGAGAGAACTATCCCTTAGAGGATGCGAGAGTATAGGCGATGGGTCCATCAAATCTTTGGCACAAGTAAGTTATCATCTGCCGAGCCTTTTCCTAACTATGTTGGGGTCAGCTTCCAGTCTAACCGGATGCAGCTGAGTACCAGACTTAGCAAGCATTGATAATCATTGCAAAAGCCGAAAAATAAAAGATATGATTATGAACTATGTTGGGGTCAGCTTCCAGTCTAAGCGGATGCAGCTGAGTACCAGTGTTTTACAAGGAGCGACTGCCTATCTGATCACCTCAACCCAGTTACTCCAGAAATCTAACACTCTTTGGTAAGCCTGGTTGTCAGACTTTTTAGCTTCCGACAGTCCGTAACGACTTCCGAAGATGTTCTAATGACAGCCGCCTTGCTGGGACCAACCAATTTAATGTGTCTTCCAAAACACGGTCATTGGTGTCCAAGATATACTTGAAAGTACATACAAACTTAGAAAAGTTGTATTGGTACTTGCCTGTATGGAATCGAACCCACAAACCCGTAAATGATAATCGAGTTAAAATTAATATGTAATTTAATATAAATATATTTTTTTTGCAAGACGGCTGGCAGGAGCTGGATGCGAGTAGCCGAAAATCGATCTCAGTGGCGTGCACTTGGAGAGGCCTATGTCCAGCAGTGGACTGCGATAGGCTGATGATGATGATGATGATGATGATATTTTTTTTGTTCCAGTCATGTCCGAACATTGAAGAATTAAATCTGAACAAATGCAGAAAAATCACAGACCACTCTTGTCAAGCACTTGGAAGGAGATGTAAGAAGTTGCAAAGGTTAGTATCATCATCTGTCTAGCCTTTTCCCAACTGTTGTGGTCGGCTTCCAGTCTAACCGGATGCAGCTGAGTACCAGTGTGGCACAAGGAGCGACTCAGACCTCCTCAACCCAGTTACCCGGGCAACCCAGATACTCTTTGGTTAAATCGCACACTCATCAATATTTTTTTCGAAATAGAAATATACAAAAAAAAACGAGATAGCTGGTACCCTAGATACTGCTATTGGCATATATTTTTGTGGGATTTACCGTTAATTTAAATAATAATAAGATAGTAAAGAAAGAGGTAAGTAACTAGAGTAAAACGCTTATAAATAAAATAAGAAAAGTTTTTTAAAAATAAAATAAGAGAGGTTTTCAATAAGGCTTATAATATTAACCGACCTCCCAAAAAAGGAGGATGTTCTTCTCAATTTGGATGTTTGTATTTCAATATTTTTTTTTCAGGATAAACCTGGACTCATGTTCGAACATAACAGACATATCTTTAAAGGCGCTGTCTGATGGATGCCCGGTAAGGTTAATATTTTAAACTCTGTCTTATTTTACATACATAGTATTAAGATTAAATTAACTGCAACAACAAGCTCCATTAAAGTTAAAGCTTCATAAAATCTATTGCTGTCACTTTTTATCTTATTGACAAAGAAAGAGTCAGCAATAGATTTAAAGAAGCTTTAACTTTAATTGAGTTTTGTGCAACTGATGGATAATAAGTAAAATGATAGTTTGACCATGATGTTTAATATCATTTTTGTGATCCCAGTTAAGGGTAACTTATGTCCCTTTTAAAACATTTTAATACATCTTAACTATGTGCATCAATGTGTAACTGCCTATCTGACCTCTTTCACTGAGGTACCCGATAACCCAGGCTAAAACTTTTAGTTTAGTACTTTTACTTATACTTGCCGTCCATGATGATCTCATAATTTATAATTTACCACCCAAGAAACACATTGTAGAATGCATGTATTATTCATTTATTTATTGAATTAAATTACGTGATCTCGCTGCGGCATATTAGGCTGACAAAGTGTAGTTTCAATATAAGACATGTCATCGACACGAAAGAAGAAGATTGTAATACCTATAATAATTTACTATTACATACTTATTAAGGTATTGCATAAAAAAAGACCGGTTGCACCATGTAACTATAAAGTTTATGTCTTTAATATAGGTAATAGACAGTAATTTAGCAATAAGCCCTCACATTTTTGCAGCGCCTGCAAAAGGCCGTTAAGCTGAACCTAGCCCTATATCTAAGAACTGTACAACCTTAACATGCAAATAAATATTTTGAGTTAGAGTTTGAGATTACCAAACCACAACCATCCGTTAATCGTCGATTTAACCAAAATTCTGCAATTTGTCGACATTTTATGGGTACATGTTGAAACTCATCTTTATAATAATTTTTTGTGCTTTTATTAGATGTTAACCCACGTGAATGTGTCCTGGTGTCAGTCAATAACAGAGAATGGTGTAGAAGCGCTCGCCCGCGCCTGTCCACGACTCAAGACTTTTATATGTAGAGGTATGTGCTTATAACTGTATATTATATAAACTGTGTTCCAAAAATGGTCAAAAATATACAGTAAATTATCGAAGACAAAACACTCTCATTCTCTTTTTTTATGATTTTACTGAGTAATCAATGTTTTTTTTTGCTTTAAGTAAATCAGACAGTGGTACGCTTTCTAAATATTGTTTTTGACTTGAGTTGGTTTAGGCATAATGTTTAATATTGGAATATTTGGTTTTTTTAATACTCATTATCTGCCTCGCTTTTTCTCAATTTGATAATTGTTGTAAAACCTAAATGAAAATTTAATTATGTCAGTCATGAAGTGACTGCTTATTGGACCTCCTCAACCCAGTTACCCGGGCAACACAATACCCCTAGGTAAGACTGGTTGCCAGTCTTACTGGCTTCTGACTACTTGTAAATTCAAATGACAGACGGAATCCACCAGTTTATCTTGCCTTCTTAAAGATGGAAGAACTCCTCAGTTTTTACTTAGCCACGAGCCACGAATTTAATAAATAATAATTTAATTCCAGGTTGTAAGAATGTGAATGACAACTGTGTGTCAACGCTGGCAACTTATTGCCCTGATCTCAGCGGTCTCAATGTACAGGGATGTGATGTAAGTACCAGTTTATTTATATACCAGCTATTGCTCGTGGTTTTACCTGCATTTTGATAGGTTTCTTTTACATAAACCGGATAAAAAGTAGCATATATCCGTCCCTTTTTTGACTCCCAGCGCAAAAAAAGGGGTGTTACAAGTTTGAATGCTGTGTTTCTGTTTACTTATGTCACAGTAGGTCTTAAACGGACATATAAACTGATTTGTATGTGGTTTTTTAAATGGACCACCTACTGGGCCTAGTAGGTGCTAACCTTGTTCTAGCGACTCCACTCTGACCGGCCGATGAAGGCAAGCCAAGAGGCGGGAGACCTATCCCCCGTCATGCTTCACTCCGGCAAGCCGGAGATGGGGGACAGTATACTCTCCCTGGAGCACTCGGATATATAGCCCCGCGGGGTCGCTACTCCCCGTCATCCGCCTCAGATGCCCTGCGGGGCCTAGTCATTATTATTATTAAACAACCCCATTTTTCTCTCCAGCAACTAACAGACGAATCAATATCAAAACTTGGACCAGCCATGCGTCGACTCTGCGTATCAGGCTGCTCCCGTCTGACGGACGCCGCCCTGTCAGCACTAGCGGCCCGCTGCCCCGACATCGTGACGCTGGAGCTGGCGCAGTGCAGCCAGCTCACTGACGCCGGCTTCCAGGCACTGGCCAGGGTAAGTAGACGCCGCACTGTCAGCACTAGCGGCCCGCTGCCCCGACATCGTGACGCTGGAGCTGGCGCAGTGCAGCCAGCTCACTGACGCCGGCTTCCAGGCACTGGCCAGGGTAAGTAGACGCCGCACTGTCAGCACTAGCGGCCCGCTGCCCCGACATCGTGACGCTGGAGCTGGCGCAGTGCAGCCAGCTCACTGACGCCGGCTTCCAGGCACTGGCCAGGGTAAGTAGACGCCGCACTGTCAGCACTAGCGGCCCGCTGCCCCGACATCGTGACGCTGGAGCTGGCGCAGTGCAGCCAGCTCACTGACGCCGGCTTCCAGGCACTGGCCAGGGTAAGTAGACGCCGCACTGTCAGCACTAGCGGCCCGCTGCCCCGACATCGTGACGCTGGAGCTGGCGCAGTGCAGCCAGCTCACTGACGCCGGCTTCCAGGCACTGGCCAGGGTAAGTAGACGCCGCACTGTCAGCACTAGCGGCCCGCTGCCCCGACATCGTGACGCTGGAGCTGGCGCAGTGCAGCCAGCTCACTGACGCCGGCTTCCAGGCACTGGCCAGGGTAAGTAGACGCCGCACTGTCAGCACTAGCGGCCCGCTGCCCCGACATCGTGACGCTGGAGCTGGCGCAGTGCAGCCAGCTCACTGACGCCGGCTTCCAGGCACTGGCCAGGGTAAGTAGACGCCGCACTGTCAGCACTAGCGGCCCGCTGCCCCGACATCGTGACGCTGGAGCTGGCGCAGTGCAGCCAGCTCACTGACGCCGGCTTCCAGGCACTGGCCAGGGTAAGTAGACGCCGCACTGTCAGCACTAGCGGCCCGCTGCCCCGACATCGTGACGCTGGAGCTGGCGCAGTGCAGCCAGCTCACTGACGCCGGCTTCCAGGCACTGGCCAGGGTAAGTAGACGCCGCACTGTCAGCACTAGCGGCCCGCTGCCCCGACATCGTGACGCTGGAGCTGGCGCAGTGCAGCCAGCTCACTGACGCCGGCTTCCAGGCACTGGCCAGGGTAAGTAGACGCCGCACTGTCAGCACTAGCGGCCCGCTGCCCCGACATCGTGACGCTGGAGCTGGCGCAGTGCAGCCAGCTCACTGACGCCGGCTTCCAGGCACTGGCCAGGGTAAGTAGACGCCGCACTGTCAGCACTAGCGGCCCGCTGCCCCGACATCGTGACGCTGGAGCTGGCGCAGTGCAGCCAGCTCACTGACGCCGGCTTCCAGGCACTGGCCAGGGTAAGTAGACGCCGCACTGTCAGCACTAGCGGCCCGCTGCCCCGACATCGTGACGCTGGAGCTGGCGCAGTGCAGCCAGCTCACTGACGCCGGCTTCCAGGCACTGGCCAGGGTAAGTAGACGCCGCACTGTCAGCACTAGCGGCCCGCTGCCCCGACATCGTGACGCTGGAGCTGGCGCAGTGCAGCCAGCTCACTGACGCCGGCTTCCAGGCACTGGCCAGGGTAAGTAGACGCCGCACTGTCAGCACTAGCGGCCCGCTGCCCCGACATCGTGACGCTGGAGCTGGCGCAGTGCAGCCAGCTCACTGACGCCGGCTTCCAGGCACTGGCCAGGGTAAGTAGACGCCGCACTGTCAGCACTAGCGGCCCGCTGCCCCGACATCGTGACGCTGGAGCTGGCGCAGTGCAGCCAGCTCACTGACGCCGGCTTCCAGGCACTGGCCAGGGTAAGTAGACGCCGCACTGTCAGCACTAGCGGCCCGCTGCCCCGACATCGTGACGCTGGAGCTGGCGCAGTGCAGCCAGCTCACTGACGCCGGCTTCCAGGCACTGGCCAGGGTAAGTAGACGCCGCACTGTCAGCACTAGCGGCCCGCTGCCCCGACATCGTGACGCTGGAGCTGGCGCAGTGCAGCCAGCTCACTGACGCCGGCTTCCAGGCACTGGCCAGGGTAAGTAGACGCCGCACTGTCAGCACTAGCGGCCCGCTGCCCCGACATCGTGACGCTGGAGCTGGCGCAGTGCAGCCAGCTCACTGACGCCGGCTTCCAGGCACTGGCCAGGGTAAGTAGACGCCGCACTGTCAGCACTAGCGGCCCGCTGCCCCGACATCGTGACGCTGGAGCTGGCGCAGTGCAGCCAGCTCACTGACGCCGGCTTCCAGGCACTGGCCAGGGTAAGTAGACGCCGCACTGTCAGCACTAGCGGCCCGCTGCCCCGACATCGTGACGCTGGAGCTGGCGCAGTGCAGCCAGCTCACTGACGCCGGCTTCCAGGCACTGGCCAGGGTAAGTAGACGCCGCACTGTCAGCACTAGCGGCCCGCTGCCCCGACATCGTGACGCTGGAGCTGGCGCAGTGCAGCCAGCTCACTGACGCCGGCTTCCAGGCACTGGCCAGGGTAAGTAGACGCCGCACTGTCAGCACTAGCGGCCCGCTGCCCCGACATCGTGACGCTGGAGCTGGCGCAGTGCAGCCAGCTCACTGACGCCGGCTTCCAGGCACTGGCCAGGGTAAGTAGACGCCGCACTGTCAGCACTAGCGGCCCGCTGCCCCGACATCGTGACGCTGGAGCTGGCGCAGTGCAGCCAGCTCACTGACGCCGGCTTCCAGGCACTGGCCAGGGTAAGTAGACGCCGCACTGTCAGCACTAGCGGCCCGCTGCCCCGACATCGTGACGCTGGAGCTGGCGCAGTGCAGCCAGCTCACTGACGCCGGCTTCCAGGCACTGGCCAGGGTAAGTAGATCAGGGAAATACAAAAATTGCTCGGTTTGCTCACTTTGCTCGGGGTGGTGATTAATTTGCTCTGAGTGGTTATTAGTGTGCGTGAACTGGCTAGACCATATTAATGTAAGAAATACCAAAATTACTCGATTTGCTCGAGATGGTGATTAACTATTTCTGAATGGTGATCAGTGTGTAAAGTGCAGCCCAAAATGTGCCACGCCAAGGATAAAATTACCTAGCAGGGTGAAAATATAAAAAAAAAATCGTCTATGACTTCTTTCCACTGTTTAGTTTTTATATAGATGTAAATCTTCCTTAATGTATTAAATAAATAAATAAAAACTATAGTGCCCGGATTAGGCGTAAAGATGATGATTTTAGCTTTTAATTTGAGCAGAACGAGATTGCCCATAATGGTTGTTAATCTAGCCTCGACACCTTGAAATAGTTACTTTTCAATGACAAATACCAATTTCTCGTTAAATTTTCTCCCGCAAACATTATTTGAATTTCACATTATTGTTTCAGAGCTGCAGAATGATAGAGCGCATGGATCTAGAGGAGTGTGTGCTCATCACCGACAGCACGCTCGTACACTTGTCTATGGGCTGTCCTAGACTTGAGAAATTGGTGAGTTTTGTACTTTTTTGTTGCATAGTTTGTAACGAACTGCGAAATAGGCTTATTTCTTTGAAAGAAAAAAAAATAGTTTTCATGTGTATTGTAGTTCGAAAATAATGAATAAAAAATAATATTAAATACTGACTTTTTTACAATATGGTAGTTTTTGTATTTTTTTTATAGTGTTTGAAGTATGATTTTGGTAATTTTATTCGTAATTTGATCGCGTAACTCAAAAAAGACACTAAAAAAATCTGCGCTACCTCAAAAAGAAACCGTGGTAAAATATTTACATAAAAGTGCATACATCACTTTTAGCTTCATATTAAAATTATAAAAACACTACATACTCCAAGGACTTCATTAATTGACAATAAAAATGAGAAAGTTTGTGTTTATATTTCAAACCAAAACGTTTATTATATTTTTTGTCCATATGCGGTCAGTATAGGTCCCTTAGGTGAAATTGCTGTTAGAAGCTTGTTATAATATGAATGTTAATTTTTCCAGACGTTATCCCACTGCGAGTTAATAACGGACTACGGTATCAAACAGTTGTCTATGTCGCCCTGTGCCGCTGAACATCTTACTGTGCTCGGTAAGTTTTTGTTAACTAACATAATATGTTATACAAATAAAATTAGATTTTCTGTTTATAATATTAAGATGAACGCTCTGACTAAAATATAAATGTTTTATAAAATTTCACGTTAGAGAACTTATCATTGTAGGTAATAATATACCTCAAAGTAATTTTTGATGTCTTTGAAAAGTTCTTTCACTTACGCTTTCACAAATGTTTCTCTTATTTGTTGCATTAAAAATCTTTTAGAGCAACATTGCATATGTACACTTGTACAGATACCAAAACTACATTGTTTTAAATGTTTGTCTGTATGTTCCGTATAATCTCAGAAATGGCTGATCCTACTTTGACGAGCTTGTAAAAGGGTTTAGGATACTTTTTATCCGGTTGCTGACAATAGTATCCTCGGGACGCGAAAACAGTGGAAAACAGTTTTTTTATGAAATCAGAATGTTTAAATACATCATATATCTCCATATAAAATGTTGATTGTCAATCTAATTCTTTTCTAGGTCTAGACAACTGTCCGCTAGTGACAGACGGGGCACTAGAACACCTGACTTCCTGTCACAATCTACAGCTGATAGAACTCTATGACTGTCAAATGGTCAGCCGGAATGCTATACGGAAGCTCAGGGTATGTATACTGTCAGGCTAGCCTTTTCCTTACTATGTTGGAACCATTTAACCAGCGAACTTTAGAAAAACCTTAAATTAAGTCTAAGTAAATATGAATTATAATAATTAAATACATTTACATACACGCTACAATTTTTCATAAATATTTTGAGTTTGAGTTTATAGTAGTGTAAAATACCCTAGTTTCTTCTACACCTGATGAAGTTGTTAGACGAGATTGTCATTATCTGCCTGAAACCGACCGTATGTACGTACAGGTCAAACTGTAAACCTCCATTTTTATAGTCGGTTAAAAGTCATGTTCGACAGTATGGCTCTTCCTTAACAGTTTTTCGAAATAAGGGCATAACCTTATCAACACAAATATTTTCAGAGTTATAATTATAATAAAGCATTATTTGAAAGGACCCTGTAATTTTTAAATGTAAAAATTGCATAAATATGACGCTAGACTCTAGTCAGAGAGTAGGTAGTAACTAAAGGCATAAATGGATCAGCTGTGACAATAGGTTCCCTTCCCATGGGGTTAAAAATCACGACTTTCGTTTGAGGTAATTTATATGTAGGTAGCTACCTAATAATATCCGAATTCAGTACCTCCTCTTTTTTTAGAAAATCGGTTAAGAACCAAACCTATATTAATATTTACATAACTATTTTCATTACAGAATCACTTACCAAACATAAAGGTGCACGCATACTTCGCGCCCGTCACCCCGCCCGTCGGTGGTGCTGGCACCAGACCTCGGTACTGTCGTTGTTGTAATATTATTTAAATATATAACTAATATATACATATGTACTGTATTATGTATCGTTTGTATGTAACTGCCAGTTGAAATCAAGGGGAAATCAGTTTATTTCGAGAAATCTGTTGAAAAAATGTCTTGACAGTAAAAATCTGTTTGAAAAAGAAATTGAAATGGAATATACAGTGTGACAATTTTTAAATATGTGATGAGGATTAAATTCTATTTAAATATCCAAAAAACACGTTTAGGATGTAATTGGTGAAAACTATTGTTTAGTTTTATTATTAAACTTAAGTTCAAAACGATACTTGTAATAAAAATTGTACTGAAGTAAAAATGATCACACTGTATATAAAATCAAATATGTACAGTCAACAGCATAATTCCATTAGTTTTCTGTATTTTTTTATATAAATTCTCAAAACAACGAGATTTTTTGTAACTCTAAAAGTACCCCGAATGGTGAAAATAAGATTTTAAAAAATCTGCCATATTCTTTCAATATTAATTTTCCTTAAAAATTATATTTTCGGGGTACAATTTACTCTTCAATAATATATGATATGTATTGAAAAAAAAACTGTTCAGTAGTTATAAACTTATAATATAATACTTATAACTTATACGAACAATATAAAATGCCGAATTCACAAACGCGATTAGTCGTTAAAAAGCTTAAAAGTAGACTTTTTTTGTAAACCGCGTATATTAAATAAAATATACTGTTTATCGATAATAATGAGCTAAGCCCAAAAATTATCACTCTTTTTGTATTTTTAGCGAATCGCGATTTTTAACGAATCGTCGCACGATTCGATCACGATCCGATTTCGATCGTCGTACGACACGATTTGACGAAGAGACCGTGGTTGCTTTATTTTCGTCATACTAATATCTGCCGAGCCTTTTCCCAACTATGTTGTGGTCGGCTTCCAGTCTAACCGGATGCAGCTGAGTACCAGTGCTTTACAAGGACCACTGCCCTATCTGATCTCCTCAACCCAGTTACCCAGGCAACCCAATACTCTTAGGTAAAACTAGTTGTCGGACTTTCAAGCTTCTGACAACCCGTAACGACTGCCAAGGATGTTTGATGACAGCCGAGACCTACAGTTTAACGTGCCATCCGAAACACAGTCATTGGTATCCAAGATATACTTCCAAAGTACATACAAACTTAGAAAAAATGCATTGGTACTTGCCTGACCTAGAATCGAACCCACACACTCATACTTGAGAGGTTGGTTACCCACTAGGCCACCACAACTTTTACATACTAGATACTTATATTTATCTTAAAGGTAGAATTCCGTGGATAGCGGCTACGACAGCCGCGCGCGGCTTACGACAGTCGTCGGCCGCGCGCGACAATAGTCAACATATGAAAATGTATGGCGCCGCTGCCGAGGTCCGCGACAGTCGCGCGCGGCCGACGAATTTCGTGAGCCGCGCGCGGCCGTATGCATCTCAACATGTTCTAGCGCTTAATAACATCTATAGAATTTTAGTAAAACCAGAATTGAATTGTTTTTTATTTAGTCGGCAAAACTTCCTTTTGTTTTCATTACAATACAAATGCTTTTGAATCAGTATTTGGTAGTATCCTTCATCATTTCTACTTTTTAAAGATAGGGTAGATTGGTAATCTACTTTCATAATACAGCCACAGCAACACGTCATCCTCTTCTTCTTCATGGATATCAATTAGCACTTCGACTAGAGGGAACGGACGAACAAAATCTACTAATTTCAACACAATGCCGCGCGCGGCTCACGAAATTCGTCGGCCGCGCGCGACTGTCGCGAGCCTCGGCAGCGGTGCCATACATTTTCATATGTTGACTATTGTCGCGCGCGGCCGACGACTGTCGTAAGCCGCGCGCGGCTGCGTCAGCCGCGACCCACGGAATTCTACCTTAAATGCGCTAGCAAGCGCGGCTGCTGAGCACGAGGTCTCGGGTTTGGTTCCCGGGTCGGACTGAAATCGCTTTGTGGGTTTTAGAAACTGTCACTAAGCAGCCCATGGCCTGGAAGTTGGTGATTGATACACCCGTGCATCGGAGAGCACGTAAATGTCGGTCCTGCGCCTGATCTCTCTCCGGTGGTGTCGGATTATCGTTCCATCGCGCTATGAGAGTGAAGGAATAGTGAGTGCACCTGTGTCTGCGCAAATGCTCGTGCACTATAATATGTCCTGCGCAGCTAGCTGATCTCCTTATATGAGAACAGCCGCCGTGGCCGATAATCGGCTAGGAGGACATCACCAGCATCTATGAAAAATAGGATGACGAAATTTTAGCAGCCGCGGTCTCCCAGTCTATATCGATCATACGATTCGATGACGATCGCTCTACGACTAGCTTACGACTGTTTGACGATTGTCACACGACGCTGTGTTATTTACTGTTACATTAATAATATTATCACTGTGTACATTTTTTAAGGGTAACCTGGGGTTTTTGGTCGTGTTATATTGAAAAAGAAAAAACGTAAAAATCCGAATTGAAGAATGTCTTCCTTTTTGGGAAGTCGGTTAAAAATAATTATGATTTGAACAGGTATCAATTTTCAATATATTGCAGACGTAAATTAGTCTTAATTTTATTATAAATAGCTCTTTTTTTGTTTGAAAAGGCTCCGAAACTACTGAACCGATTTGAAAAATTCTTTCACTCTTGTCAAGCTACACTCTGTCCGAGTAAAATACGCTATATTTTAATATAACACGGCCCAAAAACATCCAAAAAATTAATAATTATTATAAATGGTCTAAATAAAACTAGGAATTAAGCAATCAATTAATTGTTCTAACAATATTCTAATGATTGTCGAACGAATGGTTATGACTACAAATAATATACGTATATATTGTCCTCCAAAAAACTGAATAATCGGATGTCTAAAAAAACAAGTTTTCAAAAGCAAAAATACAAAAAAATACTAACTTTTATTTTGGCAAAAAAAATTGCTACCAAAACTACAGAACCGATTTGAAAAATTCTTTCACTGTTGGAAAGCTACACTCTTCCCGAGTAACATAGGCTATATTTTATCCCGGTACGGGCAGTAGTTCCCACGGGACGCGGGTGAAACCGCATGAAAACGGCTAGTCGCATATTTTCAGGTAATAATTCAATATGTATGTATATTATTTGTAGACAATTTAATATAAGCGATATTTCCCATAATGTTGACACGTAAAGCATTTCAATAAATAACTCAATACTGCATATATTATAATATGATTAATAACATTAGTTGGATGTCAAAATATTATGAAAATTAACCGATTTTCTATACAAATAAGGAAAAATTGTCATTTTGTAATATTAAAATACTCTACTAAATAGTAATTTTGTCTTTCTGTTTTAACCGGCTTATCTCTAAAATGGCTGGACTGAATTTGACAAGAATTGACATGCAGATAGCTTATGTAAAAGGAGTAATTTACTACCCAAAGAAACTGATAAAAAACACGTTAATTTTCATAATATATTGATAATACAACAAATTTTTCTCATTCCTTACAATTCTATAGAAATAAATGTAATTTCAAATACAGCTAACTATAACAATGTAGTTAAATAAAATAGTCAGTTTTGGGATCTTAATAACTGTGATTGATCTGTTAAGATGTGATCTTTGTGGGATGCTGTGATCTCTTAAACTAAAAAACGAGAAAAAAACAATTTTGGATGAATATTTATGCCACCAAGCGTTACTGTGTTCTTGTTCGAAATTATAATATGTAGGTTGGTTGGAATCTATAAAAAAAGCCGCTAGGTATGTTCAATGTCGCCAAGTATGATAAAGGGCGCTAGGTATGATACAGGCCGCCAGGTGTGATGTATGTCGCCAGCTATGATATAGGTGGCCAGGGATAATAACGGGGCTAGGTATGATGCAGGCCGCCAGGTGTGATACAGGCATGATAAAGATGTATATTATATGATATAGGGCGCTAGCTCTGTTAACAGACGCCAGGTTTGATATAGGGCGCTAAGTACAATACGGGTCGCCAGCTATGACTTTGGGTCCTACCGGGACTGTGAGATTGTTCGCGCGAGTTACCGCGGTGCTGGTACATAAAGGGCTTAAGAAGAAACATGGTGGGTCTTAGCCAGTAAGAGTCTGACACTCCCTCACGCTGCGCCCACAGTGGGAATGAAATGAAATGAAATCGTTTATTTTGCAAGTTGGACATTACATCACTTTTACACGTCATTTCCTAACTGACTGATCCCTGAGAAGAAATACCGAAACACACTCAAGGGTCATAGTCTCTTTTAAAGTCCAAACATGTTATAAATCAAATACTATTATGTGTGAGTGTCACCATGTACGCGGTCTGGAATGGCCTTTTGAGGAAAGAGCCACATCAGGCTGGAGCTGACCAGTCCCAACAGACGGCACGCGTGCATCAGTCGTCGTGTAGCTCAAACCATGGGAGAGGTCATTTGATGATTTTTCTTTAAAAAGGATGACCTAGGTCGCCAGGTATGATACAGGGCGCTAGGTATGATAAAGGGCGCTAGATATGATATAAATATAAACATTGCATTTTTTATGTAAAGTTTTTTGAAAACTAAAATCATGATGATATTTTGTCGTATATATTTATACGAATCACGGTATCCCACAGAGACGGGGAGGTTTTTAATTAATAATAATTACATGTATGTGATTTAATACTTAGTATACATTATATGTATGATTGTATGTTAGTCTTGTAGTGTGATTTTTCACAGCATTCTATTGAATAAAAAAACTGTTTGTATTTTTAAATTTTGGTTTTTCATTTTAATTTTTAATCATCCCATCCATTTAGATATAATTAAAGTTAAAAAAATTAAAATAGTCATTTAACCAGTGATCTGCGACACATATTTTGAAGATCATCATCATTATCATCTGCCGTACCTTTTCCCAACTATGTTGGTGTCGGCTTCCAGTCTAACCGGATGCAGCTGAGTACCAGTGCTTTACAAGGAGCGACTGCCCTATCTGATCTCCTCAACCCAGGTTAGACTGGTTATCAGACTTACTGGCTTCTGACTACCCGTAACGACTGACAAGGATGTTCAATGACAGCCGGGACCTACAGTTTATAGTATGATATTAATGATCATATTTCTAAGAGTTAGGTTCTAAGGCTAATCAGATGATTTAAAGAAAGATGCAGGAATGGATTCCCTACATAGTTTTGATGTGATAAACATATGGTATGAATAATGATTGTGATAGTAGAAATATTTTGGTAGAAAGTTTGATGATAGTAAAAAATAAGATCATAAAATAATTTAATGTTCAAATAATCAAGTAGGTATAATTTTAACCTATGTTTGTCTGTCTGTGGCACCATAGCTCTTAAACGGATAAACCGATTTGTATCCAGTTTTTTAATTGAAAGCTGGGTTTCTAACGCATTTCAATAATAAAAAGTAGGTAGGTATAACTACGCACCTTCGTTTTTTTGCTTACCAAAGAGAAAAATATCATAGATATGTACCTAATATTATGTATTGTAAATATTTACGCATATACGTATATGTATGAATGATTAATATAATAAAAAAAACAGAATATCGTATCTAAGTATAATATGAAATTAAATGGCTTTACAAAAATATTTAAAAAATAAACTATACTGTGTTCATAAGTAATGACTTATTATATAAGGTAGATAGTTAAAGTTGTTAAATAAATACATAATAAATAAAACACTTGTAAATAAACAACAATATTTGATTGGCTTTTATGACATACTATATACAAAAACCGGCCAAGTGCGAATCGGAGTCACGCACGAAGGGTTCCGTATCATTATTTAGAAAATGAGCAAAAAAAACACATTTGTTGTATATGAGCTCCCCAAAATATTTATGTTATTCTACTTTTCAGTATTTGTTGTTATAGCGGCAACATAAATACATCATCTGTGAAAATTTCAGCTCTCTAAGTCTCTAACTATCACGGTTCATGAGATACAGCCTGGTGACAGACGGACGGACAGACGGACAGAGGAATGAAAATAATAGGGTCCCGTTTTACCCTTTAGGTACGGAATCCTAAAAATAGGATGAAATGGAACTTTCTATGAAACAACCAATTTTAGGCACTACTGGTCCGATTTGGAAAAAATATTTCACTGTTGGAAAGCTACACTATCCCCGATCAAAATATATATTGTTGTAACTTGTATTGTAAAATCATGTTTGAAAGTTACTGCAAAATATAATAAAGAATATCACGTCCACTAAAATATTACTGAAGCTGAGTTTTATTTTGTACCAAAATATCTAGTCCCATAGCTACCTTTTTTTAACGACGTCAAAAACCATCAAATGCCATCCCGCTGTGGGTTAGCAGCGGTGAGGGAGTGTCAGACTCTTACTGACTAAAAACCGTCGTGTTCCGTCGTAGGCCTTTTATGTACCAGGGCCGCGGTAACTCTTTCGAACAATCCCGCAGCAACGGCAGGCCTTGGCCCCGTTATTGGTCCAACGCAGTATAAGTACCTGTTAGCGCCATCTAAAGGACAAATACTATATAACACTCAAGAATTTTCTTCGCAAAGAGAGTAACATTTGACATATACGAAAGAAAGCAGTTACCTTACTCTGTAGAAGTTTCCAATTTTCACCGCTAGATGGCGTTTGCGGAATAGTCAGGTAAAATACGGCAGTTTTCTTTTATTTAAATTAGCTTTTTATAGTATGTAGTTTTTGAGGGATTATGATGAAATTATTTTGGTAGTTAAGATGTTAGTGCAGAGGAAATATATTTTTTGGAGTGTTTATTTCAATCTTTAAGATAAAATCGGTCTTTTTTAAAGCCGTTTTTAATAATAATTTATTTCTATGTACTGTACCTTTTTCTAGAAAAATATAACGAATACTTAGTTGACTCTAAATTCTTGGATCTAAAAGCATAAAAATCTAGAAGTTTTGTAAGCTAGATTTGTTTTCAAGTAAAGAGTCTTTATTTTATCATATAAAGCCAAAATGTGAGTGTTTCCCGTTTTCCGCATAGCAGTAATACAGGCCCAATGCCGGAGTGACTGGGTTGCCTGCTATTTAATATTACCCATGTTCGGGGAGAGTTACATAATATATGGGACTTTTTACATTTTTTATTATACATACATGTAATTAAGTAACATTATAAGTATTTTATTAATTCATTCATTTACAACGTATCCTTGAAAAGAATCAATCCATTTGAGGAAGGTCAATATTAAAATAAGTGATTATTCAAATGCATCCCAACAATATTGAAAGTAGCTCATTTCTCCATCCAATATAGGTATAATAATTATAAAAAACTGTTATATCGGTTCGAAAGAGCTTTTATAGGCCTGTTTGATATAAACAAAATTGGATTGGACAGATTGTTTGATATAATCAAAATACCTATTTATACACCTAATTATCACTGAAATTACTTAGGTACTCCAACTACCAGCACTTTGTACCTAATTATGTACGTTTACTTACAAAGCACGAGATTCGTAAAAGACCGACACACAAACACTTCAGAATAGCTAGAAAAACTAGATTTTCGGAGAATCGTCACCGATTTTCGATTTCTATTTTCCCTTTTTCCCCGTAACGTATTGCGTAACTGAGAATTTAGTCTGGCAGCCCCGCCAGTGAGTCCGCCGCGCGCTGTCTATCGGCGTGTCCCTTGTAAAATGGGCTTAAAATCGCTGCATTCGCGAATAACGTTATAAAACATAGATAAAATACAAAAAACACACATTTAATTATGATTATACCATATTTATAACATCAGTTTATTAGGTAACAGTGACTAGTGTTTATTTTTTCACGAAAACGCCTATCATAATGTTAATTGGTAGGTAAAAAAAGCAAAAATCATTTTTTAATATTATTTTTATCATTGCTTAACTTTCTTATAGAAAAAAACTAAATTTTTCTTTATTTATTTATCAATATTTCTTTTAAAATCGTGGTTACAAAACGTTCAATATATCAGTGCAATGCATTTAGTTTTCTGTGAATAAGTGTGTCTAAAATAAAAGAACAAACAGTGTATTTACTAAATAATAATCGTGGAATGTAGCGGTGACTAAAATCAATAATGTCCGCGCATTGTGTTGCGTGCTGTCGGCCGATTTTTTCTACTTCCACACACTAAAGTACTATGCTATGATACTGCGACAAATACACGCTAAAACACCCCATTAGCCCAACAAAATCCTATTAATTTATTTATGAAACATTTACGCAGACAGACATTTACGTAAATGTGATATTAAAACTATGCAGTGCTATTAAATCAAGGAAGCTTGGACAGTAGTCGTAAATTCGGTCCGTTCCCGCCATTTTAGTGGCAAAATTAGAATTTATTTAAATGAATTATGATATCCGCAATGTGGAGACTTCAAAATAAAAGTAATGTGTGTTTTAGTTGTTTCTAAATTCGATAGATGGCGCTGTAATATTTACTGTCGTTGCGTGTCTTTTGTTTTATTTCAAGCCTCAGCTTTATTATGTACGAAAATTACGTATTTCTTTTATTGAAACTGTCAGTTACCTATTAAATATTTGGCCATTACAAACTTTAACCAAAAAAAAAATGAAAAAATAAGTTTTTAATGAAAACTTGCTCCCTCCCCCTATTACTACTTATGCTTATATTTACATACTTACTTACTTATTTATATTATAGTTGTTTTATTTCTTGATAAGTCTTTATCAATATGCCTAGGTTAGCTTGTTCCGCAATGTAATCGAACAAACCATTCTTGGCGGTTGTGTAATTATGCAACGGTAAAAATTGCTTTAGACATTCATACATTGTCATGTAAAATCTTTCATTTTCTTTTCTTACGCTTTTGAAACGTAAAAAAGAAAAAACCCGGCACTCGCATATTAAATCCGTAGGCCGAATATTTTTATAATCCTGTGTTTTTTTCATATTTGTGAAAATACAACTTCTTTACCTACTCTTGCTGGTAAGATAAAGCAAAAAATACGATTATTCACTCAAATAATTGAATGATACAGTCAAGATTTCATTAGTTAATTTTAAAATTCATTCATTATTTTTAAAAAACGTCTAATTTTTTATTTTTTTTTAATTCATGATGTATTTATTTCTTGTTATATTTCTTGTATCTCTTCATTAATTTGTGCATAAAAAATATCGTGCGAAAATAATATTTTTTTCCTGTTTTGAAAACGCATTTAGTTGATAAAAACGTAACATAATAACTAAATATAAGATAAAATCGATGTGGAAATGAAAATAAAGTCGAGCTGAAGACCAGTTACAAGAAGGAAGGCAGAATTTTGAAAAAATGCGCTGGATATTCCCTGTACCAGGTAAGAAATATTTTTGAAATATTTAATTCTTATTATTGTGGAAAAAATATCATCATTATAACTCTTTTTCGATTCCCATAAAAGTGTATATTTTATACGTGTACTATTTTTACAAAATCGAAAACAAACTTATAGTTTTATTTGTCCAAATTGTAAAAAAATTGTCGGTAACAGAGCACATTATATTATTACAAACAAAAAAAAACTGTTTTTAGTTACAAATAAATAATTATTGAAAAACCGCCGGTGTGGTTTGCAACCCCTGCTTACACAGCAAAAAAAAAATAAAAGTATTGCCAGAATATTAAAGAGTGTTTCCCCCAATTTTATAATTTTACCATATTTTTGACGTATTTTCACATAGGTACATCTATTCTTATATACAGAAATAAGTTTATCTACTTTATAATAAAGAAAAATTAGTTTGTTTGAAAACGCTTATCTCAGGAACTACCGGTTGGATTAAACTAGGAATCGGAGCGATCCGCTGTTTAAAAAATTACTCACTAACTAACTAGTCGTTTTTCCGCGGTTCCACCAGTGTCTTATGGAAACTACCTCACTTACGAGGATAAAATATAGCCTATGAGTATATTACTCGAAAAGAATGTAGCTTAATAGGTGTCCAGCAATAAAAGAGTTTTTCAAATCAGTTTATTAGTTAAGAAGCTACTACGGTACAAAGAAACAAAACAATGTTTTTTCTATATTACATACATAGATAACACCCTCTAAAAACTTCGGGGGGTTAAAAACTACTAACATGCATCCCCATCCGAATACAGACCTACAACTTGACCCGGCCTGCCTCTCGCGACCTCCGGCTAAACTGAGACAGAAATAGCTTAGGACAATGTACGGGCAGAAATAGACGCGTGTCTTGTGTGTTGACATAGTAAACGTAATATTTGTAGGCTTTTAAAACGTGGTGGTTTTTTTATACCAAAAATGTGGTATTTGGTGTAACACCATTATAAAAAGTCATTACAAAATTGAAAATACTAGGTACTAGTGATAGAATATACCTACTTAGGTAATCTTAGGTAGATTCTAGCAAAAATTTAAATATGTCGTAAGATCGTGAAACGCAATCTGTACTTATATGAAAACTGAATCAATATAACAGAGAGGAAACAAATTGTTTCTTTGTTTGTAAAGGATTCGAATCTATAGAATAGATTTGAAAAATTCTTTCACTGTTGGAAAGTTACACTCTTCGCGAGTAACATAGGCTTTTCCGGGTACGGGCAGTAGTTTCTCAGGGATGCCGATGAAACCGCAGGAAAACAGCTAGTAGATACTTAAAAGAAACACATGGGAGTTGTAAGAAAATATGGATCGTACCGCGTACAGTGTTTGTTGACTCAACAACATCAAACGTAGGAAAAATGTAATTGTGAGCGAAGCAACACATTGAATAGTTTTTGTTAATGTTTTAAAATACATAGGTACCTACCTACATACATTATTTGTCGTTTCTCGGGTCCCAGACCAGATAAGAATGTGTAACAAAAGTTTTATCGATTCAGTAGTTCTGGCGTAAAAGAGTGACAGATAGACAGAAGAATAGGTAAGGTTTGACCAATGATATCTTGCTTGAATGATATCTTTGGCAGTCTTTAGGTACAGGCAGTCAGAAGTCTGACAATCAGTCTTACCTAGGAGTATTGGGTTACCCGGGTAACTGGTGAACCCGGGTATCTTGAGAAGGTCAGACAGGCAGTCGCTCCTTGTAAAACACTGGTACTCAGCTGCATCCGGTAAGACTGGAAGCCGACCCCAACATAGTTGAGAAAAGGCAGATGAAGATGGTTCAATAGTCTTGGAGCCTTATTTATAAACATTATGTTAGTAGCTAATATCAGTATAGATTACAGTTTTGGGTTCAGTATTTTGCAACAGTATTCTAAACAAACAAAAAAACAGATGTTTACAGTCCGTCAAAGTTTACGAGATAATATTAAATAGGCGATCAAATGCCAAATGAATCATTGTGCACTGTTTACGATTCATTAAAACGCGCGAGTCTTTGGGAATTTACTGTTGCTTAATATTTACATATCTTTTGCTCCCTGGGTGGTTTGTAATTGTAACCTAGGAAGTCGTCGTGGCCCAGTGGGTAAAGGACCAACCTCTCAAGTATGAGTGTATCACACATTGTGTGTGGGTTATTAGATTCCTGGCAAGGCAAGTACCAATGCAACTTTACTAAGTTTGTATGCACTTTCTAATTATATCTTAGACACCAAATATCTTAAACTGTTGACCAAATATTAATTGTAGTGCCAATACCTACCCATGTAAATTATTGTATGCCTATAAGGCAGGATATATTGATACTCGAATATATTGTTAAGATCTGTAACTTACATATGCCCCCAATAAAGATACTTTGACTTTGACTTTGACACCAATGACTGTGTTTCGAATGGCACGTTAATCTGTAGGTCCCGGTTATCATTGAACATCTTTGACAGTCGTTACGGGTAGTCAGAATGTCAGTACCTAAGTCTGACAACCAGTCTTACTAAAGCGTATTGGGTTGCCCGGATAACTAGGTTGAGGAGATCAGATAGGCAGTCGCTCCTTGTAAAGCACTGGTACTCAGCTGCATCCAGTTAGACTGGAAGCCGACCCAACATAGTTAGTAAGGAAAAGGCTCGAAAGATGATTATGTAGCACGTGCTACATAATCATCTTTCGAGCCTGGGTTCTACATAATCATCTTGGGTTCCATATAAGACATAATATATCCCGTTCGTTGCAGTGGTGAAAAGCGCGACTGTTGTACGCAAGGGTCCAGAGTTCGATTCCTGGGTCGTTTTCCGCGTTTTAAAAGTCACAGCTGTTTAAATCCAACGTGTAAATAAGACAAAAACACATTAAACTGCGAATATAATGATATTAAGTTTATATATTTTAATATTCTGGCATGGAATCGTCATTTATCGGCGCGTACGCATATACTCGACCGTGACGTAAATAGCTCGACATTTTATAATAGATAGGAGGTTTATTTTGGGGGCATAATATAATATTGTGTTTATAATAAATACGTATTATAAAACAAAGTCGTTGTGTCTGTCTGTTTGTTCGCAAGAGGTAAATTTTAAAACTGCTAAACGGATTTCCATATGCTATAAGTACATTAGTAGATAGACTGATTTATAAAAATCACAAGAACATTTTATTTTTGCAGAATAAGTAGTTTTAATACCTACTTAAATGGTTTGTGGATTGCTTTGTATGTTTGTTACTCTTTCACGCAAATACTACTGAACTGAAGAGATTTTGTTAAAACTTGCACTTTTGTAGTAAGTAGGTACGTCCTTTAAATCGGACCAATAGTTCCTAAGTTTAGCGCGTTCAAGCAAACAAATTATTCAGCTCGCATGCGAAATCTTGGTTTTAAGGACTTTACGTGTATTTCAAAGGGTATTTGAATTTTGTAGAATTGCTAAGAAACTGGTTGAACCTTGTTTTGGACTAATTCCTGGTTAAAGGTTCCTCGGCGTTTTGAAAATCTTTTGACGTGATTAAAAAAAACTGATAATGCAGTTGAAATACACGTGAAGTCCTTAAAACCCAAATTTCGGATATGTGCTCGCTTTTTTTACAAAAGAGTTTATTAGTAAAGATTCACCCAAATTTTCAGTTTATTATTTTAAATTGACAGAATTTTCTCATTTCCTGTGTCTGGCTGTTTGCCATTTCATATAGAATATTGCTGATACCGGCAAAGTAGTATAAAACCACCATTATACGAATATATGACATATATATTAGTTATAAATAACTTTTAGCTGTGTTCTTCTATAAAACTATGAGAACTAAATGACTAGCGGAGATGTCATAACGCAATATCTCCTACTAGCTTCAGCCAGCGGTTTCACCCGCATCCCGTGGGAACTACTTCCCGTACCGGGATAAAAAGCCTATAGCCTTCCTCAATAAATGGGCTATCTAACACTGAAAGAAATTTTCAAATCGGACCAGTAGTTCCTGAGATTAGCGCGTTCAAACAAAGAAACAAACAACCAAACAAACTCTTCAGCTTTATAATATTAGTATAGATGAAAGTAGCGCGACAAAATTCGGGTGTTCGGGGGACGACGAACACTGTTTTCGCCTTTATGAGCCTTCTTTGGATCCGACCATTTTCTGTAATACCAAAAATTGTTGGGAAGCTAGACTCTCCGACTAATTTTGTCCGGGTACGGGAAGAAGGCGGGAGAAACCGCGGGAAACAGCTAGTTAAAAATATATTGCGAAAATAAGATTGCAAATACACTGACTATAGTTCTTATGACCAGCTGTCACCAGCGGTTTAACTCGCGTCCCTTGAAAATTACTCCACGCACCCGGATAAAAGTAGCCAATAAGCCAATAGCCCTCCTCCATTAATCGACTACTCAACACTGAAAAAAATTCTCATATCGGTCCAGTTGTTCCTGGGATAAGTGGGGATAAACAAACCAACTCTGAGAGAGTGAAGGAATAGTGAGTGCACCTGTGTCTGCGCAAATGCTCGTGCACTATAATATGTCCTGCGCAGCTGGCTTATCTCCTTACATGAGAACTGCCGCCGTCAGACATAAGACTAACGTCCCCACTCAGAGACATTTAATGATTACTTAAGCCATTCCTTAGTGAAGGATTTATATCACATTCCGTCACTAAGGAGTGACTTAAGTAATCTTTAAATGACTCTGAGCGGGGAGGTAAGAGGACATTCTATGAAGATTTTTATACTAATTTAAATGCAATATTTTTCCAGTTCTGCTGATGTCGTGGTTCGGGGTGGATCAAGTCAAATCTAACTCCTGCATTCGGACTGGTAATATGAGACGAAGTATAGTGCTGTCACCAGTGTTGTACCATAGAGTACTCGTTGCTAGTTGTGTTGTGTTTCGCTGTGGGAATATCGATAGAGTGTGTCACATCACTATTGTGGATCTATGGTTTTTTATTGATGACAAAAAAACGTTTTTTTTTTTTAGTATTTTATGTTGATTGTTTACAATTAAAGGTTTGTATACAGATAGGTAAAAAAATTAATCCTTAATAATTATATATCGAAATATTTTTTATATTTTTCAAGCAATACTCAAAAATTATAAACCTACAGATGCAAAGTATTAAAGATTAATTCATTTTTAGTACACAAGAATTTCATTGAACATTTTAGCAGTCGTTACGGGTTAGAAGCCAGTAAGTCTGACAATCATTCTTACTTAAGGTTGCCCGGGTAACTGGGTTGAGGAGATCAGATAGGCTGTTGCTCCTTGTAAAACAATGGTTCTCAGCTGCGTCCGGTTAGACTGGAAGCCGAGCCGATCCCAATGTAGTTGGGAAAAGGCTAGGCAGATGATATAGGACAGTTTTATCTTTGTTAACTACCTACTGACTACTTGAGTATCTAAAATTTTCCTCACAGAATTGCAGACTTCATTAAATACTACATTAATTTATTATGTAAAAGAAACCTCTACCACTCGATGTGGCAACTATAAAAGTAACGATCAGAGCTATCTAACGATTGTGCAGTCTCTCGCACCAGTGGATGCAGTCGCCATATTGTTAAAGCTTAGACTGCACTGCGGTGTGACCAGTGAACACTAACTGATACTGAAGTACTTGTAAATGAGAATCAGGCTCGATTTCACTACGTTGCATATTGTATACAGCAATATACTCATTTGTATACAATTTATATCAAACATCTAAATCAAAAGTCATTTATTCAAAGTAGGCTGAAAATCAGCACTTTTTGAACGTCAAATTTACAAAAGACAGCTCCCAAAACGCCCGCTCTTCACCACTTCTTATGTTTTTGCTGGGAAGAAGTGGCGCAACAAACTCCCAAGCAACACAATTATATAAAACATTGTTGAAAGGTTCTTCTAGCCGACAGACAGACATGTGTTGCTGGGGAGTTTGTTTCACCACTTCTTCTTCCCAGCACAAACACATAGGAAGTGGTGTAAGGGTTTGCTGTCCTTGCGTACAAAAGTGCTAAAAACTAGCCTAGTTTCAATAAACGAAACGAAATGATAAAGTGTCAGTTAGTTGTTTGTTAATGTTAATGCTATCTGCCAGATAAAGGTTGTTTACAATATCTGCCAGTTATTGCAAAGGCTTCGAGACCAGTGGAACCAAAAGTTAAAGTTTATCTGTAGAATAATCAGGCTATCAGAGACTTTAACATTAACAGGTGAAACTCGCCATCAAACCTGCATTTATAATGTAAAAAAAAAACTCTTTTTGTTTTACTTTTTCTCTCACTAAAAATAATTTGACAGTTACTAGTGATGTGAAATTATCGATATTTCCATAGCTCGATAAGTGTATTGTGTTTGAGTGCCCACAGGAATGTGTGTTTAATTGTTGGAATTGAGGAATGCAATAATTGCATGTAATTCTTAGTCACGATAGACAAATTAAAATTTTCTAAAAAAAACTTAATAAAATTTTCCAAAAAAAAAACACTCAAACATTTTTCTTCCTGTGAATAACTGATCTTCGTTTTCAGATTTTTTCTAATTACTTACAAATGATTTGGTAAGAAATAATATAACAAAAGTTTTTACTTTTTTCTAAACACATATTTTTTAACAATTTTTAAATAGCATTTTTTAGTTATATCTTCCTTCTGAAATGCAGCCATCCAGTCTATGGACATGAGAAAAAAAAAACATGAAAAAAAACTTTTGTCTTCTTTTTTATATTCAGTTATTTACAGGACGTATTTTTACTGTGTACTCTTTCTATCTAGATAACTGTGTAGTGTTTTCTTTCTTATATGTTTTTATTTTCTTTTTTACTAATTCAAGCATGGATTTTCAGCATTATGGGCACTAAGTATCAGCCCCCTTGTTCAGGCGGAATGCCAGAGTAAGTACTGATTTCTCTTTTTTATTTCTAAAGAAAAAACTCACGAGCTTTTAGGCTTTTACAGAAATAAAATAAAAAAGCTAATAAAAGCCATTTTTTTACACTTGCCAGGTGCTTTGCTTACATTAATTTTAATTCACGACGAAAAATTCAGTTAAAAATTTATAAAAAAATCATGAAAAAATTTGAAAAAATGTCGTAGACTGGGTTGGCTAACGCAGAAAAAACTCTTCACTAAAAGTCATTTCCAGCTTTTTTGTTTTATTTTTATTTTTTTGTTTAACAAAGTGCAGGTAACATTTTAGCTAATCATTTACTAAAAATACAACTAAATTAGTAAGTAAAATAGAAAAATACATTACTTATTGTTTTTCTATCTCTCTTGTTCGTTTGTGCATGATAATACTCTTCTGTAGTGCTTATTTTTAACATTTGTAAAAATATAAAGTTTGCTGAGTTAATGTCAAAATTCTCCTATGGATATATCGCTTATAGAAACCTACAGGTAACCATGTAAAATGCTTAGAAACCATACTGGCTTGTGTATTTCTGCTTGTATGTTAGAAATTGATGTGAAACATCTTTTGGTACACCAAGCTCACGGTTGCCATGACAACAAACTGCATGACACACCCTTAAGCCACAGCTTAAATAATAATATCACACTTGTAAACTTGAAGCTACGTACTAACGTTCGTAACAATATCACTCACACACGCATGTGCTCGATGCACGACACTCAGTACTGACAGCACCGATAGCGCCGGTAAAAGCTCGTCGATACACATGAGTGTGTGAGTGACATTTTTACCAAAGTTAGTATAATCATCGGCAGGGATATTGAGCCCTGACCTTCACCTGCGCAGAAGCGATTTATTGGTTTATTGCCTTATGTGTACAGTGCGCAAAGCGATCCCCACTCTTCCGCCGAGAGCTCCATATCCGTGCCGATAACTATACGTAGTTTCACAACTGTATCTTTGTTATGTGCTTAAGCCGTCATGTCACTGCTTCATTGCTCTCTGCGTTAATGCTTTGTATGTGTGCGTAGCGTATGCTTCATACCTTCGTATATTTGTGTGAGTTTGTGTAGGTACTATATAAGCCTTTTGTGTCAGATGCTTTAAGGTGAATGTGACAACTGGTAGCAGGAAATGCAACTCTCTTCAGAGAATCAGATCTTATCATTCACGGTGATAATATACTTTTTTTTGGGAAATCCAAAACCCATCATGTTCCTTCTAAAGCCCTTTATGTACCAGGGCCGCGGTAACTCGTGCGAACAATCCCGCAGCCACGGCAGGCTTTGCCCCCGTGGACCGCACTAGGGTGATAATATACCTCAAAATCATTTTTGATATCTTTGTTTTACACCGTAAGTTCTTACAATAATTCAAATTTTATCCGATAAACGAATATTTTTAACATACAAAAGTTTCGGATTACAATCAAATTGAAAGAACTTTGAGAGTTAAATAAAGTCATCAAATATTACTTTAGGGTACCTATATTTATTAACGCGAATGATAAGATCATGCGTTATATCTACTGATAACTTATGTAAAACGTGAAAAAAACTGAATTTCTCACTACCAGTCGGAGCATTAATCTTAAGAGCTACAGAGAAGCCATTTTTTTAGAAACAGCCTAGCTTAAATCTACAGCGAATGTGTGTTTATGTGTTTGTACGAGTCAAATATATATGGTAAGTAATTATATCAAAAAGGTGATGTTTAAATTTACTGGTGCACATACATGCTACCTTACACCTTAATTCCATGACAGCTTTCAAAATATTCCGAAATATGGAAAAGAGTCATAAAAAGTCGATCACCGCGAATCATTTTCGCAGCTTTAATTTTGTAGGTTAATGAACTAGCAAGTTGAGGCCAACATAATTATGCTTATCATATCCTAAGCTAGGCTAGACATCACAAAATGATCAGATCATATACTTACTAGCTTATCACAGTTTTTAGAATATTTTTTTTCATAATCATTAGGCCCTTTAAATGAAACAATTCATGCTATTCATAAAATTCAATGCAATCCTCAAAAATAATGCGTATGCAATGCTCTTGTTAAGTCAAAGCCACGCGGATCGATCGAACATAAAGGTTAAGCAACTAAAAGATGGGTGACCATCTCGTCATAACTAGTTCTTCCGTGTTTCGGAGAGCACGATAAACCGTAGGTCCCGACTATGGTGTCAAAAGCCTGTAAGTCTTCCACCAGTGTTACCAAGGGGTATTGGGTTGCACGGGTAACTGTGTTGAGGAGATCAGATAGGCAGTCTCTTCTAAAACACTGGTACTCAGCTGCATCCGATTAGACTGGAAGCCGACCCCAACATAGTTGTGAAAAAGGCTAGACAGATGATGAAAAACTAAAAATATCTAACAAAAAATCGTCGAAAACAAACCAATTTTAATAATAACATCTCTCTCAATTCAAAGCTACATTAAATAAATATGAAAATTTACATTATAAAGAAGACGTCTCTAAAATAAACGCCGATAGACTGAATTCTAAAACCGGCGCATGCGACGCTGAGGTGCGATATAACGTGCTGACGTAGTATCAAATAGTTAAAATTAGATCTTAGTTAATGACTATCTTGCAAAACGTTTGTGACTGATTTATATTCTGTTTGATCTCGTTTGTTTCAAAGGTGTTAAACTGAGTAATGGCGGGCTGGCTTTTTTTGTAAGCGGTGAATGTCAAATTGTGTTTAATTCTCGTTGTACCTAAAGCAGATAATTAAAACTCCCTATGATGTTCTTGTATTAACAAGAAGATATGTAATTTAACAAGAAAAAACTGTCTTTTAAATAATTTAATAAAAAATTATGAAGTTGATCTAAACAAAAACAGAGTTGACACTGTACAAGCAGCCTTTTGATGTTTTAGCAATTATGTCAGAATTCCTACTTATTAAAATACGTATTTAAATAACATTTTACGGGTCAAACCTAATAATAAAAAATAATTAGCAATCTCTACTTATCGACAAATTAAGAAACATTAAATGATCTTCATAATATCATCCAATATTTTATCGACATCGTTATTAAATCGAGATGTGCACATCACTAATCTCGCTAATGACACATGTAGGGTTGCGCCGCAAATATCGTAAACCAATTAGTTTTATCGATCGTCTAATAGATGTTACATCGACTATCTTGTTTATAAGAAAAAATGTATCCTCGTTGGAAATATTTATTGAATAATTTGATTACTTGACGCATTTTCTACACTTTGATAAATGCAATCGTATCATCTTTTGAGACTGGTAAACTGAATTATATAGTCAGCTTTCGTAGGAAGGATAAATATTATTACACATTGACTTATAATTAATCAAAGAACATAGTATTATATGTAGTAATTTGTCAAATAAGTGCACACAAAAAAAACCCTAGGGCAAGCCTAGACGATGAATTAAATTGCGCAATTTTACCTACGATGTGCAAATACTTTAAAGATTTTTAGTGAATTCTTTGTTTTGCACATTATTTTTATTGTTGTTCCGCGCGATTTTATACGTGTACCGAGGGAACCACTTCCCGCACCTAGGTAATAAGTAGCATATATCCTCGTTAAAGCTCTAGTACTGTATATTGCGCAATTTAATTGCTCTTCTACTTACAGCCTTACTCAGAAATCAAAGCCCACTCGACTGCCTTGTCACCTGAAAAAGTACTCGATACCAAGTATCGACTTTGCATATTTACCCGCGATCCTTGATAAACGCTCGAGTGTCGTCGCTAAGTCCCTGTGAGTCGAGAGATTTTGTAAAAGTAAGTAACCCTTTTTTGTTAGCGTTGCTAGGTGTCCAGATAAACCAGCTACGCAGTCTTTTTGGTCAGGTGAAATTGCCTGATTGCCCAAAATTTTACAATAACTGTACCCTAATGCCAAAAAGAGTTGTATTTCGCGCGTATCTTATCTACATATGTATGTATGAAATGTTCGTTCCTCGTATCTTCGAAACGGCTAAATAGATTATGAGAGTCAGGGTATCGTTCGATTCTTCTTGATTATTTGGATAAGGACCTCCTAGCTAGATAACCAAGAGTTTCCTAAAATAGTTCCCTCACTGCGATTGTTCTGGTTTTCAGTTCACGGATTCAATATTTTTCACGACTTCCTAAAAGTAGGAGGCTCTCAATTAGTAGGAAACTTTTTTTAAGCAGAACTTGGCAGCAACAGCGTCCAAGTCCGGCAGCAAGAGCATTTTCAAAGTGATTGCTGACTTTACAAAGTTCAACTAGCTCACAAGTTTAACTAAGCTGGCTCAAGACAGTTTTTTTTTGCAAACCGGGCAACCCTAGGTATATGATATGATAACCGTATACGGTTCTACCCGGTTCTACCTGACCTACATATTAACTTGAGCAGCAAGCGATCTAGACGCCAGATTTATGCGATTAGAAGAAACTTGTAAGTGGCAACTTGTGGACTTTCGCCTTACCTTTTTTATATGGTACCTTCGCCTTTTTGCTGTACTTACCTAAAAACTATGTGATCTGAACTATGGTTATGATTTTTATGTACCCTTTGGATACCTGTAGTGTACTGTGTACCTACTTTTAGTCATTTCCAAGGAGGTTAGCCTCCAAAGCCGACTGTTTAAATTTTTAATTTGCATCTCGTTAAAATTATCCAAAAAAGCAAAAGGATTGTATCGAAAAGATGCTTCATTTTTTATCACTTATCCTACCTACTGAATTTCTCTATTATGTGCATTTCTGGACAGTGGCGGATTTACCAATAGGCCAAGTAGGCCAGTGCCTAGAGCGGCAGATTTAGAGGGGCGGCAAATTTTGCTATTATTATAAAAAAATGTAAAAAAACATTTTTTTTTTATAATTTTTCGAGTACACAATCCCATATAAATATAAACGATTAATAAACGCACTGTAATATATACCTAGGTTTATGTGATCATGAATTTTAAAATATTCTAATAGCGTTTCAATAAAAACAAATTGAAAAATCCGCTCGCTTCGCTCGCGGTTTCTTCATCATTTCTGGTTTATTCTGAGCTCTTTGAGTCCAATCTAACAAAAAGTTAAAACACCGAAGTAGCAAAAACAACTGACGCTCTACGTTGACGATTTCTAAGCTGTTTAGGAGGTGGAGGACTTTTGTGTCCCAAAACTCAAACTTTTTCACTTTAGATTGGTTTTTTTTTAAACTTGTTTGAGTATTTTTGTGTTCCAAGACTCAAATTTCACCATTCACTTGACAGTAACTTTTTTCTAATTCTTTATTTAGGTATCATTGCGTCCCAAAAATCACAAATTTCGCGCTCGCTACGCTCGCGGCTTCTTCTCTTTGCGGTGGTTTTTTTTTCACACTTGTTTGGGTACTTTTGTGTCCTAAAACTAAAAAATTTAGCTTTCGCTAAGCTCGCGACTTTTTCACTTTACGCCAGTTTTTTAAACTCGTTTTGGTACTTTACTGTTCCAAAAATTAAAAATTTCGCGCTCGCGGCTTTTTTTCTTGACACTGGTTTTTATAAGACTAGCTAGCGCTGTATAACTTTGCAGTGATATGACTCCGGTTTCTTTAAGTTAAACCTAGCAAAAAGCACGATGAATGATTTTCTACACGATTTTTAAATACTTCAATTACAATTTTAGTCCATGATTATATTGTGTCGTTTTTTTTCCGGTTCTCAATAGGTAGTCCGCCCCGGGTGCCATCCGATGCGGCGTACGCCACTGATCATAGCACCCGAACGAATGAACCGACTTCAATTAAGTTTTTTGACGTGACAACGTCTTATAAATTGGTTTGCCGGGTGACACTTCAAGAAACTGCGTTACGCTCCGCTCACGTTATGCGCTCACAATGAGAGCGAGTGAGAGGCACGCGTCCCTTCCACTCGGGCATGGTTAGCCCGCAGAGCGAGAGAGACAGACATAAATCATCCTTCTTCCTACTATACCAGTGGTTCTTAACCGGACCACTGGTGGTCCCTGGAGGCATTCCAAGTGGTCCGCGAAGCTTAGCTTCGCGACGTTGCTATACGTTATCTAACTTAATTTTGATCGACTTATAATTGAGAGCGGGGGTTTTCGCATGGACGTATATCGGGTGTGTCGTACCTAGTCCTCCCATTCATGAAAATGTACGTTTGGGCTAAATTTTACGTAATTTTTGTTTTAAGTCCGATAAAAATTTCGCGCTCGCTTCGCTCGCGTATTCAGAAACTATGTGCCCTTATTTTTGCATTTGTCAACAAACAAAAAGTTAAGTACGTTTGGGCTACATTTTATGTAATATTTGGTTTAAGTCCGACAAAAATTTCGCGCTCGCTTCGCTCGCGCATTTGGAAACTACATAGGCAAGTTTTTCTTTCTTTGCATTTGCTTACCTAGACAACTGCCGACATGCTTTTTTGATAAATAATAAAGGAATGAGTGCTAATATAGGTAAACCGTTGAGGTGGTCCCCGGCAAGACAAACTTTAGTTAAAGTGGTCCCTCATGTCAAAAAGGTTAAGAACCACTGTACTATACGAATGAATTTTCACATTAAAATTATTTTACCACTCAAAGTCGTTGTCACGTAAAACTTTCGCCCGTATACTTACTTTACAGGCAACCAATTTTTTTTTTATTACAGTCGTTTTACGGGCGAGTGTTCTTAGACATGTTTCATGAAAATCAATTGAGCCGTTTAAAAGTTACAGAGGTTTTACGCTTAAAAGTTGCTGTCAAATAAACTTGTAGGTCAACATTAAACTCTTCGTTACATAGTGGGTTGCAAAAATAATCTAGTAACTGACAGAAATATCATTAAGTTCACAATCGTTAGGGGCGGCAAAAATTGAATGGCCTACTAGCGGCTAATTTGTAAATCCGCCACTGTTTCTGGACCTGTTCCTAAAGCAACGGTGAAGTTTTAAAATGAACAATATAGTTTCGTTATTCAATATTTCGTCTCCGTTCACTCAGTACTATCCCTGAACGGCAAAATTCTGTTGGTTCTTTAAAAACTTTATAACCACTTCTATGCCGTCAATAAAATAAATTCCAGAAATCCTTTTAAAGCCATTTAAAAGGAGTTCCGCGAACTAGCCAAAGCGACAGGTAGTCTGCCGTCCTAGACAGACATAGTGGCCTACATTGCAGCCGCTTCACGAACTGTGCTAGACTTTCAGGCGACGGCTTTCAGCTGGGGTTACACTGGCGGGCGATTCGTATTCGCGTGGCAAGCTTAATATGTACATAGTTTTTGCTATAATCAATGGCGGTTTTGCACGTAAATTCCGAGAGCAAGGCATGTGGTCTATCGAACATGTTTGGCCATTCACTGTTGCCTAAAATTGGTTTAAGCGCAGCGACTGGTAGTTACAGTAAAATACCTGCCTGTCAATTACGACGTTTTTGTTCGATTTCGGATCAGGCAAATAGAAAATAAACTCTTCTTAAGTTATATGCACTTTCTAAGTGCATTAGGTCCCAACGGCTGAGTGAAGTGATAGGTGAAGGAAAACATCTTGAGGAAACCTAGCCTTTAAAGTCTGGAATCACCAGTCCGACTCTCGCGTATAAGCGCATATTCCTTCTCTGTATGACCAGAAACCTGTAACTTACAGTGGGACAGTGAAAATACTGATGATGATGCCCCCATTGCCCTGATAATACATCGTCTTTTCTCAAAGCTTTGCAACGTCCACCCAACCACTCTACCTTATAGCCACGAATATCGCCATACCCCGTCAATGTACACCCACCTTACAAAAAACAATGGTGCCACAAACCAATAACGAGCATTTGAACCCACTTTTTTTCAATTCCAGCTATTGGAATATATCACAAGGACTGTTCTCCTTGACATCGCGTGTGTACGTAGCCTTGCCACGATTTTGCATACCCTAGCTACCCTAGTACCCTAGCTTTGACAATTAATAGATTTTTATCGCATTTCGCCTTGGTAGGCTGGTAGAATGGCAACAGGTTTCGCATTATGATAGTTCTAGCCCAGTAGGCTAGTAGGGCGATCGATTGTAGCATTGAAATCTAGTTATTGTTGTTCTAGGTTTTTCTGTCTTTTTATGACTACATGGCAGGTATTATTTGCCTGAAGGGAAACTTGCAAACACGCTTTCGTAGCAGATATGCCTCAAACAATTGACTACCGGTAGGAGCAATGACGCCTAAAACCGAGCGACGCGACGGGTCTTTTGCTGCGCGGAATGATAAATCGAGGGTATAACGCCTGACAAATGTGAAAACACTCTAAAATATTCTTCTAGAACGCAGCCTAGTAAACTCTTCGTTGAGAATGTGCCAAAATTGGAGAGTATTGGGATTGTTTGAAACCGTAGAACGAAAAGACCTTAAGCAGCTATAGCGGGAGGAGGAGTAGTCATTTAATAATTTATCATACCCCATAACTAAAAAAATGGCATTTGAGCCAATTTGATTTGATTTACAGATGGCATGCTAACATCACACGCTGAGTAGGCACCTATAAATAACATAGGTCAACTTTATCACTCCGCAAATGGCCCCAATAACACAATTATTGCAATATGTATATAAACATAATTTTATCAGCTCAACATTACATACTAATAAAACATTACATCGTAGTATAAACATTATAAACAACACACTATATGCATAGACTTAAATATAATAACAGTATTTTTGCTTGTGTCAAATTCCTAATCGCCCTATTCATCAAAAACAAGCTGATCGCAAAAACCGCTAAACGCATTCCTAACTAAAACATGTGCATCAGTCAAAACTAACTATAAAGCGGACCCTAGACGTACAATAACATTGTGCAATATTACAAATAACAATACTGTGCAATTAAAATTTTATTCGCTCAAAATCATTGCACAATTCGTTATATTGCGCAATATAATCGACCGTCTAGGGACCATCTTAATTTTTCCCAATCGGCCCCCAAAACCAATCGGCTAATTCCCCAAAATTCTAATCGGCTAATTCCCCAAAAATTCTAATCGGCCTTACTGTTCCCAGCACGAACGATATACTGTTACGAGTGCGACAGTTGGACTGACCCGCGGTGCAAGGACCCCTTCAATTACACCGCGTTGCCGCGAGATCAACCACCTCTGCAGACTTGCAACGGTTGCTGTGTCAAGATGGTCCGGTATTCTAAGAGTCGTAAGTAACTTGAATATCTATACAAATATTTTAAAGGCTAGCCCACAGTTCGAACCGGGTCCCGTGGTAACTACTAGCCATACCGGCATAAAATATAGCCTATGTTACTCGGGAAGAGTTCAGCTTTGCAACAGTGAAAGAATTTTTCAAATTGTTTCAGTAGTTTCGGAACCTAGCCAAACGAACGAGCAAAAAAAATATCTTTATTAGATAAGTATAGCTGAATATTTGTTTGTTTGTTTGCTTATCTCAGACTCTACTGGATGGATTTGAAAATCTTTCAAGAATAAAAAGCCACATTATTTAAGTGACCGCAATAGGCTAAGTTTTGTTCTATTACGCGAAGTAGTTTCCTCAGAACGAATGTAAAACCGCTGAAAATAGCTAGGGAATGGAGAACTTCATAGATCAATTATTTTAGGATCTCTGTGCGAAAAGTTCCAATAGAAAGTTTTATTACATATTTATCATCAGTTATTTTTCTATGAGAAAGCCATACAAAAATAATAACTCAATAATAAAATAAACGCCACATCTCAAGGGGTCTTCATTTAAACGTTGCACTCAATTGGGCGAGCCGCCAAGCGTTATGCTGGGTTAATTTTTTGGCAATGAAGAGCACGCCTGTTTGTCATCATTTGACAATTTAAATGGTAGACAAGAATCTGTCATTTAGTGAGGAATAACTTATGTTGTTTTGTTTTAAAAACCACTAATGTGTGTCTAGATTTTTGGGTTATTGTGAGCGGTGGGTGTGACCAGATTAAAAAAAAAAAAAAAACACTAGATGTTTACCGCAGTTTTACTCACGTCCCGTGGGAACTACTTCCCGTACGAGAATAAAATATAGCCCATGTTACTTAGGAAGAGTGTAGCATTCCAACGGTGACAGATTTTTAAATTCGATTTAGCAGTTTTAGAGCCGTTTTTTATCAGGGTGCACTTAGCAGTAGTCCCCACGGGACACGTTGAAACCGTTGGCAGAAGCTTCTGTTTTTGTAATTTTCTCCAAATCAATTGATATTGTAAACGATTCCATTTTGAGAAAATTGTCTATTTACCTATTTCTTGAACCTGTGATAGCTCTATATGCAATAAAAACCTTTTAACATGATTTTTTCTCTGTTTCCAGCGTACGAGGTGGTCCGTCGAACATGTACCTCACAGCTACAAATAAATCTATTCATGGTAGACCACGTCTGTATGATGGAAAGTACTGGAACGGGCCACATGTGTTTCTGCGAAGAAGACATGTGTAATACCGCGGCGGCGCCCGTCGCGGCACTCGCATTGATCGCAACACTGGCCGCATGTGCTTGCATGAGGTGAAGTAGGCATAGAGACTGCCCCGAGCGGTCGATTGTCGATAACCGATATCGATAACAACACTGTCCATTAACTGTCAAACTATAACGTCGGTCAGTCATCGATTGGGAAAACTGTCACTGGTCTCTCGCTGTGTGAATATCGATGAATCGACAATCGATCGACTGTATCTTTGGGCCCTACCCTAGCTGAGATTTAATTACATTTTTCGTCCAACTGTAGACGTAGCTTAGTGTTGTGCTTAGTTTTTACAGCACAAAGTTCAAATGTTCCCGTTAAGCTGCATCGAGATATGCTTAGCTTGACATTTTTGAAATAATAGTGATTAAAAAATTGTGAGGACTACTTGATCTTAAAAAGAAGAAAAAAACTTGAAAAAAATCACAAACCTATTTATAATAGAAATAAAACGATAAGAAAATACAAGTTTTGCAATTATTACATAGATATCTAAATACCTAATTTAAACCCACAATCATTAATCAGTGCTAAAAACAAGTAAATGTGTATATTAAGGTCGATTTTAAGGTCAAGTAATACCACACAATGTCAAAGATTAACATTTAAATAGAATATACAGCTTCAAGCTTCCAAAGTGTTGTTTAAACTAAGCACAATTTACTCCAGAAGCTAATATCATGTTCAGCAATTTTTGCTCTAAAATTATTAATAACTTTTCCTGATTAAGCATGTATATAAAGCTCGGTATAAAAAGGCGTTAGAAATAATAACAGTCTTAGAACGAGTGAGTTTGCTAATCTAAATGGCAGTGGAACTGTGAACCCTGCCATCTAGTGGGATTTTCGAGTACTAATTTCTCCTGCAAACGCTTCTGATTGGTCCAATTATCGACCAATAAAATTTGCTCATAGTTGCACCTAATATTAGAAGTGAGCACCTGTAGATAGAATAAATCGAAATTGGAAAGAAACTAGCGAGTACTGCCGAAATATAGACGAATAGATATGATAAGTGCATCGGATTGGTGATATATTATATCAGTTTTTTTAAATTAGTCTTAATAAACGGTTGTGTTTTTATTGTCTTCTCAAAAGACGTAGATAATTAAATTGTCAATTGAGTTTTAATTTTTAGTTGTTTTAGCGTGTATCGTATGTTAATTTTAAAGATAACACATTTTTTACCGAAAAGTAGGTACATGATTCGCAATATAGTTGAAATTATCGATATCGATATAGTGAGATTGTCACAACACTAGTTGAAACGATGCGTTAAAACAGTGATGTAACTTAAATAAATTAATCGATATACTTTGACTAGGTCCTAATGATTTTAATTACATTAGTTATAATTTAAAATAATTATCAGAAGCTAGAATATATTTTTAAAAGCCAGTTCATTTAAAATTAACGTTCCTACATTATAATTTTGACATTTATTTTTCATAATCTGCGGGTGACATAGATTATAAATTAAAAAACAAAAATTAGTAAAAAGGTATGCTAGATTTAGTCGCAAAAACGGTTAAAGTTTTATAATTATAGTGTAAAGAATAAATAATTTTATGAAATTAAACACCAAATACATTTTAATCATTAATGTTAAGTTTATAATATAATTGTAGGTTAAAAACGTGCTTCTATCGGTGGCAAGCAATCGCTTGTCACTTCTGCGAAAGCAGTCATTTATCCAGAACATTTTTTTACGGATACTTTTAAGCGGTAAAAGATATAAATTAAATAAAAAAATCTGTGAGACCTTCCACTGTTAAAAGACACGGAGTAAATATAAGTAAAATATTTTTATTTATTTTATTTAAAGCAGTTCGTTACGAAAACTAAGTATTAACTTTAGATAGTTACTTTAAAATAACGTAACGTGTTACAATAATCCTTTTGAGGGTTACAACGTCATACATAGACAGGGCAAACTTAAAAGTTCCCCTCCTTTTTTGTAATTTGGTTAGTTATTAAAAATTTATAAATGTTAAATTGATCCCAGCCATGAATAACAAAATGACTAGCGGAGATATCATATCACAAAATCTACTAAGAAAGTAGCGTGAAAACATGCGGGTGTGCGGGGGACGAGGAACGTTACTAGCTCCTTACGCGCCTTCTATGGAACCCGGCCATTATTTTCAAAACAAAATTACCAATCAATCTTTGACAGATTGATTTTGATTTGACAGCGAACCTGAACGTCTCGTTAGTTCTAGTAACTGATCACGCCTTCCGTACGTTGCTTGGCCTACAAGAAGGCGCTTGACCTACCTTCCTTATGGCATCTCCGCTATGTATCCTTCCTCCGTAATCCCATCCCTGGTTAAATCGTCCCGTTTGTAAATGCTAAAATATTCCAATCGTAACTCAAGTACATAGATTTTGAATATTGCCTTTGACAATTTAAAAAAACTCAACGTAATCATATTGGAATCGCAGTGTAATCGTAATGGACTTGCCGAATAGAACGGTAATCGTAATGGAATAGCCGTATAGGACTGTAATCGTATCAGAATCGAATATAAAAAAGTTAAAATATATCTTTACCGCTTAAAGTTTCGCTCAATCCGTAAAATCGAGGGTGTTAATAATATCGTAGGAGCGGTGTATCGTTAGTACAAAAATATATTTTTCAGCATAATTTTGCTAGACATAGAGTAAAACCGACGAAAAGCGAGACGTCGAAATGTATAGTAAAGGTTTTTTATTGCAGTGGTGTCTTTAACCGACTTTTGAAAAAGAGGAGAAAATTGTTTCTGATTCACACAAATAAAATAAATATTTTTTCGACATAGCGTACCTCACTATGTCGAAAAAATATTTATTTTATTTTACTGACTTATTTTCAACGAGTATTCGCAATCCGACTAAATCATAAGTCGTAGAGCAAGTAAATATACAGTTTTTTTTTTTGTAAAAATTCGTAAAATGTCCTTATTGACAAAAAATGTAGAAAAGTTGGGCACTATATTTTCAAGATAATTATGTGAGAAGTTATTCCTCTTTATCCGACCGCCAAAAAAAGGGTTGTTTTTTTTAAACTAGCTTCCGCCCGTGGTTTCAACCTCGTCCCGATATATATGAATGCCACTGCAATAAAAAACCAACTAACTACGATTTATAAATATAAAATAAAATTTTATATAAGCCATTAAAAATATACATTTTTATTAACCCACGCTAGCCAACGCTGAGAACGCAATTTATACATTATTATATTATACATATAAAAGTATACATTTTGACGTCAACGTCAAAAGTTACGTCGACGTCGTAATACAAAAAGAATATCCGTCATTATACCGGCTGAATATATATATACAAATATGTATATAGGAAAAATATATAAATGTAGAACTCTTTTTAATATACAGACATACAAAAACATTTTTGACAATAGCGCTAACAGAACAATAAAAAATTTAGTTAGGTATGTGTAGAAAATTCTAGCAAAAAAAAACTTAGTTTTTTAGTTTCCAGAGTTAGACAATCAGGGAAAAAATACTGCATGTAATTATACAGTTTTGAAAAATAATAAAATGTCTTAAAAGCAGTTCTACATTTATATATTTTGAACATTAAAGGTGACTTACACCATTTAACTATAACGATAACCAAACCATAACCAGCCGTATACTTGCCGCCTATTGGTCACATTGGCGATTTGACAAGTGACAGCTAAAAACGGTGGCAATTTGACACCTGAAAATAGTTCGGTTATCGTTATATTTAAATGGTGCAACTTACCATAAATAAAATAGGTAGTTACGGGTGCAATATAAATGAGCAAAGTTTAGTGATAAAAATACGTTACTAGTTATTTTAATAGAAGGCTTTTATTGTGATTTTTACGGCGTTTTAGTTTAAGTAGAACGGTTAGTTGAATAACAGTGATACCATTAAAGGAATCTATCAACGATTTTATGAAAATCGTTATAAAATTCAAATAATTTATATTAGAAAAAAAGGCGTCCAAATACAAACGACGACAGCTGTTCTCGTGGCTAACGAGATCAGCCAGCTACATAGAAAACACAGCTAGGTTCACAAGCATTTGCTTGGACACAGGTGCACTCCCTATTCTTTCACTCTCATAGCGCGATGGGACGGCAATCCGGCACGATCGGAGAGAGATCAGGCTCAGGGCCGACATTTGCGTGCTCTCCGATGCACGGGTGTATCAATCACTGACTTCCCGACTTCAGGCCACTTTGTAAAAGATTCTTAAAAACCCAAAAAGCTATTTCGGCCCGGAGAATTTAACCTGAGACTCTGTGCTGTGTATACCAGTCGCGTTATGCGAATATTAGTCCAACGGTGCAAAGAATACGTAGGTATATATAAATAAAAATACAGTGAACCATCACCGGATACTGTGTTTCGTATTCCAAGTATTTTCAAACGCCGGATGTATGCTGATTCTTAAATATTGTGTTAGACATGGAGAACAAAATGACTAGTGGAGATGTCATAACGCAAAATCTTCTAAGAAAGTAGCGCGACAACATGCGGGTGTTAGGGCGCCGAGGAACGTTACTAGCTCCGCCCTTACACGCCTTTTATGGAACCCGCCCATTTTTTAAACAAAAACATCTTTGACAGATTGGTCTTGATTTGACAGGGAACTCGAACGCTTCGTTAATTCTAGTAATTGATCATGCCTACCGTAAGTTACTTGATCAATGACATTAAGGCGTTTGACCTACCAGCCTTATGGCATCTCCGGTCATCTTTCCATACTCCGTGCATAACTATTAATATCAGTGGTAGAAGAAATTAATTTTAATCTGAAACGATTTCAAAGAGTGAGATAAACAATAAGCAAGATTTAATAGTGTGTTCGTGAGACCACAGTTTTGAAACGCACAAGCCAAAGTTATTCGTTGCGATGATACATTACCGAATAGGAATAGAATTTTAGCCTTTTATCAATAGTTAGAAAAAAGGTCCGTATAATTCGTTCCAAAATAAAGTTTAATTTGTTTTATTTTTCGTACAATGGGGTATAGTGATCATAATTTGTAGAAAAAGGCCTGTAATGTCTACACATCGTAAAAATCACAATAAAAAAACTTAGGCTGTATCTAAAGAGGAGTGCAAAGCATAATAGGTGTTATAAATATGTAAAATATTTAAGAAATAATAATAATAAATAAATAAAAAAACAAATATATAAATAATAATAACGACCGTCATGATATGTACTTCCTAAAATTGTTATTAATTATTTAGTAAATTAAAGTAAAAAGTAATTCCTTTTTATATTTCTTGCATAAGTGTATTCGCGAGCGGATATTGTTTGGGTTATAATAAAATTATAATATTAAGAGAATGATAAATTATGATATCATAGATGATAATTATATTAAGAAAATATAGTTCATCCCGCCCTTAATGTCGTTTGTGTTTATACAATTTGATAATACACATAAAAAAGACAATTTGAAAAATAACGACAAGTGACACGTCAAATTGTCAATACCTAAACGTCAATGTCAAACACACCCAAATGTCAACGTCAAATTGTATAAACCACAGACTATAAAAACGAACAGATAATACGAAAAGAATCCTAAACAATGTTTGCTTGTCAGTTTGAAGGAATGACGCCATCATCACGACATAGCGATCATTGCATGTTATTTTATAACAAGCGATCCTAGGCGTGTACTGAGATATTATAACTTAATCTACTGACCAATACTCGCGATGACATAAATCGACGCTATACCGTCAATTCGTTACGAAATCTACTAGCCAGAAAGTTGACGACATATTTAGGCCCAATCATCGACAATGTAAGTGTCCATTTCACTTAAAACAACTCTTCTTAACTTTAAAAATTCATTAACAGTTGTTTTAAGAAAACTGAAGTTTATGTTGTGGGTGAGCTTAGGCCTAAGGCCCACCACTACCATAAACGTCCGTTATTCTTAAAACAACTGTTTACTTTGGAAATTGAACGTGAAAATTCATAGTTAACAGTTCTTTTAACAACATTTTAAGAATAGGTACTGACATATACGTTATGGCACGAGTATTTTGTGTACTTATATATTCGTCAGACTTGTCTCACCAAGCCAATATGGCGTCGGATTCATGACGTCACAAGTCCCGGTCAGTATACTGAGTTATATATCGGAACACACGCCAGATATTGTCGGGATCAGCATGGCGCACCGTAGACAGGCTTGCCAATCACTGGAATGCAGTTTATAAGAATAAATTGTTTATTTATTGGGTCAGCTGTTATTTATTATTTGAAACGACAAAAAGATCCATCTTTAATGGAAAAGATGGCTATATAAAATACCGACTTACCTAATATTCTATATATCTATCGATTTGTATAGAGATACAATTTTGACATTGACACCATACAAGAAACGTCAAATTTCTATCTCTATATAGTAAGCAACAAAAGATAGATATAGTATTGGAAGCGGTCGTAAAGCAACTTTTATATATCTTCTGATATAGAGATGTCACATGACGTATAGCGCCGTCCCATTCTCGAAAAGATATAATCATAGGTTTACAATACACGCTAGAACTGTTTATATATCATTTCGAAAATGGGATAGAACTATACAGAATTAAAAATAACTTTTTTGAAAACTAAGCCTGTGTTTTTTTTTTCACTGTATACATATACAGGCAAAATTGTAAAGTATACAAAATGTATATTTTACAATTTGTATAATACATGTACGTGAGCATCAAAATCGTTCAACACGGTACCAAAATGTAGTTAATTAACTTACCAGGATCGAATATATAAAATATTTAATATTATATAACAGCTGACTCAAAATGAAGTAAATATTAGACTTTTTTATTTAAAAAAAACCTGTTAATATTAACTTTAAAGTTTAAAAATTGATCGCTTTAATTTAAACTAATTAGAAGTAAGAATGCAATGTAGTGGTGAGTTATATTTTTTAAGAAAAAATATTTAAAATGAGTGAAGAAAAAAAATGGTAAATTATAAGCAAGTTTTGAACTACTTAGAATCATTACGCTTAATATATCTTAAGTAGGATAAGGAATGGAGATATTTCAGAAGATAATGTAATTTCAAAGTAAATGATGGTTATAATACAAAATTCATACTTAAAATTTTCAAAAATACAAAAATAGGCATATGCCTATCCCCTATATAAAAAACTATTTCAAATACTTTTTGGTTTAATTAAAAATATACTCTATTTATCAAAACATATGACTCAGAATCTACTTACCTATTGTCCATCATCTTTTTAAAAACGATGTCAGTCCTGTCTTCAAAGTTCTGTAACAAAAAAAAGAAAAGTAGAACCTTATTGAGAAAGTTTCATAATATTGTCTAAAAGAAAAACTAATTTCAGGATTTATTTTTAAAACGACAAAAGAAAGGTTCAATATACAATTCAAGTCATTCAGTTTTTAAAAAAGTCATCAAGAGTATATCTTGGAAAAAAAAACAAATTAAATCTATGTAACCAAGAGAAAATTAAAAAAATATAACTCACCACGTACCCCTAGTAATAATATTCTTCTTTCTTCACAGTTTTTTCAAAATTTTATGCATATCACGCATCCTTTAGTACTGTTTAGCCAAAAAACTAATACTGTCAATTAGAACGTTTACATATCCGAGCTTGGATTGTCCCCGAAATGAACGAACGCATAGATTTGAAAAGCATGTACTAAAAACGAGGGTAGGACGATGTTTTTTGGGAACAATTTCTTCAGAAAAATCAGTAATTTTATTAAGCTAAGCTATTTGTGTAAAAAAGCGCTAATTTCTTGTTCTATTCCATGTTATAATTCGCTAGAAAAACCTCCCTGTTGATACAGCTATCGCCATCTATTGGACAAAAGAAACACTGCTAGTTACAACACTTAAAACTAGATGGCGCTAGTAGTCATACATTGCTAGTATTCCATAGACATCGTTTTACCCCAAACGAAGAGTTTATTGCACTTTATTTTTAAATTAAAACACTAACAAGCTGGTTGCTTATAAACGGCCAATGTTGAGAAACTGCCGTGTATTGTTTGTGAACTGTGAATTAACGACTTAATTTCAAAATATGATGACGTAGCCAGGACACTCTGAAACGACTCCAAAATGTTTCAATTTTCAATGTTGACCTTTCAATTAAATGTTGTTTTCAAGAAAAGATGAGCAACAATAAAAAAAGAAAACATTATAGGTACCTATATGAGGAATATACATACCTACATACACTTACTTTTGTTCAAGTAAAATATTCTGAAATAAATAAATAATAGACTCAATTTAGACGGAGATGGCATCGGCTGGCAGTAAAGCGTCGACCAGTTGCAGTGTCATATAATTTTAAACTCTATTCACATTATTATAATACACAGTATTGCACAGCAAGTATGATAGGCAATACCAAGTCTTATACTGAAGAAAATAAAGTTCAAAGTTAAATGACACAAAAACTGTAGCTTCTCTATCGGCCGTGTCCAATATCCTATCTGTATTTTACTTAGAGATAGATTTTGACATTAGCTTCGAGAACTGTCAAATTCCTATCTCTGGTAAGCGATAGAGCGATAGGAACGGCCGCTAGTCTAAATTAAGCCTTATTTTCTCATAAAATTTTGAAAAAAAGTCGTTAATTTCACAGTTCCACGGAGTTGTGGCCCGTTTGACAGATTTTTTCACATTTCACACGATGGTATACCTATGGGCTATATACAGGATCATACGTAAATATATATTTACATATAATCTTGTATATAGCAAGGGAAAAAATGTAAGAATATTACGAAATTTGTAAACTTACGGTCTGAATTAAGAATGTATAAAAGCGTTTTAAAAATGGAATCTTGTAATTCGATTGGAATTCCATTTTGGAATTGGAATCGGTAATGGTAATGGAATGTTGTAAAGAATATGGAATCATTCTGGAAATGGATATATTTCTCTCTTGCTTATGGCTAAATCATAAGCAGAAACTATTTGTTTTTTGTTAATATAGCTTCAAACCTATGGTATATGTATAATTTCTTGTCAAATATTAAAGTGCCATAATTATAGAAATTGTTATATTTTTGGGGTTTTATTTCTGAACCTTTCACAGTTCTGATCACGTAACTTTGCTTGTCCAAAGTTCACTACAGTTACTTAACGATAGTCAAAATGTATGAACAAAACACTACTGCGCGTTATATGGCTAACTTCAGAGATGCAAAGTTATATGATGAGTTCTGTGCCTATTTTCCTGCTAAATAGTATAGGGCAGCGCCTTTCAGCAAGATGGAGTGATCATCTATAGGTTGCAGACAGAAGTTTTTGCCTGTGTCTAATGAAGAAGACTCAAATTGGCATGTTTTAATAAGAACTAGAGTCCCTAGATAAAAAGTAACTTATATCCTTTTTTAGGCTTCTAGCTAGACTATTCTTGTAGAAATGTCATTTGAATCGGTTCAGTAGTTTTTAATAAGGAAGTGAGACAGACGGGGCTAATTTTCCATTTATAACATTGGTAAGTATAAATAGGAGAAATAAGAATAGATATATAACTAAAACTCTTCTAAACAAGTAAAAAAAACAAAAAAAAATATTTTTGTAGAGAAAAAGGCTGATTCAGGCAACAATGGAAATAATAAAAGAAGAAGGTTTGTATAAATTTCATATTTAATTGATTATTTTAAAGTCGATTAAAGCATTAACAGACAATGTCGGCATAACATTAATATGATTACCAATTCATTTTTATAGTAACAATTAAATAATATTTACAAATTCATCATTAAAATCCTCTGGAAAATACTGTGGAATGAGGAAACCAGGACTATAAAGTCAGTACGATAAAAAAGGCTATACTCTATCCACGGAAGCAAGAGCTAAAAGGTAAACAAAGAATGACACTTTTACAAGATGGCGGTACAACAGATACTGCGAACATTTTACACAAAAATTTGACATTTTGTCATCGGTCGGGTTATCCCGCCATCTTGAAAAAGTGTCATTCTTTGTTTACCTTTTAGCTCTTGCTTCCGTGGATTGAGTATAGTAATAATTAAAATGAAATCTAAAACCTAGTGAACACACTCATATACTTACATTTTATTAAGTATTTACCAATAAAACATTTACACTTAAGACATTCAAATAGAAACCGTAAAAATTACATTCAAACAATAATAAAAATTATATTTACACAAATAAATATTTTCAACATCATAATTATTGCTTTTTTAAATTAATGTTGAAGGGTATGGCCAAAGAAAACAGCTATTGGGATTATCTTATTTTATTCTTGAGAGAGCACACAACACAATTTACACAATGACAAAACGTCCGTCATGCTAGATAACCTCACAGAGAGCGTTTACATAATCCAACCAAAAGATGGCGCTGCTCGCGTCCTTCGCATTTCGTAACACCTCCCCTCGAAGTCGTGAGCAGTGCTAATATAATATACAATTTTATAATTAAATTCGATCATCAGCAAACATACCTAAATTACGTACACATTCAAGATGCTTTGATCCATTCAAACCTTTGGTCAACACATCAGCAGGCATTTTATCAGTACTCATATATCTTAGTTCAATCACACCTTGTTCACATTTATCCCGAATGAAATGATGCCGCACATCAATGTGCTTAGTGCGAGGATGAAAGTTCTTGCTCTGAGCAAGTTTGATCGCACCCTGATTATCGTTAAAAAGTGTCACACACTCACACTGCACGCCAATTCTATTTAGTATCTCACGCAAATACATCGCTTCTTTCGTGCATTCTGATATAGCCAAATATTCTGCTTCGGTACTAGACAAAGCAATAGTTCGTTGCTTCCTCGCTTCCCAGCTAACTGGAGCGCCTGCAAGAATAAAGGCAAAACCTGAATAAGACCTACGATCAACTGTGTTTCCTGCCCAGTCTGCATCTACTACACCAAACAGAGGCAAGCCTGTTCTTTCATAAACAAGTCCATAATTTGACGTACCTTTCAAATATCTCAATACACGCTTAGCAGCCTTCCAATGCGCAATATCATAGTTTGTATTAAATTGACTTAAATAATTAACAGCGTATGCAACGTCTGGCCTCGTTGACACTGCTAAATGCATTAAAGCTCCTATCAAATTCTGATAAGGATAATCTCTCATAACATCATTATTAATACACTCAGGCTTCTCCAATCTCACATTCACATCTATAGGCGTAATTGCAGCTTTACACTCACTCATACCAAAGCGTTCTAACACTTTATCAATATAAGATTTTTGATTTAAATACACTCTACTTTCATCATCACGGCTAAACTCAATACCTAAACAACTAGATATCTTACCCATATCTTTCATCTCAAATTCACTTCCTAACTGCTTCTTTACATGTTCCATCCATGCATTATCGTTAGTTGCTAAAATCATATCATCGACATATATACCAATTATCATTATTAGTTCACCCTTACGTGCAACAAATACACAAGGTTCTTGTGGCAAAGATTCAAAACCAATATCAATAAAAAATCCCGATAACCTTTTATACCATTGTAAACCAGACTGTCGCAAGCCATACAAAGATTTCTTTAGCAAACACACACTATCCTCACATTCATGAATCATTTCATACCAACGTTTAGCCGTCTGTAGTATATCTGTGTCTGTTACTATATTCTTCTGTGAACCAATCTCTTCTTTGGCAATAATTCTCTTTAGAGTGTTGCTTAACTCTTCTGGAATCTCCATATATATCTCCTCATCTAGGTAACCGTTTAGGTATGCTGTGACTACATCCATTTGATGGATTTTCAAACCCATTTCAGCTGCCAAAGCAGCTATAATTCTTATTGATGAGGATCTCACAACGGGCGAAGAAATCTCGTGGAAATCCTCCAATGGCCGTTGTGAGCATCCTTTTGCGACGAGGCGCACCTTCTTTCCAGTACTCTTGGTGGTAAAAACAAATCTGCTACCGATTACCTTGCGTTGTTTCGGTCTTTTTACAATTTCCCAGGTTTTATTTTTGATTTGGGACAAATATTCGTTTTCCATGGCAGATCTCCACAAATGCACATCACTACCTTTTTGTATATCTTTCCACGTTACTTGTTCTACTGTTGCTATTCCAGCACTCAACCATTCATCTGATTCCTTATCCGTCTCCTCTACTGTATGGTATTCTTTCCGTGGTCTACCCGCTTGACCAGTACGTATCATGCGAGGTCTTCCTCTTCCTCTTTTAGGTTCTATTAAGTGTTCCCATGATATAGTAGACTTTACCGAACATGGTGGACTTTTATCGTCATCTGCTTCAGATTCATCATTTTTATCATATGAACTTCCTGGAGTAGCATCATTTATCCTATTTTCAAATGTTTCCTTCCTTTTATTGTTCGTATTCAATTCTATTTGCACTTCTTCTTCATCAATACCTTCTTCTTCGTCAAGGATTTCTTTGTATTCATGTCTGAATGCTGTCTCATTCATGAATTTCACATCTCTAGTTATAATAATTTTCTTGGTCGTAGGATCATGTATCCTATATGCTTTGGACTGTATGTCATAGCCCACAAATATTCCTAGCTTCGAACGTGAGTCAAACTTTCCTTTAGGTTTTCCCTTTTCTTTATAATATACCTTCGAACCGAACACGTGCATGTATATTACCGTAGGTTTCTTGCCTTTCCATAGTGTAAACGGTATTTCACCATTTAAGGCTGTGGTTGGGCATCTATTTCTTATGTAATTGGCGGTATTTATAGCTTCAGCCCAAAATGTGGGAGGGCTCTCAGCTTGTCGCATCATGCACCGTGCCATTTCAACCAATGTCCTATTCTTTCTTTCGGCTACACCATTCTGTTGAGGTGTATATGGTGCCGTCAACCTTCTCCTTATGCCAGCATTCTGTAAATAGTCATTAAATTCATTATTCACATACTCCTTACCATTGTCGGACTGAAGGTTTTTTATTTTCTTCCCTGTTAAGTTCTCAGCATAGGCTTTATAAATTTTAAACACGCTAAATACATCACTCTTATTCGCAATGAAATAAACTTCGCACCATCTCGACTTATCGTCAATAAATGTGACAAAATATCTTTTACCGCTGTATGATTTATGATTCATAGGGCCACAAACATCACTATGAACTATTTCTAGTAGTTCTGTGGTACTGCTTTCTCTTTTCTTAGGAAAAGGTGTGCAAGTTTGCTTCTCGCTAATACAAACCTCACATTGAGATAACTTTTCGCCATCCTTAAATGTTATTCCATGTACTAACCCATTGTTTACCATACTTTTAAGGTCTCGTTCATTTAGGTGCCCGAGCCTTTGATGCCACATGTCCATTGAATTATTCACGGTTTCAATATTACACACATAATTATCACTCATCCGAACATGATACAGATTTCCTATTCTATCTGCACGCATATGAATTTTGTTATTTTCGTCAACGACAATTGCGTCATTTTTTCTAAACCGAACTTCAAAACCATGATCTGTCATGATGGCAACTGACATTAAGTTCGTTCTTAAATCAGGAACATAAAATACTTTTTCAATATTTATTTTTCGTTCTTCACTGCCAGTATCCACGGAGAGCTTAACCTTTCCGGTACCTGTGATTTGAGTTCTTTCGCTATTTGCTAAGTTTAGCTCTGAATTGACTTCTGTAAAATCTTGTATAAATTTTCTCTCATTACACATATGAGCCGTGCATCCACTGTCAATGCACCAAATAGCATTATTTTTTCTTCCCAATAAAGCCTCTTCGGTCAATAAAGTTGTTGATTCTCTTTCGTCTCCTCTATTTTCTATATTCTGTGCACTCTGTCTATGTTTTATAAACTTGGTTTTGGTTCTGCAGTCTTTTGCGAGGTGTCCACGACGCCCGCAACGATGACAATCTACACTTGATACAGTATTATTTCTCTGACTATGAGTGTGGGTTGTTTGTTCATTGTTCTTCACATTGAAACGTCTATAATTTTTGTTGATGCGTTTTACGAACATAGCTCCCTCATCAGTCGTAGTCTTTGATTTACGAGCCTCATAGTCTTCAATAATTTTAACCTTTAGGGTTTCTGTAGACGGTAAATCATCTCGTGATTCCATTGCTGTTCTGAACATGGCGAATGAATCGGGTAGACTATACAGCAATAATATAGCTAGTAATTCATCTATCACTATCAATCCGATTTCTTTCAATTTCTTGACTGCATCAAAAAAATCTGCGATGTGTTTCTTCAAATCATCGTCTTCCTGCATACGGGTCAATACCAGTCTCTTCAACAGCGATGCTTTTCTAGCCGGACCACTCGATTGGTACATCGACTTGAGTTTATCCCATATAGCTTTGGAACTTTCTAGACCATCCAATGCGGCCAATTCGCTTGGACTTACCGCTAACAATATGTCGGCTTCTGCCTTTTTATCCAATTTCGACCATTCTGCATATTTGGAATCACTTATCGGCGGTTTGGGCGACGATCCCGAAACAAAATCCCATAAATCATTCTTGATTAGTATGGCACGCATGTGGATTTTCCATGTATCGTAATTATCGCCAGTGAGACGATCAATTTTGATAGTAGCCATGGCGAAGTTTTTTCAACTTCTCGAAGCCTCGAACAAACTTCAAAATTTTTTCCGTTTGACAATTTTATTGTTTTTCAAATAACTGCATTGTGCATTTATATTACGAGTTTTTCACTCACTGACTACGTGACTCTATCTGGGCCCATAACCTGAAGGGTATGGCCAAAGAAAACAGCTATTGGGATTATCTTATTTTATTCTTGAGAGAGCACACAACACAATTTACACAATGACAAAACGTCCGTCATGCTAGATAACCTCACAGAGAGCGTTTACATAATCCAACCAAAAGATGGCGCTGCTCGCGTCCTTCGCATTTCGTAACAAATGTAAACCTACCAAAATAGAGCATAATTAATTTCATGTCAATCTGTATTTACAATATTTAATAAATAAAAAAATAATAAATAGTTGAACATATACAAAACACATCACAGTTAAAATCCAAAGACATGCCCAGGTCAGATAGGCAGTCGCTCCTTGTGACACACTGGTACTCAGCTGCATCCGGTTAGACTGGAAGCCGACCCCAACATAGTTGGGAAAAAGGCTAGGCAGATGATGTTGAAATCCAAAGATTTCTCAACTAGGTAAATACATAAATATTCCTAAGACGCTACCTAGACGATCAATTAAATTGCGCAATATTACAATTAAAATATTGTGCAATAAAATAATTAATTCTGCACAGTTAAAACATTGCACAACTTTATTGATCGTCTGGGCTAGTCCACCAATGGCTGATAAAATGGTGAAGGAAAACATCTCGAGGAAACCTGGACTATTAAGTCTGATATCACCAACCCTCATTGAGCAAGCGTGGTGATTAATGCTCAATCCTTCTCCGTGTGAGAGGAGGCCGCAGCCCAGCAGTGGGACGATAAAAAGGCTGTAACTGTACCTGGGCTGGTCATTGAAATCACTGACAAAATAAGTGAAATTTCTCACTACCCCTGTATTTTGAGCCTATTAGTTCATTTCATCAATTATTTCTAATAAATAGCTAAGTAAATAGATGTGGAGATCAGTCAACTCCTTCACTATAAGGTCGTTTCTGCATGTTTTAATCTCTCCAAGATGTTTTCTGCAACAAACAAAAAATATTTTTAAGAAGTACTAAGAACGTAAAAAGTTGAAGATAGATGGCACCACTGTAATAGTTTTGTAAGCTTTTGAATCGCCGATTGTGAATTATATGTTTTTGTATATTATTGGGCTTGTATTAATTTAATCATTGAAATGCGGAGAGTCAATTTATATTCAAAAAAAAACTACGTATCGAAACGAAGTTTAATTTTGGAAAGGCAATCGCTCCATGGGGCACACTGACACTCAGCTGCATCCTTGACTGGAAGCCGACCCCAACATAGTTAAAAAACTGCTAGACAGACGATGAGTTTTTTTTTAAAAACCTTAAATATTTACCGACATACCACAAAACCTTTTAAACGTCTGTTGAACACTTGTCTAAAAAAAGTCAGATTATGACGTTGAAATAAGGTCTGTTTTGCAGCCACACTTGTTTTAGACAAGTGTTCAACAGATGTTTAAGTTATGTAGCAATGTTGTTAGTAATGTACTCACTCAAGTCAGCAGCATCATGACACTTTTTCAGATGTTCAGTGATAATAGTTTTCAAAACCGCTCGCTCTGATAAAAGCTTGTCATTCAGTTCTCGAAGGTCCTTATTTTCTTGAGCTTGTTGCATCCACGTTTCTTTTAATCTTGCCCTAGAATGGTAATAATATTATAAATTAGGCTGCGTCTACACGGTGCATGTAGCTGGAGCAAGTTAACATGCGCAAGTGACAAGAGCACTTGGGTGGGTATTGTGCTTCGGTACATGCGCGAGTCGCTGGACCCGCACGTTTTTAAAATGCATCCTTAGTTTTGGTTTTCGTGGTGGCCTACTGGGTAAAAAACTAACCTCTAACTAAAGTATGAGAGTGTTGATTCCAGGTCAGGCAAGTACCAATGCAACTTTTCTAAGTATGTACTCTCTAAGTATATCTTGGACACCAATAACTTCACAATAAACTGAAGGTGCCGGCTGTCATTTGAAACACTTTGGTAGTTTTTATGGGTAGTCAGAAGTCAAAAAGTCTGACAACCACTCTTAGCAAGAGGTATTGGGTTATCAGGTTAACTGGGTTGAGGAGGTCAGATAGGCAGTCGCTCCTTGGAAAATACTGGTAGGTACTCAGCTGCATCCAGTTACACTGGAAGCCGACCCCAACATAGTTAGGAAAGGTCCCCGCAGATGATTAGGGCAAGAAGAAGAAAACTAAATATATTCTTACCTATATCTTCTAGAAGCTGCTGATCTACCAACTAAGTCTTTATTCCCATTATTGACCGCACTAGTTTTTTTACTTCCACCAGGTTTTTGCTCACTTTCTTTACTACTTTCCACTTTATCATTCTTAACTTTTCTCTTCACAGGTCTTTTAAAAGTTTCCGTACTTTTCAAAGGTGTTATAGGCACTTTGTTCACGTGAGGAAACGTAAAAGTCACTGGTATAAAAGTACCAGGCACCAAATTTGGTACCACAACACTTGGCACTAAATTAACACTACTAACACTGGTCTGTCTTTGCGTAGATTTTTTCGATTCTACTTTTTCTGTGAGCGCTTTTTTCAAAACTTCTTTCGCGTTTGTTTTTTCTTCTTCCATTGGTCTTGTTTCTTCGACTGCTCGCATTTTGACTTGTTTACCATTTGGTAGCTTTATAATGACTTCATAATCTTCTGCATCGCTTTTAGGCTTTTTCTTAGCAGTGTCTTCAAAATCTGTATTAAGGCTATCTACTATAAAGTCTAAGGATTTCTGACTCATAATTGGAGGCACTTCTTGAGCTTTTTCTGTAAAATCTTTTGATAATACATTACTATCCCTTATGACTGTATCTTCGTATATTAACGTTTGTACCGGATTTTTATCTACACTGTCTTTGCGAACCATATTGCTTATTTTAATAACGTTATTTGTGTATGAAACTGAGTCTTTTCTTATATCTTTATTTCTGTCGTCTTTTTCCTCTGTTTTGCCTACAATGCGACTTATAGTTGTAACTTCGTTGGTTAACTTAGAAATTGTTGTTCTTTCAAATTCTTTGACTGCGCCTGATTCGTCGCTTGAGGATCTGAAGAGTGAAGTTGAAGATTTTAAGGATTTTGTAAGTCTTTGTCAATTAACAGTATCGCGGACAAATAATAGAAACTATGTATAATATATGAAAACCATTTGTTTTTATACTTTCTATGTCTGATTAAGTCGAAGTTTAGTTTGGTTATTATTTATTTACATTGACGACTTTATGGTTAAATAGCAATCAAGTCCTCATAATTTGGAAAAAACCCTTGTGGGCCTCAAACATCTCAGAAGCATGCTTTCGCGCCCAATTTTGGAAATTTTGTAATTTTGGCACTAAAAGTACTTCTTTTAAACCTCCTCAACTGCAGGAGGTCAGGTAGGCAACCGTTTTATGTGGTACAGTGGTATTCAACTGCAACCGGTTAGACTGGAAGCCGGCCCCAACATAATTCGGAAAAGGCTAGGCAGATAATGAACGAAAGACTTACCTGCTAATAGTAATATTTCTTTGGTTATTCGTAGTGCTGTAGAGGGCGTCACCATCACCGATGGGGAACACCATTTGAGGAGTGTGCAGCTCATCCGATGATGATAAGGCGCTCTCCAGGGATAGGATGCCGTGTCTGAAAAAATAATAAGTGATAGTTACAAGAAAATATATTAAAACTGTACTAACAGTAAGCACGGATAGATTGATCATAAGGTTAAGCAACGTTTGGCTCGGCCTGGCTTTAGGTAGATTTGTAACCTTATTGTCATGACGAGAAAGCACGTCAGCCTGTGGATAAGTGGCTGATCTTATCGTGACGAGTACCTTCGCGTTTCGAAAGGCACTTTAAATTAATGGATCATCATTTGAATATCTTTTTCAGTTGTTATTGATAGTCAGAAGCCAGAAAGTCTGACAACCAGTCTTACAAAGAAATATATAGGTAAGTATGGGTTGTGGAGGTCAAACATGCAGTCGTTCACACACACTGGTACTCAGCTGGTCCGGTTTAAAACTGGAAGCAGACCCCAACATAGTTGGAAAAGGCTCTGAAGATGATGACGTTGATGGTCAATATAGTGATACTTACTTAGCCTCCATGGCCCGCTTGAACCCCTCATCAAAAGGGTTGACATTCTGCAGATCTTGGAACAGGCCAACCTCTTCACAGTTCCTTATGAAACGTGTTGGAGTGGGAGTCTGGTCAGCTAGAAGGATTATTTATTATCTAGTTAAAATTTAAGTTAAGTCAAATCACTTAATTCATTTAGGCCTTTACAGGTACTTATAAACATCAAAAATTATAAATAAGTTTGATTCTAGTTGCCCATTCCAAAACTAGCTTCCTATGGAGCAGAACAGGCAAGAAACTCCATGGTTACTCTTTTTATAATAATAGTAGTATAAGGCTAAACATTATTACAGGTTTTGCTAATTGTGTTACTGACCCTACTAGTGTTATAAACATGAAAGTTTTATGTACAAAGCTGCTGCATTGATTTTTATGAGAGTTGACAATAATACATATGTAGCTTACAAGGTGTTGTCACATGGTTTCATCTATGTCTCAGGGAAACTACTGCCCTTTTCTGGGATAAAATATAGCCTGAGTTACTCGGGGATTGGAAGCCTACCCCAACATAGACTGGAAAAAGGCTCGGAGGATGAGGATGATATGATGACTCGGGGATAGTGTAGCTTTCCAAGAGTGAAAGAATTATACAAATTGGTTCAATAGTTTTGGTGCCCTTAGAGTTTAGAGAAACAAATAAAATATTTCCTCTTTGTTATAATAGTTTACATAAATAAATATGGCTATTGTTACAGGCTTTGCTTAATACAATAGTTTTGTTGTTACCAATGTCTTATTGATGTTATATTTATGAATAGGTACATAAGTTGGTATGTATGGAAGTTTGTTCTTCTTTCTTGCTAAAACTACTTTCATTTTGTTTATTTATTATTTTTTTTAGGATCTCCAATAATTTTGATGAAACTTGGCAGAAATCATCCTCTGAGCCTTTTTCCCAAGTATGTTGGGGTCGGCTTCCAGTCTAACCAGATGTACCTGAGTACCAGTGCTTTACAAGGAGCGACTGCCCTATCTGACCTCCTCAACCCAGTTACCCGGGCAACCCAATAACCCTTGGTTAGACTGGCAGTAATATGACTTAGAATATCAAAATAACATGTAGACGAAAAGGTCTTTTGTGGGTTTGTTTCCACACTAAAATTTATGTTGACTTTGGACCCAACTATGTGGTAAATTAGGTAGTAATTAGTTTGTATAGTTCAATGAGTATAACATATCACATTATTTCTAGATAATTATCAATACTAATATAACAAAGAGAAGGAAACATTTTTTGTTTGAGTAGATATGGTAAGAAAGAATGTTACTTGTGAGATGACGGCAGATAGAAGAGTATGAAAGACGTAAACATGCTGCGCCGACCACCAATAAAATTGGGATAAGGACAGAAGGATGATGATTGTACTCTAAAGGCACAATTAAACCAATTTGAAAAATTATTTCACTGTAGGGAAGCTTCATAATTCCAGAGTAACACAGGCTATATTTTATCCCAGTACGGGCAGTAGTTCTCCCAGGACGTAGGTGAAACCGCAGGGTAACAGCTAGTATTACTTATTATGTGTACTTTAAAAATCATTAAAATTTCAAAGCACAGTTTGAAATCATTTTTCATTTCTATCTGTAACTTCATAGATTATTTTAACTACTCATTTTTTCGAATGACTCATCCACAGAGGTTTGTAACTAATAAGGTTCTTGTAAAAAAACTTACCAACGAATGCTGCTTTTTGCTCCATACCCAAAGAAAGTACCATATCATGTTTTTTGGTGTGAACATGTAAATGATCTTCATTTGTAAACGTCATACCACAATCTGGCATCGTACAGGCAAACGGTTTCGCCGGTTCAACCATTTTACTTAACTTATTGATAACAAATTAATTGTTTTTAGTAAATTTTTCCTGTTTCAAAAATTGTTTTTGTTCATTTCATTTTTGGTAGCAGTTTTCACTTTTTACATGCTCAGTTTCGAGGGATATGTTAGTTTTTTATTATGGTTTAGTTCTTTAGTTATTTCTTTGATGAAATCCTATTTATTTTATTTATATTTTTGTTAAATATATGACGGTCCAAAATTCTTGAAGAGATTAATAAAGCGTTCCAGTATGTTTACTAGAGAAACATCACATCCATCCATGACATTAGTGAAAGAGACATACATATGTTTTAGCTATAGTGTGAAAGAGTTAGCATACCTAAATTGCTTTAATTGTAAATGTGTACGGATCATGAACGATTTCTCTGTGACAGTTGTATTTTTGATGTTACGTTTTGTTATTCTATATGAATATCTAATTTCATAATAATAAAAAGGGTTCTGTATATTATTTTAAAATTAAGGAAATCAAATTATTTACTAAACATTTAATAATGATGTTTCAACAAAATACAGCGGTTAACAAATTGCTACTGCATAATAACAATAACAAAAAAAAAACGGAACAACGGTTAAAAATAAATTGTTGCATTAATTATAAATATTAACTACTAACAAGAAGTGTTACACAAAGATAATAATAGAAACGATGGTCAAACAAGTGCAATTAGTACAAGAGTAACAATAGTAATTAATATTCACAATTAAGCCATAATATTGAGACGTAATTTGGGATTTGTTAAGCTTTTAAGATTGTTATTAGTGGAAAAGTAAGAAGTGTATCTTTCAGGGGAGTATCCGTGTATTTTGACTTGGTGTGGTTGGTATGAGCTGGGTTCGCGTCCGATAGTTCTATCGAACAGGGGGTAGACAGTTGATCTCTTCTTTCTTGGTGATTCTTGCATCTGTTGGTTGGGGTACGGATCTACGTAGCGCCGTCCATTAATATCGTTGCCATCCGCTGTCGGGAATATCGTTGGCTAAATTAATAAAATATTGACGTTTAACTACTCGCAATTTCACATCTTATTACTAATATAAATAAAACTTAGGAGATAGAGAGAAAACACTTTATTTTGTTACAATTCAAGACCAAAAATGGTAATTACATTTTGAAAAGTAAAAAATATAGAATGGAATCAAATCGTCATACAGCTCGATTGGCTGCTTTAGTTAAAAGTGACTTATTTGCTAATAATACCCCAATATATGTATACTAAATGATTGCATTGCTCAAAAACTATATATTTAATTATAATTACGAGATTTTTAAAAATTGATTCTAATTTGAAGCCAGGGGACGGCCTAATCAAGAGCTAATAACAACTTCTCCTTGCCTGCTCCTCTACTGTTGAAGATGCCAGGTGCGGGCTGACCCTGAGGCTCACCTCCGACTGTATTCTGCTGAATGCCACCCATGCCAACTACTGCTGGGTTAGGCTCATTCTGTTGGCCCTTCCAAGGCCTGTAGAGCAGAGGTAATACTTGTAAAACATAGTAAGGAAATATGAGCGAAGATGCCATAATGAAAGGTAGGTCAGGCGCCTTCTTCTAGGTCAAATAGTAGATCAGTTACAGGTGAACGAGGCGTTCGGGTTCTTTGAGACCAAAAACCGTGGTACAAAAAAAAACATTCCAAAAAGTAACGTAACTACAGTAACGTTCCTCGCCCTAACTTTCTTAGAAGACTTTCTGTTATGGCACCTTCGCTAGTCATTTTGTTCTCCATGTTGTAAATCATACTTTCAATGTGAGAAACTTAGTGATATTGTATGAAAAAAGTTCTTACTTGTCAGGGAATAGTTCTCCAGGTTGACCTCTTGTTTGAACTATTCTCTCGCCATTGACTTCGACGACGCATCTTAACCGGGCGCAGCAAGTTGGGAACTCTGAATTTAATATCGATTTCAATTAGAAAATGACTTATTTATGCAATTATGTAAAATGGTGGTGTTATATAAAGTGAAATACATATACATACCTACATTTTCATCTTCAATGTATTCGTGACATTCCAATGCGTTTTCAGGTATTTTCGGTTTTCTACATCTGAAGGTTCAATGGCAAATTAATGTTTGGAAGTTAAAGCCTAAGATTTAAAACTCAGGTGAACTATCTCCTTTTAGTACCGTATATACTTTCATCTGGGCACCTACCAGCTTCGAATATAATACTTATATCCGCTAGTATGGCACTGATTCGATAAATTAGCTAATCATCCTACTAATTTTGCCGCTTCCCATCCTAAACTTCAACAAAGAAAGTTGTATTTCATACTAACTTTTCCTACATAATGTAAGTCTTATGTATTTTCTCTATCGCGCCAGTAAACCTTTCACTATTTTCTCACAAGCTTTTTCCCTACTATGTTGGGGTCAGCTACTAGTCTTACCGGGTGTAGTCTACCCACTACCCCTTGGCACGACGAAAAATTTAACAAACACACTCGTACTTGAGAGGTTGGTTCTATACCCGCTAGGCCTTCACGACAACATTTCCTATGTAATGAAAGCCTTATGTATTTTCACTATCGCTCCAAAAACCTTTCAGTAGCCGTCAATGATGATATATTTACCCAACAGCGGCAATGAAGTATTTCCCGTCTCTGATCTCACAACGGTATCGATGGCACGTATAATGGTCTGACCATTCCTGCCAAGGCTGGTAGCCTTTCCTCGAGTACTTATCCACGCAGGCTTGATCTGAAATATTCGGCCATTACAACGAGATACTGAAATGTCAAGCTAAAAATTCTGAAGAGTTCAATAAATATTTTTGTTTCTAAGTACCTGAAGGGCCGTTCCTTCTAAATGTATAAAAGTGTAAAATCAGACCTGGAACACTGAAGGAATTAGAAAAGTTCAGGTGGTGATTTTGAGAGAAGTCAGTTTTAATGATTAGGTATACCCTTAAAAATGAAGAGGCATTAGAATGAGAGAAAATTTTACCTCTACAAGATGAGATTTACTACGAGTAACAAGTTGGTAGTAAGTAAGTAAAAGATAAGGGAGTCATTGTAAACTAGCGACTATTAGGCTAGCTTCATGCAATGTTTAGATTGCAGTCGGCCACACAATACCAAGAACTTAAAACAATAGTTACGGTAATCGCTAATAAACGAACACAACGCCTGTATTTCTGTGTTTCCACTTTGATTTACTAGAAATAATTATGAGTTGGAATTTTAGATGCAAATCAAAGTGGTGCTAACTAGGAAAAGTTAGTTTAAGAAACGTTTTACCCTTAGCTTTAGCCAATTAACAAATAGATGGACATAAAAATAAACATTGAAGAAAGAGCAATAAAAAAAATATCTAGAAAACACTTACAGCTCACGTCTTCGGCAAAAAAGGCGGGAAATATGAAGTAAAACAAGAAAATGAGCGTTCCCAGCTGCATTTTCAATGTGCTGACTTCACCTGCGAAGCAAAACACTTTTTGGTCACCCTCTACGCTCAAACTCTTATTAGGAACTAACCAAATTTTATCCAACACGGCCTAGAAATACACTTGTCGTTGAAAAATATTTATAAAACAATCACCGAGACGACACCGTCTAGAAAGGCAAAAAGAAGTAAAATATTATGTCAATTCAGCTGGTTTCCGCGAAAAATTTCAACAAACATAATAACGCAAGGTTCCCGTTCTTGTTTTGGTTAATCTTCCTCAAGACATTGATTTCATAACATGCTCAACGGATTAGCAGTTATAAAAATACAGGTGAGATTATTACCGTGAGATTTAATATTAAAATTGCAATTATACCTATCATATTTCATTTATACATAACACCAAGAAATACCAGGCTTATTGACGTATTATCTTAGCTCGAAGTTATTAATAATTGATTAAAAGAAACAGCAACTAGACTTAAGCTTTAAAAGTGAAATATTCTCAGATCTATTTATAATTAAACACCTATTTCACAAAATTAATGCTAATTTGAAACCTAGCCATAAATCTATATGAAAATAATACTTATATCGTAAATAATTACCCATTAGCAAACGTTCAAAAGGCAAAATTTCCAATTTCCTACAGAGCACGGAACAATGTACAAGTTTGCAACTTTGTCGATAAATGAAGGAAAAACAGAGTTCGAGGCCAATTTTGCGATGTTTTCAGTTGCATAAGTTACATTCTTAGAATTTAACCATTGTGTATTTCATTCACTGGCGTGTGATTAATCAAGTTTAACGAGTGAGTATATATTTTTGTGTTGTTTTTCTTAAATCTTTACTAACATAATAAAGGAGACCTGTTCCCACCAGTGAGACAGCTAGGGCTAAGAAAAAAAATAATTAAGAGTAAACAGGTTTGTTTGTTTGTACATATGGAGCATTAACTCCGAAACAACGAATCAATTTACAGTCTTCCCGAGTAACACAGGCTGTATTTTTATACTTGGTAGGTACGGGCAGTAGTTCCCACGGGACGCGGGTAAAACCGTGGGAAAACGGCTAATGTAAGTTCAATAGGGTATTTTTTTTATAAGTAAAAAACTATAATTAGTAATAACAAGACTCTTACTGTTGGTTTTCACGTAACGAACTATATCTGAAAATCTTCATTTCATGCTAAAATACAAAAATATATACTCCAACTATCACGGTTCATGACAAAAGCCTGGTGACAAACGGACAGCAAAGTCAGTCAAGATAATTAGTAGTAATATCAAAGTATTCAACCCTGAAAAAGTCCATTACCAATTTTAAACTTTTATAAGGAACCCCAAAACTATTATCTAACTATATGAACGCAGCAGTAACATAAACAACTATGGCTTGCGTAAAAATCGTGAAACGAAACGTCAGCTGTCAAATACTAATGTACTAAGCGCGACCCGATGACACCAGTGATATATTTAATATTTTTTTATTACAATTCCAATATATATTTTTCCACACAATAATACACAATTTAAAAGCTGAAGAAGTTACAAATGAGGTGAGTGTTTAAAATTAAATAATTTCCCATGTTTTACACGAGATTTTCGATACTCGAAAGTGGAAGGTAGTTTTTCCGATATTTTGATTATATCCTCCTTGAAATCGTATGCATTTTGTGCAATTCATGTGTTTTTTGCATTAATGCATACGTATAATAATTTGTAGGTCAAATGAGTTGGCTTAAGAACAGGTTTTTATACAAATTCGCTGTTTAAAGAGGTTCTACCCACAATGTGAATTTATTTATAGTAAAAATTATTATGTTTAAGGAAAAGCGGTCATATTTTCTATTTTTACTACCTTCGTTTGGTTTATAGTTTTCAAACGTATGAATTTGTGGATTGTAGTAATTGAGGAAATTGATTTAAGTATATAGTTTATTAAAAATATGTGAAATGTTAAAGTTCAAATCAAATCATTTATTTCATTTAGGCTTTTACAAGCACTTATAAACGTCTAAAATTATAAGTAAGTTTGATTCTAGTTGCCCATTCCAGAAGTAGCTTCCTATGGAGAAGAACAGGCAAGAAACTCCATGGTTACTCTTTTTAAAACATAATAGGTGTTACAGTTTGTATGTATTGATACATAAGATAATAACGTAAAAAACAAAGTTATAGATAAACTATAGGGAACTACTACCCGTATCCGTATAAAATATAGCCTATGTTACTTGGGGATAGTGTAGCTTCCCAACAGTGGAAGAATTTTTCAAATCGCTTTAGCACTGGACAAACAAAAAATTATTTCTTCTTTATTATATTAGTACAGATTAACTGAGGCAGGAGCTTACTGTACAAAACGAATAGACATGGAAAACAGTATTTTTATTTACTAACAAGTTTTGTATATCTACTATATAAAAATAAGTCGGGTTTTCTTTCCTGACGCTATAACTCCAGAACGCAAGAACCAATTTCCTCAGTGAGGTTTATACCAAAGAAAATTCAGGAAAAACAAAAAAGAAAATTAACACAAAACAAAATGTTACATAAAACAAAGCCTGATGGTGAAAATCTGGTGGTGAAATGGAGTTCGCCAAGATTGCTAGTAATGCATGTATGTTTGTAGTTTGTAAGGTCTGTATCTACGGGCCATTGTTGCCTGACTGTAAAGATTAAATAAATAAATTAGCATATCCAAATCTTAAAACTAAATGTTTGTTGTTTCATCATCCCATGAGAACCACCCTGCAACCTGGTAAAAGGTAGCATTTATAATATGTATTAGTAAGGATGATCTTTGATATCTATACATGTGTTACATATTTATGCAGTGAATGTAAAATTTATAAAAATCCACAGTTTAGCTAAAAAGTATGTATGTCAAAGACATTTGATGATGTGTTAGAATTTTTCATATATTTACTTGTAATGAAGCAATGCGGAGTTACATTTTCTGAGGCTGTTTTCATCTATTTATACTAATATAGTAAAGAAGAAACATTTTGTTTGTTTGTATCCTGAAGGCATCGAAATTATAGAACCGATTTGGAAAATTCTTTACAGTTGGCAAGCTACACTCTTTCAGAGTAATACAGGCTATATTTTAAACCAGTACAATTAGTTAAAATGGGATGTGGATAGATCCGCAGGACACAGCTGGTATAAATGCAAAAATAAGTCTGTTTGTGCCTTTCTCACAAAATGTACTGAACCATTTTCAATAAGATTTAGTAGGACATGCAATCTATAAAACCAGATAATATAATGTGAGAACATACTTTTTATCCTACCGCTATGCCTACTTTTTATCCAGGTGCAGGACGTTGTTCCTTCAGAACCCAGTCAAAACCGGGGTGCAGAATTAGTACACATTCTAAAAGTGATAACTACTCACTAAACATAGCATGGCATTCACCCATACATAGAGTGAAAGTGAATACTCTAAAACAATGGAACTATACCATGCTTTTTGCTATCACTTTCTAATTAGAATTTTAGTAAGGAAAGCACATTCCATGTCTTTATTGTTTATGGTTTGAAAATTACAGTAAAGCATGAATCTATAATATCTTCTATTTAAACTACCATAACTTTTTCCCGCGGTTTCGGCCGTGTCCCGTGGGAACTACTGTCCCATATCGGGATAAAATATAGCCTATGTTACTCGGGAAGAGTCTAGCCCTCCAATAGTGAAATAAATATCAATAAGCAATATTCGTATTATTTATTCATTTTATTTAACATTTCTAAAAATCATATCATAATAGTCATTATTTGTATATTTCTTTCGTAAGAAAGACTAATTTAATTCACCCACAAGTTCGTATTTATAATCATATTAAAATAAAATTCATCACATCAACAACAGTATATTATATTCAAACGATTTTCGCACAGAAAGATATTCTAAACCGTTCAACATTAGTCATTAGCCGTCGCTATGAAACTTGCAGTCTGACTCATGTATTATATTTATTTACTAATCTCCAGTATATTTCCACTAAATGGCACGGATTCGAAGATAAAAATGATGTATGCCGTCATCATTATAACCTTCTTTAGCCGACTTAAAAAAGGAGGTTCTCAGTTTGACCTATATGTATGTACGTGTGTATGTGCCTATGTATTTTTGTGCGCGAATACCTCGCGTTTGGCTCAACTGATTTTGATGCGGTTTGTAGCATAGTATTTGTCAGTATTGCAAGGTATAAGGTAAATTATTTTTAGTTGGGGTCGGCTTCCAGTGTGCCACATGGAGCAACTGACTATCTGACTTCAAATTAGTTTGTAACAAGCCTTGCACAGACCAGGTGCCAAAAAAAAATGTTCTGCAATATTTTTAATGAAATACACTACAAGAGACTGCTTATCTCTAAAATTTTGGCTGTGCCCCTCGGTTTCACGTGCGTCCCGAGAGTACTACTACCTCGCAAGTAGATAAAACTTAGTTTTGGCTTGAAAGCACAATATACAGACAGAGTTTCGCATTTATATTATTAGTAAAAATTTTCCCAGAATGACCGTTCTTTACGAAGATTACTGTCGATGCTTGGTAGAAGCTATACCTACAAGAAGTTTAATTCAATCTTTTTAACACAACATTTTTGTTCCAGTAACTTCAAAACTCTTCGACTAAATGACGACGAATTAACATCACCATCTTCAGACGAAAAGATGGACACTGGCTCCGAATCCTTTCGCTCCCAGGACACCCCCAACTCTGTCCTCTCCTCAGACTTCGAGGGGGACCACCCTGAACCGGTCTTAAGGCTCCAAAACCCTGAAATACTCCGCCTATCCGAAACTGAAAGGTTCAATGACAGTTTGATAACCAAAATGTCGAATCTTCACCTAGACTCCCCTCGTCCAAAAAACCTTGGTATTAGCCCACCGAAATTTAGCTCAACCCTAACTCTTACTACCAGCCATCCGTTAATGAGTCCAGATGAAAACTACCCGGATTTAATACCGAAGAAATTGCACAAAATTGATGATGAAAAAGACTTAAGTCTGTCAAGCATTGAAGACGAAAGGGCGAGCGATAATACTTGCTTCTATAGTCCTCAAAGAAATACTTCGAAAAATAATCTTTATTTTACTGAATGCTTTGTGACTGCTGAAAGCCAGGATCTTACAGGGTTGGACCTGACGGTTCCTCCTGATGTGGCAAGAGTTGAGAAGGTGGAACGGAGGAAGATTGTGCCCAAATTGAGGGATGGTACTCCACAAAAAGATGGGATGTTGAAGTATATAGAGGAATCACACAAGCAAAGTACTCCTAAGTCTTTGCCGGTGGATATTGCTGTTACTGAGGAGTTTCATTCGGTAAGTTTTTTTTTACTACGTAGCTTGAGATCGGGGTTTCACCCGCGTTTCGAAGAGATCTATTTCATGTAACTGTATGGGGACGTCTTAACTTATGTCTTAACTTGCAATATGTCCACCAATTTTCAGCCAAATCGGTTCAGCTTTTTTTAAGGTATAATAAGTGTAAAGCACGAATTTTATTTTGATTTATGCCTTTTGTTTGCTTTTTGGCGAGAATTAACTATAATTGTTACGTTGCACATTTGAATACGCGATTAAATAGGAAAAATATTTAAATAATTTCTGTAGACGCAATTGAAATTATTTTACCACAGGAATTTAAAGTGAATGCCTCGACTGTTAGCGGTAAATTCAAATATAAAATATTTTACCTAAGCCATAGACTAATGTATATTAGTCCATGCCTAAGCGAACTACGTATAATATCAACTTATATGAAGTGATGTTACATCATCACCTCCTGAGACTTTTCTGATTGATTCTGTCTACTCGAAACGACTGCCTAAGGTGTTCTAATGACAGCCGGGACCTACAGTTTATTGTACTTTCCGAAACACTAAAGTATTCGTTAGGCCAAGATGGTGACTCATCCACGGACTGACCTCTTCAAGCGTCGCTTAACTTTATGATCGATCAATTCGTGCGGCTTTGACTTAGTCAGTAGCTCTCAAATGTTAAAATAGATCATCATCCTCCGAGCCTTTTTCCCAACTATGTTGTGGTCGGCTTTCAGTCTAACCGGATACAGCTGAGTACCAGTGTGCCACAAGGAGCGACTGCCTATCTGACCTCCTCAACCCAGTTACCCGGGCAACCCAATACCCCTTGGTTAGACTGGTGTCCGACTTACTGGCTTCTGACTACCCTTTAAACTACAGTTTAACGTGCCATTCGAAACGCAGTTATTGGTATCTAAGATATACTTAGAAAGTACTTACAAACCTTAATTATGGTTTGTTTGATGCAGGTGGCTGAATGGTGCGAATCGCCCTCACATCTCCGATCGATGCCGAACTTCGAACTGCCTATTGAAATGTCTAGCAGTTTAGGAATGCATAACGTAAGTATTTCTTATTAGCTAGCTTTAATCCCGCGGTTTCACTCGCGTCCCGTGGGAACTACTGCCCGCATCGGGATAAAATAAAGCCTATGTTACTCGGGAAGAGTGTAGCTTTCCAACTGTGAAAGAATTTTTGATATCGGTTCAGTAGTTTCGGTGTCTTTTGGGTACAAATAGACAAGCAAAATTTTTTCTCTTTATTATGTTACTAAGATAGATAAATAGTTAGTTTCTTTATTCATCATCTTCCTAGCTTTTTCCAACAGTTTTTGCCAAGGCAGATGATATTTAAAGTGGTTTATGATTCAACACACTCTGTCACACTTTAGAATACGAGATTTTTTATCATATAACGTCATTTAAAACTTCCAAGTATCGCTGTTTTATCATGACGCGGTTCCTTCCGCACGACCAGGAATATTTCGGCATGAATAAAAACCCAATACGTACGATTTTGTAGTGTAAATATGTCTCAAAAATATATGTGGGATACCTAATCGTAGCTTCAGAAATACCTCGTAGTTCAATAAGTATTTAACGTTAAACGTACCTAAAATTCATTTCTGCACAGCGAATTGCAAATTTTCGTGGTGACAAAAAGTTTGGCCCGATCTATTATATCACGCTCGAAACTTATACCTACATATATTACCACCTTTCTCTTTGAATACAACCGTCTTATTTATTTAATTCATACTTTTTATTTTCTTACTTGTTTATTTCCGTGTGAGAGGAGGCCTGTGCCTAGCAGTGGGACAGTAAAAAGGCTGTAACTAACTAACTTGCTTATTTAACATACTTTATAGGACCTAGATTCCCCCGACGTGATCTCCGCGTCCACGCAAGAGGACAGGTCAGCATACCAGGCGCTCCTGGACCCTTACACCGGCAGCGTGGCGCTCCGCCACACGCCGGCGCCTAACCGGAGCCCTGGCTTGCAGCGGAGGAAAATACGACTGGTAAGACCTTATATACTATACCTCTATGTAGGTCCCGGCTGTCATTGAACATCCTTGGCAGTCGTTACGGGTAGTCAGAAGCCAGTAAGTTTGACACCAATCTAAACAAGGGGTATTGGGTTGCCCGGGTAACTGGGTTAAGGAGGTCAGATAAGGCAGTCGCTCCTTGTGGCACACTGGTACTCAGCTGCATCCGGTTAGACTGGAAGCTGACCCCAAGATAGTTGGTAAAAGGCTCGGGAGATGAAGGCCTATATACTATAGGTCCAGGACCTAGGTTCTCCCGACGTGATCTCCGCGTCCACGCAAGAGGACAGGTCAGCATACCAGGCGCTCCTGGACCCTTACACCGGCAGCGTGGCGCTCCGCCACACCCCGGCCACTAACCGGAGCCCTGGCTTGCAGCGGAGGAAAATACGACTGGTAAGACCTATATACTAGCTCTATATGTAGGTCCCGGCTGTCATTGAACATCCTCGGCAGTCGTTACGGGTAGTCAGAAGCCAGTAAGTTTGACACCAGTCTAACTAAGGGGTACTTTGTTGGTATGCGATTGGTAAGACCTATATATGATGTCCTTCTAGCTGATTACCGGCTACGGTGGCTGTTCTCATGTAAAAAGATCAGCCAACTGCGCAGGACATATTATAGTGCAAGCATTTGCTTGGACACAGGTGCACTCACTATTCCTTCACTCTCATAGCGCGATGGGACGGCAATAAGACACCACCGGAGAGAGATCAGGCGCAGGACCGACATTTACGTGCTCTCCGATGCACGGGTGTATCAATCACCAACTTCCAGGCTCCGGGCTGCTTCGTGAAAGTTTCTAAAACCCTCGTGCTCAGCAGCCGCGGTTGCTACAGCTAGACCAACGAAGAAGGTAAGACCTAGGTTCCCTCGACGTGATCTCCGCCTCCACACAAGAGGACAGGTCAGCCTACCAGGCGCTCCTGGACCCTTACACCGGCAGCGTGGCGCTCCGCCACACGCCGGCGCCTAACCGGAGCCCTGGCTTGCAGCGGAGGAAGATACGACTGGTAAGACCTATATACTATACCTCTATGCAGGTCCCGGCTGTCATTGAACATCCTTGGCAGTCGTTACGGGTAGTCAGAAGCCAGGAAGTCTGACACCAGTCTAGCAAAGGGGTACTGGGTTGGTATGCGATTGGAAAGACCTATATATGATGTCCTTCTAACTGATTATCGGCTACGGTGGCTATTCTCATGTATGGAGATCACCCAACTGCGCAGGACATATTATAGTGCACGAGCATTTACGCAGACACAGGTGCACTCACTATTCTTTCACTCTCATAGCCCGATGGGACGGCAATCCGACCGGAGAGAGATCAGGCGCAGGACCGACATTAACGTGCTCTCCGGTGCACGGGTGTATCAATTGCCAATTTTCAGGCTCCGGGCTGCTTTGTGAAAGTTTTAGAAAACCCACAAAGTGATTTCGGCCCGACCCGGGAATCGAACCCGAGACTTCGGGCACAGTATTAGCACTAGACCAACGAGGCAGTCAACTTCAAAATACTACAAATACTAATAATACTGCACACGAATCGTCGGCGTCGTGTTTGTAAATATTATACGAAAGTCTGTCTGTGGCGTATTCAAAACTACTGAAACAATTTAAACGAAATTTGTTACACAGTCTAGTATCTAAGAAAGAACATTTTGACTACTTTTTTCCGGGTGCCATAAGCTATTCCTGCTTATCCCTACTAATATTATAAATGCGAAAGTAACTTTGTCTGTCTGTCTGTCTTTTACGCTTTCACGTCTACACCACTGAACGAATTTCAATAAAATTTGGTACAGAGATAGAGTTCACCTTGAGAAAGAACATAGGATAGTTTTTATCCCGGTCTTTTGAAGAATTATCTTGGAAACGCGATATAACCGAACTCCACGCGGGCGAAGCCGCGGGCGGAAGCTAGTTATTTATAAAGTGCTGATTTCCCAGCCTAACTTCAAAAATATCTTTCTGTCATTATTCGACATAACCACACAAAATAAAAATACCAAAACAGCACAAGAATATTGAATGAAAGTTACCTAACTTTTCACGTGTACCAGATAACAAACTATAGGTACTTTACTATAAAAAGGTGTAAAAAACAAGCATAGTTTGTGCGTGCGGTGAGGCCCATTGTTTGTATGCCGTGAGAAATGTGCTGTATTGCGATATTGTGGTACTTATACAAGTAGAATAGGTTTTTTGGGTTTGCCATGATATATGCCTGATCTATTAATTACAATCCTTGCTAATCTATATTTTTATAATAATCTTAATATAACAAAGAAGAAGCATAATTAGCTTCATATGAATTACTAGCTGTGTTCCCGCGGTTTTACCCGCGTCCCGTGGAAACTTCTGCCGTACCGGGATAAAATATTGCCTACTAGCTTCCGCCCGCGGCTTCGCCCGCGTGGTGTATTGATAAAAGGTAGCCTATTTTTTAATCCAAGGTATCACTTATCTACATACCAAATGTCAACTATATCGGTCCAGCTGTTTTTGCGTAAAAGAATAACAAACATACATCCCTACATTCTCACTTACTTTCACATTTATAATATTAGTAAGATTATTTAATAGCCGTTTTCTGGCGGTTACACCCGAGTCCCGTGTAAACTACTGCCCGGACCGGGATAAAATATAGCCTAATAGATAAAAAAATACAAATAAGTCCATTACTTTCGGAGCCTGACGGGGTGCAAACAAACATAAATAATGTTTTTATATATTTTTCTAACTTCCAGCCCCCCGAAGAAGACAGATGCAGTTTAGACAGCGTGAGCGCGTGCTCCATGGAATCGGAGGAGGAGCCGCCTTCTCCCCAGGAGTTGGAGCCGCAGCCGGTCAACCAGCACCTCGTGCTCAGTGACGATGAGGGGAGCAAGATGTGAGTAGCAGACTTACTTGCTTATTCGTAGTTTTTTTTTAATTCGAATAGTAAATTGACATTTAACACAACCGATGTTGACCGAAAAACCGAAAAATATTTCGAAAGACTTGTCGTAAAAGAGACATATTGTTAAAAAATATATTATCAATAAAAATTTCTAACACAGAAAAACAAAAGGCAAGTGTTAGCTTGTAAAGAAAGAAGGTAACGCAATACAAAATGCGCCTAAAGATGATACTTTTGGGAAAATTTATGGTATATAAATCATTCACGTCAAGATTATTTTAAAAATACAATTAAAAGTTCCGAATTACAAAAAATCTCACCTTTGAATCTGAGTTTGGCGTTTGCGATTGTCAATTAAAGATATGAAAAAAAAATTGGCCTGGCGAAAACAGAAAAAATCTGTGAAATGTTCATGTTTTGAATAATATTATTTTATTTATATGGATGTTCGAAAAGTGCTATTTTCAGTCTACATTGAATAAATGCTTTTTGATTTGTCCTTAGTTCAAAATCAACAAACACGCTATCAGAGGCGAGTGACCCGATCCCCGAGTACTCGGCAGCCGAGGAGTTCAGCAACGAGAGAGCCTGGATATCCGTGCCCAGGGGGGGAGGACATGCTACTTGTGATATGAAGGTAAACTAAAACATAAGGATATGGGCTCCAAGAATATCTTTGTAAAATCTAAAAATTAAAATTTGAATAGTATAAATAATAAAAATATCCACTGAACGAAAGAAATTAACACATTTTACATTAAAAATTTTAAAATCTTAAAAAAAAGGCCCAATTTGTCTAGTCTTTTCCCAACTGTGTTGGGGTCGGCTTCCAGTCTAACCGGATGTAGCTGAGTACCAGTGTGCCACAAGAAGCGACTGCCTATCTGACCTCCTCAACCCAGGTACCCGGGCAACCCAATACCCCTTGGTTAGACCAAGGGGTATTGGGTTGTCTGGTTGTCAGACTTATTGACTTCTGACTACCCGTAACGACTGCCAAGGATGTTCAATGACAGCCGGGACCTACAGTTTAAAGTGCCATCCGAAACACAGTCATTGGTGTCTAAGATATACTTAGAAAGTACATACAAACTTAGAAAAGTTGCATTGGTACTTGCCTGACCTGGAATCAAACCAACGCCCTCATACTTGAGAGGTTGGTCCTTTACCCACTAGGCCACCACGACCCCACTAGGCAGAATAAATAAATAATCTAAGGCAGAATGTACACGGGTCAAATAAAATTGCAACACCTAATTGTAAAATTAACTACATTTTATGCAAATAAATAAATCTATTCTATTCGATTTCCGTTCTCCATGATTTTTTGGTATAACCGATAAATATACTTAATTTATTTAACAGGTAATAGAGCCATACAAGCGCGTGATATCTCACGGCGGCTACGACGGTGGCGGTGCTGCTCTCATAGTGTTCAGCGCCTGTCATCTGCCCGACAATGCAAGACCTGACTATACTTACTGTATGGATAATTTGTTCCTGTGAGTATTAACCAGTGGGTCACTTGTACCACGACTCGACGTCAAAAATCATCAAATGCCCCCTCCCGCTGTGGGTTAGCAGCGGTGAGGGAGTGTCAGACTCTTACTGACTAAAAACCGTCGTGTTCCGTCGTAGGCCGCGTATGTACCAGGGCCGCGGTATCTCTTTCAAACAACCCGCAGCCCCGGCAGGCCCTGGCCCTACTGGGCCCCGCTGGGGTTTTAGAGGGCTCCCATATAAAAATCGGTTCTCCGTTTTATAGATTACTGTTTCCCACGGTTTTGCCCTAGTTCCGAGGGACCATCTTACCGTGCTCGGATAAAATATAGCCTATGTACTCGGGGATAATGTAACCCAATAGTGAAATAATTTTTCAAATCTGTTCAGTAGTTTTGTTACCATTAGACATTTTACAAATAAACAAAATAAGATAAAATAAAATAAGATAGTCTAATTAATAAATTATAAAATAATGTTTTCCTCACAACAAATAATATTATATCTACTATTGTATCTACCTAATTATGTAATTAAATTTTGTAATGCCTTCTTTTGCTGTGCCCTAATAGGGTCCATAATATGTACCTAGCTTTAAGCCCCTTGTAACATTATGGTATGCAAATAAATATGAATATGAAAATTTATATTACTATAGATAACTGAACGGATCCCTTCATGTAATTTATTTTAATTTTTTTTTTGTGTATTTTTCTTTAATGTATTTTTTATTAAATTAAATCTTTCTCCACAGTTACGTGATCTGGACACTGGAACGCCTGGTCACAGATGACTACGTACTAGTATACCTGCACGGCAGCGCGGGTCGGAGACGTCTGCCCAGCTTCCACTGGCTGCACGAGTGTTATAAGCTTATAGATCGGAGGTATGTTGTAACAGATGACTATGTGCTAGTATACCTGCACGGCAGCGCGGGTCGGAGACGTCTGCCCAGCTTCCACTGGCTGCACGAGTGTTATAAGCTTATAGATCGGAGGTATGTTGTAACAGATGACTATGTGCTAGTATACCTGCACGGCAGCGCGGGTCGGAGACGTCTGCCCAGCTTCCACTGGCTGCACGAGTGTTATAAGCTTATAGATCGGAGGTATGTTGTAGTTCTGTTAAAGGGGCAAAGTAGTCCTATATGAAATTTATGCTGGGCATGTGATTTTGTGGTGTTAGATGTGTTATAAACTTATATAGATCGAAGTTATGTTGTAGTTCTGTTTAGGGGATTACGGTTTTGTGGTGTTAGCTATGTTTAAGACTTATAAATAGGAGGTACGTAGACCCCTTCGAAATGTCTGTGGTGTTAGATGATTTATAGGCTTGTAAAAAGATGGTACGTATGTTGTAAGCCCATGTAGCGGAATACTTACTTTTTTACTTAAACTTATGTCCTTTTCAGATTACGTAAGAGTCTGAAACACTTGTACCTGGTTCATCCGACGTTTTGGCTGAAATCATTCGTTATACTTACTAAGCCGTTTGTAAGGTAAGAAACACATAAGTTTTTACTACTAAACTTATTATCGAAATATGTATCTTTAATACTGCAACTTAATGACATTGTCTTATTTTTAAAGTCATCTTTTAAATAACTACAGAAAAGTTCCTACTGAATTTTATTTGTGACATATTTTTTTTCAATATACCAAAAAAGTTTTTAGACAATTTCAAGCTTTACCATTTAAAGTACAAAAAAAAAAAATAATTGTTGTCACACATAACAAATCTTACAATATGTACTTATAATATAGGTAATAAAATTTTAACTAATATTCGCAAAAAAATCGAAATTATGTTTTAATTAATACATGAACACAGAATAACAAAAAAAACTTGATGTGTTTTCATACATTATTAATACAGACTTATAACAAAAATCTACAAAATAATTACTAGGTAATTGAATAATTTTCGCACTCCCCGCAGTTCAAAATTCTTTCGCAAGCTATCATACGTGCGCAGCCTCGCGGAGCTCATGCAGAAAGTGCCCATCGAGCCCAACGCCATACCCGAGCTAGTTAAACAGTACGATGCTACTAGACGATAGATATATAAATACCTATATTATATAAACTTATGTATACATAGTTCTTCGTAGAGTGCTCAAATTATAGTATTTTAGGTTATAAGGGGGCCGTTTTGTAGGAATCAGTTTTGTCCAATTTAATTTTGAAACAGCAAAGTAAATTACGAAGGGAAAAGGGGTACGCCTAGAAGCCTAAAGTATGAAGGGACAACACCTAGAGGTCATTGACCCTAGCACATATTCTGCAATAATTATCAAAATGTAAAAAAATATAAATTAAAAATATTGGAAGCATTTATTTCTTGTTAATATTTTTATTCGTATCAACTAAACTCGTTCTAGTGGGTTTCAAAATGTCCCTTGTACAATCTTTTTAACATACTGTATAGCGACAGGTAGATATGGCATGACACGACTTGGAAACTCAAAGCTATTAACTATAAAGAAATCGATATCGATAAACTTGTTCGATACGAGTACAGCACAAATACTAGGCCTGTGAAAGTCACGTCGCCCTATCGCAAACTGACTTTTGAAACATTGAAAATATATCGATGTAACGACAATCTTTATTGAATATACAAATAATACTCATAAGTTAAGTATATGTTTTCAATTTTCATAAGTCTTATTGAAAAACTTTTGAGCACTCTACGAAATACTGTTTTGTAAAACAAAGTATTCAAAATTAATATTTTATTTCTCTTTGGAGACTATAATTACTTAATTGTAAATATACACATGTTAGTAGTTTACCTATTTATACCCAAAAGGTGAGATTTGGCACACCGCATGTATCTCGTGGTGTACTCGCTGTAGCAAACAGTAACACATTGCGCGCGAACATTGCTAACATCATCCTCCGAGCCTTTTCCCAACTATGTTGGGGTCGGCTTCCAGTCTAACCGGATGCAGCTGAGTACCAGTGCTTTATAAGGAGCGACTGCCTATCTGACCTCCTCAACCCAGTAACCCGGGCAACCCAATACCCCTTGGTTAGACTGGTGTCAGACTTACTGGCTTCTGACTACCCGTAACGACTGCCAAGGAACGCGAATATTACTAACATGTCCGCGACCGCCTTTGAAATATAAATAGGTAAACTATTTACATACAAAAATACAATAATTTTAAACAATATAATAAATCAGTTACATATATTTTTGTGTGAAATTTAAAATTCGTTTTGATTATAACTATAACAATTTATTTATTAGAGAAAATTTTTAGGACATTCCATATCATGAAAAATTTCAATATCATTCCAAAATTGCACAGATTTGAGTTTATTTTTTCGCGAAAAATTTACATTCAAAAGAATATTAAAATTACGTTTGATGTAATGCCGTGTTTACACTTGCGACGACTATATTTAATCAAATGATGTAGAAAAACACGTTTATTTAAAAAATACGAGAAAATTAAAAAATATTACTGTTTTATTCTCATTTATTCTTCTTATTCTTTTCTTTCTATTATTATTCTTACATATTTCTATGACATACAAAATAACCCATTATAAACCATTTAATTGAATTTTAAAATATCAATTACAACTAAAAATCGCAAGTGTGAACACAACGTTATCTCATACACGACACTGTGATAAAAATATTACATAGCAATACATACAGACACTAAAACTAAATAATAAATTAAATAATAAGTGTTTATATTGTAATCTGCAAGCCTATATAATCTAAACATTAATATTATAAAGTATATGAAATCTGTTAGTTTGTGCGCGCGTATCTACAGAACTGCTGGACCGAAAAAAATGCTACATTATTGAATGCTGTTGGCTTTATTTGTTTGTATAAAAGCAAGCTATGCCAGGGCACAGTTCAATAAATAATATTTAAGCTCGAAATATAGATTGCTTTAAAATAAATTAAAATTCATTTATTATTAACTATTTAGCGAAAAAATAGTTAAAATTATTTAGAATTATTAAAGAATTTTATATGCCATAGCGTTATAAGCATTGATGTTCAATAGTTTAAGTAAAACTTTTGATGTTTCAATTTAAAATAGATTTTGTATACATTATTGTATTCATTGAAAAATATATTAATATCATCTGCCGAGCCTTTTCCCAACTATGTTGAGGTCGGCTTCCAGTCTAACCGGATGCAGCTGAGTACCAGTGTTTTACCATCTTAGTAAAAATCTATTATAATAATTTTATCCCATTACAGTTTGTCTCAAAGATAAAAATTGAATTAGAAAAAAAAGGATAAAATAATTAGCTATACTAATATGTAATAAAGCTGAAGACTTTGTTTGAACGCGCTAATCTCAGAAACTGCGGAGTCGATTTGAGAAATTCCTTCTGTGTTAGATAGCCCATTTACCGAAAAGGGCTATACGCTACTTTAATCCACATGCGTGAAGTAGTTCCCACGGCATGTCAACCGTTACTAGAAGATATATTTGTCAATTAATATAATAATTTTGCCAGTAAAAATGCACTGATATAGAACTTAGTTATAATTTCTCAAACTTAAGTCTTTTAAAACCGTTTTTTTTAAAACACCCAACGCCCCACCGACAACAAAAACGTCCATTTTCCTTAAAAAAAAACTGTTTGTTTTAAAAAAATTGCTTAAAATTTCATATTAAACAGTTGTTTTAAGAAAACTGACGTTTTTTTGTCAGTGAATTTGGGCTTACCCATGGAGAACAAAATGACTAGCGGAGATGTCATAACGCAAAATCTCCTCAGAGAGTAGCGCGACAACATGCGCGGTGAGGGGGACGAGGAACGTTACTAGCTCCGCCCTTACACGCCCATAATCTATACTAATAGTCTCGTACTAGCTGCGAATCGATGCAGTCGTGCTGCTGACGCGTATATTTGTTTATTACAAATAAGAATTTAGCGCGGCGCAAGCCGTTGCTAGTCGTTTTTTAATCGCCATGAGTGAACAACTCGTGGCGAATGAGCTGCTGGCGTTCCTGCAGCAGAAGCTGGACGTGATGGACGAGGTGTCCGCTGTCCAAATCTGCGCGTCGAACTTCAGCGAGGATGACGTCGCTGCTGCAAAGCAGCTGCTGTACAGGTTGCTCAACAAGAGCGACCAGATGGTGTCCCGCCGGCGTGACGGGACAAAGAAGAGCATTCAGGACATCATCACGCTGCTAAAGGAGACCGATCCAGACGACGTGCCGACGTTTGTGGCCAAGGATCTGAATAAGCTTCCGCCCGTCACCTTCGACCACGTCGACGTTACGAGCCTGCTGAAAGACATTGTCTTTCTAAAGGCAAGTCTTGCGGATGTACAGAAGAAGTTAGATGCATCCCAAATTACAGTCGCCGATTTGCGCAGCGAACTTAACGAGTTGCGTAAATCGGTGACTGTAACTGGGTCACCTGTGGGTGCATCGAACGTAAACATGCGGCGCGGAGCGTGCCTCGATGTATCGGGTGCAAGTTTCGCGTCAGCAGTTTTGTCGCCATCGCCGCTGTCACCGCCGAATGCTGAGTCGGCACAGTGTGCGCCTCGTGCGCCCCGCTGCCCCGCTCCCGTCCCTGCGGCTCCTCCGCTCGCCGCCGCTCGACCGCTCGATCAGCTGCTCGTTTCTGCAGCCTCGGCGAAACATCAAAATGTACGTCGAGACTACGCTAGCGTCACAGGTAGCAAAATTGATGCTACGAAGAAGCCCGTGCCCGTAAAGGGACAGAATCGGGCTGACGATGAGGGGTTCGTTACGGTGCAAAGGAGGAAGCGCCGTCAGCGAACCAACAAGAATCGTTGCGGCACGGCTCCTGTTGAGCCAAACATCAAAATTCGTGCCGCCAAGCCGAACACCCCGGTGTACATCTCCCGCCTACACTACACCACTAAGGCGGAGGACATCGTGGAGTACGTGCGTCAGAAGCTGAAGTACGCCCCGAGAGTGCAGCTGCTGGAGTCGCGCCATAACGCCAACTTCAAGGCGTTCGTGGTGCGAGTGCCAACGTGTTTCCTGCACCTCGTGTTGGACGAAAATTTCTGGCCACAGGACGTGGTGTTCCGTCGCTTCCGCGGACAAGTGCCACAGGACCGCACAGTGTCATAGTGCATAAGGAAGTGCTACTAACATAGTTTTAAGTTTTTTTTTTATTTACTAACAATTTTGTATAACATATGTATGCTAGTTTTAAGGTATTTATCTATGGGCCTTTGATGCCTGAAAATAAAGGTGATTTGATTTGATTTGATTTGATATACTAATATTATAAAGAGGAAACTTTGTTTGTTTGGTTGTAATGGATAAACTCAAAAACTACTGGACCGATTTTAAATATTCTTTCACCATAAGAAAGCTATATTATCTGCGAGTAACATAGGATATATTTTATCCCGGCGCGGGCAGTAGCTCCCACGGGACGCGGGTGCTAAACGGAAACTGCTAGTATTCAAAATAAAATCACCAATCAATCAAGACCAATATTCAATTAGTTTTGATTTGACAAGGAACCCGAACGTCTCGTTAGTTCTAGTAACTGATCACGCCTACCGTACATTGCTTGACCTACAAGAAGGCGCCTGACCTACCTTCCTTATGGCATCTCCGCTATCTTTCCTTCCTCTGTGGGTCTACAAATATAAGCCGAGCACTTACTGCTTAGCTAGCTGAATGTTGCCATCAAATGTACATAAAATAGTAGAATTAGTAAAATATAGTATTTTTTGTTAGAATTGTATAATAATAGATTTAGGCAGAGTTACAACGAAGGCACAAATTTATTCAGCACTTTATCAGAAAATGGCGGATTTTGTAAAATTTCACAATATTCAATTGTGCTGTGAAAAATGTACGGAAAACTGGAAACTTTTCAGCCTCAGAAACATGATATTTAGTAGAAAAATATGTACAAAAATTGTTCTAACGTACATTTCATGAGGCTGAGCTGTACCTAATCAATAAATTTTTCACCACAAATGAATGAAAATCCAAGATCTGTGTACTTATATTTAAGTGTTTTAGTTTAAATTACAATTTCACTAATAATATTTTTCTTGTAAATGAATCTCAAATGTGACATGACAGCAAAACTATGGCAACCTTAGATTACTTTAAAAAGTCAAAATCTGCGAATAATTATTACTAACTAACAAAAATAATTGAAAAAGTAAATTCTGGTTGCGTATAGTATTGATCTATTAAAAAACTTAATTTTAAAACAAAAATATTATTAGTGAAATTCTATTTGTAATAGCTATAGTATCCCTACCCTTAAGATTTGGCGAAATGGGGTCACTGATCATGATCATTTAATAATATGCCCCAAAATTAACATCTATATTCAAAATAATAATGGGGTCTTAGTAAAAAAATTTGGCCAATTGGGGTCATTAGGGGGTCATATAGCTCAAACGCGCCAGTATTTAGCTTTATTTTCCTATAAAAACTACACGTACATAAGTATATGCTTTTCCACTATTAAATAAATAAGGTATATATGTAAGAAAAGTGTTTGTATGTGTGTAAAAATCTCGTGAATAGCTTTACATAGTTTAGGGTGTGTTAAAATTAAAAATAAAGCACAAAACAAAAATATTTGTATTCGTGACTACTTTGTACCTTCGAAATTATTTAGATTTCTCGATATTACATATTAGGATTTTTTTTGTATTTTTATTCTTTTTACTCTACGAAATAATCTTGCCACATCAACCTATCTCAATATGTCAAATTTCTTCAATAGATTTTCAACCTTATCACAATAGTGGAAGGTTAATGTTCTATTGGTAAAATTTAACAAATTCGGGTAGGTTGACCTGCTGGCATGTACATAGCTGAGATGAAATTCTCTTACAAGAATTTTGATGGTCGAAATGGTGCCCTGATCATTTGGGGTCATACATATTACTGGTATTTATTAACACAAAGTAAAAAGAATAAAAATACGTAAAATACATTATTATCATCTTCATCTGAAGTTTTTAAATCCCAAAACTTATTTTTGTAATAACCAGCCACTTCTTGGTACCTTGTTCAAATTCAATATTTTTTGAAAAACACTTAAATAGCTTTAAGTATAACTATATTTTTTGTGTGTATTTTATTTAAATAAGGCGCTAAGTTTGATCTCTTTTTAGCCTTTATTCTGATCCTATTCTCATACTAAGATATTCTATTTTTCATCTAGTCTGAAAAGGGTCTACAAATTCATAACATTAATTTTTCAGCATTTTTTCCAAAATATAATATGCTTACAGTGAATTGCACCATTTAACAGTAACGATAACCGAACCATTTTCAGTAGTCAAATCGCCGATGTGACCAATGGGCGGCAAGTATACGGCTGGTTATGGTTTGGTTATCGTTATAGTTAAATGGTGCAACTGGGTCTCAAAAAGTTAAAATATATTGATTTATTATGACCCCTTTTGTCAGTCATTGGGGGTCATTTTTTTTATTACTTTTTGCTGTATTTAAAGCCAAACTCAATATTTTTTCTTGTTATAATTTGTGCTAGACTTTTTGCTTTGTTCTCTAAATAAGACTTTTCTTGGCAAAGATTTGGATAAAATTAAATAAACACTGCCATCTGTGTATCCAAAAGAATGAAAATTAAAACTTGCATTTATAATGTTTTGTCATTCCTCTGCTCATTCCGTTTTTGGCTCAAAATATATCTTGGTTTGCGATTCCTACTTTTATAAATAATTTTTTTTTTCTAGGTATATTATTGTATTAAAAATTAGGATACTATATTTTTCCTATCTGCACTTTTCTATACTTTATTTTACAGTAAATTAGTTTATAAAACCTCAAATATTTGTAGAGGGGGTCTATTTTTTTTGTACAGTATTACAATTTAAGTTCCAGATTTTATTGCAATATTATTTTGAAATCTCATAGAAAACATAATAAAGACCCCACATTGCTCTTCAACAGTTAAAAAACAAACCTGCAAGTGCCATTAGTTTTAAAAAGCACAATAAATATATTAAATTATATGTATATCTATATGTTTAGAGAAATTGTAACTGTATGTGTGTAGTTTATAGCAGTGTGAGTGTGACTTGTTATATAATCATTAAAAACTTTTTTGCACAACGTACGTTTTTGGCGGGAAGTTAATTTCGCTGTCATATGGTATTAGGGAATTAAGGTTCGTTCAGATCTACAAGTTCTAACGTGGCAGACACCAACAGGCGTATCCATATTACTGGTGCTTAAACAGACAAACAAACTATACTCTATCCACAGAAGCAAGAGCTAAAATGTAAACAAAGAATGACACTTTCAATATGGCGGTATAACCCGACCGATGACAAAACGTCACATTTTTGTGTAAAATGTTCGCAGTGTCTGTGATTTTGTCATCGGTCGGGTTATACCGCCATATTGAAAAAGTGTCATTCTTTGTTTACCTTTTAACTCTTGCTTCCGTGGATAGAGTATAGTACATAAGAGCTAGCATTATTATCAAAAAACTGCATTAGTTATCACATTCATACTTATGCATACGCCTTAGTTTCTAGTATTCCATTAATTGTTTGACTTGGAAACTTATCTGCCTTGGGTCTTATGACAGGCGAAATTCACTATACTCGTATAGAACCACTTAATAAATTGAACACTTATATTTGCCAATTTGTTTTATATGAAATCACAACAAAATATTTGAATCAATGAATTTGTATTAAAAGTGCAGATTTTGTATCTAACTAAAGTACAGACAGCTCATCAACCTACCTTAATCTGTCAAATGTCTTCAATAGATTCAATTTCAACCTTATCACAATTAACATCATCTCAGCCATAGGACGTCCACTGCTGAACATAGGCCTCCCCCTTAGATCTCCACAGATACCTGTTGGAAGCGACCTGCATCCAGCGTCTTCCGGCGACCTTTATAAGGTCGTCTGTCCACCTTGTTGGTGGACGTCCTACGCTGCGCTTGCTAGTCCGTGGTCTCCACTCCAGCATAATATCATATTATATATTTGACAAGTTCGGGTAGGTTGACTTGCTGGGGTCTGTGCTAAGTTAGTTTGTGTAAGCACGCTTGCTGTTCAGTAAATAAGTATTGTTTTGGCCGACTGATTCGTTGTGTTTATTATAAGTTTTAATAAATAATGTGAATTGTTTGATATTGGTTTTATTTTTTTACCATATTCTTCATAGAACCCTTTCATCAAGATTTTAAGTACTAGTTCAAACATGCGGGAACCGCAAAATTGGGAACTTCAAACAGCATATATTCTGTTATTGTGCGATTTTCGTGCGGAGATAACGTCTGTTAGAAAATGGAGGTCGACGAAGAAGCGTGTACGTGTGTGTGTGGTTGCTCATAAAAAAAGAAAGAAAAAGGCGGTATTGTATTCGGTGCATCCAATATCATGTGACCGACTGGCATGGCCAATTCGTAGTGATATGCCAATTTAAGATGGTATGCAGGGGGGAGACACTCCGTACATTTTGACAGCTAAGTGAATGAAGAGTCGCCACCTTTTATTTGGCCCGGAAACTATTTACTATCTAAAAGATACTTTAAATTACCAACAGATGGCACTACACTATAATCGTTTTTGTTTGTCAATATAAATTTATTTATGCAATATTAATTAGAGAAAAGTATGAGGAAAATATTAGACACTTAAAAAAAAGATAAAATAGGCGAATAAATTAAATACGGTTTGAAAAAGCACAAATATCAATTTTAATCTAAAAAGACCTGGTGTCAGTATTCCAAGTAACTTAACGAAACCGATCATCGCTCATAACCATCGATATATATGTACTACGTACTAGATAGAACGTTCCGAACAAAAAGCTTACCACACTGAACTGCAGTGCAGACTATGCAGTGCCCAAAATGGCAAATCAGAGCGATTTTGACGCCTGCGTCAGATGGATGTCTATGAAACGACAATTATAAAATAGAAAATACATATCAAGGTATAAACTTACACATATAAACTATTCGAGAGTCAAGTTAGTAAAATTACACGCTGTTCATGCTATTACAACGCTTGTATATCATACTTTTCATTTATAATTCAATTTTACAAATATGCATTAATTTGTTCCCGCCCGCCATCTTAAATTATGGATTAAGAAAATCGTGCAGAAACAGATGTGCCATAAAACTGGCAGTAGGTAAAATATCAATGAAAACAGACTTCACTTTGTCATGGTATGTTCTTACTTTCAAGAAAAAAGTCGTGGTGGCCTAGTGGGTAAAAGGACCAACCTCTCAAGTGTGAGGGCGCGGGTTCGATCCCAGGTCAGGCAAGTACCAATGCAACTTTTCTAAGTTTGTATGTACTTTCTAAGTATATCTTAGACATCATTGGCTGTGTTTCGGATGGCACGTTAAACTGTAGGTCCCGGCTGTCATTGAACATCCTTGGCAGTCGTTACGGGTAGTCAGAAGCCAGTAAGTCTGACACCAGCCTAGCCAGGGGTATCGGGTTGCCCGGGTAACTGGGTTGAGGAGGTCAGATAGGCAGTCGCTTCTTGTAAAGCCCTGGTACTCAGCTGAATCCGGTTAGACTGGAAGCCGACCCCAACATGATTGGGAAAAGGCTCGGAAGATGATGATGATGTTCTTACTTTCAAGAAAAAATAATTAAATTCGCGAAAATTTGTTAAGAAAAAAAACATCGTAATTAATATTAAAAACTCTAAAAATAAGTTCCTGGTTTTAATATATTACATGATTTTGCATTAAATTAGATATAAATAAACTTTTTGATATATTACATGATTTTGAATTCACTTAGATATAAACTTTTTGAGTAATGAAAAATGTAGGCAAAATACGAGCGACACTTCAGCAATTAACATCAATGAGGATGACTACATGTCACAATACGTCAACGAGATGTCAACAGACGACATAAGCGGGTAAATTATTTGTATGGATGTTCTTGTCTATCGCTAGAATATATGTCAATGCTCATAACAAAATATCAATATGGCGGTTTTTGCATTCTGCGTACACGCGTATAAAACGTAATAATACATAATAATTATTTGTTTTCCTTCGACCTTTTACTATATTAACGATGAAATTTTCTATTACGGTAAGTAGCATAATGTAACTATAACGATAACCAATGTTATAGTTACATGGTGCTATATACCCTAATAGAAAATGTTATGAATATGATGCATATATATTTTATAGCTATAGCTATGTAGGTAGTTCGGGGCCAATTTAGAGAGAGATGGCGCATTGACAAATAGGTTTGCATGATTATCACGCAAGAGGGCTCTCTTTTCCGTATATATTACTTTACTCTTTGATGGTATGACATTTGTGAATGATAATAAAAAATAGAAACCCCGACCAAATAAAGTATTCAATTATTGTTTACATTGCTTTGGAGAATTATTATATTAATCTTTATCATCAAGTCTGAGTACTAGTAAAATGGGCAGGCGCAACTCGGGTGTTGAGATTTTCGGTCTGATCCGGCTCACCGTCACACTTCTGCTTTTGCTTTAAGTAGTATTGTAGTCAACTGACAGGGGATCGATTTTATTAGGTACACCAATTTTAACACAACACACATTAACAAATAAAACAAAAACATAAAGGCTTAAAAATCATTTTTATTCATAACTATCGTACATTAATAATCAATAATTATTAATTATAAATTTAAATACAGTAAGTAATTACGACATTTTGACACAACGTCACTCGTACTCAAGCATTATTATATATTTTAAATGCACTTCTTATACATAAATACATTTGCATACAACATGGCGAATTTTCATCAAAAACATTCAACCCAATTTTCGGCTAAAATAAACAAAAAAAATCCTTCTAAAACACTGTAATTTCAAAATTATTCCTAATTTACAAGTCTAAATATTTTTGATGAAACTCAAGCATGTTACGTGTAACATTGTCAGATAAAAATATGTTAAACTAAATAATAAATTAGTCCCAAAATTGTAGGTACTAACATTATTCAAGGAAAAAAACTCATGGATTTAATTCCTATTTACCGTAATAATTTTATTCACAAATTCCATAATTAGTTTGGTAGATTTCATCATGTGCCTAGCCCACCAATTACTATGAAAACTGACAGCTGTCAACTGCGCAAAACATTCAGTACCTCTATATACTTTTAAATTATCTATTTTCAAGATGATGTTGACGAACGGTAAATACAAAAAATACCATGTTACAGAATTTATGAAGAAAAAACAGTCAAAAAAAATACATCGAAATTGACTAACAACACCTACTTAGAATTTCCGAGAAAGAAAAAATTGCAAAAATACAATTTTACTATACTTATGACAACGTTAAACGCACCACGCTTCATGTTAGTACGCATTCAGCAACAAACAGACATCAGTGTTTTAAAACATATAGTGGTGTAGCGATGTGCAAGATTCTGCGTTTTTTCATAATGTCTTTATTACTTTTAGAATACATATATGGAAAAATATGAACGATCTCCCAAATGTACCAAATTATTAAAATATTACTGTATGTGTCAAAAAATATATATACCGGCCGAATTTAGAACCTCCTTTTTGGGAAGTCGGTTAAAAAGGACATCAAGTATTCAAACTTTTCTATGATATGGTGGTCAAATCAGTAACCACCTTTTTGTGAAGGTTGGTTAAAGTTGTTTCAATAATGAAATTCGACTGGTTCTTTCAAAACTGCTTTGGTGCAGTCTATGCCTTAAACCCAGTTCAAAAGTAACTTTAAAACGATTCACAAGTGACAGAATAATCTTAAAAGTAAAAAGGCCATTATCAAAAACACACAACATTTAAAGCGTCGAAATAAATTGAGATTCGATACATTATTTTAAAACACTGAATTTGGCGAAACTGCCTAACCTTCACACCGCCAGCAAACGCTACAAGTACATAACATACATATATATATATTACAATGAAAAAGTATACAAAATGATAAATATACGTTACAAAACAAAACTCGAGTTTAATATAAGAAAAATGGCGGACACAATTTAGTTTATATATTCAGTATTTTTACAAGACAACAATGTTTAAGGTACGTTTTAAATGTCAACTGCCGACCGCATGCCGCGACTGGTTTGGGTACTGGTTTGTATGTATTTACATGAAACCGTTTTGGATCGAAGCGGCAGTAAGTGCAGTAAAATATCAATTATTTTCATGTAGGCACTGTATGTGCGGTTGGCAGTTGAATTTCAAAAAGTACCTTTAAAGCATTCGTACACGTCGACCATATATTTTACACATCAAATTGTAACATACAAGCCATTTTTGCAATTTTAAACTCAAAAATTAACCGCTTAAAATTATGCAAGCGTTATGTAAACAAAAGTGATGAAATGTTTTTTTAATTTTTAAATATAAAATAGTTTGTGAGTTATGTCGTGTTAATCTCGCGGGGTAATTTTGGCGAGGTGTGTTGGCAACACTGAGTAAGTATTGCCAGAAGAAAGTATTGGCAAAATTTGGTAGAAAAAAAAATGTGCAATAATTTTTGAAATTACTGACACAACAATATTTAACCATGTCATGATGTTATTAAATATGTAAGTTACTGCCAATATTCCTCACCAAAAAGCCCACATATCGATACAAAATAAAGAGTTAAGACAATTACTAACTTTGGAAGTGAAGACAGTTAACAAAATTGCGGTAAAAACCGCCACTTAACGGGCCATAACATACCAGTAATTAGAAGCATTTTATACAACCTCCCAGTCTCAAAATAACATGTCTTTTTCGCAGCCAAACTACAAATATAAACACAGATATGTTAGTGTGAAAAAGACAGCTGTGATTACCAAAATGTATCTATATAACTTCTTGAAATTATAAGCTATTATATAGTGACCGGTAATTAGTGACCGATATTTGTATAGTTATGCACGAATCTTGAGCTCTGACCTACATCTGCGCAGAAGTGATTTATTTGCAAAGAACCAATCCCGAGTGACGGCTATGACGCGATGCACTGCGGGCCAACCACCGCTTTAGCCCGCCCTCGCGCCTCACTTCATACCACAAAAGGGACCCAATAAATTACTTCTGCGCAGGTGAAGGTCAGAGCTCAAGATTCGTGCCGATAACTATACTCATGATTACAAACTACTTTCTCAAAGAACTTTATTTTTATTCTCATGAAACAAAGTTCAAAATTGGAAGTAGCTTTTATGTTATTGTGATAAAACTAATGAGAATAAAAAATACCTTGGCTGGGAATCACCAACCCGCATTGAGCAAGCGTGGTGATCAATGCTCAATCCTTCTCCGTGTGAGAGGAGGCCGCAGCCCAGCAGTGGGACGATAAAAAGGCTGTAACAGTTCTCTGAGAAAGTGGTTTGTAGGTCATGAGTATCTGCCACTAATTTACCAGTCACTCTATATAAGTCTTTTTCACACTAAAAAACTGCAATTTCTCATCTTTACAAATGCCACCGTCTCAAGTTCTTATGTACATGGATATATGCGTTTTTAAATCAGTTATTAACAACATAAAAATCGCTGCGTTTAGTCGTTAAAATGTCGTTAGTCGTTCGTCGTGTTATGAAGGACCCAACCAATGGGAATTGGGTTACAATAACCCAATTAATGGGAAATTGGGTTAACTGGGAATTCTAATTGGGTCGTCCACAAGCACTTTTTAATCTCAAAAAATGGCGATAATAATTGGAAATAAAGGTCTAATTTTTATATCCAAAATTGGTGATGCAACACCAAAAACTTAAATGTGAATCGAACAGTGATTAAAATCCACGTTTTATTTTTATTTATATCATAAAAAATATCATTACCAACAAATGTTAATTCTTTCCTATTTGTCGGGTTTTAAGATAAGTTAGTTTTTAACATTTCTTTTTAACATTATTCCTACTTAAGGCAGACTGTTATACTATTTTGTCACTTGATCGGGAAAAAATATTTTTCTGTCTTATTTTTTCGAAGACTTAATCATTGTTGGGCCTACAGATACTAAAAATATCACTTTGGAAATATCTGGTTGAACTGGGAAAATATTCCAATGAAATGGGAATCTAGTTTTTTACTATTGAGTTCTTCCAGATTGAGATAAAAATTTGAACTGGTAGGCGCAACGGGGTCTAGCTGAATTGGGAACTGCTTATTTCTTGAAAGTTCCACACGGGATAAGGTCATTATTAATGTAATTAAGAGATATTAGTAAGCATATCTCTAAGTTAATATCAGACGGTGTAACGCGAAGTGTATTAATGACACTCCATATGACGTACACAATGACTACCGTCACTGGTAAGGAATAACAGGCGATAGGAATATCAAAAACTTAATACAGTTTTCAACAGGAGTGTAAAACTCACGATTTTAAATCAAAACAATTTGATTCATGATTATTATGTTTTTTTCACATGAAATAATTCAACAATTAGCGAAAAGGCACACACACATCATAACAGACAGGAAAACAATTTAGGTCCAATTTCACCTTTAACACATACATCAGTTTTCTTAAAACAACTGTGGTATGTGTTGTCGGTGAACTTGGGCCTTACTGTAATAAATACATGATTATACTTTCAGTATGGGTAGATCGAACAATGGGAATAAATTCTATTCCCATTCCATGTTATGGGAAAATATATTCCGAACGGGGAATGGTACCTAGGAATGATTTCTATCTTGTAAATTAATACCCTTCTCTATACCTTAATTCTTACACATTTCAAGCCGAAAATCTTTACATCATTTAGCAGAGCTTATTACCAATATTGACAGCACTTTTAATGTAGTAAAATGACCACAGAACACACATTATTATCCCAACAAGACCACAAGACACTTTCTTCACAGTTAAATTTTCCCATTCCCATTAACTGGGTGAAATGGGAATTTCCAAAAAAAAAAGACCCAAATTTTTCAAAATTGTGGTCATTTTACCACATCATTACAACATCGAAATGCTTTCCACACATATACAAAACGCCTGTACAAACGACGATTAAGTTTGTTTTTTATACAACACCGCTGACTACCTTACTAAAGGGGCGAGATTCACACTCACTTTGGTTAAGCATGTTATTTGGTACACCGTTATAATTATAGCTGAAAATGTGCTTTTTAATTTAATTTTAGGTATTACAAAAACTAGAAAAATTCAAGAAAAGACAATAGTACGAACAAAAAATATAATTTGGGAACGTATTTTAAGACTATTGAATTATCAATTTATAAGGTAAACCCATTAATCAATTGAACGGGTTAGATAAATACGTTTTTCTACCAAAAACAATAATATTTTGGCTTCACATGATATTACAATCATTCTATTCGTCGATTTGACACATACTCATATACAAGCTTTTCATAAGCTTTAAGCGAAAGCCGAGATAAATAACATGATCTATTTCTCACAAGTTCACAAGTTCTTTCATTCCAGGAAAACTGGGTACAATGGGAATTCCCAGTCTACCCAATTAACTTGAAATTACACATTATTAAAAACCACAAATTTTGAAGTAATCCTCAAAAAACAATTGATGTTACATCCAGTATTTTTTCAAGAATTTTACTTAACAAAATATAAGGTTTTTCTAACCATTTTTTTACTACTTTTTTGCCCTCACCAAGCCGAAATACATACATAGGCAGTCCTACACATACTTATACCAAAGTTTTACATACAATAAGTATATGATACAAAAAAACATAGAATTCTCGCCCCTTTTACTATCAATATACAGTTCAAAATCACTTTCGCGCTCTTTAGTCCAGTCTTTGATTTATCACGCGTACACTTTTCAAAATATTTTGATGTTACAAAAAAAAACATCCGAATTGAGAACCTTTTGTTGGGAAGTCGGTTAAAATTTACACGGAATTTTGAAGTTTTTTGATTTTAGTACTTGTATTAACTAATGTATTTCTTGTTGGTTTATAAATGCGTTTATTAGTTTTGTCGTAAAAATTTTGAATGAAAAGGTCCAAAGCGACCAATAAAATTAATTTATGTGCAAAAGAAATTATAGTTACATACAAGTACTAAAACCATACATACAATTCACTGTACCAACTGACCCATTGCTCATTTTGAAAAAACAAAATACAAAATTGTGGGGAATTTTCAAAATATCTATTTTCATACACACTGGGAATATAAACTGTAACACTGTGGAAAACCTATGGGTTTGTATTTGGAAGATTTCTTTAAATAACTGCATTGTTTTAGCCTTGTTTCGCCTCGGACTAGATTTAACTGTGTGTAACAGATAGTAGTTAAAAAGTTATTTAGCTTGATATCAAGTAAAGTGTCTTTAGTTCCAAAATAAAAGAAGAAATTACAGAAATTTTGCTTCTAGCGTGATAAAAATATTTGGTTAAAAAGAATAACATAACTATTAACACTAACCGTTACACACAATTAAATAGAAGTCCTATATCACCACGGTGTTAACATTGTCATATGTTCACGGAGCTATGTAACTATATAACTATGTAAATATAGACTACGCGGTTATGTGGATGGATGATAACGTACCGACGCATCAGAATAACCACGTAGCAACAAATCACTTCACAGCTATTTAGTCAAATGTCTATGTAGCCACGAAGCTATGTAGTTCCATGTATACGCGGCCGCGTAGCAATGTAGTTGCATGTCTGCAAAGCCGCGTAGTTACGCGATCAATACAAGTCTACATAGCTACGCAGCTTCGTAGATGTAGCCACGTAGCAATGTAGACTCACGTCTGCACAGCTACATAACTAAGTAGCTATATAGTCATAAGTCAGAATAACCGCGTAGCTACGTAGTTTCGTAGACAGAAGTATTCGTAGCAACATAGTTGAATCTACACAGCTACGTAGTCATAGATCTACATAGCTACGTAACAGCGCAGTCACATTTCTTGCGTAGCCGCGTAGTTACGTAGTCATTTATCAGAATAATCGCATAGCTACATAGTCGAATATCTACACAGCTACGTAGCCGCGTAGTCACACATCTACATAACCTCATAGCTACCATGTCATATGTCTGCATAACTACGCAGTCGCGTAGCTACGTAGTCACATATCCGCGTAGCTACGTAGTCACAGCTACACTTCCCCGTACTTACATACGACCGTGGTGACACACTGATGGCTAATGGCTATTCGTGGTTACTCATCCTGTGTCTGCGTGCTGCGCGTGCGCGTGCGGGCGCGGGGTCGCCGGCGCTACGTGGGCGCCGCGCCGCCGCCCGAACGACCACCTTCCTCGCGCTGCTTGCTTATGTATACCTGCGGGGGAACAATTTATTTATAAACAATGTATGTACACACACATAATAAGATGATGATGATGATGTCCTCCTAGCCGACGAGTACGGCGGCTGTTCTCATGTATGGAAATCGGCCCACTGCGCAGGACATATTATAGTGCACGAGCATTGGCGCAGACACAGGTGCACTCACTATTCCTTCACTCTCATAGTCCCATGGGACGGCAATCCTACTCCACCGGAGAGAGATCAGGCGCAGGACCGACATTTACGTGCTCTCCGATGCACTGGTGAATCAATCACCAACTTCCAAGCTCCGGGCTGCTTTGTAAAAGTCTCTAAAACTCACAAAGCGATTTCGGCCGGACTCGGGAATCGAACCCGAGACCTCGTGCTCAGCAGCCGCACTTGCGACAACTAGACCAACGAGGCAGTCTACATGTACGTCTACTACTGTATGACATAATAAGAAAAGAAAGAATTTACAAAGGTAAATTATTTTGTGTTTATGAGGCCAGAATTACACAATTTGAATATACAAGCTGTTGATTTGCATCTATGCAATATTCAAGGACGTAATTACAGTCGGCGCGTGTGTTACTGGCCTTAAAACCGTGCTGCGCCCTCACACAAAGCATACGCAACGATCATTCACTACATTGGGTTACTTCTGAAATACTACGACATTACAATGACAAAAAAAGCAGCGCATATTTATTAGCTATTTCCCGTCTACTGTAATTCCAATCGATTATTTATGTATTTTATGTCAACCTCCTGAAATATTGCTCCAATGCAAATCAACACCAATCCATAGGAGAGTACATAAGGAAATATATTATAGTGATAGTACGTAAGGGAATTTAAAGTGATAGTACATAGAGGAATATATAGTGTAAGATATAACAATGCTATGTACCTGCAGCAGGCGGTACTTGCTGACGGACAGATGCTTGAGATGCGGCTGCATGCGTTCCTCCCCCAGCGCGAACGTGAAGGCGACCATGCAGAACACGGCCGCCTTGCGGACTGCGCTGTTCTGGTGGTCTGCTAACTGGAAATAGAAGAAATAACCATTATATAAATGTAAAAGAAAAAATCGCGACACTACTCCGCACACTAGAATAAAAACAGAAATAATTTTTCAAATTGGTCTGGTATAGCGCTTTCAAGCAAACCATTTTATAGCTATTATTTTATAGACAAAAGTAGTCTATATGTTATTTTGATAAATAAGCTAGATTACTGCTAAGTTTCAACTAAATTTATGTTACTAAAGTGTTTTTATGAAACGAACTGACACTTACGCGAATATTAAACATTAAAATAAAACTACTTTTACGGTTTTTATCGCGGTTGTTGTATTAATATTATTTAATCCCGACGTTTTGGCTCCTTTACAGCATCCATGGTTACGGACAGACTAAGGTGTTGGTCGTCTTGACATTTTAGTTACGTACAGCTATCTTACATTTTGTTGATTTGCGAGAACTAGCAAGAAAATACACACATCCATACATACAAACACACGACAAACATTTATACATACAGAATGTACCATTCATCATATTATTATTAATAAGTAAAACTATAAATATCAGTAGTTACCTGTCCAATCCCCTCCATGAGGTTCTGCACGAGATCATCAGTGAGCTCATGCGGTCGTGCCTTCGCGACTTCGGCGGCCAGCTTCAGTGCACACAGCGACGTGGGGTAGCCGCGGGTGCGGATCACTGGCTTCAGGAGAGCTAGCACCTGAAAAAAATACATAAATTGTTTAATTTTATTTATTTTTGAGGTATATAACTTTGATAAGTAGTCGACTCTGGTTGTTAACTTTGACTCAGCCCCATTGTATAAGTTGTTTTTTGACGTATCTAAACTAGGGAAAAAACAATTCAAATCGGTTCAATATGGATTATATTCAGTTCAATATATCCAGTCTATTAGATGCAAACAAACATACAATCAAATATTACAATGAAATAAGCTGTGCCTTTGTACTATCTGTTCTATTTTTCTTTTTGTCTGTATTCTGTGTACGTAGCTGTGTACATAAACTGTTAAATAAATCTTTCCTCGTTATATTCTAGAGTTCAACAACTTATTCTCTAAAAACTTCATAACAAGTTACAATAGAATATATGTTAACACATGCATAATTGATTTTGCGCACGTAAATGTCGGTCCTGCTTGTGATCTCTCTCTGGTCGTGTCGGGTTGTCGTCCCATCGCGCTATGAGAGTGAAGGAATAGTGTGTGCACCTGTGTCCAAGCAAATGTGCGTGCACTATAATATGTAATGCGCAGCTGGCTGATCTCCTTACATGAGAACAGCCGCCGTAGCCGATAATCGGCTAGTAGGACATCATCATCATTAGCAAGGCATACATTACCTGTACGGCGGGCAGAGCATTAGCTATATGCGGCATGCCGGCCTCGACGGCCCGCATGAGCTCCTTGTTGAGGCTCTCGTAAGCATGGATGAGCTTCAGCAGGATCAGGTCGAAGTAGTCCTGCCACTGGGACCGGGTTTCAGGCCGGCGGCAGAGCCAGATTAAGACTTTTACTGCTTCGGCGGCTGCTCGTTCGTTTGCTGTGCCCCAACCTGGAAATTGGTTTTTTTTTTTAATTTGTCGAAAATATGCCAGAGAATAGACAAAAATACTATGGTATTGTCTATCAAATGCTGATAAATTTAATTTTAGATCATACAAGAAATTTTCATAAAAATACCTAACTATAATCTATAATATAAAGCAAAAAAAGTATTATCGAAAACAAACAAAAATAAATAGCTAAAAGTATTAAACTAAAAAGTAAGGATTAATCTCTTTGAGACTATAAAAAAAACCTACAAATAATCAGCTTTTAATGTTTCCTAGTATTATAATAGTGCATAAACTTACCAGAGGTTTGTTGTGCATTGCCGGCGTTTTCAGTATTCTCCTTATCACCAGCAGTTTCCTCTATTGATAACGCCGCCAGCGCCACGCGAACTATATTCCTATAAAAAGATAAAGATGAATAAGTTTAACTAAGAAATTGCTTTTGTAAGTAATTCTAAAATGAATATAACAGACAGGGGTGGGTAGTACGTGGTTAAAGGAATATTATAAATGTTGGATCTCGAATGTCATTTGAACTTTTTTCGACGGTCGTTTCTGGTAGTCAGGATGGCGGAAGTCTGACAACCAGTCTTACCAAGGGGTACTGGGTTGCCCGGGTAACTGGGTTGAGGAGATCAGACAGGCACAGGATCAGTCGCTCCTTGTAAAACACTGATACACAGCCGCATCAGTTTAGGATAGCAGCCGACCCCAACATAGTTGGGAAAAGGCTTGGCATTCGTAGGCATTAGGGTATAAAAGCATTGTTTTTTTCTTTTTATATTAGTAGATATACTAACTTGAAGTACTCCAGCGGTTTCCTGCAGTCTCCATACTTGAGGATCTCGTGTGTGGCGAGCAGCAGTCGCTCCCACTGCTCGGGCGGGGCGGCTGACACGTCCAGTTTGCATAGTGCTTCTAAAACTTCCGGTTCTCGAAGACCCGCTATTAAAAGAGAATAAAAAGTTTAGTTTTTAACATGTTTTTATAAGATATCGTTTTGGTAAGATGGTAACCCATTTACAGACCGACCACGCTTGACCTTATGATCGGTCGATCCGGGTGGCTTTGACTTAGCCACGAGCCTTTGTATATTTTATACTTATTTTTATAATAATTCATATTTTATACTGATTATAACCATTCATCGTCTTTCAAAATAAGTAAAAAGTATGAATACTTTTTACTTAAGTATGAATACATTTTACTTATTTTGAAAGACGATGAATTCGGCAAATTCGCCGATGCATGAGCTATCTTAGTCAAAATATTTATTTGCTTATAAACTCTGAAAGACAATCTCGGAAATGTTTAGACAAATAAAACTCTAAACAAATAAAACTCTTTAGTTGAAAACTATTAATAGTATAGATTAACTTACATTTAGTAATAATATATCCGTTTTCATCAGTTTCGTACGGCCTGATCTTGTCGCGTCCCAGCTGACTTGAATTAAACTCCCTGCAAGCGGTTAAACATTACATTATGAAATTGGGTTAAACATTACATTATGAAAGTTAGTAAGATAAAGCTATTTAGTTAGGAATTTAATTAAGGGCTAACAATCTTAAGGGTATTGTTTCAGAACTAAATATTAAAATAATAGTTGGATTCTTGTTATTCTTTTTAAATTAGGCACAATTCAAGACTGATTGTTTCGTTACGTATCTAAGTTGAGTATGTTTAAATTCAAAAATAGCTAATAATTCTTCTAGAACGAGTAGAAATACTCTCTGGGTCTTGATTGGGCACCAAAAATTCCAGCCATATCTATATTTTTGCCAAGATTTTATTTATTTTTTATTTATTTATTTAAAATACTTTTTGCACATTGTACAACGGCGGACTTAACGCCTTAGGCGTTCTCTGCCAGTCTACCTTTGGGTGGTGGTGAAATAGAAGTGGTAGGTGCAACACAATTTGAGCATCAGTGGAAGATAATAAAAATATATATTTATGCATATATAAACATAATATATATATATATAAATAACTATATAACGATATATATATACAACTGATTGATTTTCTTTTTTTTAACTGAGATTTTCAGGTAAAAAACTTTTTCACTTATATAAAAGTTAAGTTAAGCGATAAGGACCAGTTTTTAAATGCAATTTATTAACTTTAAGCTACATAGACTACGTACCTACAAAAGATCAGTTTTAGCTGCTAGAAATATAAAAGTTAGCACCAAAAAAATAAGCTATGCTATCCTCACCCATGTTGCTGGAAGTCCATCCTATGGTTAGCGGGCACGGGCGACGACTCCTTCGTACTGTTCGCTTCCTCCGAGCTGTCGGCTGACGCCGCGCGGTTCAGCACTTCACTACAAATTGTTATATTTATGCGTTAGTACACATACCAAGGAATAAAATGCTACTATGACATGAACATAACATGAACATTATAAAGGGGAAAGTTTGAGTTTGAATTTGTTCGTTACTTCTTAACGAACAAACCACTGATCGGGTTTTGACGATACTTGTCGATAACATAACTTATCCCTCAGAAAGATCAAGAAAGAAAGAAAAATAATTTATTTTAGCCACAGGATGGCTACTATTAAGTAAAATCAGAATAACCTACATATAAGTAGGTAAATTGTTGGGTAACAATTTTCTTACCCGAATGTGTAGGAAAAGCTATTCCCTTAAGAAGGGAGAACAACGGAAGTTTACACTTTAGGTGAACTTGAGTCTAATTATGTATTTTTTACCGCCTCCCCCAAAAAGAGGACCAGTTCAGTTCTTTTTTGTATTCTTTTTAAACATGCTATCCTTGGGATCCAAATTCTCAAAGTACCCATGTTTTTTCAAAAAATAATATAATAACTTACGCATTATAATGTCCGTTGGGCACTCCGTTGTGTCCCTTGTTGGAGAGCGTGACATCCGACATCTGACTGATGCCAGAGTCCTTGCTTGACATGTGATTACCGCAGTCCGCTGAAATTTTAATATAGAAACATTATTAGAGGAATCACATAAAAAGGAAAAAAAAGATTTTTTGAGTAGGTTATAAAACTACTAAATCGATTTGAAAAATTCGTTCACTGTTGGGAAGCTACACTATTTTCAAGTGACAAAGACTACATTTTATCTATGTGGGAGGAAGTAGTTCTCTCGGGAAACGAGTGAAACCGCGGGAAACAGGTAATAATATATATTATAATAGCTTATATAACAGAAAAACATTAAGGTTGCCTTTTTTTATTTGGGTGTGGTAAGTACATAGTTATCTCAGGATGCGGATGAATGTAATATAATAACGGCGATTCCCAATATTGTATCTATTTGTTAGATAGAGAATATTGACAATAATTGATCAAATGGCAACACTCCTTAATACAGATCGAGATATCGGTGGCCCCTATTTTTTGGCTTTTTTCTGTAGGATTTTAAAAACTATATTAAAAATGTATATGTTGATAAATCATCCCCTCTTCAACACAAACTAAACGTACCATTGCTATGCTGCGCCGTGTAGGTATGTATCTCGGTGGTGGTCCGCCGTATGCGCGAGTACACGTCGTCCGCCGCCGCGTTGCTGGCGCCGCTCACCGTGCGGAGAGGACTGTCCGAGCCTGCTGGGGGGAGACAAATCGTTAGAAATGTATATAATTCTGGTATTAAGTATTGTAAAACGGGTGAACCGATTTTTTTTCGACCTGCGCTTCATCTGCGACAAATGCGGCAAGAAATACTGAGTAGTAGATATTGAGAAAGATATAGGCTGCTTTTTGTCCTATTGGAAAAGATAGTTCTCTCGAGAAAAACGAATTAATAGAAACTTGATAGTAATGACAGAAATGCATCAAAGTAATGTAAAGGCTAATTCTGTCCGGGCTTTTAACTTAGTGAGAGAAATAGTTTCTCTGGGAAATGGGTAAAACTGTTGATATATTTACAACTATTTATTTATTTAACTTTATGCAATCCTATAATTACAAAGGCGGACTTAATGCCATAGGCATTCTCACTAACTTTCAACTGTCAACCTTAGCATGATGCAAAGATAACATATAATATTATAAACTGGAAGGTAAGGATATAATGTATAAACTTCCAAATATTTGATGAAATGTGGCACTTATATAGCCTAAACATCAGAATATCTGCAGGACATAGTTCTTTAGTTAAAGTTATGTACTCACTGCTAGAAGTTCTCCGGACATGTTGTTGTACCACGCCATTGACGAGCGCTTGCGTCTCTGCTGGTAGCTCGCTCATTAGTGCCGTGAACTGTACAGAAATACATACGTGATTATTATAGATATCGGTATATTTAACGTAGATAAATATTAATTACCTATAAAAGGACCTTGTGGCTAAGTGAAAGCCGCGTGGATCGATCGATCTTAATGTTAAACAACGATTGATGCAGTCCGAGGATGGGTAGTTATTGTTATGATGAGTTCTTCCGTGTTTCGGAAGGCACGGAAAAACTGGTGGGCTTCGGTTGTCACTTGAATATTTTTGGAAGACGTTATGGGTAGTCAGTAGCTAGCAAGTCTGACACCACTGTTATCTAGGAGTAGTGAGTTGCCCGGGTAACCGGGTTGAGGAGGTCAGATGGGGCAGTTGTTCCTTGTGGCACACTGGTACTCAGCTGCATCCGGTTAGACTCGAAGCCGACTTCAATATAGTTGGGAAAAGGTTCTGGAGATGATGATTTATACATCATTATTCTCCTGTTCTTATCCCAATATTAGTGTTTTTTTTTTTCAATATTTTTCTATCTGCCGTCATCTCACAAGTAACATTCTTTCTTACCATATTTACTTTCACACAATTCATCCATTTTTTCTTTGGTCTTCCTTTTCCACTATATCCGTCCACGTTCATACTCATTATGAGATGATGACTAATACATGTTATATAAACAAACGTAAATAAGTAATAACTACTAAAGATACTAACGGGCACAGGATTACAGTCATACAGCGAGGCGAGGGCTCGTCTCGCGGTGACGCGCACGTCGGCCGCGCGCGGGTCACTCGCCAGAGACGACACCTTCACCAGCGCTCGACCTGCTACTCCTGTGGCACCGCCTGGGGGGGAATGAGGAAGATATTGAGTTTAAATTGTATGGGAAAAGACTAGTGTAAGAGGCAGACGGAAGGAAGAGTTTATTGAATCATCAATTATAGTATAGTATAAAAATAAATAGCATAAATATTAATTGTCAATATACATTAAAAAAAAACTAAGTACCAAGTAGGTACTACTAGTAAAAAAGTAAGTAGCAACTTTATATTTGTCAGCAAGAATCTATAAAATCTTTACTAACATCATAAATAACTCTACATCATAATAACATCATAAATGCAAAAATAACTCTCTCTATGTATAAAATGAAATTATTTTAATATACAGTATATAAAATTATTATACTCCGTATAGTATGAAATTATTTTAAAAAATAGTTGCCTCAGAAGACCACAGAAAAAACACAGCAATCATTACAATAGTTCAAAAATAGTATGGAAACTAGTTGAAATAAACGTTTTTTTTTCTCTGAACCCTTTCCTCTCAAAATAAAAATCTCTACATAACATACCATGTAAAGCTAACGCCAAACTATTAGGCGTGCAGTAGTCGTGCGCTAAATCGGCTAAGAACCGCAGCGCAGCCACTTTTGTTTTGGGCGTCGGCGCTGTCGCTCCGTCTGCTAGGAACCTGAGAATTTTAGCAAAAATTATGTTAAATCCACATGAAATTTAAGTTAGTATTACAGAATAAAATTATGTCACCTAAATATTGTGAACGTGTACATATGTAAAGGTGTATGTAAACTCCATCTCATATTTTACCATCACCAGGATAAAACTTTTGGAACTTTTTTATAAGAGAAAGAGAAAAGCTCCAGACTTATCTACACATTTTTTTAAAAGAGATTGTTTGGTTGTTTGTTAACACGAATAGGCTCCGAAACTACTGAACCAAATTGAAAATTCTTTCACTGCTGTAAAGCTACACTCTTCTCAAGTAACATATTTTATTTTATTTTTCAACAAACTACTAAAATAGCCTGTAAAAATAAAAAAATGTAATTTTTGTCACTTCATTTCAATAACAAACAGGAATTATAGAAATACCTAGTTATGACATAAATATGTCGGCGCCAGGATCCGACATCGTTAAATAAAACAAAGGGATTCTCACACAATCACTTGGTTTATTCCAATTAACACGATATTAGTCACTACAATTAATATTAACGAAATAAATGATCACGTGGGAGGTGTGCACTCGGCAACGGTCGGCGAACGAATGACCCGAGTCGTGCTCGCGTCGCTTTATATAAGGTCCACCGTTGACAGATCGACGGTTGACACATCGACGGTGGCGCCGTCACATACATATAAGATACGTGCTAAAAATATCTATTTACCTGAATATATTATGCAGCTGCAACTCAGCGGGGAAGCACTCGTGTATAACGTCTAGCGTCTTCATGATCTTGCTCTGCACCGACCCGAGGATATCTGTGCCTAGCTTCATAAGTAACCTGTAACAATATGGTTAATTAGTTTCGAAGTAATTAAGGCTTGTTGCTGAAATAGATAGCAAGAGTATTTTCCCAACATTTATAAAATTTGCCCATAATTTGGTCAGCATTTCCATATACAGTTTACCAACACTTTGTTCAATATTTGAGAAGTTTACGTAGACTATACCCTGAATTTATAGAGTTTGCCCACATTTTTCCAATACTGATGACCGGTGATGACCAGTATAAAAAATCCCACACTGTAATATTTGTCCACACTCAATCCCAGCAGCAAACAGTGCTGTTCAGTTCTTTGCCCAACACATATAAAGTTCGCTCACACCTTGGGCAAGCAGTGGGCACTTTTGCCCAGCAGTGGGCAATGTTAGCCCACACTCACCGGAACATGAGCTGGTAGAGCCAGTCCTTCAGCTGCTGCCAGTGCACCAGCAGCAGCTCGCAGACGGCGTCCAGCAGCAGGGAGAACACCTTGGTGTGGGCATCCACGAACATCTTGTTCAGGAGTTCCGTTAGACGGCGGAGCTGTTCGTCGGTTAGGAGACGGCCGCTGTTCAGGTAATTTGCCTGGGGAAGATGAGGAAAAAGTGTTAATGAAATCATTTGCCTAGTCTTTTCCTTGACTATGGGGGGTTGGAGTACCGATGTGTAACATAGAGCGATAGTGTATTTGAAGTCTTAGACCCAGTTACCAAGGCATCCCGATACATCCAAGAGTGGTTGTCATACTTTTTAGTTTCTGACTACACTTAACGACTGCTAAAGATGTTCAAATGATAGTCGCTACCCACCAATTTAACGTGCCCTTCGAAACACAGAGAAACTTGTCATGTTGGATGAACAAAGTAACAGTTTCACACGAATTGAGAACCTCCTCCATTTTGTGAAGTTGGTTAAAATGGTTACGGACCGACCGCGTCTAGTGTTGCTTAACTTAAAGATTGATCGATCCTCTCGCCTTTTAACTTAGCTATGAGCTCTCATTTACTGGCAGTGTAGAGTTCAAATTGCAGAACGAGCTACTAAAGCGACATAAACTTTAATTGCACTTATAGTTTTATTGTTATAGATTGCACAATGTTATTGAGGAGTAACTGTAGGGGCCACCTAAAGCTCATTTCTCTGTATAAGAAAAGGCCCCTACTGGCACATAAGATACGTCGATGACACATTCACAAACATGATAGAAACTTACCAAATGTGTAAGTCCATCTTTCCTCTCAGTCCAATGAGTGCAGGCACACAGCGCGATGATATCATCCGGGGGCGGCGGCGGCGGCGGCGAGCCGCACTCCCAGCCCAGCCGCGACCCGGAGCCTGACCACGATACACTCTGGAAATATAAGTAGTCATATAGACAAACAGACATCCCGATAATCACATCACACTAATGTTTTAGTAAAATAAAGTAAAATTTGTGAGTGTGTGTGTATGTTTTCAAACACCTGATAGGATTTTGATGAAACTTGGCAGAAATATAGCATCAGAATTACATAAAGGCAGCTTTGTATTTTGGTGCGGGAAGTAGATCTTCCAGTAAGCGGGTGGCAGCAGTGTTTTTTTTACTATTATTTCACTTTAAAACCGGATAGATTTTAATGAAACTTGACAGTGATATAATTCATGTATCAGAACCCGTTTTTACTAATAAAAATACTTATTCTTCTCCAAAGTCTAACAAACGCTACATAATCTACATAATCATTATGTAGTCCAAACGCTACATAATCGCGCACAAATATACAAACAAACAGGTCAAAGTGAAAACAACCTTATTTTAAAGCCAGATAAAAACACCTAATAATGCTACTTATTATTTTGTCACTGCCTATTCAAATAGAGTACTTGTAGGCAAAGCGCGGAGCAAGCTATGTTAATATTTACATCATGTCTTCTATAAGAGTCCAGACTTCTTTCTGAACAGACGCTGGAAGCCTCAGAGTCATCATCACGGCCACGACCACCTTCACAAGCCGAACTGTCTTCAGGACTCTGTAAGAAACAAAATAATTACTTATTAAAGAAATAAGTTGGGTCCCGGCTGTCATTTGAACATCTTTGGCAGTCGTTACGGGTAGTCAGAAGCTAGAAAATCTGACAACTAGTCTTATCAAGATTTGACTGGGTTAAGGAGGTCAGATAGGTAGATGCTCTGTATGGTACAGTTACTCAGCTGACTCCCTTTAGACTGGAAGCCGACCTTCAATCAGTCACTGGTGTCCAAGATATACCTACATGTGTAAGGGCATATGATGCAGAGGAATGAGGATCATTTTGTTAGATAGGTGATGAGCATGAATATGGATTGATATAGTGAAAGAGGACGATCGAAGCAACGATGGATGGATTGTGCGAAAGTCGACATGGCTGGAAAGAATGTTACTTGTGAGATGACGGCAGACAGAAGAGTTTGGACGGAGAGGAAATGCTGCGCCGACTTAAATAAAAATTGGGATAAGGGCAGGAGGATGATGATGATGATGATGATGGATGGTCCAAGGTATACTATACTGACCCTCAACATAGCCTCAGCGTCTCTGCTCTGCTGCAGCAGCCTGAGGGTGGCGGCAGGGGCGCGGGAAGGTGCAGTCCTCTCTATGGACTCTCGTCTGCGAACACCAGAGCTTACTACACTGCTTGAACGACCGCTTCTGTGGGAGAGAAAAGAAAATATATCCCTTTATTGAACGCCACGACGGCTTTGTTTATTTCATTATTTATTGATCAAAAGGTACATTTTATAAGGTTCCTAATGTCCAACAGAACTATGCACATAGTTTGTCTGTTGGAATACAAGATCACAAGGCTGTTCTTATATAAGGAGATCAGCTAGCTGCGCAGGACATATTATAGTGCACAAGTATTTGCTTGGACACAGGTGCACTCACTATTCATTCACTCTCATCGCGCAATAGGACGACAATCCGACACCACCGGATAGAGATCAGGTATTTTAAGTGGCGTCATATATACTTTTTTTAACACTTGCACTCTCAACCATGATGTCAAAAGCTCCCACTAAAATTCACGTTTCAATATTTTGTAGAATTTTTAAAGCTCGGTTGTCGTTATGCCAATCAAACTAATATTGTAAATGGATATTAATATACATGTTTTTTTCTCACAGCTAAAAGAAATGAAAATATACAGATAGGAAAACATAGGACTCACAGTAGTTGCTTCGGTACCACAGAAAACAGCTAGTTTCAACGAATTTTCCTACAAGTCTTAACCTAGGACCATCAGAATCTTGTCACACTGACCTGGTAGGACTGGTCTCTCGGGATCCAGCTAAAGACCGCGGTATACCCGAAGGTCTTCTTCTAGCGCTGGCTAACGACATCGGACCACTGCTGCGAGAAGACGGCGATGAGGATCTGGATGTAGCTGTGAAGAAAATGGCAGGTTTAATTGACGTAACAGTCGCTTTGGGAGATCCTAGGGTAAAGCAAGGTTTGACGCGGTCTGTGAGTGGGTGTCCATACATCATGAGGTATTCTTTGGCTTTCCGGAAGGTACGGTAAATTGGTGGGTGCCAGTTGTCATTTTGAACATCTTCGGCAGTCGTTACGGGTAGTCATAAGCCAGAAAGTCGAAGTACCTCTTAATGAGAGGTATTGGAGTTAATTAAGATAAAGAGTTGTACCCGAATAGCTGATTTGAGGAGGTCAGATAGGCAGTCGCTCCATAAGGCACACTGGTACTCAGCTATATAAGGTCACTGATACTCAGCTACATTGGAAACGGACCTCAAAAAGTAGTCAAAGGTTAGATAGATAGATAACATAAGGTACAAAGCTACAAAGCAATACACCGAGCAGACTGCGAGAATAAATGAATTCTAAACTATATCCTCTATTTAAATAACTTTATAAAAAACTCACGTTGCGACTGCGACACACCGGGCCTAGATCTAGACCGTCCAACACTGCGTTCAGGACTGGGAGGCACGCCGCTAGAAGCCACTGGGGATCTCTTCGCTCTCGCTATAGTAAACAAATATTTATATTATGTACTATTTGTATGTGTAAAGTAGAGGATATGGAAGAAATGTACTACATAAACCGTCAATTGCCGAAAGGTGCATTAAAATTAAAGCTTCATTAAATCTATTCCATTAGAGCTGTTTTTATTTTATTATTGCCTAGATGAACTTAATTTTTCCGGTTGTTATTATTAAGACCATTTGTTTTCCCTCAACATCTGAGCCATTTTACATAATTACGTATTCATTTTCAGTTATGTTTGTAATAAAGTTTATTTTATTTATTTATTGCTATCACTTTTTTTCTTGTTGACGAAGAAAGTCAGCAAAAGATTTAAAGAAGCTTTAACTTTAATGGATCTTTGTGCAACTGAGGGATAGTGACATAAATAAATATGGATAGTAAATATAAGATTTGAAAATTCTACAACAACGACGGTTACAAGACAAAGAAACAATAATAGTTACAAAAGAAGAGTGGATCGATATATTCGATCATACAAATAAACGTTAAGACCAACCTATGGTCAATCAATAGAATTTAATGGTGATTTCACAGCATGTCCTAGAAATAAAGATCTACGAATATTATAGAGGTTTTATTCGTGAAATAAACGGGTGTAACAGCTATCTTTCTTGTAGGAGAAAGTTTCCAAAAACTACGGGGATTAATTTACTTTACCGCATTTTAGTCGATTTTCTGTGTGCATTATAAGCTTGTGTTTTACAAAAAAATAAAATGTATATAGTCGCGTTAGTTACACTACTTATAATTCAAGAATTGCTGAAAATTTTAGGGGAGGTATCTTAGACCCGAGAGATAGTTTTTGTCATCATCCAACTACGGAAAGCAGTTCAAGTTATCTCGGGACGCGGGTGAAACCGCTGTCAGAAGCTAGTCTACAATAAATAAATAGTAAATGAATTATTAAAATATACCTGATTGCGACACATCTCCTTCTTCGGCATAGCAAAAATTAAAGTTAAGCTTATGATTATATAGTATTTATTATTTATAATTATTTATCCTTCTATATACACTTGTAGCTATATAATAATGTATTTATTTATTTATATACTAATATATATTCTTCGTTGTTCATTTATTCGCTTATATCTTCATCACGATCATTTCGTGTCCAGGCTGAAATTCAAAAACTTTACTCAGGATATTTTTTCAAAAAATAAAAGTGAGATTTTGGAAATCAACATAAAATAAGAGTAAGATGATAAATGGTGTTTTTTTTAGAAATTAAAAATATGTAAGATGACAGTGAATAAAAATTAAGAGTAATGTTTTTGAATTCCGTAAGTATAAAGCACATATTGAAAAATATATTTTTTGTAATATAAAATTATAATATGAAGCAGATGCTTTAAATAATGTTGACGAAACATAATTGTATAATTACGTCGAGACTATATTTTTTTGGTATCTTTGATATATTATTTTGTTAAATATATACAATGAAAGATAAAAACAAAACTCATTAAATTGTTAGTTATGTAGTTAATTAAGAAAATTATGTTGTAATTATTTTGTTAGTTTAGAAAATCAAGTCATTGGCGATACCTTTTTGAAAAGGTCTTAAAGCCGCCATATTGGCTTTGTAAGTATTTTTTTTTGTTACTAGCACTAGCTCTAATAAGTATTTTGTTGTATGTTATGTACTTGCTCTTTTATGATATTAATACAATGCATGAACAAGCTAACTTTCTTTGCATTAACGGCCGTACACCGTATTCTATTTATCTGTGAATTTGCTTACGAAAGATGGAATTTAGAACTTGTGGTGGTCTAATGGGCATAGGACCAACCTCTCGAGTATGAGAGCAATAAATAATGCAACTTTTTTAAGTTTGTACCTATGTACTTTCGAAGTATATCTTAGGTATCAATGACTTTGTTTCGGATGGCACGTTAAACTGTAGGTCCCGGCTGTCATTGAACATCCTTGGCAGTATGATGACACATGTAATGTAAAATTCCTATCTTTAGTAAGCATAAAAAAGATAGACAGAATATTTAAGACGGTCGTAAGTTGACAAGAAATTGTTGATTTGTAAATAAATCATCATTATTAGGAGTCTAGCATATTTAAGCATGTTTAGTACGCATTACCAAACCAAAAATTCTTGCTTAAAGAATTTGCAAAATTTAGCAAAATGATAGTTAAAATATGCAATTTGCAAGTGAACGAATTTAGAATGGTAATATGCTTTCATGCTGTAAGACGTACCTTCCCATATATCAGCAATGTTGAGTTGATTCCGAAGAAAATTAATATCACCCTTAGGTCATTTTATATGTATGTATTAAAATTATATTATACACCTTACCACCATGTTAACAAAGGTCACAATTCGGTGACTTTTTCATTGAAAAAGGTTAGAAATTTGTCGCTGGTGTTAAGCCGAGACTCCAGCAAAGCGGGACGGAGAAGTTTTTAACAAGCAATATAATTTCTCCACTCAGGGATAACTAAATGGGCGGACACGATACCTCTCTCTGTATAACGAAATACTATTGGTTGTTAAAAAACTTCTCCGTTCTGTTTTGGAGAAGTCTGCGAGAGTATATAACGTACTAAAAGGCTAGGACCAGATACCCTGCGACCAAGTCTTTTAGTTACTTTTAGCGAACATTTTGGAAACGAGCTGCCGACTGCAACTGCTAATCGCACATGCAGTCACTGCATGAAATTGGTCGAAGTGGAGGATAATCAGCCGTTGCAGGGGAGTTTGTTGCTCTTCTCTTACTCAGCAATAACATATAGGAGGTGGTGAAAGGTGGGCGTTTTGGGGGCTGCCTCTGATATTTTTTTTGACGAAAAGTGCTGTGATTTTCAGCCTAGTTTGATCAAATTAATTAGGTCTTCGTACATTTTTTGGCGATCAAATGTGCTGATTATCAGCCCAGTTTGATGAAATGAATCCTGAAGGCGACTTTCCGTTCTGCTCTTGTAAATACATACAAACCAGTAGTGCAGCTGCGACCCATTTCATGCAGTAGCGTATAGTTATCAGTTTTTACAAAACGTGGCACGTGGCACTTCGCTTCCAAAACGTACCTCAAACCGGCACAAAGATAATCTCGATATTACAGCATATACAATATAAGTTAATACTCACGTAAACTAGCTGTAGGCGGTATCTTGTTGCGACTCATGTGCGAGTAGAGGGCTCGGGCGCGAGCGCGCTGGGCCGCCGCCGCGTCTAGCGCTGACACTGATCGCGCTGTACCACCGGCTGGAGAGCGGTCTAGAGGGGAAAATTATAATTTAAATATAGTATAATGTATAACGTAATGGAATGTACTAAGATAGTATAATGGGAATTAGGTATCTTCTTCGATGTAAGGAGATCAGCCAGTTGCGCAGGACATATTATAGTGCACGAGCATTTGCTTGGACAAAGATGCAGTCACTATTCCTTCACTCTCATAGCGCGATGGGACGACAATCCGACACGACCGGAGAGACACAAGCAGGATCAACATTTACATGTGACTGATACACCCGTGCATCGGAGAGCATGTTAATGTCGGCCCTGCGCCTGACCTCTCTCCGCGAGTGTCGGATTACCTTTCCCATCGTGCGCAGAGAGTGAAGGAATAGTGAGTGCACCTGTGTCTGCGCAAATACTCGTGCACTATGATATGTCCTGCGCAGTTGGCTGATCTCCTTATATGAGAACAGCCGCCGTGGCCGACAATCGGCTAGGAGTACATAATGCTTATGTATGTTTGTGTGTATGAGTGTACTCAAGAAGCAATTATGTATAAACGAACGATGATTTTTATATTATAGTTTGTTAATTATTGTGCTCATGTAAGTGCCTGTGTCTTTTTTTGGAAACATTTTTTTGGACCAATGTATACTCTTTGTCGCTAGTGTGTATGTGTGTATGTATGTATATGTGTGTACTACCATCTGTCCGCATAGCGACAGGTATGTGCGAGGCGGGCGGCCGCTCGTGCGAGGCGCGGCGCCGGCGCAGCGAGCCCGACTGTTGTCGCTAGTGTGTATGTGTGTATGTATGTATATGTGTGTACTACCATCTGTCCGCATAGCGACAGGTATGTGCGAGGCGGGCGGCCGCTCGTGCGAGGCGCGGCGCCGGCGCAGCGAGCCCGACTGTTGTCGCTAGTGTGTATGTGTGTATGTATGTATATGTGTGTACTACCATCTGTCCGCATAGCGACAGGTATGTGCGAGGCGGGCGGCCGCTCGTGCGAGGCGCGGCGCCGGCGCAGCGAGCCCGACTGTTGTCGCTAGTGTGTATGTGTGTATGTATGTATATGTGTGTACTACCATCTGTCCGCATAGCGACAGGTATGTGCGAGGCGGGCGGCCGCTCGTGCGAGGCGCGGCGCCGGCGCAGCGAGCCCGACTGTTGTCGCTAGTGTGTATGTGTGTATGTATGTATATGTGTGTACTACCATCTGTCCGCATAGCGACAGGTATGTGCGAGGCGGGCGGCCGCTCGTGCGAGGCGCGGCGCCGGCGCAGCGAGCCCGACTGTTGTCGCTAGTGTGTATGTGTGTATGTATGTATATGTGTGTACTACCATCTGTCCGCATAGCGACAGGTATGTGCGAGGCGGGCGGCCGCTCGTGCGAGGCGCGGCGCCGGCGCAGCGAGCCCGACTGTTGTCGCTAGTGTGTATGTGTGTATGTATGTATATGTGTGTACTACCATCTGTCCGCATAGCGACAGGTATGTGCGAGGCGGGCGGCCGCTCGTGCGAGGCGCGGCGCCGGCGCAGCGAGCCCGACTGTTGTCGCTAGTGTGTATGTGTGTATGTATGTATATGTGTGTACTACCATCTGTCCGCATAGCGACAGGTATGTGCGAGGCGGGCGGCCGCTCGTGCGAGGCGCGGCGCCGGCGCAGCGAGCCCGACTGTTGTCGCTAGTGTGTATGTGTGTATGTATGTATATGTGTGTACTACCATCTGTCCGCATAGCGACAGGTATGTGCGAGGCGGGCGGCCGCTCGTGCGAGGCGCGGCGCCGGCGCAGCGAGCCCGACTGTTGTCGCTAGTGTGTATGTGTGTATGTATGTATATGTGTGTACTACCATCTGTCCGCATAGCGACAGGTATGTGCGAGGCGGGCGGCCGCTCGTGCGAGGCGCGGCGCCGGCGCAGCGAGCCCGACCGGCTCAAGCCGGACACCAGGCTTTCCGTGGATGCTAATGTTTATATAGTTACCCAAGTCCAAATGCAGCGTTTAAAGATAGGTTTTATTTAAAAATTTTGTATCAAAAATACATAGTCTAGAATGCAAGAAACCACGGAAAGAGTTTTATTGTCACATGAATCATACAGGGTGAAAATAAATTAAAATTGAAATTAGCCTAGCCTTTTTCCAACTGTGTCGGGATCGGCTTCCAGCTGATTCTTGCTCAGCTCAGCTCAGCTGATCTTGGTAAAAAAAATCGCTGAAAAGTTTTGGTGTGATAGATTAAAATTATCGCAATAACGTATGGATAATTTAGAGTGAGTTTCAATATAAAATATTTTTTCTCCCTGTATACATTTATACTCCCAAGGGTTCAGTATAAAATATTTTCCGACTTATATACTTCTAGGTCTGTTTAAACATTATAGAAAATATATAAATAAACTATAGCATTAGATACTAACCTGAAACACTTGCTGACGGACTTCTGGGACTTGTAATTACTCTCCTTTCTGAAACAATAAATAATAATTTTGAGCTTAACATACACTTTTTTAAAGTAATAAAGTTTTGCATACACATAATTCATAGAAGTGAACAGTATTTTTTCTGTGTTTCGGATGGCACGTTAAACTGTAGGTCCCGGCTGTCATTGAACATCCTTAGCAGTCGTTACGGGTAGTCAGAAGCCAGTAAGTCTGACACCAGTCTAACCAAGTGGTATTGGGTTGCCCGGATAACTGGGTTGAGAAGGTCAGAAAGGCAGTCGCTTCTTGTAAAGCATTGGTACTCAGCTACATCCGGTTAGACTGGAAGCCGACCCCAACATAGTTGGGAAAAGGCTCGGGAGATATTTCATGATATAAACTGACCTGTGCCGACATGGTGCAGGCTGTCGACGCTGCCAATATTGCGTTCTCTCTCGATCTGCTTCTGCGCTGCGGAGTCGAGCATCTGCTCTGCGTCTTACTGTACTCTGCGCATTGTCTACAGAAGATGTTTCATGATACAAACTGACCTGTGCCAACATGGTGCAGGCTGTCGACGCTGCCGATATTGCGTTCTCTCTCGATCTGCTTCTGCGCTGCGGAGTCGAGCCGGGCGAACAGCTGCTCTGCGTCATCCGGGAAGTGGCGTTTGTACGCTGCGTATGCTCTACGGAGAAGATATTTTGTTGGTTAAATTGGTAATATTGGAGAAAGAGTTATTATATAAGTAGTTGATCTTTAAGTTTGTATGAATGTGTGTGTGTTTGTGTATGTATCTGGTATGTGTTCATGTGTCTGGTGTGTGTTCATATGTCTGGTATGTGTTCATGTGTCTGGTACATGTTCATTTGTCTGGTATGTGTTCATGTGTCTGGTATGTGTTCATTTATCTGGTATGCGTTCATGTTCATATTCATATTCATATTATTTATTTGCATTCCACAATGTATAAAATTTCCACAATGTAAAAATGTGTCTGGTACATGTTCATGTGTCTGGTATGTGTTCATATGTCTGGTATGTGTTCAGGTGTCTGGTATGTGTTCAGGTGTCTGGTATGTGTTCATGTGTCTGGTATGTGTTCATGTGTCTGGTATATGTTAATGTGTCTAGTTCGTGTTCATGTGTGTGGTATGTGTTTATGTGTCTGGTATGTGTTCATGTGTCTGGTATTTGTCCGTATGTTTGGTATGTGTTCATGTGTCTGGTATGTGTTCACTTGTCTGGTATCTGTTCATGTGTCTGGTATGTGTTCAGGTGTCTGATATGTGTTCGTGTGTCTGGTGTGGGTTCATGTGTCTGGTATGTGTTCATGCATCTGGTATGTGCTCATGTGTCTGGTATATGCTCATGTGTCTGGTATGAGTTCATATGTCTGGTATATGCTCATGTGTCTGGTATATGCTATGTGTCTGGTATGTGTTCACGTGTCTGGTATGTGTTTGTGTGTATTACCTCCTGCCGTATGTCCGACATGTGCTGTCGGCGTCGACGCATGCGCGGCGGATGGCGTCGCGTACGGCCGCCTGCTGTTTCTCTATGGTCGTCGCCGGCCATTTTTCTAGCATTAGTACTAGCACCTCGCTGTTGAGAGATAATTTTTATTAATTTAGAGAGAAAAAGCAATGGGATGAGTTAAAATGACTTGTGAACTACATTTATTAAAGTTGAAAGTATTAAATAAGTAATTTTTCACTTGAAAGGCACTAAATTAAATGTCTCACAATGGTGGCTACAAACGATACTTATAAAAGTATCAAGTATTGGGAATTAAGTTTAAAACAAACAGCTTTATGTTACGATATCATATACCTTTAATACATTAATTTAGATTTTTATTATTATGCTGAAGAGTTATTTTGTTTGCTTGAATGTAATAAAAATTGTATCACCATTTGGCTAATTCTTTGTGTTGGTAAATCTAACCCTATTCTCGTGTTTAGATAACCCATTTATCGAGAAAGGCTATAGACTACATTTTATCCGGGTCCGTGGAGTAGTTTCCATGAAACCGCGAGTGGAAGCTAGTTAGATGAAACAAAAATGTACATACCTGAGTGTAGATCTAATTTCCTTAGACTTGTTAGTGGTAAGATTGGTGACTATAACGGGTAGCAGTCGCGGTGAGTGCACATATGACACTATGTAGCGAACACATATGGTGCCTGCTGATGACACCACCTAGACAAAATGGAGTCAAAATTAATACTAAATACAAGATTTTTGTGGGCAAATTTTTCAATCAACAGTTAACTTTTATCTGAATCTGAAGAAATATGGTGATTAGACATATTTTCTATACAAAACCTGTCAAAATATCAAACATATTATTTCCAGTTAAAAGTTATCTGGCGATGGAAAATTTACCTGAAGGAAATTATTATAAGACTTATATTTTAACAGTCAGCTAACTTTTGTGATGTATGTATATTGTGACCATCTCGTTATAACAAATTCCACCGTTTTGGAGAAGGCACGTTAAACTGTAGGTCCCGGTTGTCATTTGAACATCTTTAGCAGTCGTTACGGGTAGTCAAAAGCCAGAACGTCTGGGTGCCCGGGTAACTATGTTGAGGAGGTCAGATAGGCAGTCGCTTCATGTGGCACAGTGGTACTTAGCTGCTTCCAGTACTGAAAACAGACTCCAACATAGATGGGAAAAGGCTAGATAGATTAAAAAAATATAATAATATCTTACCTTGGCAGCATTCTGTATGAGGTTGATCAACTCCTGTAGTATGTATAAACTGAACTGGTCTATCTTGTTGCGCAGAACTTTAGCCATGTGAGCTATCGTTATGCACGCTTCTCGCACCACCTGGTAAATAAAACATTATTATTAGATAAAAATGTTACGATGTTATAAGCCTTTTTAATCGACTTTCTCAAAAGATCAGATAATTTTTGAGATTTTTTCATTACTCGTCTGTTTTTCAGCCCCAAAGACAAGTAATGTGTAGAATCTTCAAAAGAATGGGACCATCCCATGCAAAAAATAGCGAAACGCGAAAGTTTTTATGTATTGATGTTTGTTTCTTTTTCATGCAAATTTCGATTTTAGCGAAACTTGGCAGTAACACAGCTCATATAATATATATCATCAAAATAATATATAGGCTGCTTTTCATCCAAGTGCCTAAAGTAGTTCTAGTTGAAACTAGAAATCTAAAATAATGATGGGCTATTTAACTCCATGTCATGTAAAACAGTTTGCAACTTTTGTAGCTGCTATTGTTTACATTTTTTTTGTTTGTTCCAAATAAACGATTTTCTTTTTTTTTATTAATTCCTAGGCGGTAACTGACCTGACTCCTCAAATCCTTGATGACGACTAGGAAAGGCACGGACAGGTCCTTCAGATGAGCCGCAAACTCTGTGGGATACTGCTGGTGAGCGTTCGCCGTTAATAGGGAACGTATCTTCTTTAACTGTGGGGAGAAATAATATAGTTAATTTTTTTAACCTCTCCTAACCTAACCTCTCTAACCTAAGGTCTGTGGGCGGTGAGTTTCGGGTGGCACATCGTCCTTTCGTCTTCTAGGAGATAACAGGCCCGTGTCGACAACCCGCGTTGTTAAACGCGCTCCTCAAGGATAGTCAGCAAGCCCTACTGGGGCCAACCAGGGCCAAAGCCTGCCGGCACCGCTGGATTGTCAGTTCAAGTTACCGCAGCCTGGTATGAAGGGCTTAAGATGATGGGTTTTAGTCAATAAGAGCCTGACACTCATTTCATGATTTCCCACCATAAAAAAGGGGTGTAAAATACACATATGTATTAATTTTGTACAAGGTAGATGCTTTGACCTGTTAGAGAAAGAAGAAGAAAAGACAATTCCCTCATTACATAATTGGGAGAAAGCAGTTTTTGCAGGACCTGTTACGGAGATATAAGAAGACAAAGCTTCACTTACAGTACCATATAGTTAGGAAACAGCTAAGACATGATGTAGGAGACCTGTTAAAGAAGTATTCAACGTCGTCCCCTCCATATTCCAGGGATTTCAGCAAGTCAGGACTCTAAACACACACGCTAGACACAAAACAAGACCAATCACACTCACAGCATCGACCCGCTTCTCCCAGTCGGCAGCCCTATCCCCGAGCAGGGCGGCGGCGTGGCGGCACAGGTCGTCGAGGCCTCGCGGCCCGTACACCGCGGCGGGCGCTGCGGACAGGAAGGCAGCCTCGAACGCCTCGCTGGAGACCGCGCCTGCTTCGCCGCCTGCTAGTGTGCTCATGCCTGATGATACTGGAAGGTTGGTAAGTAGCGGTAAATACCCAAACGTCATATTATCCATCAGTCAGAAGTAGTTTCAATCAGAGGTACATTAATGTCATGTCATGACACCTGTATCGCATTATGACGAGTTTCCTAATGGTTACAGAAAAGAAGATCGAATTGGAGAGCGGATTGCAGATTTAATTTTGACATTAGCTTCATGTAAATTACGTCAAAAAATATTTAGCCGAAACAAAAAAGAATGGATTGTTATGTAATCCACAGTTAAACACGAAACAAATATAATTGAGCTATATTTCTAAACAAACGCTTGACTAAGCAAAATCGTTTTATACATAAAATACATTGTTGAACAGAGAAATACACAATTCCTCCAATAAAATAAATGACTCTGTCGAAAGTTAATTTATTATCATTAGTAAGAAAAGATGATGATTAATGATCAGCCTGCCTATCGTCCACCTCCTAAATCTAAAATACAACATTGGATTTCTATAACTTATCCATCTTTAATCTCCAAACAAGAGATAGATAGCAGAAAAATTAATATTTTTAAAATACTAGCTTTCGCCCGCGGTTTCACCCGCGTCCCGTAGCCGGATGGTGACAAAAATCCTAAAACCTTCTCTCGGGTCTAAGTTACCTTCCCTCAAATTTTCAGCCAAATCGGTCAAGCCGTTTTCATATTCATATTCATATTTATTTGCATACCATACCATATACCGTTTTCATGTTATGTCGTGACAACGGAAAGCGGGTTTCATTTTTATATGTATATATTTACCTATCTACTTTTTTATTTCCTGCAAAACAGAGGACAGGCAGCTTATAGAAATCACTAAAAAAATAACATTTTTTAATATTACTTACCACTACCGGTACTAGTTAATTTCGCCGGCGGCGGCGGCTTGCGGTTCGCCGACGGCATGCTATACAAACCGGCGACGGTTCGCTTCGGCGCGTCACAGGCTATCGGTGATTTCGGTGATTTTTGGTTATTGTGGTGATTAACGTTAGATCCGGTTAACCCGATGGTACATGGTGAAAGAGAAATTCGCTGTTAGGGTTTTATTTTTTAGTAGATAATATGGTGATTTTTATGTATGCAGTTTAAAAGATAGACGGCATTCCGTTATTTTGGAAATGTAAGAGAAACTATGGTATCATGAATAGAGCTGTTATATAGTGGTGTTGAAAATATGAGTGAATTTTATATTTTATGTAAGAGTTGTAAGAGTCGTGGTGGCCTAGTGGGTAAAGGACCAACCTCAAGTATGAGGGCGCGGGGTCGATCCCAGGTCAGGCAAGTACCAATGCAACTTTTCTAAGTTTGTATGTACTTTCTAAGTATATCTTAGACACCATTGACTGTGTTTCGGATGGCACGTTAAACTGTAGGTCCCGGCTGTCAGTGAACATCCTTGGCAGTCGTTACGGGTAGTCAGAAGCCAGAAAGTCTGACACCAGTCTAACCAAGGGGTATCGGGTTGCCCGGGTTACTGGGTTGAGGAGGTCAGATAGGCAGTCGCTTCTTGTAAAGCACTGGTACTCAGCTGAATCCGGTTAGACTGGAAGCCGACCCCAACGTGATTGGGAAAAGGCTCGGAGGATGATGTAAGAGTTGTAATGAATGTAAGAGTAATTAAACCATGCAACTTGCAATGAAAAATCGTGTAGCATAGTGTAATGTGTATTTTTTTTAAATAGAATTAGACAGAGATACCTAACAATACCCTCAGGGGTTGGACAGGGTATTCTTCACATATTGTGTATAAGTTATTACTATGAATTTCTGTGTATAAAGCCAGTGTTTTTCAAGGATTTAATGGCTGTGTGTCCCCATTTTCCCAGTTACCCAGCTTAATATTATATTTGTGTGTATGTGTAAGAAGATCTCGGGATCAGTCCTGGTGTAGGATTTCTATTCAACCCTGAGCAAGTTTGAATAGATGATTTTGAGTTTGAAAATAAGTGTGATACTATCTATACCCAGACAATTTACCCAGATTTACCCAGCTTAATATTTGTGTGCACATGTAAATACATCTCAGAATCAGTCTTGGCATAAGATAATTCATCTATACCTGGGCAACACACCATTTCTTCCCAGCAAAATTAAAAGTGATGAAGGCTGGGCGTTGACTGACAACCAAGATTTTGAGTTTGAACATTAGTGTGTATACATGTAAGCGATATCAAAAACTGACCTGGTGTGGAAGCACCGGAGCTGTCTCCGTCTCTGGAGCGAGCCGACGTGGGTATCGTCATGGTTCGCTTTACTGTCCGGGATACGAAGTCCGGCTCATCCGCTCCTGTCGCTGTGGGGAGGATAATCTTAACATACATAATCTATACTTCTTGACTAACATAGGGAACATGAAAAATGAACTGATTTGAATGCCTAATTATTTCACTGTTGGTCATAGGCCATATCTTATCCGGAAACGGGATGTAGTTATACGGGACGCGGTCGGAACTGTACTAGTAATTTATAAATACGAAAGTAACTCTGTCTGTGGCGCTTTCACGCCAAAACAACAGAACTGATAGAAATCAAACTTGTGTTTGTCTAATCCAGGCTATGATAAAGGACATGGTTCACTTTTGTCCAGGTATGGGAAGTTCCCTCGGCACGGAACTGCAAGTAACCTATTATTTCTAAAACTTTCTTCTCTCTTCTTCATTCCGCTCCCACCTTCCTCAATTATTCAAAATCAGACCGGAATCCCTGAAATGACAGCATTTTAAAACCAACTTTTGACTGTAATATAAGTATAGTTTCACTCACCAGTAGGCAACATGAGTCCAGCTTCTCTCGCCTCGTCAAACTTCTGTTCGAGCAAGGCAAACTTCTGTGCTGGCAGTAACTCTTTCTTCTTCAAGTCTTGTCTTAATCTCTCACCTAGAACAAGAGTAAACATACTGAGTGAAAAACTATTATAATAATTATGGCGTCGGCCACGGCGGCGGCGTGTTCCGTATAAGGAGGTGAGCTAGCTGCGCAGGACATATTATAGTGCACTTGACAAGCATTCTTTATTCCTTCACTCTCATAGCCATACGCGTGGGTATGTGTCTGTTTACGAGTGGGTATATGTGTGGGTATGCTTGTGTATGTGTTCGCAAGGGTATAGGGCTGTTCGCTTGAGTATGTGTCTGTGTTCGCAAGGGTATGTGTTTCTATGCGTGGGTATGTGTGAGTACGAGTGGCTATGTGTTTGTACGCGTGTATATGATAGTATACCCGTGGGTATGTGTGTGTCCGCATGGATATGTCTGTGTCCGCGTAGATATGTATGTGTCCGCGTAGATATGTATGTGTCCGCGTGGGTATGTGTGTCCACGTGTGTATGATAGTGTACGCGTGTCTATGATTGTGTACGCGTGTCAATGTATGTGTACGCGTTGATATGTGTATGTACGCATTGATATATGTTTGTACGCATGTGTATGATAGTGTTCACATGGGTGTGTCTACACTAGCTACTCACCAACATGCCTGTACACGTCGACGAGGAGTTGCATGGCGGCATCCCGCACTCCACTGCTGGGGTCTCCCACCAGCGCCGCTAAGTTCGGCACCGCAGCCCTAAGTTGCAGCTCTGTGGCGCCGTGACTGTAACAGACATTATTATGAGGATTTTTTTCAGAATAAGGGTTGCCCGGGTAACTGGGTTGAGGAGGTTAAATAGGCAGTAGCTCCTTGTGGCACACTGGTACTTAGCTGCAACCTGTTAGACTGAAAGGCGACTGCAGCATAGTTGTATACCGCCGCCGTCACCGGTCCATCACCGATAACGAGATGACGGATGATACATACATTTAGTATGTCCGTGTGTTCACCACATGCTCGTCACCCGAGCGCCGTCATCCCGGCCGCCAATATTAAGCTCGACGCGAAAAAATCTCGTTCTCGGTAACGGTCCGGTGACGGCGGCGGTTAACAAACGGCCAAAGGCTCGGGAGATGATGATTCACTGGTCCGGACGCCACGCACGTCCGCGCGGTGTGCCGGACCGCCTCCTTCGTGTCCGCTAGCTGTCTACACTGATGTACTCACTGGTCGAGCAGCGCCTGCACGCAGCGCAGCGCCTCCTCCCGGGCGTGGGGCGCCTTGTGCTGCAGCGCGGGCGCCAGCCGCGCCAGCAGCGCCCGCGCCTGCACCGCGCGCGACCGCGCCAGCGACGCCACGCACGTCCGCGCGGTGTGCCGGACCGCCTCCTTCGTGTCCGCTAGTCTGTGAGTAGAGAAAGCGGGTATTCATAAAAATGTTGCCTAGAGTAGGAATTTCAGCTAAGATTATATAACAACAGTATTGAATCTGGCTGTATTTTTGTGCAATATATGGTTGCAACATAGTGGTCGGCGACAGAGCAAGCAATACCAGACTGTCTTTTAAATATTGCAGTAATGTACCAGCAATATTTGTCAAACATTTTTGGTCTGGATGGCGATCTCAAATACGACCGGTATCGTTTGACAGATCGGATGATCTGATATACTGATGCACCAGCTAAGTGTTGATTTCAACAACCTATTTGTAAAATTAATAGCATTTATCATATATCCTAGTGCTACGCCTGAAAATAAGTGATGATTAAACTTCTCCGCAGCTGTGTGTTACAGTTTAATTTAGCAAGGAAATCGTTTTTTAAGCATTTCTATGGTACATTCGGCTAAGACTGTACGATGTACATGAGGAGGGATGATACGCATGCAACAACGTGTGTACTAAGTATGAATGTAGATGGAGGGAGAGGAAGAGGAAGACCTAAGAAAAGATGGATGGATTGCCTGAAAGATGATATGAATAGAAAGGGAGTGAGTGTCAATATGACGAGTGACAGGGGAAAATGGAAGAAAATGACATATTGCGCCGACCCCAAGTAAAATTTGGGAACAGGGCAGGAAAAAGAAGATTCGGCTAAGACTGTAATGCCCATTTTCACCAACAAATACCTAAATTTAGGGATCCCCTAAGAGCATTTACGACGTTTAGGTGTCCCTTATACCTAGTTGTTTATGTCAACACAAAATTTAATATTAAATAAGTAAGATAACTTGACTTTATGGTGTAATGTATTGTTCAAAGAGATTAACGACCTTGGTATTTATATATTTTTTTACCCTGTGAATATTGAAAGATGAAAAAAAATAGAATGAATAGGTCAACTTTAATTTTCGTCGTTACCTTCATCAAGCGACATTTCATTTTTGTAAATGACATAAGTGCGGTAATTAAATCGTCCACAAACAATTAGATACAAAGCCAAGCCTAAACTCGTTGAAATAATATTTTTCAGTCTTCAATGTCATGAAACAAACAATGTATTCAAACTCCGTATAATAATTTATGGTTGCGTTTCAGTCGACCGATCTCTAATGGGGTATTGTCTTATATCCGTCTTGTTTTAGTTGCTGAAGATATGTTATTATATGTATTTTATATATGTACTAGCTTCCGCCTGCGGCTTCGTCCGCGTAGAGTTCGGTTATAACGCGTTTAGAAGAGAATTCTTCAAAAGTCCGGGATAAAAACTATCCTATGTACTTCCTCAAGGTCAACCCTATCTCTGTACCAAATTTTATTCAAATTAGTTCCGTGGTTTAGACGTGAAAGCGTAACAGACAGACAGATTTACTTTCGCATTTATATTAGTAGGGTTATGTATTGATGTTTGTGTGTCACGCTCCGTTTGTGAGTAAATTAAAGGTCATGTTTAGGAATCTCTACTAATATTGTACCGAAGAGTAGATTTGTTTGAACGCGGTAATCTCAGGAACACCTATGTTTATGAACCTCCACCTGTAGGCTGTCGGCCGATAGTTGGACAGTTTATTTTGAATTTTTTGTGTCTCGAAGTACATTTTTTACCCCCGAAATACTAAGACTGACCCCGAAATACTGAATTTGACGCATGTCGCAGAGAAAGACGTTTGAGAAGCAGCACTTTAAAATTGAATGATGTTTCAGTATTCAGCCGTAATTACAATAAAGTATTCTCCATCTAACTAAGACTTACCTGTCAATAATATGCGGCAGTACAGTAGGCACGTAGTGTGAGAACTCCGGTCCCATACGCTCAGCGAGCGCCGTCAGCACCTCGAGCGCATTTTGTGCCACCTGCAATAGACAATAAGACAATTAGAAATATATTTATCGTTGAAGGGATAGAAAATATGCGTATACATAGGTCTGAAAAGGTTTATTGTTTATTTAGTGTATAGGAATATTTTCATTTTAATTAAAAACTATTCTAGTACAAAACCTAAAACTAAAAAGCACAGAAAAGTTGCAGCTCACAAGATGAGAAGAAGAAGAATATCCGATATTGTCAGACTTTCTGGCTTCTGACTACACGACGTTTTAACAAATGTATTAGTAAAATGTACCCTACGTAACGACTGCGCACGCAAAAATGTACTTGAAAGGACTAAAACAAGGAGGCTATTTCCTCCTTATGACAAGATGGTCACCCATCCACGAAACGACCGCGCCAAGCATTGCTTACATTATTATTGTCTTAAGGTCGATCGGCAACGAGCAACAGACACAAGTTTCTTTTAATTACTTCCGTTTTTTATCACCACCAAAATTAACCGTACTTTAACTTTTGTATATTTCACCAGAATCAAACATTTTATGCAAGAGCAAAATTTCTCATCCCAATGAACACGTATACCGATGCTAACCAATTGACGAATGCTTGCATCTTACATTAAAAGAACCAAACTATCACTTATCGCACACTACCACAAGCCATCAAAGAACACAGTTTTGTTGATTTCAACATAAGATGCATGCAATCGTCAATCAATGCTTACACCTATCTTTCTTTCTTATAACCTATCAACCATTGCTTTGCAATCAAAGATTAATATAATTTATAAAATAAAATCAAAAATCATTTATTCAAACTTAGCTGCAAGACAGCACTTTATGAACGTCAGGAATTTACATAAGACAGCCCCCAAAACGCCCACCCTTCACCACTTCCTACGTGTTTTTGCTGGGAACAAATGGCGCAACAAACTCCCCAGCAATTGTATGGAGCTAATGTACAAAAATACAACAAATAAACGGATAATAGATAGATTATAGAAATGCACCCTTAGGGAACATAAGAAATAGCTTACCCCGACAAATAGATATAGCTTCAGTAACGCGCCGTCTCACGTATAATAGCAGACTGGTGATCTATGCTCTGAGATCGGAGGCCTATTCTGAATACCTTAGGTGCGGTTTGTATAATATTGCGAGCATTTTTCTTTATTAGCTATCTTCGGCCAGGTGTTACGCCCCGATTTCTGAGGAAACTATGTACTTCTCGCACCGGGATAAATCTATATTATCTATCTTCTGTATGCTAGTATAATAAAGAGGAATCATTTTTTGTTTGTACTGTAACGGCTTCAAATTTTGTGAACCGATTTGAAAAATTCTTTCACTGTTGGGAAGGTACGCTCTTCCCGAGTATCATAGGCTATATTTTATCCCTGTACGGTATTATTTCTAAGGGATTAGAGTAAAATTGCAGGGAAACAGTAAGTTTCTGACTCTTACGAATCTTATAAACATAGGAAGTGATGAACGGTGGACATTTTGGGGGCTGTCTTTTATACATTTTTAACGTTCAAAAAGTGCTGTTTAGCAGCTACTTTTACTTTGAGTAAAATAATAATTTCTATAGTTAAGTCCAGAATACCGGCGCGTGCGCAATGAAGCGAAGACGGCAAGCTGTAAAGCTAATCGGAATCAGACTGTGTATGATATATTGAGTGCACGACATCTTAACGTTGTGAGGTAGGCAGATATGTAGTTAATAAGTAATAGCATTTTTAATAACTATACATTGTTGTTTGTCTAGCTTTTTAACATGCTTTCATTAGACATATATGTATGTAACGTAACTATGTAGGTAATGGAATCTAAAGTAACTTATTTAACCATCATCCAAGTAGTTCTGATGACAATACAATAATATAGTACTTTCGAAACAGATTTCGAACAGATTTATTTTGGGTTAAGCTCGCCGTTGTGCATAATCTCTCTGTTATATGTGTGTGCAATAAAGAATAAACTACATAAACTAGATCTGATGATGGAGTCGAAAGATATGAACTGGAACTTAATGAACATAGTATCATAGCTGTATTGATTTTTACAGGTTTTTTTCTGATATTCATTCTAAACTATGTAGGCACTGACTATCTTGCTTTACATGAGGCTTACTCATACCAAATACCAAATTAAAGGTCCCAGTTGGCAGTTGCTCCATGTGGCACACTGGCACTCAGCTGAATCCGGTGGGACTGGAAGCCGACCCCAACATAGTTGGGAAAAGACAAGGCAAATGATGATTTCTCTACATATAACGTACCTTAAAGTTCCCGCCATTGAGCCAGGCGACCATAGAGTCTATGAGCTGCGCGGACACGTCGCTCGTGATCTCTGGCTCGCGACGCACCAGCGCCGTCAGTTGTTCGCCCAACTGTTGACGGAGGCGGAGGTCTGGTCGCGCAGCTTCGACTTCCTTCACCCCATATTGTTGTACTTTCATGGCTCATCATCATCTCCCGAGCCAACTATATGAATAGTCCCGAGTCTACTCAACTATGTTGGGGTCGGCTTCCAGTCTAACGGGATGCAGCTGAGTACCAGTGTGCCACAAAGAGCGACTGCCTATCAGACCTCCTCAACCTAGTTACCCGGGCAACCCATTGTTAAGACTTACTGGCTTCTGCTGCCAAAGATGTTCAATGACAGCCGGGACCTGCAGTTGAACGTACCTTAAAGTTCCCGCCATTGAGCCAAGCGACCATAGAGTCTATGAGCTGCGCGGACACGTCGCTCGTGATCTCTGGCTCGCGACGCACCAGCGCCGTCAGTTGTTCGCCCAACTGCTGGCGCAGGCGGAGGTCTGGTCGCGTTGTTAGCGGGAGCGCCGCCTCTAAGGACGCGGGTTGGGGGTAGTGTGCCATCTGTTGGGAGAAAAATATTTTATGTAACTTCTAGAATACAGTGTTTGTGTACTAGCCTGCTGCGGTGCCAGGGGGGTCTATAATTATGACAGCTATTTTATATTTCCGACTTATGTGTATATTATGGAAAACGCAATTAACGAATATATGTAATAACAAATAACATTATCTCAATGATTCCAATAAAATCAGTAGCTCGCAGGAGGAATAAATAAAACTTGGTACACAGATAATCCCGAGCCTGGAAAAGGACTTAGGCTACTTTTTAGCCAGAAATCATGAAGTAGCCATAGGGTGGAATAGTGGTGGAGAACAGCTAGTTATTAATAAACTGAATTTAAAATTATCAAAGTTTACCAAAAAGGACAAAGCAGCTTCATTTAACATTAAAAAGTCAGTAAGTCTGACACTTCCTTCTACTGGGCTCACAGCGACAGCTATCATTTGCTGATTTCCCACATAAAAAAGACCAAAAATGATAATTTAAACTCACCGTTTAGCCAGGGGTCGAGCAGTATTCACTTGACAAAATCTGGCGCGTTGTGGTCCGTAACTGCTCTACATAATATCATCGCACACCGACCGTTTCACTGCTGATCACAGATAACTTTAGGCACTCATCAACTTCTTTCACTGACAATCTGCAAAAAGAAAACAAAAAAAATAAGGAAACATTGCCCAATCTCTCCAAAGACTTAGGGAAGGTTCATATCTGATGGAACATGCGTCGCGTATTAGTCACCTAACACCAAAACAGTCAGAATCCCTACTAATATTATAAATGCGAAAGTAACTTTGTCTGTCTGTTACGCTTTCACAACCACTGAACTGATTTTAATAAAATTTGGTACAGAGATAGAGTTGACCGGCAGAAAGAACATAGAATAGTTTTTATCCCGGACTATTGAAGAATTCTCTTGAAAACGCTATGTAACCGAACTCTACGTGGGCGAAGCCGCGGGAGGAAGCAAGTATAAGATAAAACATTCAATCATTCACACCTAACTGATGATGCATTAGTGCGTCGATCATACATTTACGATACCCTCGACGCATTTTCCGTCAGATATGAACCTCCCCTTACTAAGAGTTACATCTAAAGATGAGATTTCGCCACTGTGACGAACACAAATATGTCTTCAAATCTACTAGCTCTAGCAAACATGTGTGATCACTTGACAGGCCCAACAAAATTGTGTTAAAAGAACAATTAAATGGATGATGGAGCTTCGAAGTTTATCCAAATCTATAAATGATACGTATTTTACTTAAGCTCAAAAGTTCAAAGAGGCACGATGATTACAAATAATTGAGTCAAAGATAAAGACAGGAAGACGCTGACAACATCATCTGCCTAGCCTTTCCCAACTATGTTGGGGTCGGCTTCCACACTAAACGGGTACAACTGACTATCAGTGTGCCCCATGGACTGCTTATCTGACTTCATCAACCCAGTTACCTGGACCAAACAATACGCCTTAGTGAGACATAGTTATCAGAGTTTCTGGCTTCCCGTAATGACTGCCTAAAATGTACAACCCACAAAAACGTGTCTTCGGAATCACGGACACAAGATGGTCACCCATCCACTGACCGACCGCACCAACAACAAAAGATCTAAACTGCATTCAGTAACAACAAATCCAAGGCTACAGAAATAAACAAAAAATCGGAAGGCTTTGCACGTGGGAGGATTTTGATCAATATTTACGAAAATATACGCCAGAGCCAAAACTGCTGCCCACACGAAAATCAACTGACGATGGTAATCGACTTCCTAATGAATACGAATTGAATATTAAAGTAAAACTTGATATTTTTTGTGTATCAAGAATCTCTGGAAAAAAATATGAAAACCAGATACATCAGGATAACATACAGGCTTATTTTTTGGGATGTGGAAGTCTCGAGAAGTGATTAAGTTCCGATTATGATAAATGTGTAACGTTATGTAAATATATGTGTACATAATTATTTTTTCCGTGTGTATTATGTAGTTTCTGTTACAGTCTTTGTATCGTCCCACTGCTGGGCTGCGGCCTCATCTCACACGGAGAAGGATTGAGCATTAATCACCACGCTTGCTCAATGCGGGTTGGTGATTTCAGACTATAATAGTATATTATGTAGTATCCCCGCGATTTCAAAGACAATGTAGGTTGTACCGTAACCTTATTATTCAAAAACATATCTATAGTCTAAATCCAGTAACATTTTAAAGGAAATCACAACAATCTGAAAGTACAGGTACCATTTGAGAAGTAGGCCTAAGTGGTAGACCGCAACAAATATATCCAGCTTTGTTTTAATATATTACACAACAAATGGAATACGGAAAGTTTGATAGTTTTAAGGTTTCTTATTGAAGGATTTGTCATGAATTGAAATAGCAGTTTGGTGACGTAGATAGGTTATTGGGACGCGTGTAAACCATTGGGAACTGACAACATACATAATATCGAAAGCATAATTCTAAGGGACGATTTTTCAATCGCCAGATAACTCTTATCTGCAGAATATGTTTGACGTTTTAACAGCCTAAATAAGTCAAATTTATTTCTCAGATAGAACTTAACTGATAATTGAAAAATGTACCCTAAAAGTAACTATGTATACCACAGATCAAGTAGCGAGCTTAAAATAGTCATAACTAAACTTTTATAATCATCTTTCAATCGATGTTTCTTTTAAAAACATTGTTAATAAATCGATACTTCAAAAGACTTATCGATTATTTATTTAACTTGACCCTGTCTGTTTAATCTCAAGAACTCTAAACTATGAAAACATAAGAGTATGAGAGTTAATCATCATTTATCTTAATAAAGTACTTGTCGATAACGCTCTGGCTTTTGTAGGAGTAAAGGTGTTTACACATCAGCCGTTCAATATTTCAGGATCTTGGAATATCCGTTTTCCACAGGTCCTGAAGAAATAAAAACTAAACTTCACATATTTACATCTATACTAATATTATAAAGCTGAAGAGTTTGTCTGTTTGAACGCACTAATCTCAGAAACTACTGGTCCGATTTGGAAAATTCTTTCAATTTTTGATAGCCTTTGAATCGATGAAGGCTTTTTATCGCGTCCGTAGGAATCAGGCTTCTCGCGCCCATATAAAAAAGGATATAGGCAAGTCCTTTTTCAGGCTAGACTATCTCTAATTCGGTTCAAAAGTTTGGCTTGAAAACGAAACAGACCTACAGTTACTTTCGCATTTATAATATTAAGCGTAGTAACTATTCAGTAATCTGTGATATTATTATTAAGGAGCATCGTCTCAAACGAGGCATAAACTGAAGATCTACACTACGCCTAACTCCTACCGAAATAAAACAACTACCCGTAACTAGGCAGGTCGTTATTTACGTGTGCCTATTAATAGTAGCACTTTGATCTATTATATTTACTGTCTGTCTACGAAATATGCCTAACCGATACATTGGAGTACTTCCTGGTTTAATATTGAGTAACTATTTGAATTCAGTTTGTATGAAACAAATGTATCTCGTGGTGTACTCGCTGTAGCAAACAGTAACACATTGCGCGCGAACATTACTAACATGTCCGCGACACTGCAACCGCCGCGCGAACACATGCTAGCTGTGGACTCAAGACATCAAGTAAACACTTTTGTTCGCAAATAACTTGGCGGAACCTTGCCATTACCTATTTTATTTTTGTACTTCATAGTTATGTCAATAATGGTAAAAAATTGCATTAACATCGAGACAATGACTTCTAGAGCTATGTATTGTGTCACAATTGTTATGAAAGAAAATACCTGAGTATTATGTTTATTTAGCATATTTTCTACGGAATATTTCCTATTTGCAACCGCGAGTGGCTATCGCGTGGTCTAGGCTTCGATTCTTGGGTCGGGTCGAAATCGCTTCGTAGAGTTTAAGCCCGGAGTCTGGCAGTTAATGATTGATACAACCGTGCATCGGAAAGCACATAAATGTCAGTCCTGCAGCTGTACTCTCCGGTCGTGTCGGATTGTCGTCCCGTCGCGCTATGAGAGTGAAGGAATAGTGAGTGCACCTGTGTCAGCGCAAATGCTTGTGCACTATAACATGTCCTGTGCAGTTGGCTGATCTTTTCGCAGACTGAGTTGTTCTGAACGCCATTGAACTGTTCTAGGATATATTAATTTACAATAACAATAAAGATCAATTGATGTTCAAGACATGACGCGCGTCAGGTTAATAGTTCTCTCAATGATAAAATGGCTAGATCACGCTATTCTGACGTCATTAAGGTTATCTGTGTTTGTAGAACTAAGAGTTGTTATGGTCTGAGAATTAGGTCAGCTTTGTTTTTAGGACCTGGGTTATAATTAAATTATCTATATTTACTTTAAACTAGATAATAAGTATGGATGAGCAATACAAATATATAAAGCATCTCCGAAGCCAAAAAAATATCCTAGACTGCGCTGACCAAGCTCTATATCTATGGGCTAGTCCCCCCTTGGGGTAGATCTTGTTCAACAGTAGACGTTTCTCCTGTGACAATAATTTTTGGGAAAATTGTAAACAGAATGTGAAGGTGCCAAATATTTAATTTTCTTTGCCCGCGTCCCGTGGAACTACTCTACGCACCCGGATAAAAAGGAGCATACTTTAATAAAAGGGCTATCTAACGTTGAAAGATTTTTCAAATCAGTTTCTTAGTTCCTAAGATTAACACGGGAAGAAAAACGAATGGAAAAAATAGTACTTACTGAATAGAAATATGTAAGTACACTTATGTACATACTTTTGTATTAATAAAGACTTCATAAAACAATATTGAATGAGTAATAAATGAGTCACATGTTTCACATACAAGGAATTGCAAGAAATCGTTTTATTATAGTCTGTTATACAGATTCCGATGCAGGAGGTGGCAGACAAGACGCATACAATACAGGACCTGATTTAAAATAAATATAAAATATTTATTTTATTTGTACCCAAAGGCTTCGAAACTACTGAACCGATTTGAAAAATTATTTCACTGTTAGAAAGCTACACTCTTCCTGAGTAACAAAGGCTATATTTTATCCCGGGACGGGCAGTAGTTCCCACGGGAACCGCAGGAAAACGGCTGGTAAATTATATTATAAAAAGCCGAGAATGTGTAAAACCGAATTTTTAATATTGTAAACGTTTTGAATGTGTCATCTCATCATCTGTTAGCTTGTAAAATAAAATAAATAAGGGAGATTCCACCGGTGAGCGGCATTGTGACGCACTCAAATGTACTTATCTTCTGTCTACTCACTCTAGCAAACAGTAACAAATTGCGTGCGAACATTTCTAATATCCGCGAAATAGCAGCCGAAAATCGATCTCAGTGGCGTGCACTTGGAGAGGCCTATGTCCAGCAGTGGACTGCTATAGGCTGATGATGAAGCATCCTTCAAACGTCATGCAATGAATGCAAGGAATACAAGGATGTAACGAGCATAAAATAGCAAGGAAAAGTCAAAGCCTAAGCTACCGTTTGGTACAGTTTTGCATTTTACTATGATTGATGCAAGGAAACGTCAAGCAATCTACACTTACCGCCGTTCCCAATACTCTATCTATCTCTTGGGATCAGAGATATAGTTTCTCCATACAAGTAATGTCAAACTCTTATCCATGGTACGCAAAGCCATAGATAGGTTAAATATTGGGAACGGCGGTAAGACGCAGAGGTTCGCGTAGACCTGACGATTTAAGTCTACACCGGCGCCTGACATCTGCATTCTATTTATTTTAATCGACAATTTATATACAAATGAGTCATTGTTAAATGAAGACAGACTTTATTCTGTCAGGTTAACAGAAGTTCCATTTCACATAGACGAGCGTCTACCTGTTGCAATTATCAATACAAAAGCGAGCAAAATAATCTAAACAGTCTGTTGCAGGAATCCTCTATCATATTATTTTATCCTTGTTTTCAGTATTTGTTGTAACAGCGGCTGCAGAAATACATCGTCTGCAGAAATTTCAGTCTCACTATCATGGTTCGTGAGATACAGCCTGGTCTGCAGTTTGGTTTCGTTTTACTCTTTGGTTAAGGAATACCTAAAAACGTGATATTCTTCAAATTACTTTTGTCCACCCTTTGCTTCCTTATAAAATATTGATTTAGACATAGTTACCACGCAAGTTCGTTATAGAACTTCTGCCTTATATGTTTTTACTAACATTCATTAACACTTTCATAGCCGTCAGGGTCAATGCTAGTCGCCTACACTCCTTTATCGACAAATTAATTAAAACTATTATTTCGTAATGCGACGAGAGCTCGGACTCATCATACTACTAATATTAGAAACGAAAAAGTTCATATGTATTTTGTTCCTCTTTCACGCAAAAACTACCGAATGGATTTTGATGAAACTTATCAGTAATATAAGGTTACACATAATTATAACACATAGGCTTCTTTTTACTCGGGCACGGAAGCAGTTCCTTCAAGAAGCAGCAGAATATAATAAAGACGAAACATTTTTTGTGTCTGTCTTATGCGCTTCTAAAGTACTGAATCTTTAACTGATGAGAAGTAACATTATCCCTTGGGGTACGGAGTATCCACAATTACATCTTGGGAGTTTCCACAGAACCCGGGTGAAACCGCAAGAAACAGCTAGCTTCGAACAATCAAAACATCTACCTCCATCAGATATTTTTGGACACCCCTATCAGACTTTTAAGGGTTCAGACAGACAGGGGGGAAGCAAAAAGCTTTAACGTCACAAACGGTTAAAATTCAGTTTAATTATTGAAGCGAGTTTAGGTGGGGTTCAGCCACGGAGTAAGGAAAAGATGATCGGAGATGCCATAATGCAGCTAGGTCACCGCCTTCTTCTAGGTCAAATACGTGCAGTGGGCATGAACAAAACGATCAGTTACGAGTGAATTCACGAGGCGTTCGGGTTCTTTGAGACATCTTTTTTTTTGTGAAAAATCATCAAATCCCGCTGTGGGTTAGCAGTGTGAGGGAGTGTCAGCCTCTTACTGACTAAAACCCATCATGTTCCTTCGTAGGACTTTTATGTACCAGGGCCGCGATAACTCTTTCGAACAATCCCGCAGCCCTTCTTTGAGACATCCGATAGTCTGACGACGATTTTATGTATTACAAAAAATGGTTAGGTCCAAAGAAGGCGCATAAGAGCAAAGACAGTATCGTTCCTCATTCCCCGAACACCCGCATGTTGTCGCGCTACTTTCTTAGGAGATTTTCCGTTATGGCACCTCCGCTAGTCATTATGTTCTCCATGGTTTTGGAGGTCGATCGCGGTAACGATTACTGAAACCCTTAAAAGCTAGGTTAACCTTGAGAGTTAAGAATACCGTTATAAGGCAAAAGCCAAGGTTTGGGCTAAGTGACGGGTAATGGCGATATTTTTACGTTAATCTCTGTTTCCTCACGTAGTGGCGTTACAAACAAGTAAGTCGGTACTTAATAAAGATGAAAGCTAATAATTCATCAATTGTTGGGATAATTATCCAGGTATTTTTGTACCGACTTCCATAAAGGTTCTGAATTAGGATATGTTTTTTTTTGGCTTGCTTCTAGAGAGGAAAAACATCAGTCTGTCAGTCACCAGGCTGTATATCGTAAACCGTGATAACTAAACAGTTTGGAATTCTTCAATTCACCGACCTACTTTAAGTACACCTCAGTATAGGTATTCTCTAACTTTGTATACCTATATTATAATTTGCGTAGAAGAATTGACCTACAGAAGCACGCAGGTATTATAAAAGCGAAAGTTATCAGTCTGCGCATGACAAATTAAGTTTAAACTCTTAATTATGCAAATGAAACGAATCCTGCCGTTTTTATCTGATAACCAAATTCTTCGTTATGTAACAATGCGGTAATGTCAAATATATGGCAATAATTGAGGAAAAATCAAGCGGTTTCACCTAACTACGTCTTCAGAAATCGCATCCGGATAAAAAGTGCCCTTATTCCTATACCATTACTAGTCTCACAGTTTATTGCCCAATTTAGTGTAAATCTTATCAGCAGTAATGGCGTTAAAGTCGGACAAACAGACAGAATTACCTTCGCATTTATAATATTAATAGGGATTAGAATGCTACAATATCCCTGATTAACAAAGGCATTTCTTTTACTCATGTAAAGAACCTATTTCCTTATGGACGCGAGTAAAACCTCGAGGAATAGCTAGTAATATATGTTCCTCAATTCCCCTATTATTCCTCTTCTCCTTAAAATCATATTCCCCGAAATCCATCAACAACTTCCTCAATGAGATTGAAATTTCGCCAGCCGTGTCCCCATCTCATTAAATAAGCTGTGTCGGGTTGAATATCTAGTTTAAAACATAAAGTTCTGTATCAGATTACTATCATTTAGCGTACGATCAGTAGTCTCTTTGGCAACGAAGCCATGAGTTAAAGAAACTCAGTAAAAGAAATATACTATTTTAGTTAGGCCTGCCCACGACCGATAAATCAATTTTTTAAAGGAGAAAAATAGAATACATTGATAGCTATAGTGCAACGCACACGTCCTACAAGTCGGTCAGAAAGTCCTAGTCAAAATGTCCTACAAAAAATCGGTCCGATTATTGTCTGTCCTACAAAAAGTCTGATGTGGGTGAGAATGGCTGGAAAGGTGAAACGATTACTAATATTATAAATGCGTAAATAACTCGGGCTGTTTATCCATCCGTCCGGTATTTACGACAAACCGCCAAAAAAATGAAGTTTGAACAAAACGGGAAAAAGCAAACTAAATTATTTACCTACTAACGTCATCATCTCCCGAGCCTTTTCCCAACTATGTTGGCGTCGGCTTCCAGTCTAACCGGACGAAGCTGAGTACCAGTGGTTTACAAGGAGCGACTGAGGCAAACCGATACCCCTTGGTTAGACTGATTGTGACACTTTCTGCCTTCACCGGGACCAATTTAACTTGCCTTCCGAAGCACCGAAGAACTCGCCATGACAAGATGGTCATAAAAGTTTTATCTATCTAGCTGTAATAATAATAAGATTTGCCTACTTTATCTGTTAGCCTAAGGATCTCTAAAAAACTATTACCATATAATAGCGTTATGTTCCACATAATTTTTTCACAAACTTTCTTCAATCCCCATAGAGATAATTGTGGGAAAATGAACGAGTATATATTATGTGTTTCTGTCCGTTGACATAAACGTGTATTGTTTGCTATTTTCATGGGATCATAGGTTTTCGCTGGCGTTGATATACCTCAATAGGCAGAACCTTAAGTAATTCTATGTGCCTTTTGGTATGGTGATGCAAAAGGCATATGCATATAAAAACAAACACAGCTCTGAATGCTTTATGCCATCTTCAAAATATACTTGTGAACACGGCAGATAACTAGATTTATTGGTCTTAAAATCGAAAAAAAAAATTCCTTATTTTTCTCCGCATCCCGTGGGCACTACTTCCCTCACATACCTATAACAGAGTAACTTATATATTCTCACTAGCTTGCGCCCGCGGCTTCGCCCGCGTATAGTTCGGTTATATCGCGTTTCCAAGAGAATTCTTCAAAAGTCCGGGATAAAAACTATCCTATGTTCTCTCTCAAGGTCAACTCTATCTCTGTACCTAATTTTATTAAATTCAGTTCAGTGGTTTAGACGTGAAAGCGTAACAGACAGACAGACAGAGGTACTTTCGCATTTATAATATTAGTAGGGATTACAAGCAGTATTATTGTCTTATGAGTAACAAATATGCCAGCATAGGATAAAATATTTCATTGAACCTCACACATTCATACAATCATTAAGCAAAAGTCATCCAAGGAAAAAACATAATAATAAACAATAATGAAGCTTAGTCACATTTGTAACCTATTGACCTGGTAATAATAAGAGGTATGCTTATGAATTAATTATGTTCACTAACTTCAACATTTGCTTTTAAAGAATTTTGTTTTTCAGTCTAGGCATACAATTCCAAGATGTTGTGGTGGCCTGGTGGGTAAAGAACCCACCTCTCAAGTATGGGTGGGGGTTTGATTACAGGCAAATGCCAATGCAACTTTTCTAGTTTTAATGAACTTTCTAAGTATATCTTGGACACCAAGGACTGTGTTTTGTTGGGTACGATAAACTATAGGCCCTGGCTGTCATTTGAACATCTTTGGCAGTTATTACAGGTACGAAGTGAAAAGCCAGAAAGTCTGATAACCAGTCAGCAGTTGCTTCATGAAAAACACTGGTACTCAGCTACATCAGGTTAGACTGGAAGCTGACCCTAAAATTATTGAGAAAATGCTAGGCAGGTGATGATGGTGATTCACACACATTCCCTCTCTATAAGAGGCCTGTGGCCAGTTTGATGGTAACAGGGTGATTATGATATACAGTTTAACCTCATAACAATATGGAGTTAGAATAAAAAGTTGTATGGGGAACTATCCCTACAGAAATGACATTTGAAAAAGGTCAGCCAGTCTTTGTTGTGTATAAATGTTAAGTTGATATGAAATAATGTTCTTACTACAGTATTTAAAAAGAGGTAAAACATTAAACACGCAATTCAAACTGATTACTCGTAGCACCTCATATTCACATATTCTTCCCAACAAAAAAAGAAGTGGTGAAAAAGGGGGAGGGGCGTTTTGGCAGCTGTTTTTTGTAAATGTTGACATTCAAAATGTGCTGTTTTGCATTAAGTTTGAATAGATAATTTTTAGTTAATTATTTCTGACTTTTTAAATAGCAGCTTTTTGTGAATGGTAGTTTTTAGAACTTGTAACTAAAACATTATACCTAGGCTACAAAAGAAGGTCAAAAATAAAGTTGACATCTTCACAATAGGCATACAGAACTAAAGAACAACTTTTTCTATGACAAGGCAAAGAATGTAAGGTCATGGCTACCTCAATGATTTCTATCAACCTACATTAATAATATTCAAGATAAACTACAATAAAACCTTGTGTATTACATATAAATAAAGTCTGTAGGTTACGGCTTAGTCATACAGATGTGTGTATGGGAATAACTTTAGTTAAAATCTATACTGATATTATAAAAGAGCTTGTTTGAATGTATTCTCTATTCTCAGGAGTCACAGCTAAAGACCAATCCCAAATAAAATTGGGATAAGGGCAGGAGGATGGTGACAGTTCTGAACCAAAAATAAGTTTAATATTAGATAGGCGGTTCATCAAGGAAAGCTACTTTTATCGAGGTTCAGGAAGTAGTGCTCTCAAAACGCGAGTGGTACCACAGGAAAAAGATAGTAATATTACAAACATAAATGTTTGGATGTGTGACACTCTTTCATGAAAAAATTAAGGGGCAGTGGATTGTTTTAGGGGTGGATTTTGATAACACCAATTTCTGGTATCTTTATGGCAAGATAGCCCACCCATCCAAAGACTGACAGCTTGAACTGTTGATTAACCGTATGTTCAATCAACCTGGGTAGCTGTCACTTAGCCATTCAGTCACTATCCACTTACTATCTGCCATTGTAAATACCAAATTCTTTATAACTTTATCACAGATAAGAAAAACATTGATAAACAAAAGATTAAGACATATAAACATAACTAACATTTTAAACTTATCATTTTCAAGTTCAAATGTTGTTATCCAGTTAAACATAATCATATGTTTGTAAATATAAGTTTTAATAAGATCATCATTATGAAGGCACAAACCAAAGGTCAGTAATGATATCTCAAACTAGCCAATATCCCGCAGTTTCACCCCAGGTACTATTTCTCATACACGGATAAAATATAGCCTATGTTACTCAAGAAGACTGTAGCTTTCTATATCTTCCAAGCCTTTTTCCCAACTATGTTGGGGTCGGCTTCCAGTCTAACAGGATTTAGCTGTGTACCAGTGCTTTACAAGGAGCGACTGCCCTATCTGACCCCCTCAACCCAGTTATCCGTTTCACCCGTGTTCTGTGGGTACTATTTCTCATACACGGATAAAATATAGCCTATGTTACTCGGGAAGAGTGTAGCTTTCCAACAGTGAAATAATTTTTCAAATCGGTTCAGTAGCATCGAAGCTTTAGGGTGACTAGCAAAAAGGTTTTTCTTTATTATATTACTATTGATAGCTGTATATTTATGTATAAAACACATTAAAAGAAGATAACATTGACATTGTAAATGTAAGGGTGTAACCTTTTGGACTACTGATCTAATTTTGTAAAATCCTTACTAATATTATAATGCAAAAGTGAGTTTGTTTGTTACAACACTTTCACTGTACAATGCTGGCTATAATAGGCATCAACATCATCATCTCAGCCGCCGGACGTCCACTGCTGAACATAGGCCTCCCCCTTAGATCTTCACAGATACCTATGCTATGGGCATAGACTGACTTTTTATGAAGATCTAGGACATAGTTCTATCAGAAAGATGTAAAAAATCTAGTCATCTACCTAACCTTTTTCCCAACTATGTTGGGGTCGGCTTCCAGTCTAACCGAATGCAGCTGAGTACCAGTGTGTAAGAGCCACTGCCTGTTAGTAAATAAAATGTCTCCTTCATAAATTTATTCACTTATTTAACATATGAAACAGTGACTAGTCACATAAGTCTTGACTAGGACTGCCATCCGTCCGGGTTTCCCCGGATTTGTCCTCGTTTGGAGGCCGTCCGGGGGCCGTCCGGGCGGGGTTTCAAGAAGTGTCCGGGGAAAACCCGGACACTTTTCATGTAAGGAAGCTTCTTCTTCCTGCCCTGTTCCCAAGTCATTTGGGGTCGGCGCAACATGTCTTTATCTTCCATTCCTCTCTGTCAGACGTCATACTTACATCCACTCCCTGTACCCCTCCACTACATGTAAGGAAGCACCTCATTGAATTTAAGTTTATGTTAATAGTAAATGGATTACAAATTAGTTATTAAAAATCGTACTCGTTCGGGGAAAAAATGCGATTTACGCCAAATGTCCGGGATTTTTAAATGTTTGTCCGGGTTTTTCAAAATTCGAGATGGCAGACCTAGTCTTGACTAACCTATGCCTATTTACAAACATAAGGTACTATTAATATAGAATAGTCACTCTAACACACATATAAGCTGCTCTAAATGTTTTAATACCATTTAAAATGTATTTTCTAATGACTATGAGTGAAAACAGATACATGGAAGGCTATTAGAAAGTTGAACATGACCTATAAGATTATTTTCCAAATAATTTAATTTAGATCTCAATATGTAGTCTTATGGTAAGTTCTGTACGTTTTTAGCGACATTAAAAGTTACATTAATCTGTCTATGGACGTATTTTCAGGTGACAATGAAGAGTCATTGAGTCATTCGTGTAATAAATTGTGATTGTATGTACGCGGTGTTTGTATGCTAAATCTTTTCCTCGACATTGTGCCTGCCTACATGATGTCATCGTCGTCTTCAATTGAGGCTAGTTGGCTAAATTTTTAACTTGCAAACCTTGGATTAAACAATTAAGCGATCGGAAAAAAAAGATGACACACCAATTCAATATTATGTTAACGCATATGCAAATAACGCGCAGGTGGACTTTTAAAACGTATTAAAACAACATACAAAGTAGATTATCAAAAGATTCTCACAAGCAATATCAAAATCTGCAAGTGTGTGACAAAGCAACTGTCACGATAAAACGAGCAAACCCGTTTGACGACCGTTGCAACCTCACAAATTCACAATACAATCAAAATAAAACAATAAATACATGTTTGTTACCTGAAGTAACTCGATCACTAGTAAAACAAAGCACTGGATAAGTATTTCAATGCAAAAATATCAATATATGGTATCGTAACCATGTATAGGTACGACCTTTGGAAACAAACTTCCTTGGGCAACACTAATCAACTGATCACACGCACAGTTCGCGGTACACATGTAATTTAACACCAGAAACAACTAAATAGGATCACTACAACTAATTTCAAACAGTATTTTCACGAGACAAAACCCTCACCATTTCAAAATCACTTGAAAAATTCAGCGATATCGCGCATGTCCGACGAAAATTTACATCACGTGACCTGTCATGGCGTCTCAACTAACTTTTTAAATGTTTTGCAGCATTGCTTTAGAATGTCATCATACTGCCTAATGTAATTTTTTGAAAGAAAGTTAAATTAAAATTCTTTTATAAAAAAATGTAATTATTGATTTAAATTATGTAATTTCTCGATATAGAATATATTTTCTTTTTTAAATCCAGTTTCGTTGAACACTGGCGTAAATAATGATAATTGATACTGGCAATTTTTTAACATAGCATAGACAAATAAGCTTTTATTTTTTTTGCAACACAGCGTCTTGGCGCGTAAATAAAAAATCTGTTGCGAACGTTTATTTGTGTGTGTGTTAAGAAATTCGTAGAAAAGTGTAATGAAGTTAACTAACGTAAACAGAAAATGGAAGGTAATGATTGATTCTTGTCTTTTATTCTGTACTCATACTTGTACACATAAGATTCTCCGTACACTGTAAACTTTTAGTAGGTCGATATTTTTGTTTGGGTTGTATATTTTTATCGACCGATTTCAAAATTCTTTACTCATAACGCCTAGTAGATACGCCGAATACTAAGTGTAGACAGACGAATAATAGTTTTAGCAGGCAAGAAATAAACACCTCTGATTTTTGTGATTTATTGCAATCAAAACTGGCAATAGTTTGAACAAGATGTGGCTAACGAATTATTCAAATATTTAATTCTTGCAATAAAACGTGGTAACATTGTAAATATTTTAGTAATAAAAGCATTCGGGGAACCGCATGCTTAACCACATCGGAATACCGAAATTGTCTTCGAAGTACTGTTCCATTGCCAACATATAGAATGGCAGTCCTCTGCAATCCCTTTTCGTACATCTTTCACAAATACATATTTCTTCTTCCTCATAGATATCGAAGCCTCGAGGCCTCCAGTCGCCCAGACGTCCTCCTGTCTTCTTCGGAGTACCTGGAGGACTTGAGATCACTGCATCCTCTGGATTTGCATGAGACCTACGAGGATGCATGGAGGGAGCTGAAGTAGGTATACGTACTGGTTCAACAACGGTAATAGGTAACGGACGACCGAGAGGTGTGTGTTTGGAAACTTTCGCTTGGAATAAGGAATCAGGAGTAACATCGCTTCGAGACGCCAAATGCTGCTGGTTAGGGGTCTGTATTCTAAAAGGGCTTTGAGCCACTTGTCGGGGAGTTGCAATTTGGCCGAAACTCGGTCGTGACAGCGACGAACCAGATGTTACGTTTCTTATTCCGCTACGGGGACCCTGAGCTTGTTGTTTGCCCTTGCCTATGGATCTCTGACTGGGTTGGCAACTTGGCCGTCCAAATGATGCAGAAGGACTTATTATAGACTTACCCGAAGTAATTGGACGTCCCGGCCTCTGTATATTTGGAGTTAAAGAAGGGCTCAATAGGCTTCCACCTTCAAAGTCGTCGAAGTTCTCGTCAGATTGGCCCAAACATTGGTCAAAAGGGTGAGTTGCTTGTGAACTCCATAGTTGGCTTTCGAGTTCGTAATCTTTGTAATAGGCAGTGTTATAACTGGCATCTGACGTTTTGTACGGTGTTTCTGTTAGTGAATGCCAGTGCTCCTCACTTCGCGGTATGTTAGAGAATATATTGTCTTTTCTTAGTTGAAAGCCTCTGTATTGAGGTACTCCTTGTGGAGCAGCTACAAACATAGACCTGTTTGCTACTTGGATAGGTACAGAGACACCAGGACATTGGTTCAAATGTTCAGCTTGACTATTAGTAATCGGAGGGATCTTCCTTTCTTTTTCATTGTTTTTCAGCTTATTTACGAAATCGTCAACCGTTTCCGGACTCGCAGCACTATTCAGTTTTTGCAGACACCTACTTATATCAGCTTTCATTTTCTTTTCATTGGATGGAGTATACCCTGATTTTTCGATGTCATTTAATCGTTTGGCGAGGTGTTTCCTCATCTTTTCTACAGTTTTCCCTTCAGGAATAGATTGTTCTCGTAAAAATTCTGCCACTTCAGTTCTCATTTTGATTTCTGCTACTTCATCTTTTAATGCTTCTCTAGGAACTGGTATTTTCTCCAATTCGCATAATAATTGATTTCTTTTTACTAACGGATCTACGTCTTCCTCCGTCCCTTTTTCTCGTACTTCTATACAATATTTAACGACAGCATCATGAACTTGGTCTTTATACAGTTGTCTACCTTCCTCATCATTTTTATTATAATTGTATTGTACAAAGTTTTCAACGATTTCATCTTTCAGTTTGTTGAATAAATCTGTTTTGTCAGCTGATGTATCTTGAGGTGCCTTCAAAATAGAAAGTACCGTATTATTTAGTTCTTCTTTGTAGTCGTGCTTCGCCTTTTCTTCCTTGATGAGTGGTTTAATAGATTTTATTACATCTTTGAGTTGTTGCTTTCTTGCCGGTTTACTTATATCAAAGTTAGAATCCACAGGAAGATTAATCAGTACGTTTTCTATTTCTTCATCTAATAGCTCGTCGTATACAACATCGTCATTAAATATTTCTGCGTCCATATTTAATTCACTTATTTGTATTATAATTCTAGTTGATATGTTGTCTCTGATAGCTTTGTTGTTTTCCTCAGATGATATTAGTGGCAATTGATTACACCACTCTTCTACCACTTCGACTATTATATCTCCCGGTTTCTTGTGCACCATCGGACTGACTAGCAGACAGGGCTTCGCAGTGGTTGATTTTGACTGAAGAGCAGCACTGGGTCCAGGTATTTGACTTAAATTGCCATCCTTGGATAACTTTTTCTCCTTCTTCTCCTTCTTCTCTTTCTTGCTTTTTCCTTTAACTGCTTTCGGGTCTGAAGGAACATACTTTCTGGAAGAGGCACTTGATTTCAAGGCATCCTGCAATTGATTTGCATAGACGTCTCTTCCTATATTTTCTGGTAATAGAGGAATCTTTTCAAGCCATTTGACTATTTCTCTATGCGTTGATTCATCTTTAGAAAGTCGCTTTTCTGTTTCGTGTATTCTCTTTGCAAGTGTGGAAAGAATTTTGTCTCTTTCCAGCAGCTCGTTTATATTATCGGTTGGCAGGACAGGTAGTTCTTGATACCACTCATCTATGATACATCTTGTTTTGATTTGTTCAACTTCATCAATTACTGAACTTTCATTAGGCATTGGAACTTTGAACAGGACACTGTAAATTTCATTGTAAATCTCGTCTCTTGTCAAAGGTAGAGCATTCTTATTTTGTGCGCTTACGAAATGTTTATCAATTTCATGTCTGATTCTTTTTTCATAAGTTGCTTTGACGTCATTGTTTGCGTGGTCAAAGTTCTCTAATATGAACATGTCGGCTAAATGATTTTTGTACATTTCAAATCCTGGGTCATATGTTTGTATAGATTGAACGGGGTGTGGAATCGAAGCATCAATAGTAGTTTCCAATTTATGCCTGTAGTTGTCACCTGCTGACTTTTCCTTCATAATTTTGTTGGTTTCCATTATCGTTTTCAATAACCCATCTTTTAACTTTTCTCTATCCATCTGCAATTCAGGATTTTGTGGTACATTTTCCAACTGTGTGTCTATTTCATCTCCTAACATTTCCCGGTAAAGTAAGTCGTCGTTAAAGATTAAAGGATCAACATTTAGTTCACCGGTTTTTTGGTATAATCTCCTAGCTATACTTTCCTTCATCATCTTGATTTCTTCATTGTTATCTCCCTTTATTGGTAACTTGTTTGACCAGTTTTCTATGGCTTCAACTATTATTTCTGCTGGAGTCTTAGAGTCTTTACTTCCTTTAGAAGTCACACTTTCATTACTTACTGCTTTTCCAACAAATTTTCTTAGTTTTTGGAGACTGGTTGTACTTGTTTTGTAATCATCTGAGCTATTTCTTGATTTATGGACATAAGTTGTACTGTTTTTGTTATCATCAGAGCTATTTCTTAATTTTTGGAGATTATTTGTACTTGTTTTATAACTATCAGCACTATTTTTTGGTTTTTGGAGATTCATTGTACTTGTTTTGTAACTATCAGCGCTATTTCTTGGTTTTTGTACATTCATTGAAGTTGTTTTGTAATCACCAGTGCTATTTCTTGGTGTATGTCCATTAGTTGTAATTGTTTTGTTATCATCAGCGCTATTTAGGGATTTTGGTATGACCACGTTTGTTTCTTGCTCGAGTACACGCAATACTGGATCAGTTTTACTTCGGTCTAACCTACTCATCAACTGTTCGATGAGGATTGGTCGATTGATCACTTTGGTTTTATCTAGCGGTAGCCTTGATATCCAATTAGTGATATAATTATCTAACAGTTTATCAGCAGTTTTGTCATTTGGGTGTTCTTTTCTGTAAGCGTCAGTATCACACATCTTCTCAGCTAATTCACTTAACATTTTTATTCTTTCTTCTTCTAAATAAAATTGGTGCTTTATTGGTAGTAAAGGAAGATTTTTCAACCAATCTGTTATTTCTTTGACGTAGTGGATTTCTAAGCAATATCGTTTAACACATTCTTCTGTCGGAATAGAAACTCTGGCAAACTTTTCATAGACTTGGGCTTTAGTTAATTTTTGGGGATCAATGCCTTCTTCGACCAGTTTTTGTATTTCTTTCATCAAACGTGCCGTATAAGCTTCTAACTTAACTTCATCGTCTGCTATTTCTCTACCATTAACGCGAATATAATCGTTTATGAACTCGTTTAGATCCTGTTCTTTTATGTCGCTTATGTTTGAGGATTGACTTAAGAATCGGTCATCTGATGACAGTGGTGCACTTACAAGGGGAGACGCATTAAGCGCCTGAGCTGTTCTAATTTGCACAAGTTTCTGCATTAATTGCTCCACCATTAATGGCGTATTATCTCTGTGTTCAGGTAGTACTGGTAGCCCGTATGTATGCATACTTTGGAGTATCATCGATGCCATGAGGTAGTTGTACTCCATTGCATCAGGGTTCGCATTCCTCTGCTCTTCTATTTCTAGTATGTTCTTAGCGAGATCGTTTATAAAGTCAATACGGTCTCTGTTAGTGGGGCTATTATAAGACGCTTCTATTGGTATGGCCCTAAGCCAGTCTGATAATGTCTTAATGTATTCTAATTCATTCTTCAATTTCCCTGATCTAAAGTTCTCGTGTGATTTCTGTCTCTCAAAATTTTCGTAAACTTCTTCTCTAATAACTGGAGCTAATTTTCTTAGTTCAGTTATGAGTAGATGAGCAAAAGCGCCTCTTGCCATTGGATCATCAATGTCATAGTAATGCTCTATGTATTTTGAAATAAACTCTCTTATTATTCTATCGGGATCTCCTTCTATGTTTCCTACGTTACCCACTTTTTGTTCCACTGGATTTGAGCCTGATCTCATTTGTAGTTTTGCTGCTATTTTCGCAGCCATCTCACGTTTTCTTTCCTCGTGCCTGGCCTCTAAAGTTCGATCTTGAGGTACATGAATAATTTTCTCTTTAAGATTCTCGGACAATAAACCGATGTGTTCCTTTTCTACTGGAACTACGACTCCATCGAGCCATTGTTTGATGTCGTTGTGTATTTCACATCCAGGGCTTTTATTGCGCAGACGATCTTGAAGACGCAGAGCTAATTCGTGGATTTGTTTATCTCGCTTAGCTTTATCTATATGAACGTAAATTTCTGAAGGTTGTTCATTCATCCATACTGATATCTGATCTTCCAGAACATCAATGCCTTTTGGTACAAAGTCTTCTTCCCAACCGTGTTCAGTTTCCATGTGTTTTATGTTCTCCATGGCTTGACGAGTACCATGTTGAGAAAATGTCAACTTTGGTACTGGAATTAACCTTAACTGCTTCAAGAATTCTGCTATAAAAGGTTTAGCTTCGGCTCGTATATTAAATTCATCAAAGATGTTAAATTTGTACAACCATCTGTACATAATGTAGTTTTGGTATTTATCTTTTTCAGTAAATGTTTCTGGTGCAAGTTGTTCCATTTTTAAATGGTCCATAATATCGCCTGCCAAGTCGTAGATAGCAGTTTCCTTGAACTCATTATTCTCATTGAATTGTACCGGTAATGTAACCATCCATTTTCTGATTTCATATGCTACTTTATCCATGTAAGCTCTTTCTTCGGCGCTGAGCTTGGGTATTTCTTTAATGCTTGGCTTTTGCGGAGTAGATGTTGCCGCAGGCTGATTTGATCCCCACCTATATACTGATATTGTCCCCGAAAGTTGTGGCATGACGGAATCAAAGCTGGTAGTAGTAGAGTTTCTTGCCTCTTTTAAGGCCTCTTTTACCTGTCTGATTATCATTTTGGCTACATTAAGTGTTTTATCCTCAGCAAGTTTCCCCGTGTCTCGTAAATATTGACAAATTTCATCTTTGATACTTATATCATCGCCTGTACGAAGACGATTCGAAGAATCCAAGAATGTTAAACAGATTTCAGATTTCAGGTCATTTCGGTGACATACCGGTACTTTGTCTAAGCATTCACCGACTCGATTCGATATAAGTTCTTTTAAATTACAAATCGATTTAGGTATTGGTAGGCCCAACACCTGACTAACGTATTGATGGCAAACAGAAGTTTCTGCTCCAGGTTTTCTATGTCCTAATGACTCCCGTTTTATTTGTATACTTAGTAGTCTGTTGGCAAGTTCTTCAGCAAATCTATTTAAATGCACAGTTCTGTATCTTGGGCACGATAGACATAACGGTAAATCATCTAAAATATCAATTATTTCTCCTTTTAAAATTAGCTTATAACTTGTAGTATGAAGTGGTATCTTTAGCAATGGAGATAGTCTTTTCATGATTAGTTCCGCGACTTTTCGTTTGTTGACAGTATTGTCAGGATCTAAAACAAGCCTTGAAGACCAGTCAATCACCTCCTTTTCATAAGATTCGTTTGATTTGATGTTTTTCAATTCATTGTCAAATCCTACAGCTTTTTCGTATTTAATTCCTAAAAAGTTTTCATTAAGTCCTTGTATTTTATTCCATAGTTTTTCTCTTAAACCTTCTTTGAATAGTTGTTGGTCTTGTTTGGACCCGTGTAGCCACATTGGTAGTCTACTCAGGCAATTCTCAATTTCAATTTTCGTCTTTAATTCATAGTTAGCATCGCGGGCGTCAACCGATAGTGTATTAATTTTTTCTGCTAAATTGTTAACGATGTTTTCTTTAATATCTTTAGTAGTAAAATTAAGTGAATAAAACATTGGTACGTGATGTAGCCAGTTCAATATTTCATTTTGTAAATGTTCTTTATAAAAGTTCCTTTTTGGCAGTACTTCTCTGGTTTCGGTTTTTCGTAGTGGTATTTCGCTATTTGCAAAGTCACTGGTTATTTTGTTGATTGATTTAGGACTAGAGAAACGGTTTGGGCTGAAGTCATTCAGCGTTATATCAGTCTGAACTGTGCGTCCTTCCTCATTTAAGGGTAAAGTGAATTTGGGTAGCCTCATTCTTGAAAGTGTCGGGGAGACGTTGATCTGGAGACATAAAAAAACTATGCAAAAGAGAGTATTTTGCTATTAATGCAAACCTTACTAATATTATAAATAAAAGGAAAGTAACTTTGTCTGTCATGCCAAAACTACTGATCCGATTAAAATTTTTGGTATAGTCTAGGGTCTGAGAAAGGGTATAGATAGACTACTTATTGCGCTGACGAAAAAGGGTGCTCAAGGAACAGTAACACGTAACGTTGTCATAAAGCCAGGTACACAATAGCCCAGGCTAACTTACAGCTTGATCCCTAATCCTCATGCGGGTGCCGCAAGCGTAATCTATTGTCCTCCTATGATGCTCAAGCTGGTGTTGGGTCAACCTCTCCTGGATTGCTGGGCATTGCTCCTGGTTGCAGGTCTGAAACAATAGCCATGGCGAATGATAAATAGTCATTTGTTGTGTAACAAGTGAGCAAAAGTTATTGTTTGGCGTGCAAGGGCAGATTTTGGGACTCGAGCATAACGAGTGATGTTACATATTGTAAAATCCTGAGTGAATCGAGAGGCAGGAGGTGCTAAAACTTTGCTCTCGTGTGGCGCACAACTTCTCACTTCAGCAGCGAGAGCAAATATTCACGCTGAATGTCTTTTGTTTTTCTGGGAGGCTGAATTTCAAACTCACACACACAAGAATGGCTTCCATGCTGTTGTGAAATAAAACATCTTTATCAGAGACACTTACGAGCGATTGCTTAATCCTATCTTTGATGCTTTTTATCTCATTCATATATCTGACATCAACCTTCTTTCCCAATTTCTTCTGTAGTATTTCTCTATCTCTTGTTGGACATACTTCTGCAGACATAGAGCTGTACTTCTGCTTCTTACCGTCTCTGTCTTGGGAAATGCTTGCGTCGTCACTAGGTATTTCTCTCGTTGGGTCGTTTGAATTGCAGTCTGACTGACTTAGTTTTGAATGCTCTGATTTTGAAGCTGCGGGAAATTGATTGAAGAGTTATTATGGTACTCCTGGTTAAGGCGACAGCCCCACGGATCTGTCTGGCATTAGAATATCTTTGGTACTGATTACTGGAAGTCAGAGCTCTGAAAACCAAGCTTACTAGGGAGAATGGGGTGCCCAGGTACTGGGTTGAGGAGGTCAGCTTGGCAGTCACTCCTTGTGGTTATACAGATATAGCTTAGAGTATAATATACGTTATAGTATAAACTAGAATAAAAACACAAACTTTTATATTACTATGAGAAAGTAGCGAATGCGTCGCTCGGGTTTACATGTTTGGCATTTCTGGTTGCCAAAAATACCAAGTCAGAATGCACTAATGATATAGTCATGAACAATGCTATGCCCAAGAAGAGCTGACCAAATGAAATGCTAAGCATATCATTTCCACAATGATGCAAGTCTCCCCTGGTCACCGCAGGAGTGCAGTCTTTATTCATACCCTTTTGTTCTTGTTCTTTTTCATACCTTCAGGATTCCTAGTCGGTGCACCAATCAGAGTGACAGCTACCCCCGCGCTGGACAAGTCGTGTACCAAGGCTATAACTTCTTCAGATAGTGCCATGGCACTCCGCTGTCACTTCTGCCAGGCCACCTAATAGGTCATAATATAACTTCCCGATACATCACCTCTAAATTCGTGAAGGTTTTTTTTGGATTTTGATTTTTTATAAAATATTGAGGGGCCCACGGCGGCCCTGTTTGTTTTTTGACAGAAGATTATTTTTCTGACAGAATCGCGAATGGTCAAAAAGTATGGGTGTGATCATAGATTTTTTATAAAGAGTTTTTATTTTAACACGGCGTGATGAAAGCCTGGATAAGCCTTATTTATTTAATATTAAAAAACATAACGTTTTCGGTGTCCATTCGCTGGTAAATGTCGTTCTTTATGGCGACCATTTCAATGGTCTTCCTTTTAATTCTTCTTCTTAGAGTGACCTGCAGGTTTTATCACTTAACAAGCCCTAGTGTTACAGTTTTCTCGTTTCCACCTGACGTGGAATTGTAAGACTTCTATTGAGAAGCACCGGCTTTGCGTGCCCTCCCATGGCCCTCCCAGGCACAGGGGGTAACACCGACAACTTTCAGTTTTTGGGCTGCTTTGTAAAAGGTTATAAACCCCACAAAGCAATTTTTTCCCAACCCAGGAATCGAACCAAGGACCACATACACGGCAGTTTGCGCTTGCAAATACTCCTAGGGGCAGATTCTTTTACATTAAAACAATTATATCAAAACTTCTTTCTCTAGCTTATGATCAACTTCAAAAAGAAAAGGAATAAAAGAAAAATCTGTCAGTTTAATTCCGATATGTAACTGAAAGAGATCCCAAAATTCTAAATTGTTGTAGTAATTTAATTTGTAAGTGAAGTTAACACATTTTAAATTCTTGCGAGAGATGTAAGTACCCCCCTCAAACGTTTAAATGAACTTGATATTGTGTGTACAGCGGGTTTGCCATCCTCCTGGTTTCAGTCTTCACCAATCCTCTTGAGGGTCTCTGAAACGGTATAGAAACAACTGCCTATGCCATGCTATTAGCAGACCATGATTTAACGTCCCTGGTACGGGATTTTAGTAAAGCTCAACTCGTTTGAACACTTTGTCATCTGATGGTGTATGGCGATGTGGTTGCCTAGTAACCATGTCTGATGTTAGAAGGACTTCTGCTTTCTGCCCTGTTCCCGCGAATCCATTAGCATCCCGAAGGAAACTCCGCCCCTAAGACGACCCACTGACCGAACTTCTTCCCGTACTCAGATGAAAAGTAGCTAATGTTCTTTCTCAAGTAGATTATCTGTGCAATTATTTCATTTCCTTAAATCACAAAGTTATTTTTGCATGTAGGTAAAATCATCAGCTTTTTTATCGTCCCACTGCTGAGAAGTACAGAAGGATTGAACGTTAATTGCCACGCCTGCTTACTTCGGGTTGCTGATCTCAGACTTTTTAGTACGACGAGTTTCCTCAAGGTGTTTTCCTTCACCTTCTTGCATTGGTACTTACCTCATCTTGAGTCTAACTCACACCCTCATACTTGAGGGGTTTGTAGTTATTTTTCCGACTAGGCTACTACGCCTTTATAATATATGTAAGAATTAGAAGACTCCGTTCTACTTAGTCAATCAACAAAACAGCTTTGTTCTAAATGAAGGCAGTAAATAACTCTATTTAGGTACATTTTGTAGGCCAATACCCCTCGGCGAAGACTGGCAGGCTTGTTACAGGCCTGATTTGTGCTACTCCTCTCTGAGGCTTCTCAAAATGTCTGTAAGTACTTCGTTCTAATACTTAATAGATTTGAAAAAAAAAACCGTTTTAAACTTAACTTTGCATTACTGAACTCGTAAATTCTTGCCAATGCTTTTGATATGAATCATGTGGATCATTCATAATCATGATGGCATTTTACATTGATAGTCAACCCGACTCACCATTTACTTTTACCCATTTTTTTTTTGTCCGAAGTTCCAATTTAATCCACGATAGTCTAAAAGTACGACCAAAACTGTATATGCGCTAGGCGTCAAAGAGTTTCAGATTAGCTACAATACATAATCAGCTGCGGCTTACAATATCTAATCCATCCGTTGTAGGAGATTAAATTTTGATATTAGCTTTATATAAATTGCCAACGACCCGCACCGGCTTCACAAGGGAGCAGAACAGTATTTCTCCATTATTTAATGGATCTCAACGCATGAAAATCAGGAAAATAGGGGCATAGGGATAGGTTCAGAAAAAGCGACTTTGTTTAATACTACGTACTGATTTCAGATTCCAATCTCTAATCGAAAAACCAGACAAGGATCGGTTATTGTAATCTGTTCCCTATTTCCAGCATATACCTTCAAGCCCCAACTAAGTTGAGAATGGAGGGTGAGGGGATGGTGGCGGTGGTTAGGGGGTTGAGGGACGCCGGCTTGGCTGTCACCGTGATGGACGGCAGTCGCCAGTATACTTTAGTGCCTAATAATAGTAAGAGCTATATAATAAACTTTTATAACCCCCCAAGCAGATGCAATCAGATCCTTTGAGACGGCAAAAAATAATCATGAAAGGCCGTTTGGTCTTCTAAGTTAACTTTTCTCTTTTTGCTGTTCTCAGCGGTTTCTATCGCATCCTAAAATAACCTTTCCGCACCCAGATCAAAAGTAGACTATGCCCTATTTCAGGCTTTAGACTATCCATGTTTGGGTCCAAATTATATAAATCGTCAGTTGCGTCTTTTTCTGGATTACATTCATTTTATGGATAGTGTGCCACTTTTCATTTCTTTTCGGTTCTCTAGTCTTACAACATTAGTTACTATCAATATCGAATAGCAATCTAACATTCCATTTCACTGTAGTGACACAACAAGTACCAATGCAACGGCAACAACTGAACAACTCTATGAACACTACTTCGCAACCGTGCAACTTGAAATACTCTGCTGACTGCAACACTGACAATGGTTACGGCAACGCCTGTGATAGGGTCGCTCAAGCTATTGATGGGAGATACGCTTCTACTTATAAGGTAATCCGAATCTATATAGTTATCGGCACGAATCTTGAGCTCTAACCATCTGCGCAGAAGTGATTTATTAGCAAAGAACCAATCCCGAGTGAAGGCTGTGACGCGGTGCACTGCGGGCCAATCACCGCTTTAGCCCGCCCCCGCGCCTCACTTCATACTACAAAAGGGACCCAATAAATTACTCCTGCGCAAGTGAAGGTCAGAGCTCAAGATTCGTGCCGGTAACTGTAATAGTATTATTAACTAGCTGTTCCACTCTGGTCTAGGGGGTAAAATTGTTTACATCATCATCATCATCATCTCAGCCATAGGACGTCCACTGCTGAACATAGGCCTCCTCTTTAGATCTCCACAGGTACCTGTTGGAGAAATTGTTTTTGCTACCGGATAAAATATAGGGCCCAAATATAGCCCTAACACGGTTATGTATACCTAGGATAAGGATACATAATCTGTAACAGTATACATTTTGCAATAAATAAATAAAATATAGCCCATGTTCAGGGCAGAGATTGTAGCTTCCCAACAGTGAGAAAATTATTCATATCGGTTCAGTTCGAAGCCTATTCGATGCAAACATACAAATAATCAAATGTTTTCTGTGTATTTTTGTTTCTAATTTTTGTAGCATTCCGCCATTGTCTAAGTCTAATCTATTATTTTCTGTTCGTAACCAGACGACACACTGCCGTTTAAAACCAACTTCGCCTCCAGTGCAGTTGACTGAATTTCCGCCACAACGGGCTGACCCATGTCCTGGTAAGTCTACATAACACTCTTAAGACTAGCTTCTGCCAGCGATTTCATCTCCATCACGTGGGAACCTCTGCACGAACGGATAAAAAGTAGCCTATAGTCTTCCTCTATAAATGGGCTATCCTAACACTGAAAGATTTTTTCAAATCGTAGTTTCTGAGATTAGGTTTTCAAGCAAACAAAGTTACTCTTCAGCTTTATAATATGAGTATAGATTCTTCTCTCCCACATAATAGCGCTATTTATTTACTCTTTGTAAGTACATTACACTAAGAAGAATACCTATGAAATTTCTTGCCGGTTATCTAAGGGACCAACATTTGGGACCCTACAACTAGTGTGACATCTGCAAAGGTCAATTTGAAATGAAATCATTTTCTTATCAAATGAGCTGCAGGTTTAATTACTCAAGTCCACCTGACAGCCTCTGACGTGGAATTGTAGCATGGCTGCTTACTGAGTAGCTTTCGGTTTGAGGCGGGGGTGATAATAGAAAGAAAGAATATACATTTATTAACGCCGGTATATATTACATATAGAGTAAAAACTTTAAATAAATTAACTACAACAAGAATAACACAAAAGCGAGAAGGAGGAGATCACATAAGGGGAAATATGCGTCATACCCACGTGAAGCGGCCTCAGTGAGGGTCTCAGTGAGACCTTATACGGGACAAAGCCTTAGCGCTGATAAAAGAATCCTTGATAAGAACTGTACAATGGTCTTACAGCAGGTCATGGGAACTTCCAAGTGGGGGGTTCCGGTAGTGGGGCGGGCCCCGGTGGGATACACACTCAGACGAGGCACGTTGCCCCAACCAACTCCTTCAGAGGTGCCATGTCGTGGCCTGATAGAGGTAAGTTTTTCTTATGTTCATCTTAACCTTGTTTGATGCCAAGAATTTTAGGTGGCATCAGAACATCAGTTTTTTGAAATACTTTGGTTTTGCAGACAGTGAGGAATCTATTTGGAACGTTTTTGATTCCGAAATAAGAGATGATTACATAAATTGTGACATTTAATTAGTATTCCTTCATATTTTTTGTTAACTTCAAATTCTGGAAGAATCTGCAGGCCATGCACGGGGGTCAGACAAACGCTTTTCCCCATTATTTTTATTCCATTATATTTATTACCCCAAGAAACATATTTTTCTACTCTCTGATGGAGACTGGCAATAAGTCTGACCAATAAAATGCTCTGCATCGTCCAGGGTCTGTTTGCAGTCCCCGAGGGTCACACGAAGTGGATGCTTTTGCGAACTCACTGAGAAAATACCCTTGTCTTTCACCTGATAGATCCTCCGAAGTTATGGAGAGACTTATCAATTATACACAGATTAAAGGCCGTAAGTTATTCAGTATTCAGTTATTAAGCGCTTTATTATAATTTGAAAACTTGTAACTTCATTTAGGTAGCCTTCTCACAAATATTCAGAATAAACAGATTCAGCTGAAGACCAGTTTATTAAAATTTTCTGATCCTAGATCTCGGGTGACATTTTCATCTAAATGGATTCAGCAGTTCTACCGATTTAAAACACTGCTTCACATTCGTGTGTAAGATTTCATTGTCAAACCAAAAGCGTGGCAATGCAGCCAGCCTTTTGGGCACGATCCCCGCTGACAGCGATGCGGATGAGATTTTTGATACATCGTTTTTATTTTGTAAATATGTATAGTATGTGTCCAATTGTACATATACTATAAACCTTGACATTGCATACTTTCGGGTAAATAAGATAAATCAGCTACACTTTATTCCAAAACGGCAATCAAAACATTTCTGTCCATTTCTTCTTTCCCCAGTATCGAAAACCTTTGCCCGCTCCACAACTTCCCCTACCAAGATCAATGAAATGGCTTCCCACCATGCCATGGAGACCAAGGGTGGTCCTAAGAGTTCCAGGTCTTACGAACCTGAGGTCACGCTCCGGAGGAAGGTGGAAGACCCACCCACAAAGGACCGTAAGAAGGAAAAGGATGATCATCATGACTTTAGACCTCTCAGGAATTTTGATGTAAGATTTCTAAGAGAGGTGTCGAGGAGGGCGAGGGATAGTGCGAGGCTCAATTCGAGTTATGTGAGTATTTTTCTAACAGCCGTTCCCAATATTGTATCGGTTGTTTCGCTTACAATAGATAGGAATTTGACCAGAATTCTACCTTCAGTAAGTAAACATATAGATAGAATATTAGGAACGGATGTATTATAGTTGTCTTTTAATTTAACTGACAAAAATTTTGTAACTTTTTCTGAAATTTCAATCAATGACAATCACCCTCCTCTTGTAGTTTTCACAATTTTGTTAAAGTCATTCCTAATATTCTATAAATCTGTTGTAGAGATAGGAATTTCACAATACTTATATTTTGCTACTAGCTTCCGCCCGCGGCTTCACCCTTGTAGAGTTCGGTTATACCACGTTTCCAAGAGAATTCTTCAAAAGTCCGGGATAAAAACTTTCCTATGTTCTGTCTCAAGGTCAACTCTATCTCTGTACCAAATTTTGTTAAAATCAGTTCAGTGGTTTAGACGTGAAAGCGTAACAGACAGACAGATTTACTGTCGTAAGCTAATCAAAAGATCAATAGAATATTGTGAAAGGTCGTTAGCATTCTGCAATTTTCATATCACAAGTAAAATTCTTCCCAGCCATATCGTCTTTCACACAATCTACACATAGTTTCTTTAGTCTATCTTAAATTTTACTAAGAGCTTTGTCCACAGCCATATGCCCATCCAGTGTGTCCAACGATAAAGGAAACAAATGGCTATGCAGGGGCTTCTGACGGTCAGAATGTGAGTATGTCAGAACACACTATTATTTAATTTCTAGGATTTACGTTTAATTAACTCATCATCCTCCTGCCCTTATCCCCCAGTTCTATTCGTTTTCGTTCTCTTCTATCTGCAGTCACCTCACAAGTAACATTCTTTCTAGCCATGTTAACTTTCACACAATCCATCGTTTCTTTGGTCGTCCCCTTCCACTATATCTATCCACGCACATGCTTATCACCTTCCTCACAACGTGATCCTCATTTCTCCGCATCACAAGACCTTACCGTGACAGCCGGTTTCCACACAGCTTTTCAGTACTGGCACTACTTTCAAACTTATATACTCATTTTTCACTTTATCCAAGAAATGAGTACATAAGTGGGCTAATTTTCTATGGATGATTTTGTTGATTTTTAAAATATTGAATGATGATGACCATATTAATATGCTAATTTAGCCTTGCAATCTCCGGTTAAGGGCCCGTTCAAACAGACCGGCTCGGAGAGCATCGGCGCGCATTTTTCTTTTAACACAGACCGGAGTCGGCTCCGATCGGCTCCGATCGGCTGCGTGAGTTACAATTGGAGCCTAACGTCAGCAAGACCGGGAAAGAGTAGACGGTCGGAGCCGATCGGAGCCGGTCGGCTCCTCTTATTATTTCACACCGAGCACCTTCGAGCACTCTTAATGACAAAAGCAGTGCGCATGCAAAAATAAACCTTACTTCAAATACTAAGTACTCAATTTTCAATGTGTTAAGAATTAGCTCTCCTCTCCGAGCCGGTCTGTCTGAACGGACCCTAATTGGAACAACTTGCTATATATGTATAATGTTATTTGTCAATCACCTTTATATCTATGACGAAATAATTTGATTGATTTGTTTCAGAATTCAGTCAACAACGGAATCCAAGGTTGGTCTCATCTTACCTTATCGACGACGAAGTTGGGTAAGAACTACATAAATCACTATTTAATACACATTGTTTTATTGTAGCTGCTGTCAAAATGATATCTAAGGAAGTGGCGACTGTACCAAGAGATCTATTGAAGAAAACTGTAAGTATTCTATCTATGACCATGCAAATAAATAGCTACCGCCCTTCGTGTATATTCTGAAAGAAATATTTAAAGTTTTTCTTTAATCATTATAAACAAGAAGTGGAATTTTAAGACCGTAAGTGCAGCTCATATGTACATAAACTTGTGGCTTACTGGCCTCATCATAGTCCCGTTATTCAGACTCTCTATTTATCTAGGTGGCAGTTCCCGTTTCCCCCACATCGTCAGCAGTTGAAGATGTCATGGAAGGTGAATGCTACTTCGTTCAAAGTCTGAACACAAAAACATCATTAAAATCCATACAAATTGATCTTTGCCCTTCAGATATTACTTTAAAACCCAGGAAATCAGCTCAGACTGTCTTTAGTAATATAGACTTACATTCTAATGGTAAGAAAAAAACACTAGGCAGGAAATCTAAATCCCAAGAATTGCTTTCAACAGTGACTAAAGAAGACTTGAAAAGAAGTCTATTAGCGCTTATCAAAGAAATAACAAATTGTAATAAATCCAAAAAGACTGTACGCGATGAGTTAGTAAGAAAATTATTTGCATCAGCTAGGGATGAAAATAATGGTGATAATACTAGCGAAGGTAAACGAGACACGTGTCACAAGTATGCTGCGACTTTTTGTCCAACGGCTTGTGATTATGTAGGTGACTTCTACGAGTTGGTAGGCGAACTGCGGCACTGCTACGGGGACACAACACAGGTGCTTCGATCTGACATAGCGCCGTTTAAAGTATCTGAGTATAGACAACTCGATTATGTTTTAAGAGACTGGGTAAATAGTTTAAATTTAAAAACCAACGAGATCAAATGCAGGGACAAAAAAGAACTTCTTAATACAATTGAAGATAACATAAAACAACTCTTTAAAAACGGGACTGGACAAAATTTTGATGTAAAAGCAGAAATATTTAAAATTATACAAGATGTACCAATTGAAGTTAATAAAACCTATACTAGGAAATCTTATTTGCAAAAACTTGTTGACTTGTTGTTAAGACGGATGAAGAATGTTATCTCGACTAAACAAAAAGCTAGGATCAGAAAACCGAACTATAATGTATCAAAGAAGATATTAACCGGAGAACTTGTAAGAGAATTTATAAGAGCACGTTTACTAGACTTTTTTATCGAACATGACTTAGTAATTTGCGATACTATGTTGGACGATTTAGAAAACGATATGTACGACGTAATGATAGATTCAATTGATTGTATTAGATGTGGACACATTGATGATGCTCTGGAGGAAATAGAATCAATACTCCGAGATGTTAGTCAAATAACTGAAAAGCAAGCAAATACAATTTCAAGCAGTATACTTCAAGGCTACCAAGAGATGCTTAACAATTGTAACTTCCATCAGACTTATATGATTCTAAACGTGAACAGTAATTCTGGGCGAGGGACAAGTAAGAACAACAGCAACGATGACAATATGGGAGCTATAACTGAAGAGGATATTCGCGAAAACATCGATGACTACACCAATCGACTCTGTCATTCTATCAACGAATGGTTGGACTCGCTGAATATACCTCCAATTGAAGATAAAGCCTTTAAAGAAGTAGTGGTAAATGACCTAGCCGGAGATATAGTTGATCGACATAAATATTTAGAATTACATCCCGCTTACATGCCAAGAGAAGATGAAGAGTTAGAAGTTTTAAAATATCAGATATTTAAATGGATAAACAAATTAGTTGGAGATGATAATCAAGAAACTATTGGAAACGCAAGAGCTTTAATGGTCAGACTAAGCAGAATCCCAATACCAATGCTAACTCATCCATCACATCGAACATTGTCTATAACAGGAGAGAGTCCTAGAATGAATCAGTCAACCAATCAGTCTTCTGATCCTGTGGCTCAATTAGGCAATCAATTTTTTGACCCAACAAAACCCTTGTTGGGAGAAATTGGAATTACGTCAAGGACTCAATCAAAATTAGATCAAGGACTTCATCCGCAGCCAGGATATAGCCAGGAACCAGATAGTCAAGCACTTGTTGACCAAGGTCCAATAAAATTTCAAGTGCCTCAACCACAAGACCAAACACTAGACCGAGACCACTCCAGTTCTGTAAGATCCGTTGGCCTAAAAAGTGCATCTATGGCTCCATCTTTATTACTAGAACAAAGCAATGAAAAATATGGAATATCATCTGGAGAACAGTCTGGCTCCTTTGGGCAGAGTTTTCAAAGTGATCAAACAGACCAAGGCCTTAAAAATTTTTCTATTGATCCATTATTATTCAATGCAGACCAGGCTAGCGCCAAATCCATTGGGCAAAGTTTAAGAAGCGATCAAACTGATCAAGGCCCAAACAGTTTATCTTTGGATTCACCTTCAATACAAGACCAAAGAATTCCAAAATCTGGAGTATCTCCTGCAGCCCCGGTCTGTGTCGTTCCTTCAATCGGGCAGATTATCCAAACTGAACAAGGCCCAGAGAGCTTCTCTGGGGTTCCTTTTCCATTACAAGGCTATGAGTCTTATGACCCAATGACCCAGCTAATTAATCAATCTTTTGACCCAATGTTGCATCCAGAAAATCAATTTTTTGACCAAATGAGACCCTATTTAGGCACCGGTGATTCAGTACCTGCAACTCACAGTGATGAAAACAAGAAATCTGCTGAACATATTTCAACGATTAATGCACAAACAGTTCAGGAAGGCCATGAACAGCCAGGCTCGGATATACAAGCACCCATTGACCAAGATACCATACAAACTCAAGTGCCTCATAGTCCACCACAATACCAAACAAAAGATCAGATCGGCTCCATTTCTCCAAGATCCATTGGGCAGAGTATCCAAATTGATCTTGTTGGCCCAAGAAGTTGCTCAACGGCTCTTGCTTCATTTCAGGAGCAAAGTTCGCCAAATACTAGATTACTCAATGCAGACCAGACCAGTGCCATTACTCAAAGATCTTTTGGGCAGAGTATCCGAAGTAGTCAAAACAACCAAGACCAAAAAAGTTTCTCATTGGCCCTTCCTCCATTACCAGAGCAAAATAGCCCAAATCCGGTATTACTTAGTGAAAACCAGACCAGCGCCATTTCTCCAAGAGCCATTGGGCAGAATATCAAAAGTGGTACAAATTACCAAGACCCAAAAAGTTTCTCAATGGCTCTTTCTCCATTACAAGAGCAAGGTAGTCCAAATCCTCAATTATTGAATGCAGACCAGACCAGCGCTATTTCTCCAAGAACTATTGGGCAGAGTATCCGAGGTGAACAAACTGTCCATGGTCCAAACAGTTTATCTTTAGCTTCACAAAACCATTATCAGTCAGCGAATCAAACTTCTAACCTGATGACCCAACCAACCAATCAATATTTTGACGTAACGAGACAAAGTACAGGTGGTACCGCACCTTTAACATACCATGATGAAAACCAAAACCGGATGTCACCAAAAACTGCTCAACCTTCGTCAAGGAATTATGTACAAAGAGATCAGGTATTACCTGAACAGCCAAGTTCAGATAAACAAGCACCCGATTACCAAGGTCCAATAACAAGTCAAGTTCCTCAAGGTCCAACACAGGACCAAAGAATAGACCAAAGTCCTAATACTAGATTACTAAATACAGACCAGACTCCGAGATCTGTTGGCCAGAATATCCGAAGTGAACAGAATTACCAAGACCCAAATACTTTCCCTATGGCTACTCAAATATCACAAGACCAAAGAAGTTTTAAACCCGAATTATCAACAATAGTTCACACCGATCCCAACCCTCCAAGATCCGTCGGGCAGAGTATCCAAAGCGGTCTAAATCACCAATACCAAAAAGGTTTCTCATCAGATCTCTCTCCATTGCCAGAACAAAGTACTCCAGATCCCAGAATTCTGAATGTAGACCAGACTAGCGCCGTTTCGACTAGATCTGTTGGGCAGAGTGTCCAAAGTGGTCAAAATTTCCAAGACTCGAAGAGTTTGTCAATGGGTCTCACTCCATTACAAGAACAAAGTAGTCTAATTCCTAGATTACCAAATGAAGACCAGACTAGCGCCATCCCTACAAGATCCGGTGGACAAAGTATCCAAAGTGGTCATAATTACCAACATCAAAAGAGTTTCTCATCGGCACTCTCTCCATTACCAGAGCAAAGTACTCCAGATCCTAGATTACTGAATGTAGACCAGACTAGCGCCGTTTCGACAAGATCTGTTGGGCTCAGTGTCCAAAGTGGTAAAAATTACCAAGACTCAAAGAGTTTGTCAGTGGGTCTTACTCCTTTACAAGAGCAAAGTAGTCTTGATCCTAGATTACCAAATGAAAACCAGACTAGCACTGTTTCGACAAGATCTGTTGGGCAGAGTGTCCAAAGTGGTCAAAATTTCCAAGACTCAAAGAGTATGTCAATGGGTCTTACTCCTTTACAAGAGCAAAGTAGTCTTGATCCTAGATTACCAAATGAAAACCAGGCTAGCGCCGTTTCGACAAGATCTGTTGGCCAGAGTGTCCAAAGTGGTCAAAATTTCCAAGACTCTAAAAATTTGTCAATGGGTTTGTCTTCATTACAAGACCAAAGTAGTCCAAATCCAAGATTACCAAATGAAGACCAGACTAGCGCCATTTTTACAAGATCTGTTGGGCAGAGTGTCCAAAGTGGTCAAAATTTCCAAGACTCAAAGAGTATGTCGATGGGTTTTACTCCATTACAAGACCAAAGTAATCCAAATTCTAGATTACTAAATGCAGACCAAACTAGCGCTATTTCTCCAAGATTCGTTCGACAGAGTATACAAAGTGGTGAAAATTACCAAGACCCTAATAGTTTCCTTATGGTTCCTCATTTATCACAAGACCAAAGAAGTTTTAAATCAGATTTATCAACAATAATCCATACCGGTCCCATTACGTCAAGATCCATTGGGCAGAGTATCCAAAGTGATCAAAATTACCAATACCAAAAGAGTGTCTCATCGGCTCTTTCTCCATTACCAGAACAAAGTACTTCAGATCCTAAATTACTGAATGTACACCAAACTAGCGCCGTTTCGACTAGATCTGTTGGGCTCAGTGTCCAAAGTGGTCAAAATTACCAAGACTCAAAGAGTTTGTCAGTGGATCCTACTCCATTACAACAGCAAAGTATTCCAAGTTCAAGATTACTAAATGCAGATCAGACGAGTGCCAGTACTCCAAGATACGTTGGGCAGAGTATCCAAAGTGGTCAACATCACCAAAACCAAAAGAGTATATCATCGGCTCTTTCTCCATTGCAAGAGCAGAGTAGTCCAGATCCTAAATTACTCAATGCAGACCATACCAGCGCCATTTCTCCAAGATCTATGGGGCAGAGTATCCAAAGTAGTCAAAATAACCAAGACCCAAAAAGTTTCTCATTGGCCCTTTCTCCATTACAAGAAAATAGTCTAGTAATAGAATCACAAGGTGACCGTGGTCTTAAAGTTTTACTGTCAAGTGCTAATAAGACCGGCTCCTTTTTTCTAAAATACATAGACCGGAGTACTCAAATCGATGAACGTGACTTTGCCCTATTAAGTTCTCCTTCGGTTCGTCCATTACAATACCAAGTTGGTCCAAAACCTCAATTACCAAACTTGGATTACGATACCTACATTCCTCCAGGATCCAATGGTCGTTTCCACCAAGGCCCAAAAGCTCAAAGCACTCCAATACCCGGATATGTAAATCAGTACAGATTTATTCCTTCAGAGCTCTTTAGCAAAAGATCTGAACATTTTAAATATACATTACCTCACGACAATGTTGAAGGTTTTGGCCTCACTCAAGTGCCTTACGGGCAACTTGTGCGTATTGCTCCGGGAAACGCTAGGTTTATTCCGAGTGCTGTACCACGAGATTCAAAATCTTTCCCGCCATTAGCATTCGGTTCATCTGGTAAAATTGGTCATCCACCGTACATGTCTGCGAATCTTTATGAAGGAAATATTGTTCCAATTGCTCCGTTTAAGCAATTTATCAATGACCCTTTGGGACCTGTTTATTATCGTGGACATTACGTAACTCCAGCATACACGGTACCTGTTACTTCCACACCGTTAACATCTTCACCCATAGAATTCACAGTGAGTGCACCCTGCTCACCAGTTCCACAACAGCCGTCTCTGGGGTCATTATCAGTTAGAAAAGTAAACCAAGAATTTGATGAATATATCCATCAGTGGGTACAACAAATACCTATACCAGTTAAATCACTAAAAGAACAGCAGGACGCAGAAAAAGCTAGATTAGACCTTTACAACGGTGTGTGGAAAGTGGTGACGAAAATGGAAATAGATCCCAAAATTTATAACCATCCTCATTTCTACCAAGATGTTTTTGATGAAGAGCTGGAAGACTTAATGAAGAGTCTCCCAAGATCAAGGGAGTTAGAAGATGTAAAACCTACGATAAGAGCGCAGTTGTTTCAAAAATGTTTAGTTATGATTGAACATATGAAGTCATCTACAGCACCATCATCTTACAAACAGCAAGTATTACAGTGTATCGAGAATAACTTACCGAAAAATAAGCATACTGGAAATAAAGAAGAAAAAGACAAAGAAGAACTAGACAAACAGAACTTAGCAGATTACTATATACTCCACACGAGATTTAAAGACGAAGACAACATAAAAGCAAATGTTCATAAAAATACCTTCATAAAGAAGCTCAATGAATTCCTTGAGAATGTTAAAACGAGATACACTATTGCTGACATGGATACAAATGTATATGCAATTGAAATTATTAGTGACTTGGATAAAATTCCTACTCCCACCCCTCTTGCTATAAGAGACGAAGCAGATGAAATATTACTTGGAATGGAAGTAGATAACTGGATTTGTGATCTTCCTCAAAATCCTAGTTCCGCCGGACCGTTAGAAAAAAGAACAGTTAGAGAAACAATAGTAAAAAAAATAAATGAATTAGGAGAAAATCAGAATTATAATATCGATTCAGCTTTTGTGTGTCCATTAAAGACTGAAATGCCAAAATATTTGGAAAAAATACCGCTGAAACAAGGGACCAATGTGGATTATATGGTAGATGAACTTGCAAATCGAATCAAGAATTTACCCAAATTTTCACGTCCTAAATCAGTATCGTTTGAAGAGCCACGAAATTATGCTGAATTTAGCCGAAATATGCCTGCTTCTTCTAGTCTACATGAAACACCTCAACAAGATGGATCATATTATGTTGTCGGCGATAATAGTGTACCAAACGGCAGGCCAAGAAGTTGGACAAGTCAAAATCCAACAGTATCTCAAGATTCACAATGGCTTTCTTTGCAGGAAACTCAAGTGCCAACAGAATTGCGATATCTTCCAGGAGGACCTCAAAATATGTCGCAACCTAATGTCCAAAATGTATCAGAGCAAATGTCAGGATCGGCACGTTATACCAGTAATGCTTATGGACCTCCTAACGCGCAATCAACCCCATATATTCAAGGTCAACATAACCCAAACCTGCAAGGACCATTTTCACCGATTTCCCCAGAACAGTTTTCGCAAATACCTTGTCGTTTTACAGAAATGGGTGAAATACAATTTTGTCGTAACTCTGACACTCCTTCAGATCCACGTTTGCAAGGTCAAATCTGTTGTGAAGATCAAACTTGTCCGTTTTCACAATATGCTGCGCAGGAGATAAGTAACGAGGCGCCATATGCGCCAGGTTTTGTTTATGCTCAACATAGCCCATATAGTCAAGACCCAAACTCTGGCAATGCTTATGGCCCAGGTAGAACCAATATAACGCCTCAAGGAGCTTATGGACAAGGAATTATAAAATCGTACGGCCAAGGTTTTGACCCAACGACCACACCGTATTGTCACATGCCACAAAATATACAGAACGACTCAATACCACGTTACCCAGTTATAGTCCCTCCGAGAGCTTATGCTGATGTGTTCCCACAAAATAATTATGTGGCAGGCGCTAAGAAGTACACACCTCCTTCAGGCTATTTCCCTCAAGAAATTTGTGGTCAAAACTTACCACCAAATATAATACATCTTCAAAGTACAAGTCAGCAAAGTCCCGATTTAGCAGGACCTCCCGGCCAAGCATTCCCTCAAGGATTCAATGCAGGTAATCCGGCGGGTCAAGGGCCTAATCATATTGGTCAGAGTTACGCAAATGCCCAAGGGGGTTCTGTTCCCCCAGGTCAATCCTCACAGTATGGTCAAGGCCAAAGTTTAGGCCAAAACGCACCTGGCAACGTTCAGTCTACTCACAGTCAAAGTCAAGTTCTAAATAAGTCATCACCCGTCGCAGGTCAAAGCCCTGCTCAAGTATCGCCAAGTGGACAGGGTAGTGGACAGGGTAGTTCAGTAAGACCCGGAGCCAGTGGTCACGAATCACAAAATTCTCAAAACACATCTAGCAACATTCAGTCTAGTCAAAGTCCAGGCCAAAATAAGCCATCACACAAAGCCGGCCAAAGCCCTACTCAAGTATCGCCCGGAGGCAGTGGCCACGTATCACTAAATGTTCAAAACTCACCTGGCAACATTCAGTCTAGTCCTTCTACTAGGACTTCAAAAAGTGAAAGTCTCGTCCAAAGTAAGTCATCTCATGAAGAAGGCCAAGGCCCTTTACAAGCATCGCCAAATAAACAGGGCAGTGGTCAAGATTCGCTTAACGTTCAAAACGCATCTAGCAATGTTCCGTCTTCTCAAGATCCAAATGCAACGCCCTTTAAAAGTGGCGATGACACACTAGAACAACAAAATCAAAGTACTGGTCAAAGCGAGCAAAATCAAAATCCAGATCAATCTGAACAAAATCCAGATGAATCTGTATCAAACAAACCAAGTACCAGAGACGATTCCACGCAGGCCGGTCAACTTGTTCCATTTAATGGTAGTAAAGTCCTAATACATCAAAGGCCTAGTGCTTCCGGTGGAAGACAATCAAGTGGAAATTCGTCAAAATTAAACCAGACGGCACAAAGTTCTGGTCCCATATCTGCCGCTAGCCAAGTCCCTGATATGCAGGGAACGCCTGACGATCCCTTTAGAATACTTGGCGTAAATCAGGACCCTGCACACTGCCGTGGCAATGTTTGTTCTGGGCCTCAGACCTATTCTGAATTATTCAGCCCTAGCACTGCGCCACAATCCTTGCAAAGTAATGGTGGTCAGCAATCATTGACATCAGGAAAGACCTTGGATCATACTTGCATAAGAGATTCAAATGAAGAAAATAACTGCCGACAACCCTTCTGCTCCAAAATACCTTGTCTTTTCCCTCACCGTCCGATGTGTCCTGCACAACATCGAGGGAGACACAGGCCGAGACTGTCTCGAGACCAGAGAGTGTTCCAGGGTGAGCAGCCCGCGCGGCTGACAGAAGTGGATGAGACAGATACAAGTACGGATAGAGAGAGGGACATGTGTAGGTGTATTAGGAGAGGCAGAAGAAGTAGATGTCGCAGACAACCCGATGAATTTTCCATGGAATATCCCCCCTGCGTTCCTATGCGTTATCAGTGTTACTATTAATCTTTTTATTAATACTTAATTCCATCCATGATATTAAGGATTGCAAAAATTTACGACATTTTAATGCTGATGCTTTTTATTTTTGTAGTTGCCTGTAAAATCTGTAAGACTATTTCAGTGTAGAATATTAAATAAGTCTTATTGACTAATTTTAGACAATTTGAAACTTAAGGAATTTAAACATTAGAAATTTTTTTTTCCTTTTATGTGTAGACGTCCAAACTTTCTACGGTTTGAGGGTTTATTTTATTTGTCTTTTTAATAAACACAATTATTTTAAAATAAATAAAACATGCAACATAACGTATTGGATTGTATTTTTTCTTGATTTAATTACCATTACATACTTTTTTAAATATAATAACCATTTCATTTTCATGATATCTATAGTACGGTGAGTAAATTTGAACTAATCCTTATATTTGTATTACAGATGACGTGCTGACCCGTTTTAAAAGTAGAACTGTAAGTAATCTTTAGAATTAATATCAAATGCTGAAATATTTGAGAAATTTCAAACAATGAAAGTAGATTATGTATTTCATTTCAGGTTGAAAACACGTTTTCTAGAAGGAATGGTCATACTACAAGAACCTTAGACATACATGAACGAGAAAAGTTGAACAAGCAAGCGTCGGTACAAGCAGCCTGTAGTTCCATTGATATAAAAACAACCAGATGCAAATACTGTGAGATAACAAGTAAATCACAGGAAGAAATGACTAGAATTACTCAAAAGCATGAAGTTATTAAAAGAAGAGACATGAGTCGAGGAGATGTTGGTGAAGATGCATCTGAGTGTTTCGAAATCCATAGTGACAAAGTAAAAGTAAAGGTGTGGGGAGACAAACTCAAAAGGTTAGCTCAGAAGTTAAACAGGCCTGGAGGTGAAGAAAAGCTAAGAAACAAAATAGAAAAGTACTTAAAACAAGTACCTGAACAATTATCTGATGGAGATGAGGAACGTGTAGAATTTAGAAAACAATTGCCCAATGATATTATAAGAAAACTCAAGAAGCTGTATATGAACCCACCCGAGACGAATTTTAATATTTACAGGATGGAATTATACAAATACTGTAGTAGAAATAAGATAGAAAACTTAAGGAAAGCGGTATTTAATTGGACAAAGGCTTTGAATATCAAAAAGAGAGATTACTTGGGCAGAACTTTGAAGAAGGAAGATATTTTCAAATTCGTAGCTGATAAATTAGAGCCCGTTGTACTGGCTAGACCACCGTCTGATACAGAATACAGACTGACTTTAACGTCGCATATTGGACAAATCGTTGAGGAACTACCATTAGCGATAAATAGCCACAGTAAAGAACTATTAAATAAAATTACAGAAAATCTTGTCAATGATATTTTAACAGCGGAAACTAAAACTCATGGAACGTATGTTCAGCCAACAACAAAAGAGATAAAAGAGTTTGTCAGAGATGAAGTAACATTCTTCCTTCAAAAATCACGCGTTGCTGTCAGTACGAAGAGAATGGAGTATCTTGAGGCAGAACTGATCGATGTTTTACTGGACATTGTAAACATTGCCGATGTCGACGATTATGTCATCGATAACGTTACTACTCTATTTAAAGAGTTAGGCAAGCTTCCAGAATATAAAGCAAAATATTTTTCTCATCTCATATTAAAGGATTACACAGAGTTTTTCTTCCGTGAAAACTTTTTCCAATTCAAAGGTCATTCAGAGGAGAAACGTCCATATGTGACTTCACTGTTAAAAAATGTTAACGGTATGTCAGATTTACGAGGGCTTACCAGTTTTGATGTATACACACTACGGCTTACAGAAGAGATAAATAAGTGGATTACTAATCTAGATATTCGTGGTAACGATCACAACGTTCTTGAAACGGTTATCAATGATTTAGCTACTGAAATAGTTGAAAGGTACAAGTATTTGTTACTGAATCCGAGAATCAAAGGAACGGAAGCCGAAGAGCTCGAACACTTAAAATTCCAGATATTTAAATGGACAAATAAGTTAGATGGTGAAGGAAGCACAAAAGCTCTAGAACATGCTCAAGAATTATTGAATGCAATAAATAATATTCCTAAACCTTCTGTGCAAAGTAGTAGTGCAGCCGAGAGTGTGGTTCAAGAAACGAAAAAAAATGATAAATCTTACATCGATATAATAGTTGATGAAATTAATGACTGGTACAGAGAGTTACCAGCCAAAGTACATATGACACAAGATGCAAGAATAAACACTCAGTTAATCAAAGTTTTAGCTCAAGAAATTGATAATGGTCTCAGTAAAAAGGAAGACGGTATAATAGACAGGGAAGTAGATAAGTGGGCTGAAAAAGTCTTCAGTGGAAAATTCGTTCATCGTGAAATTGAACAATTAAAAGACAGAATTAATTGTGCAATAGAGAGTCGAGAACATAATCCTAGACATGAAAAAGTTCTTATCAGATCATACGAAGATATAGTTGACGAATGGATAGATACAGTTCCCATTGCACCAAAAAAGGAAGGAGTATTCATGAATAACAAAAACGAGTTAGTTCATGAAATAGCTGTAAAGATATGCAAAATACAGACCAAAATTGACCATTTGCCACCGGAACTCATTGAAAAGAAATTACAAGAAGAACTATCACATTGGTTAAAAAAATTGCCGTTGCACGTTAAAATTGACAAGCCTACTGTAAGAGAAAAATATGCTGAAAAACTTGTGAAGAACATACAGACGTATAATATTCATGGATCCACGAGACAAATTCAAAAAATAACAACGACACCTTCTAAAGTGGCCCAACTAGAAGACGTAGTGCTCGTGTGGCTTAGAAAACTGCCACTGTACAGGATCAAAACATCAAATGAAAAGATTCATTTAGAAGCAGTTATGAAAGAATTAGCACATAAAATTGATAAGACAATTGTTAATGGAGATGGTGACATTGATGATGACATTACAGAACATATCAGGATGCTCGATCGGAGAAAAAACGAAAAGCTCATACAAAATATGTCTGCCCAGCTAAAATCACATCTGCAGAAGCTTAATTTACTTACAGACTTATCTCAACAAAATAAAGACGATTTTGTAGCTGGTAGCATTGACGCTTGGGTAAAGAATTTGCCCTTACAAAAATCAGAATCAAGTCTATTGGAAATAAAGAAAAATGATTTTGTCAAGAACGTAAGGCGCTTAGTGTCTTCAAGTTCAAACAATTCTGTTTTAAAGAAAGAGATAATATTTTTTATGAAAACACTGCCATTGATTCGTAATCATAAAGCAGACATAAGATTTTTGAATGACGAAGCAGATAAACTAATTCACACTTTGACAGCCGTGCCTGTCGAAGATGTGTCTAGAGAAATCCAGAATAAAACTAACGAAATAACTTGTCAGGCCATCAAGAAGTGGGCTGATACCTTACCACTAAAGTCTGTACACTGTCCGAGAGAGCTGCGATATTTTATCGATGACATGAGCACAGTAATAACTATGCTTTTAGTAGACCTCGATCATAATAAGTCGATCGAAAGTGACAAAAGATTACACAGAGAAATTGTTAAATTTCTAAGAAGGTTTCCTTTACGCCAAGAGCATAGGACTGATTCCCACATCTCACGAATGGCCGATGAACTAATTAAAACTTTGAAAGAAGTACGTTCGTTTGGGGAAAAAACCTGCACTCAGATGAATAAAGTTACGGTAGGGGTTGCCTTAGGAAATGCAAACACGACTGACGATGTAAATATTGAAAGTTTAAAAGACAATAATGATGTACAAAATAATATAGATAATTACACAAGAGAATTGGTACAGCAAATAAGCGAATGGTTTGACAGCTTAAACGTTCCTGCAGTGCACAAAGATGGTTACAAAGAAGTAATAATGAACGATCTAGCCGGAGATATAATAGATAGGCACAAATATATAGAATTAAACCCCTACACAACATTGTCAGATGACAATGAATTGGAACATTTAAAGTACCAGATATTTAAATGGATCAATAAACTAGTTGGTGAAGATAATCTTGAAACAATAGCACACGCTGAGGATCTACTGCAGAGGGTGAATAAAATCTCAGTACCAATGTTGGTGAGACCACAAGATAGAAAGCAATCAAAGGGAAACTTAATTGAAGAACAAAGCTTTAGTCAAACTCCTAATGAGTCAGCAGATTCAACGAAACACGATTCTAATTCTGGTCCAACTAACACGCCTAGTAGTGGGGGAAGGTTTAGTGGATCGTCACAGTCCCAACAGGCAAGTGCTCGGGCCGGAAGCAATTTAACTGACATAATCCACATCAACCAACCATCTTCTCAGGATTCCCCACCTTCTTCCCAGGTCCTACCAGAAGGCCCTGCCGATGAAGGCACTAAAGAAGCTGTTTACGAGAAATATCAAAAGATTTTCAGAGCTAAATGTGACGCATTGCCTATAGACAGCTCAACGCCTGAAAGTGCCAAATTAGCGGAATTAGCAAAATCAGCAATATACAACGGAATAGTCAAAACGTTTTTCAATTTAAAATCTGACCCGGATATAGAAAATGATTATGGATATTTCGAGTTTATGCTGGAAGAGAAAATAGAGGAGTTATTAGACGTACTTCCACAGTCGGATGAATTAGTGAAGAAAAGGCATGCTTGGAAACTAGATATTCTTTCAAACGCAATTGATATGCTTGACGACTTGCACAGTCTCTCAGACAGGCCTTCTTTTAGGCAACGCGTTAAAAATAAATTCAATAGAAAGTTTGCAAAAGATCTAGAATTAGAGCAGTGTTTTTTACTACAACAAGGATTCATAGCTGAACTAGCTGATGCATATATTTTAGCAACAAATTACAAAGAAAAAGATCCGGTTAGAGCAAAAGCTTATAGAAGCAGACTGATGAAGAGAGTTGATGATTTAGCAACTCATCTAGCCAAAGAGCATAATGTAGGATTTAGATTTTTCGAAAAAGAACAGTTAGGACGTATTGCTATGAAAGTTTTGGAACAAGTACCGATACCGGAGGAAGACATTTTACAAGAGGAAGCTGAAGCAATACAGCTTGCCGACGTAGTAGAGAGATGGTATAACGAATTGCCAACCAAACCGACGATTAACGACACTGATGGAGTTTTAAGGAAAAGAATGATAGATCTACTAGCAAAAAAGTTGTATGATTTGCATAAACGATTAAAAGATCAAGACCCATCGAAAGAAGGAAAGATGAAACACGAAATGAGTCAGTTTTTAGAGAAAAGAGGACAGTTACAAGAAAACCAAGATTTGAATATAAATTTAATGGTTGACGAACTGCACCTGAGACTCAAGACAAAATGGCTGAAAGAACCGATAGATTATGAGGAGTTTGAAAGGTACAAGCCGTTAAGTTCAACTTTTGCTCAAGTAAATAACGCGGAGTTGTCATCACCGCTGTCAGATGCGGCTACTTGTACAAGGCCTAATCTAAGTATTCCAAGGCCTGTAACGGGTCTAGGTCCAAGCTTTGTAGTCCCACCAATACATACTAGTACACCGATTCCTACTTTACAACGAACCAGCTTGTATGCAGAAGAAAGCGGTTTAAAAGGTATGAGGCCAAGTCTCGCTTCTCCACTACTTAAAGGTGAAGCACAAACCTTTGCAGAAAGTATAAGCATGGGCAATCAAATGACTAACACCCCCTATATTTCACAAGTAGAGGCTAGAGGTGGGATCAACCAGGTCGGACCGAGTGAGGGTTATATTTCTCAGCAATACACTTCAATGCAGGGTCCAACGCCAAGCAGAATTATGAACGGGGCTCTCGAAGCCAGTCAGTTTGGACCGCAGCCGGGTCCATCTCCAATGAGATCGAATACGGTATGCCCACTTGGACCTATTGGGGCCTCGGGACAGATTTTTGTACCGGATGACAACGCTATGTTACAGAACATGGAGTCAGCACCAAGTAATGGTGTCTTACCAGAGCAACGATTTGATCAAAGTATGCCAAACCAAGCTCAAGGGCCGTATGGGTCTAATCAGCTATTTGGGCCAGGTTGCCAGGGTTCTCGAGGATCTACTCCAACAGATTATCCTGGGTACCAAGCCGGTAGAGGGCCGACTCCTTGCCATGGAACTGCTTCGGCGGTGCCAATAGGTCCTGGTGTTTCTGTCGACATGTATGACAGTGCATATCAAGTCAAATGCAGATGTTTTGAATCCTACCGCAGAAGGAGAAGGTTTTTCGACCAAGACGGAAGGTATAAACCTTATGATTGTAATTTTTAAATTTTGTGCGCGTTTGTGATGTTTTTGTGCTTTTTGTTAATATATCATTTTAATGTTTTGATGTTGACTTGCTTATTTTTTGTATGAACAAAAAGTTGGTGGTGCAGTTGGCTAAAATTGAAACTAAAGTTTGCCAAACATACATTAGTTCCTGATTTGGAAAATTCAATTATGGTGAGTGTTCATAGGTTTTTTTATTAATTAAATTTCTTTATAGTCTGTTTTTTGATCTCGTAGACTAAACTGACATTACGAGTGTTGTCAGTTTATTGCAAATTCTTAAATAGGGATGTGGCACGACCGAAACTTAGCGTTAATGAAGTCAAGTATCGTTTTTTTACAATAAGCACTGACCTCTATATTTACCACTGGACAGGCTGTTGTCAACGTGCTTTTGTGCCCGTTTGATAATCGCCATTTTGGCGCAGTTAGACGTAGCGAGTGTCCGTGGTACTAAAATTATTTTACAGTGAACCAATGAACAAACACTTCTTTCACAGCCATTTGAAATTATACGTCAAAATTAGTTCTGTGGACACTCGCTTAGACGATATTGGCGCTTCAAATGGGCACAAAAAAATTTGCTGTCAAACGTACAGGACAGCCAGTCCAGTGGTAAATATAGAGGTCAGTGACAATAAGTCATCCTGAAATAATGGGCTTATCCTTGATGATTACGCATGGCTTTGCGTGGTCAGATATCCCTGGCAGTTTGTAGCACGTCGTACAGCTGTGTGTACATACGTGAATTTTAAATATAAAACTTTGAATGAATATTAAATTCGTCTATTATAGATAATAAGTTACGATTCAACGAACCGGTATCGTAAGTACAACACTGCACCAAAGAGCTAGCAACATTATTAAAATGTGTAAGTTTGACATTTTGCAAGGGTCAATTTAGTCTACGAGATTAAAAAACAGACTATAGTTTATTTTTTTAACAAGCTAGTACTAAGTAAATCTCTCAAACATTTGCTGTACTTACCGACTAGGATAGGTCATTAGTCGGTGTGTACTTAATTTCTACTATGTACTTTTATTTAGAGCTGATTTTTCAATCGCCAAATAACTTTTGTTCGCGCGTTGTGTGCTTGTTATCTGAACGGGTGCTCTAACTCTAGGGGTGCCTCAGCACGGTGCAAGTAGCTTGCACATGTTGAAGATCATGCTCAGGTTACATGCATTTTCAAAACGACAACGACTTGCGCATGCGCACCAACACAAAATAACCACCCGCGCGCTCTTGTCACTTGTTCCTTGCGTAGGTTTAATTTGCGCCAGCTACATGAACCTTGCAGACACTTTAGCCATACATGCTCGCTTTGATCTTTAAAATAGCAACACTAAACTAAAAAAGCGCAGCGAACGCACCGCAGCTTAGGTCTCTAGAGATCTAAATGTATTAACAAACAAACCAGTGGATCTTCATTTTTTTATTGAAATACAACACCACAACAAAAATTAGACATCACAAAATTCACGTAATAGTTACTCTCGGAAATACAAAAAACTTGGATATGGACAATGAAGACCGCAGCACTTTGAACATCTAGTCAAATGGTTTGAATTATGCCCTTCTTCGCTTGTAGTCGTCGCACACTGCGTGTGAAACGTCTGGCTTCGGGTACTCTTCAGAGAGAGTCTGTCCTTGCACTTACACTTGACTCTCTCTTCTCTTTGACCTTGACCTAATTCCCTCTCCATCATACGTTGCTCATCTATACCTTCGTCAAGAATCACTCGCCTCATAACGGGTGAACCCCAGGAGTTCTCTTCATCAGAACATTTGCTAGACCAGTTGTTACTGTTCCTTTTCTTGGACGGTCGTGGATGTCGTAAATCGTCCAAAGATCCTAACTCAATTACACGTTCTCGCCTAGACTGTCGGCTGCTCGTGCAGGGGATTTGCTCTTGAAGGCCATCTCGCTTCTGCATTCGAGAGTCACTAAGTCTGCATGAGTAACCAGGAGAATTAAGCGGTGTGGACTGGTGATTAGGTCCGAAGGGTGATGAAAACGGGCTCAAGTGCGGACTAGCTGGCGGTGACCGAGAACAGGGTGAAGACCTGCGTGAAGTTCTGTCGTCAAACCCTCTTGACGACCATTGTGAACAACTCTCCCGATGTGAATGGGAAGGAGGTGCCTTGTATGATGAAAAGTCACAGGGCATTCTTTGTGCACTAATGCTTTGTCCTTGATGGGTAGGACTAGCTTGGGGAGATAGGTAGTTCTGATGGCTTGAGAAGGAGCCAGGTGTGTAGTGAGGAGAACTGGATCGATGGCAGGGGGATCTGCTAGATGGATGGCTCGGGGGATGGCAGGGTGGACGGCTTGGTGGATGGCTGGGTGATCTGCCAGTTTGATGGGGAGGACGATGACTAAATGATTGGAATGGCGATGTGCCCATTTGATGGCAAGGTGGTGCTGAAGGCAAGTATGACGACGTGCCACTCAGAGTGCTAGGTCCTGGGCTAGTTCGTGGGTACAGAGATGCACCAGGCTGCTGCAGAGGTGGTGATAACTGGTAAGGCGAGCCAGATTGTTGGTACGGGGAACCACTGGGTGGATAATAAGACGATTGGCACGGAGCAGTGCCCGATAGATTGCATGGTCCAGTGGCCGGTTGCTGGTATGGTTGCGGCCCTGTTTGATGACATGGCATACGCTTGGAGTTATCAGGGCTGTCCCAGTAGAATTCTTTGACGATTATCTGAAATGTTAAACATTATGATTTGGTATGATAAGCAAGTCAAAAGGATTTTTTAAGTAATAATGTAACTGCTATACTTAATTTGCCACTGGTTGCTCTAAACAAGAAACGTTTCGTGTTTTTTACGAATGGTAGTTTTTAACGTTTATCCTACATATAAAGTTTACTTAAAAATGTACTGTCCATAAGAAACCATCCGTTCTTTGACCATAGGAACTGGAACATTAAAACATCAGATTTGCAATTAACATTCAAAGAAAGATAATGTAACTCACTTGTGGATCCACTTCCCCTTCAGTTTGCATATTACAGCTTGAAGTGGGCCGATTCTTTGTCTGGATACCAGACGCGCGTGACGTACTTGTCTGCACACCTGGGCACGGCCGAGGCTGTCTGTCGTCGTTAGTCGGGCAAACTGGGCCTGCATTAGCCCTTATGTCCGTTTGACTTTCAGTATCCACCGGTTTTGGTCCAACTGCAGCGTTCCGCTTATTTTTCAACAGTGATGACACACATTTAGGTGATAAGCAAGCTCTGCGTCTGATTCTCTCTAAGTGAGCCATGTCTTCAGGGCTCAAGGTACATGGGAATGTCCTACGGGGGGGTGTGTGTTCCACAGTGCGATCAGACTGAAAAGTGCGTGTACACGGGCTACTTGGGAGGAGGTTCATTCGTGTTTTAAAATATGGACACGTTGGACTATTCGGAGCGTTCGTACAAGGGGGTCCAGGAGAAGGAATGGCATTGCCAAAAGCATCAATGGTGACATTTGCAGATTCACTGAATCTTCTATATAATTCCGTTGCATTCAGTTTATCTATCAATCTTTCAGCAAGTGCGTTAAGATTTTCTGAAGGCCTCACAGGCATTTTATTCAGAAATTCTAGTATTCTCTTTCTCATTAATTCAACTTTGTCATCAGCTTCGACTTCAATATCAAATATTTTTTTTGATAGCACATATACCATTTTGTTTCTAGCTAAAAGCTCAGCTGCGCTCTGTGGCTCTAATGGAAGGTCTCTAACCCACTCATCAATTTCTTCTCTTATTCTTGCCTGTTCTACTTCGTATCTCATAGAATCACCACAAGGTAATGGGACATCATTCAAAGCAGTATATAGATCGTAATTTAACTTTTGACTGTTTAAAGGTATTCCTGGATGTCGCCTCATGTAATTATTGCAGAAGGCGGCTATCTCACTCGATATTTTTCTTTTGATTTGTCCTCTTAAATTATCATCATTACCTGAATAGTGCAAATTAATGAAAGCATCAGCCAATTGATCTTTCAATATTTCCAGACTGGCTTGCTCGTCGTATGACATATTCCTTTGGTCCGGTAACATGTTTGATATAGTGTCGCGTAAATTCTGTTTATAGTTTTGTCCTACCATCTCATCATGAGCTCTTCGCCGAGCTTCTAATGCTTTAGCAACAAGTTCATCTTTCAATTCTTGTAAATTGGGATCGGTAATTGTTACACCAGCCAACATATTTTCTATCTCATCTCTCAAAACATCTTCATAAAGTAGATTATCATTAAATATTTCTGGATCGACATTCATTTCTCCTATTTTGTGAACTAAATTATATGCCATATCTTTTTTCATATCTTTCATTTGTTCTTCTCCTTTTGTTGGATCGTCGATGTGTAAATTATTTAACCAAGCTTCTATGTAATCTGTGAGTCCATTGAAACTCATACCATAGCGGCTTCCTCTTCTTCTTGCTCCAGATATAAGATTATCTATAAGTTCGCGAGATTTTTTATTCATAAATTCTTCATCATTCTTTAATTCAGGATCCAATGGTACTCGTTGCATGAATCTGTGGACTTCTCCATTTACTTTTGAAAAATCTCCCATAGGTATTATTTCATTCAATCTTGTGATTAACTCCAGCTTGTCGTTTTCCAAATCATTGTCTTCTTGGTTAGTCGTGATGGTTATTGGTAACGCCCTTACCCAATCATTCACGGTAGCTGTGATAACAGGGTCCAATTTCCTGTCTTCTGAAATTTGTATAACATTTTTATTTTTATTATCTTACAGATATCCTAATGATTAATCTGACAATAAAATCTATTATAGCTTGCTTGTGAAGACAGTTCAAACAAAATCAGTTTTTGAATGTTGTATATCTTGTATTATAATTTCGTAGGATGAGATGTCTAGGACTCTTAAAAGGGACCGTCACGGCCAAACGGTTTGACTCAAACACGTAGATTTCAGTTTGACTTTGATTTTGATCGTTTACAAAAGTTTTTCAAACATATACGAGATTGAAGCATGTTTGATGAAATTTCATATTTTTGCTGTGTTTGAGACGCCGTTTGATCGTGTTCAGACACTTTGTTTAGTTTTGCATTAGATTTTGTATCGTAAATTTGTGTGTCACGAAGATGACTAATGAAGAATATCTCAAATGAAAGAACGCCGTCAGCATCGGCATCAATGGGTTGAATAATACATTATACAGGCTCAGGGGCGCTTTACGCTCAACAACAATTTTGACAAGTTACACACAAATCAAAATGATTAATATCATACCGAATTACCTGAAAAATCGCCATCTTCCAAAGGAATTCCTAATTCTCTAGCATACTGCTCAGCTAGTTGTCTCTCCATTAACTTTCTTTTTTCCTCTGACATTGGACAACCATGGAAAACATCACCAAGTTCCCTTAGCATTGCTTCCTGGAAATCTTTTCTCTGGACGGGACTCTTTCCACAGCATGGCCAACGTCTTGCCGCAGAAATATCTCTGCTTTTTCCTGATGGATAGCTATCCCTTCTTTGCTTTGAAGAATCGCGTTTCTGTGATTGCGAGGGCCGATCTCTCATTTGCGAGGTCCTATTAACCGAAGGCCTTCCTGCCCCTTGAAACTTTGATGCCAGAGAGAGATTTTTGGCAACCCCTAAGAGTTTGTCAGCCAATTGCTCAGCTTCTTCATCTGTCATGTTACTTTCTTTCTTGATTTTTTCTATCAATGCTCTCCTCATTTCTTCAGGGGTAGCTCCACTCTTAGCCAATCTTTCTAACTCGTTGCCTAGACTCGCCTGCAACGCCTCTCTTTCCTTTTCATCTAATCCACAGTTAGCTAAAATGTCTCCTATTTCTCCATTCATTTTCTTTCTGATTTCCTCTAACTCTTTTGCAGTTGGCCTGGTTGATCCTCCATCTTGGCCGTCTTAAAGTAAAGTTTATATTTTCAAATTGATTTGTAAACAGTTTCACTTTGTCATCAGAAATCAATAATTTTGAATAGGGTGTGGACAGATTTTGTTATATAAAAATAATATAAATTATTGCAGCTATTTAAAGCATGTATTTAAATAAGAACTTGAATTTAATAGATATGCAGTTGCTAATGTTGTTTATTGTATAAACTATTCAAAAATATCATTTTTCTGATGACAATAGTGAAAAATTATGAATAAAAAATAATTATATCCCCCATCTAAATACTGGAATATACTATGTTTTTGTTATTTGCACGGTAGCATCAATCATTTAATTGTTTTTTTTTCTGGTTTTCATTGTAACTTTTTAATGCAAATTATTGATGTTATTCTCTTATATTTTTTTAATTTTCACGGTGTTTTAATTTTGTTTCTGATTTTGTGTTTGATTACATTTTAATTATGAATGAATTACCTTACCTTAGTACTAATAAAACATTTGCTATCTGTCTATCAAAGTATGCCTTAGGCTCATATTCTAGAACAACACTCAAGTTTCTAAGCTAAATTTTGGGCTATATTGTATCGGATTCCTTGACTAACCTCCCCACTCAGAGACATTTAATGATTACTTAATTCACTCCTTAGTGACGGAATGTCATACAAATCCTTCACTACAAGGAATGGCTTAAGTAACCATTAAATGTCTCTGAGTGGGGAGGTTATATTTTTCACCCTTGAGTAAAGTTCTGTAACACGAACCCGGACATAGCTATTACAACCTTTGCCGTGGTCAGGTGGATCGTCACTAGGGCTTGACAGTTAATTAAAAACCTGCAGCTCACTCGATAAGAAGAATATTACAACCTTTCAAGGAATGTCTTGGTGACATATCTGGTATGTTCACTTTGTTTATCTCCGCTAACAAGTGATGAGCTTGATCTAAAACCGGCGTCAATGAGCCGGCTGGCATCTGCATCTCTAGTCTTCTGTTCACTTGAAACTTCAGAAATTCCAAATCTTCAGCCTCGGATGGTCTCTCCGATTGACTGACTTGAAAGCGCTTCTTCCTTCCCACAATATCACTTGAAAGTCTCTCCACTATTTTCTTTACAGCATCCTTTTCTAAGTTTATCGGTGCCTTATCAGCCCAGTGTTGAACAATTTTGTTTATTTCACCTCTATACTGGATTTCAGCTTCAGTTGGAGGATAGTCTGGTGGATCTGGAACTGGTTCCCCAAAAGAAGTAAAGCCTGGAGTTTCAGATACTTTCGCTATATTCGGTATCGATAATGTTATACTTTTTTTCCCCGCGGACTGTTGTTGTTTGGGGAATATTGGTTTCGGTATATTTTTTGATTCTCCGCCGCCTTCCATCGACGGCTTAATTCCTGCAGGTAGTTCCCCAGTAGTCATCATATCAGTCTCATCGTAAATATTGCATAATGTATCTTTCAAATCGACTTTTTCAAAAGTTGTTATGGGTAGTTTTTCGATAACTTCGTCGAGATTTCTCGACAACCTTTCTTTTCTGACTCGCTTATCTGTTATTATTGTTTCATTAACATTTCTATCTAACATTTCAACTAATTTTAATTCAAGTGGTGCTAGTTTTTGTCTTGATGTTACCGTTTTTTTTAATAAATCTCCGAAATCCGTAAAAATGAGTTGCCTTATCGCGCCTATATCTTGTTTTGCTGCTACTGGTGATTTATCTACGTCTTTTTCTACAGCATTGATTAATTTATCTTTTAATTCTGTTTTCATACCAATCGATAACGATGTTTCCCTAATAATATTACTGATACTGTGGTATAATGTATCTTTCAATTGTTCTTTTATAACCGAAATAGTGTGATCCTTAGGAACATTCACGACATCTATTTTAACGGAAGTTGAATCATAATCACGTGGCTGCTTAATCGACGTAATATCTTCTTCTTTGATTTTGCTCTTTCTCTCCAATTTAATTGTGTCAGGTACATGTACGATTTCTTTGGGGCTATCATCAAATCGGTATTTTGTTCCCTCTGAAGTGGAAAGCCTTTCCTTGACATTTTCGTGTGAATCAACAGTTTTGACTATAAGTGACATTTCTCTTGCTCTGCCAATAAGCTTCTCGGACACTTCATCTGCTTGGAATGGGGACTTTACATTATCGGATAGTAGTAAACTTTTCCTGCAACTCATCCGAGCAGTAAGCGGGTCGCCACCCTTCGTTGCCAACTCTCCCAGCGCATCAGCTATATCCTCTACAAGCTCGTCCTTACTCGGGCTGATATTATGATTTTCTAGAACATCTTCTATTTCTTCTCTTAGCGGATCTTTTAATTTCATAATCGCTTCTGGCTGTTCAGCGATTGGACTTCCACGTCGAGGTTCTTCACTACTTCTTCGTTTTCTAAATCGTCCGAATTCTGTTTTAAAAGAAAGATAAATCAAAATAACAAATGTAACCAAAGGAAATTAAATAGAAAATATGGTTAAGTACAAATTATGAAAAACAAGTGTTTGTCCACCATAAGCTTTGAAGTCAACAAAGCTACATTAATGTATAAACATTATGATTATTTGTACAGCAATATATTAAAAACTTCCGCTTTATTACGTATCAAAAGTAAATATACAAAATATTAGTACAATTTTCATTACGTACATTTAGTGAATATAACGCAAAATGCGTAAATTTTTCGTTTTTTAAAGTGAGAGCAAGCACATCTTTGATAAAGATATGTTTACAAATAAAATAGCTTAACTTAGCTTCTAACAAATTCGCCATTACAAAATATAATGTGCATAACAAAAAACGCTACCTATTCATAATAACAGACTTAATTAAACATTACAATATTTTACTTAAAAAATAAATTATAGCCACGTTCCGGCTTCAGACGGCGTCTAGCGGTGGCTTTCAATAAACTATCTCTCTTTGGATTTGCTTATTAGAGATAGGTAGAAATTTGACATTGTAAAAGCTAATCAGAAAGTTTTACCCCTAACCGCTGCCTCTCCGGCAAGCAAATCCATACTGCGGTAAATGTATGAGATATTTTGTTCCTTCTATGCCCCAAAAATATACTTACTTACATGTAAAAAATCTGGAACATTAAAGGAGATCATTCAAGTCTCGAACAATTTGTACCCAAAAATGAAAGTGCCGGCCAGAAGAAAAAAATAGTAGATTCTTGTAGAGGATGATGCCCTGAAGATTTTTTACTATTACAAGAATTGTCTACAATTAACCCCTAGGCTGCTATTTGACTTTGAAAATCCCAAAAAATCCCACAATGTTTGGAGCATTACATTACGGCCCCAAACTGGAGAAGCTAGCCGCTGCCTTCAAACGACTCCTGGCCGACCTGGGAATTCATCAAATGACCCCTCTCGCTGTGGGAAAGTCAGACTCTTACTGACTAAAACCCATCATGGGGAAACCAGGGCCGCGGTAATTCTTTCGAACAATCCCGCAGCCTCGATAGGCCTTGTCCCCGCAAAAATATCGTACGATTCTTGTCGAGGATGCCCTGAAGATTTTTTTCTATTATAAGGAACGTCTTCGGTTAACCCTCAGACTGCTATTTGAGTTTATCGTGAATAAAAATCTATACTTGAATGTTACAGCAAATAACGTCCAAAGTATTTTTTTAACTAATTGAACGTCTATCATATACCCTCCCCCCCCTCCTGCTACACCGAGGAGACTTACTGATCTAAACCCATCATGTTCCTTCTGATATTACCTATACCGGTGCCGCGGTAACTCTTTCGCACAATCTCGCACGCAGCCCCGGCAGGTTCTGACCCTGGTGGGACCCACTGGGGTTTGCTGACTGTCTGAGGAGGGCTTGGGTCAACGCTCGCCGCCGACACGGGCCTGTAGACTCAAAGGCGGCGAAGGGACGATGAGCCTCTCTAAGCTCACCGCCCACAGACCGACGACGTCTACGGTGGCGGGAGTCTTCTCGACACCCGACGCGCGTGGTGTCTTCCACGTCCACCTCAGTGGCTGGGATGAGAGGCGTGAACTCTCAGTTATTCCACCGCCTCCTTCTCTGGCATGCTTCGCAGAAGGAGACGAAGGCATCCCATTCCCCCTGGCCCTATAGAATTTCGAGTGGCTCATCGTCCCTCCGTCTCTCTCTTGGAGCCAAGAGAGTGTCAGCAAACCCCAGGTGATCAAAACCTGCCTGGGCTGCGGGATTATTCGACAGAGTTACTAGACGTTCGATTAGTTAAAAAAAATACTGTGGACGTTATTTGCCGTAACATTCAAGTATAGATTTTTATTCACGATAAACTCAAATAGCAGTCTGAGGGTTAACCGAAGACGTTCCTTACAATATAAAAAATCTTCAGGGCATCCTCGACAAGAATCGTACGATATTTTTGCGGGGACAAGGCCTATCGGGTCTGCGGGATTCTTCGAAAGGATTATCGCGGCCCTGGTTTCCCCATGATGGATTTTAGTCAGTAAGAGTCTGACTTTCTCATGGCGAGAGGGGGTTCATTTGATGACTTCCCAGGTCGAATAGGAGTCGTTTGAAGGCAACGGCTGGCTTCTCCAGTTTGGGGCTGTAATGTAATGCTCCAAACATTGTGGGATTTTTTGTTATTTTCAAAGTCAAATAGCAGCCTGGGGGTTAATTGTAGACAATTCTTGTAATAGTAAAAAATCTTCAGGGCATTATTCTCTACAAGAATCTACTATTTTTTTCTTCTGGCCGGCACTTTCAGTTTTGGGTACGAAATGAATGTTCTCCTTTGCATATAATAAAGACTTAGATACCAAGTATCCTGTTTTAAACTGTTGCGTTTATATTCCGATACCATATTTTGTTTTTTACATGACGACGAGATCAAGCCAAAAGTTTTTGTTTAAATAAATTATTGAGATTACTGTACAGTTTTACTTTAAATTGTGTTTCAACTTTACGAAATAATGTTAATATTTTGATCCTATTGTTAGTGCTGTTATTAAGTTTATATTTTACAGAGTTTCAACTAGTTTGCAGACCTCAATTTGCTACTCATGGAAAATACCCCAATAACTTGACATTACTCAACCTTTCTGATTTCTATTGCGGCGCGATTTTGGCAAGTCCTGCGGGACTTCTATCTCCTTTAGCATAGCGTGTAAAGCATCAGCTTTATCCAACACCGGAAGCAATACACCAGTGTCGTGATCATCATGTAATCCACTGTATATTTGAAATTTTAAAGTTTCTATTTCATCATTGTCAGTATACTTTTCCTTGGGGTGTAAACGCAAGTAATTTTGGCGGTCTAATATGTCGCTAGATAGATCTTCAATAAAATTTTGTTCAGCTATTGGGTCTAAATGTAGAGGCACGGTCTTTGACCATTTTTTAATGGTATCTGCTATCTTGTTAGTGTATTCGCTTCCTGCAGGATCCTTCGTCAGCTGAACACTTTTCTTCGGCGTAGAAGTTCGAGTAGGTACGAATTCATTCACGAGTAACAAATCGTTGACTCCTACATCTTTGGAAAATGCTTCTGTTAGTAGTGATTTCAAACGATTTTTCTCATTTGGTGGTATCAAAGTTTCATCAATAATTTCTTTACTGTCATTTAGTGCCAAATCTTTTAAGAGATCAACATCCTTTTTAGTCTTCAACGGTGACTTTTCAACATCCGCATCGATTTTGTTTATTATTTTAGGCGCTAACTTCGTTTTGGACCCCTCAGGTATAGATGATTGTGCAACTGCACCAGTAACAGCTTGACTCATTGATTCTCTCAATTTACCGGCTAGTACTTTCTTCCTTAACGCCTCTTTTATGGCATTTTCGTCGTTATATTCAACTCCATCTATAGTATAAATGTTTGGATCCCCCAACTTCAACTTTTCCGGACTATCGAGGACATTGTCAGATGTCATATCTGCTAGTCTAGCTCTGCTAGACTGACTGAGCGCTCTTCGTTTAAGATATACGTCTGAGTCATTAGCTCTAGCGAGCAGTGCAAGTTCTCTTGCTCGGTCAATCAAGTCAGACGCTACATCGGATGCTCGTTTACGACTTAAATTTGCTTCTGGTATAATTGTGTCCACAAGTTTTTTCTTTGTAGCATCAGGATCTACTCCCTTGGTTACCACAAAATCTCTTAAATCTTCAAGAACGTTGTCTTCAATTTCTTTTCTATTTACTGGATTTATTTTATGATTATCAAGAACTGCATGAATTTCTTCTCTTAAGGATTGATCAATATCTAATTTAGGCAGTACGCTTTGAAACTCTTTGCTTGTTTGTCTGGTTGGTCTGGTGTCTTGATCAGAGTACTGCGTAGCTATGCTTTGCAATACCTGGGTGGATGTTAACGGTGCACCGCTTGGGGCTGGTTGTTGCGCCCAATCTGCAAAACCTGGTGGAATGTTCATAACCGGCACCTTAATATTGTCGATATTTCTCTGTAATCCTTCCGTTAAATGATGAATCACTGCTGTTAAAACATTACTTTTAACAAACTTGTTCATTCTTCTATGTACTTGCAACTTCAAGTAGTCAAGGTCATCTTTGAAAGTGGGTTTAGCTGCTGTTGAAATTTGGAGATATTTCTTTCTATCCACCAAGTCTTGTGCCATCTTCTCGGCTATACTCGCTTGAATGTTTACATCTAAGGGAACTGGTAGTCTTACCAACCAAGCTTTGATAACATTTTCTATTGCAACAAGGTAGTCTAATTCCGCTTGATCTGGTTCAAATGATGGCTCGTTTGAAGTATTTTCTGCGTTGAAAGGAGAACTTTGTGAAAGACTGGTGTGCAAAGCAACTTTTTCTTCAATCTTAGACAGACGTGGCAAAAAGCTGTCAGTTTTCCCTAGTGCGAAATGACTTTTTGTGGCAAGGACTCTTTTAAATTTTAAATCTTGAGCGGTGTTTGTTTGTACATTCAATTTACTAGGAGAAGGCAAGTCTTGACTATTTGTTTCTTCATAAATGTGAGCCAAACAATGTTTCAAATCAGATTTTTCGTTCCCAGAAATAGGTAAATTAGCTATTAAATCATCAACATTTTTTAATAGTACAGTTTTTCGTATGTCTTCGTCCACTAACAGGGTTTCATTTAAAACTTGAGCTAATTTATATTTAAACAAATATTTCTTATTTTTAGGAATTGCTGATTTCTCTAGAGCTTCATTAGTATCTTTTAAAAGTACTCTTTTAATACTCGCTAAATCATGCTTTTCTGAAAACGTTGGGTTGCTAAATTGTTTTTCAACGAGACTACTTAATTTGATCTTTAAATCTCTTTTCTTATCCGGAGACAAACCCGCGGTACTAATAACATTAGTTATGTTTTTCAGTAGTTTTTCCTTTAGTTGATGTTGTTGGACTGTTGTATCTGGCTTCGTGGAAATCGCGTCTTCACTTAGACGCTCAATAGGCAGGATTCTTGCAGATTGTGCAAAGCGAACATTATTATGACTACTTTTGTTTTCATTAGCACGGTCTATTCTATTTTTGTAACTCTCTTTTGAGTCAACGGTTTTGATAATGAGAGATATTTCTCTAGCTCTGCTGACGAGTGTATCAGAAACTTCTTCAACTTGGTACAGTGACATTCCAGTTGTCCTCAACTTTCTACTACATCTAAGCTTAGTTCTGTCAAAGTCACCGTTTCCAGTAGCTAATCCATTTAGAGTACAAATCATATCTTCTAGGAACTTTTCTTTATTACCGGGGCTTATGCCATGTTCATCCAAAACATCTGTTATTTCTTCTCGCAATGATTCTTTAACTTTTTCAGTTGGAACTTCGTTTTCAGTACTAACTCTTCTAACTTGAAGAACTTCATCTCTTCTCCGCTTCCGAGAGCGATCTTGTTCTGTTTTAAAAGAAAGATGAATGAAAATAACATACATATGAAATATTAATTATATTGTAGCAGTTTTGACTTCAATTGCAAGTAACCATACAAGCTGCTAATATTATGATTAATTATTATACATTTGATGTGCAGTTGTTACAACAAAATATTTTCATACGCGCTGCACATCACATGGAACTTACCTTCGAATTAATAGAAAATAAAGCAAAAGAGACACTTTGTCTCTAGAAATAGTCATCTGCTTTCTGAAAGTATGATTAATCACTGATGATATTTATGTAATCATTAATGATCTTTGCAAAAATTGGGGAAATATTTGTCTAACAGGAGAAACAACGACAAACTTGTCCAAGTTATTATACTATGCTATATTAAAAGCATATGCTTATGATAGCTTAATAATTTCGTACTTAAGTCTTTTGTGAAACATTTGCATACGTTATAATTAGAATATACATATTATATAAATCATGATTCTGATAAATTGAGCAAGTTTGTCTTTGTACGAATAATGGTTGATTCTGTTTAGTATCGAGATGTAGGTAATATAGACTTACTAACAGGTTCAAAGTAGACGACGGCGGCGAGCCTAACAAAAAACTTATGCTTGACAACGAAGACACTGAGGTTTCAAAAGTCCTTAATAATAAGCACAGAAAAAAAGTCGAAAGTGTACATCAGCCTAACGAACATGCAAACAAAACTACCACCAAAAAAGAAAATTCCGTATCACCACATAACTCTGCAACCTGGTGACTGAAAGAATCTGAAATATAAAATGGTTGAACATTATATGTAGGTAGTATTAAAATAAAAATACAAAATCGTAAGAAGGAACATTGAAATGAGTCGTCTTATAAAAATTGTTTATCGCAAGTCGCGTATTTTCTGTAAATATTTTTGTCTTATTATCATATTATTTTTTTCTTAAAACGATTTAATAGTTTCCTTAAGATGTGTTTTTTTAAATGTTTTGAGAACTTTCTTCCACCGATCTCAATTGCGATTTTAAGTACGATTGCATTTTTAAAATGTTAACTTTCACAATTATGCCCTACGCTTGTTTGAAAACCCCAAAGTCTTGGTTTCAAAACTACTCCACCTGTGATACTGGGATGTCGCAATCCAGGATAATTGTCGGGAGCTCCTAAACCCGTGATCATCTTGAACAACTCTGGTGTAGCTTCCATAATCGGCGGCATGTCTTGATGATGCACTAGCTTATTGAATCTCCTAAACACTTGATACTTCAGATTTTCCAGTTCATCCTTATTAGAACATATCGCTCCATCTTGTACTTTCAAATACTTCAGACGGTCTATTATATCATTTGTTAGATCCTTTACAACTCCCGGTTTGGCTGCTGGATCTATAGCCACGGGCAAGGCTTCTACCCAAGTTTCAATTAATTTTGAAAGATTTTCAGTGTATTCTTGCGGTATCTGAATACTCGCGGATCTGTTGAATTTTCGAACGTCGTCGCGAAGTCCTTCAAAGCTTACTCGTAAAGATTTAATTACGTCATTTAGACCATCCAACGCTTCGGTCAATAGGAATTTCACTTCAGTTTTCTCGTCGTTATCAATATTATGTTCATTATCAACGATGTCCTTGCTATCGTTTAATATTTCATTTTTAATATACTCCAAATCTTGAATAGTAGCAATTGGATGTTGCTGAATTTTTTCATCTAATTTGTTTAGTATAGAAGACTTCAGATCTGCTTTAGTAATCTCAGGAATAGAAGATTGATTAATAGCATCACTGACAGCTGTGCTAATTAAATGTTGACCTTTATTTTCAAACATTTTTTGTTTAAACTCTTCTTCCAACAGCAGTATCAGTTCTTTTTTCTTGTCAGTAGGAATATCTGTTCTATTATCAACAATTTTCTTACTATCTAACAATAATTTAGGTGCCATTCTTTCGAAATCATTCTGGGTAAGAATTGGTGATTTCTGAAAATTTTCATTCAATTGGACTAGTAATGAAGGTTTTAAATCTTCTTTTACACTTTCAGGATTAGAAGATTTATCAACCGCATTAGTTATAGCTGTAGAAATTAAGTTTGCACATTTATTTTCAAATATTTTGTTTTTAAATTCTTCATCCAACAGTGCTTTGAGTTCACTTTGCTTATCCATAGGCATATCAGAGTAGTTATCAACAATATTCTTTTCCTCCCACATAAGTTCAGGCACGAAGTTTTCAAAGTCTTTCTGAGTAGTTATTGGTGTTTTCTGAAATTGTTCTTCTAATTTGTTCAATAATAATGGTATTAAACCTTCCTTTATACTGTCAGGACTAGAAGATCTATCAACCGCATTAGTTACTGCAGTAGCAATTAAATCTTGACATTTATTTTCAAACATTTTGTTCTTAAATTCTTCTTCCAAAAGTGATTTGAGTTCATTTTTCTTGTCTATAGGCATATCAGGTTGGTCATTAACAACATTCTTTTCCTCCCCTAAGATTTTAGGCATGAAGTTTTCTAAGTCCGTCTGATTAGTTATTGGTGTTTTCTCTAATTGTCCTTGTAATTTGCTCAATAATAATGGTTTCATATCTGCTTTAACGCTCTCAGGATTAGAAGATCGATCAACGGCATCAATTATAGCATTAGCAATTACATTTTGACATTTATTTTTAAACTTCAACTTTTCGAACTCCTCCTCCAACAGAGATTTGACCTCGGTTTTCTGGTCATTTGAAATATCAAATTCATTATTATCAACAATTTCCTTGCTATCTTTTAACATTTCATCAACTAGCTTATTAAAATCTTCCTGGCTCGCCATCGTTGTTTTACGAGTGCTTTCGTCTAGTTTGCTTTCTAGAGAAGATATCAAATCTATTTTTTTGTCCTCTGCCATAGAAGACCTATTAATAGCATTATGTATACCCGTAGAAATTAAATTTTTACATTTATTTTCAAACATTTTCTTATTAAAAGCTTCGTCCAACAGTTTCTTGAGTTCATTTTTGTTGTCAATAGAAATATCAGGTTCATTATCAACAATTTCCTTACTATCTTTTAAAATTTCAGCTGTAGCGTTATCAAAATCTTTCTGGGACAAAATCGATGTTTTCTGAACGTTCTCATCTAATTTGCTTAATAACTTAGGTGCCAAGTCTGTTTTTTGAGTTTCAGTAATAGATGATTTATCAACGGCATCAGTTATAGCATCGGCGATAAAATTTTGACATTTATTTTGAAACATTTTCTTATTAAGCTCTTCATCCAACAATGCTTTGAGTTCAGTTTTCTGGTCGTTAGAAATGTCAGTTCTATTATTAATCATTTTCTTGAAATCTTTTAATAAGTCATTATTCATGAACTCCAAATCTTCCTGGGTCGTAATTGGTTTTTTCTGAATGTTTTCGTCTAATTTGTTTAATAACGTAGATTTCAAATGGGCTTTTGTAGTCTCAGAAATAGAAGATCGATCAACTGCATTGTTTATGGCTGGAGTAAAGAAATATTTACATTTACTTTCAAACATTTTCTTATTAAACTCATTGTCCAACAGTGTCTTGAGTTCACTTTTGTTATCGCTGGGAATATCGGATTCATTATCAACAATATTCTTACAGTTTTCTAATATATCATCTGTGAAGTTATAAAAATCTTGCTGGTTGGCAATCGGTTTTTTCTGCAACTCTTCATCTAATTTGCTTAATAATGTAGATTTCAAATCTGTTTTTTTATCCTCTGGGAGGGAAGACTTATCAACAGCATTAGTTATAGCGTCAGAAATGTCATTATGACATTTGTCTTCAAAAATTTTCCTTCTTTCCTCCATTGCCAGCTCATCATCTGCACTGTATGGCATTTTGTTTAATATTTCTGCAGCCGACAATGCTATTAGGCCACGTTTGCCTTGGGCACCAAATGACGGAGGCATTCCCAGTCCTCTTTTGATTATTTGATCGGCCAATTTCATTGCTTCTTCTTCTGGTAAATGTGTTTCACGCATAATTTTTTCTATGAGTTTGCTTCTTATACTGTCAATATCACCACTCAGTCCAGTATCTCTTAATTCACGCATTATACTTGATTCTAATTTTTTTATATAGCTGGGATCGACATCCTCTTTTTTTGTAGCCTTATAGATGAGCTCTTCTTTATCAATCATATCAGCCAGTTCACTTTGCAATTTTTTCTTAGCCAGACTCGGAAGGAGTGATCTTTTCACACTTCTCTTTATACCCATTTTGATACTCTCTTTAGCTTTTTCTGGATCAAATTCTGTTAGATCATGTACTTTCTCACCTTCTTTTTGCATGCTTTGCGGATGAATCGAAGGATGCATCTGTTTTAATTTCAGGAAGACGCTGAGGCCATCGTCAACTGTTTCCTTAAATTCAGATTTCATTTTGTCTTTCATGTCTTTAGGTAAATCCAATCCATCTATAATATCATTGATGCCGTCAATGAATTCATCCCGAACATAATTGGATAGTCGCCTATCGAATTTATTTCTAGCCAATTCTTTAATTTTCTCTTTCAACTCATTTTTCATCTCTTCAGGTATATCTGCTTCATCTATGAGTTCTTCGAGTGCTTGTATTGTGTTGTTTTTAGAAAGATTTTCTAAGACTTGCAGTTCTTTTTTTTCTTTTTCTATTAAAGAATCAAAGTTTTCATCAACCTTGGATAGTAATTTATTTTTGTCAGCTTTAAGTATTGGAAGTTCATTAATAATGCCTTCTATTCCATTTTTTATGCGATCTTTTCCTTCAGGAGATAAATCTATATTGCCATCGGCCATTTTGCTTAATTTATTTCTCAACTCCGCCTTTTTTTCTTCAGAAATGGGCGAATCATTAATAGCCTTTTCTATATCTTCAAAAATATGATTTGCTTTTGATAGTTCACCATTATTTCCCAAAGTACTGGTCTGTACTTTTGGACTATCATTTATGTTACCTTTTCTAGGGAACTGAACATCATCAGATGACGGTCTGTTGGAAAAACGAGCTTTTAGGCTGTCTGGTTTAGAGACAATCGATGTTTCGCTTAACTTTACAATATTGCTTAATTTATCTGGAGCATTGTGTTCTAATTTCTCATGCTCCTTTAGTTTTGTTGAATCGCGTAAAGACTCAAGACTTTGATCAACTGAGTGTTTCAGTCCACGTCTTAACTTGCTTCTTTCTTCTTTGGGTATTGGCATTTCCTTTAATATATCTCCAATTCCTGATTTCACGGCTTTTTGCACGTCGGCAGATAAAGGCTGTTGTAAGTTATCTGAAGCCATTTTGTTGAGTTTATTTTGCAATTCTTTCTTATTCTCATCTGGAATGGCTGAGTTTTCGATTGTCTTCTCCATTCCTTGCATGATGCTCTCTCTAGCTAGAGATGGATCAACTTTCTCTAAGGGTGTTAATGATCTACCTGTAAATTTATCTGTGCGACAGTCTTGTTTAGTCTGTGATATTCTTTTTCTGTCATCATTTGGTATATTACCTTTTCTAGCAAACTGAACATCGTCAGATGAAGGTCTATTGGAGTAGTGTTCGTTATTCATAACCGTGGTTTCTTTCTTTAAGAAAAGTGGTGATCCATGAACGGAGTCTTCTAAATCATAGAAAATATTGTGCTCAATCTGGCTTCTTGACTCCCCTAAACGTAATAACGATAGATTCTCATCAACAGCCTGCTTGAGGTAGTTTTTCAATTTATTCTTTTCGTTTTCGGGTATATTTAGAACCTTTAATATTTCTTGTATCTCATTTTTCATTGCATCTTGTGTGCTTTCAGATAGTGGACGCTTCAAGTTCTCAGCCACCATTTTGTTCAGTTTTTTCTTTAATTCTATCTTCTTTTCTTCCGAAATGGGCGCGTCTTCAATAGCCTTCTCCATGTCTTGTAAAATGCGTTCTTTTGCCTTTACTGGATCGATTTCTTCAAAAGGAATTTTAACTTTATCGCCTTTTTTGCCTGGTGCTTCTTCATCTTTTAATACATGCTTAGGCGATCCTCCTTTTTCTGCTATTATTCTAGCTCTTGCTTGAGATGCATCACCTTCTTTTCTGGTTATAAACGTTTTAGTTATGGTCTCCCCTTTTCGTTCATCTGGTTCATTTTCTTCTTTTCCTGGCATTATTCTATCTTTTGCTTGAGATGGATCACCTACTTCTCTGCTTATAAACGTTTTAGTTATGGTAACCCCTTTACGTTCATCTGATTCATTTTCATCTTCTTCTGGTATTGTTTTAGCTTTTGCTTGAGATGGATCACCTACTTCTCTGCTTATAAATGTTTTAGTTATGGTCTCCCCTCCACGTTCATCACGTTTATTTTCTTCTTTACCTGGCGTTATTCTATCTTTTATTTGAGAGGAATCAAATTCTTGTGTGTTTATTGAAGTTTTCGAGATGTTATGTGTATTTCGAGTACTGTCTCTTTTTGACTTAAAAGTTTGCCATGGAATATCTGCTAATTTGCTTTTGTATTCCTGAATAGTTTTATAAACATTTTTTGTGAGATCAAATCTTAATTTTTTCTTCTGATCTTGCGATAAAGGCATTTGATCTAAAATATTGTCGATGCCATCTATTATATTTTCCGTTGGATCACTCGTTAATGGTCCTGTTAAATGTTGGTAGGCCACGTCTTTAAGTTTCTGGTTTAAATTTGGCTTTTGCTCAGCACTTATAGGTGCTTCTTCGACGGTTCTATAAAATCTATCTATCAAATTGTTTCGAGTGGAAGTAACAAGGTCTCTATTATCCTGGTTTTGGTTTAAATCGTCTAGTGAATTCTCAAGATCATGTAATACATTTTCAACAATGTTTTCCAAATTCGTTGTGTGTGTTACCTCCCTTACACTTGTATCACGTAAAGACTCAAGACTGTCATCAACTGAGTGTTTCAGTCCGCGTCTTAACTTGCTTCTTTCTTCTTTGGGTATTGGTATTTCCTTTAATATATCTCCAATTCCTGCTTTGACGGCTTTTTGCACGTCAGCAGATAAGGGTTGCTGCAATTTATCTTCGGTCATTTTGTTCAGTTTAGTTTGCAATTCTCTTTTATTCTCTTCGTGAATGTTTGAGTTTTCGATTGTGGTATCCAATCCTTGTAAGATGCTCACTCTTGCTAGAGACGGGTCAATGTTTTCTAGGGGTGTTAATGACTTTTTTTTTCGCTTTTGACGTTGAGCAGCAGAAACATCTCCAACTAAATTTGGTGTTGACATATCGTCTTTAGGTTTCTTTATTTGTACTAATATTTCTCCTACCACGACTTTTAATGCTTTCTGCACATTGGCAGACAGTGGATCGTTTTTGTTATCTTCTGCAATTGCGTTTAGTTTCTTTCTAATTTTTTTCTTTTTTCGTTCCGGCATATTTGATTCCTCTATAGTCTTCTTCATTGCTTCTAAGACAAGTTCCTGCTTAACTCTTTGTTGTTCTGCACTTATTTTTTTACCGCGAGTTCCATCTTCAGTGTCGGCGATTTCGTTTTGAACAACTGATATATTTTCGTTTACTGCTTCGGTCCAATAACTTTTTATTCGTTTTTTCTTGTCTGCTGGTAGTTGTGGTATATTTAGAGTACTTTCAAATATTGGGCTATTGAAGTTTTTATAAGCAAAGCGTTCATTTTCTACTGTCGGTATCGACAATTCATTTAATATACCTTCTATTTCATTATTTAAAGATTCTTGAACGTCAACAGATGATGGTTGCTCTAAGTTAGCTATTCTGCTTAGTTTCTGTTTTAATTCCATCTCGTGTTTAGATATTGGCGCTTCTGCATTTACCTTTTCAGTGTAGCGTAATACATCACTAAGGACATTGAGTTCCAAGTTTTTTGTTGCATCCCGTAAGAACTCAAGACTGTCATCAACTGAGTGTTTCAGTCCCCGTCTTAACTTGCTTCTTTCGTCTTTGGGTATTGGCATTTCCTTCATTATTCTACTTATTTCTGTCTTTACAGCTTTTTGCACATCCGCAGATAACGGTTGCTGTAAGTTCTCTGCCGCCATTTTGTCGAGTTTATATCGCAATTCTTTCTTCTGGTCATACGGAATGTTTGATATTTCGATAGCGTTTTCCATTCCATGCATGATACTCTCTTTAGCTAAATATGGATTTACTTCTTCTAAGGATATTAATCTTCTTCTGTAACCGTCTCGTCTAAATTGTTTATATTTGCGTTCGATGTTCCGTTGTTGTTGGATGATGTTCGAGATTTCACTTTGAGATTTATTCATATTAATGATAGTAGTACTAGCGAGTTCATACATTACTTTTAGTATACTCTTCAATTGCTGTTTTTTCTTTTTAGCTATGGGTGCTACTTCGACAGTATTTTCAAATCTGTGTAAAGTACCGTCTTGAATGAGGCTCTCAATTCCTATCTTTTTCTCGTGAACGAAGGGTGAATTATAGATTACCTTGTCCATAACTTGCAAGCAAATTTCTTTCTCTCTAGTTTTATTGTTTGGGAGTAATGTTTTTTCTCCTTGGCCACTACCATACTCATCATCGTCCACTGAACTATATTGATAAGACTCTAGACTTTCATCATTCGGGTCTGTAACATTGTCATAAAACGCGTCGCTTTCTCGATGATCCTCTTCTCCTCCGTGATCAATTTCTCCTATTACAACTTTTAATGCTTCTTGGATATTTTCAAATTCATTCCAGCTTTCTCGTGCCATTTTACTCAGTTTAATTTTTATTTGTTTCTTTTTTTCATCGGATATGTCTGACTCATCGACCGTCTCCGTTATCCATTGCAAAATACTTTCTTTTCCCCGTAGAACAGTGCCGTCGTCGGACACCAGAGAGACTCTCGCTTTCTCACCTGTAATGTTATGTCTTTTTACATCGTCTTCGATTTCATCCTGAAATATGTCGTGCTCAGCACGGCTTCTTACATGCTCTAAACTCTTGGTCTCTTTTCTCCTAAAGACATGACTTGAAGAGTCCGGGTTCTCATCAGCTGCCTGTTTATTACGTCTATTTCGATAATTGTCTTCTTTAGTCTGTAAATTTTTCCGTTCAATTTTATTTATTTCCTTTTGGTATTTATTGATATTATCACGGAGTGTCCTTGAGAGATTAGATTTTAAAGTGTTTTTCTCATCTTCTGATAAAGGCAGTTTATCCATAATATCGTTCATGTCATTTAAGAAAGAATCCGTTGCACTGCTCGTTAGTGGATCTATTAGGTGTTTGGAAGCCAGGAATTTGACTCTCTGTTTTAATTCTTTCTTCTTCGCACTACTTATAGGTGCTCCGTCAATGCCTTTATAAATATCTTCTAAGATATTATTTCGAGTGCGAGTAAAAATCTTGCTTCGTGTAGACCCAAATTTGTTAAACATCTCTTCATTCGAATCTCTGTTTAGAGACGGATCACCACCTTCTTCTACAGATGTTCTGTCTTTTTTGCGTTCCATTTTATGTATGTCGTTTTGGTATTTATTGATATTATCACGGATAGTCCTTGAGAGATTAGATTTTAATGCGTTTTTCTCAGCTTCTGATAAAGGCAGTTTATCCATCATATTATTGATGTCACTTAAGAAAGAATCCGTTGCACTGCTCGTTAATGGATCTGTAAGGTGTTTGGAAGCCAGGAATTTGACTCTCTGTTTTAATTCTTTCTTTTTCTCACTACTTATAGGTGCTCCGTCAATGCCTTTATAAATATCTTCTAAGATATTGTTTCGAGTGCGATTAAAAATCTTGCTTCGTGTAGACCCAAATTTGTTTAACATCTCTTCATTCGAATCTCGGTCTAGAGACGGATCACCCTCTTCTACGGATGTTCTATCTTTTTTGCGTTTGCCAGGATATTTTTCAAATTCAGCTCCTTCTATGGATGTTTTCTGTTTTTTGCGTCCATCAAGAGATTTTTGAAGATCTCTTTCTTGAGAATCATCTGCTTCTTCAAAGGATGTTCTCTGTTTTTTGCGTCTGTCAGTAGATTTATCAAGATCCACTTCTTCAATGGATGTTCTCTGCTTTTTGCGTCTGTCAGTAGATTTTTTATGATCTCTCTCCAGAGACGGATCAGCTTCTTCTATGGATGGTCTTTGAGATTTGCGTCTATCAGGTGATCTATCAAAATCTCCATCTAGAGACCGATCAGCTCCTTCTGCAGATGTTCTTTCTTTTCTACGTTTGCCAGCCGATTTCTCAAAATCTCTGTCTAGAGGAGCATCAATTTCTGCGGACGTTCTTTCCGTTTTGCGTTTGGCAGGCAATTTTCCAAAATCTCTGTCTAGAGACCAATCATCTGCGGATGTTCGCTCTTTTCTGCGTTTGTCAGGCGATTTCTCAAACTCTTCCTCTTGAGTAGAATCAATTTCTGTGGATGTTCTTCCTTTTCTGCGTTTGGCAGGCGATTTTTCAAGGTCTCCCTCTGGAGAAGAATCGATTTCAGATGGTGTTCTATCTTTTTTGCGTTCAAGTTTTTGTATGTCGTTTTGGTATTTATTGATATTATCACGGATGGTCCTTGAGAGATTAGATTTTAATGCGTTTTTCTCACCTTCTGATAAAGGCAGTTTATCCATAATATCGTTGAGGTCACTTAAGAAACAATCTGTTGCACTGCTCGTTAATGGATCTTTTATGTGTTTGGAAGCCAGGACTTTTAATCTCTGTTTTAATTCTTTCTTTTTCTCACTACTTATAGGTGCTTCGTCAATGCCTTTATAAATATCTTCTAACATATTATTTCGAGTGCGAGTAAAAATCTTGCTTCGTGTAGACCCTTTGTTAAACATGTCTTCATTCGAATCTCTGTCTAGAGACCGATCATCTGCGGATGTTCGCTCTTTTCTGCGTTTGTTAAGTGATTTTTCAAGGTCTCCCTCTGGAGAAGAATCAATGTCAGATGATGTTCTATCTTTTTTGCGTTCAAGTTTTTGTATGTCGTTTTGGTATTTATTGATATTATCACGGATGGTCCTTGAGAGATTAGATTTTAATGCGTTTTTCTCATCTTCTGATAAAGGCAGTTTATCCATAATATCGTTGAGGTCACTTAAGAAACAATCCGTTGCACTGCTCGTTAATGGATCCTTTATGTGTTTGGAAGCCAGGAATTTTAATCTCTGTTTTAATTCTTTCTTTTTCTCACTACTTATAGGTGCTTCGTCAATGCCTTTATAAATATCTTCTAACATATTATTTCGAGTGCGAGTAAAAATCTTGCTTCGTGTAGACCCTTTGTTAAACATGTCTTCATTCGAATCTCTGTCTAGAGACCGATCATCTGCGGATGTTCGCTCTTTTCTGCGTTTGTTAAGTGATTTTTCAAGGTCTCCCTCTGGAGAAGAATCAATGTCAGATGATGTCCTATCTTTTTTGCTTTCAATTTTTTGTATGTCGTTTTGGTATTTATTGATATTATCACGGACAGTCCTTGAGAGATTAGATTTTAATGCGTTTTTCTCACCTTCTGATAAAGGCAGTTTATCCATAATATCGTTGAGGTCACTTAAGAAACAATCCGTTGCACTGCTCGTTAATGGATCCTTTATGTGTTTGGAAGCCAGGAATTTTAATCTCTGTTTTAATTCTTTCTTTTTCTCACTACTTATAGGTGCTTCGTCAATGCCTTTATAAATATCTTCTAACATATTATTTCGAGTGCGAGTAAAAATCTTGCTTCGTGTAGACCCTTTGTTAAACATGTCTTCATTCGAATCTCTGTCTAGAGACCGATCATCTGCGGATGTTCTTTCTTTTCTACGTTTGTCAGGGGATTTCCCAAAATCTCTGTCTAGAGACCAATCATCTGCGGATGTTCGCTCTTTTCTGCGTTTGTTAAGTGATTTTTCAAGGTCTCCCTCTGGAGAAGAATCAATGTCAGATGATGTTCTATCTTTTTTGCGTTCAAGTTTTTGTATGTCGTTTTGGTATTTATTGATATTATCACGGATGGTCCTTGAGAGATTAGATTTTAATGCGTTTTTCTCATCTTCTGATAAAGGCAGTTTATCCATAATATCGTTGAGGTCACTTAAGAAACAATCCGTTGCACTGCTCGTTAATGGATCCTTTATGTGTTTGGAAGCCAGGACTTTTAATCTCTGTTTTAATTCTTTCTTTTTCTCACTACTTATAGGTGCTTCGTCAATGCCTTTATAAATATCTTCTAACATATTATTTCGAGTGCGAGTAAAAACCTTGCTTCGTGTAGACCCTTTGTTAAACATGTGTTCATTCGAATCTCTGTCTAGAGACCGATCATCTGCGGATGTTCTTTCTTTTCTACGTTTGTCAGGGGATTTCCCAAAATCTCTGTCTAGAGACCAATCATCTGCGGATGTTCGCTCTTTTCTGCGTTTGTTAAGTGATTTTTCAAGGTCTCCCTCTGGAGAAGAATCAATGTCAGATGATGTCCTATCTTTTTTGCTTTCAATTTTTTGTATGTCGTTTTGGTATTTATTGATATTATCACGGATAGTCCTTGAGAGATTAGATTTTAATGCGTTTTTCTCATCTTCTGATAAAGGCAGTTTATCCATAATATCGTTGAGGTCACTTAAGAAACAATCCGTTGCACTGCTCGTTAATGGATCTTTTATGTGTTTGGAAGCCAGGACTTTTAATCTCTGTTTTAATTCTTTCTTTTTCTCACTACTTATAGGTGCTTCGTCAATGCCTTTATAAATATCTTCTAACATATTATTTCGAGTGCGAGTAAAAATCTTGCTTCGTGTAGACCCTTTGTTAAACATGTCTTCATTCGAATCTCTGTCTAGAGACCGATCATCTGCGGATGTTCTTTCTTTTCTGCGTTTGTTAAGTGATTTTTCAAGGTCTCCCTCTGGAGAAGAATCAATGTCAGATGATGTTCTATCTTTTTTGCTTTCTATTTTTCGTATGTCGTTTTGGTATTTATTGATATTATCACGGACAGTCCTTGAGAGATTCGATTTTAATGCGTTTTTCTCATCTTCTGATAAAGGCAGTTTATCCATAATATCGTTGAGGTCACTTAAGAAACAATCCGTTGCACTGCTCGTTAATGGATCTTTTATGTGTTTGGAAGCCAGCAATTTTAATCTCTGTTTTAATTCTTTCTTTTTCTCACTACTTATAGGTGCTTCGTCAATGCCTTTATAAATATCTTCTAACATATTATTTCGAGTGCGAGTAAAAATCTTGCTTCGTGTAGACCCTTTGTTAAACATGTGTTCATTCGAATCTCTGTCTAGAGACCGATCATCTGCGGATGTTCTTTCTTTTCTACGTTTGTCAGGGGATTTCCCAAAATCTCTGTCTAGAGACCAATCATCTGCGGATGTTCGCTCTTTTCTGCGTTTGTTAAGTGATTTTTCAAGGTCTCCCTCTGGAGAAGAATCGATTTCAGATGGTGTTCTATCTTTTTTGCGTTCAAGTTTTTGTATGTCGTTTTGGTATTTATTGATATTATCACGGATAGTCCTTGAGAGATTAGATTTTAATGCGTTTTTCTCACCTTCTGATAAAGGCAGTTTATCCATAATATCGTTGAGGTCACTTAAGAAACAATCCGTTGCACTGCTCGTTAATGGATCCTTTATGTGTTTGGAAGCCAGGAATTTTAATCTCTGTTTTAATTCTTTCTTTTTCTCACTACTTATAGGTGCTTCGTCAATGCCTTTATAAATATCTTCTAACATATTATTTCGAGTGCGAGTAAAAATCTTGCTTCGTGTTGACCCTTTGGTAGACATGTCTTCATTCGAATCTCTGTCTAGAGACCGATCATCTGCGGACGTTCTCTCCTTCTTGCGTCTGTCAGGAGATTTCTCAAAATCTCTGTCTCGATACCGATCAGCTCCTTCTGCGGATGTTCTTTCTTTTCTACGTTTGTCAGACGATTTTTCAAGGTCTCCCTCTAGAGAAGAATCGATTTCAGATGATGTTCTATCTTTTTTGCGTTCAATTTTTTGTATGTCGTTTTGGTATTTATTGATATTATCACGGACAGTCCTTGAGAGATTAGATTTTAATGCGTTTTTCTCACCTTCTGATAAAGGCAGTTTATCCGTAATATCGTTGAGGTCACTTAAGAAACAATCCGTTGCACTGCTCGTTAATGGATCTGTCATGTGTTTGGAAGCCAGCAATTTTAATCTCTGTTTTAATTCTTTCTTTTTCTCACTACTTATAGGTGCTTCGTCAATGCCTTTATAAATATCTTCTAACATATTATTTCGAGTGCGAGTAAAAATCTTGCTTCGTGTAGACCCTTTGTTAAACATGTCTTCATTCGAATCTCTGTCTAGAGACCGATCATCTGCGGATGTTCTTTCTTTTCTGCGTTTGTTAAGTGATTTTTCAAGGTCTCCCTCTGGAGAAGAATCAATGTCAGATGATGTTCTATCTTTTTTGCTTTCTATTTTTCGTATGTCGTTTTGGTATTTATTGATATTATCACGGACAGTCCTTGAGAGATTCGATTTTAATGCGTTTTTCTCATCTTCTGATAAAGGCAGTTTATCCATAATATCGTTGAGGTCACTTAAGAAACAATCCGTTGCACTGCTCGTTAATGGATCTTTTATGTGTTTGGAAGCCAGGAATTTTAATCTCTGTTTTAATTCTTTCTTTTTCTCACTACTTATAGGTGCTTCGTCAATGCCTTTATAAATATCTTCTAACATATTATTTCGAGTGCGAGTAAAAATCTTGCTTCGTGTAGACCCTTTGTTAAACATGTCTTCATTCGAATCTCTGTCTAGAGACCGATCATCTGCGGACGTTCTCTCCTTCTTGCGTCTGTCAGGAGATTTCTCAAAATCTCTGTCTCGATACCGATCAGCTCCTTCTGCGGATGTCCTTTCTTTTCTACGTTTGTCAGACGATTTTTCAAGGTCTCCCTCTAGAGAAGAATCGATTTCAGATGATGTTCTATCTTTTTTGCGTTCAATTTTTTGTATGTCGTTTTGGTATTTATTGATATTATCACGGATAGTCCTTGAGAGATTAGATTTTAATGCGTTTTTCTCATCTTCTGATAAAGGCAGTTTATCCATAATATCGTTGAGGTCACTTAAGAAACAATCCGTTGCACTGCTCGTTAATGGATCTTTTATGTGTTTGGAAGCCAGCAATTTTAATCTCTGTTTTAATTCTTTCTTTTTCTCACTACTTATAGGTGCTTCGTCAATGCCTTTATAAATATCTTCTAACATATTATTTCGAGTGCGAGTAAAAATCTTGCTTCGTGTAGACCCTTTGTTAAACATGTCTTCATTCGAATCTCTGTCTAGAGACCGATCATCTGCGGATGTTCTTTCTTTTCTGCGTTTGTTAAGTGATTTTTCAAGGTCTCCCTCTGGAGAAGAATCAATGTCAGATGATGTTCTATCTTTTTTGCTTTCTATTTTTCGTATGTCGTTTTGGTATTTATTGATATTATCACGGATAGTCCTTGAGAGATTAGATTTTAATGCGTTTTTCTCATCTTCTGATAAAGGCAGTTTATCCATAATATCGTTGAGGTCACTTAAGAAACAATCCGTTGCACTGCTCGTTAATGGATCTTTTATGTGTTTGGAAGCCAGCAATTTTAATCTCTGTTTTAATTCTTTCTTTTTCTCACTACTTATAGGTGCTTCGTCAATGCCTTTATAAATATCTTCTAACATATTATTTCGAGTGCGAGTAAAAATCTTGCTTCGTGTAGACCCTTTGTTAAACATGTCTTCATTCGAATCTCTGTCTAGAGACCGATCATCTGCGGATGTTCTTTCTTTTCTACGTTTGTCAGGGGATTTCCCAAAATCTCTGTCTAGAGACCAATCATCTGCGGATGTTCGCTCTTTTCTGCGTTTGTTAAGTGATTTTTCAAGGTCTCCCTCTGGAGAAGAATCGATTTCAGATGGTGTTCTATCTTTTTTGCGTTCAAGTTTTTGTATGTCGTTTTGGTATTTATTGATATTATCACGGATAGTCCTTGAGAGATTAGATTTTAATGCGTTTTTCTCACCTTCTGATAAAGGCAGTTTATCCATAATATCGTTGACGTCACTTAAGAAACAATCCGTTGCACTGCTCGTTAATGGATCCTTTATGTGTTTGGAAGCCAGGAATTTTAATCTCTGTTTTAATTCTTTCTTTTTCTCACTACTTATAGGTGCTTCGTCAATGCCTTTATAAATATCTTCTAACATATTATTTCGAGTGCGAGTAAAAATCTTGCTTCGTGTTGACCCTTTGGTAGACATGTCTTCATTCGAATCTCTGTCTAGAGACCGATCATCTGCGGACGTTCTCTCCTTCTTGCGTCTGTCAGGAGATTTCTCAAAATCTCTGTCTCGATACCGATCAGCTCCTTCTGCGGATGTTCTTTCTTTTCTACGTTTGTCAGACGATTTTTCAAGGTCTCCCTCTAGAGAAGAATCGATTTCAGATGATGTTCTATCTTTTTTGCGTTCAATTTTTCGTATGTCGTTTTGGTATTTATTGATATTATCACGGATAGTCCTTGAGAGATTAGATTTTAATGCGTTTTTCTCACCTTCTGATAAAGGCAGTTTATCCATAATATCGTTGAGATCACTTAAGAAACAATCCGTTGCACTGCTCGTTAATGGATCCTTTATGTGTTTGGAAGCCAGGAATTTTAATCTCTGTTTTAATTCTTTCTTTTTCTCACTACTTATAGGTGCTTCGTCAATGCCTTTATAAATATCTTCTAACATATTATTTCGAGTGCGAGTAAAAATCTTGCTTCGTGTAGACCCTTTGTTAAACATGTCTTCATTCGAATCTCTGTCTAGAGACCGATCATCTGCGGACGTTCTCTCCCTCTTGCGTTTGTCATGCGATTTCCCAAAATCTCTGTCTAGAGACCAATCATCTGCGGATGTTCGCTCTTTTCTGCGTTTGTTAAGTGATTTTTCAAGGTCTCCCTCTGGAGAAGAATCAATGTCAGATGATGTCCTATCTTTTTTGCGTTCAATTTTATGTATGTCGTTTTGGTATTTATTGATATTATCACGGATAGTTCTTGAGAGATTAGATTTTAATGCGTTTTTCTCACCTTCTGATAAAGGCAGTTCATCCATAATATCGTTGAGGTCACTTAAGAAACAATCCGTTGCACTGCTCGTTAATGGATCTGTCATGTGTTTAGAAGCCAGGAGTTTTATTCTCTGTTTTAATTCTTTCTTTTTCTCACTACTTATAGGTGCTTCGTCAATGCCTTTATAAATATCATCTAACATATTATTTCGAGTGCGAGTAAAAATCTTGCTTCGTGTAGACCCTTTGTTAAACATGTCTTCATTCGGATCTCTGTCTAGAGACCAATCCTCTGCGGATGTTCGCTCTTTTCTGCGTTTGTTAAGTGGTTCACCAAAATCTCTGTCCGAAGAAGAATCAAGTTCTGCGGAAGTTCTTCCTTTTTTGCATTTGTCAGACGATTTTTCGAGATCTCTCTCTAGAGACGAATCAACTTCTTCTATGGATGTTCTTGCCTTTTTTTGTCTGTCTGATTTATCTCTATGACTGTCCTGTCCTGTTTGTGATAATGTGCGTTCCTTGTTTTTTATCTCCACCTTTGATTGATCGCTCGATACATCTGTGTCAGAGTGTCTTTCCTTAATTTCGTTTTGTAAGGCAGTTATGTTTCGATCAACTATGTCTGTTAGTCCATGCTTCATTTTGTCTAGTTCATTCTTTGGCAAATTCAACTCCTCTAGGATATCGTAAATGCCACCTTTGAGTGAATCTTGGATATCTTCAGACAGAGGATCATTAAAACTTTCATTCAACATATTTGCCAGTTTGTTTTTCAATTCAATCTTTTTTTCCATAGGAATAGAAGCTTTATTGATATACTCTTCAAGTCCCCGTAGAATATTTTTGTGTGTGTTGTTTTGTAATTCCTCAAAATTTAGTTTTCCTTTTTGTTTATTATATTGCGGTTCTTTTACACTTTTATTAACCTTTTGGGTCGCTTTATTTTCCTCGTCTATTGGCAACCCAATTTTGTCCTGAATATTATGTTTAATATTGTTGGATTTTTCAAGATCACTTAAGTTATTGCCTTCTATTTTTTTTGCGCGTTCAGCCTCTTCTGGCTTTGTGCCAAAAATGGGTGAACCTTCGATATTTGTTTTCTTCAAACCTTTAATGTTGTCACCGGTCCCGGAGTCGTCCAAATCGCGTAGAAATTTACTTTTTTGCTGATTGTTCAAGGGCAGATAATTTAATATATCCGCTATCCCTTCTCTCAGGGCATTCCCCGATTCAATTGTGTGTTGGTTTAAATTATCGGTATAGATTTTGTGTAGTTTGGCTTTTAATTCTTCTTTTTTCTCAGCAGAAAGGGAAGAATTATCAATAGCTTTCATTATTTCTTCCACAATAATATCTTCAGCGTTTGGTACTGGGCCGTGAGTAGTTTCATATTGCATTACATTCTCTTTTAAATTGATGATGTTTTTTTCGGCAGTTTTCGTTAATTCTGACAACCTTGCTTTTTGATCTAATGGTAAAAGAAGCGCTTCGATAATTTCTTCAATGCCACGTATGAGAGCATCCAAAACGTGCTCAAAAAAGGGTTGCTTTAAAATTGCGGACGTCATGTTTAGCAGTTTTTGTTTCAACTCATTCTTCTTATCTTTAGGGATTGTTGTTTGATCAACAGTGTTTTCAAATCCAGCCAAAATATTATCTTTTGTTTGAAGTGCTAGTTTCTTTAAATATACTTTCTGGTCTTTATCACTTAGAATTTTGAGTTTTTCTTCCAGAAAGCTTGCAAGGTCATTCTCTAATGTATTTTTCTCAGTATTATTCATTAGTAGTCCATCTAAGATATCAGCGATGTCATTTTTAATATCCGCTTGGACATCTGGATCCGTTAAATGTTTTTTCGAATTTTTGACAGCCATTTTGTCTACTTTATTTCTTAATTCATTCTTTCTTTCCCCTGGAATAGTTGAGTTTTCTATAGTATTTTCTAGTTCTTCCCAAACCCTTTCTTTTGCTTTAGTTTCTATCTTTCTTATTGCATCCATTAATGTTTTGAGGTCTATTATTTCTAAATTGTTATCTACTACATCTACTAATGGTATTTTGATAATTACCTTATTCTTTTTGGCAATTGGAGCTTCACTTACAAAAGTGTCCAATTTGCCTCTGATATTTTCTCTTACTTCATCTGTCAAAGGCCGAACTATGTTATCAGTGAGCAGGTCTTCAATTTTATACATTAATAAAATTCTCCGATCTTCAGACATGGGTGATTCTTCAATTTGATCGTTTATAGATCTTTTTAATGCAATTTTAATTTCATCTAAATCGTTTCCTAGAGCTGTTTGTTTTTCACATTCTTTTGTTATTGCAGCTGCTATGTTTGACTTCAATTTGTGTCTGTCTTCATCTGGGATATTTATTTTATTTATCGTATTACCGATATCAAGTTTAATTTTCTTTTTAACATCTTCAGATATTGGTCTGTATAGACTATTCACTAACATGGTCTTCAAAACTTTTTTCATATTTTCTTTTTTATTTGCGCTGACTGGAAATGTTTCGATGATCTTTCCAACGTCTTGATAAATTAATTCTCCTATTTCAATTTCATCTATTGTTTCAGGTCTTACTGCTGATGGTACTAAACCGTGCCCACTTACAATGTCAGCCAATTTGTCTTTTACAGCATCTAATTTACTTTCTGGGATTGCCGAATTATTAACAATTTTTTCAAGTTCTTTGTTTATTCTATCTTGTATGTCATCGGACATCCGACGGTCAAGATTTTCATTAAGAGCATCTAGCATTTTTTCTAATATTTTGGCCTTTTTTTCTTTTGGCAACGGAGTATCATGAAGAAGTTGTCGGAAATCTTTTATAAGGGCCTCCTTGATGGTACCTGTATCTTTACCCTCAGCAGACATGTCTTCTAAATCCTTGTCAAAGATTAAATTTAAGTTTGCTTTTAAAATATCCAATATATCTTTGGGGATAGTTGGGTCCTTAAAAATTTGCATAACATCATGTTCAATATTATATTTAACTTCTTCCGTAAGTGGGCGATACAATATACTTCCTATTTTTTGCTTCATCTTCCTTCTCATTAAATCATTTTGCTTCGAACTGACAGGTAGTTTATCAATAACTTTATTTATATCTTTAGTAATTAAATTATTGTACTTATCCATCGTAATATCCTTCATTGACGTACCTCCCAAACTTTTGATTAACACATCCATTGTTTTATTTTTTAGTATCCTTTTATCTTCTTTGCTTATTGGAGAATTCTCAATAGCATAATACATATCCGTTTTTATTTTACCCGTTGCATCGGGAATGGGTTCACCTACACTATCGTCTAATTTTGCCTTAAGTAACATTTTTAATGGATCTTTTTTGTCTTCGGGAATCGAAGTATCATCAATCATGTCTACAACCTCATCTTTGATGGTATCTTTAACATCTTCCGTTAACACTTTAGGCGGTTGCTGATTTTCTAACGTTTTTATTAGTTTTTTTCTTAAGCGTCTAGCTTTGTCCTCTGGCAAGGTATCCTTCAAAATGTCTAAGACATCATCTACAATTGCATCTCTTTGCTCATCTGACAGTGTTGTGTCTAAGTTTTTATCTATCACAGGTTTTATCCCCGTTTTTAAATGACTCTTCACGTCCCTACTGACTGGAGATGTTTCGATTGCGTTATTGACATTCCTAGAGAGTTTATTTTTGATCTTTCCAATATCTTGTTTTGGAACAGATAAAGCGTCATCAAAATCTTTAGAAATAGATTCACGCACTTTTTCTTTTAAATCTTTTTTCTTAGCTTCAGGTATTGATAGATCGCTGACGACATCAACGACGTCTTCTTTAACAGTTTCCTTGGCTTCGATCGACAATCTACGGTCTTCGTTTTCTGCGAGTATATCTTGTAAATTGTTTTTCAAGTCTTTCTTTTTATCAGCGTTTATAGGAGATTTGTCAATAACGTCACCGACATCTAATTCGACTTTACTTTGTATATCACCGACATATGTTCGTACTGGCGTGAATATATTTAAAACTTTACAGATCGCAAACGATAGTAAGTCTTTTAAATAATGTACAATACCCCTGTCCTTACAAATTGGTGATCGTTCAACAACTTCACAAACTTCATCAGTTATGGTATCGTGAATGTCTTCAGGCAAAGGCTTTTTAATATTTTCACCAACTGATCTCTTGACTTTCTTGATTAAATTTTTCTTTTCTTCCCTAGATATTGGAAGATCGTCTAGTTCACCTTTTACTAGTTTTGCAACTAATTCTTTAATGTCGCCTTTAGTTCTGTTCATTGCTGCACATGATTTGTCAAAATCTTTTAAAAACGCAGTGCTTATTTTAGACTTGAGTAAAAGGCGGCTTTCTAGAGGAAACTCGATACGACTTAAAAGCTGATCCATATCCCCTAATATTGCTTCCTTGACATCTTCTTGAAGATCTTCAGCATCAACAAGAGTCATGTCTAAGTTATTTTCTATGATGTACTCAACCTTTTTCTTAAGTTCGTCCCTTTTATCGTCCGAAATTTGGGCATCATCAATAACGTGGTATATATCATCTATCATCAATTTCTTTGCCTGGTTCGTGTAGAATGTATTTGATGGCCATAATTGGAGTTTTTTCATGAGTTCTTCAATGTGTTTACTTCCAACAGCGGGGTCTAAGATAATATTAGCTTCAACAAGACAATTATTAATATCGTCTTCTAAAGTAGCACTACCCTGCGCTTTGCCTTCTTTGATTTTTTTAGCTAAGTCTCGAGCAAGTTTTTCTAAATTGTGTGGAGTTAATTCATCTATATCAGGTAATTTATTTAACCAATCCATTAATATTTCATGAAGTTCATCGTCATTTAAATTTTCCAAGTTTTTCATTTGCGCAGTACCTTCTAATTCCTCAAGTAAATCATCCATTAATTCATCTTTTGTGTCGTCCGGAAGGTCTATCGGTCCTATTAGTTTACCAACTTCTGATTTTATTTGCTTATCAGCATCTTCGCCTGATTCTTCAGCTTTAATTTTATTTAACCTTCTAGCTAACTCTTCAATTGATTTCCTATCGCCTTTCACCGGGTCAATACTGCTTCTTGCAGCGACTACATCGTTCAACCAATCATCGATATTATCTTCAAAGTCATCTGAAAAATCGTTCCTATCTTCTGGTGGGCCTATATGTCTCGGTAAAGCTACTATTGCAGTAGCTAACTTATTTGCTAATTGTTTTAATGTTTTGTCGTCTATGATTTCTAAAGGTAAGTCGTTTAGCAATGGAATAATTTGATCTTTGAGAATTACTCTGTATTCGCCATCATCTTCCGGCCTTTCCTGAGTGAGGGGCTTCAATTTGTTGACGAAATTTTCAACGACTTCTTCCTCATCTGGTTCTTCTTCATCCTCTTGATAACTAAGATCACGAACAAATCTTGTTATAACGTCCCTCAACCTGTCAGGTTTCCTTGGCACTTTCAGAATTCGTTTCACCAATTTATCAGCTAGATCTTTCCTGAATGACGTTTCATCATCTTTATCTTTACCAGGGCACCACATAGGCAAATCATCAACGAAATCTCTAAGTTCATTTTCAGCATTTTCATCGTACTTCTTATCATCAGGCAAGCTCTTGACTGACTTTTTGATATCTCTAATCATCTTCTCTCTTTTCTTTTTAGTTTCTTGAGACTCTATGCCATGGACAGGTACCTCTTTGAGCCATAGGGATATTTCTTCATCTATTCTGTTGTAATAGTACATTCTGTCTGCAAGGACGCAGTCACAGGGTGCGGGTTCTTTGAGAATGACGTGTTTGCATTCACACTTGAGTCCCTGCGATGACTTTTCAGCTGTAACAGGGCAGCACTGACAAGAGGTAGTCTTGCACTGATCGTTCTTACAGTCGCAAGCTGAAGTGCTGGCTGCCACATCGCGAGCCACACAGCCGCACTGGGTGGATTTAGAACAGACACAAAAGTTCCCGGAACATGACACACCCACTGAGTGGCTCTGAAACGGTAAATAATAGGACCATTAGTTATATGATTAACTATCAAAAACTTTGTATAAAAGTTATAGTTGAATTTTTTATATTTCCTCGTCTTTATTGATAATGATAATTACAGATTGAGTAAATAATGAAAAGCTGTATTTAATTTTAGCTAACCAAATACAGGATAAGCTAGTTATTTCAAAATAAGTTTTTGTTATAACTTATAAAGTATCTACACACACTATACCGATGGTGCGCAGTATATTCAATACCCAAACATACCTACTTCTAAAGATTCTATCAATATTTACCTTTGGTTAAATACCTACTCACAAGTCAACTAAGTGTAGATAAAAGAGATGAAACTAATGAAGAATACGAAAATATAGAAGAACAACTAGCTAATATTTAAGCTAAAGATATACAAAATGGTCAAACACTTACAGTAGGCATTGAACAACCGCTGAGCGACGTTAAGAATCGCCACAGCACCGACGACGAGCAAGCTGCACAGTGAACAATCATCAACATACTTGTAAACATACGAAAAAACCCTAAATATTAACTAAATCATCTGCCTAGCCTTTTCCCTAGGCTGAGGTCTCATCGACAATGTTAAGGTTCGTCTTAAAACAACTTATCATCCTCTTCCCAACTATGTTGGGGTCGGCTTCCAGTCTAACCGGATTCAGCTGAGTACCAGTGCTTTACGAGAAGCGACTGCCGATCTGACCTCCTCAACCCAGTTACCCGGGCAACCCAATACCCCTTAGACTGGTTAGACTGGTTCCCTTGGTTCGTCTTAAAACAACTGTCAACTTCAAAATTTGAACGTGACAGCTCATAATAAGCAATTGTTTTAAGAAACCTGACGTTTAGTTGTCGGTGTACTGGGTTATCTTAAAGTCTATAATGCAGCTGACTAACAGTGTGTCACAAAGCGACTGCATATCTGACCTCCTAAATCCAGATGCCAGTTACAATTTTAACGTTCTTAAATTACACTTAAAGATATTTTCATTATTATTTAAGATACAAAAAGCGGTCTGCACTTGTCCTATATCCTCTTGCTTTTTGTATACTTTCTTTAACAGAACTTATTTCTTAACTTAAAACAATGGATTTTTATCAGGTAGGTACATAAAACAAGAACAATACGGGTCTTCGTTAATATATTGTTTTACATTATAAGTACTTACCCGCATCAAGACCTCAAAACATTTGAAAACAACAAGAACAGACTTAAACCAACCAATTAAAACCCAAAAATAAACAAAAGAACGCCTTGTACCCTCTATTCGCAAAAACAAATAAATCAGACGCCTAAAAAACTAAACTGAAAAGCTCAGTTGAAAAACTAAACCTAGTAAAAAAATAAAATAAAAAAAACGAATCCTAAAAAAAACCTTCTAACTTTGAAGAAAAAAACATCTGTAAACGAAAGTTTACTAAAAAACAAGACAGAAATAACGAAAATATACGAGAGATCCCGTAGAAACGCCTGCGACAGTTGTCTAAGCAACTTACAAATATATGTTTAGTGTAGTGTGGGCTTATGATTGTGTGGAAAAATATCTAAAACAATAGTTACCTTGGTCTTCAGAATCGCACAACTGTGGACAACGAAAAACCACGCATTAGAATCATCAATCGAATTTTATAACCTGATAAAAAATATGTAATTCAAAGTTCATATGCTCGGAAATTGATGGGTCCCGGCTGTCATTTGAATATCTTTGGCAATCGTAACGTAGTCAGTAGCAAAAGAGTGCGCTTGAGAAGTTTTTAAAATAAGAAGCTTGGGACTAAATACCCCCAGCATGTTTTTCTAATGAATAATTCTCATATCTTCTCTGTATGAGAAGAGACAGCAGCTCAGCAGTGGGACGGTAAAAGGGCTGATGATGATGAGGACTTACCATCGAGTCACTAATCCGGTCACTATGGGCTGGACATACTTTCTTGTGCTGGTTATACCGACTCCTGAGTTTCGGACATACTTGGAATACCTGAAAATATTAATAGCACCGTTTTATTTTGAAGAAGATATATAATGGTGTTTATTTTTTTTTCAGCTAGTCAGCCAGCGGATTTACCCGCATACAGTGAAAACTGCAAAGGAAACAGGATAAAAATAAAATATTGGAAAGTTGGAACTTGGTAGAACACACTGTATCTCAGGAACTATAGGACCGATTTGAAAAGTTCTTTCAGTGTTAGATAACCCATTTATCGCGGCAGACAATAGTCTACTAGTTATCCGGGTGCATAAAAAGAAACTAGTAATATGTTTAAGATACTCACAACAGGCCGTTCACTATAAATCTCTCTAATCGTGCTCCGAATATATCTTGACACATCAACCAGGCTCATGTCTCTAAAGGACCTATTAGGACCATCGACTCTCATAGGTCGAGCAGACCTAGTAGGTCGGTCAGCGCGACTAATTCTTTCAGTCATTGTAGTAGGCGAAGGACTTCGAGATGGGCCACGTTCAGATCGAGCGTAACTTGATTTACCAGCTTTTAGATAATCGTAACTCGTGTTGAACGGATTATCCTTGTATCTTGACTCCCTAGAATAATACAGTCAGGGTTGGGTTCAAAATCAATAATTAAATTTAGAAAAATGGAATGCAAAGTGATCGGATGGTTTGATAACATGGACGCAGACTGCTTCAAACCGGTCATTTTTGACAAATTGGGGAGGTTTATGTTCAGCAGAGGAACTCTTATGGTTGAGATAAACTTGTGTCTTTTAAGACCCAGACTTCACCAAAGCTAAGCGGGGAAGACAAGTTTTAAAACAATCATTAGAATTTCTCCGCTCTCTGGAGACTACTGAATGGGTGGAGACGAAATGCTTGAATAAATAAATTCTATTTATTATTGAAAAACCTCTCCGATCCGCTATGGTGCAAAGTAGAGTCTAGACCTTGAGAAAATAAAACATTCTACAAATAAAATCTCTTTTTATTTAGTGACTTTGATATTAAAAAATTTAATGTGTTCCAGAGAACTAAAATAACTTGATACCAAACATCTTACCTGGTATACCTACTCTCACTAACAGGAGAGTAGAGCTTGAAGTTCCTCGCTTTCCCCCTATACCCCAACTGTACAGTGCTATAAGTCCTATTATCGGAATCCTGGTTCCTCGTGTAAGTCTGCTGGTGCTTGGAGACCTTGTACAGGTCATCAGTGTCTGATGACTTCTGCTTATGCAAGGAACGCATGCTCCTGGTCGGCCGAGGGACTTTAGCTGGAAGAAGAATTATGATGGAGAAGTATTTTAGGAGCCAGTAACATTAAAAATGGCGTCGTGACTGATTGTCGGTCTTTGAGGAGATCAGCCAACTATCGAGGATATATTGTGCACAAAGATTTGTTCAGATATAGGGGATTTCTATTTCCTGATTCACATAACCTGATGGAATAAAAATCTAGCACGACCGGAGAGAGAACATGCTCTGGACCGACATTAAGTTGCTCTACAATACACATGTGTATCAATCACCAACTTCAAGGCTACAGGCTTTGTCAAAGTTTCTTAAAAACCCACAGATCGGCCAACGGGGCAGTAAACATATAAAAATGGTAAATAAAAACCAACGAACCATTCTTAGACTGTGTATACTTGATGATCCGTTCAATTATGTCCGAGGAGACGGACCCGACGGGAGACACGCTGGGGTACTTCCTCAGGGAATCCACAAAGGCCTCCGTACCCTTGCTGACTCTGCTACGGTGGAAACCTGAGGTATGGTGACAAATGATGTATATATTTACCACATATTTAAAAACTATGTTCATAATCACGGAGTAAGGACAGATGAACGGAGATGCCATAATGCAGGTAGGTCGCCTTCTTCTAGATCGGATACATGCAGGTGGATATTATCAAAACGATCAGTTACCGAGTGAACGAACGAATCATTCGGGTTCTTTGACACATCTCTTAACGGTTTTAGATACTACAAAAAATGGGAGAGTTCTAAAGAAGGCGTATAAGGGCGGAGACACGGAGGTTCATCGTCCCCTAAAGACTTGCATTTTGGCGACGCTACTTTTTCAGGATATTTGCCGTTATGGCATATCCGCTAATCAATTCGTTCATCATTTCTCCATGTTACTGTCAGTTGCACAAAGCCCCAAGTTAAAGCTTCCTTAAATCTATTGCTGACTCTTTCTTTGTCAACAAGATAAAAAGTGACAGCCATTGATTTAATGAAGCTTTAACTTTAATGGAGCTTTGTGCAACTGACGGTTAATAACTTAGGCTACTTTTTTCAGCTACATGAACTAATTCTCTCAAATAACACTGTTGGTGGAAGTAATCTTACCCCGATCAGACCATGTCTGACTCCCCGCGTAATGACGCCCTCGTGTCGTCACCGGCGAGGTTCGGTAGTGCATGCTGCCGCGTCCACCTACTTCGAAGTTACCTTGACCTGCAGATGTTGAAGACGAAGACTTTCACAAACATTTCTTACTGGAAAAAGGTAAGGTTAGCGACAAAAGTACATGAACACAATAATCATAACATGCATATGTTACAACTAAACACATTTTTTTTTTGTGTGAAATCTGTGGCCAGCTAACTGTTGTTATATATTGTCTAGATTATTTTGTTCAGTAGTAAGTAATGAAGTAACTTAAAGGAGGTTTTAATGTTCAGGGTTCTGATATTTTGATTGTGTCCTAGAAGACTACATTCCCATTTTTTGCAACAGAACAAGAGTGCTATTGCATACGCCATAGAACGAGTTCATAGCTATCATGTGTTCGCGTTGTGGTTGCAGTGTCGCGGACATGTTAGTAATGTTCGCGCGCAATGTGTTAATGTTACTGTTTGCTACAGCGAGCACACCACACATGCGGGGTGCGTCAGTGCCACATTCCGGTGGGATCTCGCCTTCAGAGGTACGTACAGATTTTACTCAAGATTTAAGCAGTTTGACCTCTTGATTTAGACAACTATGTAGGAATGCTTTTGCATTGCCTGCTACGATATCTAATTTGGAATGAAACCAGTGGAATCTCGCCGCGTATACTTGACAACGAAGATAGGAAAAGTTTCAAGTTCGTGGTATACTTACCGCGGCAAATGACTCTCCTCTGCGGCGGGAATTCCGACACCATATCTGGCGGTGACGTCGGCGTTACCATGCAATGTGAAGTCTGAAATCAACACATAACCTATAGCAGTTTCCTGTGGTTTCACTCGCCTCCCGTGGAAACTACTGCTAGTACCGGGATAAAATATAGCCTATGTTACTCGGGAAGAGTGTAGCTTTAAAAATAGTTTGGATAACTAAAACACACGCTAGCCATGTATTGTCATCAGAACACAGAAAGTGTGCAAAATTTTATCCTAATCGAAGACCTGGTAGTGGGTGGGTCAAATGGAGATTCCACGATTTTCTTACATACATAGTTACAAGTGAAGCTGATACAAGCGTGTTAAAAAAACACAAACAAAAATGTTTCCTCTCTATATATTACTCTAGAAGTACATTATATAATGTAGATTGACGTACCTTATAGCTGCTAGCGTATCGGCCATCACAAATCTGCGCGCCTGTAGTTTTCTGACTAGTATGAGTGTTATTCTGTCTGTCCGCAGTAAGATTCTGTCTCTCTGTAGTAAGATTCTGTACGTAGTATTGGTTCTGTTCAGTGCTGGTCTCCACAGAAGACCGCTGGTTAATATCAGGTAATGTCGTACTTCCAAATTCTAAAACACATATTGTATATTAGAAAGATACCTACAGAATAAAGTTTAGAACTAATTACAATGTCCCACAAAACTGTAAAAGCAGTTTCTCAAAGCTCGATTAAAATTAAAGCTTCATTTAAATCTATTGCTGTTTTTTTTTTATCTTGTTGACAAAGAAAGAGTCAGAAATAGATTTAAAGAAGCTTTAACTTTAATGGAGCTTTGTGCAACTGACAGTAAGTATATAACGTTAATGGCGTTCGAACAGAGAAGCCAGGGTAACTGTTCTGCCTAAGGATGATCAGCTAGCTATACAGGACACTTATATGTAGTACCTACAGACACAGTTGCACTCTCTACTCCATCACTCTCATAGCCCGATGGGGTGGCAATCCTACATCACCTGAGATAAATCAGTTGGTGCAGGATTCCCGGATTAGAAAGCACCGTGGTCAGGCTATGCGAATAGACCAAAACCTCAAAAGACATCTGCTTAACAATTTTCCTAACTATATTGAGTTTGGCTTCCAGTCTTAGCTGACTGCTTAGTACCAGTGTGCCTATCTGAGCTCCTCAACCCAGTAACCCAACATCCCCTGGTAAGACCAGCTCAAGACCAAAAGACTCACGCATTCTAGGTGTTCTAGGTGATCTTCTCCTGTCAGAATGCTGTCTCTGGTTCTGGTTCATCACCGTCAGGGTGATGCCAGAGTTGTCCAAACCCTGGACTATCGCCACCATTCCTTCTCCGCTACCTTCCATGACGCTTTCTAGTGCACCGGGAGGGGTATGTGCTGAAAATCAAGGGCTAGATGTAGGCTGAAGAGGTTGAACTGTGACTACTGATAACTTATGCTGTTCTCTACGGTAAACCTTAGGTTAGGGAACAACTTCCCGCACCTGAGTAAAATGAAGCCCTTATAGTCCTTTCTAAGGTTGCCGCGGTTTCTCAGATTGTTCGAAAGAGTTACCGCGGCTCTGTTACACATAAAAGGCCTACGAAGAGACATGATGGGTTTGAATAAGTACCTAAGAGTCTGACATTCCAGGGAGAAAGGTCCCTTTTTTTGTAAAAACTATTAGTATCTATCATTTGAATCGATTCTTTTTCGCAAGGAACTGAAACACAAAGGAACTGACAGAAAGTGTTATAATGAGGATTTCCTTATGCTTACTGTCATTTTAAGAAATCTGAGTAGAGAATAACACAGGTCAGGCCTGTAGCAGCCCTGCCAGTCTTCGCAGAAAGGTGTGGGCCTGGAACAACATCATGCATCAGGAAAGTCACCAGCAGTTTTGGGATCGTCACTTCAGAACAGCTCCCATAAGACGACCCACTGACCCAGCTCTTAGAGTTACCTCGTCATCAAGGGCTACCTTAGAGGTTCCGGGTGACATCAGAAGGTCTGGCAACCAGTCTTACCAAGGGGGTTGAGGAGTTCAGATAGGCCATGTGGCACACTGGTACATGGAGCAACCCAGCATAGTTGAGAAAAGGCTATTTAGATAACCCACGAGAAATTATCGAATGTCTACCAACTGTCATATTTTTTATAATATCTGCCATTACATTTACAAAAAAAAAATACTTACATTATAAAATATCCAATGATTTAAACATAAAATGGCGGGAAAATATATAGAAAAAATACACACAATTTCGCATAAAAAAATAAAAAAATTACAATTTAGAATTTTTGCAGCACCTACGTCATGCTGACGTGGACCGTTTGAATCTTTAAAATCTTCTAAAAATAAATGTTACGAAAGAACTTAAGAAAGAGGTATTATGACATTTTCCCACAAAAAAGGTTTAACTCATTTTTATTAACTAGCTGTTTTTCCCGATGAAGGAAGGAGCAGGAAAAAACACTTTCCGCAGCCTTGGAAAAGTATCCTATTTATATCCTTTCTCTCTCTCTCTCTAGACAAACTATCTGAGTACCAAATATCATTTAAATCGGTTCTGTGGTTTTGGCGTAAAAGCCGGAGCCAAACAGACACACAAAGTTAGGCATAAAAATGGCGTCCAAGATTTCGCCCACGGTTTCTGTTCTCATATAAGAAGATCAGCCAGCTGCGCAGGACAAGTGCACTCTCTATTCCTTCACTCTCATAGCGCGAAGGGACGGCAATCCGACACCACTGGAGAGAGATTTTGCACTTATATCTAGTAGAAGTCAGGATTTAACTCAGGAAACATATATTTTTTATATTGATAGAAACCAAAAGAGATTGTTTTAAAAATTAATGGTTGCGCCATAACTTACGTGTGATAAGTAGTACCTACTAATTAACAGAAACGTGTCTGCATATAAGTCGTGCTTTCTTGTCCAATTAAACTATCACAATTAAGTGTATAGAGTTTTATTAAAATGTCAAGGTTGAGTATAAAAAAATCACAGTGCAAAGAATTGATGGCCTGTGGGCAAAGCACCAACCTCTCAAGTATGAATGTGTGTGAGGGTTCGATTCCAAGTCAGGCAATTACCAATGCAACTCTTATAAGTTTATATGTACTTTCTAAGTATATCGTGGACACCAATGGCTGACTAAAAATGAATTAAAACATCTTGAGGAAACCTGGACTATATAAAAGGCCCCGGTAAAATTCCTCGGAATAAAACCTGTTTTTGTTTTAACCACGACGGTTTTTAGTCAGTAAGAGTCTGACACTCCCTCGCCGCTGCTAACCCACAGCGGGATGATTTTGATTGACATTTGATGATTTTTAACGTCGTTAAAAAAAAGTACACCAGTTTCTGTTCACTAAGTCACTTCATCATTCGTGCAAATCAATGATTGATAAATATCTAACTACGATTGCACTGAGATCCGTCGCGGACAAAACCAGAAAGTGTAACGAACTATTTAACTTTCCCTCCAATGTCTATGTATGTTGCATACGTTTATGCATTTGTAATTATAACATCAGTAGTTTACAAACTATGCTAAGACTTCTCTTATTTAGCAGGAATGTTTGTTGTTAGCGTGATAGACATCTTTGTAATATAAGATTAAATTTTCATCGTTTTTTTTTTTTTTTTTTTTTTTTATTTGGCCCGGAAACTTTATTCACAAAATATTTACATTAATTGAAAATAAAATAAACTTATATATATATACAACTTAAAACTAATATAGGGCATCAAAAAATTGCTCCTCATCGCTGTCACTGGGTAATGTACCCAAAAGACTGGCAGCATTGCCACGTTGGATGGCAATGCTCAACCTCTGTGCGAAATAAAAGCCAGCCTTTGGGTCCCGGGAAGTGTCAACCAGGCGCTGGGAGATATCCCTGGCAAGAAGGTGGGCGCTCGGACCCCACGGCCCTAGAGTTTCAACCCCAAACGGCTCAAACATGTAATTGCCTATAAGGTTACTATATTTGCGCCGCTTGAGGTTCTCTGCTTGTGCAGCGGCGGAGCCAGCACGACATGCAGTTCCGGGAAGGTGAGATGGCGCAAGAGTGTCGACGCATGTCGCGTCCCACACTAAAGTCCTACCCACCTTCCACGGAAATAGCGACATGCCGTCTGGTCTCTTGCCATCGTCGCGTGCCAAGCCATTTGGTTCGAGTACGGCTGGCACGCCGACGGCAACAAGAGCGCGACGGATCACGTCGTTTATGTTTGCATGTCGTGGTATGCGGCCGGCACTCCGGCTGCACGACAGGCCGTGGTGACCGAGGCTGTTGACAGCTTCCCCGCAGTGGCAGCGATGAGGAGAGCAGCATGGAGCACCTAGTCGGAGGCAAACGGCGAGTCTGAAGGTGGTGTCATCAAACATGGTGCCTGTGTTTGAAGACGGAAGTGCAAGAAGCCATAGACCCGACTCCCATTCACCCACAGCCAGTAGGCGCGCTCGCTCTGCAGAAGTCATTGACGTATCGATTAAACTTTTCCGTATTACTCTGCAGAGCGGCTCATCCCACTGTCTCTGAGAGGACAGGTTGGCGGGTAAGTCGGTGTTCGGGCATGCGACTTTCCAAGCGTTTAAAGCCTCAGTCAGGCTTGGCACCTCAAAATTGACCAGTGTGGTGGGTAATATTTTCCTGATCAATTTCTCAGTGCCATGGACCGAGGAAATAAAGGCTGGTAAACTTACACTGGAAATTTTACGGACGCCAAGTCCTCCCATACGGATGGGAAGAGTCGCTTGAGACCAAGCTCTGTCGTCCAAGGCCACATTTAAAATGGATGATAGTGTATGTCTTATAATTTCGTCGATTTTGTCCAAAAGGTTGGTGTGCTTCCATAAATGGGAAGCACGCATCGTCTCATTAGTTTTTGGGAACAAATATAATGACCACCATAAAATGCTTTGATACCCTTAGTTTTGTAACCAGAAATATCTACTGAACACCAGAAAAATAAAGTCTAAAAATGTAATAGTACCAGCTATTTTAGTCACGACTTCACTTTAAATTGTATTCGACCACCAAATTTAGTAAATGATCACCAACTCTTGACGACCAAATTAATGTATTATTTTTGCCTAAATAAGTCACTGTGATTGCCATAAAATGTAGGCTTATTACCAAATAAAGTATTATGATGCCATATTAAATTATGTGTCCGGCTTGCAATGCATGCGTGAGTGTCAGTATGACGAGTGACAGGGGAAAATGGAAGAAAATGACATAATTGCGCAGACCCCAAGTAAAATTGGGAACAGGGCAGGAGAAATAAGAAGAAGAATGTGTTTCTCAATACACTCCCTCAAAAAAACACTCTTATGGCACTGTTTTGAGGCATGCAATAGACAATTTTCCACCCTAGTGCAGGAAATACTGTAATGTTATTACATTTATTGTATCAGGTCGAATTTATTTTTTTGGAGTCAATTTACTTAAGCAGGATAGCAAGATGTAAAAACTTTGATTATCATTTTATATTAAAGCGCTGGTATAATTTTGATGATCATTTACTACTTTTGGTGATCATTTACTACTTTTGGGATAACAATGATTTATTTGGACTCATTTTGCTTAAATAGGATAGCAAAATTTAAAAACTTTGGTTATAATCTTACTTTAAATTGGTGGTTTAATTTTGGTGATCATTTACTATTTTTGGCTTACACATGATTTATTTTGGAGTAATTTCACTTAAATAGGATAGCAAAGTGTTAAAACTTTGGTTATAGTTTTACATTAAAATGCGAGTTTCATTTTGGTGACCATTTACTATTTTTGTCTGCTATTTGTTACTATATCTGGTGATCAGTTAAACATAAGCCTTAGTTTTTTCCCCAACTATGTTGGGGTCTGCAGAAAGTCTAACAACCAGTCGACAGGGGCTATCCTGTTAGACTGGAAGCCGACCCCAACTTAGTTGGGAGAAGACTAAGCACATCAGGCCATTTTTTTTTAACGCAATCATAGTCTATAATAGAGTTATAATATAAGTACCTATAGCCCTTTGCTTCATAACCGAAACATTGACCTTGATTGACCGCAGAATAAATTGTTTTAACCAACAAAACTGACCTAAAAAATAAAGAAATATTGCTATTTGGTGCAATAAACTTCAATTACGGTTAATAAAAATCTCAGAATTTCACGCGATTACGAAATCCCAACATGGCGATTTCGCGCCAAAAGTTGTACGTTACTCACAACTGTCAGTTTGACAATTAAAACAAAACGTCATTCGTATTTTTTATCGTTATGTATGTCATTATTACCAGCCCTTGTTTCATCCCACTGCTGGGCTGCGGCCTCCTCTCATGCAGAGAAAGAATGAGCGTTAATCCCTACATACGCGAGAGGTGGATTGGTGATTTCATACTTTAGCCATTGGTGTCAAAATGTACTTAGAAAGAACATAAAAGGTATAATAATACCTTCTCCTTTCTGCCTTTTTTCAAATTTTAATTGTGGTCGGATTTTGACACAAGCAAACTAATTTGACAAGAGCTGTACCTACTAATTTAAAAACCCGTCTACAGTACAATCCTGTTTTTAAAACCGAAAGTAACACCCAAAACCAGTTTCATTCAAACGACAGAAGTGGTTTATTGACAAAATTATGTCATTGGCACACTCGGGTCAGACGACCGTTGAGATTATGTCGGTTAGACAATTGAAAACGGTCAATTTTGTACGTTGGAACCTAAATTAGAATGATTTTTGACCAACAGGCTTGCGACCGCTTGTGTCTAAAGGAACAACCGGGTCAATCGATCATAAAGTTAAACAACGCTTGATGTTTAAACAATTCTATATAATACTGATTTCTTCCGTGGTTCGGAAGGCATCATCTTTGCCAGTTGTTAAGTACGGGTAATCAGACAACCAGTGTTACCAAGATGTACCTCCCTATCAGGTTGCTCTATGGAGTTTCTTGCCGACTCTTCTCCATGAGAGCAACTTTTTGGAACCGAGCAAATAATGTGACGTTTCATAAGAGCCTGCAAAGGTCTATTTGAAAAAAAAAAAGATTTTGATTTTGCTCGGGTAACTGGGTCGAGGAGATCAGATAGGCAGTCGCTCCATGTGACACACTGGTACTCAGCTGCATCCGATTATACTGGAAGCCGACCCCAATACTTTTAAACTTTAAGTATACTAATGATATTATTTCTTATTCGAAACACGTAGGAAATGACTCTATAGATCTAAAGTTCAAGAACAAAACTTGCTCAACCGTTTTATTTAGTCCTAATTGACAATGTTACCGATAAGTCGTTTACCTCAACTTATTTAGTTACCCTACTGTGACAAATTGTGGACTTAAGTTTGAAAACTGACGAAAACAGCTAGGATGCTTGGATCAATGCACTTTCAATTGTTTTAATGTTTGCTTGCTTAAGGGCTTATTACACTTGACTAAATTCAGTAGCCTAATTAGGATTGTCTAATAAGGTTTCTAAATGATTTAAGGAAATCTGCCTTCCTAAATGCGATTACATTTGCCTGAATTTAGTGACTGAATCATTTAGACGACTGAATTTAGTCAAGTGTAATAAGCCCTTAAGTCTAAATTGTGGGACATTACTATAAGATTTATAAAAGGATGTAGCTGAGTACCAGTGTGCCACATGGAGCGACTGCCTCCTTAACCTAATTACTGGGGCAACCCGATACCCCTTGGGAAGACTGGATGTCAGACTTTCTGGCTTCTGAATACTCTGGACTCTGACAACTGCCAAAGACGTTCAAATGACAGCCGGGACACACTAATGCCTTCCGAAACATTGAGAAAGCCGTTGTGATTAGGCTACCCATCCACGGACCGACCTCGCCAAGCATTGCTTAACCTTATGATCGACCCGAGCGGCTGTTACTTAAGTGATAACCTAAATATCTGCTTAACCCTTTGTGGAAAACAGCTGTGACCTAAATATGTAACTAAGCAACTAATACAAGTTTTTTACAAACTTCTAAAAATAGTATTTACTTTACATTGAGATAAGCCCAAATCTAACACTGTAAATTCGGTTACCAGTAAAACCAGATAACATTATTATTCAAGACGTTATCATTGTCGCTGATACCGGTCTTTAGAGTAAATAAACATGTCCGTTAATAGACGTTATTTTGAATTTGACCGTTGAGTGTTTACGATGTTCAAAACAGTTGCTAATTTTAGGAGGAGTACCTATTTTAAAATAACCTTTTGTCTATCTATATTATTGTAATAAAAAGGAAACAGTTTTTAGTTTCTACCCTTAAGGCCTTGAAAGTGTTGCTGGGGAGTTTGTTCCACCACTTCTTCTTCCTTCTACATGGGAATAAACATCCTTCGTCAAAATTACACGGGGTCTGTCTTATGTAATCCTGATGTTCGAAAAGAGCTGTTTTTTAGCCTACTTTTTAGAAGAAATAACTAGATGACTATGATAAATAGGAATGGAAAATAATAAAAAAACGTTTGTTTGCAGAGATAATTTTTCATGTAAGAGAAAATCACACACGTCAGTAGTAAAAAATAATATTGTACGAATCTCAACATTTTTGATTTTAATTGAATTTGAATATTTAATTTTGTATTTTTCATTATAAGTAAAATACAATAAAATACTTACTTTAAAATAGATACCTACTTTACCTCATCTTCATATTGACAACTGCACTCAGACTGCATTAAACTCGCGTGCCTTGAAATAATTGCCATGCCTTAAAATATTCAGAAAATCCTGTCTGACCAGTTGACGCTTCTAATTATAAATTGTAATAATATTCATGTTTTGTATGATATAATAACTACAGGTAATAGTTATCTAATGTTAAATCTATGCTGTAAGAATTATCAACCGTCTTTGTAATATGAATTAACTGTGTTATTGTGGCTTAACCTAAGTATTAATGAGCAATTTTTCTATAAGTAATTAAGTATTCCAGATTAAAAGATTTTAGAAATTATAATAGTAAAGATCTGCTTCTTATTTAAGCTCACGCTCGAGAAGCCGAAAATAGATCTCAGTGGCGTGCACTTGGAGAGGCCTACGTCCAGCAGTGGACTGCGATAGGCTGATGATGATGATGATGAAGCTCACGCTCACCTGTGGATCATATGTACTTCTTACCCATTCTGTGAACCCTCCACAAAGTGCCCTGACAACAAAAAGTTTGATGAGAACTGTGCTTACCAACAATTGTACCTATTACTGATTACAAGTATAATTGCAGGTAATTAGAAACAGGCAAGTATATATTTTAGATCTAACCATATATTATTATCTTGCATGTAAATCATGAATTAAATTATCAGTTGTGTTTAAAACACCGACATTTAAAAATGCTTTTTGCTCGACTTTTTTTAGTGAAGCTATTTGTCCGGGTTCAAAGCTACTAGGATACGTTTTGTCTCTGGCCATGTTTCGGAGTTTCTACTGCATCTGACCTTCACCAGTAACCCGGAAAACCCGTTTCTTTGTCATCTCTATATAAAGCCTTATAAAAGCATTGTAATGCAAAAGTATGAGTTCATATTATATTTAAAAAAACGAGATTCGACCAGTGTGCGTCACTGTTTGTCACACCGCATGTATCTCGTGGTGTACTCGCTGTAGCAAACAGTAACACATTGCGCGCGAACATTACTAACATGTCCAGGCGCGTACGCACGTACGAACACGAACATAGCGAACACAAACACCAGACCCGAACATTTGGTTCGTACGTATGGACGGCATAATCGAACACGAACGCAAACATAGTTCGAGTCGAGTTCGCGAACAACAGTCGTGAACTCTATCTTAGTAGCCATGACGGCGCCGTTGGAAGTCGTCGATTGTGAAGTTATTAAAGCGCTTCGAACACCGTCCATACAGAACACACTACAAGGATCGCCGCGAACATGTTTGACGAACAGAGTGTTCGATGTTCGATAGTGGTACGCACGTGCGAACCAAGTTGTTGCATATCATGTAACGCAACAAATTTGTTCGTACGTGCGTACGCGGCTTCCGCGACACTGCAGCCGCCGCGCGAACACATGCTAGCTGTGGACTCGCGACATAACTACACATTTTGATGTAATCTTGTAATGAAAAGCTTATTACTCAAGTTTTTTTCGTAACCTTACGTCAGTATAGTAAGTGATACATAACATAAAGATATTATGAAGGTTACTGACATGAAGACAAGGTTGCAAGTTCTCACGATTTACCTAATTGCATCTACCCATTGTGGGAGTGCAACACGACTATTCATAATTATTGAGTACTGTTAAGTAATCATTTGGCAAGCCTTTTTTCTAACTAAGTATGTTGGTAATGACTCCTAATCTAGAGTTACTAATATTTTACATAGAGCCTGTCTAGGGCTGCCGTCTCAAATTTCGCCTAACCCACATTTGGAGTAAATCGAATTTTTCCCCGAACGAGTACCTACGATTTCTTTAAACAAAATAATAAGTACCTAATTTGTAATCCATTTACTATTAACATATACTTAAATTCAATAAGGAGCTTCCTTACATGAAAAGTGTCCGGGATTTCCCCGGACACTTCTTGAAACCCCGCCCGGACGGCCCCCGGACGGCCTCCAAACGAGGACAAATCCGGGGAAACCCGGACGGATGGCAGCCCTAAGCCTGTCTAACCTTATCTTCAACCCACTTACCTGAAAAATACGATGATAAGTTTGGTTATCAGACTTTCTGGCTTCTGCACAAATGAAAGACGGGACTCGGGACCCACTAATATAAAGTGCTTTCTTTCAGAAACACGGAAGAAGAAACGGAGGAAATGTCATGACAAACATGTGAGCAAACGATTTTAGCAGATAGGGTCTAAACTTAACTATGGTCCATGATAGGCATAATTAAATAAAATGATCTTGAGAAAATTGAGACTGACCAGTGTCGATGGTAACAGTCCGTAGCGTGCATTTGAGCACTTTGAATAATCGATAATGTGTGTATACTTAACTCACGCACGCGCATGTCAATCATAAATTAAAGATATCGTGAGTCAATAGTTTAACGCTATGAAAACCGTAATTACATAGTTATAGCCGTTATTATGGTTAAATGTTAGTGTTTGCGTTAAACTATCGGAAGGAATTTAAGACTTAAATTCCACTAGAACATCATCTGTCTAGCCTTTTCTAGACTATGTTGGGGTCGGCTCCCAGTTACCGAACGCAGCTGAGTACCGGTATGCCACATAGAGCGACTGCCTATCTGACCTCCTCAACCCAGTTACCCGGGCAACACAATACCCCTTGGTAAGACTGGCTGTCAAACTTACTGGCTTCTGACTACCCGTAACGACTGCCAAAGATGTTCAAATGCCATTCCACTAGAACACTGATTTGTGAAAATATTGTCTTGAACATTGTTTCTTTTTTAAGATGTAGGACGTTGTACTAGAAAGTTTTCATGTATGAATATGGAAATATGTATCCATACACAAATGGCTTTTCTTAGTCATAAACTTAAAGCTATTCACAAAATACAGTTAGGTACATAGGTACCTAAATTATGTAAATCGGTCATGTGCGCAAATATACTAACTTACTAATATTATAAATAAGAAACTCTGTCTTTCAGTAAGTATCGCTCTTTCACGAAAAAACTACTTAACCGATTTAAATAAGATACCTAGGTATTCAAATACTTAGTCTCATTTCGTATTTATGTTTCCCTGCCGATTTCGGCTGTGGTACCTATGCATGGATAGTCGAGTCTAGAGCTTGATAAAGAACGTGGGCTATTTTTTCTAGGTGCGAGAAGTACCTACCTAGTTCCCTCAGGACGCGGGGAACAGCTAATTATCAGTGTATAAAAATATTACACAATATTATTGTCACATTACAGTTCTAATTTAAAAGCCTATTTTTGGGAAATTATCAATACTTTTTTAACCCAAGGCCGATCCCACATGACATCTTAAAGCAAATACCACAAAACCACTATATATATCTCTCAATAAGGATTTATTCCTTTTAAAGTTACAAGTCTGTCCGTCAATAGATAGTCGCCATATTGACCGATTCTCGCAGATGACCATAAATACGATCACAAGGTTATTTTAACTAAATAGGTAATAGCTACTGAGCTTGTATGAACTTTCTTAGTATATGTTGGACACCAATGACTGTGTTTCGGAGAGCACGTTAAACTGTAGGTCCCGGCTATCATTGAACATCCGTGGCAGGCGTTACGGGTAGTCAGGATCCAGAAACGCGAATAATGACTTTGACTTCTTTGAAAGTCTGACACCAGTCTTACCAAGGGGAATTGGGTTGCCCTGGTAACTGGGTTGAGGAGGTCAGCATTCGCTTCTTGAGGCACACTGGTACTCGGCTGTAGCCGGTTAGACTGGAAGCCGGCCCCAACATAGTTGGGAAAGACTAGACAGATGATGACGACTCATATAATAAAGAGGATTTTTTATTTGTTCTCTAAAGACTGCTTAATATAAACTAATAATAGTTATCTACTATTTATAACCGAATGAAACTCGATAGCCAACCACACGTATCGAGAAGTCTGCAGTTTTATAAAGGCGGTTTAATTGTCGGAACACGCACGAAACAATACATTTTAATTGAAGTAATTTAAGACGTCGTTGAATCAAAATACTCTTGACTTGTGCACTTATTTTCAAGGAGAAATGACGTCATACCGTTTATAAATAAGTATGTAGGTCTCGGTCTCGTCACCCGTAGTCAGAAGCCAGTAAGTCTGACACCAGTCTTACCAAGGGGTATTGGGTTGTCTGGGTAACTGGGTTGAGGAGGTCAGATAGGCAGTCGCTCCTTGTGGCACACTGGTACTCAGCGGCATCCGGTTAGACTGGAAGCCGACCCCAACATAGTTGGGAAAAGGCTAGGCAGATGATGATGAGGTGGTCACCCATCCACGGACCCACCGCACCAAGCTTTTATGACATTATCATCGATTGACCCGTACGGCTATAACCACGAGTTCCTTGTATTATTTTATAAGACAACTAGCTGTTTCCCGCGGTTTCACCCGCGCCCCAGGGGATTTTATCGTACCGGGATAAAATATAGCCTATGTTACTCTGGCAGAGTGTTATGTACTTTCCAACAGTGAAATATTTTTTCAAATCGGTTCAGTAGTTTCGGAGTCTTTTGGGTACAATCAAACAAATGTTTGCTCTTTATTATAATTAGTAATAGAAGTATACGAGTTTGTGCTTGTTTTCTAGAACAAAATAAAACTGTTACCATTATAGTCCATTTACTTAATACTGTTTTCAGTTCTAAACTTGGTTTTTTATCGGAAAAGCGATGTTCACAACCGACTAGACTTCCGATAGGAACAAGACATGACCTTCCGAGTTGACCGTCAGTCTAGCACGCAACGTTACGATATCAATTTTAAGCTTATTCTTTCATAATTTTATGAACGCGAAAGTTACTTTGTCTGACCATAACGCTAGTTTTAATGTCATTTTTAGGGTTCCGTACCAAAAGGGTAAAACGGGACCCTATTATTTAGAGTTATTAGCGAGTTAGCAGTCAGTTTTTCCATTGGTCACCAGTTGAAATTTTCACAGATGTTTTAATTCTAACTGAAAACTAGAATAAAGTAAATATTGAAGAGGGCATAGAACAAACGTGTTTTTGGTAATTTTATAAAAACGGGACCCTTTGTGCGAGAGTCGCACTCGCACTTGGCCAGTGTTTTTTTCTCGCACTTTCCCGCAGTGGGTGGCCTCGAAGAACTTCTGTCTCTAAATAGTATTTCATTCAAGTTCTATCTAGGTACAGTCGACTACAGCACCCAACACCTTCAGGGGTTGAAAAAGAATTCAAATGTTTTAAGAAATAATAAGGCCACTCTAGACTTAGATGTTTTTGAAGCTGTTTAAATATGTTTAAATGTTAATCGGCTGTTTAAATGTGTATTTTAGAAAACATATTATTGTCATTACGGAAACTTTCTCACGGAAAAATAATATTTTTATCTCGACGTTCTATGAAAACTGCGCTTTTCAACGCTCATAATATTTTGAATTCCGTCCCATCCCATCGGCCGTCCCATCGCGCTATGAGAGTGAAGGAATCGTCAGTGCACCTGTGTCCAAGCAAATGCCTCATTTCATAAGAAAACTCACTGTAGCCGATAATCGATTAGGAGGACATCATCATCATTAATGAACTTGACTTTACCCAGCATTCAATGTAATAACTTTCGCTTTGTTTTGTTTAAATGTGTTAAATTACTTAATCTCACCTCGTGCTCAAGGCAGAGCACTCAATCCGTGCCCTCAGACTACATTTAAGAAAAAAACCTTTTTGCTCAAACCTTGAAGGTCTTATGATCTTATGTAAAGAAATTATTGATTTAAATGGCAGTTTTAATGGCAGGGCAAGTAACCAGTAACAAATAAACCACTTTTAGTAAGGTTTTTTTCAAAATGTATGGTTAACTTACTATAAGTGCATTCGTACCAGACTGTAATGTGGTTTTTACTGCTATTCAGACTAAATTCTACATAAATTAAACTATATCCTCTCATTCTCTCATCTTCTCATAATTCAAAATTTACATCTAAATTGGTTAAGCCATTTTGAAGAGAAAGGGAATTATGACGCCACCTTTCAAATTAAATTTCGGAAAGCATAAAAGATTTTTCTCTCTAAAGCACAAAAGATTAAATAACGCTATACATAGAAACACAATATTTGTTGTATTAATTGTACTTAATTAACTCTTTTAATAAGTTAATCTCATCCTATTATGCAAAGATCTTTGCGCATTTAATAACTTAATAGCTTGCATATTAGTTGACATTCCCACCATCTAATTATTAATTATTTAGCTAAACAATATACACTTTCGACTAAGCTAGATTTATCACAAAAACATTGCGTGCGTTCGCTACACCATTCAAGAAATAGCAAACTTTAAAACTAGTTTTTTTGCTGTTTGTAAACTAGAATAACTTTAATTCTAACCTTTGTTACAACGGAATAAGACTTCAATTTGACTAAAAGTAATTTTCAAGATGGCAGCGGTCGCGTTAAGTTGGTATTGTCGCTATTGTATGTAGCCAACTTCAGTGCGCTTCGACCCGCGGACCGATGTGGTCATGTCTCTCGCGACAAAACTTTTTAAACAAGAATTCCAACGTTAAAGTGAACAAAAACATTGACTGAAGTGAATTTGCGGTGTGACAATCCATTATATTATGTTAAAAAGTGGTTGCAAACGTGTTTTGTGGTTATAAAACTTAAACAGCCATTGTTTGAGTGCAAAACTTCGAAATTCTTGAAAACAATGAGTGTTTAACCATCATGGAAGACGTGTACACAATTAAAGTTAAAACGAAACCTGATAGGAGGAACTTATATCCTTCTGAGCGAAGGTATTCGGCGTCAACAGTGTCTGGGCTAGCTTGGGTGCACATAGCCCTAGCGGCGACTTCCTTTCTTCTCGCCTGTTTAGCTCTCGTGAACCCAACTACCGACACACAGGTACAAAATAACAATACGCTACAAAATGACGTTACACGAAATCCCGTTTACGATCTACTGCAAAATGAAACAGTAATAAACTTAAATAATGAAGATGGAACTCAAAAAAATTCGCACAACCAATCGAATTTTGTGACGAGTGGATCCAATGAGACCGGAAAATCGTTAAATTCAAACGAAACAACGGATTTAGACGGTAATAAAAATGATAGTAATTACATATTGGTTTTAGCACCGGCTTTAATAACTATATTTGGTTTAGCTGCCGGCGTAGCTAGTATTCTAGCGTCAGTCAGATGGTATATAGACCACAACATAACCTGGTTATTCGTCATGTCGTGTCTATCGACGCTGATCTCTCTGGCTTCGTTTGTAATGATAGCTGTATGGTTTATAACCACGTCTGAGGGAGACATTACCGAGTTCTACAAGGACAAAGTGCCTTTCAAAGACTATGTAGTTATCAGACATACAGACGTCATCATAAAAAATGAGTCGCATATGATTGTAGCGTTAAATTCGACAGCAACCAACGAAGAAACACCGAATTTGTTTACAAAACGTGTGCTATCTATAAACATTTTAATAGCTGCGTTTTTGGAATTACTGTGGTCTATTCTAAGCGTGAAAATTTCCTATAAAGGCATGAAAAATACATATAAAGAAGAAAACGAAAGACGAGGCAACTGCATATCAGTTGTGACAAAAATAAAAGGCAATGACACCCGAAAATTGCCACGAAATGGCAAACTTTTACCTCCAAAACCTGACTTAATCGACCACTATCCTAGCAAGAAAATTAAAAGGATATTCTTAGCACAATCTGACAACGGATTTTATTTGAAGAATCAAGGTAACAAAGCTAAACAAAACACAGAAACGAGTTCAGAGTTCTACAAAGAGAGGATGATGAATTTTTTGAACCGATGTGCTTCCTTGGAAGGTATGTCCAACCCAGAGAATACTTCCAGTGTCCATTCTGAGGCCTTGAACCCGATACCGGAAGGCGTGTCCGTGGAAACCAGTGTTCAAGACACGACTAACATAGCAGTCACTGAAATAAAAGATAGAGTAACCCCTATAAGTTGGGGAGACACTCCTGAACATACGGTTTATAATCAAAACACGTTGAATTTGGACAAGATTTTCAAGTTTAAGCCAAATGCGAACAAAAGTGAATCTGTTAACGAATAGTGCGTGATAGTGAAATTGACATTGAAATGGACACGCGAACTGTGAAAATATCTGTGTTTTTATATTGGTAGATATGTTTTACGCTGTGTTCAAACCAAACTGACTGTTAGCCGCCGAATGTGAGCGAACTTTACGCAGTTTATAAATTGTATTTCCATATATATTCACTTTTCCGTTGACATCTAACTGACGTACGTTATGCGCTGACATTGAGTAAGTGAGCCTGCTCACAATCGGCGGCTGACAGTCAGTTTGGTTTAAACACAGCCTTAATTTTGTATTTCTTCGACTGCTTTTTCTATGAATTCAAGAACTATATCTGTAACTGTGATAAGTAAGGGACATTCTTACATTGTTTGTAGTGATCAAACATTTTGACATATTCAAGCTGTACCTACTTTGTTATTAGGACACATTTATCAAATTGTAATCTGTATTTGTTTACTTTTCGCATTGTAAGCTTTTTTTAACGACGTCAAAAATCATCAAAAGACCCCTCCCGCTGTGGGTTAGCAGCGATGAGGGAGTGTCAGACTCTTACTGACTAAACACCGTCGTGTTCCGTCGTAGGCCTTTTGTGTACCAGGGCCGCGGTAACTCTTTCGAACAACCCGCAGCCCCGGCAGGCCTTGGCCCTACTGGGCCCCGCTGGGTTCGCATTGTAAGCTGATCTCTGGAATTTGGAAAATTCTTTACATGACTTGATCTTGAATATTTACAAATGTATTTGTTTTTGAGTCTTTTACATACCAGTGTAAGCGATTTTGGTCTTCTTTCGACCAGAATTTTTGAAATATCTGTGTTAAAAATATCACGAGTTTATTTATAAATATCGTGTTGGCTAACTAGATTTTTGATAACCGACCCCAACATAGATGGGAAAAGGCTCGGGAGATGATGACCTAAGTAGTATCCAATGTCTAAGGAATCAATCATCATCCTCCGAGCCTTTTCCCAATCATGTTGGGGTCGGCTTCCAGTCTAACCGGATTCAGCTGAGTACCAGTGCTTTACAAGGAGCGACTGCCTATCTGACCTCCTCAACCCAGTTACCCGGGCAACCCGATACCCCTTGGTTAGACTGGTGTCAGACTTACTGGCTTCTGACTACCCGTAACGACTGCCAAGGATGTTCAATGACAGCCGGGACCTACAGTTTAACGTGCCATCCGAAACACAGTCAATGGTGTCTAAGATATACTTAGAAAGTACATACAAACTTAGAAAAGTTGCATTGGTACTTGCCTGACCTGGGATCGAACCCGCGCCCTCATACTTGAGAGGTTGGTCCTTTACCCACTAGGCCACCACGACTTTTTATGTCTAAGGAATCAATACTTAATACCAAAAATTTCAATGAACAAAATAAGATCACAAAATATTTGAAGACAATGGAATAGACATTAGAAAATGACATACTGAACACGGTTTTTTTAACATTTGAGAATTGGTTGTTCAGATATTTCGTTATTTTGATTGTGTCCATGGATTTTTGTTACTAACTCTACTTACTTACTACTGGAAATGTGTTTAGTAAACAATTCGGTTTCTGCATTCCGGGGCTGCGGTAACTGTTTTGTGTACCTAGGTTTAACGGCCTTTCGCTATTTGGGTCATTCGTCATCAATTTCAGTATAGTCAAAGCTAGATATAGAAGTACATACCTACCTAGGTAAAGATATTTTTTTTGTCAAGTATGCGTTTGAAACATCTGTATATGTACATACGACAGCACGTCAATTCTACCTCAATTTGTCAAAGTGATTTTTAACCTTATCACAATCATCATCCTCCGAGCCTTTTCCCAACCATGTTGGGGTCGGCTTCCAGTCTAACCGGATTCAGCTGAGTACCAGTGCTTTACAAGAAGCGACTGCCTATCTGACCTCCTCAACCCAGTTACCCGGGTAACCCGATACCCCTTGTAACTTTAACTTTATCACAATAGTGGAAGGTTAATATTCGATTGGTAAAATTTGACAGATTCAGGTAGGTTGATCTGCTATCAACCAATTACATGTAAGGTCCATTTCACGAAAGAAGTCCCGCAGACGCAGCACCAGTGTCTATGCGATAAGTAGCTCAGTAAATACGTACAAAAGAGTTCGTTCGTGAAATGGACTTTAGGTATTAGTACTAAAGCACATTGTCTGTGCTCACGAGATTATTGCATTAAATGTGCATGTACCTAGGTAGGAATATTTACCCACACAAGTATTTCTTACGCGCGCCCCGCGCCTGATCTTTCTCCGGTGGTGTCGGATTGCCGTCCCATCGCGCTATGAGAGTGAAGGAATAGGGAGTGCACCTGTGTCCAAGCAAATGTGCGTGCACTATAATATGTCCTGTGCAGCTGGCTGATCTCCTTAAATAAGAACAGCCGCCGTAGCCTAAATCGGCCGTGGACGCCATTATTATTACTTACCCACTTTCGTGTAATAAACCATCTGTACCCATATTCTAATATCTAAAATATTAACAAACAGCAAATAGTGGCCGATCCGATAACATTCAAGCTCTCTCCAATTACAGCCGACAAAACTAATTGACAATGCTCGATTTTTATGGCGCGGCCGCCATTTGCCAATCAGAGACAATTGCGAGTCTATCCTACTCTATGTATAGACAGACAGACTAATATTATAAAGCTGGAGATTTTGTTTGTTTTAACGAGTAAAGGATCCTAGGTAATTGGTTTTTGGAAATTAGGTAGCTACTGTTAAAAAATAATTTAACAAGTTATCTAGAAATCTTAGACTCTATATATGGAGTCGTGGTGGCCTATATAGTGTGTAAAGAATCAACCTCTCAAGTATGAATGTGGGTTCGATTCCAGGTCAGGCAAGTACCAATGCAACTTTTCTAAGTTTGTATGTATTTCCTACGTACCTATATCTAGGACATGACTGTTTCGGAAGGCACAATGAACTGGTGGCTCCCGGCTGTCATTTGAACATCTTTAGCGGTCGTTACGGTTAGTCCAGTAGGTACCAGTCTTACCAAGGGATATTGGGTTGCCTGGGTAACTGGGTTGAGGAGGTCAGATAGACAGTCGCTCCATGTGGCACACTGGTACTCAGCTGCATCCGTTTAGACTGGATGCCGACTCCGACATAGTTGGGAAAAGGCTCGGCAGATGATGATGATGAAAAGTATGCAATATTTTCTTAATTAATACCAATTGCAACCGCAAGGCGTAACTAGTCTAACGCAGTAATCGACAAAGCTTAGATTCGATTCGTTTTTACTGCGAGAATCAATTATTTCTAACTCGGTTCATTACGATCATAAATGAGCGTTTACCAATTATTCTGGTTTCGTGATATTCAATACGATAACTAGCGGTTTTTATGTTTATTGTGGAATGCGAAGTATTATTACCAGATAGAAAATCTTACTATTACACTAAATGTGATTTCCTTTTACGATGAAACTCACGGTTTCCCCCGAGTCCCGTGAAAACTTGTAACCGTGAAGCTTGTACCCGGATGAAATATAGCCTAAGTTACTCAGGAAGAGTGTACCTTTCCAACGGTTTAGTAGATTCGGAGCCTCTAGGATAAATAAACAACAAAAATTAAGATCTATATCATGTCTAATCGAATTCATGTTTAAGTTATCGAAATAATAATGAAATCGGTTGCATGAGTGATCAGTGAAATTGTAACGAATAGATTTAGCTATGCGATTGTATAATAATTATTTACTTTACTTCATAACTAGCTGATCTCCGCAGCTTTAGTTCGAGTCTAAATCGAATTCATCATCGTCCGAGCCTTTTCCAACTAAATTGGGATCGGCTTCCAGTCGAACCGGATTCAGCTGAGTACCAGTGCTTTACAAGAAGCGAGTGGCCTGCCTGATCTCCTCAACCCAGTTACCCGGGCAACCCGATACCCCTTGGTTGGTTGGTTGGTCTAAATCGAACTATTTCCCTTTAAATCTTATTTTTCATTAATTTACTTAAAATGAAAAAAATCCAATATAAGCCATATTTCATTTATTGGAACCAATCGTTAATCGATTTTCATAATAACTATTAAAATGCTTATGTAAATAAGTAGGTAATGGTAGGTAGGTAATGGTACGGTCAGAGTCAAAAGTAACTGAACAAATGAGTACTTACCTACCAACACACTGCCAACTTTTAGTCAGCCGATAGTTTGTTTGGACTCATAGATTTCTATAAAGATGAATGATAGTACGCACATTACAAAGATCAGGTATTTAGCCGGTATCAGGTCCACTGAAAACTTTTATTTTAAATTTTCATAAGTCTGTAGGGAAAATTATCTTTGTTCATCTACTTTTGTAGCCAACTGTACCTATTTGGTCACAAAACGTTTTATAATGCGAAGCAATTTAGATCAAAGTTTCCATTTTTTAGCCTACTGCAAACAATAGTATTTTTTTTATAGAAACGTAGACAAAACACTGTCTTTTTATAGTTTTTCGTTTCTCAATAACTCATTAAAATCAGTAAGCGAACCAACAGCTGCATCTAGTGCAGCTGTTGGCTGATAATGACTTCAACTGTTTTCAAAACAGTTGAAGTCATTATTTCCCGAGCCTTTTCCCAAGTATGTTGGGGTCGGCTTCCAGTCTCACCGAATGTAGCTGAGTAAGTACTATAATCTGTGGTACCAGTGTTTTACGTGGAGGGACGGCCTATCTGACCTCCTCAACCCAGTTATTGACAATCTGATACCGCTTGGTGAGACTGGCTGTCGGACTTCCTGGCTTCTGACCACCCGTAACGACTGCCAAAGATGTTCAAATAACACTAACCAATTTAACGTGCCTTCCGAAACATGGAGGAACTCATCATGATATAGATGGTCACCTTATTCACAGACTACGTTATGATCAAAAAACTCAAAAAAAACGAGTTAAAATACTTCCACGTTGATTCCGTATTAAGCATGTGTTACTAAAATTACCGCAATAATTTATAATGTAGTAGATTTAATAATTCAATGACTTAAATAATTCACAATTTCCTTCCTGTAAAAAATTGTGTAAGCTACCGAATCATATATCAACTTAAAACATTGATTAATTACATAACTACTAACTACTGTAAAACCTATGTGAAGTACAGTAAACTGCACATCAGTGGTAACTGTCATGCACCTTAACTCAATAGTAATAAGTACGATTTTCCTATAAAACTGTTACCACTGACCTGAAGTTGACTGTACAGGTAATATAAGCCAATTGTAGCCAACTTCGGACAAGCAAAGCTTATCAACAATATCTGTATGAACAAATGGCTACCTTCAGAAAAAAATTGCAAAGATATTTGGCGAAATGTACTGGCATCTTTCTTCAATAGATTTTCAACCTTATCACAATAGTTGAAGGTTGATATTCGATTGGTATTTCACAGATTCTGGTAGATTGCCCTGCTGGCATCTGTGCATATACCTATTATATACTCTACCTACCGCTAAATATACCTATAATTTTATATGTATGTTTGTTAACGAATTTATCTTTAATATTTAGACTTAAGACTGATTTTTTATATGATTGTGTATTAAAAATTATGAATTTATTTTATTTGGTTTCATTTTCACATGACACTTCTATTTATAACTGTTTGCCGTCTCTTCTTTTCTAATGAATCTTCTGTAAAGTTTCCATAGTACTTGTGACAAACAATGATTCAATTTTAATACCATTATTTTTATTCTATACTCCATCCTCCGAGCCTTGCTCCCAACTATGTTGGGGTCGGCTTCCAGTCTAACCGGATGTAGCTGAGTACCAGTGCTTTACAAGAAGCGACTGCCCTATCTGACCCCCTCAACCCAGTTACCCGGGCAACCCAATACCCCCTGTTTAGACTGGTGTCAGACTTACTGGCTTCTGACTACCCGTAACGACTGCCAATGATGTTCAATGACAGCCGGGACCTACAGTTTAACGTGCCATCTGAAACACAGTCATTGGTGTCTAAGATATATTTATTTCCTCAATAAGTAGGTAAAAATAGTTAAAAATAAAATTACAAGTTATCTAAAAAAAACAATTGTATTTATTGACAAAAAAAAATATTGTAAAAAAATGTACTTAATAATTACATTCTAATTTTATAATACTTAACAGTAAAAAGATCATTCCAAAAATATATGTAAATTATTATTATGTATTGAATTTGTATAATTATTGTCATTAATAATTAGCACATACATATTACATTCTTACGAAATTTTTTTTTTTTAATTTTTTGCAAGATACTTTTAGCTGACCAGGGGTATTCTTTAAAAAATTACTGCTTCATTTATCATTTAATTTTATATAAAAAAATAGAAATCAAAAGCTTATTTTACTGACAATTTTCAGTAAAACTAAGGCACTTTATCCTTCATTGAAAAATCAAATTATGAAACAAAAACCGGCCAAGTGCGAGTCGGTATCGCGTACAAAGGGTTCCGTACTGCCGTCCCCCGTTTTATGTTTTGGTTACGGAACCCTAAAAATCTAATTAGGAATCAAAAAAATTTAAAATATATTGTAGGAAATAGCAACCATGACATATACTCGTATTTAGTAGAAATTGGTGGGTTTGATTCTTTAAAGTGAATGCTTCAAGTGGAACCGAGAAATTCAAATACCTATAAAATGGTTTTTTGAAATTTATAAAGTTAACATTCGATAATAACGTACCTCAAAGTAATTTTTAATGTCTCTCTTTAACTATGAAAGTTTTTACAAATCAAACGTAATCCGATTAAGCTTTTTAATGGAAAACATAATAGTATTTAGGATTACATATAAATTATTGGAAGAATTTTCGGTGTCAAAGATATCGAAAATTACTCATTTTAACTTAGGTAAAACACCAAAAAGAATTGATATTTAATTTACCCGTTACTCGTAAAAGCATTCACTTTATGGGTTTTATGTAAGGGGCTCATCCGTGAAATAAGGGTGTTCGAGGCAGTCCAAAGCTGTGAGACGTTTTGCTGGGTCGAAGATCAGCATGCCCTGAAAATATATGAAAAAAAGCTGCATTCGTTATTTATGTATAATAATACTAGTTTGCTTGATTTTGCTAATCTCAGTAAGTACTAGGTCGTATGACCAAATTGCGTGTAAATTGCAGGACCGAATTAAATGAAAATTTTTGGGTATGTAGAACCAAGAGGCACACATAACATGCTTTTTGTCTCCATCCGGTTAGTCAAAAGTCTAATCAATATCAGTGTTTGTAACCAAAGCTTCCAAAACTACAGAACCGACAAAAAAATCTTTCACTGTTGAAAAGAAAACAAGAGTATATCCGAGTGAAATAGGATATATTTTATCCCGATACGGGCAGTAGGTCCCACGGGACGCGGGTGAAGCCGCAAGAAACAGCCAAGTTTATATAAATTGATTTAGCAGCCATTTCCCCATGTATTACAAAAATCATTTGAAGATTTGTTTACATTTAATACCTAACAATGTACTACGAGTTCACTATATTAAAATCATTTTATAATTCGTTTCTCTTTAATAAAAACCTAACCAAAAGTAAAAAACTTCATTACATATTCACCTTAATAAGTTCAAGAGCATGGGGGTGTATCCTAGGTATGATTTCAGCTAAGTCCTGAGGCTGGTACTCCGGGAAGCTGTCCAGCATGATGGAAACGTTCTCTGGCCACTCCGACCGTGATGGTCTGCCTAGCAGTCTGAAATGATGGAGAATATTACTGGTTAAAGTATTTTATTATTATGATAACTTTCAGCTGATAAAGTCTCAGCCTATGAATACTTTATCTGACAGATAAACTATAACTTTTGGTTTCACAAATTTGGTCTTGGATAGCAATATTTATGTCATTTAGCAGCTTTTATCTGGCAGATAGTATTAACTAACAGTTAACTACATGACACTTTATCGTAAAGTAGTGAAACAGGGTCTTAATATTATAAATGTGCAAGTAACTGTCTGTCAGTGGCGCTTTCACACCTAAGTCTTAGTGCATAGAAAGCCTAGGGCCTGACAAAGATCATGGGCTGCGTTTTAATCGTTTGAGGGAAGTAGTTCTCGAGGGACATGGGTAAAAACGTGGGGAACAGTTATAGCGGGCTGCCCGGGTAACTGGGTTCAGGATATCATGCAGGAACTCCCTCCATATGGCACACTGGTATTCAGCTGTTCACGCACACAAGGCGTGATTCATAGCTGGCGCACCAGGGCCCGACAGAGGGCGTCGCGTCACCGAGGCGGGGGGGACGGCTGCCAGCAGCAGCGGCCCGCACCGCGCCGCCGCACTCCATCACCGGACACAGCCGACGACGCGCGCGCATACTTAACTTATCTTAGTTTTCCAACATTTTGTACTGTCCAGTGAACCATTATACATATTAAGTGTTACAGTCCACTTTTCATTTAAGTACCTTTAGTTAGGTCCCCTACACAGCTGCATCCGGTTAGACTGGAAGCCGACCCCAACATAGTTGGGAAAAGGCTACGCAGATAATGAAGTTTCTTGGAGAAGTTTTAGTTTATAGTAAGGGTAATTAACTCGTACCTGAATATACAATGCAGCTGATCAGAGTCGGAGGCTCCTGGCAGTAAGGGTTTCCTGGTATGCAGCTGAGCGAGGACACAACCGGCTGACCACACATCGACTGCTGTGTTGTAGGATGTTCCGAGCAGGACTTCTGGGGGACGGTACCAGAGTGTTACCACCTGGAATGGGAGATAAAAAGGGTTAATTACTGGTATTTGGAAATCATATTAATGTAGGGTTGGAGCAGCGAAGAAAATGCAGCCGGTTATTAATATCTTTTATTTTTTATAATTTACACAAGCACAGAGCACACCATCACTCCAACCGTTACGCCATCTTGTCTTTTTTCAATTCTCCCTCCCTTTCACACACATGCCCTCTCTCTCTCACGTTCACTCATGCAATCGTTCTATGTGAACGTACAATTCTACATTAATATATCACAAAGGAGGAAGTTTGATAGTTTTTCGCGCACAAACGACAATGTGATGGACGGTGAGTAAAACCAAATATGCTTGGAAGCTACTGAACGAATCTGAAAAATTATTTCACTGTAGTAAAGCTACACTATCCCGAGTAACATAGGGGACATTATTTTTCTAGATGAGGAAGAAAGTAATTCCCTCTGGACGCTGCCTGGCGAAACCACGGTAAACAGCTAATCACACTAATATTATAAAGGCGTGATGCTTTAAAAAGAAATAATAAACAAATCATACACTAACAGGTTTCTATGAAACTTGGCAGTAATATGACTTTCTTACAATCAAAATACCATATAGGCTACCTTTTATCCACCTACACAAAGTAGTTCCCTCAAGAACCATGGAATTCTAAGCTACATACCACACTGGTGAGCTTCATATCGGTGTCATAAGTCTTGGCCAGGCCGAAGTCAGCCAGCTTGACCCTGCCAGCAGCCGTCACCAGCAGGTTGTGTGAACTATCATCATCTGCCTAGCCTTTACCCAGCTGCAGGAAGTATTTCCCTCAAGCTACATACCACACTGGTGAGCTTCATATCGGTGTCATAAGTCTTGGCCAGGTCGAAGTCAGCCAGCTTGACCCTGCCAGCAGCCGTCACCAGCAGGTTGTGTGAACTATCATCATCTGCCTAGCCTTTACCCAGCTGCAGGAAGTATTTCCCTCAAGCTACATACCACACTGGTGAGCTTCATATCGGTGTCATAAGTCTTGGCCAGGCCGAAGTCAGCCAGCTTGACCCTGCCAGCAGCCGTCACCAGCAGGTTGTGTGAACTATCATCATCTGCCTAGCCTTTACCCAGCTGCAGGAAGTATTTCCCTCAAGCTACATACCACACTGGTGAGCTTCATATCGGTGTCATAAGTCTTGGCCAGGCCGAAGTCAGCCAGCTTGACCCTGCCAGCAGCCGTCACCAGCAGGTTGTGTGAACTATCATCATCTGCCTAGCCTTTACCCAGCTGCAGGAAGTATTTCCCTCAAGCTACATACCACACTGGTGAGCTTCATATCGGTGTCATAAGTCTTGGCCAGGCCGAAGTCAGCCAGCTTGACTCTGCCAGCAGCCGTCACCAGCAGGTTGTGGGGCTTCAGGTCCCGGTGAACTATGCGGTGAGAGTGGAGGAAGTCGATGCCTGATAGTATGTCGTAGGACATGCTCTGGAACATGGTAAATATGTTTATAAGTACGTGAGGGTATGGAGATGAAGAAAATCATATTTCCTAATATTTTTTTGACTGTAACAGAACACGTAGTATAGAACGACTTTTTTATATTGTATCTAAATTAAGACAAGATATGAATCACATGAAATATTTCTTGATAGAAAGAAAGAAACATTTATTTGCTTTCGGATTCGGCGTTCATCAAATCAATCAAATCATCAAAAATTACTTTGCATGTGTAAAAGAAAAACACCATTTTATATTGTAATTTCCTACACCTCTCAACCATCTTAACCACTATCCAAAATTTTTTTTACTAAAAATGCCAAAAACGTCCATTATTTAATTAATAAGTTTACATTTGTGTACATGTATATTAAATAAATGGATATCGAAAAAAAAACAAATATTTTACTATACTCCCATATTTTATTTTAACTCTCTTACCCTAATAGTCCTCTGCGACAATGGTGTCTGAGATCTCTTGAGGAACGACTCCAAGTCCTGGTCTACGTGCTCAAATACTAGGAACAACACCAGCTGCTGGTCTCTCTCTAGTGATTGACCTCCGTGGCAGACGTCTAGGAGTCTGGAAGATAGAGATATTTATGTTACAGAGATATAACGCCAAAGTTAATGGTGATCATAAAATGTACAAATTTTACTATGTAATTTTATGAATGCGAAAAGTTTATATGTATGGATGTTTGTTCCTGTCATGCAAACAGTATTGGATGGATTTTGAAGAAACTTGGCAATAATACAGCTTAAATATCTGTGTAATAAGAATAACATATAGGCTACTTTTTATCCATTTGCAGGAAATAGGTCCCTTGATAAGCTTTGTGTGCCTGTGTATAATGTTGCCCAGGTAACAGTGTTGAGAAGGTCTGATAGGTAGGTAGTTGCTCCATGTGTCATACTGGTGCTCAATGGCATCTTGTGAGACCCAACTCAACATAGTTGAAAAAAGGCTAGGCAGATGATGATGATGTTAGAGAGGAATAATAGATCAAGAAGCAGGTAAAACCGCAACCATAAAACTAAAAATAAGAGTAGACTTACCACAAATAATTGGTGAACAATCAAACAGTAAGGGGTAAAATAGACTAGTTTATTTATTTATTCACATAAATATTATTTCTTAGTAAAGTGCTCATTACCTGACAATATTAGGATGTCTATAAGCCTCCAGCTGCCTTAACAACGCTATCTCTCTCAACGTGGACAGCGGTATGCCGTCTTCTGTGAGAGCTACCTTCACTTTCTTCATGGCTACGATCTGACCTCCATTGTGGAGATCCCGGGCTTTGTAAACTGTGCCGTATGCACCTATAACGTTCATAAAATAAGATATAAGTAAATAGTCCAAAAAAGTCGCTAAAAAAACAACCTGAGAGTGTGAGTTCAATTCCAGGTCAAGCAAGTACTTGCCGGGGCTGTGGGATTGTTTGACAGAGTTACCGCGGGCCTGGTACATAAAAGGCCTACGACGGAACAGGACGGTTTTTAGTCAGTAAGAGTTTGACACTCCCTCACCGCTGCTAACCCACAGCGGGAGGGGTCATTTGATGATTTTTGACGTAGACTCATGATTGAATAAAGGTAGAGGAAAATATCTAGTAGCAACCTTAACATGTTCTTAACACTCAATCCATCTCTGTGTGAGAGAAGGCCCATCAGTTGGAAGATCAAGAAACACTGACCAGAGTTAAACTTAGTTAAAAAACTTGAAATTACAGGAAGCTTTCTTACTAAACCAGCAAGCCCATCTTAATAAATAAACATACATGTAAACATGATTTTAAATTGGCTTACTTTAGTAATATTCAACGTTAGAAAATACCACTAAATGCTTACACAGAACAAAAGATATCAAGTGTTCTACTTTTGTTTTTTTGTTAATAATTAGTCAAATAACTTACTTTTAAATACAAATTAGACGAAATACAATTCAAAACTACGACTTTTTTCCACAAAAACAATTGCTAATTAATATTTTATTCCATAAAAACGTAAACAAACAAAGTTTATTTTTGATATTTGCGCGAAAACTTATCTACCGGCACATGTGAAAATAAGGTTATTTATTGTGTATTTTTGTAAATTACCTGTCCCAATTACGTTTAATTCCTCATATTTCTTAGCATTTTGAAATAGAGCACCGACATCACTGATTGAAGCTATCGGCGGACTTTGAGAAGTACTAGCCCCCGACATTTTAACAGTTATTTACACCACTTAAATAGTTCACTAACACTAAAAACGGTATTTTATTCACTTTCCACCAGTTTTGTACCTATTTAACAGGCTTTTACATATTATTTTAGTAAAAAACACGTGTTTCAAAGTTTCCTTTCTTGTAAAAGTTTTGTTTTTTACGAGCGGGGAAAGGGGACGGCTAGGCAAATGTCATTGACCAAATTCAGCCACCTGCCGTTAATGCGACTAATTTTAAAAGTATTATGCTTCTGTTTAGTTTTGTTCTACATGGTATGCCTTTTTATTATGGTCGAGTTTGAAAAAAATGAAGTTGAGTAAAGCGCCATCTGTCGGTTTTAGTTTGAAGTTGGTAAGTAACAAAATAACTTTACAATATTTATTTAAAAATAATGAAAATATTGAAGAAAATTATAAATCGTATTTCTATCAACAAGAAACAAAATAGTTGTGTCATAGTGTCATATTATTTCTAATGAAAAAGGGACCGAAAAAGTTTAATTCGCTGAGCCTGAACAACTTGTTGAATAATACGCAACTTGCAAATCTCTCTTTACAAATACGAAACTTTCAAAAGATTGTAAATAATTTGAAAACAAAAACATCCAAAAAGGAACCACTCGCGTGATATCCTCGGGCTCGTCCGGGATTTGAACCCGGGACCTCTCGCACCCGAAGCGAGAATCATACCCCTAGACCAACGAGCCGTGTTAGAGACGAGCGAATTTAGTGTTCATATTTTATTAGTAATGACGTCACTATGACAACCTTATTTTTACGCGTTTAGAAAACCATGATTGGATATTTTTATGATTTCCTTTTGGTTGACTTCATAACTGCTGGCTGGAGATTACTCTAATTTTTATCAAATTGAATATTTTCTTATTAATCCCAAGTTTCATTTTCTTTCGGAAAATAAGGAAGGTATCTGATGACTTGGGACACTTTTTAGATGTAATTGAATAGCAAAATTGAAATAATCCTTTAATTTTATTAATCAAAAACAATTTTTAGTACCAAAACAAGACTGAACACCTCAAGGCGTTTTAGAAAGTTGAAGCGCGAAAGGAGAAAAAAATTACCGCTACATGACACCCTCTATACGTCTCGCTCTAACTCCTCGTATTTGTATCTCTTGTCTCGTTCACACCTATGAACGAAGTAAATTTCGAGTACACGGCGCGTCAGTTGTCTTCAGACAGTACTGCGCGCGCATGTTTAAAAAGATGGCGGAAGTTTCAACTAGATAAAACAATTTTACAACTATTTTTTTCACATAAAACGACTTTTAGAAGTTATTTTTCATTTCTAAATAGTGTCTTGAATTTTATAAGATTATTTTTGCAGTGTTTTAATAGGAGTGGACACGGAAATTGCGTGTGGAAGTGTGTGGCAAAATGTGAAAGTTTCTTCATATAAGAAAACAGTGATCGTGTTTTTTTACGTGGTATCCTACATATTTCTGGTTTCTACAGCTGTTTTGCTATTTAATAATCGGTAAGTGTATTAATTTGTTTACTCCATATTATTAAGTTTAAATTAGTTACACTTTTAAGTTTAAAGCACTACATTGATTGCGGATGTGTGAAAATGAATAAATGAAAGTTTTTCTGTTGAATCAATTTAATTAATTATAATTGATTGATTAAGCTTAGTGCAGATTATTAGTTATTAGGTACAGGTAGTTTTATCTCATAACAATTCTTCCTGTGCCATCTAGAATTTAATAGAAGCTAATTAACAACAAATTCATCGTTAAAAGAATTATTTACTTCGTAGATAATAAAAAGTATCCGGTACTTCCGGTCGGTGTGTAAGTTTGTATTTACCGACTGTTATCTTAGTACGCTTTCCTTTCCCACTACTAACTAGATAGGTACTAGAAGCCATAATTTCAAATTAGATAATGGGCAGTCATTCCATGTGGCACACTGACTGGTAGGTATTCAGCTGCATCCGATGAGGCTGTAAGCCGACCCCAACAAAGTCGGAATGACGATGGGTACTTAGAACTCAGAACTCCTGACAGCCAGTCTTAGGTACTGAGGGAGGGCCCTGGCTTGAGTGTTGCACAGGGTTGAGTTGAGAAGGTCCCATAGGCAGTCGTTCCAAGCTAAGCAGATGATATAAACCCAAAAAAAAAAAACCTAACCTACCTATAAAAAGAAACAACTGACTTACCGTCAATTGGAGAAAGATCCAAAGCATCTTTATATTATATTGTTGACAACAAGATAAAACGTGTAAACAATAGATTTAATACTGCTTTAATTTTAATGGATCATTCTGCAAGTGATGCTTGCTCATGGATTTGTGACATAATATAGGTAGGTACCTAACCCTTGCAAGAATCACATCCTATTTCTATGAACGGGGGAGTAAGTTTTGAAAACAAATGAATGATTCACGAGATAATTGTCTTAACTTCACGCTGTGTAATATGTGGGTAACGTTTGCTATACCGTTTCTTTGTTAAAATCCTAGTTCTGTTGCTGGCTGATCTCCTTTGAGAACACGCCTTGGCCGATTATCGGCCCGGACGCTACTAAGATTAAGCTGCAAGGGTATCTGCTACCCAAGTTTACCGAAAACATAAACGTTAAGTAAGTAATTTAAGAAAAACGTACGGTTAAGCTGTCGGAGAACATGAAAATTTTGCAGTCAAGTGCATGCTCAATCTATAAGAACACCTATACTTCTTATTCACATAATTTGCCCGTTCTTCTCCGTATAAGTTACGCCAAAATATTCTAAACGGCAAGGATGAACAAGAAAAGTTCGCTAGACCGCGAATCCACAAAACATCGACAAACAAATATATTTTTTCTTTATTTTGAAGCATTTTGTTGCATCATCAACGTGCTTATTTCTTGTTTCGTATTTGGTAAGAAGCTCCTAATTCGGTTTGCCGCTATTAGTCAGCAAAGCTAAAGAGGAATGAACCTTTAGAGCATAAAGACCACATCATAATTTTGATTGGAAAAATGATCTTGAGAAAGCAAATTAATTTTATAAAAAAACGCCCGCCCTTCAGCACTTCCTATGTGTTTGTGCTGGGAAGAAGTGGCGCAACAAACTCCCCAGCAACACATGTCTGTCTGGTAGATCTGATGATCCCTTAGATCACAGATTACTAAATAGTTAAGTACTATGCCTACCAACAAGGTGGACAGACGACCTAATAAAGGTCGCCGTTGACGCTGGATGCAGGTCGCCTCCAACAGGTATCTGTGGAGATCTAAGGGGGAGGCCTACGTTCAGCAGTGGACGTCCTATGGCTGAGATGACGATGATGATGAAATAGTTACTAATAATATTACCATTTTATCAGAACGTTTGGCACTTCCGTTTCAATTTCTCCATTCCCCTGGTCTTCTAAATTTTTCTACGAAGCATGACATTTCTAAGAACACCTAATATTTTTCTTTACACCAACGTACGTCAACGGTCTGATCAAAAACATAATACCCATTAATATAGTCATAAAATCATCTAGAAACTGGTTTAGAAATCACTAAGTAATTTAATTGATATGCGAAAGCCTTGTATAATATCTATGAAAGTGCAAGAAGAAAGTTTTCAGAATTATGCAAGTTAACAGTGCCCACACACTACAAACTTTTAGTCGGCCGATAGTTTGTTTGGGCTCATGAATCAGTATGAAGATGAATGGAAGAACGCACGTAGCAACGATCTGGTATTTGACAGGTATCATCATCATCTCCCGAGCCTTTTCCCAACTATGTTGGGGTCGGCTTTCAGTCTAACCGGGTGCAGATGAGTACCACTGTTTTACAAGGAGCGACTGCCTATCTGAAACCCTCAACTCAGTTACCCGGGCAATCTGTTACCCCTTGGAAAGACTGGTGTTAGACTTAATTAAGTGACCGGTATCAGACCGACTGTAAACTTTAATTAAATTCAGGATTCAAAAAATATTTTTTTCTATCATCTGTCTGACTGTCGTCTGTGTTAGTCTGCAGTGTGTCTGTGTGTGGGTAGTCTAAAAAGAAAGCTGCAGATCGTCAGCTTATGCAGTCTCTCGGTATTACATAAATAAAATAAATACTAAGTTAAAGCGATTTCATTCTCTTTAGATTTATTCTGTTTCCTGCGGTTTCACCAGGTTCATTTGTTGAAAAATTTTAAATGTATGTAAGTACATAATAAATGTATTCATACAGATGTATTATGTAGGAACAGCTAGTCCTCCTAGCTAATATTATGTCACTCATCCATGTCCCATGTAGACTACTCCATCTAGCCCAGACTAAAAGTAGCCAATAGACTACTTCATAACATAAGGTGATTCATGAGGTTAGCTCGATCAAAACAAATAAACTCATCAGCAGTTTAGATAACCAAATAAGGAGTTATTATTTAAATTTTACGGCTCCTTTTTGGTAGGTAGGAAATCATCAAATAACCCGCTGTGGGTGCAGTGTGAGGGAGTGTCAGACTCTTACTGAATAAAACCCACCATGTTCCTTCTTAAGCCCTTCATGTACCAGAGCCGCGGTAACTCTTTCAATCTCGCAGCCCGCGGCCAAAGCGTAATAATTTCCTTCTACCGACAATGTAGCGGATAGAATAAGAAAAAAGTAATTGCCAGTTCGACAGCATATTTCAATCCAGTTTTTGTTTGAAAATAACTTGATGCGCCTACTTTGTACCTACTTATATTATAAGTGGAATTCTCCATTGAAGTTTAAAGATGTTGATTTCAATTCTACATTGATGTTTTGGGTTGTTCGATTTTGGAGTATTGAAAAAAATAATTAAAGCAAACAAAAAACGGAGTTATAGGTAAGTTTGATTCAATTTTGAATGTCATGCTATGTGTGTATCTGTCTATGGCTCATAGCTCATAAAGTAATGAAACGATTTTTTCAGATAAAGGCTGGTATACCTGTGGTAGTTTTAGACATATTTTATCAAAATCAGCTCGACCGTTTTAAAGTTATTAATTATTCTGTCAACAGAGAGGTAGGGACTTTTGAAATGACAGATTTTGCGTGAGTTTCGATATAGACGCTGACAGTCAATTTGGTTTGAACGCAGCCTTAATCGGTTCAGCCAAACGTGAGATTAGTGAGGTTATCGTACACAAACATACATAGAACCTCCTTATTTTGAAGTCGGTTGAAAATCCCCTCGAAGTCAACAAGTAAACACGTCAACACGCCACTATAGGGCTCCACTGACCTGCATACTTGGAAACCGGTTCATGACCGCCTGACCGCGAGTCTGCGTTGAAGATTAGTATTTTGATGGTGTCTCAACTCAACGTGGGATAACGTTGGTAGATGGCGTTGGAGATAAAAGTAATTGTGTATGTGTGTATGTTTTATTTAGGAATCTAATTTGTAATTGTTTTGGATATTTCGGATTTTTGAGGAAGGGCTATTATAAGTACCTACTGACTGAAGAAAAAGCTTAATACAGTATTTCCTAAGTTAGTAATAATTTCACACCTTCATGTTCTTATACGTATAAGTACAGTGTATATTATCTTAATATAATAAAGAGGATTTTTTTTGTTAGTTTGTACATTAATGACTTTTGAACTGATTTGAAAAATTCTTTCACCGAGTAGCCTATTCTATATTTTATCCTGGTACGGGCAGCAGTTCCCATGAGATGCGGGTAGGTATATTGTAAAGCCGAAGAGTTTGTTTACTCAAAATCGCTAATTACCCAGGAAACACTAGGACGATTTGAAAAATTCTTTCAGTGGTAGATAGCCAATGTATTAAGAAAGGATATAAGGCTTCTTTTTACAAAAAAGTCGTGGTGGCCTAGTGGGCAAAGAACCAACCTCTCGAGTATGAGGGCGCGGGTTCGATTCCAGGTCAGGCAAGTACCAATGCAAATTTTCTAAGTTTGTATGAACTTTCTAAGTATATCTTAGACGCCAATGACTGTGTTTCGGATGGCACGTTAAACTGTAGGTCCCGGTTGTCATTGAACATCCTTGGCAGTCGTTACGGGTAGTCAGAAGCCAGTAAGTCTGACACCAGTCTAACCAGGGGGTATCGGGTTGCCCGGGTAACTGGGTTGAGGAAGTCGGATAGGCAGTCGCTTCTTGTAAAGCACTGGTACTCATCTGAATCCGGTTAGACTGGAAGCCGACCCCAACATAGTTTGGGAAAAAGGCTCGGAGGATGATAAGGCTTCTTTTTACCCTAGTACCCATAGTAAATTACCAATTAGTTTCCCTCAAGACTCAAGACCCTCAAATCACGGGCAACAGCTACCATAAAATTAAATTATTTTAGCGTCGTTTCACACTATACTAATAAGTGTCTTATCTATGCACTTTAACTGACATAGTTTGAAACATGGCTTTATGTCTGTTTTCACTTTTAAAATGTATGACAGTTGTATACGGGCATGATAAAGTATCGTATTTCTACTGAAAGCTTTAGTTATATAGCTGCTGCGGGATTGCTCGAAAGAGTTACCGTGGCCCTGGTACATAAAGGGCTTAAGAAGGAACATGGTGGGGTTTAGTCAGTAAGAGTCTGACACTCCCTCACGCTGCACCCACAACGGGAGAGGTCATCAGGATGATTTTGTCATCCGAGTACCCTACGATATTCCTCTTTTAATTCAGTATAATATCATCCTCCTCCGAGCCTTTTTCCCAACTATGTATGTTGGGGTCTGTTTAATTCAGTATAATATAGGGACCCCTATTTGTTCCTACTAGAGCCTTTTTTGCGTAGGTTCCCCTTGGGGCATTTTTCTTCTTCTCCGTTCTACAGATAATCCGTAACACATTTGACGAAAATCCTCTGTAAAATAAAAGATTTTATCTCAACTTAAAAGATTTACGCATTTCAAAAGCTATAAGCAAATAAATATTTTGATAATAACGGTTGTCACGATAAGCATAACTGTTATTTGGCAAAAGATGGCAGCTTATGTAAAGAAGGCGCTCGTGGCTAATTAACAGCCACACAGGTCTACCTGTGGATGGGTGACCATCTTGTCATGACGAGTTCCTCCGTGTTTCGGAAGGCACGTTAAATTGGTGGGTCCCTGCTGTCGTTTGAACATCTTTGACAGTCATTACGGGTAGTCAGAAGACCAATCCGACATCATCATCATCATCTCAGCCATAGGACGTCCACTGCTGAACATAGGCCTCCCTCTTAGATCTCCACAGATACCTGTTGGAGGCGACCTGCATCCGACATACCATAGGGTATCGGGTGGTTTTGAGTCAGATAGTCATTCGCTTCATGTAAAACACTGGTATGAGAACTCAGATGTGTATGTTCAGACTGGAAGCCATAGAGAAAAGGCTAGGTAGATAATGATGGTAAAGAATAATAGAAATTATTGAAATTCTTGTGATTGAATGATTATATTCTATGATAAATGCTCATTTCTTCCATATTGTGAGGATAATAATAAAAACTCTTTAGTACCTATTGTATTACTTGTAAAATGACTATCTTATGCAATAACCTATGAAGGGGTATTGTGTTGAGGGTATAACTGGGTTGAGGAGGTCAGATAGGGCAGTCGCTCCTTGTAAAGCACTGGTACTCAGCTGCATCTGGTTAGACTGGAAGCCGACCCCAACATAGTTGGGAGAAAGGCTCGGAGGATGATGCAATAACCTAGGTAAGTTTTTAACAAAACATATACAGCCTTACTTATAAAATAATAAGTTATACTTAAGAGATGTTTAAGAAAAAATCTTACTTATAAACGTGGCTGAAATAAATCATTTTCTTAGCAATGCCTTAAATGAGCTGTCAAATTAAGTAGCCTCACACCCTTGTTTAACCCGCTAATTATCAAAATGGCTGGATTCTTACCAGCTGATTTTTCATTTCCGGTTTATTGACAGCTCAACTTTTTAATTTTATATTTTACGGATGCCATTGTTGCCATTACACAACGTTTTGATGACAAATATTTTTTTAAGCTACCAACATTCCGGTAGTGTTGAGAAATTAGTATGTTTTTATGTCATTATCTGTTCATTACTTAAGACATGCTTAAGCAACGTTTATAGGTCAAAATAATTTAATCACTTCTTAAGGCTTTAAGTAGTAATTACTTAAAACAATACTTAGAAGATGATTTGTTGATTTTTATAAGTAAGGCTGTTATTTTTCAAATACAGCAGAAAATCACAAAGATTTCTCACAGAAAGTTGAAAATATTTTTATAACAGCCGTCACAAAACTTGACTTGAAGTTCATTGACACGAAAACAAACGGTATATTTTGTCTATTTTAGTGAATATATGCGTATAATATGCTAATATCTGTATGGTGACCGGTTTTATATGGGTCTTCTTGTCAGAAGGTAAAATAGTTGGGTTTAAATATTTTAATTGTTGTTTGTGAAGTGAATGAACTAATGACAGACCGGTGTAAGTTAGTAGTTTCAAAAAATTCTTACTAAAATTAATGATTAATGCGAAAAAAACTTTGTCTGTCTGTCAAGTTTTCACGCCAAAACTCCGCTTTTACTAGTCCGTGGCTAAAAGCACCTAGTAGTTTTTGGTACTTACGCAGATAAATAGTCTAGAGCCTGAGAAAAAGACAGCACAGAAAAGGGCATAGCTTACTTTTTATCAGGCTTTGGGAAGAACTTACCGCCAGAAGAGGATGGGAGGTTACAACACAGGCACAAGCTAGTTATTTATTAGATTTCGGCTTTTTGTCGAAAATTCTGCCAAGTTATTTGTTCAAATAATTACCTACTATGTGTTAAAATTTCTCCCTTACACCTATGTCTTGACTAACTTCGCCGTTCAATAAAATCTCAATTTATCAATTATATTATCTAACTTGACGAATGATTGAATGACGTTGCTCAGTTAAAAGACTAGCTATTTAATTTATTAGCTACCAGCGGTTTCACCCGCATCCCGTGGGAACTACTTCCCGTACCGGGATAAAAAGTAGCCTATCTATATATAGCCAAAGTTCAAACAAACAAACTCTTCAGATTTTTAATATGAGTATAGATATTATCTAACTTAACGAATGATTGAATGACGTTGTTCAGTCAAAAGACTAGCTATTTAATTTACTAGCTATACGACAGACATATTTCAATCTTTCACACATTTTCTGCAATCAAAACGTCACCAGCTACAGAACTAACAAGACTGCTCACACACACGCTCACACACACACACATACACAAACCCCATTGAATGGTTGTACGGTACTTCTGGTGCGATTAGTAAAATTATTTCAGTGTTAGATAATCCATTTATCCAGTATGTCCAGTATATTTTAATGATAAATACTATAGTTTTCTTCTTCTACATGTCGTCATCTCACCTACATATGTATAACTTTCCTTTTAGAAATATTGTCTTCACACAATCCATCTATGTCTCTTCGGCTATCATCTTCCACTATGTCCATCCACATTCATGCTCAACACCTTCCTCGCAACATGATCCTCATTTCTTTGGATCACATGCTCATGCATTCTGACGTTTATTTTATTGGAGAACTTGGGCATTATATAATCCTCTGAACTCAAAAAACAATCTTTTTCGTCCACTTTTTCACCACACACTACAACATTAAGTTACAACCAAAAACGTACGTCATTTTACAAACTGCAAACCTCTTTGGGCCGTTCCGTATTTCGCAACAACCTTGCATGACACATTGTAAGTATGGTTGCACAACCACCACAACCGTGTTTCGGTTGCAGCTTTGCAAAACATCCGTCAATGACTCACGCGCATGTCTTGGGCCATCCTTTTGGTTTGTAACCGGGTTTTTCTAGTTTAAACTGACCCGGATGATTTTGTGTGTCTTTAAGTGTTTTTTTGTTGACAAATATGGAGAAATAATTACTCCTGGAACAGTATTTCCAAGTGGAAATTAATTTAACAAATGGAAGACCATATAAAACCTGTCTAGTGATAATCAGACTGGCTCACGAAAGATTCTTTACCGTTTTTTATGAAACGGCAGAAAAATTCACGTTAGTTGTATGGGAGCCCCAAAAATATACTTTTTGATGTGATATCGGCACCAGAAATACTTATATCATGTGTAAAATTTCAACTGTTTAACTATCACGGCTCTTAACATACAGCCTGGTGACAGACGGACAGCGAATTCTTAGTAATAGGACCCCGTTTTACCCTTTCGGCAGACAACCCTAATAACCTAATAACCACGAAAATCCCTCTTTGTTTTTATATATTCATGAGTATCCGCCATCGGTCAACAGCGTAGTCAAAAGGGGGTCATTGATGACGTCAGTAATTATGACGGAACTTACGTCACGCTCCAACTATCTAGGACGGTTACCTCCGGTCTTAAGGGTCATCTAGATCCGTTTGCGTATTTCAAAATAAGTTTTGTAAATGGTTTGAGTAAATCTAGTCGTTAGGAGTTAAACATAAAAGAGCAGTAAAGATAGTTAGGTAAAAAGATTTATATGAACTTCTATCCCTAATCTAGCTTCTGCCAACAGTTTCACCCGTATCCTGTGGGATCTGTTCCACGCACCGGGATTTTAAGCAAATAAAAGCCTTCCTCGATAAATAGGCTATCTGACATTGAGACAGTTATTGAAGTCAGTTCAGCAGTTTCTATGATTAGAGTGTTCCAATAACTCTTCAGCATTATAATATTAGTATACATAAAGGACTGTTATTTTGTACTCCTGGGATACCTATATTTTTATGCATTCTGAATTATACATAGATTACTGATGATCTGAACAACACAATATACTATGTAAGCTATCTAGGCACCATAATGTTGCAACTTCCATACAAAATGAGGCAATGTTTTTTGGTTAGGTACTCATAAGTCTACAGTCAGAGAAAGGATGTGGGCTTCTTTTTAGATAGTCTAGTGCTTGAGGAAGGACATAGGACATACATTTGTTAATCGACTGTGGGAAGTAGTTCCTTCGGGATACGTTTAACACCGAGGAGAACATCTAGTAACAAAAAATCCCAGTCGAAATCTTTTAATTCAATCACACAAGCACAAGCTAATCTAAATAAAAACTTAACTCTCAGCCCACGTTATGCACTAGAATCCAAGCTTTAACCTAGGTTTAACACTTAAACCTAAATAATGAAATCGATATTCAACACAGGACTAACATTAATTGAAGATTCTAAACTCGCAAGAGTAACGGAGTTCTTGGCCAAACATTTGTTATTGTGGGCCAATGTGGCGGCCTTCTTTTGTAAATAAATAGTTTAAGGGTTTATGAACTTTCAATAGGTTTAATTGCCACTTTGTACTAACTTAAAAGCGAGATTCTATTAAAATTTATCAAGACATGAGCATGCTTGCAATTTCGTCGGTATTTTAGAAATGCTTGCACGCAATTTGTTATTGTTTGTTAGAGCGAGTACACTACGAGATACAGACGTGTACGTCGCAGTGCTGGGTCCTTTTTGGAAATTTATTCAACATCATCAGTCTACTGCCAATTAATCCCACTGCCGAAAACAGGTCTCTTCTACCTACAGAGAAGGAATGACCGTTTAATCACCACACGACTTGCTTTCACATTTTAAAGTCAAGATTTCTTCAAGATTTACTTAGTCCAAAAATACAGCTAGCAAGTGAAAAATAAAATTAGCACCTGCCTGATCTGTAATCGAACCTACACTCGAAATTGGGCGACTGGTGCTTTAACTTGGAAGCCACCACGACTTTTCTTAGGCCTAAGTTCACCGACAACATAAATGTTAGTTTTCTAAAGAACTGTTTCATATGACTTCTTTTTTACGTTCAATTTTCATAGAAAAATTGACGTTGATGTCTCTTTATACTATGTTTATGTTGTCGGCTGTCCTGAAAGTCAAAACGGATCTGCATGTTATATTAACATACTGCCCTATTAGACCAGTTCTAGACCACATCATCTACCATGGTTATTTACTTCTAACCATAAGAAATGAGCGGTTATGTGATTGTTATTCAATTGATAGCTTGGCCTACAAACAAATAATGTGAAGTTCAATTAGGTAACGCACCATTGTGGATGTCCTCATTGTTTTAAAATTATTTGGCTAAGGAACAGTCACACATAAGTTACGCTTAACGCGGCCAGTCTTTGGATGGGTGACCATGGGTGTGATGAGTTCCTTGGAACGTTAAATTCATGTGTCCTGGTTGTCTTTTGAGCATCTTTGGCAGCTGCTAGGGGTTGTCAGAAAGTTTGATAACCATTCTTACCAAGGGGTTACCTAGGTATGGTACTTAATTGGGTTGAGGGGCAGTCGCTCCATGTAAAACACTGGTACTGAGCTACATGCGGTTATTACTATATAAAATAAATAGTTCGGAAAAAGCTAGGTGGTATATCATTGTATTTTGGGTAGGGCAAGCACTTATAAGCAAAGTTAGATTTAGAGAGTAATTGGATGTAACCGCTTACAGTCTTCTTTTCTGTCTTAATATAATATAAAGCCCTTCATAATATACTAATTTAATTTCTTTTGTTTCAGGTAACCAAATAAATGTGACTACCCATCGAAAATCAACCCAAAAACAAAAACAAAACAGTGTTTAGTGAGTGATGTGAACAATAATGTGAATTGGAATGGACAACGCTTAGTTTCCCGCCAAAACAAGATGGCTACCGTTATAAAATGGCGGTCGAGGAGCATCAGTGCTTTGATGCTTCTGATCTTCATACAAATTGTCAATGGTAAGTGTGGTTTTGTCTTTTTATGCTCAAAGCACCCTTGGATGTCAAGACTGACAGTCATATCGATATGTCTGGACCTATATTCGTGTTAGAACGAGAGGAACCTGATCTCCGAGGTTCCCGTCCCTTAGGGATCCGATAGATATATTTAAATTGACAAAGATTATTATCAAAGTAATTTTTGAGTACCTACTAGCTATAGGAACCTGAAACACCAGCTTTAGGCTTAAAAAACGCATCTCTGAGTTCGGTTCATCCGATTAAGAGCTACGGTACCACAGACACCGCTTCCCAGCCATAACACTAGGAAGTGGTGAAAGGGGGCGTTTTGGGGGTGCTGTCCTTCTGTAAATTTGACGTGAAAAAGTGCTGAAAACTAGCCTAGTTTCAATAAACGTTTTTGACTCTGACGTGGACTTTGACAAGCTCATAAATTAGGGATTGAAAAAGTACTAACTTAGAATTAATTAAATTAAACAAAACAAACAACACTTTGGATCTTTAAGAAGGTAACGCTAAATTGACTCTTGATGTCACTAACACAGCAATTTCGAGATGTTACATAACAAACAAACTTTCACATTCACAAATGACAACTGTCAGATAACGATCAGGGGTTTGTCACGATGCTAAGTATTATTATGTTAATTAAATCAAGTAGTATTGTTTATTTACTTAACACATAACTGTATTTGGGTGAAAGGGAACAATTAGGGCGAGTAGCATTATTTAACTTTTACAATAAATAAACCATTATTTGCGATTTGACTACTGAAAATGGTTCGGTTATCGTTATACTTATAATAGTGCAACACACCATAAGAATAGGTTTCGTGTATCACCCTCAGCCAGTGGGAACTGCTCCCCGCAACTGGATAAAAAGTAGGCTTAGCCTTCTTCGATAAATCTCAGGAACAACTAAGTCTATTTGAAAAAATCTTGCAGTGTTAGATATAGGTAATTTATCGTGGAAGGCTACATATGTGAGTTTTAATTTTATTCGATTGCGTCATGTAAATGTTCCCCTGGGACAAGGGTGAAACCGCTAGTGGAAGCCAGTAGCTGTTTATTTCAGCTATCCCTAAGAGTTTCCTCTAATATGCTTCACTCCCTACTCTCTAGTTCCCATGCCTTACATAACATTACAATTTGTGCTAAAGATAGTCCCATTTTTCTCTCATCACTCAATAAAAACCAATTACTCAACAACATGCATCTATTTAAACCATTTTCAAGAGCAACCAACTAAAAAACGTCTATAAAAAGCTTCGATCAAGGCTACTCAGTTGTGTGCCAGTCAAGGCCAGAGGGTCAATTACCTTAGACATCAAAGATTACTCTTAAAGTCTTCTTCATGTATTTTATTATAAGGAAGCACTAATTTTCGCCTCCGGCTTCGTTCGCGTGGTGTGTTGATAAAAAGTAGCCTATGTGGGTGCCAGTGTATCACCTATCTATGTACATACCAAACAGCCAAATCGGTTTAGCCGTTTTTGCTAAAAAGAATAACAAACATACATCCATACGTTCTCACAAACTTTGACATGTATAATATTAGTAGCAAGGCTTGCTTGACTGCAAAGAAACGATGGATGGATTGTGTGAAAGTCGACATGGCTAGAAAGAGTGTTACTTGTGAGATGATGGCAGATACTCTTCTAGAGTATGGAAGAAGAAAACGTGCTGCGAAGACAACAAATAAAATTGGTATAAGGGCAGGAGGATGATGATTGCCTGATTACATACAATTAACTAAGTTCCATATTTGTCTGAAAATAGCGTAGAAAATGTGTTAGTTACACTATTTATAGCTCATTAGGTGTTTCCCGCAATTTCACCCGCGTCCTATGGAACCTTGGAAACTACTTCCCGTATTCGGACATAATAAAAGCTATATCACCCAGTGATAGTGTAGGTTCCCAACAGTGAAAGAATGTCAAATCGGGTCAGTAGTTTCGGGGCCCTTGGGAAACCAACAAAACAAATAATAATAAGGACCCAATGAACCACATTGGGCTGAAAATGGTGAAAATCTCAGACCCAGGAAATATATTATTCTCATTTGAGTAGGTATGGGAAGTTAAACCTTCGGGACGTGTGAAACCGAGAGCGGATAACTAAATGTAAATAGGGACCTATTTGTTAAATTAAATTAACTATCATTAAAAACATTAAACCAGCATCAGAAGAAACATTAAGAAAACATCACAATTACGGATTACTTACGAAGTCGCAAGAGCTAACAAATTGGAATTTATATACTTTCTCCACGAAACACGAACGCTTTCGTTTTTTTTTATATCCACGACGATTTTAATCTGTCTTCTGATGCATTTGTGAGATTAATGCGTAGATTTTAGACTTAATTGATGCATTTAATATTATTACCGACAAATTGGAGACCACGGACTAGCAACCGCAGCGTAGGACGTCCACCAACAAGGTGGACAGACGACCTTATAAAGATCGCCGGAAGACGCTGGATGCAAGTAGCCTCCAACAGGTATCTGTGGAGATCAAAGGGGGAGGCCTATGTTCAGCAGTGGACGTCCTAATGCTGAGATGATGACGATGATGATGATCGACAAATTGAATCGTCTATCTAGCCTTTTCCCAACTATGTTGGGGTCGCTCGTGGCTAAGTCAACGACGCGCAGTTCGATTGATTATAAAAGTTAAGCAATGCGTGGTGTGGTCGGTCCGTGCATGGGTGACCATCTTGTTATAACGAGTTCTGCTGTGTTTCGGAAGGTACGGTAAACATGCTATCAATTGCTATTAATTGAACATTTTTTGGCAGTCGTTACGGGGTAGTCAGCAGCCACGGCAAACACCAGTCTTACCAAGAGGAGGTCAGGCAGGGCAGTCGCTCCATGTGGCACAGTGGTACTCAGCTGCATCCAGTTAGACTGGAAGCCGACCCTAACATAATTGGGAAAAGCTCGGCAGTTGATGATAAACCCAAACGTGAGCTTCTTCGTTGTAAAGAATTTGTTTATGGGAGAAAAGAAAGACTATGTGCCCATTATTTTGGGATTAAAAAGACTGACTAAATTTCTTTTTTTCCTTCACCATGGCTATTGCCGTTATGCCTTCTCTGCCCAACCTTTTTCCAAGCCCAGCGTGATCTAAAGTTGTAACTATTTATAAATATCTATGACCACACGCAAAAGGCGAGGCAGGTATGTCTGTATGTAGGCTGTAACACCGTTATACGTTTGCAGTTGATTTGTAACAGGTGACAACTGAATAGTTTGTTAATGAGTTAACAGACAATAACAAATATTTGCTTGTTTATACGAGGTAATAAAAACGTCTGCCTAGCCTTTTCTTAACTGTGTTGGGTCGTTGGCTTTCAGTCTAACTGGATGCAGTTGAGTATCAATGTGCACTATAGAGCGATTGCTTATCTATTAAACTCAGTTACCAGGCAACCTGATATCCTGGATAAGATTGGTTGTCAGATTTTCTGGCTTCCTGCCGGGGCTGCGGAATTACCGCGGCCCTGGTACATAAAGGGCTTAAGAAGGAACATGTGGGTTTTTGTCAGTAAGAGTCAGTAAGAGTCAGAGTGACACTCCCTCACGCTGCACCCACAGGGGGTCATTTGATGACCGTCTACACTACAGCAATGACTGCCAAAGATGTTGAAATGACAGCACGTATTCACCAATTTAACGTGCTCTCCGAAACCTGTAGGAACTTCTGAAAAGAAGATGAACTCTCGCAGACCGACCGTATGAAGCGTTGTTTCACCTTATGGGTGGGGATGGGTGGACCCTTGCTACTACTTAGACACGAGTTCCTCAAATCATTCATCATCCTGTGTATACAGACAGGTGTCTACAATTAATATTGATGATGATGTCCTCCTAGCTGATTATCGGCTACGGCGGCTGTTCTCATGTAAGGAGATCAGCCAGCTGCGTAGGACATATTATAGTGCACGAGCATTTGCGCAGACACAGGTGCACTCACTATTCCCTCACTCTTAATTAATATTAAGGGAGTAAGGATTACCTTCGGCGTAAAATCAGCCAATTTCAAAGACAATCGGTAATTAACTGGCAGGTTTAACAGTACCGTTGACCGCGGTTCAGTGAAGCGCTCAAACTAACTGCATTGATAGCAGTTAACTCGCTATTGAGTGGTTATCTGTTACGGCATGCTGTCGTGGTTGTTTTAGCTGTAATGTTAGTGAGTCGTGGTTGTTTTAGCTGTTATGTTAGTTAAGAATTTTTAGTTCTTGTTCTTTAGTCTTAAAGTTTCTCTCGTTTCCTGTGGGGACTAATTCGTGTAACCGGATATACTGTAGTATATACTATATTATCCGATTTCCCGCGGTTTCATCCGCGTCCCTTAGGAACTACTGCCTGTTCCGGAATAAGATATATTCGGGATCAGTGTAGTTTTAAGAGTTTTTCAAATCTATTCTGTAGTTTAGAAGCCTGTAGGGTACAAAGAAAAAACAAAAATAGTTTCCTAGTATTAATTAATATAAATATTTGTCCTTAAGTATTTTTGAAATCAGGGTAGAAGTTCCTGAGGTTAGCAGTAGCAGTAATCTAACATGTTAACTGTATGTTTGTTTCTGGTAACATCTGTCTATGAACTATGAATAAATTCAATTAAATTGTAAGTTCTTATTTCTTCGTTTTTATTTCTTCATGTTTGTTCTCTTATACATTTCTTTTGTCCCCAGTTTATTCATCTCTTTATTCACACAAGTTTCTTTCATCACCAACCTTACCCAACTTTACAAATGAGTCGTGTTCCGTGTATATTTCACTCGGCTTGCTTCGTTACAGACCGTCACGGCATCTTGGCACAACGGTCCAGTGAGCACTCAAGTAGTTCTAGTGGACTTAGAAAATATCCGACGGTTTTAGAAATGAGTTTGTTTTAACCATCTTAAGATACACAGAACTGAGTATCTACTAGAATAGCGGACACTTTTAGTCAGCCGCTGGTTTAATTGGTCTCATAAATCATTATCATAACTGCTAATCATAATCTGTATATTTTTTTATTGATATTTCACGAACCTTTGTGAAAGATGACTAAGTAACTTGTTCTTCTTACTTAATATTATAAATACGAAAGCAACTCTATCAGACTGTCGCGATTTCCAAAAATACAGGACCGATTTTATTTAGACTTTAGTAAGAACACAGATAGTCTAGAGCCTGAGAAATATAGGCTACTTTTTATCCGGTTGCGGGAAGTAGATCCTGCTCCCGTTATTAAAAATACAGGGAACAGCTAGTAAATACCATAAATCATGATATTTCTCAAAGAAATGGGATGAAACTGTAAAAAACTGTAAGTAAGTAGCTAGCTGCGCTCTAGCAGGGTATCATGTATATACCTCTATATTTTATTACATGTTCGCAACTATATTTGAAGTTTCAAAATGTTTTTTTCCCAATTCTAACAAAGTTACCTTTAACAATGCAACAGCTTATTTCCACCAATAAACCTCTAATATCATTACCTTAATAACGAAGAACAGCCGAAATACTTACCATTCACGGCTCCTTGCGGCTTGCAGTGAAAGTTTTGTCATACTATTGTATAGCCAACCATTGTTATGTCAGGTTGTGCAAGATTGTCACAGTCAGTCTGAAGTGATAGATTCTGATTTAGTAGACTGGGTTTAGGAAGGGGTTTTATTTGTGTTCCTGTGGGAACGATTTCTAATACCCTTATTACAAGGGGTAGTGGTATGATAAATGGGCTATCTAACAATGAAATAATTTTTCTAATCGGATATATAGTTTCTGAGATTTGGGTGATTAAAAATCTCTTCAGTATTTTATTAACTTAATTAGATATTTCATAATTTGGTCCAATAAGAATAGCGACCAAGTAATATACATTAATGAATCAGTTTCAAGTCCTAGAAGTCTAAACTAATACATATTTTAAAGAAGAAGCTATTTTTTTGTTTGTATGTAAAGGGTCTGAAACGACAGATTCTTTCACTGTTAGAAAGGTATACTAGATCTTTTAGACCGCGGGTAACACATCAGAAAACACCTGGTTCTATATAAACCTAAGCCATGAGGTTTTGTTCAAGATAAATACCTACAGACCAAAGCGTTTCTCCACCTAACATTTTAAGACGTTTTATTACAACCGCAACAAAATTGTTTATCACGAATCGTTACAGACAAATTAGTCACGCAGTTTCTTACTGCCAAGTTCATCTGTTGTCTAAAAAATAATAGTTCAAAAAACGAAAAAACACGCTTTTAGCAAGCACATAAAATTACAAAATCCAAAACAGCCAGTTCGCCATCTTGGGGAGGCCGCCATATTGGATTTGAAATGACGTTTCTTAGCTTGTCATGTATTGTCATTGGAACTTAGAGCGTGTGCAAAATTGTATCCTAATCGAAGTTCGGGCAGTGGGTCAAATTAAGATTCCAAGATTTTCTTACATACATAGTTACAAGTGAAGCTTAGGCATTTTAACTAATAAAACTAATTTATTCGTCTTTTTTTACAGGTTACGAAGAAACATTCACAATATCACAATTATCACCAAAATCGGCGACGGCAGACAAGAATCTTCAAGATGTGGTGATGCAAACCAGTCTGCCAGATAGCCTAGGACTTAGGATAGAACCTAGCGTCAATTATGAGGAAGAAGAACAACCAGTCATCACTCATGAAGACTTAGAAGAACATGTTATAGTAGCCAGGTCTGCAGATCCAGTTAGAGAATCAAGATCTATAAACATTGATGAAATACCAACATCAAATAATGAGATTGATAATCATTTAGAGTTACACAATAAAAGGAAGTATTATGACATACATCCGACTAAAACGATGGGTTATTTGAGAAGTGATGATGAAGTTATCCTATCTTCCGAAGGGTTCGGAGATAGGCTGGAGTTTAAGTTTCCGGGGGAAGGGAAGAGGGTCCCAAAAGCGCGCGCACTGGCGCCTATGGGGCCCAGAATACGGCCTACTGCAGTGCAGCCGATATTTGCGACAGCTACCCCTAGGAAAGAAGAAGGGAGACAGAATACAGAAATACAGAACATTATTACAGGATTAGTAAAGTTGTTGAATGGTAATGTCAATGTACAAGCCAATTCTCAACTTCTAAATGGAAGACCTGGTCGTCCAATGGCTTCTAGGATAAACAACAGAGGTCCACCAAAGATATCTGAAGTTCCACCGCTTCCAGATTTTGATGCTCCGATATCTCCACCTCCGCATCACTTCCATCCGACTAAAACTCCTCCACCTTATCCATTTGATAGGCCACCTGTATACGTAAACCTTCCAGAACAGATAGTTCCACCAATAAACAGGCCTGGTTTCCACAGGCCAATGCCTCCATGGCAGAGACCAAGGCCTAGGCCACCAAACCGAAGGCCTAATCCAAATCTACCAATGTACAAACCAAATCACCCACCACCGCATTCTATACCAGATATTCCTGAAATTCCGACCAAACCAGATGAAACTATTAGTGAAAATGAAACCACACATTCAGAAAATACTCTCCATCATGAGAATGCTGATAGTTCTGAAGTCTCCATTGAAGTTAATACGACAGAACTTACAACAACCAGTGAAGAAGAGGATTTAACTACAGTTGCTGATACTACAACTTCTTCTAGTACTACAACAACTACGACTACGACTACAACTACAACAGAAGCTCCAACAACAGAAAAAACTACAACAACACAAAAACCTACAACAACGACGACAACTACAGAAAAACCATCAACAACCACTGAGAAAAAGATTGAAAAACCTAAAGAGAAAGATAAGAAAAAAGACACAATATTTATTGACAAAGAAAGGACTAAAGATAAAGTCAAAATTGAAGATAAACCTTTTAATAAAACAAATGTAACGAAAGATGATCTTTTAGAACAAGCCATTCAGATTATTGAACCATCTTTGCTAGATATAAAGCCTAGTACATCTTCTACTGTTAGTCCGACTCCTACTGAGGGATTGATCAGTCATGCGCCGTCAGTCAGCGTGATGACAACTACGTCATCATCATCATCATCATCTGCGTCTATGCCTTCATCATCATCTACGAGCTCTATAGAGACATCATCGATAAATTCTGAACCGTTGCCAAGTAAGTTTTTCATTATTTTTGTAAGAGTAAGTTCGGGAACCCTCAGTAGTCGAGTCATATTAAGACTCATCCATCCTCCGAGCCCTTTACCCAACTACGTTGGGGTCGGCTTCCAGTCTAACCGGATGTAGCTGAGTACCAGTGCTTTACAAGGAGTGACTGCCCTATCTGACCCCCTCAACCCAGTTACCCGGGCAAGCCAATACCCCTTGGTTAGACTGGTGTCAGACTTACTGGCTTCTGACTACCCGTAACGACTAGAGTCTAGTCATATAAAGACTATGTGCGTGTTTATATATACACACGAGTATAAATCACCCGCTTTTGTTAGACAAAGCATCTGTTTTATAACAACATACAATCCATCATCCGATTACCATTATATTTTGTTAAGTTTTGTTAAATAACAATAATACTGTGTTTCGAAGGGCAAGATGAACTATAGGTCCAGGCTGTCATTTGAACATCTTTGGCAGTCGTTACCGGTAGTCAGAAGCAAGTAAGTCTGACAACCAGTCTTACCTACTGATACTGGGTTGCTCGAGTAAACTGGGTTGAGGAAGTAAGATGGACAGTCGCTCCTTGTAAAACCCTGGCACCCAGCTGCATCTGGTTATACTGGAAGCCGACCCCAACATAGTTGGGAAAAGGCTAGACAATTTTCTAATCTACAATACCTACTTCTTCTTAATAAATGTATTTTAAATTCTAAATCTTGTTATTCTTTCTTGCAGCCTCCCAAGGAACAATCCCCTATCATCCATACCGCCCTCGTCCTGGCATCGTCCTCGATGACACTGACTTCAAACCCCACGGGTCCCGGTACAGACCTCAAGCTGAAGTGTCTGTCATCACAGCCCCGGAGACCAGGCCGCCGGGGTACGGGGAGATATTCGATGTGACTGTGTCTGCTATACAGGGGTTGGGAGAAAAGGGGGGAGCTGCTTCTGGTGAGTTTGACTTCTTTCTAGAACTATTTCCTGTAGCTGGATATAAAAAGTGGCATAGGTCTCAGGCTCTGATCCCGAGCAACTGGGTTGAGGAGGTCAGATAGGCAGTCGGTCCTTGTTAAACACTGGACTGGAAACCGATGAGATAGCCTAGATGAAGGGATATGCTTTTTATCGTTCTGGATAAAATCTTACATTGGTCCTTTGTCACGCTTGAGCGATATAATCTTTGTGCCTTTAATATGGTCAGTATAATAAACATACACCATATTTATAGGAAGAGGTTATTCACACGAACCACATAAATATTATCTGGGTTCGAAAAGTATTTCCAAACCGGTTAAAACCACCAGCGTTAGAAATAAATTACAAAAACATGCATTTCCACTTATTTTCAGTGCACATAGAAAACGTGAACCTCTCAGGACACGAACACGACGACATCATAGTCTCCCCTTCAGGAGAGCAAGGGTTCGTCTCCATCGACGGCAAGAGGACGTACCTCAACCTGTTCGACAGCTCCACTCCTGGGCCCAGCATCAGGCCTACTCGGGTGCAGAGCTTGCCTCAATCTGGTGAGTAAACTTAGAGATATATAGGGTCCCCCTCAGAGGAGCAAGGATTCGTCTCCATCGACGGCAGGAGGACGTACCTCAACTTGTTCGATAGCTCCGCTCCTGGGCCCAGCATCAGGCCTACTAGGGTGCAGAGTTTGCCTCAATCTGGTGAGTGAACTTAGAGATATAGGGTCTTCCTCAGGGGAGCAAGGGTTCGTCTCCATCGACGGCAAGAGGACGTACCTCAACCTGTTCGACAGCTCCACTCCTGGGCCCAGCATCAGGCCTACTCGGGTGCAAAGCTTGCCTCAATCTGGTGAATGAACTTAGAGATATAGGGTCCCCCTCAGGGGAGCAAGGGTTCGTCTCCATCGACGGCAAGAGGACGTACCTCAACCTCTTCGATAGCTCCACTCCTGGGCCCAGCATCAGGCCTACTCGAGTGCAGAGTTTGCCTCAATCTGGTGAGTAACTTGAAGTTGAGAAGACTTTTTTCAGAAAGAGGTGTGGTTTTTTCATGGGAAGGTAATGATGTTAATTGAAAATGGTACTGAAGCTATGTATTTATGTGTCGGCGTCAGGATCGGACATCGTTAAATAAAACAAAGGGGTTCTCACACAATCACTTGGTTTATTCCAATTAACACAATATTAGTCACTACAATTATTTATCACGAATTTGTGGGAGGTGTGCACTCGGCAACGGTCGGCGAACGAATGACCCGAGTCGTGCGCGCGCGCCGCTTTATATAAGGTCCACCGTTGACAGATCGACGGTTGACACATCGACGGTGGCGCCGTCATATGCAAACCAAAGAAAGGTTGAAACCAAGACCTGTATTCATAATTATCAGCATTTTTATGGCCCCTGTGCAGGGTACAGGCTTCTTATCATAAAAAGGAGGATTAGACTACGATTTCAGACTCTATACTCCAGGCCTCATCATGTATTTTTTTCTCAGTCATTGGTGTTTAGTATACACTTAGAAAGTACATAATGTTACTTAGAACAGTCACATTGATACTTGCTTGAATTAGAATCAAACCCACATACTTGTACTTCAGAGGCTGATGTTTTAACCAATAGCTAGCAGACCAATACTTCGGCACTTACCAATGAATTACATACATAGTTACAAGTGAAGCTAATATAAGCATGTTAAAAACAAAAATTAACCCCTAAATCTTCAAATTCCAGTACCACCTCTTCAAGCGCCACCACTAGCTCCGACTCTCGGCACTGGGGAAGCTATCCCAGCAGACGACATCCCCCTGCCCCCACCAGTTCGAAGACCAGGTCACCAGCATCCAGGTCATGGGCACCAACATGGTCAGCTGCATCGACCGCAGCAGGGCTTTAGAAGACCACAGCCTACTGTCAGGTGAGAGCATATGGTGTATGTATTGATCTCTCTCCGATGGTGTCGGATTGCCGACTGCCGTCCCATCGGGCTATGAGAGTGAAGGAATAGTGAGTGCACCTGTGTCTGCGCAAATGCTCGAGCACTATAATATGTCCTGCGCAGCTGGCTGATCTCTTTACATGAGAACAGCCACTGTAGCCGTATGTGTTTAGTTTATTTTAAACACATAATATGATGACGTCAATTTAGTCTGCCTGTCTCGTAAAAACGTATTACAGTCTGACAAATATTCTTGTCTTTCTGTCATCTGAGAACTTGTTTGTGTTCCAGGATCGACACTTGCATTGTTGGAGACGACTCCACTTGTGACCAAGCTCAAAACGAGAAGTGCAGGACTGAAGCCGGTGAGTACAAAATCTGTTTCCTTAAGTAATATGTCATCATCAGCTTTTTTATTGTCCTACGGTAGGGTTAATTGAGCGTTAATCACAACATGCGTGAGAGGCGAATCCACGATTTCATATTTTTAAGTCCAGATTTCGTCAAGATAATTTCTTTCACCTTTATTCATGACTTCCGTGTACCGTGTGCCTACTCATAGCTTTTCAAAATAAACTTGGAAATTACATACACTGAAAAAAATTACATTGTTATTTGTCTCAAACTTTTACACTCTCTTTTCTCACTTGAGAGTTTGCTGCATCCGGTCAGTTTGGTAACCTACCCCAACATCATTGGAAAAATGCTAGGTAGATATCCAAAATATCTATCATCATCCTTATACATTTCCAGGTATATCCAGTTGTCAGTGCCGCCCCGGCTACGCTCGTCGCATCCATCGGGATCCCTGCAGACGAGTGGTGTCCCTACTCCTCAATATGAGAGTCGACAGGCTTTATGATAGGAAGGTATGAATTTAATTTAAAAAGTTTTAATTTATAGATTTAACGCAATTTCACATGGGAGAGTTTCTTTTTTAAATTACCAGTTTTCAAGAAGGAAATTCTCAATGATTTTACTAGATTTTTTTTTTCATTAGGTATTTATTTTCACTTTACCTATGTACATTTTTTTTTACATTGGTGGCTTTGAGAACAAGGCATTCTCTACTAATCAAGCATCGGGTTAAAGGGTGATTGATGCAAAAAGTAAAAAAAAAATATAGAAAACTCCTGCACAATGCAAACTTTAAGTCAGCCTCAAAACGGTATTTAATTTGATGAAAATATACGATTTTGATGAAATTCAAACGTTATAAGGTAATATGCGCTTGGAATGTTCGTTACATTTTTATTATGTTTTCATGACTATTTCATTTATTTCAGGTGGCGTGGGATGCTAAACTAGCTGATAAGGAGTCAGATCCTTATCAACAACTAAGCTATGAAGCTGTAAGAGCCGTGAGTAATATAACTTTCTAAATATAGCCTCTAAACATAATTTCGGATCTGAAACTTATTTTAAAGGTAGATAGAAAAATATCTCGCCAGTGTTCATTTACGATAGATTGTAGGTAACTGAAGGATTAACATCAACTTTTCAAAATCATTATCTGTTTACCTAAGTAGACACACATAGGCCAATGCATAGGAAAATACGTATGGCATAAGATCACCATAAAAATCTAATGTCGAATGCATTCAATTTTTTTTATGGGAGAACCAAAATGTACGTATATACCCTGACATCATCTGCCTAGTCTTATCCCTTTGTTCGTCCTCTACCCACGACTTCTTTTAAAATTGAATTTCGTTATTTTTACAAGCTAGTGCTTCCATAATTTGTATCATTTTGTACACCTACAGATTCTTTAATTTCATATGATTTTCCATCTTCACAAAATATACTCTCTTTGCAGGTGGACTCAGCATTCTCCATGACGCCATTCTCGGATGACTTTGTGAGCGGTTCAGTGAACTCCGTGCATCAGGGAGATGAGAACAACCGCGGGATTTACGTTAACTTGACTATTTTGGTAAGAGGATATATTATTCAAAAGTATTTTATAATTTGATGACGTAGGTGGTGCAATGGTTTCCATGCCGGACTGTCGAACTGAAGGTCCCGACCCAGTTGGCGTAATGCATACTTTGGCGCAATGGTTGCCACGCTGGATTGCCTAATTGATGGTCTCGGGTTCGATTCCCGTGTGGTCGACATGGTCGTTTAGTTCCAAGTTAAGCCACTTAGGTGCAAACACAACCAATAAAATATACACTTATATATAATAAGACAAAATGTACTTTACATATATGCATTTGAGTAGGTATGTCTGTGTGGTGTATGATGTTGTTGAGTTTATGTGTGTATGGGTGTGTTGTAGAGAATATAATTATCTATTTTATTCGTTGTGTTAGCACTTATAACATAAGCTATAAATAGTTTAACTTGGGGCTAACTGACGGTGTGTGAAAAGTGTCCTGATTTTTAAGAATAAAAAAAAACTGGATCCTACCTGGACCAGTTTGTAATATTTTTAGACAACATTAGTGAGATACCACCCTAAATAATTAATAACTTGTCCCCCAGATGCAAGAAACACCCGAAACTCTTCGCACAGCGATCGGCACAGACATACAAAAGCACTTACTAGGCGTCATCCGTCGCCGCTCCAACAACGTCGGCGCCTCCAACATCTTTGTCGATACCCCGGCCGGCAGCGTGCTGCCTCTGCACGGTAAGTAGACCACTAGAGAACCTTCTAGAATGGAATAAAGAACACACAATAGGGACAGACATACAAAAACAACAAGAATACCACTGCTCAAAATAACTACAGATAGCAAAATGTCCCTTGCGCAAACTATCCCTTGCGCAAAATATCACTTTCTCGAAATGTCTCTTGCGCAAAATACCCCTGCGCAAAATGTCTCTTGCGCAAAATGTCCCTTTAGCAGGATGTCCCTTGCGCCAAAATGTCCCTTGCGCAAAATATGCAAGAAACACCAGAAACTCTTCGCACAGCAATCGGCACAGACATACAAAAGCACCTCCTGGGCGTCATCCGTCGCCGCTCCAACAACGTCGGCGCCTCCAACATCTTTGTCGATACCCCGGCCGGCAGCGTACTGCCTCTGCACGGTAAGTAGACCACTAGAGAACATTCTAGAAGGACTACAACTAGCAAAATATCCATTGCGCAAAATACCCCTTGCGCAAAATACCCCTTGCGCAAAATATCTCTTGCGCAGAATGTCCCTTGCGCAAAAAAATCCTTTGTGCAAAATATCCTCTGCGCATAATGTTTCTTGCGCAAAATATCTCTTGCGCAAAATGTCCCTTGCGCAAAATGACTCTGCGCAAAATGACCTTTGCGCAAAATATCCCTTGCGCAAAATATCCCTTGCGCAAAATGTCCCTTGCGCAAAATATACAAGAGACACCGGAAACTCTTCGCACAGCAATCGGCACAGACATACAGAAGCACCTACTGGGCGTCATCCGTCGCCGCTCCAACAACGTCGGCGCCTCCAACATCTTTGTCGATACCCCGGCCGGCAGCGTACTGCCTCTGCACGGTAAGTAGACCATTAGAGAACATTCTAGAAGGACTACAACTAGCAAAATATCCCTTGCGCAAAATATCCCCTGTGAAAAATTTATCTTGCGTAAAATATCTCTTGCGCAAAATATCGCTTGCGCAAAATGTCTCTTGCGCAAAATGTCTCTTGCGAAAATATCCTTGCGCAAAATGTCCCTTTAGCATGATGTCCCTTGCGCAAAATGGCCCTTGCGCAAAATGTCCCTTGCGTAAAATGTCTCTTGCGCAGAATGTTCCTTTGTCGATACCCCGGCCGGCGGCGTACTGCCTCTGCACGGTACGTAGACCACTAGAGAACCTTCTAGAATGGAATAAAGAAGACACAATAGGGACAGACATACAAAAACACCTAAAGAACAAAAATACCACTGGTCAAAATGACTACAGATAGCAAATTCTTTTTAAACACTTACTAACCAGTCTTACCTAGGAGTATTGAGGCAACTCAGATTCGGGTCTCGGATTGTCTCATGACTGGTCAGATAGGCAGTCGTTCCTTGTGGCACACTGGTACTCAGTTGGGAACATAGTTGGGAAAAGGCCAGGGAGATAATGGATAAAGCCGAGTTTCTAAAAATGAAGTAAAATAAAGGTTTAACTTAATTTCCTTTTCTTTTCAGACGTGGACGAGTGTTCATCTCCGGATCTGAATGACTGTCATCAGCTGGCTACCTGCACTAATACTTGGGGAGGTTTCAAGTTAGTATTCTGTGTCTTTTTCATATTTTAAAATGGTATCTTCGATTTTTGGAATATGTTTTCAGAAATCATACTAGTGGCTATCAGGCGAATCTGTATGTTTATATTATTCTCACCGGCGTCCTTGTTAATTACCTCGTGTACTAATTGGATAAAAGGCCTATTTAGAAAGGCCCAGAAATTGGCTGATTTATTATAGAAAGAATTTTTCAAAGCGGTTTCGAAGCTGCGAAGCATACCTACGTAATTACGTAATATGTATTGGTGTAGATAAACAATACTCTATTTGAATAAGCAATTTACATTTCATAACAAAAAATCTTGATATTATTTTTCACTCAAATAATGAATAGGCTACTTTCATTTTAGTCTCAGTTCATTATTACTATTTTAATTTAATTTATTTTAGTCAGATTAAATTTTTTAGTTTTTAAATAAACATTCATATCAAGAATGTTTACCTTCAGTTAAGTGCCTACTCGAAAAGGTAACGTATAGATGGATAAAAAATAAGAAATAGGCAGTTCTAATCCTAATTTTCTTTCAGATGTCAATGCCCCGACACCACCCTGGACGCGTCCACGTCTCCGCTGAAGTCAGGCCGCGACTGCAGATCCTGCGCAGCATCACACTGCAACGACAGGGGTGTCTGCAAGTATAATAATGGACAGCCTTATTGCAGGTAATAGATAAATATATTATGAACATTTAAAAATAATAGACATACTAAAGAAAAAAGAATGAAGAAGTGTAAGTCGTGGTGGCCTAGTGGGCAAAAAACCAACCTCTCGAGTATGAGGGCGCGGGTTCAATTCCAGGTCAGGCAAGTACCAATGCAACTTTTCTAAGTTTGTATGTACTTTTTAAGTATATCTTAGACACCAATGACTGTGTTTCAGAGGGCACGTTAAACTGTAGGTCCCGGCTGTCATTGAACATCCTTGGCAGTCGTTACGGGTTGTCAGAAGCCAGTAAGTCTGACACCAGTCAACCAAGGGGTATCGGGTTGCACGGGTAACTGGGTTGAGGAGGTCAGATAGGCAGTCGCTCCTTGTAAAGCACTGGTACTCAGCTACATCCGGTTAGACTGGAAGCCGACCCCAACATAGTTTGGGAAAAAGGCTCGGAAGATGGATGACTAAGGAAAAAAGAATTTATTTAAAATATTGGGGTAATTAAATCTAATTAATTGGGTTATTCATTTGTAAAGAAAATTACACATTTAGGATTTTTAGGTTTAATAGGTACCTACTTCATAAATATCGCAGAATTATTTTAGTAGCAATGTTTATTATAAACTGAAGTATACACATATTACATATTTAATATTAAAATATCAAAAATTATTCCAAAATAATAATCATAACATAATCACAATACAATAAGTTCAAAAAATATACTTAACTGAGGTCCGCTCGGTGCGACGGCTCGGGATCGAATGTGCCGAGAACGGCGGAGCGTCAGCTTTTATAGACTGTGGTAAACAAGTGACGTCACATCGTACGATAACCTTTTAAATTCGTTAATATTTGTATTTTATAATGAACTAGCTTTTGCCCGCGACTTCGATATAGTATCGCGATGATATAGTGACTTCCGGCATATTTTTGGTTTGACCAATAGATGGCGCTATATGTCCGGAAAAAATTTTATTTTTTATTTTTATATTTTTTTTTAAATAAAAACTATCCTATGTCCTTTCTCAAGTTCCAAACTATGTCTGTACCAAATTTCACACAAATCGGTTCAGTAGTTTAGACGTGAAGAAAAAACAGACAGACAGACAGACAGAGTTACTTTCACATTTATAATATTAGTTAGGATCTATGATTAAATTGTATTAAAATAGGATAATAGTTATTTGTTATACAAGAGTGCAAAGTTGCTTTTTAACCGCGGGCTCAATTTTGATGACCGAGCAAGCGAAGGATTCTAAAATTGAAACACGAGCGTAGCGAGTGTTTCAATAATTAGAATCCTGAGCGATAGCGAGGGAATCAAAAGAGCACAAGGTGAAAAATCTTTGCACTCGAGTGCAACACGTAACTTTTCATCCCACCTCATCGAGGAAATTACTAAATGCAAAAAGACAAAATGGCGCGCACATACGAGTATCAAATTATAAAGAAGTACCTATTAAAGTTCATTTATTTGAAAACTCAGTTTAAAAATGAAACGAGGTTGAAAATCTATGTAAAAACAAAAATAAAAATTACTTAATTAATTGAATAATTAATTTAAGCAGTATTCTATTTGTTTAATAGGTATGTATTTGTTTGAAAAGTCTTATCAAGATTGTCACAAATGGAGTATTGCACACGATGTTCTAAATTCAAATCACTTTGCCGCTCTAGAGGATAAAAACGGCTTTTGCGCTCAGATACCAAAGGGTAAAACTACTCTTTCCGAGATGGTGGGATGAAATAGTTATTTGTTATACAAGAGTGCAAAGTTGCTTTTTAACCGCGGGCTCAATTTTGATGACCGAGCAAGCGAAGGATTCTAAAATTGAAACACGAGCGTAGCGAGTGTTTCAATAATTAGAATCCTGAGCGATAGCGAGGGAATCAAAAGAGCACAAGGTGAAAAATCTTTGCACTCGAGTGCAACACGTAACTTTTCATCCCACCTCATCGAGGAAATTTAAAAACAAAATGGCGCGCACATATGAGTATCAAATTAAAAAGAAGAACCTATTAAAGTTCATTTATTTGAAAACTCAGTTTAAAAATGAAACTAGGTTAAAAATCTATGTAAAAACAATAATAAAAATTACTTAATTAATTGAATAATTATTTTAAGCAGTATTTTATTTGTTTAATATGTATTTGTTTGAAAAGTCTTAACAAGATTGTCACAAATGGAGTATTGCACATGATGTTCTAAATTCAAATCACTTTGCCGCTCTAGAGGATAAAAACGACTTTTGCACTCAGATATCAAAGGGTAAAACTACTCTTTCCGAGATGGTGGGATGAAAATATATTTTAAATTAATTAGTTCTATTGCATAGTTGGTCTTACAATGGCATAATTAGTAAACAAGTCACGTTATTTTTGTAAATAAAGGTTAAAAGTAATATCATACAAAACAAGAATAAAATAACAATATTTTGCGATAGTACTGATAAGATTTTACTGAAAAACTGTTCACTATTGTGTCTCATGTGTAAAGAAAGTTGTGATTATTATAGTGACGTTCTTATTTGTGTCCAATTAAAGAAACGGTCGTGAGTTATTATGTTAAATAAACTGAAGTTTTATGAATAATCTATCACAGGTAACATACATTTTGTATGCAAGTATATATTAGAGTGCACGTAAATGTCGGTCCTGCTTGTGATCTCTCTCCGGTGGTGTCGGATTGTCGTCCCATCGGGCTATGAGAGTGAAGGAATAGTGAGTGCACTTGTGTCTGCGCAAATGCTCGTGCACTATAATATGTCCTGCGCAGCTGGCTGATCTCCTTACATGAGAACAGCCGCCGTAGCCGATAATCGGTTAGGAGGACACAGCATTAGTAGTTAAAACAGCTGTTCAATCGAACAGCTACGCGATTAGCGATACAATTTTAAAAATAACTTCATGTACATTATGTCAAACTATCTTTAATCGCGACATTATGGATGGATAAGGTATAGAAATCCGTAGATAATCACTCGCTAGTTCAACCCAAGCAAGAACAATACCTTTAAGTAAGGCTGGTGATCAGACTCTGGCTTTCTACTATCCGTAACGATATTCAAATAACAGCCTGAGCCTAATATTTTAACGTTTATTAATAAAATAAATATGTCCACTTTTTCAGCTGTTCATCAGGCTACTACGGTTCTACGTGCGAGGTAGACGGCGAGGTGGTGGGTGTGGCAGTGGGCGCGTCACTCCTCGCCGCACTCGTTATAGCACTCACACTCGCCGCACTCATGTCTTGGAGGTAATTATCAATCTATCTGTCCATTATTCTCTTGATCAGTGTATCAATCTATCGATCAGTCGGTCCGTCAATCTTTCAATCGAATTCTATCAATCAATCTTTCTATAAATTGAAACCGTCTTTTTTAAGTTACAAAATGAGTTTCAACTATGTACATATGTCTCTAATGCTATATTTTATTATCTTTTGTTTATTTTGTGTAGAATCTTATCCAGGTAATTATTTACAGGTTATTTGTAAGCAAAACAATTTTTGATTGCATTCTACTGTCCTTCTACCTTTTGCTTTTTTGTTATTGTTTATTGTCTATTTTATGCCTTCTTGTTTGTGTTGCATAAACTCTTATCTATCTATCTTACACCAGTTTACCATTTCATTTATTAATACGTTTATGTTATTTCTCCGCTTAACAGTCGCAAGTGGTCCCGCGAGCAGAAAGCGGCCGGCATGGGATCTCCGATATTCAACTATATGGCCGCTAACACTATAAAGACTCCACCTGTAGGGCAGCCGCCTTATCAGGTAAATATTTTATTTCTTTATAACATTACAACAGAATAAAATATATTCTGTATTAAGTCCAAAAGTCAGAACAATTTTTGTGGATATTTTTCGCCTACCCCTCGTAGTAGTAAAAAAAAAAATATTTCACCAGGTATATCGTTGTATTTTTCATAATATCGTTGCAGAGTTCCGTAGAAAAAGTAAAGGTTAAAATAATAAAAAATAAAACCTCTACATGCCTGTTTCTCACCAGTTTCTCATGAACTGTGACAACTAGATAGTTGAAGTTTTTAACTCGATGTAATACAATTTACAAAGTCAAATCATTTGTTTCATTTAAGCCACATGTTTGCCATATGTTTCATACAAGTATTCATGAACGAATGATTTTGTTTATAATTTCAGGTGACACTGGAGGAGAGAATGCGATGGGCGCAGATAGCTGAAGCAATGGCACAAGCTAGTCATTATGCGGTGGGTTTATTATAAAATCTTTATTTATGTTATCAAGCTGAAGATTTTTTTTTTGTTTTTACGCGATAATCTTAGGAAGTACAGGTCCAATAAAGAAAATTAAATACCCTGTTTATGGAGAATGAAACTTCATGTGGTAGCTAGTTTGAAATATTTTTAATTCACGCACCTATTTTGTTGGATATTAATATGAAACAAAATGATCTTTTTACTCATTTAAAGCTAACTTTTAATAATAAAATATTTTTGCATTATCAGGCTTCGAAGTATGTATGTATAACTATTTTATTATATTTTTTCATATTTAGCCGGAAGCTGCACAGATGGCGACGCGGCCGTCATCAGCTATGTTTGGCGGATATCCCACATTACCTCCAGTACCAATGCCCCGGTAAATATCTAAATATTACTAAATAATCTAAATGCAAAAACTTTAATTTATGGATGTTTGTTCGTCTTTCACGCAAAAACTACCAGATGAGTTTTTTAAGAAACTGCAATAATATACTTTACCCTCGTTAAATAGTGACAAGCATATGGATACATTTTCAATAACTTTCGCATCTATGTAATTAATTTTGATTGTATTCGTAAATGTTCGTTGATAATAATGTTCATGAACTAAAATCACTCAATCAAGTATTATTTATCAATTAGTTGACAAACCACTGACTCAAAATCAATAAATTGAATTGGTGTTTCTTGCTCTTTTCTATAAGATCAACTTTTTGAAACCGTGCAACAAGTATGATGTTTCACAAGAGCTTGCAAAGACCTATTTGAAATAAAAGAACATTTGACTTTGAATCAATTTATCAATCTACCAATAATGTCACAGGATGGGCATGCACGGCGGACATCACACCGGCACTCTGAACACGGTGACGTCACGCGCCAACACCGCCGCCTCGCATCATAACTTATACGGTGAGTTTACATAAAATAAATATAAGGTATTTAGATTCTAGGGATTTGTATCCAAAGGGTATATTGTGGACATCATTAGGTTCTAACGGCCGTTTCAAGTTTAAGAATATTGTGAACGGCCGTAAGAATACACTATAAGTCTGTATCTCATGCACCGATAGTTAGAAAATTGAAATGTTCATGGATAATATATTTTTTTAGACCGCAAAATACTAAAATAAAACTAAGGAAAAGTCAAGGGGGCACTCATACAACAAACTTGGTATTTTTTTTTGTGGTATTTGTTTGGGATATTTTAAAACAAAAATATACAAAACAAGATAAGTTAAAGTTATACATATTTTTAGTATTTTTTCAACAAAAATATATCATCAATAAAACCAACGATCTACCTTTGTTTCACGGTTCATGAGATAAAGCCTTGTAACATAAGGACGATTACGTCTTAGTAACAGAGTCCTGTTTTACCTTGGGTACAGAAACCTTCAAAAAATTTCAACACAAATATAATTTTTTTCACAGGTTACACAAACCATATGGCTACAGAATCAACAAGTTCCGAAGCTTCCAGTCACGTGCAAGAGAGAGCTGACCTATTAGTGCCAAGACCCAAATCTAGAGCCAGGAGTATGCATGTAAGTTGGTATTATTTACCTATCTTTTTCCCAACTATGTTGAGGTCGACTTCTAGTCTGATTGGTATAGAGTACCAGTGTGTTACATGGAGCGATTGCCTATCTGACCTCCACATTTTCTGAACTCAGTTACACAGTCGATACTTTTTGGAATACTGGTTATAAGGCTGTGTTCAAACCAAACTAACTGTCAGCCGCCGATTGTGAGCCAACGTTACGCAGTTCATTGTATTCCCATACATATTCACTTTTTCGTTCACATTTGACCGACGATACATTATGCGTAATATGCAAAGACGCTGACATTCGGCGGCTGACAGTCAGTTTGGTTTGACCGCTGCCTAAGATATTTAAAAATACTCAGAAGTTATTGTATACTTCTTTTTTTTTGAGAAATTACATCATGAGGATGTACTAATGTGTGTTAAGAATTATCTGTTTACAAATGTTTTACTTATAACTTACACTATCTGCGCCTAACATGGGCTTTGTTTTATCCTGGTGCGGACAGTAGTTCCCACGGGACGCAGATGAAACCGCTTTGAACAGCCAGTATATAAAGATGATATTTATTTAATATATCTTATTTCCCCAACAGAACCAAACCGGTATATACTACGATGTTGAGTACGAAAATGCTCCAGAAGCGATATACGGCACTAAAGGTATCCCTCTTTCTACCTACACCGTCAGTAGGGGTCCACCTTTCTACAGAACATAGTATTTGTAAGTATCGTTGGCCTAACCTTTTTACTTAAAAAAAATGGTGCTTGAATTTCCAAAAAAAAACTTTGGAATTTTCGAAAACTAAAATTGAGAATTTTATTTTTGCATTGAAGGTAAAATTGTGGATTTTATTTCTGGATTGAAGGTAAAATTGTGAATTTTATTTTTAGATTGATAGATTGAGACTTTGTTGACTCGTATTTTTAGAGAGAGATATTTTGAGTTTAAAAAATTAAACTAATGGGAAAAGTAATTTGAAGAAACTCAAATATAATTATTGCATTTAAAAAATAATATTTTTTATTGAGATTTTTTGCTCGCTACAACCACAGCATTTAAAAGAATAAGTACCTATTTTACTTTTAACTATTTTATATTTTAGAAAATAAAGGATATTTAAAAATGTTATTAAAACTTCGAATTGTACATAAGACTGCTTTCAACGAATATTGTTAGAAGAAAATATTATCATAATTAATTATTGTGATTTTTATAAATTTTACTTTTTAAGTTTTTAGTTATAAGTCATGAAATTATTTCCACTTTTATTATAAAACGAAAAAAAATTGAAATTTCTAAATACTTCCTAGCTTATTTAAAAAATGTGTAACTTACAATAACTAAATATGTTTGAATACACGAAACAAAAAATATTGTTTTTATTTTGACCTACTTACATGGTTATGCTAAGCAAATTTTCCGTAAAAACAAGCTTAAAATGGCTATAAGCCTCGGATGAAACCGCAAGAAACAGCCATACATCTTGATATAATTTTTGTATTCAAAAACTCAGTTTAAAAATAAAATACGACCAAAATCAAACATTAAAATCGACTCTACTATTACAATTTTTTATTAAATTGTAGTTTATGTACGACTCTTAAACGACATTTACGCACGAAATTAAAACGAATCATACTTCTGTATCACATCACATTAAGTTCAGCTTTTTTCAACTAAAATATAATTTTTTTACAAGACTTTTTTCCGTATTATTTTTTAACATAACATAAAGTGGAAATAATTTCAAAGGTTCTTTGAAAATCATTGCTAGGTAGCTATTTAAAAGAAGATTATATATTTAAAAAATGGCTAAAATAGTCAATGTTTTACAAAGAACGAAATATTGTACATAATAAATATATAAGTAAAAATGAAATCACAAATGTATCTTTTTGGGTATTTCACTAAAATAAATGTTATATTTAATAAATTATTCGACTAAAACGTAACTAAAAAAATAAAAAATCTTTTTCAAATATTTTAGTTTCAATTTCTCTGTTTTATTTTTATAGGCCATCGATACAGGTATTGTAAATATTATTTTTTTCTGAAAATAAGAACTGAACTTTTAAAAGATTTTAAATATTTCATACAGTAAAAACCCTACTATAACAGTGATGAAAAATACGTAAAGAACAGTCAATAAATATCACAATAAAAATGTATTTAATATAAGATTACCCGCACATTGGAAACTAAACAGTCGGCCGACAATTGACCGATAGTTGGTATTTTTTTTTTTTAAAGACAATCTTGATCCAATCAAAGTCTTCAATCGGTCTGATACCTGATCTTGGTCCATTACAAACCATTCATCTTCATACTGATTTATGAGCCCAAACAAACTATCGGCCGACTAAAAGTTTTCAGTGTGCGAGTACTCTTTTAAAATAAAATAAAGTAGGTAATAGAATTATAAGAAATGTAGATAAATATTTACCTAATGTAAGAAAAATGATAAAAATACTTGCTCCACTTAATAATTGTATTCAAATTAAATAAAATAGTCATATTTTTAGTTTTATTTAAAATTAAAAGTAAGTTTTCAATTTGTTCATGTTGCGGTCAAAGTCAGATTAACTGGACAATGTGTAAAACGTCTGGGTGAAGTTAAATATATTTATTAAAGCTTATATATTGAAGAAAGGTGTTATATTTTTGTACTGAAAAAACTTTTTTATGTATTATGTAAAATATATTGATATAAACAACTATTTGGGTATTTTTATTTATTAACTTAACATCCTTTTGACCGCCTAGCTTTCCCAACTATGTTGGGGTCAGCTTCCAGTCTAACCGGATGCAGCTGAGTACCAGTGTGCCACAAGGAGCGAATGTCCTATCTGACCTCCTCAACCCAGTTACCCGGGAAACCTAATCCCTAGGTAAAACTGGTTGTCAGACTTACTGACTTCTGACTACCCATAACGACTGCCAAGGATGTTCAATGACAGCCGGGACCTACAGTTTAACGTGCCACCCGAAACACAGTCATTGGTGTCCAAGATATACTTAGAAAGTACATACAAACTTAGAAAAGTTATATTGGTACTTGACTGACCTAGAATCGAAACCACAGTCATACTTGAGAGGTTGGTTCTTTACCCACTTGGCCACCACGGCTTTTTTACTTAAAAAAATATATTCATCATCATCTCAACCATAGGACGTCCACTGCTGAACATAGGCCTCCCCCTTAGATCTCCACAGATACCAGTTGGAGGTGACCTGCATTCAGCGTCTTCCGGTGACCTTTATAAGGTCGTCTGTCCACCTCGTTGGTGGATGTCCTACGCTGCGCTTACTAGTCCGTGGTCTCCACTCCAGTACTTTTCGACCCCATCGACCATCTGCTCTGCGAGCAATATGGCCTGCCCTTTGCCACTTCAACTTGCTAATCCTGTGGGCTATATCGGTCACTTTGGTTCGTCTACGGATCTCCTCATTTCGGATTCGATCACGTAGAGAAACACCGAGCAAAGCCCTCTCCATAGCTCGTTGAGCGACGTTGAGCTTTGAGATGAAAATTATATGAGTATGACAAACACACCATTTTTTTTTGCGAAAACAGTTAAGTATTGATATTGATCAGTCTAAAATTTTGATGTCATGCTTCAACAAAATGCAAGTGGAACCACAGCAAACAGTTAACATCGTAAAAGTCATCATATAACGGTATCTTAAATGCAACACTTGAATCAAAGTGTGAATTACCACTTATAAACCATTTATGTGTTAATTGTAAGAATAAATATAGCTTTAGTCAGTTATTTTTAGAATTATGTCTGATTTAATGACAGTAAAGCTAAGAAGAATTATCTCTCTATACTTACTAATACACCTATAACTAATATAATAAACATGATTTTTTTTTCATTCGTATACCAAAGGCTCTGAAAATACTGAACCAATTTGAATATTTCTTTCACTGTTTGAAACCTAGACTATCCCTGAATAACAAAGGCTATATTTTTCCTGGGTAGGATAGGATAGGAGTTTCCCAGGGATGCGTTCAAAGCAACCGAAAACATCTTTTTAATTGGAATGACTGCACCGTAGTTATGTGGTCGCGAAGTAGGTACCTATCTATATGAAATGACATGAAATAGCTTTGTGACTTTCTGAAGAAAATTTAGAAAGCAGCTCGGAGTCTAAAGGTACCCGTCAATATCGGAACTCCGCCTGACTTCTTTCCGGTCGTGTCGGATTGCCGTCCCATTGCGCTATGAGAGTGAAGGAATAGTGAGTGCACCTGTGTCTGCACAAATGCTCGTGCACTATAATATGTCCTGCGCAGCTGGCTGATCTCTACAGAGAACAGCCACCAAGACCGTATATTGGTTGAGAGTAGGTACCTTTGTGAGAGAGTCACTGAACTATAAAACCTATGTAGGTATGTATTTACACAATATTTAATAAATAATTAATGATCATCCAACAAAATACCAAACATGTAAAGTACACACAATTTTTACATAACTTAAAAGCCTATACAAGCATACAAACATACAGACAAACAAATTCTTTACCTACTCATGTATTTTTTGAAGTTCAGTGCAATGCCCTCAAGTTTGTCTGTGGCAAACAGTGACCAATGTTTGTCTATACTTGAGAATCCGTTGACTTCTCTCGTCTATGGTCTATGGTATGTGCATGGTGTAGCAAGGTCGTGGGCGATGGTTAAACGACATTAAAAGCTTGTGAACTGGTTTTCGTATTGTGAAAACATTAGGGGGATATTAGGTGCAAGTTTCTGTTTTATAAGTGTACCGAGGGCTACGTCCAGTATATGAGTAAAAAGAATGAATATATCCTTTTTCAGGTTCTAGGCTATCTGTGTACCGAATTTCATTAAAATCGGTTCATTAGTTTTGATGTGAAAATGCGACAGACAAACTTTTAAATATGTATATACCAAGTAGTATTTTAATACAAAAACTTAATACTATTTTACATCAAGAAACCTGTCTAGTATGCTGTCCTAAAGATTGCATATTTTGGTTTGGTAGGTGGGAAATCTTAAAATGAATGAGGGAGTGTCAGATTATTACTGATTAAAACCCACCATGTTCCTTCTCGAACCCTTTGTGTACCAGGGCCACGGAAACTCGCGCGAACAATTCCACACTTAATTTCTACTCGCTGCAGACTAATGTAAGCCGATAGTTGCTCTAAAGCTGACAGTTTATTTTGAAGGATATCATGAGTCCAATTAAACTTTTAGTCAGTAAAAGGGGCTGGACACCTGATAGGACCAGTCCTACCAAGGGGTATCGGGATACCCACGTTGAGTAGATAAGATATTCAGCTGCATCTAGTTGGACTCGAACGCAACCCCAACATTGATGAAGAATTTTGGCGCAAACAAAAAGCGATATCAAGTTAGTTTTGAGAAAGTCTTAACCTCTGATCTTTTCCATAAACTTACAAACCAAGTATGTTGTATAAAAAGCTCTTTTTTCACAAATGTTCCACTAAACTACTGGCCAAAGTCATAAGTCTTCTTTGTACGTGTGTAGTCGGCTATATTGATACAAAATACACGATTATTTATTTCAAGTTTCATTCAGAGAATTTTAAAACAAAAGTCTTTTACTATCTTTTTAACAAACAGGTTTTATTGTCATAGGTACTAGCTGGTTGACAACGATTAATCTTCAGTCTAAATTAATCTGCTCCGGCGATCTGAGGCCCGCGATTCTCCTAAGTTTATAATGTCAAAATTGAATAGAAATTGAATCGCAATAGCAGTTTTAACCTTTTCGCGTATTCTGCTACTAATATAAGACCAATCGTATTCCAACGACATTCGATTGGTTTGCGATTAGTCTGCCATTTTGGTGATTTTGGTCTAAACGGTAGTTTGCTCTACAATCATATTGCAATCGTAAATAATTTACAGACAGTAATGATTCATTATTGAATCACAGAAAAAGATAAAAACGTTTATTTAAAAGAAAAAATAGCGGAATGCCATATACGCTTCAATCGTAATTGAGTCGGGATTGGATCTCAGTCGAATCGAATCGTATGTTGCTTAAGTAAAATTAGGAGAATCGGGCTCTTGTTCGTCTGTAAACATGGCCGTCCCACGCCTTTAGTGAGATAATTCTGATGTTGGTGTCTTCAGTTCTATGATGGCTTTCATGGCGATTGTCGGTCATGGTGAAGATCTACCAGCTGCGCAGGACATATTATGGTGCTCCAGCATTTGCTTGGACACAGGTGCACTCATTATTCTTTCACTCTCATAGCGCGATGGGACGACAATCCGACACCACCGGAGAGATCAGGACCGACATTAACGTGCTTTCCGAAGCACTATCTTAATAAAATATTATAAGCACTAAGCAAAGCTCGGCAATTTATGTAAATAGAGTACGCGAATATTACAAACTTTTAGTCGGCCGATAGTTTGTTTGGGCTCATACAGTATGAAGATGAATGTTAGTACGTTACATTACAAAGATCAGGTATTTGTCCGGTATCAGACCGACTGAAAACTTTGATTGGATCAAACCACCTTCTATCAAGATTTTCTTTAAAAAAAAAATGCCTATCATCGGTCACTAAACAGTTGGCCGACTGTTTAGTCTGTAGTGTGCGGATACTTTTAAGCTGACATTCTTTACGACAAACTTAAACTTATGATATAAGTTCTAACTTCCGTATGTATTCTCACATCTACAAATCAGTCATCCTCATCCTCCGAGCCTTTTCACAACTATGTTGGGGTCGGCTTCCAGTCTACAAATATCTTGATTAATAACACCCATCATTTATTAACCATTAAAGTAAATTGACGTATATTTATAGTATCCTGCAAAATTAATGATATTGCTATTTTTTACATACATACAATGTTGTCGTATGTATTTCTAACAGTACATACTCCTAGAGGTCAATGTCCTGACTTTGGTCAGTACATAATTGATATTGATATTTACATAACAACTATATGAAAAGCCCATAAAATGACGGTAAGACTTAAAGAAAAAAATTGGTAGGTACTTGAAAGATTATGACGCTAGTTGGCAGTCATTTTGGGAGGCCTTAGTTCAGCAATGAATGGCAAGAGGCTCATATATTATGATGATGATGAAAAAATAAAATTGATTGCAATAATGCACCCAAAATCTTATCCTACGTCTGAAGAATACTAAGCTGAAAAACGCTAGTTTTCTATTTTTAGTTGATTTTTCCTTTTTCACGCAAAAAACTACGATTAATTGGTGAAATTTAATGAAAATTGGCACAGATATAGGCTTAGATTAAAATAATAAGATTTAAGATACATTTGAAATAGTAGGTAAAGCTATTTACTTTCCAGGTATTTCCTTTATATCTACACATTTTTTATAATGGCCGGTCATTATGAAAAATGGCCAATTTACCATTTTGTCCTTAACATGAACTTCGTAGCATAGATTCAAAAGTGTTGAGCTTTTCTAATTCTGCCTTGACTTTTCCGGCTCCCAGGGACAAGGAGCGACTGCCTATCTGACCTCCACAACAAAGTTACCCGGGCAACCGATAGGTACACAGTAGTACGACTGGTCGTCACACATTCTGGCAGCACAGCTTCTTTCACTACTAGCAACGGCTGCCAAAGATGTTCATATAACAGCAGGGAGTCATCAATTTATCGTACCTTCCGAAAGACGGAAGAATTCGTTGTGACAAGATTGTCACCCATCCATGGATCGACGGCAAGCGTTGCTTATGATCGATCGATACGTTTAGTTTTGACTTAGCCACGAGCACTTCTAAGTCAGTAAGTTTTATTTAAGTACTTTCCTAATACATAAAAATACTTTTGGATTTCCAGTAACCAATATGAATTTAAAAGCTCTTATAAAACCTTTTTCTGTCTCTAGAGAAGAAGCGAAAAGGCACCTACTATTGCATCGCCGTGTGTGATCCATGCATTTTGTTTTTCCTACTAGCTACGATGCATTTGTGTTGAAAATCATATGCATAAGTACACTGGAGATAGTTTGTGGTGTAACTCTATTGTAAGCTATGCGATGGGATGCGATAAGATAGTTGTAGCTATAAGATGCATGCGTTTGTTTGAGTTGTAGGTACACGGCTTCCAGTTTAACCAGATGCTAGTACTATCAGGTAGGAACTACGTATTTATCAGGTAAGAACATACATATCTGACCTCCTCAATCTAGACACCTGGGTATTGCGATGACAATAAAAACTTGTCAGAGCTTTTGGCCTCTTATTAACAGTAACTATGCCTCGTTGGTTTAGTTGTAGTCACAGCTCAACTGCTGTGCAAGGGATCCCGGGTTTGATTCTAGGTACGGGCCGAAACGGCTTTGTGGGTTTTAGAAACTTTCACAAAGCAGCCCGGAGTATGGAAGTTGGCGGTGCTACACCCGAGCCTGAGCATCCCCGAATGCTACTCAGTAGCAGTCGTTGTTACAATTCCACGTCAGAGGCCGTCAGGCGGATTTGACAAAACCCTGACACTAGGGCTTGTTAGATGATTAAGCCTGCTGCTCACTCGATGAGAAGAAGACCGCATTGGACATGCTAGAGTCAACCCATAAAACATTGTAAACACTTTTTTTAAAGAGTGTCTATGGAGTTTCTTTTCGGTTTTTCTCCATGAGACCAACGGAACCGCGCAATTAGCTTGAGGTTTCTTAAAGCACCTGTAATAGGTCTACATGAAACCAAAACCTTTGACTTTAATGATGTTTCCCGTCTATAGCTTTTTTTAACGACGTTAAAAATCATCAAATGACCCCTCCCGCTGTGGGTTAGCAGCGGTGAGGGAGTGTCAGACTCTTACTGACTAAAAACCGTCGTGTTCCGTCGTAGGCCTTTTATGTACCAGGGCCGCGGTAACTCGCGCGAACAATCCCGCAGCCCCGGTCCCGTTTAAAGCTTGAACATATTTATAGCATATCTTTCCTTACGTTAGCAGCATCATTTCGCAATCTCCTCACCTCGCGTAGCGGTCATCTCGGCTGTATATAAGAGAGCACGTTGCATAACTATGCTTATTCAGCTAAAACCAGCCACGGATTTACACGTATGTACCCTTTTTTATTTATTTTTACGTACTTTGAAATATTTTTTGTGAATACTCGTAGGATTTATTTTGTGTCAACTGTTTTCTTTCATCTTAAATTGAGTTGAATTCAAAATTGTTACAGAGGTTAATAGTACTAAAGTTGCATTTAGGTTTCGATATTTTAAAAGATTTTTTTTTTATATAAAACTGTCTCTAACGAGTTAATTAATTATAGAAAGTGCATGTCTATATAAATCAAAAGTATTGTTTCCGGTTTTCAAATAAATAATCATAAGGAATAATATTATTAAAAGAAAACAAATAACTCTATTTAGTAAAAAAAAAAATACGTTTTTAAAAAAGTAAATAGAGTCGCATATTAAAATGTAATAACCACATCAAAATAACATTATATCTAGAGAGAGTAAATACAGTAAAGTTAAAAATACACCGAATCGCTGATTACTTAGTTCTTCATTGATAAAACTATCAACTTAAGCTTTAAGCTTCGTAAAGCTCTTTCACAGTCCTCGCCAAATAAAACCTGTAGCATGTTTAAAATTACCCTTTTAACACAATACCCAATATTTATGCGTATTTGTGCGTATTTTTTGACTATTGTGAAGTCAATTTTAGTCACAATATATTTACAGAATATCATAGTGAAATGAAATAATTTTAGAATACGTGCTGAAATTAAAAGTTCAAAACAAAAAGACAAACCATTTCGTGTTGTAGTTATATTAAAAGAATATTATTAAGTACTAATAGTTACCCACATCCCGGAATAACCGCTTCCCGTAGCCGGATAAAATGTAGCCATTCGCTTAGGCTAACTAGCCGTTTTCCCGCGGTTTCACCCGCGTCCCGTGGTAACTACTGCCCGTACCGGGATAAAATATAGCCTATGTTACTCGTGGATAATGTAGCTTTCGAATGGTGAAAGAATTTTTAAAACTGTCCAGTAGTTTTTGATCTTATTTATTACAACCAAACAAACAAAGTTTTCCTCTTTATAATATTAGTATAGATACTATCAAGGATATTTTATGAAAATAGTTAAAAGTTACCTTAACGTAACATTTCCAAAAACGATTATAATTTATCACCAAATTGTGTGTTACTTATTATGATTATTTTCAACTGTTTTTCAGTTTTCTCTAAAAGTTTCCAACCGATTATTTTCTTTTGAAATAACATTCCTAACTTTCAAACTCAAGTTACAACTTAACTGCCTACATTTCAAGTCCCGCTAGCATTTGTTTCAAAAGATATAAAATTTCATTGAAATATAAATTCTATGAGCCATTGTCTCGGCTTGCAAGCGATAGGTTTTACAACTCAGCTTAGAAAATACCTTTATTTCAGTCTGCCTGGAATTCTTAGTATGTAACTGTTTTTCGTTGAATGGGGAAGAAAATTTTATAGACATAGTCTTAGCTTTGAGCTTTGAGTTTAGCCATGAAAGTATCTGTCTGTCTGTCCCGCTTTCACAGTATCCGGTAAAAAATGATTCTAGATTTAACTTCAGTATACACTCTACTACACTATTAAAGTCGATATGGCTAGAAAGTTACTTGTGAGATGACGGCAGAAGAAATATGCTGCGCCGAACAGAAATATATTTGGGTTAGGTTCAGGAGGATAATGGTGATATTCTAGCTAGCTAGAGCTTTTTATGGGAAATCATCAAATGACTCCTCTCACCGTGGGTTAGCAGCGTGAGGGAGTGTCAGACTCTTACTGACTTAAACGCATCATGTTCCTTGGTAGGCCTTTTATGTACCAGCGCCGCGGTAACTCTTTCGAACAGTCCCGTTTCCCCGGCAGGCGAACTAGCTAAATCTTGATAAAGGATATAGGCTACTTTTTATTGGGTGCAAGAAGTAGTTCCCTCTGAACAGATAGTGCGTACTTGGTGATACCATACGGCGAGCGATTCGTGAATTTTTTATTTATTATGGCCCTTTGCACAAATGTTACAAAAAACAATATACAAAGTTTGATTTAACGCCTTAACGTTCTGTAATAGTCAACATTTAGGTGGATTGAATGTTAGTTACTAACCTTACTGAGTATTCAAACTAGCGGATTTTCAGCTCGTTTTTTCCGAGCAATATCGCTCGTACGGGCGTTGTAGATTTAGCTGAATAGTTTCATGACATGGAGCGAATGTCTATCTGACCTCCACAGACAATTAATAAAAAATAAGAAAGGATCACTTTATCTCTACCAGCCTAACCAAGGGGTATCGGGTTGCCCGGGTAACTGGGTTGAGGAGGTCAGATAGGCAGTCGCTTCTTGTAAAGCACTGGTACCCAGCTGAATTCGATTAGACTGGAAGCCGACCCCAACATAGTTTGGAAAAGGCTCGGAGGATGATGGCTCTATCTCAAAAACAAGAAAGGATTTTTTATCAGAGAAAGTTTACGATTCTACTCCATTAAACTTAGACAGACACAATAAATAATTTGCATACATCTAAAAATAAATAAATAAGCACTAATTAATAAAATTAAACTTTCTACTGTCACTAGAAAAAAACTAGTTTGCTGTTATTTTGACACACATATTTATTTCTAGACTTCGAAACTAGTTTTTAACTATGAATGGATATTTTTTATATGATCCAAACTGGTTTTTGATCTTGAATTAGTTTCCTGTTTTATAAGTCAAGTGGAAATAACCACAATCCTTACTAACTAACTCTGTTTGTCTGTCCGGCTATTTCGTTAAAACTACTGAACTGATAAAAATTTTTGGTACCCTGATAGCTTGAGAAAGGACATTGGGTAAAGCCACTCTTGTTTTTTGGAGCCCTATGTTTTTCAGGGTACTCTGGAACCGCGACATTTTTCAAACAATCCTGCATTGCCATAAGTTAATATTGTCGTCCTTATCCTGAGTCTGTCCTGTCCTTATCCCAATTTTATATGGTCGTTGCAGCATGCTTTCTCCTTCCATCCTCTTCTATCTGCCGTCATCTCACAAGTAACATTCTTCGTAACCATCTCGACTTTCATTCAATGTATCCAGCGTTCTTTGGTAACTCCGTAACTTTGGTTCTACTGCGGATCTCCTCATATCTGTTTCGATATCGCGAAGAAACTCCTAGCTAAAAAATAAATAAACATCGTTAGTAGATATTGTTCACTCAAAAGGCTAGTCGTTTGATTGATCGGCTAATTCAACCAATTGGCTACGACAAAAGCACTATACTCCCACGTCATAGCACATAGGAAAAAAATCTATATAAACATTCTACCATAAAATTAATTAGTCCAAACACAAAATTGCCTATCAATATAACGGTGTATCAATGTAACCATTAAGCGTTGCGTCAGTATTAACAGTACAATATTTGATTATCGTATCTACTTACTACACTCCAAACTTTACCGTTGCGAGAACCAGTCCCGATTAGTTCGAAGCAAAAAACTTATTTGCTTGAGATTAGCCGTCATATGTACGTTAACTGATTGTTTATCGTTTTAACCGTTAGTTGAAGGTAGTTAACTGGCTTTTTGTTGATTGAATGTTATGCAATGGGAATAGTTTCTTGATTGGCTGTTGCATCATAGTTGCATGGAAATTAGGTAGTTGGTTGTTAAGTAGCTATTTTAGACTTGAGATTCTGGGTTCGACTCTTAACTTCTCAATACTTAATTCTTTATTAGCATTCCATATGTTATAACAGGTGGTACATTTAAATTAGTGACAATATGGACCCTATAGGGCACAGCTTAAAGAAGTAGGAGAGTTTTAGTACTAGCTTATTAATAAATTAATCAGTAAAGTATAATTCGGTAAAGCCGGGAAAATCAATCTATGGAAAATATGGCTGTTACCCTTTCATTTTTCATCAGTTTTTTTTTCATCCACGTCCATAGGTAAATATTTTCCGCAACTAGACAAAAAGTAGCTTATAGCTTTCCACGATAAATAGGCTACAACTGAAAAACTTTTCAAATCGCAGGATACTTTTTTGAGATTGGGGTTTTAAGTCAAATAAACCAATAATTAGTACAGATTTTGAAAAATACATGTTTATTTTTTCTTATATTATGTCTGTTTATGGTGAGTATTGGTCAAAATTAGACCAGTAGTTCCTTCAAAAAGTGCGTTCAATCCTACAAACTGTTTCTTTTACAATATTTTTCCATAACCACAGCAGGTTTTTAAACAGCCTCTAATCTACGCTTCCCACAGACATCCATGGTAAATCTATGCTATTTCCTCATGACATAAATAACTACTCTATGTTCTATGGCACCCATGATTAGAACCTGCACTTAAACCGGTCGGGTTCAATGAACGAAGTTATTAGTTCAATAACTGTAGTTTAAAATTTTTCTGTTTTTTTTAAAACCCTTTCGCAATAATGTGTGGGCGGTTTATGGTGTTTTTTTTTGTGGGTTCCGTACGTGAGAAGTTTTGGGTGTAATAAATTTTATTCTAACTGCAGTTCAGTAGGTTCCTATCTATACTTCGGTGTTTTTATAGAAGCTTTTACTGCATATATTACATTGATCAGATTTCTTATCTTTATAAATATATGTATAGTTGTAGAAGTACATGTTTTAAGTTAACTGATATAGATACGTTACAATTTTTATATAATTGTATAGGTACCTGTTTTTCCGTTTTTTTCGAGAGAACTTCTATCAGATAATATGTATATACTATAATAATATATGTATAGCCTACGTTACTCGGGGATAGTTTATCCCAACAGTGAAAGAATTTTGTAAATCAGTTCAGAAGTTTAGGGTACAAAAAAAATGTCCTTTTTAAGTAGGTACCGATGTTTAAGAATACACAAGATTTAGTTATTTATCTTTCTATAAATAACTGAATTTATCGATGTTAAAAAGTTGCGTTTTATCACAGAATTGATTTTACGTTGCGGAACTCCAAAACAAAAACATTTGAAAGTGACCCAAATGAATTAAATTACACATTTTATTGATTCTCGTTAAATCGGGACTTTTAAACGGTCTGGTTTTTTATGCACTTTATTGAGCTAATCTCAAACAGAGTTTTATTGAGATGGTATAAAAAACATGGCCAATAAACTACTTATCGATTACCGTTTTATTAGAGGTAGTATTAAATTATGTATAGTGTATTTACTTAAACAAAAAATTAAGTATTTAATCCCCAAAACTGTTAATAAATACAGCTTAGACACTACTTTTAGACTTAGGCATACCCTAATGTGGATAAAAATCCCCTGGGACGCAGGTAGAATCGCGGTGAGAGCTACTAAGGTCTACTAAACTACTGAACCGATTTGAAAAATTCCTTCACTGGAGGGAAGCTATCTATCTCCTAGAAACATACGCTATGTTTCGTTGGACACGAGACGCGGCTCAAACAGTGAGAAAACAGTTGTTGTTAAAAAAATATATAGATGCGAGCCAACAGCTAGTTGATAGAATAGAATGACTAGCCGTTTTCCCGGGGGTGAAAGAATTTTTAAATTCGGTGCAGTCGTTACTAAGATGTTGTTTTACAGAATTGATTATATTACTATAGAAGTATTAATGATAATGTTGTTTTGTTCCAGTCTAAACAAGATGGCGCTGCAGAGGTTGATGCGGGTGTTACTCGTCTGTGTTGTGGGGTACTCCAGCGCGTCCGTCGTAGACAATACTAACTTTAGAAGTGAGTTATATACATAGATATACTTTTTTGACTCTGACTTTGTAATAAGATATACGACAGCACCCCAAAAACCGCCACTTTTCCCCACTTCCTAGTGTTATGTCTGAGAAGAAGAAACGTTGATAAACAAACTTCCCAGCAACACAGCTTTATATTAAAATGATTCTTTTTTATTTCACTTTTATTATGATCAAAGTACATTTCATTTTATTCGCTCGTCAACATTATAATCTTCATATTAAAGGTTATAAAAGCAGGATAAACTGTTAAAAATATACTTTTACAATAAATAAAACATTGAAACAAACTCAAAAACATATGATTCCGGCCAGGATCGAACTGGCGGCCTTCTGCGTGTAAAGCAGATGTGATAACCACTACACCACGGAATCCTGCTCAGCAACGTCGCATAGCGCGAATGCTAGTCTCGGGTCAGGTTAAAATTGCAAGCCCGGTATTTCCGGTGACGTAAATAATCTATATGTCGTAGCCATATAGTAGATTTGACCACTTCATGAAAAGCTCGAGCATTTCATGAAATAGTCGCGTTTCATGAGATGTTCATGTTAATTTGACCAGTTCGTTAAATTGTCACCTATACTTACCGTATAGGCGATGTCAAACAACGAAAGGTGGGCGTTTTTGGGGCTGTCTCGTGTAATTCTGACGCTCGAAAGAGCGGTTTTTCAGCCTCCTTTGGATCAACAATTTTCGTCTTTGATATTTTGAAAGTATTAACACAAAACTCTCTCCACAGCTCCTCGCCAGAACCCAGCGAACATCTTCACAGTCGGCAATGGAGAACAGTGTCTCAGTGCTGACCGGACCACTGGGGGCGTCTGTCTGTCTCGAAACCAGTGCAACACCCAGGGAGGCAAGGCTATTGGCTTCTGTGGAGTTTTCGCCACTTGCTGTTCATGTGAGTATTGAGGATGAATGGGAAAGTTTGCCTCTTACTTGAGGCTAGGGAAGGTGATGAAAAATAAAGTAAAAAAGGAAGGTGATGTGACTTTTGTGCGCCCTGTGGGTCTTATTTTGGGCAGTGAATTAAATGGGGTCTGCAGTATTTAGCCGTCCTGAGACCACGTAATGCAGCTGCTCTTTTCACAGTACTCTTATTTACTTTTTTGACAATTTCACAAACCTGAGGCATTTTTTTTTGAAGAGCTGAAGAATGATTTTGTATTCAAGGGGGCACTTCAAATAAAACATTGAAAGTAATCTTTACAAAAAAATTCTGGAAGGTAACATCAACGCAATCTAAAATATTTATTTAATTATGTGACAGAACATAGACAAGAAGAAAAACAGTACAAAACACACAAGTACAAGGCACAGCCAATTTTATAAGAAATCTCTTCTAGCAGTCCCGGTATGGGAGAGTTAGAATAAAAAAGATTTTATTTGTCACAATTTCTTCCCTACAATATGTGAATGCGAAACTTCTGGAACAGCTCCTAAAACTACCACTTATCTTCCAGTAAACGCCTGCGACGTCCGAACAAACACGAAGGTGGCTGTCTTCATCAACCCCCCCCTCAACCACGAGTCCTCAGGCCTGGAGTGCTCCTACAATGTGGAGATCAACAACAACAATGTCTGCCAGATGAGGATCGACTTCGAGACCTTTAACCTGGCTCCTCCTACTACTGTGAGTTTATAAATTACCATATTTTCTGCCTATTATTTAACTACTAAGTTAGAGCGAGTACGTGGGGCACGTATATAAAAGCTATTTATATAAGCTTCGTCATTAAATTATGTCTTACAAGGACTTATCACCCAAACGGTAAAATGGGATACTTTACTAATACTGCTGTCTGTCTATTCATTTGTCACCAGGTTATGTCTAATGAATCGTGATAGCAAGACAGGAAATTTTAAAAAAGGATGTATCATTGCTGTTTCCGCAATAAGAACAATAATAAAAATGTAGTAAATAAATTCTCTTACCCTTCCTAAAACTTATTTTTATGGCGTTTTTTTGCTGGATTGTAATTATTTAACAAAAAATGTCTGACAAAAGTATTTCGTCAGTTAGTAAACCTGCAGCATACACAGCATATAATATCAATATCCGTTCATAATGTCATGATCTTACTGAACATCATCACATTATTAGGCTACGAGAACCCCCATAAAAATACTTCTTTCTTCTTACTCCAGCTTAATTTACACCCTCTTCTTTCACTCCTATTAACCCACATCTCATTCCCAGGTGGACCCAGTAGAGAATGTCACCCAGCGTCCAGGCTTCACGTGCAGGAACGACATCTTCCAAGTGACCAACCTTCAGGCTAACTCTGACATCCTACCTCCTCTGTGTGGAGATAACAATGGACAGCATTGTGAGTATTTGTCTTTAGTAGGTGGTTAAAGGAATGGTGGATTTTGGATGGGTTGAGGAGGTCAGATAGGCAGTCGCTTCTTGTAAAGCACTGGTACTCAGCTGAATCCGGTTAGACTGGAAGCCGACCCCAACATAGTTTGGGAAAAAGGCTCGGAGGATGATGGATGTGTTGAAAATATTGTGGAAGTAGGTAGTCATTTTAAGGGAAAAATTCTTGAACTATGTGGTCTAAGTCAAGAACGTTCATACGCTGTAGAGCAGCAGCAGAATTTTATAACCTTTCCAACAGGTCATTTTCTTACTAGAGATAGAATTTTGAAATTAGCCCCATACAAGATATTATGTCAAAATCCTATGTATCTATCTCTAGTAATAAAGTCTCAAATAGACAGATTATTGAAGTCCATATTAAACAGGCAGTCGATAGCCAGATGGTTGGCTGACTATTTATTTGAACAATAAAGATGTAGAGTTTGTTTGCTTGAACACGCTTTCAGGAGCTACTGGTCTAATTGGTAAAAATCTTTCATTAACGAAGGATATATAGAGTACTTTATATCCGACAGTTCCTAGAGCATACAAGCGAAACTGCTAGTAGAATCTGGTATACTTTATAGATATTCTAAAAATGCAAATTTAGATACCTAACTTCTTTTCTTGTCCACAGTATATGTAAGAGTAAACGCATCTACCAACAGCCGGGCCATTAGGATTAACTTCAAGATAGCTGACAGAGTGACCCAGCCTAACTTGCCGCAAGCCACCTGGAAGATTAAGGTCACCCAGTTGGAATGCTTCAACACACTTGGGTAAGTTTCCAGTAGATATAAAAATCATTCATTCAAAGCAGGTCAAAATCACCAGTAGTACCAGTAGGTAGTAGGTAAAAAAATTTTTGAAGGTCAAAACACAGTACTCAAAATGCCTGCTCTTCACCACTTGCTATGTGTTTTTGCTGGGAAGAAGAAGTGGTGGAACAAACTCCTCAGCAGATGATTTGGTTATGGGCTGTAGGATTGTTCGAAAGTTGGTGGCCCTGGTACATAAAGGGCTTAAGAAGGAATATGATGGGTTTTAGGCAGTAAGAGTCTGACACTCCCTCATGCTGCACCCATAGCGGGTAGGGTCACTTAATTGGACACGCAAAGGTTTTCGACAAGAACTGCACATGTGGTCCTTATCTACAATAGTCATAATGATTTTATAAAAATTCTGTTTTCAGGAAATTCCGCGACGGTATCTTGGAGTCAATAACCCAGAGTTTGCCTTCAACTCCCTTCGGAGGAAGCTCAGCTGATAGAGACGAGTACCTTATTGGTAAGTCTACTATATCATCCATATTTCTAACCGAATACTAAATCATCGTGAATTTTATGGGCATGTAATGAGAAGAATTAAAGAGTGTTGTAGGTATGGATGGAGAGGGGAAGAAGACTTAAGAAAATTAATAAAAGATGGATTGATTCTCTGAAAGATAGGAATGTAAGATAGGAAAACATATTGCACTGAATATAAATAATTGTTAAAGAGGACTGCCCGAACTCCACCAAAGCGGTACGGAGTCTTGAAGTTTTTAAACAACCAGTAGAATTAGAATTTCTCCGTTTAATGATAGTACTGAGTAGACGGAGGTAAAATATTAATTCATCATCTCCCGAGCCTTTTCCCAACTATGTTGGGGTCGGCTTCCAGTCTAACCGGATAAGAGCTGAGTACCAGTGTTTTACAAGGAGCGACTGCCTATCTGCCTTCTCAACTCAGTTACCCGGGACAACGAAATTCTTTTGGTTGTTTAATAACTTCTCTACTCCTCGTTGGTGGATTGTCAGCCAAAGAGTCCTGCCTAAACCAATTCTTCAAATTGTCTATATACTTCCATCTTCACCTTATCTAATGAGCCGGTTATTTCCAGCGCCACCCGGTTGTCTGCAGTACTACCCGGATCGAGCAGGAGCGTTTGAATCGTTCAACTATAATCGAGGTCAGGGTCCGTATATAGGAAACCTTATCTACTCCACGTGCTTCAAGAAGAGTCCTGATGTTTGCGGTATCAAGTAAGTTTTTTTTAGTATGTACAGTCAACTTCAGGCCAGTGGTAACAGTTTTATAGGAAAATTGCACTTATTACTATGGAGTTAAGGTGCATGACAGTTACCACTAATGTGCAGTCTACCGTATTTCTTTCCCGTGGCTTTAGTTAGCTGGTATAGTCAGATAAATACTATTCTACATATGTATGTATATTCTTCCTTACTTGACTACAGTATACTGAAGAATTATTGTGTACATCCAGATAGATTTACACGATTCTATATTCTTCCTATGCTAAGATCTTTTACGTTCTTACCAATTCTAGTTATACATAATTACAAAATGTTGTTCTAGTTGTCGTATAGCGCAACTGGATGTTGATGATGTGTGCACTGGATTACGGGTCCAATTCCCGGTAATAAATCGCTTTAAACATTCACAAAGCATCCCATTACTGGAAGTTGGTGATTAATACACTCGTGCATCGGAGAGCACGTTAATGTCCTCCGCCCGATCTTTCTCATGTCTTGTTGGATTGCCGTCCTATCGGATTATGAAAGTGAAGGAATAGAAACTGCACCTGTGTCTGCCGCAAATGACTGTAGCCCCACATAAGAACAGTTCTTAAAAGACTGGGCATGTAAAGAAAAACATACCAACTTCATACAAGACTTGATATCCCAAACAAGACCTTTGCACCCAAAATATCAAACCTCATCTTCTTCCCAGATTCACAGCAGCTACCTTCAACATGGCATACCGTGATGAGACCAACATCTACCTGGACACTGACTGTCAGATCAACCCAGTCACCAGAGGAACTCCTCAATCTGAAGATTACCTGTTCATCCCTGAAGCGGAGACTGCTGATGGATTGAGAGGATCCAAGTTCTGTGGGGCTAGTGCTGCTAATCAGATTATTGCTTGTGAGTATGCTTTGTGAAACTAGCTAATGCGGGGGGAACTTCTTCCTGCATCAGGATAATATGCGTATGTCTTTTGTCAGGCTCTACACATATATACGCATATACATAATAGCGTGTTTCATTTAAATTGGTATGACAGATATTTTTTGGTGTGACAGATAAACAGAGTAACTTTCACATTTATTGTATACTTAGGTAATATCGGTAGATATCAATGGATTGTGGTCGTTCGTATTGGCACAAAATCGCTTGCACCTAAATATAATATGTGTACGAAAAGAGCGCCGTGGTCGCGCGGAAAACGCGAGCAGAAAATCCGCTAGTGTGAAAGTGGTCTTACTCAAATAGTTTTTGGGTATTGACATAAAATTATCATATAACATTAGTTGTATGTTTTCAGCTTTTCTCGTAAATACGCCTTATATTATGAAAATAATCTTTCAATACTAATTTTCTTTTATTATTTATCAGCAACCCCCCCTGGACCCCTCTACGTCCACTTCAAGAGTGACAATCTTGTGACGGACGGCATACCAGAACAAGGATACCGGTTCAGCTATAATGTACTTAATAACTGCTTCGGTAGGATCTAAATTCCTTTGAACGTAACCTTGGATGAAACAGACATGCCATTTTGATTGCCAGTATGAAAATATTGTTAAAAAAATTACTTTAAAAGCTTTTATTTTTACTAGCAATCGATGTTAAGGATTTTTTTTATTTACTTTTATGTTTTTTTTCTGAATTCAATACTCATGTATGGACCTTCTTGCTGTCATTTTTGACAGCTGTCAAAGCATTTAAAATGGCCGCTTTGTGTGGCTTGAAGACTGTTTTAATTTATTTTGCTGGAGTTTTGATAATTTGAGATTATTATTTATGTATTTATGTTTAAGAGATAATGCATTTACTAGTTTGTTAATGGAGGGCATTTAATTTGCATTTATAGACTTAAATAAATGAAAATTATAAAAATTACTAAGTTGTTTCATTGTTACCTTTTATTATACCTATTTACACAATTCCGACCTTGCTTCTGTAAAAATTACTTTACGACTTTACGACTTAAGTGACTTACGACGGGTTTACGTATTACATTTGTAAAATCGTGATTTAATTTTGTAAGCTATTTTAACTGACATCCCAAAAATAAGAAGTCCCTCTAAGTTCAGACGTTCTATTTGTTAACCGATTTGCCACAAAAAGGAGGATCTTAATTCATCGGAGTCTTTTGTTTTTTTTGTCCATAACAGGTCAAAAATGTTGTTTGCGCCATCTATGAACCAATAGCCCATCTAGCACATCAGTAAACTTTCTGAAAACAGGACGGGATAACATTATTGCAGTGTAAGCAACGCTAAGGTTCCGAAAGAAGTTCAAACTTTTAAACATAGGTGTCGTTTTGACTAGTTTGAAATCTGTACTACATTGCACTATCATCTAACTAGCTGAGTTTTAATAAAATTATATCGGGTGTGTCGTTCATAATCACATTAAATGAAATACGTTAATATACTGGTTAATATAATGTCGATTAACACTAAGAAAAAAGAAAAATACGTAAAAATAAAAAAAATGCATTTTTCAAACAAAGTAAATAGAATAAAAATGTGCGAAAATTAGAACACCATATAGAAGTCCGTCATTACAAACAGTTGAAATTCTCCCTTGAAAACTGACAGCTGTCAACTGATCAAAACATACGATACTCCTAACTTTATCTCTGCTTAACACATGATGTTGTAAATTATAAGAACGAAAAATGAGTCCTGTGGCTAAAACCACTGAATGGATTATGTTATTTTTTTTACAATTCGCTATAGAATATCATGAAGTACATGTGATAGAATTTAATGTGATTATGAACGACACACCCGATATTTTTCATAATGAATCTTTTAATTTTATAACGTTTTAAGGGATAGTTTTTAATTATTATTGTAAATATCTGTGACAAAATAAGTTAAAACATTTTTAAAAGTAATTTCAATTAGAAATGAATTAGATACTGGGTAAATCAAGCGGTTTCTCCCTTGAATAGAGGTACCTGAGTTCCTTCTTAGGCACCTACTTAATCTGCCTTTACGCCTTTCTGTCTAAGTAGAATAGCAGACAAGTAAATAATTAAGACTTGATTAAAAAGTTTTTAAACATTTATACCAGAAACTAACAAATAGGTACCGCAAAAACATAATAATTTCTCAATGTAGGTACGTACCAAGTTCAAATGATAACCTCTTTAAATACATTACGTTCTAGAAACACATAAGCACTTCCATTTTGTTATATATAAAAAAGTTACTTTTTCCTTACCTACCTGTATATTTGCTTACCCCCCAAAAGCGCAGCTACCGTGAAGATACTCCGAAACATTCTCTAGTACTAATACAAGTCTGGGTTACACTTAAGCGCTAGGTTTGAAAAGAAACATTATATCTAGAAATGCATATTTTAATCCCAAATTATTACTGCTCTTGAGATCTGTAGAGAGTTGTTAAGCCGACTTTATTAAAGCCACCTGCATGCCAAGGGTTTTCCTGTATTTTGAGGGAATAACTTGGATTACACTAAATGTATTTGCTCGTCTATAGGTACTAATACTATTTATAAACTATGTATGTAATATAATAAACAAGCAAGGTCCGAAACTACTTAACAGATTTTAAAAAATCTTTCAACAAAAGTGGAAAGCCACATTGTGTCCTAGAAACACAGGTGGTGAAGCGTCAATGTCTTTTGTCAAGTCAGATATTCTTTAAATAATAAATAAAATACATTTATTAAACTGTAAATTAATTGCATGTTAAACTGTAGGTCCTGGCCGTCTATGAACATCCTTGGCAGTCGTAGTCAGAAGCCAGTAAGTCTAACCAAGGGGTGTTGGGTTGTCCGGGTAACCGGGTTGAGGAGATCAGATAGGCAGTCGCTTCTTGTAAAGCACTGGTACTCAGCTAAATCCGGTTAAACTGGAAACCGACCCTAACATAGGTGGGAAAGAGGCTCGGAGGATGATGATGAAATAAAAGTCTTTTGCGTGGTGTAGATACAGATGTAGATATATACTTTGGACGACCTACGTTTTACCTATGCTTAGGGACAAAATTAATTAATTATAACAATTTTAAATATACAGCGTGTAATTCTGAACTTTAAATAATACATTTCCAAAAAATAATTCCACATGTCCACACTTTTTAGTTTTAGTATTTTTTTGTTTTTATTACAATAGTTTTTTAATCTTAATTAATTATTGCCATTATTATGACATTTCCTCATGTTATTTCATAATTTTGATTCCCAGTATTTTTCGCAGCGGTTATGTCAGCACTAGCGGTATACCGCAGTGCTACTCAGCGGCACTGGTACTTGCCACTCACTGCGCAATAACACTGGATTTGTATGTACCTGTTGTGGGCAAACTTGTGCAGTCAGGAAGTTTTTAAAATGACTAGATTTAGGAAGTTTGTTAAAGGCACTCTAAACAGCTTCTTTAGGTTATTACTTTGTTCTTTCAGTCGTTTAAGGACCACGTTATTTATCGATTTGAATTTTTTAGATTCCTTTCTAAGATTTTGCTTTTCGTCTGTCACCAGCTCATGAACGGTGTAAGATACAATAATCACAGAATCGACGAATCTGATATTAACAACAAATACTTGTAACTAACTAAGAAAAAATAAATGTTCAGCGGGCTCCTGCAAAATGATATTTAAATTCAGTTTTATAGATTGTAGACAGATGAAGCATCATAATAATTTGTAGCTTGAGGGTCTTTAAAATAAGAATATCAATTTCTATTCATATTGCTGCAGAAAAGAAAGCAATGCTTGGTCCGTGGATTGCTGACCGTCTTGTCATAAGGATTTCTTCCGTGTTTCCGAGGCTGTCATTTGAACATCCTTGGCAGTCGTTACGAGTAGTCACAAGCCAGAAAGTTTGACACCAGTCTTACAAGGTATAGGGTTGCCCGGGTAATAGGGTTGAGGAGGTCAGATAGGCAGTTGCTCCTTGTAAAACACTGGTACTTCGCTGCATCCTTTTAGACTGGAAGCCGAACCCGATGTAGTTGGGAATACTCTAGGCAGATAATGACAATTTAACTAAGTCATCGGCACATGCTCAGTTAAGTTTCATAAAAGTAAGTATGTGTACACTTATCAAAGCCAATAGAAAGCCCCGACATTTGTTATGACAACCGTTGCCATGGTAACCAGAAAGAAACTCCCATGGGGTACAATTTTATCCAATTAACTAGAAGTGGGTGTGGTTGTGAAAACACTGGTACTCAGCTGCATCTAATTAGACTGGAAGCAATTTTTTTTAATAACGTCAAAAATCATCACATGACCCCTCCCGCTGTGGGTTAGCAGCGGTGAGGGAGTGTCAGACTCTTACTGACTAAAAACCGTCGTGTTCCGTCGTAGGCCTTTTGCCTTTTATGTACCAGGGCCGCGGTAACTCTTTCGAACAATCCCGCAGCCTCGGCAGAAACTGGAAGCTGACCCCAACATTGAGAAAAAGCTAGGTAGATTAAAAAAGCCGTATTTCCCACTTTGACTGTAACATATCCGTAATACAGCTCATGATCCGGGTATTATTGAGAATGCAAGAACTCGACGTACAATTTGATAGCCGTTTTCATTCAAATCACAATGCCCTGATATGAATGAACTACTGAATGGAAGAATGAAGGAAAAACCAAACGCACTCGGTTTTACTTCGCTCGTATTTACTTTTGAAAGATTTTACGATGTTAGATTGGTTGGGTATCATCTGCCTAGCCTTTTCTTATGTATGTTGGGGTCGGCTTCAGTCTAGCCGGATGCAGCTGAGTACCAGTGTGCCACATGGAGCGACAGCCTATCTGAGTAGAGTGTGATGTGGTATCAAAGTTTTGGTGTAAAGTTCTTAACTGTATTAACTATTGACATCAAAGGTAGTTAGCATAGTGCTTTTATTGTATAACTATATTTTTATTATTTACCCATCCCTACACCTGATTTTGCCATCTTGCCGTTGCCAGCTATTTTACTAGCACTACAAATATAGAGTTTTGCAGCGGAATAAAAGTAGGCCCATATTTTTTCAAAAGAATAAGCTACATTAGTGCTCCTTATCCGTTATACCTCTACAGTTTTTGTGGGACAAACATCCGCAAAACCAAACATTTACGTTTTTAACATTTGTTAAATAACACTGACAGATAGACAGACAGATAAAATACCCCAACAGCATCATCGCCTTTTCACTGTCCCACTGCTGGGAAAAAACAAATAGAGCGCGTTATACAAAATTACCAAGCCGTGGTGATTGGTAATTTTAATCATTTTATTTCAGGTTTCCTCAACGATATTTTCCTCCACCTTTAATTCGGTTTTTGGTGTCCAAGATAAAGTTACATTGAAATTGAGGTTTTCCATCTATTTACTATTCCTATTTAATAAGATAAAATGGTACATATAACTTACAAAAGTTACATTAGCAATAAATCCAGCATCGAACCCAGACTCGTACTTCAACCCCAGTGCGTTAACCACTAAGCAACCACGACTAGGTACTTCAAACAAAAAAATCTATATAGACTTTATTACTGAGCTCAATCAGAAAATTAATCGGGCCGGGAATCAAACCCGCGGCTCTTCACACTAACATGTCACCGCACTCCGTGCCACTGCATACAAACGTGCCAAATTAGTTTTTGCACACACAGGTGACAAAAAACGCCTTGCGACTTTCTCTATGTAGTCTTTTTAGTATTAGAATTTAAAGATGGCGTGTTCTTTTACATGTATGTAAGTTATTTAACTTATCTGAAGTTGCTAATATTAAAAAAACTGAAGAGTTTGTTTGTTTGAGCGCTCTCAATTCGGGAAATACTGGTCCGATTTTAAACATTATTTCAGTGTAAGATAGCGCATTTATCGAGGAAGTTTGTAGACAAATTTTTATCCGGGTGCAGGTAAAGGTAAAGCAACATGTATTGGTTAAATTGTATATTCCGGCTGTCATTTGAACATCTGTGGCAGAAAGTCTGACATCCTGTCTTAACAATATGTACCTTGTTGCTGAGATAGGTAACTGGGTTGAGTAGGTCAGATAGGCAGTCACTCCATGAGGCACACTAGTATCTACTAGATACTCAGCTACATCTGGTAAGACTGGAAGCCGACCCCAACATATTTTGTTAAAAGGCTAGGTACCTAGATGATGATGTGCTGAGTATGAATGTGTGCTGAAAATGAGATGGATGGAGTGGAAGATTAAGAAAAGATAGATTGATTGCCTGAAAGATGACATGAATAGGAAGGGAGTGAGTGTCAGTATGACGAATGACGGGAAAAATGGAAGCAGAAGACATATTGCGCCGACCCCAAATAAAATTGGGAACAATGCAGGAGGAAGAAGAAGAAAGCTAGGTAGATGATGAAGTTAAGAAGTAAGATGTAACAATTTAGGTCTCTGAAACAAAGTAATTATAATAGTAGGTACAATTTATTACGCATATTACAATCTCCAAGCGTCCCTTTATGTTTTAATTAATGGTGTAAATAAATATCGTCACAAAAACTTGAGCAAAACTTTTTCCATTGCGCGCGTGACGTCATCTCAGAGGACTGGTTACACGTTGCGATGATGTTAAGTTAAACGCAGTTTAAGAATGTAACGATTAAGAATAAAATAGTGTAAAAAGACAAGATTTATGACACTTGGAACATTTATTTTATTGCTTATTAATTACATATCGAAGGGTGAAATATGAATATATAAAAATGTATATGCGAAAGTAAATCTGTGGAGATCTAAGAGGGAGGCCTATGTTCAGCAGTGGACGTCCTATGGCTGAGATGATGATGATAATGAAAGTAAATCTGGCTATTTGTAGCATTTTTACGCCAAAACAATTTTAATGAAACCTGGTGCACAGATAGTCTAAAGCCAGAGACGGGACATTTCTTAAGGACTTTTATTTTATCCTTATATCCAAACCTGCAAAAATCCTATTTAAAAACTCAAAAGCCCCTATTCAAACTTGGCTGCAAAACGGCACTTTTTGAATGTTAAGAAGACGAAGAAAGCTCCCCAGCAACACATGTCATAATATATACCATTTCTACCAAATACCAAAGCACTACAAGCCAATAGTTAACAAACACTCAAATCTCATCTTACCTTACTCTCGTTAGGCCCAAACCACAGGGCACAGTCACTCAAGATTTAAACCAACCGTTTATCTAAACTGCAGTTACCGCGGTACCACCCGCCCGGCTCAGGTGTATCGTAATACGGCGTGAGTGACTCGTGTTTTACTTAAACGTCGCTTTCACACTTTGTTTGTACATATTTATAAGGTTTCCTGTTTATTTTGAAGATAATTAGTTATTTGGTAAGGGTATTAGATTATCTAATATGATTTAAAGGCTGTGTACAGTTTGAAAGAGTTACCGCGGCCCTAGTAAAAGGCTTAAGAAGGAACATGGTGGGTTTTAGTCAGTAAGAGTCTGACACTCTCTCACGCTGCTAACCCACAGCGGGAGGAGTCATTTGATGATTTTCCGTCAAGAAAATAAGGTGGGTTATAGCACCAACTTTTCAAGTATGAGTTTACGTTAGATTTCAGGGCAAGTAATAATGCAACTTTTCTAAGTTTGTATGTACTTTCAAGTATATCTTGGGTACGACCGTGATTCGCAGGGCACGATAAACTGTAGGTCCTGGCTGTCATTTGAACATCTTTGGCAGTCGTTACGGGTAGTCAGGAGCCAGTAAGCCTGATAACCAGTCTTACATAACAGTATTGGGTTGTCCGGGTAACTGGGTTGAGTGAGGAGGTCAGATAGGCAGTCGCTCCTTGTAAAGCACTGGAACTTAGCTACATCTGGTTAGACTGGAAGCCGACCCCAACATAGTTGGGAAAAGGCTCGGATGATGAGACCATAGGTGTAGTTTACATACAACTTTTTAATATAGTGCGTTTCTTTCACGATATGTAAAATACAGGAAATATTGATCTAAAAGTATCAGGAAAGCATAAATCAAAGGTAGTGCCAAACTCAAAAGTTATTTATATTTATATAGAGAGATGCTTTCAGCTCTTTGATAAAAAATAAAAATATTTTTTACTTTTAATTTTTAGCATTGGGCACAAGTGTTTGTAGACAGGCTAAAGTGTAAAAATATGGAAAAAATATTACTTTTTTATTTTGAAATAGTGAATGAAAATATTTTGCGAACGCCCCGGCGTCGTTGAGAGGTCGAGGGGTAGGGGTGGGACATAACAGTCGGAATATCGATAAAATATCATGTAATTTTTTGTGACTTTGGAAATGATGATGCTATAGTAGGTATGTTCAGTTTCTTTTGTGATTGAATTCGAGAAACCGTAATGATTCCAAAATATGTGTGATGAGATTTAATATATTTCTTTATAGATTGAAAAAAAAAACATAAAGCTGTTTGTTATATGCTGCTAGCATAATATATGAGTACATGCAGCTATGTGTTGTCGCGAAGATGACTATTGTCATCATGAGTATCAACGTGTGATGAGTTTTGTAATGATATGTAGCTGTATGTGTCATTATTGACCATGCGTATGAATTTTCCGAGTTACATACACTGTGGAGCAAAACAGCAGAATTATGTCATTTTCATGTAAGCATCAGAAATTATTTAGTCACCGGTAGCACTTAAGTTCGTTAATTGTGATATCCCTTCTAACTTGTTCTTCAATGTTTTCCGCTTTTCTCTGTCACCCGTCATACTAATGCGAGTTCAGTCTCTTCTCATTCTTTGTGCAATATTCATTTATCCATAACAATATTATCGATACATTTTTAATCAGAATTCATCGACACAATCCCAGCACTAACCTCTAATATGGAGTGAATGCCGAAAGTTTGCATATTTGTATATTTTCCGGCAGAAAACCTTTTATACTATTACTTTTCAACTGAAACATACTTCATCTTCACAGTTGGATAATACTAGCTGTGCCCCGCGGTTTCACTCGCGTCCAGTGGGAATTACTGCCCGTACCGGGATAAAATATAGCATATGTTACTCGGGAAGAGTGTAGCTTTCTAACAATGTTATAAACGGTTTAATAGTTTCGGAGCCTTTTATAACAGACAAAAAAAAAAACCTCTCTATTATATTAGAATAGAACAGAAGTATAGGCTAGCTGGTCCCTGCGAGTCCACCCATGTTCTGAGGTAACTACTTAAAAAGTAGCCTATGACCTTTCTAACGCTATACCTGGACTATATGGGTATCGATTTTAATATAGTCCAGTAGTTTTGGCATAAAAGCACAACATACTGACAGAGTTATGTACTTTATAATATTAGTAAGTAGTTTTTGCATATAGGATGTGTAATGAGTAGTATTGCATGATTAATATCTACAGAATGTACCAAAAAAATAACATTTTTAGGTATCGAAATCTATCACGATGAACCACACCAGGTTCGATTCCAGTTCAGGCAATATTCGATGTAACATTTCTATGTTAGACTATGTACTTTCTATGTACCTATATCTTAGACACCAATGACTTCTTCTTGGTCCATCACCATCTTGAGGAAACTTGGACTTATTTTGAAAATCGCGACGTGGTCATTAACGCATTAACGCACTGTGATAGTAAAAAGGCTTTACTAAATAAGTATGTAAAAACCACAATTTTTCAAAACAAGCAAAAAATCAAAACAACATTTTCAAATTCAATCTTAAAAAAAAATCTTAAAATTAAAAATACATACTTAAAGTTACATGAATAGTGACGTAGCTACACAATATTGTCGCTAGGGGGCGCTCCTTACAATACTGCGTTAAACGGAACTCTCTAATTGGTCGAGCCTAGGGCCAAACGACAGGGGTCTACCCGTAGAGAATAAAATTACTAGCGGAGGTGCCATAACGGAAAATCTCCTAAGAAAGTTGCGCACCATCATCCTCCGAGGCTTTTTCCCAACTATGTTGGAGTCAGCTTCCAGTCTAACCGGATGCAGCTGAGTACCAGTGCTTTACAATAATATTAAATTAATATTTTTTCCCACGAAATCAATTTGGTCTGAATGCTGGTGGGTAGCAATTAGGTAGCAACTTTGGGAAAAAAGAAATTCACTTTTACTTTTGTCGTTTCTTCACACTGTGAAAAGTGCCAGCCATCCGGATATCCGAATGGCTGTCACTTTTAGATGCTGAATATCTTTAAAACCACGTGGGTAGCAATTGGTAGCAACTAATGGTAGCTGGTAGCAATTAGGAAGCAACCCTATATGTATTTCGTAGGGATCGGTGTAGAGAGACAGCGATTCAGACGGTAACGGTGTGCGGGGGACGAGGATAGTTACTGTCTTCGCCGTTATACGCCTTCTTTGGACCATACCATTTTTTGTAATACCAAAAATCGTTGACAGATGTCTCAAAGAACCTGAAGACCTCGTTAATTCACTCGTAACTGATCGTTTTGGTCATGCCCACAGTACGAATTTGAAGACAAAGAGAAATCATTTTTTTCATTTAGGCCTTTATAAGCACTTATGAACGTCAAAAATGTAAATAGGTTTGATTCTAGGTGCCCATTCCAAAAGTAGCTTCCTATTGACCTAGAAGGCGTGACCTACCTGCACTTTAGTTACTGTTACAGCCTTTTTATCGTCCCTCTGCTGGGCTGCGGCCTCCTCTCACACGGAGAAGGATTGAGCGTTAATCACCACGCTTGCTCAATGCGGGTTGCTGATTTCAGACTATATAGTCCAGGTTTCCTCAAGATGTTTTCCTTCACCTTTTTATCAGCCATTGGTATCCAAGATATACTTAGAAAGTACATACAAACTTAGAAAAGTTGCACTGGTACCTGCCTGCCTGACCTAGAATCGAACCCACGCCCTCATACTTAAGAGGTACTTCTGCATTATGGCATCTCCGCTCTTTCATTACTCCATGGTTATACAGAATACAAAATATCAACATTTTCGCGCTGTCATAACTTATAATGATTTTAGTTTCATTCGGACCGAGTTTAGAGAAAATATTTTTTTTTGAAAAAGTTAGTTTTTAAGATTTCTTGTAAATTTTATATGGTTGCAAGTCTGTTGTTAAAAATTTGTTTTGTTAAGTTTGGTTAACTATTGAATTTGGGGAGTAAAATATGGAATTTCAATAGAGATTTTAAGAAAATTAAAACACAAACGGTTTAGTTTGAATAAAATTAAGTTAATAAACAGCCCTACTTAGGGGTATCGGGTTGCCCAAGTAAGAGAGTAGATACCTACTTAGTTGAAAATAGATTTTGGATATGTGTTAATTATGATAATGAGACATAAGATAATGGTAAATGAACCAGTCATTAGACTAGACGTTTTTTGCTTTATTCAACAAGCAAAAATCCAGTAGATACATGCAGTAACATGCATGTGATTTTCAGATGCTCGAAGAATTATTTCATAACAGCATTTTCTTTGCAGAAAAGAAACTTTGAAATCTTTCCTGAGATTACCGCATTTAAAGAAACAAACTCTTTTGCTTTTTAAAACTAGTTTAATTACCAATACAGTTACCTATTTAACCAAACCAATACCTACAGTTTCGCAATGCAATAACCCCCGGGCGAAACCCATTAAATTAACAATCAATTAAAGTGTGAATCAATGTAATTGAATTGAATTGATATTATCATTGTTGGCCCGAGGCTTAGCGGGTAATGTGTTCAATGATTTTAAATTAATTTAATCATTGTTCGTAGAGCGGTGATGTGTGATCGGGACATGCACTTATTTATGGTGTTTTATTTATTTGGTTACAAGCTGCCACTATGGGTTTAATTCGCTTCCTAAAGGGGCTACTTCTAGCAGATGGATAAAAGAAGATTTATGTAATTTCTCAGGCTTAAGACAATCTGTGTACCAACCTGTGTAGATTCACATGTTAGGATTATTGTAATTAGCTTCTTTTTAGTACTAGGTACGACTTGGCTTGACTCGGGAATTGAACCCGACATCGTGACATGCCAGGCATTTTTAATTACTGTACCTATATTATTTATTATTCTGGGCACGACTGTCATTTTTTACACTACAGGTACTTACATACCATTGAAATACTTACTTTCTTAGTGATGATTCGTCATCAGATAGGCAGTCGCTCCTTGTGGTACACTGGTACTCAGCTACATCTGCTTAGACTGGAAGCCGACCCCAACATACTTACTTGGGGAAAGGCTAGGCAGACAATGATTAGTTATCTGAGTTGACGTAGATGGAATAGATGGTATAGGCTGGTCAAGTAATTATCAAGACAATAATAATTCCCATATTTTATTTTTTTTTTCCCACTGCTGAATACAGCTCTCAACTAAGAGTCCCGCACTCGAAAGTACGGCATAACCAAGGAATCGAACCCGAGACTACCCGTTCACATCAGGACTTACTTACGCTAAAAGACTACTAAAGCAGTAGACCAAAAAAGCCTTTCATATAATCAAAAACCATTTCATAGTTCTTATATGAAAGATTAACAATCATACAGACACCCAACTTTCATATTTTTATTGTGTAAGTAGTGTGACTTTGCCTATCACCAATCCCCATAGATATTAAAATTCCGTAGCTAAATCACCACTCCCAGTTTACGTAATTGGATAAAATTGTACCCTATGGGAGTATCTATCTGGTTACCATAGCAACGGTTGTCATAACAAAAGTTAAGGTTTTCTATTGGTTCTAATAAAGTATATACTTGCTTATATAAAACTTACCCAGGCATTTGCCTTAGTAGACTTAGTTAAATTGACATTATCTGCCTAGCCTTTTCCCAACTATGTTGGGGTCGGCTTCCAGTCTAACCGGATGTAGCTGAGTACCAGTGTGCCACAAGGAGCGACTGCCTATCTGAGTCAATCTAGTTACCCGGGCAACCTTATACCCCTTGCTATGACTTTTTTACATTACTGCCTGGTTCATATTGAAGGCAGTCTGGCTAATTACCATGTTGTAGGTAGGTATAGTGTATTTTTATACTTACTTATAAGGTATTATACTTACCAGTTCCCTCTAAAACTTGGTTTCACCAGGCAGCGTCATGAAGGATCTTACCGCACATGGATAAATAAATAGATCTAAAAGCTATACCTATAGGTATATTACTGCCAAGATTCATTACTTTCATCATAAAAACACCTATTTATTATAACATTTTCTAACTAGCCGTTTACCAGTGGTTTTACCTGCGTCCCGTGGGAAGTTCAGCCCGTACCGGGACAAAATATAGGTAGCCTATTTACTTATGTTACTCGGGAAGAGTGTTGCTTTCCAACAGTGAAAAAAAATTAAAATGGCTTCGGTAGTTTCAGAGCCTTATCTAAGAAGCAAACAAGTTTCTTCTTCATTTATAGTAGGTATAGATATTATACATGATGCCATATTAGACATGAAATTGAATTTTGTATTAGGTATATTTATTTGATATGGCTATACTGACTGTTCTTAAGATACATAGGTACTGCCCATATTGCCCATTGAAAACCTACTGAATGTTCCTTGAGTTTTTATAAAGGTAAATTCATTTGTGTGTTTGTCTTTATTTTCTTGTTTTTAAAGTTTTTTTATGTGACTTGAGAGAATGACTCACTAATGACTAAGTACGAATGATGAATATTATATAATATATAATCGATTAAGGTGCTATCAATGGCTATCACACGGGAATCGAACCCGTTATTACTATGGCATATTCTCATAACATTTTTTTAAGGTCATGTGATACTAAATATAGAGGTAAAATATCTATTGGGGCGGTGAAATAAAAAATGACGTCTTGGAATGCAAAATTTTATTTTTAATTAATCACTCAATTGCATAATGGTTTATTAGGTACAGTCATACACATTATCTATGTATTTATTAACACAGCTTATAAAATATGTTATTTTAGAATAAACACACTACAATACACTACAATACAAACAATTAATTACATTCCTTCTACTTTTTCATTTTTGCGAGAAAATACTACACATTTTATTTCTAATTATTATAATGTTACCACAAAAAACAACATTTCTTTAATTAACAATCTGTGCATAGGTAGTACATGTATTAATCTTAATATATCATAACCTTAAAATAACTGAAAAACACAGTTTTACTGAAAATGACAAAAACACAAGTACAGATGTAAGTACAAAAAATTATGATGTTTCTTCAAAATCTTCTTTCCCGCGATGAATTCGTACTGGATATGCCCTTATCAGTTCTCCGTCCAGTAGTATAAAAGCACACAGGCAAGAAGAATGACAAGGGCACAGCACAATACATTTTTATAATCTTCTTTCTTCTAAAAATACTCCATTACTTGTAAAAAACATGGTACAAGTAACGCCATCTAGTAGCGAGTAGCAAACAACTTTTAGTTCCGCCGTCAGTTGAGAGATGGCGTGCTTTTCAAATCCTGCATCCTAAGTGTGAGCAAATTGGGGATTTGTCACAGAGTAAAATGCAGAAAGTGAGTTTTCTTCTTAGTTGTCAGCTTTGAATCTGGATACCTATGAAAATATCATACAGAGATACATTTTAAAATCGTGTTTTTACATAATTTTTAAATAAAATTATATTTGGAAGAGATTATCGGCATTAAATAATAAAAACTTTTACTAATCAATAAGTTACATTTGAATTATTCTATACAATCCAAAAATACACTACAAACTAAATTCTAATACTAATAAACAGCGAGTACCTGCAACAAAAGAACAGACGATTAATTATAATAAAAAGAAAATGGCGGCCACAAAATGGCACCCAAACGTGGGACCTATTGTACTAACAACCATCTTTTAATTAAATTTGTCAAAAAAACGCTGTGTTTTCACTCTCTTTCCTTTTAGTATTCTAATAGGCGTCATTATATAGGTATTGTGGTGGTTTTCTTTAAGATATCGTGGAGGGGTCAATTGTAAGTTGACTTAGAAGGTATCTACATTGCTGTGTGGGTATTTTGACCTCAATTTTCATAGGAAATTATGGAATATAAAACTTATTTCATAGTTAAGACTACGTTTAAAAGGTTATAATGTAGTTATAAGTTCATTATCTTCTTCATCATTTCGAAAGCCTTTTTCCAACCCACAGTTAAACAGCTGAATCGGTTTTGTGAAAAAAATATTTAATTTAGTATAATGTATAGAGGAAGTGAAGCATATTTGGAATACCAGTTTGTTTTTTGAAAATAAATTGAAGGAGAAACGGGATAGCTCAATAAAAAATACATTAAATTATTGTCAAAATATTAAACTTTGATAATGAGAACAATCAAATATAAAAAATACCAGATATATCATCAAAATGCCTATCATACTAAAAATACTCCAAAAACGTGATTTGACTTAGGGTGCAGATAATTTGGAATATAGTATTCCAAATTATATTCATTTTTTTTTCTTTGAAAATTGCTAACACTTTTTCTTAGAAACTAATAGAATTCTAATATTTTTATAGTCATTGGCTCTTTACAAAAAAAGAAACTTTTACAAAAAAATAAAACCGACTCCCAAAAAACTGAAAAGCAAAAAAAACACCGTATTCCAAATTAACAACACACCAACCTAACTTAAAATTGCATTTCAAATTTTTAATTCTAGAAATATTCACAAAATCATAGTAATATCTTAAACTTACAAGGTCACTCCGCAATTAAAATAATTACAATAAAGATTTAGAGTATTACAGCAAATGATTACCACTGATTGCATTCTTACCGAAAAAGTTTTCAAATCAGGCGTTTCGTTCGCTGGGGGCTGGTAGCCGAAATGTCAAGATGACGTCCTGTTTTTAATGCTGTATGGCTTTGTGTATCGTTTGACCTTATGTTTACGGCATAAAAACTCAGATGGCGTTTATATATATTTAGATATCGAAGTATTCCAAGTTACCTGCAGTATTCCAAATATGCTGCAGTTCCTCTACTGTTATAATTAAAACATCGATGTAAGGGTCGGCCTCCAATCTATCAAGATATAGCTAAGTATTAATGTGCTACAAGGAACAAGTGCATATCTGACTACAACACAGTTACCCGCACAACCCAATACGCCATAGCAAGATTAGTCATCAGACTTTCTATCTTCTACCCTTAACGACAGCCAAAGATGTTCAAACAACCAATTCTTCATAACATCTAAAATACCACAATTTGAACAACAAAAAAAATACTCTATAAACCACATAACTACTTTAACTACAACACAATCTGTTTCGAATCGCTTTACGTCACGACCACGACTCGGACCACGATTTATAAAAATAAAATCGTTCGACCAAACCGAGGGTAGGCTGGAATTTTTCATGTTATGTGTCATTGGATCTAAGATCCTTTGCAGACGATTGATATCGAGATAAAAGATGCTGCTTATCTCGTTAATTGGAAGATAGGAAGTAGTTCATGAAGGGTAAAACGTTTGGTTTTGAAATGTGATTTTGTTGATATATCTGGGAGTTTTCTGATATGAGATTTGATGTTATTGGTTAGGCTGTTATTTAGAAGTTGATCTATATGAGTATGCTGAGCTGAAGTTCATTTGTTTGTTTGCTTGAACACGCTGGTATCAGGATATACTGAAGGGACTTTAAAGTTTATTTCATTGTTACATAGCCCATATATTAAGTTACTAATTACAGTAGTATTAATGAATCGTGTCAGTGGAAACCATCTTCGGCATTAAAATACTGAACTTTAAAGTCTTCACCATCTTATATTATTCTATCAATTTCACATTCCTTCTCTCACATCTTCAACACCTTACAATAATATTTACACCCAAGAACCCCCGTAACAAACCAAAACATCAACCCAAAGAAAGAAAAAACCCCACAAAATCAATTGCACCATTCGCGTAACACACCGCAGCCGGTCGATTAGACCCCTGGATTAACGGTCCAGTAGAGTGGTCACCGGCCACCGTTCACCGATCGTAAATCTGACCGTGGTCCATTTGACCCGCCTTGCAGCCTCACGCCAATTTTAACTCGGTTTTTTGACGGTTAAACAACGTTGGAGTTTAGTTCGGTTCGAGTTTTTAAGATGTTTGATTTTGTGTTTCTTTAGCTCGGAATACCTACGTAAAGATACTAACCTTAAGTTGTAGTTAAAAGTATTTCTATCGTGGTTTATCTAAGTGTGATAGGATGAGAATTATGTTTAAGTATTTCCTAAAAAATGAGTGGCGATTCCGTTTTCAATCTTAGTCGAAAAAAATAATTTTGAAGTAATATTCTTAGGTATAATATGTGCCTTTAACCAACTAATGTAAGCTGTCTAGTCGAGATCTTTATTGAGTCTTTATTAACGCAAGATCTTACTAACAAACTTAAAGTTACATCTGCAGTAAAACATCACCAACTCACTCGCAAACTTAATTACCAAAATCCATCTCAAAAACCAGCTAAAAGCCAAACAAAACGGCTAAAGACACATTTCTTCTGAACTCAGTCCAAAATATTAAACAGTCCCATTTGGGTGCCATTAGCAAAAGTTGATAGATAACTGTACCCTCGTCAGGCAGTGACTGGGAATTGAATTCTGAACCTCGAGCCCTTCCATCACTCAGGGCACTGTTAAAATTACTATAGTTCGGTTATGAACGCTCAAAACGATTAATGAATTCCGACAGCGTTTACAAGCTAAATTGAAAGGCGAAATGAGTGACTGTGGAACTATGATTTAGGGCGTATTTTGCGAAGTTCATGAGTGTTAAGATTATTATGAAACTTGCGTTAAGGCTGATTTACATTGAGTCAGTAACTGACGTCAGTGTAGGCGCCGAAAACTGACGCGTGCTATTTACACGAAGTCAGTGTAGTGTCAGTGTTTCGTCAGTAGTACTGTACTGACTTCAAATCAATTTACACGATGGCAGTGCCGGGTCAGCACTGACTTGTCAGTGGACTGACGTCAGTTACTGACTCAATGTAAATCAGCCTTTACTGGAGAACTTGTTTTGTACCATAGAAATGTGTATCAAACTTGATATTTTGAAGCAGAAATAAGGATGGCCAGTGATGGAAAAAATGAGAGGTCAGCGTTTGTCGTGGCATGGGCATGTGATGAGACGGTGCGAAACGCATGATACAAAGAGTGTAGTAAGTATGAATGTGGGAGGATGGAGAGGCAGAGGTAGACCGAGGAAAAGATGGATCGATTGCCTGAAAGAGGACATGAATAAGAAAGGAAGGGATGTTAGAATGAAAAGTTACAAAAATCTGCACACTCTCAAAAAATAAACTCCTAACATTATTTCCCAAAAAAATATAATAATATTATCGCGACAATTAATAACATAAGGTAGTTAGCAGTGACAGCAAACTCATAAGAGACCGTTTAAGCCCCCGAAATGACCCAAACGGGGTCGTTACAGTCATTATTGGGGCCGAAACGGCACTAAATCAATTTTTAATTCTGCTCGCAGTTTTGTACACTTATAATTATTAATTTAGTAACTCTTTTAAAATGGGTGCTCATTTTAGGGTTATTGATTTTATAGTATACAAGCTTTCGACCGCGGTTTCACCCGAGAGAACTGCTTCCCGCAGCCGGATGGTGACAAAAACTCCTATGTCCTTCTCCTGGGTCTAAGATACCTCCTCTCTAATTTTCAGCTTAAATGATCAGCCATTATTGAGTTAGGTAGTGTAACTAACATATCTTCTTTTATATAAAGGAAACATACTGAACTAATTTTGTAAAGCGAAAGAGTAGGTTAGGATACATAGGGGGCTCATTGCTAAGTGCAATTTTTCCCGACAAGCATAACTTTTCATTATTTTGTGTTTTGTCACTTGCCACTGTCAGTTTACTGATAGGTACCATTCTATTTAAGTGGTTTTCTACCAAATTTTCAGCAAGTCGTGAACCCCGAATTGCGTTTTGAAATAGCTGACAAACACTATGAAATGGCGCTTAAAACATTTCTAGTTTATAAACAGCAAAGATCATAAACAATACTTAATAACGATACTCAAACAGCATAAATTTAGCGTATCATATTCCCACCCACTTAACTCAACTGCAAAGTAAACGCCATAATCGTATAAAATATTTAATCGCATACAAACTAGTGCCATCTATTGTCGGGTAGCACACAACATTAGTTGCGTCACTCACCGACAGATGGTGCTGCACTCAATAAATACACGTTATGGACTGTCCAGTTGTACACATTGTAGTGACCAGATAATAAATTAATATGAAGTCTATTAATTGCCTTATCTTGCTACATTATTGGGTAAGATATAAATACGTTATTCATATACGTGATTAAAGCTTTTCTTCAGCAGTTTGTGGTCTATCTAATAATAGGAAACCGTGTTAAAAAAACAAACAATTTTGTAACCAAGTCAAGCGATTTGTGTATGAGTTTTTCGTGTATAAGTGACTAGCCGTTTTCCCACGGTTTTAGCCGCGTCCCGTGGCAACTACTGCCCGCATCGTGATAAAATATAGCCTATGTTACTCGGGAAGAGTGTAGCTTTAAAACAGTGATGATTTTTTCGAATCAGTTCAATCGTTTCGAAGCTTTTACAAACAAATGTTTCCTCTTAATTATATTAGTAAAAGATCAATCATTTTACTGCAGCTTTTCATCCGAATTCCTTTCTACAACTTACTGTTTAGGTATTTCAATAGATTCATACTATAGCTCAAAAGCGCCAGCCCATCCCATTATACCGACCGCCAGTTTGTTCTGCTAACCATGCAGAGCAATAAACAAACATGTCTGAACCACTTTGAACTGCACTGGGCACCCAATTGATATCCCCAAACCCTTTGTCATCATCTGCCACACGAATTCCAACTTTATCCCCAAGATTTACAGTAAATTTTTCATCGATACCATCTGCCATACATGAGGTTACATCTCCAGAATTGCTAGCATTGTCATCTGATACGGGATTTGGAACTTTATGTCTAAAAGCTATGGTATATTTTGGTTCGAATCCATCAATGAAATGTAATGTTAGATCTAGAGAATTACTGGTATTGTTATTTCCTATATGATTTTGAACTTTATTGTCACTATTTACGGTTGGTTCTTGATTAGTAAGTTCAACAATATGTGATGCGACATCTCGAGAATCGCTAGTACAATTGTTATTGTGTAGATATGGTGGTATAGTTATTTTGAAGGCGATAGTGGGTAGTTTGTCATCAGTTATGGGTTGGTCATTATTATTAATTGTGTTTGATGTTACACTATCTACAGTTTACGGTGTTGCTCGTAATGTGGTTAAATGATGGTCAGGTATTTAGGGGTTCTGTTACTTAATGTTTTATGAAAGATTTGTAGAATTAATTCTTGTTGTAATAGAATATTGTCTTAAATAGGTAGATCTAGGACAAGTTTCTTCAATATTTTGATTGATGTACAAAGTTCGGATGCATTTTTAATGAAGTGTATGTGTATCTAAGTTCAGAATAATTAACAATTTGACTCATTGACCAAGTAATTTTAATGATGACCTATGTATTTATTTTATTTGTTGATACGAAGATAAGCGATGATGATGAGATGATAAGCGAGACCGAATGTGATTTTATTTTAAACTCACAATTTGAAAGTAATTTTCAGTTATTATTATTACCAAACCCAAATCTATAAATGGAGGTAACCTAATGACAGACAGATATTAATGGTATCATAAAATCACTAAATGATTTACAAAAAGCGATAAAATTTACTTGTAAGTGTCATAAAGTGTTCCTAATGATCCATCATTTAGGATATCGAATGAAATAAAATTTATTTACGAAAATAAAAAATATGATTTGTATATTTTCGATAATTAGTTAGAAATTATGCTTATGGGTTTTGATATTTACATCAAAGTTAATGATATGAATGCTAATGACTTCATTTATTGTTATTTTTATAACATAATTAAATATACCCAAAAATATACCTAAGTAAATACTCTATTTCTAACAGAAGTTTGTTTTCTATAATAGAACCTATAAGGGTTTTAAGCTTTCACTATTTGGGGATAACATAAAAAATCAGAGCATACCTATAAGTATTTCAGAAACACTACCCACCCAAGTACCATTTATTCCCGAAAATACCTATAACAACTGTTAGTAATAATCTGCTCAATCTTTTTAAAAGTATTCCGCTAACAAATCCTATTTGAACTGACCAGGCTTCAAAAACTGCCACCATCAGAAAATGACACTAAAAAATTCAACCACACATTCCAAAAACAAAAATAATATTCCCGCCAAACTACCAACCTAACAACACTAGCACAGATAAAAATAAATAAAAGCCCGCGAGAAAAAGTTAACCAAACTCGGTCTATACTTCATTAAGGTGGGCACAAAAGCAGTTACCCTGTTACTGAATATTTTACAAGCCATTCCGGGCGAAACGCTAGTAATTTTGATGATATATCTCGCTTTGGGAGCTTGATATGATGCGCTGTATGTGCTAAAATATGCATGGGGCTACTATTGACGTCTTGTCAATTGTGTATAGCGGCATCTCTCGGTGAGAATGAGAAGTTGTTGTTTAGCTACTCGACGGTAGATGGTGTTAGTTGTCTTGTTAATTTTGATGTGAGAAATTTTGGTTACAGTGTGAATTTTTGTTATGTAACGTAGCAAATTTTAATAAAGCATGAATTTTGATGGAGTAAATGTGAGAGAGGAGCGTTGTTTTATATTAAATTGGAGCGGAGTAAAACACATACCAGCTCAATACACACATTGTAAACAATATCGTTGAAAATTAATAAAAGTGAAGCGCGCAGACTATCAATCACGTCCCCCACTGTATAACATTGCGCTCAACCAACCTCATTAACGCTTATACACACAATTCCATCCAATTACATCATCACGTTATCAATAATAAAATTTTTAGTTCCGCTACTCGCCGCCGCGGGCGCCACGTAATCTCATTACGAGCGAGACATATAATACAAGCGAGGAGGAATGAAAGCTCGCAAACGGATGGAGGGTCGCTGAAAAACCGTTTTCATTCGCTAAAAATCAGCGATAAAAAAAGAAACTTCGATACTGAAACATGAAAGGTGCCTACCATCGCGAACGGTGAGACGAAAGAAATTTTTATACGAATTTTTTAAACGTTGCAACGGTTTTTTCAAACAAAAGATCCCCTTGTTATCTGGTTTTCATTGTTTTTTTGAGTTCACTCGTTCGCTCGATGTTTGAGATGGTTCGCGTGGATTTTTAGATTATTGTAAACAATTTCTATTAGATTTCGGGGATTTCTGCCTGTGTTTTTGTGTTATGTAAGCGTGGATTTTGATTTAAAGGCGTTATTTGATTGATAACTATACTGTTCTTGGTTGAGTTTTTAACTTGATTGGAATTGAGAATACGTAACAATACTGATTTACAGAATTAAACTATATACATTGAGACTGGAAGCCGACCCCAACATAGTTGGGAAAAAGGCTCGGAGGATGTTGGATTGATTTAAGACATTCAAATAACTTATCTTCTAAGATTTTTTATATCCAGAATAGAAACTGACCTTACTGAGAAGGACTTAGGTAGGCAGATTTTAAAACAAATAGGTACTTGAAAAACACGCGAAATCAATTCGTCCTTATTTTTGGGGAGTCGGTTAAAAATAATCATTCTTTAACATTTCATTTACCAAACGTTGCACAATTTGCAACCAACTAAAACCTTCAGAAACCTACAAACTACAAACATCTAAAACTTGCTTTAAAAATCTAAACACAAGTCCAACATAAAGGCCTGTGTACACCGCTGTAATTAGCGAGGCCGTCGCCGCAATAATGTGTTCACACCTGAACCCAACTGATTAAACCAACCGCTGGTATTTAGGGAGATTATACTGTGTTTTAAAGCTTAGTATTTAGGAAGAGATTTAAATAGATATTTCTAAGATTTTTTTGGGAGGTGTAAGTCGGGTTTTTTGTGAGTTTGTGAATTTTTTGGCTGTGAGTGAGAGTTTTGTCAAATATTTTTTTGCTAAAGGGATGTTGCAAAGGATATTTCATCAAAGTAAAGATTCTTGTAAGTAAACTATTATTTCAATATTTGCAAGGTTGTGTTACGATTTTAGATACTAATGCAGTTTTTTGACCGGCTTCCCCAAAATTAGGAGATTCCCAATTTTGAATGATTGTACTTTTTTTCGTCAATAAGACATTGGTATAACAGTATCCATATGCATGCAAAAATCTTTATGTAATCTCATATTAAAGTCAACATAAAATAATCAACAATTTTTAAAATTTTTAATTCTATATGAAGTAATAATCTTAAACATTTACAAAACTTCAGCGTCAAATGTCAAAAAATCGACCTTTTCAATGCCAAAAGAACTTCGAAATCTAATCGGCAACTAGCCCACATGGTACCCAACAGCGAACAACGATAACACCCGAACACGAAGCCACTGTATTAAATTTTATGTTATTTACACAGGACGACATGATTACGGGGGAGGCGTGGACAAACAAAACTTGGGGGAAACGGGGTTCGGGGGACCGGGGGACAGGTAGCCGTGTCGTTTACAATGTAAGCTTAAACCTCTGGTTACGGCGTACAATGGTAGAAGATTAAACAGCTGGAAATGCTCGGTTTATTGTTCATTTTTTATCTTTTTTGAGGGCTGTGAAGCTTCTGTCTGCTTTAAGTCTGTGTTATTAATCAACTGGATTGCTTGCCGTCTTTTTGATCAGGTTTTCTTGAGATTTTTTTGGGGACTGTTATTAAATAGAGATTATTTTAGGTATACAATAATATGTTATCTATTCTTTATTTTTATACACTACTATATGGCAAAAAACTCTCCACACATGGGCAAAAAGGGCTACCCAATACTTTGGCCAAACAATTTTCATTGCCATCCAACGTGGCAATGCATGGGTCATGGCCAAACTTTATTGTAATTCCTTTTTTGATGAATAAATAATTTTGAATGCAGCCAGTTGGATTTTATTTTTAGGAAACGCGTTTTTGGTACTTTAGGAGGGGTATATCTCTAAATCCCTAAGTGCTAGTGCAACTTTATGTTCTGGACTTCGATTACGTATCAAATATTCTACAAGAAATTGTATATTTCACCTTAGCACCAAAAAAATAATTATAATTTGTTGACCAGTTGTATTAACGGTTGTATGAAGTCTGTAGCATTTGTAACTGTTTTCCAAAGACTCTTTTCTTATGACACGTATATCTTCATAATAATCCATAACAACAAAAACAACCTACACATTAAAACATCTACAGATTCACAAAAAAAAAAACCCAGAAAGTCCCGTCAGTTTTCAGCACAATCGCCCATTAAACCGGGCGTCCATTCCGCGTTGGTTACGAAACGCCCGAGGCCTGGCGTTTAGGGTGAAAACCTTCATAATTAAGTGTGTACATTCGCGCCTAGGGTTAATTGTTTGTCAGCTTTTGACGCAGTTGATATGGTAACATTGAAAAATGTTGAGATAAATCATTATTTGCAGAAATACATCTTCGAGAGAGTGACAGATTTTAAAGAATAAAGAACAAAATACAGATGTTAAGCAACATTTATGTATAGCATATCTCACAGCTCAATCGGTATGCGAATATATATTACGCGTACATATATTACATTAGGGTGTGTACTGAGTAGACGATAAGAGGCATGTAAAATATAGAACACTAGCTTTCGCCAACGATTCAGTGGGAGCTACTTCGTGCACCTGGATAAGAAGTAACCTATAAGCTTCCTCAATAAATGGGCTATCTAACACTGTAAGAATTTTCCAAATCGGACCAGTAGTTTCTGAAATAAGCGCGTTCAAGCAAACAAAAAAATAATTGTCTTTAATTCGGCATGCTACTCAGTAGCAGTCGTTGTTACAATTCCACGTCAGAGGCCGTCAGGCGGATTTGAGAAAACTCTGACACTAGGGCTTGTTAGGTAATTAAACCTGCAGCTCACTTCATAAGAAGGAGATTAAATATTAATTCCTATTTATGAAAACCATGATTGTTTCAGCTAGTCTCCTTCAAATAACCATAGCGAGTTAGGATACCATCCCTTGGGCGTCGTTAAGCTGTACTACGGAGTAAACTAGATAACGTACAGAATAATATATGAAATACATCAAACTAAGCCAAACTAGGTTCGTAACAGTGGTTTTGTAAACATATTTAGGTGAATTTCTAAACAGTTTCGACAGAAAACTGTTTTTAACGCCATCTGTTATCATAATTTAGAACTAAAGTAGATTGAAATTGCGTTGGTGATTTGTAGCATTTTTTTTGCATTTTCCTAGTAAAATGGCTGCTTCGATTTAGATGAAATTTAAAATGGACATAGATTAAAACCTGGTGAACGATTCTGAGTAGATTTTAAACGACTTCAAAAAGAAGGTTCTTAGTTTGACCTGTGTATGTATGTTTGTAGGCGAATATCTCACGTTTGACTGAACCGATTTTAAGGCGGTTTTCAGCATAGCAATTTTTTGACTTAGCAGAAAGTGTTAGATAGGTATATTATTGAAGTAGGTTTAATTTTTTTGGATATAGTTTTCGTATAACTTTTATATTATACACAATGATTAAGATATCAACAAAAACAAAATATCAATCGACCATAAATTGATTAATAGCAATGACCCCGATCTGTAGCAATTTCGACCCTCTCATTTAAATTACTTAAAAAATAAGCTTAGGGGTTGAAAAATTAAGTAATCGCTTCAAACAGGGGTCGAACCCGCATTTTGAAAAGCTTGAGGGCGTTTGATCGCGTTAAGCGCATGATGAGTCATAGGGGTAGTTTAGATTAGTAAACTTGTTTTCAATTAGGGTTACGTTATTGCTACTCGACAATAGATGGCGCTGGTTTGAGTATCACTTTATTTGTATCATGATATGAGCTTACATAATTTAAATATCTCTGTCTTTATATTAAATCTCGATATTTATATATAGTACATATTAATTAAGATAGTATTACGTGTTCATTATTTTGTTTTGGTGAAGATAATTATGATTTTTATCTTGACTGATGTTACGGATAATCAAAGTTAGCATTATTTTTGTAATCGATGTCGGAAACATGTATCAATAAATATTATTATACATTATAGAAACTGAATCACAATACATGAAAAGAGTACAACTCAATTAAATCGAGCGCGACCAAGCAAAAAGTTGCCGCTACTCCCCGCTAGATGGCGTTCACCGCACGCTAATTTCCCATCAGACCTGTCATCCGAGTGGAAAGTTTAATGAATTCATCACGGCTCCGTCTCCGGAGAGGGGATAGCAGTATTTAAAGTGAATAATGTATAAAGATGTTTTTGATAGACAGCGTTTTTGACGTAATCTAGAGTTAATTTCAAAATTCTGTCGTAGGCGTATCAAAATGTATGAGTATTCAGTTTGAGATGTCGTTTTGAAATGAGTTGTGAGTTATATTGTTGTGTTTAGCCGAGTTTGAAATAAAGAGATTCACTGTTTTACCTGTACCTAGATATGTCATGTTTGTGGGCGATTAATTGATTTCTTAGTGCGAGTCCGACTCGCACTTAGCCCGTTTTTACCGACTTATACTATATTTTATCCTATCCCGTGGTTTCACCCGCGTCCCTTATAACTACTGCCCGTACCGGGATAAAATATAGCTTATGTTACTAGTCGATTACTACTAACCGTGATAGTTAGAGAGATGAAATTTTCACGGAAGATGTAGGTATTTCTGTTGCCGCTTTATCAACAAATACCTACTGAAAGCTAGAAAAAATAAATATTTTGGAGGGCTCCAAAATACAACAAACGAGAATTTTTCGCTCATTTTATAAATAATGGTACGGAACCCTTCGTGCGCGAGTCCGACTCGCACTCGGCCGGTTTTTTTGGACGACACACAAAAATATTTTATTGACATGACCCACCTTTTACCTCAATTTCGCAAAACAATTAATCAATTATTTACTCAACAACCAATGTTTGTGATACAGAACAAATAGCGGGGGATTGAGGAAATAGTCTTTAATAAAGAGAAAACATTTCTTTGCACCCTAAAGGCTCTGAAACTACTAAACTGATTTGAAAAATTCTTTCACTGTTGGAAAGCTACACTTTTCCCGAGTAATATAGGCTACATGCCGCGTGCATGGTGACACTCACACATAATATTATTTGATTTATAACACGTTTGGATTTTAAAAGAGACTATGACCCTTGAGTTTGTTTTGGCGTTTCTTCTTAGGGATCAGTCAGTTAGGAAATGCCGACCCCAGCGTTCTTAAAATGACGTGTAAAAGTGATGTAATGTCCAACTTGCAAAATAAACGATTTCATTTCATTTCTAAATTTTTTATCCCGGTGCAGGCAGTAGTCCCCCCAAAACGCGGGCGAATCCACGGAAATTAGCCAGTATCGTGGTATTGTCTAAAAGACAACATTGTAGTGAGGTGAACGTGAGCGATTGACTGACCTTCGTTGACACCCGCCCTAAAACTTGTCGTGAGGTGTGGTTCTCACTGATATAGAGAGTGTGGAAGGTGCTTTATTTGTAAATAGATGTTTGGACGCGGTTTTACCCGAGTCGAGGTGAAAATACTTCGAAAATCTGGATGTGAAGTAAGTAGCATCATAATTTGAACTAGCTTCCGCCAGTTGTTTTGTTCGCGTCCCGTGGATAATAATTTGTGGGAACGCATACATTTTACAAGTCAGTCTAGGAGGTCCTAAGATTAACGCATTCAAGAGTACAAACCGACTCTTCATTACCTACTGTAAAGCTTCACTGAAATCTATGCAACAGTATTTGCGTTACGGAGTAACAAAATGTTGCAAACATACAAAGAAACGTCGTTCGCAGTATATATTAGTTATATTATTGGAATATGACATAATTATCCAATAAATTAGAAATTGGTTAGTCTGAATCTAAATGACCACGCAATTGTATTCCTAAAAACTCATAATCCACAGCCTGGCTTTTTTCAGTAGAGGCGTTTCTAGTACTTCTATAAATAATAATCTTTGACTAAAGGGACTGTCACCAATTGATACTAAATTACAGGAAATATATTGTTTTATTTTTGTTATAGATATTATAGCCTTTTATGTATCGGAGGGCACGTTAAATTGGTCCCGACTGTCATTTGTACATCTTTAGCAGTCGTTACGGGAAGTCAGAAGCTAGGCAGTTTATCCATCAGTCTTACTAATAGGTATTGGGTTGTCCAGGTAACTGGATTAAGAAGATCAGATAGGGTAGTCGCTCCTTGTGGCACACTGGTACTCAGCTACATCCGGTTAGACTGGAAGCCGACCCCAACATAGTTGGGAAAGGCTAGGCAGACGATGACTATTTCTTCTATGTTGTAAAATAAAATTATGAGACTTACAAAGTTATCGGCCATTTTTGAAGCCGCAGAAGCTGCAAGAAGTCGTGGTGGCCTAGTGGGTAAAGGACCAACCTCAAATATGAGGGCGCGGGGTCGATCCCAGGACAGGCAAGTACCAATGCAACTTTTCTAAGTTTGTATGTACTTTCTAAGTATATCTTAGACACCATTGACTGTGTTTCGGATGGCACGTTAAACTGTAGGTCCCGGCTGTCAGTGAACATCCTTGGCAGTCGTTACGGGTAGTCAGAAGCCAGAAAGTCTGACACCAGTCTAACCAAGGGGTATCGGGTTGCCCGGGTTACTGGGTTGAGGAGGTCAGATAGGCAGTTGCTTCTTGTAAAGCACTGGTACTCAGCTGAATCCGGTTAGACTGGAAGCCGACCCCAACGTGATTGGGAAAAGGCTCGGAGGATGATGAGAAGCTGTTGTCTCTCTTCGAACCTCTTAAAATCTGTAAAGAAGAAAAAAAATATTTAAGAAAAATTATCATTTTTTATAATTGATAATCTGACCTAATTGGAATCAGCCTGGATACCCCAGCACCCGTACATTATATTATTCTCTCTGTCTCCAGAGTGTCTGTGTACCAAATGACATACGAATCGGTTCAGCAGTTTTGGCCGGAAAGCGCGACATACAGACAAACACGAGTAATTGTCGCATTTTTTATAATATAAAAGTAAGAAATTATTTTCTGAATTGATTGATTGATTTATAAAAAGGTAAGTTCAATACATTTTAGTATAGATTACATTGGATTGTGTAGATACAATGTAGGCTATGACGTACTTGACATTGTGACTTTATATGTACATATCTAAATACGCATACAATATGATAGCTCCTAACAAAATTCTGTAAGTGTAATATTTCAGTGGGGATACAATGTCTAGAAAAATATAAAATTGTTTTAATCTATACTATCTAAACAATATAATAAAGAGGATTTTTTTATACTTAGTAGCAGAATTCTCGAAAAGTTCAAACTGCTATTGAGATTCAATTGATATCCAATTGACAAAATATTCAATTAGTAGAATTTAGCTTATGATTGCGTGTCAAATATAAAGCGTCTTTATTTCTATTTCTAAATACTATAGATAAAGAATCATTTGAAAATAAACCGCATTTTATGTTTTTAACGCATGTGGGTCTATATGGGACAGAATTATTCTACGGTGACGATGTTTGCTTACTAGGGAATACATTTTACTTGCAAATACACAAGTCAGTCGTTTTTATTAATGAAAAGTTTGGATTATTTTGAATTTTGTTTTTGTATTATTTGTTTTTTTTTCGTATTTAGATGGAGCACATATAAACACCTAAAAACATGGCATATTAAGTTTTATTACAATCAAAGTCTAAATTAAAATACTGAAAATTGTAACCTACATTTAATACTAAAAAAATACAAACACCCAAATTGGGAACCTCCTTTTTGGGAAGTCGGTTGAAAAAAAAGGTATAAACCTTACTTCCGTGCTATCTATATCAAGCCAAATATCCGTAACGAGTATTTTATGACACACATCCCGATTTTATTACTTGGTCACACTACACTATGAAGAAATAAGGTCAACACAACACTAGCATTGAACTGTCAAGCGCTCCTTGACGTTCCATATTCGAATTTAAATTTCAAATCCCGAACGATACGATGTCGATCTTTCTTTATATTTTTCAAAAGTGTGTTCGTTTTTTTTTGCGTTCGAAGTTCGATTTTTGAATTTTGAATTTAAAATTGGAATCTGTTCGTGTCCCAGTTTTTGTTGAATTTTAACGGTTTTTTTTTTCGTGTTTTTTGTATTTTTTCTTAGTTTTGCATGTGTTAGTCATTCTTGCTTTTCAAAGATGTAAAGATTAGGATTGCTTTAAACGCATTCATGTATTGAAATGTATTCAAAAGGACAAGCACAACAAATGGTCATGAGTATGTATTTGTACAATCTATACTTCTAAACAGAAATATTCTAAAGACGAAACATTTTTTGGTTTGTTTATACCCTTAGGTTCTGTACCTACCTACTGAACTGATTTGAAAAATTCTTTCACTGTTGGAAAGCTACACTCTTTCCGAGTAACATAGGCTATATTTTATCCCGGTACAGGAAGTATTTCCCATGGAACGCAAGCGAAACCACCAGAAGTCAGAAGCCAGTAAGTCTGACAACCAGTATTTTCTAAATATATAGGGTTCCCCGGGTAACTGGGTTGAGGAGGTCAGATAGGCAGTCGCTCCTTGTAACACCCTGGTACTCAGCTGCATCCGGTGTGTCTGGAAGCCGACCCCGACATAGTAGGAAAAGGCTTGCTAAATAAGTAAATACATATGTACATTGAATATTATTATGATAATAGACAACGAGCTTGTAACAAGGATGTGAGGAAATAGAGCTATATTGTCTTTGGATTATTTCCTGCGCGTGCGACGATTTTTATTTCCGTTTTGGTGTTTGTAGTGTGAAAGTCGACATGGTTAGAAAGAATGTTACTTGTGAGATGACGGCAGATAGAAGAGTATGGAAGGAGAAAACATGCTGCGTGGAACACAAATGAAATTGGGATAAGGGCAGGAGGATGATGATGATTTTATTTGTAGTGTTTATTAAGTAATAGCTGCACGGCTGGATTGATCATAAGGATAAGCAACGCTTGGAGGTCAATGAATGGGTGCCCATCTTTGTCATGACGAGTTTCGGAAGGCTGTTAAATTCAATATTTTTTACTCTACTTAATTTCTCTAAACCTTACTTATATTAAAAAAATGTGATACTTGCTTGGTCAGTGTATCGCGCTTTTACGCCAAGACTACTATCAGACTTAGAAATCTTTCTCAGTCAAAACAGATTCAGTAGTACTTTTTACCCGATTGCGGAAAGTGAGTCTCCCAAACCATGAGTGCAACATAGGAGATCAGCTACTATTACTGTTACAGCCTTTATATCGTCCCACTGCTGGGCTGCGGCCTCCTCTCACACGGAGAAGGATTGAACATTAATCACCACGCTTGCTCAATGCGGGTTGCTGATTTCAGACTATATAGTCCAGGTTTCCTCGAGATGTTTTCCTTCACCTTTTTATCAGCCATTGGTGCCTAAGTAATATTTAGTACTACTTCAGTAGTACTATTACAAACTCCATTAATCTCTATAATCCATAGCTGTACCATAGCCAACACAGGCCCATTTTTATCTCGACTCTCATTGGCTGCGTCACCGCGGGAACGCGATTGGCCTCTTCCGCCGACAAATTCAACTGTACGGATGTCCGCCATTGCTGGCTGTATTTAAAACATTATGGTTCGATGTCTATGGGTTTGACGGTTAGATTTTGAATGTTAGAAGTAAATAGATTGAAGAAAAGGCTTAAAATAATGAAATGTGAAAAAAATATGACTAACTTATATGCATTCCCCTTGAGTTTGTTTCGGCGTTTCTTCTCAGGGATCAGTCAGTTAGGAAATGCCGACCTCAGCGTTCTTAAAATGACGTGTAAAAGTGATGTAATGTCCAACTTGCAAAATAAACGATTTCATTTCATTTCATACCCAATGTTTTGTGCAGTTGACAGCTGTCAGTTTTCAAGGAAAAATGCTGTTTTTTGTACTGACTATCGCATTTGTCAATTGCACACAAAAACTCAGGGCATAAAAAAAAAATTTTTTCTGACTAAAAAAATTACTCCATGGAATGTTTTTTTTGTTGGCATATATTTTAAATGTATTTTAAACTTTAACTTTAATGTATGGTTAAAAACAATGCGTAAACTGGACCTATTTGGCGCAATCTTATGTTACTTTTATATTTTTCATTTCTATGTGTATGTATGTATGTCTTGTATCAATAAATATTTCTTCTTTCTTTCTTTCTTTCTAATTTCTCATTTATAAAAAAGTATATATTTGTATGTTTCAGAAACAAATACCCAAGTACTTAAAAATATAAACAATTACAGACTTTTCACAACAAAAATTCCTAATCCGAGCAAACTTACGGGCAAAAGCTAGTAAAATAATTAAATGTAACATCTGTACTTGAGTATTAAACTTAATGAACTAAGAAATATTGCCAATAACGTTATAGAAAGTTACAAATAGCTGAAATAACTCAACGGCGGCCATATTTCATTTTGGGCATTTAAAATAAACAGTAACGGTCGATTTTCTTAAGTTATTGCTGTTAAAATGTAAAATATTTGATATTTTTTTAGCTTTTTCTTATATTGTAGGAATTATTTTATTTAGAAAAAAATTAACTTTGTCTCATGTATTTTTATTTGTTTTTTTAACTTTCTAATCTATACTTTAAGTGGTTTAAATGATAAATAGAAGGTCTCAATAACATTTTTTCTGATTGTAGGTATAAATGACTGGATGATATTTTAAAGACTACTAATGGTCTAAACCTGGTACTAAACCCGGAACTTTTTAAATTCACGTTTTTGGTAAGGTGGCTTACCGTTTGCAATAAGAAAACGGTTAAAAATAACTCGAGCTAACGTTACCTTTGAAATTTCAAAAAACGAATCAAAAACCATAAACAATTACTTACGTACCCGCATACCGTTGACAATGCCATCTTTAAAAAGAGAACACATTCAAAATTTGAATTCCGAATGCGGCTTCCATTTTGGAAATTAGAGTTTTTATTTTTAATTAAAAAGGTTCTGCGATACCATCGAGCTTTGTCATTGGTTTTTATTTACTCGTTTTCGTTTTAGGGTTCCGTAGAAAGAAAGGCAGTAATGGAACCGAACATCCTACGCGAACTCCACTTAATCATCTGTCTAGTCATTCCCCAATTCACCAGTCTAACCAAGGGGTATTGGGTTGCCCAGGTAACTGGGTTGAGGAGGTCAGGCAGGGCAGTCGCTCCTTGTAAAGCACTGGTACTCAGCTACATCCGGTTAGACTGGAAGCCTGATGAAGGATGATAGTCTTTCCCCAATTAGGTTGGGTTACAGCTTAGTACTACACTCACACTACTGGAAGCCACAACCTGTGCTATATGGAGCGACTGCATATCTGACCTACTCAACCCAGTTATTTGGGCAAAAACACACAGCCTTTTTTGCAAAAATTATACCTAAAACCTTCTCCTAAGTCTAACAAGTAAGTATACTGCAAATCGCATAAAAATCAGTTGAAGCGTACATGAAACAACCGAGCACAAACATTTATACATAAACACAGATCAAACTGACAACCTTTTTTTAAATCATCATCATCATCATCATCTCAGCCATAGGACGTCCACTGCTGAACATAGGCCCCCCCCTTTGATCTCCACATCTTTTTTAAATCGGTTAACAAAAATTCTAAAAACTGTGGAACCGGGTACGTTTTTAAATAATATTAATATTACCGCGATAAAATCCCTAAAAGTAGTTTTATTGAAACTACGGAACCCTTAACCATTGTAACGAACTCCCAACTATATTTTGAAAAGCATATTTACAGGGAGCGATAATTACAAGAATTTTTGCGACTGTTTGCAAAGGTCGCTTTGAGTTCGAACTGAAGTACCGAGTAGGCAAGTACCGAGCCAGTCAAGATTTTCACTGGTGGTACTTTTTTTTTCTCTGTTGTTAATTATGAATTGGTCGCTGCGATTTCTTTGTTTTAATTTTTTGGTGAGATCTCCGTTTGTTTTGTGAGTGAAGATTTTTTTTTGATAGTTGGTTTTTGGTGTGTAAAGGAAACCTAATATAATGTGCAGTAGGTATGTATATGTATAGTCTAAATAAATAGAGAATAATGAGTAAATTTATAACTCTATCAATATGGGAAAAGACTAGCCAGATATGTGTCGCGCTTTTAGGGAAAAACTAACTATCAGAACAGATGCAAATGATATTTGGTACACAGACAGTCTAGAACCTGAAAAAAGATTCAAGCCACTTTTTAAACAGTTGTGAGAAGTGTGTAAGAAAAGGCTAGCATAAAAATATTATTGAAAAAAAGCATAGATTTTTTTCTGATTGAGAATCAGTTTAATTTTGATACAATTTAGTAGGTATTCTACAAAATTATAGTCTACTTTTTATCCGAGCACGTGGACTTTAGGTAAGAGTAAGAGAATTTACCTCATGACGTGTAAAACTGCAGGAAACACTGAGTATAGAAAATAAAAATAAAAATAGGCCGAAATCGACACTACCCGATATCAGGTCGAGGCCACCTTATCTTTACGAACTTCCGTTAAAACATTATTATTTGTTATACATATTTATACATGTTTATTTAAATTCAAAAAGTTTTTTTTTTGTTGCAATACCGGATATCTGAGGTTCTTTTTGTAGCGTTTTAAATTCGTAGAAGGTTCCGATTTTTTGTATAAGAATTTTTTGTGAATTTGGTTTGAAAAAATGTTTGTTTCTGGGTCAGATTTTTTTTATTATTTTAAAGTTAAATGGCGAATAAATCACAAGATAGATAACAGCCGGTCTCTTTTAAACGATTAGTTGCAAATATCTATAATCTATTTATAAGTTTTGATTTTTTTTGTTCGTTCGACTGAAAATCCGATTTGAAAAAATATTTTACTCTTGGGAAACTACATTATCTCTGGGTGACGTACGCTACTCATATTTAACTGTTTGACCCGGATGAAACCGCGAAAAACAGTTGACCTAAAGTGTGTTTTACTTTTTTTATCGTCCCACTGCTGGGCTGCGGCCTCCTCTCACACGGAGAAGGATTGAGCATTAATCACCACGCTTGCTCAATATGGGTTGCTGATTTCAGACTAAATAGTCCAGATTTCCTCAAGATGTTTTCCTTCACCTTTTTATCAGCCATTTTGTGTCCAAGATATACATACCAGTATATTTTACTTAAGTACGGGAAATAGTGAAACAGTTAGGTTAATACCTCTATAACGCAAAAATAATGAAACTTATATCCAGAGAATCGTACGAATGTGACGAATATCAATGTCACACAACAAATGTCTGCGGGGAACGCCATTAGCCCTCAAATTGAGGTCAATTGTTGTTTGCCATTCGCCTCGTTACGGCAGCCATGTTTGAAATAATTTGGAAATGGAACGCGTTTCGGCGGGAACGCTCGCCATTGGCTGTTCGGGATTTGGTGGCGTACTTTTTTAAGTAGACATGAAATGGAGTGTTATTGTTCCTATTGCGGAGTTTTTATGTAATTGGTTGAACTGGGATGCGCTTTGAAAAGAGTGTCTATGGAGTTTCTTGCTGGTTCTTCTCCATAAGACCAAGGCCTTGGAACCGTGCAACAAGCCTGAAGGAGCTCTTTTGAAATACAATCCAAACTAATATTATAAATGCGAAAGTAACTCTGTCTGTCTGTCTGTCTGTCTTTCTGTCTGTCTGTCTGTCTTTTCTTCACGCCTAAACTACTGAACCGATTTGTGTGAAATTTGGTACAGACATAGTTTGAAACTTGAGAAAGGACATAGGATAGTTTTTATTACAAAAAAAAATAAAAATATAATTATTCCGGACATATAGCGCCATCTATTGGTCAAATCAAAAATCTGCTGGTAGTCACTATTCCACGCGAACGAAGTTGCGGGCAAAAGCTAGTTTTCAATAAATTACATCAGCTGTTCTGGAAAAATAAATAGATAAATGTTCCTTGTCTAAATAAGATAGATATTTTGCATTTCCTATTCAATATATCCAAATAAGCAGTTGGGTACTGCCTATTTGTTTAAATTAGTATAAAATAGATCCCCGAATGCTACTCAGTAGCAGTTGTTGTTACAATTCCACGTCAGAAGCCGTTAGGGGGATTTGAGAAAACTCTGACACTAGGGCTTACTAGGTGATTGAACCTGCAGCTCATTCGATAAGAAGAAGAGGTTTTAAAATCCCTTATATTTCTTACTCAAGTTAATCTTTAAATTGAAACTAAACATCAAAATAATTTTAAAATATCATTTTGCCAACTGCCAATGGCATTGCGCGATTTATCTAGCAGCCATTGATTCCAATTTCAAATCTTGATTCTGCGCGTGACAGATGGACAAATATGGCGGGAACCTGGCTCGGACGCCATATTGGTTTTGTAGTAAGTACTGAGACTTATTATTGTATAATAACTTAGAGAAACACGAACATATCGTATTTTCTGTTAAGTTATTTTAAGAGAAATTGATAAATAGATAGATAGATAATATACTTTATACTTTTTTTTGATAGGGCAGTCCCTCTTTGAAAAGCACTGGTACTCAGTTACATACGGTTAGACTGGAAGCCGACCCCAACATAGTTGGGAAAAAGGCTCGGAGGATTATGGATGATAGATATGTACCTCTATACTTTATTAGGTAAACACATTTTACATTTTTGGTTATACCGGTACAGGCAGTAGTTCCCGGGTGAAACCGCGGCAAAGCGGTTAGTCTATTTATTACTACATATTAAAACTTAAAATACAGTTGTAAAATTCATAATTCTCAATTCACAAGCCCTAAGTTTCGGATAAACGAGAAAAGGGCCCATTTTACAATAATAATGTACAGCTGCAAAGTACACAATAGTTTGGATTTTATTGTTAAATCAACAATGGCCGACCTCTTTGCTAACGGCTCTGGGGTTGCCATGTGCAAAAATTATTATTAGAACCTTTTTTCTCATCTTGCAATTTTGGTTGTTGCGTCAAACTTGTTTTTTTTTGGGAATTGTTGTTTGGTGTTAAGTTTGTAATCAGATGGATTTATTATTAACAATCGGTTTCGTCTGCCTTCCAAAGAAACTAGTTACTTCCCGTACCTGGATAAAAATTAGCCCATATCTTATTGTGTGCGATAGCTCTCATTACAAATTAAATAACTAAGCATTTCTGAAATTAGCTTTTGACGAACAACATAGCTATATTTTTTTAACTATTGCAAAGTCAGTCATATTTCAAACTTCGGAGAAGCAAAGCTTCTCAACATTGTTTATTATGAACAAAAGCGTCAAACGGCTAACTTAATACTTACAAAGTTATTTGATGAGCATTAATTTAAAAAGCGCTAATTACAATTATAAAACGTTTAATATTCCTTCTTTAATTCTCTAAGTTGTTTCATCACAATGCAGATAAAACCACAGAAAACTACTAGTATGTATAATCTTTACAAACCGCCATTGTTACTACACATAGGTCTCATTGTATCCCACTACTATTTTATTATTGTAACCCAGCACATTCCACCGCCTAAACTAACCGATAAGAAAAACATCACAAAGTATCAAATCTCAAACAATCAGCTTTCTTTATTAAAATGATTTGTTTAAAAATAGTTGACCGTTAAAAAACTTTTATGTGTAACGAAACGTAATTCGAGTTTTTCCCCGCCAATTGTAGTTTAATAACCAGTTTTTTATCTCATGATCTGTCTAGCCTTTTCCCAACTACGTTGGGGTCGGCTTCCAGTCTAACCGGATGCAGCTGAGTACCAGTGTTTCACAAGGAGCGACTGCCTATCTGACCTCTTCAACACAGTTAGCCGGTCACCCATTTCCCATTGATAAGACTGGTTGACAGACTGTCTTTTGACTACCCGTAATGACTGCCAACGATGTCCAATGACAGTCGAGACCTACAGTTTAATGTGCCCTCCATATTACAAAACAAATCTTCAATTTTAAAACAGTTAAAAATTCTCAACTTATTTTCAAATTCTAACCTATTTACAAACACGCCAACCTATTTCACATACCAATCTAGCTTTGCAAGACTAGCTTTACCGGGGGCCGAACCAAATAAATCTTAAGAAGTCCAACAGAAAAGAAAATCTACAAAGGGCCAGTATAGACTTCACATTCTTCAATATACTTTTGAAGAGCACCTCAATTCGGCTTACTTGACAAAAAGAGTATTGATTTCGTAAGGACTTACAGACCTGTATTTTTGTGGTATGTTAAAAGGTACAGGTAACTTTGTGCTAAAATTTCATCCTAATCGAAGACCGGGAAGTGGGTCAAAATTAAGATTGTAAGATTTTCTTACATACGTTACAAATGAAGCTAATATAGGCGTGTTAAGAATATAAACCACGTATAACCTTATTATAAAACGTTGTCTTAAAAGAACTAGTTTTAGTACTAGTTTTAGACCATTAACTTTTCGGGACTATGGTTTAAAGCCTAGAACTAAAGTTGGTACTTTTTTAAGGCCACATTTTTACGTATGTTTTCCACGGTTTTACTTGGGGGAACTTATGCCTGTACTCTGTTAAAATATAGCTTAATATGGTACTCGGGAGGAATGTAGCTTCCAACAGTAAATAAATTTTTAAAATCGGTTTTGTTTCGGAGATTTCCCAATCACAATGAAAATTGACAGTAATATATATAGCTTATACATTAAAGTAACATAAACGCTACTGTAAAATGTGCGTACCTCAGAACGCGAGTAAACCTGCGTGTAACAGCTAGTAAATAATATTAGTAGAGTAAAAGTTACTGCTTCTTATCATTTTAACTTTTATCTTTGTACAAACAATAGTCATTCATTCATTTGTCATTGTTTGTGTTTAAACCATAGTTATACTGAGTTATTAACTTATCTGCTAAAGTAAATTGTTAATTAGGTAAATAATACATCTATAATAATTATACCACTAAGTAGCTGTGCTCTAGAATCCAAATCTGCCGAGCCTTTTCCCAACTATGTTGGGGTCGGCTTCCAGTCTAACCGGATGCAGCTGAGTACCAGTGTTTTACAAAAAGCGACTGCCTATCTGACCGACTCAACCCAGTTACCCGGGCAACCCAATACCCCTAAGTAAGACTGGTTATCAGACATTCTGGCTTCTGACTACCCGTAACGACTGTCAAAGATGTTCAAATGACAGCCGGGACCCACAAACGTGCCTGCCGAAACATGTTGGAACTTGTCATGACAAGATGGTCGGAGTAAAAAACAGTTCACTATTGCAATCAATTATTAATTCATGTATTGTATCATTGTCCTTGATTGCAATGTCATACGTGCTATTATTAGCTTGAGTTTATTGATTTTAATAATGTCCATACTTATAGGTACCACAAGAGGAACTTGTGACTAAGTAAAAGCCGCATAGATTGATCATAAAATGCAACGCTTGGCACAGTTACCGTTACAGCCTTTTTATCGTCCCACTGCTGGGCTGCGGCCTCCTCTCACACGGAGAAGGATTGAGCGTTAATCACCACGCTTGCTCAATGCGGGTTGGTGATTTCAGACTTTATAGTCCAGGTTTCGTCGAGATGTCTTTTCATCACAACTCCTCAATGTTTCGGAAAGTAGAATGAGAAAGCTAGTTAATTATTAGGGAATTTAGTCAAACAGGGACTGTAATAAAAGAAAAAATACAAACATTCGAATTGAGAACTTTTTTTTTGGGAAGTCAGGTAACAAAAAAAATCCTGCTCTATTATCTACGTTTTGACAGTTGCAATTTTGACATTGACACTTATTTGACAGCTCACCAAAATTTTTTTTTCTTCTTTCAGCCTATATTTTTGACACTTTAAAAATTAGTTTTTTTACATATAAAATATCTAACATTGGCTAATACTGAGTACATATAAAGTTTTTATCAATACCTACGTTATCATTGGGCGAAGGCCACTGCTTATCTGTCAAACGTAGCATTGTGTAACTGTTTCATTTATTTGATATTAACATTACTTATGTATTTTAAATTTAGGCTCGTTTTTAACCGAGTTTGAAAAAGGAGGGTCTTGGTTTGACCTATGTGTATGTGGGCGATTATCTCTTGTTTGGCTGGACCTATTTTGATGCAGTTTTTGAAGGTTTTCTATGCTGCTATATTATTTCACTGTTGGTAAGCTTCACAATACCCGGGTGATATGGACTATATTTTACCCGGGTATTGGTAAAAATTATTATTCATTCAGGAATCGAACCTGGTACTTTCCAATGCAACGTTTAACTATTTTGCCTTGTTTTCTAAAAAAGCTATATTTAAATATTAATTAATCGTTTACCAGTATAAGGAAAAAATCTATTTTCCCTAACAACTCCTAAAAACAACCCGTGACTGCAAAATGTGTCCAGTAATTTTCGAGGTCAACATCAACTTACAAACACATGGTCCCATTACGTAATATAACACAAAAAACTTTAATAGGAATGTGTTCTATGTAGTTATAAAATTCTATTAACTTCAATGACAGATGGGGATTACGTCATGGGCGGCCATCTTGGATTAGGAGCGAGACTTCAAAAGTCTGAAATGAGTTCCTGTGTTTTTAAATACTGAATTTGTGTATGATTTGTTATTGTAATGCGAGTTATTTTACTGAAAAGTTTAATCAAAATTTGTTTAGCAGTTTTCGCGTGAAAAATATTTTCGTTCAACCGAAAAGTTAAATTAACACTACCTATTACAAATAAATTTGTTAAACGCTAAATTTCATCCAAATTGGAGAAGCACTTGAAATCTAAAACTTTTAAAAACATTTACTTTTGATTAAAAAAAGATACCCTTACTAATACTATAAATTATATGCGAAAGTTACTCTGTCCGTTTGTCGAATCTTTCACACCAAAACTACAGAACCGAACTAAATTGAAATCAGTATCGTAGTCTAGAGCCTGAGATAAAACATAGATTCATCATCATCATCAGCCTATCGCAGTCCACTGCTGGACATAGGCCTCTCCAAGTGCACGCCACTGAGATCGATTTTCGGCTTCTCGCATCCAGCTTTACTTTAGATTACTTTCATCAAAATGCAAAGAAGTTCTCCTCTGGAAATAGGTGAAACTGCACAGCTAGTACTACTATCCTTATACATAGGTAACTAGTTATTTAGAATATCTTCCCCTAACACGCAGTTATCGATCCTAGGGACTGGTTTAGTTTAAAACATAAGATATAGCGATTTTATTATCTCTACACGCTATTTGAAAACTTTAACTTTTTTGAATAATTCTACTACATAACTCATTTTCATTCTCCGATGCTTTTTCTCAACTATGTTATGGTCGGCTTCCAGTCTAACTGGATGCAGCTGAGTACCAGTGTTTAACAAGGAGCGACTACTTATCTTACCTCCTCAAACCAGTTACTCAGGCAGCCCAAGTTGGCAGACTTTCTGGCTTCTGACTACCATGAATCTTACGAAAATTTTCATAAAAAGACAATTATTGAAGAGAATATTATCCTAGTAACAATATGAATGCGAAAGTTTCTAAAGTTGTGTGAAGGTAATGTTTGTTACTCTTTCACGTGAAAACTGCTGAAAGGATTTTAATGAAAATTTTCATAAATGGTTTTTAATGTTTTTGATTTTATTTTGAGTAAAATGGTGTTTACTTCTATGACTTACACCACACCTGGGCGTGGTCATTCAAAAATCCATCGATCGGGACCACTTACAATAAATTGAAGTTACTCAAGTCATTTAGGGTGAAAACACATTGTCGACAAAGTATTGCTAAGAACGATATCTAGTCGTCAAAAATATGCGACGCAAAATAGTTTTCCTAACTGATATATTCTTAAAGAGAAAGTTATCACAGTAGATTGAAACGATTGAGATTCAATTGGGTGTAGAGATAGGCTGTAGTCTAGAGATGGTTATGAGTATGTTTTTAAACATATTGACATAGAAAAGATGTGTTGTATAGTGTATCTAAGGATCGGGTCTGCTGGAAGAGATTTCATTAGAAATTAGCAGTACCTTTTTTACTGTTTTTTGTTATTACCTACTTCTTCTGTCATGTGTATGTTTCTCTATGTTTCAAAGCTCTTTTACTAACAAATCGCAAGTCGTTACGATTAAAAGTATGAGAGTGTGTAAAAGCCCTTACTGAATGATTTTGCACAAAAATGTTTGGCGTAGGCACTCGAAATATTATGTCTAATGGAGGATAGATTTAGATAAATAATAGAGGCTTGTTTTTGGGTTATTTTAGGAGTTTTGCGAGTAAAAATATGACGTCCTCGTATCCAACGAGTTCGTTGGATTTGCAATCGATTTTTAAAAGAAGTCAATTTAAATTGACATTATATACAATTTAATTTAAAAAAAACTACACCGCATCCTGTATCTCGTGGTGTACTCGCTGTAACAAACAGTACCTAACACATTGCGTGCGAACATTACTAAAATGCTAGCCATGGACTGCCCATTTTTTGTCTAAATTTTGCCATGATAAACTTATATACTACTTATATATACAGCCTATATAAAACACAGCCTAACTATGTCACGGGAAGAGTGTAGCTTTCCAAGAATGAAAGAATTTTAGTAGTTTTTGACTTTGCAAACAAACAACGAAAATAAAAATTTTACTCTTTAAAATACCCATTAGTTTAGATATCGTACCAAACATTAGAAAATACTAAAAAAAAAAAACAGTCTTCAATACTGAATAGGTTCACCATGATTTTGAATAAGAGAAGGATATAGTCCTTTTGTTGTATTCATAATAGACCCGGATGTATGGTACAGCTGCTGGTAGCATGGTGACAAGATGTGCGGTGACCATTGTTTTGAATGGTCGCAGGACATTTTTTTTTGTTTTTTTTTTGCGTTTTTGCAGATGATAGTGTTTATTTAGATGTTGTTAGGTTTTTTTTGTGTAAAAGGATGGTTTAGGAAAAAAAATGAAATATGTACTTGTTAATGTTTTTTTTTTTTTTGTCATTTTTGTGAGCTGCAAAATGTTTGCTCTTTGTTTTTATTAAATGTTATTCGTTTAACTCTTTAATTTATTTTGTAGCTGCACTTTACAACCTATACGAGTATCTTAGTATTATTATTAAGTATGTATTTTTGATATTTAATTAATTATTGGATAAGTTATTTTTACCTACGGCGACACAAATAATTTGTAGGTATTAAGGGAGAGAGTGTATCTACACTAATAAATTCAACCCTTTATTTCCAAGCCCAGTAGTCGGAATTCGATACAGTTTTTTTTATTAATTTTTCTATAAGCCAAAATCATCCATACAAATAGCTACATCCAAACAATAAACCCTCCTTTTTTAAAGTCTGTTTACCATAAAAAATATAATTACATCTAAAACTCAGTTCAATATTTTATGTATATAATTAATATTAATAAGTATTCCTTACATCTAACCTAGATATACTTCTAAGCATATCTCTACACAACTGAGCTAGACAAAAACCACAGTTGATTCACACACAGCTGTCTGCTTATCTTGTGTTGATACTGGGAACTGGCTATCTGTCAATATGTTGTATTATGTATGTATGTACGTACAATTTGTGCTGATAATATGAATGTTAGGTAATTGAATTAAATGTGGTGTTATGAATTTGTACAGTTTTTTTTTGTAAATAGGAATTAAAATAATAATTTGTGTTATTTCAATATTTTTTTCACAAAAGTGAGTTAGTGTTAAAATTACATTTTTGTTCTAATTAATATTGTTTTTTTTTTGGTGAAACTGTAAAAAAGTGATGAGTAAGATAGAGTTTTTGATTATATCATAATTTTGTGTTAAAATCCTATCCTGAAGAAAAATACAAAATTCACCGATTTGATTAATAACAGAGATTATAACCTCATGAATACGTATTGTTATCCCTTTATTAGGAACTGTACTTTTATAAGTACGAATTAATAATCTTCACTTATTGAACACAGTAATTTCATTTACAAACAACAAAACTAAACTACTCACAAAACACCAATATGACCGTCCCAAAAACGTGTCCACCAAAATCCAAACCCCATGGTCACAGCACGAAACTAAAATAAACTCTTGCGCACATCTGCCATGCACGTGGTCACACAAAGCTATGGGGGTTTAACCATGGGAAACAGGCTTAATTGCTTGTGTGCAGATTCTATGGGGTTCACGAACCAACTAATTGTTTTACCATTGATTTTCGATGGGTTGGACTTTCAAATTGCATTTTTAAAGCTGTATTTCTCTTTAAAATATTTTATTAGTACTTATGGAAGTAGAAATATGTATCGTTAATTCCACGAGACAAATATTGTTTGTAATGGATTTCATCTATACTAATATTATAAAGCTGAAGAGTTTGTTTGTTTGAACGCGCTAATCTCAGGAACTACTGGTCCGATTTGAAAATTTCTTTCAGTGTTAGATAGCCCATTTATCGAGAAAGGCTATAGGCTACTTTTTATCTCGCTACGGAAAGTAGTTCCCACGGGATGCGGGTGAAACCGCTGGCAGAAGCTAGTACTCCATAATTTAGTTTTTTATGTAAGTACTAGCCGTTTTCCCGTTTTGCCGTAACGGGATAAAATGTAGCTTATGTTACTCGGAAAAAGTCTGATGATAATTTAAATATAAATAGGTAGATACTATTTGAAGTCTGTGCTATTTACTTTATCCTTACTAATACTATAAAGGCAAAAGTAACCATGCTTGTCCTGTCAACTTTAAGTCCATAGCATGAAAGCTGGACGTAAGTCCAGCATTTGAGCTAAAGCTACTGAACCAATTTAATTTACGAGTAGATACAGAAAATAATCGAAAGCATGAAAAAGGTTTCTTTTTACTCAGTTGTAGGAAGAAATCCTCTCGAAACGTGGTTAAAGCCGCCATCAAAACCTACTTCTAAATAATTATTTTTTCTCTAAAACTCCAAAGTTAATAATTAATAATGATTAGTCAGTAGAGTTTGTACTCAATAACAAACTATACTATTATTAATTCCATGCCCTTTAACCCGTTGATAAGGCAATGCGTATGCGCACGTATTTTTATCGCTCATTAATGTTTCAATGAACTAAAAACTTGGGTTCGTTCATTAACTTAAATATTTTTATTTTAACTAAAATTTTTAGTTGCACGTGTTTTGTAGCCGCCATTTTTTCCGTTAAGAATGGCGCGAAAAGTATTTAAAAAATTGATTTAAAGTTTGCTGTGAGTTTCTTTAGAATTTGTGCCTTATTTTGAAAGTAATTTTTTTGCTAGTTTCGTATATAATAGTTACACACACACAGTCTGTCTACTTCTCTATATTCTAACTCTCCTACTACGGGTCTGCTGGAAGAGATTTCTTTAGAAATAAGCAGTACCTTTGGAGATCTAAGAGGGAAGCCTATGTTCAGCAGTGGACGTCCTATGACTGAGATGATGATGATGATGATGAAGCAGTACCTTTGTACTATTCTATGTTACCTCTTTTTCTTTCATGTATTTACTGTGTACATAAATGGTTAAATAAATAAATACATAAATAATGATTTTTCAGTGCCCGAGAATTCCTTCACAATTTTTTTTTGTTTATTTTATGTGAAAGAAACCTCCTAATTATCTAGTATGATGTTGAAATCCTAATGAAGGATTGATAGCTCTTAGCTGTCTACTACATAGTTACAAAATTTCACTCAAAATCAGGTAAAATATGTTATTTTCCTCAGCTACACGTGTTAAAATTTTTCCAAAAATTTCGAGTTAGCGTGAATCTAATACATTTCTACTCCCAAAATTCATAAATTAATTACTTTAATTAAACATCATCACAAAATTCTATCAATGATACATCCCCCTTTTCGTATTACCCGCATATTTTATTACAATCAATTTTAAACCTTACCTCGCTAGACACAAAGCGCAATTTTGCTCACCACAAGACTGAGCTAAATTCTATTACATGTTAAGCGAATATGACTCTTAATGCTACAGGCATAAGGTTGATATTATTGTTGGTTAATATTCAGTCGTTCCTTCAGCATATTACAAATGCCTGCTTTGAGAGGTTTACATACAACTATTCGGTCTAAATTAAAAAAGTACACTAGGGTGACCCTTGCTTCAAAATTTGGGTGGAATGTCCCGTTTTTGGGGTAATAATAATTTTGTAGGGGATTGGAAGATTAATAGATATGGTGTATTCAATTTTTGTAATGTAATATAGTTGAATAGTATATTATTTTGTGTGTTAGTTGAGAAATCATCATCTGTCTAGCCTTTTCCCAACTATGTTGGGATCGGCTTCTTAAACTCTAAAGCCAGTACAACTTAAACTTTTTGTAGTTATAAAAACTTTCATCTAAGTAGGATAAATACTATGCTGAAAACGCATCACAATTAGTTCAGCCAACTTTATACATATAATCCTACCGACATAATCAAACTGATTTCTAAGTTTGTATGTCCTTTTTAAGTATATCTTAGACACTAATGACTGTGTTTCGGATGGCACGTTAAACTGTAGGTCCCGGCTGTCATTGAACATCCTTGACAGTCGTTACGGATAGTCAGAAGCCAGTAAGTCTGACACCAGTCTAACCAAGGTATATTTGGTTGCCCGGGTAACTGGTTTGAGGGAGTCAGATAGAGCAATCGCTCTTTATAAAGCACTAGTACTCAGCTGAATCCGGTTAGACTGGAAGCCGATCCCAACATAGTTGGGAAAAGGCTCAGAAGATGATGACATGGGTCAAACTAATTGCCTCCTTTTTTGAAGTCCGTTCAATATTACAATATTACAAACACCAAAGGCATTCCGGACAAGAAAAACAAATGAACATACGCTCTTAATTCAAAGGAATGTGGACCTTAAATAGTTAATAGAGATTGTGTTACTATACATACAATATTGTGTATCAAATAGGGTTGAATATCGTATGACAAATGACATGAGGCGACGAGTAGGCGCCTTCTCAGAAATTAGACGTTGAATCAGCTATATTAGACCTTTGGCTATGTATTTGTTGGGTACTTGAAGAAATTCTAACAGAGAAGCAAATTAGAAATGATTAGAGAGCTTTTGATAAAAAATACTGGCTTGTCTTGGTATAAAAGAAAATTGGTACTCATTATCCTATTGTAGAGACATAAGTCAACTTCGTATAGAGAGTACAACTGTTTTTGATCACCTACTCAAGATGGACTGAATATTTCTGAAAAAGATATAATAGTTTCAGATGCGAGTACATTGTTTTGACTACTGAGAGGTGATTTTATAAGCTCTATTTATCAAAATTAAGTATGTTTTAACGCATTAACACCGGGCGTTATGTAGAAGAAATTATGAGAAATAAAACTGCATTATAAAATATCACGTTCAAAAGAAATTGAATCTAAGATTTGAGAATCCTAGCAAAAATTAGCCTATAGACGATACGCTGTTACATCTAAACAGCTTAACCAATTTCGATAAAATTTCTCACGTAGCTGACTGACACCATAGACACAGTCATAGACTACTTTTTACACGATTACAGGGAGTAGTTCCCCCGGGATACGGGTGAAACCACGGGATACAGCTAGTTAAGTTACAAATGCGTGGGCCCAACCAATCAGGGTGCTTCGAGAACTTCAATTCTATAGTCTCATGGGAAATAATGAACAGACGTACTTCTGATTAATTTTAGTGCACGTGACTATAATACTGAAAAACAGCAATTTTTTTCGAATTTCTGTAGCTATTAATATTGTAAAAAGGTAAAGTTTGTAACATTGTAATTTCTAGATCTAATTTTAAGAAACATTTTTTTAAATCTTTTACAAATAGAGAGCCACATTTTTATCATTGTGAAGTATATGCTACATTTTACCTAGTACGGAAAGTTGTACCCACGAGACACGTGTGAAACCGCGGGAAAAAGCTTGTCTACAGTAAAATGGCTTAAGATATTGTGATAATTGTTTGAAACGTACAGAGGCAGTAATAATAATTAAAAATATATGCCATGTAACTATGTAGGTATATTAAAATTTTACAATAAATAATAGCAATACAAAAACGTTGAAAAACCAACAGGAAAACCATTAGTAACACTAATCAGCTAAATTACTATAACAAGGAAATGTCCTGAATTTACCCGCTAAACGCACAGTCATACTACACGAAATTCTCAAACACCCGCCCAGTAACAGTACGTAAACCATTCTAAAAAAATTACAAACAAAATAAAACCTATTTTTAAAACATTACTCACCTTTTTCCTACTATTAAAACAGGCACAACAGTCACACTTGCATTTTAAAAAAAGAACAGAAAAAAAATCACTGAACGCCCGCCATTTTGAGGAATACGTCAAAAACTGACACACGCGCGCGAAATGGGCTCTTAACGTTCTAATTTTGAAAAGAATATGACATTTTTTTGTTGGGTTTTCGGGCGGGAAAGACGTCCGTCGTCGGTGGGGAACGAATTCGTACTGAAATGTAATTTGAATGGAGCACTGAATGACTATCAGAAATAGTCGAAGGGTGTGAATTGTGTGGGCAGCGCGAAGCGCTTTAGACAGCGGCGTATTTCAATTTTATTTTTGCTTGAAATTTTTAAGGTCTTATTTTTGTGCTGTACTTAGTTTTTACAAACTTAGGTATTTAGGTTTCAGAGAGAAAAACTGTTTTATTGTTGGTTGCTAAAAATAATATAATTCAAAGTTGTTGATGTCTTGAAAATAACATTTTAATCGGAATAAAAGTACCGTGAAATAATTTACTTAAAACAAAATTGAAAATGAAAACTACTCACCTACATTTTAAAAACTCACTATATAACTTTTTATTCTCAGCTACATTTAAAATATCTTGCCAACAGACAAAATAATGAAAAAAAGCGCTCTATATTTAACAGCGCTGCAACGCTTGAAGTGGCGAGTAACGTTCGACCAATCACGTAATCGCTTGCAAATTACAGCGATTCTTAAAGTTCTGAGCATTTACGCTTTACTATTATTTTGTGAGTAAAATTGTTATATTTAAAGCTTGCTGTTTCACGTGGTTTTGTACGCGTTTTGAGGGAGTTTCTTCTCGTATAAGGTTAAAATATAGCATACATACGTCATGCACATTAATGTAGGTATACCTACATGTGTTGTTGGTAAAAGAATTTGCAAAATGGCGTCTGCAGATATAGAGTTTTATCCCCTACATTATCCTACATAGTATTGTGTATAAAATCACAAAAAATCTTAACTTTAATATATTGTAATTGATTTTTCAAATTATTCCCATAAAAAATCGGTTGCAATAAGTTAACCGCTCGTATGTCGCTAATTTAAAAACAATAGACAATCAATTGTGTCTCGCGTATATCAGCGCTCTGACATAAACGTATATGTAATTTAGGCGTTAACTAATAGTCAAAATAACATCAAAATTTAACCCCAAAATTAACGTTTTCCAACACAAACCAGACATTCTTAAAACCTTAAACATTCTTGTAACATTTACGCGCGCTCAAAACGTGGCATAACCTAAAAATACCAAGTTTCTACACATCAAAGGGAGTAAGTATTTTAATAAAAATTAACTTCCCGATGTATGGCAAAAGAGAATTTTTATGTCCCTCGGTATTTGTTGTACAATTTCGTACAAATTTCTGCCTTTTGTCGCTTTTAAGGGGTGTTTTGCAGCTGCTAAAACCGGGTTTAAGAGCACACTGCAAACTTTTAGTCGGCCGATAGTTTGTTTTCTATGCTAATATTATAAAAAAAGTTTTTTTTTTTAATTTTTGTTTGTTTGTAATGGATAAACTCAAAAACTACTGGACCGATTTTAAAAATTCTTTCACTGTTGAAAAGCTACTCTCTTCCCGAGTAACATAGGCTATATTTTATCCCGTTACGGGCAGTAGTTCTAACGAGACGTGGGTGAAACCGCGAGAAAACAAGTACTCGCTCATAAATCGGTATAAAGATGAATGATAGCACGTATATTACAAAGATCAGGTATTTAGCCGGTATCAGACTGGGTGAAAACTTTGATTGGAATCAAGATTTGGCTATTACCTCGGACAAAGGATCAGCATGGCGATCCAACGAGGTAATGCTGCCAGCCTCTTGGGTACGCTCCCAGTCGACAGCGATGGGGATGAATTTTTTGACGCTTTTTATTTTTTTTTTTGTTTTACTAGGATAGTTTTAATATGTATTATAAATATCGTAAATATTTAAATCTAGATAGATTGGTTAATATCATAGATTGGTTTTTTAAAAAAATTTGCTAATAATCGGATCAAATGTCGGCCAACTTTTTAGTTTTCAGTGTATTTCTCTTAGAGTGGGTTTATAATATTGTAAATGACTGTTGCTACGCGAAATTTTCAATGGGCAGCTCTCTTTACACGTATTTTTTTTGTATTGAGTGAGACGGCGGAAGTAAATATATTGATTTTGATTTTTGAATGAGAAATGATTTGTTTTTGATGTTCTTACTAAAATGGTTTTTTTTTTGATTTGCTGAAAAAAAAAATGTTTTTTTTTTTAATATTATGGGTGCTAATACGACTGGAAGTTATTATAGATTGCAGAGTAAGTTATGAAAATAGGTGAAATTTTATGAAAAAAAAAATTCTTCCGAGTTTATTATCCTAAAATTTTTATATAGGTAATTTAACTAAGTACCTACTAGCACTAAATAAAATTGCAATAACAACATACTAAAAACTAGTCTTACAACTGTCAGACAGATTAGCTAGCTTCAATTTTTTTTCAAAAAAAGTTTTCAAAAAAAAAGAGAAAAAAAGTCTTGATAGCCAATAGGCGTTTGGAAGTCCTTTTCCCTGTTTTTCATGTAACAGTTGAGTGTCTTCCAATGTTACAAAGTTTCCGAACTTAGGCTTAGCAGTTTTTTTTTGTGGTTTGAAAGTAACACTGTCATAATAGGGTTGAATCAATGGTGGTTAAAAACTTTTTTAAAGAATGAGTTTTGAGTTTTTTTTTTTTTTTAAGAAACATTGTGAAGAGGCGTTTTTGTAAAGGGTTTCGTATTTTATGAAAATAGATCGTGTGATGTTCTGTTTTTAGAAAAAATGAGAAACCCTACACATGAAGGATTTTTTATAAAATATTGCGCAAAAAAATCTGCATTATTAGTTAAAGAGACATCATTATTGTGTAAAATATTTATAAAAAAGTACAGATAAATAGATTTACTATGTAATTAAGGTATCCGTTTTAGACATGTGGATTCATGACTTGTTTGATTTCAAAAGTTACATGAAATGTCATGAAACTGGTGTTCATAAATTGGTTCCTCCAACCTAACAGACAGACATGTGTTGCTGGGGAGTTTGTTCCGCCACTTCTTCTTCCACGCACAAACACATAGGAAGTGGTGAAGGGCGGGCGTTTTGGGGGCTGTCTTTTGTTTTTGACGTTCGAAAAGTGCTGATTTATCAGCCTAATTTGAATAAACTTTTTTGAGTTTGGTTCAGCAGTTCAGTTTTGTCTATATCGTCCTGTGAAATATTCTGTTCATTGCAATAGTTTATTTACCATAGTATGAAAAATATACTCCAAAGGAAAAATCCCAATAAAAATCTAACCTTTTAAAAATACCGTAAAAGAAACAGCTACAAAAAAACTGTTACTCCCACTCAACCATTACCCCGCAACACTTCCCCATCTAAGCCATTAAATTACATTAAAAAAAGCAATATTTCCGTCTGGCAACACTCGTAGGACAGCGTAAAGCAAATACTATGTTTGTCTGAAAACTGCGCTGTAATTATGCTCTCTTGGGCTGTAAAGTAGGGTTAGAGTATGGTCATAAGCGGAGCGATTTTATATTTAGGTAGGTACTAATAGATTTTAAACTAATGATAGTGACTAATGTTGGATTACAATAACTGAACTATCTGTTGATTAAAAGCTCAAAAGAGTTTTTAAGTTAAAGTCAAATCATATTGTTTTATTTAGGCCTTTACAAGCACTTATGAACGTCAAAATATGAATAAGTTTGATTCTAGTTGCCCATTCTAAAATTTGCTTCCAATGGAAAAGTATACCTATGGAGAAGACCGGGCAAGAAAATCCATGGTTAGTCATTTTATAAAATGTAAGTGTAGCGGTCGAATTCCTAGTCTAGCTGTTGTATCCACAGGTTTCGCTCATGTTCCTTGGGACTACGTGCTATAACAGACTAAAACGGACAATTGATACATTCATAAATAACGTAGCTTTGTATTGTTAAATAATTTTATAGCAAATTGCATTAAAGTCCAACTTACGGCCATTGCAAATTTCCATCTGTCATTTAGCTTAATAGAGATAGAATTTTAACATTGTGCGGGGCTAGTACAAATAATGTCAAGTTCCATGCCATTTCCTGACTGTAAAACAACATTGCTAACAGTTGCACAAAGCCCCATTAAAGTTAAAGCTTTTTAAAATCTATTGCTGACCCTTTCCTTGTCAACAAGATAAAAAGTGTTAGCAATAGATTTCTATGAAGCTTTAATTTTGACGGTTAAACCCGCAAATATATCACCTATCACACAACTACACAGCGATTTCCACCCGCTCCTCTCACCACCATCACATCACCCGACCTACATACCATCCCCTGATCTTTTACCGTCGCTTTGTCTTTCAGCAAATGTGTTCGCCACTAATAAGGCATAATGTACGCTGTGACGTCAGCTTGACGTAGGTAAACGTCACTGTCGAATATTCTGGATGGATTGGGTGTTTTAAGTTTTTTTTATGGCACTGAAAAGTGGTCAGTAATATTTTGTATGTTAAATGCGCGTACTGACGATAAATAATTAAAAAAAATATATAGGTATTTAAATGAGTTTTTTTACTCCGATTATATATAATAAGTGCTGAATTGTTTCTTATCAATAGCAATTATTTGTGTTTTTTTTATTAAAAAAGAAAAATATTTAAAAATGTTAAAAATATGTGAGAAAATAAATAAATTACTAGTAACTCGATCGCACTATTTAATCAGGGAAACGTCAATAAGCTTACAAAAGCCAGATATTTTATTGTGAGAGTATGTATTTCCTAAAAACACTGTCTGCAAGTATCTAAAGACTCAAGTCAGTTTCCTAGCAAATTAAAAAAAAAAAAACACTTCCTTGAATATTTTTTTTTTATAAATATCGGTTTAGATAATGTTTCATTAAAATATTATTAAAAAAACAAGACTAATAAGGTCTGTTAATTAAAGACTGTTATATCAGGAAATCAGTTCCGTAAAAAAGAAAACTAGGATTACCCTAATATACAAATTAAGTAGACCAAGAAACCTTTTTTTACCAATTTTAAGATTAATCAACACTGTTTGCGTTTTTCATTAAAAAATGAGGAAAAATAGGTTATTTTCTCTGAGTAATATAACTTAAGGATATTGAAGTTTATAAAAATATTTATATTTTTAAGTAAAAACTGTGGCGGGTATTCTTCCTTGTATTTTTAATTTAGTTGAAGAAAGAAATAACTTTTAAGATTTTTTTACCGACTTCTAGAAAGGGGATTTTCAGTTTGATATTTTTGTTTGTATGTGCGAGATTATCTCATGTTTGGCAGAACGGATTTGGATGCGGTTCAGCATAGTATTCAGACTTAGGAGTTTTTTTCCTGTCTTGGATAGCCTATTAATCGAGGAAGACTCTTAGTTACTTTTTATCCGTGTGCGCGGAGTGGTTTCTACGGGAAACCGCTGAAAGGACCTAGTTAATCAATGAAGGCTAAATACCTACTCACTCTTTCTTTCTCACTGAACCGTATTAAAAAGCAATACTCCATTTATACGTCTATTTTCCTATATAGGTATGTACCTAAACATAAAATTTTGTTACTAACGCCAAACCCTTATTATCGTTAAAGGAATTACAATTGTATGTGTTTTTATTGATATTTGTACCTACAAAAGATTCCATTAAACACACATACTAGCTACAACTCGTGTTGTGCCTGCGTTTTATTTTTAATTTTAAGGATTTTTTACCCATTTCCCTAAAAGGAGGAGGTTCTCAGTTCAGATTTTTGAAGATTTTGCTTTTTTGTAGAAATGTCTCTACGCTAATTTATATTTCAAATAATTTCATTATGTTATAAAATTGGATACTTATAAGCTAATGAAAATCCTATCAAAGCACAGTATTTTTGCAGATTATCCAGAAAAAAATACTATTTTTTCTCAAGCTGATGCAATGGCTGAATCGGTTAAGCTGAAAATAAGAGGGGAGAGGTAGCTTACACTGGGTGAAGGACATAGAATAGTTTTTGTCACTATTTGCTACGGGAAGCAGTTATCTGGGGAAGCCAGTAATTTATATAAAAGTACGAAAAAAACTTTGACAACCATTTATCTATGTGACAATATATGTAAATATATCTTTCTTATCACACATTGACATATTGTGACGAAATGTGTCACACTTTGTATATGTGTGCGTGAGATAGTACAATTATTGTATGATAACATTATAACAATAATTAATAATCATGTCAGAATTGAAATAATTGATCTACATAAAGTTCTGTTTAAATTATAACACTCCTTGGGCTGCGGGATTGTTCGCGCGAGTTACCGCGGCCCTGGTACATAAAAGGCCTACGACGGAACACGACGGTTTTTAGTCAGTAAGAGTCTGACACTCCCTCACCGCTGCTAACCCATAGCGGGAGGGGACATGTGATGATTTTTGACGTCGTTTAAAATAAAACACATCTAAGAGAGTATAAGTTCTATACCAATTCCTTATTTCGGAAAGCACGATATACTGTAGGTCCCAGCTGTCATTTGAACATCTTTGGCAGTCGTTACGGGTAGTCAGGAGCCAGTAACTCTGACAACCAGTCTTATCATAGGGTATTGGGTTGCCCAGGTAACAGGGTTGAGGAGGTCAGATAGGCAGTCGCTCCTTGTCAAGCACTGGTACCCAGCTACATCCGGTTAGACTGGAAGCCGACCCCAACATAGTTGGGAAAAGGCTCGGAGGATGATAATGTTCCCTGCCTAAATTAGCTGGGTTGAGGAGGTCAGATAGGCAGTCGCTCCTTGTGGCACACTGGTACTCAGCTGCTTATTTAGACTTAGATAAGAAGCCGACCTATACTTAGGAAAAGGCTAGGCCTTTAATTCAGTAACATAAACACAAAATAAACCTTCGTTATTGCCATTTAAAATATTTATCTTCGCACATTTTGTTAACTGGCAACACAGCTCGTTATGACGTCATATCCTGTTCTGTAGTTGCGGACCTTATCTCATGGTTTCCGTACCCTCAAAACAAGGGTTTTGGGAATATATTTATTATTATAATGCTTACAGTTATTAAGATAAAAATAATTCTTACTAATAATATAAAGCTGGACAGTATGATGTGTTGTTTAAACGCACTTTTCTCAGGAACTACAGGAACCCGATTCTGCTAAGTTAATAATGTCAAAATTGAATAGAAATTGAATCGCAATAGCAGGTTTAACCTTAGTGGGCATTCTGCTACTAATATAAGACCAATCGTATTCCAATGACATTCGATTGGTTTGCGATTGGTTTGCCATTTGGTCTTTTGGTCGCGTTTCCTAGAGAATTCTTCAAAAGTCCGGGATAAAAACTATCCTATGTTCTTTCTCAAGGTCAACTCTATCTCTGTACCAAATTTTATTAAAATCAGTTCAGTGATTTAGACGTGAAAGCGTACCAGACCGAGTTACTTTCGAATTTATAATGTTAGTAGGGATTTTCAGTTTTCAACAACCGTTCACAGTTACACACAAAAAACTCCATATTTTATTTGCGACACTATTATCCAACAATATTGGTTAACAAACACAGTATTTTCAGCTTTTATTTCAATACACTAGAGCCCGTATACAATGAAAAACATTGCAATTCCAACATGAGTAAAAATCTCGAAAAACAAACCACTGAATTTCATGGCAATTAAAATATTCGTTAAAGTGATATACCTCTTCAATTGATACTATATGTATAGGTAATAAAGAGTCGTGGTGGCCTAGTGGGTAAAGAACCAGCCTCTCGAGTATGAGATGGGGGGTGTGTGGGTTTGATTCCAGGTCAGGCAAGTACCAATGCAACTTTTCTAAGCTTGTATGTACATTCTAAGCATATCTTGGACGCCATTGGCTGATAAAAAGGTGGGAGAACATTTTGAGGAAACCTGGACTATAAAGTCTGAAATCACCAACCCGCATTGAGCAAGCGTGGTGATCAATGCTCAATCCTTCTCCGTGTGAGAGGAGGCCACAGCCCAGCAGTGGGACGATAAAAAGGCTGTTACAGTAACAACTTCTGCCAACGGTTTCATTCGCATCCCGTGAAAACTACTTCAAGCATCAAAAATCCATAGCCTTCCTCGATAAATAAGATGTCTAAGACTGAAAGAATATTTCAAAAACTCCTCAGTTTTATAATTAGGTATCCAGTATATATGTAATACCTAGTTGTATAAACGTAGCTAAATGGCCTATCTATCCCTTTACGAAATTTTCAAATCGCACCTAAGATTACAGCGTCCACAAAAAAATCTTTTCACCTTCAAACATTACTACAGACAACCCACTTCATATAATATTTCATATACAGTAAATAAATCATTAATTAATACACATTTTTACAGCAAAAAAAAACAACCATAATGAATAAAGAATCGTACTCACCAATGCATATGATCTCGTACGCGTATTCTGCAAACAGAAACATTGGTGTGAGTATACCCTTACAGTAGGGGGTGCTTTCATATTTTAATATGGGGGGATATTTCCTGCGTTTTATGATAGGTTGAAAATGTAAAGGATTGTGTTTTGTTTTTCAACTGAGTTTGTAAAAGGTTGTCGTTTGAGCTGCGTGTGACTGATTTTGGTGCAGTTTTTCAGCGTAGTATTTGTTAGACTTAGGGGAAGGTTCTAGGTACCCATGGTACACACAACACATAGGTTTTCAACAAAATATTATTCTATGTAAACCTATTTGTTATTACGAATATATCCTATAGCCTACATTTTTTATACTTCAATTCAAGGAATTCAAGTTATAAAGCGTATCTAAGTTGAAACAATATTTTAAATAACGTGCACTGATTATCTCCATTTATTCAGAAATTCTCTATCTTCTGTTCTCAACTACATAATATATGTTGGGGTCGGCTTCCAGTCTAACCGGACTAGTGTTTTATAAAATACCTATCCAGTATTTTCCATTACAAATACTTATTTGTCTTACAAAACCACTACAATAATACTAGATAAGAACTCTAAAAAAATAACGTTTAACACTTCAGCACAAAACGCTTTCCACCCCATCCCAACAATCGCAAAAACCTTCTAAAATTCCCCACATCCGTACCCACCCCTTTATTTACCACCCCACCCCCCTCTTTGACCTCAAAACCTCATTATCTTTATGCCTCAAACATTTAAAATGACCGCATGTAAACGTCCTGTTCTCATAAAAACGCATGGACAACCTACACAGTTGCGGTCAGTGGAAACCTGTAATAACCGGCTTAAACCGCTTCAGACCGGTTTGAACTGGCTTTCAATGGCACTTTGATGTTGGGATGCTGGTAATTTCAATTTTGCTAACTTTAAAGTATCTACGTTGATGTTTGTATGTGTTTTCTAGTTTAAGTACCTTTTTACCTATGTGTTTTTTAACTTAGTAGGGTTTTTTACACTCTTTAAAACCATTCAGTCATAACATGATGTTAACATTAAGCTAGTTTATTAAAAGCTATCCATATGACGTGTATGTATCCATACACTTGCAGAAAACACCCATTTGTTGGGCTAGATTTTATAATATCTTAACATACCTACATACCTAATTATCCATAAGGCAAAAGCTGTCTTTAAAGTTTGGAAAAGCAGCTTTTCAAAATCTATTTTGTTAAACAAGCCCTATAAAAGTCACCTATACTTCTACCTACACAAAGCATTTTTGCTTTTGTACTAATACAAAGACGAAAATTCTATTACTGTTGGTTCTATCTCGAGGTCACATGTTCATCCAGGTACCTACGGGAAATAGTTTCCACGGGACGCGAGTGAAACCGCAAGCAACAGCTAGCAGAATTTATTATAACCGATCAACTCTCTTGTCGCAAATATTATTCAAGTAAAAATAATAATAAAAAAAAGCAGTCAACCCCAGCCCAGGTCATAACAAAAGGCCTAACTCAGTCCAAACTGTACTCACAAGCCTAAAACCAGTTGGAACCAGTTCAAACCGCTTAATGACCGCTTCGAGCGAGCGCAAACTGGTTTTTTCCTCTTTTTACTTATTTAAAGAGAAAATGGGGGGTATTTCTCCACCAATTAGGGGACATTTTCGCAGAAAACTTTAATTAATAAGTGGGGATTTTGAAGGAGTTTCGAGTTGACGAAATAAACGTTCGTTCCTACCTGTAATTGGTAGTTTTGTGTTACTTTACAATACCGTTGATTGAAATTTTAGAATGAACGTTTAACTTTTTAGGGGCGTATTGGAAAGTTGTAAACGGGGTAATTTTTTTCTAAGTAAACGAGTTTATTTTCCGTATTTTTTATGGTGTTCAGCAAAATAATTTATTGTGTTCGTTTTGAACTTTTAATTAGTTAATGACCAGAGTTAGAATTGAATCAGATGGGAATTTAAAAAATCTGTACTAAAATATTTTTTCAATACCGAATGATCTCTAAACCGTAAGGATCTGATAGTAATGAACTATTTCGACCATTATAACATCAGGGGGCGTAGCTCAGATGGTAGAGCGCTCGCTTAGCATGCGAGAGGTACCGGGATCGATACCCGGCGCCTCCAACTCTCTTTTTGTCATTTTTCTAACATTTGTTTGCTATCATTTTACATTTTCTACTATTTTAAAATAAGCAAGCGTGTTCGCTGAGATGTAAATAATATCTAAACGCTTTTCTTGTAATCTTTAGCGGTATGCATTTGCAGGCGGAGTTATTCGTCTGTTAACAGATAATGCATTCAAACGAATGTATGAAATGTTTCTGCTATTCGATAATAGATGGCGGTATATTAAATTCTGGTTTGTTTAGGTATTTTTCATTTGCATTTTTTACATAAAAGAAAAACTAGTGTACCTTTTGCTCAATATTATTTTTTCTTGAAAGACTCAATTTTTCTTTGAATTGTTGTGAAAAGTCTCTTAAATGATTTTAATCGTCTTTCAGATTTTGTAATCCCAAATACGCAACTATATTTGTGTTCAAGTTTCAGCCTCATTTCAATAACTTATATCTAAAAATAGCTACCTATAACATCATTTTTAAGGTTAGAAAACTGCTAACTATTCTAAATTATCTGCTTTTCCAACTATTCTATCAAATCATATACCGACATTACTCAACGCGAAAAAACAACAAAAAAGAGATCGTTTTTAAAAGAATTATTACCAAAAAAAGCGCCATTTCCAAAAGGCCTCGCTAGATTACCTTCCAACATGAACGATTGACAGTTCATATCGGTTTTGGCGGGAAATTTGACATTCGACGCGTAAATGTCATTAGTAGACGTTCCGTTGCTCTTTGGTTTGGATTTTAGGTTCTATTTTTGAATAGGAGTGCTTTTTTTTTTTTAAATTGAGCATTTCTTTTTTTGTAGGATGGTAAAAAGTCAGTATAGTTTTTGTAATAAGTAACAGAAATGGTGTTTTGTTTTTCTTGTTAATTGAAATTCCTAACTTATATTTTTACTGAATTCACTTCTTCAGGGAATGTGAAAACTTAAATTTTCAGATAAGAACTCTATGTATTTTGTCAGTTTTAATAAAACTTATAATTTGTACTTATATATAATCAAAGTATTTGGGTATAAACAGTGTATTTTTGACAAAAGACTAGATTTAACCTTTTATAAGCTTTATTCTGTCCTCACTAGTCACTAGCGAAATAAAATCATTTTCTTGTACTTCTATCACCTAACTGAAACATAAAACTTCAACTAAAATTACTTGCATAAAATAATCTATCACACTCCAAACGAACAGGACTCGAAAACCCGAGCATTTGACAAAAACATACCTACACCACAATCCGATTTTTGCTATCTAAACTCAACCACAGCCCAACAAAATGGCTTAAGTACCAACGGAAACTTTAATCAACAGTTGCCAAACTCACAAACTTAGACGTCTAAACCATCTATAGACATTATTATAGAATAATTTCAAAGTTTTGGCCTAAGCAACGCAAACTATGCTATTCAGAATAGTTGGCAGCCAGAATTTGTGTACAGCGCCATCTAGCGGCGGATAGCGCGAATAGCTTTGTGCGAAGAATGCAGCAGTGATTTATTGTAGGTAAAAATGTTTGGCGTGCAATTTGGGGGAATAATTTCGGTTCGAAATTGCCATATTGATTGTTTGAGCTATGCTGTTGACATTTGCTGTCATTTTACCTCGAAATTGCAAGGTTTTGGGATAGTTAACTGCGGTATTTTTGACGTTATTGATTAAAACGTTATTGGTAAAACATTTTTTCTTGCTTTTCTTGTCTGTCAAAAATGCGTTGGTGACGATTCTGTATATAATTACAGTTGCAAAGGTTTCCTTCTTTTCATTATTACAAAACTACTGATAATAGGAATCTTAATATTTTTCTACATATAAAAATAGTGCGGAAATTAGAAGATAAAACAAGTTTTCTTATGATAAATATCAGGCATAACCTATATTATGACATTTAAATGTCATTCACTAACAATGGCGGATCCTTTATGGGGTTGACGCCATTTTGAAATGCCATGGTGCCCTTTTTACACTATAGACGATTATTATATGGGGAAGATAATAAATATTAATATTAAGTTATGTACCTACTTATAGACTATTTTTTCTTAGAAAAATACTTTTAAAGATCTCTTTCTAGTTAGTAGGTTTTACCCCCTTTTTATGGGAAATCATCAAATGACTGCTGTGGGTACAACGTGAGGGAGTGTCAGACTCTTACTGACTAAAACCACTAAAACCCACTATGTTCCTTCTTAAGCCCTTTATGTACCAGGGACGTGGTAACTATTTCGAACAGTTTAGAAGTAGGAAAAAACTCTACTAGGTACTTAAAAAATACGGTTAGGTATTAGGCTAGAGTCTGGAAGTTGGTGATTGACACACCAGTGCATAGGAGAGCACGTAAAATGTCGGTCTTGCGTCAAATCTCTCTCTGGTCGTGTCGGATTGTCGTCCCATCGCGCTATGAGAGTGAAGGAATAGTGAGTGCACCTGTGTCTGCGCAAATGCTCGTGCACTATAATATGTCCTGTGCAGCTGGCTGATCTTCAGAGGACAGCCGAGCGACGTGACCGACAATCGGTTTGGAGACCATTATGACAAAATAGAGATGGTGTCAAACACATTCAATTCATTTCAATATCAGTATATAAAAGCGGAAATATCATTAAATTCACATCAGAACATATCAATCATCGGTCAAAGATTAAAAAGCACGTTAAAAAAAACAGATACAACAATCATAAATATATTTCGTCAAAGACGTCATTTCTGCCTATTTTTTTGTACTTTTTTCACAATGCGTTTATCGTTTAATCTGCTGTATTTTTTCATTTACCTAGCAGGCTTTTCAAAAGGGCCGTTCTTTTGTGTCATAGAGTAATTTAACAGAGGGCGTTTTTATTATGCCTAAGACATTTTCGCGAGAACTTTTGTAATGCATTGAAGTTTTTTTTTTGTATTTTTAAGTTTGTTTTTGCTAATGGTCGGTGTTTAGGCGTTTGCATTTAGTTTTTATAGGGGTCTGGTTAAGTTAAAATTAATTTGGTTAGTGATTTAATCTACATATCTATTCTTCTAATATAAAAAGAGAAAACATTTTTTGTACGCTAAAGGCTCCAAAACTTCTAACTAACTTATATTTTATCCTGGTACAGGCAATAGTTCCTATCGGACGCTGGTAAAACTACGGGAATATTATAAAGCTTTTTGTTTCAGAAACTACTGGACCGATTTGAAAAATTCTTTCACTATCACACAACCCATTTATCAAGCTAGCCAACAGACTACATTTTATCCAGATGCGCAGATTTGTTCCCATACAAAACCGCCACAAAAAGCAAGTAACAACCAAATTATCCTTGTACCATATTGCGCTAATCCGGCGGATAAGGTAGGCATAATAAATAATTTGCTAGCAGTCCCCTCTGTGAACGCACACTGACGTAATCCGTGTGTGTGTGCGTGGAGGAATGTGTGGTGTATAGAAGGGGGCTTGGAGTAGAGATGGGATGTGTGTTTATCGATGTTTTTTTGTGTGGGAAGATTTTTATATTGTTGCTGGGTAATTTTCTTCGAATTTGTATTGAAGGGTAACCTGATGTTATTCTTAATTAAAATATTAGATAAATAAGTAGATAATTATAAATAGAAGATTAGTGTGTATACAATATGAGTCGACTAAACTTAATATTTGCATACTAATAAAATGTGTACTTATGTGACAAAATAATTTTGGAACTGTAACTAAGTACTTATAATTGTTTCTCACTTACATTATTTTCACTTACTTGAGTCGAAATAAAACAAATATGTACTTAATTAATCCATCCGTGATTCAAGTTTATATTTTTTCTCCGGAATTACATTTTGAAAACCGTACTAAACAGAGCTACATTATTAGAAATGTACCTAATTACCCAAAATACACATAAAATCAACTTAAACAAAAACAGTATACCAACAGCAAACAAAAGACCTACCGAAAATCAATTGTCAAAGCATTAATTGACAGCGCAGAGAGTAGGTCTATAAAGTGAACGAATTGAATTAAATCACCCCTTTTCATTCTAGCATTATTTACTGTGAGAACAACCCGCGGATTTTATTGAATGTGAAATTTTTGGGCTTTTTGGTAAGTTACCGTTAATGTTGGTGTTTTTGTTTTTATAATAAGATATAAAACTACTTGACATATTTCCGCCTATTAACTTTTATTTTTACTCTGTTACTCATTAATTGGTCTATAATACGTTTAGATTTTTATGTATTTAATTGGTTACATTGGATAGTTAATTTATATTTTTCATTCGTTTTAGATTTATATTATAGGTTTTGGAATTCAATTTTTTCTTGTTCTTATCGTGTAAGTTGCAGGTAATCTCCTAACAAGCCCTAGTGAGAGAGTATTCACAAATCCATATGACTGAATTCTAGCACCTAAAAAAACTCATGAAAAGAAAAGAAATTGTAATACCTACTCTAATCTGCGTTTTAAGACCAGAAGATCCATGTATAACTGGTAGGTATTTCTTTTGCAAATAATTTTTACTAATTACTTTTTTTACTAACACCTTCACCTAAAATTACTTAAAACCAAGAGAACCCTTCTCTATAAGACGATGGGACTGCAACTCCATTACTTTTAAGAAAATTCAATTACATAGATATCGCCGGAGCAAGGCTACTTTCAAATTAAATTATATTTAACGAAAGTCCATCAAGTCAGGTAATGGGTAGAAAATTCATGGAAATTAATAGAGGTAACTATAGTTTTAGGTGGACTTGGGAAGTAAACGTGTGAAGATTTTAATGGTGTTGTGAAGTCAAGCATGGTGTATTGGGTAATCATCTTTGTAGATGATTAGCAGGGTGTCTTGATAGACATCAGATAAGCGAAAAACTGCCATTAATAAGTAATAGAAAATTAATCAAAACATTATTATTTGCACTTCAGGAAAAAACAAATGTGCTGGTAGAGTAAGAAGTATCTTTTGTGGTTTTCCAAGATCTCAATCTCCTAACAAATCAACTGGGATGTACAGCCAAATTAGTTTATGTTTCGAATATTTAACATTAGCAGTTCCCCGTGATGTCATCCGCATCCTGTGAAAACTTCTTTCTATACCGGTTGAAATTTTACCAGTGTCACCAAGGGATACAGTATAGCTTCCCAACAGAAAAAGATTTTTTCAACAGAAATCGATTTAGCACTTTCTGACACACAAAAAATGTTTCCACTTTATTATATTATTATATGTAGATGATTTGAATAAAAGACATACCACACAGACGTTTTCTATAGATACATAAGCTTTGGTAAACACAAATATTTTGAACCCTCGATATGAACTTCCCTCACCTCTTGGACCAACTGGACTCCTGCCAATTATTTTAATGTAATAGCAGTCGTTAGACACCAGGAACCGAGGGACAGGCCATATGGCACACGTTACGAGGTCTTAGACCAGCAGTTTAGAAGGTACAGGCTGTTATGATGATGATGGAAATTACCTTAAAACTTGGTATGGCTTTTTAAAAATTAAGAATTGCAGAAGCGAATGTTTGAAAATTAGTTTCAAATGCAGGTTCCGAAGCTACTGAACCGAATTGAAAAATGCACTGCGGGTGAGGTACTTTATACAAGTGTGGGAAGAAGTCACCCTGGGCATGGGTGAAACCATTCGTGGAAGCTAGCTAGTTCTTTTACTTTTACACAGTTGCATAGGTCAAACTATGTTTTAGATCGAAATATAATACGAATTACTTTACTGTTATATGTCAGCAAATATTTTCAGAAATTTGAATTGGAACTAGATCCTCCAACTTCAAAGGACTTATAGAAACAAACAATAAGAACATTATATTTTTATCAAACAAAGAACATCTAGAGGAATCTCAACATTACTTAAGATATAATAAAAACTTCTTGAGTACAAATCAAAAAACTTGGAATACTGGTATAGATGTTATATCTCACGAAAGCGGGAAAACCTCACTTGTGTGTGTAAATGTACGTTCGCAGTGTCTTTGTATGACTCGGTGACTCGACCAATATAGAGGGTTATAAGCTTACGTATACGAAGACTATGTGTATGGACATTTACACACACGAGTATGGTTTATCCGCCTTCGACAGTTTACTTCATCTATACCTTACTAGCCTAGCGTTTTCCCATCTAGCCGGATGCAGCTGAGTACCCGTGCTCTATAAGGAGTGACTGCCTATCAGACCTCCTCAACCCAATTACCCGGGCAAATTAATAAAAAATAAAAAAAAAAAGTTACCCGGGCAACCCAATACACCCAAGACTGGTTGTCACGACTTTTAGGCTTCTAACTTAACGATTGAAAATGATGTTCAAATGACTGCCAGGACCTACCAATGGATCGGCCTTCCGAATCACGGAAGAACTCGTCAAGACAAGATCAAGTCACCCATCCAAAGACCGACAGCTCCAAGCGTTGCTTAACCTTACAAACAGGCGATGAACATACTACGATGCTTTAAAATAAAAAAAAGTAAAGATTCAACAAATGTAAATGTTACAGAAATAAATGTGCCAAGAGCGAAAGGAACAAATCCTGTACCACTAAGAAATTAGATTAGGTAAGTAGTATTTTTTGAAGATCGGTTGATCGTGTCATTGAACATCCTTGGCAGTCGTTACAGGTAGTCAGAAGCCAGTAAGTCTGACACCAGTCTTGCCCGGGTTAAACTGGGTTGACGAGGTCAGATAGTCAGTCGCTTCTTGTAAAGCAGTGCACTCAGCTGAATCCGGTTAGATTGGAAGCCGACACCAACATGGTTGGGAAAAAAGGCTCGGAGGATGATGATGAGTATTTTCTCAAGGTGCGGAAAAGTACAGGTAACTCTTGTGATTGTGAAAGGAATCTAGAACACTCGATAACCTTATTTCTGACCGTTTTCAAAAAGGTTCAAGTATGCTATTTTTGGATTCTAAGCCATTACGAAGTTACTTTTAATAGTCTTGAGTTTTTATTCCAGTTTTTTTTGTTTGTATTAGGTTTCCTGAATTTTATTTTCAGCACATTTAGAGTTTTATGATGATTTTAACTTTATATTGGCACTTATTCTTAGTTTATGGAAATCTACACTAATATAATAAAGCGGAAATATTTTTTTTTGTTTGTACCCTAAAGGCTTCGAAACTTCAGAGCCGATTTGAATTTTTTTGTCACTTTTGGAAAGCCACACTTTTCCCGAGTAACATAGGCTATATTTATACTGGTACGGGCAGTAGTTCCCACGGGAATGAAACTGCCGGAAACAGCTAGTCTATTTTATAAAGGTTGCTTACTCCATATAAAAAATGACTTTAAAATTACCAATCATTTTTATCGTCCCACTGCTGGGCTGCGGCCTCCTCTCACACGAAGAAGGATTGAGCGTTACTCACCACGCTTGCTCAACGCGGGTTGCTGATTTCAGACTATGTATAACAAATAATTATTTTATTAAATACTAAATCATCCTAATTGTTAGTCTTTAGGTATAAATTGATCGTCTCTATGATATTAATTATCTTAATAATTGTTAGAAGGTGTTCCGCACCATCAAACTGTCGAGTTCCAAGATTTATTTAGCAAATAAGTTAGGTTTGGTCTGGGTTTTGGGCTAGGTCTAAAATAAGAGCTACTTAAGTATTTTATATTTGTTAAGTCTTAAAATTGATAGGTCACAAGAAAATTATACCTCAGGAAATGCTTCTTATACAAGAATTTTAAAGTTTACTTATTTTAGGCTATACAATTATGCTTCAAAAATGTGTAGCGTAATTACTTTTACTTAAAATATGTAATGCATTTCTCATGAAATAAGCTATGCCTTTGTACTATCTGTTCTATTTTTCCTCTTTTCTGTATTATGTGTGTGTCACTTGTACATGAACTGTTAAATAAATAAATAAAGTAATTACAATTTGACTTTAACCCACTCAATATTATTAATGTGAATTAACTACAATCTCCCTACATATTCATTTTTTTTTAATATTTTTCAAAAAATAAATTTTATCGATATCACTAATGTCACCTCACTAGGCGAGCACAGACGTCCCTATCGATCCAGCATCCGTGGAGCACCTCCGCACTATCGGTCGATGACCCCGTGACCCAATGTCGGTATTATTATTTTTTATTACTACAATATAAGTAGGCATTTTTATATAAAAGTATGTTCCACACGATATGTATAAAATATAAAAAAATATTTTTATAAGAAAAAAAATTGGCCTAAAAGTTTTTTGTTATAGTTAAAAGTGGGGTCAAAACATAGAAATGTTTTTTTTATTTAAGCATTTTTTTTAAATGCCAAAATAAAAAAATATGACAGTGACAACCGCTGTCAATTTTGACAGATTTAATTTAATAGTCCTTTAAAGTGATTCTGAACCAGCTTAGCAGTAAATGCATAAAAAAGTATTAGACAGAAAAAAGCTTTACACTATATAATAGATATATGAATAAATAAGGTCTTCAAATATTTTAGCCCTTATCGTCTGACTTTAAGTTATTTTTAGAACATATTACATCTGACCTTAGTTGACCTCACAAAAATGATGTAAGCATGTATTTCTCAGTATTAGATTGCTCAATAATTCCACAGGAAGTAATTCAATTATTGGTTTTTATAAAGCTAAAATATTATAAGTATGTAAAGCTGAAGGGTTTGTTTGTGAGATCGCGCTAATCCCAGGTACTACTAGCTTGTTTTAAAAAATACTTTTAATGTTTGCTAGCCATTTTTTATACCGGTGCTTGGAGTATTTTCCCTCTAGACGCGGGTGAAACCGTTGGCAGAAGTCTGTGTAAAATATAGGTAATGGGTACTCCTAGGCATGTTGGGCTACTACACTAAATTACATAAAATCTTTATTATGTTAACTAGCTAACTTTTAAGTCTGGTATTTTCAAAAAACCACAAGACTATTTGAGCAACTCAAGAATTGATCCAGCTACTGATCGCAAGATTACATTTTTAACCACTAGACCACCAGGACATTAATTCCTTTTCAATTAAAACATTCAATTAATGACCCGGTTTAACTGTGGTGTTGTTTTTTAATTTAAATAATTAACCTACAATATAATTGCTGTCATGTGGGATATCTTTTAAGCCAGCAAAGAAGAAAAGGTTATGTTTTTAATTGACCCTTTCCTCCTTTTAAATGGTTCTCTTATGTAACATTTTACCCACATAATCACTCATATACTTATTTCTAACTAGCTGTTTTCCCGCGGTTACACCCGCGTCTCGTGGGAACTACTGCCCATAACGGGATAAAATATAACCGATGTTACTCGGGAAGAGTGTAGCTTTTCAGCAGTGAAAGAATGTTTTAAATCGGTTCTGTAGTTTCGGAGCTAAACAAACGAAGGAAAAATGTTTCCTCTTTATTATAGATATTAGTATAGGTCGACATAGATTACTATATAGATAGAGATGGTACGGAACCCTTCGAGCACGAGACCGGCTCGCACTTGGCAGGTTTTTAATTTTCAGTCATTACCTACTTATAGTTTTGTTAATTACAAAAAATCTGTATCCTTTTGTTGCAACCGGGAATCGAACTAACGCTCTACAGAAAACAATTTACCCAAAAATGTGGGTAAACAAGAGAGAAAAAAATATGATTTTATATGGTAATAACACCGATGGGTTCTTATGGAATATTTTATGGTAATTCCTTCCCATAGATTGATCGTTATTGAATAACTAGCTATTTCCTTTCGGAACGTTGTATGAAAAAGGGGTAAGCATATAACTAGGTATACCTATGTTACCTAGCTGTTTCGGGAGAACCACACACTGGTATTCAGCCGCATCCCGGCTGTCATTGAACATCCTTGGCAGTCTTGGGTAGTCAGAAGCCAGTAAGTCTGATACCAGTCTAACCAAGGGGTATTGGGTTGCCCGGGTAACTGGGTTGAGGAGGTCAGATAGGGCAGTCGCTCCTTGTAAAGCACTGGTACTCAGCTACGTCCGGTTAGACTGGAAGCCGACCCCAACATAGTTGGGAAAAGGGCTCGGGAGATGATGATGTTTCGGGAGAACTACTTCCCGCAATAGGGTAAAAAGTAACCTATGTCCTTTTTTAGGTTCTAGCCTATATATGTACTGAATTTCATTTAAATCGATTCAGTAGTTTTAGCCCAATTGATAGACAGACTGAGTGACTACTATTTGCCTTCCTTGTTAAATGAGCTATCTAACATTGTAAGAATATAAATCAGTTTAGTAGTTTTGTCGTTAAAGCCCGACTGATTGACTGACAGAATAACTACTATTCGCTTTCTAGGATAAAATGAGCAATCTAATATTGTAAGAATTTTCAAAATCAATTCAGCATTTACTGAGATTAGCCCCTTCAAACAAACTATCCAACTTTATTATATTAAGTAAATATAGATTAGGTAACTATTTTTGAAAAATGAATCGCTCTATGATATTTTGAGGCATTGAAAACCATATCTAAAAATAACTCTTAGGTACTTAATAGAGTTCAAACCAGTAGCCTCTTTACTTAGTTTAGTTAGTAGGTATTATAATAGTTAACTAAGATACTATTAATTGCTTTCTATTATAACTACTATCTACTAAATATATTGATGAGCGCTATTTATAGTCGGGAACTCGGAACTTTTGCGGCTTAGGTAATAATTTCCTTGTTGGTTTATTTTTCATAAGTTTTAAAATAAATTAATAGATATCTTTTTATATTAATAACTAGCCGTATTACTTGTGTATCCACCCGCGTCTCAAGGGAACTACTTTCTGCACCCGGATAAAAGTAGTCTATTCTTTCTTAAGATCTAGACTATATAAATGATTACCTACCATTGTAGACTACTAATACAGTTGTTGATTTCCATGATATTACCTTTGGACAAAATAGTCTAAAATACATTATCATTCTATTCTTTAAAAGCACCATTTTTTTTATTTTTTATCCCTTTATGGTCGAACACACAGAGAGAATTACTTAATTTCTCACTTATAATATTAGTAAAGATTCTTTATAACATTTCAACAATTCAGGTAAAGTCTATTCACTATAAATTAATACTTAGCTGCAACTTAACACACACTACTTAGCTACTAGTTAACTTGGACGCTAACTATTGAGATATTGCATAGCTTGCGATAGAATGGGGAAGCTATACAAAGCTATGCAAAGCTATAGATAGCTAGACTTATGCAAAACTTATCCTTTTGAAATATTACCTAACTTGCTTCCCACCTGCCTATAGTAAAGTGCCTTATTCATGCTCTGGAACTCGGCAGAATCGTTATATAATCGGTTTTAATATTGTCGAGTTATTAATATTGTTTAAGTGCATATTTTTTTAATTAAAAAGGTTTTCTACTATCTATGTCACATTTATATGAATTAAATTGTGGAAGGCAGATATTTGTAATGTTAAATTGTTTTATGTTATAGAGAAAAATGTAACTAAATCTCCTTTCTTTAAGACTTTGTTTTTTGATTGGGAGCTTGATAAGTACGGAAATGTATGGGAAATGCGCATATAAAAACGATCAGGTATTTGACCGGTACCAGTTCAACTAAAAACTTTGATTTAAATCTCAATTTTCTTGAAAAACAGCCATCAAATATCGGCCGACTATTTAGTGTGTGATAAATAGTATACAAAAAGAATATATAACTGTCCTAGAACCCTTTCCAACAATAATGTTTTACTAAAATAGTATCTAAATAAAATGGTGTCTATATTTAGAACTGCAAAGTGATATTGTGCCTTATTCATAGTACAGCTCTCGGCAGAACTGGCACAATCATTATAATTGGAACTGTCCGATATTTTGTATTCTATTTTAAGAAGTAGGCTGGCGTTTGAAATTTTTCATGTTTTCTTTCAATGATATTTCCAATAAGTAGGTACAATCGTAAAAGGGTCTCCACATTAGATACTTGTAGGTATTAATTGGAATTTTGATGGTATAATTGATTTTTACTCTTTTTCTTGTTAGAATGTAATTTTTAATAAGATTTAAGTCAGATAAATGTATTGGATTAACTTGATGTATTTAACATTAGATTTGTGTAATTGTCCAAGTATTGATGTTCAGTTTTTTTTAATATAACTATCATCATCATCATCATCAGCCTTTTTATTATCCCACTGCAGGGCACAGGCCTCTTCTCATAAAGAGAAGTAATAAATAGAGATGGTTTACGCTTAAAAAACGAAGGCCTCTTCTCGTACAGAGAAGGAATATATAGCCATAGTCTGTACTAAAAGAATTACCAAAGTACAAAATTGTACTTTCAAAATAAAACCCAGCATCTAACAAGTTAATCTTATATAGCTAAGTTACAGTATTCTGGAGCTTGAAGTAGGAAATGCTTACTCAATCCCGTAGTTAATTGCGAATTCCACTTAAACCTATTAAGATTTAACTGTTACCGAAGCTGACGGTTAGCGGATATAGGAAATTAAGTTAAGGTTTTCAGTTAAGGAAAGCAGGTTTATTAAACATTTAATTTTGTGGGTATATTCTTGTTTTTTCGTAATGTAACAGTATTCTTTTGCATTTTATAAAAAAGTTGACTAATTTCTCACTAGCTTTCTCCAGCAGTTTTACCAGCTTCCTGAAGAAACTACTATCTAGTTATTAGAAAAAAGTTGCCTAAAAATTATTTTGATATTTAAGCTCTATTATTGCCAAGTTTCATCAAAATCCGCCAAATAGTTTTTCCATGACATAGGAACAAACGTCCATACAGTCATATCAACGTTTAAGTTTATAATATTAAGTAGGATAAAGCATAATGTTAAAGACTTTACTTTCGCATTAAACAAAGTAGACTTATTTCTAACTTAGCAGACTGTCAGACGAAAATCGATCATACCTTAGCACGACAAACTTAGAAAATTATGAGTTCCCGCGCTAGTCTTGAGTTATTGGTTTCATTAAGGCCTTTACAAAAGTTATTTGTCTCTTGTTGGTTATGTACGAGACTTCTTTACCGTATCGAGAGCCACCAACGCTTCTAATGGAATATTTTAAACATAAAGGATATTTTTCACGATAAAGTTACCTATGTACCTCGATGATGTTAGTAAAATATGTAATGCTCTTTACTATAATATCTTGAATATCAAATAATATATCATTAGTAAGACAAATGAACACGTGAACCAAATCATTCTAGCAATGCATCATAGCGCTACTTAATTTCCTGTCACAGAACCGTTAATAGGGTGACAATTCACCAAGTAATGGCTGCCACGGAGAATAATATACCAAGTTGTTGTGGCGCGAGAAAACAGCCTCCATTGTGTGCCCTCCATTAGGCAAAATATGGACGCCTTTGCTAACCTCTGCCTCTCAAAACTAACCTATTTCTGAGACACCATCTTGAAGTTGAAAGGGCAAATATAGGCATATTTCAAGATGAAGACCACCGCAAAAATTGTAGCAAGATTAAGTATTAATTTGTCCGCTAAAGTGTCTTAAACGTAATAAGTAACGTAGCTCCTCAAAGAATAATAAGCCTTAAAGTGTTGAGAATACAGTCGGCTTTTGTACGCTAAGTTTGAGAGGTGTAGATGCTATTTTTACTCCCCTTCGCATCTGCACCGAAATCGATAATCAGTGCACGTGTTTAAAAATATAACGTAGGCTTTAGAAAACTGCGGTTTTATGAAAATACATCGAAAATCTCTGAAAAAAACGTTTAGGTTAGCACACTTACCTTTGAGGCCGCTTCGCACCGACCACAGGAAAAAAAACTTAAAAAAATTAGGAAAAACAGTAAAAATAAAACAAAATAAAAATAAGGAAAAAACAGATTTTAATGTTCGAACTTAATAAACGGAACTTAGAGTAGGAAGTGAAAAGAAAATGGTAGAGGGAATTAAATTTTGCGAAATTTACGGGAATTGGAAAGAAAATCGCGACACAGACGCCTCTGACAACTGTAGTGGCTCTCTGGACCAAAGCCTTTGGGGGCGCGTTTATATACCCACCGGCGGGTGGAAGAGGTAGCGGGGCGGCGGCCATCTTTGCCGTTGCCATGGCAACGAGGAGATGGCCTATTACGGGAGGGTGGCGTAGATTAGGCGTAAGATCGGCAGCCGAACCTTATGAGATGATATTAAAAAAATAATTTCATTCCTGTTTGACAATAAATTAATTAGTGCTAATCCATGTGGTTTAATTAGTGAGTTTTTGGGTATTTTTGCGTGTGAACTTTGTTTTTTTTTCGGTTAATTATTTGTCTTGATTGCGTTTGTAAATGTTCTTATTTGGGAGAAAGTTTCATTAAATTAGGTTAACAGTTTCGGAGATTAGATTAAATAAACGGGGTAATATTTTAAGAAAATGAGGAAGTTTCATTTTTTAACACAATTTGGTGAGCATTTTCCTTTTAATTAAGCAAACATCTACCGTAGAGCTTATAATATTGAAGGCCCACGTTGGGCGCCAAAATCCATTTTTTATCATCCTGCTAAAGATATCGTAATTTTGTAAGAAAATAACCTTCTTAGTTGCTTATTATCATTAAGTAACTTTGGGACTTCTTATTCATTGCGTTTACTAATTTCGAGTTTGTGCAAAAATACCTACAAGTTTTCAGTTCAAACCATACAGACAGACCATTTTGCTCGATCTTCAACAACTCTCACCCAAAGATTCCCGGTGATTGTCAGCACAATGCGAATTAATTTAAGACTCTAAAAAGTAAATGAATTTATGAAGTAGCGTCCATACATACCAACAATTTTAAGTGGCATGACAATATAGACTATGCTACAGCTGATTGCTCAATTTACTGATAAAAAGTATTCAATAATAGGGTCAAAACTATAAAACTGTTTAACCCAATAACTAATAGATAACTGATAACTTAAACATCTCTACACTGCTGACCTAGTTTCAGAGTTTTTTATGAGGTAGTTTTAGTCTCTACAATGTAATTTTTTTGTTGTCATCGGAATATCTGTCTTACTTACTTGCCGTAAGTTGTATTATAAGCTGTATATGGAAATACTGATTATGTATTTGAGTACCTATCATCAAAAATACAGTTTTGATTTCAACTACATGTACATCTTGGCACAGTGTCACGCACTTGAATAGAATAAATAAAACTTAAATAAAAAACTCAAAATTTAACGAGTTAAACAAAAATCACCAAAATCGTAAACTTTAATATTAATTAAAATACAAAAATAAGCTTCTTTCTCCAACCCTACCTCTCGCTGCGTCCGTTTCAACCCTCCGATTACTCACACTTTCACAAAAACACACACTAACAAACCCTCCGGACTATACATACGGCACACAGCCATACAAACTATAGTTTTCCATCAACGAACACAGATGGCGTTGTTCTCAAGAATTGTAAAGGAACGCCCGACGCTGTGTCACACTGTGTTTCTTCGTGTTTCAGTCGAAATATTCTATTGTTTCACACACAGGATACTCTATCGACGAATACTGCTGTCCTTTTCACACACTATAGAGTTACATGCGCCATCTCTTTCGGTTGCACAGCGGTTGACAGATGTAAATTTGCAGGAAAAAAATTGATTTTCTTTTCGTCATTGCAATTAATTTTTTGGAAAATATTACTTTTTTTTGGGTACCTTTTTTTTGGTTTTGGTTCCAGGTATTTGTTCTGTAGTTTCGAAATGTCCGTCTAAACAATTTTCTGAAAGTATTTTCTTTTTCAATAGCGCAGGAAAACGATACACGTATTTCAGTCGTCTACAGCCTTAAATATTTTAGCAATGTTATTCCTTGATGTTTTTGCTAAGTCAATATTAAACCTTATCGTCTAAATTATAAAGTCGAATTTGAGCTGAACACGCCAATTTTTGTAACATTGTAACTTTCTGCCCGCGTTGAATATTTTATTAAGGTTTAGTTTCGTGCTACTCGTTCACAGGTGGCGCTAGTGAGCTTGTAGAATAGTTTATTCATATTAAATTCATTTTATTACCTTTAAAAATTATTTAACTATTTTATTTTATTAGTACCATTAAGTTTGTAGTACAATACTTCATACGATCACAGAATATCAAAGTCACAAAATACGAAGGTGATGGTTCTTGCTACTCGATAGGAGATGGCGCTAGCTGCAGTTTCTACAAGTTATAAAAAGAACTAGTTACGAAAAGATTATTTGGAAGCTTTGGTATGTTTGAATAGAACGATATCGAGTTTTCATTTATTTTCTGTTGTTTTTATTAAAATTTAATTAAGACAGGTCTGTCCCTGCAAGTAGGTACATGTACAAGGAAATCATGTAGATATTATAATCTTTACATAGTTATCGGAAAAGTATATGCTGCATCAGATATCTACCCACTTTTAACAAAAGAATAAACAGTGATTTCAAGAGCTGAAATTCAGCATCTGAAAAAAATCAGAACCATCGTATTCCTTAATTTTCTTAGTTTCGGCAAAGTTTCACTGTAGGTATGTCGAAAAGAAAAATAAGCTTATCTATTAACATTTTCGTTTCCGGATCTCACTTTTTTAATTCAGAAATCCATCCCACCAGTTTAATACACCATAAAAACTAAAAAACCTGTGCATTTTACAGTCCATAAAACTGCAAAACACAAAGTACTCCTAGATTCCAGAACTGTTTTAAAACAATGTGTTCATTACATTCGGTGCAGCCGTTGCAAACACTTAACGCACATACCGACATACGAGGAAGGCATTTTTTGCAACATACCAGCATTACAGGTGAATATTAAAAAACTTCGCGCTTCCTATTTAGAGATCCGTTTGATATTTTTAATAGGATTTTTTGAAAAGGTAGACTTCAGTGATTTTGTTGAAAAGAAGTTACAATGTAATACATTATTTTAAGGTTGGATGGTCTATGACCGCTATGGTCAAGAAATGTGTCTTTTGTTAAAAATGTTAGAAACATGGTGTTCAGAAATTCATTCTGATTCATAGCGTTTGGGTAGTTGTTTCGGAGGGTACTTTAAATTGGTAGGTCCCGGCTGCCATTAAACATCTTTGGCAGTCGTTACTGGTAGTCAGAAGCCAGGAAGTCTGATAACTAGTCTTACGAAGTGGTATTGGGTTGACGAGATCAGATAAGCAGTCGCTCCTTGTAAAACACTGGTACCTACCTACTCAGCTGTATCCGGTTAGACTGGAAGTCGACCCCAACATAGTTGGGATAAAGGCTCGGAGAATGTATGTTACATAGGAAGTTTACCCCAATGTGTTTGGGAAAAAGCTAGGCAGATGATAACGACTTATTTACGAACTAAAGAATATTATAGCTACTTATTCAAAAGCGCTTAACGTTTAGGTAGGTAGTCTAAACACATCATCAACATCAGGCTAGCCTTTTCCCAACTAAATTATGTTCGACTTCCACCCCAACCGTATGCACCTGAATAACAGTGATCCCACGTCTACTCTAAACACAATCCTTTTACAAATATTTTGCTAATATTTAGACCCACGCTAGACATCACACGATTCACACTTAACCACATATGAAGTCCAGAGCTCATAGCAGAGATAACAGAACTAAAACAAATGCAATACGTCTGGACGTCGGGATAGGCTCGAGTGTTGCACGCGAGTGTAATTAAAAACTAAACGGAAAATAGTTTTGGTCTAAGCAGTAAGTTTTTCTTGCTGTGGGAAAATGTTACAGGAGGTAAGAGAAAAAGTTTTTTTTAGCTACACATATACCAACATTTGAAATAAGCTTCTTCCAGTAGTTTCACCCGAGTCATGTAGTGAGCCTTTCTCAATATGTGGGCTATCTAACACTGAAATAATTTGCAAATCAGAGTGGTCATTGAGACTAGAAAGTTAAAACGAACTGAATCTTCAGCTTTACAATATTTATATTAGTACCTAGATATTGATGAAGTAACTGTAGCGTAAAAGCGCCATAGCAACTTTTGTAACAAATTAGAAAATAATACTCTGCGATTTCTATCTAAATGTAGTGCTATTTAAAAAGTGATATCTATACATATAATAAATCTGTAGAAAAGTAATTTTTGTACATTGAAGAAATTGGCAAAAAAAAATAGCCAGCATGTTAAAGGATAACTAACAGAACCCATTTCCATCATTTTTGTCATTTTTGTCTGTTTGTCTGTTTGTCTGTTTGTCTGTTTATCTGTTTGTTCGTTCGGGATTCACGTAAAATCTACGAATTCAATGCAGACAATGCTTATATACAAAAATTCTACGTAACTTGGGGTATTACTTAGTTTTTGTTTCATCGAAATCGATTCACTCTATCAAAAGATATGATTAATTTTGTGAATTCAAGATGTAAAATATTACGACACGCAATCTGTTTGTCAAAACTGTACATTTAAATGTTGTACTTATATTAGTTGATCGGCCTATTATTAATCTTTACACAGAAAATCACACCTTCATAAGTAACTTCGGAAGAAAAAAAAAATGAAAATTGTGTTTAGCCAAGGTTAAAGTAGCTCCATCTGTGGTAATCTGTGTTAAATAAAATACATAAAATTTGTCAAAGGAGCGAGGTGGTAAATGACAATAAATTACCATACATTCTTTATAGAGGATTATTATTTCAACAGATGGAGTTGTGTATTTTCCGTAATTCACCATATTTTAACACGTAGTGTAATTTTTCGATAGACATTTCAATAGTGTTTGTCAGTTTGCCGTGCCACATCAAAATCCAATTATAATTATTACCTTGATGAAAGGAAAATAATAGTTCTCAGCCAAATTTAAAACGGTGCCATCTAAATTATTTTTTGAATATTATGTCAAAAATGATGACTTTAGTATAACAATTAATTATCATTTAAAGTTACAGATGGAGTTTATATCAGGATTTTTTCATAAACATAGTTTAGCTTCTCTTCCACTAATGTGGTGGCCTTAAAACAAATTACTTTGAGTGAATAGTATTAAGTAGACCTTCATTATTTTTTCTGCTGCAAAGTATGTAAACTTAATCCTAGAAGAAAGGAGGATCTGTCTCTCTCAAGTGCTGCTAAGCGTGAGGTAGGTAGGTAATGTAGGATTCTGTAGCTTTAAGAACAAGCCCAGATACAAAGTGCAGATAAGAAATGGGAGCTTTCTCGATTTAATACCATACACACGTAAAATGCTTTATGCGTCTGAAAACGTACAAATTGCGCGTCGCATACCAGAGACATGCTTACTTTCAACTTCTGATCGCAAATACACTGGTCACGATTACGAACAGTCTCAGTAAGACCCGAGCCAAGTCTAAAAAAACACCTTTTATATAAAACTACGTTTGATGTCATTCAATCACAAAGACAGAATTGTTTTCTGTTGCAAATCCTATCCACCTGTATCCTATCCTAATCCAGCATGCATTGCAGGTGTGCATTGCACAAAAACCAATGGTTTCCTATTCGAGAAGTCAAAAGAGTCAACCTGCCAACGTCAGCTTCTGCGCTAAGCAAGTGTTCTTAATAGTACCATCAGAATTACATTCATCGTTGAATGAGGTGAATAAATTTTCAGAAACCACAATAACAGTAGGAGCCAAAGCATATGATCGCTTCATAGAGCTCTGATTGGCCCCAGTTGACCAAGTCAGGTCTGACTTGTTCGTTCATCAGATCTTTGAAAGTTTTTCGGTGGACTTTTTTTACTTACTGTCGTCCTGTTTACGTGTGACACAAAATATGGTATATAAACGCAAGAGCGAAATTTTCCTGGTGTGCGGTAGTGACGCCCAGTATACAACACTTCTGTTTCTTTTGATTTGCTGGCTCCACCAAGAAATGACAAATTGAGAGCGTACATTTTGAAAATCTTGGCAAAACTGCAGGTTTCAAGTACGAACACATGAAGTAGACTCTCACAGATACGTACATTTTGCCTATTCGTGAACTAATGCAAACATTTCGGTGGAGTCCCGGCTTAGGCCTCCCCCACATTAGGCGTGCGCGATCCTCGGGCGTGTGAGTAGCGCGGGCGTCGCGAGCACGCTGCATGAACGTCGTTAGCGGGTGGCGGGGATAGCAGGCGAAGGGGTAAGAACGCAACTCGAGCGCCGCGTCGCTTGCACTCTTCACACATGCCGCAGGGCAGCAAAACGCGACGTTCATGCAGCGTGCTCGCGACGCCCGCGCTACTCACACGCCCGAGGATCGCGCACGCCTAATGTGGGGTCAGCCTTACCATATTGAGTAAGTGCACAGAAAATCCCCGTCATACAAGTGTTTCTCCCCAGTAGTGAAACTATCCTACCCTATGCGCCTGCTGATGATGATGACTCATTTTATCATCCATCCGGCTATTCCCCAACTATGTTGGTGTTGGCTTCCAGTCACCGAATCTGTTTGAGTACCAATATTTTGCTTGGAGCGACTACCTATCTTCAATCCAGTCAACTACACAAGCCGATATCCATGGTAAGACTGGCAGACTTTCTGGCTTCTGATTAGTCGCAGCAGCTGCAGAAAATGTACAAATGACAGCTTTGTCAGACTCAAAGCATATCATCATCATCATCAGCCTATCGCAGTCAGCTGCTGGACATAGGCCTCTCCAAGTGCACGCCACTGAGATCAAAGCATATAGACATAGATTATAACTGTTTTCTGTGAAAATTACTTACGCACCATAGGTAATAATTTTCCAAATTGGCTGACTAGATCCAGAGATATTCACAACGTCACAAACTTTACTTCTTTTGTTTAGATAAATGGTCACATCCACAACACAACCTTGATCAATGAATCTATGCGACTGCTAAGTGCTAATCCTAATTATACAGTCACGTGAAAGAATGCACCTACGGGATAAGTAGTATTTTGACTATTCTATATTGCCCACGCAGACGAAGTTGCGGGCAACAGCTAGTAACAAATATTTTCAGCATCATGTTAACAAAAAGAATCACAATAGGACACTAATATTAAGTAGACACAAACGTGAAAAGGCTGTCTGGATATATAAATGGAAGTATGGACGTTTCACGGGAAGAGGGTGATACCGCGAGAAATTATGCATAAAAATAAGGAAATATAAGGCTTAACTAGTAGGAATCATTTATCTAAACTAATATATAAAAGAGGAATATTTTTTTGTTTGTACACCAAAGGGCTCCGAAACTATTGAACCGATTTGAAAAAATCTTTCATTGTTGAAAAGCTACACTCTTCACAAGCTACTATATTTTATGCCGCGACGGGCAGTAGTTCCTATGGGATGCGGATTACATCGCAGTAAAAGGAGTTTTATTAGTTTAATTCTAAACAAGATTTCACCAGCAATTCACGCATCCAGATAAAAAGTAACCACAGCTTCATCACCATATTTTTCCAAAAATTACACAATTTTTCCTCAATATTCACCCACACCGAACAAGCCTTTACTTGGCAGTTATTTTCAATTTGGTAAACAAGCGTTGCTGACCGTACCTATGTGTTGCAGTTATTGTTTTGTGTCTAACGCTACCTCGCTGTTAATGAACATTTTTGTGCATACTTTCGTGTATAGGGGTAGGAGAAATTGGAACGTTGTGGCGAAATATTTTTTTTTTACTGGAGAAATATGGTGGGTTTTAGTCAGTAAGAGTCTGACAGTCATTATAGAGTCATCATATGGGTCATTTGCTGATTTTCTTTAAAAAATATATGTACATCCACATCTGCACACTATAATTTTTTCCTACTATATTGAAATCATTATTATAAAGAAGAATGATTTGTATGTTTGTGACGAAAAAATACTGAACCAATTTCATGAATTTTGTCACCTATATAACTCTATACATACCTAAGCAAGTTACCTTACACTTAACTGATTATTTTTGACTTTGGATTTAGTTGATTTCACGAGAAAGAGAATTTATTATATAATTCTGTCCCTTTAATATGAGAATGGTAACCAATTTTTATTGCGATCTGAAGTTATCTTGGAGTTCCAAAGTAGGCAGCATTTTTTTATTTTTGAAAATTTTAATTTTTGTTTTACTATTTAGTAAATTTTCTCGGCGCTAATAAATAAAAAGAAGCCTTTATTTAACCATAACCTTTACGTTACATTATTTACAAATTTTCACCCGAACCACGTCAGCCATTTCACCAAAACATTTAAAAAATCTCACCACGTTCCATCCTCCCCTGCGCCTGCCCGTCATAATGAAGTACTCAACTCATTTGTCTGTCTGTATGTGTACGGTAAAATCACTTGTACAGCACATTTAGCTAAATGACTCGGAAATATTCTCATTATGGCAAACAACACCTATGGAGATATTAGTCGGCTGGCTCTAAGTTTTTTTTTTAACTGTTTTTCAGTTAGGCTGTGGTTGTATAACGTTTGGAGTTAAGTAAGCAAAAGCTGAAAATGGTTTTATGAGAAAAATACATCGTCTCAAGAGCTTTTTCCCAACTATGTTGGGATCGGCGTCCAGTCTAACCGAATGCAGTTGAGTACCAGTGTGCCACAAGGAGCGTATCGAGCGAGTGAGCCTATCTGACCTCCTGAATTCAGTTATCCGGGCAAACCAATACCCTTTGGTTAGACTGGCTGTCAGACTTACTGGCTTCTGACTACCCGTAACGAGTGTAAGATTTTTATATGGCTGAATTGGCTCTATTAAATTTTGTCAAATTTCTAAACATCAGAAAGGCTGTTTATAGAAAGCCACAGTACATGGCTTAAGTGCTGAACAAGTGCCGGAATCCAGTGATGCTGATCAGCTACTGAGTTAATGAAAATCCGCCTTTATAAGGTGAAGTAACGGCCACCATTTTGAAATATCGTCGTACCGTCAGTTGCACAAACGTCCACTTAAGTCGTCCATTAGAGTTAAAGCTTCATTAAATCTATTGCTAACACTTTCTTTGTCAACAAGATAAGAAGTTTGTGCAACTGACGGTGAGTCCCTTTGGCGTTTAAATATAATTTACAACATTAGTAAGGACCTAATGAGCGCCTCCGACCTATATGTCAATGCTCCGACCGAGCTCTCGCTGTTGCGGCATATTGGGCTGACAAACTGTAGTGTCACTGTAAGACATGTCATCGACAAGAAAGAAGAAGTAAGGCTTAAAACACCTCGTAACAAAATGTCTTTCAACAACAAAGAAAAACACTGTCAAAATTGTTGACATTTCAAAATTATTTACCCAATTTCCCGCATATTATGCCCTACTATGGTAGTTGAAAGAATTTTCAGCTAAAATAACTGAAAGAAATGTGTAGAAAATTTGATCATGAACAGTGGAGAATTTTCACTTTAGGCGTATGTGTAATTTTTGGTGTCACATCTTTTGTGTTCGGTCCATTAAATACTTTAATGATGAATGTTGGATTTGAAGGTAAATACCCCTCATCATCTGCCTAGCCTTTTCCCAACTGAGAGTTTCCAGTCTAACCGGATGCAGCTGAGTACCAGTGTGCTACATCGAGCGACTGCCCATCTGATTTCTTCAACCCAGTTACTTATTTGGTTGTCAGAATTGCTGGCTTCTGACTACCCGTAACGACTGCCAAAGATGTGCAAAATGACAGCCAGGACCCATCAATTTACCGTGCCTTCCGAAACACGAAGGAACTTATCGCGACAAGATGGAATGACCGTACCAAGCAATGCTCTGTTAAAGCGATCCGTGTGGCTGTTAATTAGCGAGCCCCTCAAAAAGGCTAAATCTATCCTATCATGCTACTTATAATATTATAAATGTGAAAGTTTTTGAGAAAGTATGGATGTATGTTTGTTATTCTTTCACGCAAAAACGGCTGGACCGAATTGGTTCAAATTTGGTATGCAGAGAGGTGATATCCCGGATTAACACATAGGCTACTTTTTATCAATACACCACGCGGGCGAAGCCGCTGGCGGAAGCTAGTTATTAATACTAATCATTGTCCACAGAACACTCACGAATCTTTTCAAGAATGCTAAAAAAAGAGACCCAATACGCCAACGTTATAATAGTCATGACTTCTCTAATGTGGATGACTTTCATAGTAAACGCAGCCGTTCTAGTCATGGTCATAGCAGACAGGGCGTGTGGCCTGGATTTCTACATAGGCGTTACCATAGCAACCATGCTAATATCTTTAGTAACATCGCTATATTATTTGCAGTATTGTACCAAATTTGATGTGTACTGTTTTGACCATACCCCAGGAAGAGGAGCCAATACGGATACCTTTGCTTCGGTAGTACTTTTTATGTTAGGTTTTATATATTTGGTAATGCAATTCTTGTTTTTGTATGTTGTGTGGAATTATAGGAAGCAAATTAGGGAGCTGTGTGGTGTTGTTTTATTTTGAGATTCCTTAACATATGCCAAAAGTTTTCTAATTCTTATTGATGGCACGGTGTGGTAAAGTATTTTTAACCGACTTCAAAGAAAGGCGGTTTAATTTTATGTGTATCTATGAACTTAAATAAGTTTGTTTGTGTGGGATTGTCTCCCGTTTGGCTTAACCGGTTTTGATACGGTTTCAGGTAAGTATTTGTCCCACTTACTGGCAGAAGGTTTTAGGTAGGTAAATGTACTATTGAAGTTGCAATGATAATGGTCGTAATGAAATCTTAGAGCGAAGTGGAGAAGAAATATTTGGAAAACATACCACGACCCCGCCATGTTCAAAGAGGATATGAAATCTGTCGTACTAGATTCGTCGATGTCTATGTCAACTATTCTGATGAATCGTCTGAATCTCCAGGAATCACAAATATAATATTTATCAGTATTCGATTCGTTTCGCCACGTCCAAGTCTGAAAGGCAAAAGTGTACGCTTTGTATGCTTTCGGCGTCAGAGAAACATATCATTTAACAAAAAGAGACCTTATTAGACTACCAAAACCAAAAACATCTTTTCTCTATTGTCCTCCAGAGAAAAAAAAACAACCGTCAAAATCATTGTCAAAATTGCAAGTGCAACGCAAATAAATATAATGTAAAAAATACAAATAACCAGTATTTGCTTCTCCAGGCAAATTTGGACTTAAATTGGACCAAAATTTTGGAAATTCTAAGGCCTGATAAAGACTTATAATTATGTGTAAAACTACATATACTTTTCCTACAGCTTGGAGAACTATGAATTGGTTGCTATCTGTATGCTGTATAATAATATCTGGGATTTTTGGACCTATAGCTAATGTAGCTTTTGTGGCTGCTGGTAAGTTTAGCTTACCTTACTTAAATAACACAAACAACAATGCAGTCCAGAGTCTGTAACTTGGTGATTGATACACCCGTGCATCGGAGAGCATGTTAATGTCGGTGCCCGATCTCACTCCGGTGGTGTCGGATTGTCATCACACCGCGTTTTGAGAGTGAAGGAATAGTGAGTGCACCTGTGTCTGCGCAAATGCTTGTGCACTGTAATATGTCCTGCGTTATATGAGAACAGCCACCGTGGCTTATAATAATAGTAAGGATAAAACCCTCACTCAGTAGACCAAGTAGACCAAAAAGACCGCAGTCTCATATCTCTCTTTTTTCAGGTCCCGAAGGAGAAATGGCAGTCACCTGCAAAACTGAGCCCGAATACTGCTCCTTACTAACCTACATTAACTACTTAATGTGGATATTATTCTTCACCAGCTGTACCCTCTTCTTCGCTTGCTGGTTCAACAGTCTTTGTCTGGTTCACTGCTGCATGGGTCTCACAGTAGTCAACATGGTCTTATCAGTCATAATCTGCATAAAATACCTGGTCTTTTGTTCAGTTTTTGATAGAATGTGTCTGAAACGTTCGGATGGGAAAGAAGGTGACGACGGCTCGGCCATAGTGAATATGTTTCTTTTAAATGGTGTGTATTTGGTGTTTTTGGGCACTTTTCTGTTTATTGTGTATCAATATAAACGGTGTTTTCAGTGTAGATATATTGGTGGTTGTTTTATTTTGATGTTTTATAAGTCGCTGTCTGCGGTTTCACGAGTGAATTCTCGTACCCAGGTAGATATGCAAAGAGGACAAAATATTAGCCATTTTTCAGCTAAATAGGTTCAGCCGTTCCTGAGTTATAAGTAGTGCAACTAACACGACGTTCTTTTATATTCTTATGTATGTATATCAATTATTATGTTTTTGAAGAAAGAATGTTAGAAACAACAGTAATTGGTAATTACAAGCCAGAAAGTATTACCAGTCTTATAGTATGGCCCAGGTAAGTAGATTGAATAGACAATTGCACCATATAGCACACTGGTATTCAGCTACACCCGATTATACTGTAAGCTGACCCCAAGACAGTTGGGAAAAGGCTAGGCAAATACCTAACCTATATATCTGTATAGGGTACTCTTTATCCATCACTGGGCAGTAGTTGCTTCAAGACACGAGCCAACCCCGGGTGGAACCTAGTATTTCATTAGCCTAACTTCTGTTACAGCCCTTTTATCGTCCCACTGCTGGGCTGCGGCCTCCTCTCACACGGAGAAGGATTGAGCATTAATCACCACGCTTGCTCAATGTGGGTTGGTGATTTCAGACTATATAGTCCAGATTTATATAAACTTACGTAGATATATGTAAATTATTCATCTTATGAAGACTATAACTGAATAAAACGGGAGATGCCACAGAAACTACCTAATACTACTTATAATAACAAAGTAAAGGGGAGAACAGATGCTCCAACTAAATTGGCATGCGGCCAATACCTGAGGTCTGGTGGCGACACTCAATTTCACATCGTAACTGTAAGCTTTACGCTTTGATTCATATCGTTTAATAGAAATAGTTTTATATGCTCCGGTAGTACGGCGGTTAGGGATTGAAGGGTAAAGGTTCGATACCTGAGTATGGTAACTGTAATATGCAAAAATGATTTGAAATTAGTAGGTTTTGGAGGGTTTGAGTGGTTTATTCAATGGACAAGATTTTTATCAGTTTTAAAATACCAGTCTTACCAAGGGGTATTGGGTTGCCCGGGTAACTGGGTTGAGGAAGAGAGATAGGCAGTCGCTCCTTGTAAAACACTTGTACTCAGCTGCATCCGGTTAGACTGGATCCCAACCCCAACATTTTTGGGAAAAGGCTAGGCTAGCTCTACTTAACTTAAGTTCTTTTTTTCCAAAAATAAAACCACATATAAAGTGTTAATTACCTAGTTCTAAAAATATGTCTGCATTAACTGTTCAGAATTACAAAAAAACTAATTTGTCAGTTTATACGATAGGTATGTATGTAAATGGATCTCTCCAAAATACAGATTCAAATTTTTCAACACAACTTTCAAACTTTAAACACCAATACCTCATTTGAAATGACCCAACAGGTCTGGACACTATCCTAAACACACAGATAAACACACAAACACAATAAACGTGTATATTAGTGTGTCTTGTCTGTTTGTTGCTAACACTATACTGTGACGTCACTTGACCGGTAACGTCAATAGGTTTGAGAATATTTTGTTTAGAAACGGGTTATTGAAAGGGGTCTAGAATATTTTGTTTGAAGTGAACGGGTATTGAAAGGGGTCTAATACTAGTTTATTTTGTTGGTCTAGTAGTCGTAGCGAGACTGCTATGTACGTACAGGTTCTCAGGTTTGATTACCGGTGAGGCTGAAAAAGCTTTGTGGGTTTTAGAAAATTTCACAAAGCAGCTCCGAGTGGCTAACAATCCGTCTGGTCGACATTATATAGAAGAATCCCAAAAAAAAAATGATAAGTATGATATAAGTGATATCTATATGTATGTGATCCAAAATATCAACCTTCTACCAACAATTTTTAGCAAAATTGGTTTAGAAATTTGAATACGAGAAGTAATGAACACACTCACACATTTTTGCCTTTATAATAAATTATTAACGTAAGCACAGCAGTGGTTTCCCCCGCATTCTAGGAAATACTTCAGGCACCCAAATCAAAAGTAGCCTATAATATTCCTCCACATATGGACTTTCTAACACTAAAACATTGTTTTTATCAGACCTCTATTTCCTGAGATCATCGCTTTCAAAGAACCAAAGTCTTCAGCTCTATATTATTACTACAGATGCAAAATATGGAAGGTAATAAGTTAACAGACACACCTCAAACTGAAACAAGTTAAATATCATCTTAACTTCGATGTCTACAGTATTGTGAACTAACTTTTATAGTTAACTACACAATAACGTGACAAACAGACAATAGTGTCGTGTAACAATGAACGTGGAAATTCAATCCGCTGGCTTTTACCTACGGTTTTGTTACGAAAACTGTGGGCTCGAGACATTTTAGTCAATTTCTAAGGTCTTTATTTCATATAAGTAGACCTTTTACGAGTTTTTTACTCAAAGGCCAATAGTATTTTAATACCCTTTTTTCAAAACAGAAGTGTCTACATGCAATATTTGACTTGTACTATAGGTTGATTCCGAGAAAATACGTTAGTGTCCTACTCATCATCTATACATATAGCCTTTTTCCCAACTGTGTTGGGGTCGGCTTCCAATCTTACTGGATGTAGCTGAGTACCAGTGCTTTACAAGGAGCGACTGCCCTATCTGATCCCTTGGTAAGATTGGTTGTCGGATTGGTCGGGTAAAAGTTAGGTACTAGTTTCCCACGGTTTCATTCGCTTTCTGCTTTTTGCACCTTTTTGACTATCTGGGCTGCAGGATTGTTCGAAAGAGTTACCGCGGCCCTGGTGCATTAAAGGCCTACGACGGAACACGACGGTTTTAGTCAGTAAGAGTCTGACACTCCCTCACCGCTGCTAACCCACAGCGGGAGGGGTCATTTGATGATTTTTGAAGTAAAAAAAAGACTAGACTATCTGTATCTGAAGCGATCTAGACCGGCGGTAAGATACTGTATACACATCTGTGGCCTTTATCTGTGCAAAGAAAATGCTGGTTATTCTTACCTTACTCAATTGCAAAACTTTCACCATAAACTCAACTACTTAGTGACCTCCCACCCGTTAGATACCTTTATAATAGCAGGGGACTTTAACTTCGGTGGTGATGTAGATTGGCACCAGTCTGATGATAATTCTGCACTATATCCTGAGAACGTGTCTAGTCAAGGTATGTTGGATTTTTTTGACACGATGAATTTATGTAATTTGTCCCAGTTTAATGGTGTACGAAATATTAATGGTAGATTGTTAGATCTTGTTTTTTCAAATAACTCATTAAAGGTGCATAATTGTGATGACCCATTAGCGATGCCTGTTGATGTCCACCATAAACCATTAATTATCAACGCTGAATTTGTTGAAGTTCACAAGGTCGTTGAAAAACCTGGGACGAGGTACATATTTCATCGTGGCGACTACAATGCAATTTCATCTGCACTGGATCTTCTGGACTGGGGTGTTCTGTTGTCTGCTAAATCCCTTGACCTAGACCAAGCCCTCAGTCTCTTTTACACTAAATTATACGAGCTTAGGGATTTGTACATCCCTGTTAAACCCGTTAAAAAATCAACACACCCGGCCTGGTTTAGTAGTGCATTGATAAAAATTTTAAAAGAAAAACAAAAATATCATAATAAGTATAAAAACTACGGCAACATATCCGACTATCATTCATTTTCTGTTTTGCGAAATCGAGCTAAAGAATTGGAAGCGATTTGTTTTGATACTTATATGAAAAAAATTGAATCCTCGATAGCCAAAAATCCAAAATGTTTCTGGTCGTATATTAAGAACAAAAGAAGTAGTAATACATTGCCTAATATACTACATTACATGAACTCATCCGCAGATAACAATGAGGGTATTGCCGAGCTTTTTTCTACTTACTTTCATTCGACATTTCAAGATCCCGATGATGCGGATGTAAACATAGAAATGCATTCTAATAACATGGTGACCTTGAGCACAATCAGCGTGAGTCCGGATATTGTACTAAAACTTCTTAAAGGTTTAGACCCGTCTAAATCTGGCGGGCCAGATTTGATACCCCCATATTCATAATCAATTGCGCAAAAAGCTTAGTGGCGCCACTTTGTATACTGTTTGAGAGGTCGTTGAGTGAGGGTATCGTTCCGAGGATGTGGAAGTCAGCATTCATTACACCGATTTTCAAAAAGGGAGACAAATCTAAAATAGAGAACTACCGTCCCATTTCTAAATTATGTCTCTTTTCTAAAATTCTTGAACGATTAGTACACGCGGAAGTTTACTCAGTCATGCAACGACACTTAGGCGATGAGCAACATGGTTTCATCAGAAAACGGTCAACTGCATCCAATCTAATTCTAGCTAATGAAATTATAACCTCAGGAATGGACGAGGGATGCCAGGTAGATGTAATTTACACAGACTACAGCAAGTGTTTTGACCGTATAGACCATCGAGTGCTTATGCAGAAGCTATATTATGCAGGAATTCACGGCGATCTATACCGGTGGTTTTCATCATACATAGATAACCGAACGCAGGCTGTGGTCTTGCGTGGATACTCATCTAGTTGGAAATCTGTCCCATCCGGAGTGCCCCAAGGCTCTATTTTGGGACCGTTATTGTTTACTTTATTCATTTCGGACATAAAATACTGCTTCAGAAACTCACATATCCTACTATACGCAGATGATATGAAGGTCTTAAAGTCTGTACGTACACAATCTGACACTGAGCTGCTTCAGTCGGACCTTGACAGATTTGTACAATATTGCAAAACCAACAAATTGCAACTGAATGTGTCTAAATGTTTTCATGTAGTATTCACCCGTCGAAAATCTAATATTGGTTCGGGGTATAAGTTGGATGGTATTTACATAAATAATGAAGCCAGAATTAGGGATCTTGGCGTGATACACGACAGCAAGTTACTTTTTGACAGTCATATAGAGACCATGGTTAGCAAGGCGTTCAAAGCCTTGGGATTTATTATTAGAGTTTGCGCTAGTTTTCGTTCGATAAAACCTTTAAAAGTCCTCTACTGCTCCCTAGTGCGAAGTCACCTTGAGTACGCTTCTCAAGTGTGGAACCCTCAATACGAGATTTACAAATCTCGGGTTGAATCGGTACAGAGGAAATTCTTGCGGTACCTAGATTTTAAGGCCAAGCAGTTCTCAGTTAACTATGAGCACCGATGTAGGAGATATCATTTCTTACCGTTGGAATTACGGCGTAATATTAGTGATGTCTGTTTCTTGGTGAATGTCGCAAATGGCTCAATTGATTGTCCTGAACTGCTTAGCAAAATATGTCTCCGGACTAATCAAAATAATTTAAGAAAACGGCCCTTATTACAAGTACCATATTCAGGAACAAATTATAGGCGCAACGCCTTCTGCTTGCGCAGTGCCAGAGCTTTCAATAGTTTACCATCAAACCTGGAAATTGATTTATTTTGCACGAGCGCACAGAAAATTAGAAAGATTTTAAACAACGATTACTTTGGCGATTAAATACGTGTTGAATATTGGGGAATGTTGTTAGTCTTAAGTTGTAGTAGTTATTTTTAGTTAGTAGTCTTTATTAGCCTGTTAGTTAATTCTTATTTGTTATTTTTTTTAGATGTATTTATGAGTCTTTAAGCTAATTATTAATAGTTGTTAATTTACTTATTTTTTAGTCTATAAGCTTGTACGTAGTATTTATTTAGCTACATAAATGTGGAAGCTTGTAATTAGCAATAAGTACTACTTGTATATATTATTTAATTGTGTTATTAGTCTGTAAGCTTTCTGTAAAATAAAATAAATAAATAAATAAATACCTTTCATTAAAACTGGTTCAGTAGTTTTATCATGTCAAATGGACAGTTATTTATCACTTATAATATTAGCAATGATTTTTAGCCTGACTCCACAGCTTAACCTATTCACCCGTTGCTTTAAAACAATAAGTTAAAATAACCGATTCGCAGTTTGCTTTGTAAACTATTAACTAAGTATATTCACGCTATTGTGTTAAGGCGATGGGTAGAAATGCAGTTATTAGTGAAATGCATATGGTTTGTGATTCAATTTGCAAAGTTTTGCGAAGGTAGATATTATGGTGTGATAAGTTTTGATTGAAGTTTTGGCTTTCTTTGGCAATTTTCTTAGCTTGTCATAGTATGGTGTGATTTTAAAAATGCTGGAATGTAAGGATGTGTGCTAGCCAATATATGGTTGAAGGCATTTTACTCTATAGCCTACTATTGTTATTTTTTACCTCAATTGATATCTAGTAGACTGTATTTTTTTTAGGTAAGTTTATTTGATTTTTTTAGTATCAAATAGCTTCATTTAAGTCGATTCAGTAGCGGTAGGTTCGCGTGAAAGGGCAACAGGCAGACATAGTTATTTTCGTATGGATATTAGTAAGGATTGTGGTTGACAGATTATTCCAAATATACAAATGTATAATTTTTGGAAACTAGAGCTTTTATATAACCAATACTTTAATTTAATTTTCTATAAAAAAAATATTTAAGTGATGAACCGTGAGAAACACCAACTTACAACTCAAAATTTTTACCAATTGTTACCCTCAAAATTGAATAGAAATCTAACAATACGTGATATGTGACCTACATAGGGTTAATTTAAAACACGTCATGTCACGTTATCTATTACAATAGAGTTACTTCCGACGTGTGCCTGTGAGCGTACTGTGGCTACCAGTAACTAATATAGATACTTTAGATGCCGAATATCTTCAAAACAACGAGGGCAGCAACTAATGGTAGCAGGTAGCAACTAGGTAGTAACTAGGTAATAACGAGGTAGCAACTAGGTAGCAACTGTGTGCTAGCCATGTGCTAGCATAATATACATTGTAAATCTATTTTATTTAGTATTTTTAATTCGAAGTTTTGCCGTGAAAGACAGAATTACTTTTGTAGAAAATTAAAGGGTACTTTTGTAAAAGAATTGAATACAAATCTAACAATACGCGATATGTGACCTACATACGGTTAATTTAAAACACGTCATGTCACGTTATCTATTACAATGGAGTTGTTACTTCCGACGTGTGCCTGTGAGCGTACTGGGGGGGTACTATTGGTTTGTGTTGAGTGCGTGAGAATCGTGTGAGTTTGGCGTGACTCTGTTGGAAGACGTGGCTATTGAGAGAGTACCTAAATGATATTGTTCCGTATATAGATGTCCTATGTCTCTATCTTTGTAAATACATGTCGGAGGCGTCATCAGGATGGCACTATCGTCCGACATCAGTTAGGGTAATGAAGCAAAGAGATAACTCAAACAAACTCAAACGTTTATTCAAATTACTAAGAACAAAAGACATCCCCCAAAACGCCCGCCCTTCGCCACTTCCTATGTGTTTTAGCTGGGGAGAAGAAGTGGCGCAACAAACTCCCCAGCAACACAAGTCTGTCTGTTAGGTTAGAAGAACCATTACAATACAAAAATCATAAGACACTACAATTAGGTACTACAACGCTAGGCAATAACACTAGGTACACTACACGTAACGAAAGGCAGTAACGCGACAACTCCACGAAGACTACATCACTAAAAGTTTCATCATCATCCATTCACTTCAACTCACCTTTTTCTCACTTCCAACACAACTCAGAAGTCACCTAAAACTCACAATCGAGATACAATAGTAGCACCCTTTTCCCGACGATATCACAACATTTCCTGCCTACCCCCGTTTTGTTTCATTCCCGAGCCCCCTCCCTTCCCCCGTCCCCCCGAGTCCAAGTATTGTAGCCAGCACCTATTCAGTGTTTGAAACATGACATACTGTCAAAATTATTATCTTATATGTTAATAAGTTGGGCGTTTGATGAGAAAAGTTACAATTTGTGGTCGAAATTTAAGTATAATTATTTTGGGTATTTATTTGTTAGGTTAATCAATACATACTTATGAGTTAGTAGCTTGCCGCGGTCGGTGCGTGGATGGGTGTATCTCATATTCATATCATTCATTGCGTTCCACAAGTTTCATATGGTGTTACAATAAGCTTACAGCTACGTACACTTGTGGATCTTCATATTTAGTAACGTTAAATTGTTTGTTTTGTATGCTTTAAAATACATTTTATGAAATAGTTTAATACTTTCGTTGTTGCGCCCGCATCTTGAGTATGTAGTAAAAAAAAAGTATATAGTACAAGACCTATATCTGGTCTCAGATTCTAGACTGCCTAGAAAATTTCACTTACATCGTTACAGTAGCTTTGGCATGAAAGCATGTCAGACAGACAGATTTTTTTAATTTACACCTAACATTAGTAATGATGAATTGGCATAATAAACATTCAATTCAATACTCATCCTACTAATATTATAAACGCGAAAGTTTGTATGTATGGATGTTTGTTACTCTTTAACGCAAAAACTACTGAATGGATTTTAATGAAACTTTACAATAATATAGCTTATACATCAGAATAACACATAGGCTACAATTTGTAAACATATTGTTCGAAATACTAAACCTGCGCAGACGAAGTCGCGGGCACCAGCTAGTAATCAAAATAAAATTTTCCTCCTCATTTACCAACCAAGCCATACAACCAAACGACTAAAGAAAGGTTGTACAACAAAACAAAAACCCGTGATAATTTCCGCAGCTCACCACCCGGCGACGCGTCCGCTCTCAACAAAAGTCTGCGTCGGAATGCGCTATCAGTTCGAAATTCAAATTTAACGGTTGACCGGAAATGCGATGTCGGACGGTTCCGGCGGTGGCGTTCCGTTGTACGTTTAGACTTGGAATTTGTGGTTTGACGGGTAGGTGCAGATATTTAGATGAATGTATGGTGTTTGTGAAGGCCTAGCGTATGTGCTTATGTGGGATAGGTATTGAATGGACGTGAAGGTAGCCTATGCATAGTAGGTATGTCTATGTATGTACCTGCTAATATTATGAAAAGTAAAGCGAGTTTGTAAGTTTGTGATGTTTTAAAGTGTAATCTTTGGATTTACTGAAGGGATTTTGAAAAATCTTTTCCTTGCGAATGCCACAGGGTTTAACTAGGGAGTTTGTTCCACCAGTTTTTATACCTAGTAAAAACATATAGGAAGTGGTGAAGGGTGGGTATTTTTGTACAGCCCCCTCCCCCCCCTTTTGTAAACTTTGAATAAATTAGTTTTTTATCTTTTCATAATTTATCATTACAGATCACTTTCAATCATTAATCTTCCTTATCATAAACATATGAAAAAATATAAAAATTTTACATAGCAAATTTTCTTAAAAATTAAAAAATGTTATCTAAAGCTATACCATAATCATTAAATTCTTTAAACACAACAACCTCTTTGCATTAGTCTATGATAGGGTTAAGTATGTGTTGCCGCGAAATCGACCTGTCACATTTGACAGATGACAGCCGTTTGCGCGCCAAACGATTTTATAAGATGGCGGGCGCGTGCTTTATCGTTGAATCGGGACTTATTTCCATTGTAATACGATATTATTCCTCTCTGCTGGTTTGGAAAAGTGAAAAAATAATCGATTTTAATGATATACCAACAATTTTGTCCTAAGTCTGAAAAATACCTACCTACATACTATGGTGAAAACCGCATCTAAATCGCATCATTTATTTATTTAATAAGTACAGTGACAGACTAACCAGAAAACACGATAGTTAGCATACAGTACATAAATCATACAATACATCAGCCAAAGGTGACATAGTCGCGCACAACACATGCACAAGGTATACTGAATACCTCCTATTTTGAAGTCGGTTAGAATTAAACATAAGTGTACATTTTATGGGAGTGTTCGTTGATTATATATTTGAGGAAATTAACAAATTTCCCATTTCCACATTTTTTTTTCGTGAACAATTTTGGTGGAATCTCGCTATGATACTTTGAAAGAACGTTACACCATTCTTACAATGGAAACAGTCCTGAAATTTCAGACACAATACTTTAAGATTAATTCAATTTTAAAACATGAACGAACATTGTTTTCCTATTATTTTGTCTATACCTTAAAGATACCACAGTGTTGTATGTGGTTACTCGATATGACATCGTTTTTAAATCGATAGTTATCTTTTCTAGACGTAGTATAAACTACCTGGATAAACAGCTTTAAAATATAAAGTAAATCATATTGTTCTGTAAAAGTTCTTACAATGAATAGTGTAATTCGATAAACTTCGATAAACAATATCTCGGATTGCATTCAAATTGTAAGAAATTTTGAGTAAAATAAGGGTACTAAAATTTTCTGAGAGCTTATATTAAGTACTGCCATGATCTAAAAGATCACACCTCAAAAAACGTATTATTCTGAATTTCAAAATAATGAATGAATAGTCTGAGATATCCCACTGCAGTCTAAGCAGTATGTCGACAGTTGACCAGATGGTTGCCAAAAGAAAATACCTACCATACTACAGTCCCCAAAAATACCCACCTTTTACCACTTCCTATGTGTTTTTACTAGGTTGAAAAACTGGTGGAACAAACTCCCTAGCTAAAGCCTGTGGTATTCGTAAGTAAAAGATTTTTCAAACAATGAGTGAATACTTAAGAGCTACATTGCGACAGACAGACACACAGAAAAATATAACAGTCAAACTTATAACACCCCTCTTTTTTGCGACGGGGGTTAAAAACTATATTGCACTGTTTTGCAGTAACAATTACCATTTCAGATTTCTTAAACAGACGATAAAAATCTTTTTAAAACACAATTAGTATGCTAACCGGTTTCTGAAACATTACCGTTAAACTGTTTACGAGTATTTTCGTATTATAGTTTTTAATATCAAATAGTTATTGTTTTGAGACTTTTAACTTGTGCCAAGTTTTGTGTGTTTGTGACATTTAGCTTGGCAATTACTAAACTTTACTAGTTTTATAAATGTGAAAATAACTGTCTGTCTGTCTGACTTTCACGGCGAAATTCCTGAATTGATATTCCTAAATGAAAGTTTTTTTTTATTTGTAGCTGTCTGGCATAATGCTGTACTGGACCTATTTGTCACATACGTAAAAAAATGTTTGTAGTACTTTTTCCCTATTTGTGTTTTAAACTATTTATTTAGCTTCATACATTGAACACAAGATAATATAAATCACTACATACTATACAACAAAGTCGCTATTTCTGTCCCTAAGTCCCTTTGTACGCTTAAATCTTCAAAACTTCGCAACCGATTTTCATGCGGTTTTTTTAATAGGTTGAGTGATTAAAGAGGAATGTTTGTATAATAACATACATTAAAAAGTGTGGAAATACTGCTATCCCGTGCGAAGCCGGAGCGGGTCACTTGTATAAGTATGAATAGATATAAAAATGGATTATCTTTACTAAAATATAATGCCATACAAACAGATGTAACCATTTTAAAAGAATAAAAACAAAGCAACAAGTAAGGTTTGCTAATAAGATGCAGTATCGTGTCTGTTAGTCTCCGCTCGAGCGAGAGCGGGGGTTAGGGAAATGAGCGGCGGTAGGTTAACGTGGATATGATAACTAACTTAAAGTTATATTTTTGAGTTTTATTTTCAACTGAAAAGTATGTAACTTATTGCACACCTGTTTGATTTTTTTTTGTAGATAAATATAGGAGATGAGGAGTTTACAACTGAAGAGTTTTAAGTTTATCATCTCCCGAGCCTTTTCCCAACTGTGTTGGGGTCGGCTTCCAGTCTAACCGGACTCAGTATCAGTGTTATATAAGGAGCGACTGCCCATCTGACCTCTTCGTAACCCCTTACCGCATACTGGCTTAAGCTATATCTGGACACCGATGATTATGTTTTTTACAGTTTATTAAAATGATTAATCCTGAAAGAAAATCATGTTTCGACTTCCATATATGGCTTTGTATGCGATAAGCGGTGAAAAGTTTTTAAGCTGATAATGTGTATTTGAAACTGGTTGATTCTCAAGTACAATTTCTTTAAAAATAAATAAATAAGGCGTCGTATCCACACAAATCCAAGCTCGTTTTTACAGCCGGCGTGGCCCGAAGATCTGTATAAAATACCAATTATTTGTCGCTACCGGAATATTAAATAAGTCTCTTATACTTTTTTATTAATTTTAACATTTATTCTGTACTTTGTTTTTGTTTACTTTACGTTTGAGTTGCAGTTGTTTTTATTGTTGTTGTTTTTTGTCTTTTATTGGTGTTTAAGAAGTTTTGGTTTGGATTAAATGTATTTAAAGAGATTGAATAGACAATATCATTTCGGAGGGTACGTTAAACTGTAGGTCCCGGCTGTCATTGAACATCTTTGGCAGTCGTTACAAGTACTCAGAAGACAGTAAGTCTGACAACCAGTCTAACCAAGGGGTATCGGGTTATCCGGGTAACAGGGTTGAGGGGGTCAGATAGGGCAGTCGCTCCTTGTAAAAGCGCTGGTACTCAGCTAAGTAAGTTGGTAAGTATTTAGTGTATAGTTTTGGAGGAGCTCATAGGCAGATAAAAGACGCAAGGGGTGGATCGATCGTAGGTGTAAGGATAAGCAATATTGGAGCAGTCAATCCGTAGACGTATGTGTGACCTCCTACATGAATTCCTACGTGTTTCTGGCTGTAATGGAAGATTTTTAGCAGTCGTTTCTGGCAGTCAGCAGAAGCCAGAAAGTCTGACAACCAGGCTTTAATAAGAATAAAGAATATGAATACATAGGAGTAACGAAATGCACGAACAAAATAAATACCTATGGGTAAGTATATTCGAGTAAAACTCTGTGAATAAGCAAATATAAAAAAAACCTACATTATATTATTTAGAATTACAAGATTTTTGTGTACCTACGTAGAAATTACCTAATCCCAAAAACCACTCTATTTTCAAAAATTCTTTCACCTTTACAAAACTTCTTATCCTAGACACCGGACCCCAAACACAGGTAAACCCACAACCAACAGTATCAATATAAAATGCATGCTGTGGGGTGTAGAAACAGTTTACGACACAAATACACTGCAATAAAATGCATGTTATATCGTTAACTGTATCGAGTGGGGTGAGATCGAAGGAGGTTAGACGTGAAATGTGCGATAGAAATGTGGAATGTTTTAGGAAGAAACAAAAAAAGGAGAAAAACAAGACAAGAAAGAAAAACTGGATATTACCTGTGCATAGGTACATATTACCTGTGCATAGGTGAGCCTCTTTATTAATGTTTTTTACAGATAACTTTTTTTAATTACAAAAATTCTACTTACGGCCATTTCAAATAATCTAGGTAGATATGTAACTATCTGTTGTTCTGTATTCTAGAGATAGAATTTTCACATTAAGTACCCTCATAAAAGTTATGTCAAATTACTATTTCCAGTAAGCAAAACGGCCGACAGAATAATGGGAACAGCCGTTATGTTATCAATGCGAAAATGAAGTTTCTATGTAAATATGGTGTAGGTTATGTAAATAAATATTTGTTAGTATTTCACGCAAAATCTACTGAGTTTTATTTTTTGAGACTTGGCAATATTTATAGCTTTCAGAACACTTACAAGCTCTTTTTTATCTATTAGTCGGTAGCCGAGCGTAAATGTAGCACCAGTGAGTCGCAGAAAAAAATGGAGGAAACTGTTTGTGGTATAGGCATGTGATGAAGTATGAAACGCATGCTACAAAGAGTGTGTTAAGAATGAATGTGGATGAATGCACAAGCATGGGTAGATCAAGGAAAAGTTGGATTCATTGCCTGAAAAAGGACATTGTCGGGGTCAGAAATATCAACAGTGATGATTTTGGTGTTGATGAGTGCGAAAGGAATACGCTATGTTTCACCAGAATATGTGTTGTTGAAGACTGTAGGTAGGTACAGAAGTTAGTACGACGGCATGAAAAACGTTGAAGGACAGCAAAGTTATTTAACGAGGGCAGTAGTATTTTTTAGACTTTTTGCTCATGGTTAAGGATAATAATATAATTATTTACTTATGGTTAGTAGATAGGTGTTAGCTAATGATCACCATATACCAACATTTTTCCTAACTCCCACAAAAAACCATAAATTTGCTTCTACTTCCTCAATACCTTCACAAAACAAGTCCATTTCTATCTCCTAAGGCTATACCCAAGAAATATGACACGACCATACCCCAAGAGAGTCCGTAATGATAAATCCAGGGTTCGGAGCCATAAAATGTGCCACATACCAGTTGCTGGATCAAACATTTATGGACAAAATGTACTGGATATTGATTTTCGTGTAACATTTTAGCGGCCAATGAGATGGTAGGGACACGCCCATTGAAAAGTTTTTTAGAGGTACGAAGGTAGGGAGCAGAGGTGGTGAATTGAGTTGGTATGTTGGTTTATTTTTGTGGGCTGTTTGTATTGTATGTTTCTATGCATAATTATCAAGAGTAAAACACATTAAATGATGTAATTACGCGTATCTTCCTGAATTCGTCTCTTAATAACTAAAATTATTTAAAAATCTTTTGGCATGAGATAGACTGAGGTTATAAGTATTTCTATTTGTTTAGACAAATTTAAAAAAAAATAAGGTAGCCTAGTGCATAGACCTGCAACCGCATGTAAGAGTATCCCGAGTCTTTACCAGATCACTCAAGAACCAATGTAGGTTTTGTAAGTTATTATAAACTTTCTGAGTGCATCTTGGATTTCAATAAATTACGTTGAAAGGAAATATCAGTGTAGGAAGGAGATCTGCTCTTAAAGTCTGGAATCGACTCCATCTTGAGCGCACGTGCTGATTAATGCTCAATCCTACTCCTTGTGAGAGGAGGCCGCAGCCCAGCAGTGGGACGATAAAAAGGCCGATGTAGTTTTATTTGTTAAGTAATCTAAGTACTGAAACTTAATTACAGTAACAAATGGCACGGAATGGAATTTGTACTAACATATAAAGGGACATACTCTAGTTAAGTAAATTAACATTGCTGATTTGTGATTTTGATTAAGTTAACAAAATTAAGTAGATATGGTATCCATTTAGATGCCATCATTCAAGCTGACTGAGATTTTTCTTGAATTACCAATTATAAATAAGCCTAGCCTAGTTAGCCTAGTTTAATCTCTGTTTACAAATTACTTATATGATTGTTTCGAATAGTAACTAAGTATGCATTTTCCCATCTGTGGAAACATATTAACACCTATCGCAGAGGAAATTGGCGTAATAATGTTATAATGACAATCTTAGCTACTCACTACAATCAAAAATTTACTATTTACTACACTAAAACAAAGCAATTTCACATTACTTAACACCGCCAAAACTTCACCAAAAAAACGCCACATCCAAATCTTCTCACATGCTACACTTCAAAAACACGCCCCCCAGCGCCCCGCCCAAAATAGGCGTGGTATAAACACGGAAAAGATAAAACTATACATAGGATGAATACATAGGCTGTCTGCAATGTTTCCTTTGTCTATGAAACAGTCAGTTCTGAAAAGTTTTCTACGTCAACCATTACAGTTTTGCCTACGAAGTTGCTTTATGTTAGTTTTTTATTGATTTTGTTTTCTATGTACTATAGAATGCATGTTTTTTGTATAGTATTGAATAGGTTGTAGTTTTAGCAGGGGGAATTTCATTTGGCTAGCTTTTTCCTAAGTATGTTGGGGTCGGCTTCTAGTCTTGAGATGCAGCTGAGTACCAGTGTGTCACATGGAGCGACTGTCTATATGATCTCCTCAACCCAGTTACCTGGGTAATTTGACACCGATGGTAAGACAGGTTTTGAGACAGACTTTGACTATTCAAAAGACTGCTAAAGATGTTCAATTGACATCCAAAACATACCAATTGAACGTGGCTTCCGAAACACGGAGGAACTGACCACGATAAAATGGTCCCACATCCACAGACTGACTGAGCCAAGCTTTGCTTAACCTTATGATCGATCGATCCCTGTTACTTAGCCACGAGCTCCTCAGAGTCGGAGAGAGAAGAACCACCGTATATTGAATGGTGAAACTACAGATAAGCAAATGTGTAAAACGCTACGGCAAGAAGGATTATCGATCAGCAGGCAGACAGCAGCAGACAGAAGTTGTTAATCTGAGTACTGCAGCTGCATTCTGCAGACTGGAAACCAAATCCAACATAGTTAGGAATAGCTAGGTAAAGCTAGGCCTTTGTCCAGTAAAATGATACAATTAGGTATGTCTAAATTAAAGAAAAAAAAAAAAACAAAAATTGGAATTGAGAACCTCCTTTCTTTTTGGAATCATATAAAAAACGACTGGCGCTTTCGGTGATCTTTTCAAGATAGTCAGGAAATATAGGCCACAGTAATGTATTTTTTTTAATTATGTGTAAAATTATGTTTTTGAAACCTTGCTCATCGTAACAAAGATACTAATGCGTCTATCTTTGTAACAATAATAATATGTACAAGTACCATCATTATCTACTATTATTTTAAAGAGAAGAAAGAAAAAAGGAAAGATTTTTATGGAAATAACGAATTAATGGAAAAATACTAAAACTATTCCAAATTTTTTTTTATTAATTTTATTATTCTTGATTATTATTGGTGGCCTAGTGGGCAAAGAACCAACCTCTCGAGTATGAAGGCGCGGGTTCGATTCCAGGTCAGGCAAGTACCAATGCAACTTTTCTAAGTTTGTATGTACTTTCTAAGTATCTAGACACCAATGACTGTGTTTCGGATGGCACGTTAAACTGTAGGTCCCGGCTGTCATTGAACATCCTTGGCAGTCGTTACGGGTAGTCAGAAGCCAGTAAGTCTGACACCAGTCTAACCAAGGGGTATCGGGTTGCCCGGGTAACTGGGTTGAGGAGGTCAGATAGGCAGTCGCTTCTTGTAAAGCACTGGTACTCAGCTGAATCCGGTTAGACTGGAAGCCGACCCCAACATAGTTTGGGAAAAGGCTCGGAGGATGGAGGATGGATATTATATTTAAATATTTTAGCCACGAACGACACGTAATTTTACAGGAAACCGCAAGAACCACCCACATTATTACAATTTTCCCTCTATTTTTTCCAACAGAAAAACCCAAAAATATACTAAGAAAACCATATCTACCTCTAACACACGTGACTGCAACTGACCCCTGGACATTACTGCACAAGTTTACGACTTCCCGCACGAGGGTGATGCACTGTAAATATTTGATACCACTACAAACGACTTTTATAGACGAAACGTCGAAGGTGAGACAATTGGTGTGTTCACCCTAGGACTATGACCCTAGTGCTGGTTTGTGGTGTTTTTACCCTATTTTGGATGTCTTTGTTAATTTTGACAAGCTTGTCGATAATGGTGAGGAAATTGATTAGGTTAACACGTTCGATAATCAGTGACCGATTTTTTGTAGAAGAAACATAGAATGATAGCAATAGTGCAACGAATACGTTCTAGAAAAAGTCGATCAGAAAATCCTAGTCAGAACTTTCCACAAAGAGTCTGATGTCTTTTAAATCGATCACACAGACAGAAAAAGTCACTTCCGCATTGATAATATTAATAATTAGCTATTTTCACTTCTACCCGTACCGGGATAAAATATAGCCTAGATGTTACTCGGGAAGAGTGTAGTTTCTCAACAGTGAAATAATTTTTCCAAATCGACCCAATATTTTCGGAACCGGCTAAAAAAAATCGGTAAAAAAACTTTTAAGTCAAACGGTTTTATATCTTATGTAAACTGAAAACTAGAAAATAAAAAAATAGTTACTTACCTGTCAACCTACGTAGGTGGTCTTGGTCATATTAGACTAAAATAAAAACGTGGGGCCCATTAACTGTTGCTGTAGTACTTTCTTCTAGAGGTATAATAGGTGTGGATTGCATCGACTTACTATAATCGTAACTGGAGATTTTGACAGTCAATAATCAGCCGTAGCGGCTTCACCAGCGAACGCCGAGCTCATGATCTACCAAAGTATAAAGATATGCTTTGCCATAGGTAGGATTTCAGAGGGGCCCCACGTTTTTTTTTAGTCTAATATGACCAAGACCACCTACGTAGGTTGACAGGTAAGTAACTATTTTTTTATTTTCTAGTTTTCAGTTTACATAAGATATAAAACCGTTTGACTTAAAAGTTTTTTTACCGATTTTTTATTTTCTAGTTTTTAGTATTTAATGAAAATGCCTACCGAATATTCCTCATTCCATCTAATTCATTTAGTGCATCATTATTACACGGTCTCTTACCTGATAATTTATTACAATCTAATTTAAAAAAAAGTCAATTTTTTTAACGACGCCAAAAATCATCAAGTGGCCCCTCCCTGGGTCAGCAGCGGTAAGGGAGTGCCAGACTCTTACTGACTAAAAATAGTTATGTTTCGTCGTAGGCCTTTTATGTACCAGGACCACGGTAACTCTTTCGAACAATCCCGCAGCCCAGGCAGGCCTTGGCCCTGTTGGGCCCCGCTGGGGTTGCTGACAGTATTCTACTTGTGTAGCCCTTTCATTTGATACCCATATTGAGGGGGTTGTGGAAAAATATGTAATCCGCCATTTTGTGCCGGCGGCCATATTAGATTTACAATGTTATTGATATTACTATATTGTATTTTCATCGGAATAAAAGGTGTATACAAAATTTCAGATTAATCGGTTGACAGGAAGACGGTGAAATTTGAATTACTAAATTGGACCCAAGAATAGAACAAACGGGATGAGCTAAATAAAACCGTTTAAAAATTGTTATCAGCCATTTAGTAGCGGCGGCCATCTTAGATTTCAATTTTGCATAGTAAATTGTATTCTACTTGTTGAGACCTTTCATTTGATACCCATGTTGATGGGATTGATAAAATCTACGTTATCCGCCATTTTGTAGAGGCAGCCATCTTGGATTTGAATTTTATATAGTACATTGTATTCTACTGGTTGAGCACTTTCATTTGATACCCACATTGACGGGATTGATAAAACCTACGTTATCCGCCATTTTGTACCGGCGGCCATCTTGGATTTGCAATGTTATTGATATTACTATATTGTATTGTCATCGGAAATAAAGGTGTGTACCAAATTTCAGATCAATCTGACAACAGGAAGGCACTGAAATTTCAATTTCTAAATTTGACCCAAGAATGAATAAATAATAAATAAAACAAACGGGGTGAGCTAAATATAAAACCGTTTAATAATAAACATAAAATACATGTTTCCTCTTTATTATATTTATTAGTATAGATTAGGTAATACTTGTAGACGCTATTAACAAACCCCAATTTACCTTCATCCATCCATATTTTTCCCAATAAATAAAATAAAGCCAGTCTCCAAAAAACATAGCAAACAAAACAAAAAGAAAACTGCAGTTCACCATGAGAACATAGGGATTATACTAGCAATTGTTTTTCAGAACTTCGGGCCCCATGTGTCTCAGAATTTTGTTATAGAAACATTATACTTATAACTTTTGTATTGGACGGTGCAAAAAGATTAGCTGTGTGGTATCTTTTTTTATTGGGGGATTTAATATTTTTGTTTTTATTTAAGTAAGTGTATTTCTAGGTTTATTTGCAAGTTTCTCTATGTAATAGAATCTTGGGAAGTAGTATTTGTTTTACAGCCTTGATTTTTTAAAATCACTCATCGAGTATTACAAAAATCTTGGAAAAAATATCAAAATGAATTGGTATGTAGCGCTCTATATATTTATTTAATTCTTTTAAGTGGAAAAATAAAAAAAGCACCGGCATACTTTAAGAAACTTACCCGTAAAACATCTAAAAAATTGAAATTTTGCAGGTTACAAACTTACTACTGTACTATTAAAAACTGCTAAAATAATTGAGATGAAATGCTGCATACAAATTGGTGGTACCCGGGACACTTATATAAGTATACATTTTATTTAGGCTATCTAAATCTGCTTTTTTTTTCAAATCGCCTGCGTTGCCATTTCAAATAAACAAACAAACTCTTCAGCTTTTTAATATTAGTACAGAATACAGATATAGGTAATTATAATCCAAGTCATGTCTACCCGCGTATATTTATTAAATGTAATCTATCCATTTTCGAAGTGATGTATTGGTTTTATATCGATACAAAACGATTGGAAAATAACGGGGGTTTACATAGGTTTAGGATAAAATTGGCTAATATTTATAATAAAGAGAAAAACTTTTTTTTTTGTTTCAAGTACACTAAAGGCTCCGAAACTACTGAAAAATTCTTTCACTATCGGAAAGCTACACTCTTCCCGAGTAACATAGGCTATATTTTATCCACGAATGAAAAAGGGCTAGCATATTATAATGTTATGTGTCATATCGCGAAAGATTGAAAATCTTTCAACTAGTTTCTGCTAGCAGTTTCACCCGCATCCCGTGGTTGTGAGATTTGAAAAATTATTTCGGCACTACGTAGTCCACTTGTCGAGAAAGGGTGTAGGTACATTTTTTCCAGGTACATGAAATAGTTACCACAAGAAAATTGGTAAGTCCAAAGTAAAATGGGAGTCATTAAAAATTAATTATAAAAAAGTATTTTAAAAGCAATAATGCTAAAAAAAGATAACTTGCATTTAGTAAAATTGTTAAACATAGTGTTTTTTTATTATTTTCTATAATATTCTGTAACCTCATGCATAGTGTTGGAAATACTCAATAGTGATTGATACTAAACTCAGATTTGTAAAATAATGCTATAAAATACTATTGCCAGGCCCACAAAAAAAAAAAAACTGAAAAACATATCGACCAAAAATCAATTTGAAAATTTCATGTAAGCTGTATCTAAGATGATCCGGATTCATCTCACGTAGCCACATTTCCTGCCAGACATGCAGGTGTACTTACCACAGAAGGAAATATAACAGAGATGCTATAAGGAAGGTAGGTCAGGCACCTTCTTGTAGGTCAAGCAACGTATAGGCGTGATCAGTTAGGTAGGTACTAGAACTAACAGGGCTTTGTTTCTTGTCAAAATAAAATCTTTGACAGATTGGTCTTGATTGATTGGTGATTTTATTTTGAAAACTATGAGCGGGTTTAGAAGGCGTGTGTAGACTGGGCTAGTAATGTTCCTCGTTTCTCAGACACCTTTTTGTTGCGCTAATTTCTTAGGAGATTTTCGTTCGATTCCAAGTCAGGCAAGACCAATGCAACTTTTTAAAGTTTGTATGTACTTTCTAAGTATATCTTGGACATCAAGAACTGTGTTTCAGAGGGCACGTTAAACTGTAGGTCCCGGCTGTCATTGAACATCCTTGACAGTCACTACAGGTTGTGAGAAGCCAGTAAGTCTGACACCAGTCTAACCAAGGGGTATTGAGTTGCAAGGGTATCTGGGTTGAGGAGATCAGATAGGCAGTCGCTCCTTGTGACATACTGGTACCCAGCTGCATCCGATTAGACTTTAAGCCGACCCCAACATAGTTGGGAAAAGGCTCGGGAGATGATATCTCCGCTTGTCATTATGTTCTCCATGGTACATACATACATGTATACTTTTATACATTATACATACACTTAGCAATGTAGCCGACTGTTCGCATCAAATTTAAATATACATGCTGAATATACGTGCGCACTCATTATTTATGTATAGGGTGTTTTAAAACGGATAAGTTTTTAAATTCATGAAAAATTGGTTTTGTTCAATGGTAAGATAAGACACTTTATTATATATACAGATACTTTATTAGGCAGGTCTTTACAACACAATGTTTTGATCATTTTTCATCTCAAACTAATTATTAATATCCCAATATCCATTAAAACTCCGCTGCATTTTAGATTCATAGCAATAAATTGATGTAGAAAACACGAAATCTATACGGGGAATTTTATCTTGTAATCTCTGAAACGCTTTTTAAAATTATTTTACCAACTGAAAGTTTTGTTGTTTTTAAATGTAGGTAAAAGGATACATTTTATTCTATTACGGTAATAATTACCTCAGAATGAGAGTGAAATTACGGATATGTTTTTAACATCAATATAACAGGTTCTGTATCTTACTCGTAGCAAAAGCTCTCACAAAATACTTACCAAATTCCTTAAAAATAGCTGCATTTTAAAATATCAAAAAAACATCAGCCTGTATCCGTTAGGGTTGTGAGTTTGTATCGAAAGTAAGCAACGCGGTAAGTGCTGTATTTTGTACGAAAATTATAGCATTGGAACTGTGTAGTGATGGGGGAACGTCGATGATTTTGAGTGTTCTGATGTCGATACTACAGTAATACTTTTTTATGGAAATGTGTGTGGATATATTAGGGGTTAAAGTATGAAATTGCCGTTTTATTCTAGTAGGTTTTTGAATTGCCATAGAGTCTTCATGGTTTGAGGTTTTCGAATTTAACTTTTTTCACGTGGTTTCTGTGATGTTTTTCTTTTAAAAAATGTGAAACATTTGATTATCGATGTTCAATTGTTTTTGTTATTCAACTTAAACAAGAAAGATGGATACTGCGAAAATTTGAGTAATTTTTGAATATGAGTTCCGACGCGGGATTGAACGGCAGAAACAGCCCGCAATATCAATGCTGCATTTGAAGAGGTGTCTGCTAAAGAACGCGCCGTGCGATTTTGGATTAAACGCTTTCGTGGTGGAAACTTCGACTTGAAGAACGAGCCATGAGAAAGACCGCCTGACAGGTGATTAACGAGAAATTAAGAGAGACGGTGAACGCCGATCCTAGTCAAACTACCCAGATACCCAGCCGAACACCGAATAATGTTGAAAAAATTAGCAGTAAAACAGCCACGACTCATGAATCGACCTTCACCGCTATTGCTCCATGACAACGCGAGGCCTCATACAGCAAAATAAACCGTTTTAACTCTTCAGGAACTGCAGTTGGAAACTATTCGTCTTCCTCCATATTCGCCAGACCTTGCTCTAACGGACGACCATTTTTTTTGTGATTTGGACAATTATCTACGTCACAAGAAGTTTCTTCCCAGGAGGCAGAACAAAATTCTTTCACACTGTTTGTGCAGTCTAGATCCTCAGAGTTCTATCGTAAAGGCATAAATGACCTTCTTATTAGATGACCGCAATGTATAGATAATAATGGCAACTATTTTGATTAAATAAGTTTGTTAAAAATTAAAAAAAAATACAATTTAGGTTTTCAGTACAAATCGGCAATTTCATACTTTAACCCCTATTATTAGAGTAGGTACCTATTACTTGATCCTGTCTTGAATTACGATTGATTGCCAATGACTCACCAAGAAGAATATTAAGTCATAATTATTTGCGTTTAATTAATCCAGAGTTAAGAGCTACTTACAATGTTAATTCATCATCATCATCATCATCTCAGCTATAGGACGTCCACTGCTGAATATAACATAACAATGTTAATTACTAGAAAAAAATGGTCAAAAGATAGCACCCAAAAAAGCACCCATTTTCAACCAACTAAGCAAAAATTAGAGGGTTCTCAGTTCATATTCATATATTTTTGAAAAAACTGAACCAATTCTTAAAAAATTAAATAAAACGATTGCAGTAATACAGTACTTCAAAACTATGAACTTACCAAAACACAAACATCATTAAAAATCGATAAATTTCACAAACTTACTCCCCTCACTAGCCTAATAGTCCTCCGAAAGTGCAGTCTCGACATCATAATGTCGATAATGTACACCACTAATTATCGTATAGCAGTCGTCGTATCGATAATGTATTTAGTTTACATCACTATTAAGTCTGGCTAGCGTTTCGACAAAGTGGTTTGAGGAAATATATTAGTAAGTTTGACTTTGTTACTGTACCTAAACCTAAATAATATTATACATAGCTAAGTACCTATCTTTAGTAATATCATCATCATCATCATCATCATTGCTTACCTTAAAGGGTCCGAAACTACTGAACTGATTTGAAAAATTCTTTCACTGTTGGAAAGCTACACTCTTCCCGAGTAACGTAGGCTATATTTTATCCCGGTACGGGCAGTAGTTCCCACGGGACACGGGTGAAGCCGCAGTAAAACAGCTGGTTAAATATAGGTAGATATAGCCTGGTGACGGACGCACCAAAGTGATAAGACCGCCCATTATGTCACCTACTTTAACTAGATTAAGATCATCATCATCTCAGCCATAGGACGTCCACTGCTGAACATAGGCCTCCCCCTTAGATCTCCACAGATACCTGTTGGAGGCGACCTGCATCCAGCGTCTTCCGGCGACCTTTATAAGGTCGTCTGTCCACCTCGTTGGTGGACGCTAACAAAGATTAAGATCAAAAATGTAAAATTGGTGTACCTAATAAAGAATATCTATCTATCTATCCTTCGTACGAGAGTCAGACTCAAATTTGGCCAGTTTTAAAACTGTCCATTAACTTATCATCATCATCATCTCCCGATCCTTTTCCCAACTATGTTGGGGTCGGCTTCCAGTCTAACCAGATGCAGCTGAGTACCAGTGTGCCACAAGGAGCGACTGATCAACTAAAGAATTCAATTTCATTCATGTATATGGTCTTTTTATTCTTCACAAAACAAGAGTTATGACTTATTATCCATTTTATCTTATTCGAAAAGGTACAAGCTTGTAAAAAGTATATAAAAATGGTTTTAAACCGTAATGTGTATGTTATTCAGTTTGAGAGCAGTAATGCGCCATTTTGTCTACTCAAATACCAGTCGAACGGTTTTCATTGCACATAAAATATAGGGACCAAGTTTTGGGAATCGTCAGTACTTTCAGCTTTTCTTAGCTGTATTCGAGTTTTTATGTATATTCGAATACAAGCTTTAAGAGAAATACTTTATGCACCCATACAAAGTAAATTATCTTATAGTATTTTTTTATATCCATGTCCATAATATAATAAAGCGGAAATTTTTGGCTCCGAAATTACTGAACCGATTTGAAAAATTCTTTCACTGTTGAAAAGCCCCACTCTTTCCGAGCAAAATGTATTCCGGTACGGGCAATAGTTCCCACGGGAGGCGGGTGAAACCTACCTAAAAAGTAGCCAACAGCCGCCCTTAATGAAATAATATCTAACACTGAAATATTTTTTCTTTCCTGCCCAATAATTCCTAAGATTAGCACACTCTAAAACAAACGAACTCTTCAGCTTTATAAGTAAAGTTAAGATAGATTTTTATACCGTGCCCAGAATATCCCACACCATCTTAAAGCCTCGTCACCCTACTGTAAGCGCACTTGATAAATGTTTATAGTTGTGTCCCACGCGATCGCGCCCGTCACGCCGTCCCGGGAAATTTGCTCGAGATGTACCTACACCAGTCTAAGATGTTTCTTTTGTAATAGCTTTTGAAGGTATTATTGCTAAGTAATTTTAGTATTTTTTACAGCTAGGTATTATACCTTATTATATATTTAGTAGTTTTATTATTTTTCTCTCTAGAGCATAAATCAGTTCATGCCGATGGACACCCGCAACTCCGCATAGGTCCAGTTGAAAACCAGCGTCTGACACTAGCTGTCTGGCATAATGCTGATTTGGACCTATTTGGCGAAACCTTTTGTTACTTCATTTTGTTTTTATTTCTGTGTATGTGTGGCTTGTGTCAATAAATAATTTTTCTTTCTTTCTCTCTTTCTTTCTTTACCTACCTATTCAGAATATCTATACAGAGAGGCAGACGCTCCATGTAAAACTCTGGTACTCAGCTGCATCCGGTGAGACTGGAAGCCGACCCCAACATAGTTGGGAAAAGAACCAACATATATTTTTATAGATAACCCTGAGTGGTTCCCTGATACTTACCGCTCCTGGATAAAAAGTAGCCTATGTAATTCTGAAGTTATAATACAGCCGAGTTTCATAGAAATCGAATCAGTAGTTTTTGCGTAAAATAGAAACAATCATTAATTCTTGTAAATTATTGGGTTTAATTTACCTTAAAAACTTTGCCAATCGTCTATTTTCCGTAGAACTTAAACGTTTTAAATTATTTCTCTTATAATTTTTGTTATATTTTCTTTACTTTGTGTTTCACCATTTTTTAAATCACTTTTTAAATGGGCTCTACCTAGGCCTATTAGGTAAGTTTTCTTACTATTTAAATTACATTAAACAAATCTAAATTCCATTTAGCAAAACTCGTAAACGTTTTTAATCTGTCTTCCAGACTTGAACTAGTTAATAATACAGGATGTGTCTGCATTTTATAGCCGGCACATACAGGGTGGACGGAGAAATATAATATTTAACTTCAAACGAATGCTTTTACGTTTATTACTGCAGTTTATTGCATGAACTGAACAAAATATATTAGTTTGTTTGTAGTTGAAGAATGTGTCCTTAGGGTTTTTGGCGTGTTTGTTACAATTTGCACCTTATTAATAGGTGCATAAATGTCAAATTAAGAGGTCCCCTCATCGAGTGAGTTGCAGGTTTAATCACCTAACAAGCCCTAGTGTCAGAGTTTTCTCAAATCCGCCTGACGGCCTCTGACGTGGAAATTGTAACAACGACTGCTGAAGTTTTTAACCGACTTCAAAAAAGGAGGTAACAGTGTAGGTGGGTGTGTATGTATGTTTGAGGGAATAAAAATGAAACAACTTGAAAACTTATAATTCATAATTTTTATTTTTTTCTATGTCGCATAAATCCTAAAAATAAACTCTACTACAAATAATGCCATTAAAAAAATCAAATACTTTAAAACATTTACAAAGCTAGTACGTAATCGACAGATACTGTCTAAGGAGAAAAGATCAGACAAGTGGCAGACAAAAATCAAACTTATCACCTTCTAATAAGGTTCATAATCAAATACCAATAATACCGATTATCTAGCTAGCTATCCGTTGATTTGCGAAGTCTCAAAAAAGGATAGATAGGTTATGGAAGGATACAGGGAGATAATATTAAGTGCAAATTATACAATCTATACCTACAAAGTTTTTTAGGTTTAGTTTTTTTAATCTTTATTGTAAATCTAAATTAATCATGTAAAACTGAAGTGTTTGTTTGAACACACTAATTTCATGACTTGCTGGGCCGATTTGAAAAAACTTTCAGTATCAGATAGACCATGTATCGTGGAAAGAAGTTAGTGAAACAACTGGCTGAAGCTAGTCCAAAATATACACAAGATAACTTACAACCGATTTCAATAACTTATCCATCTTTTGGTTTGACAACTAGAGATAGAATTTTCAACATCAGCTTCATAAAAGTCACGTCAAACTCCTATCTCCAGTTACAAAATCGAGAGATGGATAAGTTATTGAAATCTGTAGTTTTAGTGATGAACTATTGAAGTGCTAGTTTGAAAATGAGTGATCTCATCTTTCTTATGAATATTCTTAACTGTCGCATATTTCTTAGCTTCAGCTACAGCCTTATAATAAACGTCCTTCAAATTACGCTTTGAGAGTTTCTGATCACCATCATTTTGATTTCTAGAGTCTATCCTTTCATAGTTTTTGACCGTTTTCCTTTTCATAGTTAGTTGAATTCCATCGTAATAGCTCGCTGTAGTCCTTGTATGTTTCTTGCCAAAGTTCTTAATGAATTTGTGTAATTTTCTCCGCGGTCTGTGCTTTGTGGAGTGGTCCTTCTTAGTGTGAAGTTCCCTCTTGTATCTTAGTGAGTTGTTCTTCTCGAAAAGCTGTGGGATATAATACTACAGTATTAATAGCGACATCTGTTGCTAAATCAAGTGAATCAGTTGGTAAAAAAGCATCAGCCTCTCAATTAGTTTGACTTCAGGGCAAGGCTCATTATTATCATCATCATCTCAGCCGGCGGACGTCCACTGCTGAACATAGGCCTCCCACTTAGATCTCCACAGATACCTGTTGGAGGCGACCTGCATCCAGCGTCGACGGCGACCTTTATAAGGTTTTCTGTTCACCTTGTTGGTGGACGTCCTACGCTGCGCAGGGCAAGCCTACCAATGTAACTTTCCTAAACGTAAGTCATCATCTACCGAGCCTTTTCCCAACTATGTTGGGGTTGGCTTCCAGTCTAACCAGATGCGGCTGAGTACCAGTGTGCCACAAGGAGCGACTGCCTATCTGACCTCCTCAACCCAGTTACCCGGGCAACTCAATACCCCTTGGTTAGACTGGTGCCAGAATTACTTTTCTAAATGTAAGTTCTAGCCGTTTTAACGTGGTCCCACCCGTGTCCCGTGGGAACTACTGCCCGTACCAGGATAAAATATAGCCTATGTTACACAGAAAGAGTGTAGCTTTAGAACAGTGAAATAAATTTTCAAATCGGTTTTATAGTTTCATATACAATAAACAAAAAAAAACTTTATTATATAAGTCTAGATATATACGACAAAGGTGAATTAAAACATCCTGAGGAAACCTTAAAGTCTGAAATTATTGGTCCTTCTTAAGTGATGAATTAAAACTCATTCCTTCTCTGTATGAGAAGAGACCTGAACAGTACAGTAGGCTAGAGAAAGGCTAATGATGATGATGAAGATGACAGATTATTTCCCGAAATTGGTACTTACTGTGAATAAATCGTAACCAGAAAGTTGCCTGTTTAGAAATTGCATTTGATTTTCTAAATAAGTCTTCACGCCTGACATTTTACTCTGAAACAAGATAAATTTAAAAGTTTTAAATAAGTAATAATTCAAACTGAAAATAACTTCTAAAGGGGGAGAGTAATTTTATATGATGCATCTTCCATATATCTTTTCTAGAGGAATACACATAGGTTTAATTATTTCCTGTTTTTGACTGTTGACAAAAATAATGTCGAGGTGGACGCCGCAACAAAAAAGACCAAGACGGGGAGGCCCAAGAAATGTTGGAGCGACTGCATCGAAGAAGACCTTAGAAAGATAGGAAAGTTTACCAACTGGAAAATAACAGCCAAGCTTCGACATAACTGGAGGATGATTGTAGAGGAGGCCAAGGCCCACAAAGGGTTGTAGAGCCAACGGAACTAAGTAAGTTTTTGACTGTAGTACTTCATCCCCATTTTTAGGATATTACGTCCCGCAACTGGATATATCAAATCTCCGTGGCCATCTCAATCAGTTCAACCATTTATCGTGAATGATGATGATAATGATGGTTGTGATGACGATGACGATGCTAATGATAATGATGACGATGACGATAGCAACGATGATAATGAATCAATAAACATTAAAACTGAAGAGTTACCTTCTCATCATCGTTCAATTCCTCGTAGGAGTCCAGCAGATCCTGGACCGAGTGTAAACAGTCCAGGTAATGTGTTCTGATATCCATCGATGCTGCTTTGTCAGCCGGTCTAGGTTCTTCAAGGCGGTCTACTTTCTCTGAAAGAACATAAAATACTGAGCAAAGAAAAACGGCAAAAAAAGCGTCTGTTGTATGGGAACAATGATGTAAGGAAGGATGACATAATGCAGGTAGGTCCAGCGCCTTTTTCTAAGTCAAATTCGTACCGAGGGCATGACCAAACCGATGACATGACCGACATGACGTGACAGAAAAAAAGGCGTTCAGAAGATTTCCTACATAAAGTCTGAAATGGACGGGAACCCTTAAAAGTGGATCCCTTGTGTTCAGTCCATGTATTACGCTACAAAATTGCGAAAGTTTGAAAATTGCAAGACCATTAACATACGCGAGTGTACATAACAGGGAATCAAATCAAAATTAATTTATTCAAACTTGGCTACAAAACAGCACTTTTTGAACGTCAAAAATTAACAAAAAACAGCCCCCAAAACGCCCACCCTTCACCACTTCCTATGTGTTATTGCTGGGAAGAAGAAGTGGCGCAACAAACACCCCAGCAATACCCTTCTGTTTTTTTTTGTTTCAGCTGAGGAAAATGCCTGACGCATACACACACCGCCCAGGGAGACGGTGAGGTTATGTGGGGCTTGCGCCCCACAGCGGCACACCTCAGCTTTTGTGCCGTCTTCTGCCTTTTAGAGAGGGGCCTCGAGGACCAAAGACGACTTTCGTGACCTCTCGGCACCCCAGCAATACCCTGCGGTCATCGTATAGAACCTACCTTCATTCTGAAGATCCTGTAACTCCTCCATGATTTCTTCTTCCTGATACGGAGTCCTGAAAGTCTGTATGTCCGGTTCATGCTCCTGAGCATCGTCCTTGGGGTATGTGAGCCATTCTAAGAAGCTTTGGAGGTCTGGTGGAAGTTCTGAAGGAAGAAAGAGAATCTTAGGTTAATGATGATGACGACGATGAAGATCAAATCAATACCTGGGCAATTCAATACCTCTTGGTTAGATTGATTTGAGGACTATTCGATTGCTAAACAATACCAATGACATTAGGAATTTTTCAAACTAAAACATGCTTCCATCCGTGTTACGTCTGTTTTCCGCAGCTGAAAATATGTATTCTTTATCGGTCACTAACAATCTAATCTATTTAATATCAATTGGTTTAGCAATATTACCTTGTATAGTATACTAGCTGTTCCCTGTAGTTACATGCGCGTCCCGAGGGATATGGTGACAAAAACTTTGTAATTTTCCCGGGTCTAAGCTATTTCCCCTCTAATTTTTAGCTCAACCGGTTCAAACATTTTTGAGTTATAAAATGTGTAGCTAGCACAACTTTCTTTTATAAATGTATAAAGATTATCATGCCAACATCATCATATTCTGACTAGCCTGTTCCCAACTATGTTAGGTCGCCTTGTAGTCTAACCGGATTATCATGTCAACAATTATGATAAATGGATGCTTAACTTACTGGTGCAAGTCTTCTGCTGAACCTGATAGTCTACCAAGTCTGTGAGCAGACGAACTAGCTGCTGCATCAGCGCTGACGCTATCGATCCTTGAGTGTTTTCTTCTCTGCCTGCAAGGACAATTATTATGCTAGATTGAGTGTGCTAAAAATTACAAAATCATAGCGTCATATAAAAATTGTGTCCAAGCTGATTGCCGGCTATGGCGTTGATTTAAGATCAGCCAGCTGCGCAGGACATATTATAGTGCACGAGCATTTGCTTGGACACAGGTGCACTCACTATTCCTTCACTCTCATAACCCTACTGGAAGGCAATCCGACACGAGTCACGACCGGTAAGAGATCAGGCGCAGGACCGACATTAACGTGCTCTCCGATGCACGGGTGTATCAATTACCAACTTCCAGATTCCCAGCTTTGACAAAGTTTCTTACTCTTATGAGCACTTTATTATTTACCTTCATAGCTTCCCATAACTATATTGCTTGTTCCATATCTCATTGTCACAGCTGAAAGACGTCCACTGCTGAAAAGCTACCTCCTACAAGCTACCCATATACCCAGCTGGGCTCTATATCAATCTTACTAAACATCTAGTCATTAAATTAAATACCGGCTTTTGGGTTATCATTCGAACTTGGCACGTTTCTCGTCTGTTCAACTGCTTTAGCTGCTTGCTTGCAAACATTCTTCATGTTGGCGGACAACTGAGTGAATATGGTCTTCTGATCTACATCGTAGTCTTCCTGAAAATGTTCATTATCAATAAATTCCATTTTTTTAAAAGAAGCTGTTTTTAACCCTTTTCTAGTGTCAGAGATTTCACAAACACATTATTGTAAACCAATTACACCGATAGTTGTTGTTTTAGCGTAAATCTTCATATTGTCTACTTTTACTGTGGGAATCAATCGTTTTAGAAGGTTGTTTTGAAGAGATCGCTCTTAGCAATAAGCCCGCCCAATATGCAACTACTTATTTTAATAATGAGTTTTTTTTTTAGTATAAAACCCAAAGAGAATGTTTACCTACGAATATTATCTTGTTGGTGAAAATGGTTCTAAAACGGAGACTATACTCACTTCTTCCTCATCGGCTTCTCTTCTATGATCATAAAGTCTATCATAGATGTACCTAGGATATGTGACCATGCTGAAAAATAAACAAAATTTCTTTGAGTTTAGAAAACTCTGAGCAAATCCACAACATCTTAGCTTATGGATTTAAAAAGCTTTCAATGAATAAGTTGACAAAGATTTTTATCGAACAAACCAGGTGTTTGATATCACACTTGGTGGACCGACATTAACGCGCGCTCTGATGCACGGGTGAATCAAGCACCAACTTCCAGACTACAGGCTGCTTTGTGAAAGTTTCTAAAGCCCACAAAGCCACTTCAGCCCGTCCCGGAAATCGAACCCAAGTGCTCATGCACAGCAGTCACGCTATCGACAACTAGACCAATGAGGCAGTCACTCTTTCTTGGTCACGAGAAGTGATTCTCGCTTGATGTTGATGGTAGAAGGAAAACAGCTAGATTGTGATGCTTTACTCTTAAAATCCCTTACCCACGTCGCTTCACAGATCTTCGCATCCGCTGCTTGGCAGGTTCATCAGCTCTCAGGATCGGTGCTTCATCAGTGTGTGGATTTATCTTTAGGTTTTCAGCAAATTTCTTTATTTTGTCGTGTACCCATCTGCCTGCAAAACAATTTATCTTTACTTATCTGACTTTTTCATTATTTATTTATGCTGTTCTTGCTCTGTTTCTAATTTAATTCAGGTTCGAACGCTTCCATTCCTCTGTATCACCCATACACATACTATTACTCTCATCTTTCATGCTCAGACTCTACCAAAGTGAAGCTGAGTTTTTACACAACCAATATAATTGAAATTTGTAGTAGTATCTCTCACTGAAGAGATACCTAATATGGTTCATTATCATCGTCATCATCTCAGCCATAGGACGTCCACTGCTGAACATAGGCCTCCCCCTTAGATCTCCACAGATACCTGTTGGAGGCGACCTGCATCCAGCGTCTTCCGGCAACCTTTGTTAGGTCGTCTGTTACCTTGATGGTGGACGTCCTACGCTGGACGTCCTACGCTGGACGTCCTACGCTGGACGTCCTAATATGGTTGCGTGAATCTTATTTACTTTTTCCATACCATCCATTCACAATTATATTTCTAAATAATTATAGATACATTTAAAACGGTTAACTTTCAATTCCCCACAATTTAACTTAAAAATCTTTATGTCTATTCACCTGATCTCTTAATAAAATCATTCTCCTTCACAGAGTGTTTGTCTCTGATAGAATTATCCAATTTATCATTCTGTATACCATACTCGTCATCATAAATATCATTCCAAAAGATTAAATTACTATCTTCAGCATTCCTCTTGAAGACGGCTTTTCGATTCGCTTTTTTCTTAGTTACTTGGGTAAAGGTATTTTTCGGAGCCTTGCTTGTTATAGCAGTTACGTTGATTTTAATGTTAGATAAAATTGGTGCCATTGATGTTATGTTCATAGGTTCGTCTGAAAATATAAGTTAGTCATCATCATCATTAGCCTTTGTATCGTCCCACTGTTGGCCTCAGCATCCTCTCACATAGAGAAGGATTGAGCGTTGATGATGATATGAATTTTAATACAGCTGTAACGATTTATGATAATCGCTATATCCTGCTTTCCCAAGTATTTTCCGAATATCCTACAAATATTTTCAACTCTTTTTGTCGTGGTTTGTCTAGCATTACTGGATACAGTAGAAACTGCATCCAGTATATGCAATATCAGTAACTAATTTTCCTGGATTCTTTTTGGTGATTTCGTCGAAATTGATTGCATCATCGTGTAGAAAAAAGATATGATCTTTTCGATGAATTCTTTTTTTTATTGAATTATTTCTGAAATTGTATCTAATATAACAAAAAGGTTGAACATACCTACCATTACCATCGATGGGCAATATTCTGACGCTTGTTATATTAGTATGTTCAAATGTAGTCATTTCTCTTGTTATGTTCGGCTGTTTGTCATCATCATCAACGGAGAGTAGAACCCTGGACCGATGGCCTATGTTCTCAATCATTTCAGTATCGTACACGGCATATGTAGGTTCTGTTGTTGTTAAGTTAGACTCATTGGAGCTATTTATAAATATTATCATGTCTGAGCGTTCCGGACTGGAAAGAAAAAGTTTTTAGAAGGTAAGTAACAGCTGTAAGGCTCGATAAATTATAAGGTTTAGCAACGTGGTTGGGTGACCATCTTGTCATGACACGTTTCAGAAGACACTTTCAATTGGTAGGTTCTGACTGTCATTTGGACATCTATAATATAAACATATGTAAATAAGCAGCTGGTTGTAAACTTGCTAATGCAAAGTATATCTAAAGAGCAACTCTTAAAGCCCATTTATTTGGATAATAAAATAATATTTTTGCTAGAGGCAGTAGCGTCACTTAAATGAACTTCAAAGCTCAAAAATTCAAATAGGTTCAATCGTTTTGGTGAAAAAGCATAACAAACACAGACTTTGGCATTTCAAGTATGTTATGTAAGTAAAATATACCAACCGAGATTCACTCTCCTCTTTCCGTTTCTCTAACTTAACACCTTCTAGAGCTTTGAACCAATCAGAGACCATTGAAAAGAAATCACTAAGCGTCATATTCTCTGATTCACTTGAACGAATAGACCTATCAGGTTTCAGCGATATACTGTAATTTACAGAATATTTTCCAGTGGAATTTGCAGGTAAATCAGGAGAAGTTCTTAAAGTAACATTTGTGGTCCAAATTGTGGTACTTTCGTTACCACTTGAAGTCTTAGGAGTTGTTGTTTCAGTAACATTCATTGTACTAGTAGTCGTTTTTTCAGTAACATTAGTTGTTTTATCAGGTATCACTGGAGTAGTTGTATCTGCTGAATCTTCAATATCAGTAACATTTGTTGGATTATCAAAAGATATTTTTGTACCATTCGATACAGTCACCAATGTGGCAGTAATTTTACTCTCTCTTCTATTTCTCATGTTTGGTAAATAGCTTTTGGTATCCAAAATATTATCAAGTACTGTCCCAAAATATGAATCGAATTCCGTCTCACTTAAATCCGGTGATTCCGTAAATAGTTCAAATGGGAAATTTATATTATCATTCATCATCATCAGTTCGTCATTAAAGTTAATTATTATAGGTAAATCAAATTGGACATCTACATTTTCAACTCCTATGACAGGGTTTTTTACTGTTAGTAATATTTTTCCTAGGAAACCATTGCCTGAACAAAAATCGCGTCTTATTTCACTGTTATTGATTGTTATTATAGTATCTGCTGCTGAAAGGTTAGCAGCATTACTATCAGCATCACTAATCTGTCTCACTGTAGTCGCAGAAGTCACAATCTGTTCGTGTTCACTATAATTCGCTAAAAATGGATGAGCAGTACTAAAAACCTCTATATTATTCTGTGTAACTCTTTCAATGTAGGGTTCAAGATCATTTTCATATGTCGCATTGTACATGTCCTGTTTCATGTTAAATTTATCAACAAATTGATCATAAGCACTACCATTGGCTAGAGTGCCTGTCCTGTAGACATTAGCATCGGGGTAGTCATTAAAATCAGTCGACAGTAGATTTCTCTTGCCTCTGCCGAGAGCAAAAATGAGTCCACCGCTCTCACTGTCGTCCTCTGGGCTTTTAAAATCTTGCATAGTTGTGGATTCAGTAGTCTTATAGCTAGATTTCGTACTGTACACTAGTTCCATATCTGGGTATGAAGAGATTAGAGTAGAATGTATGAAACTGGTTTGTTTGGCGTTTGCGTTATCTTTGCTGTTTTGTACTTTGAAATTGGATTTGGAGCTCGATTTAATTTTGAGATGTTTTGAGAGCATTCTAATAACATTCATGGCATCGTCTTCTCTTGCTTTGGTTGTGGGTCGTAATTCGAATCTTATGCCTTCCGAGTTATATGGGCTGGTGTAGTAAATTGCACTAGCAATGTTTGCGGTCTGCTCTGGTGACAAGAGATATGATGAACGATATAGCTGAAAGAAAGCTAAGTGGATCTGAAATAGAGGTAACTTAGCTATTATTAATAAGAATAGTATTGACTTCCAAACTGATTGTAGGCCGATATCGATGACATGTTTATTGCATGGGAGTCCAACTGTCTAGTTATCACAGTTCATGAAGCATAACTTGATGGGAAAAGGAAAAGGATTCTATATATATCATATACCGTTTGAGTACATAACTCTAATAAAATCAAGGAAAAATATGTATAATGGTCTGGCTGTTTCCCGCAGTTTCACCCGCGTTCCATGGTAACTACTTCTCTCACCCGGGTAAAATTTAACTTCCATCACCCGGAGATAGTGTAGCTTCCCAACAGCGAACATTTACCAAATGGGTGCAGTAGTTTCGCAGCCCAAACAAACAAAGTCTCTTATTAATAATGCAGATTAAAAATGATACAAACGAGTACTGGTATCTGCCATCTCATCTTCCAAGACAGTCCTCTGCAGACGAACGCCAGGACTGGTGGTCCTCAGTAAGTTTGGGAGTCTACCTTTACCAATAAAAGCATATTTTAATTCTAACAATAGTAAGACTGGAAAGATTGTCACTTGTGAAATGACGGTAGATATAAGTGTATGGAAGAAAATTGGGGTAGGGCCAGGAGGATGATGAAGAATTATGAAATAACCTATAAAAATAGAATTAATTAAATGTAGTATTTGAACGCACTAATAACCGAAACGATCGATTGGGAAAATTCAGTATAGAAAGTTTATTTACCGAAAAATACTACTTTCTATCTGGATGTAATAGTTTCCAGTTGAAATAAGCCAGTATTCAAATATGGACAAGTAGAATGTTAAAGAATTTTCCTAATCGGTTTAGTAGGTAATTCCTGAAATTAGCTTGTACAAACAAACTCGTTATCTTTAACATTTACTGAGTAAACAAATCGAAATTACCTCTTTTGAGCCTCCCAAGTAGACCAGCTTTGTAAGAACCATCATCTACCGACAGTTTGATTCTATGATCAGTCGCCGTTGCTTCAGATGGCGAATTCTTCTCATTTCTAGCATCTTTTTTACCATCTAACACGCCATAATCACTGTATGCTTGAGCCATTTCAACTAGACTTTCATATTTATTCTTTAGATAGTCTTCTACGTATTCAACGTCAGATAAATCTCGGCCCTTCCTTTGTAAGAATACTGATTGGATCTCGTGCGTTTTTGGGGGGCTGTCGACCTGAGAAATAGTTAAAATGTGATGTATAAAGAAACTGGCGCTTACATATTTTCAAGGAAGGTACAATGAAGTACTTATTTATAATATTTCTTCTAAATAGATGATACAAGACTTGATCCCTTTTTGCTGTTAATCAACGTTTCGGAAAACGCTTTGGAACGGCCCAATTTTGAATCGGCTAAAAGTCACAACCTAGTTTCAAGTGCTGCTCAAAGATAGAGAGTAATGGACACACTCAGAGACATTTACCACCTTATTATAAAACGTGGTATTAAGAAGTACCCGCTTTAGTAATAGCTTTAGTCCACTGATTTTGTTCGGGACGGTGGTTTTGGCATATGGTTACCTACTTAAGCCGTTCCTTAGTGCAGAATTTCTATGAGAATCTGTCACTAAGGAGTGACTTAATCATTAAATATCTCTGAGTGCGGGGGAAAGACTTACAAGTTAAGTAGCGTTTGAGTGTTTCAAGCTCTTAAACATCACTGAATTTTTATGATTGTACTAAGTAGATAATGTTTATCCTAAAACCCATACAAGTAATAAACACATTCTTACCTTATTAACGTTCAAAGCAGAATGTCTGATCATGGAGTTCAGCTCATCAGGGTACAAAGGCATCGGACCTTTCCAATTCGGGTTATGGACCCCAGGAGGATTGTACTTCACTTTTTCATTCGGCGTTGCCGGTTGGTCCTGCAAATTCTAATTACTACATTTTAACTTGCAAACCACACACTCATTGTTTTCGCTTTTTTAACTAACTACGCAAAAAGAGGAGTGTTGTCAGTTAGACTGACCGTCAGTTGCACAAAGCTCCATTAAAGTCAAAGCATCTTTAAATCTATTGCTGTCCCTTTTTATCTTTTTGACAAAGCAAGAGTCAGCAATAGATTTAAAGAAGCTTTAACTTTCATGGAGCTTTGTGCAACTGACGGTGAGTTTCGTCATGCGCGTATCTTGGTCATATACTCTTAGACTATTCTGAAGTCAAGGACGGTTTAGAAAAGCTTTACAATACTAATATCAACAAATGCGCAGAGAGTCAAATGATTGAATTCAGAATTGAAAATGATGATGTCCTCCTAGCCGATTATCGGCTACGGCGGCTGTTCTCATGTAAGGAGATTAGCCAACTGCGCAGGACATATTATAGTGCACAAGCATTTGCGCAGACACAGATGCACTCCCTATTTCTTCACTCTCATAGCCCGATGGGACGGCAATCCGACACGACCGGAGAGAGATCAGGCGCAGGACCGACATTTACGTGCTCTCCGATGCACGGGTGTATCAATCACCAACTTCCAGGCTCCGGGCTGCTTTGTGAAAGTCTTCTAAAACCCACAAAGCGATTTCGGCCCGACTGGGAATCGAACCCGAGAATTGAAAATAATGAGGCATTAACTTTGAATGTCTGTACCCATAACCGCAATCAATAAACTGATGAATCGGTTTGAAAGCTGATTTGCCAAGTCGACCCTTAACTTTGCATCTTAACCCAACTTTTGCAAGTACTACAGTAATTCAACTTACATTCATCCTCTTCCTCCTATCCCCAGCCTTATCCATATCATCATGGCCTTCCATATCATCCGTCAGAACTTCTTTAAAGTCCTCGTAGCCCAGATTCTCATCATCTTCACCAGTTTCAAGCTGCATCAGTCTTCTGATGTTCGGCACTTTATCTATAAGGGGCTCCTTGTCCCTATACGGTTGGGTCGGTTGAACCTTCCCAGTTTTCTTTAGATCAGGGTTCCTGAAAAATAAACTAGGTTAGTACAGCCAGAGTTAAAATATATTCTCTTGTAAACAGTTGTGAAGCTACGTATAATCATCGGCACGAATCTTGAGCGCTGACCTTCACAAAGCGGTGAATGGCACGCAGTGCATCGCGTCATAGCCGTCACTCGGGATTGGTTCTTTTCTAATAAATCACTTCTGCGCAGGTGAAGGTCAGCGCTCAAGATTCGTGCCGGTGATTCTACTAACGTTCGTAGCAATGTCACTCACACACGCATGTGCTCGATGCATGACACTCAGAATAAAGCCGCGTACCAGCAAGTCATATCTAGCGACTGACTATATGACTTCCTTTACCTAGTGGGTAACTAGATAGATGCAATCCAAAATTCCTTGATAAAGTTGGTCGTCAAACTAATTGCCAAAGATATTCAAATGACACCCATAATTTAATGTGCGTTCCAAAATACGGAAGAACTTACAATGATATACATAGATACTCTCATGCATGACCGACTGTTTCTTAACCATTTCAAACTGACTATGAAAACTTAACTAATACTTACATAATTGTCGAAACACTGAGCAAAACTTCAAAATCACTAGGACTGGAAGTCACAATCTTCTGTTTCTCTTGTCCCATCATTTCAGCTTCATGGTTATAGAACGCCTTCTCATACTGTGTCGAAGCTTCTGGCTTCAGCATCTTCACCAGATCTGCCGACTGTGTACCCATCTTATCCTCGACCACATTCACTTTCTTATATTTCAGCCTCGGTTTTGGTATCTGATCAACCAGCTGATCTCTACCAATAATATTAACATTTTTCGCAGGGTTAGGATGCTTACAAAGTTTATTTTCTTTATCTTTATTGAAAAGCGTGTCTAAACCAAATGGATCAGTCATTAGTTCAGGTAGATTCTTATTCAAAAACCTATCTAGCAACTCGTCTAGTCTTTGTGTGTTTTTGTAAAAAGGATGTTTCAGCTGGTTTTCATGTGTGTGTGAAATTTGGTCTTTTGGTGCGTGCGAACACTTTTTCACTGGTAATTTCGTTTTAGCTACAGGTTTGTATTGTACTATAAGTTTTTTCTTTTCTATAACGAATCCTGTTGGTTCTTCAGGGTCGCTGCCAAATCTCTTCATTCTTGTACCGTTTGCTTTTCTTTTCTCATTAATATTATGGTGTTTATTGAAGACTGATCTTCTATGCCTGATGACATATCGTGGTGGGTGTTTGTTGATTTTCAGTGACCGTTTGGCCCTTTCAGGAGGTTTTGCCATAAAATCGTCATCTATGTACGGTGCGTCATTCTGTACGCTGAGTCTTTTTAGCGTTTTTATTTTTGCATCTGTTTGAACTAATTTCTTGTAGAATTCTGGAAGAGGAAGTGAGATGAATATGAATTGGTGTAAACAAAATATGAATCTAGAGAGATTGCTCAAAAAGTCGTTCTTACTGCTACTATCTTTTGTTTTACATAGGTATTTTACATATAAAATCTAGAAACATCTTAAGAATATTTCCGAAATATTATTAGCCTACTGGTGACATAATTTAAAGGTATAGTACCTTGGACTTTAAAAGAAACTGTGACCCTTGAGTTTGTTTCGGTGTTTTTTTCTCAAGGTAGTCAAATAGAAATACCGACTTCATCTTGCTTTAAATGATTTAGCGTGTAAAAGTGTTTTATACACATTATTTATCATTTACGCCTAAATAAGTCCTATAAATAAAGTAGGTACTTTATAATAAGTAATCGTTGATATCACGGGGGCTGTATGTAACCATTCAAGGCTACAACGAAAATTGGACTCTATCACTACGACCCTAGAGTAGTAAATCACTTGGCATGTACATACCTCTTAGTTTTTCAGCACTCTGAAAATCAGTATTTTTGTCGGAATCCAAAACGTTCGACCAGTCGATCTCACTTGACATCTTACTGTCTGACTCTTCTAGGGAATTCTGTGAACAATATGACACAACTATCAAGACTTTATTTTTATTTTATTTTGATATCAAAGTCAAGTCGAGAAGTCAAAATTAAGATGAATCCAAAAATCAAGGTAGATTTGGGCTGATTGATTAATCTTGATTCATTGATTGATTGAATCAAGGTCAAAGTCAAAAGGTAGACAAAAGGATATTTTTTTGTGGTTGTTTTCATGGGATTTTCAAAAATCCGTTTATCCCAGGATTATGATTTTACAGTAAAAGGAAAACCAGCAAATTGTACCAGTGCTTTACAAGAAGCGACTGGCTATCTAACCTTCTCAACCCAGTTACCCGGGCAACCCAAATACCCCTTAAACTGGTGTCAGACTTACTGACTGTTTAAAACAATGACCAAAAAATACATAACAATAAAAATTTCAGCCAAAAACTTACAACTAATTTATAAGTCGGTCAATTAACCCCAAAATGCTGGGGCCCATTAGCACCGTGAAAGGGGGTACTTTGTGTTATTAACCCTTGCAATAAATATGTCAGGGTATATTTAAAAGTGCCCAGGTGGTACGCGGGACAGTTTGAGTAACGGTACCGTTTGTAGGCGTTCGCAGGGTTAACTAACTAAGCTGGGGAACGGAGTATTGTGTGAATGGAGAAACTAGGTTTGGTGTAAACGAATTATTTAAATAATGTAATTTTAACGGTAAAATTGAATTGGGTGCTATATTTTTAGCTCTAACGAATTATGTAGGTATAGGTATATTTAAATAATAAATTATATAGGTGTTTAAAAAATAATGATAATTGCTTCCGTATTGACAATTAAAAAATTGCATTACTAATGATGAGTTTCAATAGCTTATCTATCTATGTATCTGCTTGAGATAATAAATGTTGATATTAATAGATAGGCAGTCACAAATAGCACAACAGCACTCGGGTACATCCGGCTAAAATGGAAACCGACCCCAACATATTTGTGAAAACAATTTTAAGTCAGGGCAACACGCATATTTGGGAAAAAAATCTAAGTAAATCAGGATGACACGATGAGATTAAATAATATGTAAGTTAATAGTATGATCGTAACAAACCCTTGTTTCTCTATTCAAAATAAATATTTAGTCCTCTTGTTATAAAATTGACATTATGCCTTATAATGTACCTTACTGTATAAAAATAAGTCGGGTTTTCCTTCCTGACGCTATAACTCCAGAACGCACGAACCGATTTCCACGGTTTTGCATTCGTTGGAAAGGTCTCGGGCTCCGTGAGGTTTATAGCAAAGAAAATTCTTATAAAACAAAAAAAAAATCTTTATCTTTTAATCACCAAACAAAATGTAACATAAAACGAAGCCATCTGGTGGTGATACGGAGTTCGCCAGGTTTGCCAGTTACTTATATTAGAGTGAACCATTGTAACATTTTAAGATAGGTAACAGTTGATACTCCATTATATATCTACTCCGTAACAAGCGACTTACTTTTAAAAAGCAATTTGCGTTGCGACAGTTCGAAGTAATTTACAATAATAATAACGCTGTGGTCTCGCGTTTATTTTCTAGACAAGCTTTATGGTTACTTTTAAAAATTAAAGCCATGTTTATAGTCTATGGTTACCACTTTACATCTTTTAAAACTACATTTGACAAAACCAAATTAATAATCATCTTAATTTTTGAATTGAAGTGAAAAGCAGGTAAATAATCTCTATCTTTAGAAATTTTAATTCACAAAAGGATGATAATTTTAAAATTTTTGTAACTTTTGATATTTGAAATGACATTATAAATCTAGTAATATTATATAGCTTAAAGTGAACGTGGATGGATATAATGGAAGGGGTCGACCAAAGAAACGTTGTATAGTTTGTATGAAAGTCGACATGGCTAGAAAGAATGTTACTCGTGAGATGACGGCAGATAGAAGAGTATGGAAATAAAATTGGCATAAGGAAAGATAAAGAGTTTTTTTTTTTTGTTTGAACGTGTAAATTACAAGAATAAAGGTCTGATTTATCAAAGATCTATCAGTTACACCGTTAGGCGTCGTCCTAATTGGCAGCGATCGCGCGATGGCGCGATGCGATTTTCATCTCACGATCTCACTTGCGAGGTTCCGAGGTTCAAATAGGACACTCTGATGAAATCTGTATGTTTGAACTTATCGAACGACGAGAACGCATCGTGTCATAGTACAATCGCTGTCAATTAGGACGACGCCTTAGGCAGGATTTTTAAATGGTAGTGTCTGAGTTTATTGTTTACTTTTGTTTGGGAAATATAAACAAACAAAATCATATCAAACCTTCGTGTGTTGAAAGGATTGGCAATTTTATTTATCGGGTGTGGTCCCACTGTTTAGTTTTAATATCATTCTATTATAAATTCCTATAGTAGCAATGGACTGTTATTTACAATAGGCGGATTTTATATTATTTGTCATATTTGTCCAGTTTTACGAATTCGTGGTAAGGATAGTTATACTTCGTTTTATTTGTTTTTGCAATTGCGTTTTCATAGGTACTTAACAGTTTTGGATAATAAAATTGAGAAATCTCTGTGCGAAATTCTCTCTATCTTGAATTAATATTAAATACCTATATTTTTACACATACGCAAGAAGTATAAAATACCTAAAAAAAACAGTCAGTTTGCAAACCTAAGAAAGGGAAAATAACAAATTATTTCAGTTACTAAACTAAATAATTTAATTATGATTTTAAAAGTACCTATGTACAAAATTAATTTCATTTATCCGCTTTCACTGAAACCCAACCATCCCCAACTGGCAAGAAAACCGTGGAAAACAATTACTCTCTCAATATGTTACTGCTGACTCTATCTCGCTCTTCACTGAGCAGAGTGAGCGAGACGGAGAATGATTTAGCTCGACACCCGTCACATGTTCTTAATGACCGGTTAATATAGACGATTTTGTTAAGGGAAAGTTTGTTTCAAAATGTATATTTAGTTAAGATTTTTTTTGAAAAAAAAAGGGATATTTAAAAGCCCCAATGTGAGTCATTGTAAGTCGAAGTAATTCGATGTTTCTTAGTGATAGATAAAGTCAAACTCATTATTGGCCAAGAAAGAAATGTGCTTCACCATAAAATGTCTGAACTGAAAAACAGTAATTTATTCAGAAAGTGCGGAGAGCGTTACAGCAAACAATAAGATTAATTTTTCTTCATACACTAACTCTTGACTTAAACTTTTAACTTAATTTTTAAAGTGTACAGGACAAACATATCGAGATTTTAAATAATCAGCAGAGTAAGAAATGCACGATTTTTTTTAATACCATTAAATAAATAAAATGTGAAACTCATTTCAGCAAAATTTCCCTTACGTCAGTCAATGCGTTCCTATCTCGAAGAGCACGTTAATGTCGGTCCTGCGCCTGATCTCTCTCCGGTGGTGTCTGATCGCCGTCCCATCGCGCTATGAGAGTGAAGGAATAGGGAGTGCACCTGTCTCCAAGCAAATGCTTGTGCACTATAATATGTTCTGCGCAGCTGGCTGATCTCCTTATATAACAGCCGCCATGGCCGGAACCAGCCTTGGACGCCATTATTATATCGAAGTAAAGCCCTTACAAACACTTCCCCTTAACAAAATCCACACAAGTTAATACGCAAAGTTAATTCGGAACTGTGTTTTAACTGAACAAAGTTTCGGGTCAGCGCTTAACTGTAACTTAATATTAATCAGTTAACAATATAAGTGATCGTCAATTATTGTTATAATCTTACGTTTTGAACGTGTGTGTTTCCGGGTTTTCTACGAAGTGTTTGTTTGTAGAAAGTTTGTTAAAATTAAATTTTAAATGAAATGTGTTGTTTATTTTGCTGTGTGTGTGTTTATTTAGGGAAAATGAATGCAGTGTTTTTATTTCACTGTTAATTATGCAAAACATGGAGTATGATAAAATTGTTTCTGTCAGTTTCGTCCGTTCCTTGGAAACTCGACGTATACCCAGATAAAAAAGTAGCCCATTTGCTATGATGATAATGATGTCCTCCTGGCCGATTTATCAGCTACGGCGCCTATTCTCATTTAAGAAGATTAGCCAACTGCGCAGGACATAATTATAGTGCACGCACATTTGCTTGGACACAGGTGCACTCCCTATTCCTTCACTCTCATAACGCGATGGGACGGCAATCCGACACCACCGGAGAGAGATCAGGCACAGGGTCGACATTTACGTGCTCTCCGATGCACGGGTGTATCAATCATCAACTTCCAGGCTACGGGCTGCTTCGTGAAAGTTTCTAAAACCCACAAAGCCATTTCGGCCCGACTCGGGAATCGAACCCAAGACCTCGTGCTCCACGTTTGCGACAGCTAGATCAACGAGGCAGTACGGTGCAATTACAGTATATTTATGGTATATCTATCACCCCCTCGCCCCGTCGCCCCCCTTGTAATTATAGCGTCTATAAATAGAGCCTTAAAGAGAGGGGTGATCAATTTATTTTGTTTCATTATGTCGTAAGTACAGGTGTGTTTTTAATTTAATAGGAGTATGTAGTTTAGAGCAGGTAAGGGCTAAGTAATAAAGTTCAAATCATAAGGTGAAGCAACTCTTGGTAAGGTCGGTCTATGGATTGGATTATCTTGATGTACAAATAAACTAGGCACCTAAATACTTTTTTTTTTTACTCATCTGTAAATCTTTTCAAATATTTTCCATAAACCATTCATGTCTATTTTTAATAAGTAACTCATAACTTTAAAACGGTTGAGCCGACTGAGCTACGATACCAAACACACCTAGGTACATATTATCGGTCAAACTTATGACACCTTTCTTTTGGCGTTAGACCAAAAAAACACTCATTTTTACCACTTAACTTATTTCAAAAATAAAACTGTCTACATGTACTTATAGTAAATAAACAACCATACATATTTATCTAAAAAAATCCTTACCGAAACAAAAACAATAATAATACCAAATCTTCCACCCAGACCTAGGTATACCTATCTAGAATTTTTTTCTCATCAGGATAGCAACAAGAAATTTTTTAATCTCCGAGGTGCCCGAGGGATCCTATTGTTGTGGACAGACAGACGGACGTACCTCTTTGTTAGTAGTGTTTTATGTATATATAAATGTGTATACGTATGTATAAAATATGTATACACAGGTATAATGTTTGTATAAGTATCTACTGTGATGTAGAATGGTTAGTGAAGAGTTAGTGGGAGCGAATGATTATGATTGTACTAAAGTCCATTTTTCTGGCAGTTTTTCGTTAAAACAACTGTTTACTATGTTAGCACCTAGTGTTTTATGTATATATTTATATGTATGTATATACATATACATGTATGTGTCTGTGCAAGTACGGTGTACAGTATCAACACTAGGAACAAGCATAAACTGTGCGTACCCATTCACAGGCTTCACAAGGTACATGGAACATTTATGGGGCTTGGTATTCGATTTTATAATAAACTTCCTCAGTCGTTTTTAGAATTGCCTTTTGATAAATTTAAAGTGCAGGTCAAATCTATTCTGTCGAAGAAAGCTTATTATACAGTTAATGACTACATAAACGATAAAAATAGTTGGTCCTCATGTTAAACACTGGACAGCTTCAAAAGTTATCATTATGAGTTGATGTGATTTATATTATTTTATACGTGACATTTTTTATTTTTATGTACTGACTAATTACCATCATCGTTCTGTTTTTACGATGAGTTGTTCCTTAATTTTGTAAATGGTCTACTAGCGACTGCGAATCTATTAGTATTAACTGTTTTCTTGTCGTGTAGCTGCAAGTCGTCATGCTCCCTTTGACGGTATTGCTTGCGGTAGCGTCGGTGGTCGGGTTGCCTCCCTCCCTCAAAAATGTGCGAGGGGGGCGATGGCTGATCCTCGCGTTATGCTCGTGAACGGGTGCTGCTTGTGGTACCAGGTCGTCTTGCTGACTACATATTTGTACACCCGTAATATACCTAATGTATATGATTTTGGTTTGAACGGTAGTCCTAGTTCACCGTTTTCATTGTTTATGTTGTTATTTTATTTTTATTTTAATTTTTCATAAAAACTGTTTGACATGTCGGTGGGTGCACCCTAAACTATATCTATCTTCACTGAATGGAGGCTTTATATTTTTTATATTTTTCACTCTTTTTTTAATAGATTTCTTTTGTAACTGCTTGAGTAATAGGTATGGGTAAGGTGTGTACTAGCCAACATGATTAACTATTTGAATTGATTTTATATACAAATTTATGTACACAATGTTGTATAGTGATATTTAAATATTTGTATACGGTTCTTCAAACCATACAGACAGAATTGTGTTGCTGGGGAGTTTGTTCCACCACTTCTTCTTCCCAGCAAAAACACATAGGAAGTGGTGAAGGGCGGGCGTTTTGGGGGCTGTCTTTTGTATTGACGTTCAAAAAGTGCTGATTTTCAGCCTACTTTGAATAAATGACTTTTGATTTTGATTTTGATTTTTGACGGTAATACAGTACTGAGTAGTTGAATGGTTAGGAGTGAATGAATGAACGATTATAGCATACTAAGACGCGACTTTCACGGGCCGTTTTTCGTAAAAACTGTTTACTTTAAAAATTGAACGTGGAAACTGATAGTAGAGTGCGGTATTAAGAAAACTGACCTATGTATATTTTTTCTGTGAACTTGTGTCTCAAGTCTCAGTCCGTTAATTTTGCGTAAAACAACTGCTACTTTGAAAACCAAATGAAAATTGACGTGAACAGTTGTTTTAAGAAAACTGATGTATGTTGAGAACTTGATGTAGCTTTCAAATGTGTATGGCATGATGCTTTTATGTTATAAAGCTGAAGAGTGTATTTGTTTGAACGCGGTAACTTCACTAACTACTGATCCGATTTGAAAAAATATTTCAGTGTTAGGGTTTCGTTATAAAGATCGCAACAAACATTTTATTGTTTGTTAAAATCCAATAGACAGACATGTGTTGCTGGGGAGTTTGTTGCGCCACTTCTTCCCAGCACAAACACATAGGAAGTGGCGAAGTGCGGGCGTTTTGGGGGCTATCTTTTGCAAAAGTTTTGACATTCAAAGTGCTGATTTTCATCCTACTTTTTTCTTTACATTTTTAACTACACATACCTACTACACATTTAGTACTTAAATACACACTCCCATTTAAAATAACTTGTGGAATCATCAAAAAGGCAGGCGGGACTGATATTTTCATAGCTCGGCACAACAATGAAAAACATCAGACTATCATTACGCCACACAAAGGGGTTGGCGAGGTATAAAAAATGTCGTCCGAACTCGGTTCAACTTGTGTTCAGCGCAATGTACTGTAGGTTAGGAGACCGAGGATAAGGTTCTTAGACTTATTAAATTATAATAATCTACTTTAACCCGATGGTTGACTAACATTTTTTTTGTGCATGAGATATAAATAAATAAGTAAATAATACAGTTTCAGTGTTTACAGTGTTCACGTATAGAAATTAGGAAATTTATGCTTAATTTAGGGACTATAAAATATTAAATGAAACTAAAGAAGACATTATGTTTGAAGAATTAAAAAAAAAGTTTGCTTTTGTGACTCCTGTGTACACAAAACTATGTAACTTTTAAACTTGATGGCTTATCACGATGATACAAAACTCAAAATTAGTGGAAAATACCCAATTTCGTCTTTCTTAAAGATAGTTTGAAAGACACTATCTATAAATTATGTTTTATGTAATTAATTGATGATGATCAATTAATTACAATATTAAGCACACCTAAATTCGAAGGTAACTCTTTTTCTGTTGCGATTGATCTAAAAATATTTCTAACAAAAGTGACACAAAAAACACTCTCCCAGTCTCCCCGACTACAACATTACGAGGAAATCAAAAAAATAAAGTGTCCCATCATTTGTGTTGCAACTTGCAACAGACCAGACGTCCCATTCACGGTGCACCTTAAACGTGCGTCTAACTAAACACTCGTTTGGAGGGTAGTTTGATAGTCTCAAATGACCGGTGGAGCGATAAGAGTAGTGTAGGTAATGTAGTTAAAAAATGTGATAGGTGCAAATAGGTGTAAGAAACTAAATGGGGTGGGTCATGTATTAAAATTTTTGTTTGTGTACACTAAAAGCTTCGTAACTTCTGAAAGAAATTAGAATTCTTTCACTGTTGGAAAGCTACACTTTTCCCGAGTAACATAGGCTAAATTTTATCCCGGTACGAGCAGTATTACTAAGCAATGCGGTGAAACCAGGGGGAAAAGGCTAGTTAAACGCTTGTCTAACTAAACACTCGTTTTGCGGGTATTCTGATAGTCCATTGACCAGCGAGAAATAAGAATGGTGTGGGTAAAGTAGTTATAAAGGTGATAAATTAAATAGTAGTGGCCCATGTATGAACAAAACACAATAATAAACCCAGTTTGTGGTACCCAATAAATGGGCTAAGGATATCAGGTAGTCGTTCCAAGTGAAACCTAGCTTTTAACATTGCATAATAACTTGTAACTGATCTATTAGGAGTAATAACCTATGATTTTGATACCACACCTTTTGCTCAGACACTCGGAAACCACAACCTCTTACACCTTTTCAATTTCCAGCCCCACCAAATAAATAGACTACAAATAAATCCAAACAACAGAAAAAAGAGTTATATGCGTCGGGCGACCACAAATCATTTAGGGCTCATCCACATGGGACGAGTCTTAAGGTGTCCCAGACAAGCATGATTTGTTGTCGCCCTAACACACACAGGGTGTGGTTCACAAGTTTTCTTATTAAATTGGATTTTGTACGTGATATTGTTAGAAAATGATAGGTTTCGGTGAAGAAAGTTTTGAGTGAGATGTGTACCTAGCCTTTTTTAAGAATGTTGGGGTCGACTTCCAGTATAACAGGATGTCACTGAGTACCAGTGTGCCACATGGAGTGACTGCCTATCTGATCTCTTCAACCCAGTTACTCGGGCAACCCCTTGGTTAAACTGGTGTCAGACTTACTGGCTTATGACTACCCGTAACGACTGCCAAGGATGTTCAATGACAGCCGGGACCTACAGTTTAACGTGCCATCCGAAACACAGTCAATGGTGTCTAAGATATAATTGAAACAAACTTAGAAACATTGCATTGGTACTTGCCTGACTTGGAATCGCACTCACTCATACTTGAGAGGTTGGTTCTTTACCCACTAGGCTACCAAAACTTTTAAATTAGTAAAATTTAGTAGCTTACTAAATGAAATCACCCTATATACACTTAAGACGTTTACCAATTGACTTGTTCGTACCTAGGAGCGTAATGTTTCAATATTTATCGCATTCTAGAGGGTAGCTTATATTTAAACCAACTTAAAAATTCACCCCATACTGTTACCCTTAACTCTTATCTCTACAGCAATAAGGTCGAATTTCCTTTGGCTAAAATTACAACGAAGTTGATGGTATATTTTGAACTTAATGCAAGTAGAAATAAGGTTGATATTAAAAGTGGTTTTTAGAAGAAATAGCAAAGTTAAGTTTGTAATATTTATCAATGGGATTGCAAAATGAATTTTGCATAGAATCTTAAGTATAAAATGTGTTCCCCATAGTGTATGGTGTAATATTTTGAATTATGGACTTTTTAAAGTTTTTTTTTCTTAGGGTGAAACTTACGGTATTTTCTTGGTAGGAATAGATCTCTTAATTAAGTTCCCATGGGTGACGTTTAAAAGGGACCCTAAGTTTTTTACGTAACTGTCGAATGGATCAATCATGGTTAAGCTTTTACTTCCCGCGGTTGTTTTGTGGATGGGTCACCATTGTTTTGGTTAAGTATAATTTGTAGATGTTTGACAATTATTGGTCACTACTACCATACCATTTCTATAACCGATCTAACTTTTGACTAGATTAGAGATTGTGCTGACACAATTTATATGGATATATATATAGCTAATGTCAATATAATATGATAAGTATAGCTAAGGAAGTGTCCCTAAAATAGATTTAAATTTATGTAAGTGTATATTTTAACAAATTCTGTAAATAATAATAGTTATGTGTATGTGTAGTAGTAGTCTTTAAGGTCTAACATATAGATAGATGTAAGTTTACATAGTTATTCTAAATTCTGTAGATAATATGTATAATAAAGTCGGTCTTTAAAGTGTCTATAAATATATAAGGTAGATGTATATCTTTGTAGTGTAGATACAGACATATTTTTGAAACTGCTTTCTCTGATCGCAAATCAACGAAAAGATAAGTTGCAGCTCTAACCAAACTCTATCATTATCCTTACAATTACCGTGCCTACAGTCTACAGTCCAGTCTAGACAATGAGCTAGGTAATATTTTAAGTCTCAAAGCGCAGTAATACATCAGTGAGACAAAGGGAGATGCAATACAGAGAGGCTGCGATGATGAGACTAAGGGTAGTCAGAGCGGAGAGTATTGGCGTGATGATTTGTAAAAATATATATATTTTGATTTATAACGGAAAATTTATAGTTATTACATGGCCGAAAACGGCCTTGGACGCCATTTTTTTTATAATTCAAGGAACCGATGACATAGAAAGAGACCGATTACAAAAAAAAATCTGTGTTAGCCTATTTATTGATTTTTCTTATTGGAAGCTGGTTTAGGGATATTATATTTTGTTCATCATTCGTCCTATCTGATTTTCAATTATTTTCAAAAGGAGCGCTATATAGTGTAAAAATAAAAATTGCTTGAGCATTCTGAAAGTTCCACAAATGCAGAGAAAAAAGAATTGAATGGTAAAAGCCACGTGAGTTTTTTGGTCCATAATACAAGTCTTAACTTTCAAAAACAGTAACTTAATCCGATTTAATAATAATAAAACAACGACCAATACAAAACAACCGTACTATATAAGTCTGTCTGTCACCCTAAACTGAGGGTTGATTTCAATACCACAGTTATAAGGGGAACGCCTTGCTTACAATATATAGGTCAAACATACTAATATTGTAAGTTATCTGTACTAATATTGTAAAGTTTTGAGAAACGTATAAACGTATCTGGTTTTTTTAAACACACAAAGTTTTTCGCATTCCAAATTACTTCTCAATCAAATCAAGCGACTACATCTCTTTTTTTATATTAATTTTATTAATCTTACCATATCATATTCTGCCAAGTATTTTTCCAACTATGTTGGGATCGGCTTCTTGTCTAACCGGATGCATCTGACTACCATACACCTATATAATTCTAAAGCTCAATCTACCAGCTTTTCACAAAACATAGACCACAAAAAACCATACCAACTGATTGTGAAAAATCATTCCCAAAACTACCATGAAACGTGTTATTTATTTAGTGGCAACACCAAGGGGAATTGCTGACGATATTGAGAGTAATGGTAGGATTTGAGTTTACTGCGTTTGACTTTAGTGATCGATTTATGTATCTATGGGTAGTTTTTTTTGTTTTTTTTTTTGCAATGGTATATTTTTGGTAAACGGGTTGAAGTTATTAGTAGTTTAAAACATATGATGTTGACTTTAAAAATATAGATCGCTTGTTTTAAAGGTAACTTGTGGGTAGGTAACTTTATCTATACTAATATTACAAAGAGGAAAACTTTGTTTGTTTGGTTGTAATGAATAAATTTAAAAACTACTGGACCGATTCTAAACATTCTTTCACCATTAGAAAGCTATATTATCTGCAAGTAACATAGGCTATATTTTATCCCGGTGCGGGCAGTAGCTCCCACGTGACGCGGGTGAAACCGCGGGAAAACGGCTAGTTATAACTAGGTCCGTTTAAATTTTTATCAAAAGTAAAATCACTTACCAATTCACGAAAACTTGGTCCGAAATCTGAAAGCAAAAATATTACAGTTCAAAAAATGTTTGCTAAATCCAAACAGATTTTAAAGACAGACTTTCTGTGTTCTGACTACCCGTAACGACTGCCAAAGATATACAAATGACAGGGCCACAGTTTCAAAATGTCGGTATAAGGATAACAACATCGTCCTGCCCCATAGATTTTCCGTTATGGCACCTTTTTTTTAACGACGTCAAAAATCATCAAATGACCCCTACCACTGTGAGTTAGCAGCGGTGAGGGAGTGTCAGACTCTTACTGACTAAAAGCCGTCGTGTTCCGTCGTAGGTCTTTTATGTACCAGGGCCGCGGTAACTCTTTCGAACAATCCCGCAGCCCCGGCAGGCCTTGGCCCTGCTGTGCCCCGCTGGGGTTTCTGTTATGGCACCTCCGCATCTTTTCTAAGTTTTGATCTATTTGTTAAATAACGTACCTATTCCAGCCACGCCCGGGATACCATATTGCTTGGACAACGGATCATCGTATTTTTTCCTGAAAAAAAAATTTTATCAGCCATTGAAGTTACTTAATACATAGGTCCAATACTTTTGTCGGGAATATAAACTCTTTTGCAAAAAATGCACCCATGCGAAATCTTGGTTTTAACGACTTTGTGTATATTTCGAAAGATTTTAATGACTGGAGTACGTTACTAGCACCAAAAGGGTACCTATGCTAAACGCGCGTAAGAGTATTTTAATTTGAATTTTGGAGAATTGCGCAATTTATGGGTGAAAAAGTGCTAAATACTAGCCTAGTTCCAATAAAACTTTTTGACTTTCACTTTATGCTTCTTACGGCCAGTTTCTTCATCAAAAGCAAAAGTCAAAGTAATGTCTAAAGTAAAAGTAACGGTCATATTCGTTTTTTCAAGGCGAAAGTGACAGCAAAATTCATAGAAAAATTGAATTTGACCGTTACTTTACTTTAGACATTACTTTGACTTTTACTTTGGCTTTAACTTTTGATGAAGAAACTGGCTGTTATTCAGCTACGAGAAGTTTTCTTTCGGGGTGGAACAGCTAATAAACATAAAAAAGAACTCACTCATTTTTCTTGTAGTCATCAATCATCATATCCTTCCTATTCTCATTGAGCATCTCAATCTTCCTCTTCAATCTCTCGCTATCACACATACACTTCGGTTTGCAAGTTGTCGTAGTCGGCTTGCAAGTAGTAGTTGTAGTAGTTGTAGTGGTCTTGCACTTGCACTCCTTATCCCCCATGGGAACACTCTTGAAGACGATGAGGAAGGCCACGACGATGGTAATCGTGAAGAGTAGAAGGAGACAGATGACACACGCGTACTCCGTACTCACCACTTTCTTGAGTCTGTTACAGAAACTAGTATATCTGTATGTATTAATCTGTCAGGAAATGCAGCGGCGAATTTAAAAAAGATGGTGGTGTTTTTCCTTGTGAGAGGAGGCCTGTGCCCAGCAGTGGGACGATAAAAAGGCTGTAACAGTAACAGGTGGTGGTTTTAACCTAATGCAAACATAATAAAGAGAGTCAGTTGTGTGGGTTTATCTATGGTAGCGTAGCTGCTAGTTTTCCCAAAAACGGCTAAGTCAATTTTGAAGGTTTTGATTACACTACGAGACCCAGTTGCACCATTTAACTATAATGATGACAAGCCGTGTAGTTGTCACCCATTGATCAAATCAGCGGTATGACAATTTAAAATAGCGTTAAACTTATATGAAGCAACTTGGCGTAAAAGTAGCTCAAGTAACTTTTTATTTAATATAAGATAAAGAAGCAGGACCGACATTAATGTGCTCTCCGATGCACGGGTGAATCAATCACCAATTTCCAGACTCCGGGCTGATTTGTGAAAACTAAGACCCATAAAGCGATTTCAACGCGGCAATCGAACACCGGTGATCTAGTGGTCGCACACACGACTGCTATGTACCAGGACTTTTTTTTAATGGGAAATCATCAAATGCCCCCACTGTGGTTTAGCACCGTGAGGGAGTGTCAGACTCTTACTGACTAAAACCCGTTATGTTCCTTCTGAAGCCCTTTATGTACCAGGGCCGCGGTAACTCTTTCGAAGTATTCCGCAGCCCCGGTAGGCCCTACTGGTGTTTGCTGATTCTCTTTGAGAACGAGGTCTCAGGTTCAAAAGTTAATGAAAATCAACTCACGCGCAAGACACACACGAGCAAGTTTCTTCAGGCGGTGGTTTCTTCGTAGGCTCTCTGGTATTTTGCTGGGAATAGAAAGACTGTCTTTCTGCGTTAGTATAGTGTCAAAAACAAGTCGAGGGTATGGCAAAGAATCATGGATTTTTATGAAAATGTTGGACTGCCTTGTCCCATCATCATCTCCAGAGCCTTTTCCCAAATATGATGGGGTCGGCTTCCAGTCTAACCGAATGCAGCTGAAAGTTTTACCGTCGTACCACATAAACTTTTAAACGTCTGTTTAACACTTGTCTAAAAAAATGACCGATTATGACGTTGAAATAAGGTCCATTTTGCAGTCGATCTTTTTTTAGACAAGAGTTCAACAGATGTTTAACTTTTTGTAGCAAGGCTGTTAATGTTTGTCATTGAACATCTTTGGCAGTCGTTACGGGTAGCATAAGTTTGACAACCAGTCTTACCAAGGGGTATTAGGTTGCCCGGGTAACTGGGTAGAGGAGGTCAGGCAGGCAGTCGCTCCATATAAAACAATGGGACTCAGCTGCCTCCGGTTACACTGGAAGCGGACCCAAAAATAGTTGGGAGAAGGCTCGGGAGATGATGATGGAGGGTCTTAAGCTGTAATGGTCCTGGTGATGATATGATGATGATGATGATGAAAGTAAGCTGAATCCGAACTAACCCAGAACCACCAACTGTCTTTCTTTTCACTTTGGTAAGGCTGTAACAACGAAACAGATAATGTTATCTATATTACTAACTTAATAAAGAGGAAACATGTTTTGTTTGACTGTTTTAAAAGGCTCCGAAACTAGTAGTAGGGTAGTAGTTTCCACGGGATGTCGATGAAAACGCGAGAATCCGGCTTGATAACATATGATGTCCTCTTAGCCGATTATCGGCTTCGGCGGCTGTTCTCGTGTAAATAGATTAACCAACTGCGCAGGACATATTATAGTGCACGAGCATTTGCTTGGACACAGGTGCACTCACTATTCCTTCACACTCATAGCGCGATGGTACGGCAATCCGACACCACCGGAGAGAGATCAGGCGCAGGAAAGACATTTACGTGCTCTCCGATGCACGGGATAACATATATAAAGCTCTGCTAAATGTGTTTCTAAACAGTAAACTCAAAAACACCTAAATTTCTTATTGATTTAGATATAAACTTACCTACTACAAAATCTTCCTCAAAACTCAGGTGTTAAACTGAGCAAAATAGTAACATCAGCCTTTTACCAACTACGCTGTGGTCGATTTTCATATTAAGAAAATGCATCTAAGTACCAATGAGCTACATAGAGCCGCCTGTCTAATCTCCTCAACCCAATTACCTGGGCAATCTCCGATAGACATAGATAGACTGGTTTTTAGACTTTCTGTCACACTGCATCCTCCTACCTTTATCCCAATTTTATTTGAGGCCGGCACAGCACTTTTTCTCCATCCATACTTTTCTATCTGCTGTCATCTCACAAGTAACATTCACATAGTACAGATTACTTAGTAATGTACAACTCAAGTCGCTGATATTATAACCCAAAACATATTTGTAGGCTCTCCTTAAAGTGTCCCATTTTATTTCTGGTCGACGCAATATGTTTTCCTCTTTCATTCCTCTCTGTCACTCGTCATACTAACATTCACTCTCTTATTCTGTCATCTATCAGACAATCCATGTTTTCTTCCATCTTCCTCTATCTATCCACACTCACACTTAACACACTCTTGGTTTCATGTCTATTCTTTCTCGTCGCAATACTAATCCGCATTGAGCATCATCCTCCGAGCCTTTTTCCTAACTATGTTGGGGTCGACTTCCAGTCTAACCGGATGTAGCTGAGTACCAGTGCTTTACAAGAAGCGACTGCCCTATCTGACCCCCGCAAATCAAATCCGCATTGAGCGCGTTTGGTGATTAACGCTCAATCTTTCTGTGTGAGAGGAGGCCGCAGCCCAGCAGTGGGACGATACAAAGGCTGATGATGATGGTCAGAAATAATATGAAGTATATTACTATGCTCTGAGTCCTGGGCTTGAAGTCTCTGTGCTCCGTGGACGAGGACTTGTAAAAGTGCTGCTGTCCACTTCTTTTGCGATGCTCTGAGCTGCTGGATTCACAGGATCTCTGCAAGAAGTTGCAAAGTTGAAAATTATTTAAAAACCATCCCCACCTGCATAAAAAAATCAACGACAGATGTAGGCTCCACCGCAGCTGGGAGACTGTTAAATGATAAAGATAAAAATTTATAATGGCCTGCAGACACAGAATGTCACAGCGTCTGTTCTCTCTAAGGAGATCAGCCAGCTGCGCAGGATATTATTATAGTGCACAAACATTTGCTTGGACACAGGTGCACTCACTGTTCCTACACTCTCATAGCGCGATGGGACGACACCGCCGGATAAAGGTCAGGCGCAGTTAGTAGAATAAAGTGGACCTACAGACTTTTCAATAGCTCCTTCATACTCACTCGATCAGTTTTGCTTCTAGAACCGGAATATTGTCGTCTCTTTTTATCTTCTTTGTGCTCCGTAAGGAGATTTCTTTTTTCGGGATCACTAGAAAACAAGATAATTTTTAAATTTCAATAAATTTGCCAAAAGGGACACCGATGTGCTTATCATAGATTTGTGCCAATTGATTTAAGAGACTGTCTTCCGACAATGCTATCGCCCCCTTTTTGTGGGATCTTCTTGGTGCTCCCCAGATAATAAGTAGCCTATATCCTTTCAAAGGACAACCTAACAATGTATCTTTTAAATCGGTACAGTATAGTAATATCAAAGTTTAGTTTGTTCAATGAAACTAACTCTTTAGCTATAACTATTATTAAGTATAGATAGTCTAGATGCAAATCCTACTAAGTTGTATTGGGTTGCCCGGTTAACTTCAGTGCGGGTAGCTGAGGAGGTCAGAAAGCCAGTCGCTGCATGTAAAGCACTGGGTACTCAGCTACATCCGGTTACACTGGAAGCCGACCCCAACATAGTTGGGAAAAGGCTCGGCAGATGATGATAGCAATAATGAAGAATACAATATCTTACTCTTTCTCCCTCGTCATAATTTCTTTAAATATCTTCAACAGCGGTGATTGGGTTTCTTTATCGATCTTTTCATGGCTGAAACAAACCTACTTATTTCAATATTTTGCGTTTCTACATACTTTTTAACTAAGAATATGTACGCTACGGCGCGAGTCCACAGCTAACATGTGTTCGCGCGGCGGTTGCAGTGTCGCGGACATGTTAGTAATGTTCGCGCGCAATGTGTTACTGTTTGCTACAGCGAGTACACCACGAGATACATGCCCTAGCCAACAGGCTGATTTTAGAAAACTCTGACACTAAAGTTTGTTAGGGGATTCAACATGACAACACGAGCTATAGAACAAAATACATATATTTCATCATCTCTAGGCCATCACAATACAAACCACGGACACTTTTGAAAATTTTCAAAATGAATGTCACTTACCTTTTCTTTTCCTGTAAAAGATAGCAAAAGAAAACTCTTACCTATTTGTACTTATTCCCATATTCGTTATGACATTTGGAAATTACTTTTTTTAACTTATTTAATGGCGTTTTTGGTAGCAAAAAGGTTGGTATTCAAGTTAAAGAAGGTTTTTATGTGGAAGATTTTTATGGAGATGGTAAAATTCTTGGCGGTTCTGCTCGCATGTCAAGAGAACTATTTCCCGCTTTCGGATGAATAATAGGTAATGTAATTTTTCAGGCTATAGTATACTAATATACATAGTTTTTGTTGTAGTACCCTACAGCTGCTATAGGTTACTAGAGTACCTAATGTAAATCAGTTTAGTAGCTTTGGCGTGAGAGCGTGTCAGATAGACAGAGTTTTATTCGCCATTGTGATCTAGAAAGATCAGATAATTAGCCAAACAGGTGATTATAGGCTAACCAAAACCTATCTCCTTCCTTGATCTATGAGAGAGATAAACAGTAAGTAAGATAAAAAGTACTTAAACATCGTCAAAAATTGAAATAACGAAGTTTGATGAAGACACTTAGATCCTATATCTTGAGTTATACTTTAAGTACATTCTCTATTGCTATAAGGTTACAAGTCGTGTTAAGCAGATGCGATATGATCTGTTTAAAAATGGGTTTTGGAAGGCACGTTAGTAGGTTGTCAGTTGAACATCTTTAGCAGTCTTTACGGGTTGTTAAAACCCGCAGAAAGTCTGATAGGAAGACTTATCAAGGGATATTGAGTTATTCTGGTAACTGGGTTGAAGAGATCAGATAGGTAGACGCTCCATGTAAACAAGGAACCAAAGTCGTTTTGAGTCACTTAGTAGTGTAGTTGGGAAAACGCTTTTCAGATGGTGTTTCGTTCATGTATTTTGACTATCTTGAAATCACAAAAAATCAACATCGGACAAATAAGCTACTCGACTAGAAGCTTTCGCAGAAAATTACAGCTTGACCTCTGTCTCGTATAGGCTGTTTTATCTCGTTCTGACTTATTATTATATTATTAATTTTCTTCTTAGTTTTTGCGTATTTTTGTTTGCATTCTAACTTTTGTGTTTATTTATACGACATGTTCTTCTAAATAAGAATTATGTTTCCTTACTTCCTTTCTAAGTATCCTTTTTAATCGCTACCTCTCATGACAATCCCCGCTACCTCTCGTTAATACACTACCACCCTAAAAACGCCCATTTCCTTCAATTTGAACATGTTTACCGCTCATACAAAACTTACTACAGCTTACCTACTTACACGGTTTTTTAAGATCACTCAAGAATATTGCTCCGAACACTTTACGAGGGTTTAGCAATAAAAGTATATTTGATACGTTGCGTTTTCCCGACAAAATAATTGCTCGGAGGATGTAATAGTGGTCTTTTGGGAGATGTAATGTCAATTTGAAGTTTTGGGGAGCAATTTATTGGTGATAGATTGAAGTATATGGGTACCTGAAAATTGCAGCTAATTCTATATTCAATTATATGCCTAGCCTTTCCGTGTACCTACTAGGCTACAGGGGGGTAAATGGGTTGAGGAGGTCAGATAGGGCAGTCGCTCCTTATTAAGCACTGGTACTCAGCTACATCCGGTTAGACTGGAAGCTGACCCCAACATAGTTGGAAAAAAAGACAAGGCTACGCAAATCATCTTGCAAATAACATTATTTCTAGCCATATCGACTTTCACACAATCCATCCATCGTTTCTTTGGTCGTCCCCTTCGTCTATATCCATCTACAGTCATACTCATCACTTTCCTCACAACATGATCCTCATTCCACCGCATCACATGCCCATACCATAACAGCCGGTTTTCACAACCAAGAATGTTATCGGTGCCTCTTTATTTCCTCTATATATTTAACCAACTTCTCAAAAAGGTTTAAGTCCAGCTATATTGGGGTCGGCCTTCAGTCTAACCGGATGCGGTTGAGTACCAGTGTGCCACAAGGAGCGACTGCCCATCTGACTTCCTCGACCGGGTTGAGAGGTTCATATCATGTTATATCGTTTATTGCATTCCATAATGTAATTAGGTGGAGAATATAAAGTGATTGTCACAATATGGACCCTGATTGGCACAGCAAAATAGTTCTCAATTTAGACTAAATTTGGATAATTGTATGTTATTTTTTTATGTATACATAATTTTAAATTGGTTTTAGGTACTTACTTAATTCAAGTAAATTTTCCATACCCACCTCAAGCCCACAAAAAAGAATAGGGTCAAAACACCAGTGTTCGTCTCTTGTCTGTTACAATATTTCCTCTAGAATATCTTAGTTCTCTGAGGGTTGGGGGCCCGCAGAATGTAAATGTGGCCGAATGATAAATAAAGAAAGAGGTTAAACTGTTCGAGGTGGGCTACGTAAACATGGTTGGAGGTTAGGGCTGGCAGGGACGGGAAAAAGTGTGAAAATGGAGAAAATATCTGTAGTCATGTTTTTTATAGAATTTAAATATATAGATAGGTACTGTAATTTGACCGGAGCATCATTTACATACGCATAATTAATATTAAAATTTTGGTATTCTTTGATAAGTGCTTGAGTTAATTTATTCAATTGGATGTGTGTCTAATTTTGATTTTTATATCATTTTTTATAGCTGATGAAAAATTAAAATTTTCATAAAAAAAATAGTCTCGTTAATAACTAAGAATGTCGAATTGAGAACCCTTTTCTTTTCGGGAAGTCTGTTAAAGAAAGCAAAATAAGGAATACCTAATAGAAGTAATTTTTGTGTTGTTTAAGAAATAAGTCAATACAAAACCTCTTTATTCTTTATATTTAAATACCTTTTATTTGCATAAAAGTTTCTTCAGCTCCTTAAAAAAAAAACACTTTTTAAATAAAATACCGAAACTATATTTTCCCATTTTCCTGCTTGTGGCAGCCCTGTCAGCTAATATGTGAGTGACAGATGGTCATAAATTACACACGTCACTAGATGTGTCCCGGGCGGTGAGATCAAATGTTACAACTACGGGGGTACGGTTCCGTATGTATTTTGAGAGAAAATGTTTTAGAATTGTTTGGAAAAGAGTGTGCTTGTGTTGTTATTGATATAATAAAGGACAATGCTCAAAAAAAACCCAAGCCCGGCGCAAACGAAAAGTAACTCAAATTATAGGTAATAATAAGTAATGAAATACTGCATAGGAGGCATCATCGAAATCAATGGCTAAATGTATGAAATTGCTATTCGATTTTTTAAAGGAGTAACATGAGCAGCTGGGGCTTATAGTTTAATTAAAGTGCTATCTGAAACAACAAACAAGTAATATGGCAAGTAATAAGCCTCTCCAAAAAGATAAATCAATTCCGAAGTACAGCTCAGGACTTTGGGATGGGACGCAAGCCTTGTCCAAACCGGGTTAACTTCACTTTAGCAGTGTTCTTTTACACCTACATTCTTTATAAAAGGGAAAATGGCAGGAATGGCATATCCGGTATTACTGCTCCTGTATTCATGGGTGGAGGACATTGGGCTGCAGTGCCCAAGTCATGAGCGTTTTATATTACTTAGGGTGGGCTAGACATGAGGAACAGTTCGCGCATACCGCTACATTTTTGGATCATGTCGTGCTATAAATAAAAAATCGATGACTGTTAAGCGTAATTATTAAAACGACAACAAAAAAATAAAACCGACTCCCAAAAACACTGAAAAGCAAAAAAAAACTATTCTTAGGTGCATCGGCGTAGAAGTCAGTGTCTAATGGATGTTCCAGAGTTTATACGCCACCGACTTCTAGGCCGATGCACCTAAGAATAGTTTTTTTTTTTGCTTTTCAGTGTTTTTGGGAGTCGGGTCTCCATCATCAGGTCAGCTCCAAACCTTCACAGTTGCAAAGGTCTCGTCAATACAAATAATATAAGCTCAAACACGATGTAGTTTACATATTCAGTTGTCGATTTCCCTCGACCTTCTCTCGTCTCCATCATCAGGTCAGCTCCAAACCTTCACTGTTGCAAAGGTCTCGTCAATACAAATAATATAAGCTCAAACACGATGTAGTTTACATATTCAGTTGTCGAGTTCCCTCGACCTTCTCTCGTCTCCATCATCAGGTCAGCTCCAAACCTTCACAGTTGCAAAGGCCTCGTCAATACAAATAATATAAGCTCAAACACGATGTAGTTTACATATTCAGTTGTCGAGTTCCCTCGACCTTCTCTCGCCTCCATCATCAGGTCAGCTCCAAACCTTCACAGTTGCAAAGGCCTCGTCAATACAAATAATATAAGCTCAAACACGATGTAGTTTACATATTCAGTTGTCGAGTTCCCTCGACCTTCTCTCGTCTCCATCATCAGGTCAGCTCCAAACCTTCACTGTTGCATAGTGTTATCAGACATACACCTCATTATGTACATATACATTATGTTACCTCTAAAATATCGAGTGGCAATGTAGCGCAGATGTTAAAATTCGAATAGCAATTTCACACATTTAGCCACTGATTTCGATAATGACCCCTATGTAATATTTAATTACTTATTTTTACCTATATTTTGAGCTACATTTCTTTTGCGCCGGGCCTGGGTTTTTTTCTCATACTTCATGAGCATTGTCCTTTGTGTATAATGTGCAGTAAGAAAACTACTGTAGATTGTAGGTTTTAATTATGGTTTAAATGGTTTCAGGTATTTTTGAACTCCGAAGCCGGCTCGAAACTAGGGGTATAAGTTTGACCGCCATTATATCTGTATGTCTGTCTGTGCCACCCTAGCTCTTGAACGGCTAAACCGCTTTGGTTGTGGTTATGTTTATGAAAGCTTGTGTTCTTTCAGTAAGGTTGTAATCGGACAGGATCAAAATAAAATTAAAGTTCAACAATACCCAGAATTACATACTTTTATTTTCCCACCGACAACATTTAAATTTCCCACTAAGTAATGCATTTTGCTTACACACCCACAAACTTAAACACTCCAGCCAAAAGGCTTTTCCTACCCCAATTTTTCTTCACAGAACCCTGCATCTCAACGCGACACGATCTAAGGTAAACAGGTTTATGAAGGTCTGTTCCCGCGGGGCACATTTAAGGGCGCCGTGCGCAGAGCACATAACTGGCGCACTCACCCTACGTTAATGATGTTCGATTCCTGTGGTTTTCGGTATTGGTGATTTTTAGGCTTTTGGATGCTGGTGGAGTTGGGTTAGGATGTAATCATAATTTAAGAACAAGGTATTTAAAGGTAGTGTTTTTCCCGATTCTTGTCAAATAGCCTCTGTATGTTCTATTTACATAAATGGGAACAAAGATATGCCAATAAACTGTAGACCCAAAGAGCGCAATCATCTTGAGTATAGCTTCCAAACTACTTGAAAAATAGTTAATTAAACTAATACTACTACTACTAATACTACTAACTTTGGTACCCTATAAAAATATTTTATGCTCATTGTGTGTGTTCATTTTAATCGGTACGGTAACTTGGGCATTAAAGCCGGGTAGACTTGAGACGTTGCAGTAAATACCTTTTTTTTTTTTTTTTAGCGACGTAAAATCATCAAATGATCCCGCTGTGGGTTAGCAGCGGTGAGGGAGTGCCAGACTCCGTCCAGAAATCGTCGTGTTCCGTCATAGGCCTTTTATGTACCAGGGCCGCGGTACCTCTTTCGAACAACCCGCAGCCCCGGCAGGCCTTGGCCCTGCTGGGCCCCGCTGGGGTTGCTGACATCTCTTTGAGGAGCGCGTGGAACAACGCGCGCCGTCGACACGGGTCTGTCGTCTAGAAAGACAGAGGGACGATGAGCCACCCGAACTCACCGCCCACAGACCCACGCCTACGGTGGCCGGGAGTCATCTCGCGACACCCGGCGCCCATGGTGTCTACCTGGTCCAGCGTGGCGGCCGGGATGAGAGGTGCGAACTCTCTGGCGTTCCGCCTCCTCCTTCTCGAGCATGACCGCTTCGCAGAAGGAGGCGACGGCATCCCATTCCCTCTCGCCCCGGACCATGGCCTGAACCAGGGCCGGACGCGAGAGGTCGCCGCCGCCCAAAGCCTCGACAAGGACCCGGCGGTGCCCTTCCCATGCGGGGCACACCTGGACTGTGTGGTCCACCGTGTCCTCGGGTGCAGTAAATACCTAAGGCCCGTAATCTGGTTCGTTCCCACTAGTTCTACTGCTTAGTTCTACCGTAGAACTAATGGGAACTTTTTTTCCCACTAGTTCTACTATATGAGATGTAACAAAATAGTAGAACTAGTGGGAATTATGGTTTCTATTGGTATTCCCACTAGTTCCACTGAACATTGGCAGTAGAACTAATGGGACATTTTGTTCTACTAGACAGAAGAAGTACAGTCGACAGCCTGGGTGACATCTCGCCGTGTCCGGTAATCTGTAGTTGTGATTTTTTTCAGAGCTCAAAATCGATAGCAGTCAGAAAAACTTAGATTTTTTTTGTAACTTTCAGCAAAAATCAAATGTTTTTCTTTATAAAAGTACTAGGGCAGCAGAAATAAAGAGGAGCTAGTTAATCCTTTTGTTCATCTAATTTTATAACACCTCTGTGGTGGTGTTTAAAAATCAGATATTGATATTCATTTTCAATACTACATTAAATTATACAAAATTAATGTAGTATTGAAATTATTTAAAAATACTTGCTGATTGACTGTTTGAATTGCAGCCCTATGATTAAGACAAAAAAAAAACAAATAAAAATAATAGTTTAACACGCTTTAAAAATACAAAAAAAAATTAAACATCTGTTGAACACTTGTCAATTTTTTTTACAAATTATGACGTTGAACTATAGTCCCTTTTGTGGCCACACTTTACTTAGACAAGTGTTCAACAGATGTTTAACTTTTTGTAAAAGACTGTTAGTTTCCAACACAACACTCACATTAAACTAACTTTTTAAAGCGTGTTTTTTTTTTATCAATGTCTGATTTTTAAACACCACCACAGAGGTGTTATAAAATTAGATGAACAAAAAAGATTTACTAGCTCCTCTTCATTTCTGCTGTCCTAGTACTTTTCTAGAGAAAAACATTTGATTTTTGTTGAAATTCATGAAAAAAATCTAAGTTATTCTGACTGCTATCGATATTGAGCTCTGACAAAAATCACAACTATCGGCCGTCGACTGTACTTCTTCTGTCTAGTAGAACAAAATTATGTCCCATTAGTTCTACTGCCAATGTTCAGTGGAACTAGTGGGAATACCGATAAAAACCATAATTCCCACTAGTTCTACTATTTTGTTACATCTCATATAGTAGAACTAGTGGGAAAAAAAGTTCCCATTAGTTCTACGGTAGAACTAAGCAGTAGAACTAGTGGGAACAAACCCGTAATCTCAGGAACTAACGAACTTACGAAAAAAACTTGCAGTATTACCACAGATTACTATAATAGTATTACATAGCCCATTTATCGAGGATGATTACTTTTTATCCAGATACGCAAAGGTATTTCCACGGGACTCTGGTGATAGCTAGTTATAGTATTACAAAATTAGGTAAGTAGGTATATAACTCTGGTACCTATGAAATTTTAGTTTACAATGTTATTTTTATCAAAGAACACAGCATAATTAAGTTTTACCCAGATACGCAATGTTGATTTCTAGAGACGTGATAAAACCGCGACACACACCAAGAATTCTTCAAATTACCTCATCCAAGCCAGAAAACCAACCCTTTTTCCCAAAAAGATCCAACCAGGATTCAATTACAGGCGGATCTTAATAAGCCATGAGCCATGAGCCACCTTCCAATCCCGCTGTTACGGGCTACTCGTAAACTCGCCCATCGGAATACACGCTATTAGCTGAGGAACTGGTTTATGTCATAAGCTGTAGCGATTTTGAAAAAACCACCTTAGTTAAAAATATCATCATCTAGGCCTTTTATTATTTTGGGGTCATCATCCACTCTAACTGGCTGCAACCACCTGGCGACCTGAAACCTCTTGATAAGACTGATCGTTATACTTTCTGGCTCCTGAATCGTAACGACTGCCAATGATATTCAAATGACAACCGGGACCTACCAGTAATCTAGCTACATACATACAGACGATATTGTGGTGGTCACGGTGATTCAGAAGCCAGTTAGACTGACAATCAGTCGTACCTAGGAATATTGGGTTGCCTTGTAACTGGGTTGAGGAGGTCAGATAGGCAGTCGCTCGTTATAAAGCACTGGTACTCAGCTGAATCCGGTGAGACTGGGAGCCGACCCCAATATAGTTGGGAAAAGGCTCGAGAAATGATGGAGATGAACAGAGTTAGGAGAAGCACCCCCACCTTATTTAAGTGTTTTTCACAGTTTATTAAAGGTTATCCATTATCAGTCCATGTCAGTTTATTAGACATTATCGCTCACGCTCATGTCTTGTACCACTGTACATATTGAAGTATCAATGTGTACCGTGAGTCGTCGCGGTATTTTTACGGCTGTTAGGTTTTTTATAGTGTCATCCATAGTCGTACTGTTGTGTATTGGCCATGATATGCAAAAAAAACATAAAATGGATTCTATGTACATTTTATATTGAACTAAGCAAATATAAGCCTTTACCTAGCAGTGGGACAGTTCAGGCTAAGAAAAAAAATCATATGTTAAAAATGTCTTTTTTTAATCGTGGATTTACTATAATCATGGAAAGATGATCAAATATTAATGAATATTATAATCTTTTTGGAAGTTAATTAGGTGTAAAGATACCAAATGATAAAGGTAGGTATTACATAATGTTAAAAAGCGCAATAATTTGATGCTGCCTTCCGAAACCTTCAAAACTCGTCAATCAAATATATCATCATGATACGATAATGTTATTAGTCTGTAAGCCTTCTCTAAGAAAAAAAGTAAAATAAAATCATCATCATCTCAGCCATAGGACGTCCGCTGCTGAACATAGGCCTCCCCCTTAGATCTCCACAGATACCTGTTGGAGGTGACCTGCATCCAGCGTCGACCTTTATAAGATCGTCAATAAGTAAGTATACATACCGAATATTATTTCCAAACCAACGACCAATACGAACTAAACCGACTATACAAAAATGCCTCCACGAGTACACATTGACAAGACAACATGACATGTAAGTCAGGATTCTTTACAACTCTGCTTACACCCTTGTTACAAGGGATTTGTTATATCTTTATGTTATTACTCGAAGCGAGAGAAATCATTGGAAAAGGCTGTAGGTGCTGAACTTATTAGATTTTGGCAAAGCTGTTATTCGTGGTAAAAACTCGTGGTGGCCTAGTGGGTAAAGAACCAACCTCTCGAGTAAGAGGGTGTGGGTTCGATTCCAGGTCAGGCAAGTACTAATGCAACTTTTCTAAGTTTGTACGTACTTTCTAAGTATATCTTAGACACCAATGACTGCGTTTCGGAGGGCACGTTAAATTGTAGGTCCCGGCTGTCATTGAACATCTCTACGGTATTTTATTGTGGGGGGCAGCGGCGGACGTAAATTCAATATTTGTACTCCAGAAAAGGGCAGTTCGTGCAATTTATGGCCTCGGCCCTCGCGAGTCACTGAGAAAATTATTTAAAGAAATTGAAATACTTACACTTCCTTCTCTTTATATTCTAGAAAATATAATGTTCGTACGCAAAAACTTAAATCAATTTATTGTTAAAAGTGATATACATTCGATTAATACAAGAAACAAGCACAAACTAGTAGTTCCGAGATTCAGATTAACGAAATCGAATAAATCGTTTTTAGGGAACTGTGTCCGTTTTTACAACAAGCTGCCTAAGTGTGTAACCGATCTCACGGATATAAAATTTAAGAACACTGTAAAATCCACCCTCATTAAAAAAGCTTATTATAAAATTCAAGACTTCGTTGACGATAAAGATATTATATGGCGATAACTCATCTCTCCATGTGTGGCTTCCCTGGCAATTAAACGTCTTTTTCTTTTCTCTTTGGATTGTATTGATTTACTGTTTACCTTTCAGTTGCTTTGTATAATTTTATCAGCTTACTATTGTTATGTAATAGAATGTTTGTGAAAATATTACTTTTTAAAAGAGTGTCTATGGAGTTTCTTGTCGGCTCTTCTCCATGAGACCAACTTTTTGGAACCGTGCAACTAATTTGACGTTTCATAAGAGCCTGCAAAGGCCTATTTGAAATAAAAACAATTTGATTTTGATTTTGATTTTGATCTTTGGCAGCAAGGGTAAGCAAACACATGCTAGCTCCTCCTACTGACTTTCATCATCATCATCTATCTAGTGATGTCCCAACTATGTTAGGGTCGGCTTCCAGTCTAACCGGATGCAGCAGTACCAGTGTTTTACATGGAGCGGCTGCCCTATCTGAACTCCTCAACCCAGTCAGGTACCCGTACAACCCGATACTCCTTTGTAAGACTGGTTATCAGACTCACAAACCCATGCGTATAAAAATTACTAATAAACTGGTAATTTATTGGCCTTCTTACTCAGCTCAATTTATTATAGGTATTTTAAAATTATTGACCAAAACACACCCAAAAATACTATAATTACAGACTATCTGCACCTACATGACAATCCATCTCAAAAACACCTGAACCGCTTGAGATGTTGTACAATCATGATTGTAACTTTAAACTTCATCCCCGAGGGTAGTCGTGAGGTATTATCGTTTTGTTGTCTCATCCCCCGGCAGAGCAGTCACGGTCTGATTGTTGGGGGATGGGATGGCTGTGGGCCAAAGTGAAGCAAGTATTTTTCATTTAATATTTTTAATAATAAAAAAAAACTCTTGTTTATCTCTTTTTTACAAAAAGCTTACTGCTTGCAAATAACTGTAGCTATTACGTGTTAGTACTTAAGTAGATGATAGTATTTTGAAAGGCAATTACATATTAAATAAAAGCTGTACTTACATGGAGTTATAAACCATCCTCCGAGCCTCTTTTTCCCATCTTGGGGTCGGCTTCCAGTCTAACCGGATGCAGCTGAGTACCAGTGCTTTACAAGGAGCGACTGCCCTATCTGACCTCTTCAACCCAGCTACCCCTGCAACCTAATACCCCTTGGTTAGACTGGTGTCAGACTTACTGCCTTCTGACTACCCGTTAAGACTTTCCATACCGTGCGCTTCAATTGCTTTCATAAAAAGTTAAGAATAGGCATTGTTAAATGTACTGCACTTACCTAAATATTGCAATATCTTCTTACAAGTAGATAAAACACAAACGGTATCAAGTTTTTCAGTAGCAACAACATACAGATAAAAATCTACATCGTTTAACAGAGATATAATCTACAAAAACAAAGCAGGATATAAGATAAAACCGATTACAAGTAATATCCATTAATAACCGATTTCTAATCTATTTCTTAAGAAATGGTTTTTGTAAAAACCCTAGTTAAGTAATTAATATGTCATTAATTGATAATTACTACCTACTACTATACAATATTTTATCTGTCTAGGCTCTTCCAAAGTATGTTGGGGTAGGCTTCCAGTTTAACCGGATGTAGCTGACTACTTCAGAGTTTTACAGTATGAAGAAATTCTCTTCTATCTCTAAAATACTTCTATATGTATGTAAGATCTCATCTATATGATGTGTGATAGACTGACCAAACTGAGGAATAAACTGACTTTCTCATTCATAATACTTATTAACAAGGTTTACAAAAGAGTTCAATTGATTCAATCGATCACTCGATTCTTATAAGTACCTAGGTACTCTTTCTTAAGTTTCAGTGATTTAAATAAATCATCATCAGACTTTTTTATCTTCCCACGGCAGGGTACCTAGTTATTAGCTTCTTCTCATACAAAGAAGGAATGAGCGTAAATCTTCCCCTTGCTCAAAGCAGACTAACGATTGCAGACAGAAAAACAGAAGAAAAACACATCACTGAGCGAAAACCTGTTTTTTTTCAGTAATAATAAATAAATGCAATAAATAAAAAAAACACGATATGTTATCCTCCACCGTTTATGAATTATTATTTTTTTCTTCACCTTAAAAATTGCTTGAAATCACTCACTCTACCGCATAACCCTGTCCCCAGCACTGTGAGAAATCCAATGCTTTTAAATTCCATTTAGCGCATTAGACGTGTTGTTATTTGTAATATTATTGTAAACATCGTTATAACACCTGACGCTGTCTGCTTTTGTAAAATAAATCATAGTTGAGGCTCTGGACACTGGAGATTGTAAGCTGTCGAGCAATAGTTAGTGGACAGTTTATTTTGAAAGTAATTGTGAATTTAATCAAACGTGTAATACTTATTGTATGTATAAATAGCTTTAGCCTTCCGCGACAAATGTGCTATCTAATCCTAAGTCAGAAAATTCAAACACATTTATTTACATTATAGTTTAGACTAGCCGTTCTCTCGTGGTTTCACTGGCATCCCGTGGGAATTACTGTCTGTACCGGGACAAAATATAGTTTATGTTACTCAGAAAGAGTGTAGCTTTCCAACAATGTAAGAATTTTTCAACTTTTTAGATACAAACAAAAATTCTTTTTCATTATATTAGTAGGTACCTGCTTCCGCCCGCGGCTTCGCCCAACGGCTTCGCCCACGTGGTGTGTTGATAAAAAGTATCCTATGTTCATTCTAGTACCACCAAAAATATGTGTACAAAGTTTTATGATGATCGGTTAAGTAGTTTTTGCATTAAAACGTAGCAAACAAACGGACTTTCGCATTTATAATATAAGTAAGATAGATTAGTATTAGATAAAGAAACGTATTATCATGCTGAAATACAAAAAATATCGCCAAATCTCAGGCGTCGCCGTGGACTAAAGTTATAGCAAGTTTAACTTGATAGGAATATGTAATTATATTTATGTAACTAAGCATTCTAGTCCAATTAGGTCAGATCTGCAGCCGTTGTAAGAACCCTATTATGAAGTCATTCGATATATCAATAAAAGGATATTTTTTTGGTGAGCAGGTTAATGGCTTAGGTATAGATAAGTAGGTAGTGAAATAAGTATTCTAATTATAATCTACTAGCTTCCTGCCGCGGCTTCGCCCGCGTAGAGTTCGGTTATATCGCGGTTTTCGGTTATATAAGAGAATTCTTCAAAAGTCCGTGATAAAAACTATCCTATGTTCTTTCTTAATTCAACTCTATCTGTGTAGGTACCAAATTTTATTAAAATCAGTTCAGTGGTTTAGACGTGAAAGCATGACAGACAGACAGAGTTACTTTCGCATTTATAATATTAGTAGAGAACTTAACTGTATGAGGAGCTAATAAGTAACAGAATTATTTGGATAATAGGTTTTAAGCATCGCTTAGTGCGGTCAGTCCGTGGACGGTTGACTACCTACTTCATATTATGAAGAGTTCCTCCGTGTTTCGGAAGGCACGATAAATTGGTGGGTCCCGTCTGTCATTTCAACATCTTTGGCAGTCTTTACAGGACAGAAGTCCGTGGCAGTCAGAAGCCTGAAAGTCTGACAACTAGTCTCATCGAGGGGTATTGGGAGGGGCTGGGAAAGTGAGAGACGCATTCGCTCTATGTGACTGGAAGCTGACCTAAACATAGTTGGGAAAAGGCTAGACAGATAATATTAAATCAAAATACCTCTTTTTTCAGGATACATTGACACAATGTTTAAACAAGTAAATGACTTTAAACTTAAATATAACTTTAAACACTCGATATTTCAAAGCTTGTGTTACCAAAATACCCACCCTAGTGAGATTAGGTCAGGTAATATAACTGCATTAAGGGATACCTCTTGACTCTGATTGTACGTCTAACTGACTTCTGATGTTTAACCACTTTTCAGAATAACGGGTTTGTTTCTAACGTTTGTGTTCGCTTTCAAATCACAAATGTTTGTGGTGTACTGTAGCTTGGAGTAACATTTTTTGTGTAGTAATGTAATTTTTCATTTTAACTAATTATGTGTGATTAGAAAAAACTGTAATTTTGTGTCTAAACTGTAGATAGGTAGGTAATTCTAAATCATCCTCCGAGCCTTTTTCCCAACTTTGTTGGGGTCGGCTTCCAGTCTAACCGGATTCAGCTGAGTACCAGTGCTTTTACAAGAAGCGACTGTCTAGTTAATTCTAAATACAGGTATTTTTTCATTATTTACCTTCCTATATGTCACCGGAAATAATAAAACAGCAAGATTATTTTCCAAGGAAAATAATAATCTTTCGTAGGATTCTAAACGAGAGATGCATTGTATTATTTTACGCCTATAATCTTGTTAAGGATGCTGTTATTTTCCGGTGACATTTAAAACATGACAAAGAAATGCATATGCATAAAAAGCCAGGTATGTACATCTATAGAGTTTTTTGTATATGACGGCGCTTCGATAAATCGTGGTGGTTCTCCAAAGAGTGTTAGGTGCAATGGGAATCGTTCAAGGAGGTTTATTGTAGGCTCATTGTACCTCTCGCTCTTGACACAACACTGAGCACTGGCAGCCTAGAAAAGTAATGACAACCGTTCCTTTTGTTTCTAATGACAGTCAGTCAGTCAGATTGGTTCGGGCTTTTGCGAATGGCGGTCACGTGATCTGTGGCGTGTCGATGGAGTTCTGTATTTCCTATTTTACATGATTATTGAGAATTATTGAATGTTAAGCTTCGAAGTGTGATTAAAGCGCTGATTGTATTGTAACAGTGAATTTTATTCTCCTCGCCCGATATACTCACGCCTACCATGATGATTCTATGACGAAACTGTAACACATTCCTAGTTCCTAACTCCTGATGTGGGGCCACTCCCTACATCAGAAGTGGGATACGCAGGGCTTAAACCAGAGGGGAGTAAGATTCATTTGTTCCGCGGCTCCGCGCATTGCTACATCATGGAGCTGTTGCCATGCCGAACGGTGATGACGTCACAAAAGATGATCGCGATTTTCACACGGCTGATCCGCGTTGATGCTGATGCGGTGGAAGCTATAAAAGTGGCTAATATCAAAAATCGATGCAAGGAATATGCGATACCATTGAAGATTAACTTCCAAAATGAGTTAAAGTGAAAAAGTACAGCAGCCGTCCGCGGATGTTCCATTGTACTACGTGTGAAGAAATATCCTGGTCATATTTCTTCTCAAGTTATTTCAAGCTGCTGTTCTCTAGATGTCTGTGAACGAGCTTCGTGACGCCTGGTCTGCGCAGCAAGTCAGAGGTTTTATGTAGCGCGTAGAGTTACAAATCCGGTGAGATTATTCCAGTTTTAATTCAGTCTTTTGATGGTTTTTACTATACTTTTACATCCTTTTGACGAAAGTAGCACATCCAATCTTTTGTGACAATTTGCAATCCACATCTACATAGTCTAAATATCGCGCTTGTAACTATAGCAGTGAAACGAGTGTCGGGTTCGATTCCCAAGACAGGCCTGGTTGAAATTTTCGCATGGCTTATCTTACTCTGGCTAGTAGTAGAGAAACACACAGTGATGGTCGTTTCGAAATTACCGTGTTCTTTAGCTGTCGTGTTAGATAACTGCCTAAATAAAGTTAGCCAAGAGCTTCTTCATTATCTTCTTTACGAGTCAATGACAAACGACTCTAATTTTGTATGCCCAGCATTTACCAATTAGACAGCGCAGTCAGTAGCGTCTCATAGATTTTGTATTGTAGGTATTGGAGCACGTTAGACAACATTGAAGAGGCCGATGCCGTGTTGTCCGCGGTCTGATGCCGCACACTCATCTATCATCATCGGTGAAGCTCTACTTGAAATGGTTGCCTTCGCGTCCACCAATCTGCGTGCCCAATCGGTTAAGAGACGTCAAGGAACTGTACAGGGGGAAAGAATGGCTTCTGCCGTGAAGATGTGCTCTGTCGCCAGGCACTTCTATGCCTTACTGTCTACTGGAGCTAAGTATTGTGTGTGATTGCTTATTCTGTAATCCGCCTATGTGAAATCAGTTTAGCGGCTATTAAAGTGTGGTTTGCTAGTTTCCAGATTAAGAGTGCACTAAAGTTTATGGAAGGGTGCAAGCAATCATTCTAATTTGATTTTAAAACATGCGTCAGATTGTAGATCTCTTGGTAAAGTTACAGATTACTAAATAGTTTCTACAGTAAAGGTGTTGCTCACCTGTTTAGTAAGTTTATTGAGTTCAGTTGTACATACGATGGTTGTTGGGACTTGGACAAGATGCGTATACTTGTGAGATCGCACCCGAGAGAACGAAAAGAAATCTGTGTTTGTGTGGGTGTGTGTGTATGTGCGTGAGAGAGCATGTGGAACAGTTGAGGGTATGAAAAGAACGTTGGTTTAACACAGCTTATTCAGTTACGGCACTTGTTTAATCATCATCATCGTGTCGTCCAAGCCGTATCCGGCGACGGCGACTCCTAAATGTCTAACCCGGGTCGTTGTTATGATAGGCTCTAATGTGGCTAGCAAAACCGAACTTCGATCTTAATGTTACTAATGCTCTAATCCTTGGCAAGTATTTCAACGAAAGTACGAGTATGGTAACCACGGTTACGGTAATGGTATCGGTTTCCATTGTTACATGTTACAAGCTAGTTATTGAAGGTATGCTAGAAAATTAACCGAATTTGTCTTTCATGTTTCAACAATGACGGTGACTAATGTGCAATAATATGGCGACAAAATTACTGCGGAGCATTCCAGCTGCCTGCCAGGAGCCCAATGGGTCATCGTGAGGTCGGGGTGTTTGTGCTCGTGCATCTCCGTGATTTCTGCGAACGTGAAGCCTTGCTGTACTGCGCGACATAGCGATGTGCGCATCGTCACGCACGTTGAGTTGGAAACCCGGTGAGACCGATCCAGTTTTGCTTTGTGTTGAGGTTATTTGTCTTACGACATTTATAAACTTGAGTGGCAGTTTCAGTCTCGTTGATTAGTGGGAGCGCTTATTAATTAGTGGAATCGTAGATAATCAGAATCAAAAACCGTGAACCCAGGTTTGATCCCAGAGTTGAAAATTATTAGTTACCTGATCTCATCAATATCCTAAAGTTAGAGTAATTCAGTCTCGTTCAGTCTCTGCGTCATTGTTTGATTCAGTTTAGTAGCATTTGATCGAGGTTTACTGGTACAATGCTTGATAGAGGTATTGTTCGATTTAGTGCTTGACGGAGGAACTCTAACCATAACGCTTGAGAGGCGTTTGGTTCTTTTTGGTCTCAAATCATATAGCGCTTGATGGAGGCGTTATGTGTGTTGATTTGCTTGCTTGATGGAGGCACTGTGTAGAATCGCGATATGTGTTAGGATGTTGATGTGTGATTAATGATGGTAGTAGTTTTTAATTATTGAAATCGTAGATGATGAAAGCTAGGTTCACAGGGTTGACCTCTGTGTATGCTTGTGTGTTGCGCTTCAATCATAGGGTTGATTGACTGTTAAGTTGGAAGTCACAGAGATGACTGCCGTTGAACACTTGTCACAGGGATGACTGAAGTGTGTATCTTATGTTTGGTCACAGGGATGACCTGGTTTCTGTTTATCAATTCAAACCTCAAATTGGAATATTTCAATTGCGTCATTTGATTGAATTGTGCATCAGACTATAGATTTGGTAAGGTTTTACGTTCACCTACTCGGTAATTTCGTTGCGTTAAGTTGTACCAATGATGAGTGGATACCGGGGTGGCTTGGAAAAGACCCGTTGGCCTGTGTGACGGCATCGGGGTGACCAGGAGGAGACCCGTATACATCTGCGGTACAGTTGGTGTCATGTCACTGTGGTTGTGGTTGTGGTCCCTAGGAGGCCAGGATGGGCTGTGAGCTCGGCTAAGGGACACGACGGTTATGTGAAGCCTATCGAGTAGAAGGCGTTGATGTAAATGACAACCGTAGCTGTAACGATTTAGTAATTTACAAGTTCAGTCTGACTAGCAATTCGATCTTTCTTTGATTTCGTGCTTTGCATTTAATGTAACTACATAGTTTCTTCATTTAAATGGTGATTGCTATTCTTAAAACCCATAACATGTGTTTAGGTCTTACCATCGAGAAGGTTTGTTGCTGACCCATATGTTGTCAATATTTGATCGGTTGCCTAAGCACTTTCTATTTCTGGCTTAACAGATATCATCTTAGGTGAACCAAGTCTGGAGAACAGAACGAGGTCTACTAAGAGGGCGCCGTGCGAGGTGTTGCTGCACATGCTGCGTATGCTGGCTTCGTCTGCACTTCTAGAAGCCGAGACGGCGCTTGAGACTGCAGTGGTCGCGTCGATGCTATGGTGGACCGTTGATGGGTTTGTGGCCGAGTTGACGAGATTCATCTCTGTCACGATCAGGTGGTCTGTTTTGTTATTTATGTAGTTTGGAGACGGGGGAGAGTAAATGTGAGCCATGTGGGTTTACTTTACGACTGTGGTTTTTAATGTGACTAAGGGACTTAGGAGGCCGAGACGGCGGTTAATGACCATGGAATTTAGAAAGTATCATGTGATGATGACAATTACGTTGACAATGCTGATTTTGTGATTTACTTTGAGAAAATTGATGGCTTCTGAACTGGCTGATGATTGGCGACTAACTTGGCCGTTACTGATTATGTGTACTGTGGGGACAGATGTTCCATGACATGTGACAGATCTTGGGGACTGGTTCTGGTGGACTTGGGGCCGTTGACACGTATCTAGTGTGACTGATGAATGACTGAATGAATAACAGGAACTGGCCCTCTGGGTCGATGTTCTACGACCTGTGTTAACTGTGACTGATTTTCGTGTGTGCTCGCTGGGACGCTGTAGCACGGCATGGGGGTCATGTTAAGAGCTGGCTTATCTTGGCTGTAGGTTCTGGTGACTCTAACCATGTCGCTTAGCACAGTCCAGTGGGACTTGACTATTTGACTTGGCCGCGAGGCGGCGTGTGTTGCCATGTGAGTTGGCGTTGTGAGTTGGCCACGAGGTGGCGTGTGTAGCCATGTGAGTTGGCGTTGTGTGTTGGCCACGAGGTGGCGTGTGGAGCCATGTGAGTTGGCGTTGTGTGTTGGCCACGAGGTGGCGTGTGGTGCCATGAGAGTTGGCATTGTGACTTGGCCGCGTGGCGGCGTGGACAGAGTTTGACGACTGAGAACAAGAGACAGAGTTTGACGATGGGGTGACATGTGGTCCGAGAGTGATGACGAAGGACATGAGGTCCGGGAGTGACGACAAAGGACATGAGGTCCGAGAGTGACGACAAAGGACATGAGGTCCGAGAGTGACGTTGGGGAACGAGTAGTCAGAGCTTGACAATGAAGTACTAGTGGTCAGAGATGGACGAGCGTGTGACATGTTTGTACAGGCTGTTCTTCATTACAGATTGAAGCGACAGAGAAGCTGGAGTCACAGAGGCGCACGAGGACGTGCGAAAGTCAGTATGGCCGTGACGGCGCTTCGATAAATCGTGGTGGTTCTCCAAAGAGTGTTAGGTGCAATGGGAATCGTTCAAGGAGGTTTATTGTAGGCTCATTGTACCTCTCGCTCTTGACACAACACTGAGCACTGGCAGCCTAGAAAAGTAATGACAACCGTTCCTTTTGTTTCTAATGACAGTCAGTCAGTCAGATTGGTTCGGGCTTTTGCGAATGGCGGTCACGTGATCTGTGGCGTGTCGATGGAGTTCTGTATTTCCTATTTTACATGATTATTGAGAATTATTGAATGTTAAGCTTCGAAGTGTGATTAAAGCGCTGATTGTATTGTAACAGTGAATTTTATTCTCCTCGCCCGATATACTCACGCCTACCATGATGATTCTATGACGAAACTGTAACACATTCCTAGTTCCTAACTCCTGATGTGGGGCCACTCCCTACATATATATTTTGTAATTTTGGTAATGCGTATGATCCGATGTCTATTAATACACTCAACTTCAGGTCAGTGGTAACAGTTTTATAGGAAAATCGTACTTATTACTATTGAGTTAAAGTGCATGACAGTTACCACTGATGTGCAGTCTACCGTACCAAAAAAAGCCCCGAAATAATAGCCCTTAAATAGATAAACAAAACACAGACAAAGACGTGGGAATAAGCTAGTATAACCACACAGATAAGTCTGTTATTAAACAAAAGTATTTAATATTAATATTATTATGTTAAATCCGTCTCGTTGGGTAATCAGGAGTAAGTGATACAAATCTTATTCTTGTTTCTCAAATTAGGGTGAGAGAGACTGTTTATGTCCTTGTATTGAGTTTATAAACTAGCTTCTAACAACGGTTTCACTTGGGAAATACTTAGCGTACTTGGATAAAAGTAGCCTATTTAACATTGAAAGTTTTTTTCAAATATTTCTTGGAGTTCCTTAAATTAAAAAATATAATAATGTCTAACGATTAACATCCAGTTTCTTCATCAAAAGTAAAAGCCAAAGTAATGTCATAAAGTAAAAGTAACGGTCAAATTCGTTTTTTCAAGGCTAAAGTAACAACAAAACTAATAGATAAAATCGTGACCGGACTCGCACTTGGCCAGTTTTTTCTCATTGAAATTGAATATAGCTAAACACTCATTTGTGTATATAGTGTTTAAATAAATAGTTATTTTTATAACACACACGCACAATAAGTTTTTTGTATTTTATGACAGTCTTTATCTAGATAGATTTTTTCTGATAGTCATAGCTAATTTGAACTTAGGTAATAATTTTTAAGCTAATTTCCTTATTAACTGAAATGAGATATGTGATAAAAATGATTTATCCATAGTAGGCAGTCTCCAAAGCGGTTAGCCTTTTAAGCACGATTTCCGTTGACACTGACTGGGTTTTTTGATACTTCATATTTGTAAAAAGAATTAGATTGCATTAAATATTTGAACTTTCTAAGTAAATCATCATCATCTTACGAGCCTTTTCCCAACTATGTTGGGGTCGGCTTCCAGTCTAACCGGATTCAGCTGAGTACCAGTGCTTTACAAGAAGCGACTGCCTATCTGACCTCCTCAACCCAGTTACCCGGGCAACCCAATACCCCTTGGGTAGACTGGTGTCAGACTTACTGGTTTCTGACTACCCGTAACGACTGTGAAGGAAACTTTCTAATTAAATAATGTCACTAAAAATTTACTATGAAAAAAAAAACAAGTTATTTTTTATTATAACATTTTTAAATCAGTAATTTACCATAGCCTACAACTGTCTTACCCACCCTACAATAATGAGATACGCCCGTAAACATCTGTTCGCGATAGGATTAAAATATTATTCCGCGAGAGGAGTCGCGCGTCTCAGGAATAGCTAATTTGTCTTTTGTTTGTCCGTACAACAGTACCGATTATCTTAATAATGCTGTAAATGCATTTGTACGTATGTTGGTTCCTCTTTCACGGAAAAAAATACGGAAGCAACCCCAACAATGTGGGGCTGCGGGTTGTTCGAAAGAGATACCGCGGCCCTGGTACATAAAAGGCCTACGACGGAACACGACGGTTTTTAGTCAGTAAGAGTCTGACACTCCTTCACCGCTGCTAACCCACTGCGGGAGGGATCATTTGATGATATTTGACATCGTTAAAAAACAAAAACTCAAACAACGCCGTTTGCGCCTAAATTTTTATAGTTATCAATCGATTCACCGCTGGGAAAAGATGGATTGATTGCCTGAAAGAGGACATGAAGCAGAAGGGAGTGGATGTAAGTATGACGTCTGACAGAGAGGAATGGAAGGAAAAGACATGTTGCGCCGACCCCACATGACTTGGGAACAGGGCAGGAAAATGATGATGAATCGCGTCACCGCAAAATAACAAATATTCATTCAAGCTACAGGCTACTTTTTGTCTATATACGGGAAGTAGGTAGTTTTCTTGGGATGCTGGTGAAACTTGCTGGTATTTGATAATTAGGTTCCGCCAGCAGAGGTTTGACTCGCCTCTTGTAGAAACTATGTTGTGTACCTGGGTAAAAAGCCTGGCCTTAAATGTAGCTACCTATAGCTCTGTTAACAGTTCCTGTGCAGTTGGCTAATCTCCTTACATAAGAACAGCTGCCGTAGCCGATAATCGGCTAGGAGAACATCATCATCATCATCATCATTATAGCCTTCCTCAGTAATTGGGCTATCAAACACTGTAAGAAATTTGAAATCGGACCTGTGATTATTGTGTTCAAGCAAACAAACCACCTTCAAGATCGGCCGAGCCTTTTCCCAACTATGTTGAGGTCGGCTTCCAGTGTAACCGGATGCAGCTGAGTACCAGTGTGCCACAAAGAGCGACTGCTAACATGGTAGTAAAACCTTACAATGAAGTTTCTAACTAAATACTCTACAGTACCTACACAAAAACAGCATTATTTAATTGCTGCGGTACCTTACTTTTAAAAGCTTAAATGTCAACCAGTCTGACCAAGGAGTATTGGGTTGCCCGGGTAACTGGGTTGAGGAGTTCAGATAGGCAATCGCTCCTTGTGGCACACTGGTACTCAGCTGCATCCAACGAAACTGGAAGCCGACCCCAACATGGTTTGGAAATGGCAGAGTTTGGAGTAGTCTAGTCAGATGATAATAGCTTACTTTTTAACCATGTGCGGAAAGAAGTATTTCGGTATGACATTTGATGATTTCCCACCAAAAAAATGTATTTGAAAATAATTTTTCAACTTCGCAATTTTAGACGCAAGTGCAAATGCACTGGTTAATTGATAAATTCTTTACACCTTTGATTAGTATCTTAATTACTTTAGACCAGTAAAGACCCACGTTCACCGACAGTATGGACGTCCATTTTTCTTAAAACAATTGTTTTCTTTGAAAATTGAACGTAAAAAATCAAAGTAAATAATTGATTAAAACAAACTGGCATTTATTATATGTTGTTTGTGATCTTAATTAAAGGTATAAAGTATAATTTTGGCGAAAAATCTTAATCATTTCACATTCTGGATACTAAAAGCTTTTAACTTTCTGTTCTAGGATAGAGTAGCGCTATCTAGCGTCGAATAGCAGAAGCATTCAAGAAAATACTTCTTTATACATTAAATAAGATGTACATTCTTTATTTTGTACCAAATAATAACAATAGTATAAACGAATAAAATTATGTAGAATATTTTATTTAGCTGTATAATACGTTTTCTGATACTTTATCTACTTCTAAAGTCTCATACCATTCGCAATTCGAACTACTAGCGACATCTATCGGTAAAAATAATACAGAATCGTAATAATGAGACCAGTTTATTTTAATTCAAATAAGGAGGCAGTGGCGGGGCAAGGCCTAAATTTGATGTGGGCAAGACAGATTTCGCGAGGCCCTGTTCTATGGCGACCTGAAGACGGATTCTTTAAAATAATAAAAACAAACAAAACAATGAACACTGCCAAGTTTTTATTCATAAAATCGGACCAATGATTATTGTGTTCAAACAAACAAACAACTATGTTGGAGAAATAGAATTATAGGTAATGCACAAGATTGTACTTTAAATTTAGCTATTAGATTATAGAAAAACTTAAATATTTGCATGACTAAATTAAAGTCGAATAGGTATATAGTGAGACCATTTTTTTTCCTTAATGTATATACCATCATAATGTATCATATTCTGGCAAATAAATAAATTTCATTTCATTTCCGAGCCTTTTCCCAACTATGTTTGGGTCGGCTATCAGTCTAACTAACGCAACTAACGCATTATATCTTCGTCATTATATTTTTGAATGTATTATATCTGTACGCTCTACGAGCAGGCCATAGTGAAACTAAACATTATATACCAACACCTTGTAACCTACCTATGTTCACAGAATAAAGAGCTTTGACTTTGACGCGCTAATTTCAGGAACTACTGGTCCGATTTGAAAATTTCTTTCAGTGTTAGATAGCCCATTTATCGAGGAAGGCTTTCTTTTTATCCCGGTACGGGAAGTAGTTCCCACGGGATGCGGGTGAAACCGCTGGCAGAAGCTAGTTAGGGATAAATAACGATATTATCAAGTGGAAGATGAGATCAAAAATTAAAATAAGTATTACCTACCCTACGAAAGATTATATGATGAGATTGAAAGTTACTAATCTGCTTATAAACTGTTAATATACCTAACTGTCAGTTTGTAAACGATAAAAATATAATGTCATGATTAATGTGCAGAATTTTTTCATTACCGGAATACTTATCTTTAAAATCAGTTAGCTTTTTGAACCGATATGGATAGGTAATTTGGTAAGTACATCCTACGTACATATTTCTGTACTAGCTTCTGCCAGCGGTTTCACCCGCATCCCGTGGGGACCTCTGCACGAACCCGGATAAAAAGTCCGGATAAAAAGTCTTGAGCAAGATTTTGTAGTAGGTAAGTTTATATCTGAATCAATAAGAAATCCAGTTTTTTTTAGTTTAGCGATTAGAAACACATTTAGCAGAGTTTTATATGTCACTAGCTTCTGTCAGCGGTTTCACCCGCATCCCGTAGGAACCACGGCACGAACCCGGATAAAAAGTAGCCTATAGCCTTCCTCGATGAGAAGAAAGAATTGTTCAAATCGGACCAGTAGTTCCTGAGATTAGCGCGTTCAAAGAAACAAACAAACTCTTCAGCTTTATAATATTAGTATAGATATTTCTAGTGCCTACTTAGTGCTTATGTACTCTTACCTAGTAGCAAATCGGGTGTTAATGTTTCTTTTTGCGGTTTTAAAAGACTGACTAATTAGAATAGTATTCGTTTTTCGAAAGCTCTTTATAGAAAAGCTTTGCGTTTTTTAACAGTACCCGTATACCGCAAACTTTAATTTCATCATCCTCCGAGCTTTTTTCCCAAACTACGTTGGGGTCGGCTTCCAGTCTAACCGGATTCAGCTGAGTACCAGTGCTTTCCAAGGAGCCCTATCTGACCCCCTCAACCCAGTTACCCGGGCAACCCAATACCCCTTTGTTAGACTGGTGTCAGACTTACTGGCTTCTGACTACCCGTAACGACTGAAAAGGATGTTCAATGACAGCCGGGACCTACAGTTTAACGTGCCATCCGAAACACAGTCATTGGCGTCTAAGATATACTTAGAAAGTACATACAAACTTAGAAAAGTTGCATTGGTACTTGCCTGACCTGCAATCGAACCCGCGCCCTAAGCTCATACTCGAGAGGATGGTTCTTTGCCCACTAGGCTACCACGCCAAACTTTAGTTCATCGGGGCTCATAAATTAATATGTAATCACAACGATCATGTATTTGGCCGGTATAAGATACACTAAAAACTGATTAGATTCACTCTTTATTTAAAAAAAGATTACATTACCAACGGGCAGTGTGCTTGAACCCACACAAAGTTTTATGAAAATGTTAAAAAAATACTATCTAAAACAGCGAATTTTCCTTTTCGAAACTAGTGCTGCCATCTAGACACCCATCACAAAACTCTATCAAACAGTTGCGTTCGAAATGTAGGCTTTGCAAAGTTTCTCTCCTATTCAACAGACACGAAAAACGAGCGTAACAAGTGATTCTCGCTCCCTTCCAGAGATGGCGCTGTATAAGTTTTGATAGATAAAGACATGCATTGAGAAAGAATGAAACTAAAAATTGTGTAGTATTGTCTTTAGATGAAATAAGTACATGATACATTGAGGATGAGTGAAAGTTCGCGAGAGTTACCGCGGCCCTGGTACACTGTGGGCTCCAGAAGGAACATGGTGCGTTTTAGTTAAAGAGTCTGATCCCTACCCACAGCGAACCCTTCATTTGATGTAACCCACCAGACCACTGCCAAGTTCACTGAAAACATAAATAAACGTCAGTTGCAGGCAAGGAAGAAGTCCAGGTTTTCCTAAACGATGTTCACCTTTAATCATTACAGAAGCCAGCAGTTCAAGCTATCCGAATTTGTCAAGACCAATCGAACATTCCACTATTACCTATGATATGATGATGAGTATGAGAGCGTGGGTTCGATTCCAGGTCAGGCAAGTACCAATGCAATTTTTCTAAGTTTGTATGTACTTTCTGAGTATATCTTGGACACCAATGGCTGATAAAAAGGTGAAGGAAAACATCTTGAGGAAACCTGGACTATATAGTCTGAAATCAGCAACCCGCATTGAGCAAGCGTGGTGATTAATGCTCAATCCTTCTCCGTGTGAGAGGAGGCCGCAGCCCAGCAGTGGGACGATAAAAAGGCTGTAACAGTATTGTGATAAGGTTGAAAATCTATTGAAGAAAGGCAGATTGGGGTAGTTTGGTTGGTTGATATGCATACCTTGCGAGGCTAAATCACCACTACCTACGTACATTGTACATGTAGCTACCTGTCTCAATTGAAAGATTATTTTTGTGAATGGCAAATCATTTTATCAATGAATTAGTGCAAAGAAGATTAAGACCGTATAGTATTTCTAGATAAGTTGGGTATTTCTGAGGAAGTTATATTTTTTGAATTCCGAATGTATTTTCCTTGTTATTATATTTGATTGTTTTACAACTTGGTATTAAGAAAACCGGGGGTTTACTCAAATGTCGTGATGAGTAAGAATGTTAGCTTTAAATTATCGAATTTCCGGAAGGGGATTCCCTTTAAATCCAAGTTCTTTAACGTGGCTGTCCCACTGCTGGGCAAACGCCTTCCCAGTTTATCTCCACACCTCTTGGTCCTTCAAGTACCTATTCCCAAAAATCCTGGATATCTCTTCCGGGGCCTACCCTGTCTTTGGCGGCCGTCTTGAGGTATCCACGGGGCGACAATATTGACCTATGTACCTCCAAGGATGCATTCGGCTGCCGTATCCAGTCCAGTTTTAATTTGGCCGCTTTTTGGTTTAAATTACCACATGTTCATTACATTATGCATTTCATTGCAAATAACCGGATCCCCCAATTGTAGCTGAGTCATGTATTATATGACCTGACAAAAGAAGTAACTGTTAAGATTATTGATAAAAGCGAACACCCACATAGATATGGCCCGGATATGTTTTACATCATAGTTTAAGATAAAATAAATGCAGTGTTCATTGTTTTGTAATCTCAGTAATTAAGTATGTTTTACATGAATTAAACAATATTTTGCAATATTGTACATTTATCTCAAACAATAAATTTTGCTTAACTTAAACTTATAATTATGAGTTTGGGATGGGCAAAGCTTGTGGCTAAGTCAAACTCGCGCGGATCAAACGATGATAACGTTAAGCTTTTCTGGGGATGGGTGACCATCTTGTTATGACGAATTCTTCCCTGTTTAAGAAGGTACAATAAATCGGTGGATCCAGACTGTCATTTGAACATCTTTTGCAGTCGCTAAGGGTAGCCAGAAGCCAGAAAGTCTGAAAACCAGTCTTATCAAGGTTTATTGTCCAGTATACAGTTGCTCTGGTACTCAGCTGCATCCGTCTTTCAGTATAAACTAGAACCCAACATAGTTGGGAAAAGGCTAGGCAAACGACTTTGAAATGATAATGAGTCCAATTGATGACGATATTGATAGGGGGCGTATGCACATTCTATCAACACCTACGCAAGACCTTTGCACACTACAATATTCAACAGCTTGTGTGTGCAAACGCGATAATATCGTACGTAAAAGATGACAGATAACTATTGTCAATTTTATTAGATTAACTAATCGATATTATTTCGGAGAATCTGGTCGATAAACAGATTTATTTTTGTCGTCCGATTGCTTACGTATTTTAGCCATTTTTTTCTATTTTGTTTTTGTAGATAGAGGTGGTCGTGGTTAGGTAGGTAACAAGCGCAAAGCAACCTGTCTTGGTTTCCTGAAGATATTTTTCTTCCCCTACTAGGTCATTAGTATCCAAGATATACTTGTAAAGTACCTTCACATAACTTTAGAAAAGTTCATCATCATCATCATCTCAGCCATAGGCCGTCCACTGCTGAACATAGGCTCCCCCTTAGATCTCCACAGATACCTGCTGGAGGCGACCTGCATCCAGCGTGTTCCGGCAACCTTCATAAGGTCGTCTGACCATCTTGTTGGTGGACGAGATGGTTAGAAAAGTTACATTAATAGATATCTACTGATTAGGTAGGTACAACAAATTTTTAATTTTTGATCTTAGAACTAATTATAGTGGTCGATATTATAATGGGTGGTCTTATTATGATTTCTAATCAAACCTGCACACTTGTAGATTGAAAACCACCTACTTGAGTAGCTGGTGTTTTAAATACGTAGGCCACGACGGCTACCAAATGTTCGTTTATCGACCATATCGACCAATAATGCAATACTTTAGATCAAAACAGCTAGATTTTTGACTTTAGGCAATAAATATTGTATGTAATGCTGATAAAGATCTGCATAATGATTAATTGCAGGAAAACAAAGCAATTATGATTGGAAATGCCCCCTGTAGTTTCAACCAGTCAATATTGCATATTGTCCTCTATTGTAAAGTACAAATTACATTGTATACAAATGTACATATCAAAAATTGTTTAAGGTTCTTCTAACCTACAGACAGACATGTGTTGCTGGGGAGTTTGTTGCGCCACTTCTTCTTCCCAGCAAAAACACATAGGAAGTGGTGAAGGGTGGGCGTTTTGGGGGCTGTCTATTGTAAATTCCTGACGTTCAAAAAGTGCTGTCTTGCAGCCAAGTTTGAATAAATTATTTTTGACCAGTGTTTCGGCCTGTGGTTTAACGCAACTTATCGATTAGGTAACTAGCGGTTCCATCCGCGTCTTAAAGGAGTTACTTCTTGGACCCGAATAATAGTGGAGTTCTCATGTAAGGAGATCAGCCAGCTGCGCAGGATATATTAAAGTGCACAAGCATTTGCTTGGACACAGGTGCACTCACTATTCCTTCACTCTCACAGCGCGACACCACCGGAGAGAGGTCAGGCGCAGGACTGACATTTACGATGCACGGGTGAATCAATCACCAACTTCCAGACTCCGGGCTGCTTTGTGAAAGTTTCTAAAACCCACAAAGCTTTTCAGACCCGGGAATCGAACCTGAGACCTCGTGCACAACAGTCTCGCTATGTGATAATTAGACCAACGAGGCAGTTCTATCAAAATCTAGTTAAATAGAAAATTGCGTGCTACAATTCACGTAACCGATTAAACAGTATAAAAACATAAAGTTTTAATTTTAATTTGGTAAACATAATCATTTACAATCTAACAGCTACCTGCTAGATATGTATCAGAGATTCAATCTTTCTGATTATAATCGTAAATAGTTATTTTGATAATGAGTCGTTTATCATTTTCTTTTGTTCAGTGCCGCCGATATATCTATCTATATCATTAGCGGAATATTTTTTTCTAATTTATTTTTGCGTTAGAAATCTATTATTATTATTGAAGATTATTAGATAAGTATTATCTACCTACTTACGTACCTAGATTTTCGTCCTCAATTTGCTTGCTACCTCCTGCTACGTCCAGCACCCGGATAATAATTTTTTTTATCTCCGTCTTCAGGATACTTACCACCTATCCTATCCTGCCAAATTTAATTTCTATCATTTTAGCCGCCAGATAAAATATGTAGAAACTTTTTCCACACATTTTATCTGGCCTTTCACTACCGAGCCTTTTCCTAACTACGTCGGGGTTGGCTTCCAGTCTTACCGCATGCAGCTGAGTACCAGTGTTTTACAAGGAGCAAGTGCCTGTCTTATCTTCCCCAGTTACCCAGTTACCCGGGCAACCCAACGCCCCTTGGTAAGACTGGCTGTCACATTTTCTGGCTTCTGACTGCCCGTAGCTACTGAAAAAGATTTTCAATGACAATAATAATTAATTATTAATAATTGACGTCACCCAGCCACGGACCAACCGCGCCCATCGATGCTTAACTTTGCCACGGGCACTTTCATCATAATTAAAGTTTATTTACCACAGTGGTTTACGTAGGTACTGGTGTAAACTACCTATAGGTAGTATCTAATTTATAAGTAAGTGATGGATGATATTACGAATAATATCTTAATTACTTACCTACGTAAAATAGCTGAAATCACAGCTTTAATTAGCATTCATATCTATCATTAATTCTATCGGGTGTGTCGTTCATAATCACATTAAATCCTATCACATATCTATACTTTATGATATTCTATGGCGATTTGTCAAAAAAATTACCTAATCCATTCAGAGGTTTAGCTACAGGAGTCATTTTTAGTTTTCATGATTTACAACATCATGTGTAAAGCAGAGATAAAGTTAGGAGTATCGAATGTTTTGACCCGTTGACAGCTGTCAGTTTTCAAGGGAGAATTTCCGTTTTTTGTAATGACTGACTCTTATATGGTGTTCTAATTCTCGCACATTTTTATTCTATTTACTTTGTTTGAAAAAATTAAATAAGTAAAAATTTTAAAATTTTTACGTATTTAATTTTTTTCTTTGTGCTAATCGACATACATTAACCAGTATATTAACGTATTTAATTATATGTGATTAGTTACGACACACCCGATATTAGATAAACACACACTAAGTATTTATTTAATATACAATAATATTAGTTTGTCTGACTGAACATCTTAGGCTGTATTCAAACCAAACTGACAGTCAGCCGCCGAATGTGAGCGAACGTTACGCAATTTATTGTATTTTCATACATACATCATCATCATCATCCTCCTGCCGTTATCCCAATTTTGTTCGTGGTTGGCGCAGCATGTTTTCTTCTTCCATACTCTTCTATCTGCCGTCATCTCACAAGTAACATTCTTTCTTACCATATCTACTTTCACACAATCCATCCATCGTTTCTTATTGATATATTCCATTGTATTTCCATACATATTCACTTTTTCGCTCACATCTAACCGACGATACGTTATGCGTAATATGCATAGATGCTGACATTCGGTGGCTGACTGTCAGCTTGGTTTAACGCAGCCTTCTCGGAAAAAGAATGGCCGATCTTCTTCTTCTAACGTACAGACAGACATGTGTTGCTGGGGAATTTGTTGCGCCACTTCTTCTTCCCAGCACAAACACATAGGAAGTGGTGAAGGGTGGGCGTTTTGGGGGCTGTCTTATGTAAATTCCTGACGTTCAAAAAGTGCTGTCTTGCAGCCAAGTTTGAATAAATAATTTTTGATTTTGATCAAGCCGAATTTCCAATAGGTATAAAGATTTGATTGACTGATTTTTGATGAAGATTTCAAGCTAAACGATTTGTAAAAAACCGAGTTAAAAACAAATGATAAAATGTGATGCAATACAGGTTCAAAAGGACAGGAGAAACCGAAGGATAAGGTAGTAGATAATTTTTATTTTTTTGCTATTACTAATGAGTTCAAAGTCCAAACAAATAAGTGCGTAATTTCCAAATTTTTGGACTTTGCTCAAAAAGATAAATATTTTTATTTTTGAAAAAAGGGGCGTGATTAAAGTTTTACTATGATGTCCGTGTGATAGTCATGGTGGCCTAGTGGGTGAAGAACCAACCTCTCAAGTATGAGGGCGTGGATTCGATTCCAGGTCAGGCAAGTACCAATGCAACTTTTCTAAGTTTGTATGTGCTTTCTTAATATATCTTAGACACCATTGACTGTGTTTCGGATGGCATGTTAAACTGTAGGCCCCGGCTGTCATTTGAACATCTTTGGCAGTCGTTACGGGTAGTCAGAAGCCAGTAAGTCTGACTCCAGTCTAACCAATGGTATTGGGTTGCCCGGGTAACTGGGTTGAGGAGATCAGATAGGCAGTCGCTCCTTGTAAAACACTGGTACTCAGCTACATCTGGTTAGACTGGAAGCCTACCCCAATATAGTAGGACAAAGGCTAGGCAGATGATTTAATTATCATGCAATGCATGTCGTTACTTGTCAATGAGGCATGACAAAATTAAACCGGATTATCGCTATCAAGAAATGATGATACGATAATATTACATTATCATGTAAGATCTACTGTCATTACATTTTGATTATCTATTTTTTCGAAAATTGCACAATTTAGTATTCAAATTACAATAAGGAAGCTTTTTATTGGAATTTGAACTCTGGTTTTACCAACCCGAGGCTATATGTTATTCTAAGGGTGTGTCTACTAGGTGTAATATGAAATAGAGAGAAAAATAATATCTTATTAAAACCTCAAAGTACTTTAATAGTTAAGTAGGTAATGCATGAGTAACGGCTAGCGAGACATAAAGGGCCAAAAAGTATTATCAACAACTTTTAAATCAGAGAATAATCTCTAATAAAAAATAATTTTGGCTCGTGCTAAATACACATTATGCAATCTATTACTGCAAATAAATACTCACACCTGCATGCGGCAAACATTTGGTTTCGGCTCATAAATCAGTTTGAAGTTGAATGGTAGTATGCACATTACATCTAGATCAGGTATTTAGCCGGTATCAGACCGACTGAAAACTTAGATTAGAATCCAGAATTTCATTTAAAAAAAATACAACCATCGGGTCAACTGTTTAATTAACAGTATCATCATCTCCCGAGCCTTTTTCCCAACTATGTTGAGGTTGGCTTCCAGTCTACCGCATGCGGCTGAGTACCAGTGCTTTATAAGGAGCGACTGCCCTATTTAACCTCTCTTTACACTCTTTAAAATAATCATATATTCACAGACCAGTTACTTTCTGAATGGCATTCATCCTCCGAGCCTTTTTCCCAACGATGTTGGGGTCGGCTTCCAGTCTAACCGGATTCTGCTGAGTACCAGTGCTCTACAAGAAGTAACTAAGCCGGTCTGAGCTCCTCAACCCAGTTACCCGGGCAACCCAATACACCTTGGTAAGGCTGGTGTCAGACTTACTGGCTTCGGACTACCGTATCGTTAAGATTGCAGTTTGATCTAAAGATAGAACAATCATTACTTATCGTATTAGAACCAAATGATTTAGGATATTGCCAATATTGTTATGATTGATTGTATCCTGTTTGTTTGAAAATTCATTAACAATTGAAATAGTGTTAGAACTTGTGCACTTAGAAGATATGAAATGATAGCGACTGTTCATGCGCTACAGCTTGGTAATAGATGGACGGAAAGTCGTAGAGATGGACATGGTCTGGAGTCCCGATTGTTCCCCTTTTGGGTACCCGCAAAATAAGGTAAAAGCCGAAAAGTAATGATCCAATGAAGCACAACTACTTTTACAGTTAATTATCTTGACGTTTAAATTAATTATAAAACGTTTTTGAAAATTCTGTGTTTTTCGTTTGGTATATATAATACATAGGTAATTGGCTTATATACTCCTCCCGCTGTGGGTGCAGCGTGAGGGACGTTCCTTCTTAATCACTTTATGTACCAGCGCCGCGGTAACTCTTTAGTTTCAGATCTTTCTTTCTTGCTAATTTCGAATTGACTACCCATAACGACTGCCAGAGCAAACGGGATCCGCACATATACTTACCGTCCGAAACCCTGAGGAACTCCTTATGACATACATGGTCATTGGTCACCTATCTAATAACTTTGTTGTTTGATTTTATGATAAATCGACTCGTGTGGCTTTTATTTAGCCACGAGCTCCAAAGAAAGTTGAAATGCTTACCCATCCACAAACTGACCTTAACATAGCAGATTTCTCTTTAACAAAAAGCACTTTCCTTGTATTGTTAACTGTGGGATTAAACGCTAAATCCTTTCGAAGTAATACTGTGGATTTATCATTTCCTCGAATATTTTCAACGCTTGCAGACTACGTTTCCGCTGATAGAAGCCGTTTAGCTGTTTAGACGTGTTTTTGGGAATGGTTCCGTATATCTATAATCTATAAAAATATTTAAAAGAAACTCGTGTTAGTTACACCACTTATAACTCAAGAATGGCTGACCTGTTTAAGCTGAAAATTATAGAGGGATGATAGCTTATGCCCGGGAGAAGGACATAGGATAGTTTTTGTCACCATCATGCTACATTAACCAGTTATCTCCGGACGCGGCTGAAACCGTGAACGGAGGCTAGTTAAATATAAAGAAAAAGGTATTTTTTAGATGAAGAGCTTAAAAAGGAACATGGCGGGTTTAGTGAGTAAGAGTCTGACACTCCCTCACGCTGCACCCACAGCAGGAGGAGTCATTTGATTATTTTGAAATTTGAATAGGCAGGGTAAACAAAGTAGTAACCATCCTCCAAGGGTCGTAGCCTCATGACAATTGGTAGCTGTAATATATTGTTCTGATGACAATACAAGAATATGGTACTGTCGAACAGATCTTATGATGGAGCCGGAAGATAAACTTTTAGAAAATCTGTCAAGATTTGAATTCCTGTCATTGAACATCCTTGGCTACGGGTGGTTAGAAGCCAGTAAGTTTGACACCAGTCTAACCAAGGGGTATTGGGTTGCCCGGGTAACTGGGTTGAGGGGGTCAGATAGGGCAGTCGCTCCTTGCAAAACACTGGTACTCAGCTACATCCGGTTAGACTGGAAGCCTACCCCAACAAAGTTTGGGGAAAAGGCTCGGAGGATGATGATGTCAAGATTTTTAAGTGCATTCATAAAAGTGGGTTTTTCTAAGTTATTTATTTATTTAAGGAAGTATTGTTAAGCAATAATGAAATTGCGTAAACCCAGGGGTAACACCTAATCTTAGATCATTATCGACATAATCGCGATGTCATATCTTATAACAATTGCTACTACACGGAACTCTAAAACTTTATCAATACGTATATGTTTACAAAAAAGAATTGTTCCCTAATCACTAATTATTATCATACTTTATCTAAAGATAATTATAAAACTATATAATATATTTGGTTTTTTGCAATCAGCGCATTACAAAAGTGGTCTTTTGACTGTGTGTGCGAAAATAAGTGAAAGCGAATAAAGGAATGTTTAGTAAGTTTCTTTTTTAATATTTTGTTTACGTAAAATACGCTTTTGAAGTGCGAAAAAAGTGATAAAGATACCTAAGTAATAGTGAAAACATAGCACCCTCCCGTTTTGTCATTCAAAATTCTATCATTTATTTCATTGAAAGATTTTATCATATCAGTTAACCAAACTAAGGGTTGAAAGCACCCATATACTGCAGACTTAATTGTCGGCCGATAGTTTATTAATTGGTAATAGGTAGAAAATAATTGTGATTCTAATCAAACTATTTAGTCACTTACAGCCAGTTTCTACATCAAAAGTTAAAGCCAAAGTAAAAGTCAAAGTAATGTCTAAAGTTAAAGTAACGGTAAAATTCAATTTTTCTATTTGTTTTGCTGTCACTTTAGCCTTGAAAAAACGAATTTGACCGTTTGTTTTTACTTTAGACATTACTTTAACTTTAACTTTTGATGAAGAAACTGGCCGTTAGAATTATGATTACCTAATCACTCAGATTTATAAGCCCGTACAAACTATTGGCCGACTAAAAGTTCTCACTGTGCTTTAGAGCTTTTTTCCGCTCCAAAGAATATTATATTATTATGGAGAAGAATGGGCAAGAAACTCTTTTAGTAACTGGTTTCATTTGATTTCAATTTACACACGGTGAAATTAAAGACAGCATTAAAACTATCATGTGTAGGTATCTAAAACGAGCTTTATCTAAGGGAACTATTTCCCGTATCCGAATAAATTAAAGCCTATGACAAATCACAAAATTTGTAACGTTAAAAACACACAAACTTTAAGTCGTTAAAATATTCTTAATGACTAGATACAGCTAACTTCATTCTTTCAGTATTTACGTGTATTATAAAAATGATATTAATTGCAACATAATAATTAATATCCACGTAAGGAAATATAATGATGATTCACTTAATCTGTAAGACGATAAATAAACTGTTATCTATCTAATTATCACTGACCAATAATCATTCTGTCTTTATAACAAGTCTTAGGTACCCATTGTTTCATCACAAAAATAAATAATGACCTAAAGCAACTTTCTAAAATCACCCTTTGGTAAAATAGGCATAGGTATGATTAAAACTATCCATTATTATCTGCCAAGCCTTAGTAATAGTATTTATTTGTTTTTTGCCTTTTCCCAACTATGTTGGGGTCGGCTTCCAGTCTAACCGGATGCAGCTGAGTACCAGTGCTTTCACGTCAAAACTATTTATCCGATTGAAATTAGGTACATAAGCAAACTTTTTTTTCGGGTACGGGAAATAGTTTCCTGGAAAAGCTAGTATCAATAAAAACAAATAAGTTTTTCTAAAAACAACATTTTTAACAATCCAAAGGAAATAGATAGCTTATTTGTATAGTATTTGTATATTTATTTTAGATAGTACCTAAAATTAGTAATTGTTTTTGGTCTATCTAGGCTATCTGGTATTTTTTACTTTAGTTATTCAAATATCTGTTTGAAAACTCCCAATAATCCAAATAAGGGTAATTAGGTATTGAGCACTTTTGAAAAGTCTTAATGATAAAAAATGCCCAGCCTTCATTCACCACTTTCAACTGTCATTTGTTAGGGGTAGTCAGAAGCTAGTAAGTCTAACGACCAATATTACAAAGGGGTATTGGGTTATCCGGGTAACTGGGTTGAGGCGGTCAGCTACATCCGGTTAGACTGGAAGCCGAACCCAACATAGTTGGGAAAAAGCTATGCAGATAAAAGAGTGTTTATTATACACATAATAATATGTTATAGTAACACTTTTATCTTCCATTATACTTACTACCTAAAAACTCCGGTAGTACAAAACCTAATCAAATGTTTGTCAAAAACGATAACTTTTAATCTCTCTTATTTATCATTCGACATCTAAATGTGACTGATAACGTAAATTAGTGTATTAATCACTTAGTTCATTAACAATAGAAAAAAAAACACGTGTTCAAATATACGTCATTTCTACTGTTATAAGAATAAGTACTATCTGCAGTGTGATTCTATAAGACTTCACTCTAAACTTCGCATCTGAATCCGCCGTGAGTTACTACACTAGCGCTACTCTTGCGAGCGTGCTTGCGAGTTGAACTAAATTAAACTCGAGATTTTGACAGATAAAGTATGAGATGACTTATAGAACGTTTTGAACCGAATGTGAAGTGAGAGTGAATAGCGATGTGAAATGCGAGTTGTTGTCTGAACTTTATAGAATCGACGTACTGTATACTGCAGTTTTAGCCAAACCGAAAACTATTGAACGTACCCAAATAAAATATGACCTGTGTTTCTTTTAAATAGTGTAGAGCTTTTGAACAACAGTGAAACAATTTTCAGATCGAACCCTTTCTTTCTGATATAAGCATGTTAAAACTAACTAATCCAGTTGCGCCATTTAACTATAACGATAACCAAACCATAACCAGCCGTATACTTGCCGCTCATTGGTCACACCGGCGATTTGACTACTGGAAATGGTTCGGTTATCGTTATAGTTAAATGGTGCAACTCACCATAAGTATAGGTATAGGTGTAAAAGATACCCCGATATGTCTATTCATAATTACTAAAGAATCTGCTCCTTTTTCAGAAACCCTCATACTCTTGACGGCCTTAGCGTCAGCTTTGGCTCGTCCCAGCGAAGAAGGGTCTCCCAACAATGGACTCCTAGAGTACCACCCCGACTGTCCCCCGGCGGAAGTCCACTTCCTACTCCCTCACGAGTATGACTGCACCAAGTTTTACTACTGCGAATATGGTCTGAAATACATCGAGCCTAGGGACTGTCCCCCTGGTACTGAATTCAGTGCTGAAATTCAGGTAAGATCAAAGTCAAAACTGTTCATCGGAATGCTATACAATATTATAGTTATCGGCACGAATCTTGAGCTCTGATCTTCACCTGCGCAGAAGTAATTTATTGGGTTCCTTTTGTGGTATGAAGTGAGGCGCGGGGGCGGGCTAAAGCGGTGATTGGCCCACAGTGCATCGCGTCAAAGCCGTCACTCGGGATTGATTCTTTGCTAATAATTCACTTTTGCGCAGATGTAGGTCAGAGCTCAAGATTCGTGCCGATAACTTTACCTTCTTCTTATTCCTGCCCTGTTCCCAATTTTATTTGGGGTCGGAGCAATATGTCATCCTCCTCTATTCCTCCCTGTCACTCGTCACACTGACACTCACTCCCTTCCTATTCATGTCATCTTACCTATTACTATTACAATATTACCTAATCTGTCTTAAATTCACCTCTGATTTTACTAGGGGATCCAACTGATGTCCATTTATAGATACATCCCTATTTATGCTTTACATTAGTTTATGTATGTCTGTCAAGTTATATTGGACAATACAAACGTCAGTTTTCTTAAAACCACTGTTTAAATACTATAATACCAAACTCAATTTTCAAAGAAAACAATTGTTTTGACAAGAACGGATGTCGGCACCATTTTCAGTTGTCAAATCGACCAATTTCACGGCTGGTAATGGTCTGGTTATCGGTATAGTTAAATGGTGCTACTCACCGGTAATTTTCATAAATTAAATAATTATTTTTTTCGTCCACAGGTCTGTGTTCATCCTGCAAGCGCTGGATGCACCCTCCCTGGATACTCCACCACTTCAGAAGCCCCGGCTCCTACTACTACTGCAGCCCCAACAACTACTGCTGCACCCACAACAACGACTCCTGAACCTACTACTACGACTACAACCCCTGAACCTACCACTACGACTACAACTACTACAACAACTACACCAGCCCCAACAACGACAACTACTACAACAACGACCCCAGCCCCAACGACTACACAAGCTCCTACTACGACTACTACAACTCAAGCTCCTACAACCACTACAACGACTACACAAGCCCCTACTACGACTACTACAACAACTACACAAGCTCCAACAACCACTACAACTACTACACAAGCGCCTACTACGACTACTACAACACAAGCCCCAACTACTACAACTACTACACAAGCCCCAACTACTACGACTGCTGCACCTACAAGTACTGCACCTTCAACCACGGCTGCACCTTCATCAACTGCAGTGCCATCCACTGTAGCCCCTACGGCTGCACCTTCTACTGCTGGTAAGATTTATATTTCATCTACATTAACATTATCATAAGATGCACATTTACAAAGATAAGTAGCCCAAAAAGGTGTTCCAAATCACCAATTCTCCAGCTAGTGTAACACATGAAACGACTGTCTATCTTGCTTACTCAACCCAGCAACCCCTTGATAAGACGGGTCGTCAGATTTTCTGGCTTCAGACCGACTATAGCGACTGCCAAAGATGTTTAAATGACAGCCGGGACCCACCAATTTAACGTGCTTTCCCAAATGCGGAACTTGTCACAACGAGATTATCACTTTTGCTTAACCTTATGATCGACCAACCCATCAGACTGTTACTTAGCTACGATCCCCTCTAATTACAGATTTCTATAACTTATCAATCTATTCTTTTGAAATTCCTGATTGAGATATAAATACTATATAACGCTAAAGTCGAATCAATCAATATCAAAGGCAATCTCTATCGGTTATAGAAATCCACTTCTATCCACGATTCTAACGAGTTTTTCTTTATTCTTTCAGCTCCATCCAGCACAGCCCAGCCTGACTGTGACTTCTTAGACAATGGATGCCCAGCTGACTTCGATGTTCACCATCTTCTTCCCCACGAGGAGTATTGCAACAAGTTCTACTACTGTGTCTTCGGTGAGAAGGTGGAGAGAGACTGTGCTCCTGGCACCTGGTTCAACTTTGATATTCAGGTCAGTTTTGGTCTTTTTTTGTTGCTGATAGATGATCAAGGTAGTCAGATAGAAAAAATGGCTTTTCTCATATCCCAGGCCTCTCTTAATCTTGATATGTTACTTTCAAAAAATCGGTTAAAAATCAAATACTGCTATGAGGCAAGCATGCTAGCAAGATGAGATACCAATGGTTTCCCATGATTTTGCCCACGCGCATATCATGATATAATAAAGCCTATGTACCCGAGGATAGTGTAGTATTTCCAATCATTAATTTAAATGAGAATTATTAAAATGGGTTAAGCATGTAGTTTCAGAGCCTTTACAAACAACCAGAAAAATGACCTCCTTATAATACAACAGTGTTTTTCGGAAGCAAAATAATATGTTTTTCTAAGTTAAAATAGAGGCTATCAAACAATAAAATAATATTTACTTAATCAAATCATTTATTTCGGTGTCATTTCATGACAACTTCACGGAAGGTAGATTAGATACACCATTTATATTAGATAGGTATTTTATTGTTTCTATTAATGCGTAATTCCGGTCATATCTATATCGAAAGTTACTATGTCTGTCAGTCCAAAACCAACTCAGAGGTTAGCATCAAAAAAGGCATAGACTACTTTTTATCGGGGAGCATGTAAAGAATTGTGGGGAACAACTAGTATAAGATATACCATTTTTTAATTTCCTCAGTAGGTATGTTAGTTTTGCAAAATCTGTAAAACAACGGAACTGATTACGAATTCACTGTCATCGACATTTTTATAAATAAAACCAACTTACTAAATCTAAATATTTGCAAAAACAATTAAGATAACAGACAAAATATAAAACGTATGTTATTGCTCAATATAAAAGACAGACAAATCCGCAAATAAAACCTATTGTTAATAAACAAACTTCGCCTCGTATTATCGAATTAAGGATTAGTTTAGGCTGATAAAGTTTATATTAGTCGACATTAATATTATAACAATATAGGTGTACAGCAATAAACATACGATTTGATAATACAGGGGAAGACCTGTGTTAAAATCCTTGAAATACTTAGGTATCTAAATAGGATTTAGAATCCACAAATACCTAATCCAAACTCTTAGTCACTCATAGTTGGTAATGCGCATATTAATAATGATCAGATATCCAGTCGGTATCAGATCGACTAATGGCCGTTTTCAATATTCAATCTGTGGTTCTGCCTATGTCAAAGTTTGCTTATGTCAGGCTTATGTCAAAATTCTTCTCTATCTCTAGCTAGCAAATAAATAAAAAGATAGAGTATTGAAAACGACCGTAAAAAGTTTGATTGAATAATTTACCGCAAAGCTACGAAATAACTCAGTACTTTTAGCAACAATATTCCTTGCCCACAATTCTCCAATTCTCCAAAAATACCACGATTCTCCAAAAGTTACAAAATAACTCAAAATAATAAAAAAAATTACAGGAGTGTGACTGGCCTTACAACGTAGACTGCGACAAAGGAGTCAGTGAAGTGACTCCTACTCCTCAACCACCCACCACCGAGAGGCCAGGAAACGACAACGACTCCGGAGACATCCTGGACAATGGCTGCCCAGCTGACTTCGACGTCCACCATCTTCTTCCCCACGAAACTGACTGTGATAAGTTTTACTACTGCGTTTTCGGGGAGAAAGTCGAAAGGATCTGTGCTCCTGGCACATATTTCAACTACGAAATTCAGGTCAGTTTGTCTATAAAATACGTTTTTAAGAAGAAGTTGCCTAAGCATTTTATGACAATTTATTTATGTGTTAGCTGTTAGGTTTCTTCGAAAAGTAGTAATGAAATACTTAATAAATTATGTTGAGTGCGTTTTTGATTTTTACATTATGAGATGAGAAGTAAGAAAAATGTTGTGTGTATGGAGGATTATAAATATCATTCATAAATAATAGAATCCACTTTTGTTTGACAAAAGCATTTTTTTTTTTTTTTGTTTTTTATATAAGTGTAATTTACAACTTTATATCATAAAGGTTCACATTATCACATTATATCACATTATGTGAATAAGAAATATATTTTAATTTCGAAAACCAAGGACCACATAAAAATGAAAATATATGTATATATTTATATTTTTATATTCATTCCTTTATTTAAAGCCAGACATAGCTATAAGAAGCGTTTCAGCTTTGTCTTAAATCATTAAAACATTGTTTGATTTGTTTTTAAAGTACAAAGAAGCCAATGTGTCATAAAAAATTACTTTAATCTTCCAAAATATGTTGATAAACTATCTTAGATTATGAGCATTACGGATTTTTTTGATTTGATTATTCATTAGTACAAAGAATCATTCTTTATTGTTTTATGACTACGATACTCTCGAATAAAAATTACTCACAAACCATCTGCAATTTCGCGGACATGTTAGTAATGTTCGCGCGCAATGTGTTACTGTTTGCTACAGCGAGTACACCACGAGATACATGCAGTGTACGTCATCCTTCGAGCCTTTTTCCCAACTAAGTTGGGGTCGGCTTCCAGTCTAACCGGATGTAGCTGAGTACCAGTGCTTTACAAGGAGCGACTGCCTATCTGACCCCCTCAACCCAGTTACCCGGGCAACCCAATACCCCTTGGTTAGACTGGTGTCAGACTTACTGGCTTCTGACTACCCGTATCGACTACCAAGGATGTTCAATGACAGCCGGGACCTACAGTTTAACGTGTCACATACTTTTGCGGCACATGCGGTGTGCGTCACAATGAAATCTCGCTTTAACAATCTATTAATATCAAATAATCTAATAAAATAGCTAAAACCTAATCAAATTCTAATAGGTAATGATAAAACACTGATTTGTAGATAGCAAATAAACTATGAAACTAAATATATTTATATCTATGACGGTATTAAAAGATTATCAAGGAATGACGCAATAGTGGAAATATTTTGTGATTAACAATGATTAGTAATTTAAAGTATAGGAAATAATTTTATACGTGAAATCGGAATTACAATGGTTTTAAGTAGTTTTTAAATTCACATGACTATCTTTACTTGTAATATTATGAAAATAACTAAGTTCGTCTGTTTAGAATCACTGAACCGATTTCAATGAAACTATGATAGGTACATAAATAGTTAAGAGCATGAAAAAGGACATAGGCTACTTTTCTTTTATTTAAAGAATAACTTAACACATTTAAAAATAATTCACATTTTCATTAACTAGAATATAGTAGAATATTATTAATAATACTTTCCTTTGCTATTATTGTAAGTATTTATATAATATTAATAAAACAAGTTAAAAATTTGCAACCATACATTTTCTTGCCCGTTCTTCTCCATAGTAACCAATATTCAAATTGGGCAAGTAGAATGAAAATGTGAAATTATCTTCTGACGCTGTCTCACCAGCTTCCTGGCGAAATTAGTTTCTTCACCCAGATATAAAGTAGTCTATATAAAATTCCGATCATTAAACTATACACCGGTAAAATTTCATCAAAATCTGTTCAGCCGTTTGCAAGTGAAGAAGTTACAAACTTACATTGACAAACGGTAATGATTTGTTACCTATCCAATTACAGTTTCTGCGTCATATTATAATTATATAATCAATCTATTTATCTTCATCAGATAAAATAATTAAGATCTAACGATACTATTAATCAACGTGACTAATTATATTTGAATATAATCTTTGAATTTTTCATGTGACTTTGCCGGCATATTATTTGATAAAGGGCTTATCTATGGAAGTCCCCGTCATCATTAATAAGTACCTAGTTTTGTTATAAAATGCTGTGATTAACAAAAAAACAGGAAATAACTTCGTGTATTTACGGATAATTTTCGTATCAGTGAAATATTTTTCCGAATAACTTTAGTACTCAGTTTATGTATTAAGAATATTAGTCTTCATCAACCTATTCTTTTAAAGATATGATAAAAAGTCATTTATTTTTCTAGGCTGAAAATCAGCACTTTTTACAAATGACAGTTCCCAAAAGTGCCCACTTTTCATCACTTCCTATTTGTTTCTGTCTGTTTTGCCTATTTACCTATAATACATATTAAGGAGTAGGTATACGTATTGTATATGGATACATAGAAAGGATTTCAATAGACAAGGATATATTTTACTAGAGAAGGGTCGAGTAAATAAAACAAATCAATTGAATAGTTTATTTTTTGCACACCAATAAATACACACAAGAATTGTTGTAAATATTTATTTTTTAGTTGAGCTAAAACATTCAAAATTAATTGTATTTATAATCATCGGCAAGGATATTGAGCCCTGACCTTCACCTGCGCAGAAGTGATTTATTGGTTTATTGCCTTATGTGTACAGTGCACAAAGCGATCCCCACTCTTCCGCCGAGAGCTCAATATCTGTGCCGATAACTATAAGTGTTTCTTACGAAAGGTTATTTTATTAGGTAAATATCCTAGTAACTATTCAGTCTTGAATATTTCTAACGTAAATCCCATCCACCCGACGTACCCTAAAGCTGAAGAGTTTATTTGTACGTGCATCTCATGAACTGCTGGCCCGATTTGAAAAAATATTTCAGTACTACATAGCCTATTTATCGACAAATTCTTTAGGCTCAAATCATCCGGGTTTTATTTCATAACGTCACATATATCACACTTATTTTACCACCCTTCAGTCATTACCTTCAAACTGAAGAACCATGCCGAAACGAAAATAATCAAAAAATTCAATTTATCTTGCAGACTTGCGACTGGCCCCACAACGTAAACTGCTCATCATCAGGCGGTGGAAATGACTCCAACAGCATCGAAGACGATGTCGTTGGAGACGACAACAATGACGGTAACGGCTGCGATGGCTCTTGCCCAGACAACGGTGGTAATGACGGTAACGACGGTAATGGAGATGGCAATGACGGTAACGGAGGCTGCGATGGCTCTTGCCCAGACAACGGCGGTAATGACGGTAATGACGGTAATGGAGATGGCAATGATTGCGAAGACGGTGGATTTGTACCTCTTCCCAATGGATGCCCAGCTGACTTCGATATCCATCATCTGCTTCCACATGAATATGATTGCAATCGCTTCTACTACTGTGTGCATGGAGAGACTGTGCCAGCCCAGTGTCCCCCTGGAACTCACTTCAGTGTTAAAGAACAGGTAAATATTTTTAATCCTATATATATTTTATTATATTCTAAAGCCTAATAAAAAGGTGAAGGAAAACATCTTCAGGAAAACTGGACTATAAAGTCTGAAATCACCAACCCGCATTGAGCAAGCGTGGTGATTAACGCTCAATCCTTCTCCGTGTGAGAGGAGGCCGCAGCCCAGCAGTGGGACGATAAAAAGGCTGTAACAGTAACAGATAAAAAGCTTCATCAAAATCGATTTTGTACAAGATTGAATGTGTAATTTTAGACCTTTAGAGTTACTTTCGTAGTTTATAATAGGGATAAGAATGCGTGATACTAATGATGTACAATACCTGAAATTTTTCATTAATTGTACAGATATTTTTGAGTCAAACGAGTCATTTAAGCATAGTCGTTTTAGTACATCCAGATAAAGTAAATTAGAAGAAAGGGTTTCCATCAAAATACCTAGAAGACAGCTATTTAATAATTAACCACATTTGCTTACTACTAATATTATAAATGTGGAAGTAACTCTGTCTGTCTGTTACGCTTTCACGTCTAAAATACTGAACTGATTTTAATAAAGTTTGGTACAGAGATAGATTTGACCTTGAGAAAGAACGTAGGATAGTTTTTATCGCGGACTTTTGAAGAATACTCTTGGCAACGCGATATAACCGAAATCTACGCGGGCGAAGCCGCGGGCGGAAGCCAGTAACGATATATCATGATATATCAAGTCATGATAAATAATATCTAACATTAATCAAATCACAAAAATACTTTGATTGACCAACCTGATAAGTTTCACATTATATACACATCTTTAAATACATTTTAGAGCCAAATTCCGATTTATAAACACAAATATACGAAATTGATCACTGTAAAAATTCAGTAACCTACTTCAAAAGGCAAGTCAAAACTAAATAAACAAGAATGAAGTGCAATGCTTAAATGCCCGTACAATAACAATTATCAGTAAATAATCATGTTTGATGGAAATCAGTTTTATTGAAATTGCCGTTATTAATTAGTAAGAAACGTATCTGTTTTCAGAATCTAGATTTTAATCTCTTTTGTTTTTTCGGAAATTACGTGCCTGAGTAAACGTAGTACGTAAAGTCGTGGTGCCCTAGTGGGCAAAGAACCAACCTCTCGAGTATGAGGGCGCGGGTTCGAATCCAGGTCAGGCAAGTACCAATGCAACTTTTCTAAGTTAGTATGTACTTTCTAAGTATATCTTAGACACCAATGGCTGATAAAAAGGTGAAGGAAAACATCTTGAGGAAACCTGGACTATATAGTCTGAAATCACCAACCCGCATTGAGCAAGCGTGGTGATTAATGCTCAATCCTTCTCCGTGTGAGAGGAGGCCGCAGCCCAGCAGTGGGACGATAAATAGGCTGTAACTAACTAACTAACTACGTGCCTGAGATTGCAGTTGTGAAAATCTTTGTTCGGCATTTTAAAGACGGCCGTTAGTTTTTTTTATCAATTTGAAAAAGCTATTATTAATATTTATTAACCTACTGTTGAATCTTGAAATGTTACCAATAGCCATAAATAAGCACTCAATCGTTTGACTATATAAAAAATATATTTTATCAGAAAGTGTAGGCACAGTCAATAACTTAACCTTAACCTATACTGACGCTGAGCTTGCTTATAGAAAATATTTCGGACTCTATAATAATTCAAAAGTTTAACACTTGATTTTTACTTCATTCAAATAATAAAACTTCATCTTAAATTTCAGATTTGTGACTGGCCTCACCTAGCTGGATGTGAAGAATCAGGATCGGGAAGCTGCAATGGCTCTTGCCCTGATGACGGCGGTAATGACGGTGGCAACGATGGTGGCAACGATGGCGGCAATGACGGTGGCAATGGAGGCTGTGACGGTTCTTGCCCCGATGACGGTGGTAACGATGGCGGCAATGATGGTGGAAACGACGGTGGCAATGGAGATTGCGACGGAGACAACGATGGTGGCAATGATGGCGGTAACGACGGTGGCAACGGAGGCTGCGATGGCTCTTGCCCCGATGACGGTGGTAATGACGGTGGCAACGATGGCGGTAACGACGGTGGAGATGGAGGCTGCGATGGCTCTTGCCCCGATGACGGCGGTAATGACGGTGGCAATGATGGTGGAAACGATGGCGGTAATGACGGTGGCAACGGAGGCTGCGATGGCTCTTGCCCCGATGACGGTGGTAATGACGGTGGCAACGACGGTGACAACGATGGTGGTAATGACGGAGACAATGATGGTGGTAACGATGGTGGTGATGGAGGTTGCAACGGCTCATGCCCATCCCCAGTCACCCCCGAAGACATTTGCTCTAACGAGTGCAACGTCGCCCCCTGGGCTCATGACGACTGTGACAAGTACTGGATCTGCAAAGACAGTACTCCTATCCTCATTACCTGCTCCGAAGGTCTTCATTTCAACCCTAGCACCTACACCTGTGACTTCCAGTGCAATGCTGGATGCGTTAGGGAGAATGTCCAGACAACTGCTGATGCTACTGGCGTGAAAATTTTCCTACCCTGGGATAAGGTTAATAGCGAAATGAAGAAATTGTTGAAGATTGAATTCTAAAACGGTTTTTTTTTTAATCTTTGAAATAGGATGTTCCGTTTGCTGAAAAGAATTGTAAATATATTTATTTTACTTCAAAATAAATGACAAATTAAATGAATTGTACAAAAAAAATGTTTTTAAATTTTTTTACTGCTAAATAAATGAATGCAATTTTATTTAATTCTTTTGATTTTGTAATTGTATTTTCTATGCTTTTAAGATAAAAAAATTCGTAGTTGTATCTTTGGTCGAAGAGGAATACAATTTTTAAATAAAATAATATTTTTTATAAAATATTTGTAAATGACTCTGTATCATTTTATAATAAATGATATATGAGGAGAGAATTAATTCATTTTTATAAATTATTATTATTTTATTGATAAATCAAAGTATGTAAATAAAACAATACATGTAAACTTTACTCAGAAATATTATTTATTTGTAAAATATTGTAAATAAATATAAAAATTCACAATTTTCAATCGTTTCTTAGTATTATGTCTTATATTAAGTTTATCTTAGTTTAAAATTACATAAGGCACATTAAAATATATTATTATTATTGCTAATAAATCGGATTTTTATTAGGCCCCTTTTTATAAGTAAAAAAATATAAACCTCCTTCTTTGGGAAGTCGGTTAAAATACCAATGGGAACTACTTATTTTTAAGAAAATATCGCATTAAACTAAGTGACTATTGCTGAAAAATTTTATATTCACTGAGGGTTGAATTATTGAATTTTTACGCTATGATATTTTTTTTATTATCCGTCTAGCCTTTTCCCAACTATGTTGGGGTCGGCTTCCAGTCTATCGAGATGCAGCTGAGTACCAGTGCTTTACAAGGAGCGACTGCATATCTGACCTCCTCAACCCAGTTACTCGAACAACCCATTACGACTTGTCAGACATACTGGCTTCTGACTACCCGTAACGACTGCCAAAGATGTTTAATTTTTAAATTAGATACAAAATGTAGGGTGTATACCCAAAAATATTTCTAAAAAATACAAAAATGACTACTTTGGATCGTAGCTTTTACTGTAAAATATCTAAAATACAATAATCGTATAACAGAATTTTTTGTCTTTCTACTAATTAATCAACAATTTTTCATTAAAAATACTAGACTGGAATGCTTAGTTTTAATTTTATTTGTTTTTAAAATCTACTGCTGACTGTCGGCTGGTTCATTTGCTTGCAAAACCTGGAAAATAAACGAAAATTCCGTAAGTTTTTAATACAGCGTTATATAAAATTTGCCATGCTTAATATATACTTTGGCAATGTAATAAGCTGGGGTCGGAATTAGGTAGAGTTATTTATGTACTTGCATCGAAATGTTGATATTAATATGAACCTCCCTGGGATTTCTAATGGACAATCCCGAGTGGATAACAATTTTACAACTAAATAATAATAAGAACGTCAGATAAACAAATAAAACATTTAAAATACAAATATTTAAAATACAATTCTTATTAGTTCATATTAATTCACAATGCAAATTATTGATAGTCTTAATTTTTATTAGTTTTCATTAATTCACAGGACGGCAAAAATCATCAAATGACCCCTCCCGCTGTGGGTTAGCAGCGGTGAGGGAGTGTCAGACTCTTACTGACTAAACACCGTCGCGTTCCGTCATTGGCCTTTTATGTACCAGGGCCGCGGTATCTTTCGAACAACCCGCAGCCCCGGCAGGCCTTGGCCCTACTGGGCCCCGCTGGGGATTATTGATAGTCTTAAAAATAAATAACATTTTATATAAAAAATCACGGGATACATATTCACTTTATTCTTTCGCTGTATAAAATCAGTGTAAGTACATGAATAACTCTACCTAATTCCGACCTCTGGTCATAACTCCAGTAAAAAAACAAAGAAAAAAAATTCACACATACCCTCTTAATCTTCTTGCCATACATAGACCAGAATGTGACCTTGACCTCCGTGGGTTTCCCTGTCCTTGCGTCAAACACACGACAGCTGTCAAACGGTGGGCAATAGAGATGTAGGGAGACTGCCCCGTCTACGTGAGACGGGTTCTCTACCCGGTGGAGGCCTAGGGCATCTGGGGACAGAAGAAAATATATTAGTTCAAATCGACTTACTAAAATTAGAAGGAACATGGTGAAATTGGTTGCCAGAAAAATATACTTGCATGTCCAATACATGTTAAGAACTAACGCTATGTACAAAACTGGAAAAAAAACATACAAAATGATCATATTTTTTCTGTTTAAACGACTTTTGAGAAGTCGTTTATTAGTTGATATTTTGTATTTACACCAAATAACGCCTAAAAATAGTAGAATAGCAAATAGCTCTGCAGCAGATACATTTTATCATTCATTCATTCATTACACCAGTAATTCTGGCAAGCGTGAAAGAAACTTGAGACCTTATTCCGTGCAAGTCCCTTAAACTACATGCTAACGTTATACCTAAAATACGAGCTAATCTAGAACTACTGACTTACTTTTATTATCGATTTGAAAAGTTATTTCAGTGAGATATAACCCATTTTATCGAGGAAGGCTTTAGGTAGGTCACGGGCCAGAATTTTCGCGTACATACTTAGAGGTAATTATTTTGTATTGTGTTATGTTTCTTTTTTCATTTAGACAAGATATTTTGACTCTATATACTCACCATTTATATAACATACATCATTAACCTCCATCCTTGTCCTCCCCCTAACTTTCATATCCCTCACATCGTATCCCTCTTCATATTCCCGCCCATTTTGACACCTGTCACTGTCACTGTCACGCTTCTGACACCTATCACATTGACAACTGTCAGTTTGACAGCTGTCATCCGGGCTGTCTATGGTGAGTTCGGATACGCTGTCCGGTAAGTCTTGGCTTTCTGAGCAGCATTTCCTTCGCGATTTGTTGTTGTTTAAAACCTTGACCACTTCCGGTTGCACGTTTTCAGGCCACTCGTATCTGGAAATTGGTAATTATTTTTGTTTTAGTGCTTAGGTAATTGGTTTGAACTTGTATTGTTGTTGGTAACTAAGTAAATGTTTCGCGATATTATATTTTTGTAAAGAGGTTTATTTCGCACATTCAGATTGGGAAAAGAGCGGCTACATAACAGCCACATAGGTCGGTCGATCATTAAGTTAAGCAACGTTTGTTGCGATCGGTACGTGGATGGGTGATCATCGTTTCATGAGGAGTCCTAATTGTTAGATTATATTATACATTAAGATGGTTAATCGGCTGCCATTTAATCGCCTACCCAGAAGCTCTAGAAAGTCTGACACGGGTCTACTAGCTTAGGTAAATGGGTTAAGAATGACAGATAGGCAGTCGTTCCATGTGGCACACTAGTAGCTAACTCATAATTTTTTTTCGATCACAACGTATTCTGTATTTCACTACGTCACTATTCAAGAACCTCCCAGAACAGACGAATATTGTAACAAACATACTACAGTTAATAAACAAAACACAAGTTAAGGTCAGTTACATACGAGCCAGTTATCAGCCCTTATGATTACAACGGACGCTTTTGACTCAACGAGATAAAGTTCAAATGCAGTTTTAACTGGCTTTCTGTTTACAATAACATTATCGGTATTCATGAGTTATTAGACTCTACTTAAATAATTGACCTCTGGGAATTTTGTTTCGGGAAAGTTTTTGCCTTATTTATGACTAGACGTTTTCTCGCGGTTTCACCCGCGTCATGTCGTAACTACTGCTCGTACCGAGATAAAATATAGCCTATGTTACTCGGGAAGAGTATAGCTTTACAACAGTAAAAGATTTTTTTCTAATTGGTTCGGTAGTTACGGAGTCATTAGAGTACAAACATCATCATCATCTCCCGAGCCTTTTCCCAATTATGTTGGGGTCGGCTTCCAGTCTAACCGGATTCAGCTAAATACCAGTGCTTTACAAGAAGCGACTGCCTATCTGACCTCCTGAACCCAATTACCCGAAAAATCTAACACTCTTGGTAAGGCTGGTTGTCAGACTTTCTGGTGTCTGATAGTAGCGACTACTTTATGAAACTTGAATGAATTTAATTGCTATATTTTATAAATAAAGTCCCGCATTTGCAATGTTTTTCTTTGATGATAACTGAATGCTTTTTTTTCTTTCATATTTTGAGGTCAGGCCACTGGTATATTTTTGTTATCTTATTTAATATTATGATTTGACGTTATGATAAGAAAGTTTATTAATAAAAGTTGATTACGTCAATAAAATAGTGACGCTTTGTTTCTATTATATTATTAGATTTTTTAAGAATTTACGTCAAAGAGAATGGTACGATTTTGTTATCTATTTATTTTTAAAAAGCTCATGAGCACAGATTACTTAATAGTTTCTACGTCATGATTTTGTGCTCATACGAGCAAGCACAGATTACTTAATCGTTAGTAGGTACGTCATGAGTTTGTACCGGTCGTTTAAACGTGCCAAGCCTAGGAACTAATGGACCGATTTGGAAAATTTGTTCAGGTTTAGATAGCCCATTTATCAAGAGAGGCTATAGGTTACTTTTATATCCGGTTGCGCGGAATAGTACCTAGACTTCACGTGACGAGAGTCAAATTAAAATATTCAGGAATTAAAATAATTACTAAGCATTATTTATTATGTTTTTTTTTTGGAAATAAGTAGGTAAGTCTTTTGTAAAAATAATGAGATCAAACCAAAATGCCATATATTTTTTCGAATGCAGCTGAAACCGCAAGAAACACCTAGTATTCAATGTTTATCTGTTTTGTCAAGCATATAATTTATATTATTTTGAACTACTTATCTAAACTTAAATCCTGACTCAGTTGCATCAGATATTGCATGTTACTACCTAAAAGTTGTCTACCAGTCTTATCTATAAAGAGCTTTAAAATAAACAAGCTGTTACCCCGCGGTTTTACTTGGGTACTACTGCCCGTACTGGGATAAAATATAGACTATGTATGTTACTCGGGAAGAGTGTAGCTTTCCAACGGTGAAATAATTTTTTAAAATGGGTTCAAAAGATTTGGGGTCTTTGGGATAAAAACAATGTTTATTTTGAATAAGCTAGGTTTTGCTGTCAATTTTCCCGTGGGTATTTAAGTAGCCTTATAGGTATACATTATACATATATATTTTTTTTTTAATGTAACTTGTCGTAGGGAAATGGGGATCGCACTTTTACTAATTCACCCATGGTCCTATTGGAGCTCTTTCTACCTGTTTCGAACTAGGTAAGTTTAACTTTTGCTACGAAGTTTGTTTATCACAGTTTTTTCTTTCTAGCCATACACTAGGAAATGGTGAAAGGGAGTTGTTTATGAGGGAGCTAAGTATCCAATGTAGATTGAACGTGAAAAACTGCTTATTTTTAAATAAGCCTAATATAGTAATAGCAGTCTTATCAAATACAGACCAAGTACTTAAACAAACTTTTCCTATGAGGTGCAAATATTCAGAAGCGTTTATTTTGACAAAAAACTAATGTCAGTTTATTCTCCTTATTTGTAAAGATTAAACTGTTTTGACAGTAACTTTACAGTGAATATTTAGTATTTACAAATATTATTGCTAAGGCAGTGTAAAGTACACATATTATTTATTTCGTCATCCCCTTATCTGAGAGTCTGACGGTGTGACATGTTTTGTCAGAAACTTCCAGACTTATCTCGTATTGACGTGTTTCTTGGTTTAAATAATAATAACAAAAGCTCGGGGGTATTTACCCATTCGGCAGTGGAGTTAAAAAGCTAGTTAGTTATTAAATGTTCGAATAGTTTATTGTAGTCCTGGAATGCAAAGGGTTCTAGAAGGCATATGGATGGGTTGTTGTCAGTAAGAGTCCCTTCACACTAGCGGATTCCGCTCGTTTTTTGCGTTTACGCGTACCTAACTACACATACCTTGATGCGACGCGATCTTTTAGAAGAGTTGTGTACAAAAGCTCTACTAATCGTAAAAGTTTTGGTATTTGGTACACGATAAGCATAAGAGTAACCACACTAAAAACTTTAAGTCGACCGACAGTTTGTTAGATCTCATAAAATAGTAAGTAGATATATAAATGAATAGCAGGACGCTCATAACAACGACCAGATATTTGCTCGGTATCAGACCTACTAAAAACTTTGATTGTATTCACGATTTTCTTAGAAGAATATTTTATCCAACCATCAGGTATATCCAAAAGGTAGTTACAAGCCAGTAAGTCTGACAACCAGTCTTACCAAGGGGTATTGGGTTGCTCGGGTAACTGGGTTGAGGAGGTCAGATAGGCAGTCGCTTCTTGTGGCACACTGGTACTCAGCTGCATCCGGTTAGACTGGAAGCCGACCCCAACATAGTTGGGAAAAGGCTCGGAAGATTGCCAACTGTCAGCCTGCCTGAAGTATGCGGGTGCTCTAAAGAGAACTAAGCAGATGATGGGCAAGAAACTACATGATGCAGTATTTACCTGACTTCCTCAAGGCTGCCACTCAAGAGTTTCATAAAGCAGTGCGAGTCAGCATGGTCGTGGATCGCGGAGGCGTGACCGGCTCCCCAGCAGAGGATCATGATGTTGAAGGCTCCATTACCAGCGTCTACCAGGTTACGTGTGTATCTGAAATATGAGACAGCAGTTTTAGTATAAAATCGTGAATTAGATTCCAGGTCAGGCAAGGACCAATGCAAACTCCTCTAAGTTTGTGTGTCCTTACCCCAGCAGGGCCAAGGCTTGCCCGGGCTGCGGGATTGTTCGAAAGAGTACATAAAATCTACGAAAGAACATGACGGGTAAAAGTCTGACACTCCCTCACGCTGCACCCACAGCGGAGAGGAGCCATTTGATGATTTCACATCACAAAAAAAAGTTTGTATGTACTTTCTAAGTATATCTGAACACCAAGGACTATGTTTCTGTGGGCACGTTCAACTGTAGGTCCAGGCTGTCATTGGACATCCTTGGCAGTCTTACCAAGAAGCCAGTCTTACCAAGGGGTATTGGGTTGCCTGGGTAACTGGGTTGAGGAGGTCAGATAGGGCAGTCGCTTCTTGTAAAGCACTGGTACTCAGCTGCATTTGGTTCCTCAGGAAGACGAGCCTAACATAGTCGGGCAATGATGAGTATTTTTAGTAAAATATAATAGCTTTTCTTTACTCGCAATTCTAACCATGTCTTGAGGGAATTATTTTGCATATAAATGTAAAATGTTTTTGTTATTTGGTGATAATGTTTGTAGTTCTACCGGTTTCATTGCTATCACCCATAGTAAAAAGTGTATAAAACTACATATTAATGTGAAGTATTGTGAGGTTATTTCTATCTATACTTGGGATTTGAAAAAATCTTTAACATTGGTAACTTTTTTGTAAAACCCTGTACCTATGCAGGACTTTGACGTCACTAATATAAAAGAATTTACAAACCAACAAACTATACATAAAGTATTCATATGATAAAAACCAGTTACTTTCAGTTTCAACCAATTTTTCAATCACCGTCACCCATCCAAATATTGACTGACGTTAGAGCAGCTTAACTTCTCAAGACTATCATATATTTACACGCTAACAGTAGCGAATAAACTTTCCATGGTTAAAATAATAAAGAAAATCTTCAATTAGCAACAAAACAGTTGCTATGTTGATAAGGGTTATCTGAACACAGGTATTTTAGTAAGTATTTATTTATTCTTAAGAAACTCTTTTGATAACTGGAGGGCAATGTTGGTTGTCAAATACTTGGCTGTTTTGTGATACTTTGGTTCGCAAGTGATAATATTAAAATAATAATACTCGCGCACGAAAGATTTCGTACTAGAGCAAAAATGAGCAAAAAAATCATATTTGTTGTATGGGAGCCCCTAAAAAATCATATTTGTTGTATGGGAGAAAATATATATTTGATTCTAGTTTTCAGTATTTGTTGTTATAGCGGCAACAGCAATACATCATCTGTGAAAATTTCAACTCTCTATCACGGTTCATGAGACACAGCCTGGTGACAGACGGACGGACGGACAGACGGACGGACAGAGGAGCGAAAACAATAGTGTCCCGTTTTACGCTTTGGGTACGGAACCCTAATAACAAGACGTTTTCACGCGATAACACCCGCGTTCCGTGGGACCTATTGTTCGTACCGGGATAAAATATAGCTACTTATCTAAGTATATTATTCGGGATGAGTGTAGCTTTCCAACAGTGAAATAATCTTTTAAACAGTTTCAGTAGTTTCGGATCCTTTCATTTTGAGCACATTTTGTCCGACTTTTTAAAATAAAAAATATTTATCTTTTATACAGGGTGGCCCATCCATAGGCGTCCAAAAGAAAAATTTTGAAGCTCTATGCTATGGGGTATCCGAATCACCCCCATATACATGGGGGTGATAAAATTTTATGTAAGTTCTAGAATGTTTAGCCAAACTGCATTTTTCAGGTGTTAGCTACTAGGTATCATGATGATTAATTACCCAAAAAAACATCTGTAAACGTTAGGAAAAAAAAGATAAAATAGAAAAAACAATGTTGAAATGAAAATTACGGAAAAAATTTAAAAACAATTCTAGCTTCTAAACTACAAAACATCGCTGAACATACATGGGGATGATTCGGATACCCCATAGCATAGAGCTTCTAAATTTTTCTTTTGGACGCCTATGGATGGGCCACCCTGTATAATTCGCGTCATAACGTCTGAAATTCTAAAAATAATTAATCATTTCAATGCTTGCGTATTTGTTTTTCAAATGGCTAACTTCAGAATTGAATAGTTATTTGGGGAACATAAAAACAAGGTCGCATATTTAGCAAAAATTCTAGCTAATTTTGACAAAATCAACAAGCCTTAGATAATGTCATTATCTAGACACACGGCAGTGTGTCCGCCAAGTTCGAGCAAAAAAGGCGACACACCGGCCGTGGGTTATATTACACGAACCATTTCGGGCCAAATTCGACCCCCCTGTAACTCAAAATCTATTTTATTTACGCATATCAAATTTCTAGTATCTGTTGAGACCCCCTCACTTACCTAAAATACAAAATTTCATTAATATACCTATTGTAGGTCTTGAGATATTGACGTCAGAAAATCGCTATTTTTACTATACACTGATTCACTTATTCACTTATTCACTGACTCACTCATCAAAAACCTAGACCACTTCCAATGGTCGTATTGACTTGAAATTTGGCATGGAGGTAGGTCTTTATGTCAAGGTAAAGGGAAAAATCTGAAAATGGCCAAGTGTGAGTCGGTTTCAAAATAATGAAGGTGTTTTATACCCGGTGTAAATTTATACCCCTAAGGAACTAAAACGAACTAAATTTATCTATATTTATATAATATATCCTCGAATGGTACAAAGGTTTGTATTTAGTCAAAGTAAAGTAAAAATCTGAAAACGGCCAAGTGTGAATCACTTTCGAAAATAACGAATGTGTAACTTTGATCCACGAACATAATATATGATAACATGTCATGTCAGTCAGTTGGTAAATCTAGTCATAGTTAATCTAGTTCATTTCTTTGTAAGAAACATAGTGCATATTAAAAAATCTAAAAGATAGTATAAATGAGACATTTCTTTAACTAACTTCATCATAAGAAAAAAATAAAATAAACAACCTTACAAAAATAAATGAAATCCCACCCAAAACAAAAATGTGAAAGACTGCCAAGTTCGATAATATGGGAATGCTTCGCCTATAAAAGAAGTGAGATCTGAATAAGTACCAAGTTCCATACACATACCTCAGTTAAAAATAGTTACTTTTTAATGATGATTACTTGGCAAGTTTTAATAGAAAATTAAATACTTGATTCATTGCGTTTAGTAGGTTTATAACAAGGTGTATGAAAACTTGCCAAGTAACATCATTAAAAAGTAACTATTTTTAACTGAGGTATGTGTATGGAACTTGGTACTTATTCAGATCTCACTTCTTTTATAGGCGAAGCATTCCCATATTATCGAACTTGGCAGTCTTTCACATTTTTGTTTTGGGTGGGATAATATACCACACGCGAACATTCTCATAGATAAGATTAACGATGGAATTTTTTTATCTCTAGATTTTAAACACTAAGGACTTTCGTACATTGTGGCGCTTTCACACTAGCGTATTTTCCTAGGGTCACAATCAAATAGATATGTATATTCAAAGTGTACTGAAAAGCAGCACTTTTCGAACATCAAAAACAAAAGACAGCCCCCAAAACGCCCGCCCTTCACCACTTCCTATGTGTTATTGCTGGGAAGAAGAAGTGGTGGAACAAACTCCCCAGCAACACATGTCTGTCTGTAGGTTAGAAGAATCTTGATACATATTATAATATATAAATCGTAATATGGATATTTCCTTGTATGTACCTTTAATAAGTTGGTTCAGTAGTTTTGACGTGGAAGAGCGACAAACAGGCAAAGTTACTTTCACATTTATGCTATTACTTATAACTTACTAGCTGTTTTCCCGCGGTTTTACCCGCGTCCTGTGAAGACTACTGCCCGTACCGGGATAAGATATAGCCTATGTTACTCGGGAAGAGTGTAGCTTTCCAACAGCGAAAGAATTGTTCAAATCGCTTCAGTAGTTTCGGGGCCTTTAGGGTGCAAACAAACATAAAAATGTTTCCTCTTTATTATATTAGTAAAGATAGTATAACTAAATAACTCACCGGAAACGATCAAACTTGGCGAATTTGCTCCAATCCTTCGGGTTGGACTTGTACCCGAGCATCACTTTCTGAACATCCTGTACATTGACGTGGTCGCGAGAGAACATCCTGTGTAGCTCCTGTATCAGTATGTCTAGGCCGGTTATTTCTCTGAGAACAATATTGTAAAATATATAAGTATTAAAGTAGCTGTTTTTTAATAAGAAACTACTTTTCGCACATGGATAAGAAGTAGCCTCTATACATTTTATTCTAATGTGTAAGCTATGTTATTGCCAAATTTCGTAAAAATGAGTTCCGTATTTTTAATCACTGTTTACAAGAATTTTCACATTGCTTTTTAAAATACGCAGTTTTGCTGTTGCTTTAAGAAAAAACTAATGGATGTCTATATTATCGGTGCACTGGGCCTAAAAATATGTAGCGTGTGTACCTCATCATCCCCCGAGCCTTTTCCCAACTATGTTGGGGTCGGCTTCCAGTCTAACCGGATTCAGCTGAGTACCAGTGCTTTACAAGAAGCGACTGCCTATCTGACCCCCTCAACCCAGTTACCCGGGCAACCCAATACCCCTTGGTTAGACTGGTGTCAGACTTACCTACTGGCTTCTGACTACCAGTAACGACTGCCAAGGATGTTCACTGACAACCGGGACCTACAGTTTAACGTGCCATCCGAAACACTGTCATTGGTGTCTAAGATATACTAAGAAAGTACATGCAAACTTAGAAAAGTTTCTTGCCTGACCTGGAATCGAACCTCCTCATACTCGAGAGGTTGGTTCTTTACCCACTAGGCCACCACGACTTTTACTATAACTATGTATTATTATAATGAAGATACTTACACATCAACTTTCAATGGTCTCTCAATGGGTAACACTTCCATATCAGCACATTGTGATACCTTGATCTTACAATTGGCATTTTCCACGTCCATATTCGCTGAAACAATTGAAAAAAACTTATTATTTCAATACATTGTTCTTTAGCTGAACAAACGTTGTTTTTATACAGAGATTTCTCAACTTATTATAACAATATAATAACGGTCAGACCGATTGTCGGTGCAGGCTGTTCTCATGTAAGGAGATCAGCCAGCTGCGCAGGACATATTATAGTGCACAAGCATTTGCTTGGACACAGGTGCACTCACTATTCCTTCACTCTCATAGCGCGATGGGACGGCAATCCGACACGACCGGAGAGAGATCACAAGCAGGACCGACATTTACGTGCTCTCCGATGCTCGGGTGTATCAATCACCAACTTCTAGACTCTGGGTTGTTTTAGGAAAGTTGCTTGAAAAGAAATTTCAGTTTCTTTCAATACAGTTGTTACTGAGCAAGAAGCCATACCTTTGTTGAATGTAAATAAAATAATCTGTGTAGATTATAAGCTATAGATTGTCGTCATTCATAATCAATATTATAGATTAAATGATTGACTATTTTCCTTAGGAATAATTTGTATGTTTCTCTTTGCGACTAAATCGCGAAAAAGAAATTAGTAATTTGACAATTCTCAGGCTGCTACTGAATCCACGGGCGGTGCTAACATTAATATTATTAACTGAATTCGTTTGTTTATAACATTACACGTTAAAACAGCAGAACCGATCTAGATGATATTAAAAATAATATCCTGCAGAACTTTTTATCCGTATGTGCGAATTATTTCTCTTGAACTTCAGGTTTAATCACCTAACAAGCCAAAGTCAGAGTTTTCTCAAATCCAACTATTCTAACTACATATGTTGGGGTCGGCTTCCAGTCTAACTGGATGCAGTTGAGTACCATTGTTTTACAAGGAGCGCCTGCCTATCTGACCTCCATAACCCTAACTGGGTTATGGAGGCAACCGGGCAACCCCCTTGGTTAGACTGGTGTCAGACTCACTGGCTTCTGACTACCCGTAACGACTGCCAAAGATGTTCAATTGACAACTAGATGTTGCTTTGTTTCGCTCATAGGTAGTTCTTTACTAATATCTTTTGCATTTACTTGTTTATATAAAGATTTATTTATAAGGACTATTAGGTACCTAAGTTATGTACTGTAGGTAGGTATGCTACTATAACTTGTCTCTGGAATGTTGGCAATAAGGTCAATTTTATACATAGAGTAAACACTTCCTTTGCGGAAATCATGCTTTGCTTTTTATACCAAAAATGGAGCCGTATTTATACATAGATTTTTTTATGCAAGGAATCTGTATGTACATTATTTGAAAGAAACCTAAATCTATAATTACATAAAAAGGTATATTACTTATGTGTTATTATGATTAGCGATAAGACCGCCATTTGTACTCTTCTATGTGTATTGTGATGTCCTGTGTTGTAAATTTTCTTGGTGTATCTTCTTCTTCTTCTTCTTAGCGTTTATCCCGTCTTGTGACGGGGTCCACTTTCCGTATCTTCTTCTTCCACTTCGCTCGATCCTGGACATCTTCCTCTTTGAGTTCGCAGATTTCCATGTCTTTCTTTACGACACTCAACCACCGCAGTTTTGGCCTGCCTCTGCGCCTTTGACCGGGTATATCGAGATTGAGTGTCGCATTGCCGATGTACTCAGGTGGTCTCCTTTTAACATGTCCGTACCATCGCAGCCGTTTTTCTTGTATTTTGTCGGCACCATCGCGTACTCCAAGGCTACCGCGTACGTACTCGTTACGGATCTTATCGAGCCTCGTTACTCCGCACATCCACCGCAACATCTTCATCTCGGCAACTTGGATGGTACTGACATGGTGTATCTATCTAGATATATATCTATTTATGTTTTACTAGCTCCTGCGCCCGGATAAAAAGTAGCCTAGATATCCTTTCTTAGGCTCTAGAAAATCTGTGCATCAGATTTAATTTAAATTGGGTCAGTAATTTTGTCCTACATTATAATTTTAACAGTCGGTTTGGTTTGAACGCAGCGTAGATTTTTTTTAAACAACTTTTTACTACGAATTTTCACGTGCAATAATATATTCAAAGTAAACAGTTGTTAAAAGAAACACGGACGTTTATGCTGAAGGTGAAATTAAGCCTTAAATCATCACTACATAGTATAAAACAAAGTCGCTTTTTCTGTCCCATACCCAAAGGGCCCATACCCTTTGTACGCTTAAATCTTCAAAACTACGCAACCGATTTTCAAGCAGTTTTTTTTAATAGATAAGTTTCTATGTATATAACATACATTAAATAGTAAGGAAATACTGTTATCCCGTGCGAAGCCACTATAACCAAGGGGTATTGGGTTGCCCGGGTAACTGGGTTGAGGAGGTCAGATAGGACAGTCGCTCCTTGTAACACTGGTACTCAGCTGCATCTGGTAAGTCTGGAAGCCGACCCCAACATAGTTGGGGAAAGGCTCGTGAGATGATGATGACTGTTAAGTTTCCCGTGTGAAGCCGGGGCGAGTCGCTAGTTAGTAAATAAACTAGCCTGTTATAACTCTACCTTTACATCGACTGGGTATCGAACCTGCACCAACCAGTTCTGCATCCAGTTTGTAACCACGCAACTAACTTGGTTAGTTTTTGTAAAGAATCCAGATTTATGCGTGATTTATTTTATACTAGCTGTTGCTCGCGGTTTCGCTCGCGTACCATAGCAACTACTGCCCGTACCGGAATAAAATATAGCCTATGTTACTCGGGAAGAGTGTAGCTTTCCAATTGTGAAAAACTTTTTCAAATCGGTTCTGTAGTTTCGGAGTATTTTAGGGAACACACAAAAAAAAATCCTCTTTATTATATTAGTATAAAGATTTTTGCGTAATTAATTATATACTAGCTATTTCCCCCGATTTCGCCCGCGTCCCAATTTGATTCCAAAATTTTTTTTTTTTATTTCATATTTACGTTTTACAGGTTGCCATGTTTTTTTTTCTTGTTATTTGAATCTTTATGTATTTTTATCAGTAGGTAATAGTAGCCTAATCATAAACATTGATTCAGACTCTTTTATAAAAATTCCTCATTAAAAGTAATTAATTAAATGAAAAATTATAATGATAAACTTAAAAAAATACCTAATAAGCCTAACATCCTGAAAAACGGTCAAACTGAGAACCTCTTTTTTTCGAAATCGGTCAAAAAACCACCCCTTTTTCGAAGTCTGTTAATTTTTTTCATTCTTTGAAGTCGGTAAAAACCTCCTTATTTCGAAGTCGATTAAAAATAAATACAAACCTTTTTTCACAAAAATTCCCGAACGGAAAAAAATACAGCAACTCGCAACGGCTTCCAAATTCAGACTGTTCAATACACACAGAAACCTGACAAAGAAACTAAAATCCAATCTTATTTAGACTGATCACTCCACAAGATAAAAAAATACTTATCAATTGTAAAACACTCGGTTTACTTTAAAATAGAGATAAAAAAATACTTAAACAAACTGTCAAAAGAAAGTTTAAACTTTTAAGATTTAAGTAAACAACATAAAAGTATGTTTAAAATCAATATATCGTGCGTGCTATCGTTCGCGCGAACTAACTTGGTATACCGTGGTAGGATCGCACGCGCATGTTATAAGCGCGCGAAAGTTACAATTTTAAGGCGCGCGTAGACGGTCCGATTTGCAAGAATTTTGCTTGATTTTTTTTCTTGTAAAATAGGGTATATTTTGATTGTTTTGGTAACATATTTTATTTTTAAATGCACTTAAAACTATGACAGGCACAGCCTAAATTAAATTAGCTAGATGATTTCTTTAAAGTAGTCAAGTCAGAAGCCAGTAAGTCTGACACTAGTCTTAACAAGGAGTATTGGGTTACCCGGGTAACTGGGTTGACATCAGATAGGCAGTTGCTCCTTGTAGAATATTCAGTTGCATCCGGTTAGACTGGAAGCCGATCCCGACATAGTTGTGAACGCCAAAACCATTGGAAGAACTTTGATGAAACTTGGCAGTAATATAGCTCATGTTTTAGAGTAATATATAGCCTTTTTATCCACGTGTGGGAAGTAGGTCCCATCAGGATGAAGGTGAAAGCTTCTTCTTCTTCTTGGCGAGTCGATGGCAACTTAAATTTTGGAGGCCCAATATTTCGCTTTGCATACGGTATTTTCAGTAGCGTTATAAAGGTCTTCCACTATGCAGCTGTCGGGGCATAGTGGGCAGCATACAATAAAATAGCAGGTGAAAGCTAAAAAACAGAGACTTTAATACCAAAAAACAATGAATTTTTTCAACTTTTATATACTTTAATTAGCAAGCAATTAAGTGTAGAAACTGATTAATTAATAAAAAAACACGTGAATTTAATTAATTACATACCTATAACAACCATTTACGTATTTTAGGTAGAAGTTTAAAGTCTGCGTTGATACTGATTAATTAAGAAAGATAACCATTATGACAGATAAAATATTTTTTTGTCAAAATATGCTCGAAAAGGATGTGCATAGTGACAAGACTTGATACTTTATTTTAACGTTTCATATCAGCGTTTCCGGGTTACTGGGTTGAGGAGGTCAGATAGGCCGTCGCTTCTTATAAAGCACTGGTACTCAGCTACGTCCGCTTAGACTGGAAGCCGACCCCAACATAGTTAGGAAAAAGGCTCGGAGGATGATGATGATAATATCAGCGTTTTCTACGTCTATCTATAAAAGCCTATATTTAAGTCTATGCCTTCCTTCCTTTCTTCCTCATACTCTATCTAGAGTATTTATTTATGTACTTATTTACAAATCACACTCTGGAAACGCGAGTAAATTAGCTAAAAAAAACAAGAAACACGTCACACCAACGTCAAGATTTTCATCGTATTCCAGCGTTATTATATTTCACTCTATTGACGTTATTTATTGTAGCTTACCAAACAGATACCCACCCGTGATGTCACTCAGTAACTCTAATTCTATCTACTATTCTTAGGTCTCGGGTTCGATTCCCAAGTCGGGCCGAAATCGCTTTGTGTGTTTTAGAAACTTTCACAAAGCATCCCGGAGTCTGTAAGTTGGTGATTGATACACCCGTGCTTCGAAGGGCACGTTAATGTCGGTCCTGCGCCTGATCTCTCTCCGGTGGTGTCGGATTGTCGTCCCATCGCGCTATGAGAGTGAAGGAATAGTGAGTGCACCTGTGTCCAAGCAAACGCTTGTGCATTATAACAAGTCCTGCGCAGTTGGCTAATCTCCTCAGTGAGAACAGCCGCCGTGGCCTGTAATCAGCTATAAAGACATCATCATCATCATATCTTCTTTATTTTTTTGCTACGCCCCTAACTATGCGTCACTCTTATAGCTGTCGTCGAAAAAAACACCATAACAATTATTATCTTCTAATAATTGGCCTCCCACGATTGTAATAAAGTGCGATTATAATTTATCTAAATACTTGTCGCGCAATAATAATATTAAATAAGCAGTACAATAATATATTAATGACTTTAAATGAAAACATTGATAAGATATGGATGCGCCATTTTCGTTTGTTGATAGGGAGATAGTGTTCTGTGTGTGGGCTAAAAAACTTAAATTATCCTTACAAACTCAGGCCGGCTCTTCTATATAAAACTAATGCAAACGATGCAGCTAATGTGACATTTCATAAGAACCTGTAAAGGGCATTTAAATCAAAAACATTTGATTTTGATTTAACATGGCTCATTAGGGCCGAATCTTGCCTGGGCTGCGGGATTGTTTGCGCGAGTTACCGCTGCCCTGGTACATACTTACAGGGTTTAAGAAGGAACATGATGGGTCCCCGGGCTGGAGGCCTTAAATTCTAAGCATCGTAAGGGAAAAGTCCGGTTAAGCAGTACACGACCTCCTAGGCTGGACTGCGAGATGCCATACAAAAAAAAGATGTATTTTAATCAGTAAGGGTCTGACACTCACGCTGCACCCACAGCGGGAGGGGTCGATCATTTGATGATTTCCCACAAAGGAAAAGCCTCAACATTATTAAAAAATGAGAAATGATTAGAAAAGGTATTGTAGATATACTTATACACTACCTACTTATAATATAAGGAAAAATCAGCTTTTCATTTTCCACGGAAATACAGTACAATCTTGTAATTCACTGAAGAAAATCAACAATGAAAAAATATCCTTAACATAGAATTGTATATTAGCAAAGGAGTTTTATTTGACTGCATCAAAAAGTACTGTATTTAAATATAAAATTAGGTAAGTACTAGGTATTGGAAATTTACATCTTTATCATCCATTAATACTTGCATACGTAATAGTTTAACATCAACATATGAAAAAATATCAAAATGGTTTTACCCGAACTAAGTAAATTACTAGGAAAAAAACTGCTTAACAACTTTGTGATAAATATTGGGTCAAATAACAATATTTTATTGATGTATAGGTACCTACCTATTTAAGCAATCATTTGTGCTTATATACTAACCTATTGACTGAGAGTTTACCGACAAAAAAAAACCGTACCATTATTTAAAATCACGTTTGTTGTAAGGGAGCCCCCCAAAATATTTAAATTATTCTAGTTTTCAGTATTTGTTGTTATAGTGGCAACAGAAACACATCATCTGTGAAAATTTCAACTCTCTAACTATCACGGTTCATGAGATACAGCATGGTGACAGACGGACGGAGACAGAGGAGCGAAAACAATAGGGTCCCGTTTTACCCTTTGGGTACGGAACCCTAAAAAGTCACTTTTCTTAATACAACTGTTTTCAAAAATCTTTTCAATTGAAATTTCTAGTTTCTAGCGAATCATGCGGTTTCACCCGTCTTTATAAATTCTATCCCGTGGGCAGAAAAAATATAGCCTATGTTACTGGGGAAGAGTGTAGCTTTCCAACAGTGAAAGAATTTTTCAAATCGTTTCTATAGTTTTGGAGCCTACAACGTACAAACTAACAATACCCCAATTACTTACTGAATCCTCTTCATTCAAAATCAAAATCTGTTTATTTCAAAAAGGCCTTTGCAGGCTCCTATGAAACGTCACACTAGTTGCACGGTTCCAAAAAGTTGGTCTCATGCAGAAGAACCGGCAAGAAACTCCATAGACACTCTTTTTAAAAAGTAATATTTTCACAAACAGTCTATTACATAACAATAGTTAGCTGACACAATTATACAATGCAACTGAAAGTTAAACTGTAAGGGCCTTACTACAAAAACTTTAAACCCTGTTTTACACTTGTCTAATAAAATTTTGGCTGCAAAATGAACCATATGTCAACGTCATAATTTGACATTTTTTTAGACAAGGCATAAACTGACGTTTAAAAGTTTTTGTGGTAAGACGGTAGATCTATACAATCTAAAGAGAGAAGAAAAAGTCGTTTAATTGCCATTATTTTACTAAATAATATTCTTGCCAAAAATCCCAGTCTAGTAATATTTTCTTGTTTAAAAACTCGTGGAAGGCTAGCTTTAGTAGCAAATAGCAAGAAACGATACCCAATGAACATTAGTGGCATACCTGCGTAGAGATGCGCTTGGTGTTCGCCGAATGTATTTGCTGTTTCATTTTAGGCCGAACTGTTGTAAAGCCGAATCATCTGGTTAGCCCTTTTCAATATATGTTGGGGTCGGCTTCCAGGCAAATAGGATGATCCAGAAAGTACCAGAGTTTTACGTGCTGCAACAGTCTACCTATCTGATCTCCTCAACCCACTAACCAGGAAAAATAACTATTGGTAAGACTGGTTGTCAGATTTTCTGGCTTCTAACTGCCAAAGCTGATCAAATGACAGCTGGGACCCGATGTGGAGTAGTGTTCTTTTTAGAGAGGCTGTCAAATTCCCTTGACTCTCTCCAAAAACAATAAAATTTAGACAATCTAACTGTGCTTCATTGTTTCACCCAAGTCCCGGAAAACTACTTTCAGCAACTGAGTAAAAAGTAACCCTGTCAATTCTAGTCCTTAATCGGGACTGTTATTTTCAAAATCTGTTAGTAGTTATTTTGCAAAACATTTGTCGTAAAATAGTAATTCAAAATAGTAGTGGAGAATCGAGAATCGACTCCTTTTTGAGGACTCGATTAAAACCCTAGGAAGAAGGACGAAAACCTACGTTTATTCACATCACTATTCTTCAATGATTTACAATGTAACAGTTCTTTACCCTTTCAACAGCAATCAGAAACTTGACAACTGAACAATAAGTTCTTGCCTATATCGTGTGTCGTTCACAATCACATTAAATGAAATGCGTTAATATACTGGTTAATATTAGGTCGATTAACACAAAGAAAAAAGAAAAATACGTAAAAAAAAATACGTAAAAGTAAATAGAATAAAAATGTGCCAAAATTAGAACACCATATAAGAGTCTGTCATTACAAACAACTGAAATTCTCATTTAAAAACTGACAGATGTCAACTGATCAAAACATTCGATACTCGTAACTTTATCTCTGCTTTACACATGATGTTGTAAATTATGAAAACGAAAAGTGACTCCTGAGGCTAGACCACTGAATGGATTAGGTTATCTTTTTTACAATTCGCCATAGAATATCATAAAGTATATGCGATAGGATTTAATGTGATTGTGAAAGACACACCCTGTGTATCTACCATTTACTTATTTATTTACCTTTCTTTTACTTTTATTGACAATATTTAACTTGCACTCACAAGATAATACTATATGTTGCATTGTTTGTGCAGTTTTATCCAGTTTTTGGTTTACGTCATCATATCACTTGTCCTTAGAACTTAGACTATTTATAGCTTAGGCTTATATACTTAGGCTTTTCTTATAAGGAGATTAGCCAGCTGCGCAGAACATATAGTGCACGAGCATTTGCTTGGACACATGTGCACTCACTATTCCTTCACTCTCATAGCGAGATGGGACGGCAATCCGACACGAGCGGAGAGAGATCAGGCGCAGGACCGACATTTACGTGCTCTCCTATAGTACTACATCATTGGTAGATTATATCGCATATTTATATAGATATTTGTGCCTACTGCTCTTCCAGTTGGTTCAATACTATAAGCCTTATAAACTAAGTATGTAGCGCTTTGAATTCACTCAATCTTATTGGTAACAAATGAGTTGTATAGTTATAGGTACGAATCTTGAGCTCTGACCTACATCTGCGCAGAAGTAATTTATTGGGTCCCTTTTGTGGTATGAAGTGAGGCGCGGGGGCGGGCTAAAGCGGTGATTGGCCCGCAGTGCATCGCGTCATAGCCGTCACTCGGGGTTGGTTCTTTGCTAATAAATCACTTCTGCGCAGGATGTAGGTCAGTGCTCAAGATTCATGCCGATAACTATAATTGGTTGTAATACATTTTCTTGTTTTAATCACTAAATAGGTATGTTCTTGTTTATCTAACAAGTCTTAGTGTCAGAGTTTTCTTTTTGCAAAACGCACGGTACCTATAATATCATATTTGAAGCCTCAGTTCACCGACAAATAAATGATATTAAAATGACAACTAACAAACGGTTTATTTTAAAGTAAGACCTATAGATAATGCTGCGGGATGTTCGCGCGAGTTACCGCGGCCCTGGTACATAAAAGGCCTATGACGGAACACGACGGTTTTTAGTCAGTAAGAGTCTGACACTCCCTCACCGCTGCTAACCCACAGCGGGAGGGGTCATTTGATGATTTTTGACGTCGTTAAAAAAAAAGACCTATAGATAATGCGAAGTTGAAAACAATAGTTTGCTAAGTAATAACAATGAGATTAACACCTATTAAGGTTGATTTACACAACACACACATATTTCGAAGTAAAGTACATTGCTTTCTGAATGAAGTATGTTTATGAAACATCGCATTTTGTTTGTGAACGGTTTTCAAGTGAATCTGACGGATTTGATCTCGAAGGTTCCAGGCCAGGGGCAGAAAACCAAGAAGAGACTCTGGTATTGTTCGAGCGAGTTACCGCGGCGGTGGTACATACATAAAAGGCTTAAGAGGGAACATGATGGGTTTTAGTCAATAAGAGTCTGACACTCAGCGGGAGGGGATGATCGTATGATGATTTCCCATGACAAAGAAAAAATTGGACTCACTGTGTGTTGGTGGGTTTATTTACCACTTCTTCTTCCAAGCAACGATATGTAAGAAGGGAATAGAGAAGGGCTGGCGTTTTTGATAGCCGTTTCATGTAGGTAATGTTGTACTGTTTTTCATTTAATTTTTAATTAAGGCTTTTTCGTTGTGATTTTTTTTTTCAGTTACAGCCGCAGAGGTACGTTGATCATAAGGTTAAACAACGCTTGGAGCTGTCCTGAGCTGTGGGTGACCATTTAGTCTTGAGGACTTACAATACAGTTGGGAAGAGGCTAGGCCTATAACATATAATCCTTAGGAAGGAAAATAACTTCAACTATGTAGTTACTATACTATATCTAGTTACTTACCTATTATAATCACAGCAACTAGGTATACCTAAAAATATCCATTATCAGTTTATCGGGGAATTTTTCACAAGATCGCGTGTTTTCGCGAACTGTATGTACTTCTAGATAAAGGTCGGATAGGTCTTAGAAGCTGACAAAACATCAACACATACTTTATTATATATACGTAGATATTATAATATACGTAGTTCGGTGCGTCACACGAAAATATTTGTTCTAGATTAGCGACTGATTTATTTGTATGACGAAGTTAGACAAGGGTGTTACTATATAAGTATTTTGTTGAGTATGCGCAAATCCCCCCAGCTTAGAGAAGGCAGCAGTCCAGCAATGGACAAAATTCCCATCACTCTCTTCTGTGAGAATATGGCAGTATCACATTATCCTTGCATTACACCTTGAAGCCTGCTCATCTTCCAAGGGAATGTCATCTGTATAGCCTTTTCCCAACAACGTTGGGATCGGCTTCCAGTCAAACCAGATGCAGCTGAGTACCAGTGTTTCACAAGGGGCGAGTGCCTATCTGACCTCCTCAACTCAGTTATCCGGGTAACCTGATATTCCTTTAGACATACGTCGTCAAAACTTAAAAGTATTAAACTCAAATTCGTGAAAAAAATTACCTCAGGCCCTGGTATACATATAAAGGACACTCCCTAACGCTGCACCCACAACAAGAGGAGTCATTTGATGATTTCTTATCAAAAAGTCAGCTGTTTTACTCGCATCCCGTAGGTCTACCAACTTCAAGCACTCGGATAAAAAGTAGCCTTCTGCGATAAATGGGTTAGATAAAGATTTTTGCAAATCGGAGAAGTATAAAGTTCACCAAGTGAATAAACAAACTCTGTAGCTATAAATGATTGGTAATATAGTGAGGATATGATTAAATCTAAGATGTTGAAAGAACTATGTGTAAGTTTCTAGCATATATCTTGTTTTGTAAATATTCTTGATAGTAGATATTGAGCGGATGTTCAGAACACCAGTTGACCTCAACTTGTGTAGAATCTTCAAGTTTCTATGATGTTTCTAGGATGTGTGTTTATTTGTTAATTTTTCACGTAGTACTACTTCCCACAACCTGATAAAAAGTAGTCTCATTATAATATGTCATTTCGATGAATCAGCTATTTTACCGCCAAGTTTGGTAGAAATCAGTTCAGTAATTTTTGAGTGGGTTCAAATCCAGGTCAGGCAAGTACCAATGCAATTTTCAAAGTTTTTTCATATGTACTTCCTATGTAAGTATTTTTTAACACCAATGACTGAAAAGTGAAGGAGGCAAACATCACGAGGAAAGTTGGACTAAAAAGTCTGAAATCTTCAACCCGCATCTCTGCACGAATCCTTCTTCGTGTGAGAGGAGGTCACAGCCCAGCAGTGGGACGATACAAAGGCTGATGATGATGGTACTATACCTAGAGATTATTTTAACAATTCACCCCTTTTCAACCTATACCAAGAAGGGTGATTACTTATCTTTACATAAAATGATATCTAAGCACGTGTCTCAGCGTCTATCAAAACGTGTTATGAGCTGAAACTGAAAACAATTCCGTTTTATAATTAGTTAATTACATACAACGTAAATATAAGATAATAAAATACTAGGTTTTATGTCCTTAACTGTTTACTGCGTAGAGAAACGTATTGAAAATAATATAAAGTTTGTAAATAATATTGTTTTCCCGTCTGGGAATCTAAAGAAACCATAAGAGACTCCCATCGCATTTCTATGGCTTTTATTACACCTTGATTGGGAATCTAGAGAAACCATAAGAGACTAATAAGAGACTTTTTAATATAATTTTATTTTTTTTACTCTGAAGCTATGAACCAGATAGCAAGCAAAAATACTTATGAAGTGGTGAAAGCCACCCTCAGGGGTTTTTATTTGATAGCTACTTATATAGAGAACATAGACTCTATATGTATATAGACACTAATAAAGGACATAATTAGGCTACCTACATATCCCAAACCGTGGAATTGTTCCCATGAGACGCGGCTAAAACCGTTAACGGAAGCTAGCATGAGTTTTGAATTTTATTTATTTACCTATTTATTTACAAATTTTTGTACACACACATAATAAAGAAAGACGACAGGAAAGAAAGAATTTACAAAGGTAATGCTTATTTCTAAAGAAATCTCTTCCAGCATACCTGCGAAAGGAAAAAGAATAAAAGAGATGTAGACAGTGTGTAAAAAGCAAGGGAAACAGAAATGAATTTTCTACAAATAGAATTCAAATACCTGCATCTATAGATGCATAAAACTGCATTGCTAGATCATTAGCGAGTGCAATCGCAAGGTTTTACTAACTCGTTGCGGTAGGACAAACCGGTTTGTCTAACTTTTAATGTAGGAAACTTGTTCTGTGTCTTAGAACTACGGTTATTTAAGGTGTATCCTACTATACATATATTAATATAGTAAAGAGGAAATATTTAATTGTTTGTTTGTACTCAAAGGCTCCGTAAAGTACAAGGTTGAAAAATTCCTTCACTGTTGGAAAGCTACATTGTTTCTGAGTAGCATCCCTATTAACTAATATTATAAATGCGAAAGTAACTCTGTCCGTCTGTCTGTCTGTTACACTTTCACGTCTCAACCACCAAACTGATTTTAATAAATTTTGGTACAGAGATAGAGTTGACCTTGAGAAAGAACATAGGATAGTTTTTATCTCGGACTTTGAAGAATTCTCCTGGAAACGCGATATAACCGAACTCTACGCGGGCGAAGCCGCGGGCGGAAGCTAGTTAGCTATAATTTGTCTCGGTGCGGGCAGTAGTTCCTATGGGACGGGTGAAACCGCGTGGAACAGTTAGTCCATCTATAAATGGCAAAGATTATAAGGATGCATGTAGTAAATTCGTTATTTTACCCAAAAACTAATGAAACTTTGAACACGCGACAGAGAGTTGTAGTATTCATTATCATACTCCTGCCCTATCATCTGCCTAGCTTTTCTAAATCATGTTGGGGTCGGCTGGAAGCAGCTGAGTACCAGTGTGCCACAAGGAGGGACTATGTATCTGATTTCTTCAACGCAACCTGATACCCCTTAGAAAGATTGGTTGTCAGACTTTCTAGCTTCTGACTACCGGTAACGACTGCCAAAGATGTTCAAATGACAGCCGGGAACTACAGTTTATCGTGCCATCCAAAACACTGTAGAACTCGTAATGACAAGATGGTCACCCATCCAATGATCGACCGCACCAAGCGTTACTTAAACTATTCATTGATCGAGCCGTGCAAAGGCTTAGCTATGAGCTCCTTGAAATTACTTTTATTGAATATTTACATAAGATCATAAAATACTTAATCTACACATTATCAAGGTATGTGTTGTATTAATTAACTCAAGGATAACCTTACATAGGTATAGATTTGTAATAATCTTTTGTTTTATCGCATATTTGGCACATTATTACCTATTGCGCGGAAATTCTATTTCAATGAGTGTACTACACTAGTTTTTTCCCTTATTTTCACCCGTAGGGAAAACTTCTGCATATATCGGTACTAGCTGGTGCCCGCGACTTCGTCTGCGCAGGTTTAGTATTTCGAACAATATGTTTACAAATTGTAGCCTATGTGTTATTCTGATGTATAAGCTATATTATTGTAAAGTTTCATTAAAATCCATTCAGTAGTTTTTGCGTGAACGAGTAACAAACATCCATACATCCATACATACAAACTTTCGCGTTTATAATATTAGTAGGATAAAAAACCGGCCAAGTGCGAGTCGAAATCGCGCACGAAAGGTTCCGTACCATTATTTACAAAATGAGTAAAAAAATCACGTTTGTTGTATGGAAGCCCCCTAAAATATTGATTTTGTTCTAGTTTTCAGCATTTGGTGTTATAGCGGCAACAGAAATACGTCATCTGTGAAAATTTCAACTTTCTAACTGTAACGGTTCATGAGATATAGTCTGGTGACAGATGATGTATTTTTGTTGCCGCTATAACAACAAATACTGAAAACTAGAATTAAATAAATATTTTGGGGGGCCGGTTTTTAAAAGTAAAATGCAGCAGATTGAAAGAGAAAAAAATACCAATGCACATTTTGAAGTTTTTATCCCATAGAGAAAGTGTAACAAACGCTGAATTAACCAGATTAAAATACAAAAACATTTTTAAGTATTGTAAACTCGTAAATGAAAGCAATTTTTCTGTTACGCTTTCAAAAAAAAACAGCCAAACCTTTGAAAACCAAAACAACATTTTTTCCTACAATCTCGTTCACACTTACGCCATTTTGTAACCACAGACAATTCGCGCGAAAAGTAGTATACTATTTCTTAAACCGGGTTAAAACCTTTTTATTACCAAAAAGTCTTATCCTTTTGCCAAATTCCTATACACATACGTCCTTTTAGTAATTTAACAATATCGAGCAAAAGTAGTATACTATATTTTTCGACTAAATATTAAAATGTCGTAAGTGCTGATAAAATGTACTGACTTATGACATTTTAGAGTTAAGAGTTGGTGTTGAGTGAATTAAAATTCTGATAGCATAGTTCTAATATAGGTGAACACGCGAATTTGAACGTGTAATGTATTATTTAAAGATTTAAAGTGTGTTTAAGTAGACAGTTGTAGAATATATTATAGTAATTTGTGGTATTTTGTGATGAATGGGACTCTATATACCTATACTATCTCACATATCCACCGCTTATCCGATTAGAAAAATTATTTAAGTGCTAGTTAACTCATTTATCAAAGATGGCTACTTTTAACCGGATACGGAAAGTAGTTGTGTCGGGAAGAGGAATAGGATTTTTTTAAATACAAGCGGTGTGTCGTTCACAATAACATTAAATCCTATTGCATATACTTTATGATATTCTATGGCGAATTGTAAAAAAAATAACCTAATCCAGTGGTTTAACCACAGGAGTCATTTTCGTTTTCATAATTTACAACATCGTGTGTAAAGCAGGGATAAAGTTAGGAGTGTCGAATGTTTTGATCAGTTGACAGCTGTCAGTTTTCAAGGGAGAATTTCAGTTGTTTGTAATGACTGACTTTTATATCGTGTTCTAATTTTCGCACATTTTTATTCTTTTTACTTTGTTTGAAAAAAAATTTTTTTTTTACGTATTCTTCTTTTTTCTTTGTGTTAATCGACATGATATAGTAACCAGTACATTAATGCATTTCATTTAATGTGATTGTGAACGACACACCCGATATATGTTCCTAAATATGTCTGTCTACATAGGTGGCATTCACTCGTAAACTATCAAATGTGTGGTCTCACCAATCACGTTTATTCATTAATAATGTTTTTACCATATTTTGACCTTTGCCTATCAACTATTGACTGTTAGTAACTTCTATTCACCAGTAACTTCTAGTTATAAAGCGTTATGATAAAATAACTAGTGGAATACCAACTTTAACTGGATTGTAATCGGGTTGCCGTTATGACGAAAAATATTTACACAGTGAGTGATCATAAGTTTATATTAATACCAAATAATAATGGAGTCCAGACAGATTCTAGCTGCGCAGGACATATTATAGTGCACGAGCATTTGCGCAGACACAGGTGCACTCACTATTCCTTCACTCTCATAGCGCGATGGGACGGCAATCCGACACGACCGGAAAGAGATCAGGCGCAGGACCGACATTTACGTGCTCTCCGATGCACGGGTGAATCAATCGCAAACTTCCAGACTACAGGCTGCTTTGTGAAAGTTTAAGAAAAGCCACAAAGCGATTTCGGCCCGACCCGGGAATCGAATCCGAGACCTCGAGCACAGCAGCCGCGCTTGCGACCACTAGACCAACGAGGCAATCAATGTGATATTAACAATATTATAAGTTACATAGCCAATAAGAGCTTCCTCTCTCCTAACCCACTTATTTTACTGTGCCCTACAGGGTCCATGTGAACTATTTATATGTAGTACCACCTAAGAATACGTGTCATCATCATCATCATCAGCGTATCGCAGTCCACTGTTGGACATAGGCCTCTCCAAGTGCACGCCACTGAGATCGATTTTCGGCTTCTCGCATCCAGCTCCTGCCAGCCGTCTTGCGCAAGTCATCACTCCACATGAATACATGTGGAAAGCAATAAAAGTATTGAGTAACTTAATGTTGTGGTGGTCTAGTGGATAAAGAAGCAACTTTCCTAGTATGACTGTGGGTACAATTCCAGTCAGACACCTAGATACCAATCCAACTATTGTAACTTTGTACCTATGTATGTACTTTCTAAGTAGGCATACCTTCAGCACCAATGACAGTGGTTCGGATGGCACGTTAAACTGTAGGTCCCGGCTGTCATTGAACATCCTTGGCAGTCGTTACGGGTAGTCAGAAGCCAGTAAGTCTGACACCAGTCTAACCAAGGTGTATTGGGTTGCCCGGGTAACTAGGTTGAGGAGATCAGATAGGGCAGTCGCTCCTTGTGGCACACTGGTACTCAGCTGCATCCAGTTAAACTGGAAGCCTACCCCAACATAGTTGGGAAAAGGTAAGTCCAAAATTAAATGTCTTTTAGAGGTTAACGGAAATTTTTATCATTTACTTGTTTAGCAAAATAATCAATAAGCCATTCAATTAATAGTCACGTTAATAAACAATAAGATTTATCTGATTTCTGATAATATCTAAGATGGTTTCAATTCATTTTGTTATATCAGTCGTTCGTCATCCGGTCTGTTATTTTTGTTTATTATGAAATGATCGACTTTAACCTATCTACTAAAAAAGCAATTTTTCAAAGTTAATTTTAAATTCCAGGAATTACCTACATACATCATTATTTATTTTTACTGGTACTTAGTTGTTCTTCGTGGTTTAACCCGCGTCCCCATAGAATGACTTCTAGCACCCGAATAAAAAGAAGCCTACTTATCTAGTTTCTCTGGCTTAGACTGTCTGACTAAAATTTCACATAAAAATAGGTTCAGTATACTTGATGTGAAAGCGTGACATACATACAGAATTTTTTTCGCATTATTTTATAACGTTAGTAATGAGTAATAAACAAGGACTTATAAAAGGCTAAAGGAAATGTTTTGGACACCACTGAACTTTCAAAGAATCTTTTCCTATCGTTTTACAATCGTATCCAGAAGCAGACAGTAGTATATCAGTAGGTACTCAAGCACTCATAGAGTTGTAAAACGGACAAAATAAGTTCAAAGTATATTTAATTAAAGCAAAACATTTCATTGACTTGTGAACAATACCATTATAAATCCGATAATGTGATAAAGATCTTAGATAGACATCAACTTATGATAGACTAAGTTTTTCCTATGGTGTTACTCGTACTTTGGCTTCCAATGTCGTTGGATTGGAACATGTCTGCTCTTTCGACCAAAGTTCGACTATCCCAAAGGCGAGCACCGTTTGACTGTGATTAGGGCTGCCATTTCGAATTTCGCGAAACCCGGACAAATATTTAAAAAACCCGGACATTTGGCGTAAATCGCATTTTTACCCCGGACGAGTCCGAATTTTTTTTTACAAAACAAGACCTAGTTTTTAATATTACTATTACTACTATTATATACTTAAATTCAATGAGGTGCTTCCTTACATGTAACGTCAGGGCCAATATCTAGCTCAAGTAGTAGGTACTGTAGAGCTGTAGTACCGAAGTAGATTAGAAGTAGGTTTTATATTTTTAATAACTGGCCGGACAATGACATAAATAGATTCGATTTGAAATAGAATAAGTTTTTTATATTGAAGTGTGTCACTTCACCCCCGAGTCAGAAAATAAACGCTAAGTTAAAGTTTTTTCCAATCTTTTAATCGAGTATCCTGAAGATCCCCGGTCCCTAGCGCGCCACGCGCTACAGTACCTAGTGTTGCAAGATTATGACTTAATATTTCGAAGGTCATAAATAAGAAAGCTCATATGGAAACTAGGAGTTAGCTTTTTGTTAGTAATAGGGCTTAAAACGGCGCTACCTTTTTGATAGGTTAGACAAAAAAATGTTGAAAAATACAAACAACCGTAAAGTGAAGTCGCCGAAAATATTTGAGTTTTTGGTCACTAAAGCACCTAAACTTGTATAATAAAAAAAATCCGCAAACTGAAGAAGCCGCGAGCGAAGCGAGCGCAACATTTTTTGAATATTGGGATATTAAAGTAGCTAAACGTGAAAAAAGACAGTGTCAAGAAAGGAAGCCGCGAGCGCAGCGAGCGCGACAATTTTTGAGTTTTGAGACACGTCGACTTTTGCAGTCTGTGTGTCGATTGTAATTCAACTCGTAAGAAAAATGTCCGGGTTTTCCCCGGACACTTCTTGAAACCCCGCCCGGACGTCCCCCGGACGGCCTCCAAACGAGGACGAATCCGGGGAAACCCGGCAGCCCTAACTGTGATAGACAACAACAGACATACTATCATCATACTACCTTATTTAATTTCCCCTTCAAATTTAATAAAAACCAGCCAAATGGTTTCTTACCATTATCAATAAAACATGCAAAGAAATTAATGTAGGTAGTAGGTATAGAGCCCCCTTAGGTAAATACTTACTTATCAAATTCTGGTTGCATAGCGGCCAACAGAAAAATACATCATCAATATTTGAAAATTTCAACTGTCTTGCCTGGTGACACACGGACAGACGGAATGACGGACAGACGAACAGAGAAATTTTATGATAGGGTCACGTTTAGAACCCTAAAATCACAGATTTTATCGTACAAGCAGATGGCGGTAGAGTCTGTACCTACTTGCAAACGTGACGTAGTTATGTATCTTCGAAAATACACGAAATTATATCATAGGTATTGATCAGTGATTATCCATTATTATGAAGTACCTTCGTATTTTTGCGGCATCTTCATAGAAAGATGTCTATCTTTTGAAATATACTTTACAAGATCTATAATTTTATCACAGCTTTAATGGCGTTTTTTTCCACTGGATTAAGTATATTTTGAGGTTCGAATTACATAAATTTACGTAGGTTGGAAAGTACTGAAGTGAAATCATATTAATTCTGTGGTGTTAAGGCAAAAGGGGATGAGTCAGAAATTGTGAAAAATGAGTTAATTACACAGTTAGGTAGAAAATTTTACGAACTATCATGGTAAAAAGGAGATAAGTGAATATCATGTATTTTATTTCGTGAATCTCCAATAAAAAATACGAGTCTAGTCATAAATAGCAAAACCTTAAAAGTAAAAAGGAGTTTTGTCTAGTTATCTTCTTATTGCATACGTGATCCTTTACTTATAAAATTAGGTATAATGAGATAAGTCGACTTGTGCCTAAATTCATATTCGTCGTTCCGCGTTAGTTGCATTTCGCGCGCGAAGTTGACGTCTTTTTACTAGTGCAACGGTGCAAAAAATCCTAAAATTATGGTTTACGTGGGTAATTTGAGTGTTGAAACCTACAGAAATGAATAGAATTAACAAGTTCGATTTAACGTACGTATGATGGATTTAAAACCTTTAAATTATGAGCTGATTCGGATCTGGAGGACTACCAGTATGGTTTCCGTAAAGGGCGTTCAACAGTTGACGCTATACTGCTTCCTCCACGCATGCGCGTGAGGGTCCTGGCGGTCCTGGCGGAGGAAGCAGTCGACCGGGGCGAGGTGGTTTTGGCGGTGTCGCATGACATTGCTAACGCGTTCAACACCCTGCCCTGGAATATCTTAAAGGAGGCGCTCCGTTATCATGGAGTGCCAGGGTACCTCCGTCGCATAATCGGGGCCTATTTATCCGAAAGAGCTGTCGTGTACCCGGGTCGAGAAGGATGGGGTCGTCAGAACATCTCTTACTCAGGGGTCGGTTCTCGGCCCTCTCCTGTGGAACATTGGCTACGATTGGGTTCTGCGCGGTGCGCTTCTCCACGGCGTCAGCGTGATATGCTACGCTGACGATACGCTAGTCACAGCACATGGGTAGACGTACCGGCAGGCGGCAATTCGGGCCACAGCCAGTGTCGCGCAGGTCGTGGGTAGGTCTTGGCCTCGAAGTGGCCTTGCACAAATCCGAGGCCCTTTGCTTCCATGGGCCAATTAAGAAGCCACCTCCGGGTTCCAGTATCGTGGTGGGAGGGATTACCATTGCTGTGGAGCCGACAATGAAATACCTGGGACTCGTTCTCGAAAGTCGTTGGGACTTCGGGCCACACTTCCAGCGGCTCGCTCCTCGGTTGTTGGTCGCAGCTTCAGCGCTCTCACGCTTGTTGCCCAACCTCAGGTGACCCAATACCTCCTGCTGGAGGCTCTATATGGGGGTCGTGCGGGCGATGGCGCTTTACGCCGCGCCAGTATGGGCGAACACCCTGACGGCACGCAACCTTGCAGTGCTGCGAAGACCACAGCGAGCGATGGCCATCAGGGTTATAAGAGGATACCGCACGATCTCCTTCGAAGCTGCATGCCTCCTAGCCGGATCCCGGGACTTCGAGACCGACAGCTCTCGCGTCACTCTATACATGGCGCGAGGAAGCGGTGGGGCGGGCCGAGCGCCTCGTGCCTCAGCAAGTTGAGGTGCGCAGGGCAGAGCTCCGCCAAGACCTCATTGCGGAATGGGAGCAGCGACTTGCGCGACCCATGGCAGGGCACGCCGCTCTCGCGGCGGTAAGGCCCATACTGAAGGAGTGGCTGGAGGGACGCCACGGCGCCCTCAGCTTACGGCTGACACAGGTCCCTACCGGACATGGGTGTTTTGGAAAGTTCCTGTGTCGCATCGGTCGGGAGCCCACGCCCGAATGCCACCACTGTGGCATCTGGGGCAACGCAGCGCCGTGACCTAGCGGCAGCAGTAGACGCTGCGGGCTGTCGTGTCCTGCATGGTCGGCAGCGAAGATGGATGGAACGCCGTCGCCTCCTTTTGTGAGGATGTGATGGTTTTAAAGGAGGCGGCGGAAAGGGAGAGAGAAGCTGCTTCCTCTCTCCCCGCCCGCAGCAGACGTGGAGGACGTCGCAGGCTGACTGATCTCCGGCCACCATAGGGCGCGGCCTGCGGTCGACAGACTAGGGGCGTCTGTCGTCCGATCAGAAACAGGCCTCGAAACGGTGGCGTTGTGTTGCGCGCGCCTCTTTTAGTGGAGCTTGCTGTGGCCGCTGCACATACGGGTATTTCATCAATCTAGGCGGCCAAAAGTCAAAATAACAAAATTCTAGGAACGCAAATTTCATTGATCACCTGAGGCAGGGGACATTCCAGGAAACAATAGACTGCCACCCCCACCCTTTTTCCGTTGCGCGTTTTCCGGAAAAATCAGTCGAAAGTTGATCATTGATTCTTGTGCATGTGTCCGTTGTCGGCTATTTACAAAATCGTTAACTTTGTGTGTTAAACTGAAGTTTCTTGTGTTTACCTAGTGAAAAGTAGCAATGGATTCGGGAAGAACAGGTATGTGATGATCTACTTGTAATAAATTTATTAAAATTTGTGTTATTTTAAAGTACTTTTAGAGGTCGAGAAATCACGTCTGAAATTATGATACTTTTTTAAAGAAATTTATGTTTACGAGGCTATTTGTTTTAGTATCCTGGTAGATCCAACAACTTTTGTAATTTATATGTAAACTATAGACCCTCAAGTAACGAATACTAAAAAAATTTGCCGCGGAATACCGCGGATGCGCAAAACCCTAGAACATTGAATTTCACGGTCAACAAAAGCAAAATTTTTGAAAAAAAATCTTAATGTCTAAAAGTAATATTTACTTGTTCCAGATATAAGTGTGTACTTCCGGAGTGAGAATAGTGACTCGTAAACCTCTCTTTAATATTATGAAAAATGAAAATTTACTCAATTTTGAAGAAAAACTATGTTTTTTGAGAGACCACCTTCTTAATACTGAAGATCAGTTAAAAACACTGAAAATCAATTTTGTTCATTTTAAATCGGAAATAACAACAAAGGTGGATTAAATCTCACAAAAAAAGATGATTTTTTCTTGAAAAACAACGAACTTTGGCCGGAAGGTACATTCGAAATTCCAGTCACAACGGCAAATCGTCCAGGTCGCCCTTGTAAATCTTTTGAGGAATCAAGCGAAAGAACCAAAAGAAGAAAAACGGAAGAGATTGGAACGGAAGGGATAATATTGATGTAATTAAGTTGAAAATATGAAAAATATGCTGAAGAAACTGCTTGTTTATACATAAAACTCTACCCATGGCACCCAATGACACCCACACTGCACAAAGTACTTGTACACGGGTCAGATATTATAAAATGCATTGTTACCTACAGGACAACAGTCTGAGGAAGCAGCAGAGGCACGGAACAAACATTTTAGGACGTACAGACAGGATTACTGAAGGAAATTCTCTAGAGTTCTGTAATAGACATATTTTAAATAGGCTTCTTTTAAGCTCAGATCCATTTCTTAGTGCCTCAAGGATAATAAAGAAAAGAAGATGTATTCGTTTCTGCCTGAAACATTAATCATGCTTCTGTCTGGTATACACCAAACCCAACAGAATCAGAAAGTTAGAACGAGGAGTTGAATTAATTTGAAAAAATTGTATTGTTATTGGTAAATTAATTAAGTAATGTATGAATATGTAAATAGTAATGGTTGTATATATAAGCGTATGTAAGTTTATGTCAATATATAGTCTAATGTAGATAAGTGTACGTAAGAGTATGTAAATATATAGCCTATTTTCAGTTTTTATTTTTTTTTATTTGTGTTTTATTGCTTTTTTTATGAAATTATAAAAGTTATTGCCCGTATATATTACACATATATTATTTCCATCATTTAAAACAAGAAAAGCCACACAAATATTTTTGGCCGCCTAGATTGATGAAATACCCGTATGTGCGCTGGGTGACGGCCACAGCGGATGACGGGGCCCGCCTTTGAACATCTGGGGGGCCAATACCTGTCGGGGGTGCGGAAGAATGCTTTGGCGATACCCGTGCCCTCGACAATAGGTAATTGAAGGCAACACTGGGTGGGTTTTTATCCGGTAAGAGTTCGGCACACCCCCTCCACCGACCCCAGGTGGAGGGAAGTCCATGAGGATTTCCCCCCTGCCAAAAAAAAGGTATATACGTAAATAATAATAGCAAATAAAGAGACGAGTCGTTCTAGGATTTTTTTTAAATTTGTACCGTGTTATGGAAAAAGGAGATATGTCAGTTATTTTAATAATTAAGAAATAAAAATAATTTTCGGGTACATAGAAAAGACGACTAAATTAAGAAATGAAAATTAAAACAGAGTTGTGTTAATTATTTCTATACACTTTTGATTAAACTGCATTTTTATTACAAAACAAACACGCATTTTTTTGATTAGCCCCTGGTGAAAAGTTGTGTTTTTTGACTCATCCCCTTTTGCCTTAACACCACAGAATTAGTCACCCAATTATTCATTTATCCTTAAAATCTTTCGCAATTATAACATTAATAGAATCACCATTTCCCGAGCCTTTTCCCAACTATGTTGGGGTGGGCTTCCAGTCTAACCGGATGTAGCTGAGTACCAGTGTGCCACAAGGAACAACTGCATACCTGTCCTCTTTAACCCAGTTACCCGGGCAACCTGATACCCCTTGGTAAGACTGGCTGTCAAACTTTCTAGCTTCTGACTACCCGTAACGACTGCCAAAGATGTTCAAATGACAACCGAGACCCACCAATTTAACGTGCCTTCCGAAACACGGAGGAGCTTGATAGGACAAACCATGTGGTCAAGCGTTACTTAACCTTATGATTGATAGACCCGAGATAGAGGTAATAAAGATTTATTACTAGGATACTGTTACAGCCTTTTTATCGTTCCACTGCTGGGCTGCGGCCTCCTCTCACACAGAGAAGGATTGAGCAATAATCACCACGCCTGCTCAATGCGGGTTGGTGATTTCAGACTTTATAGTCCAGGTTTCCTCAAGATGTTTTCCTTCACTTTTTTATCAGCCATTGGTGTCTAAGGTATACTTAGAAAGTACATACAAGCTTAGAGAAGTCGCATTGACTTGCCTGACCTGGAATCGAACCCACGCCCTCATACTCGAGAGGTTGGTTCTTTACCCCCTAGGCCACCACGACTTTTTTTCACTACTACTAGATACTATTACTAGGATGTACAAGGATAATAGGACTATTGCCTGATAAGGAACAGGTCAGACACTTCAGAACTCCTGAATCAACCTACTTCGAGAACAAATATCTTATTTAAGTACTTACATTGAGGAAGTCAGGTACGCAGTAGCTCCAAGTAAAACACTGAAGAGTTTGTGTTAAGCAAACAAAACGCTGGATTCAGGTCGCCTCCAACAGGTATCTGTGGAGATCAAAGGGGGAGGCCTATGTTCAGCAGTGGACGTCCTAAGGCTGAGATGATGATGATGATGAAACAAAAAATTCTACACCATCTGCCTAGCCTTTTCCCAACTATGTTGTGGTCGGCTCCAGTCGAATAGGATACAACTGAGTACCTATTTTTTTGTCATCGCTGGGCTAATATGCTATTACGCATCCCCTTCCCGATCAGGGGACGGGAGAGGGCTATGTGGGACTCACCGGTAACGACGTTCCCGGTATACCCACTAAAAAGGCCCAGCGGCACTCCGCCCTCGCCTCAGTCGACGGGGTCTGGGAATCTATGGCGTCCAGTCCCCTACCGGCGGTACAACTGAGTAGGTACTATCAATACTTTACATAGACCTCCATAACCCAGTTATCTGGGCAATCCGATACCAGACTTTCTGGCTTCTGATTACCTACTATCCTCTCTTCAGCTTTTTAGCGTTATGATATTTTTATTAGGTACAGATAAAGAGGAAAAAGAGTTAATAAATAAATTCTTCACCTTTGCCATTCACTGTTCATTGTTTTCGCTTGTTTTTCATTACTTGTATTATTAAGATTAGATAAGAAGGATTAATTTCGTTGTAGGACATAATACGACACACCTCCAAGACTTTATTATGTCTTCGTAATGATGGCTCAACACAAAGACATAAATAACATTAGATTGCTTCACTTTTTAATAGCTATTATCACAGTGAGAAGCAAAAAAAAAGTAAAAATAATTTCGTCTATCTTTTATTCTATGTATAATGATTTCAGCGACGCAAAGCCCAGAACATACATTCCTATTGGTGTGATAAGACGGTGTGAAACGCATGCTACAAAGAGTGTGCTAAGTACCTACCTATGAATGTGGAAGGATGGAGAGGCAGAGGTAGACCGAGGGAAAGATGGATTGATTACCTGAAAGAAGACATGAACAGGAAAGGAGTGGATGTTAGTATGACGGCTGACAGAGAGGAATGGAAGAAAAAGACATGTTGCGCCAACCCCAAATGACTTGGGAACAGGGCAGGAAGATGATGATGGTAAATGGCTTATTATTAGGTATTGGTAAAACAGCAAATGGGCAAACAAACAGACAGAGAACTCAGCTTAGGCCTGGGGAAGGTCACGGAGCAGGTTTTCGGAATATAACTTAGTATTTCTTTATTCTCTCAAAGTAATACTAACAAAATTCTTGTCAAATGTTGTACAGTCATATCGATCCTAAGTGGAAAATGTGAAAACCTTAAGGGGAAAATCTTTTGAAAATACTCGTTTCAGTCTATGTATCCAAACGTATTGCTTGGTGACAGTGACAGCTGTCATTTTGACATTTCACGCTTATGTCATGGCGCTGTAACCGCGTCACGTCAATAATTTGTAAACAATTGTATAATTAATACAATTTTCAGTTTTTCTTCTTCTTAAACAAAAGGAATAGTATTAAAACCCACAGTACAACTTACTATAAGTGTAAAACATATTCAATAACTAGTGAATACTGTAAAATTTAAGTTTAAATAACAGAAAATGTCGGATGTAGAAGTTGAGGTTCCATCTACGTTTAAAAAGCGTAATATAAGAAATAAAGGCGGCAGGAAACGTAAACAGTCTAGCTCCGAAGGTAATAGATGTAATATTGTACATAATTTTTCTAATAATAGTCAAATATACTGTGAAATCTTGGTTTATTTTTAGGTTATGTTAGGAGTCTTATATTTTGTTATTTGCATTTGTTTCTTGTTTGTTCTATCTGAATTTCATCATCTTTACTGCATACATTATGTTACCTAATTCATTACACACATACAGTATAGTTCTTGCTGAACATTTGGTCAGTTCGTCGTCTTAGGGGCGTTTGCCTCAGTGCTTTTGGCTACCTACTAGTGACTGCAAAACAGACAAAATGCTTAAACAAAACTCTGCTACGCTACGCAAATTTCGGAGTCATTTTGACTACTGTGAAGACAATAGCAGCTTACTTTGGAGTATCAGAGTCATTTGCATGTAAACCAACACATTCAATATTTATGATATTGGTACTTAAAGATGTGGAAAATATCACAACCTTTTTGAATAATAATTATTGTTTCTAATTACAGAGAAAAACAGTTCAGACTCAGATGAACAGACAGTGGTGTTGCCGACCAAAAGACCACAGAAGGACAACCCTAATATACAGAAGACCGACACCAAGAGAAGTAAACCACAGTTTGAAGATACAGTGGACAGTGATAGCAGCAATGATGAGAAAGTTAGTACAAATATTATTTTAGTGTCTAAACTAGCGACCCTCTCCGGCTTCGCACGGGATAACAGTACTTCCCCACTATTTAATGTATGTTATTATACATATAAACCTTCCTCTTTAATCATTCTTTCTATGTGAAAAAACCGCATGAAAATCGGTTGCATATCGACCTACATCGCCGCAGAAGTGATTTATTAGCTAAGAACCAATCCGGAGTGACGGCTATGACGCGATGCTGTTACTGTTACTGTTACAGCCTTTTTATCGTCCCACTGCTGGGCACAGGCCTCCTCTCACATGGAGAAGGATTGAGCATTAATCACCACGCTTGCTCAATGCGGGTTGGTGATTTCAGACTTAAAAGTCCAGGTTTCCTCAACGCGCGATGCGCTGCGGGCCAATCACCCCTTTAGCCCGCCCCCGCACCTCACTTAACTAAACCAAAAAAGGGACCCAATAAATTACTTCTGCGCAGGTGAAGGTCAGAGCTCAAGATTCGTGCCGATGATTATACCTTTGGACCTCCTGTAATAAACTGAACCAATATACTTTTTTCTCATTTTCAGACAAAACAAAGGACAACACTATCGGTACAACAGCAGAGAGAGAACGCCACAGCTACCTACGAGTTAGACACGGAACGCGATCGAGACGCACAGGCTATATTCGAGAAAGCACAGAAGATTAACGAAGAATTACAAGGACAGGCTGATGATAAGGTATGTATGTTAAAGAATGGGTATTTCACCAATTGGCTTCGATTAGGATTGATACCCCATATTTATAGTCAATATTTGATAAGTAACAAGTCACTGACCTCTATATTTACCACTGGACAGGCTGTTGTCAACGTGCTTTTGTGCCCGTTTGATAATCGCCATTTTGGCTCTGTTAGATGTAGCGAGTGGCCGTGGTACTAAAATTATTTTACAGTGAACCAATGAACAAACACTTCTCTCACAGCCATTTGAAATTATACGTCAAAATTAGTTCTGTAAGCGAGTGTGCTTAGACGATATTGGCGCTTCAAATGGGCACAAAAAAATTGCTGTCAAGCGTATGGAACAGCCGGTCCAGTGGTAAATATAGAGGTCAGTGTAACAAGTAGTCAGCAAATGGGATGCTACCTTTTCTAAATACATTTACTTGGGTTGGCTTCTATTCTAACTGGGTGCAGCTGAGTTATAGTGTTTAAAATGGTCATGACTGTCTATCTGAGCTCTACATTCCATATTCCAAAATCTTCCTAAATACTAAATTGATCTGACATTTTTTTTTTGTATATATAAATTAATTAACTAGCAAAATATAGATGTTATCTATGTCGTTATAATAACCTATATTACAAAAGCTGGTGAACCTTACTTGTGTTTCTAAAGATTGGAAAAAGTATGAAAAATGTGCAAATTGTCTATGTATGTGTAAGTTCAAGAGCGCTCTGTAGTGGCCAAGCCGCTGAGTTATAATTAATACATTTTCTCATAAAATTCTAGGTATACCGCGGTATGAATAACTATGCTCAGTATTACAAGAAGCGAGACACGGCAGCCGGTAACGCCAGCTCAGGACTCGTGAGGAAGGGGCCCATCAGGGCTCCGGCCAATCTTAGGGCTACCGTCAGGTATGCAAGTATTTTTATAATCATCGGCACGAATCTTGAGCTCTGACCTACATCTGCGCAGAAGTAATTTATTGGGTCCCTTTTGTGGTATGAAGTGAGGCGCGGGGTAAAGCGGTGATTGGCCCGCAGTGCATCGCGTCATAGCCGTCACTCGGGATTGGTTCTTTGCTAATAAATCACTTCTGCGCAGATGAAGGTCAGCGCTCAAGATTAGTGCCGATAACTATACTGTTTAAAAAGTTCTAAAACATGCTATAAAAAAGCATTTGATTGAATATCGCCATTACAGCTTAACACTCCTTAGACATTGTCTAAAATTAAACAACTTCTGAGGCGCATTTAGATGTGAAAAATGCTTTTATTTGTTTATTTTTGTCAACGAACTATATTTTAAATTCTTATACCTATTTTATTTGATGAAATGAATTCACGTTTAAATAATATTTTGAGTCCATCAAAATTTTGTCTTGTCATCAAAATAGAATTATCACGTTTTTATTTGCAGATGGGACTATCAACCAGACATTTGCAAAGATTACAAAGAAACTGGATTCTGTGGTTTTGGAGGTCAGTAGTTAGAATAGAATATTTTTATTTTCATTGAATATCCTAAGTGACCTAAGAAAAGATGGATGGATTGCCTGAAAGATGACATGAATAGGAAGGGAGTGACTGTCAGTATGACGAGTGACAGGGGAAATGGAAGAGGATGACATTTTGCGCCGACCCCAAATAAAATTGGGAACAGGGCAGGAGGAAGAAGAAGAATTGCATTGAACATACAACCCTACCTACTAATATTATTAATGCGAGAGCAACTATGTCTCCTCTTCCCAATATACTCAACTGATTTAATTGCAAGGTACAAAGATAGTCTACTAGACCCTAAGAAAGGACATAAGCTTCTTTTAGGACATACAGGTCTTATATGACTGTGAGAAATAAACTAAAAATTCATCTAGTAACAGTAGGCTGAAAACTACTTTTTGAAGGTCAAATTTGAAAAGACAGCCCCCAAAACTCCCACCCTTCACCACTTCCTATGTGTTTTTGCTGGGAAGAAGTGGCGCAACAAACTCTCCAGAAACAAGAAACCGCTAATAAACTGTATATAGTTATCGGCACGAATCTTGAGCTCTGACCTACATCTGCGCAGAAGTGATTTACGGCTATGACGCGATGCACTGCGGGCCAATCACCGCTTTAGCCCGCCCCCGCGCCTCACTTCATACCACAAAAGGGACCCAATAAATTACTTCTGCGCAGGTGAAGGTCCGAGCTCAAGATTCGTGCCGATAACCACGCTTGAAGGATTCCTAAAAGCCTTTTGCCCATTCCAGACTCCTGCAAGTTCCTCCACGACCGGTCAGACTACAAGCATGGCTGGCAGCTGGAACGCGAAGAGACGGAGGGAGGTGCTGCTGCCGGTGACTCCGACTACGAGGTGTCCAGCGATGAGGAGTTGCCTTTCCGCTGCTTCATCTGCAGGAATAGCTTCACAGATCCTGTCGTTACCAAGTGCGTGGGGTTTAACATTATCCTCTTCATCTTAAGCATGATTATTTTTGCGGAATTGTTCGCGCGAGTTACCGCGGCCCTGGTACATAAAAGGCCTATGACGGAACACGACGGTGTTTAGTCAGTAAGAGTATGACACTCCCTCACCGCTGCTAACCCACAGCGGGAGGGGTCATTTGATGATTATTTTTATGTATGTTATTTTTAGGGTTCCGTACCCAAAGGGTAAAACGGGACCCTATTTTTGTCGCTCCTCTGTTCGTCCGTCCGTCTGTCGCCAGGCTGTATCTCATGAACCGTGATAGTTAGAGAGTTGAAATTTTCACAGATGATGTATTTCTGTTGCCGCTATAACAACAAATACTGAAAACTAGAATAAAATAAATATTTTGGGGGTCTCCCATACAACAAACGTGATTTTGTTGCTCATTTTTGCTCCGGTACGGAACCCTTCGTGCGTGAGTCCGACTAGCACTTAACCGGATTTTTTTATTTGGAAAAAAAACAGTTACATGCTCAGGTTAATTAAATAGGTACAATACAGATTTTTATGATAACACATACATAACTGTATAAATAAATATTTTTTTTACAAATACGCATAATTTGCATGCAAGTTAGTATTAAGTATTGTACAAGAAAAAAAAGAAGACTTAATTAAGAAAAGGGAAGAAAATATCTTTTAGTTGTAAGTAATTCTGTTAGTCATGTCACAAATGGTAGTTTTCTATGGTAGAAATAGTAGTGTTTTTATTTTTTTACTACTACTACTTTTATGAGGGTTCCGTATGGAACGTCCAGGGGTATGGAACCCTTCGTGCTCGAGTCCGACTCCCACTTGGCCGGTTTTTTTTTTACTTAACATATTTTTTTCTATATTCCCAGATGCAAACACTATTTCTGCGAGAAATGCGCTTTAGAAAACTACAAGAAGTCGAGTCGTTGCTTCATATGTAACGCGCAGACTAGTGGCATGTTCAACCCGGCTAAGGAGTTGGAAGCCAAGCTGCCGAGGCGCCTCGCTGATGATGATGATGATGATGACAGCGGTGATGATTGATTAATAAATAAGTTTCAGAAACATTTTTGTTTTATTTAGCTCTTTATTTCAAGCATAAAACACTATATACAAGGAAAACTGACCAATAATGGTACTACAAGTGGTTATGTGGTAGGTATGGTAGTATTATAATGGTAGGAATGGTAGTTTTTGTGCCACATTTGCAGCTTTAATAATAACAGGTTTTGCAATGGTAGGAATAGTAGCATAATAATGGTAGGAATGGTAGTATTTTTGACACATTTGCAGCTTAGTAGTAGCTATAAGTACCTACTTTTGTCAGTGACGTGCTGTATGGTAGAAATGGTAGATTTTTTAAGTATGTAGCGATTAGGATATTAAGTATAACCGCAATTTTTCAAGTCGAGTCGTTGCTTCATATGTAACGCGCAGACTAGTGGCATGTTCAACCCGGCTAAGGAGTTGGAAGCCAAGCTGCCGAGGCGCCTCGCTGATGATGATGATGATGACGACAGTGGTGATGATTGATTAATAAAGAGATTTAAAGAATGAGGTGTTTATTTATTTGTGAGTTTATTATAAGAAACACTACATCATCTCCCGAGCCTTTTTCCCAAACTATGTTGGGGTCGGCTTCCAGTCTAACCGGATGTAGCTGAGTACCAGTGTGCCACAAGGAGCGATTGCCCTATCTGACCCATCAACCCAGTTACCCGGGCAACCCGATACCCCTTGGTTAGACTGGTGTCAGACTTACTGGCTTTTGACTATCCGTAACGACTGCCAAGGATGTCAGGCAAGATATTAATGCTACAATAAAAAAGTGACTTATATAATACATAGTTACTTACCTTAAACCTACTCCTGAGTGTGACAAATACTATGCTGAAACTGCGTAAAAGACGGTTCAACTGAAAGCCTCAATATTTTAGCTATCGCGTTAGCAACTTTTGTGCACGAGGTCTCATATTTGATTCCGATATTGGTCGTACTAGCTTCCTAGGTTGTAAGAAACTTTCACAAAGCAGCCCGTAGTCTGGAAGTTGGTGATTGATTCACCCGTGCATCAGTGAGCACGTTAATGTCGGTCCCGCGCCTGATCTCTCTTCGGTCGTGTCGGATTGTCGTCCCATCGCGCTATGAGAGTGAAGGAATAGCGAGTGCACCGGTGTCTGCGCAAATGCTCGTGCACTATAATATGTCCTGCGCAGTTGGCTGATCTTCAGAGAACAGTAGACGTGACCGTCAATCGGTCTAGAAGCCACTATATAGTTTAAGATATAACATAGTTTAGTGTTGAAATATATAGCTAATATCACCTAATACTAATAGTGATTAACTAATTACATAGGAATTTAAAACGCCTACGTACGTATATAGTTGTATACCATCAAATAGAATCAAAACAGTAGGTCAAGTTCCCTAAGTTATGGTTGTAACAAAAGAAAATCGTTCATCGGTTTTAAAGTCATCATCTGCCTAGTTTTTTACCAACTATGTATGTTGGGGTCGGCTTCCAGTCTAACCGCATGCAGCTGTGTACCAGTGCTTTACAAGGAGCGACTGCCCTATCTGAGCTCCTCAACCCAGTTACCCGGGCAACCCATACCCCTAGGCAAGACTGGTTGTCAGACTTACTGGCTTCTCAAGCCGTAACGACTGCCAAAAATGTTCAAAATACAGCCGAGACTCACCAAGTTTATGTGCCTTCTCCGAAACACGAGATTTATTTCATCATCACAGGGACGTCCACCAACAAGGGGGACAGACGACCTTATCGAGAAAGGTCGCCGTCGACGCCAAGGGCGGATCCACCGTTGTGGGCACGATGGGCATGCCCACAACCTTATTAGACTTGTGACCTCACACTTTTACGGTCTTTTGAAATCGATAGGCTGATCATAACATAAGACTTTTATTGTTGCATTTATGACTGCTGTTTACTAATTCGAGGTCACCATATTTTTTTTCTAACAGCTTTAGTTTTTGAGGTACTTTTGTGTCCCAATACTCAAAAAATTCGCGGTGATTTGAGTCCAATGTCGAAAACGTTCGTTTAAGTTAAAATTTAAAAGTAGAAGAGGATAGCACCCCCATAACGCCCTCTTTCAGCACTTTCTGGTTAAGAAGAAGCGGTGAAGAACAAACTTCCCAGCAACACAGCTGTCAACAAGCTACAATTATTATTATTTACAATAGGCACTATTTTAATTTTTTTTGTTGTTTTGGTACTGTTTTGTTCCAAAACTCAAAAAAAATTCGCGCTCGCTACGCTCGCGGTTTTTTCCCTCAGAAGTTACTTTTTTTACTTGTTTGGGTGATTTCGTGTTCCAAGATTCCAAAATTTTGCGCTCGCTACGCTCACAGCTTCTTAATTACACAGTACTTTTTTTATAATTTCTTTAGGTAATTTGTGGCACAGAACTCAAAAATTTTGCGCTCGCTTCGCTCGCGCAATTTTATACGCTTATATTCTGCGTCTTCGCTTTTGGCTTTTGGTTTTATAACTTGGTAGGTACCTACAACAAAATCAAAAAATTTTCCGGCTTGCTACGCTCGCGCAAGAAAATACTATTCACAATCTTTTCATACATAGGGGTGCTTTAGCAATGATTGCTCCCGGTATATTTTTTTTAAATCGGGTCCGACTTCCTCCTAAGTTTATTTCCTTTCCTAATGCCAAAGTCCTGATGCTCAGAAAAAAGAAAATAGTTTAATTCAAAAGTTCATAAACGACTTGCATGATAGTTAACTGTCCGACTCGTAGGTACTTAGCCGATTTTCTAGTAGCTGTGACCACAACCTTTTTTGAGGGCTGGATCCGCGCTTGGTCGACGCTGGATGCAGGTCGCCTCCAACAGGTATCTGTGTAGATCTAAGGGGGTGGCCTATGTTCAACAGTGGACGTTCTATGGCTGAGATGATGATGATGATGATGATGTCATCATCATTTGTGTGCGTCACAGTACTGCATAGCATTTAAATTATGAAACGCGTGATAATCAATGCTTTACTTCATGCTGACGAAATATTAGAACACCTTTTCCCAAATATGGGATAACAGATTCAGAAATTCACATGAAACCCATCATTTGCCTAGCCTTTTCCCTACTACGTGGGGGTCGGCTTCCAGTCTAACCGCGTGCAGCTGAGTACCAGTGTTATACAAGGGGCGCCTGCCTATCTGGCCTCCTCAACCCAGTTACCCGGCTAATCGAATACCTAATAAGACTGGTTGTGAGATTTATTGGCTTCTCTACCCGTAACGACTGCCAAAGATGTTCAAATGACAGCCCGCAAACTAATTGGTGAAAGTCGCAAATTAGTTCAAAATAAAACAAATTCTTTCTTCGTCCCAATTGATGCACATTACGTCATAAAATAAATATATAATATGTATGCTAAAATCATTAATCTTACGATTCAGTTTTTAATCGATTTTCTTCGGTAATTATTTATAATAAGATTGTAAAGGTTTATTGTCGTTTCTGCATTGTTAGGAGACCAGCAAACCGATTGGCACATATGAAATGGGTGAGTAGTTATGTAAAATATATTTTTTTGAGTTTATACGACGAAAAATTGGCTTAAAAATAAATATGATGCTCAATTTTTTATAAAATGTTGGTCGTGCAATTAGTTTTAAAAAGTAATTGGAGTTTGAAAGCGTGAAATGTTATATTTATCAAGATTATAGGTACTTATTTATTTACGTAATCGTAGATTTTCAAGAAAATAAATAAAATGTGTAGCCAGATATTTTGTAAAGTTATTTTAGGATTCCTAGACCTAGCTGTGATCTCGTTAGAAAATAATGATCTCTTTTTGTTTGACAATCCTTAAAATGCCTCCTATACTAATTTTATACATAAAAGCATCATCATCATCCTCCGAGCCTTTTTCCCAACTATGTTGGGGTCGGCTTCCAGTCTAACTGGATTCAGCTGAGTATCAGTGCTTTACAAGGAGCGACTGCCCTATCTGACCTCCGCAACCCGATACCCCTTGGTTAGACTGGTGTCAGACTTACTTAATGTTATACATAATAGCAAAAGTTTGTAAATAGGTATGTATGGGAGTTTACCTATACCTCTTTCACGCAAAACTACAGAAAGAATTTAGTGAAACTTGGTAGTAACGTAGCTTTGTGAATTTAAGAAACTCTCACAAAGCAGCCCAGAGCCTGGAAGTAGGTGATAGATTCACCCGTGCATCGGAGAGCACGTAAATGTCGGTCCTGCGCCTGATCTCTTTCCGTTGGTGTCGGATTGCCGTCCCACCGGACTATGAGAGTGAAGGAATAGTGAGTGCACCTGTGTCTGCGCGAATGCTCGTGCACTATAATATGTCCTGCGCTGCTGGCTGATCTCCTTATATGAGAACAGCCGCCATAGCCGATAATCAGGTAGGAGGTCTTCATTATCAAAGAAGCTAGTAAAATAGGCATATGAAGATATACCTATTTTACTAGCTTCTGCCAACGGTTTACCAGGATCCGGTGGGATCTTCTGCACGAACCTGGATAAAAAGTAGGTTAGCAAACGAACAAACGAACTCTTTAGCATTATAATTATTAAGATATATCTATTTATTCACAGATTCCCACCTAATATTCCTGCTGTTATACTCAGTGTGTGTCTTCGGGAATCCATGTCTGAATCGTCAAAAAAGTGCCTTTCCACACGAAACTGATTGTGACAAGTACACATATTGCAAGCGAGGTGTACCAACTGTGGGACAGTGTCCACAAGGACAGGTCTTCGATGTCGTGGAAAATGTAAGTTTTTATTTTCTTGCATCACTTTTAAGGTTCCGTACCCAAATTGTAAAACGGGACCCTGTTGTTTTCGCTCCTCTGCCCGTCCATCCGTCCGTCTGTAACCAGGCTGTATCTCATGAACCGTGACAGTTAGAGAGCTAAAATTTTCACAGATGATGTATTTTTGTTGCCACTATAACAACAAATACTGAAAACTAGAATATAATAAATATTTTGGTGGCTCCTATACAACAAACGTGATTTTTTGCTCATTTTATAAATTATGGTAGGTTCGGAACCCTTCGTGAGCGAGTCCGACTCGCACTTGACCGGTTTTTAGTTTATTGCATCATGCTTTAAATTTCGTTAAAATGTTATTTGTAAGCTAACTGCAACTACTGCTTAGGGTGCATCTACACGGTGCAAGTAGCTTGCGCATGTAGACACACATGCGCAGGTTACATGCATTGTAAACTCGTGCGGGTCCAGCGAATCGCGCATGTAGATACCAAAGCTAAATACCCACCCGCGTGCTCTTGTCACTTGCGCATGTTAACTTGCTCCAGCTACATGCGCCGTGTAGACGCATTCTTTTTCAGTTTCAAACGCGAGTAAAAGTATGAGTATCAGCTAGTTTTATCTACAAAAATATTATAAAGAGGAAAACTTTGTTTGTTTGTTTGGTTGTAACGGATAAACTCAAAAACTAATGGACCGATTTTAAATATTCTTTCACCATTAGAAAGCTATATTATCTGCGAGTAACATAGGCTATATTTTATCCCGGTGCGGGCAGTAGCTCCCACGGGACGCGGGTGAAACCGCGGGAAAACGGCTAGGTTTTAATACAAGAAAAAAGTAAAACTACGTAATTTGTTTGTGTGACCATTTCATGGTAAAATGGGAGAGAATCGATTTGGATGGTTTCATCTGATTTGCACGAATGAATAAATTAAAGTCACGTTTTACTTGCAAAGAAAATCATCGACATGACCTCATAACAAACACCAATTTCTTTGGTTTGCTCTAAATCACCAAAGAAACATTATTTTGGCGAAAACCATCCAAATCAAACAAAAAAACCGGCTAAGTGCGAGGCGGACTAGAGCTCGGGTTCCGTACCATTATTTATAAAACCGCATCTACTTACCTGTTGCCGTTACCGATATCGAGCAAAAATTAGCAAAACAATCACGTTTATTGTATGGGAGCCCCCAAAATATTTATTTTATTCTAGTTTTCAGTATTTGTTGTTATAGCGGCAACAGAAATACATCATCTGTGAAAATTTCTACGCTCTAACTATCACGGCTCATAAAATACAGCCTGGTGACAGACGCACAGAGGAGCAAAAACAATAGGGTCCCGTTTTACCCTTTGGGTACGAAACTCTAAAAATCACGTAAATTCTAAAACAACTAAACAAACATTAATTCCAGAAATGCCTACCAAAAAACGTAGGAAAATGCGACCCCAAACTCCTAGGAAATTCTCCTACGCCTAACAACATCAAAAAGCGGGCTGCTGAGGATACATCACAAATTGACATCCGTCGACGTAAACTAGCGTTACCGGAATGTCATGAAAAGAGTACATGGATTGAGGGTGACCCCGAAAATTGTAGGCTTTTCTACCTGTGTGTTATTGGTGAAATCAGCAGAGTAGATTGCCCTTATGATTTTGTGTTTGATCCTTCGAAAAAGGTAAGTTGTATCTTCACCAATATTGGCCCTAAATTCGCAGCGAGTTCCAAGGAGAGTCTAATTTACCTTATAAACTTCATCAAATAAAGGCCCAGTAAATGTTTTTCAATTCAATATTTACATGTACCTACAAAGAAACCAACAAACTCTTTGAAAGTCAAGTATTTATCCCAAAAATGCAAGAGGTTTGATCTGTATGTAGGTAACTACCTATGTAACTCATATCTTTGTGAGCGATTATCTCACGTTTGGCTCAACCGATTCTGCTCAGCATAGTATTTTTCATATTCATATTCTTAAAAAAAAGCTAAAGGTTTAAAGCTTAAAGCTAGTTACATATTATTTGACCCTGTTAGGGCACAGCAAAAGTAGGCATTACGTAATTTAATTGCATAATAGGTAAAACATTATTTTATAAGTTATTCATTCGAATATCTTTTTATCATCAAGTTTTACGTAACTAGGTATATTAGGTATTATATTGCAAGCGATTTTTTTACCTTCAAGAATGTTATCATCCCAACTTTCTTGCAGTTTTGCGTACCCCCAACACACTACAATTGTATTACCAGTACAACAACAACGAGTACAAGTACAACTACAACAACAGCTCTTAAAACAACACGTAAGTAACAACAATTTTTGCATTTACAATATTTTTATTAGGGCCAATTTTTCATTTGCCAAAAAACTTTGAATAAAGAATAAGTTTGACGTTCAGAAAATATGTCAAACCGACACATTTATTCCTAAGATAGAAGTTAACTAATGATTTTCTGGGAAGTTTGTTCCATCACTTCTTCTTCCCAATAAAAACACATAGGAAATGGTGAAGGGTGGGCGTTTTGGGGGCTGTCCTTCGTATATTTGCAATTTTTTAGCTTTCTTTGATTAAATGGCTTTTTATCTTTTCTATCTTATCTTTTATTGAAAAATCGGCTCTTAATAGTATTAATTGTTGTTGTTATATTGGCATATTGAGCTAACAAAGTGTAGATTCACTATATGATATGTTTATCGACACGAAAGAAGAAGCAGTACTATTAAAATGTTTTCTCTACAGCAACTACAACAAAAACTATGACTACGACAGAAGAACTACTGCCCCCGTGCGGTTACTCCGACGACTGGGAACGACCAGACCCGGCGTCATGTACTCAGTACTACAAGTGTCTAAACGGTCAAGTTATAACTGTACACTGTGATGGCTATAATGAGTTCAGTCCTACGAAACTTGTAAGTATATTGAAGATACTTAATTTATAATCTGATCTCTCTCCGGTGGTGTCGGATTGTCGTCCCATCGCGCTGAGAGAGTGAAGGAATAGTGAGTGCACCTGTGTCCAAGCAAATGTGCGTGCACTATAATATGTCCTGCGCAGTTGGCCTGCCTGTGCACTGCTTTTGTCATTAAGAATGCTCGAAGGTGCTCGGTGTGAAATAATAAGAGGAGCAAACCGGCTCCGATCGCGTAATTTTTCTTGGTCTTGCTGACGTTTGGCTCCGATTGCATCTCACGATCGGAGCCGATTCCGGACTGTGTGAAAAGAAAAATGCGCGCCGATGCTCTCCGAGCCGGTCTATCTGAACCCTTATTATATAAATAACCTATTCCCAGGAATGCGTACCAAGTTCGGAGGCAGGATGCGTTGCGAAAGGTCCAGTCCTGGGGTCCAGAATGAAATCCCTCGTTAATTTTCTCAAGAAACCCATTAATTTACCCAATTGTGGTACCGATGACGTTTGGTTACTACCAGACCCAAGGGACTGTTCGAGTTATTACTACTGTATTAGTGGACAAATCGATTCTGTCAGCTGCTGCTGTGGTTACGAATTTAGTCCTGAACAACTTGTAAGTATCAAGAAATATCAAATTTACCCTTACCTTACCTTTTCGTTACCTTAGTCTTACCTTACACTTTTGTTACCTTAAACTTACCTTACCCATTTGCTACCTTAACCTTACCTTACCCGTCCGTTACCTTAATCATACCTATTCGTTATATTAAACTTATCTTACCCATTTGTTACCTTACACTTTCGTTACCTTAAACTTACCTTACCCATTTACTACCTTAACCTTACCTTATTTTACCTTAACCTTACCTTACCCATTAATAACTTTTACCTCACCTTTCTTTACGATACTTTGCACCTAAAATCCACTGACCCATATTTTTATTTCACAGGTATGTTTACCCAAAGAGCAGGCTAGATGCAGAACCTCTTATTTCCCCGAATGTCAAGAGTATGATGTTTGGTCTCTACCCAACCCATCATCTTGCACTAATTTCTACTGGTGCAATAAGGGACAAGTTATTAAAGTGAATTGTCCTTACCTTAACGAGTTTAGTCCTACAGAGCTGGTAAGTAATATCTTTATAATATCCATCCACCTTTATAGGGGTATATGTCACCGGAAAATAACAACTAGGTAACAGCAATAGACTCGTAATTTGATCAACTCTCGGAAAGTAATAAATGGCATTTGAAATGTACTATTCCATACTCTTCTATCTGGCGTCATCTCACAAGTAACATTCTGTTTTTACCATATCTACTTTCACACAATTCATCCATCGTTTCTTTGGTCTTCCTCTTCCACTATATCCGTCCACGTTCATACTCATCACTTTCCTCACAACATGACTCTCATTCCTCCGCATCACCCACGACAGCCGGTTTCCACGCAGTTTTTCTGATACCGGCGCCACTTTCAAACTTCCTCTTATATACTCATTCCTGACTCTATCCATTCGCGTAACACCACACATACCTCTTAACATTCTCATCTCTGCCGCTCTGGCAGCATTACCTCGTTGGATATATAAATAAATAAAATAAATAAAAAACTTTATTCACAAATATGAGACAACTATACAGAATAATACATTTAGTTGCGTTGGATTAAGCAAGTTACAAAGCTATACAAAAGTTTAATAAAGGTATTGTCACAGTAGAATTTAGGCAGAAATGTAAAAAACAGCGTAATGAAATTGAAAGTGGTTTGGTTGTCTTTGGATTGGTTCACCCTATCCCCTCGTACTAGTGTAGAACTGTATCACGAGCGGATAGTCTTCCTCAACCTTATTACAACACATTCACACATGGTTCCAGTTACAATGACTCAGGCAACAAATATCTTAAAGCTATTTTAAGAAATTAAGTACATTATTGTGAATTATAGTATGTGTAGTAAGTATGTAGTTAATCTGTGTTATTTTATGTATGTATATGAGTGTGTTTAAGTGTATGTTTTGTGTAAGTTACAGTAAGTGTGCGTTGATGTGTGCTTACATTTATGTGCTCTTTTTATACTAATTTTTTTATCAGATTTTCAGTGGTGTAGTAGTCTAGTGTTTTTAAGTATTTCTCCAAAGTTTCTTTACATGTTTGGCTATCAAGATTCTTCAATTTAAGATCTTTACTTATTGTATTGTAAAGGCTAGGTCCAAGATAGTTATGGAATTTATGTGCAAAGGTAGTACGGTATTTGGGTATGTTATAAACTATATCCAAACGTCTCCTATTCGTAAAGTGCGGTTTTACCTTATGTTGTGCCATGATCTCTATTTTAATAAACAATTTTCGTACCGTGAGAACCCCTAGATCAGAGTAAAGTAGGTGTGTCGGATAAGTGTACTTTTTGCGAGAAATGACCTTAAGTACCATGCGTTGAGCTCTTTCGACCACTAACATAGTGGTTTTTGAAGTTCCTCCCCATACATTCAAGCCATACATCAATATAGACTGACATAATGCAAAATAGATTTTTATTAGCAGTTTAATGTCACAAGCGTTTCTAATTGTTTTAAAAATATAAATCAACTTTCTTGCACGATTTCCTACTTTCATGACATGCTCCTTCCAGCTTAAGTTCTGATCTATTACCACGCCGAGATACTTTATAGAATTCGTTTTAGTAATTGGTTTGCAATGACAGGAACATGGGCTGTTGCAGTTGTGAGTTTGTATGACTATTGAATCCGGTGAAGGTTGAGTTCTGGCGTTAATAGTAAAAGTAACAAATTTAGTTTTATCAAGATTCAGTGTCAACAAATGATTGTCCAGCCAAGAGGTTACTATAGCAAACCCTTCATTTGCTGCTTCAGTTACTTCTTTCCAAGTATTGGAACTGAACAGTAAAACTGTGTCATCTGCAAATGTTACTACTTGACCATTTCGCAAAATCAAATTGCAAAGGTCATTAATATATATTAGGAACAGCGTGGGACCCATTACGCTGCCCTGAGGCACACCAAAAGCAACACTTTCCTCACAACTGACACTGTTATCAATTTTTATAACCTGCTTTCGGTTTGTCAGGTAGTCTAGAAAAAGTTGGAGTGGTATTCCTCGAATTCCTAAGGTCTCGAGTTTATTTATGAGGATCGGTACAGATACGGTGTCGAAAGCCTTAGCCAAGTCTAGGAATATACCTACAGACTTCTGGCCTTTGTCCAATTTTTCGACTAGATACGAAGTTACCCTATGAAGAGCGTCAGCGGTTGATATTTTTTCTCTGAACCCAAACTGATTATCAGAGAGAAGTTTATGGGTTTCTAGGTAGTACTTTAACCTTTTATTTATTAGTTTTTCCAGAATTTTTGAGAAACTAGAAAGTAGAGAGATTGGCCTGTAATTTGACACCAAAGTTTTGTCTCCTGCTTTGTATATGGGAACAACTACAGACTTTTTAAAAGCATCTGGAAACACTCCTTTTGAAAAACAAGCATTGTAAATATGCGCTAGAGGTGCAGTCAGGAAATCTACTGTTCTTTTAATAAAGTAAGTGAAAACACCGTCCCATCCCGAGGAATTCTTCGATTTCAAGTTAGTAATTACTTCTTTAATTTCTATTGGATCTGTTGGGAGAAGCATAAAAGAGTTAATGGGTTTGCCCTTCGGACCTGGTCTACCCCGCTTGCTTAAATCTATTTCATTTGTGAGGGTCCTGGCCATAATAGCGTTTGCTAAATTACTACCGACATTGACAAAGTATTTGTTTATGTTATTTAACGCGTCTTGAGTTGTTGAATTAGAGGAAATAAGCTCTGATGAAGTTTTTGGGGAACTGTTTATACTAGCCATTTCTTTTACCAATCCCCATTGTTTTTTTAGATTACGACTGGATTTGGCTAACTCAGATGTAAAATAATCTTTTTTAAGGTTTCTTAGTAAACTATTGCATTTATTTCGATACCGCTTGTAAGTTATAGCAAGAGTTGAGTTTTCTGGATCCTTTCTCAGCTTTTGGTGAAGGTGATCGCGATTTCTCATACATCTACATAATCCCGGTGTAATCCACGGCTTAACAATCACTTGTCGCCTAGGCTGCTTAAAGGTGACTGTGTGAGTCAATATGATGTTTTTAACGACATCCAAGAAAGTGTTTGTCATGTCATTTGGATCATCATTATGAAACCTGTCTTCCCAATTTATCATTTTTAAATCTTCAACCACGGCATCGTAATCCGTTTTTGTACAAAAGTTATTTTGTATTGGTCTATTCTTCATTTTCAAACGTAGTGATAGCATGACACAGGAGTGGTCGGTTAAAGTTGAATTACAAACTATAGTTAAAGTTTTTAGTTTTGTTTTGATGAAGCAGTGATCAAGACAATTAGATTCTCTAGTCGGAAGAGTGTGTGTGGCAAGAAGGCCGTAAGATGCGAGCAGATTTAAGTATTCTGTGTGTTTGGGATTAAGTTGCTCAGGTTTAATATTAATATTTAAATCACCAATTAAAATTATATTTTTATAATGATTAAGAGTAGACAAGATTTGATCCAAAGACTTTAAAAAAGGCTCTAGATTTTTAAAGGCTGGAGGCCTGTACAGTGATACAACAGCTAAATCGTTATTTATCGTGGTCACAAGACAATTTACTTCATGACAAAAATCTGGTTCATAGACATTCGCGTGTATACTATCTTTTAGATATATTACGATACCATCATTTTGATTTAGGTGGCATTTGGTAATATGAGTTGTGTAATTAGGCATTACAGGTATGATTGAATTTTTGGATAGCCAAGATTCAGTAAGCACAATAAGATCATAATTGATGTCTAGTCTTTTGAGGAGAACAGTAAGCCCATCATAGTTACAGTTTAAACTTCTGATATTTTGGTGTAATACTGAAAACGTCTTTGCATTTGGGTCAAAGGCAGCCTTGCAGTTTTCCGGAAAATCAACAGCTATAGCATCGCCGACACTGACGAAATCGTCAATGTCATTTGCGATACCATTTACATCAACCATGTTCTTTTGGTATATAGCTGAAGCATTCTACCAGGACACCAAAAACTGCGAAATATACCGTATTGAAAGCACATAGCAATAAGCAAGGAGATGTTTTGTGTTTTAGTTTTAGTAAAAAAGATGGGTGAGTTTTATGTTTTGATGTGTAGTGATTGTGAGTAGTTAAACAGTAAACATAATAGTAGAAATACTTAATTATTAACAATACGAAAATACTTGTACGAGATAATTTTGAATGAGCACAAAGCATGCAAAAAGTAAGAATAAAAAAGTTATTACAGTAATATGGGTGTTCAAGAAAATAAGTACATAAACACTTAACTAGTCATTTAGCCTGACGGAGGAGATCTATGTCTGTTTCTTTTTTAATAAGAATCTGCCGGTCTCCTTCACTTTTTCTAAGGAATACTTTACCGAGAGAAGTCCAGCAGAATTTATAAGTATTCTCTTTAGCAAATTTTCTAGTAAGGTAGAATAGTTGCTGACCTTTTTGTGTAAGGCACTCGGACAGATATACCGGTTTAGGGGGGCCCTCTAATTTTAAATGTGATGTGTTAAACTTATTATCTTTGTTGGTTTTATTAAAGTTCCGTGCACTTTTAAGAGCGCTATTACAAAATCGAATCGCTCAGGTTTAGGTAAATTAGACGATAGCCGGCAGCACTTGCGCGCGTGTGCGTCTAGTGAAGTACGCAACGCACACCTGCGGACCGCCACGCGGCACAAACAAACTTGAGACTTTGCCACTTTTATTTTCGAAATAGTTTATTGGTTTTATAGTTTATGAAATATTATTTGTACCGATGAATTTTATAACCTAGAATAGCTCGATTGAGTTACAATAAACAAATAATCTTTTACAATTTTTAAATTATTTAATCGACAACCAAACTTTTCACCATGTTTATCATTCAGGTATAAGTAATTGATTTATAAAAAAACTAAAATCTATAATTCGTCTTCCATGTCTTGTATCTTCATTTTCCTGCAACAATAAAAACTAGGAATGTAAATAGTTTATTAAAACAAATATGTCTGTTGCGAGTGACAAAAAATACTTACCATATTATTTGTACTGGTATCCGATTGAGTCTGATAATCTGAATTAAATATGCTTTCATTATCCTGCAAGAATCAAAGATATCCAATAATATTATTATGCAACAGCGAAACTAACGACGATGACATTTACGTACATATTTCTATATAACCAACATCAAAAAAAGAGAACCCAATCTACAACATTTTCGCATTAGAATATCATGGGTTAATACTTGTGTATATTACATTTCAATCAGATCATTATAACTAATAAATAAAATAAAAACTCACTAGTATCAAAACGATTTCGTTGCGCAGGTTGCGCTATATTTTTCGAGCTCCGGCGAGTTTGCGCGGCGCAAAAGCGAGCGATACGTCCTCCCTCGATAAGCGCTTGGCGCTGACTAAAGTTGAACACCGCGCGTCACAAGATTTATATTGATTTTTGCATTGCAAACAAAAAATATTTTAAAATATTGTTTTACTTTTAAATAGACCAATTTTTTTTTTCAAGCTTTATAACAATACCACCTTAATTATTAAATATGTTTTATTTGAATTTGGATTATACTTTCATAGATAAAAAATATAGTTTTGTACGGAAAATTGTCAGTAACTCTCAGTTTTATAGAATTATTTTTGGTGTATTACTGTATGAATTGTAATAAATTGGTGTAAGCAAGCACAAGTACAAGATATAGTTGTATCTTGAACATTTTTATAAATGGTTAAATTGCTATATCCTCGTAGTAATGAAGCATCAAAAGATTCCCAAAAGCAACATTTTATGAAACATCCTTTGCAGAGACAAAGATTTTACTGATGTACGTGGACAAATTAAAATATTTATTGAAAACAGCCCCAAGATAAATGATCAAACTTTCTTAATCTTATTTTTGTTTTTTTTTTGTGACTATATCCAAAGCATAATGACGCATCAAAACTCGTATAAAACTCGAAAATTTGTGATAGCCCTCTTAATGAACCGGTCCTTAATATCAATGTTCGCAAAATCCACAATTATTGGTGATACGCCTTCCTTCCTGTTTAACCGAAATAAATCTTTAATGTCATAAGATTGGATGGATACACCGAGAACGTTGGCCGCTTCTGTGACGATTTTGCGCAGGTCTTCCTTAGACTCTCCAATTGGCTTCGCAATATTTCTTATTTCTAGTCTTGACAGGCATGACATCCTTTCCAAGTTTTCAATGCGATCTTCCAACTGAATAATATAGTTTAAATCAGATTTCCTCTCAGCTTCCAAGGTCTCTGTTCTAATGACAATATGCTCGTATTGCATGGATAGAGTAATTAATTTTTCTTTTATTTCCGTATTTTGCGTAATAATCTCCTTTATTGTGTTCTGAAGCTCCTCTAACTTCCTATCCACCTGAGCTGTATGAGACTCCAGTAGGTCACGGATTTCGTTCATAAAATCATCACCTTTGCGTTTACGAGTATTTACATTCTCGTTTTCAGGAACAGTGGGAGTGGAGGTAGGCATTTTCATAAGGTTCTGTGGTTGAGTGCGTATGTTCGATTCGGCTTCTGACTCAGAGAGAGGACGTGACTTTGTCGGAGTGCGCTTCATCATATTTACACCATGAAGTTGGAGTTAGTGCAAAAAAAAAAAGGCAATAATAACAGCTTTTGATGTTTTGTTGGCCACAAATAAGCAAAGTTCTGTTTTATTTTATAAGGAAATAAAACAAAAACAAGTTAAAAAAAAAAAAAAAAATGATGGCCATGCTGATCCTTTGTCCGAGGTAATAACCAGCGTTTTGGTCACGAGAAGCGTCAACATCAAAATTATTATTAATTTATTTCACAGGAATGCCTCCCCAAAGACCAAGCTGGTTGTAGTATAACCCCAAGCCCAATAATACCAAGAACTTCGACGCCTCCTACGATACCCTCTTGCGGCTTCTACGATTATTGGGTCCAAGGTGACCCCAGCGACTGTTCGAAGTACTTGATCTGCAGTCAGGGAAAAATAGAGAAGTATGAATGCTGTTGTGACTACGAATTTAGTCCTATACAGATGGTGAGTATATTTTTTTAACATATTTAATATTTGGTGATAGTCGTGGTGGCCTAGTGGGTAAAGAACCAACCTCTCGAGTATGAGGGTGTGGGTTCGATTCCAGGTCAGGCAAGTACCAATGCAACTTTTCTAAGTTTGTATGTACTTCCTAAGTATATCTTGGACACCTATGGCTGATAAAAAGGGGAAGGAAAACATCTTGAGGAAACCTGGACTATAAAGTCTGAAATCACCAACCCGCATTGAGCAAGCGTGGTGATTGATGCTCAATCCTTTTCCGTGTGAGAGGAGGCCGCAGCCCAGCAGTGGGACGATAAAAAAAAGGCTGTAACAAGATAGTCAGAAGCCATTGAATGTGAAACCAGTTGTGAAGGGGTATCGGGTTGACCGGGTAACTGAGTTGAGGAGATCAGATAGGCAGTTGCTCCTAGTAAAACTTTGCTTCAAGGTTCTTCAAACCTAACAGACAGACATGTGTTGCTGGGGAGTTTGTTGCGCCACTTCTTCTTCCCAGCAAAAACACATAGCAAGTGGTCTTTGACGGGCCTTTTCGAGAGTCTCTTATATATTTTTGACGCTCAAATACTCGTCTTTGAAATACAGTTTGGAATTTCCAGGTATGTATACCCAAAGAGCAGGCTGGGTGCAGTGGATTACCATACCCTGCATGTGGTTTTGATGACAACTGGGCACTGCCCAGCCCAGACTCCTGTGCAGATTTCTACCTGTGCAATCAAGGTCAAATTGTCACCGTTACGTGTCCATATCATTATGAATTCAGTCCCTCAGCGCTTGTAAGTACCGTGTTTATTTTATTCCTACTAATACACCATTATTTTTAATTAGTACACAAAAAAATGGGGCTCTATCCGTAGCCGTTACTGATCATATTTGTGTAATCAAAACTAAAAAAACGAAATCCCAAAATTGTCCAGGAAGTCTTATTTGGTAAATGCATAATTGAATCAAGGGGGCAAGTTCGAGCGAGAGCACGCGAATGCGAGAGCGACAGAATATTATTAATGAATACTACTATGAATGACTTGGAATTACCTGTACAATGTTTCCATGAATTGAGTGACATTTTTGGATATAACTTATCGCTAATAACTTTGCTGATTATGAATATTAGTTTTTAAAACTTTGCATAGATAATACTAAGAACTTTTTAAATAAGCCCTTTAAGTATTTGCACTAATTAAAAAATAGTGGTGTATAATAAATGCGACAGGTTTCTGGTGTGTACCTATGTCTGCGTGTTTGTATGATTGTTACTCTTCAACGCTAAAACTAAGGAAGATTTTGATACTAAGTAATGGGTAGGTACTTGCATTTGGCAGTAATATATGTAGTTTAAACTTTAAACATACATAATAATATATATTTTGTATATAGTATTTTATTTTTAGTTTTGTATAAAGATAAGTAGTTTAAGTTTGTATATATGTATAGTGTGTACATTGTAGAAATAGATTATAAAAATAAATGACATAATATATATGAATATATGTAAATTACTTTTTATCCACGTACGGGAAGTAGTTCCCTCGGAACGCGAGTCAAAGTCAAATCATTTATTTCATTTAGGCCTTTACTATACTCTATCCACGGAAGCAAGAGCTAAAAGGTAAACAAAGAATGACGCTTTTTCAAGATGGCGGTATAACCCGACCGATGACAAAATCACAGATACTGCGAACATTTTACACAAAAATGTGACGTTTTGTCATCGGTCGGGTTATACCGCCATCTTGAAAAAGTGTCATTCTTTTTTTACCTTTTAGCTCTTGCTTCCGTGGATAGAGTATAGCACTTATGAACGTCAAAATTTATAAATAAGTTTGATTCTAGTTGCCCATTCCAAAAGTAGCTTCTTGTGGAGAAGAACGGGCAAGAAACTCCATGGTTACTCTTTTTAAAACATAGTAGGTGTTACAGTTTGTATGTATTGATACATACATACGATAATAACCTAAAAAAGAAGTATTAACAATATTTTCCTGGTTGACTTTGAGAAAGTTTTACAATGCAAGTTGTGTAAAACAGCTAGTAGCTAATAATTATAAATGTAATTTTAGTTTATAGTGTTTGTTCACCTCATTAATGTAATATTTATTCTAATGGTTATTTTTTGTGAATAAATAGGAATCGACGATTATACCTAATCTATTTATCACTTAATTTATCCCTTGTATAATTACAACTCAAGAACTAAAATTCCAATATTATTTCAGGAATGTCTGCCAAAAGAAATTGCAGGTTGTTCTCCAACAACAACACTCCCGGTTACTAGGACAACAGTTGTATCAACAACAGTCGCAACAACAACTGTTGATCCGGACTCTACATGCACGAACACAAGTGTATGGGTGCATCCACACCCGGAGAACTGTCAACTTTACTTAATATGTTTTTACGGAGATTTGAATATTGAAAAATGTGGCGAAACTACTCTATTTGATCCAGTGTCAATGGTAAGTTTGTAATCGATAAATTATTTTAAAATATCTAAAAAAATTAAAATTATTACTTTTTAATAAAATCCAGACAAGTACAAACAAAACTTTCAGTATTTTCGTAAACTTTGTTCAAATGTTTACAAATTAAAAGCTCCCCGGGTTCCATATTTCTTTATCTAAAACTCAGTTTGTACCAAAAAATACTAAGTATGTACTTAAAATGAAAAACATTTTTTTTTTTACTTTTTTAATAAATAGGAGTGTCGACCACAAGAACAAGTCAATTGCCACGTCAGCACAAAAACACCTACAACAACAGTTACAACACCTTCTCCAACAACAACAACGGTTTCTCCAACAACAACACCGATCGTGTGCAACAGTTATGAAATCCGGTTAATAAAAGATGAAACAGACTGTAGGCACTTTATACTTTGTTTGTATGGAAAAATGTCAAGAGAATTATGCGCAAATAATATGGAATTCAATCCTATACACCATGTAAGTAATACTTTTTAATCTTTGAAATAAATTCATCATCATCTCACGAGCCTTTTCCCAACTATGTTGGGGTCGGCTTCCAGTCTAACCGTATGCAGCTGAGTACCAGTGCTTTACAAGGAGCGACTGCCTATCTGACCTCCTCAACCCAGTTACCCGGGCAACCCAATAACACTTAGATAGACTGGTGTCAGGTTTACTGGCTTCTGACTACCCGTAACGACTGCCAAGGATGTTGAATGACAGCCGGGACCTACAGTTTAACGTGCCATCCGAAACACAGTCATTGGTGTCTAAGATATACTTAGAAAGTACATAATCGGGTAAATCTTACATTCGTTTACTTTAGTTTTGAAAGTAATTTTGCCTATCTGTCACGTTTTCAAGCAAAAATAAATTGGTGCAACAGTAGAAAAGGAATGTCTTTGTGAAATCCCTTTTTATTTCAAACGAGCGACCCGCCCCGGCTTCGCAGGGGATAACAGTATTTCCCCACTATTTAATGTATGTTTTTATACATATAAATCTTCCTCTTGAAACAGTCTACCTGATAAAAAAAACCACATGAAAATCGGTTGCGTAGTTTTGAAGATTTAAGCGTACAAAGGGACATAGGGACAGAAAAACGACTTTGTTTTATACTATGTTGTGATAAGATATCTTTCCGTTCATTAAAACAATATTGTCATTATGTTTTCATAGGTATGTGAGCCTGCCGAAGAAGCCGGATGTAGTATGACACCTCCTACCACTGTCTTGCCAACAACTAGTTCAACAACAGTGACTCCTCCGACAACAACAAGTTCAACAACAGTGACTCCTCCAACAACAACAAGTTCAACAACAGTGACTCCTCCAACAACAACAAGTTCAACAACAGTGACTCCTCCAACAACAACAAGTTCAACAACAGTGACTCCTCCAACAACAACAAGTTCAACAACAGTGACTCCTCCAACAACAACAAGTTCAACAACAGTGACTTCTCCAACAACGACAGGCCCAACTACAGTAACACCATCATCAAAGGCTCCACCAACAGGGCCCACAACGAAGGCACCACCAACAGGGCCTACAACGAAGGAACCAACAACAGGGCCTACAACGAAGGAACCAACAACAGGGCCTACAACGAAGGCACCACCAACAGGGCCTACAACAAAGGCACCACCAACAGGGCCTACAACGAAGGAACCAACAACAGGGCCTACAACGAAGGAACCAACAACAGGGCCTACAACAAAAGAACCAACAACAGGGCCTACAACGAAGGAACCAACAACAGGGCCTACAACAAAAGAACCAACAACAGGGCCTACAACAAAAGAACCAACAACAGGGCCTACAACAAAAGAACCAACAACAGGGCCTACAACGAAGGCACCACCAACAGGGCCTACAACAAAGGCACCACCAACAGGGCCTACAACAAAGGCACCACCAACAGGGCCTACAACGAAGGAACCAACAACAGGGCCTACAACAGTAACACCATCATCTAAGGCCCCACCAACAGGGCCTACAACGAAGGCCCCACCAACAGGGCCTACAACGAAGGCCCCAACAACAGGGCCTACAACAAAAGAACCAACAACAGGGCCTACAACGAAGGAACCAACAACAGGGCCTACAACAAAAGAACCAACAACAGGGCCTACAACAGTAACACCATCATCTAAGGCCCCACCAACAGGGCCAACAACGAAGGCCCCAACAACAGGGCCTACAACAAAAGAACCAACAACAGGGCCTACAACGAAGGCACCACCAACAGGGCCTACAACAAAGGCACCACCAACAGGGCCTACAACGAAGGAACCAACAACAGGGCCTACAACAGTAACACCATCATCTAAGGCCCCACCAACAGGGCCTACAACGAAGGCCCCACCAACAGGGCCTACAACGAAGGCCTCAACAACAGGGCCTACAACAAAAGAACCAACAACAGGGCCTACAACAAAAGAACCAACAACAGGGCCTACAACGAAGGAACCAACAACAGGGCCTACAACGAAGGCCCCACCAACAGGGCCTACAACGAAGGCCTCAACAACAGGGCCTACAACAAAAGAACCAACAACAGGGCCTACAACAAAAGAACCAACAACAGGGCCTACAACGAAGGCACCACCAACAGGGCCTACAACAAAGGCACCACCAACAGGGCCTACAACGAAGGAACCAACAACAGGGCCTACAACAAAAGAACCAACAACAGGGCCTACAACAAAAGAACCAACAACAGGGCCTACAACAAAAGAACCAACAACAGGGCCTACAACAAAAGAACCAACAACAGGGCCTACAACGAAGGCACCACCAACAGGGCCTACAACAAAGGCACCACCAACAGGGCCTACAACGAAGGAACCAACAACAGGGCCTACAACAGTAACACCATCATCTAAGGCCCCACCAACAGGGCCTACAACGAAGGAACCAACAACAGGGCCTACAACAAAAGAACCAACAACAGGGCCTACAACAAAAGTACCACCAACAGGGCCTACAACGAAGGCCCCACCAACAGGGCCTACAACGAAGGCACCACCAACAGGGCCTACAACAAAGGCACCACCAACAGGGCCTACAACGAAGGAACCAACAACAGGGCCTGCAACAAAAGAACCAACAACAGGGCCTACAACGAAGGCCCCAACAACAGGGCCTACAACGAAGGCACCACCAACAGGGCCTACAACAAAGGCACCACCAACAGGGCCTACAACGAAGGAACCAACAACAGGGCCTACAACAGTAACACCATCATCTAAGGCCCCACCAACAGGGCCTACAACGAAGGAACCAACAACAGGGCCTACAACAAAAGAACCAACAACAGGGCCTACAACAAAAGTACCACCAACAGGGCCTACAACGAAGGCCCCACCAACAGGGCCTACAACGAAGGCACCACCAACAGGGCCTACAACAAAGGCACCACCAACAGGGCCTACAACGAAGGAACCAACAACAGGGCCTGCAACAAAAGAACCAACAACAGGGCCTACAACGAAGGCCCCAACAACAGGGCCTACAACAAAAGAACCAACAACAGGGCCTACAACAAAAGAACCAACAACAGGGCCAACAACGAAGGCGCCAACAACAGGGCCTACAACAAAAGAACCAACAACAGGGCCTACAACGAAGGCACCACCAACAGGGCCTACAACGAAAGCACCACCAACAGGGCCTACAACGAAGGAACCAACAACAGGGCCTACAACAGTAACACCATCATCTAAGGCCCCACCAACAGGGCCTACAACGAAGGCCCCACCAACAGGGCCTACAACGAAGGCACCAACAACAGGGCCTACAACGAAGGCACCAACAACAGGGCCTACAACGAAGGCACCACCAACAGGGCCTACAACGAAGGCCCCACCAACAGGGCCTACAACGAAGGCACCAACAACAGGGCCTACAACAAAAGAACCAACAACAGGGCCTACAACAGTAACACCATCATCAAAGGCCCCACCAACAGGGCCTACAACGAAGGCCCCACCAACAGGGCCTACAACGAAGGCACCACCGACAGAGCCTACAACGAAGGCACCAACAACAGGGCCTACAACGAAGGAACCAACAACAGGGCCTACAACGAAGGAACCAACAACAGGGCCTACAACAAAAGAACCAACAACAGGGCCTACAACGAAGGAACCAACAACAGGGCCTACAACAAAAGAACCAACAACAGGGCCTACAACGAAGGAACCAACAACAGGGCCTACAACAAAAGAACCAACAACAGGGCCAACAACGAAGGCACCACCAACAGGGCCAACAACGAAGGCCCCAACAACAGGGCCTACAACAAAAGAACCAACAACAGGGCCTTCAACAAAAGAACCAACAACAGGGCCTACAACGAAGGCCCCACCAACAGGGCCTACAACGAAGGCACCACCAACAGGGCCTACAACAAAGGCACCACCAACAGGGCCTACAACGAAGGAACCAACAACAGGGCCTGCAACAAAAGAACCAACAACAGGGCCTACAACGAAGGCCCCAACAACAGGGCCTACAACAAAAGAACCAACAACAGGGCCTACAACAAAAGAACCAACAACAGGGCCAACAACGAAGGCCCCAACAACAGGGCCTACAACAAAAGAACCAACAACAGGGCCTACAACGAAGGCACCACCAACAGGGCCTACAACAAAGGCACCACCAACAGGGCCTACAACGAAGGAACCAACAACAGGGCCTACAACAGTAACACCATCATCTAAGGCCCCACCAACAGGGCCAACAACGAAGGCCCCAACAACAGGGCCTACAACAAAAGAACCAACAACAGGGCCTACAACGAAGGCACCACCAACAGGGCCTACAACGAAGGCACCACCAACAGGGCCTACAACGAAGGCACCACCAACAGGGCCTACAACGAAGGCACCAACAACAGGGCCTACAACGAAGGCACCAACAACAGGGCCTACAACGAAGGCACCAACAACAGGGCCTACAACGAAGGAACCAACAACAGGGCCTACAACAAAAGAACCAACAACAGGGCCTACAACAAAAGAACCAACAACAGGGCCTACAACGAAGGAACCAACAACAGGGCCTACAACAAAAGAACCAACAACAGGGCCTACAACAAAACAACCAACAACAGGGCCTACAACAAAAGAACCAACAACAGGGCCTACAACAGTAACACCATCATCTAAGGCCCCACCAACAGGGCCAACAACGAAGGCCCCAACAACAGGGCCTACAACAAAAGAACCAACAACAGGGCCTACAACAAAAGTACCACCAACAGGGCCTACAACGAAGGCACCACCAACAGGGCCTACAACGAAGGCACCAACAACAGGGCCTACAACAAAGGCACCACCAACAGGGCCTACAACGAAGGCCCCACCAACAGGGCCTACAACAGTGACTCCTCCAACACCGTCATCTAAGGCCCCACGTACAACAACTGACTCAGGTACGTCTAATGTATCTGCGGATATTATTAGTAGTAATACTTACATAATTATTGATACGCCCAATAGTTTAATTAAACTAGTAGGCGCGACAAAGGATGGGCCGCATTTATCAATATTGTTCATCAAAATATGCAGGGCTTGTCTGGCAAAGAGTAAGAATTAAGTTTATTTTTGGAGAACCATAATGTTTTACTGCACATTGCTTTATTAAAAGAACATCAAGTTTCATATTAATTACACTATGCAAAGTTTATTTCTAGCCTCGCGGGAAGGCTTAGTTCTGCTGCCTACGCTGTCAGAAAAGTCAGAAAGTTCACAGACGTGGATACAGTTCGATTAGTGTAATTCAGCTATTTTCACAGCGTTATGTCCTACGGTATTCTGTTGTGGGGCAAAGCCGCTGATATAGAGAATATATTTATTCTACAAAAACGCGCTATTCGTGCTATATACCGGTTGGGTACCTGAACTTCCCTTAGAGAGCTGTTTACATTTATATACCAAAAATTAAGGTAAAAAAATGTTTAAAAATAAGTTTTTATTTAAATGCGCTAGAAAGAAAAAAATAATTAATAAAATCGAGTATCGTTTTTTTACAATAAGTCATCCTGAAATAATGGGCTTATCCTTGATGATTACGCATGGTTTTGCGTGGTCAGATATCCCTGGCAATTTGTAGCACGTCGTACAGCCGTGTGTACGTACGTGAATGTTAAATATAATACTTTAAATGAATATTAAGTTAGTCTATTATATTAGTTACGATTCAACGAACCGGTATCGTAAGTACAACACTGCACCACAGAGCTAGCAACATTATTTGTAAGTTTGACATTATGCAAGTGTCAATTTAGTCTACGAGATTAAAAAACAGAATCTACAGACAGACATGACATGTGTTGCTGGGGAGTTTGTTCCACCACTTCTTCTTCCCAGCACAGACACATAGGAAGTGGTGAAGGGCGGGCGCTTTGGGGGCTGTCTTTTGTAGATTTCGGACGTTCGAAAAGTGCTGTTTTGCAGCCTTTTGATTTTGATTCTGATTTTTTATTTTTGAACAGGCTCAACAACAGTGACTTCTCCAACAACGACAGTCCCAACAACAGTAACGCCATCATCTAAGGCCCCACCAACAGGGCCTACAACGATGGCCCCACCAACAGGGCCTACAACGATGGCCCCACCAACAGGGCCTACAACAGTGACTCCTTCAACAACGACAGGCCCAACAACAGTAACACCATCATCTAAGGCCCCACCAACAGGGCCCACAACAACAAGTATTCCAACAGGGCCTACAACAACAAGTGTTCCAACAGGGCCTACAACGAAGGCACCACCAACAGGGCCTACAACGAAGGCCCCACCAACAGGGCCTACAACGAAGGCACCACCAACAGGCCCAACAACAGGGCCTACAACAAAGGCTCCAACAACAGGGCCTACAACGAAATCACCACCAACAGGGCCTACAACAGTGACTCCTTCAACAACGACAGGCCCAACAACAGTAACACCATCATCTAAGGCACCACCAACAGGCCCAACAACAGGGCCTACAACAAAGGCACCTCCAACAGGCCCAACAACAGGGCCTACAACAAAGGCTCCAACAACAGGGCCTACAACGAAGGCACCACCAACAGGGCCTACAACGAAGGCACCACCGACAGGGCCTACAACGAAGGCACCACCAACAGGGCCTACAACGAAGGCACCACCAACAGGGCCTACAACGAAGGCCCCACCAACAGGGCCTACAACGAAGGCACCACCAACAGGGCCTACAACAGTAACACCGTCATCTAAGGCCCCAACAACAGGGCCTACAACAGTAACACCGTCATCTAAGGCCCCAACAACAGGGCCTACAACAGTAACACCATCAACTAAGGCCCCAACAACAGGGCCTACAACAGTAACACCATCATCTAAGGCCCCAACAACAGGGCCTACAACAACAACTGACTCGGGTAAGTCTATATCATATATCTACGGATATTGTTAGTAGTAATACTATACATACCTTATTCATGGAGCCATGAACCAACAGGTTAAACAAAGAATGACACTTTTTCAAGATGGCGGGTGGGTTATACGGGTTATACCCGCCATCTTGAAAAAGTGTGACAAACCTTCACATTTTTGTGTTATTGTTCGCAGTATCTGTCGTCTGCAATTTAGTAGGGTTCTATATTTGACAGTCGATTCTTTTAGGTTCTTTTATATTATGTACACGATTTAATACATATTTAATTAAAATTAAGAAAATAATTCACGGCATTTATTATATAATGTTCGACGGTCATCATTCTAAAATATAATTTCTAATGTTGTCAGTGTATTACTTCCGTAATTATTTTTTTTATATATACTAGCTTCCGCACGCGGCTTCGCCCGCGTAGAGTTCTGTTATATCGCGTGTCCAAGAGAATTCTTCAAAAGTCAAGGAACCAAACTATCCAATGTTCTTTCTCAAGGTCAACTCTATCTCTGTACCAAAGTTTATTACAATCAGTTCAGTGGTTTAGACGTAAAAGCGTAACAGACAGACAGACAGTTCGCATTTATAATATTAGTAGTGATGTTCACTACTTCAATCGCGACTTATATATTCTTAGAGGTCAGATCAGAAGTGGTACTTGAAAATGAATAACACACGTCTATGAACATTAACCTGGTAAGGTTTATTTCTTACAAAGGATTTAGCAGAAGCCAACTTTGAATAGCAAATACAATATCGATAATTAATTATAAGATCACGATGTGACATCTTCAACGTCCGTCATCCTTCTATCCGTCATAACTTCTTCTTCTATACCAGCCTGGTCAGTCCAGGTTGGTAGCAAGGAGGATTCATATCTAACACGGCCGTTCCTGACCCTGCGGCGTCCTCGCCAGCAGTATTATTCGACTCTTCAGCATCAGATCAACTACCCATAAGCTGATCACCGAGATGTTGCTCATGATCTGAAACATGTTAAGCAAGGTATAAGTAATTTACTCGTAGTACTCGTTTTTGTGTAGGTATAAGTCTGCAGCAGGAGAAAAGGAAGGGTAACAAAAAAAAATGTATCATGTCATTTCACGCATTCATAGCATAGGCACGCATTTAGGCTATAGGTTGCATACTATGACGACGTGAAACAGAGACCCATGCCGTTGTATGTTCTCGGTGACAGAGGCTCCCAGTTTGCTTGTCATTACACACGCTCATAGCATAGGCACGCATTTAAGCTATAGGTAGCATACTATGAAGACGTGGAACAGAGACCCATACCGTCGTATGTTCTCTCAAAGTGGTCTAGACAACTACCACCATCAGTATGTCAAAGTCAAAATCAAGGAAAAGACCATTTCCAAGCTAAAATTACAGTCAAGGTCAAAATCAGTCATTGAAAGTAGGTCAATTAGATCAACACATCAATATTCATGCACCCTTTCATGTCACGCACACAAAGACTCATGTACATTCGAACGTCCTCAAAGTCCTTGTCATTGTCAAATTGCCTTGCAGCTCTCAAAGAAAGCCAAGGAGGTCACATTTCGCTCGGCCACTGCTGACCATTCATTTGAAGGATCTAAGTTTCCAAAGAAATAAATCCATGACTTAATTATAACTTTGACATCATCATCATCATCATCATTGGCCACATAGCATCTTGGCCAGACGATTGTGGCAGTGCTTATCTATGCGGTTATTAGTGCCGCAATCACTTTCTTTTATGGCTAAATAAGCCAATAGCTGCACGACACACATAACTTTGACACATAAAATCAAAATAGTAATCCAAAATATCATCATTACTCATATCAAGTGCCAACAAACATAAGTGATGAACGGTTAAAATTGACACGTATGCAGTTTTAATCATCTTTTATAAAATAACGGTAAAAGGTCATGATGGGATACATAAGAACTGGATTGATCTCACCAGGCATTATCACTCCATGCTTCTTGTAATATCTCTGCAAACAGCGCTAGGCCTTTGCGCTTTATGATAACAGCAGGGAATCACATTATGTGACACCACAGCGAGACAGGAGTAGAGGTTCCTTCCACACGAAATGCACGAGCGACCTCGCGATATGTTGATGAGCTGCTCCACTCGACATACAGGATACATGTTCCCAGCTCACGTATTAGATACTATTCTCGCCATAAGACAAATGTACCACATGAAACATAAAAACACAATAACTGGATAACAACTTTGATATGTCACCATGGAAACCGGTGATATTTTTTGTAGCTACAAGCGGCCTTGTTATATAAGTAGAAATTATTTCCCATTATTTCTTAAAATGTATCCAAGAATAATGAAAACAACACCGATACTCTTCTTTCAACACAATTTTTAGTACAGCAAATCATGCATCGCACAGAATATTCAATTAGTTTTAACAGTTGGCAGTTTTAGGCCTTTATGTTGAAATCATTTTCTAAAAGCGTGATAAAAGGTAGCGACACGATACAGCGCTTCTTCCTTCCTTCTCAACGCCAGACATACTTATACCTCGTACTATGATAAGTTGAAAAGTTTCAACCCTATCTGCAAAATTCATAATCCAAAACTGTTCAAATCATAAAATATTGATCATAAATTTATTATGTGCAAGTTGTAAAACTTCAACATGGCTTTTCAGGGCCACTGTCTTCGAGCTTCAGTGCTTTACACATCCTGAAAAAGAAATCCAAGAGAAGAGGTTCACTCTAAAACACAAATCTGCTGCTGAAAGGAATCTTCGTAAGATCGAACTGAGGCTGTTCCAGCTGGTGGGCTATCTTCAGTATCTCCAGCATTCGATCGCTTTTTGTTTTACAAACAAGACACAGCAGCTGTCACTTTTCCTCTCTCGCAATTTCTAGTCAAGACTTCGACCAGTTCTTTGCCATAATGTTGATGTTGTGGCTTCCAATGTGCTGTCGGTTATATCGTGGTTGTTTCACAGCACATGAGGATCATTCATAGAATCGCAACGGTATCGGAACTATAACTAGTTCATACTTTTTCTTCAGAATACTCTCGAGTGTAAGAAATAAAACTTATTTACGGTTGAGATGTAGTTTCAATAACAGAACAAATAATTACTGAATTTAGACGGCAAACGAAACGGTAAAGAACGCGTGGCGAATCCCACTTCTGATCTTAGAGGTCAGATCAGAAGTGGTACTTGAAAATGAATAACACACGTCTATGAACATTAACCTGGTAAGGTTTATTTCTTACAAAGGATTTAGCAGAAGCCAACTTTGAATAGCAAATACAATATCGATAATAATTAATTATAAGATCACGATGTGACATCTTCAACGTCCGTCATCCTTCTATCCGTCATAACTTCTTCTTCTATACCAGCCTGGTCAGTCCAGGTTGGTAGCAAGGAGGATTCATATCTAACAATATAAATAACCCTTTTATGGTTTGTTTACCTTTTAGCTCATGCCTCCGGGAATAGGCTATAACATAATTATTTATACTCCCAGTAGTTGAAACACAGTACGTTTGTATTTATTTGGTTTCAAAGGAGATGGCTTTTTCATATTAAAAAAAAAACAGAATCGTCAGCAATGAAATGTATACCAATGGGTTCATTACGATAGACCTTTGATGTTATTAGTTTCCGCTCGCGGCATCGCCCGCGTGGTGTGTTGATAAAAATAGCCTATGTGTTAATCCAGAGTATCACCTATCTACTTACCATATTATAAGTTGATCAAAGGTTCGTCTAACCTACAGACAGACTTGTGTTGCTGGGGAGTTTAATGTCTTTTGCCAATTTCTAACGTTCGAAAAGTGCTGTTTTGCAGCCTAATTTGAATATAAATATGTCTTTTGATTTTGATTCCGATTTTTTATTTTTGAATAGGCTCAACAACAGTGACTTCTCCAACACCGTCGTCTAAGGCACCACCAACAGGGCCTACAACGAAGGCACCTCCAACAGGGCCAACAACGAAGGCCCCACCAACAGGGCCTACAACGAAGGCACCACCAACAGGGCCTACAACGAAGGCACCTCCAACAGGGCCAACAACGAAGGCCCCACCAACAGGGCCTACAACGAAGGCACCACCAACAGGGCCTACAACGAAGGCACCACCAACAGGGCCTACAACGAAGGCACCACCAACAGGGCCAACAACAGTGACACCATCATCTAAGGCCCCCCCAACAGGGCCTACAACGAAGGCCCCCCCAACAGGGCCTACAACGAAGGCACCACCAACAGGGCCAACAACAGTGACACCATCATCTAAGGCCCCCCCAACAGGGCCAACAACGAAGGCCCCACCAACAGGGCCTACAACGAAGGCCCCACCAACAGGGCCTACAACGAAGGCACCTCCAACAGGGCCAACAACGAAGGCCCCACCAACAGGGCCTACAACGAAGGCACCACCAACAGGGCCTACAACGAAGGCACCACCAACAGGGCCTACAACGAAGGCACCACCAACAGGGCCAACAACAGTGACACCATCATCTAAGGCCCCCCCAACAGGGCCTACAACGAAGGCCCCCCCAACAGGGCCTACAACGAAGGCCCCACCAACAGGGCCTACAACGAAGGAACCACCAACAGGGCCTACAACAACAAGTGTTCCAACAGGGCCTACAACGCAGGCCCCAACAACAGGGCCTACAACGATGGCCCCACCAACAGGGCCTACAACGATGGCCCCACCAACAGGGCCTACAACGAAGGCACCACCAACAGGGCCTACAACAACAAGTGTTCCAACAGGGCCTACAACGAAGGCCCCAACAACAGGGCCTACAACGAAGACCCCAACAACAGGGCCTACAACGATGGCCCCACCAACAGGGCCTACAACGATGGCCCCACCAACAGGGCCTACAACGAAGGCACCACCAACAGGGCCTACAACGAAGGCCCCACCAACAGGGCCTACAACAGTAACACCGTCATCTAAGGCCCCAACAACAGGGCCTACAACGAAGGCACCAACAACAGGGCCTACAACAAAAGAACCAACAACAGGGCCTACAACGAAGGAACCAACAACAGGGCCTACAACGAAGGCACCAACAACAGGGCCTACAACGATGGCCCCACCAACAGGGCCTACAACGATGGCCCCAACAACAGGGCCTACAATGAAGGCACCAACAACAGGGCCTACAACGAAGGCACCAACAACAGGGCCTACAACAAAAGAACCAACAACAGGGCCTACAACAAAAGAACCAACAACAGGGCCTACAACAAAAGAACCAACAACAGGGCCTACAACAAAAGAACCAACAACAGGGCCTACAACGAAGGCACCAACAACAGAGCCTACAACGAAGGCCCCACCAACAGGGCCTACAACGAAGGCACCAACAACAGGGCCTACAACGATGGCCCCACCAACAGGGCCTACAACGAAGGCACCAACAACAATGCCTACAACGATGGCCCCACCAACAGGGCCTACAACGATGGCCCCAACAACAGGGCCTACAACGAAGGCACCAACAACAGGGCCTACAACAAAAGAACCAACAACAGGGCCTACAACAAAAGAACCAACAACAGGGCCTACAACGAAGGAACCAACAACAGGGCCTACAACAGTAACACCATCATCTAAGGCGCCACCAACAGGGCCTACAACGAAGGAACCAACAACAGGGCCTACAACGAAGGAACCACCAACAGGGCCTACAACGAAGGCACCACCAACAGGGCCTACAACGAAGGAACCAACAACAGGGCCTACAACGAAGGCACCACCAACAGGGCCTACAACAGTAACACCATCATCTAAGGCCCCACCAACAGGGCCTACAACAAGTGTTCCAACAGGGCCTACAACGAAGGCACCTCCAACAGGGCCTACAACGAAGGCACCTCCAACAGGGCCTACAACGAAGGCCCCACCAACAGGGCCTACAACGAAGGCACCTCCAACAGGGCCTACAACGAAGGCACCACCAACAGAGCCTACAACAGTAACACCATCATCTAAGGCCCCACCAACAGGGCCTACAACAAGTGTTCCAACAGGGCCTACAACGAAGGCACCTCCAACAGGGCCTACAACGAAGGCACCACCAACAGAGCCTACAACAGTAACACCATCATCTAAGGCCCCACCAACAGGGCCTACAACAAGTGTTCCAACAGGGCCTACAACGAAGGCACCTCCAACAGGGCCTACAACGAAGGCACCACCAACAGAGCCTACAACAGTAACACCATCATCTAAGGCCCCACCAACAGGGCCTACAACAAGTGTTCCAACAGGGCCTACAACGAAGGCACCACCAACAGGGCCTACAACAGTGACTCCTTCAACAACGACATCTAAGGCCCCACGTACAACAACTGACTCAGGTACGTCTAATGTATCTACGGATATTGTTAGTTGTAAAGCCGCGTACGCACGTACGAACAAATTTGTTGCGTAACATGATATGCAACAACTTGGTTCGTACGTGCGTACCACTATCGAACATCGAACACTCTGTTCGTCAAACATGTTCGCGGCGATCCTTGTAGTGTGTTCTGTATGGACGGCGTTCGAAGCGCTTTAATAACTTCACAATCGACCACTTCCAACGGCGCCGTCATGGCTACTAAGATAGAGTTCACGACTGTTGTTCGCGAACTCGACTCGAACTATGTTTGCGTACGTGTTCGAATATGCCGTCCATACGTACGAACCAAATGTTCGGGTCTGGTGTTTGTGTTCGCTATGTTCGTGTTCGTACGTGCGTACGCGCCTTAATACTTACATAATTATTGATACGCTCAGCAGTGTGATTCTATAAGACTTCACTCTAAACTTCGCATCTGAATCCGCCGTGAGTTTCGTGATTGGCATTCTCAAACTACACTAGCGCTACTCTTGCGAGCGTGTTGCTCTTCATCACACAATCTTGTTTCCTTGCTCATCTAGGCATTTTTGTACATTTTAGCTAGCTTCCAGTTTTTTATATACTGGCAGAGATACGACGTGCAAACCGCCAATATAGTCTTGAATCTGTAAATAAACAGTAGACTGTATGATAATCTGATATATTTTCCCAGTTTCATCAAAATACATGTGGTAGTTTATGCGTGGAACATAAACAAACATCCATAATAAAAACTTCGACTCTTATACAATTAATTAGGATGTTTTGGCAACCTACTTGCACTGTAAAGGCTACTAACTTTATGGCGAGTCCAGTTGAGCATCATAGAATTATCATGGATTATCATCATGCATTCAATTGACTATTATTTCGAAAAACGTAAATCGATATTTATATCCAAAACTGTCGTCAGGTAATTTGAAGAGATTTTCTCGATGACGCACTCTATTGGGTCCCCGGACACTCAATAGTATTCTAACACATCCAAGTATTCCAAATCACACATATTTATATCCACTTTCGTTTTTTTCATCACAAAACAAATAACCTTAAAAGTAAATAATGTCGGAATTTGACGTTTGTCGACTAAGTACTGCAGTTAAACTAGGGGGCTCGATGGTTTATCTTTTGTACTACAGATAGTAATAGGACTTGCGATAAACTGCGTTTTGTAATAATGGTTTTTCATGGTCGTACTTAAAGCTGGATTAAAGGTAGTATAAAATCCGATACTTATTTGATACCGCGGTTTAGGTAAAATAAGAGGGATGAAGTTTCTGTCGACTCTGGATGTCTTTTTCGCTATCTCCTTAATGTAGTTTAATAAATTGTTCAAAGGATCGTCTAACCTACAGACAGACATGTGTTGCTGGGGAGTTTGTTGCGCCACTTCTTCCCAGCACAAACACATAGGAAGTGGTGAAGGGTGGCCGTTTTGGGGGCTGTCTTTTGTAAATATCCGACGTTCTAAAATATTAATTATGTTTTGCAGCCCAATTTGAACATATGTTTTTTGATTTTTTTATTTTTGAACAGGCCTAACAACAGTGACTCATCCAATAACAAGGAGTGGCCCAACAACAGTAACACCATCATCTAAGGCCCCACCAACAGGGCCTACAACGAAGGCACCACCAACAGGGCCTACAACGAAGGCACCACCAACAGGGCCTACAACAGTAACACCATCATCTAAGGCCCCACCAACAGGGCCTACAACGAAGGCCCCACCAACAGGGCCTACAACGAAGGCACCACCAACAGGGCCTACAACGAAGGCACCACCAACAGGGCCTACAACGAAGGCACCACCAACAGGGCCTACAACAGTAACACCATCATCTAAGGCCCCACCAACAATGCCTACAACGAAAGCCCCACCAACAGGGCCTACAACGAAGGCACCACCAACAGGCCCAACAACAGGGCCTACAACGAAGGCACCACCAACAGGGCCTACAACAGTGACTCCTTCAACAACGACAGGCCCAACAACAGTAACACCATCATCTAAGGCCCCACCAACAGGGCCTACAACGAAGGCACCACCAACAGGGCCTACTACAACAAGTGTTCCAACAGGGCCTACTACAACAAGTGTTCCAACAGGGCCTACAACGAAAGCACCAGCAACAGGGCCTACAACGAAGGCACCACCAACAGGGCCTACAACGAAGGCACCACCAACAGGGCCTACTACAACAAGTGTTCCAACAGGGCCTACAACGAAGGCCCCAACAACAGGGCCTACAACGAAGGCACCTCCAACAGGGCCTACAACGAAGGCCCCAACAACAGAGCCTACAACAGTAACGCCGTCATCTAAGGCCCCACCAACAGGGCCTACAACAAAGGCACCACCAACAGGGCCTACAACGAAGGCACCTCCAACAGGGCCTACTACAACAAGTGTTCCAACAGGGCCTACAACGAAGGCCCCAACAACAGGGCCTACAACAGGGCCTACAACGAAGGCCCCAACAACAGGGCCTACAACAGTAACACCGTCATCTAAGGCCCCACCAACAGGGCCTACAACAACAAGTGTTCCAACAGGGCCTACTACAACAAGTGTTCCAACAGGGCCTACAACAGGGCCTACAACGAAGGCACCACCAACAGGGCCTACAACAAGTGTTCCAACAGGGCCTACAACGAAGGCACCACCAACAGGGCCTACAACGAAGGCCCCAACAACAGGGCCTACAACAGTAACACCGTCATCTAAGGCCCCACCAACAGGGCCTACAACAACAAGTGTTCCAACAGGGCCTACAACGAAGGCACCACCAACAGGGCCTACAACGAAGGCCCCACCAACAGGGCCTACAACGAAGGCCCCAACAACAGGGCCTACAACAGGGCCTACAACGAAGGCCCCAACAACAGGGCCTACAACAGTAACACCGTCATCTAAGGCCCCACCAACAGGGCCTACAACAACAAGTGTTCCAACAGGGCCTACTACAACAAGTGTTCCAACAGGGCCTACTACAACAAGTGTTCCAACAGGGCCTACTACAACAAGTGTTCCAACAGGGCCTACTACAACAAGTGTTCCAACAGGGCCTACAACGAAAGCACCACCAACAGGGCCTACAACGAAGGCACCACCAACAGGGCCTACTACAACAAGTGTTCCAACAGGGCCTACAACGAAGGCCCCAACAACAGGGCCTACAACGAAGGCACCTCCAACAGGGCCTACAACGAAGGCCCCAACAACAGAGCCTACAACAGTAACGCCGTCATCTAAGGCCCCACCAACAGGGCCTACAACAAAGGCACCACCAACAGGGCCTACAACGAAGGCACCTCCAACAGGGCCTACTACAACAAGTGTTCCAACAGGGCCTACAACGAAGGCCCCAACAACAGGGCCTACAACAGGGCCTACAACGAAGGCCCCAACAACAGGGCCTACAACAGTAACACCGTCATCTAAGGCCCCACCAACAGGGCCTACAACAACAAGTGTTCCAACAGGGCCTACTACAACAAGTGTTCCAACAGGGCCTACAACAGGGCCTACAACAGGGCCTACAACGAAGGCACCACCAACAGGGCCTACAACAAGTGTTCCAACAGGGCCTACAACGAAGGCACCACCAACAGGGCCTACAACAGGGCCTACAACGAAGGCACCACCAACAGGGCCTACAACAGGGCCTACAACGAAAGCACCACCAACAGGGCCTACAACGAAAGCACCACCAACAGGGCCTACTACAACAAGTGTTCCAACAGGGCCTACAACGAAGGCCCCAACAACAGGGCCTACTACAACAAGTGTTCCAACAGGGCCTACAACGAAGGCCCCAACAACAGGGCCTACAACAGTAACACCGTCATCTAAGGCCCCACCAACAGAGCCTACAACAACAAGTGTTCCAACAGGGCCTACAACGAAGGCACCACCAACAGGGCCTACAACGAAGGCCCCACCAACAGGGCCTACAACGAAGGCCCCAACAACAGGGCCTACAACAGGGCCTACAACGAAGGCCCCAACAACAGGGCCTACAACAGTAACACCGTCATCTAAGGCCCCACCAACAGGGCCTACAACAACAAGTGTTCCAACAGGGCCTACTACAACAAGTGTTCCAACAGGGCCTACAACAGGGCCTACAACGAAGGCACCACCAACAGGGCCTACAACAAGTGTTCCAACAGGGCCTACAACGAAGGCACCACCAACAGGGCCTACAACAAGTGTTCCAACAGGGCCTACAACGAAGGCACCAACAACAGGGCCTACAACGAAGGCACCAACAACAGGGCCTACAACGAAGGCACCACCAACAGGGCCTACAACGAAGGCACCCCCAACAGGGCCTACAACGAAGGCACCAACAACAGGGCCTACAACGAAGGCACCACCAACAGGGCCTACAACGAAGGCCCCACCAACAGGGCCTACAACGAAGGCCCCACCAACAGGGCCTACAACGAAGGCCCCAACAACAGGGCCTACAACAGGGCCTACAACGAAGGCACCACCAACAGGGCCTACAACGAAGGCCCCAACAACAGGGCCTACAACAGGGCCTACAACGAAGGCACCACCAACAGGGCCTACAACGAAGGCCCCACCAACAGGGCCTACAACGAAGGCCCCAACAACAGGGCCTACAACAGGGCCTACAACGAAGGCACCACCAACAGGGCCTACTACAACAAGTGTTCCAACAGGGCCTACAACGAAGGCCCCAACAACAGGGCCTACAACAGTAACACCGTCATCTAAGGCCCCACCAACAGGGCCTACAACAACAAGTGTTCCAACAGGGCCTACAACGAAGGCACCACCAACAGGGCCTACTACAACAAGTGTTCCAACAGGGCCTACAACGAAGGCACCACCAACAGGGCCTACAACGAAGGCCCCACCAACAGGGCCTACAACGAAGGCCCCAACAACAGGGCCTACAACGAAGGCACCACCAACAGGGCCTACAACGAAAGCACCACCAACAGGGCCTACTACAACAAGTGTTCCAACAGGGCCTACAACGAAGGCCCCAACAACAGGGCCTACAACAGTAACACCGTCATCTAAGGCCCCACCAACAGGGCCTACAACAACAAGTGTTCCAACAGGGCCTACAACGAAGGCACCACCAACAGGGCCTACAACGAAGGCCCCACCAACAGGGCCTACAACGAAGGCCCCAACAACAGGGCCTACAACAGGGCCTACAACGAAGGCCCCACCAACAGGGCCTACAACGAAGGCCCCAACAACAGGGCCTACAACAGGGCCTACAACGAAGGCACCACCAACAGGGCCTACAACGAAGGCCCCACCAACAGGGCCTACAACGAAGGCCCCAACAACAGGGCCTACAACAGGGCCTACAACGAAGGCCCCAACAACAGGGCCTACAACAGTAACACCGTCATCTAAGGCCCCACCAACAGGGCCTACAACAACAAGTGTTCCAACAGGGCCTACTACAACAAGTGTTCCAACAGGGCCTACAACGAAGGCACCACCAACAGGGCCTACAACAAGTGTTCCAACAGGGCCTACAACGAAGGCACCACCAACAGGGCCTACAACGAAGGCACCAACAACAGGGCCTACAACGAAGGCACCAACAACAGGGCCTACAACGAAGGCACCACCAACAGGGCCTACAACAAGTGTTCCAACAGGGCCTACAACGAAAGCACCACCAACAGGGCCTACAACGAAGGCACCACCAACAGGGCCTACTACAACAAGTGTTCCAACAGGGCCTACAACGAAGGCCCCACCAACAGGGCCTACAACAACAAGTGTTCCAACAGGGCCTACAACGATGGCCCCAACAACAGGGCCTACAACGATGGCCCCAACAACAGGGCCTACAACGAAGGCACCACCAACAGGGCCTACAACGAAGGCACCACCAACAGGGCCTACAACAAGTGTTCCAACAGGGCCTACAACGAAAGCACCACCAACAGGGCCTACAACGAAGGCACCACCAACAGGGCCTACTACAACAAGTGTTCCAACAGGGCCTACAACGAAGGCCCCAACAACAGGGCCTACAACAGTAACACCGTCATCTAAGGCCCCACCAACAGGGCCTACAACGAAGGCACCACCAACAGGGCTTACAACGAAGGCACCACCAACAGGGCCTACTACAACAAGTGTTCCAACAGGGCCTACAACGAAGGCACCACCAACAGGGCCTACAACAGTGACTCCTCCAACAACAACAAGCCCAACAACAGTGACTACTCCAACAACGACAACAACAACGGAACAGCCTTTCGTGTGTAATGAACATGACTTTTACTTCAAATCTGATGATGAGACTTGTTCGAGGTTCTATATGTGTGTCTACGGTGACTTTTATCATGAAACATGTCCTAGAGGATGGCATTACAATGAAACTATTGAAGTAAGTATTTTATTAAGTTAATACTTAACTTAAATTCACCACTAAAACATTTTTTAAAGCTAACTCTAACATCCTCCGAGCCTTTTTCCCCAACTATGTTGGGGTCGGCTTCCAGTCTTACTGGATGTAGCCGAGTACCAGTGCTTTACAAGGAGCGACTGCCCTATTGGACTTCCTCAACCCAGTTACCCGGGCAACCCAATACCCCTTGGTTAGACTAACTCTAAGATAATTGGGAAAAGGCTAGGCAGATGATTTATCCCAAATATTTGTATATGATGTTTATAAAGCATCCCGTAGTCTGGAAATTGGTAATTGTGACACCCGTGCATCGGAGCGGAGAGCATGTAAATGTCGGTCCTGCGCCTGATCTCTCTCCGGTGGTGTCGGATTGCCGTCCCATCGCGCTATGAGAGTGAAGGAATAGTGAGTGCACCTGTGTCCAAGCAAATACTCGTACACTGTAATATGTCCTGCGCAGCTGGCTGATCTCGTTACACAAGAACAGCCACCATGGCTCAAATCGCCATTATTACCGTTTACTTTTCAATTTTCAGCGTTGCCTTGCCTCTGAAGAACCTGGTTGCCTTACCACTTCAACGACTACAACTACAGCTACAGTAGTCCCACCAGTAAATTCGACTACTGGGTGTAGTGCCGATGACTCGTGGTCGAAACCAGACCCTACCAGTTGTGAACATTTTGAACTCTGTATGCATGGAAGAATGATACATAAGAAATGTCCAGATGGCCTTGAATTTAGTGCTACGGTGTCTGTAAGTGGATTTTTAAATCTTCCTTAGGTATATTATATTAGGAAAGGGATAATTTGTGTATGGATGTTTGTTCCTCTTTCCTGCAAAAAGTATTGGGCGGATTTTTATGAAACTTGGCAGTAATATATGTAGATTTTATATCAAAATTACTTCTTTATAATATACATAGGCTACTTTTAATCTATGTGCGGAAACTAGTTTTAATAAGAGCCCACTGCAGATTTTACTGACAACTTTAGATTACTTTGCTTTGATTGAGAACTTCTATAATTTATCCATCAATTGTTTACAGATTAAAAATAGAAATTCCACACAATCTATTACGTCCAAATTCAATCTCTTATCGCAATTCAAACGATAGCTAAGTTATAGAAATCACAGTCAATCATGATTTCCATCAACACTCATTTTAATTTTACATCATCCCTTACAGAAATGCCTACCAAAATCGGAGGCTGGTTGCACCGTCAAGTCCAAAACCACTGAAGCGCTGCCCATGATCCTCTCTCGCTTCAAAGAGGACCCTGAGGTCAACTGCACAGGTTCTTCCGAAACGCCTGTGTATTTCATAGAAGACCCGAACGATTGTAGACGATATTATATCTGTTCTTCTGGCAATGCGGTCGCGCAGACCTGTCCTGATGGATTCTTCTTCAGTGCTAGACGACAGGTGAGGATTTTAAAATATTAAATCATTAAGTCTCGGTGGCCTAGTGGGTAAAGAACCAACCTCTCGAGTATGAGGGTGTGGGTTCAATTCCAGGTCAGGCAAGTGCCAATGTAACTTTTCTAAGTTTGTATGTACTTTTTAAGTATTGCATATCCTTGGCAGTCGTTACGGGTAATCAGAAGCCAGTAAATCCGACACCAGTCTAACCAAGGGTATTGGGTTGCCCCGGTAACTGGGTTGAGGGGGTCAGATAGGCAGTCGCTTCTTGTAGAGCACTGGTACTCAGCTTCATACGGTTAGACTGGAAGCCGATCCCAATATAGCTGGGAAAAAGGCTCGGAGTATGATGATGACTTACAAGGTAGCACTTTATCCGGATGCACGAAATAGGTCCCATGGTTACTCTTATTCTTACAAATGTTATAAACGCAAAAATTTGGAACCTCGAGAAACAGCTAGTTAGACCCAAATTAATAATTCAACTATAAGACTACCTCTTATTCTTAAAACCAATACTTACAAATATTTTTTCTTCTTTCAGATATGTCTACCCTCACACCAACTGCAGTGCAAAACTTTGTGTCCAAACGACATCACACAATTCGTGGCAGACCCTTATGACAAGACACGGTACTACATATGTTTCAATGGCATTCCCTTACCTCAAATATGCCCAGCTGACTACAAGTTTGATCCCGATGTATTAATATGTGTTAAGGAAAAGAAGAAAATTAAATAATCATTAGATCATTGATATACAAAAACCCAAGATGCACAGTCTCGAATAAAAGTAACGCTCGAAAGTGAACGAACACTAATTCTGTCTCTTTCTATAAGGTACAAGCATACGTTATTGCAAGTTCAACTTTACGCGAATTGCTTAAAGTCGTTATTACAACGCACTGTAGTTAAAGCAATAAAATTTTACTACCGAAGTGGTCGGCTAGGACAAAGAAAATGAGCGCACAATTTTGAATGTTGCGCTCATTTGGTGAGGACGTTTTTGAGACGTTGAGTGTGCATCTTAGGTTTTTTGTATATCAATGCATTAGATATAAGAAATAATAAAATATAGTTAATAGTTCGTTTTTTTTTTATTGAGTTTTTACCTACTGCGGGAGGGTGTGTGTTACTGTCAAAATCCCGGATGGACGTCGATACCCCAATGAAATCCTCTACATACTCCCTTAAGTATTCTGCCTATATAGTCCCTTATGCACTAACCCTATAAAAACCATATATCGGGTGTTTCGTACCTAATCACATTAAACCCTATCACATATACTTTATGATATTCTATGGCGAATTGTAAAAAAAATAAGCTAATCCAGTCTTATGTACCTTATCTATGAACACTCCGTTATGTACTATCAATATGTATCTATTCCCTTATGTGTATCTACCCCTATCCTATGAACAATCCTCTACGTGCAATCACCATGTACCTACTCCCTTATGTACACCCTTATATACCGTCCCTATTTACTCTCCCTATGTATCAGATACTAGGTACAGAGAAAGGCGTGGTGGCCTAGTGGTAAAGAACCAACCTTTCGAGTATGAGGGTGTGGGTTCGATTCCAGAAGTTTGTATGTACTTTCTAAGTATATCTTGGATACCAATGGCTTATAAAAAGGTGAAGGAAAACATCTTGAGGAAACCTGGACTATATAGTCTGAAATCACCAATTTTGAGCAGCTTAGAGAAAGCGTGGTGATTAATGCTCAATCCTTCTCCGTGTGAGAGGAGGCCGCAGCCCAGCAGTGGGACGATAAAAAGGCTGTAACAATATCAGATTGTCCAAGTAACTGAGTTGTGGAGGTTAGATAGGCATTCGCTCCATGTGGCACACTGGTACTCAGCTTCATCTGGTCAGACTGGAAGCCGACCCCAACGTAGTTGGTTAAAGATTAGGCAGACGGATGAATGTAGTCCCTCTATATTCTCTCATGTTCTTCTTTATACTCATAATACTCCTTTATATACTTTATACACAAACAAGGTGGACAAAAGACCTTATAAAGGTCGCCGGAAGACGCTGGATACAGGTCGCCTCCAACAGGTATCTGTGGAGATCTAAGGGGGAGGCCTATGTTCAGCAGTGGACGTCCTATGGCTAAGATGTTGATGGGGTTGATGATACTTCATTATTTAGGTACTCTGCTATATACTATCCCACGTACTACACCTACATACTTCCTTATGAACTCCACTTATATACCTACATACCCCTTTTTTTTTAACAACGTCATAAATCATCCCGCTGTGGGTTAGCAACGGTGAGGGAGTGTCAGACTCTTACTGACTAAAAACCGTGTTCCGTCGTAGGCCTTTTACGTACCAGGGCCGCGGTAACTCTTTCGAACAATGCCGCAGCCACCTATATACCCCTTATATTTGACTGTTATTTTGTTTGTAAAATGGGCCTAGTGGCCTAATGGGCTAATGGCTCAAGTTTACCGACAAAATATACGTCAGTGTTTTTAAAACAACTGTTCACTCTGGAAACTAAACGATGATGTCCTCCTAGCCGATTATCGGCTACGGCAGCAGTTCTCATGTAAGGAGATCAGCCAACTGCGCAGGACATGTTATACTGCACGAGCATTTGCGCAGACACAGGTGCACTCCCTATTTCTTCACTCTCATAACCCGATGGGACGGCAATCCGACACGACCGGAAAGAGATCAGGCGCAGGACCGACATTTACGTGCTCTCCGATGCACGGGTGAATCAATCACCAACTTCCAGACTACGGGCTGCTTTGCGAAAGTTTAAGAAAACCCACAAAGCTATTTCGGCCCGACCCGGAAATCGAACCCGAGACCACGTGCACAGCAGCCGCGCTTGCGACCACTAGACTAACGAGGCAGCCAACTGACCGATAAATTATAGTAAACCATTGTTTTAAGAAAAATTATCATTTTGATTACATACTTTAATTCTAATCATGACTCATAACCGTAACGAATAATTAGTTAATACACTATAGAATATTCGTAATTGCCAATTTTACGCTAAATTTCCGCAATTCGATTTGAAGTAATTAGTTCAAAAATTATACAGAAATTATTTGCATTTTTTTATATAATTTGTCAAGAGAAACACAATGCTACAAAATGTTTGGAAAAATAGACTTATGTAAGTACTTCACTTTTGTTATTTTTATCTAAGACCGTTGGATTTATCAAAGGCTATCATCATCTAGACTTTTCCCAGCCAGCTTCCAGTCTAACCGGATGCAGCTGAGTACCAGTGTTTTACAAAGAGCCTATCTAACCTCCTCAACCCAGTTAATCGGGCAAATAACTTTCTGGCTTCTGGCTCATCGTAACGACTGCCAAAGATGTTCAATTTGACAGCCTATAGTAGGGGAGGCGAGAGTGCTAAATCGGGAGTGACTCGAGCGTCAATGAGACCTATTAGATTGCGAAGCTTAGATGATAAGAAGAAAAAAATGTCCTGACATACACACACTTTCATCGGTGGGTGGAGCGGCTATAAACTTTCAAAAATGTAAAAAAAAACAGTTGCATGGACATACTCGAGCGCGTCAGATATTAATAGCATGCACGTCCTACGTCATTTTGAAAACATACGTATATTAATCTGACTGTTTTCATGGTGGGGGTGGTAGTAGGTAAGGGTTAAAAATGGGAAAAAAAATAATTTTATCGAGCGCGTCAGATTATCAAAAGGGGTGTTAAGTGAACCAAAACGAAGGCTCTTATGCAATAATCTGACGATTTAGACGTGACCTAAACTCGTGGCCATTACTTGAAATTGCAAAAAAAAATCGCCATTTTGAAATACTCGAGCGCGTCAGATTAAGATATATATGGTTCATTTATGTACCCTTAACGTAATCATCTTATAATCTGACGATTATCTGGAGGAATTCGCTTAATCTGACAATGGAAAGTTTTTTTGCAAACCTTTTAACAAATTGAAGAACTGAAAAAAATTGCAAGTAAATAAACCAGTATGTACCTATTCTTTGAAGTACAAAACTTTTATTTATAAGCAAATAAGTATGAAAAACATAAAGGACAATGGACACAAATATACGGAACCTCGTACACTCCACCAATAGCAATGTCATACATATCATTGTATAGGTCTTTTTATCTAGAACAGTGGTTCCCAAACTTATTTTGTCTACTGCCCACTTTGAGAATAAATATTTTTTTAGCGCCCCCCCCCCATTTTTTCACCTATTTAAAAACCACTATAACTTCAAATTAAATTAATTAATTATTGTGACCTATATATTTTTATTAACGGAGAGTTCTAAACGAAACTTTTACTATAACCCACAACTTGAAACCCGAGCGCAGGTAGGTAACAAACCGCGGCGCTTAGGTCTCAAGTTGACTCTTACAGTGGCGGCGTAGCATCGGGTGGCACCCGGGGCGGACTACCTATTGAGCACCCCCCAAAAAAACGACAAAATATGGTGCAATATGGTCATTCATGGTGCTTTTTGCTCGGTTTAACATAAAGAAACCGGAGACAGATCACTGCAAACTTTTGAAGCGCTAGCGAAGCGAGCCCGTAATTTTTGAGTTTTGGGACATAATAGAACCCAAACATGTTTTATAAAAACCAGTCACAAGTGAAAAAGCCGCGAGCGCAGCGAGCGCGAAATTTTTGGGTTTTGGATGAGTAAAGTACCAAAAAAAACCGCGCAAATTGTTTAGTTTTGGGGCACAAAAGTACATCAACAAGTGTGGAAAAAAAAACATTGCAAAGAGAAGAAGCCGCGAGCGCAATTTTTTTGATTTTTGGGACGCAATGATACCGAAAGAAATTAGAAAATAGTCACTGTTAAGTGAAAGGCGCGAGTGCAGCGAGCAAAATTTTTTGACTGACTCAAAGGGCGCAGAATAAACCAGAAATGTTGAAAAAACTGTTTTTTTCTTTATAACTTTGAGGAATTAATTTAAGTAAACCGGGAAAAAACATAAATAAACGAGAAAGAGAGGGGTGACAGCCGGACTGGCACCAATCCAGTGCCGTTTGTTTGTTTGTTTGTTTCTGTCTACTTTAATTACGAAACGGAGCGACCGATTGACATTGATATGATTTTAATTTTTTCTATATTCAGTAAAATAGGACAGATATATGAACTACGTGGAGAGAAATATAGAACCGAGTCTGAGCAATCTTGTAATTCATATTAGTTGATGTTCACAAGTCGTTGTCTAAGAGGCCTGCTAGCTAAATAAAATTACAAATCACCCCCCAGGCCTCTACACAACGCCCCTATTTTCTTTCTGGGTCTCTTACCGCCCCCCTTGAGACCTGCAGCGCCCACAAGGGGGCGTTATCGCCCACTTTGGGAAACACTGATCTAGAACAACCTTTAATATGACAGCTTTGTTGACGTTTGCCCGTCCTGAGATATAGATCAAAAAGTGTGTAAAAGTTAAAACTAAATAATCCATTGATATCTCAAGTTTTTATTTTTATCTAAGTGCTACTACGAGTATGTCTTCTAAGTACTATCAACTTTTACACACTTTTTGATCTATATCTCAGAACGGACAAACATTTCAACAAAGCTGTTATAATAAAGGTTGTTCTCGATAAGAAGGCACATACAATGATATATATGACATTGCTATTAGCGGAGTGTATCAATCTGCTCATACATTACATACATTTCTATAATAATTACATTTAATTATAATGACATGTGTCATAAACAATACAATAGAATCTATAATAACATGGCTTGACGGAAATAATCTACGCGTAAATCTTACAAAAACTAATTTTATTCAATTTAATACACATAGATAAATCTAAAATCTAAATAATCTGCCCAGCATTTTTCCCAGCTATTTTCATACAAAAAAAATACGTATTTTGACTTAATTTATTAGTTTAAAACCATCCACTAGAGTTGCGCGTTGCCACTTTTGCAGAACAGATAGAAAGAGATAGCAGTTGCTTTCATTGATGAAGCGACACTACGCGCGTAATTTGTGAACCACGTTATGCAGAATAGAGCCAATGTTAACCGGATGACTAGACCACCACGACCTGTATAAAAAGGCGAAGTATACGAAACGGTATTTCTCGTTATCACGATAGACAAACAATGCAACTGGAAGGCACACGTATTTAACAAAAGTATCCAATAAAATGAATCGTCTTCGTTAAAAACAATATATCTGCATACCATGACCAGTAACTTCCTGAGATTAGCGAGTTCAAACAAAAAAACTCTTCAGTTTTATAATATTAGTGTAGATTATTTAAGACTCAAAATGTACTAACACTTATTGCAAATGAATTGAATTGAAAAAAGAGAGAGAGGAATAGAAACTTGGGAGGAGAATACCGGCATCACGTAGCTGCACGCTTTAAACTTTATTGATTAATTTTCCTTACTTCGGCTTACGGCAATCGTCAGATTTTATATTTTTCGTGAACGTTGAATTACTCCGTTCAAAATAAAAAAAAAAATAGCCGCGCTCGAGAAAGTCAAGATGACGTTTTTTTTTTACAAGTTTGTAACCTTCCTACTTCTTATCGTCAATCGCAAATTGTCAGATTAGTCGAATATACACTTTTTAGCATATAACTAACTTACCCTATCTTAATCTGACGCGCTGGAGAATGTCAGATGATAAATTTTTTTTTACTAATCTGATCCTTTATTCTAGACGCGCGGCTGCATATACAGGGCTTATATTTGGTGGAGGTGTTAAATGGAGTAATAGGTACCTCCCTATATACTAATCTGCCGCGCTTGAGTAAATCCCGAAATCCCTTCTAGGCCTCCCCTACTACTATCTAAGGATATGTTTAATTAAATATTACCCATTTATTTTTACAGTTTTATATTCTCTAATGCTGTATTGCCCACAAGCATGGTTACAACCATTAGATGATGTAAATAATGACACCACAACTCTTGACAAAATATCTAAGGTATAAAACTATCATATATTTCTATTAATTGTTATATTTTGAGTTAGATTCTTTGCTAGTCCTAATATATTTCCCCCTTGGTGCACACCACTGTATGTATCTCGTGGTGTACTCGCTGTAGCAAACAGTAACACATTGCGCGCGAACATTACTAACATGTCCGCGACACTGCAGCCGCCGCGAACACATGCTAGCTGTGGACTCGCGACATAGCTTAAGCACACAATTTTGATGAAATCTCGCCATAACAGATACACACCAAGAACCTAATATTTTATTGTTATTTTCAGGTATCAAGCATTGAAACTACAGGCGTTAATAAACCAGAAGATGAAAAACCCTTGACAGTTACTGAAATAATACAACAAATAGATGTAAAAGAAAATAGAGAACAAATAATTAATAAAATAAGTGATGTCGTCATAAATAATGACCCTATTGCTGAAACAGTTAAATATACCAATGATGTGGATTTGAACAAAGCAAGTAATAATAATAATACCAAAAGTACTGAAAATGTAGACAATACTTCATTATCTTGGAGATCAGATAAACGTAATAAGAAAAAAATAACAAAAGAAAGGCGTGCTCTAGTTCAACCAGTTTCTTTAAGAAGTGAAAATACTAAGGATAGTGATGAATCTTCAAATAACACAGAAAGTGACGATCCTAATATATTCTTGATAATAAATGGTGAAAACGTTAATAATATATCTCTCGACTCAAATGGTCTACAAATAAAAGCAGACATACTTATAAACCTCAAAGTTTCTGACTCCATATTATTAAACAAACTCATAAATATGACAAAAATCCCAAAAGATATTATTTCAAACTTACTACAGATAAACTCAACAAATATATTTTTGTTTCTAAATCCAGGTAACACGTCTAATATTCCTATGCATACTGTTAACAGTAGAATATCACATAATCCTAATATAAACAAAAATAAAGTTAAGAAACACAAAATAATGCTCCCAACTGACGATGATCCACCTATTGATATAAGAATTGGATCTGAAGATAATAACCCAGAAACTACTGACAAAGATACAAATAACATATTACATATAACTGAAAAACAAAATAATAAAGACAGTTTTTTAATCAATATATTGCCTGGACCACTGTTAGACTTTAATTTACCTAACATACCAGTAGATGATATTTTTGATACAGCAGCCAATATTTTCAATAGATTTAAATGAAATACGATTGGTCTTGATCAAAACAACTGACTAGCGGTCTACCATCTGTAATTTGGCAATTTGTAGCAGATAAAATCGTGTAGATAATATACATTTTAAAGAACAATTTGAATCATAATGTAGTTTCTGAAGTTTATTGCTGCAAATAGTTGTAGTAGGTATTGAATTGAATCTCAATCAATAGGGATTGATCAATAGGGATTTAATTAATATACGATTAATGGACACAGAATTAGCATTGCCATTCAACGTGGCAATGCAGCAGTGGCGGATTTACCAATAGGCCAAGTAGGCCAGTGCCTAGAGCGGCAGATTTAGAGGGGCGGCAAATTTAGCAAATTTTTGTTTTTTTAACAGTGTTTTTAAAATAATTATACGTGTACACAATCCATATTGTCTGTCACCATTAACTGATTGTTAACATTTTATATTTTAATACAAATTGTTTGTATTGTTTTTAAACTGTTAAGTGTAAAAAAAATATTTAACAAAAACAATGTTTACTGACCACTGATTATTTTGTCTGTGTTCATATAGTGAAGGTATTTTTAAGTCATGCCCTTCCTTATAATTATTTGATTGCTGTTTTTGACCTCCGACCAAAAAGAGGGGTGTTACAAGTTTGACGTGTCTGTCTGTCTGTGGCATTACAGCAACCGTACGAATGAACCGATTTAAATTTAGTTTTTTTTTGTAATACCTACAGGTGTTTTACGGGCGAGTGTTCTAAGACATGTCTGATGAAAATCGGTTGAGCCGTTTAAAAGTTACAGAGGTTTTACGCTTTAAAGTCGGGGGTTTTTTGTTTTGCCTGTCGAATAAACTTATTAGGCAGTATTGTAGTGGAGGGGCAGGGGGCAAATGCCCTGGGACGCACGATTTAGGGTGCGGCAAAATTAAACCCTATTTTTTACTTAAAATAGATAAGTAGATTAGCAATAAAATTTCAGGAAAAGCCGCCGGTTCGGTCATGTCCTGTCAATTTTCGGGTTCACCCCTTGCATCCCCAAAAAAATTCGCGCTCGCTGCGCTCACGGCTCCATGTCATATTTCTGGATTTATCTTTGTTTAATTGTTGAGGCACTCAATTCCGAAAAAAAATTTTTCGCGCACATCCCTTATGGCTTTTTGTTCAGTTTGGCTTTTTATGATATGTTTACTTCATAATAACTCTAAGGAAAAAATCGCGCTCCCTTCGCTCGCGGCTTGTTATATACTTGCACTTAATTTCTATGCATACCATCTTACTTTTTAACTTTGCTTTGTTAATTTACAGTGGTTTTTATTTATTTCGTGTCCTTAGGCCTTAGACTACAATATTTTCGCGCTCGCTTCGCTCGCGCTCCTTACATATGGCATGTGTCTTCTACGTTGACTATCAACATCTTTTACTAAATTTAAACATTGTTATAGATATTTAAGTTCGTTAGTTTGGGTTACTCATAAACTTTTCTAAGCACTTTGATATACATATTAATCACAATCTTTCAATACATAGGGGCCACTTAGGTAATGAATGCACAAGGGCGCTACACAAGCTTAAGCTACATAAGAAACGCCTTTGGCTCCAATGACTTTTTCAGACCATAAACTAGAAAAATTTCGCGCTCGCTTCGCTCGCGCCTATTTACATTTGCTTATTTCCTCTATCATCGCGCCAGCGAGCGCACTAAAAAATTAATCAAAATCTGTTCACTTTATCAGTTGTAGTGGTATTGTTAATGACAATTGATAACCTGAAAACCAGATTCCCACAACCTTTTAAGGGCTGCATGTGCCAATACATAATTGTACCCAAAACTTGGGGGCGCCAAAATTGCCTCCTGCCCCGGGTGGAGGATAGCCACGCTACGCCACTGTTGTTAGGTCAACATTAAAGTCTTCAGTACATAGCGGTTGTAAAAATAATCTAGTAACTGACAGAAATATCATTAAGTTTACAATCATACTAATAACGGGATTAAACTAACGTATTGAATTTCAAAAGTCAGTAGGGGCGGCAAAAATTGAATGGCCTACTAGCGGCAAATTTGCAAATCCGCCACTGCAATGCAGCCAGTCTTCTGGGCACGTTTCCGGAGGACAGTGATGCGGAGGAATACTTCGACGCCTGATCGATGTTCTTTTATATATATTTTATGTTTATTTATATGATAGTATTTAATTTATTTATAAATATAAGTACTTTAAGTTTGTATATAGTGTGTACATATTGAACGCAAAATAAAAGTTATATGTATACGATTTTTTTCACTTTTCACCAACATATTGATTCCCCCGCATCCTATTTTCAATTTTTAAAACCCGCTTCTTACATTCATTTTTTTTTAAAGGAAGTCTGCCGGTACTCTAAACTTCTGAAGAAACTAAAAATACATATAATTTGAGGTTGAAAATTAAAATCAATATTAAAACATGAAACTTTTTATTTACAACTATTTTTTCGCACCTTCATTTTATTTTTTGGTCGACCTTTGGTTTACTTTTAATACATTTTTTTCTTAAAATATTAAAATACAATAAATAATCATTAAACCTATTTATATACAAAATACATTGGTGACAGTGCGAAAGTTATTTCAAATATTAATTTAAAAATATATAATAAAAATAAATATTTGAAAATCAGATTCTTTTTATTGATTGATCGATAAAAATTGATTGATAAATCTGATGAATCGAGCAATCTTGGGACTTATGTGCACATTTTGAAAAAAATATATAACCCTGCCAAAATAATCAAAAATGTGAACTGCCCTACTAGAAAAATTGCATTGAAAAAATCTTTATCTTCTCCACTTAAAAAAATCTCTTATTTCTTCTAGCAGATTTCTCACTCCATCTCAATTTATCAATCAATATTATCAATCATTTTATAAGTTGTAGATCTCAAAGTTTCATTACTAAGTAATGCATTTATTTATATACAAACAATCATTTATTTATTGAACAATCTATTACAAAATAATTTATTTAAAATCAATGTACTTAAGCTTTTATTTTCTACGTTTTTGGCACATACAACAATTTTGTCATAGACTCTGACAACTTACAAACTTGCATGTTTATTTCAACGCGATTATCTCCGAAACTACTAGTCAGTTTAGAAAAAATCTTCAAACAGTAAAAAGCCCAATTTTCGAGGAAGATTTTAAGCTATTTCCCATATCTCTAGGACTTTCAGAAGCCGCGTAAATTAGGAAAATGTTTGTGAAGTTATTTTGTAAGAGATTGTTCAGTAAAATGTCAAAGTACGCCGTTATTCATTTTGTTCAGCTGTCAAAGTTTTTAGCGATCAGACCAGTTTTCCTTTTAATTTTGCCGTGCAGCCATTTTGTGACATTGGAGAGCAAGACTGGAAGAAAAAACATGATGTTAGTACTACATAGTAATTTTAGTTAAATAACAATTTAGGTAATGAGAGGAACAGGAAGACCTAAGAAAAGATGGATGGATTGCCTGAAAGATGACATGCATAGGAAGGGAGTGAGTGTCAGTATGACGAGTGACAGGGGAAAATGGAAGAGAATGATATATTTCGCCGACCCCTAAAAAAATTGGGAACAGGACAGGAGGAAGAAGAAGAACAATTTAGGTAATTGGGATTGATCATAAGTGTAAGCAACTCTTTTCATGACGAGTTCCTCCGTGTTTTGAAAGGCACGTTAAATTGGTAGGTCTCGACTGCCATTTGAACATCTTTAGCAGTCATCACAGGTAGTCAGAAGCCAGAAAGGCTGACAACCAGTCTTACTCAAAGTATTGAGTGGTCTAGGTAACTGGGTTGAACAGGTCAGATAGGCAGTCGCTTCATATGGGACACTGATACTCAGCTGCATCCAATTAGACTGGAAGCCGACCCCAACATAGTTGGTAAAAGGCACGACAGATAGATTCTACCAGCTACTCACTTCCAGAAGAATAGAAATCAGGATCTAGAGGTACTATCTTAACTGCTGTCATTACTGTCATTGAAAATCCTTGGCAGTCGTTACGGGTATTCAGAAGACAGTAACTCTGACACCAGTCTAACCAAGGGGTATTGGGTTGCCCGGGTAACTGGGTTGAGGAGGTCAGATAGGGCAGTCGCTCCTTGTAAAGCACTGGTACTCAGTTACATCCGGTTAGACTGGAAGCCGACCCCAACATAGCTGGGAAAAAGTTCGGAGGATGAGGTACAATCAACTCACCTTTGTCTCATCATTATACTCAAATCCTTGACTGCAGTACATCTTCATAACAGTACCGCCTCCACAGAAATAGTACGATTCACATCCAGCCGGGTCCTTCACATTGCCATAAGTACCAACAGGACACATTATCTCTGCCAAGAGTTTAGTAGACTCTTCTACATCAATGTCTTGAGCATCCAGGGTTTCCGAAGTCCCATTTTGATTGAGGAACGACGATGCCTGGGCTGATTTTCGAAGAGTACAACCTCCTTCGGCAATGAGGACGCAATTATTCTGGGAAAAAAATCATTATATTGTAAGTTTGTATGTACTTTCTAAGTATATGTTAGACACCAATGACTGTGTTTCGGATGGCACGTTAAACTGTAGGTCCCGGCTGTCATTGAACATCCTTGACAGTCGTACGGGTAGTCAACTAATTTGACGTTTCATAAGAGCCTGCAAAGGCCTATTTGAAATAAAAACAATTTGATTTTGATTTTGATGAGTCAGAAGCCAACTCTGACACCAGTCTAACCAAGGGATATTGGGTTGCCTGGGTTAAAGAGGTCAGATCGGCAGTCGCTTCTTGTAAAGCACTGGTACTCAGCTGAATCCGGTTAGACTGGAAGCCGACCCCAACATAGTTGGGAAAAGGCTCGGAGGATGATAATCTTTTATCGGCCCGAAATCGATTTGTGGGTCTTAAAAACTTTTCTAAAGCTGCCCAAATTCTGGAAGTTGGTGAAGTAAAACCCCCTTTGCGTGGGAGGGCTCATAAAGCCCCCAAATAAAGCTCATAAAATCCCCAAATGCTACTCAGTAGCAGTCGTTGTTACAATTCCACGTCAGAGGCCGTCAGGCGGATTTGAGAAAACTCTGACACTAGGGCTTGTTAGGTGATTAAATCTGCAGCTCACTCGATAAACTAAGAGTTAGTGCTCAAGTAACTGGGTGGAGAAGGTCAGATAGACAGTCGCATATAAAACACTTGCCTATGGAGACAAAAATGTCGGATGTCCTTCTCTCGGGTCTAAGCTATCTCCCCTCTAATTTTCAGCTTAAAAGGTTCTGCCATTCTTGAGTTATAAAATGTGTAACTAACACGACTTTCTTTTATAAAAGAAAGATAGAAGATAGATTAGGTGGTACAGTCAACTTCAGGTCAGTGGTAACAGTTTTATAGGAAAATCGTACTTATTACTATTGAGTTAAGGTGCATGACAGTTACCACTGATGTGCAGTCTACTGTACATTATTTTTTCTTCATTTCCTTACCTGCACTGACGGATCGTACTCAAAACCAGTTGGACAAGTTAGATGCAACGGCGGCACCGCTCCCATGCATCTGTAGAAGGCATCACATCTTTCAGGGTCCGGGACTGTCCCGAATACACCGGGAGGACATAATTGTGGGGCTGCAGTCGTAGTTGTAGTTAATTCCGGAGTGGTAGTAGTTAATTCCGGAGTTGTGGTAGTCGCTTCCGGAGTGGTGGTAGTCAGTTCCGGAGTGGTAGTAGTTAGTTCCGGAGTTGTAGTAGTCAGTTCCGGAGTGGTAGTAGTTAGCTCCGGAGTGTTAGTAGTTAGTTCCGGAGTTGTGGTAGTCAGTTCCGGAGTTGTGGTTGTTAATTCCGGAGTTGTGGTAGTCAGTTCCGGAGTTGTGGTAGTCAGTTCCGGAGTGGTAGTAGTTAATTCCGGAGTTGTAGTTAATTCCGGAGTTGTGGTAGTTAGTTCCGGAGTTGTGGTTGCTTCCTCTGGTCTGTTTTCACCGTTATTTCCTAGCGTGCAACCACCTTCAGCTATTTCCACACAACCCTGTAAAAGAAAAAGCAAGTTTAGATATCTGTTTTCAAACAGAAAATATAAGCACCTAATTATAATTAAAATATGGTATGTACATAGAATTATACAAATTATAAAATATAAAAGACATAACAAATTAAATTATTATGTAAATAAATATTGGTAGGTATGCCAAGTTAGGCAGAATATAGTTAGAACTTTTAAACTCTGTAAAAACCGGTCCCACAAACGTTATCCCTACTAATATTATAAATGCGAAAGAAACTCTGTCTGTCTGTCTGTTACGCTTTCACGTCTAAACCACTGAACTGATTTTAATATAATTTGGTACAGAGATAGAGTTGACCTTGAGAAAGAACATAGGATAATTTTTATCCCGGAAATCTACGCGGGCGAAGCCGCAGGAGGAAGCTAGTTTTTATATATCTTGTAAACATATTTTTTTTGGCGTCTTAAATGTATAATAGGATACTTACCATGGCCGAATGGTCATATTCTAATCCAGCTGAGCATGTCAGATGCAATGGTGGGACAGCCCCCATGCATCTATAGAATCTGTCACATCTCTCAGGGTCTGGCAAAGTACCGAATACTCCGGGAGGACATATTACGGGGGCTGTAGTCGTTTCTACTGCTTCCGTAGTAGTAGTGACCGGTTGCGGAGTAGTAACTGCTACCGGGGTGGTAGTAATCGATTCTGGAGTGGTAGTAGCTGCTTCGGAAGTCGTAGTAATTGCTTCCGGAGTGGTAGTAATTGCTACCGGAGTCGTAGTAACTGCTTCCGGAGTAGTGGTAATCGCTTCCGGAGTGGTAGTAATTGCAACCGGAGTGGTAGTAATTGCTTCCGGAGTCGTAGTAGCTACTTCGGGAGTAGTAGTAACTGCTTCCGGAGTGGTAGTAATGGGTGCCGGAGTGGTAGTCATTGCTTCTGGAGTGGTAGTAACTGCTTCCGGAGTGGTGGTAATCGCTTCTGGATTAGTGGTAATTGCTTCCGGAGTGGTGGTAATTGCTTCCGGCGTGGTAGTAATTGCTTCCGGAGTGGTAGGAATTGCCTCTTGAGTTGTAGTACTGGCTTCCGGAGTTGAAGTATCTTCTAGAGTAGTTGGGATTGATGTCGTGGTTATCGCTGCAGGTGTGGTTGTTTCATCAGGTCTGGTTCCAGGGTTATTTCCTAGCGTGCATCCACCTTCGGCAATTTCCACACAACCCTGTAATAGAAGAAATAAATTAATGATACAGGTTTTTTTGTCAATTATGCAACTATAGATTTACGCGAATTATAAGATACTTACCATGGCCGAATGGTCATATTCTAGTCCAGCTGAGCACGTCAGATGCAATGGTGGGACAGCCCCCATGCATCTATAGAACCTATCACACCTTTCAGGGTCTGGCACTGTACCGAATACTCCGGGAGGACATATTACGGGGGCTGTAGTTGTCTCTACTGCTTCCGTAGTAGTAGTAGTTATATCCGGAGTGGTAGTAATTGGTTCCGGAGTGGTAGTAGCTACTTCGGGAGTCGTAGTAGCTGCTTCGGGAGTAGAAGTGACTGCTTCGGGAGTCGTAGTTGCTGCTTCTGGAGTAGTAGTAGCTACTTCGGAAGTCGTTGTGATTTCTGCAGTTACAGTTGTCGGACTTAATGTCGTTGGAGCTTGTTCGGTAGCAGTTATTTCATCAGAAGGGAGAGTTGTTAATCCAGGTAATGTAGGTGACTGTTCCGAAGTCGTGGTAACATCTGGAGTAAGACTTGTTGGTAGTTCTGTTGTAGTAACAGATTCAGAAGTAGTTAGATCTTCTGTAGTTGGTTTAACCGTTGTTGTGGGTACTGCATCTCCGATTGTAGGTTCATATGTTGTGTTACCGTCATCTGGGATCGTTGTTGGGATGTTAGTTGTAGTTAGATCATCCGGAGTCAAAGTTGTCAATTCCGATACTGTAGTTGGTAATTCGGAAGATGTATTTGTTTGTTCAGAAGTAGTGGTAACTGGAGCAACAGTAGTCGGAATGGAAGTTGTGGTTACATCTGGGTGTGTTGGAGAACTATTTCCTAGTGTACAACCTCCTTCGGCTATTGCCACACAGTTCTGTAAAAATAGAATGTATTATTGCACCAGTAACTTAAAAGAGCTTAACTATGGAGCTTTACTATGGATGGAGTTTCTCGCCCGTTCTTCTCCATAGGAAACTACTTTTGGAATGGGCAACTAGAATCAACCTTATTTATAATTTTTGACATTCATAAGTGCTTGTAAAGGCCTATATGAAATAATTGATTTGACTTTGATTTTGACTATGTATTTGTATCTTATTTTTTTTCTATTATTATTACATGTATTTTATATATTTTATCGTTTATTGACTATTTATTTTATATATCTTTAGTATTTATCGTATATTTATCAATTATACGTACACCCTAAACTACCCTTTTTCTAACTATTCTCCAGATAAACTCCATCCAAAAGTTGTCTGGAAGAAATTGCTGATTAGCGATAAGACCGCCATTTGTACTCTTCTTTGTGTATTGTGATGTCCTGTGTTGTAAATTTTCTTTTTTCTTGGTGTACAATAAAGCATAATCTATCTATCTATCTATCTATTTAGACCGTGACTTTATTAGCGTCCTAAGAAAACCACATCCCGCATCCGGATGACAAATATTCAAATCGGTTCAATCCTTTTTGCGCATAACCTTAACATACACTCGAACTTATTTTTTAAAGTATTAGCAATGATTTCGAATTATTACTGCGTTAGAAATTACATATTTTTTTAGAATTAATCAGGATTTTGAATTCAAAATGAATGCTGACTTTATTTATGAGCATTGCAAGAATAAATAATATAACAACTACTTACCATAACAGAATGATCATATTCAAATCCAGCAGAGCATGTCAGATGCAACGGTGGTATTGCCCCCATGCATCTATAGAAGGCATCGCATCTGTCAGGGTCTGGGACTGTCCCGAATACTCCCGGAGGACATATTACTCTAGCTGTAGTCGTTTCTACTTGTTCTGTTGTTGTAGTGGCTTGCGGAGTAGTAGTAGTGGCTTCCGGAGTTGTAGTAGTCGGTTCCGGAGTGGTAGTAATGGCTACCGGAGTGGTGGTGACTGCTTCCGGAGTGGTAGTTATTGCTTCCGGAGTGGTAGTAACTGCTTCCGGAGTGGTAGTAATGGCTACCGGAGTGGAAGTAATGGCTACCGGAGTGGTGGTGACTGCTTCTGGAGTCGTACTAGTCGCTTCAGGAGTCGTAGTAGAAACTTCCGAAGTTGTAGTAGTTATAGGTTCTTCTGAAGTCGTACCAACTGCTTCAGATGTTGTAGGACCTTGAGTAACAGTTGTTGGTACTGTAGAAACTGGTTCTTCAGTAGTTGTCGGTTTTAAAGTAGTTTCTGTCACTATATCTTCAGTTGTAGGTTCAAAAGTGCTAACCTCTTCTGCATCAGCTGGGGCTGATGTTTCACTCTCATCAACACCTGTTGTTGGTTCTGAAGGCAGTGTTGTTGGTAGGTTTGTTGTTGTTGGATCAGAAACTGTTGTTTGAACGTTTTCATTTGATGGTGGAGTTTGTGAATTTCCAAGAGTGCAGCCTCCTTCGGCAATTACTACACAAGTCTGTGAAAAAGTATGATAATGTTAGAATTGGAAGCTATGGTCATTTATTTATTTACAGATAATGATGATATGTCTTAATATTATTGTATAATTTGTTCATAATTTCTCGCTGCTATACTAGAAATAAGTATGAGCTTTAATTCTTACTTAAAATAAATATGTATTCTTTTCTGTTGGTTAAAGAAGAAGAGGTTAAAATTCCATAGGTATTTCTAGACAATACATACAGTTATTTACCCCAAAGTTCTATTTAAAAGTATTTCGGTTTCTGAAGAGATAGAATGATATTTGAGCAGTATTTTAAATTAATTGATTTTTCAGTTTTCCTTCGAGACTAATTTTAAAGACTAAAATAAAATTGTACCCTTAAATCATTAATGTTATTTCTACTATCACAACTTTTTAACACTTACAAGTTTTTCAGCATCAAATTCATATCCTTCAGCACAGTACAACTTCACAGGAACCCCATCAATACAACTGTAGAAACTCTTACAGTTTTCAGGGTCAGGCAAGTTACCAATGAACTCTGAAGGACACAGGAAGGTCGTGGTAGTCTTTATGTACTCTGTCGTGGGTTTAGCAGTCGTGGTGGTGGTAGGCGCTGGGGTGGCTGTGGGTTCTGTTCCCGTTGTGGTTGGTACGTTGCTGAGGGTACAGCCTCCGGGTGCAATTTCAACGCAGGACTGTGAGAAAGGAAAGATGTTGTTTTAGTGTGGGATGCAGGTTTAATCTTGTAACAAGTTCTGGTGTTTCTCAAATCCTGACTTCCCAAAGGCCGTCAAGTCATGTAAAGACTGTTACTGGGTAAGAGTAGAGGATAAGGTTATATATTTTTTTAAACCAACAACGTTGTTTTAAGTAACTATTATAGTCATATGTGGTGTTCGCTTGATCCGGGAGTCGAACCCAGGACCCAGGTTTTGTTGATGCAGCTTATGTGTCAAAATTCATTCAAATCTTCTCAAAAGGTAAACACAAGTCCTGCGGGTTGTTCGAAAGAGATACCGCGGCCCTGGTACATAGAAGGCCTATGACGGAACACGACGATTTTAGTCAGTAAGAGTCTGACACTCCCTCACCGCTGCTAACCCACAGCGGGAGGGGTCATTTGATGATATTACGTCGCTAAAAAAAAAAAAAAAAAGGTAAACACAAGTCTGTCTATTATGATTAATTGAGCTAAATGAATAAGCTTTTATTCGCACCATCACTGGGACACAGAAGTATCATCTTCAACAATTCAGCAGTTTTATATCGGTGCACACAAATTCTTATTTATTTACAATTTTTGTACTCACACATAATAAAGAAGACAGGAAAAAAATAATTTACAAAAGTAATACTTATTTCTAAAGAAATCTCTTCCAGCATACCTGCATACCTTATAATTTTTACACAAACATAAATACAATTAATTCAACTTCTAGTTCCATTTTCGCTTACCTTAGACACAGGATCAAACTCAAATCCAGAGCTACAATGCAACTGTATAGCTATGCCATTAGTGCACAGATAGAACGACGAGCAGATGTCTGGGTGTGCCACATTGCCCCAGTAGTCTACAGGACATAGTGGGGGCGGTGTTGCCCCGTCTTCCGTAGTTGTAGGTACATATTCCGAAGACGTAGGAACATATTCCGCAGTTGCAGTCGGTTGGTGGGAAGTGGTTTCTGTGACTGAACCAAGTGTACAACCGCCTTCCGCAATTGCTACGCATTCCTGGAATTGAAGTTTTAAGTTAAATATACCTATTTTTAAGCAGGAACATTTACATGATAAAAAAACTTTTATAGTTATTTATTTTCCTAGTAAATGTGTAAGTCTGTATCTTTTTTACTGTTTCATACTAAAACTATTAGAAGGATTTTGATGAAACTTGGCAGTTATAAAGCTTGGGTATAATAAATAGTATATTTATTCTACACCCCAATTATTTGCAAGAAGAAGTTTTGCGGGACATGGCTAATTTAGTTTAAAAGTGTTAAACTATTAATTAATTTTTTTGCTGCAAATGGCAAAGTATGGTTTCAACGATTCAAACTTTATGTATGAAAATCGACGAATATATACATCATCCTCCGAGCCTTTTTCCCAATCATGTTAGGGTCGGCTTCCAGTCTAACCGGATTCAGCTGAGTACCAGTGCTTTACAAGAAGCGACTGCCTATCTGACCTCCTCAACCCAGTTACCCGGGCAACCCGATGCCCCTTGGTTAGACTGGTGTCAGACTTACTGGCTTCTGACTACCCGTAACGACTGTCAAGGATGTTCAATGACAGCCGGGACCTACAGTTTAACGTGCCATCCGAAACACAGCCAATGGTGTCTAAGATATACTTAGAAAGTACATACAAACTTAGAAAAGTTGCATTGGTACTTGCCTGACCTGGGATCGAACCCGCGCCCTCATACTTGAGAGGTTGGTCCTTTACCCACTAGGCCACCACGACTTATATATACATGCTATCAATTAAATAATGTTTAACAAAATCTATAATCTTTATACTTAATAAAACTCACCCTTGCAACGGGATCGAACTCGAACCCAGAACTACAGTGCAACTGTATAGCCATGCCATTGGTGCACAAGTAGAAGGAAGAGCAAATCTCCGGGTGAGCCACATTGCCCCAGAAGTTAGGTGGACATAAAGGTTCCTCATTTTGTGTAGTAGTCTGTACATTGTTTGTAGTTGTTTGTACATTGTTTGTAGTTGTTTCTACACTGTTTGTAGTTGTCTGTACATTTTCCGAAGTTGTTTCTACTGGGGACGAAGTAGAAGTCGTCTCGCTTGCTTCCGTTGTTGAGCTTGGTTTTGAAGTAGTGTCAGCTTGTGTGGTACCAGATCCAAGAGTGCATCCACCTTCAGCAATGACAACGCAAGTCTGGAACAATATTATACATTAGGTATTGGCGTAAAACAAGCGATTTTCAGTTGTTTGATTCTACAATCATCATTTACAAATCAATTAGGTACGGATAAAACAAAACTGAAACTGAATAACATACGCAATAAAATACTGAGCCAATACGACATAATTATTCATATTACAAAACAGCGAATCATAATCCTCCTGCCTTTATCGCATTTGTCTATGGTCTTCCCCTCCTACTATATACATCCACATACATGCTCAAACTATGATCCTTAACTTACCCTTGTCTCAGGGTCAAATTCATGACCTTGACTGCAGACCAAAAGAATTGCATTTCCACCAGCACAAGTGTAGAAGGCATCACATCTATCTGGATGAGGAACGTTTCCAAACACACCCACAGGACAGATTGGCGCCGCTGTAGTAGTGTCTACACTTTCCGAAGTTGTTTCTACACTTTGCGTAGTTGTTTCTACTGGGACCGAAGTTGTTTCTACTGGTGACGAAGTTGTTTCTTCGGTAGTATCAGGTATATCGGTATTTGTTTCTGTGCTTGGTCCAAGAGTACAACCACCTTCAGCTATTAGTACACAGGTCTGGAAGAGAAGCAAATACATAATATTAATTCACTTTTTTAAAGTTGTAATTTAAAAGTTAAGCAGCACTTAGCGTGATTGTTACGTGGTTGGGCTATTCATAATAAAGCGAGTTTTTTCTTCACTTTCAAGCACTTAAAGTCATAGAATTGATTGTCAACATCATGGACAGTCACTACAGGTAATCAGAACCAAGACCATCTTCTAAAAGGATATCGTGTAACCCAATAAACGTTTTTATTAGGTCTCATAGGCAGGTGATCTATGCAAAATACTTGTATATGTAGCTGCAAGGATAGACTGGAAGTTAACCCCAACATAGTCGGGGAAAGGCTCGGGAGATGATGTCTTAAGGTCTTTAACCAAAGTATTATAAGGGGATTTGCAAGGCAAAGCAGATGATACTTAAAGCTTAGTTAACGAACCTATTAAAGTAGAATTTCCTATCAACAAACTTACCCTAGCTTCAGGGTCATATTCAAATCCTTCAGGACAGAACAACGGTATAGCAAGACCTCCGCTACACATATAATACCCATCACATCTCTCTGGATTCGGTACATTACCGAACACACCCATGGGACATATAGGTGCAACGGTTGTTGCATCTGAAGCTTCTGTTGTTGTCGTTGCATCTGTTACTGTGGTAGATTCTGTAGTAGTATTATACTCTTCTGTAGTACTAGTGTAATCTTCTGTAGTATTGTACTCTTCTGTAGTATCTGTGTAATCTAATGTAGTATCTGTATAATCTAGCGTGGTAGATGTAGAACTGTAATCAGTAGTACTGTCAGTTGTTGATTCAGGATATTCTGTAGATGCAACGGTAGTTGTAAAATCAGCTTCTGTAGTCAGATCATCAACAGTTGTTGATGACTCCGTTGTTACATATGAGGTAGTGCTTTCAGTAGAATCGGTAGTTGATAGTGTGGTTGACGATTCAGTCATATTAATTGAATCGTAGTCAAATATAGTAGTTTCATTAACTAATTCAGTAGTTGATGATTCAGTAGACCCTGATTCAGTAGTCCCCCATTCAGTAGTAGTTGTTATTTCATCAGAATCCTCTTTAGAGTTATCAGGACGTTGAGTGGTTACTGCATCGCCAGGAGTCAGATCGTCAGAATCTTCGTCAGAAACTTGATCACTGTCTGTAGATGTTTCAGTACTTTCTGTTGTTGTTGAATCAGTTGGTGTTGTTTCAGTAGATGGTGTTGTTTGTGATCCTAGGGTACATCCACCTTCAGCTATGGCGACACAAGTCTGAAATTCGACAGAGTTGTTATAACTCATGTAATTTTTAAATCGAATCAAATCATTTTATTCATTTTGTTAAACAGTTGTGATTACAGGTGTTTTCTACAGATTTATGTACAAAACATGTCCCGCCGATAGGCGTACAAGATTATTTAAGAATTTTAAAACTAATATTTTTGCCTATTTAATGTTAGATGATAAAGACGAGATTTTTTCTAATATTTTGAAATAGGATTGTATTTTCTTTGTATTTTCATATTAGGTAATTTATTATTTTGTGTAATTAATTAATAATTATTTTCTCTAATTTAAGACCCCATATGCAGAGTGAAAAAACGAAATACCTACTTCAAATGCAAACAAGCTCTTTAGTTTCATAGTATATAGTAGTTAATTGAAAATACGCTTATTAGATAACAAGCTATTCACCAATGATCTCCATATATATATAGTCCTCCTTATCGATTTCGATAACGGCGACCCATGGCAAATTCACCTCCTAGCGTGAGCCCTGATGTGACTGGCTAAACCGAGCTTTGATTTGAAGACTCGGTCGCAAGCGCTGCAGTACAACTGACCCGCAGCATTGAGAGTGTAGGTGTACGAAGGCTTAGGTCTCTCTTTTTGTAGTTGGCGCTTTTCGTCTAAAGCCTCGAGTCTTTTTTCTTCGAATAGCTTGACATTTTGGTAGATGTTTTTGCGCCAAGATGACCTATTTGAAGCAAGCCTCTCCCAATCATTAGGGTCAATACCGCAAGCCTTCAGATGTCTTTTGAACACGTCCTTGTAGCGTAGATATTGTCCTCCTCGCTTCCGTTTACCTTCAGCCATCTCGGAATAGAAGACCGCTTTAGGTAGACGGTGGTTGTCCATTCGAAGGACGTGTCCACACCACCTGAGTTGTCGCTGCATTAGCAACGCCTCCATTCCATACATATTGGACCGTCGGAGCACCTCTGTGTTGGGAATGCGATCCTGCCACTTAATTCTAAGGATGGACCTCAGACACCTGAGATGGAATGTGTCGAGTTTTTTAATATCTGACTTGTACAGGCACCAAGTTTCTGCGCCGTACATAAGCACAGGCATTACTAGTGCCTTGTACACGTCAATTTTAGTTTGCAGCTTTATGTCATGGGATCTCCAAACACGATCACTCAGTCGTCCAAAAGTTGCAGCGGAGTTTGCGATGCGTAGTGGTATCTCAGAAGCTAGGGTGTTATCATGTCTGATATTGCTTCCTAGGTATTTAAAATGGGTTACTTCCTCTAGTGGCTTACCATCTATCTTTATAGTATCATTATCCAATTCGTGTCCACGTGACGGTTGCTTGAGGATTTGTGTCTTAGCGATGCTTATGACTAAACCAAACCTTTGGCAGGATTGATGAAGTGCATCGACGTATTTTTGCAAATATGTCAGGTTGTCAGACATAAGACACACATCGTCAGCGTAGAGTATTTCGAGGATGGAGATCTTAGTCAGTTTAGATTTTGCCCTGAACCTTGAAATATCGAAAACGCCCTTATCAGTACGAACATTAAGTTGTATCTGATCATGACAGTACTTCAAGGCATCTCTCATAACAACTGAAAAATAGATGGCAAAGAGTGTGGGTGCCATGACGCAGCCCTGTTTTACTCCACTCGTAATCTGGATTTCCTCAGAAAGTTCATTTTCATGTTGGACTTTCGCTTTCATGTCAGTGTGAAAATGACGTATGAGGTTGATGAACTTCTTTGGATACCCAGACTTCTGGAGAACAAGCCAGAGAGCCTCACGTGGGACTCTATCAAATGCTTTCTCTAAATCGACAAAACACATGTAGAGAGGCTTTTGGTGTTCCAAGCTTTTCTCCTGGAGTTGCCTTACGACGGAGATGGCGTCGATAGTACCTCTGGCTGGACGGAAGCCACATTGACTCTCAGGCAGGTAATCCTCAGCTAAGCTACTAAGACGTCTATTTATAATGTGTGCTAAGATTTTACCAGCACTGGAAAGAAGCGATATGCCTCTATATGAGCTGCAATCGGAGACATCTCCTTTCCCTTTGTAAAGCTTGCAGATCACCGCATCCTTCCAATCCTGTGGGACTTCTTCTGTCTCCCAGACCCTTGAGACAAGATGAAATAGTCTCCGTATGATATTTTTTCCACTGTATTTGTAAACTTCTGATGGTAACTGATCCATGCCAGGTGTTTTTAAGTTTTTCAGACGTTTAACTGCCACAACAAACTCTTCAAAACTTGGTGGATCCTCCAGTTGTTGGCAGACAGGCAGGTTTTGGAGGTTGCTGATATACGACAGGTCAGCTCTGAGCGCATCGGGATTCAGAACATCATTGAAATGCTCTGCCCATCGCATTATTACATCGGCTTTTGACGTAACTCGGTGCTGTCTGTCTTTTGTGTACATTGGTGCAATTTTTCTTGCCCGTGGGCCGAAAATAGTTCGTATACCCTCAAAGAATCTGCCAGTCTGATGAGTATCAGCGTAGTGCTGCATTTCAGCAGCTTTCTCTGACCACCACTTGTTTTTGAACTCTCGAACTTTGCCTTTCAATCTCTGCGAGGCATTACTATTGCTGAGTGTTTCCGTCTGCTTTGAATTTAGTTGATGCCTGTGTTGCTCTACTAGCGTTCTGATTTCTTTGTCGGATTCGTCAAACCAATCTTGGATCCTTCTCTTAGGTTTTCCTACTATTTCCTGTGCACAGCCATGTAAGTGTTTGGCATAGGCTCTCCATTCTTCATCTATATCACTAAATTCGGCATCCGGAGCACTCGCAGCAAATTTTAGATCTAACGCTTTACCTAAGTCTGGTGAGGTGATAAGTTTCGAGAAGGTCAGCTTGGGAGGGATTTTGTTTGGGGCTCGTCGTGGTGCTTTCAGTTGTAGATACATCTTTGATCGAATAAGACGGTGATCAGTCCAGCCAACGGCACCACGCATTGCTCTTGTGACAAGAACGTCACGCAGGTCCTTCTGACGGACAATGATATAGTCTAAAAGATGCCAGTGCTTGGATCTTGGGTGCATCCACGAGGTCTTGTATTTCTCAGCAAGTCGGAAATATGTATTTGTGATACCAAGATTGAATTGTGCACATAATGACAGTAATCTAAGGCCATTATCATTACATTTACCAACTCCATGTTTACCGAGAGCACCGTCCCATATATCATATTCGGTGCCAACACGAGCATTGAAATCACCCAGTAAAACAATTTTATCACAAGCTGGAATGTTCTCAAGAGTTTGTTTCAGTTGTTGGTAAAACGTCTCTTTATCTTCGTCCGCTGAAGGCAGTGTGGGCGCATACACACTTATGAGGTGGGCGAATTTGTTACTGGAAATTGGGATACGGAGAGTCATGAGACGGTCATTGACACCCTTGGGTAGTTCACTCAGATCTCTCACCAAACCATTGCGAATAGCAAAACCCACACCACTACCAGCCCTCTCGCTGGCAGGTCGTCCACTCCAGTAATATGTGTAGCCTCCAAGTTGTTCGCACAGCTCTCCAGTATCGTTTAAGTGCGTTTCGCTAATGGCAGCTATGTCTATGTTATAGCGAGCCAATTCCCTTGCTATAAGGGCGGTTTTTCTTTCTGGGCATTGGTTACGGTCATTGTCTAATAGGGTCCGTACGTTCCATGTAGCAATGCAAAGTTTTTGATTGTTTTTCGTATCGTTAACTTTTTTCTGTCTCTTCTGACCGCATTTGGCGATGTCCAAGTGCCCGCGGTTTGACACTTAGATGATGGATGGGACAGACTATTTTTGGGCCACCTTTTCTAGGCCCCTCCTCTATGCAGAGGAAAGCAGAGCGATCCTAAATAGGGCTGCTTTGTCACCAGTTGTGCTGCCGAACCCAGAATCCCGTCCCAATCAATTCCGGGAGCGACCACTCTCCCCTGGCCGCCTACGTGCAGAATGCTAACTAGAGCCTCAGTACATCGATACCTACACCCCACCGCCAGCATCCCATCGCCGCAGGGCTTTTATCGCTACGATCCGGAGGTAATTTGCTAGGGTCATCTGCGCGTGACTTTGATTTTAGTGGATATGCAGTTGCGCGAATACACACCCACTCTCTCATTCCCGCTCTCTGAAGTCCAATGGGCTGGCAGGCCAGTACGATTGGCAGAGGCAGGAGTGCAGCGAAAGGCCGTAAACCACTATATGGATCCTGATAGACGCCCTTAAGGTTTTTCGCATTACCCTGCTGCGCTATCCGACATTATATTCGTAGGTTGATATGGACTATAATGACGGAGCAGACTTAGCACGTTGGGGATCACCAAATTCCTTTTGTCACTTCTAGTGACGCCCATAGGAAGAAGCGGGGGCCACCTACCTTGTTAGCAACGTAAGTTTTGATTGTACGCGTGTCCGCCCCCCACGTGGCTCGGTGTTCAGCTCGGACGTAAGGTAGGATTTATTAATCTCCATATACTTATGTATGTACGTATACAACATAATCATATTTTTAATAAACTATGTTGACTTATAAGCCAACAACACTATATCCACCTTATTACAAAACGTGGTTTTAAGAAGTACCCGCTTTAGTAATAGCTTTAGTCCACTGATTTTGTTCGGGACAGTGGTTCAAAGGTGGTACAAAAACTTTTTTAAAACTAAGTTTTATAATAAGTTGGTCTAGCAACAAAATATGTTCAAAACTCACCCTCAACTCTGGATCATACTCAAATCCATCGCTACAGAACAACTGAATAGCAGTGCCCCCAACACACGTATAGAATGAGTTACACAGCTCCGGGTGGGGTATATTCCCCCACTGTCCTATGGGGCATAGTGGGGCTTCAGTAGTGGTGGTGGGGACGAGAGTCGTGGTGGTACCAGAGCCGAGGGTACAACCACCTTCAGCTATGGGGACGCAGATCTGAAATATATGGGAAATGTTAGGGCTTTGTTGAATTTTGGTGTTTTTAAGTTCTAAGGTTAGATTTTCTGTGGTATGAGTGAGCTAGATTTCTGAACAATAAGTTAATTTCAAAGTGATCGTAATTTTATACTGTAAAAATATTTTATTTCCACATCCTGAGGCGAACATCTTCCAACATCCAATAAAAAGTGGGCAGTAGTTTATTCTGATGTACGAGCTATTATTACGGCCAAGTTTATTGAAATTCATTGAGCCATTGCGTGTGTAAAAGTAACAAACATACACGCATACACATAGTAATGTGATTTCTACAAGATTAGGCACAAATATAAATGCACTGATAAACTACCTATCTTCATGCCAAACTGTATCTCAATCGGTTCAACCGTTGTAGCATAAAAACCATTTCCAAATTAACAATACAAGCAATCATACAGTTATCAAAATGTAGTCATATCATGATTACTTACACTAGTCTCCGGATCAAATTCAAATCCAGCACTGCAGTACAACTGTATCACAGAACTACCCGTACATACATAGAAAGCATCACAAATTTCTGGATGAGCCACATTGCCGAATACCCCTGCAGGGCAAACGAATGGCGCTTCCGTCACCACTGTAGTTATATCCGTGGGATCTACAGAGACGGGGTGATTGGGAGTCGTGTCTTCTGGGTCCTTGACTTCCAAGCCAGGAGTTGTGGTGATGGATCCTAGGGTGCAACCACCTTCGGCTATGGCTACGCATGTCTGTAAAAGAAAATGGTATTTTTAGTGTTAGGGTTTTAATATTGTCATTAGTTTTTGGAGCTTAAACAGTGATTAAATGTGTCTAGTGGAGTTTTATATAGCTCGTCTTTCTTTTATTAAATTGGTCCTACATTAGAATAGATATTAAGTTCAATGGAGTCCAAGTCTTATTAAAGTTCTAAGTTATAATGATAAGGTTTTTTGAAATCAATAAGCATAAACCTAGCTTCTATATAAAATAGCCTACAACGTTAAAACGACTGATACGATTTTGATGAAACATATGCATATAAGAATCACCGTTAAAACACCAGCTTTCACCTAAAGAGCCGCATCAAAATAGGTTCATCTATTCAAGAGCTACGTTGTCCGACACAGACAAAAATAGCTGTTTACAAACTAAGTTATAACACCCGTCTTTTACATTGAGATTAGGTACTTTTTGATTCCTCAATACAAGATTCCATCTCTACATATTCCCCCAAAAACATAAATACAGACACAATTTTTAACTTAAAATATCACAAAAAAAACACCTACCCTGCTTGTAGGATCGAACTCAAATCCACTCGGACAAGTTAACTGTACTGGAACACCATTCAGACACATGTAATATAAATTACATTCAGTTGGGTGTGGGACATTACCGAACACCCCTATAGGACAAGGGTCGTAAGGTTCTGTAGTTGTTTGTATGTCATCAACAACAGTTGTTGTAGCTGTTGTTGTGTCTGCTGTGTCAGAAGTTGTTGATGAAGGGTCTGTCGTTGGATCAGAATTGTCTGATGTTGTTGTGCTTATAACTTCTGTTGTTGTTATGTCAACATTTTGTGTTGTTGATGGAAGTTCTGTTGTTGTGTCAGAATTTTCTGAAGTTGTTGACAAAGCTTCTGTAGTTGTGTCTAAATTGCCAGACGTTGTTGTGTCAACACTTGGTGATGTCGTTGATGAAACTTCTGTTGTTGTGTCAGAACTTTCTGAAGTTGTTAATGAACCTTCTGTAGTTGTGCCAACAATGTCTGTAGTTGTTGTATCACCATTTTGTGTTGTTGATGAAGGTTCTACAGTCGTATCAGAACTTTCTGTATTCGTTGATGAAGCAATTGTAGTGGTTTCAGAATTTTCAGATGTTGTTGAAGCTACCGTAGTTGTTCCAACATTGTCTGAAGTTGTTGTGTCAAGATTTTGTGTTGTTGATGAAGATTCAGTAGTCTCCTCAGAATTGTCAGACGTTGTTGAAGAACCTGCTATTGTGGTGGTATCGTATGCCGAAGTTGTTGTCTCAGTATTCTGTGCAGTTGTTGATGTAAGTTCAGAACTTTCTGACGTTGTTGATGAGGATTCTGAAGTTGTTTCAGTGTTACCAATCGTAGTGCCAGATCCGAGGGTGCAACCACCGGGGGCTATTTCGATACAACCCTAAAAATGTTATGAATGTAAGTATTTTTTGTACATATATAGTATTACATATATGTTAAATAGGTAGTGTGTCTAGAAGCCGACCATAGTTGGGAAAAGGCTTGGCAGATAATGTGTTTGATAAAGGAGATGAATATGGGTGTAAATTAATAGATTTTTCTCTGTAAGGCGGATCAAAAAAATTAAGAACGTCACATAATGTATATAGAGTTGTGTGAATTTTATTAGTTTTAGCGTGAGAGAGGTTAGAAAGTCAGCCATTACCTACCAATTTGTGTCGTGTTATAGTTATCGGCATGAATCTTGAGCTCTGACCTTCACCTGCGCAGAAGTAATTTATTGGGTCCTTTTTGTGGTATGAAGTGAGGCGCGGGGGCGGGCTATAGCGGTGATTGGCCCGCAGTGCATCGCGTCATAGCTGTCACTCGGGATTGGTTCTTTGCTAATAAATCACTTCTGCGCAGATGTAGATCAGACCTCAAGATTCGTTCCAATAACTAAACCCGCTATCTGGGTTGTGGAGGTCAGATAGACAGTCACTCCATGTAAACTATTAACCTTTATAATATTAGTAAAGACAGAAATACTAACCTTGCTAATATCATCAAATTCAAATCCTTCAGGACAACTGAGTTCCATAGAAACTCCATTCATGCACATGTAATACAAATTACACGATGTCGGATGAGGAACATTGCCTATAACTCCAATAGGGCACGGATCATAAACTTCTGTAGTCGTTGGCTCTGAAGTCGTTGGCATAGAAGTCGGTGGCATGGAAGTCGGTGTCTCGCTGTCCGTAGTCGTCTGCACGTTAGTTGTAGTCGATTGGAAGCCTTCGGAAGTCGTTTCTGTTCCTGATGAAGTTGTGCTCAAGCCATAAGTGCAACCCCCTTCGGCTATTAGGACGCAAGTCTGAAATATTACGTTAAATTAGATGAAGACGGATTTTAATAACCTATCGATCTTTAGAGATATGTAGTAGTTGACATTACTTGACTGGATGGATCACAATTCAGTCTCTTGTAAGCAATATAGCTAAAGAGAATGCTTGTGAGATGATGGCAGATAGAAGAGTCTTGAAGAAGAAAACATGCTGCACTGACACCAAATAAAATTGGGATAAGGCCAGGAGGGTGATGATGATGAAACTCTAGTTAGCAATCCACAGATAGAGGCCTCCCTCTGTTCTTGTCTTTGACAAGTATAAGTCCCTTCGTATTTACAACTAGCCGTATTCACTCGCGTCCCATGGGAACTACTATGCCCGTACCGGGATAATATATAGCCTATGTTACTCGGGAAGAATGAAGCTTTCCAACAGTCAAGAAGATTTTTTTCAAATCAGAGCTTTTAGGGTACAAACAAACAAACACTCTTTAGTATATTATTATAGATGTGTTGGTAATTGTAAAAATATGTTTTACCCGTAAGTCAGGATCGAATTCAAAGCCATCGCTACAGAACAGCTGTATGGCTTGCCCACCAGTGCACAGATAGAAGGAGTTGCACAGCTCAGGATGGGGGACATTGCCCCAGGACCCGATAGGACACAGAGCCGACACGGGGTCCTGGGTAGTGGGTACGGGAGTCGTTGTTGTAGACCCCATGGTACAGCCTCCTTCGGCGATGAGGACACATTGCTGAAACATGGAGAATATTTTAAAATATGTTGTGTATAAGGAAGATATAGATGTTTTATTTCACGAAAGGCTGTGAGCCATACTGTGTATTACTATGCACATTATGGTCTATTGTGGTCTAACGAGCTTACACTTTCAAACTCACGAAAGCGGTTGAGAAATACTTGTGTGTGTTTACAGTACTATATACATACATACACATTGTCTTTATATGACTCAGCTAATAATGAGTGCTCCCGAGTGTACACATACAAAGAAAATGAATGAAAATGTACACACACTAGCATGCCTCAACGCTTTTGTCATTTTTAAGAGCCAACTTTTCAATCGCCAAATAACTTTTATCTGAAGATTATTTAGATATGTGACATTTTGACAGCTTTTGTATAGAACGTAATTTGGTCAAACCGCTATATTTATTCCTCAGTTACAAGTCATGTAACTGATAATTTTAAAATCGGCCTTAATTGCCATAATTTCTATCCAATTAATTTTAATAGAAAGCCGTAATTCATTACAACTTCTAAGATACATTATAAGGTTTTTTATGCATGATATATTGAAACTTACCCGAACTTCCGGATCAAATTCAAAACCTTCACTGCAATACAACTGTATAGCATTGCCCGCAGCACACATATAGAACGAATCACAACGCGTAGGATGGGGTATGTTACCCCACACGCCTTCTGCGCAAATCTCTTCAGTATCCGAGACTGTGGTAGTGGGGATACTAGGGGTGGTCAAATGTGCATCTGATGTCGTGTCTGTTGCATCGGTTGTAGTAGTTATAGGTCCTAAGGTGCAACCGCCTGGGGCTATTGGCACGCAAACCTGAAAAAAATTGGAGTATATATTATAGTGTATTATATTGTAGACACCAATGACTGTGTTTCAGATGGCACGTTAAGCTCTAGGTCCCGGCTGTCATTGTTCATCCTTGGCAGTCGTTACGGGTAGTCAGAAGCCAGTTAGTCTGACACCAGTCTAACCAAGGGGTATCGGGTTGCCCAGGTAACTGGGTTGAGGAGGTCAGATAGGCAATTGCTTCTTGTTAGACTGGAAGCCGACCCCAACATGATTGGGAAAAAGGCTCGGAGCATGATCAGGTCAAACAACGATTGGTGCGGGGATAGGCGACAATTGTAATAAAATTGCATGTGTTTAAAATGGAACGTTAAATTAGTGAGACCCACAAATTCCATTTTATTGGCTGTCATTTGAACATCTTTAGCAGTCGTTACGGGTAGTCAGAAGCCAGAAACTATGACAGCCAGTCTAGCTAAAGGGTAGCAGGGTTGAGGTCAGATAGGCAGTCGCTCCATATAAAACACTGGTATTCAGCTGCATATAAGACTGGAAGCCGACCCCAACATAGTTGGGAAAAGGCTAGGCAGATGACAATAAAAATTCACTCACCTTAGTTTCTCTATCAAATTCATGACCATTTGGACACAATAGTTGTACAGCTACTCCACTCACACACAGATAGAAAGCATTACAAAGTTCTGGATGGGGCACATTCCCATAAGTGCCTAATGGACATGGATCATACTCTTCCGTTGTCGGATAATCAGTGGTCACTGTTGTTGGCACATCAGTAGCGTCTGGGTCCTTTGTTGTTGAAGCCTGTGTAGAAGATGGTTCTGTTATTTCTGTTGTTGTCCATTCTGTTGTTGGATTGTCAGATGTTGTTGGTATGTATGTTGGGTCTTGAGAAGTTGATGTTGGTACGTCTGTAGTAGATGGCAAATTCGTTGTTGGCACGTCAGTTTCAGTTGGTCCCTGGGTGCTAGTGGGAGCTTGTGTTGTTGGTACGTATGTCGTTGTTGGGCCATCTGTGACTATAGGTTCCTGTGTTGTTGGTACGTATGTCGTTGTTGGGCCATCTGTGACTGTAGGACCCTGTGTTGTTGGTACGTATGTCGTTGTTGGCCCGTCTGTGACTGTAGGTCCCTGTGTTGTTGGAACATCAGTTTCAGTTGGTCCCTGGGTACTAGTGGGAGCCTGTGTTGTTGGAATGTAAGTTGTTGTTGGAATATCAGTCTCTGTTGGACCCTGAGTTGATGACGGTGCCTGAGTTGTTGGTACATATGTAGTATCTTGTGATGTTGTTGTTGGCACATCAGTCTCTGTAGGACCTTGTGTTGTTGGAACATATGTCGTTGTTGGGCCATCTGTGACTGTAGGTCCCTGAGTTGTTGGAACATCAGTAGGACCCTGTGTTGTTGGAACATATGTTGTTGGTGCATCAGTCTCTGTAGGTCCCTGTGTTGTTGGAATGTAAGTAGTTTCCTGAGATGTTGGAGCATCTGAAGTAGATGGCCAATTTGTTGTTGGCACATCAGTATCAGTTGGTCCCTGGGTGCTTGTGGGAGCTTGTGTTGTTGGTACATATGTAGTTGTTGGGCCATCTGTGACTGTAGGTCCCTGTGTTGTTGGAACATCAGTTTCAGTTGGTCCTTGTGTTGTTGGAACATCAGTTTCAGTTGGTCCTTGTGTTGTTGGAACATATGTTGTTGGTGCATCAGTCTCTGTAGGTCCCTGTGTTGTTAGCCCATCAGTTTCAGTTGGTCCCTGCGTTGTTGTGGGAGCTTGTGTTGTTGGTAAGTCAGTTGTTACTGGTCCTTCAGTGGAAGGATCATCAGTAACTGTGGGTCCCTGTGTTGTTGGTATATATGTTGTATCCTGAGATGTAGTTGTTGGTACATCAGTCTCCGTTGGTCCTTGTGTTGATGTAGGAGCCTGTGTTGTTGGAATGTAAGTTGTTGTTGGTACATCAGTCGCTGTAGGTCCCTGTGTTGTTGGTATATATGTCGTTGTTGGGCCGTCAGTGACTGTAGGGTCCTGTGTTGTTGGAACATCAGTTTCTGTTGGTCCCTGCGTTGTTGTGGGAGCTTGTGTTGTTGGTAAGTCAGTTGTTACTGGTCCTTCAGTGGAAGGATCATCAGTAACTGTGGGTCCCTGTGTTGTTGGTATATATGTTGTATCCTGAGATGTAGTTGTTGGTACATCAGTCTCCGTCGGTCCTTGTGTTGATGTAGGAGCCTGTGTTGTTGGAATGTAAGTTGTTGTTGGTACATCAGTCGCTGTAGGTCCCTGTGTTGTTGGTATATATGTCGTTGTTGGGCCGTCAGTGACTGTAGGGTCCTGTGTTGTTGGAACATCAGTTTCTGTTGGTCCCTGGGTTGTTGGAATGTAAGTTGTTGTTGGTACATCAGAAGTAGATGGCCATACTGTTGTCGGCACATCAGTCTCCGTTGGTCCCTGTGTTGATGTAGGAGGCTGAGTTGTTGGAATGTTAGTCGTTGTTGGCACCTCAGAAGTAGGCGGCCAATTCGTTGTTGGTACATCAGTTTCAGTAGGTCCCTGGGTACTTGTGGGAACTTGTGTTGTTGGTATGTATGTTGTATCCTGAGATGTAGTTGTTGGTATATCAGAAGTAGATGGCCAATTTGTTGTTGGGAAATCAGTCTCTGTTGATCCCTGAGTTGATGACGGTACCTGTGTTGTTGGTACATATGTAGTATCTTGTGATGTTGTTGTTGGCGCGTCTGAAGTGGAAGGCCAATTAGTTGTTGGTACATCAGTTTCAGTTGGTCCCTGGGTACTAGTGGGAGCATGTGTTGTTGGGACATCAGTCTCTGTTGGACCCTGAGTTGATGACGGTACCTGTGTTGTTGGTATGTATGTTGTATCCTGAGACGTTGTTGTTGTTGGTGTGTCTGAAGTTGATGGCCAATTAGTTGTTGGCACAGCAGTCTCTGTCGGTCCTTGTGTTGTCGGTGGTACTTCAGATGTTGTTGGCCCATCAGTGGCAGTGGGTCCATCCGTTGTTGTAGGAGCCTGTGTTGTTGGACTGGGAATGTAAGTTGTTGTTGGTCCGTCAGTTGTTATAGGCTCTACAGTCGAAGGATCATCAGTAACTGTAGGTCCCGATGTTGTTGGTACGTATGTCGTTGTTGGCCCATCAGTGACTGTGGGTCCTTCTGTTGTTATGGGAGCCTGTGTTGTTGGAATATAAGTTGTTGTTGGTACATCTGAAGTAGATGGCCATGTTGTTGTTGGGCCATCAGTTTCAGTTGGTCCCTGGGTGCTTGTGGGATCTTGTGTTGTTGGTACATATGTAGTATCTTGTGGTGTTGTTGGTGGTAATTCAGACGTTGTTGGCCCATCAGTGACAGTTGGTCCCTGAGTTGATGACGGTACCTGCGTTGTTGGGAAGAATGTTGTTGGTATTTCAGACGTAGTTGGTCCATCAGTGACTGTGGGACCCTGTGTTGTTGTTGGTATTTCAGACGTAGTTGGTCCATCAGTGACTGTGGGACCCTGTGTTGTTGTTGGTATTTCAGACGTAGTTGGTCCGTCAGTGACTGTGGGACCCTGGGTTGTTGATGGTATTTCAGACGTAGTTGGTCCATCAGTGACTGTGGGTCCCTGTGTTGTTGTTGGTATTTCAGACGTAGTTGGTCCATCAGTGACTGTGGGATCCTGTGTTGTTGTTGGTATTTCAGACGTAGTTGGTCCATCAGTGACAGTGGGTCCCTGTGTTGTTGGGTTGTATGTTGTATCCTGAGATGTTGTTGACGGTACATCTGTAGTGGAAGGCCAATTCGTTGTTGGGACATCAGTCTCTGTTGGTCCCTGTGTTGATGACGGTACCTGTGTTGTTGGTATTTCAGATGTAGTTGGTACATATGTAGTATCTTGAGATGTTGTTGTTGGCACGTCAGTTGTGCTAGGCCATATTGTAGAAGGGTCATCGGTGACTATAGGTACATCTGTTGTTGTTGGGATATATGTAGTATCTTGTGGTGTCGAGGGTCCGTCAGTTACTGTAGGTTCCTGAGTTGTTGTTGGCTCATCAGAAGTTGTAGGCCAATTGGTTGTTGGCACATCAGTTTCAGTTGATCCCTCGGTTGTTGTGGGAGCCTGTGTTGATGGAATATATGTTGTTGATGGTACATCTGAAGTGGAAGGCCAATTAGTTGTTGGAATGTCAGTAACTGTAGGTCCCGATGTTATTGTGGGGCCCTGTGTTGTTGGAATGTTAGTTGTTGTTGGTACATCTGAACTAGATGGCCATGCTGTTGTTGGTACATCAGTTTCAGTGGGTCCCTGGGTACTAGTGGGAGCTTGCGTTGTTGGTACATATGTAGTATCTTGTGATGTTGTTGGTGGTACCTCAGATGTAGTTGGCCCATCAGTGACTGTAGGTCCCTGTGTTGGTACTTCTGAAGTAGGAGGCCAAATTGTTGTAGGATCATCAGTAACTGTAGGACCCTGAGTTGTTGGACTCGGAACATATGTTGTTGTTGGTAGGTCAGTTGTTACAGGCTCTACAGTCGAAGGATCATCAGTTACTGTGGGTCCCTGTGTTGTTGGAATATAAGTGGTTGTTGGGACTTCAGAAGTAGACGGCCAATTAGTTGTTGGCACATCAGTTTCAGTTGATCCCTCGGTTGTTGTGGGAACTTGTGTTGTTGGTACATATGTAGTATCTTGCGATGTTGTTGTTGGCACCTCAGTTTCAGTAGGTCCCTGGGTAGTTGAAGGAGCCTGTGTTGATGGAGTGTAAGTTGTTGTTGGCACGTCTGAAGTAGATGGCCATACCGTTGTTGGGACATCAGTTTCAGTCGGTCCTTCAGATGTTGTTGGTCCATAAGTGGCAGTGGGTCCATCCGTTGTTGAAGGAACCTGTGTTGTTGGACTGGGAACATAAGTTGTTGTTGGTCCGTCAGTGGTTATAGGCTCTACAGTTGAAGGGTCATCAGTAACTGTAGGTCCCGATGTTGTTGGGATGTATGTTGTATCCTGAGATGTTGTTGGTATTTTAGACGTAGTTGGCCCATCAGTGACTGTGGGTCCCTGTGTTGTTGGAATATAAGTTGTTGTTGGGACATCAGAAGTAGACGGCCATAATGTTGTAGGACCGTCAGTTTCAGTTGATCCCTGAGTTGATGACGGTACCTGGGTTGTTGGGAAATATGTTGTTGGTATTTCAGATGTAGTTGGCCCATCAGTGGCAGTTGGTCCCTGGGTGCTTGTGGGAGCTTGTGTTGTTGGAATATAAGTTGTTGTTGGTACATCAGTTTCAGTTGGACCCTGGGTGCTTGTCGGCGCTTGTGTTGTTGGTACATATGTAGTATCTTGAGGTGTTGTTGTTGGCACGTCAGTTGTAGGCCATATTGTCGTTGGGCCATCAGTGACTGTGGGTACATCTGTTGTTGTTGGTCCCTGAGTTGTTGGTAAATATGTTGTATCTTGTGGCGTTGTTGTTGGTATATCTGAAGTTGATGGCCAAGCCGTTGTTGGCACATCAGTTTCAGTTGATCCCTCGGTTGTTGTGGGAACCTGTGTTGATGGAACATATGTTGTTGTTGGCACATCTGAAGTGGTAGGCCAGTTGGTTGTTGGAATATCAGTAACAGTGGGTCCTTGTGTTGTTGACGATCCCTCAGTTGTTGTGGGGGCATCAGTTACAGTTGGTCCTTCCGTTGTTGGGATGTATGTTGTTGTTGGCCAAGCTGTAGGCTCGTAAGTTGTAGGTACCGTTGTTGTTGATGGCACAGGTATATCTGTTGTCGAAGGACCTTGTGTTGTTGTAGGATCATAAGTTGTTGGTACCTCAGATGTAGTTTGTGTAGTTTCTTCTGTTATACCTGTTGTTGGTACATTAGTAGTGACTGTTGTAGGTACAACAATAGTCGTAGGTTCATATGTGGATGTTGAACTAGGTATGATAGGAGTTTCCCAAGTTGATGGGATCTCTGTTGTAGTAGGCACCTCAGAAGTTGATGGCCATGCTGTTGTTGGGCCATCAGTTTCAGTTGGTCCCTGGGTGCTAGTGGGAGCTTGTGTTGTTGGTACATATGTAGTATCTTGTGGTGTTGTTGGTGGTACTTCAGATGTAGTTGGCCCATCAGTGACAGTTGGTCCCTGTGTTGTTGGTATATATGTTGTTGTTGGCACTTCTGAAGTTGATGGCCATGCTGTTGTCGGAACATCAGTCTCTGTCGAACCCTGTGTTGTTGTGGAAGACTGTGTTGTTGGTATATAAGTTGTTGTTGGCACATAAGTTGTTGTTGGCACCTCTGAAGTAGATGGCCAAGATGTGGTTGGCACATCAGTTTCTGTTGATCCCTGCGTTGTTGTAGGAGCCTGTGTTGTTGGTATGTATGTTGTTGTTGGTACATCAGTCTCTGTAGAACCTTGTGTTGTTGGTACATATGTAGTTGTTGGCACTTCTGAAGTAGATGGCCAAGCTGTTGTTGGCACATCAGTTTCAGTTGGTCCCTGTGTTGTTGTAGAAGACTGTGTTGTTGGAATATATGTTGTTGTTGGTACATCAGTCTCTGTAGAACCTTGTGTTGTTGGTACATATGTAGTTGTTGGCACTTCTGAAGTTGATGACCAAGCTGTTGTAGGCACATCAGTTTCAGTTGGTCCCTGTGTTGTTGTAGAAGACTGTGTTGTTGGAATATATGTTGTTGTTGGCACATCGTTTTCGGTTGTTGGAGATTCATCTGTAGTAGTAGGTTGCCATGTTGTCGAAGGTTCGTTAGTAGGTACTGCAGTTTCTGTTGTTGATGTAGGAACAACAATTGTTGTTGGATCATGTGTTGAAGTAGACTCTTCAGTAGTAGAAGGTTCATTAGTTGTTGTTACAGGTAACTGTGTTGTTGTAATAGGACCTTGCGTTGTTGTAGTAGTAGGTACAACGATCGTTGTCGGCTTATAAGTGGTGGGTACCTCTTCAGTCACTGTTGTTGGATCTTCAGACATTGTTGACGAGGGACTATCTGAAGTAGTAGGTACCCATTCTGTTGTTGGCTCAAATGTTGAAGGTACATTTGTTGTTGTTGGAACATTAGTGACGGTAGGTCCCTGTGTTGATGTTGGTACTTCTGAAGTAGATGGCCAAGATGTTGTTGGCACATCAGTCTCTGTCGAACCCTCAGTTGTTGTAGAAGACTGTGTTGTTGGCACCTCTGAAGTAGATGGCCATGCTGTTGTTGGCACATCAGTTTCAGTTGATCCCTGCGTTGTTGTAGAAGGCTGTGTTGTTGTAGTAGTAGGTACAACGATCGTTGTCGGCTCGTAAGTGGTGGGTACCTCTTCAGTAACTGTTGTTGGATCCTCAGAAGTTGTTGAGGAGGGAATATCTGAAGTAGTAGGTACCCATTCAGTTGTTGGCTCAAATGTTGAAGGTACATTTGTTGTTGTTGGAACGTCAGTGGCTGTAGGCCCTTGCGTTGTTGTGGGAACCTCTGAAGTAGATGGCCATGCCGTTGTTGGTGCATCAGTCTCTGTGGGTCCCTGAGTTGTTGGTATATCAGTCTCTGTTGATCCCTCAGTTGTTGTAGATGACTGTGTTGTTGGAATATATGTTGTTGTTGGCACGTCTGATGTAGATGGCCATACTGTTGTTGGTGCATCAGTCTCTGTGGGTCCCTGAGTTGTTGGTACATAAGTTGTTGTTGGCACATCAGTTTCAGTGGATCCCTGTGTCGTTGTAGAAGACTGTGTTGTTGGTGTGTAAGTTGTTGTTGGTACCTCTGAGGTAGATGGCCATGCTGTTGTCAGAACATCAGTCTCTGTGGGTCCCTGAGTTGTTGGTACATAAGTTTCAGTTGATCCCTGGGGTGTTGTAGATCCTTGTGTTGTTGTTGGAATATAAGTTGTTGTTGGAATATAAGTTGTTGTTGGCACGTCTGAAGTAGATGGCCATGCTGTTGTTGGTGCATCAGTCTCTGTTGATCCCTCAGTAGTAGTAGGAATATGTGTTGTTGGCAAGTAAGTTGTTGTTGATGGAACATTTGTAGTAGGGATCCATTCTGTAGTAGGTACTTCTGTAGTTACAGTAGAAGGCACATCCGATGTTGTTGTAGTAGGTAACCATTCTGTTGTTGACTCAGGTACTGTTACTGTACTAGGTTCTTGAGTTGTTGTTGAAATGGGACCTTGTGTTGATGTAGTAGGTACTACAATAGTCGTAGGTCCATCAGTGGAAGTTGAATCATCAATGGTTGTTGGCTCAAATGTTGTTGAAGGTACCTGTGAAGTTGTTGGTACTTGTGAAGTTGATGAGCTGGGAACATCTGTTGTTGTAGATTCCCATTCCGTTGTTGGTTCGTAAGTGGTAGGTCCAACAGTTGTTGAAGGAACTTGTGTTGTTGTGGGTACTTGTGAAGTTGATGAGGTGGGAATATCTGTTGTTGTAGATTCCCCTTCCGTTGTTGGTTCGTAAGTGGTAGGCCCAACAGTTGTTGAAGGAACCTGTGTTGATGTAGTAGGTATTACAACAGTTGTTGGTCCATCAGTTGATGTTGAATCATCAATGGTTGTAGGCTCAAATGTTGTTGTTGGTACTTGGCTTGTTGTTGAAGAAGGAACATCTGTTGTTGTAGGTATTTGTGTTGTTGTGATTGGACCTTGAGTTGTAGAAGTAGTAGTTGTGGGGACCCACTCGGTTGTGGGCTCAAAAGTAGATGGTACAGTTGTTGTGATTGGACCTTGCGTTGTTGAGAGACCCTCTGTTGTTGTTGGTTCATAAGTAGAAGGTTCATAAGTTGTAGGTACAGTTGTTGTGATTGGACCTTGCGTTGTTGTTGGCACATAAGTGGTGGGTACCTCTTCAGTTACTGTTGTTGGGTTCTCAGATGTGGTAGGAGATTGTGTTGTTGATGGAATCCATTCTGTTGTAGGTACATTTGTTGTTGATGTTGGAACGTCAGTGACGGTAGGTCCCTGTGTTGTTGTTGGCACATCTGAAGTAGATGGCCATGCTGTTGTTGGTGCATCAGTTTCAGTTGATCCTTGTGTTGTTGGCACATTTGTCGTTGTACTCTGTGTTGTTGTAGAGATTTCTTCAGTTACTGTTGTTGGCACCTCAGATGTTGTTGGAGTTTGTGTTGATGTAATCGGACCTTGTGTTGTTATGGGACCTTCTGTTGTGGGTTTGTAAGTAGTGGGTTCATAAGTAGAAGGTTCATAAGTTGTAGGTACTTGTGTTGATGTAATCGGACCTTGTGTTGTTGATGGACCCCCTGTTGTTGTAGAAACCTCTTCAGTAACTGTTGTTGTGGATACAGGAATATCTGTAGTTGTTGAATCCCATTCAGTTGTTGGCTCAACAGTTGTTGTTATAGGTACCTGTGTTGATGTAGTAGGTACTACAATAGTTGTTGGTCCATCAGTTGATGTTGAGTCATCAATGGTAGTGTCCCATGATGTTGTTGTTGATGGAACATCTGTTGTTGTTGTAATAGGAATCTGTGTTGTTGTAGAAGGTACCTGTACTGTTGTTGAAGAAGGAACATCAGTTGTTGTTTGATCCCATTCTGTTGTTGGCTCATAAGTTGTTGTACTAGGTACTTGTGTTGTTGTAATAGGCGACTGTGTCTGAGTTGTTGGTAAATCTGTTGTCGTAGTAGCTTGTGTTGTTGTTGAAGAAGGAACATCAGTTGTTGTTTGTTCCACTTCAGTTGTTGGCTCATAAGTTGTTGTACTGGGTTCCTGTGTTGTTGAAGAAGGAACACTTGATGTACTTTGTTCTGTTGTTGGCTCATATGTTGTTGGTACTGCTGTTGTACTAGATTCCTGTGTTGTTGTTGAGAAAGGAACATCAGTTGTTGTTTGTTCCCATTCTGTTGTTGGCTCGTAAGTTGTTGGAACCTGTGTTGTTGTCATAGGAACTTCTGTAGTTGTAATAGGCGACTGTGTCTGAGTTGTTGGGAGATCTGTTGTTGTTGAAGAAGGAACACTTGTTGTACTTTGTTCCCATTCTGTTGTTGGCTCATATGTTGTTGTACTAGGTACCTGTGTTGTTGTAATAGGAGACTGTGTCTGAGTTGTTGGTAGATCTGTTGTCTGCGTTGGAGTTGTTGGAAGATCTGTTGTTGTAGTAGCTTGTGTTGTTGTTGAGATAGGAACATCAGTTGTTGTTTGATCCCATTCTGTTGTTGGCTCGTAAGTTGTTGTACTAGGTGCTTGTGTTGTTGTAAAAGCATCAGTCGTAGTTGATGGAAAATCTGTTGTCTGTGTTGGAGTTGTTGGTAAATCTGTTGTTGTAGTTGTTGGCACCTGTGTTGTTGATGTAATCGGAACTTCAGTGGTTGTCTGTTCCCATTTAGTTGTTGGCTCATATGTTGTTGGTACTGCAGTTGTAATTGGTACCTGTGTTGTTGTTGATGTAATAGGAATTTCAGTGGTTGTTTGTTCCACTTCAGTTGTTGGCTCATATGTTGTTGTTGTAATGGGAACTTGTGTTGTTGTACTCGGTACTTGTGTTGTTGTAACCTCCTCAGTTGTTGTTGTGCTAGGTACTTCTGTAGTTGTTACAGGATCTTGTGTCGTTGTTGTGATAGGAGCTTGTGTTGTTGTACTCGGTACTTGTGTTGTTGTGACCTCCTCAGTTGTTGTTGTGCTAGGTACTTCTGTAGTTGTTACAGGATCTTGTGTCGTTGTTGTGATAGGAGCTTGTGTTGTTGTACTCGGTACTTGTGTTGTTGTGACCCCCTCAGTTGTTGTTGTTACAGGCTCTTGTGTCGTTGTTGTACTAGGAGCTTGTGTTGTTGTACTCGGTACTTGTGTTGTTGTGACCCCCTCAGTTGTTGTTGGTACCTCTGTAGTTGTTACAGGATCTTGTGTCGTTGTTGTGATAGGAGCTTGTGTTGTTGTACTCGGTACTTGTGTTGTTGTGACCCCCTCAGTTGTTGTTGGTACCTCTGTTGTTGTTACAGGCTCTTGTGTCGTTGTTGTAATGGGAGCTTGTGTTGTTGTTACAGGCTCTTGTGTCGTTGTTGTAATCGGAACTTGTGTTGTTGTACTCGTTACTTGTGTTGTTGTTGTTGGTACCTCAGGAGTTGTTGTTGTTGCAGCTGTTGTTGACGGCGCTGCTGTAGTGGATGTCGTACAATCCACCATGAACGGCCAGCTGCAGTGCTGAAAGGTAAATCGATAGTTGATTATTTATTTAGGTGATAATTGAACTTGTTTAGAATGGCTATTTTATATCTGAGAATATTCAAAAAAAACTGGTTATAGTTAGTTTTTAACCTATATCAAAAAGGTATTTATTTTATAAGTTCGATATAACATAACTTCCAAGTTATAAAAAGAGCCCGAGAGAGAGAGAGAATTCCTGTCTCTGAGAAGAATTGTGGCACCAAACTTATTCCAAATGTTTACTAATTATAATCTAAACTAAACGCCATCTTTAGCTACCTCTATTTTTATACAGTTAAGTACATTATTAATCCCAATTTCATTGGCAAAAATAACTGGTAATTGTGATTTTTTATGTTGAATTTTCAAAGTACATCGATATGTTTTTAGGAAAATCGGTCAGTTTCTTCGATATTATTAGATTATATCATCTCGGGCTTCCGACCACCTTTTAAACAGCAATAAAACCCACCACCAACTTCTAATTTCTATACTTTATACCAAAATAATTCTCACCTGCAAATTAAAATCAAACCAGGTCCCCGGAGCACAATCCCGCTCAACCTTATTCCCATTGACACAAGAATAGTACTTAGCACAGTCAGACTCATGAGGCAATAGATGATGAATGCTAAAGTCTGACGGACAACCGTTGGGTAGCAGATCAGGCGCCGTTGTTGTAGTTGGAACTGTTGTTGATGTTGTTATTGGGGGTATTGTTGTTGGGGTTGGGGATTCTGTTGTTGTTGGCTCCGGAGAAGTAGTTGTTGGCTCTGGAGGCGTTGTTGTTGATGGGGCTTGAGTAGTCGTTGTTGTTGTTGGCAATTGAGTTGTCGTTGTTGGGGCTTGAGTTGTCGTCGTTGTTAGCGCTTGTGTAGTTGTTGTTGTTGATGGCGCTTGAGTTGTTGTTGATGGCGCCTGAGTAGTTGTTGGCAATTCAGTTGTTGTTGTTGTCGGCGCTTGTGTAGTTGTTGGAGCTTCTGTAGTCGTTGTTGGCTCTGTAGTTGTAATTGGGGCCTGAGTAGTATTAGTTGTTGTTGTTGGAATTTCACTAGTTGTTGGCGCTTCAGTTGTTGTTGTTGTTGGCGCTTGGGTAGTAGTTGTTGTTGTTGTTGTTACCGATTCAGTTGTTGTTGAAGGTGCTCCCGTAGTGGCTCCCGGTTCGCATTCAACCAAGAATGGTAAGTCGCAACCCTAAGAGTGATAGTAGGTGTTAGTAAGTGTTATTAATTTCAATGTATTTTGGATAGTGGGCAAAGAACCAATCTCTCGAGTACGAGGGCGCGGGTTGGATTCCAGGTCAGGCAAATAGCAATGCAACTTTTCTAAGTTTTTATGTACTTTCTAAGTATATCTTAGACACCACTGACTGTGTTTCGGATGGCACGTTAAACTGTAGGTCCCGGCTGTCATTGAACATCCTTGGCAGTCGTTACGGGTAGTCAGAAGCCAGTAAGTCTGACACCAGTTTAACAAGGGGTGCCTGGGTAACTGGGTTGAGGAGGTCAGATAGGGCAGTCGCTTCTAGTAAAGCACTGGTACTCAGCTACATCCGGTTAGACTGGAAGCCGACCCCAACATAGTTGGGAAAAAGGCTCGGAAGTAATTTAAATACACACCTGTCCTTTAAAATCAAAGAGTGTTCCAGGTGGACACGACATGAGAACCTTTCTTCCATTGCTGCAACTATAGAATTTTGCACAGTTCGTCTCATGAGGTAACAAGAGATGTACGCTAAAGTCTGCTGGACACCCGTTTGGTAAGAACTCTGTTGATGGCGGTGTTGTTGACGGGGCTGTTGGTGTTGTTGATGATGATGTTGTTGTTGATGTTGTTGGGGCTGATGTTGTAGCGCCTGGGTAACATGTTACTGCGTGTGGCCAGTCGCATGTCTGAAATTTGATAGGGTAAGTGAATGTTGGTCTGATGAAAGTTTTTGAGAGTACCACCCGTACCCGGATAAAATATATAGCTTATATCATCGGGGGATAGTGTAGCTTTCCAAAAGTATTATATTTTTCTAATCAGTTCAGTACTTCCGTACCTTTTAGGGTACAAACAAGACAATATTATAACTCTTTATAATATCACTACAGAAGTTTATGTAAATTGAATACATAGCTAATGTAAAAAACCGGCCAAGTGCGAGTCGGACTCGCGCACGAAGGGTTCCGTACCATTATTTATAAAATGAGCGAAAAAATCACTCGTTGTATGGGAGCCCCCCAAAATACTTATTATATTCTAGTTGTTAGTATTTGTTGTTATAGCGGCAACAAAAATACATCATCTGTGAAAATTTCAGCTCTCTTAGTATCACGGTTCATGAGATATAGCCTGGTGACAGACGGACGGACGGACAGAGGAGCGAGAACAATAGGGTCCCGTTTTACCCTCTGAGTACGAAACCCTAAAAAAATAACATGTATTACTAACCTGTGATGCAAAGTCAAACAGCGTTCCTGGACCACAAGGCATCTCAATCTTAACTCCATTACTACAACTATAATATTTAGAACAATCCGTTTCATGTGGTAACAAGTGATGGATGCCAAAGTTAGCCGGACAGCCGTTCGGTAAGAACTCTGTTGTTGCTTCTGTTGTTGTTGTTGTTGATGACGGTGTTGTTGATGTTGTTGATGAAGCTGTTGTTGTTGATGATGGTGTTGAACATTGTACTGCGAATGGCCAGTTGCACACCTAAAAATGATATGTAATTAAATAAAATGAATTTAGTCCGTGGATCCGGTTGGCACGACAAATTGGTGAGTCTCGGCTATCATTTGAAAATCTTTGGCAGTAGTTACGGATAGTCAGAAGCGAGATTCAGTCTTACTAAGGGGTCGGGTTGCCCGGTTTTAACTGGGTTGAAGAGATCAGATAGGCAGTCGCTCCATGTAAAACACTGATGCTCAGCTGCATCAGGTTAGACTGGAGGCCGACCCCAACATAGTTGGGAAAAAGGCTAGGCAGATGATTATAGACTCCCTTAAGACCAGCAAAATCGAAAATACAGTGCTGGCTTTTGCAGTACCCTATTTTCTCGAAAGTTCAAAGGTCATATTGATTAAGAAACAACGCAGGCAACAAACAAACGGGCTACTTATTCGCTCGAGTTACCGCGGCGCTGGTACATAAAAGGCCTACGAAGGAACATGGTGGGTTTAAGTCAGTAAGAGTCCGACACTCCCTCACGCTGCACCCACAGCGAGAGCCATCATTTGATGACTTCGCATACAAAAGGAAGCAAATAAATCAACTTACTTGTGTATTAGCATCAAACCACGTGCCCGGCCCGCAGGTCATCTCTATTTTGTTTCCATTGCTGCAACTGTAGTACTTCGAGCAGTCCGTCTCGTGTGGCAGCAGGAGATGTATGTGGAAGTTCGAAGGACAGCCATTTGGCAGGTACTGGGCTGATGACGCTGCTATCAATGTGAGGAATATGATAGCTTTGTACATATCTGTGGGAAAAGATAAGAAAATAAACAAAAGAATAGCTAAGGAACAATTGAATGGTGTCCAAGGCCAATTTCTGGCGGCTGTTCTTATGTAAGGAGATCAGCCAGCTGCGCAGGACATATTATAGTGCACGAGCATTTGTTTGGACATAAATGCACTCTTTATTCCTTCACTCTCATAGCGCGATGGGACGGCAATCCGACACCACTGGAGAGGGATCAGGCGCAGGACCGACATTAACGTGCTCTCCGATGCACGGGTGTATTAATCACCAACTTCCAGACTACGGGATGTTTGTAAATAAAAGTTTTTTAATACCCTCAAAGCTATTTTGCCCGACCTGGAACTTGAACCCTGCCTATAGCAAAAATAAATACATTTAAAAAGGACCGATTTTTCGACGCCCTTTATTAGTTTTCAGTTTCTTTTTATGTAAATAAAATTGTACTTTAAAATAAATATCTAGCACATTTACACGTTTTTTTGACGTTGCTATCATTTTTCCATGAAACATCCACGCCTAAACTTCAATAATAAAGATAAAAAATGCGCATGTAACATTAAAACTTGTTGTGATTTCACAGATATATCAGTCAAGATTTTCTTCACATATTAGCCGTTTTCCGCGGTTTCACCCGCGTCTCGTGGGCACTACTGCCCGTACCGGGATAAAATATAGCCTATGTTACTCGGGAAGAGTGTAGCTTTAAAACAGTGAAACAATTCGGTTCAGTACCTGGTTTTGAAGCCTTTAGGGTACAAACAACAAAAATATTTGGTACTCTTTACGCTAAAAGCTGGGTACTGAACAGTTTATGATAAAATCTGTATAACAGTAATATGCGTTATAGAATGTAGTATTGTATGTCATTACTTTTTACCCAAGTGTGGGAAGAAGCTTCCTCAGTCGACAACAAACAGTCACTCAAAAGTCACAAAAATTGAGAAAGATACCTATATAAGTTCTTTATGTGTCACATTATCACTCAATACTTATATATTTTACATCTAATGTTGCATTAAAAGAATTAAAAATTAAACGGGGTCTAAATACTCCCTGTATTATCACAAAAACCTACACATATAAAAATGAATGCCAGAAGTGGCATTAATTTAATAAAATAAAGTTTGCACAAAATCCGTCGAGTGGTTCTTCATTTATCACATTTTTTTTATTTTTTTAACAATTTTTTTAATTTTATACGTAGCGAAGCACTGTTAGTTTAATGGCACGCACTATTACACTACTAATATTATTAAATAATAAAAAATAATTAATACATAGCTGGAATCGGAAAAATGGAAAGAATAGAAAAATAATTGCCGCAGTTTGAATAGTATTTGAATATTTGTATCCTATAATATTATAAACACGAAAGTTATGCACCTACGCAAAAACAATTAGATGGAATTTAATGAAACTCGCCTGTTATTATATAATGTAATTTACTTTTTACATCAAAAAAATATAGGCTACTTTTTATCCACGTGGAGAAGGTGAAATCGCGGGTGGAAGCTAGTTAAGGTATACAAAGGATCAGCATGGCCATCCAACGAGGTAATGCTGCCAGCTCTTGGGCACGCTCCCAGTTGACAGCGATGGGGATGAATATTTTGACGCCTTTTAGATATACCTAGTGTTTTTTTTTTTTACATTTAAATTGTAAATATCTATGTAAATAAACGTACAGGTATACATACATTTAAGATGAATGATTAAATCCGTAGTCCACAATTATTCTTATAATATCATTTTGACTTATTATCCGTATAGTTCAGATAGATAATGTTCGAACACACTTGCCAAATATCACAACACTTATTAAAACTTAGTAATTTTGACACTGAATTAATATATTCTTTCTTGTTTCTTTAATTTTTTTGTTTGTTTTTTATTTCACTTGTAAAACAATAGGCATGGCGAATGTAAAAAAGTAATTAGTCCGTCTTTTAGATAACCCTAAAATAATGGACCCCCTCTCAATATTTGTTGCATTGCATTATTATCTTAATAAATATTTAATGTTTTATTAAAATAAAAAAATACGTGACCAATATTTTTCGGCAATCTAAAATACGGACAAATAAGAATCACTATTTTTTAAACCTGTCGTTGTTATTAAAATTATTAATTATGAAACTTATGTTCAAATTATTTAATAGGTAAGTAACAATTTAAATATTTATAAAAACAACGCCATCTCAACTATAGTTTTACACTAATGTGGAAATTAACAAATGATTGTAATTTACTGTGACTAAATATTAATGATGTTATTTAAATTAAACGCCTAGTAAATTAATTGTTTCCTACTAAAAGCATAACGGTACATATTTATTGTATTTAGTTGAAAATCATTTGCAGTGGTAAGTTTGATTAAAATTACTTATTTCTCCTTTACAATTTTAACACAAGTTAATCATTATTATTACCGAAATAAACTTAGGACAAATACCTATATAATAACTAGCGACCCGGTATGTGCTTAAATGAAAAATTGCTCGACCAATTTTGTGCAAACTTCACATAAATCATCTACTAAATAGTCCGAGCAAAGCCTAAACATTTGGTTTGGATAAGTGAGACCGTTCTTGAGTTATAAAATTACAAAAAAGTGACATTATTCTTTATAATTTATAATTACAATGTTACCGCAACTCACCTTAAAAAATACACAAAAACTTTTCAGATCACTTATATTTTCAAAACAAAATCCAAATCCGTTTCATCACTCTAACCACTAGAGCTGCACTTTTCAAAAAAAAACTGTTTCTTGATAAAATAATTGATGTTTATTTACCCGTATATGTAAATCAAATAAATTTTCGCGTTCAATATCAGTTAATATATCTAGCTAGCTACTTGGTACTATCGGGAAATCAAATCGCGTCATTATATCAGAATTTTGCATGTTTTAATAAAAACCTTTTAAGGCTGATTAGACACTACGTTTTCGGATGTTTTTTTAATTGCTGATTAAAGGTGAAGGAAAACATCTTGAGGAAACCTGGACAATAAAATCACCAACTTGCATTGAGCAAGCGTGGTGATTAATGCTCAATCCTTCTCCGTGTGAGAGGAGGCCGAAGCCCAGCAGTGGGACGATAAAAAGTCTTGCAAATTTTCCAAATAATTTGTTGCTCTTTCAAAAAAATTGTTACCAACGTCCTACATCGTTTCTGTCACAAGGTTCACCTGTATTAATTGTTAACTACATCGATGAAGACAATTTCGTTCCAGCTTAGTTGGTAAATAAAGATAATAATGGCGGCTGGTCTCCCTATGGAGAACAACTAGCTCCGCAGGACATAATTATGACGCTCAAGCATTTGGGCACACAAAGGTGCACTCCGAACTCTCTATTCCCTCACTTTTGTAGCACGATGGGACGGTAATCCGACACGACCGGGAAGAGATCAGGCGCGAGATCGACATTAACGTGCTCTCCGATGAACGGGTGTGTCAATTACAAAAAATTTGACAGTTTCTTAAAAACCATATTATACATACGCGCTACGCAACTATTAGCCCCACGAGGCAGTTATATGCATATAATACAATAAGAATAGGGAAGAATACCTAATCATAATAATCTAGGACGATATTTTTTTTTCTTAACGACGCTAAAAATCATCAAATGACCCCCCTAACGCTGTGTGTTAGCAGCGGTGAGGGAGTGTCAAACTCTTACTGATTAAAAATTATAAATTTAAAAAAACCCCCGACCCAAAAAAGTACGCAATAATTATGACAAAAGGTTAAAAACGCTAAACCCTATAAAAAGCAAAAAATAACTTTTAACACTACGTAAACTAAATTTTGTCGTGTCGGGGGACCACTCTAATTCATTACTTTAGATACGTGTTTTTTTTTTAAACGAATGTTGGTCCCCCGACACGTCAAAATTTAGTTTACGTAGTGTTAAAAGTTATTTTTTGCTTTTTATAGGGTTTAGCGTTTTTAACCTTTTGTCATAATTATTGCGTACTTTTTTGGGTCGGGGGTTTTTTTAAATTTATAATTTAATTTTATTTCATGCTTTTTAAAGGAGCTCCTTAATTTTTCCTTCTTTCATTTAATTTATTTTATCTTAAGATGGGGTCGCTACATGCGATCTCGGCCAAAGGAAGCTGTTTAACAATCCTCATGACAAACTGGCTCTGGGAGAATTGCACAGATTGAGAAACAATAAAGATTAACCTTTGGACATTCATGATTTTCAGCAAAAATATAAATCGGTTTATCCGTTTCATTCCGGCATTCCAGGGTTTCATCCACCACATCCCATTTCCAGCATCAGGTTCTCGTCAATCAGAAACATGAAGAGAACTCGTCAAGACAAATTCAACGAGCCCAAACTCGATGGGTTTACTAAAAGGCAGTTCAGGGTTACGTCTCCTACCTTCGTGCCCTAACAGCAGACCAGCTCAGTGGTTCCAAAAGACATTAGTGTTTCAAATTTCAGATCCCACATATACTTGCAAGTCAACTGAGCGTGTAACATTCCTATCACATCTAGCAAACGAGCTGATGACCTTGAAGACCTGAACCGATTTCCACCAAACATAGCTAAGAACACTCCCGACTGACATACCTTTTAAACAAAAAAAACCGCATTACAATCGGATCATCCGTTTGGGAGCTACGATGCCACATACACACACACACACACACACACACACACACACACACACACACACACACACACACACACACACACACACACACACACACAGACACGTCAAACTTATAACACCCCGTCGTTTTTGCGTCGGGGGTTAAAAAAAGGCGTGTTCCGTCGTAGGCCTTTTATGTACCAGGGCCGCGGTAACTCGAGCGAACAATCCCGCAGCCCCGGCAAAATCTAGGAAAACTTATGGGTCCATATTCTAGCGATTCTTGGGTACGCCCCTAATTGATTGATATTGAAATTAATAAATAATGTGATGAAATTAATTGTGTGATGGTGAAGACATATTCCTCCTACACCAAATAAACTCATCCATCATCCTCCGAGCCTTTTCCCAACTATGTTGGGGTCGGCTTCCAGTCTAACCGGATTCAGCTGAGTACCAGTGCTTTACAAGAAGCGACTGCCTATCTATCTGACCTCCTCAACCCAGTAACCCGGGCAACCCGATACCCCTTGGTTAGACTGGTGTCAGACTTACACCAAATAAACTACAACGCAGAATATATTTTTATACATTATCACTATTGGCTCAACGAACTAAAGGCCTTCTGATACCCTGACAGTCAAAGCACGCTTGCTCAACGCTCAAGCGATTTAGTAATAATATAATATCTCTAGCAGTTTTCCGCGGTTTCACCCGCATCCCGTGGGGACTACTGCTTGAAGTGTAATAAGTATGAAATGAAAAACAAAATCAAAAATCTTTTCTTGAAACTTCGCTGCAAAACAGCACTTTGAACGTCAGGAATTTACAAAACACAGCCGCCAAACCGGCCACCCTTCGCCACTTCCTATGTGTTTTTGCTGGGAAAAAGTGGTGGCGCTACAAACTCCCCAGCAACACATGTCTGTCTGTAGGTTGTGTTTTATGTATGTAGAAATAATGCTTCTAAAGATAGATTCAGCCTATTAGTTCCTCAACGGACAAAGCCTTTGAAGAACAAAGGATCAAAAGCAAGCTTGCTCAATGCCCTGGCAATATAACTATGCGTGTTATGTCTTGGTTTCCTCACGATTCAGTTCATTTCAGTATGTACACAAACAAAGGCATTTCAAAAAGTATGGTTCTTCTCCCGTTAGAAACCAAACATTCATGTAATACCACAGATAACTTAATGCAGTATAGGGTTTACTTCTTCAAAAGGATCAGGCTTAATCACCTAACAAGCCCTAGTGTCAGAGAGTCAAATCCGCCTGACGGCCTCTGACGTGGAATTGTAACAACGACTGTTACTGAGTAGCATTCGGGGTAACGCCGACAATTTCCAGACTGCTGCTTTGTAAAATTTCTAAAGCCTACGAAGCGATTCCGGCGCAATCCGGGACTGCTGCAACCAACGCCTTAAAGTAGACTTCAATCATATGAATAGCCTATATTATATATTAATTAAGATTATTTACATAGAGATTTTTGACGCAACCATCTTTCATCATGGTCATTCTAACCTAGTAACGCACTGAAGAGCCAATATTAATTTCAGTTCAAAAAATTACAGGGCCCATTGACAAGGCCTAGGTCGCCATACGAATGTCAAGAACAAAAACCAACGACCGTAGGTATTAATATCAAGATTATGGCCACTCCTTGTCTTCAAAAAACACGTAAATAATATTCTTCTATTGTACGTTTATCTATAGAATTTTTCGTATAAATCAGATAACGAGTAATTCATAGAAAAATACGTAATTTTCGATGACGTTGCAAGGCGAGCGTTGTAACATCAATCATTTTTCAACCAATTGTAAACTGCTAATTTGTGATTGGTCCGTTTTGTTTTAGAGTGGATTTTGATTGGCTCGACTGTTGGTAGATTAAATATTGTTTTATATCCCTATCGAACAGTTGCCTAATTTAGAATTAAAAGTTTTATAAATGGTAATTAACTTTAATCCTACTTTTCCGCACGCTGTGTGTTTAAATCCTATTGTTTTTGTTCATTTTAGTACACATTTTTGTTGTTAGTGTATTAAATTCATGAGTTTTCTAATTAAACTTTCCCCGTCCGGGTAAATAAATAGCCTATGTGTCATTGAGACGTAATAACTCGGTAGGTACCTTTGTCGAACGACGAATTGAGAACCTCCTCCATTTTGGGAAGTCGGTTAAAAATACATATCTCATATAATAAAGAGGAATCATTTTTTTGTTTGTTTGTACCAAAGACTATAAAACCACTTGACTGCGCATACAGTGCCCCGACGCTCGCCAAAAGTTAGTGATTTTGCGCGTACTATAAGGCTACGATCAGTACGATCCTTTAGTAGCGACCGTGAACTGACCAATAGTAGCCGCGGATTATGCCGCGTCCCCCCGCCCGCAGTGGTGAGTCGTGTTCTTAGAAGAAATTGGCGAGTGCGCTCTCTAGTGGTTATTTACTTTATGGTTTGTACCCTAAATGCGCCGACACCACTGAATCGAAGTAAAAAATAAACTGTTGGAAAGCTACACTCTTCCCGAGTAACATAGGCTATATTTTATCCCGGTACGGACAGTAGTTCCCACGGGACGCGGGTCAGTCCCGGAAAAACAGCTAGTTATTCATATTTTTGGCAGCCAACTTAATTTGCATTTGATAAAATTTAAGATATCTAATTTCCATATTTTTTATGATAACAATTTATCTCAAGAGCCAAGAAAAAAATACAATAGGAGTGAATGACCTTACACAAAATAATGTACATAATTCAAAATCTAGTTTACAAATCGGCTATTGACCTCTATGTGGCTTCAGCTGATATTATGATAAAAGAAAACGTAATTTCATAGTTATGAATTTGGATGGATTATAGTAGAAGGGGACAACCAAAGAAACGATGGATGGATTGTGTGAAAGTAGATATGGTAAGAAAGAATGTTACTTGTGAGGTGATGGCAGATAGAAGAGTATGGAAGAAGACAGCTGCGTCGACCAAATAATAAATTGGACGTTAGATAGACACCATGAGAAAACTGTGTCATTAGGCCTAGGCACGTGAAAAGAATACTTAAAGTTACTTCCTGAAACACTAGATAGGTACTGAAATAATAAAAATTACTTACTTTAGCATTTGTACAGCACACTGCAAACTTTTAGTCGGCCGGTTGGTAAGATGCACATAACAAAGATCAGATATTGATCTGATGTCAGACAGACCGACTGACAATTTTGATTTAATCAAGATTTTCTTTAAAAAAATGGCCAACCGTTTAGTCTGCAGTGGTACTCTAAAGCTTATCATTTCCTGTAAAATCTAACCCTAGTTACATGAAATCCCATTTTACACAGAACACTGAAAATAATCCTTGACCAGGCACTGCCACTACTAAGAAAATTCAAAAACTAACTGCAGAAAAACTAGTGAATTACCTGCCTACCCACATGTAATAGGTAAATTATACGAAACAACTGTAAAAGTATAAGTCCATGGATTACAGTTACAGTCTTAGCAAAACATAACTAAAAAAAATACGACCAACTTCTAAAAATCATTAGAGACATTTTTCAATCGCTCTCTAGAAGGCGGTGTTTTAAGGGTTATTTTGCTACCAACTTTTTGAACAAATATACTTAAATAAATATCTATGTATTTATTAGGTGAGGTAATCAACTTAACTTTGAAACTTTAAAAACATATTATTTTCTGAAGAAGATGGATGGCTATGGAGACTATGGAGTCTCTTGCATGAGACCAACTTTTTGAAACCATGTAACTAGTGTAACGTTTCATAACAGTCTGCGGATGCTGCATTTATGCGGTGCATTTATACTTATAAAAAGTAACTCCCGCTGGACGCGCGAAAACGACTACATAGTTTGAAATGACTGTTGACTGTTGTAAATTTTATATTATTTTACTGTTACCTAACTGTTTATCATGAAAAAAAGTTCCCCAGAAAGGTGTTAGCATAATTTGTAGAAATCGTAATTTCAGTAATTTGTAGAAATTGTTAATATTTTAATCTAATAAGTACTTTAATATAAAATAATTGTTCTACTTCATTGTAATGAGACTTTAATCCTTCACGATAAAGATTGGGAGTATGTGTATGATATCACGAATTTTAATAAACAATGAATAATTTGTGTGAATAAAAGAAAGCAATTGAAATTGGTATTTTTATACAGCCTTGTATCATTTAAATCTTATTTGGAACTTTAGAACAGGCCCGCCGTAAGCGGGCGTGCAGCGCGTGCACAGCACGCGGGCGGCACGTCCTAGGGGGCGGCAAATCTAGCGAGTTATCACGTAATATTTAAAAAATACAATATCTTTTTACTAATGATTTGATTTCAATATTTCCGAACACAGCAATAGCTAGAATATTACTTACACTGCCGGTTTCAGTTAGGTACATCTGTTGAAAGGACATTTTCAAAATTAAAGATTCTTAAAAAAGATTTAAGATCAACCAGTGGCGTAGCGTGTAGCAAGCAAATGCTATTTAGGGGGCGGCAAAATTAAACCAATAAAATTTCGGAAAAAGTCGCCCTAGCTTTGGTCGTCTCCTATTTTTGACTGACTCACCCCCAAAAAAATTCGCGCTCGCTGCGCTCGCGGCTCCATGTCAGATATCGCCTTTTATCTTTGTTTAATTGCTGAGGCATTCAATTCCGAAAAAATAGTTTTCGCGCGTCCGTTATGGCTTTTTATGATGTTTTACTTCATGAAAACTCTAAGGAAAAAATCGCGCTCGCTTCGCTCGCGGCTTTTGCACTTCACTTCTGTGCATATCTTACTTTTTGACTTTGCTTTGTTAATTTACAGTGGTTCTTATTTGTTTTGTGTCCTTAGACTAAAAAATTTTCGCGCTCGCTCCGCTCGCGCTTCCTTAAATATGACATGTATCTTATAAGTTGACTTTTCAACGGGAAACCCACCAAATAACATATTTTACTGACTTTAAACATTGCTATGGATATTTGAGTGCGTTAAGTAGTTTAAGTTAATCACAATCTTTCAATACATAAGGGCCACTTGGGTTTGCACTGCATTGATGCCCTAAGCAAATGCTTAGTTTGCTTATGGGCTAACCCAGGACTGCTTAGGTTACTCTGAACATTTCAAATAAATAGAAAGTTATGTGTAATGTATGTTATGTATTGCAATAGTTATTTATCCAAAAGTAGGTAGGTTTTCTGCAATCAGAGCGGTGCATGTATATATTTGTTCCTGTTGGACAAGTAAGATGGATATGAATTTCCGGACCCCCTGGATCCCCCCCCCCCCCTTATATATTTTTTGACAAAACGTATGTAGTCGTAGGGCGGCATAATCAGTTTTGCACGCGGGCGAACAAACAGCTAGCGGCGGGCCTGCTTTAGAATACTCGTACACAACCAACTTTTAGTCGGCTCGCAGTTTGTTTGGGCTCATAAATCAGTATGGAAATGAATGGTCATCATCATCTCCCGAGCCTTTTCCCAACTATGTTGGGGTCGGCTTCCAGTTTAACCGGATGCAGCTGAGTACTAGTGTGCCACAAGGAGCAACTGAAATGAATAACAACGATGGTATTTGGCCGGAATCAGCCCGACTAAAACCTTTGATTGAATTGTTCTTCTTAAAAAAGTATTTTTCCCTACTATCGGGCCAACTGTCCGCCTACAATCAAGCCATTTTCAAAATTCCTCAAACCAAATCAATCAAGCCATTTTAGCGAGACAGAATAGCAATTCATTGTTATACGAAAGAGATACAGACTGACTATCACTAAATATTAGACTTATCTCATCTGGAGAAATACGTCAAGCCAGGGCGTCCCCGAATACTATTCAGTAAGTAGCAGTTACTAAGGCAAGATTCCCCCTTGGTGCGGCACTGTTCGGCACAGGGCATGTATCTCATGGTGTACTCGCTCTAGCAAGCAGTAACACATTGCAACATTACTAACATGTCCGCGACACTGCAACATTTGTACGACGCGAACTTATAAACTATGTATTGCAAGCACTTCTTTTTTAAAAAGAGTGTCTAGTGTATTTGAGTTTCTTGTCGGTTCTTCTCCATAAGACCCTCTCTTTGGAACCGTGCACCTAGCATTGACGTTTCTACAGCACCTGTAATAGATCTGTATGAAATAAAAACCTTCGACTATTACTCCGTTTTCTATTTGAATTTTGAACTGTGGACTCGCGCCGTAGCGTACACATTTTATTACGCCATGTCAGACAGATTTGAGCAAACTTGGGCTGGTGGTGATTATAATCTACTTTGTTTCTTGCCATGTCATGTAGGTACCTATGTCGACAAGTCGAAACCTCTCTCAATAAGACGGTTCTTCCATTATCAATAGCGAAGTGCTAGATAATGCTCACAGCATATTAATTAAGCGCTTAGGCCCATTTCGATCGGCAACATAGACATACGTCAAAATTCATAGTAATACCTAAACAATTGTTTAAAGAAACTGGCGTTTATGTTGTCTAATTGAGAAAACTTTTTTATTACGAAGTCAACAAATGACCCCTCCCGCTGTGGGTGCGGCGTGTTGGAGAAAACCGACCATGTTCCTTCTAAAGCCTTTTGTGTACCAGTGCCGCGGTATAGTAACTCTTTCGAACAATCCCGCAGCCCCGGTAGGCCTTGGCTCTGATGGGCTCAACTGGAGTAAGGCATAAAAGCACACTGCAAACTAAGCAGTCAGCTGAAAGAACCCCATTTTTTTTTTAATTCTTCTTCATACAAATTATTAACCCAAGCAAACTATCGGCCGTCTAAAAGTTTGCAGTTAGGTTCTAATGTTGAAGTCAGCTGGGTATCCTGACTACTGCCGGGGCTGCGGGTTGTTCGAAAGAGATACCGCGGCCCTGGTACATAAAAGGCCTATGACAGAACACGACGGTTTTTAGTCAGTAAGAGTCTGACACTCCCTCACCGCTGCTAACCACAGCGGGAGGAGTCATTTGATGATTTTTGACATCGTTAAAAAAATGGGTATCCTATACCTTGTTTTGCTGGGAACTTTGGAGTATGTTATCGCTTTCTTTAATTAATTATTTCAATATTTTGAAAATACAATGATGATTAATCGTGATTATTTGCGACAATTTTTGCTTGTCATAATGACTGTTGCAATCAAAGGAACTGTTGGATTTTCCTTAATTAGGAATATCTTTGTGGACTGTCTCTACCACCTTTGAGATAAGATCATTAATGACAGACAGGTGGTCTGAAGCCAGAAAGTCTGACAACCGTTCTCACCAAGGGGGCTGGTAACTGGGTTGAGGAGATCAGATATGGCAGTCGCTCCTTGTAAAACACTGGTACTCAGCGGAAACAGGTTAGACCGGAAGCCCACCCCAACATAGCTGGGAGAAGACTAGGCATACGATAATGAGATATGGAGTTAGGTATGTAAGTACTGGGCCCCGATTCTCCTAAGTTAATAATGTCAAAATCGAATAGAAAACGAATCGCAATATGATCGTAATAGCAGTTTTAACCATATCGGGCATTCTGCTACTAATAAAAGACCAATTGTATTCGATTGACATTTGATTGGTGTGCGATTGATCTGCTATTTTGATGATTTTGGTCTATATGGTAGTTTGCTGTACAATCATTTTGCAATCGTAAATCATTTGCAGACAAAATGATTCATTATTGAATGACAGAAAAGGATAAAAACGTTTATTTCAAAGAAAAAATAGCCGAATGCCACATACGCTTCAATCGTAATCGAGTCGGGATTGGGTCTCAGTCGAATCGAGTCGAACGTCAATCGAAGGTCGCTTAAGTAAAATTAGGAGAATCGGCCCCCTGTTTTGACATAAACTTACTCCATATTACGAAGTTGTCTACGCAAATAACAACGAAAGGAGCTACTAATTCATATGATAAGAAAAACGTGCCATTCAAACAAAAGGGTGACAGTTTTTTCCAATTCAATTCCCCCTTGGTGCGGCACTGTTCGGCACAGGGCATGTATCTCGTGGTGTACTCGCTGTAGCAAACAGTAACACATTGCGCGCGAACATTACTAACATGTCCGCGACACTGCAACCGCCGCGCGAACACATGCTAGCTGTGGACTCGCGCCGTAGCGAATATAATTTTGATGGAATGTCGGTATTAAACTATTAATAATTTCACGTCCTTAATAACTTTGGTATCCGATAAAACCTAATGTAGCCCGCCTAAACGAAAAACATTTCTTAGAAACTTTATCATAAGATAATAATATTATATTAAACAATTCACTGGTTTAAGTAACTTTTGATAGATAAATGATTACTCGTTTTTGTAATATTTTAGTTATATACTAATTTTAGCCTGTGGTTTTATCTATTTTTTTTCTCATTTTGCCCACTGGGGTTACATAAGGTAAAGAACCAACCTCTCAAGTATGAGTGTATTCGATTCCAGGTCAGGCAAATACCAATGCAACTTTTCTAAGTTTGTATGTACTTTCTAAAGTATAAGACACCAATAACTGATTAAAAGTGAAGGAAAACATCTCGAGGAAACCTGGATTATAAAGTTTGAAATCACCAACCCGCATTGAGCAAGCGTAGTCATTAATGCACAATTTTTCTTCGTGTGAGAGGAGGCCGCAGCCCAGCAGTGGGACGATACAAAGGCTGGCGATGATGATTTTTAGGTCTCTATGTATTGTATATTTAACTACCGTGTTTCTTAGAAGGCGTGACATACAGCCATACAAACTATTGTATTTATAGATAATATTATATTAAGTAGTAGAAGTTTCATGCCCTCAATAGCACTGATTTAATATGAAACAATGTAGATAATGTGGTAATGACAGTGGTCATGATAAACTGTTACTTATGTATTTATTGCAAATTCAAGGCAAAGGCTTTTTTGACCTTATTTTGAAAATATTTGTCAAGAAATTGATTGTTCTTGATAAGAAACTGGAGTGGAGACCACGGACTAGCAAGCGCAGCGTAGGACGTCCACCAACGAGGTGGACAGACGACCTTATAAAGGTCGCCGGAAGACGCTGGATGCAGGTCGCTTCCAACAGGTATCTGTGGATCTCAGGGGGAGGCCTATGTTCAGCAGTGGACGTCCTATGGCTGAGATGATGATGATGATGATGAAAACCGGGTTTTGTGGGAATTTCTGATACCCACAAGGAGTTTCGGCCCGACCCGTGAATCGTACCCGAGACGCCATGCTTTGCGGCTACTAGACCAACGAGGCAGTTTTCAAGGATCACAAGGTCCGGTATAATTCCTAAAACATTAAATCTAGACCGTTATTCTATTCAAATAAACGTTTTCTATTCATATTTAAAACATTCTGTGAAAACATCAAACAAAGCTTTTACATTTACAAAAATATAACGCAATAATATTTTATGCAACTTTTATATCACTTATAACGTAAGGTACATTAAATTATGAATGTCAGTTTTCGTTATCACGGTCAAGACTATCAGTTGGCTACCTAAGCAATTACCAATGACAATTTTTCATAGATAAACTAATTGACTAAATGAATATTATTAGTTAAAGATTTAAGATTATAAACAGTTAATATAATTCACTTGTTGGTGATTTTTATCGAGTATTTTTTTACCTACTTGAAGTTGTGTATTTTGCGTTTTATCTATAAGTATGAATAATAATTTAAACACGTGTCTATGGTGGGTTTTCCATTCCTTCATCCTCCGAGCCTTTTTCCCAACTACATATGTTGGGGTCGGCTTCCAGTCTAACCGGATGTAGCTGAGTACCAGTGTTCTACATGGAGGGACTGCCTATTTGACCTCCTCAACCCAGTCACCCGGGCAACCCAATACCCCTTAGTTAGACTGGTGTCCGACTTACTGGTTGCTGACTACCCGTAATAACTGCTAAGGATTTTCAATGACAGCCGGGACCTACAGTTTACCGTGCCATCCGAAACACAGTTATTGGTGTCTAAGATATACTGTATATCATATACTAGAAAGTACACACACACTTCGAAAAGTTGCATTGGTACTTGCCTGACCTGGAATCGAACCCATCGCTCTTATACTTGAGAAGTTGGCTCTTTACCCACTAGGCCACTACGATGCGCCACTCCTTCTTCCCAGCAAAACCACATAGGAAGTGGTGAAGGGTGGGCGTTTTTTTATTCCGAAAGTGTTGATTTACCAGCCTAATTTGAGTAAACTTTTTTGAGTTTCAGTTCATATCTTAAATTATTATCATCTCTTATCGCAAAACAACGCATGTACATAGATTGGTTCTACAAATCCGCTGTTAAAAAATTGAAAGAATTTGTAAAATCGGTCACGTAAAGCTATTTCTTCTTTAAAGAAAATAATAAACAGCCTTGCATAAGATAGTGTAAGAAAATTGCTTCTACTGATTTCAGAATATAACGATGACGTATTGATTAGCTTTCTTATGACTCATCGCATTTCTTTTAAATTATAAAATTGCGTACGAGTGCAAAGAGTAATTGCATAATGGATTGCAAGCTTAGAACTTTATTTATATACTGCATTTGCCTAGACTTTTGTCAAATTTTTTCGGGTCCCACTATTGCCGTTTAGCTAAATAAATAACAATTAAAATATATACTATTTTTTATACGTGACTTGTATTTTTTTACTAAAAAACAGTACGAAACTTTAGCGCCCGAGTCCGACTCGCAGGATTGATTCACTTTTTGGTCCTTCCCCAATTCCCCAAAAACATTAAGTACCTATTTCCAAAATGTTCATAATAAATAAATAAAATAACGTTGGATAAGCCAAAAAAATACAGATTGATACAGTTTAAACAGAAGGTTTATATTATAAAGATCTTTTTATTTTTATTTATATAGGTAGATCTTTACTTATGAATGCGAAAATAACTGTCTGTCTGTCCAGCTTTCACATCCAAACTACTGAACCGATCAATTTGGTACATAGTCTAGAGCCTGAGAAAATACCTAGGAACTTAAGCTACTTTTTACCCGGTCGCTGGAAGAAGTTTCCTCAAGAGTCAGGTGGAACCACAGAAAACATCTAGTACCTAGGTACTCTAACTCTACAATCGCCACATCTTTTTACGAAAATTCACAAATGCAAATAAAAAGCTTGTCAATGAAAATCTGATCAGATTTGAGATAAATACATTAAGTACATAATTAATTAAAAACATTATGAAATTATGCGTCTAAGTTAATTAATTCTATTATTAATATCTTTTATAAATTAATGTATGTTACATCGTTCGGCCATTTTGATCATTTTGATCATCTGAGGCGGATGTGACTCATAGTTTATAGGAAATCATTTAAATATAACATTTCTAGTGATAAGATTAATTAAACGTGGTTTTTAATTGATAGGAAAAACGTGTGGGTAATACACCTCATGAACAGTTATTTGCCTAGCCTTTGTCTTAGGGTTTTCCGGTTAGAAAACCGGATGCAGCTGAGTATCAGTGTGTCACATGGAGCGACTGCCTATCTGACCTCCTGAACATAGTATTAATACACAGTATCTATCCCTTGTCAAGAATGATTGTCTGACTTCTGTCTACCTGCCCAAATTCCGCCAAATCTCCGCTCAGTACTTTTCAAATGGGAAATCAGTTTTGACACTTTCTATAAAACCCAAACGGGCTATTTCTTGACCCACTTGGATACTATCACAGCAATGCCAGTTTGTCACAACTAATACACATCTTTTATGTATAAAAGAAAGTCGTGTTAGTTAGGTACACATTTTATAACTCAAGAATGGCTGAATCGTTGAAGCTGAAAAATTGTGTGGAGGTATCTTAGACCCGGGAGAAGGACATACATACATAGAATAGTTTTTATCACCATCGGAGACGCGGGTGAAACCGCGGGCAGAAGCTAGTAACTAATAAAAACAACCCAAAAACATATTTGTTTCATTTGGGCAGAATTTGATGTAAGTAAAGATAATTTAGAAAAAACTGCTTCTTGAATGCTAGGGGTTAGATATAAATATAGAATGTGAAATAGTTTTTTATATAATTACTCATTTTTCTACCAAGGAAGCGGAACTCTCTCGAAAAATCTTTAATCTGTCTATCCCTCCAAAATAGCAACCGTGAAGACAACGCATTATCATGCAAAAAATATTTTTAATTGAAATTCATTGTATGTAAACTGCGATAAAATCAATTAATCCAATTACCTTTAATAGAAGATGACTATAAGATAATAAGCTAAAAATCAAAATGTATTCGTCTTATCATAGAGATTCTTATCTCTGGTTTATATTGATTCTTAGAAGACTTTTTCGTAATTGATAATAACTATAGAGGTGCGACTGTTTTAGTTTATTGTAGCGTTAAAAAATAAGTTTGTTAATATGGTTTAACACTTAAGAAGGCATATTGAATTAGTAGATTCCGGCTGTAATTTGAACAGCTTTGGTAGTCGCTACTGCCTGGTATTCAAAAGCCAGAACTGTGTTTTGGATGGCACGTTAAACTGTAGGTCCCGGCTGTCATTGAACATCCTTGGCAGTTGTTACGGGTAGTTAGAAGCCAGAAAGTCTATCAACAGGTATTGGGTTGAACGGATTTTTTCAATTTAATATCATCATCATTATATCCCGAGCCTTTCCCCTACTAGGTATGTTAGGATCGGCTTCTAGTCTTACCGGATTCAGCTGCGTACTGTGCTTTACAAAGAACGACTGCCTATCCGACCTCCTCAACCCAGTTACCCGGGCAACCCAATACCCCTTGCCAACACTGGTGTCAGACTTACTGGCTTCTGATTACCCGTAACGACTGCCAAGGATGTTCAATGACAGCCGGGACCTACAGTTTAACGTGCCCTCCGAAGCACATTTTCGATTCAATAATTTTTAAATATCCCATCTCTAAATAATTTAAATAAACACAAATATCAATTAGCATACATTACATTAAATGAGATAGTACTAATAGCGGCTTCTTTGTGCATTAATAAAATTATACTTTATCTCTAAGATCGGTCGATTGCATCTAGAAAAATGCTAAAAACATTAATGTTTTTTAGTGCTTATAAAATGATTGATATCTTAATATTACTGATGCATATCGGAATGGTATAAAATTTGTTAATTTCATTTATGATGTATCATTTTTATTTTTGAAGTTAATGCATCCGTTTTGTAATTATAAACGGAAATATAAGCGTGTTAAAAATATAATTCAAGAGATGGCGTTTGATTGTGTCTATGGTTCATTGAACCCTAGACCGCACTAGACTCAAACACCATTTGAGAACATCAGAAGCTTTCAGATACAGCCCCTACAACCATCACGTGCTAGCCAACATTCACTTACACTTTATATTTTATTGATTAAAACCTAAATCACGTAACTCTGTAAGTACCTAGTTCAAATAATCCAGAATCCCCAACAAATATAAGTCTTCCACAAATCAACGATTTAGGTAAAATCATACCAGGGCACGACACCATAGTGGCGGTAAGTCCCATCTTTGAGGAGTGACTCGGGAGTAGTCACGGCGCCCTCACGTACCGCATGACGCAGGTCCTCAACGGACACGGTTGTTTCGGGAGGTACCTGCACCGAATCGGTCTTGAGGAGGCACCCGGGTGTCACCACTATGCGGTCAGACCCGAGGACACGGTGGACCACACAGTCCAGGGGTGCCCTGCGTGGGAAGGGCACCGCCGGGTCCTCGTCGAGGCTTTGGGCGGCGGCGACCTCTCGCGTCCGGCCCTGGTTCAGGCCATGGTCCGGGGCAAGAGGGAATGGGATGCCGTCGCCTCCTTCTGCGAAGCGGTCATGCTCGAGAAGGAGGAGGCGGAACGCCAGAGAGTTCGCACCTCTCATCCCGGCCGCCGCGCTGGACCAGGTAGACACCATGGGCGCGCAGAGATACCGCGTCCTTGGTACATAAAAGGCCTACGACGGAACACGACGGTTTTTAGTCGGTAAGAGTCTGACACTCCCTCACCGCTGCTGACCCACAGCGGGAGGGGTCATTTGATGATTTTTGACGTCGTTAAAAAAAATAGGTATAATCATACCTACATAGATATCCTTAGCCTGAGATATCTATCACTTTCTATCAATATGTTTCTTACCTTGCTCTCAGCAGTAGTTGGTAGTCAGCTAACTAACTCACAAACTACCTATTCACCTATTTATTTAGTCAATTATAAAAATCACTCACTCTAGTACTAATTTTTTCACTCAATCGTTATACACTTTTTCTTTATTCTTTACTTCTAAGTTACAAAGTCACTCAAAAATTAACTATCCAAAAAAGGGTTTAGTCAGTCAACCATTTTGTAAGCCACTTTGACAGTCAAAGAAAGAAAATTATTCAACGATTCCCAATGCAATCTTTATCAGTAGTTTCTAAGAAATTAATAAGCAATAAGTATTGAAATAAAACATTGTTTTTCCCCGAGTATTTTATTGCGGTATTAAAACAATAAAATATTATCTTTGTATTTTTATATAACTGATTTAGGATTTTGAGTAAGACTCATTTTTGACATCGATTTTGCTCGCTTTTAATATTACAAACTATACTTGAAGTATATTATTTAATATACCTACTAAAAACAATTGCTGGGGAGTTTGTTGCGCCACTTCTTCTTCCCAGCAAAAACACATAGGAAGTGGTGAAGGGCGGGTGTTTTGGGGGCTGTCTTTTGTTTTCGACGTTCAAAAAGTGCTGTTTAAACCGATTCTTATTATATGTAACCAACAGAAATACTTTTTTTAATATACATATTAAGGATCATAAAACTATAAAGGATAACGTAATCGGATTGCACATTCGCGGTTTAAATGAATAATGCTTCAATAATTCTATCTGTTTAGGAAATTATAAAACTTTCGTAATAGTTATCATTATATTACTTTTTGGAAAAATGTGTTATCAGACAAGACCTTATAAAGCTTAAAAATACTTGCCACTTAAGTTCAAGGGTACAGATTCGATTCCAGGTTAAGCTTTTCGGTGACAACAGACGAGCTCGAAAATATATTACTTCATATATTTAAGCTGATATGATGATGCTACACGCGGTTGAGTGGGTGTCCTATGGACACTCATTCAATCAATACAATACAAGCATATACAATCATGAAGAGTTTCTCTGTGTTCTGGAAGGCAAGTTCAATAGTCAGATCCCAGCTGTTTGAACATCTATTAGTTGTTACAAGTACCTAGTCAGAACCAGAATGTCTGTAGTTCAGTCTTTCCAAGAGTTATTTCGTTGCCCGTGTCTCTGGATTAAAGAGGTCAGTCAGGTACTCAGCTGAATCCAGTTAGACTAGAAGCCGACCCCAAAACAGTCAGTAAAAAGGCTAGACTAGCATAAATGATGATGATGTTTTATGAACACCCTGTATATCAAGTCGTCAGCAAGTCTGCCGTATCACGGTTTCCTTGTGTTATCAGACAGTAATGTGTTAGTGTTCTGCTGTGATTATATTTACTGTACAATCGCCGAGAAAAGTTGTCTACCACTTTTTGTATGAGACTATAATAAAAAAATGTTTTTTTTTTGTATCTTTTGGCTATATAGAAATTGTGTAAAATACTAACAAAAATTTTACAAAATGTATAAATTATATCAGCTGTATAAAAATGGAGTGCACCACTAAACAACAGAAAATGGTTTTTCCTACATGTGTCTGAATGACCTGAATGAGTTTTGCTCCAAAAGATAGCAACAGCAAGAAGTAGCAAAATATTTTTTTTATACATTGCCAGTTTTTTGTCGCTTTCTTTTCATAAAAATTATATAGTCATTCAATAAGTACCAACCATGTCCACTTACATTTCACGCTGACTGTACACACGTTACCAAAAAATTACGAAATCCAACAAAATCTAATCATTATCAAAATAATCTGTTTTTCTTAGAAACTTCATATAATACCCTAAGTTACACAAACATACCTTTACATATACCAGTGGCGCTGCTTGCTAAGGAGAACGGTTTAGAGATGTGAAAATACGTACATTTTCATTTAGTTCCAATTTTCGCCACCCGCAAAGTTAACTTTGTTTTTCAGTATTATAGAAATTATTGCGCATTTAATAAGTATTTTGCAGTGATTTGAGGTACTTTGTCAATTGTAATCCGATGACAATGTTATATTTACTTGAATTCTGAGAAAAATGCCGATTTGTTACCTTTGTACTATCAAGTAATGATATTATATTATTATGCAAGTTTTCGTAGACCATAAAGTTGAAATTCAGCATGATATTTAGAGAAAATGTGTCTTACGTGTTGTTGATACTATTTACATTCAAAATAAAGAAGTTATTGTAATGTTTTTTTCAGATTTGTTCCTTTTTTAGGGTTCCGTACCTAGAAAGGAAAAAACGAAACCCTTATAGGATCACTTTGTTGTCCGTCTGTCTGTCTGTCTGTCTGTCTGTCTGTCTGTCTGTCTGTCAAGACCCTTTATCTTAAGAACGCGTGGACGTATCAAGCTGACATTTACATGAAATACTCGGGTCTATTGTCCCTTTAAGCAGTGAAAATATCAAACTTCTAAGCCAAGCCAATCAAAAGATACAACCGATTATGTCGATATTTTCAACAAATTTTCGACACTCGCAAAGGAATCAAAACCTACAGGGTACTTCCCGTAAACTCAGAATCTTGAAATTTGGCATGAAGCATTGTCATATAATGCAAATATAGGAAAAATTGCGAAAATCACATTTTTTTTGTTATATAGTATAATAAAAATATTTTAATAAAATGAAACTTACTACCTTATTTCTCACGAATGAATAAAGGTACCAAATTGAAATTTATACCAAATACCTAGGTCTATTGTCCCTTTAAGCAATGAAAAAATCAAACTTCTAAGTTAACGCGATCAAAAGATACAGCAGTTTTACCGACACCTTAGACGAATTTCCGTCACACGCCAGGGAATCAAAACCTACAAGGTACTTCCCGTAAACTCAGAATCTTGAAATTTGGCATGAAGCATTGTCATATAATGCAAATATAGGAAAAATTGCGAAAATCACATTTTTTTTGTTATATAGTATAATAAAAATATTTTAATAAAATGAAACTTACTACCTTATTTCTCACGAATGAATAAAGGTACCAAATTGAAATTTATACCAAATACCTAGGTCTATTGTCCCTTTAAGCAATGAAAAAATCAAACTTCTAAGTTAACGCGATCAAAAGATACAGCAGTTTTACCGACACCTTAGACGAATTTCCGTCACACGCCAGGGAATCAAAACCTACAAGGTACTTCCCGTGAACTCAGAATCTTGAAATTCGGAACGAAGCGACGTTATATAGTACACATAAAGGAAAAATTGCGAAAATGATAAATTTGAAGTTACATAAAATATTAAAATATTATTTTTGCTTACATGACATAAAATATTTTTTTAATAATTATAAACTTACTACCTACCCTTTTTCACATGAACGCGTAGAGATATTAAAGTTTTGAATAAAAAGTGAAATTCATATCAAACACTTCTTAAATATAATTGCTTCTAAACTGTGAAAATTTTTTAATCATTCAAAGGTCATTGGTGGTAGTTGCAACATACCGTTCAGGAGTTCCCTCGACTCTCTGTAGTCTCCATAATCAAATCAGCTCCAAACCTTCACTTTTTACCAGTACCCTCAAAAATACACTCACATGTCTGGTTATGACTCGACGCGTGCCTACAATATTCAAGTGTTGCCCTCGATTTCTCAGGGTTTTCAGATCCTCATCAGATCCTGGTCATCCGAATTGGCATCTTCCTTCTTTATTAAAAGTCTTTAACAATAAAAACTAGCATTGCAACCTGTACAATCCTCTGAAACTGCTTGTCTTTTATATTTTTCAAACGATCCTGGACATTCCTCTCCATGGAATTTTAATAAAATATTTATATTCAAAGAAACGTCATACCATTCTCCACGATTTAAAACTACTTTGGTTCATGTCCGCCACTTTTTACAAAGCGGGTCAGATATGCCCAATGACCTTTAAGACATAATTAGTTATTTTCAATCAAATTTCTGAATGATGACTATAAAATGTTGTATATAAATAACTTTAATAAAATAACTTTTACAAGGTACTGGCCTACTATTTTAGTTATATTATAAAATAAAAAATATTAACTATTTTGACTCTCACGAAATTACGAGTACCATAACTATGATTGTTCTAAACTGAACGGTTGGCGCGAGACTCACTTTTTATCTATACAGGATTTGTACGAAACCCTCGGTGCGCGAGTCCGACTCGCACTTGGCCGGTTTTTTAAGTAAATAACTACAAATTATAAAAAGAAATCACACCAAAGCTATTGAACCGATTTAAAAGAAAAGGCTTTAGGCTTCTTTTACGGCTGCAGAAAATAGTTCTCTTAGGAAGCGAGTAAAAAAAAAAGAAATATCTTAAATAAATACGTATAGGAACATATAAAAGGTAAGGGTAAAATAAAAATAATAGTTCTAAAAACTAAAGAACTCGCTTTTAGCACGTCCAACATATTGGGGAGGCCGCCATATTGGATTTGTAATGACGTTTCTTAGCTAGATATGTACTGTCATCAGAACTCAGAGCGTGTGCAAAATTTCATCCAAATCGGAGACCAGGAAGTGGGTCAAATAAAGATTAAAAGATTTTCTTATACACATTTCTTTAGTTACCTACAAGTGAAGCTAAAATTATAAGTGTGTTAAAAACTGTTAACGCGAATGTCACAGACAAAACCAAATAACAAAATAAATACACGCCTTCCATAAAAACATCAGCCTGTAAGCAAACGCTAGATTGTCCGATTACTTCGTAATTAGATACACATCAACATTACTATGTGGAAGCTTATCTACTTATCTATGTGGCTAACTGTACTTGTTATAGTTACTCATTTTATATGATGTAAGAATATAGTGCTATAAAATAACTCTTCATTTGCCTAGCTTATCTAGGTTTTACAAGAATAATAATCCCAAAAAAATTACTTCTCAGTAATATGGCTGGATAGAAGAAGTGGTGATGAACAAAATTCCTAGCAACATTGCAATCTAGTACAATAAAAAGTACCTAGATTATAATTATATATCCTTATGGATACTAACTCCTTGGAACCGTGCAACTAGGTTTCCGTTTTAAAAGAGCTTTAATGGACCTCTTAGAAATTAAAAAAATGCGTTTGACTGTCCGTCCGTCACACTTTCACGCTAAAACTCCTGAACCGATTTGAATGAAATTAAAAGACAGTCAGCCCAAAACCTGAGAAAGGACATAGGCTACTCTTTTATCCACGTGCAGAAAATAGTTCCATCGAAACGCGTGTCGCCCGAAGCAAGCAAGAAAGTAGCTAGTTCCCACAAATACCTTTGAGTATTATGTCATAATTAGCCGTTTAAATTAATTAGTCACTCAGATATCAGCAAGATCATTACTATCTACAGTTTATCTGATAACTTTCATGTGTCAGGGAATTCTTTGTATTGTTATAATTCAGTATTCGTGATGTAAGTAGCTATTCAAGAATTTCAAAATCTTACACGGAAGTTTGGATGTTTGTTCAACTTTCAGGCAGAAAGTACGATATGGATTCTGATGAAACTTAAAAATTTTGTAGCTAGGATATATCAGAATAACATATAGGCTACTTTTTATATGGATGCGGGAAGTAGGTCCCTCAAGGACTGGGTGAAACCGCTGTGAGAAACTAAATAATAATTATACCATTTTCCTGACGCCAAACTCTGAAATAACTCAACGTTTTTCGTTTTGGAGGTTTTCGACTGAACCAAATACGATAAGGGCCACTTAAGAGATAGATGGTCTTTCATAGACAGTAAAATAACGGCTACTTTTTTTTTTTTTTATTATTATTTTATTAAATTTTAATAATTACATAGGTGTGTTTCTTAAGTCTAAACTCGCCAAACTTTTACGTTTGATGGAGAGTTTTATCTTTTTATCCGGGAGCCTATCCTCAGATAGCAACATAAATGATAATAAAAAACCCGGAATTCTTATAAAACTATTGCAATCCGGATCCATACGGTAAAAACATTTGAAAAGATTGTGCTAAAGATAAAAATATCTTTATCATAGATAAAATATTAATTACTCATAGCTCATATCTCAGAGCGATTATTAGGGAAAATTACTACGCCTACGCAATTAACTAGTAATAGTATTTTTTATCTATCTACAGTAATATAATAAAGAGGAAACATTTCGTTTGTTTGTGCCGTAAAGGCTAAGAAAATACTGAACCGATTTAAAACTTCTATCACTGTAGGAAAGCAACACTCTTCCCGAGGTACGAGCAGTAGTGCCCACGGGACGCGGGTGAAACCACGAGAAAACGGCCAGTCTTTTTATCATTGTTTTTGCATAAAATATAAGTATAGTGGTTGAAAACGTGACTAAAATCGCGTCTTGTATTCGATTTTATAAAAAAATCACAAAGCAGCCCGAGGTCTGGAAGTTGGTATTAGATTAACACGTGCATCGGAGAGCACGTTAATGTCGGTCCTGCGCCTGATCTCTCTCCGGTGGTGTCGGATTGCCGTCCCATCGCGCTATGAGAGTGAAGGAATAGTGAGTGCACCTGTGTCCAAGCAAATGCTCGTGCACTATAATATGTCCTGCACAGAGTCAGTTGACAACCGCCGTCTTGGCCGCAAAATGGTCTACCAAATAACAATATGTTTTACCAAATATCTTTTCAAATCGTTTATTCGCGTTCAATTAGTTAAGCAATATAGACCATTTTTAAGTTAGGTTGAGGAGGTAAGATAGGCAGTCGCTCCTTGTGGCACACTGGTAGTCAGCTGCATCCGAATAGTCTGAAAGCCGACCCCAACATAGTTGGGAAAAGGCTCGGGAGATGATGATTGCTATTTTAGGGACATCCCCTTACACATATAAAAAAATGCATTATGACCAAAGTTCAAAACTGCCGAATTACGCATACAGATACACATCAGATCATAATCAATTTCGAAAACATATATTTTTTTATAATTAAACATGAAATGTAGGACAACTAATTATGATAAGTCAATTAAAATAACAACGAATTGTACAATTATATTAAATTGATATTGATCAGAAACAATCAATCTGAATCGAGCTATTTGATCTGGGAAATTTATTTTTTGAAATGATTTAATTGTGAATCAACACTTTTTTTAGAGTTCCGTATCCAAAGGGTGAAACGGAGCCCTCTATTAGGTACTAATTCCAAGTTGACTGATATAACTATTTGTATATGTATATAATACTAGCTGATCCCGCGAACTTCGTATCGTTTAAACCTTCCCTGGACCTCTACAAACATTTCAAAACCTTAAAAAGCCAAATCGGTCCAGCCATTCTCGAGCTTTAGTGAGACTAACGAACAGCAATTAATTTTTATATATAAGAAGATATAGAAGATTTTATTATAATATGTATTTATTAATATGTAGCTATATGTAGTTTATCAGTTGTGTTAGCACCCATAACACAAGTTAATTAATAACTTACCATGGGGCTAACCGACCGTGTGTGTAAAGGTGTCCCGACATTATTATCTATAACTTAAATGTCCATTTTTGTTAAAACAACTGTTTAAGTATTTTGAAAACTGAAGATGAAAGCCGTCAGTTTAAATTCATATAATTCACAGTAAATGTAGTAGTTTTAAAAAAACCTGACGTATATGTTATTTGCTACAGATGATGTACCTATATCTGTTACCGCACAAAATCAGATAAGCAGGTTTAAGCATTTTTTTGTTAGCTCTAGAAAGTTCATTCTTTGATAATTATGTGTAGAAAAAGAACCACAAGATTGTGGTGGCCCGGTGGGTAATTAACCAAGCTCTCAAGAAAGAGTGTGGGTTTGATTCCAGGTCAGGCAAGTAAAGATACAACTTTTCTAAGTTTGTATGTATGGAAGTCTGAAAGTAGTGCCAGTTACAGAAAAGATGAGAAGTAGAAGATTGTCGTGGTATGGGCATGTAATGAGGAGGGATGATACGCATGCAACAAAGTGTGTGCTAAGTATGAATGTAGATGGATGGAGAGGAAGAGAAAGACCTAAGAAAAGATGGATGGATTGCCTGAAAGATGATATGAATAAGAAGTGAGTGAGTGTCAGTATGACGAGTGACAGGGGAAAATGGAAGAAAATTACATATTGCGCCGACCCCAAGTAAAATTTGGGAACAGGGCAGGAGAAAGAAGACTTGCTTAGTATAACTTGGATTCAAAGAAAGGGCCGATAACAAGGCTGATAATAATGAGAGAGCAAAATGCCAGGTATTATCGATACAAACCATACATTCAAACGATATCTTCAATATTATGAAACTGAAGGCCGGTAGACCGATAATGAGTGTTATGATTGCCAAAATGCCAAATAATATTAGGGTAAAGAGTAAAGAGAGATAAATGCTGAAAGTATTATACATTGGCTATCTAAAAGTGAAATTTCCTCTTGGTGCGGCACTGTTCGGCACAGGGCATGTATCTCGTGGTGTACTCGCTGTAGCAAACAGTAACACATTGCGCGCGAACATTACTAACATGTCCGCGACACTGCAACCTTTGGACTCGCAACATAATATTACACATGTTTTTCACAAACAATATTGATTGGCCATAACACTGAAAGGTCCAACGAGAATTTGAAACGCCCTAATCTAAGTAAGATAATTGCTGAGATTAGACCTACAAATAAATACAAAATTGAACGGACAAACTCTTCAACTATATAATGTTGGGTTATTCACTAACTGGACATTCGACTGGACAGTCGACTGGACAGTCGTATGTCCAGTTAGTGAAACTCAAAATTAGTACCAATTTATATTTGTGAATAACCCATAATATCAGTGTAAAATGAACACAAAGATGAAATCCATAAAAGAAGATTACCTACTATAATTATTATCTCTAAGATTTTCTCATACCCTGGTAGATACTTGATTGAGGATCATGTTGTGAGGAGGTGATGAGCATGAATGTAAACAGATATAGTGGAACAGGACGACCAAAGAAACGATGGATGGGTCGTGTGAGAACGATAGATAGAAAAGTCAGTAAAAAGAATGGGTTAGCGTCCCCTAAACGAAAGAAGAATGAAAATCATGGGTACATACCAATTATTTACACATACGATTTTAACTAAAAATCACCGCAATAGGTAAGTTGTATGGATATTGTTAAAAATATGTAGGTACTCACTTTTAGTTTTTAATTTGTGTCTTGCGTCAGAATTTCCACTAAACAAAAGAAGTAAGATAATAGCACTAATCACTCGAAATTAGTCTTTATTATCAGGAAAAGTATACTACATTTTTTTTCTTCAAAACTATCTCTAAAAGAGTTTTTGTAACTGCTGGTATTTTCTATGCTAAGAGAACTTTTGAGGCACTATTTGGTTTGGGCACTTATGGGCACTAAATATACTTAGGTGGTATATGTCAATATGTCACTCACTATAAAAAATACACCTTAAACCACTAAAAATAGCACTCACCGCCTTCTAAACTGAATTACTCCTTAAAAATCACTAATTTTCACTAAAATTATTTATATTTTTTCACAAACATTATTTTTCATGGTATGTATACGCGTTTGCTAATCATATATACATCTGATATCAATTAATACATATGTTATTTAATAATCGACATTTGGCTGTGAGATACGCGCGTTTTTAATTATCGCGATATACAGGGAGTTTGGTTTAGTCAAAGATTATTTTCAAGAGTCATTTCGTATCTGTAATGACGATGCTGATTTAGAATTTCGTTTCCATGATTATTTTAATACTGAGGTTTAGAATCTAGACTTAGGCATTAGGTATGTAGTCTGCCGGGGCTGCAGGACTGTTCGCGCGAGTCACCGCGGTGCTGGCACATAAAGGGCTTAAGAAGAAACATGATGGGTTTTAGTCAGTAAGAGTCTGACACTCCCTCACGCTGCACCCACAGCGAGAGGAGTCATTTGATGATTTCCTATAAAAAAGGTATTATGAAGTTGGGGTTTTACTTCAGCTTTCCTAAGTAATGGTCATGTTATTAAGACCTAGCTTCTGCCCGTAGTTTCACTTGCGTACCTACCAAAGGAACGACTCCACGAACCATACATCTTGGACACCAATTACTGTCTTTTCGAGGGCACGATAAACTGTAGGTCTCGGCTGTTGAACATCCTTGGCAGTCGTTACGGGTAGTCAGAAGCCAGTTATTCTGTAAAATAGTCTTACCAATGGGGTTATCGGGTTGCCCGGGTAACTGGGTTGAGGAGGTCAGATAAGCAGTCGCTCCTTGTGGCTCACTGGTACTCAGCTGCATCCGATTAGACTGGAAGCCGACCCCAACACAGTTGTGAAAAAACTAGGCAGATGCTATCCTTTCTGGATAAATAGGCTATCAAACCCTGAGAATTTTGTAAATCGGACCAGTAGTTCTTAGGATTAGGACCGTTCCACCAAACTAACAATCTCTTCAGCTTGTAAAACTTATATGTATTTATGTATTTATGGCGTCATAAAATTAATATAATTTACAAGATAATAATAGTTTAAACCACAACCTATTTATAAAAACACAATAAAATATTATCTTACGTTAAGACTGGTGTTAACAGCTTATGCCAATGTGTTTGTTACGAAAATAATATAATTAATCAATGGTCAGGAAAAATAATATTAGCGAAGACTAGAATGGCTGATAACGAGTGTCAACGGCTTTTATAGGTCTTGTCATATTACTATATGACTATGAAAATGTATAATATTTCTGCCGTTGAGTAGTCATTAGTAGCTATATTCAGAAGGGCAAAGATATTTGACATGATTTATAAAGAGCGTTGATCACTCCACTATTTTTAGGAATGGCGCTGGCGTCATCAAGTTCATACCATGTCCCACCTCATCGCATGTCCACTGTGCCCTGAAACTTGTTCGCAGGAGGAGCTAATGAGCGCGTCCGGCCGTGCTCTCGCTGTGGCGGCATACTGGGCTGACAAAGTGTGGGTAGTCTAGTCTCACTGTAAGACATGTCATCGACACAAAAGAAGAAGAAGGAATGGCGTTTTAACACAATCTGCAAAGTCTGTTTATTATGTTGGGGTCGACTTCCAGTCTAACTGCGTGCAGCTGAGTACCAGTGTGCCACATGGAGCCACTGCCTATCAGACCTCCCCAACCCAGTTACCCAGGCAACCCAATACCTCTTATTAAGACTGTTTGTCAGACTTCTGGCTTTTGACTACCCGTAACGACTGCCAGGGATGTTCAATGACAGCCGGGACCTACAGTTTATCGTGCCCGATACCGCTTGCTATTATGACTAAGCTGACTTACTCAGAATTTTAACACATTTAGAACTGTGTATTAATACTTTAATTATAACAGTTATAATGTCAAAGTATTCGTAAAAATAAAGGTTAAGAATTAAGATAACATTAATCCATTTTTATTGCGGTATTACCTATTTATTATGATACTACCGATAAAGATATAGATTAAAGGAATTTCATCCAGATTTAGTTATGACTTAAATTGTCGCTAAATCTATATTAATTATGTTTTCTTGGTATTCACACGTTTATCTTGAATTTTTCGCTTTCTATTTTGAAGTATTACCACACTTGTTTTTGGTGTTGCTTGGTGAAAACATTTATGTTCTAGTAGCAATACAAAGTGATTTTTTTGTGGTTTTGACAATCGCAGTGTAAAGTCGTGGTGGCCTAGTGAAGAACCAACATCTCGAGTGAGAGTGTGGTTTCGATTCCAGCGGGATGAAGTGTCAGATTTTGGATCCCATTGTGGCTTCTATCTTTCAGTTAAATTGGGTAGCCTGGCCTCTAAAGCCGAGTCCAGACATGTATCATCTGCCCGATCCGATCACCGTATCAATTTTTGTATTAGAATCTCAATTTTTTAACTCTGCTATCACGCCTATTTTTATAGTGCAAATTCGCTATAGCGAAAAAAAATGATGCAATATTTTGTTCTAATAAGTGAACTACCTGTATGTCAAGGAAAACGATACTTCAGTGATCACGAGAATTTGTTATTAAACATGAAAAAACGTGGTTTGTGTGGTTTTAACAAGATGACACTTCTCATCTTGGAAATATTGGAGATTTCGTAGATTAATCTTGTGGTTCCCATGAGATAAATATAAGGCTAGGTAATCTATTGGGCCGTTTCGAAAATAAGCAAAAAATACTTAAGAAAATCCTTGCTGAAATTAAAATGAAGGCAGATTTGAGTTTAGGTACCTACAGAGTCTTTTAATTGGTATTAAGTTGCCCGGGTAACTGGGTTGAGGAGGTCAGATAGGCAGTCGCTCCTTGTTAAACACTGGTACTCAGCTGCATTCAGTTAGACTGGAAGCCGACCCCAACATAGTTGAGAAAATAGTTGTTTTAAGAAAATCGAACATTTATGCTATCAATGAACTTGGACAAAGTATACCTAAGACAAGATTTTGGCGCCACAATTCCTCAAAAACCAATATTTTATCTACTAATTGCACTAAATATTGATAAGAACTTATCAGCACGTCATAAGACGAAGAATGCATACAATTTGTAAATCGGGTGTCACTAGAAAGAGAGATGGCGCTATATGGAGTGTATAAGTCTATCTCTCTCTTGCAAAGAAATCTGGATCAATATTGGATTGAATAGATAACACTAGTTTACAAAATCAAACTTTTTGCCTGTTGCCGTGGATTTAATGGCTGGTAACATTCACTTATATTTAGTTTTTATTAATTACACCCGCAAAAATTTTTTTGTAGCTCGACTTTACTTGTTATTGACTTTCTCTTTTCTGAACCTTTTTCAGTCGCTGAAGTACGTATTTTATTGTAATTATACAAATATGTGAAGTTTTTACAACACGAGTAGTTCAAGGAGGCGTTGTTTGAACAATCCAAACCATGTTTGTTACATAGGTGGAGAATATGTGTTTGAGAAGAGTAGAAATGTCATCAGAGACGCTTAAAAATACTTATTTTTTATATTTTGGAATGTTGTTAGATAAAAATGACAAATCTTGGGCTCCTGATTGTGTTTGTAAATCGTGCGTTGAATATTTAAGATTATGGAAAAGTGGTAAAAGAAGTACTTTTCAACTTAAAACACCAACTATTTGGAAATAATCGAAAAATCATCTCGACGACTCGTACTTTTGTAGCGTGAACATAAACAGCTTAAACACCAAAAATCGAGCTAAATGGCAAAACCGAAGTAGAACATGTGTTTAGCGAAGAGTGTAGCATTCACCTGAACTTTCAGAGAATAAAAATTATATTGAATTTTGAAAAATTATAATGAAAATTATGTTGAACTTGTCGAAGACCTGCTTTTACAAATAAGAGGTATGGGATGCAATTTGAGCATAAAGTCACTTCCTCTTCAGTCATCTGGACAGATTTCCAGAAAATTTAGGAGATATGAGCGAAGAGCAGGGGAGAACGTATGCATCAAGATTAACGTGTCATGGAAGAACGTTATCAGGGTTTCTGGGATGTAAATATGATGTCTGACTATTGCTGGTCTCTGATACGCCATTTCCCAAAGTCTACACATAAGAGAAGAGCTTTAAAGCCAAGTTTTTTGGAACTTAACAATTAATATAATTTTTAAACAAATATTCTTTAAGGTAAATCCACGTTTTTTCTCTTTAAACCGCACTTAGCTGAATCTCAAAAACTAGAGCTGATAAAAAAAAACTACTAATAGTTTTAAATATGGTTAAATATGAGTAGTCAACAACAGCTTAAAAAATCCCGGCAACAAATGTACTGTAAACTAGTGTAATCTGAGTATTAGCTATATTAATACGAATATCACGTCTGTCATTTTTATATTGAAAAAGATGACAAGTTATGTGATTCATATTGAAATACTTGAAATATGTCCGGGTGGCTTTCCAAGGTCTCAATATGGACATGTTTTTAATCGATACTAGAAGCAGTAGATAATAATCTTAAAATCCATCTTGCGATTTTTATGCCCTTGTTCATCATTATTTTCATCATCATCATCTCAGCCATAGGACGTCCACTGCCGAACATAGGCCTCCCCCTTAGATCTCCACAGATACCTGTTGGAGGCGACCTGCATCCAGCGTCTTCTTCTGCCGTTGTTTACCGACAACAAAATCGTATTTTTCACCGTCATCATCATCATCATCAACACTGATGCAACGGAAGTGTCTTAGCGGAACAGAGTGCCTGCTCTGAGTTTTCACGAGCAGTATTCAAAGTAATTCAACAATTACTTTAAGAAAAACGTCGGTTGAATTCTTCTTCTTCTTCCTCCTGCTCTGTTCCCAATTTTATTTGTGGTCGGCGCAATTTGTCATCCTCTTCCATTTTCCCCTGTCACTCGTCATACTGACACTCACTCCCTTCCTATTCATGTCATCTTTCAAGCAATCCATCCATCTTGGTTGAAAAACGGTCCTTAAGTCATTTTAGCACCCCTCGGGGGTCCAATAGGACCTGTAATTTTACAGCCTTTGTATCGTCCTACTGCTGGGCTGCGGCCTCCTCTCACAAGGAGAAGGATTGAGCATTACTCACCACGCTTGCTCAATGCGGGTTGGTGACTTCAGACTATATAGTCCAAATATTTTGAGTAAAAAAAAACAATATTAGTACATTTTTCTAAACGTATATTTATTAGAAACATAGCAACAATACCCTTATTTACTCTACAGTAATTACAATGGCGGTGGGCCGCTACGGGGCCTTTTAAGCGGGGTGCATGGGGTGCAACCGACCCTGGGTGCAACTGTCTCAGTGGGGTGCAACCAGGCCCATTGGGGTGCAACCGATATCAGGTGCAACTGGTTCAGTGGTACGCAACCTAGTCAACTGGGGTGCAACCAGGCCCACTGGGGTGCAAAAACCCGGGTTTTTTGGTAAAACGGATGCAACTAGTTATTATCACATTTGTAAGAATCTGATTAAGAATAATATCAATCAATGTTTTTTTTAAAGCGATTGTCGCGCCACAGTTGCGCTGCAAATTATATATTTTTTATGTATGATTTGATGAGTTACAATATTATGATATAAAATTGCATTTTTTACCTTGATACTGTATTTAAAAACTAAAAAGATAATAATATGTAGTAAAAATACTATTTTTGCTCCTGAGATCATTATTATTGCATTTCCCATTTCAATAAAAATAAATATAACACAATTTGTTTGTACTAAAACAACAACAACTTTTTAAAAAATATGAAAATAAAATTTGCAATTGACAATAATTGATAAAATATTACTTAAAATTTAAAACAAATGGTAACATAATATCGTCAAAAAATATAAACAAAAGTTGTGTTGAAAACAATAATTATATTATTTTGAATAAATTCTAAGTATTAATATATTTAACTAAATTGATTTTATTGGTTAAATAATATCTGGTGACTTTATTTAATAATTCCAATCTAAATTAAAAAGGCAAATAAATTAAGTACATTTCCATATACATATGTAAGTTATTTGGTGTTATAATAAATAATATAGTTTTAGTACACAATTCGAATTATATTTTTTCAGCCAATTTGTGTTTAGCAATGTTTAATTGAACACAATATTTACCTAAACAATATTAGCCTTACTACAAAACCTTAAACAACTGTTTTACACTTGTCTAAAAAAATTGTGGCTGCAAAAAATGCTGCAAAATGAACCATATGTCAACGTCATAATCTGTCATTTTTTTAGACAAGTCTTAAACTGACGTTTAAAAGTTTTTGTGGTAAGACGGTATAATTTTATCATCAAAATATACAAATATCATAAGACATATTTCAGACTAATATCATAAGAAGCTGTGAAGTAGTTTCGATACTTATTTCCGAATAGTATTTATTGGCTCTCAAATAAATAAATTAAAAAATATCGAGCTATGTTGCCGTCTATGTACATATAGTGGCTCACATCGGCAATTATTGTCGGTCCATAATAATTTTTCATAGCAATGGGATACCGTTTCAATAAGACCCAACGTAAATTATTTTTTTTGTTATTAATTCAATAAATAAACGTGACTTTTCCTAAGTAAAACTTCTTCACAGCTCTTAAAAAATTATGGATCCAATACTGATTGTTTTTTTTAACCTAATCAACACACAAACCACACTTTTTGTTATATTTTTACATAACAATATAAATTAAAACAATGCTATAATTATAGACATTAAATAATACTAATTTTAAGCCAATATTTATTAACATACGCAATAGGATTTGAAAGCAAAAATTTTGGCGGGTCTTGGATTTTTTATTTTGAAAAATTTTCTGTATACGAATATATATACTTTACATATTCAATGCAGAGCATATACAATGCTTCTAGGCACATAATTAAAATATATAGTGATTTCAATATAGGTCATTTGTACCGCGATAGTTGAGCAACAGTTACGCGATAGTTGAGCAACTGTTGAGCGATAGTTTGGCTACTTTAGCTGCCCATCTAAAGGTGCAATTGCATACCTTGTTTTAGCTCAATAGTTGCGCCACTATAGTAAAAAACTGGCGCCACAGTTGCGCGATTTTTAACCTGAGTTGAAATCACTTATGTATACTTATTAGGATATTCTTATATTAATCATATTGTACAGTTTTGCACCGCCATTTCACAAAACGGAATAAGTAAGTTTTCAAACACATTTTTTTTATACAATTTTAGGCCAATCCTGATGTTATCATACGAGATTGTTTTGAAATTAATCAAATATACATTTAATAAGACGTCAGCAAAAAAGGCAATTCTTATTAGCAGTCGCAGACGGGTAAAAAATCATGTAAAAAGGAGTATGGCATTTTCTAGAGAAATGTCTCGGAAACGTCAACGCTTCTTGATTTTAACAAAGGTATTGACGAAATGGAAGGCATTTTATTCCTAGTTTTCCTGCTCTATTTTTATTAGATTCTTTGAAATATCGTGTCAGTCGTAGGAGCTTGGATTAAATAAATTAATACCTACCAAGTTTTTGGTGAGATGGCATATCGATCGCTCTTCCTATGTACTCTTCCGAAAAATTATATTTTTATATGCGCCTCAGTATGTTCCCAAATAGGTTATATATTTTTTTCGTAAACAATTCTGATACACAATGAACAAACTTTAACTTCATTGAATTGCTCAGAAGGTAGTTATAAAAAGCTAATTTTTGTTTTCATAAAAATCCCTCTAGAAGGCTACTTTTGCTGTGATTGATATGGCGATATTTCTTTCTATTCTTTTTAGGTTTGTAATTCTATATTTATTAATTTTCTCCAAGAATGAAAATGACTTGTATTTTGAACAAAGATACATTTTGTAAGGCAACTGTAGCTCGCAACATTGCTCCATGTTGAGCTTCTTGTAACACAAGTACAATCCTGTTGAGCTATTTACGGGCAACATATGGGCAACATTTTTGTTGCCGGTGATATTGTTTTAAAACCACAGAGTTGAAGTGAATAGATATTGTCCTTATATTACAATAGAAAGCTGATAATATTTGACAGGCATAATTTCAGTGTATTCAATTTACAATAATATCTATTTCATATGTACCTTCTATTAATTTCAAACTCTGTGGTTCAATACGTTCAATCAAATATTTTCTTATTGATAATTTTGTAGCAAACTTTATTTTTCAGTGACTATTAACAGAATTACTACGTCTAACTCATTCATTCATCGCTATATTTCCAATTGAACCTCATCGAAGCGGGACAAGCCTTTTACTGATATATTGTTTGTTAAAAATACTATTCGATTTTAAAATTTGAGTTTTCAGTTACACAGCGGTTTTGTTGCGACATTTTAAGTTTTTTGAAAACTGATTTAGAAAATACTAAGTTAACCACGTATAAAGGCGGGTCCAGACATGTATCATTTGCCCGATCCGAGCACCGTATCGTATCAAGCACCGTATCAAGTTGTGGACGGCTCCGATTTGCTCCGTATGAGGGACAAAAACCGACACGACATGGGACGGGCCGTATCATAACGGCGTATCTGATACGCGTATCGTTACCCGTCCACAGATGCGATCATGATAAGCTGGGTACTCACTTAGCAGTGTAGCACGTAACGTATCAGATACGGTATCAACCTGCAAGTGGGTACGGCTCGTCCACGCTCCTCACGAGCACACTGCGAGCCGCCTTTGTGTTCGCAGTGTGGCCGCCACTCGGCGGGTCACGTACTCACTTGATACCGTATCTGATACGTTACGTGCTACACTGCTAAGTGAGTACCCAGCTTAAGATACGGCGCCGGATCGGGCAAATGATACATGTCTGGACCCTGCTTTAGGTAAAAAAACCACTACTTGAACATTATGTAATTTATTGTTTGTATTTTTTGATTCACTAAGCTTCCCCCAGCTTCTCTCGCCTTTCATGGCTCTTTCTCGAAAAATGGAAAGCCCATTTAATGAAAAAAAATAACATAGATGTTTTTTTTTTAATCTGTCCTGTAGTATCTGGGATTTGCAAATAAAGCTACTATGAAAAGGATTTTATGAAACCTAAAGGTCACATTCCGATCCCCGCTTCTATCGCATGCGACCGACTATCGACGTCCGACGGTTAGGTATAAATAATCGGGACATCTTTTTCACTCACGGTCGGTTAGCCCCATGGTAAGTTATTAATTAACTTGTGTTATGGGTGCTAACACAACTGATAAACTACATATATACATATTAATAAATACATATTGTAACACCCAGACCACGGCCAACAAGCATGCTCATCACACAAATGTCGACCGAACCGGGAATCGAACCCGGGACCTCAGGTCCGACAGTCCGGCATGGTGACCATTGCGCCATCGAGGTCGTCGACCAATGTAACAACAATGATTATATTATAACCCGTCGGAAAATTAAAGGCGTTCCATTAACTGTTCTAGTATTTTATAAAAATATCGCAACGAAACTACTGTTTTTTTCAAAAAGCACTGCATTTACAATGGTACAAATTACAAAACCGCCCCAACCATTCAAACTAAATATATTTTACACAAAGCAAACATAATATGTACTAACACTAAGGAACGCCGATACCTGCGTAGCAATTGCGTCACAACTGCGGCGCAACTGCGTGGAAATTCTGTGTCAATTAAGGTGTGATTCCGACAAAAGTGTTTGTCGCATATTCGAGATTATATTAATAGTAAAATAAGTACAATTAATGGAAGTCGACCTTTGGGTCATCTACCGTAAACGACAAAAGAATGTGTCGGAATTACACCTTTATATCTAAACTGTATAGCAACTGCGTCGCAACCATGATGGTAACTTTACAACAGTATCACAGCTGTGTAGGCAACTGCGTCACAACTGCGTGGCAACTGCGTGACAACTGCGTGGCAGCTGCGACTCACCGGCGATCATTATTGTTGCGATAAACGATTCTATGCTAGTACCTATAGTAGTTAGGTTTGAAAGGGCCTACTTTGTTCAAGCCTAAGTACTTCGCCTGTTCGTCCGTTAGCTCCGTGAGATGGGCATCGAACGTGGGAAGGTGTAGACTGGCTACGTACTCGTCCATCTTCTTGGGTAATAGGTATACGTCAGCCTGCAACAGAAATCAATAGATTTTATGAAAACTTCCATTGTTCTTATTTTTTTTTCTTTATGTTCCCCGACTGTGATTTGAAAATCTTTGCAGGTGGTCGAATGTCTAACAACCAGTCTTACCAAGCGGTATCGAGTTTCCCAGGTGACTGTGTTAAGGAGGTCAGATTGGCAGATGTGGCACACTGATATTCAACTGTATTCTACTGGCACGTGCGATGTGTTGGTGTCGGTTGTGATGAGATGTGTCGGTTTTGATGAGATATGTGTCAGTTTTGACAAATTGTGAGTCAGTTTGGATGATGTGTGACAGTTTTGATGAGTTATGTGACAGTTTTGACGCGGTGAGTTAGTTTGATGAGATGTGAGTAAGTAAGGATGAAGTGTTGTGTGTGAAGTGTATTAGTTTTGATGAGTTGAGTGTAAGTTTTGATGAGTTTGAGTCAGTTTTAATGAGATGTGTGTCAGTATTGATTAGCTGTGTGTCATTTTGGTGAGTATGAGTGAGTTTTGATGCGGTTTGTGAGTTTTAGAAAGAAAGAAGAAAGAAGATGACGTGTGTGTATATGTGTCTCACCTTGTACCGATGCGCGGGCGCGTTGTACAGCTCGATGAGGGCCAGCGCCTGCGTGGCGGCCGTCACCGACACCACGAACGATGGCAATGAGGAGCAGCATAGGTTAGCTAGACGACCTTCTGCTAGTAGGACTATGCGTTTGCCGCTCGCCCAGATTATGTGGTCCACCTGGGAGGATATACAGGTTGATATAATTACAGTAAACTTGTCACATACTATAGTGTTACAGCCTTTTTATCATCCCACTGCTGGGCACAGGCTTCCTCTCACACGGAGAAGGATTGAGCGTTAATCACCACGCTTGCTCAATGCGGGTTGCTGATTTCAGACTATAGTCCAAGTTTCTTCAAGATGTTTTCCTTCACCTTTTTATCAGCCATTGGTGTCTAAGATATACTTAGAAAGTACATACAAACTTAGAAAAGTTGCATTGGTACTTGCCTGACCTGGAATCGAACCCGCGCCCTCATACTCGAGAGGTTGGTTCTATACCCACTAGGCCACCACGACTTCATACATACTATGTGGTTGAAAAATTACTTGTGCACGGTCTTTTAACAAGTGCATTGAATGCACAATTGAGCTGACTCAACAGTCTCAAAAATGGTGACAAACTAGACTGCAGAGGTGAGTGATCTTGCGCATTAAAGCCACGCGATCATGTCTCTGCGACCAGCCCGCGCACTTTGGCCGCGTGTGTATTTCGTTGCACGTGGCCTGGCCGTCGTAAGAGCCCTGCCTCACTAGGACGCCAATGGCGACGTCGCCGGCTACGTATCCAAGCAGTTAGTATTGAAATGTATGGAACCTAACTCACTTGGCGACGGTTTGGCAACGTCCCCAAATTGGAAGCGTGGCCACGATCTACATTTCGCTACGTGGCTTCCGACTACTCTGGCAACTTGGCGACGTTGGCACGGTTGCCACTATAATGTACACGGTAAAGTGCAGCTCCCTCACTCAGTCGCCAGTCAGCGTGCCATTTCTTCAGCGAAGACGTAAACAATTGACTGCCGAGACGCCATGGCAACTCGAATTGGCGAACTTTGGATGCCAAAAGTAGCCAGGCCTGCGTCGCTGGCGACGTCGCCATGGCCCCTTAGTGAGGCAGGGCTCTAAGGGGTTAATTCACATAATAATAAGCGGTTACTAGTTAAATCCCTTGGCGTTCGCACCACATGCTCAGACTTCGTGAGACATGCTCCGCAATAGGCAGTTCGGCCCGACCATATGGAGGCGACCGCCCCATTAAATTGTCATAGACAGCTGTGTTGCTGGGAAGTTTGTTCTTCACCGCTTCTTCTTTCCAGCCATAACACTAGGAAGTGGTGAAAGGGGGGCGTTTTGGTCATTCTTGTAAAATTTTGACGTTAAAAAGTGCTAATCGTATTAGCCTACTTTAATAAATGATTTTGACTTTGACTTTGACATTGGACTACTTGGCGCAAGCGTGACTGCTGCTGTGCATATGTCGGCGTCAGGATCCGACATCGTTAAATAAAACAAAGATTTCTTCACAAAATCACTTGGTTTATTCTAATTAACACAATATTAGTCACTACAATTATTTATCACGAATTTGTGGGAGGTGTGCACTCGGCAACGGTCGGCGAACGAATGACCCGAGTCGTCGCGCGCCGCTTTATATAAGCTCCACCGTTGACAGATCGACGGTTGACACATCGACGGTTGACAGATCGACGGTTGACACATCGACGGTTGACAGATCGACGGTTGACACATCGACGGTTGACAGATCGACGGTTGACACATCGACGGTGGCGCCGTCACATACATTATGTATGTGTCTTTTTTTTATGACGTCAAAAATCATCAAATGACCCCTCCCGCTGTGGGTTAGCAGCGGTGAGGGAGTGTCAGACTCTTACTGACTAAAAACCGTCATGTTCCGTCGTAGGCCTTTTGTGTACCAGGGCCGCGGTATCTCTTTCGAACAACCCGCAGCCCATGTGTGTGTGTCTCGAGTAATTAATGCCGGTCCTGCTTGTAATCTCTCTCTGATGGTGTCGGATTAAACCCATTGGACTATGAGAGTGAAGGAATAGTGAGTGCACCTGTGTCCAAGCAAATGCTCGTGCACTATGTACTGCGCAGCTGGCTGATCTCCTTACATGAGAACAGCGCCGTGGCCGAGATGGGCCTTAAACGCCGTTATTATTATAATTTAGTTAGTAAGACACTCAAAAAAAAGTCGTGGTGGCCTAGTGGGCCAAGAACCAACCTCTCGAGTATGAGGGCGCGGGTTCGATTCCAGGTCAGGCAAGTACCAATGCAACTTTTCTAAGTTTGTATGTACTTTCTAAGTGTATCTTAGACACCAATGACTGTGTTTCGGATGTCACGTTAAACTGTAGGTCCCGGCTGTCATTGAACATCCTTGGCAGTCGTTACGGGTAGTCAGAAGCCTGTAAGTCTGACACCAGTCTTTCCAAGGGGTATCGGGTTGCCCGGGTAACTGGGCTGAGGAGGTCAGATAGGCAGTCGCTTCTTGTAAAGTACTGGTACTCAGCTGAATCCGGTTAGACTGGAAGCCGACCCCAACATAGTTTGGGAAAAAGGCTCGGAGGATGATGAATATGAATTGATAATCTTACCTGACTACGAACTCTCTCCCACAACAGATCAGGAGTACGTAAGGCGTGGACATCTATCTCCGTATTGCTGTGTCCCATGTTGCAGACCACGCAGCCGTTCTTCATCCGCTCCATGTGTTCGCGTGTGACCACGCCCTTGTTCCCTGTCGCTGTTATTACGATGTCTACTTGGCGTATTACCTAAAGAAAAAAAGATTTAAAAACTGTTGTAATTTCTTATATATAAAACCTTTAAAGTTATAGAAATCTGCATCCAGTTAGGCTGGAAGCTGGCCCTAACATAGCTAGGAAAAGGCTCGGGAGATGATGATGAAAAGTCATAGAAATTAAACCAATTGCTTCTCAAGTACGAGTTTAATTCTAGTAAGTCTTCTGGGGCGTTTAAAAATATAATGCTGAAGAATTTTTTATATTATGATTTCTTGAGCACGCTTATCTCAGGAACTACTAGGCTGATTTGAAAAAAAATTGTCAGTGTTAAATAGGCCATTTATTGAGGAAGGCTATAGGCTTTTATCCGGGTTTGCGTATTACCCACGGAATGCGGGTGAAACCGCTGGCAGAAGCAAGTTTAGATAATAAATGACTTACCTCATTTAACTTAACAACTCGGAAGCCATCCATGGCCGCTTGTAGTGCACAAATGGGATCTATTTCTGTTACGTACACCTGAAACAAACAAACACGTTATCATATATTCTGGGAAAACGTTCCTATTCTAACAAAGTGTCCAACTAAGAATGAACATATGTAAAAAAAATTGGTTACTTCTTGAAGCAAAAAGTACTTGATGAATTTAAATTTTGTGATGATTGGTTTACGCCACTTCTTCTTCCAGGCAAAAACACATAGGAAGTGCTGAAGGGTACGTGTTTTGGAGAATGTAACTTATCAATTTTCAAGTTCAAAAAGTAGTGGCTTACAGTCGAGTTAATATTCATAAAAACTGTAATTTATAAAGTGCGAGAAGACCGTCAGGTGGGATAAAACTGCGGCTGTGACCTAGTCTATCTATACTGATGTAAAGAATGCCAAACTTTTCTTTGTTTGTACTCACCCTAAAGACTGCGAAACTACTGAACAGATTTGAAAAATTCTTTCACTATTGGAAAGATAGACTTAATCCAGGTTAGGAAAGAAGTTAGCTCGGGTCAGGTAACACAGTTAGAAGCTAGTTCTACATATATTAAATAGGTAATACTCACAACACATCCTAAGGCCTTGAGTGCTTGACAGCATCCCTTCCCAACTTCCCCGTAGCCACACACGACTGACTGTTTGCCTCCGAACATCAGATCCGTGCTGCGTTTCAGAGCATCTATTATACTTTCTCTGAAAGAAAATTATTGTTACAAAAATAGATCAAAGTCAAATGTTTTTATATCAAAAGCCACACTAAATGCACGGTTCCAAAATGTTGGTCTTATCTTATGGAGAAGTGCTGGTCAGAAACTAGAAGGACACTCTTTTTAATACAGGGTAATACAGAATTGAATATTAAGCAGGATGCAAAAAAAAACTGGTGGTTCAGAATCAATATCAATTTTTATTTTATTTTTTCTAATAACAGAACAAAATACCGACTCTAATATTGTTACGCGCATTGCCGTGCCTACTATGACGACTGTGACCATACAACCGGTTACAAAATAAACATCTTTCGTTATCCATAAAAAATGTTCGCACTAAAACACCACAAAATAAAAATAAACGCATCTGTACAACTTATTTAACTATCCGTTGACAAAGTTTTGCTAACTGAATAAAAATCATTCCTGTATTTAGGCTATCGTCAATCAAATCCGCGCAACTTTCCCAAAATCCCTAAGGTGCCGGTTGTTCGTACGTTACGGTAAAGTTGAAGTTAAAATTTTACCGTTGTCAATTTTGACCACGGTTACTTTGACATTTTTATTATGAAACTAGCTTTTGCCCGCAACTTCGTTCGCGTGGAATAGTGACTACCAGCAGATTTTTGATTTGACCAATAGATGGCGCTATATGTCCGGAATAATTTTATTTTTATTTTTTTTTTGTAATAAAAACTATCCTATGTCCTTTCTCAAGTTTCAAACTATGTCTGTACCAAATTTCACACAAATCGGTTCAGTAGTTTAGGCGTGAAGAAAAGACAGACAGACAGACAGACAGACAGACAGAGTTACTTTCGCATTTATAATATTAGTTTGGATTTTAACGTTCAACAACGTTTTTTGAATTTAAACCCTGTTAATTTTACTGTAACTAGAATTTAACCCTAACCTTGACGTAACCGAGCTTCGAACAACCGGGCCTGAGATCAGAGCAAAAGGAGGAACTACTGACCTGCAAGAGTACAAGTTATCGAACTTGGTCTTCGTCACAGAGTCGTTCACGTTCATGGCGGGCACACACAGCTTGCCCGCCTTACTCAGCTGGTACAGTCGGTGGACACCCGTCACGCTCTCCTCCACTATACCTAGAATTGAGGAAAAAGGGGGGAACTTGTTATAAAGATGGTGATCATAGGGCAGAAAGATATAGCATTTTAGAAATGCAGATTGAGATTTGCAAGGCATATTTTTATATACGAAGAGTATATAATGGGACTGCATAAGATAGTATACATATAACGGAGTGTATAAGCGTAGTACATAACAGAGTACATAGGACAGTTCATAAGAAATTACATACGAGCCAAGAGTACATAAGAGAGTTCATAAGCGGGTACATAATAGGAGAACATAAGAGGGTACATAAGAGAGTACATAATAAAGTATATAAGAGGGTATATAATAGAACTACATAAGGGAGTACATAAGACAGTACATAAGAGGAGTAAGAGAATAATAACAGGAGTACATAATAGGAGTACATAAGAGGAGCATACAAGAGAAAACATAAGAGAGCACATAGGAGAGTACATAAGAGATTTCATACACCCCAATAATCCCCAAAAAAATCTATCACAAAACCATTCTCTCCCAAAAAGACCAGGAGACCAAACCGACTAGAAGACCGAAAAGACCAAAAGACCAGAAGACATACCTTTAATATGTTTGAAGGCAGCGGCGTGTTTCTTGAGCATGAGATGCGTGGCATCCCCTCCATCATCCAGGATCATGTTGGGAGTCCAGGTCGCAGTGGGGGTGCAGCACTGGTCGATGCACCACCAGAATGCTTCTTCACTTTCTCCACGCCACGCGAAGATCGCGTAACCTGGGAAGATATTCATCATCATCATCAGTGTATCAGCCAATTTCCTTTTTGATAGGAAATCCTCGCGCTGTGGGTGCAGCGTAAAAGAATGTCAGACTGTTACTGACTTAAACCCACCATGTTTTTTGTTTTTACTAGGATAGTTTTTATGCTTATTGTAAATATGTTAATATATTTACTTGTCAATATAATGGCCGCCGTGGCCGATTTATTATTATATTTATTTGTTCTCATTTAAGGAGATCAGCCAGCTGCGCAGGACATATTTGCTTGGGCACAGGTGCACTCACTATTCCTTCACTCTCATTAACTCTCATAGCGCGATGGGACGACAACCCGACACCACCGGAGAGAGATCAGGCGCAGGACCGACATTTACGTGCTCTCCGATGCACGGGTGTATCAATCACCAACTTTCAGACTACGGGCTGCTTTGTGAAAGTTTAAGAAAACCCACAAAGCGATTTCGCCCCACCCGGGAATTGAACTCGAGACCTCGAGCACAGCAGCCGCGTTTGCAACCACTAGACCAACGAGAAAGTCAAAAAATAAAATAAAAATATAGTAAATAAATAATTGAAATTAATTTACCTGCATGTGCCAAAGCTGCAGCCACCTCATTCTGCGTGCTGTAAATATTGCAAGCAGCCCAACGCACACTCGCCCCTAAAGCCGCTAGCGTTTCTATGAGAACTGCTGTTTGGGCGTTGATGTGTGTGCAGCCTACGATCTGGAAATAATAGAGTAGGATTTAGCAACAGTGCGTATTAAGATGATCAATGTAATATGATCCATAGGTCCGTTGACAAAGTAGCTAATAACTTTAAAACGGAAGAGGCAATTTTGATGAAGCATGTGTAAGAAGACGTTAAAGAGGATATTTATTGGGCTACAGACAGACCCATTTAGTGATCAAACTTATAATACCCCTGTTTTTGCGTGTAGTGTTCAACGTGTGTGTGTGTTTTTAGTAATAAGTACAGATTTAATAAAACTAAACTAGGTAATAATGATAAGTACTGCAAACCTCTCCTACCTCTTTATGCTGTGCCCTACCGGGTCCATATTGTTTCTAGTATATTGTTTAAACTTTATAAAAATACCACCTGTATTTAAATAAAGAATTGAATTGAACGACTTTCTCATGTCCAAGTTATTTTGCACAGTACTAAGTAAGACGTTACGTTAAGTTACGTATGGAAGATTTTAGTGTTCAGATATTTTGTTATTTTCATTTTATTCATGGACTTTTTACGATTCAGAATAAGGGAAAGATTTTCAACGGTTATACTGACAACCTGAAGCAACTTTTACTATAACAACTTTTACTACAAAACCATATTTTTATCTGGGCTTAAGAGACAAATGGGACTTTTTACCTCCATTCATAAAATATAATCCAGTTTCTAATGCCCACAAAAAAATATTGTTAAAATAACAAAAACAAATTCAAGTTTGAGACCTACGTTTATATCAGTTGATTGGGCAATCAATCAAAGCACTCCAGCCGTTAGTTCATCAATCATTCCGTCAATCTCTAATCTGATGTCTGAAACCATGTCAGACTTTTTGATTGAGTTATTTTTGTAAATGTCAGAAGGCATTTTTGTGGTAATTGTTACTTAATATAGTGGCTGTATAGATTTAGAAATTACTTGACATACAAATAGGTAGTTTCTTAACTAGATTAAGAAACCCTCTTTTTATTCAGAAAACAGGACAAAAGTCTGAAAGCCTTGTGAACCGTGAACCGTGAGTTTTAAAATTATATCTATAGAACCTACTTCCAGGATTTTTCTATTAGACCTGTTGAACCGGTGCAACCAGTGTGAAGTCTCATAAGAAACGCGATAAGGAAACTTACTTTAGTAATTATCTTGTCCAATTAAGAAGAGTCATTCACCTCATTTAGAAGACACATATGTTCCTTAGACTCAAGACTCTAACGAAGCGAAGCGGAGAAGTTTTAAACAACCAATTTCGTTATTTAAACATCTCATCTCCGCAAATTCATTCGTATTTTAATGGTTCTGTAAACTTCCCCACTCCGCTTCACTTTGGTCGAGTTTGACCCTCACTCCTTGAACCTAAAGCAATTTTTATATCCAACTCAGAATACAGACTTCATCAAAAACACACCTTAACTCAACAGAAATAAATTCACAATCACCTTAGCATCCTTAAGAGGCTTATCATCCTTCGCTCTCGCCCTAAGAGCCATAATCCCCGGCATCTCCTGTTCAGCGATTTCAATCTCCCGTCTTCCGAAGGCATGTTGTTCTATGTTCCTGACGCAGTAGGCTGGGTTCGGCTGACCAGCCGCTATGGCCTTCTCGTGGGGTTGTACTCCTTCGTCCTCGTCTGATGATGACCCTGGAACAACAGGATATATGGGTTTAGAAGAGGGAAAGTAAAGGTGTTTGGTGTTGGGATAGGTCTGTTCGCAGGTGTGGACCCGAAAATTATCAGGTTTATATGTGGAGTCGTTCAAAACACCTTTATTCCATTCCCACCTTTTAAGGGGATACCAAATGCGCAAGTTTTATCGCGTGACCTGTGAACTGTGGTCTGCATGCTTGTGGTTGTTATCTTTATCTTGCTAGTCGAACTGTGGAGAATGCCTGCACATGTTTGCAAGTAGCGTAACGGAAATCTGGTAATGGTAGTATTACGGGAGAACAACCCGGCTTGATAGGGGATAGATATCAGACGCAAGCTCGATAGTTTCAGTTCCATAGCATGACCCTTTGTTTCCTGATTTAAATGGTTATCCATTCTTAACCTGCCTGTAGATTTTAGTATGGTAATTAAAAGTGTTTGGAAAATATATGGAAATATGAATGTAGATGGATAGAGACGCAGAGATACTGAGGAAAAGGGGGATTGATTGCCTGAAAAATGACACGAACAAGAAGGGGGTGGATATTAGTATGACGGCTGACATTGCGGAATGGAAGCCGAAAACATATTGCGCCGATCACAATTAACTTGGGAACAGGACAGAAAGAGGAAGAATTAGTTATGATTCGATACAAAATTAAAGAAAACACTTACAAATATCACTTCCAGATATAATAGAATATCTCTTCTTGTGTTCCTTAGATTTTTTCACTTCGTTTATAGTTTCCATTCTAACTTATTTATCACTTATTTAATTGACCAATATTGCTTACACCTGGTATCTTTATCAAGCGACCTACTAGACTACCTTCTTCAAAACTAAAAAAGAAGAAAACAATAAGCTTCGTTATTTCTATTGCTGAACAAGAACTCTCGTCAAACTTAATGGCGGATCGGAACTAACTTCCCTGCATGAGAAAATGCATGTGGCCTGTGGATACAGCTGAATACCAGTGCTTTACATCATAGTTAAGGAAAGGGCTAGACAAATGGAAGGGCTAACATCATGAACTGCCTTTTTCCCAACTATGTTGGGGTAGGCTTCCAGTCTAACCACATGCAGCTGAGTACCAGTGTGCCACAAGGAGCAACTGCCTATCTGATCTCTTCAACCCAGTTACCCGAGCAACTCAATACCAATTAACAATGTATTAAAATACATGAACAAAAGATCCATATGCCAAAAATAACATTTCCGAAGAAGTCAAAAGGATATGGTCCTAGCCGATTAACGGCTTCGGCGGCTATTCTTTTGTAAGGAGATCAGCCAACTGCGCAGGATATATTATAGTGCACGAGCATTTGCTTGGACACAGGTGCACTCACTACTCCTTCACTCTCATAGTTCGATGGGACGGCAATCCGACACGACCGGAGAGAGATGCGGCGCGAAAAAGTATTATTGACTTATATTTACCTACAAAACTACATACGTCAGTCTATTCTTAGCCGACCTTGAAGAAAAGTAGGTGTTTATAAACAATACGAGTTGGCGTGGATACTATTCTTGTGTGACGCAACGTCTGTGAACTTCATAACATAACATTTTGCGGAATTAAACTAATAAATAAAACATTAAACTACGAAAGATCAGACTTGATACCTACATATTTGTATGTATACTGTACTAGCTGTTTCACGAGGTTTCACCCTCTTCCCGAGGGAACTATGTACTTTCTATCCGGGCAAGAAATTATTCTTATCCTTTCTCAGGCTCTAAATTATCTGTGTACTTTTCATTTAAATTGATTCAATAGTTATGGCGTGAGAGACAGAGTGACTTTCGTGTTTATAATTATTTGCAAGGGTAAGGATAACGTTTAGCCCGTGATAAGGTCCATGTAACGAAGCTTCCACCCGGTTAAAAACTAGCTTATATCGAACACTGTCAAGATTCATCAAAATCCTTTCAGCAGTTTTAGCGTGAAAAGGTAAAAATCATCCTCATATGTAAAAATTCACGATTATAGACTTGCATCTTGCATTCCATGAAAGAACTAAAGATACTCTTATATCAAACTCAAGTAGTTTCTACAAAATGGCAGTAAAACCACGTTAAACAGCGTCTAACATTAAAATCTAAATGAACCCGTTCTACATAAGTAAGTATATAATAACACACGACCTCATTTGCATTTGAGAGTTATACGTTTATAGGTCAAACATATTAAATATATTTACTGTTGCATTTGTTAGTATTTGTATACTATAAACACTAGCAGTTTCCAGTATTTTCTAAAGAAAACTACATCCCACATACTGATAAGAAGAACAAAAAGAATGTTACGAATTGTGACAACCTGTCAGTTATTTTCTGGATTTCTGACTACCCTTACGACTGCCAAAGATGTGTAAAGAAAGCCGGGACTTACAAAACGTGCCTTCCAAACCTGGGAGGAAATTCTCAAGACAAGATGGTCACTGACCTCCTCAACCCAGTTGCCCAGGACAACCCGATACCCCTTGATACGACTGGTTGTCAGATTTTCTAGATTTCTGGCTATCATAACGACTGTTACAATGACAAGCGGGCGCTACAAATAACGTGCCTCCCAAAACACGGAGGAACTCGTCATGATAAGAAGGCCCACTGCTCCAAGCGTTCGTGCATCGGGTATCGGGTTGTAACTTAGTCAGCTATTGACTCTTAAGACTTAAATCTAGAAGGAAGCATATTGACCTAGGCAATATGGCAGATAATAGGAGTCCATTATGGATAATATGCAATAGTATGCATACAATTAAGCTTTTGTATGCCCATATTCAGAATAATCTGAGGTTAAGTTAAGGTAAAATAAAGAAAAACAAATATTGGTTAAGTCTGAAACGAATTTTATGACTAGAGTTCCGTACATTAAATTTTCGCTGACTGTTGTTGGAAGGAAAACCCAAAACATTAGAGCCTATGTAAGTTTTCGTTCGCGCAGACACGAAAAGATGACTGTCGAAGTCGCCCGAACTCATTTGACAGCTAAATAACCTACCTATCGGTTGATCTACTTACAAGGGACAGAAATTTGACATATCAAGATTCTACCTGTAATTAAATAAGTTATTTAAATCCGCAGTTATTTAAGTAAGCAGTTCCCTCAGGAAGCGGCTGAAACTGCTAACATAACATAGTTCTTTATTCCATTGACACCCAAAAACAAAAACGACACAACCAAAAACACCTTCTCAGATCTTCTAAAAAAACATGAGGTACCCTACAAACCCTAGCACTAGTCTAGACCAACCAGTCAAACCGCCTTGATACGCCAGTAAAATCTAGGCAAACGTTACAAATATGGTTATTTACCTTAACTTCAGGTTTGTAAGGCATCGAGACAACTTCCTCGGTAATTCCGGTCAGGGGTAGCCAGTCAATGGATTGGATCGTGGAAATATACTGTGTATTTGGAATCCTGTTATCCTAGTAATGTTATGAACGCTAATATTTTTATGTATGCATGTTTGTTCCTCTTTCACAAAAATACTAATGGATGAATCTTGACAGTGGAATAGAATCAGAATAAGTTACTTAGTCAAAATTTTATACGGGGGTGAGAAAGTAGTTCCCTTGGGAAGCGGGTGAAATCCCTGGCGGAAGCCAGTGAAAAATATTGGATTGTGGAAATATACTCAATTAATATTCAGAATCCTTGCTAATATACATGGGAGTCATATTTTTTTGTTTGCATCGAATGGATGGATTGCCTGAAAGACGACATGAATAGGAAGGGAGTGAGTGCCAGTATGACGAGTGACAGGGGAAAATGGAAGAGAATGACATATTGCGCCGACCACAAGTAAAATTGGGAACAGGGCAGGAGGAAGAAGAAGAAGCATCTAATGTTATATAATGAATATTGTTACAAAGATATCCTTAAACATTTCTAGAACCTGGAACATAGCGTAGCCTTTTTTTACCCCGTTGGGTGACGTGGATGAAGCCACTGGCGGAAACTAGCATATTATATAAGCATAAACACATTTACTTACTTCCATAACAGAGCAAGCAAAAACAGCCGACATTGACCTCCCATAATTAATATTATTAATGAATTGGTACAAAGGTTTGACAAACATTTGTAGTGTCGCACAATAGGAGTAAAAAACTGAACTGACGGAAATATACTGAGCCATTACTTACAAACAACTTATTACTATACCCTATTCACAGAGCCATGAGCCAAATGGTAAACAAACCATAAAAAGGGTTCTTTATAAGCCACGATTGAAGTAGTGCACATATTTTATAAAAATAACTACGGAAGTAATACACTGACAACATTAGAAATTATATTTTAGAACCATGTCTGTAGAACTTATGTAATCCTTTCAGACTTATTTGAAATCAAATATACCTAATTAATACCGTAAATTATTTTCTTAATTTTAATTAAATCTATACTAATATTATAAAGCTGAATAGTTTGTTTGTTTGTTTGTTTGAACGCGCTAATCTCCGAAACTACTGGTCCGATTTGAAAAATTCTTTCAGTGTTAGATAGCCCATTTATCGAGGAAGGCTATAGGCTACTTTTTATCCGAGTTCATGCAGAGGTTCCCACGGGATGCGGGTGAAACCGCTGGCAGAAGCTAGTATGTATTAAATGGTTTACATGTAAAATGACCAAAAAGACTTGACCGTCAAACATAGAACCCTACTAAATTGTAGACCACAGACACTGCGAACATTTTACACAAAAATGTGACGTTTTGTCATCGGTCGGGTTATAGCCGCCATCTTGAAAAACTGTCATTCTTTGTTTACATTTTGGCTCACGGCTCGTTGAACGCTTCCCGAGGGAACTACTTTCGTACATTTTCTTTTGTACTCTTTTGTTGCGCCACTTCTTCTTCCCAGCACAAACACATAGGAAGTGGTGAAGGGCGGGCGTTTTGGGGGCTGTCTTTTGTAAATTTTGACGTTCAAAAAGTGCTGCTTTGCAGCCAAGTTTGAATAAATGATTTTTTATTTTAATTTTGCACCCGGATAAAAAGTAGTCTAAGTATATTTATTCTGAGACACGACGTATTATAAAAATATAATAAATTATAATGCAATCAATCAATGTAGATAATTAAGACACTGACTGGCTATTTATGTAAACTATCATTAATGTAACTGACTGTACCAGATTTTTCGGAATATAGATAACTAAGTCTGTTTAGAACGATGAAAATTCGCACGTACGTCTCTAAATTTGGTCCCAAAAATCCGTACTAATTATTGTCTGTTTTAAGCGATAAAAAACAGGTTCTCAGTTTGACCCATATGTATGTATCTTACGTTTAGCTGAACCTATTTTTATGAGGTTTTCAGCATGAGTAGCATATGCAAGATTTGGAGGAGATTTTAGGTATTATAAGACAAAGATAACATACCTAAGTAAACAGAATGGTTAGCGCAGAATATTAAGTAAGCTTTAAGAGTTGTTTTTATGTAATTTTCCTAGAACTGCACTTTACTATTTTACCGTCAAAAACCACAGCATCTAGATAAAGATCTGACTAAGTAATAATAACAGGGCATCTGAGGCGGATGACGGGGAGTAGCGACCCCGCGGGGCTATATATCCGAGTGCTCCAGGGAGAGTATACTGTCCCCCATCTCCGGCTTGCCGGAGTGAAGCATGACGGGGGATAGGTCTCCCGCCTCTTGGCTTGCCTTCACCGGCCGGTCAGAGTGGAGTCGCTAGAGCAATGCTCGGAGGGTAGGTGCCTCGTGGTAAGTGGCGAGTGGGCCGGTGATGCTGGACCCACAGGGAGCGCGTGATCTGCGTTTAAAGTCCGCCGAGGTATCCTCACCCTTCTCAGCCGCTCATGTACCTGTTGCCCTCTTGTTGCTTTTCAGTGACTGATTCCCGGGGGCCCAGTAAGTGAGTTGGCGAGTCTCCACCTGCCATTTTTACGTGTATTTATTACATTGTTATCGGCAGGTGCCATAGTTCCCGTAGTTTCCCCATTCCTAGTCCATTAGCATCCCATCACAATAGCCCAAGTAGTTTTCATCCATAGTTAGCAATAGTTTAGCACAGAACCGGGGATTGTCCTTGGGTACATTTCTATAGTGTATACAGGGATAATCGTCGGTTTTGTGTCACCATTTCATTAAAGTTGTCTCAAAAGGGCTTCAGCGTGTTGGCTTCGGCCCCACGTTCGCCTCCCAAAAATCAGGGACTCTATAGTCCCGAGGTCTGGTAGAGACATACAAGATAATAATAATAAGCCCCGCAGGGCATCTGAGGCGGATGACGGGGAGTAGCGACCCCGCGGGGCTATATATCCGAGTGCTCCAGGGAGAGTATACTGTCCCCCATCTCCGGCTTGCCGGAGTGAAGCATGACGGGGGATAGGTCTCCCGCCTCTTGGCTTGCCTTCACCGGCCGGTCAGAGTGGAGTCGCTAGAGCAATGCTCGGAGGGTAGGTGCCTCGTGGTAAGTGGCGAGTGGGCCGGTGATGCTGGACCCACAGGGAGCGCGTGATCTGCGTTTAAAGTCCGCCGAGGTATCCTCACCCTTCTCAGCCGCTCATGTACCTGTTGCCCTCTTGTTGCTTTTCAGTGACTGATTCCCGGGGGCCCAGTAAGTGAGTTGGCGAGTCTCCACCTGCCATTTTTACGTGTATTTATTACATTGTTATCGGCAGGTGCCATAGTTCCCGTAGTTTCCCCATTCCTAGTCCATTAGCATCCCATCACAATAGCCCAAGTAGTTTTCATCCATAGTTAGCAATAGTTTAGCACAGAACCGGGGATTGTCCTTGGGTACATTTCTATAGTGTATACAGGGATAATCGTCGGTTTTTGTGTCGCCATTTCATTAAAGTTGTCTCAAAAGGGCTTCAGCGTGTTGGCTTCGGCCCCACGTTCGCCTTCCAAAAATCCGGGACTCTGTAGTCCCGTGGTCGGAAAGAGACATACAAGATAATAATAATAAAATTGTTTATTGTCCCAAAATAGTTACATAGTTGTATGATGAGACAGCCCCATTAAGTAATTAAGAATACTTGTGTTGGGGCTGGCTCGCTTCTTCCCTTATTTACGTTTACACTTGGAGACTAATAAACTAAAAAAACTTAAAGAAAAACAATAATAAAAATTAAAATTAAAAACCAAAACGGTACAAGGTAAGTTATGCTAGTACTATAATTAGTATTAGGAAAAGCTGCTCGGTTGTATATGTGAGTGAGTGTGTGCGTGTATGTCTATAATGTGTGTGAGTGTGTGTGTGATAGAGGGAGTGTGTGTGTGCATGTGTAATTGTGAAGGTAAGTTTATTATGTATTCCATGTTAGCAAACTCTGACCAATATTAGTTCAGTTTCTTCGTATGATAGTGTTTTCAACCAATCTGTGATGATTTTCTTACATTTGTGTTTGGCCTCTCGATTAAATTTTAATTCTGAGTTTATTTTATTGTAGACATAGGCAGATTGTACAACGTACTGTCGCTCAGCAAAAGCCGTACGGACACGTGAGGAGTGCGCGACTATATTATTCCGTCTTTTATCCTGAAGTGTTGGGTTATATGGGATAGATTTATGTAGATATAAGGTTGTATTTAATAGATATAGCTGCCTTACTGTTAGTAAACCAGAGAATCTATATAGTTTGTTGGTCGGATATCTGTAGGGTTTAAAATATATAACTTTTAAAAGTGAGCGCTGGGCTCTTTCGAGCTCAAGCATTTTAGTTTTGGAGGCTCCTCCCCAAACTGGGATGCAGTATGTGGTAACAGACTGTGCCAGCGCAGTATAAATTTTCCCAAGCAGGTCTGCAGGCATAACATAGCGGAGGGTTTTGAAAATCCATATGAGTTTCCTAATACGAGAGATATTAGCATCAATCTGTGCATGCCACGATAGACACTCGTCAATAATGACACCTAAATACCTCGTAGAAGTGACTCGTTGCACTTCTTGACAATTGCTGTTTAAACCAGAAGACTTACTCTCGCCAATCACTATGTTAAATCCAGTACCAGGTTTCGATTTTGCACTCGGGGAAAAGCAAATGTAATTTGTTTTTGATACGTTTAAGGTTAGAAGATTTTCTTTTAACCAATTCCCAATGACAGATAGACCAAATTCAGCTTTTTGTTTCACAATATCCCATGACTGTCCAGAAAAGACTACAGCTGTATCGTCAGCGTAGGAGAAGATCTTCCCCCCGCTATTCCCGAGGTTACATAAGCCGTTTATGTATATCAGGAACAGCGTTGGGCCGAGCACACTCCCTTGCGGGACGCCAAAAACAACGTTTTCTTCTTCACTGTACAGGTTTTCTATCTTAACCTGTTGCTTTCTTCCCCGAAGGTAGTTATCGAAGAGGGAAAGGGCCATACCTCTTAACCCGATGGCTTCAAGCCTCTGCACAAGGATAGGAACAGAAACGGTGTCAAACGCTTTTTTAAGATCTAAGAATACTGTTATGCATTTGTACCCTTTATCTACTTCTCTAACGATTTCACTTGTCAACGCTGTAACAGCATCCTGTGTCGAAAGCCCTTGTCTAAAACCATATTGAGCACTGGAAAGAATATTATATTTATGCAAGAAGTTTATGAGTCGTTTATTAAGTAATTTTTCTAAAATTTTAGAGATTGATGGCAAGACAGAGATAGGGCGATAGTTATTGACATCGCTAGTGTCCCCACCCTTGTGCACAGGTGTAATTAATGAGCGTTTTAAAGCAGTAGGAAATATCCCAGTCTTGAAACAGAGATTCGTTAGTCTACATATTAAAGGAACAACAAAATCTTTGGACAGTTTAAGGAAGTTATTGGGTATACCGTCCCATCCAGCAGCACTTCCCGAGTCAAGAGTCATTATTATTCCATGCACTTCACCTGGATCGGTCTCTAATAGCACAAAAGAGGTCTCTTGTGTATATGCTATAGAATGGCTTGGTAAGTGTGTCCCATTAGTCCCATATTCAGTCTGAGTCATAATTTCTTCTGCTAGTATTTTACTTATAGTAGCAAAGAAATTGTTTATCCTATTCAGTGAGTCATGTGGATTTATTTTATTAATTTTAAGGAAACTTACAGCTACATACATCGTTTAGTTTAGGGTAATAATGTGGAAGAGGGCCAATAACAAGTTTCCACTCATAACAATCAAAATGGGCATTTACACAACGACGAAAAGTTTCAGTGTACATATCAAATTACAGAATTCTGCATACAGCCAAAATACAAATACAAACAGAATAAAAAACCATGATGACAATGTGTGAAATGCACAAAGATACTATTGTAAAAAGTTCCTATTCAAAGAAACAGCAACACAAACGTTTCTTTAATTGACGGATACTGGTTGTAAACAAATCCAGCTCTGTATCCTGACACGCTGCATTAAAAGTTCTGCAAGCTCGTAACATAAAAGAGTTCTGTCTATAGGCCTTTTTCTCAATCTGTACATTAAGGAGATGTGATCGCCGCAGAAACACTGACGGCACACGCAGTGCAATCCTACTCACCAGCTCAGGGACATCAACAGATCCGTTTACTAAATTAAACAGAAAAGCGAGATCCGCGATCCTTCTCCGCTCATGTAAAGGTAGAATGTGAAATTTCTTACATCTGCTTACATAGTTAGGTAGGTAGCAATTAGAACGATACTGAATATACCTTAAAAATCGCTTTTGAATACCTTCAAGGCGATTTATGTAAATATTATACTTTGGGTTCCAAACTTGCGAGGCATATTCAAGATGGCTACGGACAAAAGCACAATAGAGAATCTTCATAGTTTTGACATTCTTGAACCCAGAGGAGACCCTCATAATAAAACCCAAAGCTCTATAAGCCTTGTTTGCGATATTATTAATATGCGCATCAAATATAAGCTTTGAGTCAAATATTACTCCAAGGTCTCTGATGACGTTGACCTTGGCAATTGGAGTATCAGACAGCTTGTAGTCATACTTGATAGGGTTTGGCTTACGAGTAAAGGTGCACACATAACATTTGGATACATTCAGATCTAACCTATTTTTGACACAGTAATTATGGAACCGGTTTAGATCATCCTGCAGTAGGTGAGCATCCTCAATGGTTGACACTGGCTTCAGAATTTTCATGTCATCCGCATACAGTAAGATTTTACAGTATTGGAAGCAAGAAACAATATCATTGACGAAAATGTTAAACAAAAGAGGTCCCAACAAGGATCCTTGAGGAACCCCTGACGGAATGTAAATCGGTCTTGAAGTGTACCCATTGAGGACTACAGTCTGACATCTATTTTCCACATATGATGAAAACCATCTGTATAAGTTACCCCTCACACCGATCCGTAAAAGTTTGTTAATCAGAAGCCCATGATCTATACGATCAAAACACTTGCTATAGTCGGTGTATATAACGTCAACCTGGGACCCCTTGGACATATGCTCCGACAGAAAATCACTGCAGACCACGAGATTGGATGTGGTGGAGCGACCTTTTAAAAATCCATGTTGATGTTCTGAGAAACTTAGTTTAAGTGACGATGACAATTGAACATGTACAATTTTTTCCAAGATCTTAGCAAAAACACAGAGTTTGGATATCGGTCTATAATTGTCGACGCAGTCCTTAGGTCCTTTTTTATGAATTGGCGTTATATACGCCGACTTCCAAATAGTAGGCACTACCCCCAATTCAAACGAACGTTTAAACAATAATGTCAGTGGAACAGTTAGACACCTGGCACATTTAACAATAAAAATTGGAGGAATATTATCCGGGCCTGCAGTTTTGTTGATGTCAACTTGCTTCAACAACCGAAAGACCTCCTCCTCTCTCACATCAACGGAACAGATGTCGGATATGCCAGTAGTGGACAGATCACCATGTGAGTTTATTCCAGCAGTGGAGCACTCGTTCGAGTCCTGTCGCTCTTGGAAGTTGGAGGAAAAGTATTCGCCAAACATATTACATATAACCTCCCCATTACTAGATGAAATATCACCAAATTTAAGAACCGATGGGTAAGAATTGGTTTGTTGTTTGGATTTGACATATTGCCAGAAAGCCCTAGGGTTTTTAGAAATGGCTAATTCAATGTTCTGTATATAATTATTAAACATTTCCTTTTCCATCTCTTTAGTCCGTTGCCGTAAAGTTATAAAAGCTTGGTAGTCCGAAAGATTTCCATATGTTTTAAATTTAGAATGATATTTTGACTTTTCTTTAATGATTTTGATAAGGGGGCTTTTGTACCAAGGCGGATACTTACCATTTGGGACAATAATTTTTGATGGAATGTAAGTATTATGAAGCAAACTGATAGTATCATAAAAGAATTTAATAGCTTCTTCAATAGGCCTAGCACTCAGCTCAAGAGGCCAATCAATTGCCATCATTGCTTCCATTATAGCATCATAGTTCCCTTCCGCATATAAAAACTTGACTCTAGGTCGAGAATGCAGCTGATGAAGTTGCACAAAGTCGGCAGAGATACACAGTGCCTTATGGTGTGAGTCTTCATGCACCAGAGGATCCTGACTGCAAGTGACAATAACTTCACTGTTCGACAATACGAGATCAAGAATCCTATTGTTCACGTTACGGTGATAATTGTACTGTAACAAACTACAGGCGCTGAGAGTATCAAAAAAGTTGGTTTGAATAGGTCCTTGCAAGTTACTCGCGGTTAGGTGATCACCGTCTGCCGCAGACTGCCAATCTATATTCGGTTGATTAAAGTCCCCAAGCACCAAGAACTTGTCACTAGGATGTTTAAGAATGATATCAGCTAAATTACTAGAAAAAAGGTTAAGTTGTTCCAATAAAGAATTTCCGGATTGTTGACTACATATGTAAACAACACATAAATGTATTTTATAAGTTACTTTAGGCTTCTTTTGGTGTAAAGTCATGGTAATCCACAGATCCTCGGCAGACGAGCACCATTCACTGCGAAGACTAGCAACGAGCTCCCGGCGCATGGCTATTAACACTCCCCCACCCATAGTTTGTTTAGTTTGCGAATAGTTACGGTCGCGTCTCCATACAATATATCTGTCATCAAACAGTTCACTGTCCGATATACCGTCAATCAGCCAGGTTTCCGTCAAACAGATTACATCAAAAGAATTCATACAAACGTTTCTATAGAAAAGATTTGTTTTCGTCCGTAGCCCTCGAACATTTTGGTAAAAAAAGCTAATAGGTGCCATAATAATTCCAATTAAAAATCAGCAAAATGAATAAAACAATATAAGGTACACTCAGACTATGTATCAAATAAAAAATCCTAACTCCAACCGCATTCAATGTGTTAAAAAAGTTCGTTTTAAAGTAAAGAATATAATAAGTAAGAAATTTAAAGTGCAAGCAGATTTCAATCCTAACTGCAAAAAAATAATGCATTAAATGGCAAAAAACAAACACTAATGAGTTGAATGAATAGGCGACCCAAAGCGATAAGGGAACAAAGAGCTGGCGAGAATGGAATGCGCGCAAAAAATACACACCTGCGTTTCTCAAACTTTCCAATATGGATTTTACTATTACGACTTCTATGTCAATATAAACTGAGCAAACTTTCTTAAATCTAATTAACAACTTGAAAGACACATATATCGTTTTAATTAGCCCACAAACTTTTTTAAATCCTGTTCTGTTTTGATGCAGTATTTTGGGGACGAGGAGTTTTTTCGCACAAGGATTTTGCAGCCTCTAACCCACACATGCTCAAAGCCACGTTCAGCCGCTTGCACTTTGGTCTTATTGAGCAAGAGTTTATTTTCAAGTGTTAAGTGGTCATTGATATACACTCTGGTACTGCCCTGAAAGCCAAGGTCTCCAGCATGTAATTTCTTATGTTTCTTCGCAGCAGTTATAAAATCGTTTTTAAGGTAGCTGTTGTGCACAGAGCAAATAATGTGATGTGATTTAGTGAGATTTGTAGTAGTTGTGCATTCGAGTGTTTTGCTTTCTTATAGTGAGTGACATTGTTTATGTTACGCCAGAGTTTTTTAGGGTTTTTAATAGAGTACGCAATTTGTTCTTTATAATATTGTCTTTTAAGTTTTTTTATTAAATTGGAGCAGAACGTCCGAAAGCGTTTGTACGTTATTTTTAACACGATGTTGTAAGGGTCTTTTCTCAAGTGTAATTGCATTTTATTTCTAAGCCTGATGCACTTCAATGCACCTGCCGATATCCAGGGCTTCAGTATACGCTTAGCGCATGAGATCGAATAAGTTCTAGTATTAAGAAGAAGAGATTTCCTGATTGCCTCAATTAAAGAGTCAGCAAAATAGTTAGGATCACTGCACGTGTCAAAATCAGAAATATATGTCTCTAGCAGGTGGGAGTACGCTTTTTCAAAATTAGTTACTTTTTTATATATAACAATATCTTTAGTTTGATATGGATGAGAGACGCTTAATAAAACTATAGAGTGGTCGGTAATCGTAGTATTCAAGACGCAAATACTAGCAGAGTTCTTGGATTTTTCAAGCTTAAGTAGCATGTGGTCAAGACAACTCTCGCCTCTGGTAGGCAGAAAGTGGCCCGGTAAAAAGCCATGAAGAGATGACATATTTAAATATGATACTCTGTTACTCCTTACTTGCGATGTATCGGTGGATTTTTCAATTAAATTAATATTTATATCACCAGTAATGACAATGTTTTTATGAGAGCAAATTGATTCAAGATGAATATCCAAAGAATTTATAAAGTTTTCCGCCGATAAGTTAGATGGTGACCTGTAAATTCCTATTATTGTGTAATTTGAGATAGTAATTTGAAGTGCAGAGGCGTGAGACAACCTTATTTCTACTACCTGGGGTAAATGACAATTTTTAACATATGCAACGACACCATCATTCTGATTAAGATTATTAGTCGTATAAAACGAAGTGTAGTTCGTGAGAACTGGTATAGGTTTGTTTGAGTTGAGCCTACATTCAGTCAGGATTATGACGTCTACATCCAAACCGATTTGAGACAGAGCTATTTGAAAATCGTCAAAATTGGCGTAGATGCTCCTGATATTCTCAGTCAAGATGATGAAATTGTTGTTATTATGGGGCCAGTGAGTTGATATCTGTTCAATGTCAATGAGAGCGGAATTTGCAATTTCCACAGTGTCCAATTCCTGCAATGTACATATATTACTATCCATTATTAAACACCGATGGAAAAAGGTGCTTCTCATGATGTCCTCGAGTGTACGACGTGACAGATGTAAGTATCCATAGGATATTATCTATTTTTATTTGTTTGTAGAGAGGTAAGTGTGTTGTTATTATGTAAGGTCCCATGTAAGTGGGTGATTGTAAGGTTTTTGAGTGGAAGGGTACTATGTAGTGTAGAAGTGTTGTTTTGTGAGTGTAAGAGTTATTTTCATTATGTGTACAGAATTGGCGAGCATGCTTATGGTTATGACATTTTGTAAGAAATCTTAATATAACTGAGAGCAAGAAATCACATAAGCTATGAAAAGATGATATTAAAAATGTAAGAATGAACAAAACGATAAACAAAATTACTATTACTACGATACGCGGTAGTCATGCTCTTTGTAACAGATGGTGTACCTGAGCTTCACTCTTAATAACGATTACACGCGAGTTATCATCTTTTTTGACCAAGACACGCCCGTATGATGTCCAGCAATACTTGTACTGCTTAGTGCTTGACAAGTCTCGAGCAAGGAAAAACAGCCGGGCGGCTTTCGGGGTCAGCTGCTCCGAAATAAACACTGGGGCTTCTGTATTGTTCGTCAGACCGAGTTGTTTTGCCTGAAGTTTCGTCTTATTTTTGATGTTGTAAGACTTGGCCTTCTTTAGTAGGTTTGTTTTTAACATAGTCGAGCTAGTTTCTACAATTATGGGAGTATTAGTAACCCCTTCTTTCTTAGCAGGTAGTCTATATATGTCCTTGATGTCACGTGACTCCATCTCAAGACCTATATTTTTGGATAAGTTCAAAACCATGTTCACCAAGTCATTACTGCTTTCGTTGAGAGATTTAGGAACATTTTTAAGTTCGAAGCAAGTCTTTCTATTACCACGTTGAAGTTCCTCAAGTTTCTCTTCTAGTAAAGTGATGTATTCTCGATCTTTTTTCCCCTGTAGCTCAAGCAATTCTATCTTCTTTCTAAACTCTTCATTCTGAGATGTTAAATTTGCAATAGAACATTCTATATTGTTGTTCGTATGTTTAATTTCGTTGAGATTGGAAGTGATTTGTTTTATGTCCCCTTTATGCACATTTAAATAGGATTTTATCATATCTCTTATTTCATCTTTGAATTTATCGAATTCTCCAGGTAGGTCTTCATCTCTTAATCTTTTGTTATTGCGTGATGCAACAAAGTTAGGGGGGGTGACATTCCCTAGTTGACTTATATTTGTATCGGAGAACGATTTATCCATTTCGATAATTGCAATGTACTAGGGCGCTATGAATATAAAGAATACGCGTAAGTTCAAGCTGTCAATCACTTCTAGGGGAGGCGCAGGCGCAGGTCAATGTAACCAATGCCGAATTAAGGGGGCGTGGCCTGTCCTTGAAGGAGGCGGGGCGCTTGGCCTTGACTGGTGAATGTCCTTGTGTAGCGTTAATGAGCTAATCACTTGCGTAGCCAATAATAGTGCCAATACGATGCGCTTACGTTGATTTGTCAAATGTAGTCTGCAGTACCAGGGTAACAGGCTTAAAGAAGTATGTTGTGCGTTACTCACACAGACTGTTGTCCGATTTCAACACCTCTTTGCACGCGCTGCAGGCCTAGTATCGCACTGAATTTAATTTGATTTAATATTTAGTTTTTAATTTATTTATAACTTTATGTCGGGTCCAACACACGTCTACACCTTGTGGCGATCCGGGGGGAAGAGGAAAAGTACGTACTAACTTTTATCCTTAAACTGCAACTACCTACAAAAGTTAGTCCGTCCGTCCGTACGTCAGACAGACATGTGTTGCTGGGGAGTTGTTGCGCCACTTCTTCTACCCAGCAATAACACATAGGAAGTGGTGAAGGGTGGGCGTTTTGGGGGCTGTCTTTTGTAAATTTTGACGTTCAAAAGAGCTGTTTTGTAGCGAAGTTTCAATAAACGTGTTTCAATTTTATTTGTAAAATCCTACATTCTAATATCTTTGGTAAAATCTGAGGAATACACCGGGTCTTCAATATCCGGGTGTAGGTTTTAATCAGTACAAGAGATACGTTTCAGCTTGGTACGGAAAAACATTTTATGAATCAAAATTTTTAAGTTTATTGCGTGTCTGACAAGCAAATTTAAATAGATATTTTTTTACTAATTAATAGAACTACTACTTTATGCATATAAAAAATCGAGGCACGAAACTAGGTGGAAAAAGTCAATATTTTTTTCTGCAGTTTCAAGAATTGGTCGTTTACAGTCTGAATAAATATATTTGCATAACATGCAAATCTTAAATTCCGAGAATCTTCAACATATATTGCGAGTATTTCACATATTATCATAATGTTTACATCTAAAATTACGCGCACCCGCTTCCCGAAGGAACTACTTATCTTGGTTATCCGGATAAAAAGTAGTCTAATTCTTTTCTATGATGTATTATACTGCATAATTTTATACAAATTCATCAGTAGTTTTTGATTGAAATATCAACAAACATACATACATACAAACTCGCGTTTATATGCAGTACTATTAATTAACAATAGGAATAGGTTGATAATAGGTTGACAAATGCTATCTAAGTTAATGTATTCAGCTGGTTTTTCTATTATCAGTATCAATGACCATTTAGCAAGTGTAATGAAGTTTTTATGAAAATGGACACTCTTTAATAACATCTTTGGGCTAAGATTTATAGGAATACTAGCTATCGCTCATTAGTGTATACTTAGTCTATTATTCTATGCTCTATCTATAGAGGCTGCAAAACTATAAAACCGATGTGAAAAATTATTTCGCTGTTGGAAAACTGTGTACACTATAGCCGACTACTAAATGGGCTATATTTTATCCGGGTTCGGGCAGTAGTTCCCACGGGAAGCGGATGGAATCGCGGGCGATAGGTAGTGCCTTTTAAATAAAGTTGGATTTATACATGAATAGAGAGATAGATACGAATTATTTCTTAAATATACTTGTATGATGATTTTACTATTTATTACCTTTGAGAAAGAGGGAAAAAAGGAATATAAAGGTAGTTTTCCCACTGTTACTATGTAATAATATAAGGAATTATAAAGCAATATAACTCGATATGAACACTAGAAATTGGTCATTTGCGTTTCATTTCGTTAAAAAATCCAGTCGTTAATAACAATCGCTTTTTTCCGATGAGGGAACTTTTACACGTTTATAAGTTTTTAATTATCATCAGAATTACATATAGACTAACTATTATCTGGGTGCAAAAAGTAGTACCAAACCTCAGGATTTAGTAGGCCCGTGCCTCAGGAGTTGAGAAAAACCAGCAGCCAAAAACAGTACAAAATTAGAATATTTAGAAGAAAAAAAAAATTGCATAACAAATAACAATCACTAAAAAACGCCATGGCAACGAGCCTCAAACATTTATTTACCAACTTACTGTACATACACTCCAACCAGTTTCATAAACCACTTTTTCTAAACATCGGTACATAGATTATCTGGTAATAGTACATAAATAAATATTATGCAGCTTTTAATATGAACTTGTGTCAAGGAATTTTGGAATGAACCTAAAAAATATGATCTAATATATCTTATAACTATTATGTTGTAGGATTTTAGGGTTCAGTATTCAAAGAGTCAACGGGGTATTGGATTGCCCGGGTAACTGGGTTGAGGAAGTCAGGCAGGGCAGTGCTCCATGTGGCAGTAGTAGACTGGAAGCCGACCCCAACAAAGCTGGGGAAAAAGGCTCGGAGGATGATGATTCAAAGAATCAACAGGGAATACTTTTAGGCAATGTCTTAATATCCCCAAATCTTTTATTTTATGGCTGAGCGCAGATATTTTAACAACAATTAGGAAGTTTTTATTTAACATGGTTATGTTAGCCGAAATAGAAAAATAAATAATTAAAGAAATACATTTTAATTAAAGTGAGGAACCTACCAATATATGTTTATATTGGATGGGTTACCTGAAAGATGAAACGAATAGAAAGGGAGTGAGTGTCAGTATGACGAGTGACAGGGGAAAATGGAAGAGGATGACATATTGCGCCGACAACAAATAAAATTGGGAACAGGGCAGGAGGAAGAAGAAGAAGTGAGGATCCTACCAAATCATTAACCATCTGAGACATTGGACACTCCAAAAAATGGAAGTATAAGAAAACCCCCACTAGAGAAACAAACGATTTAGGCAAGATCTAACGGACAAGCAGTAGCTGCAGATTTCAGAAGAACCTTGGGGGAGGCCTTTGTCCAGCAGTGGAGTGGCTTTCAGCTAAAACGACGATATCAAAAAACACAAATCCTTTTTTACATTTAAAAAAAATCCTAGGCAGTTGCTTCTTGTGGCACACTGGTACTCAGCTGAATCCGGTTAGACTGAATGCCGACCTCAACATAGTTGGGAAAAGGCTCGGAGGATGATGATGAAAAATTCCTACAGAACCCACTAGCCATAGCAAAAAACACACACGTAATTTTTTACAAGATCTATTGGTACGGAACGTTTTTTCCTCGACTCTCGGTCGTCGCCATGAGTGAGTATAAACTGGATTCATTCGATAACTATATAAAAGGTGGCTTGATCGCCAATATGGTAGTATTACAAGCACTACTCTAAGATGAAATCGTTTGTCGTGTTCTGTGTTTTGGTAGCTGGCGCTTTTGCCGCTGTAAGTAGATTTTTTTTCTTATTAATTTATTGAGGTTTAAAAAACGTGTATTATATTTTTGGGTGGTACATAATCTCTGGATTTAAAGGACTGGTCACAAAAATTCTTTCTATGACAAATAAAAATAACAACAAAGACCAGGGCCATAGAGATAGACGAGGGCAAAAGCTTACTTAGTTATTTTTTTTTTTAAAGAAAGAAATGTCTAGAGAAAAATTATCAAGTTAAATACTACTCTTCTACTCCAAAATATAAATAAATCATATTTTAAGGTCCATGTACAAAAATCTATTACGTTACTCGAAAAATTATTTTAAAAACTTCAATCAAAACTGAGACCTCAGCGAAAAGATAATCTAAATCAAACCAAGGCATAAGTAAAATCTATGTAAATATTATAAAGAGGTTAATTTTACTTATTTTATAAAGGCTCCAAAACTGAACCGATTCAATTCTTTCACTGTTGAAAATCTACACTATCCCCAAGTCACACAGGCTATATTTTATCCGGGTTCGGGAAGTACGTCCACGCGGCGGGTTAGAATAAGCCAGTCCAAAAATACCCTTTGGTGTCAAGCTACCTGTGGTTAAGGCCCCAGAAACAGAAACCACCTCACAATACGTGCCGTATCAAGGAGTACTGCCTTCTGAATCATAACTCCCCGATTTTTTGACAAGGACTCTTGAAACACTCAATGATATTTATTTCTGTAACTTTTGTGAGACTTTGATATACGATCTTACTAATGTTATAAATGCGAAATAACTCTGTCGAGCTTTCACGCCAAAACCACATAACCAAACATTTTTTTTTCTAATTTAATAAAGTTACATTAGAGCTGATTAGTGGTGATTAATGCTCAATCCTCCTCCGTGTGGGAGGAGGCCGCAGCCCAGCAGTGGGACGAAGGCTGTAACAGTACATTACAGTAGAGCTTGCGAAAAGGCAGGCTACTTTTTATCCGGGTGTGAGCAGTAGTTCCCTCTGGAAGGCGGGTTGAAATCGCTGGCAGAAGCTAGTTTATCATTTTTATAGTCTTAAAGTTATTATGCAATTCTCATACATCTTGATTCTTGATTCAGGTCACGTATTGTTTATATTTTTGTTTGATATTGTTATATCAGCATTTATATGCGTTGGTCGTTTCTTAGTTGTGGTAAAACTTGTCGTAAAAACTATTTCAAGGCGAGAAATAATAGCAATCGTTTAACACATAAAACTATGTCGTTATACCTACACCAATTAGGTAATATTTTTTAATTGACAAGCCGTTTCTCTCTATTTCACCCGCTTCCCAACGGAACTACTTCCCGCTTCCCGAGGGAACTACCTCCCCGGATAAAATATAGACTACTTTAATTCAGGAAAATATATTTAAATCGGTTCTTGTTTCTGGATCCATTCATGTATTATTTATTTTAACTATAAAAACATGAAAAATAAAAACTAAATCAGTGAAAAGTTCATGGTCAGCAAGTTTTATATAAATAATTGATTTGGTCTAAAAATAATCTACAGTATAGTGATTGTAGATAACAAATGAATTTCAAAGCTGAATCGATTACAATGAATTTAAACATGATATCTTCATATATGTGGTAACCTGAAGACCGAGTCAGATTGCATTTTATCCGGGTATCAGACGTAGTTCCCTCGGGACGTGATCGAAGTCGCGGGCGTAATCTAGTGCAGAATAGAATTCAGAAATACAAAAATCTTATCTCCCCCCAGTCTCTCCAGTGATATACTGAGAGCTAAGAAATTCTATCGTCTGTTTAAAAACTTCTCCGCGAGAGAGTCTGAGCTTTATAAAACCACTAGATTTTGTAAAATCTGGTCCTGAATTCAATTTTCGTACCACTAACTATAACTTCTTCAACTGTTTTTAACCAACCAAAACACAGATTTTACACCTCAAATCCTAACATCAACCACCTCTTTTTCAGAACGTATCCCTACCCCCAAAACAGAACGAAAAAGCCAACCAAATAGCGACCGAATGTCTGAAAGAATCTGGCCTAAAGCCCGAAGTGCTAGCCGAAGCCAAGAAAGGCCACATCAGTGATGACGAACATCTCAAGAAGTTCACCTTCTGCTTCTTCAAGAAGGCTGGTATCGTCAGCGAAGATGGAAAGCTGAACACAGAAGTAGCTTTGGCTAAGTTACCCCCTGGCGTCGATAAGGCAGAGGCAGAGAAGCTTCTAGAAACCTGCAAGGGTAAAACTGGCAAGGATGTGACTGACACAGTCTTCGAGATCTTCAAATGCTACCATCATGGTACTAAGACTCATATTTTGCTTGGATTTTAATTATTAAAATTAAGTTTAGTGTTATGACCCCCGTTGCGAAATAGTTTTTGTTTTGTTTGACCCCCTTGTCGTCTCTAAATGACCCCTTTACTAGATTTGCTGTAAATGACCCCCGAAAAATTATAACACGTAATATTTAATCTAGTATAGATATTTTGTGTTGCCATCCTTTTTTACAAAAAAAAGAGCCTCATTTCTTATTAAGTTTTAAAAATGTTTATCAAAAAACAAAGCTGTGAAAAATGTTACCAACTAAATTATTGTTTTTATTTATTTATTTAAATAAATGATAATGTCTTTTAAAATATTCTAATTTATTTAAATACCAGTAAATCACCCACCACTTTCTTCTCTCACTATTTGTTTTTATTAGATTCAAATAATATTTTGGGTAAGTTAAATGTACATATTTCACAATATACATAATACTAGCCTGTCTGTCTCTATCAACCCTGGTTGCTATCTTGACAGGAGCTACAAATCTGTCAGACTGTCACATGAATTTGACAAAACTCTGACACTAGACCTTGTTATGACAACATTTCACCAAAATTACATTTTTCTACGGCGCGGGTTCAGAGCTTGCTACCGCAACCGCCGCGTGAACACCATGTTCGCGCGGCGGTTGCAGTGTCGCGGGCATGTTAGTAATGTGTAATGTTCGCACGCAATGTGTAGGCCTCGGTCTCGAATTTTGCAGGCAGCGGGGCGGCAGCGGAGGCGGCGCGGGCGGTCACCGCGTTGCCCGCGCCCGCGCCGCTGTGTTCGAGGCCCGGTCCATTTGATTACACGCGTAAGATCCTGCCGCTCCCGCCCGCAAAATTCGAGACCGAGGCCTTACTGCTTGCTAGAGCGAGTACACCACGAAATACATGCGGTGTGCCGAACAGTGCCGCACCAAGGGGGAATTCTTATTCATATTACTTAGTTAACTTGCTGCCAAGTGAATTTGAAAATTATTAACTGACAATTTCTTTTACCTATCCATCTATTATTTTCCTTACTAGAGATAGAAACTTAATTTATTTGTGTAGGTAGGGCTAATGTTAAAATTCCTATCTTAACAAAGAGTAATAGATTGCCCGGTTAGCCGTGTTCAGGAGGTCAGATAGGTAGGCGCTCCTTGTGGCACACTGGTACTCAGCTGAATCCGGTGAGACTGGAAGCCCACCCCAACATAGTTGGGAAAAATGCTATGCAGATGATGAATTTTAACATTCAATCCGCCGTCACTTTTCTTTTAACACCTCGGAAAAGCATATAATAAATATATGTATATATGTATGTATATGTATGTTTAATAGACCGTTATCAGTCAAACAAATTTCACGCATCGCGTACAAAATCAAGACTCGTGGAACTGATAAGAAAACCATGGAAAACCAACACAGTGTTACTTATGAATGCATTCGTACGATAAATCGAGATTATACGCAGGATTTTCAGGTAACTTTCTCTTAATTCCTGGGGGAACTACTTCCCTAAGGTGGATAAAAAGTAGTACGTCATATGTTTTCTTTACTATATGCATAATAAAGAGTTTTTTTTTTGTTGGTTTGTACCCAGGCTCCGAAACTAACAGATTTGAATAATCATTTCGGGGTTGGAGAGCTACTCTTCCCGAGAAACATAGACTGCAACTTAACCCGGTATGGGCTGTAGCTCTCACGTGACGCAAGTGAAAACCGGCTAAGCTATAGACTGCCAAGTTTCGTCAAAATCTATTAAGTAGTTTTTAAGTGAACGAGTAACACAAACATAAATACTTCCATACAAAGTTTTTAAAAAACACTACTATTATATTATGATAGAGATACCTAATTATCATGTTTATTAATTCAGCGTTTTATGCAGTTAAGCACCTTTCACCTTGTATAACGAGAATAGTAAATACAAGCCGTTTTGCCGCGGTTTCACCCACATCCTGTGGTAACTACTGCCCGTACCGGGATAAAACATAGCCTATGTTACTCGGGAAGAGTGTAGCTTTACAACAGTGAAAGAATTTTTCAAAACGGTCAAGTTGTTTCGGAGCCTATTCATGTAAAAACAAACAAATATTTCCTCTTTATAATTTTAGTATCGATAAATACATAGGATACAACACTATGACACTATTTCAAACCGAAATTAGACTAAGCCATAAAACAACGCTAACTATTTCACCATGCCAATAAATTCTATGACTGCATACGTACGAAAATAGTTCCTAACATACACATATTTTTATATACCACACAACAATTTATTACCCAAACGAAAAAGAACACTATAACTATAGCACCAAAAACCGTAATCCAATGCACACGAAAAACCGTAAAAGTTAATAAAAATCACAACACTATCACTTGCACATAAAATTAATTTTAAAAAGAAAAAAAAAGAACGCGGAATTCTTTTTTCAAATCATACGTTCGCCTCGTTTAGCGCGCTTCGCAAATGTGACGCGACGCGTTTAGAAAGTATGTTGTAAGTATCGATATATTTGAAAAAAGTTTAATTCTGGGTATAAATTAAGTTGGGTAATATACTTTGTGGTGCCCTAGGGGGTAACTAGCCTAAATTGGACGTGAGCTCAGTCTGATATAATGGCTGCCTTGTGCAAAAACAAATATTCAGTCGCCTGCATTGGCTTAACCAGGCAAAAATTTATATTTTTTTAATGAGGATTAGTTCGCGTATCGTGCCTCTTATTATTTTATGGCCATCATTTATGTGTAATCACTAACCACGTATGTTCTGAACACGACTAGTTATCAACCGACTTCCCTAAAACTGAGGTTCTTAATTCAGATGTTTTCAACTAACGATTCTTGCCAACTTACCTGCCGGGAACTATACTCTCTTGGCACGGCCGCATCCGCATATGGCCAATGGGACCAGACTCACAACATGGGAATATCAGAAGCCAGGAAGTCTGAAAACTACTTTTACCGAGGGATATCAGGTTGCCCAGGTTGAAGAGGTCAGATAGGCATTCGCTTCTTATAAAACACTGGTACTCAGCTGCATCTTGTCAAACTGGAAGACGACCCCAACATAGTTGGGAAAAGACTAGGCAGATGATGAGATTTTGTCAGTGTTTGTTTATCTTTATATGTTTATCTCATCATACATTTATCTTTACATGTTTATACATCATCGTATGTGTGTTTTATACATTACACTTTAATGATTCTGTCTGAATGTGTGTTTAGTCTATCTAAAAGTTTTAATCTGTTTCGTTAAACAATCTCTATTAGTTTAGATGACAGGATGCTGTGTACAGTGGTCAACATAATAATTAACTACAGTACAAATAAAACAAATGGGAGTTTATGTTTGTCTTATTAAAATAAATGTTTTTTACTACGTGCATATAGATGTATTCATGTACATAGACGGTACATAATATGGCAAAACAATTTTTAACCATGTTTGTCTATTTGTTTTGCTTAATCTCTGAAACAGCTTTACAGATTTTAACGTGCCTGTCAATGGCAGATAACTGATGTAACAAGAAGTAACTTGGGCTACTTTTTCGATGCGAGTGAAACCACAGGGTACAGCTAGTTAATTAATTAATTATTATAGTTGAGCATTACCAACTATGTACTTAAGTGTATGTACAAGTTAGCACAAGGCTTTAAAAATGTTTACCATCCATTCGAATATTTTTTTCGTGCATGAATTTAAAATTAGGCAGGCTTTGAATAACTTTACGCAAAATACCAATAACATGTACTTACATAACGTATTTACAACCAAATAAAGTAAAAACCATGAGTAGGCAAAACATAGCTTGACAAAGTAACTCATTCATTTTAAAAATGTCAAATGACAATCTTTTTTAATTACAATAAATAAGCCCTAGTATCATTTAAAATGACATCCAATCCAAAAAAAAATTAAAAAACACTTAATTTACCCAAATTCAATTTAATACCCAGGTAGTAGGCGGTACTAAAACTTTCTCCTAATGTACCAAAAACTATGCTGATAACCACATCAAAATCACAGCCAAAAGTGACATAATGACGCACAAACATATAGACCAAACTGAGACCCTCCTTTTTTAAGTCGCTTAAACCACATTTTTTTTTAGCTTCACTTTTGCATCCAACAGTACATACACTTGAATGTACACCACAGTGAACTTTAACAGGGTAAGCTGAACAGCAATCGATACTGTCGCATTGCAATGATAGGTGGAACCGTACATTATTTAGTGGACCGACCTCTTTCTTTCAATTGAAAGGATAAATGACTTTCTTTCGAAGAAAAGGCAAGAAAAGCAATCATAAGGTTAAGCAACGCTTGGCGCTGTGGTACTGTGAATTGGTGTCCATGTCAACATGATGTCCTCCTAGGTGATTATCGACTACGGCGGCTGTTCTCATGTAAGGAGATTAGCCAACTACGCAGAACATGTTATAGTGCACAAGTATTTGCTGTGCACTCATTATTCCTGCACTCTCATAGCCCGATGGGACAGCAATCCGACACCACCGGAGAGGGATCAGGCGCAGGACCGACATTTACGTGCTCTCCGAAGCACGGGTGTATCAATCACCAACTTCCAGGCTCCGGGCTGCTTCGTAAAAAGTTTCTAAAAGCCACAAAGCGATGGCGATCCGACCCGGGAATCGAACCCGAGACCTCGTGCTCAGCAGCCGCGCTTGCGACAGCTAGACCAACGAGGCAGATCCATGTCAACATAGAGAGTTAAGTACTCCATTTTTCTCGAGTCCACTCCAAGCAGGTCTTAGTGCACAAAGGTTGCAATTTCGAGCACATTTTAGAAATCTTCGCACATAATTTGTAACTTTTACTACAGGGGATAAACCAGAAGAAATATTTTTGTGCGTCACAGAGCCATACACCCGTGGAATCTTGCCTATATGGAACACTAAGGTACGCTGATCAATCAGACGCCTCAGGTAGTCGGGATCCGCGTCAGCAAATACTACAGAGATGTATTTGCTGACGACTGATATACCACGGAGTAAGGAAAGATGAGTGGAGATGCCATAATGCAGCTGGCTCAGGCGCCTTCTTCTAGCTCAAATAGGTACTGTGGGCTGACATAAACGATCAGTTACACGTGTACTAAAGAGGCACTCGGGTTCTTTGAGACATATTTTTGGTATTACAAAAAATTGTAGGGTCCAAGGAAGGCGCTTATGGGCAAAGACATTAACGTTCCTCGTCCGCCGCACACCCGCATTTTGGCGCGCTACTTTCTTAGGAGCCGTTCCCGTTATAGCAGCTCCGCTAGTCATTTAGTTCTCAATGGCTGATACTTTCGCAATACGGTTGAATAGTAAGAGTGTCGCACACAGAAGTATCGATTTTTAGTTCAAATATTTAACTTGAAGATTAGGGCTTTATTTTCTGTACCTGGATTTTTCACACAATATTTCTTGAAGTATATTTGAAAAGTTTGTTTGTGTGCATGCGCTGATGTCAGCAACTATGTACTTGAAAAATTCTTTCAGGATTAGATTTTTTTGCCCAATTTATCGATGAAAGCCTTTTAGCCAGGTGCGCGAAAAAGTTCCCACGGTCTGCGAATGAAACCAATGGCGGAACAAATTCGATAAATTATTATCCGTAAACTAGAGGTACATTACAATTGTGAGAGTTTGTTTGCATGTTCGTTCGTTACTCCATCACGCAAAAACTGCTACCTATTGTTACAGACTTTGTATCGTCCCACTGCTGGGCTGCAGCCTCCTCTCACACGGAGAAGGATCGAGCGTTAATCACCACGTGCGAGAGATGCGAGTTGGTGACTTCAGACTATATAGTCCAGTTTCCGCAAGATGTTTTCCTTCACCTTTTTATCAGCCATTATAAATACCTATATATTTTATAAAAAGTTATAGGCTACTTTTTATCCTAGTGCGGAAAGTAGTATACTTGGGGCGCGTGAGGACCAACTATTTGCCAGATAAGGGCACAACCTTTACACAATATGTGGTGTGAAGTGTGAAGCCTGAGTGTGAAGCATTGAATATGTCGAAACGCGGATATAAGATCTTATGAGAATTTTGAAGAGTTTTAAGGTTAAGAATAAAATATTAAGACAAAGGTCTAAGAAGGTTAATACTTTCTCACTTTTTATCCTACGATTTCGTATCATTTGAATATCTTTGGTCATAGCTACGGGTAATCATAAGGCAGTTAGTCTGATAACCAGCATCACCAACAGTATCATTTTGCCCCGTTAACTGGGTTGAGGAGGTCAGATAGGCAGTTCGCTCCATGTGGCACACTGGTACTCAGCTGCATCATGTTAGACTGGAAGCTGACCCCAACATAGTTGAGAAAAGCCTAGAAAGATGTTAATCATTTTCGGATTTTTGAGGAGTTGAAACAAGATGTCTACAGTGGACATACAAAATGCACGGCACCTTTTCGGAGTCGGTTAAAAAGAAATCCTCTTACCATCACTTAAATCCAATTTTTTAACACCTTCCTCTAAGATAGTGGGCACTAAATGTTTTTCACTAGACATATTTCACTTAAACCAATCCTGGGCACTACCTAAGTTAAACTTAAAGTGAAATGGCTTTAAAACGCACGAAACACGACTGGGCGCGGGAAATTCAACTATAAAATGTTTTTATTTGTTATTTTTCCTAAGTTACCATTAGATATGAGGTGTGATCTTATCATTCGCGATAAATACACCTCATAGGTTTTTTTATGACTTCATTTAAAATCTGAAAATTATTTCAATACAAATGTCTCTTTTAAATCAGTTTAATGCGAAAAACAAAACACCTGAATTGAGAACCTCCTTCTTTTTCTAGAAGTTGGTTTTGTAATTTTTTATTTTGATGGTAAAATATTAAAAAAGAAACATATTATATTTCAACTTCCTGCACCTCTTCAAAAATCCACTTAATCAAAGACACACTACATAGTTACTTCTAAGCTTGAATTCCATTCTGTTACACTGAAACATAGCCCACCCAATTACGACACATTTGTGATAACGTCAAAAATGGGACACCAAAACTACTGTTTGCAATAAGTTCCGAATCATGCCATAATCAATTACAAACACGATAAATTACCGGAACGAGAGGTAACGAACGACTATGCAAGATAAACGTCAGTTTTCGAAAAAAAACTGTTTACTATGAATTTTCATGTTTAATTTTCAAAGTAAACTAGGGCCTTATCCATTTAAACGTCATTTTCTTGATATGGAAGTCTCATCTATTTGACAAAGAAAAATATTTAGTTTACTAACTCAATATTATCTCGACAAAATTTTAAAACACAAGCTAAGCTAACTTGACACATAGTAAGCGCCTACAAAAAATATGAATGCAAAGTACATGAGAAGCTATTTTGCTGTCATTATTAGCAAAGGTCTACTAGCATCATCTGTCTTTAATTTGATGTAGCTGAGTACCTTTGTGGCACGAAGAATGACTGCCTATCTAACCTTTGAGCAGGTTATCCATAAGTTAATCCCAGTTATCCGGGCAATCTGAAACATCTTGGTAAAACTGGTTGTTAGATTTTTTGGTTTCTGCCTAGCCTTTTTCCAACTATAATAGAAACGGTTTCCAGTCTAATTTCTAAATGACTGATTTACTAACACATTTATCCAATGGCGTCCAATGCCGAAAACAGTGTTCTCGCATATGGAGATCAGCCAGCTCCGCAGGACACATCATAGTGCACGAGCATTTGCACATACACAGGTGCACTCTCATAGCCCTTATCTATCCTATCTCAAAAGAATGCTAGTTACACAAAACAGATTTTGCAAAACACTACAAGATTATCAGCGTCGTGTTTTCGACACATTTCAAGTGTCTACTCAAGATAAAAATATCTGTACGTGGTAAAGTAATCAATAACAAGAAAACATTGTATTTTGTATCTGTAGATTACATTGTTCATATCGGTCACAAACCATTTATCTTGAGAATCTAACCCCTTCTAATATTATAAATGCGAAAGTAACTCTGTCTGTCTGTCTGTTACGCGTTCACGTCTAAACCACTGAAGTGATTTTAATAAAATTTGGTACAGAGATAGAGTTGACCTTGAGAAAGAACATAGGACAGTTTTTATCCCGGACTTTTGAAGAAGTGTCTTGGAAACGCGATATAACCGAACTCTACGCGGGCGAAGTCGCGGGCGGAAGCTAGTAATATTATAAATGAGAGAGTAACTCTTTCATTTCATCATCATCATCAGCCTTTGTATCGTCCCACTGCTGGGCTGCGCTGCGGCCTCCTCTCACACACAGAAGGATTGACCGTTAATCACCACGCCTACTTAGTACGGGTTGGTGATTTCAAACTTTATAATCCAAGTTTCCTCGAGATATGTTCCTTCACCTTTTAATCAGTCATTGGTGTTCAATATATACTTAGAAAGTATATACAAACGTAGCAAAGTTGCATTGGTACTTGCCTGACCTGGAATATGACCAACACACTCATGCTTGAGAGGTTGGTGCTTTACCTACTAGACCATTAATGCCAAAACTATACTGACCCTTATAGTCAAGAGTCTGATGCCCATTTTCACCAACAAATACCTAAATTAAGCGATCCCCTAAGAGCATTTACGGAACACTTAATAAGAATTTCGTTTTCACCAAAGTTTAGGTATCCCTTATCCATAGTTCTTTATGTCAAAATTGGGAGAGCCCTTATTCTAAGTGGCACTTAGATTAAGAGATTGTTGGTGAAAATGGGCATGAGCCTAAGAGAGGGCATAAGGTACTCTTGTTCGGGTGTGGGAAGTAATTCCCCATATTTCTCAAATTCTCCATACAACTTGTGGACAAGCAGCCTTACAAAGAAACTGAATAAAATTTAGCAAAACAAAAGATCACCCGCTGAAAGTGTGAAACCCAAACAAGTGTATCTGAAAGCACATAATAATACTTTACTTACAATGAGGTTTTACTGTTACTGCTAAACACTTTTATACTTCAGTGACCTTTACAAACTTTTGTTTTCAGTATGTATTTTTGCGCTACTACAAAAAGCTAAAGGGGTTATAATTTCAGGTGGTGTTTTATAAGGATTCCCTGTAAAAAGGCACGCGTTTATGTTCACAGGTGCACTCTCTATATTTCAGTATGTTGGCAGGACCGACATTAACGTGCTCTCCGATGTACGGGTGTATCAATCACCAACTTCCAGACTACGGGCTGCTTTGTGAAAGTTCTAAAACCCACAAAACGATTACAGCCTGACCCGAGAATCGAACTGAATGGACCAACGAGGCAGTTAGTGTACGTTAGCAGCAAGTATCCATCATCATCTCCTGAGTCATTTCCCAACTATATTGGGGTAGGCTTCCATTCTAACCGGATGCAGCTGAGTACCAGTGTTTTACAAGGAGCGAATGCCTTATCTGACCTCCTCAACCCAGTTACCCGGGCAACCCGATACCCCTATGTAACACTAGTTGACTAGCAGCTAGTATTTACTATAGCTAAATATATCAATAGGAGTCTGATATATTCACAAATATGGGACGTCACACAATGCAACGCTTGTATCAAATGCATATCAATGCATTGATGTTATTGAGCTAAATAGATGCACCATTTGATTGCAAACGTGTTTCTGTTATAGACCGGCCATATTATTACAGAAGAATAATATAAACCAGCTTTTTTCCTGCGGTTTCACCCGCGTCCGTGGGAACTACCAGGATAAAATATAGCCTATGTTACTCGGGAAGAGTGTAGCTTTTCAACAGTGAAAGAATTGTTTAAATCATAAGAAACACTCTCTCTAGCAAACCGCCGATGCCTTGATAAGCTAGCTGAGAAGACAGCGACATCCAACTGCAGATTTAGTTTCCTTATCTATCCTTGTTTTAGAGATTGCTTGATAGAAATCGACCGTAAAGAACCTTCAATTAACACAGAAAACTAGATATAACCAAGTCACAATCACTACTTATCATAATCACACTTATATTTCCACCACATCCACTAACTTAGAGCATTGAACCAGCCGGAAAAATGCGGAGATGCCATAATGCAGGTGAGTCAGAGGCCTTCTTCTGGCTCAAATTGGCCATGATCAAAACGATCAGTTACGAGTAAACTAACGAGGCTTTCGAGTCCTTTGAGACGATCTGTTGACGATTTTTGATATTACAAAAATGGTCGGGTCCATGGAAGGCGTATAAGGGCGAAGACAGTAACGTTCCTCGTCCCCCAAACACCCGCAAATTAGCGCATTACTTTCTGTAGGTAAACACTGAAGCTACTTGTAACCGCGTCTACATAATTTCAAAAGCAGTCTTTGGAGTTTTTCCATAAGACCTACTCTTTAGAACCGTGCACCTTGATGTACAACTTTTGACGTTTATAAGCAATAAAAAAAAACGTAGGCTATGTGTCCGGTTGTTTAAACACTCCAGGTCAACTAATCGCGACCGCAATGCCTGCATTAAATTGATTGGTCGAGCCGTTCACCCGGCAGCCCGACTCGCCACTACTTCGGCACTGCACGTGAGCTATCGTGACAAATGTGACGTTGATAGGTTTTTAGAAGGAGGTTGACATGAAGAGGTTAAAGACCTCTGTGGTTGCTGCATTCCGTCGAATAGGTGGTCAGTGGTCAGTTTACGGGGTCGCGGTCAATGCGCTGATATGAGTGGTAGCATTTTATTTTTGCGATCTAGTTTCTATATTACTAGGTATTCTCTGCAGTTTTGCATGAGTCCCACACAACAAGTTAAAGAGCCTGTAGTCTTGCTGGATAAACGGGCTAACACAAGGATTTTTCAGATCGCACCAATATTTTCTTAGGTTGACGCTGGATAAATAATAACCAATAGCCTTCCTTGAAAAAATGGGCTATCCAACACTGAAACATTTTTTCAGATTGCTCCAATAATGAGATTGACATCTTCAATCAAACAAATACATACAAACGCATATTTACAAAAACTATACTCATCCATCATTTGACACTGAATTTCCTACAGTTTCATTTCAAGAATTCACTACAAATACGTGAACACAAAAAAATCTTAATGTACAATTTCACGACGCCATCAAAACTGTTCAATAAAACCAGTACTTACCAACTAAACCCGAGGTTTCCCTTGACCCAACAGTTATTAACAATACTCATACATATCTAGTGCCTCTATAGGAATTATCACGTGCGTCCTAGATAAAACTTATGCTAATGAGAAACTTGTTTTCATATTTAATTGAGCTGTCTGCATAGTTATTAAGCTGCGGTTTCTTTCTCATGGGAATCAAAAGATTAATGTACGTATATATCATCACGCAGAAAGTAAAAAGCATGTCTATTGCCGGCCACGGCATCACATATGCGCAGGACATATTATAGTGCACAAGCATTTGCGCAGAGACAGGTGCACTGACTATTCCTTCACTCTCATAGCCCGATGGGACGACAATCCGACACCAACGGAGAGAGATCGTCTTACACATTGTAGATCAATAGCAGACAGAATTGGCGTGGCTTTCCACTTAGAGGGGTTGCTTTTAAGTTGCTCTTTTAACAATATTACATTAAACATCAAAACACGTGCTGTTTACATAGACACACTAAACCAAGTGAACCAAAATCACATATATTTTAAGACATCCCAATACCTATCTACAAAAATTCAAAGATTTATAAAATGGTAAAACCTCAGAATCACTAGACCCTGATGAAATTCACTCAAAAACAACACATTTGTGCAACACAGTATGTTTGCTTGAAGACAACATTCACAAAATGATTGACTGAATGATAGAAGCCACCCCTCAGTGGTGTGCATGTACCTACAGCAGTGAATAAATTAGTCTACCAAGCCCTAGATATAGGTGGGGCTGATGATGATGATCATGAACAAATGTATGATAGGAAGAAACCTGAAGATAAGGTCAATACTGTGACAGAAGCAATATTGGTCCAGCTGAAGTAATGATGGTTCGTAATATTATGTAAGAAGGAGAACTGACCATAAAACTCAGTCCTGTGCCGGAAGAGGTGTACTCCAAGTAGGAAAAGGTTCGATTCTAGATCCAACCAGTACAACTTTCGAAAGTCTGATGTACTTTCTAAGTACATATATCTTGGACAGCAATTACTGAGAGTGATCATTTGAGAGTTGAAGGTGAACATTTGTAAGAAATCTGGATATTACATTCTGAAATCGCCACCAGCTCAGGCAGGCATGGTGACAACACTCATTGCTTATGTACGTATGTATGAGAAGATGCTCCGCCGTAGTACGACAACAACAAAAAGGCTGATAATGAATGAAGATGCATATGAAAATGCAACACCCTCCAAGACTCCAGAAGACACGTGCAAAAGCCAGCTTCGTGCTGATCTAGACCTCAGATTACGTGTAAACTAACCTGTGTCTCCAGAACTCTGGGCCTTAAGGACCGCTGTCGCGCTTGGTACAACTAGAACAATAAGACGGTTACTGGTAGACTGCATTTTGGATTAAAGCTACCCTGATCTGGATAAGGACCTCTGAATTACTGTGGTGTATCTTTAGAAAAACTCATTTTTAATCTAATCTAGTTTGATAGTGGCACCTAAAGGACTCTTCTTGGAAATAACGCATTGATTTATGTAACTTCTGCTCCTCTGCTTTTGGGAGTGCAAACATCATTGTCTATTTTCATGCAGAAGGACCTATAATTTTGCTGATAAATTACTACTATTCCATCATGTAAAAGTATATTAGAAGACGCAAATAAATTGCGGAGGTGTCTGTCTCTATATTTTTGCTTAGCAGCTTAGAAGGTACCACACAGACGGACTGTCCACACCATTAACGGGTCTTTTCCACATAAATCTCCTTTGCAAAACTGTTGGCAGGTAGGCCTCTTCTAAAACAGAGTAAGTATGAACGATCATTGGTCATTGGTTTTAAACCCAAGATCAAATTGCTATTTCAGCATTTATATGTAAATGCCGATCTCTTCACGATGTTTTCCTTTGCCATTAGTCAATGGCATCCAAGATAAACTTCCGAGCTAACATTAAAATTTATTACCAGATGCGTCATGGTGCAATGTGGCAGAATAAATTCTATATGACTAACGATGCATTTCCATAACCTATCTGCTGATTTGCGATTGATTTGAGAACATGACACGTTCCATTGTCACGACATAATATGAAAAAGGCTTGACCGATTTGGCTGAAAATTAGAGGGGAGGTAACTTAGACCCGGGAGAACGTTTTAGGATAGTTTTTGTCACCATCCGGCTACGGGACGCGGGTGAAACCGCGGGCGAAAGCTAGTACCTTATAAAGAGGAAAACTTTGTGTTTGTTTGTAATGGATAAACTCAAAAACTTCTGGATCGATTTAGAAAAATATTACACTGTTAAAAACCTTCACTCTTCCCGAGTAACATAGGCTATATTTTATTCCGGTAGCAGTTCCCATTTAACGCAAGTAAAACCGCGGGGAAACGGCTAATTACTTATATGGGGTTAATTTAAAAGTTCTCAGTTCTGTCTGTAATAGCAAGACAACAGACAGATATATAGAAATACGCAGTGACTAAGTGAATGACGTCATTTGAGCATTGTTCATTGTTCTGTATACCCCCATCCCTTAACCTTGCGTAATGACGCGCACATGGAGTTATTTAGACAATACCGACCCCGTAACGGCGCCGACCATCTATCTGTGTTAATGTAGATGACTTCATAACATTTTATCCGCTAATAAGACCTAAAACTATCTAAATATATAAAACTCAAAGGTGACTGACTGACTGACTGACTGACATAGTGATCTATCAACGCACAGCTGAAACCACTGGACGGATCGGGCTGAAATTTGGCATGCAGGTAGATGTTATGACGTAGGCATCCGCTAAGAAAGGATTTTGATCAATTCTACCCCCAAGGGGATAAAATAGGGGATGAAAGTTTGTATGAAACTTTGTCAATTTTAAACCGATCGGACTGAGACTTTGCATGCATAAAGCTACTATGGCGTAGGCAACCCTTAAGAAAGGATTTTGATAAATTCCATCCCTAAGGGGATAAAATAGGGGATGAAAGTTTGTATACATCTTCTTAGATTTTATGAAGAAGTCCTGATGACGAATCAGAATTTTATGATGACGTTCGCTTAAATACGATTTTGATTAATTCAACCCCCATTCAACCCCCACGGGTGATAAAATAAGGGATGATAAAGGATGTCTTGATCAATGAATCTATGCGGCTGCTAAGTAGTAATACTAATTATACTGTCACGTGAAAAAATACACCACGGGATAAGTAGTATTTTGACGATTCTATATTGCCCACGCAGACGAAGTCGCGGGCAACAGCTAGTTAGAGATAAGATGGCAATGTAATAAATGGAACACATAATATATGTGTTCAAAGTGAGTATGAGTTTAGGAAAATAGGGCACGAACTATTTAAGATGAAACCTTCATAAGGGTCCGTTCAGACAGACCGGAGAGGAGAGCAAATTCTTAACACGTTGAAAATCGAGTTCTTAGGCGTTGTCCTAATTGGCAGCGATCGCGCGATGGCGATCGCGCGATGGCGTTTTTCATCTCACTTGCGAGGTTCCGAGGTTCAAATAGGACACTCTGATGAAATCTGTATGTTTGAACTCATCGCATGACGAGAACGCATCGTGTCATCGTGCGATCGCTGTCAATTGGGACGACGTCTTAGATGAAAATCGCATCGCGCCATCGCGCGATCGCTGCCAATTAGGACGACGCCTTAGTCAGTTCGTGGTTCCGATCGCGTAAGGGTGACGGATTGCCCGAATAAGTGGATTGAAGAAATGAGATAGGCAGCAGTCACTCTATGTACCACTCAGCTGCATCAGGTTAGGCTAAAAGGGCCCCAGCATACTTGGAAAAAGGCCGGACAAATGATGATAAGTACCCGTGATTATTTCATACACTTATGTACTCGGGATAAATATCGAAAAGCCGATATCGTGCGTGACAAATCGGATCTAGACACACGGCAGTGTGTCCGCCAAGTTCGAGCAAAAAAAGCGACACACCGGCCGTGGGTTATATTACACGAACCATTTCGAGCCAAATTCGACCCCCCTATAACTCAAAATCTATTTTATTTACACATATCAAATTTCTAGTATCTGTTGAGACCCCCTCACTTATCTAAAATACAAAATTTCATTAATATAGCTATTGTAGGTCTTGAGATATTGACGTCAGAAAATCGCTATTTTTACTATACACTCACTGACTGACTCACTCACTCATCAAAAACCTAGACCACTTCCAATGGTTGTATTGACTTGAAATTTGGCATGGAGGTAGGTCTTTATGTCAAGGTAAAGGAAAAAATCTGAAAATGGCCAAGTGTGAGTCATTTCAAAATAATGAAGGTATTTTATACCCGGTGTAAATTTATACCCCTAAGGAACTAAAACGAACCAAAGGACAATGCCAGGGTGTGGGCTCAAAGTTTGCCCAGCAGTGGGAGTAGTTCCAGGGGGTTCCATAGTGCACTTTGAACACGTAATGCAAATATTTTTGAAATCGCTCCCTGGAGTCCCGAGGAAAACCGGTTCAAATATTCCACATGAACAGTCGCTTTACAAAGCTTGAGCCATTTGTCCAGTAGTGGGAGTGGTCAAAACAGGTTCTTGACTTCACTCTTAACATGAAATTAAAATATTTTTGAAATCGGTCCCAGGGGTCCCGAGGAAAACCGGTTCAAATGTTCTCCATAGTTAGTCACTTAACAAAGCCTGAGCCATTTGCCCAGTAGTGAAAGTGGTCGAAATAGGTTCTTTACTGCACTGTTAATACGAAATCCAAATATTTTAGAAATCGGTCCCAGAGGTCCCGAGAAAAACCGGTTCTAATGTTCAACTTGAACAGTCACTTTATAAAGCCCAAGCCATTTGCCCAGTAGTGGGAATGGTTAGAATAGGTTCTTTACTTCACTGTTAATACGAAATCCAAATATTTTAGAAATCGGTCCCAGAGGTCCCGAGAAAAACCGGTTCTAATGTTCTCCTTAGATAGTCACTTAAAAAAGTCTTTGGCATTTGTCCACTAGTGGGAGTGGTCAAAATAGGTTCTTTGCTTCACTCTTAACATGAAATTAAATTATTTTTGAAATCGGTCCCAGGGGTCCCGAGGAAAACCGGTTTAAATGTTCCACGTGAACAGTCTGTTTACAAAGCCTGTGCCATTTGTCCAGTAGTGGGAGTGGTTGGAATAGGTTCTTTAATTCACTTTTAACAAGAAATCAAAATATTTTTGAAATCGGTCCCAGGGGTCCCGAGGAAAACCGGTCCAAATGTTCTCCTTAGATAGTTACTTTACAAAGTCTTACGCATTTGCCCAGTAGTGGGAGTGGTTAAAATAAATTCTTTACTTCACTCTTAATACGAAACCCAAATATTTTTGAAATCGCTCCCAGGGGTCCCGAGGAAAACCGATTCAAATGTTTTCCATAGATAGTCACTTTACAAAGTCTTAGGCATTTACCCAGTAGTGGGAGTTGTCAAAATAGGTTATTTACTTCACTCTTAATACGAAACCCAAATATTTTTGAAATCGGTCCCAGGGCTCCCGCGAAATTAACCTGACAAGACTTTTCTTCCAATTAGGTCTCATACATACCTACATACATTGTCAATCTCAACGCTCAGTATGTGGCGGTCTATCCAGTAATGGAAAATGTTGGAATGGCTTATTTTTTTACTTACTATGATTTTAAAATACATTCTAAAAGCATTGGATTCTAATAAGAACTGACCCTGATTTCCCGAAAAAAAGGCAATTACCGCAGTACAAAATCTAGAAGATCAAGACTCCTGCGCTATGAGCTATCTACTAGAAAAATCTTATCAAGACGAATAAAATAAGCTCAAACACGAGGTAGTTAGTAGATACCGTTGAGGAGTTCCCTAGTCTCTCTGTCGCCTTCATCGTCAGGTCAGATCTTAACCTCCACTGTTTTATGGTGTCGGAGACATTTACCCAAATGACAAGGTTTTACTTGATATGTGCCTACAATTTTTGAGAGTTGCACCCGATTTTTTAGGGTTTCCATCATCAGACCCTGGACCGGATGATAAAGGAACCATTTGGGAAGTAAGCCCTTTGGAAAATGAAATAATTGTTTAAGTCGTTTGGTAATCGGCGGAGTTATGCTCGTACAAACGTAAAAAGAATATAAACGAACTGAGAACCTCCTCCATTTTTGGAAGTTGGTTAAAAAAAAGTTGTCGTATACAACCCCTCGTGTTTGTCAATTAATATAATTAATTTCAATTAAGGTAATAAAAGTGGAATATTAAGAGTTCGTAAGCATATTTTTCGTAATATTGAATAAGAGTCAAACCAGTTTTTCTTAGGACTCCTGGGATAGATTTCGAAATATTTCGGTCTGGAACCTATTATAAGCCTATGGAACATAATACACTATGCAGTTACTGTGGGCAACTCTTGAGCCCAACTTCCATACAAAGAATAGCATTGTCCTTTATCTATATTTATATAATATATCTTCGAATGGTCGTACCGATCTGAAATTCGTTACAAAGGTTTGTATTTAGTCAAAGTAAAGTAAAAATCTGAAAACGGCCAAGTGTGAGTCACTTTCGAAAATAACGAATGTGTAACTTTGATCCACGAACATAATATATGATAACATGTCATGTCAGTCAGTTGGTTAATCTAGTCCATTTAGTAAATCTAGTTCATTTCTTTGTAAGAAGCATAGTGCATATTCAAAAATCTGAAAGATAGTATAAATGAGACATTTCCTTAACTAACTTAATAAAATAAACAACCTTACAAAAATAAATGAAATCCCACCCAAAACAAAAATGTGAAAGACTGCCAAGTTCGATAATATGGGAATGCTTCGCCTATAAAAGAAGTGAGATCTGAATAAGTACCAAGTTCCATACACATACCTCAGTAAAAAATAGTTACTTTTTAATGATGTTACTTGGCAAGTTTTAATAGAAAATTAAATACTTGATTCATTGCGTTTAGTAGGTTTATAACAAAGTGTGTGAAAACTTGCCAAGTGACATCATTAAAAAGTAACTATTTTTTACTGAGGTATGTGTATGGAACTTGGTACTTATTCAGATCTCACTTCTTTTAAGGCTCGAGCAGACCGGATGCGTATGCGTAACCACGCGCGTAGTCACGCGCGTAGTTACGGCGTAACCATGAGTTGTAATGTATGGAAATGTATGAGACAGGCCACACCGCTTGCGTAACGACGCGCGTGTCTACGTTACGCAAGCGGTGTGGCCTGTCTCATACATTTCCATACATTACAACTCATGGTTACGCCGTAACTACGCGCGTGACTACGCGCGTGGTTACGCATACGCATCCGGTCTGCTCGAGCCTTTATAGGCGAAGCATTCCCATATTATCGAACTTGGCAGTCTTTCACATTTTTGTTTTGGGTGGGTAATATTTAATAGGCCAAGGATGACCGATCCTCATGAAATCGAGAGAACTTGGCACAAGTATGACATAATCTTCACTTGAGTATCGTAAATACGTACTTACAATAGTAATGTTTCATTTGATAGTTTATTTTGATGACTGTTTGATGGCATGGCATCAGAATAGAGGGATTACCTGGATAAGGAGGGGTAAATTTTTCATAAATACCTACATTATTGTACAAGCTTGTTAATAATTTCAATGATTTAATTGACAAAATGTGAGGAATTCCAACAAAACCTTGATAGTGCTAAAGATGTGCCTACCACAGTTGATAACTCCTTTCCTACAAAAAGATTTTTTCAAACCATATGTAAATAAATAAACTACAACGAATTATCATTAATCATTGGAAAAGTCAGTTGAAAAACTTCGCTTAAAACTACAAAAATATGCACTACATATAACGCAAAACCGCGATCAGCGGCTAGACTTACATAAGTATCAAATATCCCCTTGAAAGCCAGTAATAATACATAATCTATAATCCTGTCGTTTGTATAATCAGGGTCGTGGAAACCTTGTAATTTGTTAACATATATTTATTTGCTGATGTTAAATACAGGTCTCGTCAAATCAGCGGGGCCCATCAGAGCCAAAGCCTGCCGGGGTTGCGGGATTGTTCGAAAGAGTTACCGCGGCCCTGGTACATAAAGGGCCTACGAAGAAACATGGTGGGTTTTAGTCAGTAAGAGTCTGACACTCCCTCACGCTGCTAACTCACATCTGCCCTAGCCGATAGGTCTATCACATTTGTTCTATTCATGCTTCCAACGATTTTGGCATACGTTTTACCTGCCTGACGCCAATCCCCTTTGGGAATGCTGTGGTGATTTACACGGCACCGTGCGGGTTGCCCAAAATGCAGATTTGTCCCACGAGTGACAGCTGGGGAGGTCCTATTCTAATCCGGGATCGGATTCACTGGATCTACAGAACCGATTTTGAAAATTCTTTTACCAATAGAAAGCTACTTGCTTAGGGAAGCAGTTTCCTTGGAACACAGGGAACAGCTAGTCCATTACATCTGGAGTAACAAACAATAACATTGAAGAGTTGACCTAAATATTTAACCTTCATTATGCTGAATGTTTTGCGAAGTCCCCTCACGGCCAGGCTTGTTACGTAACGTATTATAACATTGAAACAAATGATATTAGTTACATATACTATGCTATCAAAGTAATATTGTAAGTGGACTGTAGTTACAGTCAGCTTAAAACTAGCAGAACAAATCAAAATTTTTAAGAGCCTGAGCTCATCATCATCATCTCAGCCATAGGACGTCTACTGCTGAACATAGGCCTCCCCCTTAGATCTCCACAGATACCTGTTGGAGGCGACCTGTATCCAGCGTCTTTCGGTAACCTTTATAAGGTCATCTGTCCACGTAAGGGTACTGACAACGTAAAGGATCATAATTTTTTAACAACACAATCGTCAAAATTTATTTAACATCCTAAACATCACTTCGACTTCAGTTTTCAGCAGTTTTAAATGTTCGGGAAGCGAGTTAAGCTGTTGGAGGAACTCAAAATAATTGTAATGCATTATTCCAACGGCAAAATTCTCTGTCTTACTATTACCTAAAACTCTGTCTTAGTATTAATGTGCTAACTAGCAATACATCATCATCCTCCTGCCCTTATCCCAATTTTATTTGTGGTCCTCGCAGCATGTTTTCTCCTTCCATACTCTTCTATCTGCCGTCATCTCACAAGTAACATTCTTTCCTACCATATCTACTTTCACACAATCCATCCATCGTTTCTTTGGCTAGCAATACATATTGCGCCATTGACGACCTCGATGGCGCAATGGTCACCATGCTGGACTGCCGGATCTGGGGTCCCGGGTTCGATTCCCGGTTCGGTCGACATTTGTGTGATGAGCATGGTTGTTGGCCGTGGTCTGGGTGTTACAATATGTATTTATAAATATGTATATATGTAGCTATATGTAGTTTATCAGTTATGTTAGCACCCATAACACAAGTTAATTAATAACTTACCATGGGGCTAACCGACCGTGTGTGAAAAGGTGTCCCGACATTATATAAGAGCCGAAGAACAGATAGAGTATAGGGAACGGTTTAAGTGGCGGAAGCTAGTACGCAATAAATTCAGCAAAACCCATAATAAATCGTATCTTACAGAGATAAAGAGATACAATCGATTCATTGAACATAATGTGAGGAAGGTTTTGAGAGTGAACGAGGAAGGATACGGCAGGGGACGACCAAATAAACTATGATGGGTGTTTTATCTATACTAATATTATAAAGCTGAAGAGTTTGTTTGTTTGATTGTTTGTTTGTTTGAACACGCTAATCTCAGGAACTACGGCTCCGATTTGAACAATTCTTTCGGTGTTAGATAGCCCATTTATCGAGGAAGGCTATAGGCTACTTTTTATCCGGGTTCTTGCAGAGGTTCCCACGGGATGCGGGTGAAACCGCTGGCAGAAGCTAGTTTTCAATATAGAGTCAATTGGCCGATGATGTTGATTATTTGAAGAAGCTACACGCAAGAAGAAAGGGCTAGCCGTTCGATTGAATGGCTATTTCATTGATTGAAATCTGTGTATTATGGAATAATTTTTGGCGAATCGTATGGGATAGACCTATGTGTAGTAGGTAAAGAATATGATTAGCATTACGCCAGCCAGACGATTGAGTCTTTACCATGGATGAAGGCGCCTTCTTCTAGGTTAAAATACATGCGATGGTTGGTTTGATTTAACACATCTGGCGAAGATTTTAAGCTTTACGAAACATGGGCGGGTTGCAAAGACACATTATGTAGACGTATGAACACAGACATTTTGGCGACGCTCCTGTCTTAGAAGATTTTCCGTTGTGACATCTCCGTTCATCATTTTGTCCTCCATGGTTTTGACAATTTGTAGGTAGATAGATATACTATATTAGATAGGTAGATAACAATCGATACGAAGGGTTTTACTGGCCAAGAGCGAAAGGCCGCGATGAATAAACAAACAATCATTGTAATATTATTCAAGAAATGATAGCCGCAACCCGCATACAGTTTTGCATTGTAAATATATCGATCTGATGGAAGGTGGAAAGGTTAGGCATACATTTTTGATTTTTTCGATGAAATATTAAAATGAAGCTGTGTAGTATTGTTGCATATATTATGACTGGCTAATTTTCGTGGTTTTACCTGCGTCGCGTGGGATATATTTCGCGAAGCTGAATAAAAAGTAGCTTATAGCTTCGCTCGATAAATAGGCTATCTAAAACAGAAACACTGCAAAATTACTTTCAAATCGGACCAGTAGTTCCGGAGATTGGCGCGTTCAAACAAACAAACTCTTCAGCTCTATAATATTAGTGTAGATTATTTGAGAGCAAGCAGAGCAGAGGTCTGTAACTATGTGGACAGTGCTATGGAGTGTATGGATGACCATTTATTCCAGACCCAGAATCCTGGAACTTAAAAAAATCTTACAGTGTTATATTTAATGAGGAAGGCTACAAACTACTTTTTATCCGAGCGCACAGAGTACTTCCTCTTAGACACGAGAGAAACTGTGGAAAACAGCCAGTCAGCTGTATCTCTATCACAAAGCTGAAAAGTATATTTGTTTTAAAACAAAATGCAGGTGAAACCGCAGGCTGTAACTAGTTGTTTTTATATACAGGTAACAATAATGATGTTTACAAATCTCCAACTCAGTGGTACCCATCTGATTACCATATTGTTGTTCACAATACATTTACCTGACAAATAAACATTTTCTACCCATTTCCTTTAGGTTTTCCTTGAAGGGTGACGATCATTCTCAAGGGATTGTGTAGGATAGATGTTACATTTATTTTAAACTAGCTTTTGCCCGCGGCTTCACTCCCGTCAACTGACTTCTCTACTTTACCCTATTTTTTTTTTCATAAGAACCTTCTCCTGACAATAACAAACACAACAAAAAAAGAATTAGCCAAATTGGTCCAGGCGTTGTTGAGTTATGCGCTTACCAACACATTTTGCGATTCATTTTTATATTATAGATCTGATGAAGGTTGATGTCTGAGGTTTTATGCACCAATAACATTTTCAACGGAGAGTGCTAGTGGCTAAGTATCAGCCACATGGGTTGACCAATAATATGGTTATTCCATGGTTAGTCTTCTCATTCTAACTCTCCCATAACGGGCCTGCTGGACGAGATTTCTTATGAAATAAGCTGTGCCTATGTACTATGTATCTATTTTTTTCTTCTTGTCTGTATTCTGTGTGTGTACATAAACTATTAAATAAATAAATAAATGGTTAAGCAACACTTACACCTGGCCTGACGCCTGGTCAATGGCAGAGATGTAAAAACTCTTGCACATTATAATTCTTGGCTGCTTAATTAAAATACCAAGCACTGTTTTGTATAAACAAACTATTTAGGTGATTGTCTATGTCATGGTGAGTTCCTCTGTATTTCAGAAGACATAATTGGGTCCTAGTTATCATTTGAAACTCTGGCAGTTTTTATAGGTAGTCACAAAATATGGCCACTAGTCTTACCAGGCAATATTGGATTGCCCGGTGACTAGATGAAGAGTTCAGATAGGCAGTCGCTTCTTATGGCACACTGGTTCTCAGCTGCCACCAGTTGACCAGACCACTGCTGGCAAATGTATTTGAAAAGATTGTCATATAAAGAGAAACAAGGATTACAGGACAGTAAAGATTATCATATAAATAACATAATAAATCTTATGTTTGCTAAAGTAAACTCAATTTGTGCTTTATGATTGCGGTAGAAAATATCACACAAAATCCCAGTGCATCACTGCAATTTAATACTTACCCATAATTGAAAAGTTTAGAGATTCAAAAAGAATTTCTATTATCCAACTGAATAAAAAATCCTTGGAATTTATCCATGATAATTTGCAACCATTGTTTACAAACTTCAGTGCAACTAACTGAAGATTATTGAAGATATAATTATTTTTACACACACTGCACATTGCTACACATCTGAAAACAACATATTTTCGTGTTTTACTCACCAGTGTAAGATGTAGAACTGTAGGAATCGGCAGAGGAGGCCGATAATGACCTGCTTCTGTATCTCGCAGATTTTTTCAAAGCGCCAGATTTCCCGCGCTGTCCGTCGAACTTCCCTGCAGCTCCGGCCTCCGTATTCCCGCCGCGGACCTGCCCAGGGTCCGTGACAGGGCTATCACTCGGCACATTAGCAGTAACCACACTATCTTTTCGACTAGAATTCAACTGATTCGGCTCGCCGTGACCGTCAGACATGTTTGAATTTATATTTTTTTAATTATTTTTTTTTTCAGCTTATTAATCCAATTAGAATTTACGGTTTTCTATATTAAAACCTTCTTATTAGTACACTTTACGTTTTTATTAGAAAATGTTGACTATAAGCACATCGAAGAGGTGAAATAAAAATATCAATAATAAAAACAGCAGTACAAACAACCGCAGTGGCGATTAAAATAAATTTAATGATTGGGAGAACACTTCGCGGTACAAAATTAAATTCATGTGGTGGAACGATGTTATTTTGTTATCGGCAAAGTCATGGAAAACTAAAAAATTAAATAGAACAGATGGAAAATACAATTTCTTCAGTTATCCGCCCGAGCAAAATCGCACACCCCTCTCTTCCATACTTCACCCCCGAAACTGAAATGTCATTTTTTCGATCGGCATTCAAGCAGGGATTGCAAAAGCACTTTCTTAAAAACCGATTTAGAATACAATATTCCGGTTATTGCTATTGAAATTAAAAGTATTTTTCCTATACATTATTTAATTTCGTACGTTGATAGATTACTTTAATAGCTAATTCAATACTTGACTAGCGATATTCATAATTATTTCCAGACTTTCTAGATGCTTTGTTTTGTCACAATACAACAATGCAAATATCAGTTTCAGGCATATTTGTTATTTAATCCAAGTTATCGCAGTATACAATTTTGTATTGTACTTTAGGATCGATCATAACCTTTTTTCCGTTCCTTTATAAACTCTTTACTTTTTAAAACGTAAACCGATATTACCGGTTTTTAATCTATGAAAATTATATTTAGAAACTCCTACGCACATCACTATCGTCGCCAATATGGAAGTGAAACGTATGTCAACTACTGCGCGACCAAACAACTAGGAAATAAATAACTCAAAAATACTTTCTATTATTTAACTTGGTGAGTAAATATTTACAAAATTATTATTAAAACATTTTTTTCACATATTTCGCTTAAAGTTCATCCATTTTCGTGCGTCGTTCACATACGAAAATACAGTCGATTATCGTCATTGGAGCGTTCGCCGGCGAACAAAGATATTTTGAAAAGATACATAGCCTATAAATATTTAAATCGCATTCGAAAGCGATGTAAACAAAACCTTTGAAACATATCCTTTGAGTTTTCATTGATGGTTTTCCTGTAAATTTTTGAAAACATGCCTGTGTGACAATTTAGTTGTCATAGTGTTTACATGTCATACATTATATTATTTTATGTATTTATTGTATTTAAAAGGTATTGGTGTGTGCATCTTTATCTTTACAAGCGTCACACTGTATAAAGTTAAGTGATAATGATGTGTAAATAGATGTTCTCGAGATATTTCGTACGACATGACATACTAATAAAAAAATAACACACACGCTCTGTCTGACATATGTGTAGTTTCGTTTTTTTTTTAGTTTTTTTCCTCAAGTTTAAGGAAACGTTCGTCATTCAGCCTAGGATTTTGAGGTTTTATGTTAATTTTTATGTATGTTTTTGTAAGTTAGCACATTTTAGCATGACTCTTATTCTTTGATCTTGGAATGACTGAATAACATTGAATGTATCAGCTACATAATATCTTGTGATGTACAGTATTTTAAGAGAATAGTGTTTCTAATATAAAGTCAAAATGTTATTAATCTTAATCTTTAATGTTTTCATACATAATTACTGTTAGCTAAATGGCCTATAAGATTCACTCTAACTTGTACATTTGTAAGAGTGAGACATCATTATTAAAAAGTGTGCTATGGTAATCAAATTCACATAAATTAGCATATATTTTGGCACACATATCTTTGCTTTGGCTGCAATTCAACAAAAACATGGGTAATACTTATTTAAAGCCAATTCAAACAAAAATAAACAACTTGATACTATTACATATTTTCTAAGCCTTTGTAATTTTTTCTTATAAGAAAATATTAACAGCAAACCAATCAAAAGTTTCTCTGAAATGCACTATTTCTAACTTGCATACAGCACTAAATGGACATTGCAATAATTACCACATGTGTATGCACAAAAATTCACTATAATATAAACACAGTATCTTGTAAAAAGTCATGGTGACCTAGTGGGTAAACAACCAACCTCTCAAGTATGAGTGTGCTAGATTCCAGGTCAGGCAAGTACCAATGCAACTTTTGTAAGTTTGTTTGTACTTTCTAAGTATATCTCGGACACCAATGACTGTGTTTCGGATGGCACGTTAAACTGTAGGTCCCGGCTGTCATTGCACATCTTTGGCTGTCGTTACGGGTATTCAGGAGCCAGTAAACCAGTCATTACTCAATGGTATTGAATTTGTCAGGAAACTGGGTTGAGGAGGTCAGATAGGCAGTCGCTCGTTGTGGCACACTGGTACTCAGCGGCATCTGGTTAGACTGGAAGCCGACCCCAACATAGTTGGGAAAAGGCTAGGCACATGATGATGTATGCACAAGAATTCACTATAAATATACATATAAACACAGTTTCTTGTATGTCCGTTCACATGAATTCGCACAAGATCATATGAAGCTAATACATTTTAATATGTTTTTCTGTCATTCCACAGATAGCCATGGACTTAAAGAAGGTATATATTTATTTGTTTTATCACAAAGTTACTGTTATATGCACTGTACTATCTTTTAATATTATTATGTATTCTTCCTATGTATTTTTAAGGTTCCATACCCCAAAGAGTTAAATAGGCCCCTGTTACCAAGATTTGCTTGTTGTTGTGATTGTTTAGGTCACTTTTACTTACTGCAACAGACAAATGCTTGAAATATTCACAGTATATTAAATATATTCGTTATTTTTATGGAGTTTCTTGACCGTACTTCTCCATAAAATCCACTCCTTGGTACTGGGCACCTAGCTATTGAGAATAGATATTAGCACGTAGGAGTTTGAACCAAACAGTTAATGTAGCGATTGCTAGTGGTCAATCAGACCATAACTATTCTCATTTTTTTATCTTTCCGTTTCATAGGTTATTTTATCTATTATATGGAGCCCTTCTTGCCCGAGTCTGACTCGCACTTAGCCGGATTCATAAAGTTTCTACAATTATTATTGTAGTGACTCCTACTCATATAAGATTACTAGGAAGTAAGATGCACAATTCTTATCCTTTGTCTTAATGTGATCTAGTTTTTATTACAACCTTGATTTACTTTTCAAGGTCACATCTACACTTAATATTATAAAACTGAAAAGTTTGTTCGTTTTGAACGTGCTGATCTTGGGAACTGCATTTTCCAATTGAAAAAATATTTGAATGTTATAATATAGACCATGAATTTATTTATGAAGGTGTTTGGATATGTTTTTGGCGCGCAAATAAGTTCTCACTGTATGTACTCGAGATATAAATGAGATATTTACGATTAAATATGAAAATATCAAGAAAATATTAACATTAACAAAGATAATATTAAGCAGTGAAATCTTCTACGAGATAAGACAGTATGACGTCTTAATTTATATTGCACTTATTTATCACATCGCATTATTATTCTATGTAAAAGCGAAAGGTATGCACGGCTCAATGAATTTCGATGAAACTTAGCAGTACCTAATAGAGTTTATATGACGTCCTCCTAGCCGATTATCGGCTACGGCGGCTGTTCTCATGTAACGAGATCAGTCAGCTGCGCAGGACATATTATAGTGCACAAGCATTTGCTTGGACACAGGTGCACTCACTATTCCTTCTCTCTCATAGCGCGATGGGACGGCAATCCGACGCCACCGGAGAGAGATCAGGCGCAGGACCATTTACGTGCACGGGATTTTTTATCGGGTGAAACCGATAGCGGAAGCTAGTATAGATATAATAATAGAAATACGAAAGTAACTTTAGGTTTGTCGCGCTTTCACTACTGAACCAATTTAAATCATATTTGGTACATTAATAGTCTAAATGTCAATGGCTATCTTAGACACCAATGGCTGATAAAAAGGTGAAGGAAAACATCTCGAGGAAACCTGACCTATAAAGTCTGAAATCACCAACCCGCATTGAGCAAGCGTGGTGATTTATGCTCAATCCTCCTCTCGTGTGAGAGGAGGCCTGTGCCCAGCAGTGGGACGATAAAAAGGCTGTAACAGTAATATTCTAAAACCTAAGAAAGGACTTAAAACTATATTATCCGATTACAGAAAGTGGGTCTCCCGAGACGCAGGTGAAACTGCAGGAGAAATATAGTTTATAATATTAGTATTAGTTGACTGCCTCGTTGGTCTAGTGGTCGCAAGCGCTGTCTTCGTTGGTCTAGCTAGTCTAGTGTTCGAATTGCCGTCCCATCGGGCTATGAGAGTGAAGGAACAGTGAGTGCACCTGTGTCCAAGCAAATGCTTGTGCACTATAATAATGTCCTGCGCAACTGGCTGATCTCCTTAATCCTTAAATGAGAACAGCCGCCGGGGCCGAAATCGGCCGTGAACGCCACTACTAGTTGCCATTGAAGAAGCTAAACAAAACAGTTACTATGATAATTAAGTACCAAAAAAAGTATGAATAACAAATGAATGCGCACACGTCATAATATTTAAAGACTTGACCTACCATATATGGTTGCCGAATCGTTAAACCATAGTGCAACCTAGTTTTTTCTATGCTATTAAATCATAATTTGAGAAAGTTCGTCTATGAATCATGCTGTGTTACTCATGGATTTGAGTGAAATTTTAAAAGTAGACTAGCATCCTTCCGTGGTTTTACTCACGTCCTGAGCTACTCCGCACACCCGGATAAAAGTAGCCTATATCCTTGATAAATGGGCGTTAGATAACAAACTGCAAGATATTTAAATATGTTTTTATTTCCTAAGACAATTCAAACACACAAAACAGTGTTCAACTTTACCTATAACCTCCGTAAGTAATAAACATATGAATTTTACACCTTAAACTATAAAACTAGTGATTTCCCGGGGCTTCACCCAAATGCGAAGTCTTTATGTACATAGTAAAAGTAGGCTATAACGTACTTTATCCCTCTTCGTCATCAGCCTAACCTTTTCCCGAATATGTTAGCTTCAGATGTAGCTGGATGTAGCTCGCGAGTCTCCCTAATCACTATTCTGACCGTTAGGTGTTGGCTAATGCCAGGCCGGATTTCACACAAACGCTTTACAAGTCAATATGTATATTCAATTCTGTAGTAGCTCTATTCATTCAGGTTCATCCCAAATCATTTGAGCTAATTATTATACACCGGATTTCGTTCAAACTGTTCTCCTAGTTCCCCAACTCACTATTCAAATTACCCCAACTCACTATTCTGATTCCCCCAACTCACTATACCAACTCCCCAAGCTCACTACTTACGTTTTATCGTTCCAGCTAGTTATAATGTCGAGTGTTGGCCGCGGGCGAGGGTACACCGGTCGGCATCACTTGCGGGAGCCTCGTCCCGGGGACGACGCGGACTCGGACGCCGCCAGGACACTGGCCGAATTGAGCCCCAGATCTACTGGTGAGTTGGGGGAATATGGGGGAATGCGAGGATCAACTTTTTCCCAAGCTATGTTGGGGTCGGCTTCCAGTCTAACCGGATTCAGCTGAGTACCAGTGCTTTAAAAGAAGCGACCGCCTATCGGACCTCATCAACCAAGGGACCCGGGCAACCCCTTGGGTAGACTGGTGTCAGGCTTCTGGCTACTCGTAACGACTGCCAAGGATGTTCAATGACAGCCGGGACCTACAGTACATTTGGGGGAGTATCCGTTTAGTAATAATGTCGAGTAATGGAGGGTGATGCGGGGTGCAATAGCCCAAACCAACTTTTGTCCAACTATATTGGAGATAGTTTCGAGGCTGGTTTTGGACTTTCTGTCTTCTTCTGACTATCTTTAAGGACTGACATAGAAGAAACCTAGACTATTAAGTGTGAAATTACCAACCTGCATCTCTCGCACGTGGTGATTAATGCTCAATCCTTCTCTGTGTGAGAGGAGGCCGCAGCCCAGCAGTGGGACGATAAAAATGCTGATGATGATATTCGTTTACCATTATCTCTAAGATATACTTAGAAAGTACCTTATTTATTATACTGGAGTACTGTGAGATGAGAGTATGAATGCTTTTTTTTTTCAAATAACTGTAACGGGCCACTTACCTGTTTTTATTGTTTAATGAATACAGTGGTCAGTAAAATATAAAAATATGAGCGAGAGAGCTTATTATGGTCATTTACAAATTACCTGTAGGTACTTAAGTTACCTGTGCTTTATCTAATCCATTAACAATGGATTTGTGAGATGGCAATATTACACAGCTACGTGTAAGAAAGAGATAGAATACTAAAGTAGGATTTTTTGTAAATACAGGTACCTCTTTTGTAACAATAGGTTAAATAATAGGATACTTTAAATTGTTGAATTTAGAAGCACCTGTGACTTGGTACTGTGAGGTTGTGAATTTGGCCTATTTTTGTCAAAAAGTGGTATTTTGTGGTTTCAAAAATGGTGATAAATGAAAGACTTGATTGGGCGGAAGAGTGTGCTGAAACGGATACAGGTAGATTTCGCTGAAAATGTCTTGTGTTATTTATAGGTAGATAGACTTACAAAAACTGATGGTATTTCTTCTCAAGATATAAGTAAGTGTCTTTCTGTTGAATTAAATCTAGCTATTAATTAACTAAAATATCTCAAAAATCTATTCATTCTTTTTTGAGATCATCGCGGGAATACAGACATGTGTTTTTAGGGACATGGTCCTTTTATTTCATACTTCATTGTCCGTCTATCTGTCACCAGGCTGTAACTCAAGAATCGTGACAATAAATATTGAAAACTAGAATAAAATAAATAATTCGGAGGGCTTCCATACAATATACGCGATTTTTCGCTCTTTTATATAAAACTAGCTTATGCCCGCGACTTCGTTCGCGTGGAATAGTGAATTGATGCCGACTTTTGACCAATAGATGGCGCTGAACCCTTCATGCATTTGTCTCGTTTTTAAAATTACCACAGACATGTATTATTTTTTCTTAATCATTTCACCCACAGACCCAACTAGAATGGAGGTGAAGCGCGACGGACCGGCGTTGGAGCCCGACAAGGAGACTCCAGACAAGGAGACGCCAGAGGAGGACAGCTCGCTCAAAGACATGCTCCGAGTTGACGACCAATATGTGCCGCTGCTGACCCTGGTGAGTGATATTACTGCTACAGACCCCAGTAGAATGGAGGCGAAGAGTGATGGACAGGCGTTGGAGCCCGACAACGAGCGGAGGAGGAGGACAGCTCGCTCAAAGACGTGCTCCGAGTCGACGACCAATATGTACCTCTGCTGACCCTGGTGAGTGATATTACTGCTACAGACCCCAGTAGAATGGAGGCGAAGAGTGATGGACAGGCGTTGGAGCCCGACAACGAGCGGAGGAGGAGGACAGCTCGCTCAAAGACATGCTCCGAGTTGACGACCAATATGTACCGCTGTTGACCCTGGTGAGTGATATTACTGCTACAGACCCCAGTAGAATGGAGGCGAAGAGTGATGGACAGGCGTTGGAGCCCGACAACGAGCGGAGGAGGAGGACAGCTCGCTCAAAGACATGCTCCGAGTTGACGACCAATATGTACCGCTGTTGACCCTGGTGAGTGATATTACTGACTACAGGCACAACTAGTGGGGATGAAGAGTGACGGACCGGCGTTGGAGCCCTACAAGGAGGCGCCGGAGGAGGACAGCTCGCTCAAAGACATGCTCCGAGTCGACGACCAATATGTGCCGCTGCTGACCCTGGTGAGTGATATTACTGACTACAGAGGTACAGGCACAACTAGTGCGGGTGAAGAGTGACGGACAGGCGTTGGAGCCCGACAAGGAGACGCCGGAGGAGGACAGCTCGCTCAAAGACATGCTCCGAGTCGACGACCAATATGTGCCGCTGCTGACCCTGGTGAGTGATATTACTGACTACAGAGGTACAGGCACAACTAGTGCGGGTGAAGAGTGTCGGACAGGCGTTGGAGCCCGACAAGGAGACGCCGGAGGAGGACAGCTCGCTCAAAGACATGCTCCGAGTCGACGACCAATATGTGCCGCTGCTGACCCTGGTGAGTGATATTACTGACTACAGGCTCCACTAGTGCGGGTGAAGAGTGTCGGACAGGCGTTGGAGCCCGACAAGGAGACGCCGGAGGAGGACAGCTCGCTCAAAGACATGCTCCGAGTCGACGACCAATATGTGCCGCTGTTGACCCTGGTGAGTGATATTACTGACTACAGGCACAACTAGTGCGGGTGAAGACTGTCGGACAGGCGTTGGAGCCCGACAAGGAGACTCCAGACAAGGAGACGCCGGAGGAGGACAGCTCGCTCAAAGACATGCTCCGAGTCGACGACCAATATGTACCGCTGTTGACTCTGGTAAATGTTTACAGTTTTACCCGACTGTGGAGAGTTGTATATGTTGCTTGTCCCAAATTTCTTCACATAAAATAATCTTGAACTCTATTATGTGATTGTCAAAAGGTACTTACGCTGACATAAAAAGAAATCCTTTTGTGATAGTTTTAAGTATTTGGGAGAACTACATATTTCTCAAAAAGTCGAGATCCTTTATCAGTGTATGTTTGTGCCAAATAACTTTTAAATCTATTCAGTAGTTCAGCGTCAAATAGCGACAGACATACAGAGTTACTTTTTAACAATATTAGTACCTATGTATATTGACAATTCAATATTTATCCCCAGTTGGAGCAGTTCTCCCCTGGCGAGGACGGCATCCAGTTCAACAGGAAGCTGCGCCACTTCGAGACCACCGTCTGCTCCATGTGTCCTGACGAGACCCGCCTGCAGTGAGTACCAACATCATAACATCCCCGTATTGAAACACCATCATCTCCCGAGCCTTCTCCCAACTTTTTTGTTCAATTTTCCTGTGCAATAAATGTACGTACACTGATTTATGTAATTGACTTTTGTAGTCAAATAAATAAAGTAACTATGTACTATATGGGTTCCTGTGTAGCCTTTCCCAAACTGAGTGCTTAGTGCGAGTTTTCGTGAATTTTTTTACGGACTCACATGAGAGCGCGTATACTAAGATTTGTATGCAGTGTTGCCAACTTAGTGGATTTTCCACTAATACTGGTGGTTTAAGTCCCCTATTTAGTGGCGAAATGTTGAAAGTACTGCGGGTCAAGTAGCGAAATGTAAGTTTTGTGGTACAACTTTAAGGAGTTACTATGGAGATTTGAAGTCTCACGGAATGTCAAAAAAGCATCTACAAAACAAAAAGGTGAACGACTACTACATAATTATATTAAGTACTCATTCATTGGTCAAATGCGTAACTAAACAATTTGTGAAACTACTACGCCGATTATAATTTGTGAAGGATTCGGATCGGGTCGGATGAATTGCTAAACAGATGTAATGCTTTGTCTGTTTTAATTTTCTATCGTTGCCGAGTTACATCTTTGGATGATTAAATTGTTTTAGGTTACAATAAAATATAAACAATATTTTTTTAGTGGTGAATTTGGTGATTTTAAGTGTGGGATAAATTTTTGTTAGTGGTTTTCTGGTGGTTTTAAAAGTTGACTCTGGTGGTAAGCTTCTACAACTGTTGGCAACACTGTTTGTATGGAACAAAAACAGGTTCCAATTTTTGACACTAGGTGGAGCTGTTTTTGTTCCATACAAATCTTAGTATACGCGCTCTCATGTGAGTCCGTAAAAAAATTCACGAAAACTCGCACTAAGCACTCTGACCTCCTCAACCCAGTTTCTCGGGCAACCCGATACCCCTAAGTAAGACTGGTCTGCTTACTGAAACACTACTCAATTTGAATCACTGCTCTAACATCATTCTATCTCTGTTACAAGTCATTTTCCACAACAAAAATACATTTTAGGGCTCCTTACACAAAGGGAAGAATGGGAACCTATTACTACTGAATTTTTATGGACTTAGATGCCCGAGGCAAATAAATCAATAAAAATTGACTCTGATTGCAATGTGATTTCGAAATATGATATTATGTATCTTTTGCCACTAGATGGATTTGGTTGACGAATTCTTTTTTTTAATTATTTTAGTAAATTATTATTTTTTCTTTAAAGCTACGTTCTCTAAAACCATATTTACATATTGATAGAATTGTGTTGCTGGAGAGTTTGTTCCACCACTTCAAGTCTTCTTCCCAGCAAAAACACATAGGAAGTGGTGAAGGGCAGGCGTTTTGAGGGCTGTCTTTTGTAAATTTGACCTTCAAAAAGTCCTGGTCTTCAGCTTACTTTGAAATGACTTTTTTATCTTACTATAACAATTTATTTTCCTATCTTTCAGGCAAGCATTCAGCACATTCCGCGCCGCAGCCCTGCTGAACCCGGTCACGGCCCGCAAGCTGGCGGCCGTCGGAGCCTCCTTCACGCGTCAGCAGCGACAGCAGCTGCTGCGGGCTGAACTCCTCAATGTGGTCATGCAGGGGACCTTCTCCAGTTAGTGTTATACCATGAAAGAAGAAAAAATATTTATTGACACAAGCCATACATACACACATAGAAATAAAAACAAAATAAAGTAACAAAGCTTGCGCTAAATAGGTCCAGTTCAGCATTATGCCTTCAAGCACCAGCACCGTCATCATCATCCTCCGAGCCTTTTTCCCAACTATGTTGGGGTCGGCTTCCAGTCTAACCGGATTCAGCTGAGTACCAGTGTGCCACAAGGAGCGACTGCCCTATCAGACCTCTTTAACTCAATTACCAGGGCAACCCAATACCCCTTGGTTAAACTGGTGTCAGACTTACTGGCTTCTGACTACCCGTAACGACTGCCAAGGATGTTCAATGACAGCCGGGACCTACAGTTTAACATGCCTTCTGATACACTGAAGAACTTGAAATGACTAGATGGTTACCCATCCATAGACCAAACTAAACGTTGCTTAACCTTATGATTGATAGACCTGTGCTGTTCTTACTTAGCCACGATTTCTTCTTTGTATAACTAATATTTAATATGTATTTTTGTCTTTATTTCAGAATTAGATGTACTGGAACGCTCAAATCCATTATTTTTAATAAACGCTGCAAACCTCATGGGAGACTATTTTGCAGGTAAGATTCATATATTTTTTTAGCATACAGAAATATGACTTCAGTTTAATTTAATGTGACAGTTTTAGCAAACCAAAATGTTAGCTAAAACCAAATCAGCTCGTTTGTTGTAAGGAGGGCTCCCTTACAACAGACGTGTTTTTTGCCATTGTATAGTTAACAGCCATAACTTTATCCAATGGTACCTTTCCTTTGTAAGCGAGTTATACTCGCATTTGATGACGATTTTAGGAGCTTTTTAAAACCTCTTTATATAATAATAACTAAGCCTAAATGGCTTAACTTACTTACTACTTAAACTTAACTTTCCATATTTCTTAAGTACAATTTTAAATGTTGTTAGTAGTTGACTTAATTTAAGATAGTAATGTTAGTATTGTTGCCTGAAATATGGACCCCCTGGAAAAATAAAGGCCTCGTTCATTTTTTCCCACGATTCCTTGTATGAAATGTTTATAAAATAACTAATACATACATATTATGTACTAACTTGCAGAGGCTCGTCTATGTAACGGCAACAAGGTGCACATCCTCGCGAGTCCGCTGCTGCAGTACATGCGCGCGCTACTCGCCAGCGACGACATACGCGCACACCGCAGTCTCGCTACACAGGTATTATTTACCTATTTATATGCTAGATTTTGTATATGACTGTCCACCTAAATTGTTAGAAAATGGTTATTTTTTATACTCTAGTGTTAAACGTGAGGACTATAAGCTGTCCAATTAACATTCAAAATTACAATGTTTTTTATCTTGCAGTAAGTCTTCCATGCTGTATAAATAATTAATCCAAAGAAGAAAATCATCAGAATCAGAAGTTGAAGCTCCATAATTAATTTCATCAAAATTGGTGCAGCGATCTTAAAATATAACATTTAAAGTCAGCTTAAACAAAACAAATGAAAATACTGACGCCTCTGTTTAATTATCTTTATTACAATGTTTATTTTTTGTGTTGCTTTCTTAATTTAGAGAAAATAAACTTTTTTCCATTTTTAAATAAATCGCTTTTCAACCCATCCAAATCCATCACTTGATATAGTGCAATAATGAAAATCTCTACCACAAAAAAAAATACATAATTTTGCTTATGTATTTTTTTTGTTGTAATACTAATCATAATTTTATCTCATTCCAGTTAATGCAGAACGGTCGCGAACTCCTCTCTGTCCTCGCACAAGAACTAGACGAGCTATCCATCTCCATCCGCCTCCGTCTCCTGTCCCCCCCTCCCGTCAGCACCATCTGGCTGCTCCTCTCCGCAGACCTGTGCCTCAACAAGTTCCTCCCCCTCCCCAATACCCTGCAGCAGTTCTACGCGGCACATCTGGAGCTGACCACGGAGGAAAACTTCAGCGAAGTCTCCTACGGCTCCTGGAAGAAATCCCCAGAAAAGGATGACTTCAGAAGTGAGACTACAGAAATCGCTGAAAAAGTCAGCCAAAATATATCTCAGATAAGCCTCAATAATAACGAAGATACCAAGCCTAAACTGAGGCCGATTTTAGGAGCGGGCGCTGGGCTGTTACGACAAGAACAGGCCTTGTCTGTTAGCCAAGATAATTTTGAAACTTGGACGGCCAAAAATAATTTGAACAAGAGATATGACTTGAACTCTTGGCGGCAGCAAGAAGAAGAGAAGAAAGAAGAGATTGAGTTCAACCAGACTGTGTTACCTAATGTACAAAACTTCCCCGTACCCGACTACCCGCCGCCAAACCACAGATTCAACTACCCAGAAAACTTTGTGAACTACTTACAACAAGGGGATGGGACGTATATACAGAATCAGTACACAAATGTAGCCTTCAACCAGCAAGGGGGTGATACTTTCCAGTCATTCCCAGAAAGGACCCCCTCGAATTCCGAAAGACCCCCTGTCGTTGAACGAGTTAACGAACGGACCCCCGTCCCAACAATGCCAGAGAGGGTCAACAATGAAATACAAAAAAACAGCAGCCGAAGACCTGTAGAGAATTGGAGGAAAGAGAAAAATGATGTTAAAGATGACCCCAACAGGAATAGACAACGGAATTGGACTCGACAGAAGTCCAAAGACAATGTCAGTGAGGATGAGGACAAAGAGAAATATAAGGATCGGTCTACCTCCAGGAATAGGGATGGTAGAGCCCGGATGAACCGGAGAAGCAGTGGGGAGGAGGAAGGTCAGGCAAAGACACCTCCTCGCAGACATGTGACCGAGGTCCCAAGGAACCACAAATATTGGGACCATGATGACCGATGTGATAAGGATTACAATAGTTAGTACGAGAATTTGTAAGCGGTGAGCGTTCTGTGGCTAGTAGACGAATTGGTGGTACGAGGCCTTTTAGACCCCCTAAAAATTCAAGACCCCCTAAGTTGTAGAGGTAAAAGTGTTAGTGCAGTGTTTTTGAGTGGATTTTGAAAATGATGTCTCGAGTTTGTTGCCAAAATCTTTTGTTCTTTTAACCACTGCCATTGTGAAAGTTTTATTTTAATAATATTTATTTTCACACTGCCAAAATTGCCCCAAATTAAGGTATGATTCTAAAAAAATGGGGATATTTTTGAAGAAAAGTTATAAAACTACCAAAAATACTGTATTTAACATAAATTTTTATTTTTAAGGGGTCTTATAGCCAAAATTATATTGCAAACGCCACCTATATTAAAAAATAAACTTTAATATGGACTTTACGAACCAAAATTGGGATAAAAATAGTGAAATTTTAAGTGACAAAAGACACTAAAATGACTTAGTGACAAAAAGTGGATGCCAGTTGAAAATTTTAGTGTTAAAAAAGTACCAGATATCTTTACTATTTCTCTTTATAAACTTATGTGTAAGATTAGTTCAAATTTTAACCGTAATAATCGAATAGTTAGTTTATATGGGGATATAGTTAAATAGGTATTTAGAGTACTTATTTTTGTTTTGGTATAAAACAGACCGTAAGATGTGTTGTCCGATTTTTTACTTAGATAAATTGCAAAGTGAAATGTAAATTTTATTTGATAATTTTGACATTTAGTTCGTAATATATCGGGTGTGTCGTACCTAATGACATTAAATTAAATACGTTAATGTACTGGTTAATATATGTCGATTCACACAAAGAAAAAAATAAAATACGATTGTTGAATGAATTTTTCAAACAAATTTTTCAAATAGAATAAAATTGTGCGAGAATTAGAACACCATATAAGTGTCAGTTATTACAAACATCTGAAATTCTCCCTTGAAAACTGGCAGCTGTCAACTGATCAAAACATTCGATACTCCTAACTTTATCTCTGCTTTACACATGATGTTGTAAATTATGAAAACGAAAAATGACTCCTGTGGTTAAACCACTAAATGGATTAGGTTATTTTTTTACAATTCGCCATAGAATATCATAAAGTATATGTGATAGGATTTAATGTGATTAGGTACGATATACCCTGTATTAACAGTGTTTACCTCAAGGTGCAAGTTTCAATTTAGTCAAAATTGGACGATTTATCGGACGATATAAAATCGGTCGTATCCTAAGACCTTGTTTAGACTATGCTTTTAATACAACTTTGTAAATGTTAATAAATATTAAAATGTGTTCATAAATTCGTTAAGTGTATTTATGTAAAATTTTGGACAAAACAATATGCGAAAAATATTATTAGAAATTTGGTTAATATAACATGCATGAAAAATTTTATATTTTGTATGTAAGTGATTTTAAAAGAATTATTTAAATAAGGTCTCAGAAACAATGTTGAAGATTATAAAATGTTTTTTTAACTACTGAATATTTTAACTGACTCTACTTTTTGATAGTTAAAAATGTCGAGTGCTAACTGAAATTACAAAATAACGGTTAATTCCATTAAGGAATATTAATTTAACTTAGTAATTAGACTTCTAGAATATAATGAAATATACTTTTCTCTCATTTCAAATAGTGGTAGTCATTATAATTAATTGAATTCTTAAGTCAATCTTAAGTTTTTTAACAGGACTGTAGAATTTTAGGATGTCGACAAAAGTTGCGATTATTAATCGCATGTGCGATTTTTTGTCGCAGTTGCGATTTGAGCGCCATATTCAATAAAAACTTTCACATAATTTAAAACAGATATTTAATTTTATTAAATACAGCTGCGACAAAAAGTCGCAATGTTTGTGCGCGTCCTAATAAAACTTATTCTTTAGTTGCTCAAATATTTAGTTTCAGATCATGACAACAATATATAAAATAGTAATATTCTATCTAAATTGAACAAATTATTTTTTAATTGAAAAACTATGAACGTTATGGGCATTAACGTCTTTCAAAAAGAAGTCGTTATTTTGTATGGACATATATTTCTTTATCTGTTTCATTTTAAGATTAGCTAAAAGTTCAAAATCTTTCTTAAAGTGCCGGTTCTAGGTGCAGGATGAAACGCCTTATATGAAAACATACATACAAATAAAAAAACATCCCAACTTGAGAGCCACCTCTTTCCTTGGTAGTCTATTGAAAAAAGCACCAAGAAAATAACTCAAACAATACAAGCAGACTTCTTAAAATATTTTTTTGTGCTCATTAAAAATAAAAATACTTAGTAAATTGCTTAAGTACTGATAAGTACTTTTGTCTAATTATAATATAATTCAAGCTGATTTCACTTGTAAGTCGGATCAGACGCACTCGATAAATACAATACTGACTAATATTATAGTAACTCTGTCTGTGGCGCTTTCAGAAAGTACTGAAATTATTTTATGAAATATGGTACTCAGACAGCCTGAGAAAGGACATGGGCTACTTTTTATCCAGGTGCGGGATGTGGTCTTAATAATTTAGGCTCGGTCGAACTTCGGCCATAATAGCTAGAACTAACTATGATTTATTTTCTGTGTTCTTGCTCTATATGAAGATTCTTTAGACAAAAAATATCCAGAACGAATTTCGGTAATTTCTTAAACTATTTAATTTATACCTTAATTATACATACACATACATACTTGTTGATAAGAAAAAACCTATTGGTAGGTTACGAAAAAAAAACAAACTAAATGAAAAAAAAAAACTACTTTACCTAGATAGGTCCCGGCTGTCATTTGTACCTCTTCGGCATTGTGACGCATAGTCCGGGTAACTGGGTTGAGGAGGTCAGGCAGGGTACTCAGCTGCATCCGGTTAGACTGGAAGCCGACCCCAACATAGTTGGGAAAAGACTAGACAGAGAATATTTTTATCGAGTGTATACTATGGTTTTATAGTTTCTGATCTAATACTGAACAAGTGAATTGGCTTGGTTATATTAATACGGTGAATAGAAATGGACAGTACACTTTCATTTTTTTTTTATGGTAAATATGATTTTAAAATAATGTCTTATTTTTTGGGTGAAAAACAGACAAACATTGAAATATTTTTGTTGAAGATTATGACATTATTTAGCCTGTTCTTTCTTATCGAGTGAGCTGCAGGTTTAATCATCTAACAAGTCCTAGTGTCAGAGTTTTCTCAAATCCGCCTGACGACCTCTGACGTGGAATTATGAAGCCAAAATGTGTTTCAAAATTGTAAGTCTACTCAAAATTAAGAATTTATATGGTTTCCATAATAAGTATTGAAACTTATCGAATATACTAGAAAGGAAACTTATCGTTTGTTTGTTTGTACTATAAATGCTCCGAACTTCTGAACCGATTCAAAAAATTCATTTACTGTTGGAAAGCTACACTCTTCCCGAGTAACATAGGCTATATTTTATCCCGGAACGGGCAGCGGGTGAAACCGCGGGAAAACGTATAGTTCTAAATATAATGCATAATAATGAATGTTAATTCTTATTTTTCATATTGTTATTCATAGTTTGAAATAATTAGATTTAACATAAATATAGATTTAAGACTTACTATAAACAAATAAAATTGGGATAGTGAATTTTGGAAAATGGATAAAGTTTTTTTACAGTGATTTGCATTGTTGAGAAATTCTACTCGAACGAAGTTAAGATAAATACCTATGTATTACAAAATAAATTGAAAAAACTTAGTTTCGATTCCCATTAAAAATATAGTTTGGGTAGTATTTCAAAACTCTGCAATTCACTTGAAAACTTTATAAAAATCCTTGTAAGATTCTGATAATGTATTCTATTTGTTGTTACAAATAATTTGACTATGAAAAGAAATTAAATTCAATAAAATATAAGCAAAGATTTAATAGCAGACAACGGGAAAATAAAATAGTTTTATTTATTCAATTCTAAGCCTTACAAATTATGATTATAAACGACAAAAAGATTGGCGAGGCGAGATAAATCACAAATAACTCTGAATTTAAGAAAGTTTGTGATTTTACCGTCTCTACGTTATCTAATGAGGATTAAGGAATGTATGATAGCAAGAAACTTTTCGGTATAATTGGAGACCAAGGTACAAAGCATTATGTACTTGATGATAGTTTAAAAGTACGCTATATTACTTGATAAAGGATAAAATCTCACTCCATGGTTGCTATTTTTCCGACCTCTCTATTTTCAACTGGTTGACTCATTTTCAACTTTAGTTTTAGGTCCCTAATTAAGTGCCCTTAAGTGGATCATCCGTTTTGGAGTAATTAATGTATAGATAAACATAATGTTGAAACTTAAAAAAACTGTGTTTATTGGGGACTTACAATTATTTTCTTATAAAAGTTATCAAGTATATCTTTGAACCTTGGATTCTAGTTACATCTATAAGTTTCTTGTAGAACCATCGCTCGAGAATAAGTACCTGTATAGAATAATTCATTGTTATGCACAATGATCTAATTATAACGTTTAACTTTAGTCTCAAACAAACCGTGGGGTTTAATATCTATAAGGTCTAAATTACTCCCCAAACTGGGTCATTTTTAAGGTCTGAACTTAAAATGCTGGGATAATACTTCAAAATATATATATATTTATAGTTTTCATTTTTTTGTTTGTTCATAATGGATAAACTCAAAAATTACTGAACCTATTTTAAACATTCTTACACTGTGGGAAGTTACTCTCTTCCCGAGTAACATAGGCTGTCATAATTTTTCCAGGTACGGGCAGTAGTTCCCCCGGGACGCGGTTGAAAACGCGGTAGACGGCTAGTTTTCCAAATAAATGTGTTTTTGAAGTATTATCCAAGATTATAAGCAGAAATAAAATCGTTAAGAAGTACTCAACGTAGGTACATGGCCAGTAAATACAATATTGGTATTTTAGAAGGCCATGATGTCACCATAAACATTAGGTAGTTAATTAGTCAAATATGTCGGTAATGTAATTTATAAATAAACCCACGGTTTGTTCGCGGGTTTCTTGCAAAATTATACTGATGAGCACACTTTAGTAACCACTCAAGCGTTCGCGTGCGACACCTGTCAATGCCTTGTACGTTCACGCGCTCGATCTGTGTTGAACCGCGTCGAGCGCGCCATGCCGTTACCGATTTAAAGTGTATTTTCTAGCAAACTATTGCAGCTATAGCAAAGTAAAATATACCAGTATAAAGCTGAATTATTAAGGAATCAAAATATGTACTAATTAAAGTACAGAAATCAATCACAAATGCATAAAAAAAAGTTGAACTTAACAGAACGGGCTAAATTCAAGTAAAATATTTGTTTTAACAAGTTTTAACTAAACGTTATATAACTTTTTTCATTGATTTATACTCATTATTAAACTAGATTAAATAAGCTTTTTTTTGATACCAATATTATATACTTGGAATGAACAGTGTAGCACATTAAACCAAAACAAACAAGGCATTCCCGCAGCAATCTGTTATCGCCTCGGATGACGAAATGACGAAAAAAACGTTAAATCCTAACTATTTCCGTTTCTTTTTTCCGCATAATTTTTTTATACGTTAATTATGACCTATTCTCTTAATTACAAGAAGAATTTTATTAAAATATAGAATATTTCACACAAAACCTTAACGAAAAACTGGCACACAAAGGCAGTTTTCGCATGTCGACTTTATTTAAATGTAAAGACAACCTATCAAATTTTGGATTGATAGCACTTATGAATATTTTGAAAGAATGAATCTTGAGGATTATTTTAATATATAACACTAATACAGTAGGATGATAAATAAATGAATACTTAAATTTTAAATGCAGAGTTCCTAAACACTTCCAAAACTTGACACACAGTTTGTAAACAATTATTTTTTATATTTTTGCTGTACCTGGCATACTGTTTTACCGACCCATAGATGCGTTATTTAATACAGATCCATCTAGTGTAACATTCGTAAAGCTCTTTGAAACTTGTCATAGATAAAAATTCGTTTAAAGTGAACAAGTCAAAGAGGCTGCTATAGTCGCCCGGACGCTTAACGCCAAAAATTTTTGGGCGACTATAGTCGCCCGGACGCTTGAGTGGGTAAGTACATTTTTATGCCTTTTCACCCACCTGTAAGAAAATATTAGCTATGGTAACCTACACACGGCTACCTAAATTTTGTCCAAGTTTTTTCACAGTCATGTAGGTAGCATCCAGAGTGTTTTTGAGAATTTCAGCATGTGAAATTTCTCAATTTAGGAAAAATAATGGTATAATTTTGCAAGAAACCCGCCTTATCTATTTATGGAATAGAAATAATGCATTGTAAATTAGCTAAATAAAAACAAAAAAAAGGTATATTTTAGATTTTTCTAAGGTTTCGTAATGAAAGCAAAATGTTGTGGTATTTTTTTTTCGATTGATTAATTAACAAAGTATATTTAATTATGGTAGCTTTCGCGCCTTATTTAACTTTTAATTGGGTAGGATAAAATGGCTGACAATGTAGATTATATTTCACTTAAAATTAAAGTTTTCAGAAGATTTTCCCTAAAAAGATTATAGGTGCATGCAAAAATGAACTCTATTTCTTAAGTTTTAGAGTTGAAAGTGAAATATAATCAATATTGTTAGTATATATTTGGCTCAAGAAGCTAACTAGGCGCAATTTAGGATACTTAGTTGAAATAGATGCCTCATTGACACGACTTTATTTCTGTAAAATAACCTATTTTCAACCACAATTTGACAAAAACTTACATACATACCTACAGATTTCTTCAAACAGCACTTTTAAAAATGCAATTTGTCGTGTCAACGGGTAGTCTTTTTAAGTCTGTGTTTATTGAAGAATACAGACGCACGTAGTTACTTCATCCCTTAAACAAAATGGAATTTTGGATTCGTCCAATCTTCAATTTTCTTCAAAGATTTCACACTTAAAATCAAGTATATTATTTGAGATATAAGATAATAATGCATTTGAACTAAGATTTAATAGGTAATGAAAATTGTTTCGTCTATATAAATGGGGATTTTTACTTGATGCTGTAATATTGAAATATAATGATATTATTTTGATTCTGCTCGAAAATATAGGAAAACTTTCTCAGATATGGATTAAATTATTCTTTTTCTGCTTTATTTTATCTTAAAATACCAATGTAATATTTTGTATCACCTTTTATATCCTATAGGTTGTAATGCATGAAAAGATCTCAAACTAAAAAAATTGGTTGCCTGTAAAGTCGGTATACGGGCGAAAGTTTTACGTGACAACGACTTATGAGTGGTAAAATAATTTTAATGTGAATATTCATTCGTATAGTAGGAAGAAGGATGAAATAATAGTAACAATTTAAAACATTTATTTACCGGTGTGTATGCCTATCTCTCTCGCTCTTAGGCGGGCTAACTGTGCTCGAGTGGAAGGGACGCGTGCCTCTCACTTTTTATGTCTGTCTCTCTCGCTCTTCGGCGGACTAACCATGCCCGAGTAGAAGGGACGCGTGCCTCTCACTTTTTATGTCCGTCTCTCTCGCTCTTCGGCGGACTAACCATGCCCGAGTGGAAGGGACGCGTGCCTCTCACTCGCTCTCATTGTGAGCGGAGCGTAACGCAGTTTCTTGAAGTGTCACCCGGCAAACCAATTTATAAGACGTTGTCACGTCAAAAATATGGTGTATGGATTATTGCATTTTTTAAAGATAGTTAAAACTAGATTATAAAAGTTTCTTCATATAATTGTATAGAAAGTTATTAATCTGAATATTCACATCACTTTTAAGCTTATTTTAAATGACATAAGTTTTTTAAATGTTTAGTTAAGTTATTCCAAATCTATGTGTAAATGCTTTCCTCAATAATATTGTACAAAAGTGAATTATTTTAGTTTTAACTTGTATAATGCGAAGGGATGAGTAACTGCGTAATTTTTTGTTAATATAAAAATAATTTCGATTTGAAGGCGGTCAAGTCGCTGCGGTTTTGTTAAATTATGTAATCTCGAATAAATTGAAATATGATTTCAGTTTTGATGTTTTATTTTTCCTTGTAACTACTTCCAGCACCCGGGTCGATAAACACTTACCTACGAGTTATGCCCGATTCGTCATTTTAGTGATTTGGCATCTATAAAAAACGTGTCCCAGTTGGTCATTCAATAAAATATTTTATTTTGCTTAGTCCCAATTGGTCATCCGTACTTTATTTTGTAAAAAGTACTGTCAACAAGATAAGCTTTACAATATTGTAATATGTTTTTTTTTTTATTTATTTTGGTTATGTTTTTTCCGAATATGGCAAGACGCTATTAATAAAATCGCGATTTCAACGGCGTCACACACCGCACGGCCAAAACCAAAATACCAGGATCGCATAAATCAGATGAGTAATATACCAATCAACGAGTGTCCATACTGTCCATGGAACTGCCCACCATGTACTAGGACCGCATAACTTACAGGAGTATAGCAGTCAAGAGTGTCAGGATTTTACGTTTTTTTCCTAATTGTAGATAAACATACCAATTTACACCATCATTCATCATTTTTATGTATACAATCTCTTTGCTAGTTATGGGCCCCTGGTACTTTTGTTACCGGCACAAAAAGTATCGAGTCACATTTTCGGGTTTATAAAATGCCCAAGTTGTCTTCACCTGTGTTTTAATGTAAATTTTATTATATTTATATGAGAGCTATACCTTTACCTACATCGAAGTTTTTCATTTAAAATTTCTTCTAACACTTTTATTTCTGACGGTACTCTGATACGTGAAATTTTATGCGGGTGACGAATCGGAACTCAAAATTTAAATATTAAATTATTTATTTTGCTCGAATGACCAATTGGGACTTGTTGTATGGAAAAAATAGTTGGGGACCAATCGGTACTAATGACAAATTGGGAATAACTCTTACCTACATACCAATCTGCTAAGTGTAACGAAATAAAAGTTAAAAGTAAGATTTTAAATAGTTTTATTGTAATAAAAATAATGTACATACCCACAGCTTAAAATACGTAACTTAAGTATAGATAACAACTAAAACATGATAGGAACAACAGTAATGATGATTTATTTACAAAATAAAATGATTTAAACTGACAGCCCACAAGAAACATACAATATCGGTTTATGTGCTGTCCCACTGCTGGGGAAAACCTCTTTCTTATATAGACATGGTATTGATTAATACTAATATTGTTTTTGAACTATTTAGCTGTACCATTAAATACATTAAAAATACCGGAAAACATTTACAAATAAGTAACTTCCGTTTATGACGCCTCATATTTTAGCAAATCACAAAATATGGAATGAGTGACTTTAAAATTGTTATACAGTTATTGAAATAGCTATACATATAGAGAAGGCATTAATAATTTTGTTATTAAAACTATTTAGCTGTACCTTTAAATACAATACATTAAAAATACCTGAAAACATTTACACATAAGTAACTTTCGTTTATGACGCCTCCAATTTTGACTGTACTACAAAATCACAAAATATGGAATGAGTAGCGACTTCATACAGGTATTGAAATAACTATATGTTACGATAACGAGGACAATTAGAGTTAATTTTATTTTATGTAACACATAATATTTTTTCTACACAATATAATTTGAAATTCTTTCGCTGTTGGGACTTGGGTAGACTATCCCCGAGTAACGTAGGCTATATTTTATCTCGGTACGGGCAGTAGTTCCCACTGGACGCGGGTGAAACCGCGGGAATCTAGTATTAAATATGTTGTTGCTATTATATATTTCATTGATATAAAAATGTGCGTTATTTACAAATGGCACTACAACAAATTTATGGAAAAAATATTTCAGTACTTGTCCATTGACAATTTAAATATTTTGAGAAAGTCAAGCATACTGTCAAGTGCTAACTATTTTTAACCAACTATTTCACTATTAATTTATTTTAGAATCATGCCTATTTATACAATAATACGATGTTTACTTTGACACACAATAGTTCATTACAGATACGAAACGAAATTAAGTAATTTTTTTGATTTTCTATAATTTATAAATGCAAAATGTGTGTTGCGTTACCATGGCAACGACCTATCTCTTTATTATTAAAACAATATAATTTTGGTGAGTACATGGAGAAAAAAATGGCTAGCAGAAGTGTCACAATGCAAAATCACCTAAGAACTCGAACGGCTCGTTGGCTCACTCGTGACTGATCGTTTTAGTCACGAACACCGTTCATATGCCTCATATCTATTTAAGGTGTTACGTGGTAAAATATGTAATCCTGATATCTTGGGCGAAATTCGGTTTTGTGTACCGGATGAATACGTGGGGCGACGGCGAAGGCCGCCGATGCTGGAGGTGCCGCGCGCGCGCACCAACTTGCTGCAGCGAGCGCCGCTGACGCGCGCCGTTCGCACGCTTAATGCCATAGCCAACCGGCTGGATTTATTTACGTGCTCGCTGAATGACTTCACTGTAGTCGCTTATAGGGTGGTAAGCTACGAATCTAGTTAAGTTTGTATATGTTGATTTATGATGTATGTGTTTGTATTGTATTGATTTGTTATGTATGTGTTTTTTAGTTTAGTTTAGAATAAGTTAATAAGAACCCATCTGCCGCATTAGGCAAGTCCTGTAAGGGTAGATGTAAGGTTGTGTAAATAAATAAATAAATAAATATTTGAGTTAGAAGGCGCCTGGCCTACCTGGGGCGCGATTCTACTAATTTTACTTAAGCGACACACAATTCACACCCGACTGAGATCCAATCACGACTCAATTATCATTGAAGCGTATGTGGCATTCCGCTATTTTTTCTTTTAAATAAACCTTTTATCCGTTTCTGTCATTTAATAATGTATCATTTTGTCTGCAAATTATTAACGATTGCAATATGATTGTAGAGCAAACTACCGTATAGACCAAATGGCAGACCAATCGAATGTGATTGGAATAAGATTGGTCTTATATTAATAGCAGAATGCCAGCTAACGTTAAAACTGCTATTGCGATTCAATTTCTATTCAATTTTGACATTATTAACTTAGGAGAATCGGGCCCCTGCATTATGGCATTTCCGCTCATCTTTCTTTACTCCATGGGTGAATAGTAGTAATAAGATAGTTTTTATGCACAGGTGAAACCAATGTAATAACCTTAGCTAGGAATATATTGACTTCATTAAGACCCTCAAAGCTAATAACAAAGAATGTGATTTCAATTCCTTGTTGATTTGGATTCTTAGTCCAGAATACCGCACCTGTAAAAAAATTGATAAATTATATTTTCTGTTTTCGGTTCAGTAGTGTCGGGGCTATTAGGTAACAAACAATGTTCTATCTTTATAATTAAGGTACAAATAACCCAGCACAAATACATAGGAAGTTGTGAAGGGCGGTTTGGGGGCTATCTTTTGTAAATTTGACCTTCAAAAAGTGCTGATTTTCAACCTTCTTTCAAGAAATGAGTTTTTATCTTGTACCTAGTATGAGATGGTGGGTTGGCCGGGTAACTGGGTTGAGAAGGTCCGATAGGTAGTCACTGCTTGTGGTACTATGGTGGTCAGAGCCTGGCATAGTTGGGAAAGGGCTTTTTTTTAACGACGTCAAAAATCATCAAATGACCCCTCCCGCTGTGGGTTAGCAGCGTCGAGGGAGTGTCAGACTCTTACTGACTAAACACCGTCGTGTTCCGTCGTAGGCCTTTTATGTACCAGGGCCGCGGTAACTCCTTCGAACACCCCGCAGCCCCGGCAGGGAGATGATGTATGCCAGTACATACTGTCAGCAGGTGGTGACGTGGTGGTGGCGCTCGATGTGCCGGCGGAAGGCGTGTCGCGAGGCGGACTCGAAGCCGCACGCGCCGCACACCAGCACGTCGGCCGCCGCCACCGCCGCGCTGTACAGCTGCACCTGCACGCCTCCAGACACTGTGGATAAAACAAACTGGTATAGTGCGCGCAGAAATAGTTGGCGGTGCCTTAGGTTGCCTGTCTACCGAAGCGGAGCCAGGCTGCGGAGTGGAGAAACTGAGAAATATTAACCAATAGGATTGCACAAAGAAGATTAAAGAAAGAGGAGCGGAGGTTTTGTATAGTATTCTAATTCTCACACATTTTTATTCTTTACTTTTTTTTGTTTTTTTTTTTGCGTATTTGATTTTTTTTTGTGCTAATCAACATATATTAACCAGTATATTAACGTATTTAATTTAATGTGATTAGGTACGACACACCCGGTATATATTATAAATTATTGTATATTTATATTATATACTTACAATCGGGAGATTTGCTGGTTTCACCCTCCAGATGTTTCTCTTGCACGTGCTTCATCAACTAGAATTCAAAATTAAATAATATTACAACATTTTTATAAATTAAATAAATCTTAGTGTTTACGTCAATATCACTATATTCAAAGATATTATAAAGCAAAATTTTCAAAGAAAGATGATTTCTGTTACTAGCTCCGCTTTCTATGTAACCCTTGCTTGGTCGTGTCGGATGGCCGTCCCATCGCGCTATGAGAGTGAAGGAATAGTGAGTGCACCTGTGTCCAAGCAAATGTGCGTGCATTATAATGAACTTCTAAATCAGAAACTTAATCACCACATCATATTTTTTCTCTGTAAAAGAAAACTCTGAAATCGATTCGCAGTTCATAATTTATGTCCTGCGCTGCTCTATATGAGAACAGCTGCCGTGGCCGATAATCGGTTAGAACGACATCATTATCATCCATCCGATACGACCTGAGAGAGATAACAAGTAGGACCGATATTTACATGCTCTCCGATACACGGGTGTATCAATTACTATCTTCCACTAAGGACTATGGACTGCTTTGTGAATATTTATAAAATCCACAGAGGCAGTTTCAGACTAATATAGTCCAGGTTTCTTCAAGATCCTTCACCTTTTTATCAGTCTTTTGTGTTTAAAATATACTTAGAAAGTATATAAACTTAGAGAAGTTGTTTTGACCTGGAATCAAACCCACGCCCTTATATTTGAGAGGTTGGTTCTTTGTCTACTAGGCCACCACGATTTATATGAAGTTAAATAAATATAAGTAGTAAATGCAATAGTCATTATCTCTTCACCTACACACCTGTGTGTGCATGGCGGCGCGGAAGGGGCAGCGCGCGCACTGCAGCGTGACGGCGGCGCCGCGACCGCCGCTCGACCGCCCGCGACTCGCGCCGCCGTGCTCACGGGCCTATAGGGAGATCACTTCAATTACTATATCAAGATATTACATAGCAACTCTTTAGCTATAGACGGGGTATAGAGAACAATTCACGTAAAATCATCGGCAAGGATATTGAGCCCTGACCTTCACCTGCGCAGAAGTGATTTATTGGTTTATTGCCTTAAGTGTACAGTGCGCAAAGCGATCCCCACTCTTCCGCCGAGAGCTCATTATCCGTGCCGATAACTATACTAAGTTAGTACAAAATGGGTGCCCTGCCCATGCACCTAAAAAATATTTCATAAGACTTATCGTAAGTATGTAGGTTCTAAATATCGAAGAAAGGGTATGCACCCTGCTTGGACAAATAAACGTGAACGCTAAAAGATGCGACTTAATGAAAGTAAACTATGTTACGAAGCCTAATTCAAGATGTTGATTTTCAAATTTGTTGTTTTCCGACTCGCATGTCTTTACGATGGTTATTTTCTAAGTTATATATTCACAGGTCAGATGAGATTTCTTAAAACTTACAGCATTATTTATAAAAATCTCTAATCACCTTCTAAGCAACATTTTAAGTAATCACTACTTAAAGTCTTAAGTACTGCTTAAATGTCAGTTAAAACATGCTTAAGCAACGTTTATAAGTAAAAAATTTCATAAACAGCCCTTCATCATCATCATCAGCCTATCGCAGTCCACTGCTGGACATAGGCCTCTCCAAGTGCACGTCACTGAGATCGATTTCGGCTTCTCTTAATACTTAAGTATTACTTATTATTTAATACACATTTATAAGTAAGGCTGTTAGTTTATATAGCTAGCAGTATATATACCTTGTGAGCAGACATCTCCTTGACGGCATTACACTTGAAGGCGCAGAGCTTGCAGGAGTACAGGTACAGGCGGAAGTTGGGCGACGCCAGCAGCTCGTGCGGAGGTGGAAGGTCGCTCTTACGCTTCCGGCCGCGACCCCGGCTCGCTTGTAGAGCTCTGTGGAGTTGTAAAGTCAAACTTTAGCCTCTTGTATGCAGCTTTATTATAATAGAAAATCAATTATGTTCGCGTGGATCTGCGTTTTCAATACATATATATACGACTTATGTCGTCACTTGCGTTTCGTTTATTTTATAAATACGTAAAATGTACAGTTGAAATATAATTTTCTACACCCATACGTTATAAGAAGAACCATCATCGTCATCTATATCTATCAGTATTAAGAACAGAGCTAAGTACCAGTGTTCTACAAAGAGCAACTGCCCCTATCAGACCTCCTCAACCCAGTTACCTTTTTGTAAACTTGATGAGCGCAGACACCTGTGAGGAATTTAGTTACAGAAGAATACCATTTACCAGAATTGTGCAAAACTTATACAAGGTTATATTGCAACCAGACTATGTAATTAACATCATAATTATTGTTACGAACTTTAAGAAGATTAGTTTTTTAATACTCACTTGGCTTTGTGTAGAGACTTCGCCTTTTCTAACAAATCTGCTGGTGACAAAGTTTTCTGTAACAAATTAGATAATGTTAATTCACATGCTGTGAAATAACTATACTCCATTTGAGTAATCAGTTAACTAAAGATAAAACAATCTTGATAGGACTTTTTACAAAAATATATATTAAACAAATAAAGTGCTGCTTTAAATAAATAAAAAATGCAATAGATCAAATAACTGTTATTTACACATTTTATTTTGCAAACTGAGTTTTTAATTAAAGTTATATATTAAAAATGGTTTACCTTATTTATTCAACAGTTCAGAGAAGAAAAAAATAGAAAAATCAAGTACAAAGACACTGCTTATTTCTTAAGAAATCTCTTCCAGCAAAACCCCTCTATGTCAGAGTTGGAATAAAAATAAGATACCTAAAATATGTGCCCATTCTAATTACCCCACTTTTACAGCCAATTTCTTCACCTAAAGTAAAAGCCAAAGTAATGTCATTAAGTAAAAGTAACGGTCAAATGCGTTTTTTCACGTTTTTATCTATTAGTTTTGCTGTTACTTTAGCCTTGAAGTTTTTGCTTTTGATGAAGAAACTGGCTGTTAATAAACAATTTGGATTGTAAGACAGTACAAACCTTAGGTTCTTCAACCGGTTCCTGCACAGCAGTAGCTTGCTGTAGAGCAGACTTGAGGATCACCAGGGAACCCTGTCCGTCTTCATTCTCTACCATCACGTAGGAGTCTTGGTTGTCTGGATCTGTAATGCAAGGGCAGTCATTAGTATAGTCGCTTCAAGATACAATTTATTCATAAATTTGCAAAAGTCGAGAACGACAATGATACCTATAGCCTTAAAATTGAATTCTACAACTCCACAGAGAAAAAGCTGGGTCAGAGCTATGCTGTAAGTTACGTCATTTTGTCAAAGTGGTTTGAATTACAATGTCTTTTACAAATAAATTAGTTGTGCCTTGCAATAAAGCGAGTCTCAGAGATGTTATAATAAAGAATAATATATTTTTTTGTTTGTACTTTAAAGGCTCCAAAACCATCCACCAGCGGGCCTAGCATGGCGATTCTATCTCTATTCTACCAAGAAACGACAAAGCTCTTTCTTTCCCACTCGACATGTCTTCTACCCGAGCATGACGCGAGCTGTAGACTCGCGTTTCTATCAAGAGAAAGACTTTCCATAGCAACGGATAAGTAGCTAGTGATGGGTCGTTCTGCGATGAATTTACGTTTAGTTAGCCAAAAAAATGTGTCAATGCACTATTTTTCACGCATGAACCTATACATAAACTCACGTAACTCAAATCAACAACAAAACGTATTCATCGAACTTATTTTTTATCTGTGGAACTAAAATGGTTCATGTTTGTTTGTTTACAAAAAACGATTATTGTTGTTGATTTTACGTGTTTAAATATGGGTGATTACTGCGTGCGGCAAGGAAAAAGTAAGTAGATTTTGTGATTAAATAAATAAAGTACTGATTATTCCAATAGTTGTGTGTAATTAATCCAAACGAACATAATAATTATCCATACATACGATGAAAAGAACAAAGGAAAATAACAATAATCTCAATAAATGGTGATTGGTGGCATTGTTTGATGAAAACTTTGCCATGCACAGTTCAATGCGTTCCTCACTGTTATCTTGCTTCCCTATATTATTGTCCGAAGTGTTTTTACTTTCGTCGTTACAAAACCTGTTTATTTACAGCGTACGAAGTCCCATCCAATAAACAGAGAAGATAGTATCCCGATCCATTGGGAAAAGAAGGCCACGATAAAGAAGAATAGGTCCGTATTCAAACGCTGCTGAAAAAATATGGAAAAGAAGAAAAGAACGAGTTCTTAGCATACAATGCTGACACGAGAAACATTCTATTAGTAAGTGTCTTTAAATAATATTCATTTACTAGTAATAGTTCTCCAGACTTGTTGGTTTCATTCTAGCAAAACTCTCATGCTTTGTTTTCAAAGTATAATTATGGCAATAATAATTATAGTACCTATTTGTTGCTTGTGTGATATAAGCAACAACTCAGATAAAAAATAAAATGAGACAATCATTTACACAGAGGTAAAGGTTTATTTACATAAAATTAAGGCTACAGATAAAGTCATTTATTCAAAATAGGCTGAAAATCAGCAGCAGAAGCGGTGGAACAAACTCCCCAGCAACTCAATTCTGTCTGTATGGTTTGAAGAACTGTTGATATACACAGATATTCATAATAGTTGCTCTTCTGTGAGTTGCAGCTTGTAGTAAGCTACCGCTAAAGTCATTTGTGTGTCTCTCTCTCTGCCTTTCTTCGGGAAGAGTTGTAGCATAGGCACCCTGCAAAAAGAAATAACTGTTTGGTAAAGAGTTTTTACAAGAATTATTTTACAGTATAATAAAAGAATAACATTGATAGTGACACATTATCAGCATTCTTATTGATGTCATGAGTCAAGACCCTATAGTCTGTTTTTTAATCTCGTAGACTAAATTGACACTTGCAAAATGTCAAACTTTCTAATAATTTTGCTAGCTCTGTGGTGCAGTGTTGTACTTACGATACCGGTTCGTTGAATCGTAACTTTTTATCCATAATAGACGAATTTAATATTCATTCAAAGTTTTATATTTAAAATTCACGTACGTACACATGGCTGTACGACATGCTACAAACTGCCAGGGATATCTGACCACGCAAAGCCATGCGTAATCATCAAGGATAAGCCCATTATTTCAGGATGACTTATTGTAAAAAGTTATGATTCAACAAACCGGTATCGTAAGTACAACACTGCACCACAGAGCTAGCAAAATTATTAGAAAGTTTGACATTTTGCAAGTGTCAATTTAGTCTACGAGATTAAAAAACAGACTATAATGCATGACTAGAATCCCCTGAAAATGAATGTTAACCGTCAAATCCGTAGCGGACCCCAATCGGGGTCTGAACATCAATGTCACCGTAAGCTCGGTTTAGACCCCAATTGGGGTCTGCGAATCAGTCATACACTTTCCTAATTATTTACGCTCATATTTATTTTCTTTCCAATCAAACCACATTTGTGAGTACTAAATAAAATAACTAAATAAATTTAAATTATTTTTACGCATTCAAACCTTTCATATTTAGCATCCCGTTAGAAATATACCTTTTTAAAATCCAATCGTAATTACCGGGTATTCTGATCGAACTCGCCATGTTTGTTTACATTACTTGTTTTTTTAAATTTGAAGACGCATAGACAAGATGGCGACGGTGATAGAAGTTTTGCATCGAATGATCCGAATCGTTAAAATAAAGAATCGATTTAATAATTTTATATTATAATATTACTAAATTGCACTTTTGTATAGGTACTTACCATAATCTGAAAATAAATTAGGAAAAGTAAAATGACTTAATTTATTTTGAAAAAAATGCTAGAAAATCAGTGGTAGAAAATACGTTGTAGCCGGAATAAAAAAAATCTTCGGTTTTTAGGGTTTCTGAAGACGGCAAATGAAGACTTATTTATTTCTTCGGGTGTTTTATGTGCAGGATTCCTGTAGACCTGCCAAACTTAATGGCGATTCGTTACTTCCAACTTTTTAACTGAGCGGCAAAGCTATTTGACGAGAGCCGTAGTTAGGTGTAGTTATCGCAAAATTTTATGACGATTTCATTGTTTGAAAGGGCAAATAGTTCGCTGTTCATCGAAAGCTAGTCCAAGATGGAAAGATGGCCGCCGCCGACTTATTTTTAACCGACTTCCCAAAAAGCGGAGGTTCTCAATTCGACCTTTATTTTTTGTATGTTTGTTACGCGATTACTCAGCCATTTATTTATCGATTTTAATGATTCTTTTTTTGTTTGATAGCGTATACTTCCGAGGTGGTCCCGTTATCATCAGGTCAGGATCTGATGATGGAACCTTGAGAAATCGAGGGCGACTTTCGAAAGTTGCAGTAATACATAGGTTGAAATCTTATCACTCAGGTGTTTGCCTGGTAGCACTATTCAACAGTGAAGGTTTTGAGCTGAACTGATGATGGAGACCAGTGAAGTTCGAGGGAACTCGACAACTGAATATTTAAACTTTCTCGTGTTTGTGCTTATATTAATCGTATTTACGAGGCCTCTGCAACAGTGAAGGAGATGGAGCCGAGAGAAGTTCGGTTGTCGAGATCCCTCGACCTTCTCTGGTCTCCATCATCAGGGCAGCTCCAAACATTTACTGTTTCATAGTGTTATCAGACATACATCTGAGTGTCAAGTTATAACCTTATCTATGCTTACACTTTTCGAGAGTTGCCCTCGATTTCTCAAGGTTTCCATCATCAGATCCTGGACCTAATAACAAATATGGGGAATATACCCTTTCGACCAAAAACAAACATCCAAATTGAGAACCACCTCCTTTTTGGGATTCGGTTAAAAATATTTGGTGACTTTAAAATCAATCAATTATTATTATTGTTTCTCATCATCAAATAAGTACATTACTTTGGTAGTTACAAATTGCATTATATTTCAGAACACCAGGCTTACCCTCATCATCATCATCATCATCATCAGCCTATCGCAGTCCACTGCTGGACATAGGCCTCTCCAAGTGCACGCCACTGAGATCGATTGAAGTAGGCTAAATACCTCTATGAGCAGGCTTACCCTCGCCGAAACAAAAATCTTAGAATTGTTCAGAAATAATATAAGAATAAATTAAAATTCCGTAATAGGTAATAAAAATTCAATTAAAGTTAAAAATTATTACGAATGACGCAACACCAAAATAAATAATACATATAAAAATTTAATGCTAAAAACTTTCATAAAACTTAAATATCTTTTTTCTTAACAACAAAAACAAATTGAACCTATAATTTAAAATTAATAAATAAAATTGAAATAAGTTGCTATTAAAAAAAATATACAAAATTGGTATTCGATTATTTATAATAAATATCCGATTTAGGTATCGAATGCACACCGATGATTGAAAAAGAAAAAAAAAACTCTATTCCAAACTCTACTTGTCTGTGACTTTGATCTTGTAAATATTGTTCATTTTTATTGTGTATTTTATGTGCTGATTTTTTAGTTATTGAACAAAAATAAGTGCACGAAATGTATTGCAATGGATTGAAAATGTTATAAATATGACGTTTGTGTTGTGTTTGAGAAAGTGATGCGATTATTTATTGGTAAGTTTTCTCCAAATTTGAAATGCCTAACTTTTCGATAGACTTAAAAACACCGTAATTATTATATTTTTCTGAATTAACTGACCCCATTTGACCTTTGCACGTTGTTGTCAAATAAGTGAGCTCTAAAGTTATAGGTAAAATACTTCTAATCAGGCATTACGGACTTAGAATTCATGTGTTGAAAGTTAGTACAAATTTTTGACTTCCATGTCGCGATTCAAAATATCCCGCCGAATCAACGGTATAGTCATATGTCAAAATCTTGTCGAGCAGAGGGGTTAATTTAATTTTGTGTTCTTGTTTCAGATTACAAAAAAAGGATGCTAAATGACAACTGGGTCGTCAGTTTACAAATTATAAATTATTGAAATGATATCATTTAATAAAGAATGTGAATATTAAAATCATAATGGTTGTTTATTTAAAATGTCATTTTTTTCTTAGCAGATAAAACTGTCCAATTCTAGAGTCATATAGCCTGCGCAGTTTGTTCTTAATGAGAGAACTATTGAAAATTGATTGTTTATGAACTCTGTCAGGATAATTGGCATTTATGTTCAGTATTTTGCACTCAGTATCTACAATCTGAAATAGAGGTTATATCTAATATTAGGTATCATCATCATCATCATCATCTCAGCCATAGGACGTCCACTGCTGAACATAGGCCTCCCCCTTTGATCTCCACAGATACCCGTTGGAATATATTAGGTATACCAACCTTGTATTCACTGCCAAACAAAATGCTTAAAAAATTTGCTAACAGTGGTTAGTAATGTTGTTAATGACCTAAGCAGGACCCGAACAAAGAACCTGCAACAATTAAGCTTTGTTAAATATTTCTCTTCTGTTTAATTATTTTCTTGCAATGAAGGGCAATACCTACATAATAGACAAAATAATCTTAGAAACAATGATAAATGAATAGATCTTTCTATATTTAACTTATCTATAAGGACGAAAACTTTGTCATATTTTTGGTTGGAAAGCACAACGAAATAAAATAGACTGTAGGTACTTACATTGATATGAACAGGCAGACCCTGAGATATCCTAGGAGACAGATTCCTGGCACAAATACTGCACCATCTCTGCACATTTACGTTTTCAATGTCGAGAGGCTTAACACTCGTATAGCTCGTTCTTTGAGCTTTACACTGATTCTTCTCAGCATAAAAACTGACCACATGACGACGGTAGGACCCCGAAATACTTTGTAAATGCTTTTTGAGATCTTAAAATTATAATAATATTCTTGTCTACTCTTGTCTAGGTCCGATGAGATGTAGAGTATTTGACATTTCATATAGAAAGTTATATCTACTCCCAAATGTCAAAAGTAGAGAAAATATAGTCGTCATGCTCGACGCGATAGACACATGTCGACGAAGAAAAGAAACATTTCTTTTCTCGATGTCAAACATCGCCATGCTCGGATCGATAGAAATCTTTCTTCAATCTGTCATTTTGTCGATTCTTCGGTAGACAAAAGCTGTTTCTATGGCGGTCATGCTAGGCCCGCAGGTGGCCACTCGAAAACCGCCGGAACACACGTGAAACTACATGGAACAAATAATAAATACATATTTACATCTAAGTAATGATTTAATGATGTACCTTCAGTATCACTGGACTGCAGCACACAGGTGACGGTGGCATCAGACGAGATGTCACCGTCCGAAGTGCCAGCGTTGGCCACCAGTTGGAATGACTCTGATTCTCCAACATTTTGACATCTACAATGAATAATGTTGTGTCAGTCATTATTTTTGTATTTAAACCTGTTTTAAATGGTGAAAGGAATCTACTTAAATAGGTATATAGAAAGTCCAAGAGAGTCCAAGAAAGGAAGGGTTACTATTCATACAGATGTGGAAAGTAATTTGATTTATGAAATTATGAAAATCTGTTAATTTTCATTGGTAAATAACTTAACCAAAATAAATGAAATAAAAACAATTTTGTAAGAGATGAATCGACGACCTCGATGGCGCAATGGTTACCATGCCGGACTGAAGGACCTGAGGTCCCGGGTTCGATTCCCGGTTCGGTCGACATTTGTGTGATGAGCATGCTTTTTGGCCGTGGTCTGGGTGTTATAATATATATGTATTTATATCTATGTATTGTATATATATGTAGCGATAAGTAGTTTATCAGTTGTGTTAGCACCCATAACACAAGCTAATAAATAGCTTACCATGGGGCTAACCGACCATGTGTGAAGGTGTCGCGATATTTATTTATTTATTATTTATTTATGAATATCTGTCAGGTACATAAAACGTACATACCTGACTAGTGTCAAATTAAGTAGATCAAGCTGCACCAGCCCCTTGCTTGTGTCTAACACTTGCATATACTTGGTGCCCTCACCACCTTCCTCGGACAAGTCCGGTAACATGTGGTTTTCCTATAACAAATAATAAAAATATTACATGTATGCAGGCTGTCATCGAACTTCCTTGGCAGTCGTTACCAGTAAGTCGAAACCAGTAAGTCTGACACCAATCTAACTAAGAAGTATTGGGTTGCCCGGGTAACTGGGTTGAAGTGGTCTTATAGGCAGTTGCTCCTTGTAAAGCTCTGGTACTGAATCCGGTTAGACTGGAAGCTGACCTCAAAATAGTTGGGGAAAAAGGCTCGGAAGATGATGACATGTAAGCAGTGTGTAAAAAATTCATGGTGGTTAAAGAGCCAGTTTTTCAAGTGTGAGGTTGCAGGTTTGATTCCTGGTCAGGAAAGTACTAGTGCAGCTTTTCACAGTTATGAATGGGAACCAGCAAGTTTAAAATAAAAATATTTAAGTAGAAATGTCTAAGGGATGAAATTGAGAAAGGTTTTGGCACATAATCTACATTAAAACAGTCAGGCTATGTTATAAATTATAATAATTAAAAGACATTCTTTACCTGATTTTTTTCAAATGGTGTGACTTCCACTATTTGTAGTTGACCTGAAATTAATTTAATATTAAATTAAGAATATAAGATAATAAGAAGAATAAGATAATAATAATTATTAATAAGATAATCATCACTCAGCTTTACACAATATGGATCCTTATATTCCACATACATATTCCGTCTTACCACAAAAACTTTTAAACGTCAGTTTATGCCTTGTCTAAAAAAATGTCAAATTATGACGTTGACATATGGTTCATTTTGCAGCCAAAATTTTATTATACAAGTGTAAAACACGGTTTAAAGTTTTGGTACTAAGGCCAATTATGTTTATAAACTTACCATCCTTATATTCCGCAGACAGGATCTGGCCATCTGAGGTCTCAACCGTCACCTCTTCATCAGACATGATTAACTGGTATTATACCTTGTCTTATGCTGAAATCAAAACATGATTATTTTTTAATTTTAACAGGTTCAGTTTATGTACATATTAACATGACGTAAAAAAAAGCCTTATTTATACATATATACAACTAAAAAATGGCATCAAAAAACTCCTCATCGCTGCCCACTGGGAGTGTACCCAAGAGGCTGGCACCATTGCCACGTTGGATGGCAATGCTTATTTTTAATGATATTGTCATTTTATTGATAATGTACATACTGCAAAAGGTACACTAAATTGATGGGTTCCGGCTGTCATTTGAACATCTTTGGCAGTCGTTACTGGTAGCCAGAAGCCAGTAAGTCCTACAGAATCATAACCAGTCTAACCACGGGGTATTGGGTTGCCCGGATAACTGAGTTGAGTTCAGATAGGCAGTTGCAATTCTTTTTTATAGATTATAGGTCAGTTATAATGGAGAATCTGAGAGGTACCTACGTTCATAGGATATTCTACAACATGTAATGAAGGACCATGAATGTAGGTACTAGACCAGAAAAAGTCTATTTCACTAAATTACAGATTATTACAGACCCTTTTCTGAGTTATAACTGAACTTATAAAAGAATTAATATTATTTCTTCAGTATCGGGACAATATGAATGACATAGAACATGCATGTAGTAAACCATAATATGCAACAATGTATGATTATACCTATTTTATAGTTAGGTAAACCCGTGAATAGACGAAAACGTAGAAAGACAAAGTAAGGCGACCATATTTCCTCAGATACAGCATATTTACAGTGATAATATAGCAAATAAACGTGTTTTAGATATTTGAAAGCGATTTATAAACAAAATAAACGTCAATCAGTGTATAAAAATTCTTGCAACACCAAATTCATTGTTGCGGTGTTTCTATTTTACGAAATGGACGGCCATCATTTTTAATTTTATTATTGCAACAATCAATACTCACATTTAATGGCAACAATGATGATTTCCAACACTTTATTTCACGATAACAAGATTCACAATACGTTTCAATAAGTGATTTAAATCAATTCAATGGATAATAACGCACTAAAATGGCGTCGACGCTATATTAAATATGGTTTTCTTTGTAAATTACGAGAGGAAGACATCTCGGCAGCTTGACAGAGTTGCCAGCGTGAATTTTGTTTACCCTGAAAATTGTACCGGAAGTAAGGTTAACAATTATTTAAATAAATAAGTTTTAACTTTATTTACTTGATTTATATTTTTAGAAGTAATTTAGTTATCTTAACTTATTAAATATAAAATAAATAACATGCAAGAAAAATAAATTGTAGCCACATAAAAAAATATCGTACTAGACTTAATATTTAACTCCAACTATTAACAAGAAATGATTTTAATAATTGGATGATTATTATTTGTTTATTACACTTTACGTATTAAAGTTCATGTTATTTTTTATATGTTTATGTTAAAAGTCTTTGATCACGAATGATGTCATGTCGACATTCATACCACTGTCTCTTTCTAATGTTCTACGTATATATAGCTGTCTCTCTTATGTAGAGTTGGTAGAGCTAAAACTGTAGACAGATTAGCTCATACATCCAATTGGGGACAAGTAGATTCTATTTGTACGAGAACATTCCATCTTACTCACTCTTATACGATTCCCATAAGACCAATTAAGAAACGTGACCCCCTAAAAACACAGCAATAAGAAACTTAACTATCCAACAAAAAATATTAGAAAACTAACTTTATCGCGACATGCATTTTGCGCATCTAAAATTTGAGATTTTTTTAGTACTTTTGATGAAATAAAATATTGAAAATTGAGTTCTGCATCGCGCTATCGAAGTTTTCACAGCCATTTGGACAGTGAATGGAACTAGTAGAACAGATAATGGGAGGTCCGTAGCTACTACGTAAGCCGGTACTGACGAGGAGCCGGTCTAATTCCTTGTCATCAGATATGTTGAAGCGTAAGCAATCATATAATGGTAAAATATAATGTCAAATATGTCAAGAAAAATAATAAAGAGAGACTAGGTCTCATCCACACGCTAGTAGCTGATATGACTTCCTTTTTGTTTGTTCCACGTTGAAAATGGAACATGATTTTTCCCCCTTTGCATATTTTTTCAGAACTATTCTCTTTTTGAATATTTATTCTATATTTTTGGGAAACTTGGCAGTGAGCTTGTGTTATATTTGAGATATATATATATGCCTGTAGATAATTTTATATATATAATTAATTTCTCATAATTTGGCTTATAATTTCTTCCTGAAAAATATACCATATAAAACGTAATTATTTTTTCTCCTAATTAGTCCTAATTTCTTACAAGATATAATTCCTCTTAACTCTTCTTACTGGAAAGTCTACTTTATTTGAAATCAATATTCATTCAATTTTAAAATATTTATTGATAAAAAAACGTTTATTGATAAACATTTATTTTTAGATAGCTAAGGAAGCAGGTACTTCGGTATCAGGTCATTGATTCACCCGCGAGTTCAATGACCTGCCTTGACATTGCAGCTACAATGTGACTGCGCCAAAATATCTAAAACAACATCACATATACAAACAGAAATGATGTATTGATTACCAAAATCTGTTAATCAATGCTTTGTTTTGTTTTAAAGTCTGGATTCTATTATGTAGAGTCTAAATTGAACATGTCATGCTCAGCATTATGTATTTCAACTGTAGTTAATTATTAAGACTTTTAGTCTAGAATTAGTGCTAATTCTAATAAACATATACGATATTTTTACATTGATGATGTTGTTGAATGAATGGTTCTTATACGATGATGATTGCCACTACTGCACACGATAAATATAACTTTAATATTTAAACAATTGTTTGAGCGTTAATATGAATTTTCAAAAGTCAAGTGCTGCTTGAACAATGCGAGCACAGAGATTAACAGACAAGACAGACAGACAAAAGCAATGCCATTTTATATCAGAATCGAATAAGAAAATATACAAAAAGGAAGTCAAAGGCGCTACACTGGTGAATGTGAGAAGGACTCTCGTTTTTCATTGAACAGAATGATTGGACATATCCTTTTAACATTTTATATTAAACCCATACATGACGACTTATTCAGGCGACATATTCAGATGGCGGAGGCTTAGGCCGGCCCTCCGCCACGACCGGTTTCCCGTGTAGCAACGGACTCCCCGAGAATGTGAAGATGCTATTTGTATGCATAAAACTGGGAGAGAAAACTTCGATACCGCGATGCAGGCTTCGAGTGCTGATTGGTCAGTTCTCGTGACGTAGCCGACGAGAGTCGGGTGTGGTGACTGAGGGGAAAGCTGGATAAGTCAAGTTTTTGCCGCAGTTTTTTGTGTCGATGAGAGGTAGGAATGTTTGGTCTGAAGACAATGATTTAAACGAGGTATGAGATCATTGCACCTCGCAATTGGCATTGTAAAAATTGAAATGTGACCAAATACTACCTCAAGCCACGTCAAGTCATGGTAGTTACAAAAGTGCTACTGCCTGTCTTCATTTCAAAGAAAGCAGGCGACCCCATCCATGTTTCTATTTTATTTCTACTTAACAAACGAACATTTTAATGTGGATTACTCTACAAATGAAGGGTGGAAGACCCTAAATCCGGTTGGCCACGCAAATAAATGGGGCTCTACCTTGAGGGGTCATTGTAATTTCCGGTCATTCAACTTCCTCGCAAACTTTAACTCTTTGTGTTACCTGAATCTTAACTCCTTTATAGCACAGTGTGGGACAATTTTTCTTAATCTTTGTATCCTATAGCATTCAAAATGTGATAGTTTTTGTGAGAATAAATATAATTTGTGAGAAGTCAGCATAATACCTACTTAAATTTTACATAATAGTTTGTTTCATATTCTAAAAAACTGCAAGTGAAGAAAACGAAAATTTTCTAACGTATGCCAGTTGCCTGTTAGTGCGGATGACGCATTTTCACCGCTGGAATTGATCGCATGCACGTCACAGCTCTACGTAGAGCTACTAAACAAACCAGTACTACTTACCTGCCTATATAGGACACAATAACATTGCAACTATAAACTGCTTTGTCGACTCTACCATGTACGGCTTCGATAGATATCGATAGAAAATACATATATAGAGTTCATTACATTCGTATGCGGATTTGTTGTCTTAAGAAACTGTATAAAAACTTTGGCAGACATTCGTCGCTTATTCATAAGCGTTAGTGAATATTGCTGAAAGTACGATAATACAATTTCTACGATTCAATTTTTTTCAGGGGATATAATGGGAAACTTAACTTTACATAAAGAAACTGCCTATCTCGACAATATGAGTCACTTTGTACCCACTTATAGAACACCTGTTAACCATTTTTCATGATCCTATTTAACGTTATACTAACAAGAAAATGGTTCTTTGAGTCTCTCCTGGCTCTTCATATTTAAAAGTTTCTATTTTTTTCAAGAAACGATAATGTGCTATAACAACCTTTATGTCCCGACCTTCCGAGCTGTGATGCGGTCATTGATTCTAGACAGACAAATTACGTTCAGTTTTTATCAAATGGCTGAGTCACTTAAAAATAATCCTAAATTGGAGATATTCTCATTTAGGTGTTTCAACAGTTCGTGTTGGTATATTAAGAAGAGCATCTTATTGGCTAATTAAAAACATTGCGTGGTAAAGTATGGTTTACAATGTGAATCTTCATAAGGTGTATATAAGTCCTTGATGGATGGATAAGAGAGCTTACTTTGGATCATCTTTTGAAGCTAATGTCTTTTCGACGATGAAAATCTATATCAGGAATCGGCTTCTCTATTTATGCAATTTATTCGATAATTGGTCAAACCGTAAAGAGAGAAGAACCAACTTAATTTTACAAGCTTCAAAACTAAAGGTTAAAAATTGATATCTCATAATCATTTAAGGTACAGCACACTACTTACAGCGAAAACTCATTTAAATAAATTGGGACGTCATAACCGCTAAAGAAAACATTCAAAGGTAAGCCTAATTGAGACGTTAATTGCTTAATTATCAGCGTTAAATAACTCATTGTCTGTGATCAGTGACTTTTCCGACACAAAGTCATGGATGCATGCTTCTGCGATACGCTCTATTTATTAATTAAAGGCAAAGCTGCTTTGTGTGGTCTATTGTTTATTTAATCGAAGTATTCTTAGGAATCTACTTCCTAATTGAAGATCGAGGATAAAGTAGATCAATTCAATAGCAATTTACGGAATTGTGTAATCAGCTTATACAGGGTTACTCGTAAGTAGTGCGCATCCTTTCATGAAATTTGACCATGGCATACACTGGGCAAAAGTTAACCCTTTTCAAGATAATCGAACTTCAAGATATTTTCTTCAAAAGTCGTCTAGACTACACGTATACATTTTTATTATTCATCCAACCATCAAATAACTTAAAAGTATACCGTAAAGCGATGTGAGTTTGATGAAATCGGCTTTTATATTCCAATAGCATATAATATCTACTTTAAAAAAAATCCGCAGTACATTGCTTACTTTGTAATGTACAAAAGTATTATTATCATCTCGTCTGCACGCGGTACGTCTAATACAGAGAACAGTTATTGTGCAACTTGACCTTAAGTCTTCATTCATGGAACCTGATTGCTACCCCTCTACTGCGGGATATTACAGAGTAGCTCACGACAGAGACTACACTTTGAATAAACATAGAGAACTAGCTGTTTTACCGAGGTTTTACTCGCGCCCCTTGAGAACTACTGACCGTAGAAATGCCTATGTTACTTGGAAATCGGAAGGACTCGTATGGATTAGTAGATTCATATTGGATTCTAGTAGTCCTTCTGATACAAACAAAGGGTTTTACACGTGTTTAGGTGAGATTGTAACTTGAGATATGAATTTAGGATAATATCGATAACACACTTTAGATTATTAAGTAGAAGCCAGTCTCAAATGACTGGAGCATTTGAGAAAAATGTGAAAAAAATTACCAACCGCAACCAGAAACCGAAACCATTAACATTTCTAACTAGAATCTACACTAAATGAGAAGTAGCCATTAAAGCAACAATTTATCACCTATAAACAAGAAATAAATTAATAAAATAGCCATCTCTGTACCCAAAAGCTAACCTACATCTCTAAATCGCGCAAGCAACATTTTCTCTCCACACCGAACATGGCTCGCAATTTCACTGCACAAAGCAGGGAGTCCGCTACCACAAGGTAAAGTGGTTCAGTGCATCCACTTCAATCAAGTGCACGTCACCATAATTCAGACAGACACGATCTCAGTCGCTACAAACTTCAACATTTGCCATTCTGTCGACTAGAAGAAATTGCTAGACTGTATTTGGATACCCGCGACTTTGTAGAATGACGAATGCTTGAACTTGATATTGAATGCTTACAGCACCTGTGTGGGCCTTTGACTCCTTTTTGGTACTCGTAAAATAGCTTAGGATTTTTTTCTAACAAAATGGCAAAATAATTTCTAGCTATTTTAATCATAACTTTATTTAATATTCATTTACATTATAAACGGACTCTACATTTACCTAAATAAAAATGAAAACTCTACTTTTTGTAACCCAAAACAAATCTTAAATCAACGGAAGACCAATGAAAAGTTGTCATTATTTTTTGTAAATGCCAGAGAAAGAAAAAAAATGTTCCTTTAGTTCTAATGTATACCTACGTAAATAAAGTAAGTAGATAGGTAACCTACGCTATGCAATAAAAAAAAACCGTTTTCACATTATAACACATCGTATGTCAAAGAGAAACTTATAAGAATTTTGTCCATTCATTATCCTACTTAGTAAATTCATTACTATTTAGTAAATACATCCAAACTAATTATTCCAACTATAAAAACAAAAACTAACCTATATATTGAAGCGACATCTTGCGGCTACTTAGCGCCTTTCACAATTCAGCAATGGACGACTAACTTATACCTTTCGAAAGTCAAAACAGTTTGCACTTATTTCACTTAGAATTATCTGGATGGCGCTTTACAAAACACTTAAACACAGTAAACTAGCCATTGAACAAATAAAAATGCTTTTTTACACATTTTTTAGATTATTTAATTCTTATTACGAGTTTAACACAAACAGGATTTTATAAATACGCCATTTTCCCTAAAATATGTTACTCCCCTTTGCAATGACAACCCCAATAAATACCCGCAATGGCTGTACTGCGCAAGTCAAAAGTATGTCAATTCCGCTTTGACAAATTAATATCAACGCGACAACAATTCTTACGAAAATTATTATTTTAAATATTAATTTTAAACGTGTTATAATAATATTCAATATGTGTTGAATATTATTTATGTAATTTATATGATACTGCTTAAAAAGGGCTTGTTTTGAGGTAATTTTTCCCCGCATTATGTTTACGAACGTAGTGTGTAGTCAATTTTATTAATTTATTTTATATTGCGCTTTTGCTAATTCTATTAATTATGACGATAAATTATTTCGTAATTTTATTTTACATAAAATTTAATTTATCTCAACATTCGTTTTGTATTACGTAAATAATAAGAGAAGCGCATGTAAATATTGGGTATATGACTGCAAGGCAGCATTTTAATATTATTCAATCTATTTATTTGTTAATGCTGAAATTAATAAAAGAAAAGCTACTTAAAATTCAAAATATAGTATTTTACCAACATAACCAACATATACCAACATATATTTCTTCAAAATATATGTTTCCTTCCAAAAAGTAGTTTAGCCCTTGCTTCCGAGTTAATGATAAGTTAGTCGTTCACCTATCTATTATTTTTCATAATAAAACAATATTGAACATTATGTTTCAGAATAAAATGGCAACTGGCGGTTCTGGTGCAGTATTCTTCTTAGGCACGCGAGCGCATTACCAGGTAAATAATAAATTACTTTTAGGTACTAAATAAAAGTATTGTTATTGATCCTCATTGAATGTTATGGATATCTTTGAGTATGAATAAACTCAGGCATTTTTGTTTTTTTAGAAATAGAAATCATTTATTTGCCTAAAATATATGTTACAAATAAGATGGTTTAAAATGGTATATTGACGAGTATGTATGTATGTGCGCGATGATCTCTCGTGAACTGAGTTAGGCGGAGATTTTAATTGATGTCGCTTTTATTTTTATAAAAGGTTCTTATTTCTTTCGAATTACTCTACGCGCAATCGATATAAAGTTACCTAATGTTATTCCGCGACTTATAATAACATTATTGGCAAGTTTTATCAAAGTGCATCCAATTTTATGCATGAAAATTGCATTTGCATGGAATATACATTTATCCATACAAGATTTTGCTTTTCTAATATTAGTAATATATTTTTTAAAAATAAATTAAAGCAAATAAATAATTTATTTGAGAATTCAAAACATAAACGTCCTTTTTACACACTTCAACATGAGTTAAGGTCATGTACACATGAATGGCACGGGGCAGCTACTACTACTACTACTTTTAGGTAGCTACATGCTGTCACACCGGCGCCTTTGGCTTTTTGTCTTTACGTTATAAAATGTTATTATAAGATACGATTTAAAGGATAAAATACTATTGACACCTCTTATATCCACCAGGTTTTAAACCAACCAGAAAGCCGTTACGACGCAGAAAACGGCAACGCTTCCACCGAGACCATCTACCAGAACCCGTCGGTGCAGGAACTGTGGCCGGCAGACAAGCAGCGCGATGATAACGAGCGCTGGTACTGCGAGCAGGACGTTACTGGTGAGGGTGCAGGACTATAATCATCGGCACGAATCTTGAGCGCTGGCCTTCTCCTGCGCAGAAGTGATTTATTAGCAAAGAACCAATCCCGAGTGACGGCTATGACGCGATGCGCTGCGGGCCAATCACCGCTTTAGCCCGCCCCCGCGCCTCACTTCATACCACAAACGGAACCCAATAAATTACTTCTGCGCAGGTGAAGATCAGCGCTCAAGATTCGTGCCGATGATTATACTTAGTTATCTGCCTAGCCTTTTCCTTTTTCTCAACCATGTTGGGATCGGGTTCCAGAATAACTGGATGCGGCTGAGTACGACTAGCGACTGAAGTATTTGGAAAAATATACAATTCCGTGAGACAGTTAATCGAGCTTAGGATTGAGTTTTAGTTTCATTTCTATGCATATGCAGCGAGGGTCCACTCTCCCGCCATGCATATACACAAAGGAGATAGTTGCCAAGCAACCGAACGTATACTCGACACGAGGAGTGACTGCCTATCTGATCTCCTCAACCCAGTTACCCCAGCAACGGGATGGAAGCCAGTCTAACGTTTATATGTCTTTTCCTACAGTGAGTGAGGAAAAAGAGAAGTCGGAGAGCATGCTGCGCTCGCGCCGGCGACAGAGCACCGCCGCGCTCTGCGACGCTGAGGACATGAAGCCCGCGCTACTCAACTCTGTGGGGAATAGGTAATAGAATATTCTTTATTGTTCACCAAACGTAATGTTATGTAATGTTGTAATGTTATATTTTATCCTCTCTGGGATTCCTATTAAATAATTCGCTGTAGATACTTTGGCCAGCAAGTTGACTTAATAAGCAGTGATAGACAGATAGTTTTATTCACAAATAATAAGCTGAATCATGGTATTCAGTAATTAGAACACATGTTACACCTTACGAAGCTAATAAATATTTTCACTTTGAGTCTTTTGCCGCTGCAGATGAATACCTATGTAGTGTAGAAAGTTGTATATTTGACACTATTCAGGTATATATCTCAAGAACAGCTGAACCAATTTGGCAGGTGGCTTAGAACCGGGCAAATATAGATTTCTCATTTTTTGTCCCCCATCTACGCTCTGCCATTAAGTATGGCACGAACTTTACCTTAAAAACTCTTCTGTCTACCACCAGTGGCCCAACAAAATGCGCCAAAGGTCGCGGCACTCTCCTCGCACTGCTGTGGTCGCTCGCGCGGCGCAAGAGACGCGCCGGCGACCACGACTCGATCTATCTGCGGCACATCGACGTAGCGCTCACCAGCAGCTGCACGTACAGGGAGAGCTGCCGCTGCCTGGAGTGTCAGGTAAGTGGGGAGTACCACCAGTGCTGCTGTGACGAGATCTATCTGCGGCACATCGACGTAGCGCTCACCAGCAGCTGCACGTACAGGGAGAGCTGCCGCTGCCTGGAGTGTCAGGTAAGTGGGGAGTACCACCAGTGCTGCTGTGACGAGATCTATCTGCGGCACATCGACGTAGCGCTCACCAGCAGCTGCACGTACAGGGAGAGCTGCCGCTGCCTGGAGTGTCAGGTAAGTGGGGAGTACCACCAGTGCTGCTGTGACGAGATCTATCTGCGGCACATCGACAACGCGCTCACCAGCAGCTGCACGTACAGGGAGAGCTGCCGCTGCCTGGAGTGTCAGGTAAGTGGGGAGTACCACCAGTGCTGCTGTGACGAGATCTATCTGCGGCACATCGACGTAGCGCTCACCAGCAGCTGCACGTACAGGGAGAGCTGCCGCTGCCTGGAGTGTCAGGTAAGTGGGGAGTACCACCAGTGCTGCTGTGACGAGATCTATCTGCGGCACATCGACGTAGCGCTCACCAGCAGCTGCACGTACAGGGAGAGCTGCCGCTGCCTGGAGTGTCAGGTAAGTGGGGAGTACCACCAGTGCTGCTGTGACGAGATCTATCTGCGGCACATCGACGTAGCGCTCACCAGCAGCTGCACGTACAGGGAGAGCTGCCGCTGCCTGGAGTGTCAGGTAAGTGGGGAGTACCACCAGTGCTGCTGTGACGAGATCTATCTGCGGCACATCGACAACGCGCTCACCAGCAGCTGCACGTACAGGGAGAGCTGCCGCTGCCTGGAGTGTCAGGTAAGTGGGGAGTACCACCAGTGCTGCTGTGACGAGATCTATCTGCGGCACATCGACGTAGCGCTCACCAGCAGCTGCACGTACAGGGAGAGCTGCCGCTGCCTGGAGTGTCAGGTAAGTGGGGAGTACCACCAGTGCTGCTGTGACGAGATCTATCTGCGGCACATCGACGTAGCGCTCACCAGCAGCTGCACGTACAGGGAGAGCTGCCGCTGCCTGGAGTGTCAGGTAAGTGGGGAGTACCACCAGTGCTGCTGTGACGAGATCTATCTGCGGCACATCGACGTAGCGCTCACCAGCAGCTGCACGTACAGGGAGAGCTGCCGCTGCCTGGAGTGTCAGGTAAGTGGGGAGTACCACCAGTGCTGCTGTGACGAGATCTATCTGCGGCACATCGACAACGCGCTCAGTGTCAGGTAAGTGGTATAGAATAGCACTTCAACTGTGCAGGTCTGATGTTGACTGACATTGACTACACAATCTTCAAAATGTAACAAAAACACTTTTCTGGCAATCGAAAAGCGTCTTCAGGCTGAGTTCAGAATGGAAAGTAATTTTAGTAGAGCTGCAGAATAAAACAGTTCCTATATTTAGACTATTCTGAATTTCTCATTACTCTATTTAGGTAAGTAGGCACTTATCTAAAGGTCGCAATCTTGATAGGACCTTGTACATATCTACCCACATATTAAACAAATAAACTTCTGCTGAAAATCATGACTCAACTGATTAAGTAATTTTTATTATAGAATATTGATAAACTGATTATTTATCGTTAGTTAAGTCCGTATCTATTCGATTTGAATACCTTCAAAATGTAATAACTTATCTATTTTCAAAGAGGCAAAGTTATTTCATTAGAACTGTAGTGTTTTTTCGTACATTTCACTATAGTGAAGAAACTGTTTAATAATTTCGACCAAGCAGTCGCCAACGTCCATACCACGTTGAATACACCGGTTCTCGTCCGATCACCGAAGTTAAGCAACATCGGGCGCGGTCAGTACTTGGATGGGTGACCGCCTGGGAACACCGCGTGACGTTGGCTTTTTGTTGCTCAAAAAAATATTTTTAAATATTTTTTTACTGAGAATATTTTTGACGTTATTTATTTCTTTTTTTAGGGTTTTTTTTGCAATATCAAACATCGCGAGTATTATATGGAAAATAGTTAACCTGGTAGTTGTTTTTTTTTTTTCGAGTTGGTAAGGGAAAGTGTCTTTTTTTTTTTGCAAAGGTATGTTTGCAATGACTATAATTAATGTAGGTATTTATACGTTTTTCAACGAAGTTTCACGTAGGATTTAAAAACTTGACGGCATCCGAGGTGAAAGTGGCGCCTCGTATTATTTTCGCGGTCAATCTTTATGCGCCTGGTTATGAATAAATTATCAGGTTAAGATATAATTAGTAACGTTTTTAAGTATTTTGACCCTTATTAACCGACTTTACAAAAAGAAGAAGAGAATCTAATCTTATTAATTTTGTCGTGGTTTGGAGGGTCTAATTCAATTTGTGTGGTCAATAGTTTTTTAGCATTGTCTAATTCAGCGGTTCCCGAATTCTTTTGGCTTCGGAACCCTTTTCGTTTCACCATTTTTCGGCGGAACCTTAGCTTAAGTAAGAAGTAAACTAAAGACGTAAATACACTTAGGTACGGCTCGTGGCGCGTGGTAGCGCACCAAATGGTTATATGGTTAGAGACATATTCAGTATACTTAGGCGTAGCATGACTATCTGCCACACGGGCCAGAAAACAATTTAGCCGCCCTTGAGTTTGTGTATTATGTGAATAGTTTTCAGTTTGAAGACTGACAAAGTAAACGCAAAAAGAAATAGATTGGGCTTGTACAGGTGCGAGGCGAGCGAGCGCGATTTTTTTTAACTATAAGAAGAAGTTCCAAGCACCCGCTAGCATTGAAAGACTTCAGTGGCAGCCGGAATCGCGAGCGAAGCGAGCGCGAATTTTTTTTTAGTTTAAGTACCTACACAAAATAAACAAAAACACTGTAAATTAATAAGGTCTCAAAAAGTATAATATTCACACAAAAAAGCAAATGCAAGTGAAAGCAGCTAGCGAAGAAAGCGCTATTGCTTTTTCTGAACCAGAGGAATAAAAAATAAACATAAAAGGAAACCTCGACGGAAGAGCGCGAAATTTTTTCGGTGTTGGATACTTGAGCAATTAAACGAATATATAAGCATCACCCGTAACATGGAGTCGCGAGCGAAGCGAGCGCGAAATTTTCGGATTCGCGGAGGTGCAAAAGTTGGAAATATTGTCACACTTTGATTCATGGTAAAAATAGCCACTGGAAACACTCGTATGCCGTGTCATTTCACGTCCTGTCAAATGTATGAAAACGTATAATCCTGGCGATCGCGCTCGCTACCTACTTTTGCCGATTGCCGAAGACCTGTAGGTATTAAGTTATTCTACAATTTGTAACAAACGGAATTAAATTATCTGCTGCCGTGGCCTTCCCCCGCTACTTGTCGCGAACTCGTACTTACACTCCTGAGTGGTACCCACCTACATGATGCCTAAATGGAATTTTGGAATGCAATATTTAAAACAATTTAATTGAAAATGAATAATAATTTAATACTGTCAAAAGTGAAACGATTTACCATATGGAAATCTTGAATTTTCCACGGAACCCCTGAGGGCCTGTCACGGAACCTCAGGGTTCCGCGGAACCCCATTTGGGAACCGCTGGTCTAATTCATACGCACATACAATAACTTGTACCTATGTAGGGTACGCAAAACATATTTCTTGATTTGAATTCTCACTTTCTTGAAAATTATTTAACGTCTTTTCCTAGTACTATTATATACCCTTCGCTAAAAGGTTTTCATGTTTTCTAAAGATTTAATAAAGAGGAAACTTTTTTGCGTATTTATTTGTGCCCTAAAAGCTCCGAAACCAAGGCACCGATTTGAAAAATTCTTTCACTGTTGGAAATTTGATCTAAACTATCCCGAGTAGTAAGTAGGCTATATTTAATCCGGGTATGGGAACAAGTTCCCCCGGGACGCGGATATAACAGCTAATCGGTCTAAAAAGCTCGCATTGGTACTGCGATAGGTTTGTGTTGATATATGCCTTATGCAGCACATACTCTATGTAGGTATGTAGTAGTCCATCATACTTCATGATGTTCATTTGCTAGTGAGAGCTTTTGACAGCAACCAGATATCCAGTTGGCTATGAAAGGAACAATAGTTCCCTCCAAAAAAGGTTTGATAGTAAAAAAAACAACCAATCTAATAATGGTATCTCTGTATTGTCTGTAACATGTCATTATAATTATATGTAAAGAGGTCATTCGCATATTCTATATTTATTTATTTATACCTAACTGAACACAGACATGGTTCACTATGCATAAAAAATAAAAAAACAATTTGGTCAAAAAACTAAAAGTCTGCACAGTTTTCATAAATTTCGTCAATTTTAGTCTGCATAATCTTAATAACTAAAACAACTGGGTGTTTTAAATAAATATTCAAATATAATTTTTGATGTCAATCAAGTTTTTAACATTTAAATAATATAAAAATCTGTTTATAGAGAAAATATAAAATACAAGTCAACGGAAAATAATTTGTAACTGGAATTTTAAAAACTATTTATAATGGTAATATGTATTGCAGTTTATAAAACATAGATACTAATATTAATTTTACATAAGGAAACTAAAATTATTTCTGCCTATAGGCACTAAAGAATTCACACATCTGTGGTCAGTAAAGCCTAAATTCACTCAGCAAATGAGAATATATTGAATTGCATTAAGCTTATACAATATAAAACAATTCACATATTTAGGCACTAATTATTTAGCTTAACTATTAATATATTACACTCTTTAATAAGCCCGCTCATTATACATATTTACATGCTTAAGATTCATGAAAAAAACAATTACACATATACAAGAAACATATTTGCTAAGCAAGGAATTTCATCTGGCTAGCCTTTTCCCAACTATGTTGGGGTTGGCTTCCAGTCTAACCGGATGCAGCTGAGTACGAGTGCTTTACAAGTAGCAACTGCCTATCTGACCTCCTCAACCCAGTTACCTAGGCAACCCGATACCCCTTGGTTAGACTGGTGTCAGACTTACTGGTTTCTAATTACCTGTAACAACTGCACAAAGATGTTCAAATGACAGCTGTTGGTTTGTATGGAATTTATGATTTAATAAACTAATTATTAACAAGAGTATGAGTCTGCAATGTAAATAATAGCTTGGTTGAGTATTATAAGTGTATTCTTAGAAACCTTAATGAGAAATTCCAAACTCAGCAAAGTACTGATTATTGTATATGTGTAATAGAATAAACATACTTCCTAAAGTTAGTTTACTAATTAGATGAAAGACTTTTAAAGCATTTGATTAGTATTTGACACATTCCGTCAACTCAGTCACAAATCCGTACCAATAGAAAAATAACCACTGATTCGAAAGTCAGGTACAATTCAATTCACAAACTTGTCTATGTCATACTCTAAGGCAACCGTTTCTACTTGTACATCATCAACGGTTTTCTTGCGTTCTTCCAAACGTACGCATTTGAGACATTTCTCCCCTTTTCTTAACCAACATCGTCGATGATACATAGAGTTACATTTATCACACATTAATGCTCCGCTGTCAAAAGGATATAGCACCTCGTTGTTCTTGCAGATTTCACATAAATAACCTTTCCCTGAACATCGGTCACAACTCGTTATGTGAGAACGGCAGGTCTCTGTCAATTCCATTAATTGTCTCTCTAAAGTACCATCTTGGATGGCCTGTAAATGGCTCATACTGTATTTCTTGTTCACATCACCGAATTGTACAAACAACGGTGATAGCAAGGCAGTGCCGTCCACACAAGCGCACAGGTACCGTCTCATCCACTCCAAATCCTTCCTCATTCGGTGCACCCACTCCAATTCAGCTATAAAGTTGAATAATCTAGGGTTTATAGTCTCAATATCTATGTACGGTCTTGCCCAAGATAAGTTTAGCATTTGGAATGCTAATCGGGAGACATATCGCTTCTCCCAGTCCCAGTTGTGGATAACTCTAGCCGGCGTTGCCATTAGATCATTCCAGTGGCATGTAGCACAGAAATATAGGCCAGTGTAGTCACATAACCGAGGTTCATTCCAAGAATCTTTGAAAGTTAACGCTGTTTGGCATTCGGCACACTTATAATCTTGTGCTGCTAAACCTTTTTCGGGACATATACTCATTTCGAAGCTTCCCTTCTCAGTCATAACAACATGTGCGCATACTCTGCAGATGTGGTCGACACATTTGTAATGACACAAGTACCCGCAGTCGTTACAAATGTACGAACCTTGCACAATACTCCATATTACTCCGCTGCAGTGATCGCAGTACTGTTTGCGGTTACTGGGATTCGTTTGCTGTTCAAAGTGATGACCTTTTATGGAGACACGGTCCCTAGCTTTGCCATTATTCTCTTTTAAATCCTCTAATCTAAGCCTTAGTTCCACAAGGTATCTTACAAACCATTTGCGCTCGTCTGAACACTGTTCGCTGTTCAAAACGAGTTCTTTACACTGTTGAATGGCTTTTTCAATCTCTTCCTTCGTTGCTGAGCTGTGTATCTTCAACTTTTTGTTCGCTACAGACTTTGGTATACAATTCGAGTCGTAACCTTCGTCGACAGAAACTCCACCAGAAGTGGACGATGTAGATGTCCTAGAAGTAGCTTCCACGCTTGGACTGCAGCATATCAAGCTGTTCCTGTACTTAGGCGAGTCGTTCGCGATGTTCACAGCCATGGTCACTAATTACACAAAGGATTTGCAACACTCGTACATTACTGAAATTTACATAAATTTTGCGATGTCACTGTTTGTTTTGGTTTTAGTTACGAATGCAGACGTCTGTTATCTAATATTGCGTATCATTTCCATGGGGAGACGACAATGTTTTGATATTGAATCGTAATTTTTTACAATGAAATTGTTATCGTCATTTTTGACAGGTGAATAATAAGATTTTCGTGTTTGTTTTTGTATGTTGGTTGACTGGTGTGTTGCGTTTCGTTGCGCACTTATTTTAATACAAAAGACTTTTTGTAATTTTCATATTTCCCAATGTTTGGTTTAACTATTTATTCACACGTAAAAACAACTTTATTGTTGTAACTTTATGTAGAAATTCCAATGTATCACTTAATACGAGCGTATATTAGAAAAATAAGTCTTTTACATCGCCGTGTTCTGTATTGAATGAATCGCGATCGCAACGCGCAGGCGTACCAACACTCAGTCGATAGCCCACTCCTGTCAATGTCATTGAGACGACAATTCATTGCTGTCATTTGCTGTTTATCATACATTGCTTGCATAATAGAACAGAAACTCGTAAATAAAAACAAAAGCGTCAATGTATGATAAAATATAATTAACCTCGCGGTATACCGCGGATGAGATCAGCCTCTATATTCGTCCTAATTACCTAGATTATGGTACTTAGTAATGACCTATGACCTTGCACGCGCTCTAAATGGGAAGCCCGCGTGGTATAAATAAATATAATATGTATTCGCGAGACAATGTAGTTCGTTTTGGTACTTCGAATTGGCCTACATTGGCGCGCTAATTTTAAAAGTCCTACATAAAGTTGCCATATACTTATGTCCGTTTGCTTATTGCTGAAACAAGGAATAATATTTCTAATGTGTGAGTGAAAGTAAGAGCTCTCTAGAGACTAGAAGATCAATAAAATTATGCAAAATAACGAAATGTGCTACTAACTTCATTGAAAGATTACGTATAACTTTGCTTCACGTAATCTTTATTTGATATTTTTATTGTTTATTTATTTTGTAGGGTTCCTTGCCAAAAGGGAAAACAGGACCCCTATTATTTCGCCTGTCTGTCCGTCCGTCTGTCACCTGACTGTAATTATTTCATAAACCCTATAGTTAGACACAAGTTACATAGGTACATATCTATCACAGATTACTATATGTAACAAGCTTATACCTATGCTAACACATACTTCCATACTAACATACGTAGAAACATAACTTATACCTAGTTAAAGTATGTTTTTTTCTAAACTTTCAGAGCCGCTACTTCGAGTGTGATGAAGACAGCGAGGACTACAGCTCTGATGATGACAGCTACGTGGCGCAGTACGTGGCGGAGGCTATAGAGCATCACCACGAGCCCGCAGCTGATGATGACGATGATGATGATGAGGTAACCGTGAACACTACAGCTCTGATGATGACAGCTACGTGGCGCAGTACGTGGCGGAGGCTATAGAGCATCACCACGAGCCCGCAGCTGATGATGACGATGATGATGATGAGGTAACCGTGAACACTACAGCTCTGATGATGACAGCTACGTGGCGCAGTACGTGGCGGAGGCTATAGAGCATCACCGCGAGCCCGCAGCTGATGATGACGATGATGATGATGAGGTAACCGTGAACACTACAGCTCTGATGATGACAGCTACGTGGCGCAGTACGTGGCGGAGGCTATAGAGCATCACCACGAGCCCGCAGCTGATGATGACGATGATGATGATGAGGTAACCGTGAACACTACAGCTCTGATGATGACAGCTACGTGGCGCAGTACGTGGCGGAGGCTATAGAGCATCACCGCGAGCCCGCAGCTGATGATGACGATGATGATGATGAGGTTCGAAAAGAGCCACCTCTCTTGGCTGAAAATCGGCCGGGATATTAATAATTTTGTTACTATCGCTAGCGATTAAAGTCCGGCTAAGCAGTACACGGCCTCCTAGGCTGAACTGCGAGATGCAATACAAAAAAAAAAACGCTAGCGGTTTCAACCTCGTCTCGTAATAACTACTTTGCGCACACGTTTTCTAGCACTGAAAAGATTTTTCAAAACGATCCAGACAAATCTTTTCAATATTAGAAAGCCTGTAGTTCCTTCAAGTGGGGCATTCAGGCAAGCAAGCAATAAAGTTCTTTAGCCATATAATATTCATGTAGATATATAACATATACTCTTGTGTTTCCCAGGTGTTCGTAGACACAGTACCTGGTGACAACACTTCAACAGACCTTCTCCTAGATAAGAAAATGTCTGTCTCCTCCGACGAAGCGACCACAACGGAACCCGACGCCGAAGATAAGTTACAGCTAGAAGTGGCCGCGGGCACGCCTGTATTACTCAACTATTTGTTAACGCATCCAATCACTTGTAATATACAGTGAGGGAAACGATGACTAGCGGAGATGTCATAGAAATCTGTTAAGATAATAGTGTCGCCAATATGCGGGTGTTTAGGAACGAGGAATGTTACTAGCTTCGCTTTTACACGCCTATTTTAATCAAAATGATATCACCAATCTGGTCTGGGTGTAACAATATGTATATGTGAAGCTATATGTAGTTTATCAGTTGTGTTAGCACCCATAACACAAGTTAATTAATAACTTAGCATGGGGCTAACCGACCGTGTGTGAAAAGGTGTCCTGACATCCTGACATTGGTTTTGATTTAACAAGGAACCCGAACGCCTCGTGGGTTCTAGTAACTGATCACGCCTACTATACGTTGCTTGACCTATAAGCTGACCTACCCTCCTTATGGCATCTCCGCTCATCTTTATATCTGTGGTACAGAGTTCCAAGGATATATTTGACAGGTGACACGAAGATGTGAAATGAAAAAGATTTTATTTAGATGGTGGAATAAAAGAAGTATTAATTCAAATTATGTGTGATAATGGATGATAATTCTGGCCATTTTGCGGGATTTTATTGCAGTTTTTGCTAAATTATTTCCTTGAAATGTATAGTAAGTGTTGTGTGTCTGTGGTACAGTGTTCCAACGAATATATTGACAGGTGTATGTAGGAATGGCGGGAAAAAGTGAGTAAAGTAAATTATTTACTCATTATCTAGTGAGTAAATTAATGTACTTATGTATCTGCAGAAATCAGAATAGTGTTTATTTCAAACAGGATTTTGTGATAAGTATAGGTCTGACAATTCTGACATACAAGCAGAAATTGTCAGAACAAAATAACGCAAAAGTTGCCTCTATTTTAAAGGGATGTTTGCAATGAGGGTTTTTGAAATTTTTTCTGCCACCGGGTGGCGCCACGTATGCGTCTGGTCCAAACAGCTGTCAAATAGTATGGAATTGTAGGTGCCGAACTTATTGTTTATTGAAATTCTGTTATATTGGAAGTGTTATTGATTTTATTATGAACTACGGTCAGAATAAGGTTTCCGAACTAAAAATTGAGCTAAGAGAGAAGGTGCAAAAGTCACTGGTACTAAGGAAAAGCTTGTTGAAAAATTTGTTAACACAATATGATTTAGTTTTTTTTATTTACTCAACCGCAATAGTAAAACAATAATGCAGTGCTTTAATTATAAAATAAAAAAAAACACTAAAATCGTTCACTATTCATAGTAAAGATAAGCACTTTGACAGTTATTGGACCTGACGACTCGGTGCTGCCACCTCGTGGATTGCCATTTTACAAAACCCTCATTTGACGCCTGAAAAACGTTAAATATTTGCCTAATGCTACTGCAATTTATTAATAAGTTAAAAATTAGGTACTTAGTTGTTTTAAATTGTACCTAAGCCAGGCCTCCGTCACTCCATGTACTTGCGCGCTATAAGTGCCTACCGCCCAGCCGAGCGGTCTCGGTCCGCCGGCGGATCAAATTCAGTTGCGGTTTTCACAAGCGAAGCGCGCGCACGCCGTTCAATTTTTAACCGATTTCTAATAGTGCTGTTCGTTCGTACGCGCATTACGATGCCGTGTGGTGCCTTATGTGCTGTAACTTTAAAGATTTTTTTATTTTACCTACACACTGATGTATATAATTATGTTTTATCTAGGTTTCTTCTACAGTCAGCACCAATAGGTATATAAAACAAAACAAACTTACAAAAATAATAAAACAAACTTTAAAAAAAGAGAACCGACTTCAAGACACTAAACCGTAAGAAATAATTAATTTTTTGATGTCGGTGCTTTTTCGATTCGTAATTACCAGCTATTAGCACCAACATAAAAAAAAACCAAATTATTTCTTACGGCTTTGTGCCTTATTTGAAGTCGGTTCTCTTTTTTTAAGGCTTTTTTTTTTTCATTTCTAGTGAACATCTCCGAAGATCATCATCAAACTAAGAAGTATTATACTTATTTTAAAACGTTCTCCTAAATGTAACAAATCCTTTCAATCCAAACGCGAGATTATCGCGCACAAACATACATACCTACAAACCATACAAGTCAAACTTCTCAGTTTGGCCTGTACCTATGTCTAATCACCTCCTTTTTTTTAAGTTGGTTAAATATTTTATAAATGATAAAATTTTTAACTGCCACATAAAAGTCAGAACATATTCACAGTTCTCAATAACATAGATAAAAAGTTATGTTAATTTAATTTTACCGAAGAGGCAGCCCTGCGATTACTGTTTAATCGCGCGGTGCGAAGCAATCACTGCTGTACGCTTGAGCATTTAGGCGCATTTTAGCATACAGTGGTTGCTGACGCGAAGGAGTAGGCAATTATCGTAATAGGTATTGGAAGTTTTCTACTGAGTGAAGTATCTGTAGTAATCTGTGCCTAAGCTGTAACTATGTAGATATAAGTCGCCAAACTTTTTGTCGTCATGAATCATTCCGCGAGATGTAGGTATGTACGTCGTTGTCCCTAAATGAAAGTTTAAAATACTCAATATTATTGCTTAAAATAGTTTTATTATTAAGTAGTACCTACTTAAGTAAATAGCTTAGAATATAAATCCTGAAATAAGATAGAAATATTGATATTGTCTTTGCTTGATTACGAAGTTAACGCTACCTAACGAATAGAATATGAAATCCTTAATTAACTGATACTAGGTAAAAATACAAATGTGTGTTATTAACCGGCTTAAAAAGGGAGGTTATTAGTTTGACCTGCATAATATGTGTGTTTGTGCACGATTATCTCACGTTCAGCTGAGCCGACTTTGATGCGGTTTTCAGCATAGTATTGTCAGACTGAGGAGAAGGTTTTAGGTGTTGTTGAAGTCGGTTTACTTTTGTGTAAAAAGTTTTCAATTCTTTCATTCGTCCATATTGTAAAATAATTTTAATGACATAAAAAATAATGCTGCCTGATAATTATACATATAGTTTTAAATCTTATGAAAAACAATCCGTGCAATTTTACCCTACTTGCTATTGTAATCATCAAATGGAATATCAAAAATATTACATATGAGGGTATATATCAAACTTAAAATAAGAAAAAAAAATAACAAAAATATATTTTTCAAGAATCGAACGTTTGCTAATGCTTACATAAATAGTTCCTTTGTTCGTCAAAAATTTAATAAGATAATTTTAATATTATATGTAGTGTAAAAGATCTCATAACATGTACCTGTACTATATTTATTTATTAGTAATAGTCATAGATAGCTTTAAAATTATTATGTGTCTACGTAGATATACCTAATGTTATAGCCGATTTTACAATAGTCGCGTAACATTTATCTCAAGAAAGTAAATATGGCATAACAATCAATAATAATGATTTTTATTGCTAAATTCAATCAATATTAATTATGTTACAATGTGACGCCGAAAATAACTAAGATGCCCCTAAAAATTCAATGGTAAAACTGTCCTCCACTGTATCACCCATTTTTCTTGGAGAATGCCTTAAAATGGCAACATCAAGTTTAAAAAAATAGCAATGCTGTCATAAACAGCTGTGTACTGTACTGCCATATTTATTCTGGAGATATTGGTTAAAATCAAGTCATATTTTGGGCCTCAATTATTATTCCACGAATTATAGTATAGTGTAGACTGTAGTTGTAAGTTCCTAACTCTCGATAAATGCTTGAATGAGTTTCCAGACCCACCGAGCGGTCAACAGTATTGGTAGCCAGAATAGGAACTAAAGTTTCAAGTCGGTACTACCAGATTTGAAAAAATCAATCACCCCTAATGCAAATGTTGACGCTATGTCACCGTTTTGAGTTGGGCCACAAAAAGTAAGGATCTGTGGATGGTTTGCGGAATATTTTTTTATTTTTATTTTATTTATTTATACACAACCTTACATCTACCCTTACAGGACTTGCCTAATGCGGCAGATGGGTTCTTTTTAATTTATTCTAGACTAAAACTCAAAACACATACAAAACACATACATAACAAATCAATACAATACAATACAGACACATACATCACAAATCAGCACATATAACTTAACTAAACTTAACTAGATTCGTAGCTTACCACCCTATAAGCGACTACAGTGAAGTCATTCAGCGAGCACGTAAATAAATCCAGCCGGTTGGCTATGGCATTAAGCGTGCGAACGGCGCGCGTCAGCGGCGCTCGCTGCAGCAAGTTGGTGCGCGCGCGCGGCACCTCCAGCATCGGCGGCCTTCGCCGTCGCCCCACGTATTCATCCGGTACACAAAACCGAATTTCGCCCAAGATATCAGGATTACATATTTTACCACGTAACACCTTAAATAGATATGAGGCCAGTGCCACTTCTCGCCTCGTCTCCAGTTTAAAATATCCTACCATGCCTAATACAAAAAGGGTCGGGTATAGTAACGGATAACCTGGGTACACCCGATAAAGCTTTAAGTGGAGAAATCTTGCGAACTTATTTTGGATTCTCTCTAACATGAATTTGTACTTAGCCTCACTAGGTCCCCAAACGGCTGCACAGTATTCTAAGTGACTTCTAACCAGAGCATCATAAAGAACTTTTAAAGCCTTCATGTTGTTGAAATCCTGCGCTTGTCGTAAAATAAAACCTAAATTTCTATATGCCCTGCTACATATGGTCACTACATGCTTCCTAAAATTTAAATCAGTTGAAAAACAAACTCCCAAGTCTCTAACTTCCTCGACTCTTTTTAACGGCTCCCCCTCCATTTCATACCGATGATGTCGTGGGTTTCGGGCATGAGTGAATGACATCACTGAACACTTGGAGATATTAAAGTAAAGTTTATTTTCCTGGCTCCATTTGGTTACTTTATCTATATTCTCCTGGAGCACTTCATGATCAGTGACGTCCCTCACCACGCGGGACAGTTTCAGATCATCAGCAAAAAGCAGACAACATGATTCCTGCACCGCCACCGGCAAATCATCGATCATCACTATGTAGCTGCAATACATACATGCGCGCGCCGCAACAGCGGGCGCCCCACTGAAGTCTCGCGCGCCAAGCTACCCATATTTATAACGTTTCGTTCGAGCGCTCTCATTGGCCAGCGCGGATCGAGATAGATTCGCGCCCTACACTACGAAATCATTTTAATAGCATTTAAATAGGCAGGCATTTTAGTAAAATATATTCATTTCTTACCTCGACTGTGGAGTTTGATTTATCTACACCTATCAGCGCTACAGTGGTGACCCCGACGTGATTCTGCCTAACCAGTGTTGTCTGACTACTCCATAACGAAGAAGACATCCTTCAGCATGGCGAACAGCGGTGACCAACCTCAAGCTCCGGCCACAGTCTCCGGGCTATCAACGGCTCAGCGCATCCCATTAATTTGGCGCGATCGGATTCGTCTGTGGTTCGCTCAGTTCGAAGCCATCATGTCGCCACAGAAGAAGGGCGATCAAGGCATGTACGAGGTCCTCGTCGGGCAACTCGAGAGACAAGACCTTGACGAGATCAGCGATATCATCCTGCGTCCACCCGAGAAGAACCGGTATGAAACGCTGAAGAGCCGGCTGCTGCAGGTTTATGATGAGTCCGAGCAGAGGCAAGTTCAGCGGCTTCTGTCTGAAATGGAGCTCGGCGACCTGAAGCCATCACAGTTATTACGTCGCATGAAAAATCTCGCTGCCGACAACATCTCCGACTCCACGCTGCGTGTTATGTGGACGAACCACCTGCCACAGTCCATACGCGCAGTCCTCGCCGTCAGTGACAATATCGCGAAGCACTCTGACCTCCACGAGCTCGCGGTGATGGCGGATAAAATCCTGGAACAAACTCAACCACCTGGAGCAGTTGCCGCAATTTCGGCCCCACCACCTCCCCACGCATCCACATCAACGTCATCATCCATCGAAGCCAAGATCGAGATGCTCATCGAAGAAATCGCCGAACTCAAAGCATCGCGATCGAGTCGCCGCGATCGCAGATCGTTCGATAAATATCAATCAAGGTCACGCTCGCCTAGCCGCTCGCGCCACAAGCGCGCGCCGCGCATGCGTAGCAACACTCCGCGCCGACTTCAAGGACAAGCAAACGTCTGCTATTACCATCGTCGCTTCGGCGCAGACGCGCAGCGCTGCACGCGTCCCTGCGAGTTTGAAAACGGCGTCAAACCTACATCGATGGCGGGAAACTAACCCGTGCGTTGGACGAGGCGGGAACCGGCGCAAGAAATACCTCATACCGCCTATTTATAACAGACAGGAACTCCCGTCTGTCATTTCTCATCGATACTGGCGCAAATGTCTCCGTGATTCCACGAAAAAAAGGCGGCAAACAAAAACCGAGCGACTTCTGTTTGTACGCAGCGAACAATACACTCATCTCTACCTACGGTGAAAAAACGCTGCAACTCGACTTCAACCTACGAAGACCGTACAGCTGGAAGTTTATCATCGCAGAAGTCAGCAAACCCATCATCGGTGCAGATTTCCTGAAGCATCACCAGTTGCTTGTCGACATAGCCGGACAATGTCTAGTCGACAAAGTAACGAAACTCACCGTGAAGGCGCCAATCTCGTACACATCTGAGCCGACCGTGAGAAGTATCGACGTTGACCAACCATATCACCAGTTACTCAGCAAGTTTCCTGACATACTCCGACCATCGTGCATGAAGGAAATACCAAAACATCGTGTAGAACATCACATCGAAACTACTGGTCCGCCTATTCACAGCAAGACTAGGCCATTACCTCCACATCGATACCTCGCCGTGAAGAAGGAATTCGAGACGATGATGCAGCAGGGAATTTGCCGTCCAAGCAAAAGTCCATGGTCCAGTCCGCTGCACGTCGTACCTAAAAAGAACGGCGATATCCGCGTGTGTGGCGACTACAGAAGGCTGAATGACGTCACGAAACCAGACCGCTACCCCGTGCCACGACTCAAAGACTTCACATACCTACTGCACGGCAAGAAGATCTTCAGCACGTTAGACCTAAATCGTGCTTATCAACAATTACCAGTCTATGAACCCGATATCGAGAAAACAGCCATCACTACACCATACGGCTTGTTCGAGTTCCCGAGAATGTGTCCCGGTTTAAAAAACGCCGGACAGACATTCCAACGGTTCATACATCAAGTACTCAACGGATTAGACTTCGCGTTCCCATTTATTGATGACGTCATCATAGGCTCCGAGAACGAAGCTCGCCACATGCAAGATCTACAGGAAGTTCTACACAGACTGAACGAGTACGGTATCACCATCAACCCGTCTAAATGTGTCTTCGGTCAAGAAAGCGTCAAGTTCCTCGGGTACGAAGTGACAAGCGAGGGGATCAAGCCACCGTTAGACAAGGTCAACGCCATCACTGCTTACCCCCGACCCGAGACAGTGCACGACTTACGTCGATTTATCGGCATGGTGAACTTCTATCGGGACAGCATACCTAACGCTGCCCGCATACAAGCACCACTCAACGCGTACCTACGAAATTCCAAGAAACGCGATAAGACGAAAATCGACTGGAATAATGAAGCATTGCAAGCGTTCGAGTTATGTAAAGCCAGTATACAAAACGCAGCTTTACTCGCGCATCCGTCTCCTTCTCCCGCCGACGCTATCTCTCTCATGTGCGACGCATCGAACACCTGTGCCGGCGCCGTGCTACAACAACGTGTAAACAACAAGTGGATACCTCTCGGCTATTTCTCGAAGAAATTCACCGATACGCAACAGAGATATAGCACATTCGACCGAGAATTGCTATCCATCTACATGTCCATAAAACACTTCAGAAAAATGTTCGAAGGAAGAGAACTGGTTGTTTACACGGACCATAAACCGCTCACCTACGCCATTCGCAAGCCACCGTCCGACAACGATACGCAGCGACGCACGCGTCAGCTGTTATTTATCAGCGAGTTCACGACGGACATTCGACATGTGAGCGGAGTAAACAATGTTGTCGCCGACGCACTTTCACGCATTGAAACCGTCGACCTACCATCGCCAATCAACTACGACGACTTATCACAAGCGCAAGAAAGAGACAGCGATATACCCGATTTATTGAAGCAAACAAATATTCAACTCAAGAAAATCGTCATGCCCGGTACAAACAAGCCAATATTCTGCGAAACATCTACGTCACACGTTCGACCGTACCTACCAACCGACTTTCGTCGCATCGCATTCAACGCCGTGCACAATACAAGTCATCCCGGGGTACGAGCTACACGTAAACTCATGCAGCAACGCTTCTTCTGGCCCGCAATGAATAGCGACATCGGCGAGTGGGCGAAAACGTGTACATCGTGTCAACGCTCGAAAGTACTACGTCACAGCCGAGCTGAACTCGCAGCGTTCCCGCCAAGCGAACGTTTTCAACACGTACACATCGACATCGTTGGTCCGCTACCTACTTCATCGGCTGGACATCGTTACCTACTGACGATGATCGATCGCTGCACACGATGGCCCGAAGCAGTACCATTGCGAGAAATTACCGCTGACGTCATCGCCAACAAGTTGTATGCGACGTGGATAACACGCTACGGGTGCCCAGCTAGAATAACGACTGACCAAGGACGACAGTTTGAAAGTCAGCTGTTCCGTGACCTCGCACATCTCTTGGGCGCCGAACGTACCCGTACCACTGCCTACCACCCGCAAAGTAACGGCATCGTCGAACGCTGGCACCGAACACTGAAGACTGCACTTATGGCTCGCTTAGAAAGTGCTAACAACTGGATTGCCGAGCTACCTACTGTGCTAATGGGTTTACGAGCCGCCGTGCGCACTGATACCGGCACCAGCGCCGCGCAGCTCACTTTCGGCCAAGCATTGCGCTTACCCGGCGATTTCATATCACCATCACCGGCAGCGAAGGCAATGGATTATAGCTTCGTCGATCACCTTCATGACGTGATCACGAGGTTAACGCCTACATTTAGGCCACATTCAAGCAATCGTGGCATGTTCGTGCACAATGACTTGACAACATGTAGTCACGTGCTGCTACGCGACGACGCCGTCCGCAAACCGCTGCAGCAGCCGTACAAGGGCCCGTACAAGGTCATTGAACGCAATGAGAAGTACTTCACCGTCCAGCTACCGGGAAGATTCAGCACCATCTCGATCGACCGGCTAAAACCGGCGTACACGCTCAACATCGATGAAGATAACCCGCCTGCACCCGCTCCAGCTCCACCGGCATCAGACGTCGCCACCAGCCGATCTCCGAGTCCTTCTACGAGCAACGACGCCACTGCTACACGTCGCACGAGATCGGGCCGAGCCGTGAAGTTGCCGGTACGCTTCGCTAGGGGGGGAGTACTGTAGCTGCAATACATACATGCGCGCGCCGCAACAGCGGGCGCCCCACTGAAGTCTCGCGCGCCAAGCTACCCATATTTATAACGTTTCGTTCGAGCGCTCTCATTGGCCAGCGCGGATCGAGATAGATTCGCGCCCTACACTACGAAATCATTTTAATAGCATTTAAATAGGCAGGCATTTTAGTAAAATATATTCATTTCTTACCTCGACTGTGGAGTTTGATTTATCTACACCTATCAGCGCTACAACTATGAAGAGTAGGGGCCCTAAATTACTGCCCTGACTTACGCCAGACCTTGTATAATACGGCTCAGAAAGCTGTCCGCCACAGTCGACAAACTGACGTCTGTCCCTCAAGTAACTGGCAAAGAACTTAAGGGTATGTAGTGTACAACCCTTACCAGCTAACTTCAAGAGCAGAACATCGTTGTCGACTGTGTCGAAAGCCTTCCGAAAGTCGAAATAGGCAACGTCCACCTGTAGTCCTGCATCTACCGCCGGAACTAAATTAGACATAAGATGCAGAAGATTACCTGATGTTCCACGACCTGGCCTGAAACCGTGTTGAGCGTCTGTTAGGTGAGCCTTTAGTTGTTCGTACAAGGTGTTATGTACTGCAGCCTCGAATACTTTTGCTGGCGAAGATAGGACAGCAACAGGTCTGTAGTCACTAGCCTCTGTTCCACCACCCCCTTTAGGTACGGGTACCACCCGAGTAAGTTTCCACGGTTCTGGGAATGTTGCCGTTTCAATGCATTTATTAAATATATGTACCAGTGGCTCAAACAAAACGAATCGGCAATCTCTCAAAACGAACGGGGGTATGCCATCTGGTCCCACCGAGCACTTCGGCGGCAGGCGAGCGAGCGCCCGACGCACCGCGCCCCCCTCTAGCAGGCCGAGGTGCGCGCACGCTGCGCTCGGCGCCGCCGCAGCACTCGCCGTCTCTGCATCTAACGCGGCGGCCTCTGAGTTATACACAGAATGAAAATAACGTGCAAATTCAAGGACCAAGACATTGTCGCCAAATATGGCGACATTATTAGTAACCTTGATATCAAGGACCCGCGCCTAGCGCGCTATTGTTGTGTTACCGATAACGGCTCAACAAAGGAGGCCGGCGCAGCTGTGTCGCGCCCCATTGTTGAGCCTATAATTGTCTCTTCGGGGAAAACCGCCGCATTAGCGGAAACGGTAATCCCCAATACAATGGTCGATGCCCAGCTGCACTCGACCATTGTTCCTAATCCCATTGTCTCACAGACAATGGAAATAACTCAGGCGAGTGCACCTGCGTCAAACGTCGACGCCGAATGCATGGACACCTCGTCCTCCCGCTCTGCCTCACCCGTCCCAGAGGATGCTCAACCCTCCGAGCCCTCTGACTCCTCTTCCTCCGACGACGACTTCACCGTCGTACAGGGAGGTAAGAGGAAAAAGAACAAAAACAACGACAAGGCGCGCAAGACCATCGCCCTTGCCGCATCTCCTCTCCCTAGCCCGCCCGCTGTGTCCACAGCATCCCCCGCCCCGTCACCCTCGACCTCGCAGGTCGCTTCCTCCCAAGGTGCCGCTAAGCCCAAAAGCGCACCAAAAAACAAACCTCCGCCGCCTGTATACTTACAGGACAAGGCAAAATGGACCGAAGTGTCCAAGCTGTGTGTTGATCGTAAGATCAACTACAGATCGGCCTCCAATACCGGCAACGGTATAAAAATCGTCCTCCCTACGTCAGACGACTATAGGGAGATAACTAAATCGCTAAGAGCGAGGAACATTTCGTTCCACACATACTCCCTCCCTGAGGAAAAACCTCTCCGGGTCGTCATTACCCGTATTCCGAAGGAAATCCCTTCGGATGACATTTTAAGTGACCTTAAGTCACAAAACATCCCTGCGACGCAAGTCCATAGGATGCATCGCGCCCGCAGCGGCCACGCCTTCGACATGGTGCTCGTAGTATGCGAGCCGTGTCCTTATAAAATCCACCCGATTTTTAACATCAAATCGGTGTGTAATTTAACCGGCATCTCAATCGAGAAGCCAAATAGATCTGGCATTGTATCCCAATGCCACCGTTGCCAACTGTGGGGTCACTCACAGCGCAACTGTTTCGCCCAGCCTAGGTGCGTGAAATGCCTAGGCCAACACGGCACCTCCGACTGCCCGCGACCCAAGGACCGCACTCTGTGCACCGAGCCTCCGAGCTGTGTACTCTGCGGCGCCTCAGGTCATCCCGCCAACTACCGCGGCTGCCCAAAGGCCCCAAAAACGTCTCCCAAGCTGGCCAAGCGTGCAAACGCCCGCCAGCTAAGGGAAAGCCCATCAGCGAGGCTACCTACCGCTCAACTTCCCGAGCGTCTCAGCCCACAACGGCCCTCCCCATGGAACCCTCTCAACCATCAGAGAGCCTTTCCAACCCCGAGGCCAACTCAGCCCCAGCCAACTCCCGCCCCGGTGAATAATTCCACCGCGGCGCCCGCGAGCTTACCTCGCGTCCCTCCCGTCCTTCCCTCCGCGCCCTTCGCGCCCTCCGCGGCTCCTATAGCCGCCAAGCCCGCGCAAGCGCAAGCGCCATCCAAATCCGTCGCGCCCTCTTCTAGCCCAGTATCAGCGCTCAGTTCTATGAACGTTATACTGAGCACGTTCAGCGTATTCACGAGCGACAGAGCTCAACAACTTTCGAGGGAGATAGTCGCCAGCAATGGCGACCTTATCAAACTCTACTCCATTATGCAGGAGTATTCAGACGTCGCCCAGGCAGTTCAAAACCTGCCTCACTTTAGGAAATAGAAATGGATAATACATCCAAAATTAAACTCCATTCCCTTAGGCTTGGCTATTATAATGCCAACGGTATTCTCGGCCAACGCGACGAGATTTCCGCCTTCCTACAATCCCATAAGATAGACATTCTTCTCGTACAAGAGACCTTCCTAAAGCCGCGTGTACGCGGCCCTAATATAGCTAACTATAAGTTAATTAGAAATGACAGGATCACACGCCACAAAGGCGGCACGCTTATCTATTATAAAAGATCGCTACATTGTGTAGAGATCACTCCCCCCGACTTAAGCTGCATTGAAGCCTCGATCTGTCGACTAGCCATGTCCCAGCACCAGTCGATCACTCTCGTATCGGCCTACTGCCCTCCCACGTCCTCATCCTTTCAGTCCTACGACCCGATCCTTTTCACGAACGATCTCAGAGCCTTACTAGGCCTGAGCGACTCTGTAATAATAGCAGGCGATCTAAACGCCAAACATCCCGCCTGGAATAGCAACACTACTTCTCCAAGAGGCAGGTTGCTATTCAATCAGTGTGAATCCCTCAACTTCGATGTCATCGCTCCGATGCATCCCACTCACTTTCCTAATATAGTCGACCACCTTCCCGACGTTCTCGATGTAGCGCTCCTCAAGAACGTAAACTTACGTTTACATTCGATCGAGGTACTACACGAGCTCACCTCCGACCACAGACCGGTTCTTGTGGAACTAGCCTCGCGCTCAGGCCCACTCGACCCGGATCGCCCTCCTCCCACCCAGATTGTCACGGACTGGAGAATACTAAGCGAAAGCTTGAAATCCTCCTCCGCCCAGTTAGAATCAATTCCCGATGAAATCAACTCAGTCGCTGACATGACGGGCGCGATCGGCTCGTTCACCGAGCACGTACAATCCACCGTGGACAAGTGTTCACGAAGAGTTGAAGCGACGAGCTTTCATCGCTTCAAGCTCCCGGATGACGTGCGTGCTCTGGTGACCGAGAAGAACGCGGCTGTCCGTGCCTACAGTACTTTTCCCTGCGACGCTAACAAGTCTCACATGCGTAACTTACAGCGTGCTGTAAAGGAACGCCTTGCTGAGATGCGTCAAACGCGCTGGGACAAGACGCTGAGCGAACTCGAGCCGACTCATCAAGCCTTCTGGCAGCTTCAAAGGAAACTCAAATCCGATGAAGTAGCTTCCACCCCGCCGATCAAACGCCCCGACAATTCCATCGCCTTCGAGGACGATGAAAAAGCGGAATGTCTGGCCGACAGCCTCGAGGCTCAATGCTCGCCTAGTACCCAACCGGTCGACCCGGCTCACCTACTAAAGGTCGAAGCCGAGGTCGAGCGCAGATCCTCCCTACCACCGCAAGAAGACCCCGACGATCCCTTGCCTCCCGTCACTCCAGACGAAGTGGCAGAGATCATCAAACGTCTCAAACCCCGTAAAGCTCCGGGCCCAGATAGAATAACCAATAAAGTGTTCAAAATCCTACCCGCTTCCCTCGTAATGCTCATGACCGCGATCTTCAATTGCGCCATGACCCATAACCTGTTCCCACAGGCATGGAAAGAGGCAACCGTAATCGGTATTCCCAAACCCGGTAAACCAAAATCAGACCCGTCCAGCTATCGCCCTATCAGTTTACTCAATGTGTTCGGCAAGATCTACGAGATACTTATCTATAAGCGTCTCAAAGATTACGTCGAAGCAAAGAGTCTTATTCCATTAGAACAGTTTGGTTTTCGAACCCATCACTCTTGTGTCCAACAAGTCCACCGCATCGTGGAAGGTGTGAGCCACGGATTCCAACGTGGCCAACTCACCGGCACGATTCTCTTCGACATAGCAAAGGCATTCGACAAAGTCTGGCACAAAGGCTTGATTTACAAGCTTTACCAACTCGGTGTCCCAGACCGTCTCGTCGTCATCTTACGAGACTTTTTGTCGAATCGCACCTTTCGCTATCGCATAGACGGCACTCTTTCTTCGGCCCACCCTATAAAAGCTGGCGTCCCACAAGGCTCGGTACTCTCCCCCATCCTCTTCACGCTATACACTAGCGATATTCCTAAGAACAAGCATGTTCAATTAGCCCTATTCGCCGACGACACGGCAATCTACTGCTCAGGCCTCAGCCCAGCCGCCATAGTGAGACATCTCCAAGCCTATTGCAACACCCTAGGTGTCTGGACTAGGCTATGGAGAATCGAACTCCACCCCGACAAAAGCCAGGCCATACTCTTTTCGAGCCCCCGCCGTAGGCTTCCTCCCGCGCCCCCGTCAGTCACCATGTTTGGTAGGCCGATTCCTTGGAAGGAGCATGCCAAATATCTAGGTGTAATCTTAGACCAGCGCCTCTCATTCGCCGAGCACATACGTAAGGTGCGCTCTAGAGCAGCCTTTGTGTACGGCAGATTGCACTTCTTGCTCAATTCAAAGAGCAAATTATCTCTTAAATCCAAGTTACGTCTCTACGGATCGTGCATACGCCCCGTCATGATGTATGCTTGCCCTGTGTTCGCACAGGCAAGCCATCGCCTCCTTCACAGAATGCAAGCCCTTCAAAACCGTGCCTTACGGAAAATCACAGGAGCTCCCTATTATGTTCGAAATGAGATTCTTCATGTCGACTTAAAAATCCCTACCATCCGCCAGTATATGAAGCGTGCCGCCATACGGTACTTCGAACGCGCTGAGAAACACGATAACTCACTTATCGTGTCAGCCAGTAATTACACTCCCTCCCGCATCAGTAGGATTCGCCGCCCTAGGCATGCCCTTCTAGAACCTGACGATGAGATAACTGTCCTCCAAGAGAGTAGTAAACTCACTAGCACCCTATACAAACACAAACCGCGTTCGTACAAACCTCGCCGCCGAGGTCCGCCGCGACGTCCCGTTCTCTGTCCTCCCGACCCTTGCTCATCGAGCCAGCCCGCGAGCTGAGCCAGTAGCTTTAAATTCCCCATTTAATAATAATGATCATATGATCCAGCCTGTCCCTTTGCTGCCTCCCCAGCGACGCCCTAAGCCGAGGTCCGACTCCACAGGGGGTACCCTTAGCGCAGTCGCTTAGTTTATAAGTTGTTTACGCCCCTGGCTGGAGGCCTTAAATTCTAGGCATCCACAGGGAAAAGTCCGGTTAAGCAGTACACGGCCTCCTAGGCTGAACTGCGAGATGCCATACCAAAAAAAAAAAAAAAAAAAAAAAAAAAAAGTGCAAATTCATTGGCGCACTCTTGGTCTGAAAGTGCCGTACCGTTTTTAACAATTCTGTAATTATTAGAATTTCCTCTTTTTGATCTAAAATAACTCCAAAACGCTTTAGGGTCGGTCGCTAAATGGTCTTGCACGCGGTCCCGGTAACGATCATGAGCCACCATGGTATCTGATTTCACCTTTGCCCGACATAAAGAAAACGCTTGGTAGTCGCTAGCAGATTTACTTAACTTATATTTTTTGTGCAGAGCATATTTCAATTTAATATTACTAATAATATCTGGAGTGTACCATACTGGATACGTATATCGAAATTTTTTGCATTTTTTCTTTTTGATGGGTACGCAATCATAAAAAACGTCATTAATTTTACTGTAAAAAAACTCTAAAGCTAAGTTAGGGTCGTTCAGAACATATAAATCACTCCAGTCAATATTACCTAACAAGTAGTACATCTGCATAAAATTAGCTTTGTTAAAGTTCCACTGCTTAAAAATCTGATTGTGTTCGTCGTCATATAGTGGCGGTGAGGCGGGGGGCAACCGCGACGACGACGGCTCGCTAGACACCTGCACCGATATGTCGAGCGGCGGATGGTACTCGTCCACGGGCTGCAGGCCCTCGTCCCCCGCGCGCACCGACACGCCCGCGCGCCCGCTCAACACCAAATCCAACTGTCTACCACTACAATTTGGTACCGAGTTATACTGAATGACCTCACTGAAAGCCACGAAATAATCAAAATAATTACGAATATTTACATTGCATGAAAACAAATTAAAATCACCTACTATTATAACGTTATTTTTATATTTAACACATATTTTTTCAAGTAAGTTAAATAACAACATATATTAATTCTCATCAGTTTTTGGTGGTATGTACACAACACTACAAACAAATAAGAACCTATTTTGTCTATAAACCGAAACACACAAAATTTCAAACATGTGTTTGTTTACATCTACGTCATCAAGTGTCGATACTCGCCTGAACTCAAAGCGCGGTGTGGCCACTAAAAGCACGCCGCCCTGCTTCCGTCCATCCGCCCGATCGCATCTAAAGGCTGATTTACATTGAGTCAGTGTAGGCGCCGAAAACTGACGCGTGCTATTTACACGAAGTCAGTGTTTCGTCAGTAGTCGAGGATATTTCTTTTGGTGTACACACGATC